>BSBN01000630.1:0-2542857 GCA_027924645.1 Cunninghamia lanceolata | reverse complement strand
TTTGGGCATCATCATATATCTGAGCTAATTTTAATTCATTTGGGAGAGCCATTTTAGGGTGAAAAGGAAATCCTTCTTCGGCTTGAACTTCCTCCTGAAGAGGTCTGGACTGCTTGTTTGATGATTGCTCCGAGTTCTCCTTTGGATGAGGGTCGCTATTCCACCTTAGGACTTTAACCAAAGCCTCTATGGGGATGGGATTATGGACCAATTTCTGCGTCCAGATACCTAATCCTGACGAAATCTTGCTTTCGCTCAAGATTCGACGATTTGGATTACTTTCGATGCCTATCCTTACCACTGTACCTAACCCTTTTGGATTGAGCCTCTCCTCTGCACACAAAAAGGATCCCAATCCGTTCCCAATTTCTTCCAGTACCCTGGAGTCCCAGTATTCAAGGGGAAGGTTGGGCAGAATATACCAGTCATGAATTTTATCTATATGGTGCGAAGTTGGATCAAACCCGACCTTCCACCGGCTAATATAAAAGCCACAACCATCGAGAACCCAAATCCCTTCTTCAATTTGAGCCCTGGTGGCTTCCGTAGGGCAGATGACCACGAAATAATCATTTGCCAATTTTTTGAATTCCAAATCTTCTCCCCATTTCTCAAACCACCAAGTCTCCAGACTTTGCCAGTTTAAATCCTTACCATACCATTTCATTATTAGTGTTGTATTCTCCAATTTCATCGCTTGATGCTGAATTCGGTTTATGTTGAGGTTAATCGATATTTCCTCCTCTCTATCAAATTCCCTTCGTCCATGATTTGGATTTCTGGGTTGTAGATTGTGTCTTTGCAGATCCCTGTGTCTTCCACCGCCTCTAGGGTTTCTTCTGCCCCTGAAATATCGAGATTGCTGCTGTCTTTGATGCCAATGAGGTGGTCCGTGCATAATTCCATTTAGTTGTCGCTCTTCACCCTGAAAAGGCCGAGCACCATGCCAATGTCACAGATTTTCCTCCTGTTGTGGAAATATTCGGCCGGTATTAAAGGGCCTGTCAAATCTATTTCCCTGAGAATTGACCTGTTCGTATTCTTGACGGGGGAGCCATCTCCCATCTCTTGGATCCGCGAAACCTCCCTTCGTTCCTCTCTGTCGCCATTCTGGATTGCGAATTTCTGCGAATTGTCCTGCTGCAAAGTGCTGATCTACAAATTGTCGCGCCATTTTCCTTTTCCTTAATTTTGAACTATTTTTTAGACAAGTTTCATTATTACAATATTATTACAAAACAATACTATTATTACAATACTTCAAAAGTCTTAAGTGGCACCTGTAAAATATTAATTAATAATTAGACAAGTTTCATTATTACAATATTATTACAAAACAATACTATTATTACAATACTTCAAAAGTCTTAAGCAGCACTTGTAAAATATTAATTAATAATTTATAAATAGAAAACTATTTAAAAGATTTACTATTTATATACTTGAAGATACCATAATGGAGGGTTCCAAGCCCAACAATTATCATTAATTTTTATGAAATAGGACAATCCTAGGACATCCATCCCATGGTAATCTTTATTTAAAATTTAAAATTTTTTACACTAGTTCCTAAACTAGCATACCTATATTTAAAAAATAAATCTAAAGTACATCAAAGCGCTTAATGTTAGGATTAGTGATTAAAAAATAGGTGCCTAGAGAAGGATATCTCTAGGTGTACTTTAGATATATTTTTTAAATATAGGTACGCTAGTAGCATTAACTATATTATATAATTATATGAATTATTATAATTATATAATATAATATTATAATATAGATTAGTTATATTATTATAATATATCTTATAATAATATATAATTATTATATAATATATTATAATAATTATAATAATATATATAATAATTAAAATTATATATTATATTATATTATAATTATAATTATAATTAGGGATTGGGTTAGGATTAGGCTTGTAAATTAGGGTTAGAATTAGGGTTAGGGTGAGAATTAAGTTATGCTTAAAATTAGGGTTAGAATTAGGGTTACGATTACATTTAGGATTAGAGTTAGGGGTTAAATTAGGGTTAGGGTTAGTGTTCAAGTTAGAATTAGGGTTACAATTAGTATTAGAGTTATGGTTATGTTTATAAATCTCCATACTTTTAATGTTTTATTCATGTACCAAATTATGGTTAGGGTTAGGGTTCCATGTATAGTTAGGATTATTTACATTTAGTGAAATGTATGCCAAGTGTAAATTTAGGATCATGGTTGAATTAGGGTTAGGTTTAGAAATAGGGTTATGCTTAAAATTATGCTTAGAATAAGGTTTTAATCTCATTAGGGTTATGGTTATGTTTATCAATCTTGTTACGTTTAATGTTTTATTCATGTACGAAATTATGGTTAGGGTTAGGGTTCCATGTATGACTAGGGTTATAGTTATGATTTAAATTAGTATTAAGGTTATCATATTATGTTTATAGAAATATATCCTGAGTGTAATGTTAGCACAACTTGTGAGAATTAGATTTAGAATTAGGGTTCAAATGAAGCTCATTTTTATACTTAGGGTTTTGTTAAGGGGTTTGGTTAGGATTAGGCTTATAAATAGGATTAGATATAGGGTTAGGGTTATAAATCAATGCTAAGTGAAATGTTATGGTTATCAGTGGAATTAGGGTTAGATGTAGAATTAGGATTAGATTGAGGGTTAGCATTACAATTAGGGTTTGGGTTAGGGTATGAACCAAGGTCAAATTAGAATTAGGGTTTTGTTTAGGAATATAGTTAGGGTGACGGTTATAAATAGGGTTACATTTAGAATTAGGTTTAGATTGAGGGTAATGATTACAATTAGGGTTTTGGTGAAATTAGGGTTATGCTTAAAATTAAGATTAGGGTTAGCATATGTATCTTTAGAGAAATCAATGGTAATTGTAGTTTTGTGGTGACTTGTCTTGTTAATGGGCTCCAAATTGTTGTGTGAAACTCATACTGTAACTTGTAACTCATTATATTGGTTCTGAAAAAAATTTGGTCAATTTATAATTTTTGCAACTTCATTAAATATAGAATATTGTAGTGCTTGGATTTGTATTAATTATCATAATAACTATGTGTTATGGAATTAACGTCAATAAATTTTGTTATTTTAGAATTAAGATTTATTTTATTTTACTTTTTAATTATTTAGTTTAGTGAAGCATAATTTCATGTTTTATTATTAGTTTAATGAAGTTAATTTCTTAGAATATGCATAAATCAACAATAACAAATAAAATTAACAAACCATAGTAACATAGAAGAGAGAATGAACTATATATTCATCTTTACAAATAGGATTACAAATATACAAGATACTTCACTTTTCTTTTGAAATGTGCAATACACCTGATAGAATTTAAATATAATGCATTTCATACTCTACTTTGCTCTATATGCTCTGCTCTGTTCTATTTTATTTTGTATACTCTAATTTTTTTTATGCTATGGTTTGCTCTCTATGCTTTGCTTTGTATGCCCTGATCTACTATGTATACTCTGCTCCGTATGCTCTGGTCTACTCTCTGATCTCTACTTTGTATGCCCTAGTTTTACTCTTTATGCCATGCTCTATATGCTCTGGTATGATCTCTATGCTTTGCTTTGTATGCCTTGGTCTGCTCTGTATGACCTGGTCTATTCTGTATGCCCTGGTCTGCTCTGTATGCCTTGGTTTGCTTTGTATGCCCTGGTCCTCTCTTTATGTCCTACTATGTATGCTCTGGTATGCTCTCTATGCTCTACTCTGTATGCCCTAGTCTACTTTGTATGCCCTAGTCTACTCTTTATGCTCTAGTCTTCCCTCTATGCTCTGGTATGCTCTCTATGCTCTACCCTATATGCCCTACTCTGCTCTGTATGCCCTGCTCTACACTTTATGTCCTGCTCTATATGCTCTAGTATGCTTTGTGTGGTATGCTCTATATGCCTTGGTCTGCTCTGTATGGCTTGGTCTATATCATTTAAATATTCTAATAACCTTAGTCTTTGTTCTTAATCTTTTCTCTTGCCAAGTTGTTTTTCCTTTTTCATCTTTTCATAATGGTCATATGTAAATGGAGGAATTATTCTAAGTCCTTCTAATGACTTTACACAAGATATAGCCATAAATGTCAATCATGTTCTTTCTTTTTGTCATATGTCAATTGTGGATTTTGAAAGAGTCAGACCTTGTGATTTGTGTATTGTCAATGCCCAAGCCAATCTTAAGGGTATTTGAATTGTGCGGCCCCTTGTATTGGTGTAATTGGAACTGTACATGGAGATTGATCTTCAAATGGTATCCCTATGTAATTATCAAACTCCACCATAACATATGTCAGTGGTTCTAGTGGTGCACTACCAGGTACAATTTATATATTATTTTCGAACATACCCTAGAGATCCATTTACAAGACCCACTTCTATCCAAAGATTAGAAGTTAACACGACCCTTGCATCCTTAGCAAGTAATAACTCCATATCAATTTCATCATTTTGACCTTCTTCTGGTGCATTCACACTACCCATTTTTGTTGCAATGCTACGTGCAACAGGATGCCTCAATGAGAATAATTTTTTTTGTTGTGACTACACACATTATCATTTGTGGCAAAAAAATGAACACTATTATCAAATTCCTCATTGGTTGGTGCATCTATGCCAACATTGGTTCTTGTCATCAATAGCTGGATTTGCATCTCTTAGATTTGTCAGAAGTTGATGAAACCTTTGTTGTTCAATGCTTTATCCTTCTTGTCTAAATATTTTATCCAAAGTAACAACAATTTTGAATTCTTCTGTAGTGCCCCTCTAGTTTCACCTTGTATGTGCAGGTGGTTAGACTATGAAACATGAAGATGAAGGTAAAATACTCAGAATACTTAGGGTATGTTAGATAGGTTGATTGTAGGCTTACTATTATGATGTAGTTAATGACATTCATTGATGTTTACTATGATGACACTGTTGATACTTTATGATTAGTAAATTATGTTGTGATCAGTTATGGATTAACTGATTATGTAGATTTGTTTTACTACGTGAATTATGCAACTATCTGACTATGTGTTATCTGGTTGTTTAGTTACTAATGAACTTGTTTAATGTGGATATTTGTGATGTGTTTTGTGAAGGGACAGTGTAGTATTACTCATGATGAGTACCCTACTATGTTGTGATTCCCTATCACAGTGTGTTTGATTATTGTTATCACTAGGAATTGCACTTGTATGCAAGGCTAGTAAATCTCTATAATTCCGTGTAACATGGGACTAATTTCAAGTTGTGGGTGCCCTATAATGAAATTAGACCTCCAAATTGTGGGTTGGTTCCCTTCAAATGTTCTACTGGAATATATGTTTTTCTATTTTGGAAAAGGAAGAAATAAGCTTATATGAAATGTAAAAATGTAAAATTTGGTGATGCACCTAATTTGAATAAAGATATGCAATCTGGTTCACAATATTACTTAGAAATATGACTTTCACACAATCCAATCTTGGCATAAATATCACAAAAGTGATTTTAAGGAAGGCTTGAAAACAAGCTTCTTATGAAGGAAATGGTTTTTCACAACACAAAAGGACTACTTCTGTTTAACAAAACCTAAGACCTGTGATGATTATATGCTTAATGCTGCAAGCAAGAAAGTGAAATGATAATTTTAAAGGTTTAATGGTTAAACACAACAAAATTTCATCAAATCACTTCAAATAATTAGCACTAAATGGAAAGGTAACTAATTGATCTCACAGGAACAAGGAAATACTGCAAAAAGACAAAAATGAACTTGTAACCTGCCGATCTCTCAATAAAACTGTTAAAATGAGCTACAAGAATTCTCTAATCTGCCTGAATCAGAATGAGAATCAAGAACTAACTCCATAATGAATGAAGTTTTACAATATATAGAAAAGATAGGTCAAAAGATTGACCTATAGACAACTGGAATTTGAACCTCAGTTATCTCAAAATAGCACATGCAAAAATGATAACTGATTCCCATGTAAACCCTGAAATCATGCAAAAAACACCTCCAAGCTGATGGAAAAATAGATATAATGTGTCAAAACTGGTGTTGGTCCATGCACCAATGAAATGAAGTGCCCGACTCAAGGTAAACTGCCCATATAACCCCTCAATCTGCTCCTCAAACTGCTTCTAACTAAAAGCTTCAAACTGATGACTTAACTCCTCTTATCACTCCATGCACAAGTCAAAAATAACTTATATTTAAAATTGTTGGATTTAGGACAGACAACTGAGAGGGGTGGTGAATCAGTTGTTACCAAAATCTATTACTTTAAGCCTTCTTATATTTCAATAGCATATCAAAGATTAATCAATGAAGCATAATGCAATAATTCAAGAGCAGAAACAAATTCAACACATATAACACCAAGATTTTGACGTGGAAAACCTGGTTAAGGGAAAAACCATGGGGTGATTAACCCAAGATTGTATTCTCTGTTAGAAGAATAAAGATGAATAACATGGCACTTGCCAATTAGGGCTTATAGCCCGAGCACACTGCTCACAAGAGGCCCACTGCCTACAGGAGACACACTGTCTATAGAATAATATAATTATTACATACTTGAACTAGATATCAGCATCTTCACTATGCTTGAGTCAGTTCCATTTAAGCCCAATACCTCTGCTCTACCTTTCTTTTCTTTTTCCTTACCACCTTCTCATCGCTACAAGGATACTTTTGAATGACTTCGCAATTCTTATTTATACAAGACATTAACTTTGGAATGATCATCAAAGTTGGCACAACATACACTTATTTTATTACAGAGAAAATACAAAAACACAACTTGACTTGTTACAAAAAATTCAAGCGCATTACTGCACTGTTGGCCACACATAGCTGGGACTTCAATCTTTTTTGAGGAACATGCCAGGCTTCGCAAAACAACATCAAGATCATCCGCAATATGTGCAAGTCATCCGGTCGGTCAAGATTAGGAAGAACACCATCACTGGAAGGTAAATTTTCAATTACGAGCTCTATCTTCAATGTGGACTGCCAACACGAACTGGACACAATCTAGAGACCCCCACATGCTTGCTTGTATCACCAAGAACATCTGCACCACTTCGGCTTACTGTAATCAATTGCATCTTCATCTGGAGCCTCAAGAACAAAGTTGCCCATCTCTGTCACATTAGAAGGATTGCTTGTGGACCTCCAAACCATGAACCAATTGAGTTGTCAATTCACATTAGCCTTCCAAACATGCCACCAGATCCGCAGAACATGATATTGTATTTTCGGATCTCACCGGACCTATTTGTGTCACTCTGTCACCTTTAAATAATTGCTAGAACCGGTTTTACTCTTATAGCCATAACTCCTCCAAATTTTCATGCAGATCTCTTAAATCTTGACTGGATCATCTTCAGACACATAGCTACAAACCCTTTGATGCACATTCTCTGATCTTCATCTATCTGGGATATTCACTTCATAGAGCTTCACTGTTTATACTGATTTTCTCTATTTCTGATAGGACTAATTTTATCAGTATCCTCAGCAAACAACTCATCCAATCTTTGACATTAATGCAACAGGAGTATGTTGACATCAATGACAACACCAGTTAGGCCCATACTTGCAACAAAAATAACTTATTTGAGCTATTATTAGTAACAATTAAAGTAATTGTCCTAATAATATCTTGAATAAATTATAATACATTTACTATTTAAATCATAAGTCAAAAACCTTATATCTCCCTTTGGCTATACATTCTTACCATGCAATAAGTCAAAAATACCCTTATTACTCCATGCAAAACATAACATCGGTCAAAAGAAAGACCTTCACCATCTTTGCTAAATGCTCCATCATGCAAATCAATGGACTCCAATAATAGGCCCTTGCCACCTTGCATGCATATTGTCTTCACACTTGTGTCTTCATATGATGATTCCTAAAAGGGCATAAGGAACATTCTTGTTTAGTCATACAAGGTCTAATGTCGACCTCAAGGTAATGATCATCATGTTTGACTAAATAGTCGACATTAGAAGGAAAGGGGTTTTGCATCATAAAAAATCACAAGGCATTAAGGCCTAAGCCTTACCCTTATTACTACCGACCACCTTTGTTACACTAGACACCCTCATTTCGGCCACTCTTTGTAATAATCACTAGGGATTATATCATTGAAAGTTTTGACCTCGGTCGACAAAAGATTTGGTAATGATGTTGGAATTTCATGGGTCAAAAAATGAATGATGGGAAAGAAGCTTCGAACAAAACAGTGGATAACCCTAAATTTTTTCATTCATTTTTTACTCTTTCATATTGGCCGCCGCTCTGCAAGTTTGTTGCACTAGGGTTTGATTACTCTCTACATTTTCTCCATCTCCTTGGCTTCCTTTGTTCGAAATCCTTGCATCTTCTTAGTGAAAAAGAAGTGATAGAAACTGGTGAGTATGGCATTTTGAGTTTTAACTGGTTTTTTTTACCATTTCAGTAGCATTTTCTTCATAAATGGCCGTGGCCATCACTAGTTTCTCCTTCTATATTCTTCTCTTGACAATATTCTTGCTTTCTGTGTTGAAATCTTCTTGTAAAATGTGAGAAAATCTGAGAAAGAGAAAGGAAAGACCTACAGGAGGTCGCCGCCATACATCTCTCTCCTTTGGTTTTGAAGGTAACTCTTGCTCTCTAAGCTGTAGATACTTGATTTATCACTGTATATCTCAAAAAAGAGACAAGAGTCTCAATCTTTTTCATCTGGGTGTCTTGAATATTATTTTCATTTTGTATGGCCGTGGCCATTGTCATTTTCTGTAGCATAATCATTAGTTTTTATATGAAACTTTTGAAGGATTTTCAGCTTTGTCGTTAGGGTTTTTTTGAAAATGCACATAATTGCATTGTATGCAGACGGCCATACTGGAAACTCATGTCTTTCCCTTCTTTGACTGCACTATAAAAGATGATGAAGGGCTTTATACCTGTAGCAAGGGTTTTGACTATAATGATGATTTCTGCCTTCCTCAGGCACGACCATGATAAAAGATATACTGTATCTTCACCTTTTCTTTTCACTGTGCAAAAAATAGAGACTAGGGTTTCATTCTTTTAATGAGGGTTTCAAAAAATTGAACAACCGGGTGTTCATTCATGCACAAAACCCTGTCTTCTTGTCACGACCATGCTATGAAAACCTTTCTGTAGTGCTCATTTCACTAGAAGCCAACAATGCAACAAGGGTTTCAAGACTTTTGAGACAAGGGTTTCATTCTTTTAATGAGGTTTTCACTACTTGATGAAAGAATGTAGGAACTTTCTTTTTTTGATTTTGGGTATGGCAAGAAGTTACCCATTGCTGCACTGAACTTCTTGGTATATCATCTTTCTCACAATGAACACCCTCTTGTTGGTTGTCATCCTGTAAGTGTTATATGTATGATGGGAATCCTTCCTCATTACAAAGTATGAATGTTTGAACAATGTGGCATCAAGTATGAATATCCTGTAGCATATATTGTCAACTGCTTTCTGAATGTTGAGGCTCCTCTGTCTGTATCCACCTTTTTGATAAATGGCATTATAATAGCATTTGTTCATAATGTATTTCTTTAACAATAAGTCACTCATGGATTTTTGATAGCATCTTGCATAGTCATCATGAAAAATATTTTTGGATTTCAAAACATGGTATGTTTGGGTATCATCCACTTCAATGGTGAAAACACCTCATGAGCAGCTTTTACATATTATTCACAACAGAGAGTGGTAAATATTTGTCCTATTTTCATTGGCCTAAACTAGGCTTTCAACTGTTTGAAGTAGATGATGTTTAGAGTTGAATGTTTGTTGCCTCATGTGTGACTATGGGATCACTGTTGTCTTCATTTACAAGATTGGCTGTGGCATTCTTTAGATACTCCTCCTGATTGCCTTTGTGCATGCTCACCTGCTTATCTTTTGATGCATTTGGATCCTACTATAGCATACATATCATGTTTTTGATCTCTTCTATTAGTCCTTTATCATGTCAAATGTTTGTCATGACTATGTCATTTAGAAATAATGGCATATGAGATAATGACTGCTTCTGGATGCTTGATTGTATCATGATTACCTATTTATCTTTTGAACATGCTTCAATCCTTCCTCATTGATGTGGTATTCACTTTCATGATTGTTCTACTCCTGTTGATGGGCATGGAAGTTGGGATTTATCTCTGACTGTAATTGCTTATACAATTCACATCATGATCACTGTCATGACTATGCATAGTAAATGTGACTACACTTGTTAAACCTTTTGCAATGTATCTCTCCTTGGTTGTTTGTATTTTCTGGTTCATCTGAATCCATATGATGTCAGCTCTTTGTGGCATTTGTTGACTGTAGCATGATGTCTTTTCACTTGTCTAAGGCATGTGATAAGGCTTGTTCCTCTAATACAGTGATGAGATTGTGATCATGCCATGATTTCCATGTGTCACTTAACTTGTCTGAATGTTGAACATTTGATTACATTGGGACTATGATAGCTACTTGGCAATATGGCTCTCTGTTGATGACTTAATCATATGGAATATTGAGTTGGCTATTTCATCTTGAATGCTATGGCATAGTTGTTCCACATATACTGTTCAATTTTCTTCACTATGCTGCTCCTTCATTATGGCATATGTCTTTTAAAGGCAAGACTTACATCACTTGTCAAAACTATAACATGATATTTAATTGTTGTTCTATGCACATGATCAGGTAAACTTCTGAGTGTATACTATAACTCATGTGCATGAATATGTTTTCTGAAAGCAATGACTGCACTTATCTCTATTTACTCTTCTGTCATTTCTTAAGTTTGATTTTGCAAATGTGACATAAATCATGATAGAAAAAATGGTATTCTGATAATTATATGAAAAAAATAAAATACTTTCTGTGACTGTAATCTAATTTTTGCACTTTGTCATCTTGACTCAGTCATGTTAATTTGATTTGCTCCAATCAACTGTAATAATGTCATAATGACATAACTTTTCTGCAAGTTGATCAGATGATGCATGATGTAGCTTGGAATGATGCATCCTATCTTTTCTGATACTCTTTTCAAATGAAAAGAAAACATGTTATGCTCAAACCCTTGTGGGAGCCACATTTAATCCACATGTTTATTTGTCTTCAAATTAGCAGCAATACTTGTCCTATACCTGCATAGTGAACAAACAAGTTAGAATAAAAATATACTTGATAGTATTGATTGATCTTCTTCATGATTTCTTCCTAATTTGTGTCATATATCTGATCTGATCTCTCATTTGAATGCATGATGTGATAAGTAGATGTATCTGTTTGATAAAAGCATGTGATAACTTTAAACATCCGGAGTGCTAATAGGGTTGTCCCCCAAAATTTTGCTGGTTCAACTAATGATGGGAGATGAAAGTAAAGACTGAAGACTAAAGACCTGCATCGACAAACAACCTTCTTGCTCAGGAAATGATGGATGTTTCATTTTATCATGTGTTTATTTCTTTTCTTTTATCAAACAGATGCATCGCTTGCATGTTTGTAATTGTTCAGTCTAGTTACTCCCACGGCTTGTGTGGGACACATTTGAACACTTCTTTTAAACATGATTAGTTAATTTCTCTTATGCATATGATGTATATGTATTTCCTTTTCAATCAATGCATGAGATAAAGTAACAGATACTTGAATGTATGTTCAAAACATGTCATAAAATAACAGTTCAATACAAATTTCTTTCTTTCTTTTATTCAAAACTGATTAACTGAATAATCAATCTAACTTATAACTCCTGAAAGATAACATGATGCAAAAACAACTGTATTTCTTGAATAACTGGTACCTTGACAATTCTATTCTCTTTTCATGATAACTCATCAGTCTTGATTAGACTGATGGGTTGTCCTGTCAACTAAATCTCCTTCTCTGCTCTTGTCAAGATATCAACCCGTTCAATAAATGCATAACCTTGAAGTTTTCTTTTATTCCTTCTGAACAATTACGCTTAGGTCCAACTAATTTTAAGTGTGAACAAAAAATTAGTAACAATTATATATATGTATATGCTCATACACAACCCCTTGGTTTGATGCAGGTTGCAGGTACCAGGCACCGACTCCCCCTGAATTAGCAGGTCTAAGCATGCCTTTACACCAATGGATAATGTGGATGGGAGATAACATGGGGTTCCCTCTGTCAGCCAATGTCTTCAGTTTGTCGTCATACATGTATTTCCAGTCATGGGTGTAGTTGTCGCTCAGTTGGTACTTGTCCTCAGGGGTTGGTCATCCTTTGGTATGTGGTTGTTATTGTTTGTTTATTGTAGTTTAAGCTTCATTTTATTGAACTTAGTGACCAAGGTATTAAGTTGTTGATTATAGTCGTTTGGTTCATTTTATAGAATAAGTGATCTATGTGTATAGATATGTTGATGTTTGATCATTTTGGTTATATAATCAATGTGTATTTGTTGGAGATTTATTAATTGATATAGTAATAATAATAATAAGTTTATATATATATATATATATCATTATTAGTCATTTAATTAATGTAGAAAATTGAGAATATTAATTAGTTGATTTTTATATTAAATTAAATTAGTAGCTTTGAAAGCTAGAAATATTAATAATATTGTTAATATTTAGTACTTTATTGAGTTTATCTGACATGTGAGATTTTATTTTATTTTATTTTGCCATTAATTTGTTGTTGGAGTGGGTTGTCGGAAATTTGAAAATATTCCAGTTAGTGGTGTTATGAATGCAATTAATTTTGGGGTTGTGGAGGTTTGAAATGGAGAGAATGGAGGTAGTGGGATTTGATTGTTTTGTCTATTTTGGGATGGAAGATATTATTTTGATATTGTCATTAATTGTTTTGAGGAAGTGTTTGCTGGAAATAATTTTCAAGATTTGAAAACATTCTAGATAGTGGTGGTAGAATTGCATTTAAAATTTTGGATAGTGGATGTTAGTAATGGAAGATTGGGGGATTTAGGAATTTATTATCCTCGTCTATTTTTGGTTTTGGGAAGATTATTTTGAGGGGAGAGTTCTTGGAAAAGATGCACAGAAATTTGGGGAAAAAGAAGAGGAATTGGCAGAGGAAGAGAGGAAGGGAGCAAGAGAAGTCTGAAGAATTTCTGGGTATGTTTTAAACAAAATTTCTTCTGCTTGTCTGTATATGAAGAAAAATCTTGTGTGTTTGAGCACTTTTTTGATTTGATAAATTTTGGTAGTAGTTTGGTCTCTGTGAATCATCCCAAACAATAGAAAACTCTTTGAAAGTCAGTTTCCATCTGCAATCATATGTAAAAGCTCTGTAATCTATTCTCTCTTTTCTATAAACCCCATTATATTTAATCTTGTCATTTGCATTTGCTTGGATGTTCTCTTCAACAATCTAGCCGTGTATATCCTGCAATTGTAGCAATTTTAAATATTGTTGATCCTCCAATTTTCACACCTATTTATCTTTCTTCACACCCACCTATCTTGCTATTACACTACCATCATATTTTCATATTACCAGTAGACACCTTAGCTAAATGAAATCTTTTGCTACTGGAAGAAATTAAATCCTTCTCTTTTGTTGCATTCCCGTGTCTATGTCAATTTCTCTTATCAAAATAAATCTCGACTTCTATACTGTTGCCCTTTCCTGAAGAGATCAAAATTTATTGTCAGGCAAACCTATTTCTTTCTTTTCAGCCATTAATTTGTATAATCAATCAAACAAATTTCTTTTGTCTGAAATCTCATGCCATTTGATGACTTGCTGTAATAATGCCAATAGAGATAAATTTCATTCTAACAAAACTTTCATATTTTCTATTCCTCCAACTTGCTTGTTTGTACGACCTCCATATGCATAGAATCATGCCTGAAATTGCATTTAAAACTTAGTATCTACAGCCCAATTGTTATCTCAGACCAAGGTGTAGGAGATTTTAGATTTTATTAGCTTTTACACTTAAAACTTTATGAAACTTTCTTCCCTGGGTACTCTCTGATGTTGCCTGAAACCAAAAATATTGCAAATGAAACTTGGTTTGTAGTTTATGCATTTGAAATAATGAATTTTAGTATGTAAAACAATGAGATTTTACCTGAATTAAATTCTTCAGAATCCCTCTTCTTGTCCATGGTAGCTGTATGGCCTCGCTCAGCCAAGCTCTCATACAAATTCTTTTCATTGTATCAAATTTAATTATGGTTTGTGTGAATACTTTTATATGAATAAATGAATAGCTTTCATAATGAATAGAAGTGAATAAATAAATCTCTTTGTGCTTAAATAACTTTATTTTAACCTTGATAGGAAATAGGAATGGTAAGTTTTAATAACATAAAAATTTGCCTTTTGTATTACCATATTAGAATTAGAAATTTTGTTAGAGTTTAGAAAGTATTCTTATTTGTAAAATCAAAATATATATTATGAAACTCTAAAATCTTATTCTTTTGAATTTGATTTAATTAATTCTTGCATATAATAACTTATTTTAATTTTAATTTAAGAATTTAAATAATTAATTTTTTTAGCTAAATATTAAGTATTTGATGTTGCATAATGTTAATTATAAAGTTTAACTATTTTAAAATTGTCCTTTAATAAATTATTGTTTTAATTTGAGTTTTATTTATTATTTTGAAGGTGTGATGTCAACCCCCTATTTAATAGGGAAGAATACTTTTATGGATGTGTTTTATTTTTTTAAGTATTTTTTTTATAGAAAAATCAAATTCCTATTATTAGGATGTGTTATATTTAAGTATTATTATATTTCAAATCAAATCCCTATTATTAGGATGTGTTATATTTAAGTATTATTATATTTCAAATCAAATCCCTATTATTAGGATGTGTTATATTTAAGTATTATTATATTTCAAATCAAATCCCTATTATTTTTTTTTTTAAAAGAGGGTAAAAACTTTATTAATCAAAGAGAGCAGTACAAAGCATAAAAGCAACAAGAGGCCCAAACGGGCCCACACACAACAAACAAGAAATCAAGAAGTGGTCATGCAACATCTGACATCCTCCGTGACCAAATCCACCAAATCCTGAGCAAGATCCCTAGGTAAATTGTCCCAATCATCCACCAGCTAGGTCCCATTCTTCTCAGAAGTCCATTTGGCCAACCCATCAGCCACCTTATTCCATTCTTGAGGGATATGAGAGAAGGTGATAGAATCAAATAATTCCCCAAGACTGGTGATTTGCTTAGCCACCACCGCAAGCTGCCAACTAACATCATCAAATTGCCTTCTATTTATCAAGTCTATCACCACCCAAGAATCTGACTCGCAGATAATGTTATTCTAGCCAATAGCATATGCCTTCTTCAAAGCCAAAAGAATAGCTAGGCCTCCATAAGATTATTAGAGTGCAGCCCCCTATATTCTGAGAAGAAAAACACAACCAGTCAGAACTGTCTCTGCCCACCCCACCAATGCCAGCGTGCCCAGGGTTACCCCTTGCAAACCCATTAGTATTGATTTTCAAGACTCCAGTGGGAGGGGGCATCTAATGCCCTTCCCTAGAAACCTTCCTTCTAGAACACCTGCTCCACCCAATCTTGGGCCTTCCGGGGCCCCCAACAAGAATCCCTAGATACGAATCACTCTAGTATCACCAGGATCCACCAGGGCTGACAGATCACATTTAGCATACAAGGTCTCCTGCTAAGCCCCAAGAATGCGAGACCAAACTTGACCCACCAGCAACTTCTTATGCAGAAAGACCCTGTGGTTGCGCTCCAACCAGATGTGCCATATAATCAGACTAGGGCCAATTGGCCATGCTATGTGCAAAAATGAAGTCCTCACCAAAATGGGCCCAAAGTTCTGCCAAAATTCCTCCAAAGAAAAAGGGTGCCTACACTGCAAACTCCAGGGCCCCCACCAAAAATGCCAAATAGTCCTAGCAAAAGGGCACTGGAAGAAAAGATGTGAAACAATCTCAACATCTTTTAGGCATAAGAAACACAATGAAGGACCTTGGAAGCCATGCTTAAAGAGGTTATCCCAAGTCAAACACCTGCCATAAACCACTAGCCAAGAAAAGAAATTGCATTTTGGCCAAGAGAATTTATTCTAAATATTTTTCCACCAAGGAACCTCAGCACTACCCCAGGCTTGTCTGTCCAAAACATGATACCCTGAAGCAACAGTGAACTTCCCTTTTGGATCTAGACCCCAAGCCAGCACATCCTGCTTTGGAAGAGAACAACAGACTCTATCAGCCAAAATGGAGGACAACTCCCTCCTATCCTCCAAAGATCCACCCATGGGCCATTCCTGCATATCCTTCCCCTAGTAAACAATAGTTTGCCCCAAAGCCTAAGGGGCTTTGAAATCCATCACTCTACTCCAACCAACCTGAACAAAAATCCTACATAAATCCTCCAAGTGAGGGTGTGAGGAGAGGATAGGCGGGAAGCCATCCCAAGAGTCATGCCAAAAAAGAGCATCAGAGCCTCTATTGCAGATCCAGAACATGCCTTGTTTAACCAATGCAACCCCCCTCTTGAGAGTATCCCAGATCATAGAACCTCTCCCCGAAAGGCTAAAACGAGGCACCTCAGGGCCCTCCACCTCCCCAAGGTACTTGAAGGTAAGGATCCTAGCCCAATACTGATGCTGATATGAACACCATCTCCAATATAGCTTAGCAACCAAAGCCTGTCCATTCCAATCTATCCTACGCAAACCCAGACCACCATCCTGCTTTGGCTGACAAACAACTTCCCACCTAATTAAGCTCCACTTCTTCAAAAGGAGATTACCCGACCAAAGAAACTGTCGACAAAGGCCCTCAAAATCTTTGATGAAACTTGAGGGAGCAGTCAACATAAAGCACCTGTATAAAGGAAGGGCTTGCACCACAGACTTCAACAGAGTAACTCTTCCAGGCGTAGATAACCATCTATAGGTCCAGTGAAAAACTAGCCCACGAAATTTATCCATCACATCCTGCCAGAAACACCTGGGAAGTGGGCACACATCTAGAGGGATGCCAAGGTATATAAAGGGAAGTTTCCCCCCCTGAAACCTTAAGATCCTGGGAATACGCTACTGAATAAGCCTGGGGGTATTAAAGAAATAAATGCAAGACTTACTTTCATTAATGCTTTGACCTGAGGTAGCCAGGTAACAATCCAAAATCTGACGCAAAGCAACCGCTTTAGCCACCTTAGCAACACCCATCAAAGCCGTATCATCCACAAACTGAAGATGAGTTTGAGGAGGAAGAGAATTGCTCCATTTCCATCTAAAAGAGCCCATCCATAACACGAGACTTAATGAATCTCCCCAAGCCTTCAGCCATCAAGATGAACAAATATGGGGATAAGGGGTCCCCCTGTCGAAGACCTCTAGAAGCACCAAACAGATATGAAGACTCCCCATTTATGAGAACATAAAATGAGGAAGTCCTCACATAGCTCACAACTCAATCAATCCAATCACAATTGAACCCAAAGGCTCTGAGAATTTTGATAAAAAAATCCCCAGTTAACTCTGTTATAAGCTTTAGCCATGTCCAACTTTATAAACATAGCCTTTTCCTTAGAGGAGGCCATAGAGTGAATAGTCTCAGCAGTAATAACTACTTCGTCTAAAATCTGTCTACCCACAACAAAGCCCCCTTGTTCCTCTGAGATCAACTTATCCAGACATGGCTTCAAACGTTGAACAATTAGCTTTGTAATGATTTTATACACCACATTGCACAAAGCAATTGGTTGAAAAAGATCCAGAGAATCAGAACCCTTGCGTTTTGGGATAAGAGCAAGAAACGTGGCATTCATGGCTCGCAACATTTGTTTATTCCTAAAAGACTCCTGCACCACCTCTAATAGATCAAGGTTGATGACTTCCCAAAATTCTTGAAAGAACTCAGCCGGGAACCCATCAGGACTAGGAGCCTTCCCTTTTTTCAACTGAAACACCACATCCTCCAACTCCTTCAAAGAAATAGGTTTAAGAAGAGAAGCATTCATATCCATAGTCACCAGAGAGGGAATACAAGCCAGGATAGAAGCTTCCTCCTCACTAGCAGGTGGGGTATCTTCAGAAAAGAGAGTAGAGAAAAAATGAACTGCCTCACTAGAGATCCCTGAAGAGGAAGAAAGAACAGAACCCTCAGGACAACGAAGAGAAGAGATAAAATTACCTTGTCTTCGAGCCTTCACCAATTTATGAAAGAAGTATTCCTGTCCCCTTCATGAAGCCAATCAACACGAGCCTTTTGTTTCCAAAAAAATTCCTCACGAAGCTCCCATTCCTCGAGGTCTTTAACCGCATTAACCTCAAGCCTGCTTAAATTCGCATCCAGATCCTGATCCTGAATCTGCCTGGTAATAGAATCCAAGCACTCCTGGGCAAACCTTTTCTATTGAAACACGTTGCCAAATTGACACTTATTCCAATGTTTCAATTTATACTTCACAAATTGAAGCCTCTTCACAAATGAGTACATAGCTATACCAAAAGTAGGTCATCCTTCAGTCCACCATCTAGAAACCAAGTCCAGAAGACTCTCCTCCCTGAGCCAGATAAGTTGAAATCAAATCAAATCCATATTATTAGGATGTGTTATATTTAAGTATTATTATATTTCAAATCAAATCCCTATTTTTTCGGGATGTGTTATATTTAAGTGTTATTTTATTTATGAGAAATCAAATCCCTATTATTTCGGGATGTGTTATATTTAAGTGCTATTTTATTTATGAGAAATCAAATCCCTATTATTTAGGGATGTGTTATATTTAAATGTTATTTTATTTATGAGAAATCAAATCCCTATTATTTTGGGATGTGTTATATTTCAGTATTATTTTATTTCATCCCTGTTATTTAGGGATATGTTATATTTAAGCATTACTTTATAAATAAAAAAATCAAATCCTTTTAAAATAATTTATTGATTTATTATCTTATACCTCATTTAAAAGTTTTGAATGTAGATGTGATTTAAATTTTGGGTGTGGATATTGATATTTTTTGTTGCATATTTTAAATATAAGAATATTAAAAAGTATTATTCAATTAGTAATTAATTAGAATATTTATTTACCAAGTTTTATTTAATTAATGAGTATTATATAGTATATAAAGTGGAGTTAGATGCTTAGGTAAAAATTATCATATTATAAATATTGAATTGTTATTTTAGATCTAGTTATAAGGAGTGTATGATGACCTTTGTTAAGTCTTTAATTTTAATATGAATTAGAATATTTTAAGTAGTGTGCATAGAGTTAGTCTATGAATTTAATATATGATTATTTTATGTCTAGTTATCTTGATATATTTTGGTGGAAGATAACATTTAGTTTAGATTTAGTAAGACTTGTCAAGTATTTTTATATATATCTTGCTTCCTCTTCACTTTAAGGAACTTTGTGGTCATATAATGGACTCTAATATTATTTATGACTTAAACTAAAGATTGTGCTTAGTTATGACATTGGGTGAGTAAGTGGAGGTTAGGTTTGATATAGTATAAAACGTTTAGCATTTAACTCATATACTTTCTAAAGATTTAAATAGATGATCGGTTTCAATCTACTTTATGATCCTTTATGTTTTGCTTATGCAATTATTTTGAATAGAAATCACAAAGTTATCAATAATTTTAATAAGATCCACATTAGTGTAGAAAGAGGTTTAGTCCAATAACAAGTAGTATCTTGTTTGACTAAATTTTCTGTTATAGAATAATTGGTAACCCTTTCAAGTTATTATTGTTCTGCATTGTTGGGATAGAGCTATCTTATGTTGTTAGATGATTTATCATGCTTCGAATAATGTTACATTCTTTAAGACCATTATTAGTGCATTAGATCATATGTTACATTTGTGGTTTTGTTATTGAAGTATTGATGAGGGGTCTTGGTTTATGATGTGTTTTGGAAGTGATCGTGATGTGTGACCATTATGTTTTAATGGTGTCATGCGTTGTGTAATTGGTGAAAGTGGTTTCCAGAGGCCTAGGAGGGTGTGATTGTGTGGGGGTTGGCTTTGTGTGCATCTTGCGAGTTGAATGAAATGTATTCTTGAAATATGGTTTCTTATTCATGTTGGTATGATACATGTGCAAGATGGGTAATGCCTTGCTCAGAGTACCTATTCTTGTGGTTTTGTCTTGAACTCATGTTGATGTCATGTTCGTGATGTGGTTGTAGAGTCCTTCTTGAATGTTGGGGTTCATTATTATATTGAGCATGGAAAAAAATATTTTGTTGGTTTATGTAATTGGTTGTAATTTGGGAGCAAGATGACTCATGCCTTGCTCTGGTTTCATGTTGTTTATGGTTGTCGTGACTGTTTCAACTGGAAGTTTTGGGACAATGATTCAAGAGTTGGTCCTTGAGATATGATTTGTATGCAAGAGGATAGATGCCTTACAGTGTCATTATCATGCATGTCATTTTGGTGATTTCTATTTTTTTATCTTGATAGGGGTACTAGTTGTATGTAGGAGAGTGATGCAGAGGCATCCACACTATAACCTTACAATACAGCATGGACGTCTGCAGCCCATCAGCATCATCATCATCATCACCATCATCATCATATTCGGCTTAACACTGTCAGCATCATCATCATATTTCATCTGCCGACCGATATCCTCCTGCAGACAAGCCCTCGCCCGTTCGCATTCGATTATCGACAGCATCATCATGTTCGACCAGCGCGAACATCCTCCTGACGTCCACTGTTCACTTCAGCGACAACTTCCGCCTTCACTATCTTCAGCATCATGATATTCAACATCATGATAATCAACAGGATAAAGAACATCCGGTTCCTCCCATTTATCCTGATGATGACCAACCTTCACTTCTCGCACCGTCCCTTTGATGCTGACGTCACCCGATATCCTGATGACGTATATCCTGATGACGATGACGTCACCCGCAGCTCCTCAATATCCTGCTGCTCTGAAATATCCTGATGATGTATATCCTGATGATGATGACGTCATATCCTGCTGTTGGCCAAACTTAGCTTTTTTCGGCCCGCGATCAACCCGATCTTCTTCCTGATGCCGATGCACCCCTCCTCGGCTCCTCCTGATGATGATCACCCCGACGCACATTCACTTCATGCACTCAACTCATCATGCTGATCTCCTCTTACTCGGATGATGATGCCCGAAGCAACTGCAGGATATAAGCAGAAATATCCTGATGATGCCGTTTTCACGAATTTTCAACCTTAGCGGATTTTCACTGTTCTGATCCGCCGAACCTCCTGGGATGACTCGATCCACTCTCAGGGTGATCTTCCAACTCAAACTTATCAGCTCGACCTAGCACATGCCCATGCTAGGGTCTTAAACACCTTTCAACCGCGATCCTGCACACCTGCATGCGAACAAACAAACTAACACCTACCCTACTGTACATAACCATTCCACCGATCAGACGAATCAACCGGTGGAATGGATCAGTGAATCCATACAGCCACCAAACCAGCAAATCGATCAAGCAATGGAATTCATCAGAGGATGAACACAAACAGGAACACTTTATTTGATTTCAAAAGAGGCAACTACAATGATCAGTTTCTCTCTCTCTCTGCCTCACTCTCGCAAAGTCTGGTCGATGATATATGCAATATCAACCGATCCTCATGCTTAAATAGATTTTCCTACGAGTACTACTGACCCAACTCCAAGCGGCTGGGAAATCTCTCCAAGCGGCTGGGAGATCCAACCGGTCCTACAGCACGACAGCTGTTCTAACAAACTACCTAAAAATAGTAAAAGCATGGTCAGCATGATCTTATCATGATCAGCATGACCTTATTACATGCATTTGGTCTTATCAGACCTTCTTGGAAACATAAACAAGACTCAAACTAACTAACTGCCTCATGAAGGCCAGCTGTCAGGTAGGTGCTCCTGCACCATACTCCCCAACAGAAAAGAACTCATGTCCCATGAGTTTAGTATGTGGAAATCCTCCACCTTTACACTTTGCCTTTGCAATATGCTGAACTATTCCAGCTTTGTCCTCTGCTGGCTCTTGGCTGATCCAAAACTTCTGTACTGTAACTTGTCTTCTGGCAAGTAAATCCTCATGCCTGTCAATGTAGGCCTTTTTCTCATATACCCTGTGTTTGTCAGGTTGTCTGACTAGAACCTTTGTCTGAACTGCCTCTTGAACTTCTGAAATGTTCAATCCTATCTTCCTTTCATCTTTTATAGGACAAACAATAGTCCCAACTATGACAACATCCTTGTCATCCCTTTCAACTGGTTGCTGTTTGCAAACCTGTTTCTGCACCTGCTGCTGACCTCTGTCAGTCAAAACTAAAACTTTCTTCAACCTGTTGTCCTGAACAACTCCTTTTCCTGCAGTATCCTCAATTGTCTTTATGCCTGCTCCTCTAGGCATCTGCACAAATTCCTTCTTTCCCATCAAAATAATTTTGGCTGCCCCCTGTGCTGCAGCATCTGCCTGCAATGGCATCAATTTCATAGTCTTCCCATCGTTCTGGATGGTGTAGGTATTAGCGTACCCATCATACAGTACCCTCCTATCAAATTGCCATGGTCTACCCAACAGTAGGTGACAACATTCCATGGGCAAAATATCACACAAAATTCTATCCTGATATGCTCCAATCTGAAAATCCACATATGCCTGTTCAGAGACAAAAAGTGATTGACTATCACTCACCCAAGATGCCTTGTAAGGGTGTTGATGTGGAATCCTTTCCAAATTCAGTTTATCCACCATTTCCTGAGATACCATGTTGTCTGTTGAACCAGTATCAATGACAACCTTACATACCTTACCTTTGCTCTTACATATGGTCTTGAAAAGAGCTCTTCTTTGTGGGGATTCGTTGTCAGGTACCTTCATGGTAGTCACTGTTCTTCTCATCATCAGAGACTCTCCACTCTCTAGGTATGCATAATTATCAGGCTCCTTATCTTTTTGATAAGTGTTTGAACTCTGCACACTTTGCTCTACTGTCTCTTCCTGTACCAATTGTACTCTCTTGTCAGGTGTTCTATCATTTCTGGATGATGAACCTTTATTTTCTGGACATTTGAAAGATGGATGACCAAACTCGCCACAGGTGTAACATTTGCCTGAAAATGTAGTAGAACCTCTACCACCTCCAAATCTTCCTCTATTACCTTTCCATCCACCTCTGAAATCAGACTGTCCCTGTCCTTTACCAGTGTCTTCTTGACCCTCATTGGTTTGTTTTTGTGTAGGGGCTGATCCTCTTCCCCTCATATGGTTTCCTCTTCCTCTCATGGACTTATCATGTCCTCTATTCATCTTTTCTTCAATCCTGATTGCCATTTGATAACAATCTTCCACATTCTTAGGGTTAGCTAAAACTAACTCATCCTGTATGTTAAATCTCAAACCAGCCAAGTACCTAGCCACCTTTTCTACCTCATTCTCATGATGACCAGATCTCATACTCAATTTGTAAAACTCTTCAGTATATGCCTTCACATCCCTTTCCTTCTGCTTTAAAAATTGCAGTTTCTTAAACATCTGGATTTCATAATCCCTTGGCAAGAATTTACCTTTGATCCTTGCTACCATCTTATCCCATGAAGTGATCTTTGACTTCCCTTGTTTCCTTCTCTCAGATTGTACATAATCCCACCATACCAAAGCATGACCTCCTAACTTGGTCTTTGCAATCTTTACCTTCTGATCCTCAGCAACATCTTCACATTCAAAGTGATTATCAAGTGCAGCAATCCAATCCAACAATTCATCTTCATTCAAACTTCCAGTATACTTGGAAACATCAACCTTTACCTTAGGTTTATCACTCTGTACTGCCTTTAACAGTTTTGCAAATTTCTGGTCTTCAGCATCCAGATCTTCAGCTACCTCTTCATATTCTTCTACAGCATCTTCATCTTCTTCAGACTCACTGTCTGCCACTTCCCTCTTTTTGTTCTTTTCCAGGGCTGTAAGCCTGGCTTGAAGTGCTTCAGCAAGCTCCTTCATCTTCCTCATCTCTCTAGCATGTTTTTCCTTCATCTCCTGCAATTCCCTTGCAGTACCACTACCTTTCGGAGGCATTTTGTCAACCTCTCAATCAACACACAACACACAATTCAACTCTACCTCTGCCCTTTCGGTGACAGAATCAACACACAACAGCCCAGACCTTTTGCTGAGCTCTGATACCACTATGATGCAGAGGCATCCACACTATAACCTTACAATACAGCATGGACGTCTGCAGCCCATCAGCATCATCATCATCATCACCATCATCATCATATTCGGCTTAACACTGTCAGCATCATCATCATATTTCATCTGCCGACCGATATCCTCCTGACGTCCACTGTTCACTTCAGCGACAACTTCTGCCTTCACTATCTTCAGCATCATGATATTCAACATCATGATAATCAACAGGATAAAGAACATCCGGTTCCTCCCATTTATCCTGATGATGACCAACCTTCACTTCTCGCACCGTCCCTTTGATGCTGACGTCACCCGATATCCTGATGACGTATATCCTGATGACGATGACGTCACCCGCAGCTCCTCAATATCCTGCTACTCCGAAATATCCTGATGACGTATATCCTGATGATGATGACGTCATATCCTGCTGTTGGCCAAACTTAGCTTTTTTCGGCCCGCGATCAACCCGATCTTCTTCCTGATGCCGATGCACCCCTCCTCGGCTCCTCCTGATGATGATCACCCCGACGCACATTCACTTCATGCACTCAACTGCATCATGCCGATCTCCTCTTACTCGGATGATGATGCCCAAAGCAACTGCAGGATATAAGCAGAAATATCCTGATGATGCCGTTTTCACGAATTTTCAACCTTAGCAGATTTTCACTGTTCTGATCCGCCGAACCTCCTGGGATGACTCAATCCACTCTCAGGGTGATCTTCCAACTCAAACTTATTAGCTCGACCTAGCACATGCCCATGCTAGGGTCTTCAACACCTTTCAACCGCGATCCTGCACACCTGCATGCGAACAAACAAACTAACACCTACCCTACTGTACATAACCATTCCACCGATCAGACGAATCAACCGGTGGAATGGATCAGTGAATCCATACAGCCACCAAACCAGCAAATCGATCAAGCAATGGAATTCAATAGAGGATGAACACAAACAGGAACACTTTATTTGATTTCAAAAGATGCAACTACAATGATCAGTTTCTCTCTCTCTCTGCCTCACTCTCGCAAAGTCTGGTCGATGATATATGCAATATCAACCGATCCTCATGCTTAAATAGATTTTCCTATGAGTACTACTGACCCGACTCCAAGCGGCTGGGAAATCTCTCCAAGCGGCTGGGAGATCCAACCGGTCCTACAGCACGACAGCTGTTCTAACAAACTACCTAAAAATAGTAAAAGCATGGTCAGCATGATCTTATCATGATCAGCATGACCTTATTACATGCATTTGGTCTTATCAGACCTTCTTGGAAACATAAACAAGACTCAAACTAACTAACTGCCTCATGAAGGCCAGCTGTCAGGTAGGTGCTCCTGCACCAGAGAGTGGCTTTCATGGTGGGGCCGGTGCCCAAAGTGGCTGCCTAGATAACCCCATGAAAGTTGTAATCAAGTGATAACATAATAATTAACCTAGATGGGTTGGGTAGTTAAACACATAATAAGATAATTATGATGCCTCACCCATGCCTATAGTGCTTTCTTAGGCTAAGGATGGGATGAGAAGGCCTGGTTGGCAAGATCGACCTCCTTGTCTTCATGAGAGGATGTGTCGATTCTGTATGTGTCACCCTATGGGGCCGGTGCCTAGAGAGAGGCTGCTAGGATAACCATAGATGGGGGCCGGTTTCTAGAGAGAGATAGCCAGGATAACCCATGCTAGGACCATGCGATGACACTCTTCCTACTGCAACTTAGTTACTTCCTTTTTGTTATCTTCTGATGTTGCCTCTGGAGTAGTGTTAGCCATTGTTGATCTGTGTTTCTGTGTTGATTTTGTATCTGCTTATTTGTACATTGTGATCTTTGACTTAGTGGAACCTCATTGTTATCTCCTAGCACGGGGGGTGGACCTCAGGGTTCCACACGGTGGGGTGGTTGTTCTTTATTCCATTAGTTTTCTGGCATTGTGGCTCGTGTGTAAAGAAGATGTATCTCTCTTGATTCCAGTTTTACACCTATATCGAAGACAGACATTTGTACTATTTGTATTTAGATCTTTTGTATCAAAAGAAATCCTTATGTAATTGATGTATCCAGAAAGAGAGCTTTTGTATCAATGAAACTATGTAATTCCTCTTGTAAGATATAGTATTTTGTACTTGTAATCTTAATGTAAACTTCTTTATGTATTTGGATGTCGTAATGAAAGATGCTAGTTGGTGTATATGATTAAACTATGTATGTTGTTGGTTGTTGTTATATTTCTATAATGCAGCTATGTAATCCCTAGAGATGTTAGTTTATCTTGTTGCTATTAGACCATGGTATGTTTTGTTATTACCACTTCTATAGAAAAAAAATATATCTTGCCTTTTTATTGCTTAGTTAAACTTATCTTTAGGGTTGCATGGCGGGGCATTACATCTTCCCATTAAAAATTACCACGTCTGTTACTATCATATGGTGGTCCATCATTAACAAGAGGTAGTTGTCTTAAATCTCCAACTAGAATTGTTGGGAATTAAGGTGTCTAAACCTTTGCAAGTTCCTAATGTATTTATTTATTCAGCACCATGTTGTAGGATCCTATGTTGACTTGGCACAATTTTTCTATGTGTCGGCACCTTGTGTACATGCAACAAGATAAATTTTGGTGACTTTGTCAACCATAGTTTCCCCCCAAAATAATTAATGGGGGAGTGCAAGGGGGCGAAGCCCCTCCTGTGGGGCTCGGGGGGATTATCCCCCCCGGTGGGGACCTGGGGGTGGAGCACACAGTAGGGGTCTAGGGGCAATGCCCATAGCGGGGGTTGTTGGGGGCAGTGCCCCTAAAGCAAAAAAACACCCTATATTTAATAAAGGTGTCAACAGTTAGTTTGGTATTGGCCGAGATGGATAAATCAACATTGGATAACTGCTAAAGAGGCTTGATAAATAAGGAGTTGGAGAATGTGAAAAGTCATGGGATGCGAATGAGAATCGACATTGTGTACTCCTAAAAGATCTTGCATTGCAAGTGTGTTGTAATCATCTTTTGATTTGATAATACATTGTGCAGGTTTTGGAGTGTGGGGTTTTTCACCCAAAAGGATTTTCCCCACATATATATTGTGTTGTGAGTTTTGTGTTTGTATTTGGATGTTGTTATTACCCTTATGTTAATGTGCATCTAATAACCTGTAACTAGTAAAGACTGAAATTTGCATAACTTTCCTTATTAGATCAGTGTAGGAAGTTGTTTCCACATATCTTTCTTCCTTTCAAGAATCATAGATACACCTGCAAAATATTGGAAAATGATGGTCTTCATTAGTGTGTACTATTAATTCTTATATTTTATAATAATCAAGTATATGTTTTAAAAGAGGGAAAAAATGCATATCTTTATCAAAAAACATACATATATGTACAAAACTCATGTTTGCATTTTCAGGGAATGCCTAAAAAAGTCGAGAGTCCACTTTCTTGAGCAAATTTTGTCCAATGAAGCTCATTTTATCAATCAAAATGTTTTTGATGTGTCAAAACTCCTCTTGGAAACTTGTGAGTCTTGTTCCTTCTAATTGATAAAAATCTATGACTAGGATTAGAAGTGTTGAATGGATTGTCAAGGCTCCAATATTGAATGTTGCAACTCCTATTGGTGCAAGTAATAGAAGTGGACTACGCCCTAGGAATGCTTCATTTTGAAGAGCTTGACTAATAGCACCAATTAGATATGATTTTCAAGTTCCCGTTGTTCCTTGAATTATCATGAATAATGGCAAAGCATTTTGAGATCCATGACAATGTGTTATAATTATATCAAGTGTTTCTTTCCTATTTGGCACCCAATGTTGCATAATTGATATTTTGTGCTATATCATCCCACATGATAAATCCATTATCTTTCAAGGTGCTTATGAATTTTATTGCTTGATTTGTGTACTGTTCACCTTGATATTCATTAGACCATGGTGCCTGTCTATCAATATCTCTTCTTCCCAACATATCTATTTCAGAAACTTACATAATCTGATTATGATGTAGCCTCAATATGATTTTCCATTCATGCTCTGTTGTGTTTCCCTGAAGAGGTTGATTATCTTCAATTTCAAAATCACTACTATTTTTAACATCTTTTGTAGTACTTCTTCTTTCCACATGCCAAGGATTATAATTGAATGACTCCCAGTTTGATATTATAACATCATTATGAAGACCAATATCTCTTTCTATATGACAAAATGGCTTATAAAGTAACAACTCATACCAACAAAAATCAACCCATTTATACATAGAAAACTATTTAAAAGCTTTACTATCTATATACTTGAAGATACCATAATGGAGGGTTCCAAGCCCAACAATGATCATTAATTTTTATGAAATAGGACAATCCTCAGACATCCATCCCATGGTAATCTTCATTTAAAATTTGGAAAATTTTACATTAGTTCTTAAATTAACTCTAAAATTGTCCCAATAGTGTCTTCTGATGTGGTGAATTTGATTTGATATTCAATCGTACCTAGGAATACTTTTGTGGTGAAACATAATCAGGTAGTACAAAGAGAATAGTGCCTTCAAAATAAAAGCAAATCACTGCCTTTGGCCATGTATGTGTCCATAGCATTAAGAGTAAAAATCATTGATGAGGGGCATCCTAATCACATAGGAGACTTCATAGGATTGTACGGGTACCATATTCTATAAGAAAAGAAAATTTTACTTTTCTTGTGTGCACATATCTCATATTTTATTTTATTGTTTGTGTTAATTGCCTTGTTTTATTATCTTTTCCATTTTTCCTCTCATTAAAAATATTTTTGTTTTTTCTTATTTTACTCCTCATAGTCTCTTAGTTTCCACATCACATCTCCCTCTATTTAATTGGCGTTGATCTACAATTTTATCATTTCACGTTCTCTTCTCCTTCTAATTCTTTTCTCCTTCTCTGGCTACATCCAAATAATGAATCTAGCAATAAATAATTAAAAAATTAGGACACAATAGTATGATCAACATCTCAATTTGTGTGAGAGTAAGCTTTTATTATGCAATGAAAAATCCATAAATTTTTTTAGAAAAAACTGTGTGAATTGATCCAAACTAACATTAACTAATTGTTAATTACTTATTCCGTTTCAACAGTTGCGATGACCCTTGAACATAACCTTTGGATACAAATAAATATTACTTCCTTCACAATGAAGAAGTCAGGTAGAATTAGGCACACATCTCTCAACGAGATTTCCAGAAGACTCCAATCAGTTGCTTTTTACTCCTATAACACTGTAGGTGACCTGCTCATCAGGTGTTGTTCTCTGGATCTCCAGTCAGATTCAGATCAGTGGTATTAGAGCAAGTGTTATATCTGAACATTATTTATCTTTCCAATTTTATCTTCTGGGCCTTCTGGTTGCTTGGGATCATACACTAGAGATGAGAAGGGCTTAGAGTAAAACCTATTAGTGTTTTACAGTCCATTGGACACCAGTTATATATGAGAAGATGTGTAATGTTGTGGACATGACATAATAATTGTTTTATTTTCACCTTCTAGATAGAATCTCCATAGACATTCCTACTACAATCGTTGCCTCCTAAAGCTCTGTCATCAAACTAAATCAAACATTCCTGTGAAGAAGCCAAATTTTACGAAAAAGGGGTTTTATTGAAAAAAGCAATAATAATAATGGTGGCACTGAAAAATTGAAATGAAACAGGTCTAATGAGATATAAATATTGAAATACTTATCATTGCTACCATTTTATTTGTTTGGAAGTAAAATGTGACTTCAGAACTGATAGCAGAAGTACATAATGAAGAGCAAAACTGAAACTGGGATTAATAACCGGCAACTTTGTAGCGAAAAATTCTCACAAAGACATTGATATATTTGTCCCTTCCTTTTCTATTATGAGGCACTAAATGCAACACAATAATAAAGAAGAATTTCATGTCATTATTTTTTGCAACCAAGTGAAGGAATTTCCAATGCATTGAGAGTGAGTAAATTGTTGAGAAGTGCTCTTTAAAATGTGAAGACTTCCATGCACCAACATTTAAATCGACCACCTTATAAAAAACTAAATCTCACATGCTTTGTCACGTACCTTCTTTCACCTTGAAATGCCACCTTTAAGGCAAACATGCTCAGTGACAAGGAGACAACCCTCATCATCTACTTCGATTTGCTTATACGAGTATGTTCACTCCTGTATGCCACATCGCACAAGGTTAGGTTATCAAAGGTTGGGATTGGAGACACAAAATCTATCAAACTATCTTCCTTCAAGACGCACACAACCAAAAATGATGGAAGAACATGGAGATTCTTCGATACCTTAAAAGTGATGGTAGGAGATGCTTTAATAAAACAACATGAGGAGATGATGAGCAAGTTTTCCCAATTGCTCCAGTAGAATAGAGGAAATCAACAACCAAACAAAATAGAAATTCTATTCGGTGGTCACACTCCTTTTAAAGTACAAGTGAATTTTGATATCCCAAACTTTGAAGGAAAAATCAATGCAGATGTTGTAGATGATTGGTTATCAAATTAGAAAAATACTTTTCTGTGAATCACTTCTTAGATGCTGAGAAGATAACCTTTGCCCTCCTCAAAGCTAAATGCCATGTGAAACAATCATGGGAGACTAAGTGGGCATTCAGAGAACTCTCTGATTTGGATGATAGTCCCACATGGGGAGATTTTATGGAATACATCAAGGAAGAATATTTTCCCAAAGATGCATATGAAGAAACATATACATGGTGGTAGTTGCTTCGACAGAAAAATGATCAATCTGTTCAAGACTACACCAACACATTCCATGCTTTATTAGCAAAGCTTGGCATCCAAGATACGAAGAAACATCAGGTTTTGAAGTATTGTAGTGGACTGCACCGATATATTCAAACTGAGATGGCCTTCTTGAATGTTGAGACTCTAGGCACAACCTTCAAGTATACAACAAAGATTGAAGAGAAATTCAAACAAAAGGGAAAAGGGGACGACGGAAGTGAGTTTGTAGGACTTGATAGACCACCAAGGGATTCTCCTCACAATCACCAACATCAGATGGGGGTGCTAAAAAGATACAAAAAGACGGAAGCATGTGGTGTGAAATTCATAAAAGTCCTTTGCATAACACTAAAGATTGTCGACTTGCTAAGACATTAATGGCGGAAACACATGAAGTAGAGAAAGAAGTTAATTTTTGTACCTACATACCCTTTTGAATAGAAGGATGATGAGTAGATCATTGAGGCAAGTTCCCTTATGCCATGGTTGCCATTGCTAAAATCTTTCCTCGCAAAGATGAGGAATGTTTGTTCCATTCATTGATGTGGGTGAATGGGAAAGCCTTACATTTCATTGTTGATATGTCAAAAGAATTTGATCTCTACTAAGACTATCAAGAGGTTGAACTTATTGACAACACCCATCCACAACCATATTTTATGGGATGGGTGAGCCAAGGGAGAAATATTTAGGTAAGCAAGCAATGTTGTTTATCCTATTTCATCAAGTCATTTGAAGTCGAGGTAATCTGTGATGTGGCACCTTTGGATGTATGCGATGTACTGTTGGGACAACCATACATGTACAAACGTCATGGAATCTATGAGTCCAGACCTCATAGTGTTATTGTTAAGTTAGGTGAATGAAAGTATCAGATGCCTAAGGTAATTCCTAAAAAAATTGCATCTCTATTTAGTACAAAATAGTGTACGCATTTGATTGCTCCAACTAGAGCTCTTGTATCAATGCTAACAATTCAACCTAAGAAGGCAAGATTAGTCATAGCCAGCACTCATACCAAACTGGTCCCCACCACCATTCAACAGAAGCCAATGGATTAGATATTGACAAAATATCAGAATGTATTCACCTCACCAATAGAGGTTCCATTACACTATCAAACCTAACATTCAATTGATATAATCTCAAAAACACCATTCCCAAATGGGCCGCTGTGTAGAAAATCAGTTTTAGAGAATGACAAGATCAAGCGACCAACTCAAGCATTAACTCAAAAGTGACATGACCAACATTGTACGTCTCATCACTTTTTGGTTGATGACAAAGTTTGGCTTCATCTCTAGAAGGAGTGCAAGTTTCAGCACCTAATAGGAAACTTCATCCTCTTCGATCTAGGCCACACAAGCCCCTCAAACATATTCAAACTTTTGACTTGAATCTTAAGACTATTGTTCCATTTACCGATGAGAAGATTATCAATGTTTTTGTGAATACACTAAAACAACAATTTGTTCCTCTCTATTGTGTGGTTCAGGCAGGCCAGTTACCTTGTCAGGGCAAGTGGTTTACCAAGGAGCACATTGCACAACACTTTCCTCACTTTTTACTAAACATTGATGTAATGGGGCCCATTGCCTCTCAAGGGGGGAGGAATGATCCGAACCAACATTAACTAATTGTTAATTACTTATTTCATTTCAATAGTTGCGATGACCCTTGAATGTAACCTTTGGATACAAATAAATATTACTTCCTTCACAATGAAGAAGCCAGGCAGAATCAGGCACACATCTCTCAACGAGATTGCCAGAAGACTCCAACTAGTTGTTGTTCACTCCTATAACATTGTAGGCGACTTGCTCACCAGGTGTCGTCCTCTGGATCTCCAGTCAAATTTAGATCATGAACACACCCAAAAAACATCTAGCAAAAGATTTAAAGTGGGTTACAGACTGTGGGGAGTAGAGCATTGTGTCCTTCAATTACAGTACAATGAAACAAGATATACAGATGTATTCCTTCCCCTTCTTACTAGACATAAAAATAGCAGGAGAGAAGACATAAAAACAATAGGAGACAACATGTCATTTGAAGGCATAGTTGAAACCAAGGAAGCCCAGAGCAGCTCCAAGGACTGTGACAATTATTTATTTCAAGCAATTTATATTAAAAGCTTGAATAGAAATTACAGCCAAATCTTCATGACAGAGTAGGCAAGAGAAATTTTTTAAAACCCATCTCATTCGTGGGCTTCTCCTCTACTTCACTTAGATCTTTGGCATTAAGTTGATTACTTGTAATTGTCAAATTGAGAGTTATGCTTAAGTCATCTGTTATTATAAATGTAATAGTATCTTTTACACAACCATTGCTACTTCCCCCAATTGTAACTTCGTTGCTGCTTTGACAGGCTTCAGGAGGGAATTCTACAGCACAGTGTTGGTGTAACGTGAAGCCCAATCTGACAGCTCTCTCTTTGTAACATTTATGAGATTCTTTGATACTCTGCTATTCTCTGATACTCTGCTATTCTCTGATGTTATTATTAGATATTCCCTCGTTGGGGTTAAAGATAGTAAGTCTGTCAGAGGTATTTATTAATTGTCTATTGATAGACATTGAGGGAAGTGGAGTGGAAATTGCTGCAGGTTGGATATATATCTGTGATCTGTTGTAACAGAGTTGTATTTTAGATTTAATAGAAAAGAGAAATCCCCTACTATTTGTGGATGTAGCCTTCATGGTGAACCATGTTAAAAATCTTGTTGCTCTTTCTTGCAGTGTTCTGTGTGTGTTTTGATTTATCTATTTGCATTTAGTTTTTCTCTTCCATTTTATTGTTTAACAATTGGTATCAGAGCTTGGTGGAGAAGCTCAGTGCTGAAGCAATTCTTTGGAAATCGGTGAAGAATTTCTAGAGCCATGGACGACACAGAAAAATGGAAAATTGAAAAGTTCTCGGGACAGAACTTTGGTTTATGGAAGCTCCAGATTCATGCTTTGTTGATTCAGAAGGATCTTTCCATTGTGTTGCAAGGGAAGTCTAAGAAGCCAGAGAAGATGTCAGATGAAGACTAGGATATCTTAGACCAGAAAGCAGTTGCAACCATCATTCTATCACTGTCCAGCAATGTCCTCTTCAACGTTGCCACGGAGACAACAACTAAACAGATTTGGGACAAGCTATGTGACATGTACGAGAGGGCTTCAGCAATGAATCGAGTATTCCTATTGAAGAAATTGGTAAACTTGAAAATGAAAGAAGGTAATAGCATGTCAAATCATTTAAATGAATTTAATATTGTTATCAGTCAATTACTTTCTGTGGATGTTAATATTGAGGAAGAAATGAGAGCCATGTTGTTGTTGTGCTCTCTTCCTGATAGCTAGGACAGTGTGATCATGACCATAAGCAATTCGGTATCTGGTAAAAGTAGATCTGAAGAAGGGGAGGATAAGAAAAAATAAACAATGCTGTGGTATGATGATGTAGCAGCCACTCTTCTCAATAAAGATATGAGAAGAGGGCAAAACAAAACAAATGGTGATGCCTTGACTATTGTAAGCACTGACAATAGAGGAAGGCGTCAAGACAGAGGCAGAAATAAAGATAGAGGAAGATCGAAGTCCAGAACCAAAAATGGAGAATGTTGGTTTTGTGGCAAGCCAAGTCACACAAAAAGGAACTGTTGGACTATAAAAAGGCACAAGAAAAGCTCAGTAGTAACAAAGCCAACACAACATGCCAAGAAGATGTGGGTGTCCTTATTTTAACTGAAGAAGAAATTCCAACAAATTTTTGGGTCCTTGATTCTGGCTCATCGTTTCATATCACTCCATGCAAGGAATATTTCAAAAATCTGTAACTTGGTGACTTTGGTAAGGTTTTTCTTGGTAAAAATGAATCTTGTGATGTTGTTGGAATAGGGGATATTTCATTGAAATTAAAAAATGGATATACTTGGTTGTTACATGATGTTAGATATGTTCCCGAGCTCAAACAAAATGTAATCTCGGCTGGGCAGTTGGGTTCTCAAGGTTGTGAGATTAGTTTTGAATCGAATAGATGCAAGGTTAAAAAGGGGGCCTTGGTAATTTCAAGGGGTAGCAAATTAGGCACCCTGTATGTCATAGAGAGTCATGCTGAAGTGGTAAACACATAGTTCATAGCACATTATCCACTTTAATAGTCAAATGTCAATCTTGGCCAATAAAAATAAGGATAAATATTTACCATGAGTGGACATGCATAGGTTTCATTTGGGATGGTGCCCATATCACTCTACTTAAACATCATCCGGCATTGGAGTATTTTGACACAACTCAGATTTGTCACCATTCATGTACATGGCAGACAACTTAGCCATATCAACATATAGACTGGTAACAGAGCTGAATTTCTTTGAGCTTCATGACGCTGAAAGTAATTTCATCACCGAATCGAGTAACAAAGTGAGAAAGCTAAAAAGAAGATCCACAAAATCCTTTCTAGCCTCGACATAAATTATTTTACTCCTTTTCTTGCTAATCAGAACTCTGATACTCATTCCTTGGAGAATTCTTCTTTGCCATTTCAATTTGCTCAGGTTAAGATTAGAGGTGACAACCATCAGATAATTATGCAAACAATCTGACCTGAGTGATTGCCTATTTCATTTAATTTATGATCTGTTGATATACAGAGTGGCCATTAGAATTGACTAAAAGTGGCTTGAATTTCCTATAAAAAATTTTGTATAGGACGATGTGCTTGCACTCCCAAGTTCTCTAGAATGAAATGAATCTACACCTTACACGTTTGAAAATTTGAGCCACTTTTTTATTCTAGTAAGGACTTGCAGATTTATCTTAAGATTTGTACCATAGCACTGAAGTATTGGGAATGGATTTAAGGGGGTGAAACTCCTATGACCAATAATTTTTTTAAAATTATTTTTAATTAAATAATTTATATTTTAATTTTGCACAAAATAAATATTTATTTTATATAGAAAAATTCTAACTTATGATTTATTATTAGGTATAATTAAAAAATAATATAATATCTAAATAGGTACTAATAATAAAGGTTCAATAATTGTTTTAAAGGTTTTTAAGTATGAAAATACTATTAGATAAAGATATAATTAATTAATTTTGAACATTATAGTCTCATTTGGTGATGTGTATTAATTAATAATAAAGGTTTAACAATTATTTTATAGTGAGCATTGACATTATAGTTATATTTGAAAGTCTTTCCAAGATTTTACCTCAATTTACATTTTAAGATTTATCTATTCTGTTTTAACTTTTTTTTAATGAATACTTCCTATTAAACTAAAGAAAAAATAATAGTACAATATTCACAAAAAAAAGTACAGTGGTAGAGAGGCACACCCATAGAGTTTAAATAGGACATGGTCCAAAACAAAGACGAGAGTTAAATGTTGGAGTAGTCAAGATCATCCAGTAAGAACTAGAATCACTTCCACAAAAGACAATTGCATATAATAAGTCAAATGCTATATTCAAGAGATAAGTAAAATGTACATAGATGTCTTGTATAAATAGGTATGAGAGAGGAGGTAGGATGGTCGAACACAACGACTGACTAACCTTCCTAAGATGCGACACTTGTGAGCTCAAGTAACAAGTGCTCATGCAAGTGGCAAGTAAACATGCAAAAGGTGTCTCAAAAACATGGGGACACATGTCTCCACCACATGAGGTGAGACAAACTCTAAAAAAACTAAGTAAACTTAAGCTAAGTTTGAATAGGTCAATCCTAGTAAAGGTGATATCCTAACTAGATACTTAATATGAACTTATTTACACTAACAACCCCCTTAAAAGTGCAACTTAGGGAGAAGCAATACAAAGATGATGGGTCCTGGCTACCAGACCATGTTAGGTACCTATGTACAAATAGATTTCTCATAAGTGGAGTAAAGGAGAAAACCGTGCTGGAAAAAACCCTCTCCAAAAGAGAAATGATAAAATTGTATAAGTGAATGAGAAGAAGAAAATAGAAGGACTCAACATGACCCCCTAAGGACTACTTCTAACACTAATATACAATATATGTTCTCCCCATAGGAGAGAAAAGATGAGAAGGTCAATGCTGCCCCCCAGAAACTGTGAAGGAATAAATTCCATGCGAAGAAATGCTTCCTCCCAAAATTGATATGAGAAGACTAACCATGCAGCCTTTGCTCAAAATACCTCCTGTAGTGTGTGTAGAAACTTGACACTAGATGCTGAAGATGATCCACAAATGCTGAACCACATTTCTCCCCTTAGGAAAAAAAACCATGAAAGTGTGCAAGTGATCTTCCCATTCTAGATAGGAATATGCTAGAAGAAGTATGAAGGTCTCTGAATTTTGTACATGATCCAAAGATGTAGATAATGCCCATGATGTCTTCGTAGGATGCTCAAGTATCTCTAAGCCAATGTTGACATGTGACAAATGCTGATAACACGAATTAGGTACCATAAAAGATTTAGGAATAGGGACCACAAGGACCATAAATGTATGGTGATAACTAGACTGATGAGAATTTGATACTTCTATAGAGGATGTCAAAATACATGATGACTAAGTCGAATATGTGGACTCATAAATATCTGTAGAATCTATCATAATAGAAGCTGATGTAGGCAAAGTAAGAGAAATCATATCTAAAGAAGACAACATTTGGTGATGCAAATAGAAGACAAATGTCCTCAATAGTGTCTTCCAATTCTATGATGCAGGACTCTACAAATAGAGATGAAATGTTTGGCAGATAGGCATTGTGATGCCTCCCATGCTATTATTATGGTAGACGGATATAATGTTATGGATACATTGACATATGTTGTACTCACACTGATGACTTATATGTTTTGACATTATCTTGCATTCTAGGCGATTATGATGTCGATTTGACAGCGATTGTTGAATGTTAGAATTAACTATTATGATGATTATTATGTTGTGATTATGATTATGGAATAACCTATGTTGTATGATGATGAGGATAGGTTTATGTTTTATGTACATGTCATATTACTCTTTCCATGATGTGTTTGTATGATGAGGGATGAAGTCGTGTTCTTCACTTGTGAGGTCCACACAATGTCTTGATCCCCATCATTGTCTGTACTATGTTTCCATGAGGTGAGAGTGCAAATGTATGCTTCATCTTTGTGTACTGCAAGTTGCAGGTACCAGGCATCGACTCCACCTACATTGGCATGTCTGAGCGTGCCTTGAAGCCCAATGGATTAGTTGTCCGGAGATAACACTTGATCCCATACCCTAGCCATCATCCTCAAAGAGGATGAGTATCTGGTTTGGCATTTTGTCAGTATGGTCAGTATGTCTTATGTCAATCAGGGTTGCTCAAAGTTTTGCCCTTTGACCCTGGATAGTGGTCAGGTAACTAATGGGCATTTGGTTTTATTTAATTTAGATTGTTGATTAAATGTGTTGGTTATTTTATGCGTTAAAATAAATTGTTTAATACCTTTGTTAAATAAATATATAGATATATATAAATAAATACTATCATTAGTAATAAAGTAAATTTATAATGTTATGTTAAATTAATAATAATAATAATATGTTTGGGTTAACAATTTATTGTTTGTATGCATAAATGTGGGGTAAATAAATTACCCATTTGCATTAGAATGGAGTAATTGGTAATTGTTTTATAACTATGGGCTTAATAAATTTAATATTTTATAATTAGTTGAGTTAGTTGGTTTTCCTGTTTTGTGGTTGCACTCTTACAAATATAAAATAAAACAAGTAAAATTTGAGGGGGGGTGGTAAGTGTATTTGGAAGGAAAAATTGCTTGATGAAGTTGCAGGTACATGTATGAGGTTGGATTTTCTTATGAATATCATTGCTCAAACTACGAATGTTGCATTTTCATGGAATTAGGTTTTATATTACTCACAGCATGTGATTTTGTGGAGTTTGCTTTATTCTTTTGGATTCTATGATATTATAGTTTTTGCAAATATAACATTCAACTAGCTTCGACTGCTTGGGATACATGTTTAACAAAGTATTTGTAAAGGATGAAAAGCCCAAACCAAATTTGCACATAGCATTTCATCATGGCACTTTATAACATAATGGGTTTGTTGAAAGTGCTTTGTCAAGACATTTTATATTCCCTATCTATGTTTTCACATTTAGCATACAGGTTCGCTAGATGATTATATATATATATATATATATATATATATATATATATATATATATATATATATATATATATATATATATATATATATATATATATATATATATATATATATATATATATATATATATATATATATATATATATATATATATATATATGCAGTGGCTGTCAGGTGCATTTATTTCAACATATCCATTTTGTGTATCCTACAATCATTGCATTTCACTTGAATAGATTTCTTTGAAGCATCCTATCAGATGGCTCACGTGCATTGTCTTCCTTCTTGCGAATTGCATGTTTCTAGAAGTTTTCTAAAGTCTTTTCAACAAATCTATTTCCTATGTATTTGACACTCTTTGCATTCCATGTGACCACATCATTCATGTGCATTGGCTATGCTTCCACATTTTGCAAATACTGTAATCATGGCATCCCGAGAGGTGACATCTCTTTGAAGCATTCTGTCAAACGTCTCATGCACCTTGTCTATGCTTCCACCATTTCGCATACATGTCTAGCAGGGCCATTGCAACTACAACATCTGACAGACTTCCTCTATCCTTTGCGTTTTGATGGATGTCCTTACCTGCTCTAAAACTCCCATATCCGCGCAGGCTGGCAGAACGCTGGCAAAGGTTGAGGAATTTGACTTTTTCGCTGCCATTACATTTGCTTAAAAGTTTCTAAAGTCTATTCAATGAATTCATTTTGTGCATATTCTGCAATCATTGTACTCCATGAGATTATATCTTTTGAGGTGCGGTTTGTCTATTTTGAGACATGGACCTGTTGATGGTTGTTTTTACACATTCATAACAAAAGTTAAAATTCACAAAAATGACCCTAACTGTCTTGAAAGATATGAAGAAATCAATTAAGATTTGCTTAATCCCAAGTTTCTGTATGGTCAGGTCTTGACTTGTTGGATAATTCAGTAGGTAAATGTGAAGCTGTAATATGCAAGGGGCCTTACATGATTTAGGGTTTTTTGATGGTTTACTGGATTCAAGCTATGCAAAACATCATAAATATCACCATTTTATTCATTCTTTTTGCATAGATTTGTTACTGTATTTCAAAGTTTTAAATGATTTATATTATTGCAAGATTTTCTCTTAAATATTATGAAAACTATCTACTATCAACTCAGTTGTTCATGTTTCTTTCAAATACGAGACAATCTCCTTTAAATTTTTACGTTTAAGCTAAGTATTTTAGATGGGTTGGAAAAAGTTAGAGAAATCTAAACTAAACTTCATTCTACTACAGGATCTCAATGCTTTGTTATGCACTTTGTAAACAATACAGCAAATTGATTAAATCCATAGATTAAACCTTAAATGTAAGCCCTGAGTATTTTCACAGACATACAGTCAAGATTGCAAGATTTAAGAGATATTATTTTGAATGCAAAGAAGAGCCAGAAGACACTCAGAATATAGATGCAGAATTCCAAATTCATTTGTATTCAAGATAAATAGTCATATGTGATTTACAATGTATGAATGACTCTTAGCTTCATTAATCAACTTCACAAAAACTTACAATGCTTTACAAATACAGTAAGGAAGTAGGATGTTCCACACGTTCCTTATTGCAGACACAGGTGACCTCCTTCTACTTCTAAACTAAAAGGTCCCTCTATTCTAAATGCTGAGATAAAATTACAAGTTACACCCCTGCTCTACAAATCCCTGTGTAGCCCCTGTGTAACTTATTACAAAGTAAAGGGGCTCAATATATAGATTTGATTATCCCCCATACAGCTCCAAAACCCTAGTCAATCAATGGTCCACCCTTCAAGTGCAACATCAATCGGTGGAAAACAAATCCCACCAAAAATCTCTGAGCAGCATACCCATCCCGAGCGTAAAAATGCCCCTTTGGAAACCCTAACACCTCAAAATATCTTCAGTGTTCTTTTAATAATGTTTTCCCCCCAACTGCATTTTCCTTCTCGCTGAAATCTTTCACTTCTTTTGCGATCCTTTGTGATCCGATCCGCCTCATGTGATGTCATCACCATTAAGTTTCACCTGCATATTACAACTCATCACCATCCTTATCTCCTTTCGCTTCTTTGGTGATCTGATCTACCCTTCGAGATGTTATCGCCATTAAGTTTCACCTCCTATATACCTGCAAACCTGCAAACAGACAATAAAAATGGATTAAAAAAACATTCACATCGCTTTCGCCAATTTATACCTTGTCAGAATGTTCGCTGGGCATTAATCACAGTCATTAATGCACCAATAGTTTGGCCTTTTACTTCTGTGTTCGCACTTTTTAACTTCCTTTACTGTTAGTTTAATTCTACATACATCCTGCTTCTGTGCATGTTTTCTTGTATGTTTTGCTTGTATATCTTAAACATACAAGCGCTTTATGCAAACAATCAAACTAAAGCTTTTCATTTTTTGCTTTTCCGTACATCCTTGTATCTCTTGTTTTGTATATCGCGCTTTGTATGTTTGCCTTGTATGAGCGCATATACAAACAACATATACAAACCCTCTCTTATCCTTTACTTCTCATGGTGCCTTGATTTCTTTTGTATATCGGGTATGTATGTTATAAACATACAAGCATTAAAACATTCAAGGATTTTTCTATTTTGAACTTCCCTTTGAAATCCGGCTTGTACATTTTGTTTTGCATATCGGCTTATATATCGCAACATACAAACGCATATGCATACAAAGAATATTCTGTATTTAATTTCTCTTCACATCCGCGTTGTATCTTTTACTTGTATCTTTTGCTTGTATCCTGGCTTGTATATCGCAGATATACATTGTTATTATACAAGCCCAATGTGCAAAGGGTGGGGTCCACCTTACCTTTTCCCTTGTATCTCCGTGATGCATAACCCTTTGTATGTTTCGTTGCATGTCTCGTCTATATGTATGTTTCCCTTGTATATTTTGCTTTGTATGCCCCGAAACATACAACCACAAAACCCTACTTCATAATCCTTTCGGTTTCGCCCTTGTATAAAGTGCAATGTATGTCCGATATACATTAAGTCACGATACATTGCATTAACCAAACTTTAAACTTTCTTCAATTCCGTGTTGTATGCATCCAGCCTTGTATATAAATTGCAATGTATATTCTGATATACATTGAATTTTGATGCATCGTTTATATTGGATTTAAATCTCTTTTGAAACCCGCATTGTATGCATAATGAAATGCATGTATCCCAACAACCTACATACAATGCGCGGAATATACAACGACTTAACTTCATTTCATAACCTTTCGATTCCGCCCTTGCATAAATCCTGAAATGCATGCAACCGAAACATACATATACAAAGTGCGAAACATACAAACATAAAATCCTATTTCATAAACATTTTAGTTCCGTGACTTGTATATGGGCGTTGCATAACCACTTTGCATGTTTCATTTTTTCAAACATACAAACATAAGATGCATTCAACGGACTTAAACAATTATGCATTCAAAGTTTGAAATTTTCGGGCCCGACTTGCATGTATAGAATAAAATGTTACCGAAATGCATACAAGTAAAATGATTTAGAAAAACTGATGACTTCTATATGTGACTTGTATATGCAACCCGATATACAAAGGACTTTGTATATGAGCGACTTGCATGCAAACAACCTTGTATATGCAAGCCCATATATAAAAGACTTTGTATATGAGCGACATACAAACCCGATTGTACATTTTACCAAAACACTCATAACCTGCAAAACACAGAATTTTCACATGGTTCAAAAAGCAACCCTCACTCATTTTTGATAAGGAATCTACCCATATTTTGCTCTGGCACTCAATGCAAATTTTTTTAAATTTTCAACAAGGTTTGTAACTTTTTCACTCCCCTTTTCCCTTTACCACCAAGCAAACAACACACACACAAGCAAAAGCAACAGCCACAACAGGGGTCCTCATTTTGTTAAGGAGTAAAATGGGGCGTGTTGTGAACATCACAACAAGACCAATTAGGACTCGAAGCTAGGACCTTCCATTCACTGCTGGAGTGCTCTACCACTGAGCTACTGGCCCCTCTTGGACCAGTCCATCGTCGGTCCGGGTGTGGCTTATTTCCAACACCAACACCCCCCCTTAAGCCACACCTCTTGTGTGCTTGAGACTCCTAACCTGGGCCTGGCTCTGATACCATGTTGAGACATGGACTAGCTAGGACTCAAACCTAGGACCTTCCATTCGCTGCTGGAGTGCTCTACCACTGAGCTACTGGCCCCTCTTGGCCCAGTCCATCATTGGTCCTGGTGTGGCTTATTTCCAACACCAACAGTCTATGCTTCCTCATCTTGCACACATGCCTACAGAGCAGTTCCAACTATAGTATCTACCAAAAATCACCTTCAGTTATGCCCAGATGGATGTCCATAACCGCTCCAAAGCTCCCATTCTATCACACACAGTGAGGATGCTTGCAAAGGTTGTGGTTTCTAGCTTTATACCTGCCAACTGAGCTTGCTTGAATGTTTCTAAAGACCTTTCAACAATGTCTTACCTCTGCCAGTAATATGTTTGAGAAACTATTAAGTTTTGTATCTGCAATGGAGGAAATGCGTGTGCATTGGTAAAACTAATGCCTACCTGTCTTTTGCTAGGTGTTTAATTCTTTCCTGCCTATGTTTATTCGTTATTGCATATTTGTGTTACCTCCTCTTAGGCATGGGCGTATAGATTTAATAGATTCTCATATTAGAAACTTTCTTTACTTAGAGCAAAGCGCAGCCTAGTCATAGGCGCCCTTACTGGCCGCTTGCGGGAAAGAAAATCTACCTAAATTGTCGTGAGTTATAATGCTTTAGTGCCTTCTTTAGATTATTATTTGATGATATTAACTGTGACCCAATTCTTTCCATCTTATCTTTCTCTAATGAAGGAATTAGATTTGTTTGTATATTCATAAAATAAGCATGCAGATAGCTACGTTTGGCTAGTGTTAGAGGCTACATGACTACTTTACTTTAGAGAAAAATGTGTTCTTCTTTTCTATGAATTGGATAAGTGCTCTTATGAGATGGGTATACACAAGCTTTAACTCTAGAGTTTATTAGTTAAAATAATCGATTTACTTAGAGTGAAATATCTAGAAATGAAATACAATTCTAGTTTTAGACTAGAGTATAAAAAGTTTACTTCAAGTATATGAATATTTGATTTATTAAATATTGCATGTAAGTGTTGGAAAAATAGGAAATATAGATGATATGTTTCTTTTAAGTAATATGTTAGGATATGAAATGAATTTTCAAATATAGTCTTCAAGTTAAATAAAGTATAGCTCACTTTCAAATTATACGAAATCTTATGGCTTCAATTTGTTTTATTATTTAATATTATGGGACACTAAACTTAAAATTTATTTACATTTCATATTAAGAGTTTAGTTAACTCCTTTACAAGTATGAAGTGTTTTAATTTGATCTTTAGGAATGAGTTGCATACACTATACACTGAAGGAATAAGTTAGTATTAGTTACTTAAGGTGTCGATTTGTGATCTGGATGTAATCTCTTTGTTATCATGCCCTAATGATTGAATTCTATCTACAATCTTAATTATTTCTATGAAGAGATGTTTTCCTAGAACCTACAAATCAGATGGACATCTAATCAATATGTGATTTTGGCTGTCCAAAACTATGATAATGTCTTAATAGTGCTATACAAATTAATTATTTAGAATATTGATTTGCAGATATAATTATTGGTGGCAAATAACATGTCTATTGAATTAAGTGGTTAAGTTTAAATGAGTGATAAGAAAGTTGAAATAATGCTTTAATTAAAGGAATGTCTTCCTGATTATAATGTGATTAGTAATTGCTTGTATTAGACAATGTGTTTTGATTTATGGATTAAGTGTTTATAAAAGATGGATGGACCACCTATGTAAAGTTTATGTAAGATTTTGTGCCTTTGGGAGATGAGTTTAGTATGTTGGTTTCCAGAGGCCTAGGAGGATGTAATTGTGTGTATGGCCCTTATGATTATGTAACCCTAATAGTGGTCGGTTGTGTGGTAGATCATATGCAATATGTAAAATGCAACCCTAGATTGTTGTCTCCTATTCTTTTGAATTCATGTAATTATGATAAATGTGCAAGATGGGTAATACCTTGCTCTGTGTATGATTATGTGGATATGATAATTGGACAAGATGATCAATGCCTTGCCTGGGTAGGGTTTTCTAGTTGCAAGTAGGGGGAGTGGCTCTTAATGGGGGCCGGAACCCAAAGTGGTGTTCAGGACAACCCATTGGAGGGTTTCTTAATCTAGTGATAACCTTAATAATGAATTAGGGGGAAAGGGTATAATTTCACATTAATCAAGATAATGTATGCCTCGCTCATGGCTCAAGTGCTCATCCAGGCTTGAGATGAGATGAGAAGGCCTGGAATGGCAAGACCAACTGCCTTGTCCTCATGAAAGGTATGTTGGTTACGCATGAGCTTGTATGGGGGCCAAGGGTCAGGAGAGGCTGTCAGGACAACCCAAGATGGGGGCTGAGGCCTAGGAAGACCTACCAGGACAACCCATGACAAGCTATGTGATGACACTCCTCCCTATTGCAGTCTAGCGCTCCCTATTTGTATTTCCTCCATCGGTTGTGTGAGTTCCTTTGGAAGTGCAGTAAGATGTGTAAGTGATGTTAATTATCGTTCAACATGGTGATTGGTGTCATGTATAACCTTGTTGCTTATGTAATCTTGACTGTCTATTGGATGTGGGATCTTGTGTTATCTCCTAGCATGGGGGTGGACCTCAGGGTTCCACATGGTCAAGAGGTTGGTGCTTTTTCTCCATTGGGTATTCTTGCTTTATGTTCGTGAGCTTGGAGATTGTTCTTTTTGATGTGGACTCCAGTTCCTGTTCCAATTTGAGAAGGCAATCCTTTCATGTAATGTATACTGGTTATATACCAGATTGTATTTCTTAATGTATCTTGTTGTAATATCTCCCATGTGCTGAGGAAAGCAACGTGGTGATAATTGTAATGATGTAATTGTTGTTGATGAATTCATCTTGTAATGAGAACTGTAAAATAATGCTTTAATTGTGATAGTAGTTAGATGATGATTTTCAGTTATCAAATGTGGAAATGAATAGTATTAGTTAATGTGATATTCATCTTTTGTTGTTAATGAAATGTTCTAGTAACCTTGTTTGCGAGTAGCACAGTCGAGGAACATTGGAGGACTAGGTTTAGTTACCTGGTTATGCATTCTATAGTTAGAGAAAAAAATTGTTTCTTTGTTCGACCTAGTTAGTGTGTCCTCTAGGGTTCCTTGGTGGGGGCGTTACAGGCATCCTAATGTGATAGATCTGGAAAGACTATAGCAATATCCTAGTGCATAGAATCATTGGAAGCCATACATGAGTCAACTCTGGATTTAGATGTAGCATTAGGTGATGGCAGAGATAGAGGAGAAGCAAGAGGATATGTCTCTGTGTTATTAGTACATTAAATACTTTCCCAATAAATAATTTCCTCTTTAGTATCATTGTCATACAAAGGATCATCAACATCATCAAGGGGAAGAAGCATGTCCATAACGGGATCATCTGGGAATGGAGGTTCGTTGGGATCTCCATACATTTTCCATAGTGTGGTCCAGAGAGTGCGAGCATACTAAATGTGTGATACAAAACACAATGTGTGGTTCCCAACACTTAAACCAATTAATCTTAAGACATGATCATTTTTATTTCCCCATATAGTTTTCTGCCAAAATGTACTTGGTTTAGGAAGAAGCCCATACAAATGGGGCAATACATGGATCCATCGACAGTGCTTTAGGATGCCATCGTGCCAGGACTTGTAGTTTTTTTTTTTTTTTTAAAGTAATGACATATGGATGATCTATTATCCCCATTTTAGTGACTTAGATAACCCCCTTATATTATTTTGCTATTTTAGAAGCCCCCTTAGAAAAAATACCAAAAAATAGAACTTGTGTTAAGATTGGATGTCAAATTGACTGTTTATAATGCACGGTGATTTTTACAAAGTGGGCTATCCAAATCCTAAAATTTATTACAAATTTGAAATCCTTGCGTTTTTCTAATCAATTTCAAAAAAAAATTGCAAAAATTTGATAACTAGGGTGAAAGATATGCCCCGTCGAAATTTGCTTACAACAATTGACTTCTGAGGCCAAAAAAGTCAAAATAACACAATTTTTAATTTGTCTCGATGCCACTTTGTTAGTGACAGAACCGGCTTCCTCTCGACTATAAGTTTGTTAAATTTTGCCTCTGTGGGTGAAAGTTGTGGTAAAATAGAAAAAAATGCCTAATTTAGTCACTTTGCAAAGGAATTGGAAGTCTATCTTGACATAAAAAGTCAAGTTTTGGAGGTTTGAGGTTACAATAGTTGTCAAATTTAATGCTTTGATTACATAAAATGCTTGTATAGGATGATATCATCTAACTTAAAAGTTAATGAAGACATTTATTGTGGGTGGCTGGAAACTAAACGGCTAATGGTTAGCTATAGTAAAAGTCAAATGTAGTATAAGAATGTGACAGTTAAAGTCATAATAAATATCAATCTAACCATTACAAGAAAAAGCGTACTTTGGGGTTTGCCAAGGATCATAGACCCAAAGAAAGAGAACAAATGTTTGAGATTAACAAGAATGCTAACCAACAAAACTTCCATTTTTGACGTTGATCCTTGAGGAAGTTGTGACCTAGCAAACTGGAGACTATCTACAACCTGCAATAAAACCACGGCCTTGACTTTGAGAAGGCATCGATAGGGATAAGCCTGGTGACCCAAACTTGAAGCTGTGACCTCCAAACAAATGGAGACAACAAAAATGGAGTGAGGAGTTGATGACTTGAAAACTTGCAAACTATGAAGATCTTTGTGGAAGATTACAATGGAGAACCATGATGGAATATGGAGACCGCAACTTCCTTCATGACCTTGAGAACTTGTGACCACCATCGGCCCAAAATGGAGCCAAAACTAATGAAAATGCCTCAAACCATATATAGGGCATGGCCTCATTGGTTCGAGAAGGGTCTTTTGGAGCTTGAGGTCGATCCCAATGCAGATGCAAACAATGCAATAAAATACTACGATGACTAGCAAGAGACTTCATAGGGGGTGTAAAAAAATAGAGATCCACTCATTAGAGCACCAAAAAATTGTGCCTTAAATGAACTAGAGATTTTAATGCCGAACTAGAAAAATACCCAAATCAAACCAAGCATCCCACAAAGGCTGAGAGGCCAAAACTGAAACCCTCGAACCAGAAATACCCAAAAATGGGCCAAATTGAGCCAAATTGGCCACAAAACTGATCACCTTGTTGAAAAATTCACCAAACCCTCAAATAGATACTTGCAAATTTTGGATTTCTAATAAAAATTTGCCCAAGATTTGCAATCTTTTAAAAAAATTTGTACAATTCATACAATCATATTGTCGTATGGTACAGGGGGTTGGGAGCAATATGTATTTTTTTAAATTGACAGTGTCCAAAATTGATTTTTGGATAGTTAATCCTTACTGATTTGAGCCTTTCAAACTCAATGGCAATGTCCATTTGGCTCTACAATGAACTCTTGACTAGGCTAGGAGCGGAAATCACTCAAAATGGGAAGGGTTTTGGTAGCATGGCCCTGATACCATTTTGGAGTAGCCAAGATCAGCCAACAAGAACTAGAATCACTTCCACAAAAGATAATTGCACATAATAAGCCAAATGATATATTCAAGAGATAAATAAGATGTACATAGATGCCTTGTATAAATAGGCATGAGAGAGGAGGTAGGATGGTCAAACACAACGACTGATTAACCTTCCTAAGATGCGACACTTGTGAGCTCAAGTGACAAGTGTTCATGCAAGTGGCAAGTAAACATGCAAGAGGTTTCTCAAAAGCATGAGGACACATGTCTCCAATTCCACCACATGAGGTGAGATAAACTCTAAAAAAGTTAAGTAAACCTCTTAAGCTAAGTTATGAATAGGTCAATCCTAGTAAAGGTGACATCCTAACTAGATACAATATGACCTTATTTACACTAACACTAAAAAGGGCCAATCCCAAACAAATCTAAGTAGTTAAAGCAATGCCAAAAGAAGGAGGATCTTTATCATCTGGCTTCCAAACATCCCTTGGGACTAAATCATTAATATGATTATAACCAGTGAGAGCACCCTCCTCTTCAGGAGTATCATTTGAGGGCCATTGAGCATGGACCAGAGAAATGACCAACTCCAAATGAGGAAACTTGTCAGAGTCAGGCCAACCAAGAGCACCACACCCATGAGAAGAGGCAGAAGCTAGACTAGAAGGTTGAGTCAAGACAATATTATCTTTGGGATCTAGAGGCTGATAACCATGTGAGCAGGAGCTTCTATCTCTCTTGGTATACTAGCTACAACCACACTGATGCCCTCGAGAAAGAGAAGAGGGATCAAGTAGAACTCTAGCAACAATGCAGGGAACATTCACCCAATGGTCCAAAAGATCCTAAAGATGAGCAACCTTAAGTGCAACTTTACTAGATTGCACTTGAATCTGTATAAGCACATTAGAACAAATCATGGCTTTAATATACAAAGATAAATGGATATCAATAGAGTAGCCTATATAAAGAGACCTACATTTCTATCTTTCCAAATACTGAAGATAACTTCCACTCTAAAAGCATGCCAAATTTGTGTATACTTGAATGAGAGACAAGGCCAGTCCCTAAGCAAAACCATGTGCCAAGAAAAAGGAGCAGTTTGAAAGGGCCTAAAAAAATCCTGAATCTAATTGGACAAGCTTCTTGAGTTCTGGGACAAAATTAGAAATGATGCTTGATATTCTCAATTTATCTACGTAATGGCCAAATGGGAATTAAGAATTCCCATATGAGCCAAATGAGCACCAAGAGGAAGGCCTTGAAAAAGAATGCACTGGGTAAAGTGAGCCAACTTAGCCTCCAGAATACCTGACTAGATACACTAAAACTGATGATTCCATGTACCAAGAGAGGACTGAAGCTACCAATGATGGTTTAGTTGATCCACCATAGGAAGATGGGGAGATAGCCACAAATAGCCTTTGTGAGGCATGTAATTCTAAAATGATGTATCTGGATACAATTTCCAATCCTTCCACCATGGTTTAAAAGATCTAACCCCAATCTTGCGAATCATCTGGGGAGGAATGACATCAATCATAGACTCGAAAGTCTCCTAGTCTTGATTAATAAGATTAAATTTTATTTTAAACTTTGGAAAAGAAAAGAAATTTGTGGTGGCTCTATTAATAAAATCTAACAACACTCAAATGCCTTTTTTAAAAAAAATTCAATGTATGAATCCATGGTACTTTAGCTAGGGGTTGGCCTTGACAAAAGAGGACTGGAGACCACCAAATAGATTGCTAATTGATAGAAAGGTCAATGCAAAAATCAATTCCCACCCAAAGAAGCCAAGGCTTAATAGCTTCCCAGGCTTTCCAAATGCTCTTGATGACAAACATTCTCTGAATCTTGATGGGTTCCCTCATGGTGAAGAGAGTGCCCAAATCCAAGCCTTTCCAAGTTGGGCAGCCAGAAGGCACATGCTAGGGTTTAAGAATAGAATATATTTCATAACTATAAAAAATCTCTAAGATAGGTTTTAACATCATGATAAATGATATCCATATCTTCATACAATGAGTAAGAAATTCTACCATTCAAAAGATCGAGCATACACCCAACTATGACCTGTTAGAAATCCATACACAGTGACCATATGTTTTCATAATAGTCATAGTGATAAAGCTCAAGCAAGCAATAAAATAAATATTATATGCCACATTAATCATATACCATCATTAGATAGATTGTAGTCATAGTCAAAACAAAACTTAGGGTATATGAAAAGAAGGACAAATACATGTATGATTGATAAAGCTCTCGATATGGTGTACAAACAAAGAGTCTCTTTAGCTATAATAGGGATTCACAAGAAACTAAGTCCAATGAAACCACCCAAATTATTCAAAGCTTACAACCAAAGTTAAAAGAAAATCATCCCTCTCTATTCCCGTCATACAACCATAAAAATAAAATATAACTAAAAATTTACTAGAACATTCTTTAATGCACTCTAACTTCCCATATTCCATGATTCAAGTGCCAACACGTAGTGGATATGTTAGTATGGATCCCTCTAGGGTGGATGGGCTACCAATAAGAATTCATCCTCCACAAACAACTCCACAAAACTTCTTAACATTAGGGTTGAAAACCAATATTAAGTTTATTGCTTCTCAATTGCTTGCGGTACTAATAGAAGTAAGGATCAATTTGTCATTCAATGCTAGTGATAAGTGCTTGGTTGGCCAGCATGCTTGTGATGGTTTTTCCCACCAATATTTTTTCACAAAAATTAATTCCAATATAAATTATTTTAACTATTTTTTTTTTGTTAGAACTTGAATGATTTCATAGGTTTATAATGTTTTAAGGGCAAGTAGAAAGCCAAGTCACCATCATAGATTCTATTAGGACTGGAAAAAAACTCACATTTTTCACTAGCCACCACCCACTTATCCTCCACATACCATAGAAATTTTCTACACTTTGATTTTATGATCAATACAAATTGTCAAAATTTGTGTGACAAGATCCATTTTATAACCCATGATAACTGATGATTCCATGAATATCGCCTTTGACATCTAAGCATCTCCCTGATCACAGTTGAGAAAAAACTTTAAGAATAATTAATCCTTATCGGAAAGACCTTGTCCATGTCTCTTCGATCAACAAGTCATAGCTCCTTATGAGATAATTTTCTACATAATCGGGGAGAAATGACTAAAGTCATAGTGATAAAAAATCCCAAAGATGACAGATGCACATAATCGGGAAGACACTCCATAATGCTTCATCGATGAAAAACTCATCGGCAAAAGTAAGCCAGTTGGAGTGAAAACCTCAAATCACACCGAGCTCATGTGTCATGCCGATGGATACCTTTTCGGGGAGAAACATGCATACTTTCGTCGATGAGACATGATGACAATTATGTCAGAAAGACATGTATGATCGAAGTAGGATCTTTAGGTCTCTCCGACTCTGTAAATCACTCCGATAAGAAAGACGAGAAAAGTTTTCAGAGAGAGTCCCACCAAATTATCCAAATGAACAAAGCAATAAAGGAAACATATCGGGAAGACTAAATGTGTTGAAAAGACATTTTATTCTCTTAGTGATGATACATGTCATCCTGATGATGATCAGAATGATTATTATTTGTCGAAGAGACACTGGGCGACGCTTAAAGGGATTTATAATAGTCTATATCATCTTGATATCAGGTAAACTTCATAATGTTCTCCTCGAAACACTGGGAATTGAAAAGTAAGATAAAAGGCAATATCGGTAAAAATATTAAAATGTCTTTCTGACTGAATGAGAGAACCAAAGGGACACTTCGTATTAAAATGACATTCAGTTAGTCTTGGCGATCATGTTATAAATGTATAAACAAAGATGGCGCCTAATGAAGCAGACAAATCAGTCTGAGACTAGAAGAGTTTCACCAATGCAATAGATTTGTATTGCTTTGACATTTTGAAATTTGAAAAACCTGCTGCATTCAATTGAACCAGTGGCAGACATTAATGGCTGCATGAATAAGCCTTATATGAACATTTCTGATCGAAAAGGAATTGAACCATTGAAAGGAATTTTCAGGAGTTATAGCAAAGAAGATCGGGATTAAGCAGAGGTCAAGGAATTTAGTGCGCTTGAAACATACAAGTAAGCATACAAGACATCCCTGCAATTGATAAATTATAATTCAATTATGTTATCTTATAGAATGGAAAGCTCTGTGAAAGCAAAAAATAAGAAGCAACAAAGTGAAAGTAGTCAATCCAAAAATAAGAAGCAAAAAATTGAAACAAGGAGGGAAGTCAAAGCACAGGAACGAAAATTGAATCAAGACCTCATTGATCAATTACCTGGTTCGGGGCCAAAAGCTAGGAGGTCTGCACAATTGAGGGTAGATGTAGAAAGATTAGAAGACAAATGCAAACATATAGGTAATGTGTGGACACCCATTAGGGGATATGAATTATTCATGTTTCACTATCATTAGAGAAATAGATTTGAACCAGTCTGTAACCCTTGGAATTTCAATTTGGGGAAGCTGGTTGTTCTTGATTTCTTCGTGAATATAGACCTTGTAAAACTTCTGGCCAACCATTATAACTCGAAACTGAGAGCCATTTGCAACCCGCAAAGAGAACCTTTCATATATATATCCAAAAATGCACTTTGTGAAGTCTTCAGCCTAGATGACACATGTGATGAGCCTATTGTCCATGAAGATTTAGAAAAGGAGTACTGGAGAATGGAAACTACATACAAAGGATGGAGATTGCCGTTACATAGGCCTAGAGAAGATGGAAACTTAGTACCACTTGAAGATGGTGATGGACCTCCCTTCCATGTTGATTTATTTGAGCCCTATTTGAGATATACCTACTACTCAGTGGGTTAAGTGATGGGAATAGAGATCCCTAAATTTATGTCTATGGGACCAATGGTGATTGTTGCAGACATACAATGTCACAATGCAAGAGCTTTTGATTATGATTCACACATTTCCAGAGGGATTGACTCAGGGTTAATGGCTATCAAGAATGGTTCTCCCACAGTGTGCTTCAAACATTATTCCTCTCTTAGGCACATGATACTGTATTATGGACAAGAGCTAGGAATGTGGCCAGAGGAATTAAGAATCATACAGTTGGATAAAGAGGGTCAGCCATTACCAATACAATTGTGGACCTCCACTTGGGACAACAGATTTGTCAATTCTAATTATGTTCATTTTGAAGAATACTTTGTCAAGACATTGTACAGATTTTATGGTCACCCTTGTGACTATTCATTGTCTAATGAGATCAAAAGATTCTTAAGGCCCAAAGATTTTAATGGACCATCAACTGTAACTCATAATTGGGGTGATTGGTATTGCTTTCTTGATTCCAGTATGATCAGGGTTTATGGTTTTGAGGATACATGTTTCCTATTGCCCAAGACTGTGCCAGATAGAATTGCATATCTGCAGATTATCAGGCAACTTGATTATTCCAATGTTATGAACCTGAGTGCTTATGACAAACAATCATTCATGCCTAGTACATTGTGTTTTGGGGATTTTACTGTAGTTTCAAAAGAAGGATATGACCTTGTTTTGGATAAATTGTCACATTTCAATATGAAGAGGGCTGCACCGAGGAAAGGATTTGATCCTGAAGGTTTCATTGATTTTGCAAGGAAAAAATAGAATTTAAGTGGATATGTTCATATACCATATCCTCATGATGATATCATCAGAAACATGGAATGAATAGAGGTTGATTTGGCAATTGATGAGTACAATAAAGAAGTTGAACAAAAGATGAGGGATATACCAGAGGTAGAAATGTTATCCTCTGGTAGTGAGGAATCTACTGAAGAAAATGAACCCCAAAGCCAACCCAATAAAATCCCCAAGTTGAGGATTGAAGAATATCGGCTACCAATCAGAGAACAAGAAGCTGGGGAATCATTTGATACAGATGCTAGGCAATTGTCTTATAAATCTTTTGTTTCAGATGACTATTTCATTTAGTCTCCTGAGTTTAAATCTTTCTTGTATAAACACAAAGGAAAAGCAATAAGGGAATCAATTGCAGATGTCACACCAAGCATTGAAAGGCAATTATTGAACACATTGAAGATAGATGTGGAAAATGAAATAAAGTACATGACTCCAGAGAAGGGAAGAAAATTACTAGAGGAATCTGGAGTGATGATCTTTCCTAGTTTAGACTTGAGATCTGCTTTAGTTTTTGACAGCTTTTTACACAATAATGATGCCAAACACAAGCTCAGTCCAGAAGGGGTAACAAAAGTATACACTGGGACAAAGTACAATCCTGATGAGAATTCTCTTATGATCTGGGCTCTGTACCCCCACATAAGAAGCTTTCAGTTATTGATACAAAGAAAGGATTTGGTCATGTGATGACATTAAAAATGGGTGAAACTAATCCTGTGGTCATAGCTGATATTGGCATAAATGTAGCCAAATTGAATAAGGCGCAAATTCAAATGTTGATTAAAGAATGGGATATGTACAAATTGAACAATGAAAGGATGCTTAAAGAAAATGATTTTCTAAGAGATAAAGTTAAGGATGCATTCAAAGAATTTACTAAAATGTTGACTCAAGGAGAAAGCTCCCAAGTAAAGGACAAGTGCGAGGAATTACAGATGAATACTCAAGTAATCCAGGCCAGGTTTGATGTACTCTCTACAATACTCCAAAGAAGATACACTAATATGATGATCTGGATGGACAAGTTCTGGGTCACTCACTCTAAGAATCACACTGCCATTCAAGAACATAAAAGGATAAATGACAAGCTTCAGGAAAATCTCTAAGAGATACAAAACAAAAATACTTCTGATACTGGGGCTATTACCACTGCTGAAGACCTGATCAGGAAGCATAATGATTATTATGAGGAGCTTCAAACATATGCCAATGTGTTTATCGATGCCTCAAAGGAGGGTGTGCCTGCATTGTTCAGTGACAATAAAGATCTGAAAAGTCAGAATGAATGGATAAAAGAATGCCAACTGATACTGCAGGAAGCCTTGGAAGTAGCTAAGGATGAAGATCCAGCATTAGGAGAGGCTTGTGATCGCTTGGAAAAAATGATTGCTATGGAGATTGTGGTGAGGAATGCTGTGGAGTATGCTGATACATACTTGAGTCAGGGGTATTTAGATCATGTCACCCAAGTTCATTTGTGGCTCATTAGAGCTTAATGAGTTTAATGTTAATATTTTGTATATTGTTGTTAAAGTTCCAAAAGACACTTACGAAGAGGCACACCCTTTTCAAGATATTGCTATATAAGTCAAACATGAGGGAAGCAGTAATCATCATCATCAGTAGGTAGAAGAAAAAGAAATCATCACTAATAGATAGTTTTTTCATCCACTCATCTATTCTCATATCTCAGAAACTTATGCAATTAATATGTATATTTGAAGCAATATAATGGAGAAGATTGCTCTTAACTGATGATCTATTTTCAGTGTTCAATTATTGTGTTGATTTTCATGCTTTTATGCTGTTGTGTTGTCTCCAAAGTGGTTCTCATAAGTTATTCAAATGTACATAATTTGTCACAACACATTTGCTATTGGTGTGTGGTTATCTTGATTGGTTTATGGATGGAGTGAATTAAATATCCTTTCTGATAATCTATTTTGATTGGTTCCTGCCAAGGATTAAAATCCTTTTAAAATAATTATTGTGATTGGTTTCCCTCAGGTTGAGAATTAAAAGTCCTTTCATGAGATCACAGTAGTTTAGGAGAATATCACTGGGATTATTTAGGAAGAGTACAATAACTTACAAACCTGCACGTTTGTACAAGGTGCAAACATTCCAAGTGTCCAACAAGTTAGAGTTAAGCTGCAAAATAGATCCACCTATCCTACACATCTGCCTCCATAATCATCATTCATCCATTGACTCCATCCACCCAATATATTAGGCACTGGTCAACTTTAGAACACTTTATATAAATCCAATCTATACTCTTGATAATTCAAACACATTCACTAGGAACTAGTAAGCAAGCTCTACATCTACCTCACACCTATGTGCCATAGTGAGTAGATTGCCCAAATTAGAATCTATTTAGACCTTCAAATCTATGTTATCATTCAGGTTCACCTGCCTAGGCCTGGCAAAGCCTAAAGAGTAGGAGGTTTCCAATTGCATAAACCTTGTTTTGTGGGCCAAAATTGTATCAAGAGACTAGCACCCTCTTGTGGTCTAAAAACCTGCGTTTTTGAGATCCAACAGATTCAATCACATAGTCCTACTTAGGTAGATGCTTAAGATAACAATGGGTGTTCACTGCAAAATAAAATAGATTAGATAAGATATTTCCACAAGACTATCTTGAGACAAGACTTGATAATAGTCAAAATGACACAAGCACAAAATGATATTAGAGCATGAAATTACTCAACACATATATGCATGTAACAACCCAACTAGATATCAACATGAAAAATTACTTAGTGCAAACATTTGAGCAATAAGAATAATCAAGCAATGGTAACTGGTCCAAGATGAAAGACAACTACCAATCAGCAAATGACAATGACTCAACATTACTAACTTTACTGTGGTTCAACACATAAATAGACCTACATTACATTTCTCCTCGTTTATTTATTGTCATTGCATAACTATGACAACATCCTCCCCATGATGCTCTCCCTCCATTAAGGGCGTGGGATGGAAAAATATGATGAGTTGAAAAACATGTCAGTCCAAAATAATATAATAAACAATAATTATAATTAAATTTATCAATAGAATAAATATAGCATAATAGAAACCACATATAAAATTCATGAGTAACCAATCAAAAATCAATTGAGATAATAGTCAATCCATAAGCTCTAATAATGTTTCATGTTAAATGATGAAATCCAGTCATTAAAATCTATTATATCATATAGTGATAGTTATCTAAAATTTAGTATAGTTATTACATAACAAAATTAGTAAATAATTAATAAGTCTTCTAGGGGTGTACAACAACTCTTAGGAAAGCTCCAACATCACCAACAAGTATAATAAAGGTGTTTGAGATGTCTCTTCACATAAGGGGATTGATTTGAATATTTAGAGAGAAGAATTAAAATAATTTAACCATTCATTAGATTGTGGAAGTTAGACAAGATAGGAGAGGGCAACCATTGTTGCACCTAATTGTTGTACTAACTCTTCCAAGTTAATATCACCATATAGTAAAACATTTATCACTGCGAAAAATAGTTTTCACATTACAAAGTTTTCAAGATAAATTTTTGAATTTTATGAAATTATTTAATTTTTTTATAGATGAAAGAAAGACCTTTACAGGGGTCAAACTCGAATACAAGAAAGGACAAAACACACAGAACATATCCGAGAGACCACCCAGGCCAAGCAAAGCATCTCACCGAGACCCATCCCAGTCTACTCCTTCATGCAAAATCCAGTAAGAATACAAATCTTCAGACCAAAAATCCTCAAGTGCATGTCAATAGCTTGATTTGCCAGTTGATCAACTTCTTTGTTTCCTTCTCGCAAAATAAGAGAAATTTTGACATCTCTAAACTTAACCAACACCTGCTAGATTTGTGCAATCCATTTCCTGAGCTTCCAGTTGGGGTTGTCTTTCTACCTGAGATCATTCATAACAATCTAAGAATCTCCTTCTAGATGGATCTGATCAAAACCACTCGATTTGCAAGCTAGGACACTAATCCACGTCGCTTAGAATTCTACTAAGTTGTTTGTGGACTCTGCGATTCTTTGCCTCAAGCCTCAGAATCCTCTCAGTGGAGTCCCTAGCAATGCAGCCTGCACTTGATGAGCCTGGGTTCCCACGACAAGCCCCATCAAAGTTCACATTGATCTAACCCTTATCCGGTGGCACCCAATGTGTATCCACCCTCAATTTGACCTTCAAATCAGACCGATTGGTCCCAAACATGAGAGGAACAATCAGACCTGAACAACAATTAGCCATTCTTTCATCCTAGCTTTTGAAAATGCTCTTGCGTTGGGGTTGATTACAGGCACAGTTGTTGACTAGGTCTTCATGATTGCATTCTCAATTTTTAGCAAAAGCATCTCAACTGACATTTCCTTTTCTTGAAAGAGGCGACAGTTTCACGCTTTCCAGATTTCCCAAATCACAATCGATGGGTTGATTATCCACATTTTACCAAATACCGCATCTTTGTTTAGAACTGGCCAGCCATTAAATAAAGCAAGGAGGTCCCGAGGAAGCCGTGCAAACCAACCAAGCTTTTCCAACATAAATCTCCACCACCAATTAGCAACATTGCAATGTAGAAGGAGGTGATCAATTGTCTCCTCATGGTCTTTACAAAGTGGGCATTAGAAAGGGCCATGGAAACCAAATCTACTAAGCCTATCCCCAGTGAGAATGTGATTTTACAAAGCTGCCCATGAGAAAATGTCAGGCTTAGGGAGGCATGCCTTGTGCCAAATCAGATGCATGGGCCAATTTTCCTTCGCTACCACCTCCTCTTTTAATTTATATCCCATCTTGACTTTGTAGTTTCCAGATTTATTTGCACACCAACGTACCTGATCAACCTTCTTAGACCAAATGATCTTCCGGTTGGCTAGTAGACTTGTGAGAGCCACAATTAGCTTCTGAGGGGCCTCAATCTCTTGAAAAGACCTCCATTGCTTCTCTCCCCTCCGCTAAAATTATTTAATTTTACTAACAATATTCATACCTCTTTAAATACTTTATTTATTTAAACAAGTAAAAAGATGAAAATAATTTTAAATTTTTTGAATTCTATATTTTAAAAATTTAGAGATTGTTGATCTCTAAAAGGGACACTTAGAGACACAGTCTATGGGAGGATTTGCAAATGGGGGATTGGAATGCGCTCTACAGAACAACCTCCAAGATTTTAGAAGCTAGCTCTTCAGTTTGTTCACTAGGGGGGAAAAGGGGAAGAGAAAAGATATTAAAACAAATCTAAACTAAGGCGATATGCCGAAACTTGAGACAGTTCATTCACCAGTTAGCATAGTATAGTTCCAATTTTATTAGCCTCAAAGGGATTTGAAAGAGCACTAGACATGATTCAAAATTCCATAATCATCATATAAAATGAACTTATAAAAGCATGAAGCACGATAATAAATGATTATAACTATTCCTGAATAGACACAGAGCGATATACAAAGTAGATTTAACAAAAAATAACACAACATAGAGGCAAGAATTGCATAGTTGATGTCTTAGATTTCTATTCAACAACTTAAAACACTAAGGTCTCGAGATATATTACAATAAAAAATGACTGCCATGATATGAAAACTCTTCTTCTCCAAAGTGATAAACCCTTCTTACAATGACAATGCTCCCCTTTATAGAAAAACCCTCTCTCGAAGAGAGAGAGAGCACAACTGAAAATATTTTAGTTGAAACCACCCATGAGGCCCCCATCATGGTAGCCATTGTAACTACCTCTTGAATGGATATGCGCGCCTCCATTTTTTGCGGCTATAGTGCCACCTACCCTGCTCCACTACCTTGCTGCAAAGCCATTTGTCCTGAAACCACTGAGAAATGTGGCGCGTGGTAGCCCACTATTGAAACATGTGGCGACTCCCTATTTCCTCTGCAAGCAGCCTTTTCCCAAAAAGAACCAATAGCACACCGAGAAAGCTCCCCGAGCTTTGGAGAACCTCTGGCTTGCGCACTGCTAACAAGTGGCTTTCTTCACTGCCTCCACACATTGCTAAATTAAACCTTAGTGAATTTTTCCGAATGGAAAGCAAGCTAGATATGTGGCGCGATGGCACAACTTGTAGAAAGCCTTGCCTCTGCTATTGATAGAAATTGTGCCATGCCGACACGTGGCTTACACAGGGATATATCATAAAAGGGAAAGTGAAGCCCAACGCTTTATAGAGTGCCGCTCAATTATGGCACCACGTAGCACCCTCAGCCAACTTTGAAGAGAGAAAAGACCCTGCGAATGTAGAAACTGCACCGCTTTGACACGTGGCACGCTTCGCTCCCTCGTAACAACTTAGGAATTCTGTAGGGCCACAACAAAGAAAGAACTAGGCCAAAGGTCATGGGAGATGAAGTCTACAACTCTTGGTGACTCCTTGGGGACCTCCGCCTGTGGAGGCAAGAACCCAAAAACTCTAGTTCACAAAAAGAAGAAGAAAACACACAAAACCTACAACTTCGAAAGGGTTGATTGCAAAGGTGCCCAATCTGCTTCCGCGGGTTGTGTCTTCCACTGCAATGCCTTAAAAACCCAGTTGAGATCAATCATCTCCTTGAAATAAATATTGTTTAAAGTAGCCAATGTGGCCTCAATATGGAATTTTAACTATGCTAAAGGATATAAAATTGAATCGACCTCGGCGGCACTCAATGAGGAGCTTAGGTTCTAAAAAATGGACTGATCCTGCTGTCGGGTTTCCAAAAACTGCTTAATTTGGGCCTCCGCCAAAACTGACCCGTTCAAAAGGAAAGGAGAAGGGAGTCCCAATTGGATCAACTGCTCAATATGCCCTTTCATATGCTTCATAGTTTGCTCAAGGGCACGGTGACACTCCTTGTCCTTAATGGCTACTTTATTACACTTTATGAATTCATTGGCCTTTTTGCAACCAACCTTCTATTGTTGATACTGGTCACTGCCAAAGAATCATCTGGAGTAATATACATCTTCTCTACTAGTAATTGGGACTTGGCCACCTTCAGGGCGATAAACATCAAAATTTTCTCAATGGTGGAGTCGGCCTTCGTACTTAACTCCCGAGTATCCGCAATGAATTTCAAAAATGACTGAAGGGACATGGAAACACCCTTTATTTTCTCCCAATAAGAAAAATATAATTGTTGCAGCATAGGAAGAATATTAGTCTATTGAGAAGCACCTGCCAGTGCATTTTACAATTGTTGTATTTGTGTATCCTTATTTTGTAACTCCCATTTGACCTGCTCTAGGTCCTGATTTCTTCTCTGGAGCTCAGACTTAGCGGTCTCTCTTATCATTTTCTCGGCTTCAAATTTAGCCTAAACCCCCGCTAACTCTGCTTGCAGCTTGGCCTCCTTCTCCTTCAGCTCCTTCTCCTTTTACACTTGCGTGTTTAGGGAGTTGGAGAGCTCTTGCTGTAGCTTGGTTATCTCTTGCATCTTATCACGCAGCATTTTTTCAATCACTTCTTTCTGTTTCTTCTCTTCCGTGGTCTAGGCCTGTAGGCTGTCCAATTCTTTCTTCAGTTTATCTTCCTTTTCCTTTAGCTTCTGTCACACCTGTTGTTGCTAAGAGGAGGCGTCAAAGAGATCCTTTCGAACCTGTGTTAACTCTCGCTCCTTTGCCTGCAACTTTGAGTCAAGATCTTCTTTCTCTCTCTTCTCTGCATCGACCTCCGCCCATGCCTCATTCAACTCTTTTTGCAATTTGGCCATCTCTGCCTACTCTGACTACGCTTGTTGCAATATTTTGCCCTGTAGCTCCTTCTCTAGCTAGGCTATCTCCACATCCTTGCCCTTGAGTTCAACATTTAGCTTGTCCACAATGGCCTTGATGTTTTTCAGCTCATGCTCTCTTTTCTCAGCTTGCCAATTGGCTTTTAGGTAGTCAATCGTAACCGCTCGTTGGGTCTCGTCCATCATCTCAACTCTATCTTGCGGTTGGGATTGGCTGAGGTTGAGGCCCATGGCATGCACTGTGTAATCATCTGGTTGCATCTGCCCTTCTGGCTTGTTGACATTAGGAGTCATAGATGCACACTATCGTTTGGTGTGCCTCGTCATACACAATCCCCATTTTTGGGGTAGCCAGATTTAGTGCTTCCTTTTGTCTTCTCTTCTGTATCCTCTCCTCTTGGGCCTTCTTGGGTGCATCAATCTGCCTGTTGTATTTCCCATGAGATTGGATGTATTGCCCAATGAAAGGTGTGCCAACAGGGAGGCCAAAAGGAATGGGCACAATGGAAGATGTCATCTAAGTCCCCGCAGAGGCAGATAATGGGAAGCTCAGAGTGGACGAGGAGAAAGGTGGAATGCTCTGCAACGGAGCTTGCAAGATATGCGAAGGTGTGGGAGCAATCAGGGGAGTGGAAGAGGGTAGCATCATTGTGATCTACGTAGAGGATGAAACTGGCATGGGAGAGGATGCTGTAGGAGATGTGGATACGGGGATAGAAGGAGGGGATAGATGGAAGCGGCTATGAGATGACAGAAGAAATGACTGTAGCAGATACGGTGTGGGAAGCAAAATATTGAGAAGAGAAAAGGGGAGGAACAAAACATGCATATGTTGTGGAAGTTGTGAGGGTCTGCAAGACATCAACCATGCCCTCATCTTCCATAAGGTTGCTCAGATCAACCTTTCTTCTCTTTGTTTTCTTCTCGGGCTGCAAGGATATCCCCAAAGAAGATCCCCCACTATGGAAACTGAAGAAGATGTCCTTGGATTCAGGGTTTACATGCCCCTTTGAAATGCTAGATCATAAATTGATGGCGCTTGGGTGGGTGGAGACCCCGCAAGCCTCTCTTCAACGCTCACAGATTGGGGCTCATCTGCGACTGTTGGATCAGCTGGCCTCGAATGCTCCTCATCCCAATTAGTGTCAAATACATCATCTGAATCTATGGAGTCATAGGGGGCATTTAGGTCATGTATCTCCTAACGATACACCCAGAAAGTCATGATCTTCTTATTGTCCCACCCCTCTTTTCCTAAGCGACTTTAGTCCTTTGTGAATTTTCACCTCGGGGTCAAAATCCTTCTTCGGATTATAGAAGGAGAGCCATGTTGGTCTCAACTGCATGTAGGGATGTGTGCCAGATCGACAAAAGTCATTATAGACTCAGCACTTGAGGACTACCGCTCATCCCAATACTGTCGCGACTCATGCACAAGCTGTGATGTGATCTTTAATGCAACAAAAGACCCATCTGGGTCATAGTTCCATTAGTCGCAGATTAGGTCCAGATCAATGTCAGTTGGTTTAGCGCAAACAAATTTTTTGAAAACCTCTTCTTCACCAATATCCGTGCCCTTGTTAGCGGAGTGGTTTATATTGTCATTTTCTTTCTTCCAGCTCCGAACTCCGTATCAACTATGCTCAGCTAACGAGCCAACTCCAAGGCCAGCGTCTTGTTGGTCAAATATGCTAGAAGCCTGAAAGACTCCCCTTTGAAACCATGCATCCTTACAAAAGTGAAGTTGGTTTTGAAGAACCAGTCAAAAGGTGGACTGTTGTTCACCATCCATGCTTTTTGATGGTCTGCAATCCGGGCTAGCTTGTCTTGGTGATTCAGGTCCAAGAGCACCGAAGTCAAAAATAGTTCAAAGAATTTATAGTAATCAAATGAAGCGGACAACACATGGGTCCACGCGGATACCAGAATTCTTTTTGTGGGGCCAGACTCATCCATCGTGGCCAAATTAATATATGATGTGAAGAAATCAATATTTTTGTGCAACAACATATGCACCAGGAAAGAAGAGTACCTGAAAACATATTGATTTAGGTATTCTATCAACTGTTCATGCATGGTGTTCACTACAACATCTGCAAAGTCCATTTTGAACTCCTCCTTTTGTTTCCTTAAATGGAAACCCAAAGCCAACTAGAACTCAGAGACATGAGAATCATTGTCCAGGCCAAAGATGAAAGCAAGCGTGGAAAATATGTCATGCATATCCTTTTGCCAAAAGTTTATGAGCGCAAGGGGCATCTTTGGCACTGGCATATCCTCTTTGTCTCTGTCAAGCTCCATGTTGAAAAAATTTAGTTGGTCCCTCTTGTCGACCCAGTAAAATTCCAGATTTTGTCATGTGCATACTTCAACCGATGGGCTGGAGGGAACACACAGCATGTCTCGGATAGCTTGGGCACTCAAAACAACTTTGAGATGATGACTGACAATAATCCCACTATCCGGGTCATATGCACGCGCACAGACATCTACTAGCTTAGGGCAAGGGTGGACCATCGGAACCATGATCTGTGGTAGACCATAGTTCCACAACTAGAAACCAAGAGACTCATATTCCCCCTTTACTATTGTGATAGTAATAATTTGAATGCAATAATGAACATAAATGAACTCAAAAGCAATACTAAAACAATACAAATTACCTCAAAGCAATCAAACAAACCATACTTGATGAAGTGTACTAAGGTTGCATCCAAACCTGAAGTGGATTGTTCTTTGCTCTTTGCTAATGTAGATTGCTCTATCAACAAGCGTAACATGATCTCCCAAGGAATGATAATGACAACGTAAGTTTACTAAAATGAGAGATGTTGAAGAATGGATAATGAGGTTAAATTTATAGACATGTGAGACAACAGATCAATGGTTGAAGAACACCAAAAAGATCAATGGTTGAGGATGGTTGAGGGAATGTGTGAATCATAGAATGACAAGTGTCCTAGCCCTCACATGAGTCAAGGGAGTTAACAGACCTGTTTGGAGAGTTGACTGAATAGATTGATCATATGACTGGGTTGATTTATCGAAGACTGATTTGATTGATCAGAGGACTTATTTGATTGATTAGATGACTGAATTGATTGATCATTCAGCTCATTTGATTGATCTGTTAACTGATTAGACTAGAGGAAATTATGGTGGGTGACGATAATTGAGAATTTAAATAAATAATTATTTAATTTCATGAGCACATGTGATAATTGAATTAAATATTAAATTTAATTCATTTTGGAGGGAATAAATTATTTAAATAAATAATTTAAATTTATTTATTTAAACTGGAGGGAAATTTGATTATTTAAATAAGAAATTTTGATTTTATTTATTTAAATTGGAGGAATAATGATTTAATTAAATAATTTGGACTATTTAATTAATATAGAGGAATATGATGATTTTTGTGAATTTAATTAATTAGTGTGGAATGAATTAGGTAATTTGATGTGAATTTATGCGAATGCAATGTGATGACATGAATTATATGTTGGCGAATTTTAGGTGTCTACATTTTGCCCCTCTTTGATGTCGTGTCCTATTAGGTGGCGTCAGGTCAAAGATACTGAAAAAAGATGCCCCGGTTGGTGGCCGAAATGGAGAAGAATAAATGGAAGTTGGAAGGTATGTTGGGTGCCCCCTTGAGAAATTTTTCAGAAAAATTAAAAATAATTTCGGAAAAAATTCTTGACAAGTGTGAATGAGGGTAGGATAATAGAAAAGATGAACAAATAGAAGAAAAATAGAGAAAAAGTTGACAAATAGGGTATAGGGGTGGGTGGGTTACACTTTCGGGGAAAAAACAAGGGTGGGGGGCCTATAAATAGTGGTAGGGGCCCCATTCCAAGTCATTTTGACACATAAGCTTAGAAAAACATATCAAAGAGAAGGAGAGATGGCTAACCGTATCGCGATTCCATGACACAAGCACAGAGGTGAGCGCATGAGATAGTACCAAAGGCCAGACAGTGTAGGACTATTGGTGAGTTACCTATCTTGGGCCTTGGGGTAGTTTAGGGGTCATAAATAGGGCATTTATGACTAGAAAAGACGCGGGTGCACATTTATAAAAGTGCGTCTATGTCAGAAAATGAATGCATGAAAATGGCGTGCCTACGTTAAAAATGCGCCCATGTGAGCATAGGTGCACCTACACGAGTGGATGACGCACCTGCGTAGAGAAACTGCGCACCGATTCCAAGGAGAAGGGGGAGAGAAGAAAGCACGCCCATGTGAGGAAAATGAGCGCCTATGAGGTATAATGGCGCACTTTTGCATAAAAGCACACCTATGTAGAAAAATAGTGCGCCTACGCAAGAAAAAAGCGTGCATGCACAAGAAAAAGGTGCGCCTGTGACAGGAAGTGCGCCAGAGTATAGAAAAGGCGTGCCTTTGTTAGAAGACAACAGGCGGCCAACAAGACTAAGAAACTTTGATGAAATGGACAACACTAGATTACATAGGGACGCAATAGATAACCTAGGACAGAAGTAGATGAACTACGGAAAACAAAGACAAAAACTTTACTGGATTATTACCGATAGACTAAACTTCTGATGATGGACAGGAGCGACCGCCACCAATTCGATTGCACATGCGACGTCTACAGACGATGAGGTTGGAGACAGACTTCTCAGATATTGACCGAGAGTTTCTAGATGGAGTTGGGATGCTGCATATCACTCGGTTTCTGAAGATACATGTGCATACAACGATGATGACCGCATTGATAGAGTGGTGACATAGTGAGAGGAGTGCCTTCATTCTCCCGATAGGGGAGATGACAATGACTTTAGAGGACGTTTGAAGGATATTATAGATTTAGATTCATGGATCCCTAGTACAATGTGACCTACACACAGGGACAGAGGCCCTAGAGAGAGTTTTTGTAGATGATGACTTGCCTATAGAGGGTACTCAACTAGACTTGATGCAGGTGATTGATGATGCCCCACTACCACTGTTTATTACTGGCCTGATCAGCTATGTGCTAATACCAGGGAGACGGTCATGGCAATTTGCTATTGGCTGGGGAGACGTATTAGAGCGGATGATGGATGCAGAGCTTTTTGCGTGGGGGCCATGCATACTAGCCCAGTTATACAGAGATTTGCATAGCTATGTTTACAACTGGAGCTAGTACATAGGGTGCCGCATTGCTTTATTACATATTTGGGCATGGGAGCACATACTGGTGTTGCGGCTGATGTGTGACAGGGTGAGGGCAGTAGGGCGCCCTTATTTTTGGTTATATGTGGGAGTCCTTCATTACAAGAGGATGAGAGACATGGCATATTGGAGGTGGATCATTTATGACATAGACGAGGTGATCTGGAGACCATGGAGGGCATGTGAGGTGTGGTGGGATGACTTTAGAGAGCTATCATATGTTCGACAAACTCGCTATATCTTGGGTAGGACAGAGATGACGATAGAGAGGTATATGCCTAATAGAGTTAGGAGGTAGTTTGGGGAGTAGCAGACAACTCCTATTCACGAGGCCATATTTCCTTAGGTTGTGAGAGATGCAGGTGCATGGGGAGCACTAGTTGATAGGTAGGTGATTATTGCAGAGTTCAGAACATTGCAACTGATGCCATGGGCACCGCCTGCGGTAGCGATAGAGGATGCATGGACCAAACCTAATTACAAAGCATGGTGGGCAACACACAAGCCTGTCGAATTGACACCGCCAAGGACACAGGCGGGTTCGATAGCAGACCTACCTATCAGACATCGACAGGGGGAGCAGGTTGCAGACCCTCTTATCGAACAATGACGAGTGAGACAGAGGGTGATGAGGGGTCTTATTGCGATCCCTCCAGATGCAGGGAGAGGAGATGATGGAGGAGGAGGATAGGGACCATAGGTGGCAGCCGGAGGAGGCAACAGAGGATAGGAGCAGGCTGTTGTCCTGGGGGATAGAGAGGATCTCGACACCATATGAGCCTCTTGGGACAGTCTACAACTAGAGGTGGAGAGATTACATGGGAAGTTACAGATAGTTATAGCAAAGCGAGACAGTGCCCTCTTATAGATACATGCATTGCAAGGACAGATGCAGGTAGGAGTGGATGGTCAGGTGCAGCAGTTGACTGCAGAGAGAGACACAATGAGGGCTGATGCGACACAGTTACAACATTAGGTTGATACAGCCTAGAGGGTGATAGCTGGTGGGAGTATGGCACATATGTGGACTGACATGATGGCAGTCCAGGATAGATTGGCCTAGGATGGCTAGAGGGCAAAATATTATCAAGGGTTATATGAGAGTGCAGTCCCTGTGGCACAGAGAGCACCCAGCTATAGTAGGCAAAGTCAGACAGGGGCATCCAGATCAGCTCATACATGACCATCAGTGATGGGACCACTTAGGGTGAGTACAGGACAGGGGCCACGAGACCAGGGGAAGCCATCAGGATCACATGGACCCCACCAGCCACCACCTTAGCCAGGGCTAGACCAGCAGCCAACCCCATCCGAGGGGGGATTTTGACATGATGTAGACACCTGATGTCTATTATTTTGATGAGATGTGTGTATTTTTGTATTTTGATGTCTGCGGGCTGATGATGTATGTATATATGTTCAGGCATTTGTATCATGGATTATTTATTGGATCATAGACATTATTGTATCATGGACTCTTTATTGTTATCATGGATATTTTGATGATATGTACATGTGATGATCTCTTAGTTGTTTATATGTTTTTATATTTTATGAGATAGTAATGATGATTATGATGATATGATGGATGTATGCATATGTAATATGGATGTTTAGCATGGATCTTTATTTGATGATTTATATGATGTATGATGAGTTGACATAAAATGTGATATGAATGATGAAATGATAAATGATGATAACTAATGACACAAATGATTAACATACATATGATAATCAAATGATAAGGAAGAATATGATAAAACAAATGATTAACTAAAAAAGATAAAAAAAAATGATAATGAAAGAAAGTGATGAACAATTGATTAACTTAGTAACAGATAATCAACTGATAGAAGAAGAAATTGATAAAACAAATGATTAACTGAGAAAAGATAATCAAATGGAAATGAAATAATATGATGAAACAAATGATTAACAAAGATATGATAATCAAATGGTAAGAAAGACAATGATGAAACACCATGATTAACAAAGATATGATAATCAAATGGTAAGAAAGAAAATGATGCAACAACATGATTAACAAAGATATGGTAATCAAGTGGTAAGAAAGAAAATGATGAAACAACATGATTACCAAAGATATGAATGAATGATGGAAATATTTTGGAGAACATAAGCTTGACATGTGAAAATAGAGAAATCCTTTATTTGATATAGCATACAGATGTTATGCACCAAGGTATAAGAACCAAGGTGACCATGTATCTAATGCATAAGACAGTTGACTCTGCAAATAAACAGTTTGATTTTATTACTACTAGGTATAATAGAACCTTGTCAGATAAATGAATAGAAAATAGTCTTAGCGTAGAATAGTCTTAATACAAAGAAGGTCTTTGTAGAGCCTTAGATGTAAAAGATATTGATATGCAAGATGCTAATCCCAACACACACAAGATAGATATTAGACTTAATAGGATAATGAAATCATCCCTTAAAAACAACATACGAAAGCAATGACTATGCCCCAATTTATATAGTATCGTGACATACCAAGATATAGAAAGATCAAGGTAGTTTTGAATGTGTATTTTAAAAAGGGACAAAAGATAAATCGCAAAATAAAAAATGACCAACTGATAAAACAGATAGACAACCAACATGTTTTCTTGACAAAAGAGGGTATTCCAGAAAGATTTGAGGCCTTATCGTAGGAAAGATGTATCCGTTAAAGGCTTTGGATCCATGATGTATGTATATACCAGATATAGGTGAATGGTATGCATGGTGACATACTGCTTTTAGGAAGAGTCTTTTTGTTTCAGATTTGATAAGTACTTTTAGCTTCCAAAAAGATGTGTAGTTTTAGTTCTGCTTGAGTTAGTCATGTCTAAGTGGTAAACGGATAGGATGGATTGTGGTAAATAGATGAAGTGACAAAGATGAATTTATTATGAGTGAAATGGATGATGGGATGTATCATATGTGCCTGAGTACTGGATACTTCATTTTCTAGACTACCTACATAACCTGTATCCATGGGATCAAGGCACATTACAATGATGATGATGATGATGATATGTAGTTTTGGGTAGTGTGAAATGATGACATCTTATGTACCTAAGGACTGGATACTTCCTTCGTATTCCAGATTGCCTACATATCCGTATCCACAAGATCAAGGTACATTAAGATTGAGATGAGATGATGATATGTAGTTCTAGGAAAGGTGATGAATGTGTTGATTGATGGAAGATGACGACACATGTTTAAGTGATGGGATTTTTGATGCATGAGTAATGTCTTTGGAAGATGGGTGAATTTGTGATAACTACCCCTAATGTGAACAAGGATCCATTCTTAGCCTTAGGTTAAGGAAACTTGCCCCCATTCTAGTAAAGGATTTTATTATGGAGAAAGGTGACTGATCAAGGATGAATGAGACTAGGTGAACTGACAAAGGATAAGTGACACTGGATGGACTGACTATGGATGAGACAAGGATAGAATGCTTGACACTAACCAATTTCCAAACCATGATAGATGGACAACTGGGATTGCGAGGGTCAATGGGTTTTATTATGGATGGATGGGGTTTTATTATAAAAATGAGATGGATGGATGGGAAGACCAAATAGATGGTAGTGTTGACTCCTACACATAGAGCCTATTTGCCAGGTTTTCACTATGGTACTTATCCAAGGTGCCTGTTTACCAGGTTTTCACCAGAGGATGAACATTTTTTTGGTGTTTCTATTTTTTTATTTTTTGTTATTTTTTTATTTTTATTTTATTTTTTTGTTATTTCTACTAGGATATTCCCAAGGATCGGACATAGCATTTCTTGAGATGAACATTGTTGATGGGTTCATCAAGAGGAATTCCTTCAGGTGTTGCTAGGGTATAAGCCCCTGATCCATATGTTGCGATGATGACGAAAGGTCCCAACCAGTTAGGTTCAAATTTGCCTTTCTTTTCTCTATCTTGCAAGTTTCTCTAATTTTCTTTTAGGACCAGATCACCCACTTGGAACCGCCTTTCTTTGATTCTTTTATTGTAATTACAGCGTAGGCAGTTCTGGTAGACCTAAATAAGGTTTAATGCTACAAGGCGTCTTTCATCAAGAAACTCTCATTCATGTAGTCTAGACATTCTATACCCCTCTCTGTTAATCAGATACTGTATAGAGACACGGAGAGATGGTATCTCGACCTCTATAGGCAAAATAGCTTCATTTCCATAAACTAAAGCATAGGGTGTGGCTCTAGTTGGGGTTTGAATACTTGTTCGATAGGCCCAAAGGGCGGGATTGAGCTGGAGATGTCAATCATGACCGACTTCATTGACTGTCTTTTTGAGAATTTTAAGGATTGTTTTGTTCGAAGCCTCAACCTGGCCATTGCTTTGGGGATAGTATGATGTAGAAAACCAATGTTGGATATGGTATTGCATGCATAAGGCATGAACATCTTGGTTTTTGAATGGTTTACCATTATCGGTTACTATAGCCATGGGGATACCATACCGGTAGATGATATAGTGTAGAATGAATTTTGCAATTTGCTTGCCAGTGATATAAGTCATGGGTATAGCTTCCACCCACTTTGTAAAATACTCAGTGGTGGTAATTATAAATTTGTGGCCATTGGAAGATGAGGGATATATTTTTCCTACAAGCTTGAGTCACCATTGCGAAAACGACCAAGGAGTGGTCACTGGTTACAGTTGATGAGCAGGTGCATGAATCAAATCTCCATGCTGTTGACACTGAAGACATTTTTTGGTAAACTAGTGGGCATCTTCTTCCATTGTGGGCCAAAAATATCCAATTCAAAGCAACTTCTTTGCTAGGTTGGGATCGGTGGAATGTACTCCACAAATACCCTCGTGTATATCTCTTAAAGTAGTTTCAGCTTCTTCTGAGTTTAAACATCTGAGGAGGATACCATCAAGATTTCATCGGTATAGTGTATCTCCTAGGATGATGAAATGGGAGGCTTGGCGAATGAAACTTTTATTTTGTGTTGATGTCAGATTGGATGGGAGGGTGTTGTTATGAAGGTTGTTGTATATATACTGATACCACGTTGAGTTGGGACCAATGAGCTCGCAGATAATTTCAGTTTGTGGAATATCAACAGACAGTATCAGCAACCGTTCTACCAAGAACTCATAGTTTTGTGTGTTGGTCGACATGTCTAAGAGAGACCCAATAGTCGCCATTGCATCAGCAACCTTGTTGTAAACTCTGGGGATCTGATCAAAGGAAAGACTACAAAAGTGTTGTTTATAGTTGTCCACCATCTTCTTATAGGGCATCAACTTGTCACCCTTAGTTTGATATTCATCTATGACTTGGCGAATGACAAGTTGAGAATCTTTGTAAACCTGAAGCTGTTTGATGCTCCACTGGATAGCCATTCAGAGCCCTATTATTAATGCTTCATACTCAGCTATGTTGTTGGTGCATGGGAAACCAAGCCGATATGATTTAGGGATACAATCACCTTGTGGGGTGATGAAGAGAATCCCTGCTTTGGAACCATGTTGAGTGTATGACTTGTCAAAGTATAATTTCCACTTGACTAATGTAGAGAGGTTGAAGATCACTTCATCTGGAAACTTAGATAGCGTGGGGTGTGTATGTGTCAATGGTGCCCTTGCTAGTTGGTTTGCAATCACTTGCCCTTTTATAGCTTTTCGATCCACATATTCGATGTCAAACTCAGTTAAAATCATTACCCATTTCACTAGGCATCCTGTAAGAGTTGCTTTGGAAAGCAGGTACTTCAAAGGATCGACCTTGGATATAAGATTTGTATGTTGGTTCAACATATAGTGCCACAACTTTTGGGAAGAGAACACTACTTCTAAACATGCTCTTTCCATAGGGGTATAGTTGAGCTCATGTCCCACTAAGGTACGACTAATGTAGTAAATTGCTTGTTCTTTACCTGAGTTGTCATTTTGTGCAAGAAGTACCCCCAAGGCTACTGATGTAGTGGATATGTAAAGTAATAGAGGTTTCCTTGCTACTAGAGGCATCAACATGGGTGGTGAAGCAAGATAAGCTTTTAGCTATTCGAAAGCATCTTGGCACTTACTGTCCCATTTGAATGTGACATCTTTGTGGAGTAAGTGCGAGAAGGGTTAACACTTATCGGCCAGTTGTGAGATGAACCACTGAATGGACTGTAGCTTTCCCTGAAGACTTCTTAACTATTTGAGGTTTCTTGGAGGAGCAATGTCAACAATAGCTTTGACCTTTGCAGGGTCGACCTCAATGCCTCGTCGAGATACAATGTATCCCAGGAGTTTTCTAGATGTTACACCAAATACACACTTCTTTGGATTGAGCCTTAGTTGATACTTCTTGAGTCTACCAAATATCTACCCCAACACTTTCAAGTGATCTTCTCATGTAGATTTACCTATGAGGTCATCAACATAATCTTCCATAATAGTATGAAACAAATTGTGGAAGATTACCATCATTGCTCGTTGTTAAGTAGCGCCGACATTCTTAATCCCAAAAGACATGACCTACCAAAAGTAGGTTCCCCAAGGACACGTGAAAGCCGTTTTATCTTGGTCCTCAGGTGCGATCATGATTTAGTTGTAGCTAGAAAAATCGTCCATGAGAGAAAGCATTTCATGACCTGCCGTTAAATCCACAATGATGTCGATGTTGGGCAATGGAAACATCTTTGGGACAAGCCTTATTTAAGTCTATGAAGTCTTCACAAATGTGGATACCCTCATTTTTCTTGGAAATAGGTACAAGATCGAGACCCCCTCTATATAATCCACAGGACATATGAACTTGGCATCGAGAAGCTTCTCGAGCTCAACTTTGACTAATAGAGCTATCTGTGGGTGCATCTTGCACAATTTTTGCTTGACTGGTTTAGCTCCTGGTGAAACTGATAGATGATGGATTACTAAAATAGGATCTAATCCTAGCATGTTGGCATAAGTCCAGGCAAAGTTAACTGACCTTTGCTGAAAGAACTTTGTGAAGTCCTTATTTTCTTGTTGAGACAAAGAAGCTGCTAAGAATGTAACCTTTGGATTTTGGATCGTGCCAAGGTTGATTTCTTGTGATTTTTCAACCAATAAAGAAGATTTCTCCTAATATTTCGATGGTGGGGGAAGGTCAAATATTTCATCCCCAGGCTCCTCAGAGAGGTTTTCACCATTGGATGCATCCTTTCTTTTTACTATTTTGAGATCAAAAGGTGCCACAGTGTGGTTTTCACCTAGGGATCGATTTATTTTATTCATATTTTTGCGACTGAAAGATTTGATGTTCTCCCTGAAATATGCGATAGGAGAGAGATCCATGATAAAACTTGCCTTATGGTCACCTTGGGGTATAACATCTCTAAGTCCTAGAAATTCTGCTAGAGCTTCATCATTTTAAAAAGTATCCAGGACAGGAGGCCCTTGTTGGTCCCAATTGATTAGTTCTAGATGTACAAGGGAAATGGTTTATGTTTTGGTTGTGGAGGTGAGGGAAATAGATTAGAGCATGAAGATGGATGATTCTTGAAATAAATTAGTAAGGTGAAGGTGAGAATCGTCGATGGTATCCTCCATAGAAGTCTCCTCTACGGGCCAAGCCTTCGCTACTTTGTCGAGTATAAACTATATATCGGAGGAGTGGAGTACCTCCTTACTGAATCCCAAACCATTTCTATTATATTTTTGGGTGACATATATGGGTTCTATAGTTCCTTGCTCATGGAGGCCAATTCCACCTTGTCCTTTATATCCCATATTTTTTACAATGCGATGACCATTGTTGTACTTGTCCATAGGTAATATAACTGGTTCCTTCTCATCTTGGAGAATCTAAGAGGATATGTCTTCAATATGTTCATCTTCTAGATTGCTCTCATGTATGAATACTATTGGGGACATAGGTTTGATGGCCTTCTTTTTACTTACTTTCACCACAGGAGGTTTTCCATAAGATTTTGGCGATAAAGGCAAGTTCCCTATACAACAAGAATTATGCAAGTCATATTCTCTGAACCCTACGTTCTTGTACTGAACCTTGACCTCAGGAATACCTTTCTTAGGAGGTTTTGTGGATAATGTGGTTGGACCGACATATGTAGATGAAGGTTGATCTGCCTCATTTTTAGGTACTTGGTTTGAGTTTAGGTATTTGCCTTGCATGGTGTGGCAGAATTGAAAGGGTTCATATCTCTGGGAATGGTAATTTACATACCATTGTAGGGGAACTTCAAACATTGATGATAGGTGGAGGGTATGGACTGCATGGTATGAATCCATGGGTGACCAAGGATAATGTTATATGGGAGGTCAAGGTCCAGTACCTGACATCGAGTTTCCACTAAGGCAGGCCCCACTCGCATAGGTAAATGAATGACCCCTTCAGATTCCCTTTCAGCGTCATCATAAGCCTTGATTGTAATTGTTTTGGAAGAATCAATAGCATCAACATATCCTAACTATTTTAACAGCTTTAAAGAACCGATATTGAGACCAACACCACCATCTATAAGGATTCGCTTAACTTACGTTGGTGGATGTACACTTTAATGTGTAAGGCTTCTTTATGACATGAATTTTGGAAAGGGATATCTTGCTCTATAAAGACCAATTGATGTGGAGAAGCTATATGTCCTATCATGGCTTTAAATTGTATAGTGTCAATGTTGTCGGGGATGGATGACTCTTTGAGGGCTTTTTTGAGGGCGTCCCTATGCTCAGGTGAAGTGCAAAGGAGGTCAAGAATGGATATGAGTGATGGTGTTTTGCCCAAATGATCTAGTAGATTATACTCAAAATTGGATTTGACTGTTTTATGTTGACCCACGAAGGGTAACAAACCTCGATGAGTAGTGACTGCACAATCAGGAGCCTTACCCTTGATTGTAAGAGTTGATACAAAACTTTCTCTAAAGTGACCAACAACAAAATCGTATACTCTTGACAAATTATTGACACCTTTACCTTTGTTATTGGAGTTGTTTCCTTTTCCATGAGGAGGGAATGGATTCATATAAACACCAAGGTCTTTATTTGTTGTGGGTTGAGGAGTACCAACAATGACAACATCTTCGTGATCAATGAGGTTTTGTATGAGGTTTTTCAACTTCATGCACCATAGAGTTTAATGTCCTTTTACCCTATGGAATTCATAGTATTCATCTTCTTTGTACCACATGGGTTTAAAATTAGGTTCATCGTATTGTCTAGTTTTAGGCAATGTGATTAAACCATTTTGGACAAGCTTCTTAAGTATAGATTCAATAGGTTCTCCCAAGGGAGTGAATCTACATTTGGGTGCAAATTCTTGTTTGGGTTGGTCCCTTTGAGGGGGAGGAATATTATTTTGTGGTGTTTGGACTATTTGGATGTGCTTGGCATCCACAACACCAAATCCAACAACATTTTTGTTTTTAACCCAAAAGCGGGGCTTGTCATTTGATGCAAGGGTGTTGTCTTTTGTTTCTTTAAAGATGTTCACAAGTCCCTTAGCGATAAGGGCTTTTTCTATGTTGGTTCCTTTTGAAATGATTTCCTCAAAGGAGTTAGCACATTGTATTTGTAGATGAAATCCAAGTTCATGATTCAAATTTTGGATAAATATATGTACTAACTGTTTCTCAGGTAGAGGCCACGGGCATTTGCTAGCCATATTTCTCCACCTTTGCAGGAAGGAGATGAAGGTTTCACCATTTCTTTGTTTAGTATTACACAATTATGTCATGGAGACTTTGCGTTTGATGTTAAAAGAGAAATGGGTGACAAACTTCTTAGCTAATTCGCTAAAGGATTTAATACCCGAAGGTAAGTGTGGAAACCATTCCATGGCTTGTCCTTCGAGACTTCGAGGAAAGAGATGCAAGAGATATGTATTGTCGTGAGTGACCTCTAAACAAGCCATGTAAAATTCCCTTAACTGTTCTTGAGGATCAACTTTTCCTTTGTACTTGTTGAATTTGGGTACTTCAAAATTTTTAGGAAAAGGGAGCATGGGAATAGAGCGATCGAATGAATATGGACAAACTTCCTCAAATGATAAAGTCTTTTTGGTGTTTCCAAGTGAAAGATTGGAAATCTATTTTTTCATGTTGTGGATTGTAAGTTCAATTCTAGATGGTGGTGGTGGTACAAAATTTTGTTGAATATTGGAAGAAGGTGGTTGTTGATATTGATTTGGTGGTTGTTGATAGTTAGTTGGTGGTTATTGATATTGAATTGGGGGATGTTGGTATTGAGTTGGTGGTTGTTGGTATTGATTGGGTGGTTGTTAGTATTGAGTTGGGGGTTGTTGATATTGGTTGGGTGGAGCAAGACCAAGATATGATGAACAATGTTGGGTGTTTGGTGGTTGTTGGGATATGGTATAGGGGTTTGTGTTAGTTTTATATGGATAACCTTGGGAAGGATTGGTAGGTACGTGAGAAGTGGAAGTGTGGATTTGGGATACGTGTGACAAATTATTTGGAATAGAGGAAGAGTATGGAGATGTTTGTGGAGGGATAGTTTGTGAAGTATTTGGAATAGAAGAAGATGGTTTATATGTTTGTGGAGGGTTAGCATGAGAATTATTTGGAATAGAAGACGAGGGTTGAGATGTTTGTGAAGATGTAGTCTTTAAGGCATTTGGAATGGAAGATGAGGGTTGAGGTGTTTGTGAAGATGTAGTCTTTGAGGAATTTGGAATGGAAGACGAGGGTTGAGATGTTTGTGAGGGGTTAACCTTTGAGGTATTTGGAACAGAGGATTGGTGTTGAGATGTTTGCGGTGGGTTAACATTTGAGGTACTTGGAATGGAAGATTGGTGTTGAGATCCCAACAGGTATGATGGCATGAGAAGTGGTTTAAGAGGTGTTGAATTTTGATAGAGTGGGTTATTAAATTGGTTAAGGAAGGGAAGATCCTCATGAATGGGTGGATTTGGAAGAGTAGGTGGTAAGGTGGATGTGGTTGGAAATGAAGGGGGATGTCCTCCACCCGTAGTGGCAAAAGAGATCTTAAAGGGGTCTGGTTCCTGGATTTGGGATGTATCAAAGTCGCAAGGCAAATTGGCTCCTCTTTTGGCAAGTAGATGGAAGAAGTGATTTTGGTTGGAGTCCAAAAGTTTGTCCAAAGCATCTAAGAATTTAGGATCATGCATGTGTTCATCTAGGTCTTGGGATGCTTCTTGAGTTTGATGATCTAGACTTTGAGATGAAGAAGTTCCTATTGTGTACCCTTCTGGTACAAAGACATTTGTGTCCATGCCTATGGTAAACTTGGAGGCATCAATAAGTACTTTAGGAAGTGGTACTTCAGGATTGCCTTGCGGCATATTTTGGGTATTTTCCATAGCCTTTTTGTGTTGAGATCGAGTTATAGGCATATGAGATGAAATGGAAATGGATGATGATGCAAATGATGTTAGATTTTAGCTTTGGTACTAGCGTGTCAACACAGGACAAGGGTGCGTCGACTGAGAACATAGGCACACTTACTAATTTTGAAATGACAGTCGCATGTGCGCTCTGATAAAACATAGGCGCGCTTTTGGACATAGAAGATGGATGATGATGTGTTTAGACTTGTTCTAGATCAAAATTTTGAGACAAGATGATTTGGATGGATGAAATGCTTGGTTAAGAGTTGCAAACCTAGATCAATAGATATTTGGATTTTGTGATTATGATTATCTACCCTAAAATAGACTAATGATTTTGAAGTGAGACAAGATAAGGGTATAGTGAATTCGACTATCTTAAAAGGAGCTCCCCTTTTGAAGGTAGGTTTGTTCACTAGTTGCTTTGATACTAATTGGTCTAGAAGACAAATTAGGGGATTGTATGATCTAGATTTTGGGATTGATAACCAAGTGGATGAAAAAAGTTAGGATGCTTGTGATAACCTTGAAAAATGATTGGTGTACGTCTCAAAAGGATGAACTTTGGAAAATTCTAAGACAAGATGAAAGAAAGGTGTATGAGGGTGATCTATAAGCATATGTAGAAATGGATGTGGAAGTCTAAATTTTTGGATTTTTTGGAAAAGGAAAAATGCTAAATGGTAAAGTCTAACACTATGTTTTTGGATTTTTGGGATTTTTGAAAAGAAAAATGCTAAGCAAATGTAAGGATCAAGACTATGTTTTTTGGATTTTGGATTTTTGAAAAGATGAAGATGCTAAAAGGGAAAGTCTAACACTATGTTTTTTGGATTTTTTTGGGATTTGTGAAAAGGAAAATGCTAAATGGAAAGATTAAGGCTATGTTTTTTGGATTTTGGATTTTTTGGTTTGCTTTTTGACAAGAAAACACAATAGGTAATCAACACAATGATTGTTTGCAACAAATGAGTGTATGTTCAAGGCTCACAAAAAGCCCAAATTTCCATGGGTATGTAATGTCCCTATTTTGGAGCTAGACAAGTTTTTCATTTTGGCTAAGTTTATTTTGCAATATTATTCATTTAGCCAAAATCTTGATATGAAGTGATGGAAATTATCAATTTTTAATTGCAATTTCAAAGTATATGTTTATCTATGTACAGGTCCAATGCCTATTTGGAGGATAGATATATTGGTTTATGAGCCAATGCCTAAGGAGAGGCAATTTACATAGATTTTGTGCCAACGCTCCAAGGAAAGGATAATTGTCATTGGATCATGAGTTATGCACCTTGGGAGAAGTTTTACAAATAATAAAATATTATTATTGTCTTGGATCATGGGCCAATGACTAGGATAAGGAGTTTTAAAAATAATAAAATAAGCATTGCCCAAGGTGAAATCACTCCAAAGGATAAGGTGTTTGTCATTGCTCAATGTGCCAACGACTAGAAGGAGAAATTCAAATAAAAATAAAATAAGATATTTGCATGGGAACATGAGCTACACCAAGGAAAGGAGTAAATTAGTGTGTTTTATTGCCCAATAAGGATCGCCACTCAAGGGAAGGATTTTATTTAATAAAATAATATTTTTTATTTGCTAATGAGGATCGATGCTCAAGGAAAGATCATTTAAAATTGCAAAGAAAGTTGTTTTGTTCAAGGCCGTTGGTTTTGAAGATGAAATCATTTAATAAATTCAAGGAACAATTTTAAATATTGTATTTCATTGATGTTAAACATTTAAAATTGTTCAAAGCCATAGCATTCCATTGGTGGATTCCAAACAATCACTAAATTGGAGCTAAGAGGATCACCTAGCTAAGGAAAAGGATAAATAGAGCTTTTCAACATCAAATTGGTACAATTGAACTTTTGATCATATGGTAATCTTTCATATTTGATGTTTGTTTGCTGGAAATTACATTTTTCAGTGAATTATCAAGGTGATGCTCCCTTGATTGATGTGGTGATGATCCCATGTCATTTTATGAGATGATATCATGCATATTTCATCATTGTTCTTGAATTGCAGGTTGATATTGAGGCATTTGAAGTGAATTTGTATTGCATTTGAATCCCTTGGTCATTGTGGAAGACTACCAAGGTTTGATTTTGTGAAGACAATTGAGTTTGGAAGACAAGCAAGGATCATTGGAAGGAATCAATAGCATTGGAGAGTAGTTTATTTGGCATTTTATTTGAAATTTGGGTGCATTCATGACAACTACAGGTCTGATCCAGCAAGCTACAAGTTTGATCCAACAAGGATATCATGCACATTTGAATACTTTGTTGCAATAGAAGCATTTAGACATCATCCCAAGCCAATCGCTCACTCTAGGAGCCAATCGCTTGCATTTGGAGAGGGTTTTTGATGATATTTTATTGTCTTCTTCATTGCTAGGTTATATCAGGGATATCAACATTTGTAACAACAAGTATAAAAGTGATTTCAGATTTGATTAGAGCTCATTCAAAGCCTTAGTTGAGTTGGATTGATTAGTTGTTTATTCTACTTGATATTGGCATTGATCCTCTAGAGTTTTTGATGTAATTTGATGCACTTTTGTACATGTAATAAGGTCTGATATGAAACAGTAAAGGACTGTCATAAAACCCAGCCAATAAGCATTTGTATTTATCATATTTGAAGGCTACAATAAAGCAAGGCATTTCGACATTCAAGTGTTCATATGTTTGTTGATGTTATTTTGCATTTTGATGTTCATTGTTGAAGTTAAATTGAGGAAACATTTCAGTTACATCTAGTAGGGTATTTTACAAGGTATAACACAATTGAAGACAAATCAAGCACTTTTTATGCCTAAGGACACAGCTTCACTACGATACATCAGCCCACATGTGGAATCTTTGTCGACTCAAATGTCATCTCACCTAATGTGGGTGTGTACATTTTTTCATCTTTGCGAGAGAGGACAAATAGGGACCTCTAGGACTGGAAGGATAACCCAATCACCCTTTCCCTGGAAAGCTACAAGTAGCTTATACTAAGCCAGGGATTTCTGTCTCATCTCAAGGGAGCCTTATGGTGAGTATCTTGGGGGCAAAACCTGCTATGCCCTTGCACTAAAAATTATCGCAATGTTCGGAGGCAGATCAGGTAACCACTATCTATGAGGTTTCTAGTTACTTTTTGGGGGACCAACTCCTTGCGAGCATCCGACAAGCAACTAAAAGGTTTAACCAACTTTACTAGGAGTCTAATATACCTTACATAAATGTAAAATTTCTTTCACAAAAGTGTTAGTCTGCCTCCTTTCAAATTGCAATGTATGGCAAAGGCTAACACTGGTTAGCACTTGGCTTTTGCCTTACCAATTTGTATAGCGGTCCAAAAGAAAATCCGCTTAGGGCCATCCTCTCTTGGAAGAAACGCATTCCAAAAGGTAGGCCCTTCTAAGAACAAAACCAAAAGATCATATCCATAATCCACAAAGTGAAGAAAGGATATTTTGTAGGGATTTTGTTGGGGATAAACAAAAAGTAAAAAGAGACGAGTCTAGTTTTTGGTCACCCAAGTTTTGCACAAGGGGAGAGTATACACCTATCACCTCACAAACACACAAAACACTTGTTCATTTATCCACCTAGATTAAACGAGGTGCAACTAAACTAATCACACAAGATGCATTACTAATATGAAAAAAAAAAGGAAAAGAATTAATATCAAATTAACCCCTAGATTAAACTACGTTTGAATGTATTGAACATATGCAAAATGGATGCGTAAGATTACTTTCCCCTACTTAATCTAGATGCTACTAAACTACCAATGTAAGAATCAATGAAAAAAGATGTCCTAACAAATGCAATGAACTTGTAAAAACCATTGTTAATTCCCTTAAGAAATGAAATGTTTGCTAAGACTTAGTGGAAAAATGTTTGTCTTGGACATACCGCGTTCTGCAACAAAAAACATTAATAGTTTCAATCAATTTGGTCTTTGGCCGAGGTATAAGCTATGCAACGTTAGTTCCAACACCCAAAGAGAGATTAATTGGAAAACCACCAATAATGACAGAAATAGAGAACACAAAAAGTGCATAATTGATGATTTAGCAGAAAACTCAGTAATTACCAGAAAATAGAAAGAAACTTACTATTTTTTTTACCATTTTGCATAGGCACGCCGACAGAGAACACAGGCACATCGACAGATAGCATGGGCACACTGATAGACATCAAAGACATTCTTTTAGAAATTGGAGATACACAATCACATGCACGCTTCTAGACATAGGCACACGTTTATCAGACACAGGTGCTCTTCTATAGAGCACAGGCGCGCTTTCAGAATAGTGAATAGAACCTACCAAAAAATAGAGGATGAACTGGATAGACAGGGTGATTTGTTGAGTGTTTGGGTGATCTAGTGACCTGGAATGATGGATCTGAGGGTTTGAAAATTGCTCTTTGATTATCTTAACACAAGCGCACTTTTGAAAGGCATAAGCACACTTTTACACAGGGAGGACTTAATGTTGCAAAATTGATACCTAAACCTGTCATAAATTAGATGTGATAGCATGGATATATAGAGACAGATGTTAGGCAAATGCAAGAATTAGAAAGTAAGTGAAATCAACTAAAAATACCCCTAGATCTGTAAAAAAACACACACAATAGTTAGAAACAAAGGTGTGCATTTATCCAACATAGGTGCGTCGACTAACCACACAGGCGCACCGACCTGCTGCACAGGTGCACCGACAAGAAACGTAGGCGTGCGTTCATAGTTAAGGGCACGTTTTCATTCCTGTATAAATTATGTACAGAAAAACTCCACACAAATGTTAGTTTTCAGGGACGTGGGTCCCACCGAGCATGCCAAAATGTGATTGTAATAATTTGAATGCAATAATGAACATAAATGAACTCAAAAGCAATACTAAAAAATACAAATTACCTCAAAGCAATCAAACAAACCATACTTGATGAAGCGTACTAAGGTTGCACCCAAACCTCAAGTGGACTACTCTTTGCTCTTTGTTAATGTGGATTGCTCTATCAACAAGTGTAACGCGATCTCCCGAGGAATGATAATGATAGCGTAAGTTTACTAAAATGGGAGATGTTGAAGAATGGAGAATGAGGTTCAATTTATAGACATGTGAGACAACAGATCAATGGTTGAGGAACACCAGAAAGATCAATGGTTGAGGATGATTGAGGGAATGTGTGCAAATAAAAGAAGGACAAGTGTCCTGGCCCTCACATGAGTCAAGGGAAATAAAAGATGTGAATGGAGAGTTGATTGAATAGTTTGATCAGATGACTGATTTGATTGATTAGAGGACTAATTTGATTGATTAGATGACTGAATTGATTGATCAGAGGACTGATTTGATTGATTAGATGACTGAATTGATTGATCAGTCAGCTCATTTGATTGATCTGTTAACTGATTAGACCAGAGGAAATTATGGTGGGTGAGGATAATTGAGAAATTAAATAAATAATTATTTAATTTCATGAGCATGTGTGATAATTGAATTAAATATTAAATTTAATTCATTTTGGAGGGAATAGATTATTTAAATAAATAATTTGAATTTATTTATTTAAAGTGGAGGGAAATTTGATTATTTAAATAAGAAATCTTGATTTTATTTATTTAAATTGGAGGAATAATGATTTAATTAAATAATTTGGATTATTTAATTAATATAGAGGAATATGATGATTTTTGTGAATTTAATTAATTAGTGCGAAATGATGAGAATTAGGTAATTTGATGTGAATTTATGTGAATGTAATGTGATGACATGAATTATGTGTTGGCGAATTTCAGGGTCTACAACTGCTTTGCTCATCATCCTCTCATGAGTGCCCAGGCAGAGACTCCTTGGGATTATGTGTAATCTAGGATCGTAGATCTCGTCTGCGTAGTCTGAGACTAGACTCGCATCCCTGTAATTCCCCTTTGGCAAACTCTTAGTATTTGGTAGCTACGACTTTGGTGGGGCAGGAGCGTAAGTGAATGACTTGCTATTCAAAACATTAGGGAAGAAACTTGCAGCCCCTACCTCTGCACCAACAGATGCTTTGACTGGGTTTATGCTTTCAATTCTTCTACTCCCAAACCTTACTTCGAGCTTGATAGTTGTGCAGTGCAATTTATAGTTCATGCTCTGTCCTTGAAACACATGACCTTCAGTGCTCAATCACCTGGAAAAGCTTTGCAAATACTTCTCTCTGCACTTGAACTCACAACTATGCTGAAAAGCTCTGCACTTAGATTAATTCAACACTTGGAATAATGCAAATGAGTTAATGGAAAAGCATTTAACCACTAATGCTTAAGGTACTTGTGCGAATTTAATTTAGTTTCCCTTAGGAAACAGAATCCTTAGTGGACAGGGAAGGTCTGACTCACGACGTTGCCTTTTTGGGAATTTCAAAGCTGAGAGCATAGAAGGGGGGACACGTGGCAAGCTATATTAAATGCGACCCCAAAGTTGCTGTTTGGGGACATCTCCACATAAATACCTAGCTGGTGAAAGCTGAGCTAGCGGGACACCTAGCAGAAAGACCAAAAGCATGCGCATAAGGTGCTTATTGAAGGGAAAAAACAAGGGCGAAAACAAACTAGCTAACTATTTACAAAGGAGATCCAACAAAGACAGATCATTAATTAAAATGCTTCAGATGGATCCCATTCGTTAGAATCCCAAGAACATTTCCCTCTAAATCTTTGAGTTCAAACACATTGCTCTCTTTGTAGCTGGTAACACGGAAAGGGACTTTCCACAACGAATCAAATTTGGCATGTTGACTTGGCTTAGTGGCTCGTTCATCGTATTTCAGAACCAAATCTCCCTTGTGAAAACCTAGATCAGATGCCTTTTTCTCAAACCATCTTTTGACTACTTGTTGGAGATTGATCATGGTGTTGTGAGCATTTTCTCTAGTTTCCTAGACACTGAGTAGTTCTGCTAGCCTTACTTCCATAGCACCATTCTCCTTAGTCTCTAGAGACTTAAGCAACTCTAACACCAGGATTTCCATAGAGATTGGCAATACGACCTCCTTCCCATAGATTAACTCATACGGAGATGCTTTTAAAACCTGTTTAGGGGTAATTCGGTCAGCCCAGAGTACCGTCTGCAAGTGCTTGTGCCATTCTTTTTTATGGTCCACACCTATCCGTTTGATCAATCTAATCAAATTCTTGTTTGTAGATTCTGCTAACTTGTTGCCTTGCGAATAATAGTTAGACGGGGTCTTGCAAAAGATTGCATTGTTGAGTGCAAATTCTGACATTCTAGAGCCCAGGAAAGTCCTCACATTGTCTGAAATGATGGTTTTCAGAGAACTAAAACGCGCCACCAATTCTTCTATGAAGTTGAGGATCTCATTTTTTGTGGTGTTCTTTAGAGGAACTACCTTTGACCATTTGGTGAAGTAGTTTGTCGCTGTAAGGATCCATTTATGCCCAGAATTAGATGCTGGATTGATCATTCCTATGAAGTCTAAGCCCCACTGAGTGAAAGGCATGTCAACCATGATCAGATTCAAAGGCATGGTTGAATTCTTGTTTTTGCCAACGAAGAATTGACACTGCTAACATTTCCTGACTAGACCATGGCAATCTAAGAACAGAGTTGGCCAATAATATCCCATGCACATGATTTTGGTTGTGGTCATTTTTGCAGAGAGATGACCACCCACCAGGCTGTTGTGGAACTTGTTTAGGATTTTGGTTGCTTGGAGTCTATCCACACTTCAGAGGAATACTCTGTCGAAGTTCGTTTTGAACATAACTCCTTCAATTAATGTGTAAGTGGTCCCCTGCAATCTATAGAATCTCCTTTTATGAGAAGGAAGGTTGTCAAGGTACATACCAGTTTCCATGAATCAGACTCTATCTGCGACCCACGACCCCTTTGATTCAAATTGATTTGTCAAAACTCTATCCAGAATTTCTTCTTTAATAGGAGATTTAGCTGCATGTGCCAAGTATTCACAGAGTCCCCTTCCTCATATTACCTTCGTAGGTCTAACCTCTACATCGTATTCTGGAATCTTGGTGATCCAATTTTCTCTTTTATCGATGATCTCTCCTTCCATGATATACTCCCGGACACTTGAATGCGCAACATAAATCATTATCTTGCTTCCCGCTATCAGGTGTCTAAATTTCTTTAGACCTTTTACTATAACAAATGCCCACTTCTCCACGAAATTATATTTACCCTCATATTCTTGCAAGGTCTTTGAATGGAAGGTGATGGGGTGTTCTCCCTTCATCTCGACAAATTTCTGTGTTAGCACTGTAGCAACACTATGTTCACTACCGTAAACATACATGATGAAGTTTTTTGAAAAATCAGGATTGACCAATACCGGAGTTGAAGAAATTGCTTCTTTGATCTCTTCAAAAGATGCTCTTCCTTCGAGAGTCCATTTAAAAGCTTGATATTTCCTCAACATGATAGTAATCAGTCTAACCAGCCCAGAGAAGTCAAATGTGAATTTGCTAACAAAATTAATCTTTTTGAGGAAAGATTGGACTCCTTTCTTGTTCACAGGTAGGGGCAATCCCTTGATAGCTTGTACTCTTTTGGGGTCTATAGAGATCCCTTCTTTGGATACTACATATCCAAGAAACTTTCCTTGCGGAACTTTGAACACACATTTTTTGGGGTTTAAAGATACTCCAAACTCTTGGCATCTCTGGAAAACCTTCTTCAAGTGATCAAAATGATCCTCCTTTGATTTAGAGAAGACTGTAAGGTCATCCAAGTATATAAGTATGATCACATTGATCAGGTCCTTGAAGGCGATGTCCATTGCTCATTGGAAGGTAGCTCCCGCATTAGAGAGGCCGAAGGGCATTTTAGCATATGCGAAGGTTCCCCACTTAGCAATGAATGTGGTCTTGTGTTGGTCTTCTTAATTTACCCATACCTGGTTGTATTTGGAGAAGCCATCTAGCAAGGAAAACATTTTAGAATCGGCAATAGTTTGTAGGATCTACTCCATGGAAGGTAATGGGTAATGATCTTTCAAAGATGCCCTGTTCAAATCCTTGAAGTCCATGCACAACCTAATATCTCCATTTTTCTTTTGGACGGGGACCAAGTTGGATACCTAGGTAGAATGCTTAATCGGGTATATTATTTTTTAATCAATGAGATTCCTTAGTTCCTGGGCCATCAAAGACTCTATCCTCGAATTGACTGGCCTTTGCTTCTAGAAGATAGGTTTGGCCCCTTCAATTAGATCAATGGTATGATGGATCACATTGCGATCATATCCCTTGATATCATCATATGTCCAAGTCACTGTTCTGTCATATTTGTCGCAAAAGGATATTAGCCTTTCTTTATCTCTTTGTAGGACATCTTTCTCGACTTTCAGCTTCCTACCACCTCCAATATCAAGATCAACATAATCACCTTTATCTGCAACAAACTTTCTTTTGTCATTTCTAGCATCATGGCAATTAAACAAGTTTTCTAGCATGATCAAACCTTTCGGGAGCTTATTTGTTTTAAGCTGAATGATCTGGTCTTCATAAGCTTCTTCAACCTTCGGATATAGTTTTTCCACAAACTCATAGGATTGTTGAATAAACATGGCAACCTGGTCGTCACTCTCAAAAAATTACCAGTTCTGATCATTGTTGGGGATAGCTGGTCTCACAATTACCCACACTGAATGTTTATTAGCCTGGAGGTCTGTGACTATGTCAAATTGCGATCCAATCGTATCCAATCTATCATCGTCTATGTTCCGAGACCTCGAGATTGCTTGAATATTGAAGGCTTTGGATCCTTTGATCATGTCCCATACCCTATGGCGATAGGATCACATCTACATGTTTTTTGCTATTGAAGTCCCTCTTACTTGCTTTATTACCAGTTTGGAGTCACCAAAAACTCTCAACTACTTTACTCCCATTCGTTCCACTAGATTGAGGCCTTGGACTAGGCCTTCATACTTGGCCCCGTTGTTAGTGTAGGCGAATTGGAAGCGAAAATCCTGGAGGGTCTCTTCTCCATCAGGAGATACTAGTCAGATGCCAGCTCCTAAACCATTCTTGCACCTTGCGTCATCAAAGTGCAGAGTCCATAGACCGGATTGATCATTGAGATTTCCATCATGACTGCCTTGGCTCTTAGTGACCTGAGGGATGATCGGGTCCTCATCGTAGATTACATAGGTTTCAAGGCCGGTGGCATGGTAATTGCTAAAGGGGTCATCTTGTATGAAAGTATTGATCAGAGCTTCCTCTTCTTGACTTCTTTCTCTGATCATTTCTTCATCTTCAAGCAGTTCTACATGATACATCTCATCCTTAGAAAAAGATGTATGGGTAGCTTCAAATTTTATCATGGCTTCATCTGCTATATGCTCCGCGTGTAGTAGTTCCGACAACACCTTCATTTTAGAGCCATATTTAGTCCTTAATATTAGGTGAGACCAATCAAGAGACAAACACCCTCCAATCTTTGCAATAAAATCTCAAGATAAGCATAAGCCAAAAACAGGGGGATATCTATTATGACTATTTCCCAAGACATTGTGATGCTAGGGCATGAGAATAGGGTCAGCGAGAGATTTCTGATTATCCCTCGGGTTTGAACCTTCCTCCCATCTAGCTACATAACACCCTTATCTAGAGGCTCATATTGTATTTTCAATGCATCCACTATCTATTTAGGCATAACCGTGGTGCTAGCACCTAAGTCGATCATGGAATTATGTGAAAGTTTATCCCCTACAATCAAAGTTAGGAAAAAGGGAGTAGGTTTTGGCTTACCTACATCTTTCTTTATTGTCTCATCTCTTGAGTTTGTGAATGCTGCGGCTGCCCATCTCGGCACACTTTGTTCTCTTGTAGCTAGCTCTTTGTCTTTCATCTAAGTGCATTCTGGAGTTATCTCCACTTGCACTAGCTTTTCACGCCCTTCAAGAGCTTCCCACAACAATGATTTCTATTCCAGAATGGCCAGAATATCCCATAGGGACACATTGGCGACAACCTTCTTCAATTGTTCGACCACATTGAGTGATCAAAGCGGTTGCATCTTCAGCTCTTTCGACTTGTAAGGGAATGCTTCTTTTGGCTTTTGGAAGGGTTGGATCACCGTCGGTGAGCCGGAACTCCTTTCAAAAAGTGGCTTGGGCTGTTGCTCTTGAGGTATAGGCTCGCCAGTAAGTCTCCTCTTAGAGCGGGTGTTATAATCAGACTGAACTTGCGGGACCTTTGATGGGAAGGCCTCATTAGTAAACACTGCATCTTCTTCTTCCATCCAAGAGAAAAGTGCGTGGTTTAGGGCAATTTCTCCTTCCTACTTGAGGGACATTCCTTGGACTTGGGCCACGAGCACAGTGCTTTCTACCCCTGGGGACTGGTAGGAGTAAACACCTGTGTTGGGTGTAAGCTCCTGGCTCCGCTATTCCTCTACCTTTTGTTGAAGGTTGCCCCTAGGGTAGTTGCGAGGCATGTGCACGACATTGCAAGGGAAGCACCATGCATTGACATTGTCTGCTAAGTTGTTCTAGCCTACCATCAACTCTCAGTTCTGGTTCGGAGGTATTGCCTAGAGTGGAGTCATGATTGGCACTATTTGATTTGGAGGTTGAGCTTGATTATACATCCATGAACCTCCTTGATATTGATTATGCTAGAAAGGGGGCCTGCCGCCTTGGTAATTGTGATAAGAGGGCTTCGGGGGCATTGTTTGCTACCTTTTTAAGGTTGATTATCTCATTAGAAAAGTTCTGCAACAGGCTCTTCACATCGTTCATCTTTGCGGCTAGTGTAGATGAGGCGGAGCACCTGCCTGAGCATTAAGGTATACATACATGGAAGGTGGTGCGATAGATGTACCTGAAGCAACGTCTTCTGGTGACTGAGGTGGTATTTTAGGAAATACCAGTATGGGTGGCCCCGACAGTAGCTTTCCAGCGTCTATTAGGTTGTTCTCTTCTTGGACGACTAGGTCGTAAGCATTCGAGAGTGTTTGTCCTCCCAACGACTGAATCATCATGGCTATGTCAGAGTTGAAAGCCTTTAGGTAGAAGATAAACACCATGTCCACTAGTGGTCAGGCCGCCGTCAAGATTCTCTGCCAAGTCTTATGAAACCTAGCGTTAAAATCTGTGACAATCTCCTACGACATTCTCTTAATGGTTATTAGTTGTTGCAACAAAGAAGATTGGTCCCCTTTCTCCAAGAAATGTGCAAAGAAACGGTCTCCCAACTGGTCCCAAGTAGTGATAAAATTAGTAGGCAATGATCTATACCTGTAAACACAAAAATCATGCACAACCTCCATGAGGATCCCTATGATGATTCAAATCCTTGTCACATACATGTAAGCGTGAAATAATGTCCTTTAAGCATCAAATCTCTTGATGACGTGTCCTCTTGCTTGTCTTGTGTTGTTTTCTTCTTTGTTGATTTCTCTCTCCCTGTTTGCGACACTTTTCGACACTTGTTGCGACACTTGTTGACTTGCATTTTTTAAGCTTTCGACCTTGCTCCTAAGCCTTGTGAGTGTCTTGTAGGTGAGTTTTCACCTCTCCCCTATGTTTTTCATCTTGTGCACCTCCTAGAAGCCTTCTAGAGGTCTCCCTATCCATCTCCCACTTTCAGTTTTTAGTTTTGCCTAACCAATCCAAATCTCCCCCTATTATTTCCAGATCTCCCCCGGGAAATCCTACAGATGCAAGTGGAGATTTGGATTCTACCACATGATTGACTTGTTTCTTGAAGCATAACCCCTCCTTTTCTTCTCTTCTTGCATCTCCCAACCTGTTTTTCTGCTTCTAACTCTGTCCAGTCCAGATCTCCCCTGGGTGACCCATGGTCGCCTAGGGGTGACCCTACTAGCAAAAGGGGCGACCCTGCCATTTTTGTAGCCATAGAAAAACTCAAGTTTCTCACTCATTTTTGCTCTGTTTTCGCCCGTTTTTCTTCCAGTTTGCATGGTTTTTGATCCCTAATATATAGTTAACTATTTCATGCACCCACACATGCATAATTAGCTCTATTTGATCTCAAATTAACTCTTCAATCAATCTCATGCATCTCCTCACCTCCATTTCCTCTTCAGTGATAAGCTATCTTTACTCATCACTCTCTAAGCAATTGAGTTCACTGGGTAATCAATCTAGTGAACTCCCCAATCAATCCTTTGTAACTCATCAATCAAATGAGTTAACTTCTCAATCAATCCCTTCTTTTAAACCTATAAATACACCCCTCCCTCAAGCACAAAGGAGAGGCAAATTCATTGTGCACACAACTCTTGCCATTTTTGCTCTCGAACTTAGCATTCAAATGCTCTTACAGGACGAAGGTGCCTTTTGCTTTAATTGTTCAACCAAGCAACACTACGCTGCTTCATTCTATGCCATTGTGCTCAATACAAGCTCTCATTGAGCTCATACAAGCTTCATCAAAGCTTCTTTTTGCTTCTTTGTGTCATTTTGTCGTCAAGAGGATCACTTGTTGCAATAAAAGGACTCAAGGTTGCCAATTACAAGGATTGCTGAGGGTAGTGGAGTCAACAAATCTGCATTTCTCTTAGGTTCTTTCATTGTTTTGTTAAATTCATAGTAATTAGAGAATCAAATTTTCTCTTGGGAATAGTAAAACATTGCTTTTTCCTTGATAATTAGATCTTGCATGCTAGATTAGTTGCTTTCATATTTCTAGATCTAGATTATTAGAAGAAGCATTTTCCCTTTTCTTTAGATTAGATTACTTCTAAATCATCGAAAACACAAACAAACATAGGTTAACTTTGCATTAGAAAAATCATATTAGATTGTACACATATTCCCCTTTCATAGATTAAAAGCACTTTCATTTCCAAAAACACTAAAAAAAGCACAAAAAAAATGTTTTGCATATCATATAGTTTGCATGAATATAGAAACCATAGAATAGACAAAATTGCAAACGCTCAATTCCATCATGAGGTAATCACAGTTAAAACGATCCAAACAAACCCTCGATACCATCACAGGGTAAAAGCACGTCAAACCAAAGTCAAACCCTAGGTCAACAAAACCCTAGGTCAAAACCCTAGATCTAGTTAAGGTTAGTAATCACACATTTACCTCTATCCTGATTCATGAATGTGCTTAGGACTGAGAGGAGAGTGGGTGAGGGCTATCCGTGATGAGATCTAAGAGATCCATCCAAGACCACAACAAGAAACATTTGTTCTACCACAAGGAGACCCATTCGTCCTCTTGTTGTTAGAAGAAACTAGACAACGCCAAATACAACAAGAACTTGTTCAACACATACAAAGACAAGAGGACATCAACGAAAATAATCATTTACCCACACAGAGGTGGAATCTTAGAAACCCCAACAGGAGAAGAGAAACTAGTGACCCTTCGAGTCATAGGGTTATCTCAACTACAACCACAATTGAACAAAACATACAACTCAACACACAACAACAAAGGCCGCAGTACTTGCCGACCCCTCTCTGCAAAGTCCAACTCTCCAATGAGCTAGATCCCCGCCGTGTCTTACCTCCTCTTGACTGGATACTTCCATGTGAGCGAGAGTGATGTGGCGGATCGCCTTGTGGCAAGGAGGGAAGGGTCTGTGTGCGTGCTGAAATCTAACCCGACAGCCCCAGGCAACCGGAGTCATGATTTTGAGCATATAGTACGAGTCTTGGGCCTTCCCTTTGAAGAAGCCGCAAGCAATCTAAGCAATACATTTTGTTGTGTAACATGATGGACAGTGCAAACATCGGCTACATCTTAAAGATGTTCCGTGGGCGTCTTAAAACCTTCTCTGACAAACTTAGGGAGTGCCTTTAAAGCATTGGTAGGGATTGGGTCCCATACTGCGGGAGGAACTAGAGGAATGAGCATGCTACCACTATTCCATTCGATAAAATTCCTAGGCGAGCGAATAGCCATACCTGCTTACACTGGCTATACTTGAGCTTACGCTTATGCTCATGCCTGTGTTGCTCTACTTTTTGTAGCTTTCTGCCATCCTACCACTACTAATGGTTGTAAGAGTAGTTCGGAAGTGTTTGCTGCTAATGACCTTGTAACAAGCCTTCGACTCATAAACTAGCTTTTGAATCTAGAAGATATGGGTCCCACTGGGTGTGCCAAAAAACAACTGTTGATCTCTAAAAAGGGACACTTAGAGACATAGTCTATGGGAGGTTCTGCAAATGGGGGACTGGAATGCACCCTGCAGAACAACCTCCAGGATTTTAGAAGCTGACTCTTCAGTTTCTTCACTAGGGGGAAAAGGGGAAGAGAAAAGCTATTAAAACAAATCTAAACTAAGGTGATACGTTGAAACTTGAGACAATTCATTCACTAGTTAGCATAGTATAGTTCCAGTTTTATTAGCCTCAAAGGGATTTGAAAGAGTACTAGACATGATTCAAAACACCATAATCATCATATAAACTAAACTTATAAAAGCATGAAGCACGACAATAAGTGATTATAACTATTCCTGAATAGACACAAAGCGATATACTAAGCAGATTTAACATAAAATAACACAACATAGAGGCAAGAATTACACAGTTGATGTCTTAGATTTCTATTCAACAACTTAAAACGCTAAGGTCTCAAGATATATTACAATTAAAAATGACTGCCAAGATATGAAAACTCTTCTTCTCCAAAGTGATGAACCCTTCTTACAATGACAATGCTCCCCTTTATAGAAAAACCCTCTCTCGAAGAGAGAGCGCAACCGAAAAGATTCTGGTTGAAACCACCCACGAGGCCCCCATCATGGTGGCCGTTGTAATTGCCTCTTGAAAGGATATGCATGCCTTTGCTTTTCGCGGTTGTAGTGCTACCTGCCCTGCTCTACTACCTTGTTGCAAAGCCATCTGTCCTGAAATCGCTGAGAAATGTGGCGCGTGGTACCCTCGTTGTTGAAACACGTGGCGGCTCCTTGTTTCCTCCGTAATCAGCCTTTTCCAAAAAGAACCAATAGCGCATCGAGAAAGCTCCCTAAGCTTTGGAGAACCTCCGACTTGCGCCTTGCTGACACGTGGCTTTCTCTACTGCCTCCGCGCATTACTAAATAAAATGTTAGTGCCCTTTTCCGAATAGAAAGCGGGCTAGACACGTGGCGCGATGACACAACTTGTAGAAAGATTTGCCTCTGCTGTTGATAGAAATTGCGCCTTGCCGACATTGGCTTATGTGGAGATATATCATAAAAGGAAAAGCGAAGCCCAACATTTTATAGATTGCCGCTTGGTTATGCTACCACGTGGGGCCCTTGCGCAACTTTGAAGAGAGAAAAGACCCCGCGAACGTAGAAATTGCACCGCTTCGACATGTGGTGCGCTCCGCTCCTCCACAACAACTTAGGAATTCTGCGGGGCCGCAACAAAGAAAGAACTAGGCTGAGGGCCGCGGGAGATGAAGTCTATAGAGACATTAGCGGGAAAATACAAATTTGAATAGTCACACTTGTGCTAATGTTGTTCCAGATAATATACACGTATGAATTGGGTTGAAATAAAATTTATACAATCTAAATGATCATATTGATCCATCTGATCTAGAAGCATTTGAATGATAATTACATAGTTGAATATGGAAAATATCAAAACAATGTCTAGTTTGTTTTGCAAAATATATATATATATATATATATATATATATATATACATATATATATATATATATATATATATATATATATATACATACAATCAAACAAAGTTGAAGGTATGCATTTCTTCCATAAAATTACCATATATTATATAAACTTTTTTACGCTTTTGACCGGAGCTATGAACCGGGTACAATACCATGTGGGCAGGGGGGAGACTAGACCTCGTGACCTCGTGCCTACCACAAGAAGCTCTCACCAATCAAGCCACGCCCCCCATATTATATAAACTCTCAATTTTAATAAAAATATATTATTATTAGCTTCAATATTGTTCTAATTACATAGTACTTATTTAATTACTAAATATAATATACTTAGTTCCTAGTAGTGTATTGTCCTCTAAATTTCTATATAATTCAGAGCACATATTCAACTAAAATGAGATGTTTTCGTAATAATTCATGTTTCAAGAGAACTAAATTAATTTAAATCATGCTTATTATAAACACACACTAAACCTAATATAAAATGAAGTGGACAAATTGTCTCCACAAACATCACTTGAATAACACATTGTCTATCCTGGATGCACATTTGAAATCATACTTATTATAAACCCAGGCTAAACCCAATATAAAAAGAAAACCAAGCGGAAAAACATCTCCACAAACATCACTTTAATAAGGCATTGTCTATCCTTGCACATTTAATAGTTTATTAATTAATTGAAATTCAGAATACAACATGATTTTTGAATTTCAATTAAATAGGGTGAAATGTGCATCCACAATGCTGGACAGACGTTGCCCTTTAATAAGGTGTAAAAGTAAGCGGATGCGTAGAGGATATTATGCTTATGGTCGTGCGGGGTAGGGAATGACAGGTATGCATGGAAATTTTTTATCCTCCAAACGCCTTTGCCTGGCCTCCAATTTCTCGCCTTCACTCCACAGTACAGAGTGAGATAGAAAAAACATCTGACAGACGATGCAGATGCAATTGCAGAGGCACGCATTCTCATTGAGTAATGGAAAGCAGATTCAGAGGGCATCATCGTCTTCATTTTCATCATCATCATCCCCACAAGTGATGAAGATGAAAGCGCAGATGAGAGAAATCCAGTCCTTGCTGAATTGGGTTGACGATATAAAGGAAGGAGGAATGCGGAAGAAGAAAGCGGTGTACAATCATGAAGATTGGGTTGAACACAGGAGCTCCAACAGGCACATTCGACATTTCATGTCCAGCCTGTCGTCACGCGTGATTCTGTCTCTCATACCGCCTGTGTGCATATTTACAGGCATAGCAGCGCTGGTTGGAGCCTACAACACAGTGGTGGAGGCATATGGGTCTCTATCTTTACCTCTGCTTCACTCCTCTTCTTTGCCCTATCAGCTTACTGCCCCTGCTCTGGCTCTGTTGCTCGTCTTCCGCACAGAGGCCTCTTATGCCCGCTACGAGGAGGGCCGAACGGCATGGAACAAAGTTATTGGGCTTGTCATGGACTTTGCAAGGCAAGCCAATGCTGGAATTCGCCATCCAGATGATACCCACCTCAAGAACCAGCTCTTAGACTACATTGTGGCTTTCCCCTTCGCTCTCAAGGTTTCTTTCACTTCTTTCTTTTCATTCTCACCTCATTTTATAGTACTTGGCATGGCTGGACAAAATTAGTCTAGACTAGGGTTAGAACAAGGCATTTCTTTCCTGTCTGCTCTTACCCCCTTTGCAATTGCCCGGCCACTTTTACATGGGGAATGTGAATACTGTTTCAGATTCACTCTACTTAAACATCATCCAGTTCATTAAACATCATCCAGTTCAATGGTGAAACACTCTACTTAAGCATCATCCAGTTCAATGGTGAAACAGTCAATAGTAAATTTACACTTCATCCACACTAAAAGTGGTAAATATTTGTCCTATTTTTATTGGCCAAAATTAACCTTTGACTATTGAAGTGGATGATGTTTAAGAATAGCCGTTTTAGATTATGGTGCAACTATCTAGGTTTTGTGCCTGATTTTGGAGATTGTTGTATAACAATGTCTGCTGTTGGAACAATATTTCCTTTGATGTACATGAGGTTTTCACAGTCCATTAGATTGAAAGGGAGCTTCCCAAAAATTATAGGATGAATAGGAACATAGTTGGAAAACTCAGACTCAGGCAAAAACTCGGCAGACGAAAAATTTGTGACTCCGCGAAAATTGGTCAAAAACTCAGCAAAAAACTTGGCAACTTAAAATTAAAAAAACAACTTAAAGTTTATTTAAAAACACAATTTTTTTTACAAAATTCAATGACAAAATGTATCCAATGAGTCCATAAATGAGTGCAAAAGTGTTTTCTATTAGATTTGATCTATGTTCCACAAAGTTTCTTGATTGGGAGATGGGGGAGTGGGTTTCAGGATGAGGGGACCAAGGGCCTAATTTGGGGATGACAGGGGGACAATGATGGGTGGGGGTTTGGGGACGGAGCCCCCAGTGGGGTCAACGGGCAGCGCCCCTCACAGTGGTCGGCTTTTGATACGCACGTCATTTTCACAATTTTATCACTATGTTTTCTACAATACCAATTCCTTACTTTTCCTATCCTAATACTAACTCTTGCAGCCTTTAGCCTTTCTCATTTTTTCACTTTTGTGACTACTTAGGGTGTGGGCTGGGCCCGTAGACCATTAGGGTTAGGGTTAGGGTTACTAGCACGAAGATAAAAAAAAATTTATTTATTTATTTATTTTTTTGCCTCAATTGCTATGTCTGGCGAGTTTTTTGCTCAGACTCGCTGAGTTTTGGGGGAAAACCCGCCAAAAACTCGGTGAGTTTTTTGCAAAAGCTAGGCAGAAAAAATTGGCGAGTTAACTGCCGAGTTACTTGCCAGAGCAAAAATTTGGCGAGGACTCGCTGACTCGGTGAGTACTCACTGAGTTTGCCAACTATGAATAGGAATACTGTTTTAGATGATGGTGTAACTATCCAGGTTGCCTAATATTCGAGTTTTCTGTATAACAATGTATGCTGCTGGAACAACATTTGCTTTGACATGAGGTTTTCCCAGTCCATTAGATTGAAAAGGCTGTATAACAATTCCTGCTGCTTGAACAACATTTGCTTTGATGTACATGAGGTTTTCATAGTCCATTAGATTGAAAAGGAGCTGCTGGAAAATTGTAGGATGAATACAAATACAGCCTTAGATGATGGTGTAACTATCTGGGTTTCATGCCTAATTTTTGAGTTTGCTGTATGACAGTGTCCGCTGCTGGAACAACATTTTCTTTTATGTATATGAGGTTTTCACAGGCCCTTAGATTGAAAACTACTGTGGAACAACATTTTCCTTGTTGCCTCATCAATTCCTAGCACTGTACTAATGAAAGTGGGTACCTTGCCAAAGACTAGTTTTGTGGTTTGGTTAAGGATCCATATACACAAAGAAGATACCGCAAGTTCTGTTATCCCGGTATTTGTGTCAAACTTATTGCCCTTATTTTTATCACTCGAATTCTATTTATGGTACTCTGTTATGAGCTTTGCTACTTAAGGATAAATTTCTTCATGTTTTCCAGTGCCACATTATTTATGGATCAGATATCCGATGTGATTTAGAAAGATTCCTTCCAGACAATGATATATCTATTGTGCTCAGTTCGCAGCATCCACCTAATTGTATCATTCAGTTTATGTCCGAATGTTTGAGGCAGCTGCACTTGAATGATCATGAACGGAATAGTTTGGTAAGCTTTGCACCCAACAACACTATATTCTTATCAAAATAAATTTCAGATGGCACTTTTCCAATTTGAGCATTCAAATTGACAAAATCCAAACATTTTATTAAATCTGACGAGATGTTTAATTTTCAATCTTACGAGTTTATGTGCCACACTTCCCTTGTCAACTGTACAGGATTCACATTTATCTCAGTTCAATGAGAATATTGCTGTCTGCCAAAGTCTCATTGAAACACCAATTCCATTATCATATACTCGGCTGACATCAAGATTTTTAGTCCTCTGGCATCTCACTCTTCCCATTATCCTTTGGGACCAATGTGAGTGGATGGTTGTACCAGCTACATTTATCAGTGCAGCATCTTTGTTCTGCATCGAAGAAGTATGTTCCTATTTTACCTTAACAAGATCTAATTTATGGTATCAAGAGTCAGTCTGTTCATGTCTTGTGCACCAATACTTGTATCGTGTTGTAGGTTGGAGTTCTAATTGAGGAGCCTTTCCCTATGCTTGCATTGGACCAAATCTGTTCATTGGCTCATGACAATATTAGGGAAATGATTCGGACCCAGAAATTAATTGATGAACATTTGAATTCAAAGGAAGGAAAGCTTTTCACAGATAAGCTTGGTTCAAATGGTACTGGAAGGGGGAACAGAGAGGAAAACCTCAGACTATGAAAGTGCCTACAAAGTATCCTTCATTGCTTCCAATATTTCCAGTTATGCGGAGGTAATTCCTAAATTGACATTTGTAGAATAGCGATAGATAATGATTACAGGTTTACACAGGCTTGAGAACATAAAAGCAAAGGGTTACATATGAATGCAGAACTAGAATTGCTGAGATGTAGATTAAGCACTTAAATTCGGTCGGTCAAGCTTTGTTTATATAGGATGGACAGGCTGGGAAATAATATATCCATATTACCTTATGCACTCTTGTAAATACCAGCTATAGCTGTTGAGCCATTTTGGCTTTGAATGTCTGGAATTTACTTTGACTAAAACTGAACATTGGGCTGATTCAGCACAAGCTAAGCAAAGCTGAAGTAGAATCTAGACAACTTTAATTGTCATGTACTTTGATATTTCTATATCATGATCACTGTTCTTGTATTCAACTGACAACAAGATTTTCTATTTTCAATCTTCGTTTTATGTGTGTGCTTCCATACAAACTTGATAGTTCTTTTCTTAACGACTCTGGGATTTTTTGCTTAAATGATTCAGTGCACGCATGGACATCCAAAAGCAGTCAAAGTATCTACATCAGTGATTTGTTTGTGTCCTTTGAACTCAACAAACTACCTATCTATTTTGAGATCAGAAACAAAATTGCACAATTGCATAAAATTTAACATTAGTTGAAACAAAAAGACATTTGAATTATAAAAGATCCGTTTCAATAATAGTTTCAATTTTCTTCCAGATGATGATGTGAGTTTCTAAGGTGCAGATGCCATGACTTGCTTCCAACCTCGTAATCTTTGATTTGAGAATTACTTTTAGTTTTTCAAGAACATCCTATGTTTCTCAAAGAAAAGTTTTCCAGATGACGATGCTAGTTTCCAAGGTGCAGATGCCATGATTTCCAGACTTGTATTAACTGATAAAACAATTAATAAGGAATCAGACCTAATTTGAAAGCTGAGATTGATAAGTGCAAATGATAAAGAGAGTGTTAGGGTGTGCTTAGCTCTGTTTATTGCTCTTGGGTGGTTGATGGTTAATTTTTGATGTAGATTGTGATCAATGGCCAGATTCTGAATTATGTTATCGAATCAACTCTACATACTCTGTCATGTACCTATACAGAATGCCTGTTCTGCTCTTGGATACTACACATGCAGTTTGGCCCTTGCACGGTTCTATCCTTGTGCAGTTTTGCCCCCTGCTTTTCTGCTCTTTAATACTTGTGTGCCTTTGTATTTGAAGATGGGTGGTACTAAGAAGCACCACGGGGAGACTACCAGTGTGAAGAGGGAAAGCATGGAACTTACTTTGTAACTTGTCATTCCGCGGTGCTGATGAAGAAGATTGAATACATGCCAAGCAAAAATGTAAGATGCTTAGATTGTGGATCAATTGTATAGTATCTGTTTATATAGGTGTTGATGCAAGCTCTTAGTTTTTTTAATGATGTAGTGCAAATGAAATCCAATGAGATAATTTGATGTTCCCTTGTGAATTAATGACCTAGGACTTGTCCTTGAATACAAGATGCTAGGCGTTTAATTCAAAGTGTTTTCTTATACAAGTCAGCGAGTCAGCGAGTAGTAGTCACATTCTCCAAAAGGGTCAGTTTGGGAAACCAAGGAACTAATTTTGACTTGAGGACTAGGCTGCACCCTAGATGGATCCACACTTGCAAACACGTCCAAGTTGATAGAAACCTATAGAGATGGATTGGTCTTGTTATATAGTTACAAATTAAGTAAACAAAGGCTAGGTTTAATCTAGGGTTAGTGTATGCATAAAACCAAGCAAATTGAGCATAAGGATAATGGTGTAAACAACCTCGAAACAAAAACCCAATTTTTTTTCTTACTTACTACATATTAAACAATACATGTACAATATAACTAGGTATTTATGATTTATCAAAGTATATAAGTACTATAACAATGACAATGTGCCTAGTACATCCCAATCTATCATATCCAATAGTCTTCCACTTGCCCTAGGCTCTTGTTGTGTGGGGGCAGTATTATGAACCTACCATCGATGGAAGTCCAATTCACCCCAACCGTTAGCTTAGTTTGAAGTGGTTAAATAAATAGTTCATAGTACATGTAATATTATCCAAAGTTCATTAATTTTTCTCAGTAATTAATCTTGCTTAGATTATAGTCCTTTTCCATGCAATTTATAATCATACAATTTGATTATGCCAAATAATAAAGTTAGCACATGATACACATCAATCAATATATAATAGCAACATCATAAATAGTCATCACAAACATTACAAGACAAGACACCATTCAAATACAAGACTCATCCCTTGAAACAACTTGGATCAAACACCATAGCTCATTTAGTTTCACTTGACCCTAACCAATTCTTACTGGTCCATTCAATTCACTTGCATTCTCAAGACACAAGACTCAAACCACTTAACACCCTAGAATTCATTTCCTATAAGTTGTCATGTGTCACACTTATGACCATCGATATTTCCTCAATGTTCCTTGATGTACATAGTACATAATGCTAATCTCTATCAATCACTTCCTAGAGCACTCCTACCACTATGAGTAGGTCATTATTGGAATATTCCATTCATTCGAGTTGTAGGATGCAATTCATTTTGGAGATCTCCTAGGAAATAGTGGTAGATGTATGATATATATGTATGAACATACCATGCTCTCTATAATGCCTCGGGCTTTTTCATCCAAGACATTAATGGACAAAAATCGAATGAACAAACTTATCGTGATACAAAAGTGGCATTAAGCAAGCGACACCACACACCTAGTGTTGAATGTGGTCATAACAATATGTAATGACACATTTGACACACACATCAATGCATGAAGCAAGGTGACATAAGTGGAAGACTTAGAAACACCACAAGACAAAACACCATGGTTGACACAGAAGACGAGACAAGGAGGAGAGTTGAGATTTCCAAGGTCACTGAAAAACCCTTCCAACATCCCTATTAGACCACCCCTTTGATGTTGGGAAATTAAGTGTCTCAACAGTGCAACTTTTTCATTATTATTTATTTATCATTTAATATTTTCTTGCAATTAGTTACATATTATTGTCATTATTTAATATTTAGCTCCAACACAAATTGGGGCATTGGAATTTGATGTGGCAGTTATGCCAAGTGTCGGTGCCTTCCAACGATAGAATATTAATAGTTTATTTTGAGATTATCTTTAACAAAATGGGACCGCCTACTTTTGTGGGATCCTATGACAGATAATCTTGAGCCAAATTATTTTGACCAACTTGGGCACCCATATTGGGTGGATATAATTAGTGATTTATGATAGTTGTAAGAGTGTAAGAGAATGAGTTGTTAGCCTCTTATGGTTTTGTAAAACTACAATGGTTTTCAGGTTGCCGAAAGTCTATAAATTGAGAGCATGAGTAGTTTGTATTATGAGAGTTTGCAGGTACACAGGGGCTGCTAGAATATTGTCGGAATTACTTTGTATTTGAATGCTAGTGTATTAATCCTGTAAAGACTTGCATTATGAGTGTATTTTAATCTTCTGTTGATTTGATAATACATAGTGCGAGTTTTGGAGTGGGGTTTTTCTCCCAAAAGGGTTTTCCCCATGTAAATCATCGTGTTATGGTTTATTATTTATTATTGTTTTTATATATTTCTCTATTTTCTGTGATAAGTTTAAATAAGATTTGAAGTTATTTGCATAACACTCCTCTGATAGAATAGCATAGGAAGCTGTTTTCGCACACCTTGCTTCCTTACAAGTCGTATTAAATTCTAACTAGTTTTGGTTCTAGTTGTTGAGTAGGGGGTTTTTTGAGCTAATCTAGTTTGAGTGGAAGCTTATGTATAAGGAAAACTTTGTGATCTTTATTGCGGGAAGTAAAGATGACAACCACATCAAGGGGGATTAAGGCGGAAAAATTTTTGGGCAAGAATTTTGAGATATGGAAGTTGGAGATGGAAGATTTGTTAATAGATCGTGATTTGTGGGATGTTATTGATGAAAAAGTTTAGAGGCCTAAAGATGCTACTTTGATTGCTCAATATGATGTTATGGACCATAAAGCCAAAGGTCTAATTAGATTGTGTCTTGCAGTTTCTATTCTAATTAATGTCCATGAAGAGCTTGCTTTGAAGTAATTATGGAGGAAGCTGGGCAAGCTCTATTAAGCCAAATCTTTAGTGAACAAGATATTCTTAAGGAAGAAGCTCTTACCTTTGAGATGGAAGGTGGATGAATTGCAGACCACTTGGAGGTATTTAACATGTTGGTGGTTTAGTTGAACTCTGTTGATGTAAAGATGGATGAGGAAGAAAGATGTCAAACTTTGCCGTGTTCACTGCTAGACTCACGGGACAACCTTGTCATGGCTATTGGGAACATTTCTTTTGTTTTGAAAGTAGAGGATGTTGTTGGTTCTTTGCTTTCTAGAGAAATAAGGAGGGTCTTTCTGAATGCCAATGAGGCATTGAGTGTTCGAAGAAGACCAAAAGAATTAGGCAAGAAGAATGATATGCGACATGATAATTCCAAATCCAAATCCAAGGGGAGATCAAAATTTTCTTGTAGGTCTAAGGTTATTTGTTGGAACTGTGGTAAGCTTGGTCACTTTTGTAAGATGTGCAAAGAAGAGAAGAAAATGAAGAAGAAAGTTGATTTTAATTCTGAGTCTGAGAAGGAAGATGGTGACGCATTCATTACAACTTTGGCCACTCGTGCATGTGAGAATGCATTGTTGATTGACTCAAGTGCATATTTTTACATTGGATTAGTAAGTATGACAAATACGAAGGTGACAATGTGTACTTGGTTGATAATTCCTATTTAAATATTGTTGGCCATGGTAGTATTTAGATAAAATTGTTTGATGGTAGAGTTAGAAGATTTGATGGTGTCTTGCATATCCTAGGATTAGAATGTAATTTGTTATTTGTAAGCAAACTGTGTGTACATTCAGTTTTTTGAAGCAGGTGTTAAAATTGGGAGAGGTGTTATGGTGATTGCTAGAAGTAGTAGAATGGAAAATTTTCTTTAACTTGATGCATGCACTATTGAGTGCAATAGTACTTTTGTGTAAAACAAATTTGTGGCTGCTTCGTTGAAAAAATAGTTGGTTTTCTCTTTAGTGAATGGTTGTGGCTTTTGGGTACCTAAGGGTGCTTTTTCCACCGAGTCTAGATTACCTGTAGAGAAGACTATATTATGGCCCCAGAGATTAGGCCACATAAGAGAGAAGGGTCTAAGGAAATTGAAAAATAAGAACCTTGTTGAAGGTCTTTTAGATTGTAATCTTGAATTTAATTTCTATGAGCATTGTATTTATGGAAAATAAAACCGTGTTCAATTTTACTCGAGTTCTCACAAATCTTGTGGTATTTTGGATCTTATTCATTTTGATGTGTTTGGTTCTATTGATATTCCTTCCATTGCGAAGTCTATATGTTATGTTTCATTTATTGATGATTATAACATAAGGACATGGGTTTATTTTCTAAAGAGTAGATCTAAAGTTTTCAGTTGATTTAAAGAGTTTAAAACAATGATTGAGTTGTAGTTTGGAAAGAAAATAAAATATTTACGAACTGACAATAGTGGTGAATATTGCTCTAATAATTTTGATAGGTTCTGTAAAGATTGTGGTGTATAGAGGCATAAGACAATTCCATAATTTCCTCAACAAATGAAGTTGCAAAAGAATGAATAAGACATTGATGGAGAAGGCTAGGAGTATGTTTAGTGGTGTTGGTTTGGAATAAAAGTTTTGGGATGAAGTTGTAGCCATTACTTGCTATTTGTTAAAGAGGTCTCCTACATCAACTCTTGTGGATAAAACACTTATGGAGGTGTGGTCGAGTCACAAGCCTTCGTTGAGACATCATAGAGTTTTTGGTTGTGAGACATGCACGTGTCAATAGAGAGGTGAACTAAGTTGGAGAACAAGGCTGTAATATATCTTCATTGGTTACAGTTTTGGTGTGAAAGGATACAAGTTTTGGGGTCCTATTGCGTAGAAGGTAATATATAGTACAAGTGTGATTTTTAGAGAAACTAAGCCTTCTTCCATTGTACTATAGCTAGAGCAAACCGAACAGAAGAAATATGTGATTCAACTTCTTTCTACATTTGAGAAAGTTGAATTGAGGCCCTAAAATAGACAAGAAGTTGAAGAGAGCTCATCAAGCTTTGAATCTTCAAAAGAGGAGGTATGACCTCCACCTCATCTTGTTTGAAGGTCTACAAGGCATAGACAACCTACAAAAAGGTATGGGTATTCTCTTGATGATTGGAAATGTAGATTTTTTTTGAATACTAACATTGATTCCCGACCCCTCTTGTAACTTACCTGAGGATTTCTCTTTCTTATTGTCTAAGATTGCTAATAGAGAGGAACTGTCGGAGGTTCTGGATCTGGTTAGGGACGTTGCGGCCAGTCAACATTGTATGACAAAATGGTTTTTCATCGAAATCAATAGAATTAACATCAGGTTGAGTGCTCTGTAGGAGATAATGGGCAGTAGGGTGGATATTGATGATAGGCTTGATTCAGAAATCCAGCTCAGTTAGGATGCCATTCCGAAGGTGGGACAGATGGAAAAGGATTTGGGGAAGTTCAACCAAGACTTTGAAACTTGCATTGGTGGGTTGGAGAGTGAATTGAAAGAGATTAAGCTAAACCTGGAGAGGGTGGTTGAAATTAGTAAATGCACTATTCATAATAGTGCTGAAGGAATTAGGATCTTTATTGATAAGTTGAAGGAACTCATAGAGGAGCAGATGACGGGAAAGGCTGGTCAGAAGGATGCTGGAGATAAGGAGCAAATGAGTGTTGGCAATGGTAAACATGGCAAGAACATCGAGCAGGGTGGGCCTAGTTCCCATACACGAGGAAGCAAGAAGAAATCGTTTGAAGCTAAGAAAGATGAGCTCCTGGGCTTCGTGAAGCTGCATGAGGAGTTTTATAAACAGGAACTGGAGGCCACTGAGACTTTAAAGAAGCTGTAATAGTGTTGGTGGTTCGCTGTTGGTTTTGTGTTTTTTTTTTTGCTTTCTGTTTGCTGGCTTCCGATTAGTATTGTTTAGTCTATTGGGCAACATTTTGTTGTAGGGTTTCGGGGTCCCTTCAAAACCCATTTTACCCCTTTAATCATAAACATTGATGAGCCAAAATCTATGCAAGAGGTAGTGGGTATGAACGATGTAGTCTTGGAAACTTTCCATGGATGAAGAGATGGAAGCCTTGAAAAAGAATGATACATGAAACTAGGTAGTGTTGCTTGAAGGATGTAAACTTGTTGGTTGCAAATGGGTGTTCAAAAAGAAGATTGGTTCAGATGATAGTATTGAGAAGTACAAAAAATGGTTGGTTGCAAAAGGTTACTCACAGGTTGAGGGGGTTGATTATGGTGAGATTTTTTTTCATGTTGCAAAAATGACATCCATTAGATTCTTATTGTCTATTGCTGTTGCTTATGACTTAGAGGTCAAGCAAATGAATGTGAGAACAACATTCTTTCATGGTGATTTGGAGAAGGATATTAATATGACATAGCCAGAACACTATGTGGTTAAAGGTAAATGTCATTTGGTTTGTAAATTGAAGAAATCATTGTATAGCCTCAAACAAAGTCTTGGGATGTGGTACCAGAAGTTTGATACATATGTGTTGAGTTTGGGATTTGAGCATTCTAAATCTAATCATTGTATTTATTTTAAATTTGATGGTGATCGTTTCCTTGTTATTGCTTCATATGTTAATGATATGTTGTTTATTTGCAAAGGGAAGAGTTTGATTTAGAGCTAAAATTTCAACTTTCAACAAAGTTTGAAATGAAAAATCTTGGTGCAACTAAACACATTCTTGGAATGGAGATTACAAGAGATAGAGTAAACATAAAGCTATGGCTTAGCCAAAGTATGTCAATTCAATTTTACAGAGGTTTAACATGCAATACTGTAGACCATTGTGTGTTCCTATGACATTGTGAGCGAAGTTATCTGTTTCACATTGTTCTACATCCCTATTGAAGATGGAATACATGAGCAAAGTGTCTTACCAAAGTGCAGTTGAAAGCCTAATGTATGTTATGGTCTGTACAAGACCAAACATTGCCAAAGAGTGGGTGTTCTTAGTAGATATATGTCTAATCTTGGTAGAGTTCATTGGGATGTAATTAAAAGAGTCTTTAGATATTTGTGGGGTACCTCAGAGTATTCTTTGTGTTTTCATGGTACACGAGACAAATATTCCTTGGATATTCGTGGTTATATGGATTCAAACTTGGTAGGTGATGTCAATAGTAGATGATCCACCAATGCTTATGTTTTTACTCTTTTTGGTGGTGCAATAAGTTGGATGAATAAGCAACAAGTTGTGGTCGCTTTGTACACTACAAAGCCTAAGTATATGACATTAATTTATGTCTGTAAGGAAGTTATTTGGCTTAAAAGATTGTGTTTAGACATTGGATTAAAGCAGGGTGCAATGACAGTTTATTGTGACAGTGAGAGTGCGATTTGCCTAGCAAAGAACCCAAGATTTCATGCCAGGACCAATATATAATTGTTTAGTATCATTTTGCGAGAGATATGGTTGAGAATAACATGGTGAAGCTAGAAAAATATTGAGACTTTAACAAATGTTGCATATGGATTAACTAAGCCTATGAGCACAGAGAAGTTCAAATCGTGTTCAAAGTCTGTGCCTTTCGGCCCATAGCAGCTAATTCTTGATGGCATGTTTCCCTCTGGCCCTTGCAAGGTATGCGACAAGTGGGAGAATGTTGGAAAATTAGGTGTCTCAACCTTGTAAATTTCATGTTATTATTTATTTATCATTTAATATTTTCTTGTAGTTAGTTACATATTATTGTCATTATTTAATTTTTATCTCTAGCACAAATTGGGGCATTGGAATTTGATGTGGTAGTAATGCCAAGTGTTGGTGCCTTGCAGTGGTGGAATATTAATATTTTATTTTGAGATTATCTTTAGCAAAATGGGCACCCTACTTTTGTGGGATCCTATGATAGAGTTTATGATGTATAAGATCTAGATTTAGAGGGAGTATTTGGGAATCTTGATCAACTATGACAGTGTATTATTTGTCATATGCTTAATTTATACTAGAACCTTGACCAACGTGGACACCTATATTGGGTGGATGTAATTAGTGATTTATGACAACTATAAGAGTGTAAGAGAATGAACTATTTTTAGCCTCTCATGGTTTTGTAAAACCACAGTGGTTTTCAAATTGCTAGAAGTCTATAAATTGAGAGATTGAGGAGTAGTTTGTATTATAAGAGTTTGCAAATGCATAGGTGTTGTCGGAATTACTTCGTATTTGAATGTTGCTGTATTACTCTTGTAAAGACTTGAATTGCAAGTGCATTGTAATCTTTTGTTGATTTGATAATACATTGTGTAGGTTCTAGAGTGTGGGTTTTTTCTCTCAAGAGGGTTTTCCCCACGTAAATCACTATGTTATGGTTTATTACTTATTGTTGTTTTTATGTGTTTCTCTATTTTGTGTAATAAGTTTATATCAGGATTGAAGTTATGTGCATAACAATCTTCTAATAGATTAGTGTAGGAAGTTGTTTTTGCACACCTTGCTTCCTTACATTTGATATCTCAAAGTGACGACAAGCAAAACAACCAAAATTACCAAAGTTCAGACTTTAGGGAAAGGTTGTAACATGGAACCTACACACTGGCTCTAGTTTGGGATTTAGAAAACATTTGCAGTTTACAATCCTATAAGGTGTGAAGACTCTTTTAACCCTAGACTAAAATAATTTCAGACTTCAGGAAACAACTGCAACATGCACTTTGGAATTTGGGTTCAGAAAGCGAATTGCACTAGGCAAAAGCCTCATGAAAGTCCAGAATAGGACAACATTGATGATTCAAGCTTCGAGGTCTGACATGCAATTGCAACTTGCAAAGTGTCGGTTAACTCTGAACCTTGAATCCCTACACAAATCAAATTTTAGAGACTAAACGCAACTTGTAACAAGCAATGTGCAACAAGACTTCGAATTTCAGACTTTCCACGACCTCAGAATCCAAATATCCATGGCAACTTGCGATATGCAATGTGTAGTGGACTTCCAAACTCTAGACCTCCTGCACTTTGGGTTTCAAAGTTCGATTGCAACTTGTAACTTTGAACTAGTAAACCTAGATTGCAATTGTATTTTAGATTGTGAACTTGATTTGTAAAATAGAGAAGAGAAAAACATTGAGGCATAAAAAATAGCAAACTGAGTTTCTTCACTCAATGAGGCATAACTTCCTCAATTTATGAGTTAGTAAGAAATGGTTTGAGGCAAATGTTCAAGGGATCATGGGCACCAACTTGGCCATACAAGAGCCTCCTGAAGGGCACATTTCCCAAGAAATGAGGTGGAAAGAAACACTTGATTCCAAACACAAGGAAAAAAACTACAAAGTAAAACATGATGAAAATGTTATAAAATGCTATGTACATTCGACGCCAACATCGACACAAGCCAAAACCAAAGATAGAATAATCACCACCTATATGGGCGAAATGTAATCCAACAACAAGGAATCTATAGCATAAGTACAACATATATAAAAGAGGACTCCAACCTCCCAAATTAATCATTTCTACACAAGAATGAATATCACAACATAATAATTTACTTCCAAAACAAAGATCAAATTCCCCAAATGAGATCATAACATGATTACAAGACGAAGGCCACTTCCCAAACATGGAAGGATCACACTCCAATATATAAATGATACAAAGAATATTATTGTATCAATGATGAGCCACCAACAAGGTAATCCAATAATCACAATTCACAACATGAAATTCTAAACAAAGAACTCTTCCAGCTCCACAAGATCTTCAAGAATAGATCAATGCGGAATGTTACCCACCTCCCAACCATATTACTATTGTTGAGCGTAATAGATGTCTATGCCACTCTAGGAAACCCCTGAGCTACATAGAAGGAGATCATGGATACACTACTATTAAGGCCAAGGTTCACACACATACACAGAGTCTCAAGCAAAGCACCAACACTTGCACAAGTCACACAAAGTTGGCTTCACACACATATGAATCACACCACATCTACATGCATGAACAAAGATACAACCAAACTCATAAGCATATGTAGATGTTCACAAACACATCAGATACCAAATCTGACAAAAGGGAAGGACACAGATCCTAGCAATAAGATAATGAGAGTCAATGCAATAGTGCGAAAACTCTATGGAGTCGAGTAAAAATATTAATACTCAACGACATTCACCAACTCCTTGAGTTGTGACATGCCCTATGTGACCAATACCGAACCCACTTAAGGCATCCATTCATTATGCAAACATCTTTATTATTATGTTTTAATTATCCAATGTGTAGTACATTTTCACTTGATTAAAAACTCTCCTCCCGTTTACTTTGTCAATCCATTTGTATTGTGACAACACAAGTGAGAGCCACTTCTTTCCTATTCTATGCCTCAATCCTAAACAATCCAATGCTCTATATTTACAATTTGGGCGTGGCATGCAAATTTAAACACAATTTCATAACATAAATTTATTTCCATGGGGGATTACATTATTCCACAAAATAACATTATTTCTGAAATTCCAAATTTTAATTAATAAAATTAATTAATTTTCAAGAATATTCAAGTTATGCCATTAATGGATCTTGAAGCTACCTTCCTATATTTCTCCCCAAAATTTTTCTAAATTTGAAGAAAATGAATATTAAAATTCCAAAAATATCCTTTTCCTATAAATCTACCCAGCATCACACTTCTTCAAAAACAAATTTTTTGAAAGGTTTTGATAGAGTTTAGAGGGCAATTTCACTAATCTTTCACTAAAATTAAAAATACATTAAATTGAAATTCCAAGAACACCTTCTTGGTGTAAATCTACCCAACAACACACTTTTTCAAAAATGTCCTCTCTCTCTCTCTCCATTTTTGCTCTCCAAACATAATATAATGACAATGAAAATTTATTTTTCTATATAAGCCCTTTTTCCATTTTTCCATTGACTTTTCACCAAGAGCTAATATTTCTAATTTTTGCAACTAATTCTATTTTCCCCAATACATCAATAATTGAATTAAATGCATTTCACACATTAAGAATTTATTTTAATTCAATTTAATTCTAACATAACAATTTAACTCTCTTTTCTAAAATTAATAACATAATTAATATTTTGAAAGAAGTATTAAAATCTTTTGCACATACCAAGAAAATGAATAATGATAAGTAAAATCACCTAAGCAGACACATTCATAGGTCTAACATAAGGGGATATAGAATCGTAGTCGATTCATATATGGTTTTCATGGGTTTTGACAACACAAGGACAAGTAAGATGAGATGGCTAAGCATAATCCATGTCAACTTCTCCATATCCAACCATTGGTCAAACACTCATAAATTTCCTACACACTTAGGTAAAACATTAGGTGTACTTGTTCCACATAATAATAGCCAAAGCAACATAATCCATAATGTTGAAACAAATATAATAATCACAACTATATTAAATATAGTGAAAATAGTGAATCTGAAACATTGTAATGATCTAACATACAAAGACATAACATATGCATCCCACAAATGGGTCTTGGATGAATCATTGGCTCACCAGTTTAAACCATTGACTGAAGGGATTGGTGGTGATATTGGTTTACTTGTACATTTTGGTGTCCCTGTTTCAGCTCCCTCGGTGGGAATAGGTATTTCTCCTAAGGGGCTCCATGCTTCTTTAGGTGGGCGTGGCTCTTTTTAGGCGTTATTTCTAGAAGTTGAAGGTGTTGCTTCTCCTCCCAGGCATTGATTTGTTTGAAAGCAATGCAATACAAGATCTTATGTGACCGTAACAGGTTCACGGGCCCATAGCCACCCTTCCTAGAACACCTTGTTTCATCTTATGCCATGTGCACGTCCTCCCTCGATTGTGGTGTGTGGCTAAGATGTTGTAGAGAATGAGGATTTTTATCTACACCAGGGGTGGCTTGCATATTCAACAACTTGTGTCCGTCCCTGCCATACCTTCACAAATGGGTCTTGGATTCTTGGAAACCCCTGATGGAGGGTAAGATTGAGCTCTTCCCTTGTGAGCTAGGGGCTTCTTGGTTGTGACCTTTGCATTCTTGGAGGAGAGGAATATTGTTTTTAATGGGTGGGTTTGGATGTTGGTAGTGCACTCCCTCTCCATCAAACCTTGGTCTTGCTCCTTCAACCCACTTACCAAACCACTCAACATCAAACCAATTTGGGTAAGGCTCCCGAATCTTTCGCTCCAATGTTGGGAATATTTATGTTATGAGGACATCGACAATGCAATAGGTCATTTCCTATTGGTTGACTCCACAACCTCTTTCATGGGGCACTCTACGTTTTCCCGTGTCTTGGTTGACATTGGCATCTCCAAACCCCTGCATGGAGAGGTTGTTTTGAAGTTGAGGGAAAGGTCATGGACACAACTACTAGATTATGAGGGCCTCCCATTCATATATATACGATGCTTTGCTATTGGCCACCTGGCCTCCATTTGTCCCCACGCTCATCGCAAAGGTACGACTACATGGTGGAAGAATGCTCTTGTCGACCACTTGACCATCAATGCTTCTGACCCTCTGGTGGATGATCCCTCACAGAATGATGAGCCCTCTCAAGTTGGTGATTCTTCTTCGCCCACTTCCCCTATGTCACACGGTCCTGTGAGGGTGCTGGTGTGTGACGTAGTTATGTGCCCCTCTATCCCTCTGAGGAATTATCTCCAGTCATGGATTAGATAATTGTTGCCCCTTCCAGCTTTGGGTGATGTGGAGCTCCTTGCTCCAGTTTTGTCATCAGTTTTCCCAGCTTTTGGATCATTTCCATCCTCATTCTTTCATGATCTATCTTTGGTAGATGCATTTGTGGACTCCCCCCTCTCCCCTCATTATGAGGATTTGGACTCAAGTTTTGCATGGATGATTGTTCAGATTAGAAAGAAAGGACTCCCAACCTTCAGGTCAAGGGAGTTAGATTTGCTAAGTCAGGATCTAGAGTAGTCTAGATCTCAACGTTCTATTTTGTTGTTTTGCAGCGGGGTTGATGTCTTTGTGCTGATTGTTCCATATCTCATGGTACTTGTTTCTTCTTCCTTTTAGTTATTTTGTAGAAGGGTTCAGGCCCTTTCAAAAACCCATTTTTAAAGGGTTCCAAGGTCCCTTCAAAACTTGCTTTACCTTTAATAAAAATCACATGCATCCCACAATGCATAGTCGGAATCCAATGCCAGTACAAAACCTCATCGAAAACACCTCGATGGTCATATATAATATCTTCACAAAAGCATCCAGAATACACCATCAGAACACTTTGATGGCACAATATCTAAAATTGGTAAGTTTAGTGTAATGACACAACACAAGAATCACACAATACTCTGATGAAACACTCAATACAACATATATCATATGAATTGTAAGCACACGAGGCAACACACTACTGGGCATTACAACCTCCCCCACTAGAATTAGGCTTACTCCTAGAAGCCTACAAAAAGATAAGGGCAAGGGACCCAGGGTACACAATCCTTCACAAATACAACAAAACTCAAAAGATCAATCCTCTAGACCATCACTAGGTCCAAATCTCAAACCAAGAAAACAAGTTTCCAAAGGTGCACAAGCTAGGTGAAAATAACCAATGTGCCTACTAACTCCTTTGAGACTACATCACTCAACAACAACACCAACCCAAGGATTAAAATTCCAATTGCACAAGGATTGCCTAATCAATAATCACCTTCACACATGCATACAAGCATTTATACATTCTCAAGCATATCTATATAGGATCAACAACTCACATGAAGATGCAACCAATGCATACCTTTCATCACACACACACAAGGAGAAATAAATGGATAATGATTGCCACATAATGATCCACATCTACTTCCTGCTACAAGGTTTTTCCATCTCTACTCCCTCATAACATTCTATCCAACATCTAACACTAGATAGGGTAGAGAAGAACATTGCACAACACAAGGCCAACAAGTCCAAGCAATAGAAAATAACATAGCCACCACAATTTCCAAAAATACCAAAGTGGAAGAAATCTCAATCCCAACAATAAGATAAATAACCAACAATTTCAACAATAATTTAAATGCACCCATAAGCGTGACATGAAAATAAACAAATATCAAAGATTTGTGGATAAACTACTCATAACCAAAGATAGAATAATAAATGTTGGTCCTCACAAGCAAAATAAAAATCACCAAAACTAAAAGAAAATTTCATAATTCTTGAAAATTGCACATTTACATACACTACAAGACCATTTCTAGTCATCAACACCCATATAAACATATATATCATCATAGGGTATCCCCCATCAATATATATCACAACCATTACACATCAATCACTCAAAGATACATGAATACAAATACAAGTCTCACCTCTAGCAAACATTTCATGCATCACTTTCTTCTCAAAAACCATGCATAAGAACAACACACCAACTCTTTCAACAATCAGAATGCATCATTCACTAAGAAAGTATACAATAGATCATGTATCACACCTATACTAGTCCACTCATGACCATGCAAAGGCCATTAAATCAAAACACAACCAAGAATCCTTCTCAAGCACTCCAAGAAGCAAAAAGATCCACCACACAAAGGGGAGCATAACAAAAGACACTATAAGGGTCTAACTATCCCCATGATGATATCCTTCAATCCCATCCACATGGAGAGCATACTAGAGAACAATTGCACACTTCATGTAAATGCACACAGCTAAGAAAAGATCCAACACACACACATAACAACTTGAAGCTCCTAATGTTGCAACATGGGCTTTGATACTAGATGTAATGCCCCAGGATTTCACCTAAAATATTAACTGACAAGAATTGGATGAACAATTTTTTTGCAATACAATTTTTGCAATATAAAAGTGGCATTAAGTGAGCCACACCACACGCCTACATGCCCAAAGTGTTATAACATGTAATGACACTTGGCACACACATCAATACATGAAGCAAGGTGACACAAGCAGAAGACTTAGAAACACCATGGATGACATGAAAAATGAGACAAGGGAGAGACTTAGGATCTCCAAGGTCACTAAAAAATCCTTACAACATCCCTAATAGATCACCTCTCTGATATCTCAGATCTACGACAAGTAGAAAAACCAAAATTACCAAAGTTTGAACTATAGGGAAAACTTACATAAGGTTGGGTTTCGGACTCGAGTTGCAAGATGCAACCTGTAGGTGTGAAACACCTCCCAAGAGCACAATCTGCAAATATTAAACCTTCACAGAGAGAAATATTTCACTGAATGAGTGAATAATTAAAATGAGACACTAAAAACAATATACATAACCTTGCTTATAAAGGCAAGGAATGATCTGATGGAGGCAACCAACTGTCCAACTGCCGAAACGATAAATAACTAAAAACTAATATGCACCTAATAAATAAATAATAATGTTGGATGCCTAAGTAAACTTAAGCAAAGGTAACTATGTAAAACCATATTTACTCCAACACCCCCCCTTAAGTGAAACTTAGGGAGATTATTATGTAATATGGGCAAGATGCAATATGGGTCCCGACTACACAACCATGTTAGGTACCCATGTACAGTGAAAAATGCAATACAATCTCTCACAAACTAGAGAAAAGGAGAAAACCCTATGGGACAAAACTCCTCTCCAAAAGAGAGAAAATAAAACAAGATGATTCATGGAGGACTCACTAATACCCCCCAAGGACTACATACATCATGTATACACAATCAATAATCCCCCCATAAGAAGGAAAAAAAGAGACATAATATCCCCCCCCATAATGAAGAAGCTCCAATACCGATGAAGTACACCTGGAAAAAAAAGATGATCCAATGCCTACAAGCAACATCTCAACATCTCTCCCCTTAGGAAGAAACAAGTCCACCGAATGATGAAGAAGCCACTTTGTGTCCAACTGAAGGAAGGAGGAGGGAAGTCTCCAAATAGAAATCTCTGAAGACTGAGTAGGAGTCTCCAAGCATGAATAATCCACCACATAATCATGATAAAAAATAACCAAGAAATGTGATAAATCAAGTGAAGGAGGAAACTCATCAATGCCAATCTCTAAAGACAATGTAGATGAATCAACAGTCGTGTTGTAACTGTCATCAAAGAGGAGAGAAATCCCCTGAAATATGTCTCCCAAATCTGCAAGATGAGACTCCACAAACAAATCTAAAATACCTACCAAATACTCATCCAATAAAGCAAGATCTGAAAAACTATGATCAACCTGCTCAAGAGTAGGACCCAAATCTGAAGGAGGAGATGGGAGGAGGAATCTCAACACTAGTCTCAAGAACACCAAGGTTCAAGTGGCCAAACTTCTCCTCACAAACATGATTCACCCTTGATGGAATGGTATGAACATTAGCCAAAGGAATATCACCATCAGGAGTAAAATGAAAAAAAAGAATACAAGCGAGATGCATGATCCACCACACCTGTAGCAATGATCTCTCTAGTCTCTATGTCTCTAATGTGTACATGATCAAGAGTGAACTCAACTATCTTACCTTGTGCACCATGAGTAATTTGATAAACTGAAAGAAGATTAGTGGTCAAGGAGGGTACACAAAGAACATCATTACAACATCCTTCACCCATATCAATAGAACCTTTCCCACAAACCTTCATGTATGTATTGTTACCCATCAAAATATTAGATGAACTACAAGGCTCAAAAGAAGAGAACATATCCAAAGAAGATGCCATATGATGAGATGCACCTAAATCAAGAAGCCATCTCCCATTTTCAGGAATAGTGGAAGCCAAGAGTGCTTTACCTTTCATCCCATTAGCAAATCCTGCATTCCCTGACTGTGTAGATGAAGATGTTGCCAATTGTGATGTAGAAGGAGAAGAAAGAGAAGAAGACTTTGATGAGGGCAATAAGATGTTGTTCTTCTGAAGAAGGTGACTAAGCTCATCAATCTTCTTGGTATAACACCCATGCTCATCATGTTCGGATTTCTTATAATAAGCACATTTGATGTTCTTCTTTTGTGATGGTTCCTCTTTAGAAGAGGTCTTGGTCTTAGGAGTAGGCTGTGAAGGAGGATCCTTAACTCTCTCTTTAGACTTAGAATCCTTATTCTGTTTCTTTTCCTTGCCACTTGAAGCCTTAGGATCTTTTGCAAGAAGTGCTTGAGATCTAGAAAGTGTGCCCATCTATGCCAACTTTGCTTGTTCTCTTGTGAGCTGAGCTACAAAACCATCAAGAGAAGGCATTTTGTGTGCACTACCTAGAGCATCCATGGTAGCATAAAATACAGAAACAAATACAGAATAATTAGGACCTAACTTAGAGAGAGTAGATAGAATCAACTGCTCATCATTAATTAACCCCACATTCAGACAACTACAATCTGAGAGAATTAAGCTTGGTGAAGAAGTCCTGGATATTATCAAAATGTCTAGGATCATGATTCATTAGTTCATTCTCCAAATGAAATTTCCTCATCTTATTTGTCTTACCAAAAAGATTCTCTAAGGTAGTCCAAATATCATTAGGATGCTTACAAGATAACACATGATATCTCAAGTCAGGAGAAATGGACATAATGAGAGTACCAAGAGCTTCATCTCTTTGATCAAACCATTTCCTCTTTTCTACAATACTTGTGGGTTTAGGATCTTGGTCAAAAGTAATACTTTGCAACTTCAACTTCAATAAAAAAATCTCCATATTGGATTTCCACTTAAGATAATTTGTTGTAGTTAGAAGTTCTACTTTAGGCAAATCCATGATGAAACAAGAGAATGCAGCAAATATTCTTCACAGCATAAACAACCTACCCCTTTGTTCACAAGAATGGAGCAAAAACACCATCAAACAACAAAATATGTGAGAAATACCTCAACCACTACGACGGTGACAAAATACCTTTCCGTCGATATCTAGAACATGAAAAATGGGCTCCGTTTGCAAAAGATATGTAAAAATGAAAAAAAGGCTTATAAAGGGCACTTTGGTAGCATCAGGGGGCTTAATATGGCAGACACCTGGTCACACCATATGACTACATCGAGCATGGGGGCAAACAATTTGGGGCCTTTCAGGCCAAGTGTATCTCGATAGTCAAAATAGGTGGCAGGTTCCTACGCCACACAAACTCCAAATCACCAAGTCACTACGCCACACCAAGTCACCAAGCTGAGTGCAAGGCACCAACTTCCACGAGGGTCTACTCAAGGATTGCATGCACAAGTGTGAGCGTTTACAAGCGCTCACAGTAGACAAGTGAGTGAAAGGCTATTTTAATAGCCAAAAATTGTGTTATACCAACAATGTGGGACAAAGGTCCCTACCCATGCCCAAAGGAATCTGTCGGCCCACTTCGCTTCTGCCGTGCAATGAAAAAACCCTAAATAAATATTTTGTAAAAACTTTACAAATGCTAAAGTCTTTTTCACATATGGATGGTGTATTGAGAAAACAATTTCATCGGCTTGTTGCTTTCCTTGAGGGAAATGGAGTGGTGTTGAGGGAAATGGTTTCGCTGGAAGTAAAGAAGGGAAAATCTAGATCTTGGAGGTGACGTGGCTATAGGATATAGGCTCACTCTGGAGAACAGGTATCCAGCAACCTTCGAAGATGGATCTATAGGGTTTTTCTCTGATCTGCAGCTCCAAACGCCAAAAGCATATAGATGAATAGGCTATTGTATGAGATGTCCAAGAAGCCTATGCATACAACGGAAACACGCTTCCAAAACTTTATGCTAAAATACAATCATGCGCCATCCACTCCCATGTGGTTTAAGTCAGATCTCACACTGACCGCTGCAAATGAGAACCTCCACCATATCGGAAAGGGGAAATATAAATTTATAAAATTTCAAACGCAAAAAAATATTGTTCCACTGGAAAATACATGCAATAAAATCTCGATCTCACCAATTCACTGATGAAAAATATCAAAACGGAAGGAGGTGCAGATAGTCGACTCTGATACCATGTTGGTGTGAACCACCTCCCAGGAGAAAAATTTGCAAATAAACCTTCATAGAGAGATAAATATTTCATCGAATGAGTGAATAATTAAAATGAGATGCTAAAAATAATATACAGAACCTTGCTTATAAAGGCAAGGAATGATCGGGTGGAGGCAACCAATCATCCAACTACCGAAACGATAAATAACTAAAAACTAATATGCACCTAATAAATAACTAATAATGTTGGATGCCTAATTAAACTTAAGCATAGGTAAATATATAAAACCATATTTACTCCAACACTACACATTGGCTCAAGTTCAGGCTTTGGAAAACATTTGTAGCCTTACAATCTTGCAAGGTGTTAAGACTCTCTGAACCTTGGACTAAAAAAACTTCAAACTTCAGTAAACAGTTACAACATGCACTTTAGACTTTGGGTTCAGAAAGAAAGTCACACTAGGCAAAAGCCCTGTGAAAGTCCAGAACAAGACAACATCGACAATTCGAGCTTTAAGGTTTCACATACAATTGCAACTTGTAAAGTGTTGTTCAACTTTGAACCTTGAGTCCCTAGACAACTTGGACTTCAGAGACTAAATGCAACCTACAACATGCAACATGCAATGGGACTCTGAACTTTGTACTTTCCATGACCTTAGAATCTAGAAAGTGATGGCAACTGAAAGGAAGCTAGGTGTGTGGAAAATGCTTCCTACACTAATCTAATGAGGGGAGGAGAGTGCAAATTCAATTTTATCCTTACTATTACAACAATGTTAAACCCACTAATAGAGATATTTCAGAAAACACATAAACAAGAAAGTATGACAGAAGAAGAGAGACACAAGATATGCGTGGGGAAAACCCTTATAGGTGAAAAACCCCACACTCCAAAACACAACTCAAATGTATTATGTAAACAATGAAGGTTACAACACAACACCAAGCCAATGCTCTTGCAGGAGTCTTTAACACTCGTATCTGGAGATGATCCAACAGCATAACAGTACCTGTAAAACCTGTAGTACATCACCTCCTCAAAGCACCTATTTATATAGAATATACAAGGCAATTTTGGCTCTATCTTGGAATGGGTGTCCAACATGGCCTCATGGACCAAAACCATGCCTATAGACACTTGTCCAACCTTGTAGAATGTTCCTGACACTTGTCAAGTCATCCCATCCCAAAGAGGTCGCCTATTCCCAGAATGGGTAATGACAGATGCTTCTACAACTCTTACAACCGTCATAGAATCTGTCATAGCTGTCACAACTTATAGCTGTAAGAGAATCTGTCACACACATGCTATAAATAGAATATTCTCTTACAACATGTCATAACACACCTTGGGGTGCCCAAAGATGCCTTCCTCAAAGATGCTCTTCGACACATGTCTTCACCTGTCATAGAATCATCTATTTCTGACTCTTACATGTCATAACTTTGTCATAGGAATTTGTTATGACCGTTTTGGTCAATATTCCCTTACACAACATCCAAGATGCCGACACATGGCAAAATATTCCTACCACTAAGTGGGACGCCTATCTCCTCATGTGAGGAAAAAAATACATGTGGTCATATGCCATGTAGGATGACACATCACCGTGCCAACTCCCACAATATGACAACATAGGATTTGCATCCAATTAATACAATAGGCAAATAATAAATAAATACAATGTAAAAATACAAGGAATTACCAAGGTTGAGACACCTTAATTCCCAACATTCTCCCACTTGTCGAACACCTTGTAAGAGCCAATAGAATTAACAGGATTTAACTGCTATAGGCCGAGAGGCCCATAGACTCCGAACACCATTTGAACTTCTCTGTGCCCATTGGTTTCGTCAATGCATCTGCAACATTCTTCAAAGTATCTACCTTCTCCAAATTTACCTTCCCATCCTCTACCATGTCTCTTATGAAGTGAAACTGTACATCAATATGCTTTGTTCTGGCATGGAAAGTTGGATTCTTCACAAGGCAAATCAGACTCTGACTATCACAACTGATCGTAATCTGACTTGCATCAACACTAATATCTGAACACAATCTCTTAAGCCAAATGGCTTCCTTGCAAGCATGAGTTGCAGCCATATACTTAGCTTCAGTAGTGGACAAAGCAACCACAGGTTCTCACTTACTCATCCAACTAATTGCACCACCAAACATAGTGAACACATAGGCACTAGTGGATCTCCTGCTGTCAATGTCACTTGCCCAATCAGAATCCACAAATCCACGAATACAAACTGAATGTAGAGGTCCTGTAACATTGCCATGATAGAAAATGGAATACTCTGAAGTACCCCTCAAGTATCTGAACACTCGCTTAACTGCATCGCAATGTACCCATCCAGGATTAGCCATAAATCGACTAAGGACTCCCACTGCTTGGGCAATGTCTGGTCTTGTGCAGACCATATCATACATCAAACTGCCAACAACACTAGCATAAGGTACTCTGCTCATGTCCTCCACCTCACTAGGAGATTTTGGACAATCATTGATAGACAACTTTGTCCCCATTGAAACAGGAACATACAATGGTCTACAATCTGCCATGCTGAACCTATCCAACTCGATCTTCACATACTTACTATGGATTAACCAAAGTTTTTTGTTTGCTCTGTCTCTTCTGATTTCCATTCCCAGAATGTACCTGGCTGCCTCAAGATTTTTCATCTCAAACTGTGCTGACAACTGAGACTTCAAATCAAAAATCATATTCTTACCATTCCCAATCAACAATATATCATCAACATACAATGCAATAATGAGAATGCGATCATTGTCAAATTTGTAATGATCTGATTTCAATCTCAGATAACCAATTGACAACACAAAGGCATCAAACTTCAAGTACCACATCCTAGGAGACTACTTCAAACCATACAAAGACTTCTTAAGCTTGCAAACCAAATTTTCTTTACCTTTCTCTATGTAATGCTCTGGCTGTGACATGTAGATTTCTACCTCCAAATCACCATGAAGGAAAGTTGTTTTCACATCCATCTATTCTACCTCTAAGTCATAAGTAGCTGCAAGAGATAACATAAATCGAATGGATGTCAGCTTTGCAACGGGAGAGAAAATTTTACCATAATCAATTCCCTCCACTTGTGAGTACCCCTTTGCAACCAATCTAGCCTTGTACTTTTCAACACTGCCATCTACTCCAAATTTCTTCTTGAACACCCATTTGTAACCAATAGGTTTTCGTCCATCAGGCAAAGGCACCAAGTTCCATGTTTTGTTTGTTTCCAAAGAAGCTATCTCATCTTCCATGGCCTCCTTCCAGGAACCTGCATCTTTCATGCCCATAGCCTCTTTCACAGTTCTAGGCTCATCAGTGTTAGTAAGTAAAGCAAAAACACAACTAGAATCAAGTAATGAATAACCAAACCTATCAGGTTGCTTTCTTGTTCATGTAGACCTCCTCAATGGCTGAGGTTGAGGTTCTGCTTCTTCTTCCAAGCTTTTAGAGCTGCTAGAGCTCTCCTCATCATCAGGTCTCACAGGGTCTGTCGATTCAGTCTTCTCAGGGGTAGAAGGAAACTGAACCACATCTTCTTTCTTTTCTGTCTGTTCTGGTTGTAGAACAACGGAAGAAGGTGTTAGCTCTCTGAAGATAACACTTCTACTATACAACACTTTTTCAGCCACAGGATCCCAAAGCTTGTATCCTTTCACACCGACACCATAGCCAATGAAAATACATTTAACAACCTTGTTCTCCAATTTAGATCGTTTATCCCTAGGAACATGTGCATATGCCTCAACCAAAAACACGAAGATGCCTAACTGAAGGCTTCTTACTAGACCACACCTCCATAGGTGTTTTACCAACAAGAGCTGATGTAGGAGATCTGTTTACCAGATAGCAAGCAGTGGCAATAGCTTCAGCCCAAAACTTTTGTTCGAGGCTTGCTCCACTAAGCATACTCCTAGCCTTCTCCACCAGTGTCCTATTCATCCTCTCTACAACTCCATTTTCCTGCGGGGTGTATGGAGTTGTTTTATGCCTTTCAATCCCTTGCTCTTTGCAGAACTTATCAAACTCTGCCGAACAAAACTCACCACCATTGTCAGTTCTTAAACACTTAATCTTTTAACTAGTCTTATTTTCAGCAAAGGCTTTAAACTCCTTAAACTGACTAAAGACTTTAGTCTTGCTTCTGATAAAATAAACCCATGTCCTACTGTAATCATCTATATGGAAGATACAAAATATATAGATTTTGAAATCGAAAGAACATTAACAGGACCAAACACATCAGAATGAATAAGATTCAATACACCAGAAGACTTGTGAGAACTAGAGTAAAAATGAACACGGTTTTTCTTTCCATAAACGCAATGTTTGCAAAAGTCAAACTCGAGATTACAATCATTTAACCCCTCAACGAGGTTTTTATTTTTCAGGGTACATAGACCCTTCTCACCAATGTGGCCATATCTCAAATGCCATAACATAGTCTTTTTAGCAGGAAGCTTAGCTTCCATAGTATGTGCACTACCATCAGAACTAATTACAACTGATTTCTTCACTGCTCGTTCAGATGGTGGGGATGAAGTGACTGCAACTCTTTTCTTCGAGTCAGAAGAACTATTGCACTATGAAGTGCATGCCTCCAGCTGAAACAGAGTACCCCTCCGAGTACCCTTCGCAAGCACCATAGATCCTCTTGTCATCTTGCATCCAACCTTCAAAAAGACAACTTGCACACCTGCATCATTCAACATACTTACAGACAAAAGGTTTCGTGCAAGGCCTGGAATGTGCATAACTCCAGTGATCCCCTTCACTTGTCCATCAGGGAATCAGATTGAGACTCTTCCACGACCAACAATCTTCAGATGAGAGTCGTCACCCAGGTACACTCTTCCACCATCAAACTCTTCATATTTTGTGAACCAACTTTGATGCGAGGTCATGTGGAAAGATGCATCAGAATCAATCAACCACACATCATTAGATGCATGGGTGGCCAGGGCTGCGATGAAGGCATCACCATCATCTTGTGACTTGTCAGAATCTGAATCTAGGGCTGATTTGTTTTTCTTTTTCTTTTCTTCTTTGCATTCCTTTTGGAAATGCCCAGACTTGCCACAGTTCCAACATAGAGCCTTGGACTTTCCACGAGATTTGGATCTGCCCTTCTTAGCTTTCTTGTCTTTCTTCTTCCCTTTGTCTTTGGGTCTCCCACGAACTGCAAGAGCCTCTTTGGCTGATTCGGATGTCTTCCTCTGCATTTCTTCAGATAACAACGTGGACACCACATCTTCCATCTTGAAGGTGGTAGTGGTGCTTTCAATAGCTATGACAAGATGATCCGACGAATTTGGCAAAGAACAAAGTAGGGTCATGCAATGATCCTCCTCCATTTTCACACCCACAGATGTCAACTGTGCAACAAAATCATGTTGACAACATTCATGTGGTGCACAACAAATCCTCCATCTTCCATCTTCAGAGTGAACAACTTCTTTTTCAGGAAAATTTTGTTTACCAAGGACTTAGCCTGATAAACATCACCCAACTTCTTCCAAAGATATTTCATGCTCTTCTCCTCATGGACATTCAATAGGACAGAGTTAGCTAAACAGAGTCTTATTAGACCCTTAGCCTTTTGATCTTTGAGGTCCCAATTAACTTGTGACATTGTTGTAGGTTTCACACCGGATACGGTTTCCCATAGGTCATGATCAACAAGTAGGTCCTCCATCTTGAGTTTCCACAACTCAAAATTAGTGCCATTGAATTTCTCAACCTCTAACCTTTCGGATGTGGTTGCCCATCTCCTTGCTGCAACAAGATACAAAATACTCTGCACAACACTCCCACTCAACCTAAGATTAGCTCAAAAAACCCCTACCCAGCAGTTAGAACCAAAACTGGCTAGGCTCTGATACCAACTGAAAGGAAGCTAGGTGTGCGGAAAACGCTTCCTACACTAATCTAATAAGGGGAGGAGAGTGCAAATTTAACTTTATCCTTACTATTACAACAATGTTAAACCCACTGTATACACCTAAAAATGACGTGACTCTGTCTAAATAAATATTTTTAATATTTATTTCATTCTAATTCCTCTATCAATAAATAAATAAATAAACAAATTTATTTATTCAATTCATATTCCTTTGAATTAATTAAATATCAAAATATTTAATTACCTCTTCTAAAGTCAATAATTAAATAAAATCCTTTATTTAATTTAATTCTTCCAAACAATTAAATAATTCTTAATTATTTAATTAAGTCAATTCTTCTTCTTCCAAATTTAAATAAATCAATAAAATTTATTTAAATCCTCTCAATCTCTCAAAAATAAAATATAATCAAATATTTTATTTAATCTTCCAAATCATACACACACAATTAAATAAATTTATTTATTTAATTTGCTTTCTTATCTTCTAATTCTTCAAAAATCTTCCAAATCTTCTAAAAATAAATCTTATTCTTCATGCACACAAAATTATATAATTTATTATTTAATTCCTATCAAATCATGCAAAAGTAAATCGTGAGTTAATTAATTGATTCTATCTTGTTTTTATCAAAAACTCCTAAAATAGAAAAAAGTTTTTAATTTATGACAGCATATCTTATCTTCAATAAAAGAAAAAAATAGTTAACTCAAAATAGCTTTTGTGTGACATTTGTCTTCTTTCTACCCGCGCACGTTCTCTCAACCTTTCTCAACCGTTGATCTTCTCATTCTTTCTACACCATTGATCTCTTCTCTCATGAGTCTATAAATTGAACCCTCTTCTTCCATTTCATTCATCCAAGCTTTTAGTATTGCTACTCTGCAAGAATTTCATTTGCTTGTGATCAACTTGTTACCATATCACCATTACCATTGTTGTGAAGCTCCTCTTCATTGCAATCAACTATCATGGCCTTTCCCACTTGACATCTTGGAATAGCAAGGAAGTGCACCTTCTGAGGGCATATTAATACACAAGATCATTTGCGATAGGCCACCAATGGAAGCCATGAGGTAAAGAGGTTTGTTGAGGTATTGTTCATCATTTTAGATCTTTATTTCTATATTTTATTGAGTTATGGGTATTATTGATATCATTGATATTTATGCGTAATTTCCCCTAACACCCACTAACAGAGATATTGCAGGAAACACATAAACAAGAAAGTATGACAGAAGAAGAGAGACACAAGATATACGTGGGGAAAACCCCACACTCCAAAACACAGCTCAAATGTATTACATAAACAATGAAGGTTACAATACAACACAAAGCCAATGCTCTTGCAAGAGTCTTCGACACTTGTATCTGGAGATGATCCGGCAACATAACAGTACCTATAAAACCTGTAGTACATCACCTCCTCAAAGCACCTGTTTATATAGAATATACAAGGCAATTTTGGCTCTATCTTGGAATGGGCGTCCAACATGGCCTCATGTCCCAAAACCCATGCCTATGGACACTTGTCCAACCTTGTAGAATGTTCCTGACACTTGTTAGGTCACCCCATCCCAAAGAGGTCACCTATTCCCAGAATGGGTAATGACAGATGCTTCTACGACTCTTACAACCATCATAGAATATATCATAGCTGTCATAACTTACAGCTATAAGAGAATCTATCATACACAGGCTATAAATAGCATATTCTCTTACATGTCATAACCCACCTTAGGGTGCCCAAAGATGCCTTCCTCAAAGATGATCTTCGACACATGTCTTCACCTATCATAGAATCACCTATTTCTGACTCTTACATGTCATAACTTTGTCATAGGAATCTATCATGATCGTTTCGGTCAATATTCCCTTACACAACATCCAAGATGTCGACACATGGCAAAATATTCCTACCACTAAGTGGGACGCTTATCTCCTCATGTGAGGACAAAAATACATGTGGTCATATGCCATGTAGGATGACACATCACTGTGCCAACTCCCACAATATGACAACATAGGATTTGCATCCAATTAATACAATAGGCAAATAATAAATAAATACAATGTAAAAATACAAGGAATTACCAAGGTTGAGACACCTTAATTCCCAACATCAACTTGCAACAAGCAATGTGCAGTGGACTTCTAAATTTTAGACCACTTGCACTTTAGGTTTTAGAGTTTGATTAAAACTTGCAGCTTTAGAGTGGTAAACCTGGCTTGCAACTGCATTTTGGACCGTGAACTTGATTTACAAAATAGAGAAGAGAAAAACACTAAGGCATAAAAAACCAACAAGCTCAGTTTCTTCACTCAATGAGGCATAACTTGATTTATGAGCTATTAAGAAATGATTCAAGGAAAATGTTCAAGGGATCAAGGGCACCAACTTGGCCACACAAGAGCCTCCCAAAGGGAACATTTCCTAAGAAATGAGGTGGAAGGCAACACTTGCTCCCAAACACAAGGAAAAAAACTATAAAGAAAAACATGAAGAAATCACTACAAAATGCTATGCATGTTTAACACCAATGTTGACATGAGCCAAAGTCAAAGATAGTTTCATCGCCACCTATACGGGTAGAATGCAATCCAACAAAGAATTCATAGCATAAATACAACATATATAATATAGGACTCCAACACCCCAAATTAATCATTTCTACACATAAGAATGAATATCACAACATGAATTTTTCCTTCCAAAACAAAGATCAAATTCCATCCAAACAAGATCATAACATGATTACAAGATAGAGGCTACTTCCCAAACATGGAAGGATTATACCCCAATATATAATGATACAAAGAATATTATTATCAATGATGAGCCACCTCTAAGGTGCTCCAATAACCACAATTCATAACATAAAGTACATGAAATTTTGAACAGGGAACTCTTCCAGTGCCCACAAGATCTTCAAGAATGGACAAATGGGGAATGTTTCCCGCCTCCCAACCATATTACCATTGTCAAGCGGAATAGATGTCTATGCCACTCTAGGAAACCCTCGAGCTACAGAGAAGAAGATCATGGGTACATCACTATCAAGGCCAAGGATCACGCACATACAAAGAGTCTCAAGCAAGGCACCGACACTCACACAAGAGTCACACAAAGTTTGCTTCACACACATATGAATCACACCACATCTACATGCGTGTACAAGGATACAACCAAACTCATTTAAGCATATGTAGATGTTTACAAACATGTTAGATACCAGATTTGACAACAAGGAAGGATAAGGATCCTAGCAATAAGACAAGGAGTGTCAATGTAGTAGCATGATGGTCTATGGAGTTAAGTAGAAATATCAATACTTGATGACATTCACCAACTCCCTGAGTTGTGACATGTTCTACGAGACCAATACCGAACCCACTTAAACGTCATTGCACATAAATATTTATTATTATGTTTTAATTACCCAATGTGTAGTACATTTTCACTTGATTAAAAAATCTCCTCTTGTTTGCTCCATAGATACCTTTGTATCACGACAACAAGGGTGAGAACCACCCCTTTCCTATTATATACCTTAATCCGAAACAATCCAACCCTCCAAATTTACAATTTGGGCATGGCATGCAAGTCCAAGCACAATTTCATAATATAAATTTATTTCCATGGGGCTACATGATTCCACAAAATAACATCATTTCAAAAATTCTAAATTTCAATTAATAAAATTAATTAATTTTCAAGAATATCTAGATTCTACCATTAATGGATATTGAAGCTACCTTCCCATATTTTTCCCTAAATTTTTCCAATTTTGAAGAAACTAAAATATCAAAATTCTTAAAATACCCTTTTGCTCTAAATCTACCCAACATCACACTTTTTCAAAAATATATATTTTTTGAAAGGTTTTGATAGGATTTAGAGGACAATTTCATTAATTTTTCACTAAAATTAAAAATACGTCAAATCAAAATTTCAAGAATGCCCTCTTGGTTTAAATCCACCTAACAACACACTTTTTCAATCACATTTCAATTTTGGAATTTTTTTCATAGTTTCAAAAGGAAATTTATTTTTGAAAAATAATTTCCTACAACTAAAAATTCTAAAAACAAAATTCTACAACAATTAAAATCAAGAAATACCTCATTGAATTTGAAGGCAATTGCAAGATGAATCTTTTTCCTTCTACATGTAATCCACAATCCATCCAAGCAATCTCCAAGTAAATGCAATTAATTTTTTTTCAATTTGAAGAGTTTGAAAATGTCCCACCTCTCTCTCTCTCTCTCTCTCCATTTTTGCTCTCCAAACATAACATAATGAAATAATGAAAATCCTTTTTTTCCATATAAGTCCCTTTTCTATTTTTCCATTCACTTTTTCACTAAGAGCTATATTTCCAACTTTTGCAAATAATTCTATTTTCCCCACTACATCAATAATTAAACTAAATGCATTTCACACATTAAGAATTAATCCTAACTCAACAATTTACTTTCTCTTTTTCAAAATTAATAATACAATTAATATTTCAAAAGAACTATTAAATCTTTTGCACATACCAAACAAATGCATAAGGATAATTAAAATCACCCAAGTAGACACATTCATAGGTCTAACACAAGGGGATCCAAAATTGTAGAGTTTTCATAGGTTTTGACAACAAAAGGACAAGTAAGGTGAGATGGCTAAGTGTAATCAATGTCAACTTCTCCACATCCAAGCATTGGTCTAACACCTATAAATTTCTTGTACACTCAGGTCAAACATCAGGCGTACCTACTCCACATAATAATAGCTAAAGCAATATAATCCATAATGCTAAAAAAAAAATCGTAACTATATTAATTATAGTGAAAATAATGAAGTTGAAACACTATAATGATCTAACATACACAAGCACATCACATGCATCCCACAATGCATAGTTGGAATCCAATGCCAATACAAAACCTCATTTGAAACACCTCGATGGTCATACAAAGCATCTCTACAAAAGCATCTTGAACACACCATTAGAACAACTTGATGGCATAACAACTTCATTGACAAGTTTGGTGCAATGACACATAACACAAGAATCACACAATACACTGATGAAATACTCAATACAACATATATCATATGAATTGGGAAGCACACAAGGCAACACACTAGTGGGAATTACACTCTCTATACTATACCTAATAAGTCCTCATGTGATGTGATGTGTACATAGTTATAATGGTTAGACTTTTAGGGAAAATGAACTCCTAGATTCACTTACACACACAAATGACACTTCGGTTGTGTTGTAGCTTAAGAAATGAGCATACACATTTCCAATTCACACATAAGCAACCAAAATACAAAAATATCAATAACTCAAATTAAGTAATTATATTTAGATTTTATTTTAATGGAAAGTTAGATAAACATCTCAACTACAATACCATTCTCTTTTCTAGATAATTCTACTGTGGGAAGTACTGATTGTTTTATTATAGAGATAACATTTAAAACCAATAATAGTAGTTCAGAACCTTAATACATTGTTGGTAAACAAATTTGTTGCTTTAAAATAATCTTCTTGAGTAACTCCGTTCACCCTTGGATTAGCAACAACCTGCTCACAACAGTTGAAGAATCGTAGGTCTATGTCGATTCCTCTCTACGTTTAAGAGGGGCAACTCCCTCGTATGATAGGGGTATTTAGATTTTTAGAATTATAAGAATAAAAATAAAGAAACAACAAACACTAATGATGAAATAAGAGTTAAACTTATGAATTTAAGTTCCATGCATCCAAGTAGAGATACCAAAACTTGATGCGAAATATCTTTCTCACAATGCAACTTAGAAAGGAAAGCACACGATCATTATTGATTAAACATACGAATACCAATAACAACACATGAAATCGAGTTGAACACACATTCAAAACATTTTTTTATTGCTTTCCAACTTGAATAACACTATTCGAGTCTTTCATACACTGTCATGTGAAAAAGTGGAACCCCTTTGATTGAATCACAATGAAGTATATATAGGTGAGGTTAGTAACCACCTAGGGTAACTACCTCAACCACTTTTTATAACTACTTGGAGTAACCAACTCCCTTTTAAGTGCATTGATTTTGAATAACTAACTTTCTTTTACAAAGCTAGTTGCTTAGAATAACTACCTCACTTAGGCACTTAAAAGAATTATTATGCGAGAAATAGTTAGGATGAACCTAACTTTACAATCAAAAGAGAAAAGATTAGACTCGAAGGAGAAGACTCAATCATGATCATTATTTACAAAACAAGCCAAAAATCATGACTTGAGCTACACACAAACACAACAAAAATGAAAACTATACAATATGCAAACTTGTATTTATTCTCTGATTGTTGATGGTGCCGTTGACGGAGTGGCAAACTCTGGGAACTGATTTTGCAGACCGGATTCTCTTTCTCTAAACATTCTGAAAAGTCGAATGGCCGGGGCGACAGATTTACCCTTAGGAATCAGAGTGTTTGCTATCCTCAGCTTCCAAGTTTTCAGGCACTTGTGGACATTACTTAATTCTGCCACCATGCTTGGTATTTGAGAGGCAGAACTCTTCAACAAAGTATAGAGATCGACCAACTTATCCATTGTGTTCTCGTTGAAAACTTCTTTGTTGAAAAGTTATTGATTAATCATATTCTAAAAATCATCTTGAATTTCCTGTGATTCTCCCATCAATGATGCATTCAGAAGGATGGCACTGAGCTGATCCTGAAGCTTTGCAGATACTCGTTCACAAGAAAGCATTAGCTTTTCCTATTCTGTTGAAACTTGGTCAATAATTACTAATTTCCAACTTATGCTCTCTGTCCAAATTTTCAAGTAATTTTCTTCTGCACCAGGTAGGATCTTTTCTGCCACAAGAATATTAATATCAATCTCCATCATTTTTGCAAAATCTTTCAGGATATCCTTCCAAACAGCTTCCTCTTTCTTGACATTTTTCAACTCTTTTTCAATGACCTCCTTTTTTTATTAAGGCTTCATCATGCATTGCCTTTGCCTTAATAATGAAATCAAATGCAATTGATTTGATTTTGCTGACCCAATTCTCAGTGGTTTTTCCATAAACTTGATATTTCTGCAAATTGTCAATAGTACCTTTTTCAATTTCTCCTTCTTGGCCCTAGATGGTTGACTGATGATCAATGCTAAGTGGCATGGTAGAAGTGTCTACTATGGTCTTCAAGTAAGAAGACAGACTCTGTACTTGTTGTTTTAACTGATCTTTCGACTGCTTCTCCTTTTCAGTCCTTTCTACCAGCCTTGTGGCTACGACATTGAAGTTTTGTATGTCGGCCTCATGAGTGGATGAGCCCATATCAATCCTTGACACAACAAAGTCTACCAGAGTGGCTTCATTCACATTTCTTTCAGAAGTGGGTTGAACTATCTCAAGGCACATGTTTCCTGAATTGGCATCAGTTTTTATTCTTGAAGTCACCTTAATCTTCTTCAGCTTCTTAGATCTCCTGAAGAGATCAGAAACTGTATTAAATTCAGGAATCACTAGTTCTTCTACCTTCCTTTTCTTTAATAGGCTTTGTTCTAACCATGGTAGTGAAAGATCTTTTGATAGCTCAAGTGCATCGCCTGATTGGAGATCTTGTTTTTCAGGTATTGGTGAGGCTGCTTTCTCTCCATCTTTTTCTATTTGATACACTGGATCCTTCGAGGAAGGAGGCTCCATAACTGAAGTAGAATGTGGTACATCAAGGAGAGGGGATTCAATGAGTATGGAAGAAGATGTGGTCGGTATGGCTTCATTAAACTCTAGATCAAATAGGACTTCTTCTTGTTCCTTTTCTTCTCTTGAAGTAGAACCTATCTCTTTTTCCTTTGACCTTGTTTTCTTCTTCTTCTGCCTGGGTTCATCTCCACATGTGCTTTGAAGATTGCTTCTCCTCGGAGGGTCTTCATCTCGACCACTTCCCTGGGTTCTCTGGTGAGAAAGAACGTCAATAACTGGTGTGTGGGAAGGAACTGATGATGTGGAACTCTCCTGGTCACTTCTTCCTCTTGGTGTCTCTTTCCTACTTACTGGTCTTGTTGCAGTCATCTGGGATATCTTCTTCTTGATCCAGGCTTCTGACTTCTTGATCACGAAACTGGTTCTTTCTCTGACATCTCTAACCTCTGGATCTACCCAATTAAGAGCAGGAAGAGGTTGAGCTTGGATTTCTTTAAAATAGAATGGATCAATCAGATCCGATTCATCACCTTCAATGCCTTCAACGACCCATTCCATCTTGAAATCTCGAATCTGCTTCAGAGTAAACCTTGTCCAGTCTCTTTCTCTGACTTCAAACTCGTCTTCACAATCTTCCCAAAAGTCTTCAAGATTGGGGAAATGAAGGTATCCAGGACCAAGCTTCAAATTATTCTTCACATATCCCTTGCTGTCAAAGGGGAATCTCATCTGGTATGTATACAAGTTGATCATGGCTAGGGCCTTCTCCATATTTTCAGCCCTCGAGCTAGATTCACACTTGTAGTGACTGAGACAAATAGGGAATGCCACCCCCTTGTTCTTCCTATCTCGACATTTCTTTTGAACTAATACCAGCTGTCTACAAAGCTCAACCAAAACAAGCTTGTCATCCACATATCTTGGCAATTTAGAAGGGTAACCATCAAATCCTCCAACTCAAAGAAAGGTGAACCTTGGAAACTGAATGAAGTATCTACCATACTTCTTTATCAACAATGATGCTTCTTTTGAAATTCTGAGCATTGTTTTTCCTTGAAGTAACCTTACTGCAAGCATTGTGAAAGCATCATTCTCTTGTCTGAAACATACAAAGCTTTGTTCTAACTGCAACTACTTGTAGTAATCATAAACTTGTGTTTCCTGATTAAGGACCCCTGTGGTAGCCAAACTAGGCCATGATCTCAAATTGGCAATTGCATATACCAAGTAGGATGACATGTGGAATCATTGACTGGTCTTGAAGTGAATTAGCTGGTCATGTATGCAATCACTGATAAGGCGGCCCCAATCAATAAATTATTTTCCTGCCGATATGACAATGATGAAGAGATACATCCACATTTCAAACTCGGTTGAGTCTGGGCTGCCTGTCAACCTGTGAAGAAGGGCAATCAGATAGAAGATTTCTTTGATAAAAAGAGAACGATGTAGTGTCTTAGGAAGTTGGGACTGTCCGCCTCTCGGTTTTACCATCCATTCTTTAGCCAAATTGTTCAAGCATTTGCTCCTATTATCACTAAAATACTTGTAGGCCTTCTGCTTATCAACACAGATGAACTTTTCTTTGTATGGCAATCGAAGAATGATGGCGATAGAGATCCCATCGAGTTTGGCCATCAGGTGCCCATCAATGGATCTGATCTCTCTGGCCTCAGGATTGTACCTTTTTACACATTCAATTACTAGCTCCAGACATTGGACAGCGGTGGGAAAACAAGATGCATTGACTAGGCCACTCTCTGCAATCCTTCGGGACAATTTTGATCATTCTCCTTCTGTCAATGACTTCTTGATTTCCTGTAGATCAATATGGCCCATTTTAGTATCAAATACCTCCCAAAGTGTGGTGTCAATCATAGGAGCATACTCGTAATTTTGAGGCTTATACTTCATGATGGTGTTTTCACAGGTTTAATAATATGAACTGTTTAACCAGCTTTGCTAGAAGGACTGAAAACCCTTTACAATGAATACCCTGAGCGTTTTCAACTATAATATATGGGAAATCTTTCATTCTACAGCTCTCATTTTGACATAGGTTATGGTCTGGGTTTACTATAGTTGGCTATATCTGCTTGGAAGTTTATGAAGTCTTTTCAACAAAACCATTTTCTGCAATCATTGCACTCGATGAGATGACATTTTCTTAAAGCGTTCTATCAAACAGTTCTGGCGCACTTGTCCATGCTTCAGCATCTGTGTATATGTCTTCCAGCAAACTTGCACCTACAACATCTTAATGAAACCTTCCTTCTTTCATCACATTTTGATGGATGTTTACTCCTGTTCAAAGGCTTTCATTTTGGCACAGGCCGAGAGGATGTTGGCAAAGGTGGAGTATTCTAGTTCTACATTTGTAGCTTGCATTTGCTTGAAAGTTTCGAAGGATTTTGTAAACAATTATTTTTCTTGAGGCTACAAACACTCTTGCTAAGGTATATACTTCACACTGACTGAAATGGTGATGAAGATCTCATTCGGTGTCCGTCACTAGGCTCCCCAACCTTGGGTTATTTAGAAAAAGCACATATTCTGCCAAAACATCTTTCATGTCTGTCATTCTTGCTTCACATCTGCAGATAACTAGAATCTTCATCCATGGAGGTAGTCAGTATAGATTGCAAACTTTCTAAATATCTCCTTCGAGATGGGAATAGCACTGGTATTGTGCACTCAGAAAAGTTGGTGAAATGAAACAGATGAGCACTAAGGAGACTTCAAACCAAGAACTTGCACTCTGCCTTGAAGCGTTACATTTAAAATTAACTGCTATTCTTTTCTTTGTGTTTCTATGCTTCGCATGTCGATTATTGCGCCTCGGGAGAGAGTGGATGCTCAGCAGTTATTTAGCATAATGTTTGAGTTATGCTTCGCTACATGATGTTGAGGTGTCATCTTTTAAAGCCGTTTCGGGTTTCATTGTCATTTAAGAAACTAACGATATCATCCGATCAATCGATAGGAAATAACGCCCCATGTTTAATGATAATGCATAGTAAAAGGTCTTGCTTGATTGCTAGTGTTAACGGTTTGGCAGAAGTATCCGCAGGCCGATGATAACGTGCTGATGAAAACAATGGGTTCATTCATTGGGAGTAACTCTTAGTTTGATAAGAGACAAAAGATGCCGGTGGAAATATGAGGCCAACATACATGCATTTTCAAACAAAATTATAGAAATCACAATCCTAACCTATATATACATCACATTATCGACCTACTTTCCTGGTCTTTTTCAGATTTAGTTTTTTTATAAAACCTTATGCCTAGATCTAGTCACCAGCCTTTCCCCTAGGCTTTGATCAACCTAGAGTTTTCACATGACCTTTAATCAAGTGGGAATAAGTGAAAATAGACTTTCAACTTGACTTGACACAAATTCCAAGGTATTGATTCAAATTGACTAAATTCCAATTCATCAATTACTTTAATATTTTTTTAGAAAATGTATTCATAACAATTCAAACACTTAACTACTAATCCAATTCCAATTTAGTGTTCTTAATCTTATCTAGTTACCAATTTTTCAACTTGGGTTTAAGGTTTCTCTCTCCTAAACTTTTTTGAAGAGTAAGGTTTTCTTCATGATTAATTTTTTGAGCTTAATCATTGGTAATTAGTTCTTTTTTTTATATTAGTAAAACACGGGAAAGGGCTTGGACCCATTACAAAGAGTAGCCAAGAAGGCATATGAAGAGTGTCTCACCATGGGTGAGACTACCAAGCATTACATCAACAAGGAAAAAAATAGAGATCTCCAGAAAGACCATAAGAAAACAACAGAAACAACACTAGAACAACAAAGGACCAACACAGAAAAACTAAAAATTACTTGTCAACCAGCTTCTTCACCCCACTGATTGCCTACCATTCTCTATTCAGGAAGTTCAGTTTATCGATGAAGGTGACCTCACCTAAGTTCTTCTCCTCATTCTTGGATTTACCTTTTACATCCAACATCTTATCTCTTGTTCTATTAGCAGGACCTTCCCATGCCACAATATTCTCAGTAGTGTCCATCTGCTTACCTTTCCTTTTTCCTAATTCAGATTGCAACACATAGAGACTAGTGGAAGAATTTTTAATGGTTTCTCTACTGAAGGCTATAATGTCAACCATGTTCTCTTGATTCTTCTTTAGTTTAGTTATGTTTTTCTCTATCTCTTCCCATTTGCCAAAAGTGTTGGAGAGCTTCTTGACTTCCTCCCATATGTCCTCCTCCACCTCAATCCTCTGTCACTGCAATTTTTTCTTGTAAAAGTTTTTATCCAGCTGTTGAATTTTGTTTTTAGCTATGTGCAACTGAGACAGTTATCATTTCATGACATTATTATGAAGGATGAGATTTTTCTATAGATTGTTGACCTTGTCCTCCATGGAGATGTAGGAGTTGCATTTGGTGATATTGTTGATAGAATCTTTGAGGGATGGTTGAGGAAAAAAAGGAGGTTTCACAGAGGGCTTATTGACCATAGAAAGGGTGTGGGTATGGGTGGAATCCTTTGAAGGGGTGGTGGTTGGGGTGGTAGTCACATGAGAGGTGGGGTCAAGGGTATCCACCACCGGGGGGTTAGCCTTGGGTAGAGTGCAATCCTTCTTACCCCTATACCTTGGGTGAATGTTTCTCATAACCCTAAGCTTGCAACTAGTCGTATTATTTACTTTTATCTAAATTACTTAATTAATTAGTTATTTTAAAAGATTGTTATTTTTTTTAGTAAGGCATTAATTAATTATTCCTTAAATCAATTAAATTTTGTACATGAATAATGTGTTCCTCTATTTAATTATTCTAGAAACATCTTATCTAAAATATCCTTCTAATTCTTGAATTGTGGTAGTTACTAATTTTAATAAAGGAATCTTGAGAGATATTTTTCTAGTTTCTAATTTCCATGAGATTGAATTTAGAAAAAATTGAGTGGAGGAGGAGTTATGTGTATTTATTATTATTTTTTCTATTTTAGAAACAAGAGTTTTCAAGGAAGATTCTGGAAGGAGATTAGAGTTTATAAAAATGGAAGATTTCTTGTGGAGGGGGGAAAATTTAAGAGAAAATTGTCAACTCAACTCATACGGTGATCTTGGTTTTGTTGATGCCCTTCTGTGTTTCTTTACCAGTCCTTGTATTTTTGTTTTTACACTAGGGAAGAGAACTAGTCATTTATAGGATTCGTTGGAGCACATCTTGGTGGCGAAGATGAAGATAACCACTAAGACTTTGAAGGGAAACATCTTCAGCATGGACGTACAACCTGTTGATACTATTATTGCTATGAAGAATTGCATAGAGGAAACGCAAGGTAAAGATGCCTATCTATGTGTACACTAGCTATTGATACATCAGGGTAAAGCATTGAAAGATGATACAACAATTGAGCAGAACAAAATTACAGAAAATGGTTTCATGGTTGTTAAGCTAACTAAGGTATTTATATTCTCTTATATTACTTGTTGTTGGAAATTAAGGTGTCTCAACCTTGAAATACCTAGCATTGATTATTAGATTATTTATTTATTTATTTTCTCAAATTTGTATTTACTTGCACATTCAGTTTTGGCATTTAGTTTGAGGTGGCATTGTGACATGCCATCTTACTTGGAATATGCTTTGGATGGTCAGGTCAAACACATGTGGATTTGGGTGTCCCATTTGAGGTGGTAACAATATTCCATGTGTCGGCATCTTGGATTATGATGGAGGAGTTATTTTGTATGACAAAATCTATGACGCGTAAGAGCCAAGTATAAAGATTCCTATGACAAGTGAAGACAAGTGTCAAAAAGAATCTTTGCATGTGGAGAAGGCATCTTTGGGCGCCCAAGTTGGGCTATGACATGTTGTAAGAGGAATATGCTATTTTTAGTAGCATATGACGGATTCTCTTACAACATTAAGTGTTGTCATGTTGCAGATTATTATGACAACTGTAAGATGTGTAAGAGCATCTCTCATTGCCTATTTTTAGCCTTGGAGCGCTCTACCTTGGGAAGCCAAATCTTCCATGTTATGACAGATGTAAGAGAGATGAAAACATGGATAAGTGTCCTTTGACTGTGTAAATGGCCATGTGGCCAAGATGGACTCCCATCTCTAGAGGCTTCTCAATTTTGCCTTGTAACTCTATATAATGCAGTGTTTGGAGTTGTAGTTTCCATAGTGTTGATACATGTATTATTATGCTGCCAAGATTAATCTAGAAACAACATTTGTAGACTCTAGAAGAACTTGCATTGCAAGTGTATTGTAATCCTTTACAGATTTGTTAATACATTGTGCAGGTTTTGGAGTGTGGGGTTTTTTTACCTAAAAAAGTTTTCCCCACGATATATCTTGTGTCAATCTCTTTCTATGTGTTGTGTTGTTGTAATCTTTATGTTATGTGTTTAACATTGTTGCAATTGTAAGGATTTAAAAGAATTTGCATACTATTCCCCTCATTAGGTTGGTGTAGGAAGTGTGTTTTGTGTACCTTGCTTCCTTTCAGTTGGTATCAGAGCTTGATCACCTTTGATCCTAGTTGTTGGGTAGGGGTTTTTTGAGCTAAGCTTTGATTGAGTGGGAGTCTGTATAGAGTATTATGTAATCTCATTACAGGAAGAAGATGGAAGGCACATCTAGAAGGATATATTTGGAAAAGTTTAATGGCAACAATTTCAAGTTGTGGAAACTTAAAATAGAAGACATGCTTGTTAACAGAGACCTATGGTAAACAATTTTTGGAACAAAACCAATGACAATGGCACAAGCATATTGGGATCTCAAAGATCATAAAGCTAAGGGTCTCATGAGACTCTGTTTAGCTGATTCCATCCTGTTAAATGTTCATGAAGAGAAGACCGTGAAGGAGCTATGGAAAAAACTTGGTGATGTTTGTCAGGCCAAATCCCTGGTAAACAAGTTATTCGTAAGGAAGAAGTTGTATTCTCTAAGGATGGAAGATGGAGGATCGGTTACAAATCACCTAAATGCCTTCAACATTTTAGTTGCATAGTTGACTTCCGTTGCTGTGAAGATGGAGGAGGAGGATCGTTGCATGACTTTGCTTTATTCTTTGCTAGACTCGTGGGACCACCTTGTTATGGCCATTGGGAGTACTACAACCACTTTCAAGATGGATGAAGTGGTGTCTTTGTTGTTATCTGAAGAAATGCAAAGAAAGTCTTCTGAATCGACAAAGGAGGCTCTTGCGGTTCATGGTAGGCCCAAAGAGAAAGGGAAAAAGAAAGACAAGAAAGCTGAAAAGGGCAAATCCAAATCTCTTGGAAAGTCCAAGGAAGTATGTTGGAACTGTGGAAAAACTGGGCACTTCTGAAAGGAGTGCAAGGAGGAGAAGAAGAAAAAGAACACCTCTAATTCAGATTCTGACAAATCGTAAGATGATGGTGATGCTTTTATTGTTGCCCTGGCCACCCATGCATCAGAAGATGTGTGGCTGATTGACTCTGGTGCTTCTTTCCACATGACCTCACATCGTTGGTTCACAAAGTATGAAGAGTTTGATGGTGGGAAGGTGTACCTAGGTGATGACTCTCACCTGGAGATAGTTGGTTGTGGAAGAGTCTTGATCTGATTCCCTGATGGACGAGTGAAGGGGATTGATAGCACGGTCTTCCTCAATGACATGATTCATAAACACATTTCTTGTTTTGTCTAAATGGACTGCTACAACTTACTGTTAAAATGATACCAGGAACTATCATGCAACACATTAATAACAAGAATGACATGAATTCAAACTTAGTTATAACTAGCTACAGGAGCTGTCCACACTCATGATACAGAGATCTAATACATAAGAAATTGATGTTTTATTTCATTTATCAACTTGGTCTCTATTACAAATTATCACAAACAAAACTATTCAAAATCTCATCTACACCTCAATCTCATGACTGCTCATCAATTTCATCAATCCACACTTGGACCTTCAACTTCTCTTCCATTCCTCTATCAACAATCTTCGCCTCAGCATACTTCAGTGTTCTGCCTCACGGCCTTGCCCAGCACTTGGTCTGGCTCTGCATTCAAACTCTCTCTCTCTATTTTAGCCTATCACAAAATCGATCTCCTCTCTTTGCTTTTGGTCATTCGACCATCTTATCTCGGTCTGCTTCTTTCTTGTCCACGACGACTTCTCTATCCCTACCGCCCCAATCCGTCTTTTGCATTATTATCGGCCTCTATATTTATCTTCCTCATTCTAATTCTCAGACTCTCCTTGTTCGATCTGCATTCTACCCTTACTCTATCATCGATCCATCAACCATATTCGGCCCAGTCTGATTGTCTTGACTATCGGCCTAGCCGCCTCTTCTTCTACCACTTTCTCCTTGATGTCTATCAGCCTCCTCTCTATTTTGTCCTTACTCCAATATGTGCAGCCTCTGCTAATTCGACCTTCTTCCTCCATTTTGTCAGCCTAGCGGCCTCTCTTCCCTTGCTGTCCTCCTCTTTCCATCCTTAGACCTCTCTTAAATATATGCGGCTTGCTCAATTATCCATTGCTGCTTCTGGCTATTCTCTTGTAACGGCCTTCTTGCTATCGCCTTCTCTCCTTTGCATTATGCACGATAGGAATTATATGGCTGCGCTGCCACAAGCTGTCCCATGCATCAACTCTCTCAGAATCTTTCTTTTAAGACAGCACTAACTCCCACTCTTCGACCATTATTCCTTGTTAAAGATAGAATCTGCTATTGTTATGTACTAACTCTTTAGAGTGTCTCTGCCTTATCTCATGGCTGAATCGAATCTGGCACCTCCCCCACAATAACAATCGAACCTTCTCAAAATAGCAATGTAACTGATATTAGCAATGATCACCTTCTCCACTTATTCACTTTCTAGAAATTAATATTCATTCATTATTGTTCCTGTCACAAGCTTCCTTCCTAATGCTTCTATCACTAACTTAACACATTAAACCCCAAAACTTAAATGCTCACACAATGTTAACGGATGCCCCTGCATCAAACTCCCCATGGGACAAGATCATGTGCTCCGGCACGTGTTCCTCTACAAACTTAATTAAACCATTTCTTCTGCCTTTTCCATGATTTCTCTATCTCATATGCTTCCATCTTCCAACATTTTTGTGTAACACTGTGGGCTGCTCTCACATGATTGTCTGCATCACTTATAATCCACCTCCAATCTCCAATTCTTCTTTCATTAAACAAATCATAATCAAATGGAAAATTTATCACAACACCCAATGCATTATCAATACTTACCATTTATGCATCATACTCAACATGTTCATCTATCATATCTTTCAGCCATTTGTCCTTCATGGTCCACTGCTGCAACACCAAATCATTTTCAGCTTCATCTTTTATCATCTTACCCTCCAAATCTGTAACATCTTCATTCTTTATTTCTATAACCACTTCCTCATTATTGCCTCCAATCTTCTTTTCTATCCTACTTGTGCTCAAACCTCTAATCTTCTCATTCCATTCTTTCTCAATGGCTGTCAACTGCTTCCATAAATCTTCTTCATCATTTTCTATTGCTGCTCCATCTTCTTCTTTTCTTTCATTCTTCTTTTGTTTGTCCTCTTCCTCTGGAACTATGGCTGTTCCATTATCATCCTCTTCATCTGCAACTTCTCTCACGTTCAAATCAACATCTTCAACACATACCTCTGGTGTCTTCTTTTTCCAGACAACTCTTCTATTCCACTTTTCCTCTTTTCTGGCATACCTGCATCCTTCAAGTTGCCTTTGTCTACATTCTTGCCTTCTCAAATATCTCTTTCTCCTTATCTCTTTTTCATCTAATAATCTCCTCATATTTTCCTCGTCATTATGAATTCATACAAAGCTTCATAAAAATCAGATTTCTTTTCTCTTACCTTGCATACATTTTGCTTCTCTTGCTGCAACTTCACTGTATGCTTCTTCTCTTTCTTGCCATCTTCTACTGGATTCATCATGTTTCCAGTTCCTTGGAGTTTGTTCTCCTTGTCATGCCTCCAATTCTTTGTCTTTTCTGCAACACATTTGTTTGCTGCTTCTTGCTTTATTACCCACACTCTGCCACTGGACTGCTGTCCTTTCCTTGCTACACTTGAGCTTCTCTTCACTTGCTATGTCTTCATCCTGAAATCATTTTCTCTAGGCCTCTTTGCTGGCCAACTCAACATTACATCATACTACCACTTATTCATCTACACATTTCTCTTTCTCTGCACTTGCTTGTTAGCATAAATACAAACAAAAGTATTCACTTCTTTACAACTCAACTATTATTTTTCATCAATCTTTTTCTTTTGCCAACATGGCACTACATATCCATGATCCTCAATCACATTTACATTTTCTAATTTCTTCTTCTTATCAACTTGCTTATCCATATTCTCATTTCTACATTCATGATCAAAAGTAACAATTTTATCTCCATTCCTCTGTGCAAGGACCTGCTGTCCCAATGATGCAGGGGCATCCAGGGTGTAAGAGCAATCTTGCATCAACCAAAAAAAATGTTGTTTCTTTTCAATAAAGGGCTAAATTTGACAGGGTTACTATTTTTAGTAAGTTTGCATTTGTGCACGGTTGGATACAAAATCTTACATGAACCTCTAGAATGGTGAATTGAAGCTAATGGTGAAGAAATCACTTCACTATCATTTGTCATTTGTGAGATATTAAAATTTCAAATTCCAAAAATCCTATTGAAATATTCAAAGTCAAATTTGAGGCACTTAGAGGCTCCGGATGGGCCCAAAATTTGGTGGGAAACCCATGCAATCTACCTTAAAGTATTGTTTGTGCACAACCGTCTTTTCGAGAGCTTTCCGAAAAGTTATTATAATTGAAAATCCAATGGTCAGATCGAAAGTTATGGCCCCGCAAAGTTGACCTATTTTTGGGGGGAGATGCAAATTTTGAAATTACGCTGGTGGCCGCCAAAAAAGGCTATATATGACCATTTTTGGGAACCCTTGGGGTAGTCGAGTTAAGGGGGAAGGTGTAGAGTCAAGAAAAGGTGAGAAAATAGAAACCCTAGTTGATTTGGGGTTACAGAAGGCTGAAGATTCCAGAGTCTTAGTTGTAATATGTTGCAGCTTGTAGGGGATTCATCCTCTGATTGTATTTGAGCTTCTGTAATGTAATATTTTGCTCATATTAATAAAATATCATTCTATTTTCTGTGTGCAATTTCTATTATTGTGTATTTTATGATTTACCCCCTTCATCACCCAAATTGCTTTTCACCTTGACTTCATGGCTTGGTAACTCTTCTTCTTTATAAGCATCTTGTGCTACTGCTGTAACATCTTCACAGGCATCATGAAACTCTATGGTTTCCTCTTCCTCTTTATCATCAATTTGAACATTTTTAGCATCAATCTCCTCTTCATTCTCAGGTACTCTGTAATGCACCTCTACTGCAAACTCTTCTTGGCATTCTGCTGCCAACAAGCTTTCCTCGTTAACATCTTCCACTCTTTCTTCAGGAGCTATTCTTGCCCCACCTTTCATTATCTTCAAGGTCTCATCCTTGACCTTCCTCCACAAATTCTTCATACTTGCATACAAATCTTCAAACATAACATTAGCAAATAAAATGAGAGACACCAATGTCTCTATCAATGCCCTCCTCATGGACATTCTTCCTTCTTCACTTCTCTTTTCCTCAAGTGCTATATGCTGCACCTTTTCCTCTTTCTCTTTTCTCATGTTCTCTTCAATGAGAACTTCTTTGACCTCCTCCAGTCCATGTTGCTCCATTGGCAACTCTCTATTGTCCCAATCTCTGTGGGCACTCTTTTCATTCTATTCTTCTCTTCTCAAGACATTCATCTTTTGCCTTTTTCTTTTCTCAGCAATCTCTTTTACTAGCCATTTTTCTTTCTTACTCATTGGCCAAACCCAATAATATCCTTGGCTTTCTTCTTGTTCTTCATACCATTATTTTACCAGCATCAAATCTCTCCTCAACGCTGCCAACTCTTTTTCGAACTCTGTATTTGTCATTCTCTTATCTTCTTTCCTCTTGTCTCTTTTCATGAGACTCTTTTCCTCCATTTGCTTCTGTATCATTCTTTCTTTCTTCATCTTTCCAATCTGCCCCCAGTCAACAACAACAACACAATGCACAACCTTCAAAAGGTCAATAACACATTAAACATCCACACTCAGATCATTCTAAGCTTTAATACCAATCTGATAGCACGGTCTTCCTCAATGACATGATTCATAAATAAATTTCTTGTTTTGTCCAAATGGACTGCTACAACTTACTATTAAAATTGTGCCATGAACTATCATGCAACACATGAATAACAGGAATGACATGAATTCAGACTTAATTATAACCAGCTACATGAGCTGTCCACACTCATGATACATAGATCTAATGCATAAGAAATTGATCTTTTATTTCATTTATCAACTTGGCCTCTATTACAAATTATCACAAACAAAACTATTCAAAATCTCATCTACACCTTAATCTCATGACTGCTCATCAATTTCATCGATCCACACTTGGACCGTCAACTTCTCTTCCATTCCTTTGTCAACAATCTTCACCTCAACATACTTCAGTGTTCTGCCTCACGGCCTTGCCTGGCACTTGGTCTGGCTCTGCATTCAAACTCTCTCTCTCTCTCTCTCTCTATTTCAGCCTATCACAAACTCGATCTCCTCTCTTTGCTTCTAGTCATTCAATGGTGCAGGAGCACCTACCTGACAGCTGGCCTCCATGAGGCAGTTAGTTTGTTATAGGTCTTGTTAATGTTTCCAAGAAGGTCTGATAAGACCAATGCATGTAATAAGGTCATGTTGACCATACTTTACTATTTTTAGTTAGGTTGTTAGGACAGCTGTTATGCTGTATGTTCGGTTGGATCCTCCCAGCCGCCTGGAGAGATTTCCTAGCCTCTTGGAGTCGGGTCGGTAGTACTCGCAAGAGATCCTATTTATGCATTAGGATCGGTTGGTTTTAGGCAGTATTGTAGATCATCGATCAGACTTTGCAGAGAGTGAGGCAGAGGGAGAGACTGAGTATTGTATTCGCATCTTTTGAAATCTATAAAGAGATCCTGTTTGTGTCCATTCTCTGTTTTGAATTCCATTGTGTGATCGATTTGCTGTTCTGGTGGTTGCATGGATTCGCTGATCCATTCCACCGGTTGATTCGTCGAATCGGTGGAATGGCTATGTACAGTAGTTTAGGATTTAGTTTGCATTTTCTGTTTGTTCATGTGCATGTTTGCAGGATCGCAGTCGAGAGGTGTTGAGAACCCTAGCATGGGTATGTGCTAGGTCGTGCTGATAGTTAGAGTCTGGAAAGTTGTCCAGGAAGCAGATCGGGTCACCCCAGGAGGTTCGGCGGATCAGAATTCGCTAAGGTTGGAAAATCCATCGCAACGGCATCATCAGGATATTTCTGTGTATATCCTGCGGTTACTTCGGGCATCATCCGAGTAGGTGGAGGTGAGCATGATGCAGTAGATTGCATAAGGTAAATGCGTTTCGGGGTGATCATCATCAGGTGTTGCCGAGGAGGAGCGTATCGGCATAAGGTAGAAGATCGGGTTGATAAAACCATCGCGGGCCGATAATGTTATGTTTGGCCGACAACAGGATATTGAAGGAACTGCATGTGACGTCATCGTCATCAGGATAATCGTCATCAGGATATCGGGGTGACGTAAGCATCGAAGGAAAGGTGCATGAAGTTGTCGTCATCAGGATATATGGAGGGAACCGGATATTTTATATCCTGCTGATGAACATGATGTTGAACATCATGATGCTGCAGAAAGCGTTTGGCGGTAAGATGAACAGTGAACATCAGGAGGATGTTTGCGCTTGCCGAATGTGATGATGCTACCGATAGCCGGATATGATGATGCTGCTGACAGGCGAAAGGTCGAAGGTTTGTCTACAGTTGGATATCGGTCGGCAAGAGAAGATATGATGATGCTGACAGTGTTAAGAGAATATGATGATGATGATGGGTTATAGACATACATGCTGTATGTCAAGGTTTTAGTATGGATGCCTCTGCATCATTCAACCATCTTATCTCAGCTTGCTTCTTTCTTGTCCACGACGACTTCTCTATCCCTGCCGCCCCAATCCATCCTCTACATTATTATCGACCTCTATATTGATCTTCTTCATTCTAATTCTCAGACTCTCCTTGTTCGATATGCATTCTGCCCTTACTTTATCGTCGATCCATCAACCATATTTAGCCCAGTCTGATTGTCATTACTATCAGCCTGGCCGCCTCTTCTTCTAACGCTTTCTCCTTGATGTCTATTGGCCTCCTCTCTATTTTGTCCTTACTCCAATATGTGCGGCCTCTGCTAATTCAGCCTTCTTCCTCTATTTTGTCAGCCTAGCGACCTCTCTTCCCTTGTCGTCCTCCTCTTTCCATTCTCAGACCTCTCTTAAATATATGCGGCCTACTCAATTATCTACTGCCACTTCTAGCTATTCTCCTGTAATGGCCTTCTTGCTTTCGCCTCCTCTCCTTTGCATTATGCACAATAGGAATTATATTCCCACACTGCCACAAGCTGTCCCATGCATCCACTCTCTCAGAATATTTCTTTTAAGACACCACTAACTCCCACTCTTTGATCATTACTCCTTGTTAAAGATAGAATCTGCTATTGTTCTGCACTAACTCTTCAGAGTGTCTCTGCCTTATCTCATGGTTGAATCAAATCTGGCACCTTCCCCACAATAACAATCAAACCTTCTCAAAATAGCAATGTAACTAATATTAGCAATGATCACCTTCTCCACTTATTCACTTTCTAGAAATTAATATTCATTCATTATTGTTCCTGTCGCCTTGGCACAAGGATAGCAACATAAAGATTAAACAAATCCATTCATGCAATAAGATACACCACAACAATCCAAAGGCGACATGACTAATCAACTGAATGTCAATTCATGCACAAGACAGGAACTATCCTCACTTCAATCTTAATTTCAACCAACTACAGGAGTTGTCCAAACACATACTACAGAAACATTAAAATGACAGGAACAAGGACAACAACATAAAGATTAAACAAATCCATTCATGCAATAAGATACACCACAACAATCCAAAGGCGACAGGACTAATCAACTCAGTATCAATTCATGCACAAGACAAGAACTATCCTCACTTCAATCTTAATTTCAACCAACTACAGGAGTTTTCCAAACACATACTACATAAACATAATGAACAAGCATTAGTCTTTCATTTCATTCAGCCAATTCAGCCTCTAGTATAGATTACCATAAAACGATACAAAAATCATAATACCATCCTATAAACTAGTCCACATGCCGGACCGTCAAACATTATCTATTCATTTTTGCTTCTTTATTTCCGTGGCTTCTTCCACTCACTCTATTATGCCTCGACTCTTGGCCTATGACCTTTTATTCTGAATCAACCTTCCAAATCTATTCTTTTTTCTGCACATACATTGGGCCTTCCTTATATCGGCCAACTCCTTATTGATCGCCTCTCCCTTTGTTATCGACCCTCTTAATGATATTCGACCTTTATCATCTTTTTCTATACGGCCTTTTAGCTGATTGATCTCACTACTGACAACTTGCAATTTCATCGTCCTTTCTTTGCTGCTCCCCAATCAGCCTCATGGTTGAATCAAATCTGGCACCTCCCCCACATAAACAATCGAACCTTCTCAAAATAGCAATGTAACTGATATTAGAAATGATCACCTTCTCCACTTATTCACTTTCTAGAAATTAATATTCATTCATTATTGTTCATGTCGCCTTGGCGACAAGAGCTTCCTTCCTCATGCTTCTATCACTAACTTAACATATTAAACCCCAAAACTTAAATGCTCACACCATGTTAACGGATGCCCCTGCATTAGGGATAAATGGGGTGATGCACATCCCTAGTTTAGCATGAAACCTGCTCTCTATAAGTAAATTGAATGATGCAAGTGTGCAAGTTATCTTCTTAGGTGGGGGATGTAAGATTGCAAGAGGAGCTATGGTGCTTGTTAGGATTAGCTATGGAGGTAGCTATCCCAGGATCAAGATGTCTAAGAGTTAATCACAAGAATCAAATAAAATCAACATGATAGAATAATATTCTATACATAAGATAATGACTTGATACAAGATGAATTAATATGACACAATGAGAGGCCTTGGTTATAAAGACCAAGGTTGAGAGCTAGGATGTTGTAATCATGTGACAAGTGTCACATTCCTATCACATGTGACAACTAGAGGATAGGATGCCAACTAGATCATATGTGTAGGATAAGACAACTATCAACACCTAGCAACAACTAGACACAACTAGAAACATCTAGTAGACTCACTAAGTCAACTTAACATGTGAACATGTGTGTGAGTATTATTTAACTAATAAATAGTTAAATAATATGAATTATCCACACAACAAGGGTAAACCAGATAGGTAATAACCCTGTTCACACCAACACCCCCCCTTAAGTGGAACTTAGGGAGAAGTCAACAAATGCAAACATGCAAAGATGGGTCTTGACAACAAGGCCATGTTAGGTACCCATGTACAAAAGATCTCTCACAAGTGAAGAAAAGGAGAAAACCTCATGGGAAAAACTCCTCCCCAAAAGAGAGAAAAAGTGAAGGAAAGAAGGAAGGACTCAACATGACCCCCCAAGGACAACTTCCTTCACAAAGATACAAAAGATATCCCCCCATAGGAGATAAAAGAAGGACTAAGAATCCCTCACAAATGATGTCCCAAAAAGATCAGGAACATGAAGAACTCCACTGAAGCACAAAAAAGCTACAAACAATTGCCGAAGAACTGCTACACTGAGCTAAAGAACCTTCACTGAAAATAGGATGAAGATCAGGATCAAAGAGACAAAAATCTGCATGAGTGACAACCAATCTGATAGTCGAAGATGCAAATGGCACATCAATATGTATGAGTGACCCCAACGACACTACTCAACTAATGTGATAGTTGAAAATACAGGTGCCAATAGTCTCAAGAAACCTGATCATATGAATAAGGTAGAAGGTTGCCTCCACAAACTGGAATGCAAGAGTGTCTATATGGTATCTGTTCCATCTCACCGAAATGCATGGGTAACCAGCCGCTGCATCCGCCTAGTATATAGGAACAAAAACTGGATACATAGTTCACTCCAAACGAAACCAAGGAAGGATTGGCACAAGTAGTATGATACCCCCCATAATGCTGACAAAGGAGAGGTATGGTAGCTCCACTGAAACTGTATGTCACAATGTAGTGCAAGAAGGTGAAGAAGTAACATCAGAAGATGCACAATGGAGTACCTGCAACTTAGTAAAGGGTGTGCAAATAATAAGGCACACTCGCATGAGGCTAAAATGTTGTCGTGGAGGGACTCTCACTAGACAAGATTGTGATGGCAAATAACAAGGCACTAACACAACCCCCCATGGCACTTTATAAAGTAGTGCGAGTACAAAAATGGCACAACATAATGTGCAAGATCCCCAAACTACAAGTACAATATGTGGCACTTTATCTCAGTGCGTTTACAAATCAACAAGTGCATTCAATAGATACATGCAATGTCCAAACCAATGACTAAATGAGTTGATGTCATGAGGTGAACAATGAAGACATTGACCATGCATGCCTTACAAACCTCAAAGAAATGACACAAACTACAAAAGAATCAACCCCCATAACAAACAATGCTACAAAATATGCCCCCCAGAAAGAAATACAAGATTAAGTACAATGGTGTCAATTGGAAGCCTAAATCGACCATTTATAACATACGGTGATTTTACAATTTTTCAAGAAAATTGGCTTGCCAAAACAAAAAATGACCTGTACCAACGGATTCCTTGCATTTTTCTGATCAATTTAAAAAAAAAGTTTGCTCAATTTCGACATCGTGGGCAAAAGTTATGCCCTGTCGAAAAATGTCAAAAAAAAAAAGCAAAAATGACATTCGGAGGCAAATTATGGAAAACTACAGAAAATTGGGGAAAAATCACCTACAGCATGATGAAGTACTCAGAACCATCTTTCCAATGACTATAAGAATGCGAAAAATTGACTCATCGGGTGCAAGTTGTGGCAAAAAGAAAACAAACCCCTCCGTTGAAGCTTTGCCAAAAAAAATGACTTGGGGGACAGGTTGTCCCGTTTCAGGACAAGCTGTCTTGGGCAGACAAGGAGGCCGACTTTGGGGCAGAAAGGCCCGTTTGTGGATGAGGTGGTCGGATTGGAGTTGTAGAGTCCAAAAAAGATTCGAAAGACTAGAGCATGTCCCATAGTTCAATACAGCAGTCTGAGTCCAAGATTGGAATGCAGAGTCGAAATACGGACTGTAGAGCCCAAAAACATTTCTAGGATCGGGTCGAAGCAGATAGGAACCTATTTTTGGAGTTGCAAAAGGCTCGTTGGAGCAGGTCGAAGTAGTTGAATCAGAGAATAGAGCTTGAAATTGGCCACTTCTATGAAGGTTCCAGTGCCCACTCTTGCAGCTTTGTTATCAGCTTAATCACCACTAGTTCATCGCTTCGGAGGTTGCTGCGGTAAACTGTGGCAGAGACACCCTGGCTGAACACACCCTCAGGGTCATAGTTTGCTGTTGCCTACTGGATCTCGCGCTTGGTAAATTTGTAGAAGTCAGGACTACTCTCGACCGTTAGAGGATATATCAAATACAACAAAAATGATACCACGATGAGAGAAATGAGTCCCTGAACCAATGCCGCCAGCGATGCCACAAGTACATACAAATTGTGTATTGCAAGAAATGACCCCAAAGGTAGCAGACTTTTCCTACTTTGTACGTGAGCTCCGTGCAAACAAAAGATGGCAGCCGGCGATAGTTTGAATGCCGGTTGCAAAGACCAAACATCCGCTAGAATGCTGATTGTGAAATATAATTGCCGAGCACCGTTAAAAATGTTGACACCGGAATATGACAAAAAACCCCATCGGAGTATAATACTTAGACAACTGATTCTAAACTACCGACGAGTGAAGGATCTGCTAGTCTGAATGCTGACTGTTAAAGCAAAACCACCCGAAGCACAACCTTAACCGTCGCTGATTATAAATAGATAGATCCACCAAAGAAGCTTGAATATGGAATGACTGACGAGTTTAGAAAATGTCTCGGTTGCTGCAAAAATTAAGGAGATCTACTGATAGATTTTAATTTGCGAATATTTGTTTCAATGTTGGCATGTAAATGACCACCGAATGGACTGAAGAGTCCAACGTCGACTGAGTATTTTGAAACAACCGAAGACAGATAACAACCGCCGGGAAAATGAAAACTGCAGATGTGATTTCAAATATGCCACAGGTTTTTGGTTGCCGCTGCCGGAAACATGAAAGACCATTGACTGTTGGTGTAGATCTGCCATGGCCTGCACACCGCCTAATATTTAGGCTGCCAGAATGGGTTTAAACAAACGTTGGAGAACAACCTTAATCCGCTAAGACAATAGACTCCCGCAAAACTGTTATGCCAAAAAATGCCAGAGATCACACAACTGGGTCTGATCAAATAGATCCAAGGATGCTGAGGCTCGCAAAGGTGCACCGAGCAGGCCACACGGAGTCTTGTGTGTCCACCTGGGATCTACAAAGAGCGTCGATCTAGGATCTTGGAGTCCCAAAAACTCAAGCCAAAGTTGAAGAGTTGGATCTATGAAGAGTCGAGGGCGGCTTGGGATCTAGATGACAATGCAGGCTGTGCAATGTCAATAGAGTGCTGCTATGCAATTACAAATACAAGTACATTGGAGCTTAATACTTGCAGAAGCTGAATATACCAGTTAAGACCCCAATGAATATAGAAATAGATCATTGCGTTGATGGCCTATGAGGTTGATCAATGGTCGAAGTAGTGCAAGATCGACCAGAAACTGGGTCGATGAGGCCGGACTTGGGTAAGATCGGGTCCAAGGAGGCAAAAAAATAACCTGCACACAAGATATTTTGACCCAGAATGACAGAAAATAATCTGCAAAGGCCAGATCTTAACCAAAAAATAGGTGAATCTGATAATGATGTAGAAATTGCAGGGGGCTAAATGGCCCTCTGCTAATTTTTTTTCCTTTTCGACAAAAAATCTGCAGGGGGTAAAAAAATGCTAGATTTGACTATGACCGGAGTATATCGTGTTTACAGTCAATCTTAGCAGATTTGAACCTTCTGATCTCAATGGTGAGGTCAGTTTTGCTCCAAAATGCACCAAAAGAAACTTGCAACAAGAAGCTCCCTAAAAACTATTATTCTTTTCAACCTTTCTGATTCTCTAGGTCATCCAAGGATGCAAGAGAAGAGCATACTTGGTTTCAAGAAAGAAAATAAATCACTATCTAAGATCTTCTAAATGAACTAACTCTAGACAATCTACGAGCTCTGATACCATGTTAGGATTAGCTATGGAGGTAGCTATCCCAGGATCAAGAAGTCTAAGAGCTAATCACAAGAATTAAATAAGATCAACATGATAGAATAATATTCTATACACAAGATAATGACTTGATACAAGATGAATTAATATGATACAATGAGAGGCCTTGGTTATAAAGACCAAGGTTGAGAGCTAGGATGTTGTAGTCATGTGACAAGTGTCACATTCCTATCACATGTGACAACTAGAGAATAGGATGCCAACTAGATCATATGTGTAGGATAAGACAACTATCAACACTTAGCAACAACTAGACAACTAGAAACAACTAGAAACATCTAGTAGACTCACTAAGTCAACTTAACATGTGAACATGTGTGTGAGTATTCAGAGAGGTACTTTGTTTCAGTTGGATGCATGCACTACTCAGTGCAATAGTTCTTCTATTTCGAAGAAAAGAGCTTCTGATTCTTCATCCTCACCATTGGAACCAGCAGTAAAGAAATGTGTTGCTTCAACTTCCAATGGTAGTGCTTTCTGGGTACCTAAGGGTGCTCATGCTTTCGAAATGAAACTTCCTGCTGAGAAGACAATGTTGTTGCATAAGAGACTTGGTTACATTGGTGAGAAGGGTCTTAGAGCCCTGAAAAATAAAAATCTCATTGAGGGGTTAAATGATTGTAATCTTGAGTTTGACTTTTGTGAACATTGTATATATGGAAAACAAAACCGTGTTCAATTTTACTCTAGTTCTCTAAAGTCTTTTGGTGTGTTGGATCTTATTCATTCTGATGTGTTTGGTCCTGTGAATGTTCCTTCGATTTCTAAATCATTATATTTTGTATCATTCATTGATGATCACAGTAGAAGGACATGGGTTTATTTTTCAGAAGCAAATCTGAAGTCTTTAGTCGGTTCAAAGAGTTTAAATCTTTTGTAGTTAATCAAACTGGTAAAAAGATTAAGTGTTTGAGAACTGATAACGGTGGTGAGTTTTGTTCCGTAGAGTTTGATAAGTTTTGTAAAGAACATGGGATTGAAAGACATAAGACAACTCCATACACCCTGCAACAAAATGGAGTTGCAGAGAGGATGAACATAATGTTTACGGAGAGGGCTAGGAGTATGCTTAGTGGTGCTAGCCTTGAACATAAGTTTTGGGTTGAAGCTGTAGCCACTGCTTTCTACCTAGTTAATAGGTCTCCTACTTCAGTGCTCATTGATAAAACACCCATAGAAGTGTGGTCTGGTAAGAAGCCCTCATTGAGACATCTTTGTGTTTTTGGTTGAGGCATATGCACATGTGCCTAAGAAGAAGAGGTCAAAATTGGAGAACAACGCAGTTAAGTGTATCTTCATTGGCTAGATGTTGGTGTGAAAGGGTACAAGCTTTGGGATCCTGTAGCTGAGAAAGTTTTGTATAGCAGAAGTGTTATTTTTAGAGAGGTATCTCCTTCTGCTGTTTTATAGCCAGAAGAAAAAGAAAAGAAAAAAGATGTGGTTTAGTTTTCTACTACCCTTGAGAAGACTGAACCGAAAGACCCTGTTGGACCTGATGATGAGGAGAGCTCCAATAGATCTGAAAGTTTAGCAGAGGAAGAAAAACCTCCACCTCAACTTTTGAGGAAGTTTACATGATACAGGAAGCAACCTGACAGGTTTGGTTATTCATTGCTTGATTCTAGTTGTGCTTTTGCCTTGATTTCTAACATTGATGAGCCTATAACTGTTAGAGAGGCTATGGGCATAAAAGATGTAGGTTCCTGGAAGGAGGCCATGGAAGAAGAGATGGCTTCTTTAGGAAATAATAAAACTTGGGACTTGGTGCCTTTCCCTAATGGATGAAAACCTGTTGGATGTAAATGGGTGTTCAAGAAGAAATTTGGTGCAGATGGTAGTGTTGAGAAGTATAAGGCCAGATTGGCTGCGAAGGAGTATTCACAAGTGGAGGGAATTGATTATGGTGAGATTTTCTCTCCCATTGCAAAGATGACATCTATTCGGTTCCTATTATCTCTTGCAGCAAATTATGACTTAGAAGTGGAACAAATGAATGTGAAGACAACTTTCCTTCATGGTGACTTGGAGGAAGAAATCTATATGTCACAGCTAGAGCACTACGTGGTGAAAGATAAAGAAAATTTGGTTTGCAAGTTAAAGAAGTCTTTATATGGTTTGAAACAATCTCCTAGAATGTGGTACTTGAAGTTCGATGCCTTTGTATTTTCTATTAGGTTTCTAAGATCAAAATAAGATCATTGTGTGTATTACAAGTTTGACAATGATCGTATTCTCATTATTGCACTATATGTTGATGATATGTTGCTGATTGGGAATGGTAAGAATATGATTTCTGATTTGAAGTCTCAATTGTCAGTATAATTTGAAATGAAAAAATTAGGGGCAGATAGGTGCATTCTAGGGATGGAGATCAGAAGAGACAGAGCAAACAGAAAACTTTGGCTAGGCCAAAGTAAGCATGTTAACACCGTGTTGGAGAGATTCAGTATGGTGGATTACAGACCGTTAGCTATTCCTATTATGATGGGGACAAAGTTATCTATTGATGATTGTCCAAAGTCTCCTTCTGAGATGGAGGATATGAGCAGAGTACATTATGCTAGTGTAGTTGGCAACTTGATGTATGCTATGGTCTGTACAAGACCAGACATTGCCCAAGCAATGGGAGTCCTTAGTCAGTTTATGGTTAATCCTGGATGGATACATTGGGATGCATTAAAGAGAGTGTTCAGATATTTGAGGGGTACTTTTGAGTATTCCTTATGTTATCATGGTTATCCTACAGGACCTCAACATTTTGTGAGTATTTGTGGATTTTGATTGGGCAAGTGATATTGATAGCAGGAGATCCACCAGTACTTATGTGTTTACCATATTTGGTGGTGCTATTAATTGGATGAATAAGTGACAACCCGTGGTTGCTTTGTCCACGAATGAAGTAGAGTACATGGCAGCAACTCATGTTTTTAAGGAAGCCATTTAACTTAAGAGGTTGTGTTCAGATATTGGTTTTGATGCATGACATATTACTATCTGTTGTGACAATCAGAGTGCAATTTTCTTAGCAAAGAATCCTACTTTCCATTCTAGAACAAAGCACATTGATGTTCAGTATCATTTTGTTTGTGATATGGTAGAAGATGGGAAGGTGATATTGGAGAAGGTTGACACTTTGAAGAATGTTGCAGATGTATTGACTAAACCTATGAGCACAGATAAGTTCAGATGTTGTTCAGAGTCTGTGGGCCTCTTGGCCCCTAGCAGTTAAATCTTGTCATTCTATTGGCTCTTGCAAGGTGTTCGACAAGTGGGAGAATGTTGAGAATTAAGGTGTCTCAAACATGTAATTCCTAGCATTGATTATTATACTATTTATTTATTTGCTCAAATTTGTATTTACTTGCACATTCAGTTTTGGCATTTAGTTTGAGGTGGCATTGTGTCATGTCATCTTACTTGGAATATGCTTTGGATGGTCAAGTCAAACACATGTGGATTTGGGTTTCCCATTTGAGGTGGCAACAATATGCCATGTGTCGACATCTTGGATTATGATGGAGGAGTTATTTTGTATGAGAGAATCTATGACGCGTAAGAGCCAAGTATAGAGATTCCTATGACAAGTGAAGAGAAGTGTCGAAAAATATCTTTGCATGTGGAGAAGGCATCTTTGGGTGCCCAAGTTGGGCTACGACATGTTGTAAGAGGAATATACTATTTTTAGTCATGTATGATGGATTATCTTACAACATTAAGTGTTGTCATGTTGCAGATTTTTATGACAGCTGTAAGATGCGTAAGAGCATCTGTCATTGCCTATTTTTCGCCTTGGAGCGCTCGATCTTGGGAAGTCAAATCTGCCATGTTATGACAGATGTAAGAGAGCTGAAAACATGTTGGACAAGTGTCCTTTGACTCTGTAAATGGCCATATGGCCAAGATGGACGCCCATCTCTAGAGGTTTCTCAATTTTGCCTTGTAACTCTATATAATGCAGTGTTTGGAGTTGTAGTTTGCATAGTGTTGATACATGTATTGTAATGCTACTGGAATTACTCCAGAAATGACATTTGCAGACTCCTGGAAGAACTTGCATTGCAAGTGTATTGTAATCCTTTATAGATTTGTTAATACATTGTGAAGGTTTTGGGGTGTGGGGTTTTTTTAACCTGAAAAGGTTTTCCCCACGATATATCTTGTGTCAATCTCTTTCTATGTGTTATCTTGCTGTTGTAATCTTTATGTTATGTGTTTAACATTGCTGCAATTGTAAGGATTTAAAAGAATTTGCATACTATTCCCCTCATTAGGTTGGTGTAGGAAGTGTGTTCCACGTACCTTGCTTTCTTTCACTTGTTGGAAACTTATATCTTTTGGAATAATGCTAATAATTTCATTATCTGTTGTTTAAGTTGCAGTTAGTAATTAGGAATTTACATTTGTCATCTACATTGAATCCATAGAAAATCATATAAATATCCAGGTTTCTATTAAACGTAGTTATTGAAATTAAGGAATGTTGAAGCATTGTATGTTATGTTGAAATCCATGGCAAACCATATAAATGAAGTTGTTAAGAATAAGGAATGTTGAAGCATCGAATCCATAGCAACCCATATAAATATCTTTGGTAAGCAGAATGAGCAGCACCTCCAACATAATATTGTGAGATTGAGAGGAGTAGTGGATGGCAGTGGCATTTTATGATTGTAATTGGAGCGTGGAAAAGGTAGTATTTTTCAACCTGCGCCTATGGCTGTGATCTATCTCCTATAGGAAAGTGCATTTCATTTTATGGATTTAAACAACTACACCCAATGATCTTTCAAATTCCTCTTTCTTTTATCAATCTCCTTATCGTTCAAACTGTTGGAACTAAAAATTTCAAGTAAAATCTTTCAAAAAATTTTAAAAGTTCCGTGATGATTAACGTGAGTGAAATACCTAAAAATTTCATGAATATGGTGCATTTGTAAACAAGTTGTGGAGATTGACTTTTGTAGGCTAAAAGTTACATTCATTTTATTCATACGTTTCATCTGTTGCAAGAACACCATTGACAAAAAATCTATAAAGGCTTTCATTTGAGAATTGGGAGGTTTATCTATACATTTTTATTAAAATCAATTTGCTCTTAAGAAATCAACATTTCAGGTTTGGATTTAGCATTTGTTATACAGGCGTTTTTAATGTTATCATCTAACTGTATTGTTGGTGCTATTTCCATACAAAGATTTTATTTCCTATGATCTTTCTAGGATTTCTTCTCACTTCACCCACAAAAAGCTAAATGCCATTCACCTGACAGTTTTTCATCCAAACTATTATCATAACCCTTAGTGTAACTGCTTATTGTTTTTGCTTCCTGAAGTGTGAGGTGGCAGCGCAAGTTTCTTTTAGTGCAGTCTAAGAAACCTTTAAATGTTTTTGATACTTTATCGGCTATCTATCTCTGCAATTATATTTATATCCCTTACCTCTGCACACGTGTTTGTTCTATTCTTGATCCAGTCAAAGTATTTGGTGAACGTCCTATTAATACAAGTGCAAGTTATATATAGCTGATTATAGGGTTTTTGTGACTATAGAACATTCTCACGGTGGAAACAACTGCACTTTATAGGACATTGGTGTTTGATTTATTCTTGTATATGGCCGATTCATCTTAGAAAATAGAGGTGTAAGGAATATATGGATGCCATTTGTGAAAAGGCGTACCATTTTAAGGAAATAACACGAGAATTACAAAGTTGCTCAAGCATATCATTGAATGATTCAAGATCTCTGCTTAGTTTTTATTTTTCCTCCATGGATATTGGTGGTTTGTAAGTTCCACTTTAGGTTTATGTTCAAATAATTCACTCAACTAAACAACCATAATTGCAAACATCATTACTAGGTGGATTATACTTATTGTAGGTACTGTAGCAATCATTCTCATCCTAAAAATTGGAAACTTACAGTCTAGCTGACTGTTTTAGCATGTCAATTTTGAACTTGAATTTGCGCATCAATACCAGCTCTTCAAACCGTGTCCTTCTTCCCTATGACAGGTATGCCTCAAATTAGTAGGCACACACCTCACCCTTGCAATACCTCTTGAGCAACACTGAAATAATGTGAATGTGAAGGTCCACTCATTCTGCTTTATAAAATCCCTCCCCAACGACTCCAATCTCCACGCCTTCAATTCCCATATAATTCTCCATACCTTCAATTAATATCCGCCAAACCTTGGAGTTCCATGAGTTCCTCTGCCAACAACATTATGAGAGATGCACATCATAGCTGCGGCCATTAAATACAGGCCGGACAACTCTGCTTAAAATAGAACAACTCAGAAACACGAGGCAGCTTTAGGGTTGGCCAGATTTTACCTAGTTGGGAACTTTCAGAACGGGTAAGGTGCAAATCCATTGGAAAGAACTTGGAGTGTATGTACACCGTCCCCTGCAACTTTTGACAAGAAATTTGCCAACATTTGACCATAATCTTTGAAAAGATTCAAGCTGTGATATCAATATATTTCTCTATTCTTTCACTATCCTTCATCAGCATCGATTGAGTCAAATGTTCTAGTTCACCCTTTGCCACTACCACTACTCATAGCTCTACTCCAAAACATTGAAAAAGCTCTTTGTTCATGTTTGCAATGAGGATGATAAGGATGAACACCAACAACGGATAGTGAAAAAATATATATAAACAGAGTCAATACCTTGTAGAAGTTGGATATGCAGTAGGTGCCTCCAAAGTTATTTTGATGAAAGTGGCACAAAACGCATCTGGTAAAATGGTTTGAAATCTCTCAAGTGAATGTAATTGCCGGATGAGAATCAAAACCCCGCCAACTTCATCGATATACTCTCCTCCGAAGATAGTATATTGCCATTGGTAACAAAGCATTCCAGCCTGTGCCATAATAGCAGTGACGCCCCATAATAGAAGCTTGTCAGATATTATGGCTGGAAATGTATGCATAAGATGGACTCTCAACAAAAAGACTCTGTTCAAGTTCAACAATTGATAGTTTCCTTACCTGGTTCATCTTCGTTCAAAATAAACAGAAAACTTACACTCTTAGGTGTGCTATATGGTGAGAAATGCAAAGCAGCATTTGATTCTGTGAGTAGAAGTGTTCAGACATTGCAAGGTCTCCGTCGTATCCTAATGAACTATCTAGAACAAAAAACATTCTGATAATGCTGTAACATCGTCAAGATATCATTCTGTTAGACCTCCAAACCGGTGTTATGGTTGTGCCACCACTTTTGTGACGCAGTGTTTAGAATTATTACAAGTGTTGTCTAAGCACCCACTTTGCAAGCAGCAACTTGTTACTGCCGGCATCTTGTTTGAGTTGTTTGAGAATAACATACATCAGGGTCCTAAATCAGCTTGTCTTCAGGCAAGATTTGTTCTCTGTTCTTTCTCTCAAGGTGATGCAACTGCAGTTGCAGAATTAAATAATTTAATTAAGAAGGAAGTCACGTATTGCCTAGAGCACCACCGTTCAATGAACATTGCTGCTTGTATATGTGAAGAACTGCAGTTACTTTCAGAGACTTGTTCGGTTTCAGATGAACTTTGGGAGGCGAGATTGCGCATTGCGTTCCATTTATTATTTTCTTCCGTTAAGGTTGGTGCCCGCCACCCAGCCATAGCTGAACATATTATTCTTCCATGCCTAAGAATTATATCTCATTCCTGCACTTCACCAAAATCAGAATCAAGCAACAAAGAGATGACGAGTTAATATCTAATTAATAAGAACTACCAAAGAAGATGACAAAGCATGGGCACAAGTTACTGCACAATGCATATGCCATAGGCATTTTAGGAAGAAATCTCAATCAATTCCAATGAATCACTAAGGCTGAATTCAGCTATCAAGCTAATTGGAAATCAGATTATGGGGATCAAGAGGAACAAATAGATACAAATGTGAATTTTTGTAACGTGACTATACCTAAGGCTCTAGTAACCTCGAGGGAGTAGTAAAAGGAGAATGTTACAAGTCATATTGTTCCTTAGGAAAGGGCACGATAGAGTTCTATCAGAGCCACAAGTCGCAATACCTTTTTAGCAAAGTTGTCAGTAATTATAAGACCGGAGTGGTTTGTCAGAAGACTCAGAATATAGGTTGATGACGCCCATTTGTTCTGCCAAACCTTGATGACGAGGTAGCATTTTTGGAATTTATTCACAACAGTGGTACATGGAGGAAGAAGTGAACCATTTAATTACAGTGATGAATGACAACAAAGGGGAGTCATTTTTCGTATGCAATGCTGTAGGTTATGGGAAAAAAGAGAATACAAAATGAGAAATAACAAATATCTTGCATTTGTTGTAGCACCGTGCGCCATCCAAATGGACTTCAAAGCTGTTATATATCTGTTAAAAGAAGATTTAAAGAAATTTCACCCGGCAGGGCAGCAACCTTTTTTCGCTTGCAGGCAGAGGCCGATCCACACCCCTGTGCATATGCAACAGTTTTTGTTTTATAACTGATTGCTGAAGTTTATCATCCTTACAGTGTCGTCATCCACATTTGTCAAGACTCAGATTAAACTTAGCGAGGGGAGTTTATACATCAGCAGCCATATTTTATTACCTCATGCTCTTCTGTGGCGATACCCATTTCAATCCAAACGCGTCTGATTTTCTGGCTTTCCTCCAGGCATTTTGCATTTATCAGCGTTGAGTTCTCCAAATGTGAAAGCAACAGATTCAATCCAGAGAGATTGGAGTACGTGTACATCGTCCCACACAATATTTCTGGTAGCGCTCCAGGAAGAAATTCACAGAAATTGGCCGCATTCTAAGCAAGGTGATTTCAGAAAAGGTGGTTCTAAATACATATCATTTAATGAGAAACTGACACATATAATAGTTGGAAGACCATCAGAGATTGAAATAAAGCATATTGGGGCATTTTCAATGTGATCAACCCTCAATGGCTCGAGGATTGCACTCGAAGTAGGCGAGAAGTTGATGTTAGTGAAAATGTTTTCAGATGATAAAACTATGAACTATGCCAATCAAACTATTTCTGGTGATCATATTGATGAAACTGTGAACACTGGATATGAAAGTAACAGAAATAATGATGATTCTAGTGATTGTAACATATATGATGATGGTTCAGGAGAGAATGATGAAACTAAAGATAATTCTTATCAAGTATCTGATTATGAATTGACAGATGATCATTTAGACGATGACCAGAAACAAAGTGCTTATTAAACCAGATGAAGGAAGATGTAATAAAGGAAGAGTGAACATCATTAACGGGAAAAACAAATATTGATGAGGGAAATTTCTAATGTGCAAATAGGAGTTTATAATGGAATGTGATTATAGTAAATTCCACACTTTCATAAAAAAGTGCCGAGGTAAATGATTTCACACAGGAGTAAAAAGAGGATGAGAAAGATCTAAATAAATTTTAAAGAAAATCAAAATGCCAGGCAAATAAAATATTTCACCAAAGTAAGAAATAGATTCCCGAGAAAGGTCAAAATGCAAAATGGAAATTGTAAAGTATTTTTCACCAAGATGGGAAATATTTTTACTAGGAGAAAAGGGGATATTAAAGCACTGACCAATATTTTATTTCATGACGGCAAAAGATTAATATTAAAAATAATTAATTAAACCTAAAGTCACACTAGAGAATTTGTGAAACTATTGGAGCCCTAAAAGGAAATATCAAGGCAAATTATTATTAACATTTGGGTATGATAAAGTAACAATTGATAAAATCAAATATTGTCACGGTGATGGAAACCCTAAATATAAGTTAGCGAGAAAATATACAAAGGAAATAAGGAAACAATACTTCACAATAAAGGTCCTAAGGTTTATCTCGATACAAATCATATATTGTTTATCTGACGAATAATTTGTTTTCTTTGCAGGATTAGGGTTGTATTAAACGCAAATCAAGCAGCTCTCAACAGGGAAGATTATACATTTTATTCCAACTTCCGAGGATTTGTTGAGTGTTTCAAATCAAGTTATTTTATTTATGTAATAAATAATGTCGGTTCTCATGATTAGGTTTAATCAGTTATCAACCGTCATGAATTATGTAACGGGTCTGAGGCTTGTTGCATCTCTTTAAATAGAGATCCCAAGACTTGGAGAAGGAGTTAGAAATTAGGTTAGGATTAGATTTTACAAAAACACATTTGAAATATTTTAGGGTTAGATTTGGTCAGATTTGTTCAATCTGATGCAAAATTTGATCCTTTATGCAATTTCATTCTGAGAAAGATTATGGTGCGTGATATGTTTCGAGGCAGCGTTGTTGAGGATTCAAATTCAAAATACACTGTGACGGTATCATCTGTTTGTTGTTGTTCATTCAATCAATTTAATTATCTCCATGTCATTCATTTTCTGATTATTCAATTCGAATGTGTTAAGGATATGTTCAAATTGTCTGATTACAGTTGCTAATTCAGTATATTTGATTTGATTGGTTTCTCAAGTAGAATTAAATCCTTTCTCATCAATTATAGTAATCTTAGAATGTTGAATGGATTATTAAGTACGATTAATTGATTAGGGTTATTAATTTGTCTCCAGAGTTGATCTAATTTGTTAATTTGCAAATTTAAATTGGTTCTTTCCGGAAATATTAAAATCCTTTTTAAATATTTTGCATTTAATTCAATTATGTCCTTTGGATTATTAAGAATGAGTTAATAATTTCTTCCTTGCACGTTTGTACAAGTTGCAAACTGTTGTATGTGCCAATCAGATCGAGTTATTACCTGATACAAGTTATTTGTTGTTGATATCCTGACTCCATTGCCCGAACAGACAAAGCACCAGTCTAACTATTGATTCGTCTTATAATTAAAATCTTTACATTGTTTTATTGTTATAGTTTAGATTCATTTCATGTTATCTGTTATTTATTTTTGTTAAAATTCAGATTAAATCATTTGTTTTCTTTAGAATTTAGTTTACAATATCTTATTTGATTTACAAGCATGCCAGTGTAATCAGATAAACTAGCAGCAAACCAACATCGATTTAATCATACAACCTGCTTTGAAAATCAAAGGTTCACCCGCCTAGGTTGTAGCAGGACCTAAAGCGCAGGGAGAAGTTGATCGTTAAGATCAAACTCCAGTCATTGGTTCAAAAACGTTGTGGATTTGACCATAGGGCTTGGCATCCCCTTAGAACCCACAACCTGCATTTTTGAGACCCAACACAAACCTCGCCACACCTGCCACTTTTCTATCCTCTTGCATATTATACAAGAAGATCTATTATGCAAAGCTTCCTTTAACTGCGCCTTTTTTGTGACGGTCATCATGCCAAGTTTTAAGCAGTGATTCCTCTACTGCACCATTCCTTCATCACTTGCACCTCAAATTCTCAAGCTTTGAGAGTTTGATAAACCATCTCACTTAATCCATTTAGGAGCAGACCTGCAATCTCTGTGTTTTCTCGAAAAGCATATTTTTTGAGGCATTATTACCTTCCTCAACATTTAGTAAATCTCTTGAACCTAGAAGTATATTGATGCCTTATAAATTGAGTCAATTCGACCAACCTTGGGAAGGATCTCTGTATCTATGGAGGTCCACTCTTTTTTCAAAATCATCCATTTTGGTGTTGGATGGAATGATGTTGGCATAAATTGTAGAATCTGGGTTTGTGCCTACCAACTGCTTTGTATGAAAGTATTTATAGCCCTTCCAATGATCTATTTTGTGTATATTCTGCATTTGTTTCAGGCCCCATACCATTTAAGGATTTATCTATGGTTTGCACGCCTAGTTTGTGATAGGTAAACGCTGCTAAGGTTGTTGAATATGGTTTTGATCATGTTAATTATTTTTTTCTTGCTCCTGTCTATACTCATATGTTGTAGCTTGTTTTATAGATTTTATTGGAGATCACAATGTCAATTTTAAACTTCCAGAGATTTACTATTAGTAACTCTTGTAGGGAGTGCTTTAAACTGTGTTTTTTAGCTTATATGAGATCATTATTCCAATTTCAAAACCTCTTACAGAGATCTATTATCCCAAGAAGCATTTTATGGATAGGGGTAATATATGAGAAGCGAGTTTTGTTCTATGGGGTACACCTTGGGGAAACGTATTATTCAGAGTTATGCCCTAGCATTCTGTTTGAAAGGATTGATCTGTCTATTATCGGCATGTGCAATCTTTTTAACAATATCTGTAATAGGATGAAAGGTAGGCTTGGTGAGATAGTGCAAAAAAGGGGGGACGGTGCTGGTATAAACTTGAATGAAATGCTTGTTAATAACCATGTGGCCAACCGATGATATTTGCATGCGGACATGTGGCGTATGCAGGTATAAGCACCAGAGTGTATTTTTTTTAGATGATGTTGATAGTTTCCATAATCCCTATGTTTAAATGCATTTATCTTTATTTTGTTAAGTTGTAATATCATTATTTGCATAGGACAAATAACAACCATTGATATAGGGTGATATTGCATAACTTTGTATTTTTTGGGGTCGTAAGTACTCATGGAAAGCTAATCTCCTTGGTGCTACTGTTACTAATAACATGCTAACTAAAGCTACTGTATGTTATATATCGCCTTTTCTTCATTTTTGTAAAATGATAAATTAATATAGTTTTAGGTGATAGTCCTTGGCACATATTGTACTCAGAGAATGTGTTATATAGACAATATGAACTAACCTCAAATAGATTCTCCATGAATACAATTAACAATATAATGATTTTATTAAACTTTAAACCTTTAATCTCAGTAAATTCTACCTTGAGAATAATAATCTGAGTATATCAGTCAACTAATTTTTTTTGAAAGTTATTTTATGTTTTGAAACCTTGCCCAAACTGTTAAATCTGAGTGATCGAAAAATCTTCCTCAGACCCGTGCATGATAGGTAAACAATGATCACTTCATGAATCTAGACTTAAATGTCAAACACCCCTCATAGGTGTTTGCTTTTGCTATTTTACTAAATTTCATCCCTCTTTCACTTGAGTGGGTGGCAGTCGACAAAGAATTGTCTGGGGAAACTGGACCCTAGAAAGGGTTGCATACCCACTTTTAAATAGTTACATAAAACATAGTTATAAATAGAACTACATATTTAGTGAGCACAATCAATTTCTCTTGTGGCTTTGATCCCGTGGATACAGGGTATGAAGGTAGTTTGGGAAATGAAAGATGTTCCCAATACTCAGGCCCAGGGAATATAGTTAGGCGCTTTAGATTCAAACATAGATCCTATTTCAAATTTTGAAAGATTAGGTGTGGTTAAAAACTCACTATATTTAAATTTCAAATAGTTCATGTTTAGCCCATATTGGCTAGTTTAATTATGAGATGTCATATTTACTAAGAACATTAATAAGTATTAAATATTAAAGCAAATGAATTTTTTTGCAGATCCCTAACCTCACCTATCTTAAAATACTCAATAAGTTCTCGAATTTAATTATGTTTATTTAGTTTGATAGAAGGACCCACTGGGTCTTTACAATGTTGTTCGAGGGTTAAGAAGGGCCAGAAAGGATAATGGAAGGGGTTGAGCCTGATGGTTTAGCAAAAACCACACCTTTTCCTTTACCAGTAACATGGGGATGAGTAGTATGGGCATTAGATGGGGTGTCACCCAAATGGGTAGGTGGAATAAGGATTTTAACCCTCAGGGGGGGTTGGTTTTCTCCTGCACAATAACTTTTTTCTTTTTCAAAGAGGGGCCTGAGGAAGTAGTATGCTAGGGGACTAGTGATGTGTTGTAGATTTTAGGGATGAGGGGCAGTGCTAGGGTTCTAACCAGTTGGAAACGGTAAAGATAGTAAATCAACCCCCAGTGCAAGAGTAGTTCTTTTTTAATTAAAACCACTTGAAGGATAGTCTTCCAAGGAGATAAAGATATAAAAGGAAAAATTTAACTTGATACCATGCCTGAGATGATTCAACATTGGAAATAGGTATGAGTAAAAATGTTTTTCCCTACCTGCTAGCATTATATAACGCATAAGGACCTCTACTACTATCTTCTAGTAGTGAAAGATCTTCCCTATTGAACCCTTTTTGATATATTTCCACTTTTTCACCCCTTCTAAGGAATTTTTGCATTGCCTCATGGTTTTGACTTTTGTTTTTCTTCTGTAATTGTTCACTTTCCATCTTGAGGTTGGTTTCCATGCTAATGAGCTCTTCAGAAACTTTGAACGAGATCCCCCTAATATAGGTCGTGGCTTCTTTCCAAGATGTGGTGAATTCCCTAGAAATGATTGTATCATAGCCATTCATAGATTCAATATAGGAGGTAAGGTTACTAAAGATAAGAAAGTTAGGTAAGCATAAAAACATGAGATAAAACAAACAAACAAGAGATTTATACCTTGCAATGCCTCCTAACTCCTCATTCCTTGATATGGTGGAGGAACTTGCACTCTTAAGTCCCTAGCTATACCCAAACTAGTATTGCAATGTGAAATGCTCACTATGTCAATGCAAAATACACTACAACCTGGCTCTAATGGAGAGAATTGGAGAGAAATTTTATGATAATAGACTTGCTCTAAAATTGGATGATGAAATGGCTTGTGGAGGCTTGTATTTATAGGCAAATTGGAGGGGATTTTGATCCAACGGTGGAGATTGATTGTTGAGATCATTGGATGAGATTGATTGTGAGATGGAGGGCTACGATTTGATCAACAAAATTGGATGGTGGAGAATAAAAATGAATCTTTTATTCATTTTGAGGTGGACTTAACATTAAATGTGATTTAGATGTGTGAGGAAATTAAAAATTAATTTCCTTGGGAGGAGGTGGAATTAAAAATTCTATTTTATGTGGAAGTGTGAAAGTCATAAGACACGTACATTTTTAGGCTCTTACATTTGTAAGCTAAAAATGTGGAAGATGTTTTATCATGAAAATGGTAAAAATGAGTTGGAGGGTTTATGTATATTTTGCAATTTTTAATTTGTGGGTGTGGGAGGTGTTAAACATTATTTGACCAAGTTAATCATGGTGATTAACTTAGTTAATGTGGCTGGAAAAAATCAGTGAGTGGGGTAATTAAGGTTTAGGATTAATTAAATAATGATTTATTTAATTAATCCAGGTCTAGGGGTCATGTAGGCTAGGGTAGCTAATTAAATAATAGCTATTTAATCAACTAGGCTAGGTGTAGGATAATTAGTAGGGCAGATTAATCAGATAAGTATGATTTATCTAATTAATTGGATATAGGGAAGTGGACAAATCAACTAAATAAATATTTGACATATTCATTTAGTTAATTGGGATGATGTTAGTAAGGTGTGACTATTGAATTAATTAAATTAATTCAATTTTCAGAGGTTAATTGATGGAGGATGGATGAATGGTTTAGGTGTTAGATGAGGTAATTAATTAAATAAAAATTTAATTAATTGACTAAATGAAGAATTAGGGATGTGGATGATGTCGAAGGGTGATTAGAAGGTTAAGACATTTTTAGGTGTCTACATTTGCCCCTCTTTGACGTGGCCTTGTGACCTAGTAGGGACATGGCATCAAGTCAAAGAATTTTGCATGAGGCATGCCCCCTCGAGAGGTCGGGTGAATTTTTTTTTTTTGGATGATCTCTCAAAAGGAGGAATTCCCGTTATCTATGATAATGGAGAAGGGAACACCATAACAACATATTATGTAGTGAAGGATGAATTTAGCTATTTGGATGCTAGTTGTAAAAGTGAGTGGAATGGCTTCTACCCACTTGGTGAAATATTTGGTAGTGGTAATGATGAATTTATGGCCATTAGATGAGGGTGGGTGAATTTTGCCTATGAGGTCAAGTCCTCACTGTGAAAAGGGCCAAGGTGTTGTTATCGAAGTTGCAACTCCTGTGAAGGTGCATGGATAAGATCACCGTGTTGTTGACATGGTAAACATTTCTTCACAAATTGGTAGGCATCTCGTTCCATGGTTGGCCAATAGGACCCTATTTTGAGAATCTTCTTTGCTAGAGTAGGTCCACTAGAGTATGCCCCAAAAATGCCTTCGTGTACCTCTTGCAAGGCCACTTTGGCTTCCCTAGAGTCGAGACATTGTAAAAGAGTACCATCAAGAATTTTTCGGTATAAGGTATCTCTTATGATGGCGAAATGGGAAGCTCGACGGATGAAGGTTTTGCGTTGTGCGGATGTTAGATTTGGTGGGATGATGTTATTATGGAGGTACATGTAGGTCTCTTGATACCAAGGAGATAAGGGACCAAAAATGTTGCATACTAGCTCAGATTGGGGTATGTCATAGACCAGTATTGGCCAAGCTCTTCAATAAGAAACTCACATTTTTTGCTATCTTTTTTCATGTCAACCAAGGATCCTATAGTAGCCATAGTATCTGTTGCTTTATTGTTCAACGTTGGAATTTGCTCAAAATGGATGTCATGGAAATAGTCCTTGAAATCATCAACCATTCTTTTGTAAGGTAGGAGCTTTTCATCTTTTGTTTTGTACTCATTATTGACCTTTCTGATTACTAACTGGGAATCTCCATAAAATGTAATCTTTTCAATCTTCCACTGGATGGCCATACGAAGTCTTGTAGTAAGGGCCTCACATTTTGCTACATTGTTTGTGCATGGAAATGTTATTTTGTAGGACTTTGGAATAGTGTCTCCTTAAGGGGTAACAAACAAGATGCTTGCCCCCAAGCCATGATGTGTGTAGGATCTGTCAAAATACATTTTCCATGTATCCGTTGTTGGTGCTACTGCCAATATCGACTCATCTGGTAATTCTGAAAGTAGTGGTTGTTCTATTGGGATAGGTGCGTCGGCCAATTGATCAGAAATTACTTGTCCTTTGATATATTTTCTTTCTATGTACTCAATTTCAAACTCACTTAGGATCATAACCGATTTAGCCATCCATCCTATGAGAGCTGCTCTAGTCAGTAGATATTTGAGTGGATCAATCTTGGCAATGAGCTTTGTCTTATGGTTGAGCATGTAGTGTCTTAGCTTTTCAGATGTGAAGACAATGATAAGGCATGCTCGTTCAATAGAGGTGTAATTTGGCTCATAGGTCACCAAAGTACGACTAATGTAGTATATAGCTCTCTCTTTTCCTTGTTCATCATGCTGTGCTAGCAAGGACCCTATTATTGTTTCTGTTGTTGAGATGTATAGAAGGAGGGGTTGTCCTTGCTTTAGTGGAATAAGGACTAGTGGTGTAGCAAGATATTCCTTAAGTTGTTCAAAGGCATTCTAACATTGGTTTTCCCATACAAATGCTATGTTTTTTGGAGAATATACTAAAATGGTTAACATTTGTCTACAAGATATGCTATGAAGCAACAAATAGACTGAAGTTTCCCTAGAAGGCTACGAAGTTGCTTGAGTTTTTTAGGTGGAGGCATTTCCATTATAGCCTTAACCTTAGCAGGGTCAACTTTGATTCCTCTTCTTGACACAATGTATCCTAGGAGTTTTCCATAGGTGACCCCAAAGACACATTTCTTGGGATTTAGTCACACATTGTATTGCTCTAATCTGTCAAAGATTTTAGCCAACATATTCAAATGGTCTTCTCTAGTCTTTGACTTTCCCAATAAATCATCTACATAATCTTCCATTATGCTGTGGAAAAAGTCATGGAAGATAACTGTCATTGCTCTCTGATAGATAGCTCCTGCATTCTTCAACCTAAAGGGCATCACAACCCAGCAATAAGTTTTCCATGGACATATAAAGGAGGTCTTATGTTGATCTTCTTTAGCTATCCTGATTTGGTTGTAACAAGAAAATTTGTCCATTAATGACAACATCTCATGTCCTGCAGTGAGATCCATGATGATGTCTATGTTGGGTAACTAAAAGTCATCCTTAGGGCGTGCCTTATTAAGGTCTCTAAAGTTTGTGCAACAATGGATGCCCCTAATGACTTTTTCTATAGGTATGATGTTTGATATCCACTCAAGATAGTTTATAGGATGAATGAATCCCACATCTAAAAGTTTCTTGAGTTTTGCTTTGACAAGGAGCGCCACTTGTGGATTCATTTTTCTTAGTTTTTATTTTACCAAATTTGCATCAGGATGTACAACAAGATGATGGACAACTAGAGTGAGATCCAATCCCAGCATGTCAGCATATGTCCATGCAAAATTTTGACTCCTTTGTTTGAAGAAAGCTAAGAAAGCCTCTTGTTCTAACGCTATGAGGGATTCCGCTGGGAATGTGATCTTGGGTGCCTCTTCTATTCCAAGGTTCATCTCATGTAATTTTTCTACAAGGATCAATGATCTTTCTTGATAGAAATTAGGTACTTTAGGGAGGTCAATTCTCTCATCCCCTAGCACCTCGTGGAGGTTTACACTAGGGGATACATCCTTTATTTTCATTTTTTCTACATCTAAAAGTGCCACAAGGTGGTTTTCACTAGGGGATGTTATTTTTATTTTTATATTTTTGTGACTAAGAGTTTGGATTGTCTCCCCAAAGTATGCGGATGTGTTTAGTTCTATGATATAGCCGACCTTGTGGTCTCCAAGGGGAAAGTGATCTCTAACCCCCATCATTTTAGCTATTGTTTTGTCATTTTGTGCGAAATCAAGGAGAGGTCCTTATTGGTCCTAATCTATGAGTTGGGGATAGATGAGGGGTAAGTCATTGGATGTAGATGGCATGGTGGTTAGGGTATAGATGGTGCATATAGATGATTCAAAAAGTTTGGTGAAATCATTGAAAGAGTCTTGATGGTCCTATTCATTGATGTTATCTATCGCAGGGAATGCCTCAGTGACCTCGTTCAAGATATACTCAGTATTAGTGGAGGTGGACTCTTGTTTTCCATACCCTAACCCATGGAGATATGGATTCCTTGTTGCTTGAATAGACTCAACAATTCCTTGTTCATGGAGACCTATACCACCTTCTCCTTTGTAGCCCATGTATTTGATGATTTCGAGACCTTTTCCATAGATCTTTGTTGGGAGGGTAGGAGCTTCTTGTTAATCTTCATCCTTGTATAACCAAGAGGATATGTCTTCAAGAACATCTTGTTCAAGGAGGTGCTTTTTCTCAAAGTTTGGTGACGGCTTGCATTTGATGACAACTGTCGAGACTTTGTCTTCTTTGGGGGTGCCAAATGTCTTAGGGGTGTTGGTAATAGGGCCACACAAAATGTACCATGTAGGTCATATTCACCACATTCCATGTTACTTACTTTGACCTTGACCTCGGGAGGAGTGGATATTTGTGATGTGGTTGTGATGTTGGAAGGATCAATGTATGAAGTGGACGATGTAGGATTAGTATGGGAGATAGATGTTTTAGTGGCATTGTTGTAAGGGCAAAAAGTGTGGTCATGTCCTTCGAAGAAACTACAGTATTGGAAAGGACGAGGGTCGGCATAGATAGTGATTTTTGTGCCGTTGTGGGGAAATTTTAGGCATTGGTGGAAGGTGGATGGAATGGCTTGCATGGCATGAATCCATGGTCAGCCGAGGAGGATGTTATATGGGAGGTCAAGATCAAGTACTTGGAATTTGGTTTATAAAATCTTTTGTCCCACTTGGATGGGAAGCTTGATGGTGCCTTCAGACAATCTTTTAGAGTCATCATATCCTTTGATAGTTATACACTCACTAGAGTCCACAACCACATCGGAATATCCCAAAAATTTTAATAGTTTTAGAGTGCAAAGATTTAGGCCAGAGCCACCATGTATTAAGACTCATTTGATGGTATGTTTATGCATTAGGACTTTGATGTGTAGGGCTTTGTTATGTGTGGTATTAGAGGTGTGTAAATCCTTTTCCGAGAAGGTGAGGTGGTGAGGTGATGTGATGTGGCCTACCATGGCTTGGAATTGATCAACATTCAAGTTGGTAGGGAATTGGGTTTCCATTAAGGCTTTGTCGAGGACTTCCTTATGGAGAGGTGATGTGCGTAGTAATTCAAGGATGAAAATTTGTGTGAGAGTTTTTTCGAGGTGACCTAGGAGGTTGTACTTGTGGGTGGATGATGGATTAGTAGGTGTGGATGTAGAAGGTTGATCATTGGTAGGGGCTCCATGGATGGAGATGCGACCGTGACAGGTAGTAACGACACAATTAGGTGTTTTGGATCTAACGGTGATGGTATTGACATGGTTGGAATAATCTTCTATTCGACCCACAAAAGAATCAAAAGAAGGAGGTGGCATGACGTTGTATGTGTTGAAATTAAGGCAGACAACTAAGAGGGGTGGTGAATCAATTGTCACAAAATTTTTATCTTTTGTTGCATTTAATCTTCTTTACCACTTATTAATAGATTAATGATATAACCATGAAAGCATGAATCAACAACACATGAGTAGAAACATAATTAACACACATAACACCAGGATTTTTACATGGAAACCCGGTTAAGAGAAAAACCACGGTGGGGGTTAATCCACAAGATTTATTCTCTGTTAAAAGAATAGAAAAATGGGAAGGCACTTGCCTTTGGGCACACTACCCAGATCTCACTACTCAAAGGAGGCTCATTGCCTACAAAAATATTCACAAGGTTAACACTAAAAGGTTGAATTGAGAAACAACATCTTCTCCGTGCCAAGGTTCAGTTCCGTTGAAGCGCACAACACCTTTGCTCTGGCCCCACTCACTTCCTCACTATATCTACATCTTTGCTCACATCCACACATTTCCACAACTTCACAACACTTATTTATACATGACATCAACTTTGGAACGAACATCAAAGTCAGCCTTACAATCATCTATCTAGAACATTCTCCAAGATAGGCATTACAAACAATTACAATCACAAGACTTAAAATACTTCATGCAAACCATTACACTGTTGGGAAAACATAGTTGGGACTGAAATCTTCCTTGAACAACATGCCACGCTCCATAGAATTCTTCTTAGATCATCCGCAACACGCATCAAGCATCTGGTCGGCCAAGGCTGGAAAGAACAACAACACCCAAGAAGAAATCTTTAACTACGAGCTCAATCCTCAATGCAGACCACCAACAGAATAGGCACACCATCCAAAAACCACCACAAGCACAATGAAATCAACAAGAACAACCGCACCACCTCAAATCACCAGAATCACTTTCACCTTCATACGGGAACTTAAGAACACTGACTATCATGACTGTCACACTAGAAAGATTGCTTGTGGACCTCCAAACCACAAACCACTTGAGTTGAGGACACACACCAACATCCCAAACATACCTCTAGATCCGCAAACCATAATATTCCAATGCGGAGCAATCCAGACCAAGTTCTGTCACTCTGTTACCTCTGAACAATTACAAAACCCAGTTCTACTCAGATGGCCATAACTTCACCAATCCTCCATGCGGACCTATCAAATCTTAACTGGAGCAACTTCATACAATCCTCTACAGAACCCTTTAGTCCGCAGACTCTGATCTTCATCTCACTAGAAATGCGGAGCAATCTACTTTGCTGAACTGCACTATCTTCATTATTTCTGACAAAGAGATATGTTGGCACCAATGACAACACATCATATGCACATATTTGCAACAATCTCCCCCTTTGTCATTAATGGCAACATATGATGTAAAAAATTGATTCAACCATCAAGACAAGGACTTCTCCACCTTTGTCTTATCACACATGCAACCACTTTCTTCACTGCTCCCCCTTTCACTAGCAACTACTTACTTCTAAGTTTTTCACATGACTTTTCTCCCCCTTTGACATCAATGGCAAAGGGCACATATTTGCAATCATCTCTCACCCTTTTTGTTTCTTAGACAAAACCAAACTAAACTCCAGAATTAACATACTGACTACTCCCCCTAAGTAGCATCCCCTTAACACCAATCCAGATCACAAGATATGATTGTGAGTTCCACCAGACTGATGCACACTAGTGTACCTTAGTTCTGAGCAGGAGGGGTAATAACCCCTAGCTTCCCTCTGAGATACTCAAAAGTGTCCTTAGGTAGAGGCTTAGTGAAGATATGTGCAATCTGATCCTTTGAAGGAACAAACTCCAATCTGACTTCATTCTCATTTACCTTCTCTCTCAAAAAGTGAAACTTGATGGATATGTACTTTGTCTTTGAATGCAACATCAGATTCTTTGAGATGTTTATTGCACTTGAATTATCACAGAAGATTGTAATAGGCTCTTCAAACACAATTCTGATATCCTTCAACATTTGCTTCATCCACAAGACTTGAGTATAATTACTTGCTACTGCTATATACTCTGCCTTTGTAGTAGACAGAGATATTGCCTCCTACTTTTTGCTCAACCAAGAAACCAATCTCTTTCCCAAGAAAAATGCACCACCACTAGTACTCTTCATGTCATCCACATCTCCTACCCAATCAACATCTGTATATGCATGAAGAGTGAAATCATCATCCTTAGAATACCATAAGCCATAATCAGATGTCCCCTTCAAATTTCTAAAAATTCTTTTGACTGTTACAACATGATATTCTCTAGGATCAGCCTGAAATCTAGCAACAAGGCCAACTGCATTCATAATATCACGTCTGGTATGAATCAGATAAAGCAATCCTCCAATCATTGATCTATACCTTTTCTGATCTGCCTTAGGGAAATCATCATCTTTACTCAACTTGCATTTGGTTATCATAGGTGTACTTACTGGTTTTGAATCCTCCATTCCAAAAAATTTCAACAACTCTTTCACATACTTAGACTGAGATATGAAGATGCCCTTATCTATCTGAATGATTTGCAGACCCAAGAAGAAATTCATTTCACCAAGCATAGACATCTCAAATTCACTTTACATTTGATCAACAAAATTTTTACACATGCTCTCATTTCCACCAAAGATGATATCATCAACAAATACCTCAACAATCAAGATGTGTTCATGATCAATTTTGAAATATAGATTACTATCAACTGTGCCTTTGCTAAAACCTAACTTTAGCAGATACGTATCTAATCTTGCATACCAGGCTCTTGGGGCTTGTTTAAGTCCATACAATGCTTTCCTCAATCTGCAGACCTTATCTGCTTGATCAGACAACTGGAAACCTTCTGGTTGCTCAATGTAGACTTCTTCTTCCAACTCTCCAATCAGAAATGCTAACTTGACATCCATCTGATAAACTTTGAAATCTTTGTAAGCAGCAAAAGCAAGAAATAATTTGACTGCTTCGATTCTTGCCACTACAGCAAAATTTTCTTCAAAATCAATTCCCTCTACCTAAGAATATCCTTTGCACACCAATCTTGCTTTGTTTCTCACAACTTCACTATCTTCATTCAATTTATTCAGGAAGACCCACTTAGTTCCAATTACATTTTTGTTTTCAGGTCTAGGAACAAGATCCCAGTATGGTTCTTTTTAATTTGCATTAATTCTTCTTCCATTGCTTTTACCCAACTTTCATCATTACAAGCTTCATTCACTGATTTTGGTTCAATCTTTGAAATCAAACAATATTCCACTTGTTCTTCAACAATTCTTCTTCTAGTTTGAACACATTTATTTTTTATCTCCTATGATCTGATCTTCAGAATGATTCAACCTTACATACTTGGGAGTTTTGGGATTCTCTTGAAATTTTGATTCTTGAACTTGTTCCTCAACATTTGCACTAGCTTCTTGAGTCACTGGATTCTCCGGGACAATCAAAATCATTCCTTCATTTGGACTTTCATTTTGATCTTCTGATTCATATCCACAAGACTTGGTAGGCCTCTCCTTGCTTTCATCAACCTTGACATTAGCACTTTCAACAATCCTTTTCAATCTCTTATTAAAGCACCAGTATGCCTTGCTTTGGTTAGAGTAACCCAGAAATATTCCTTCATCACATCTTGCATCAAACTTGCCTAGATCTTCATCTCTCTTAATATAGAATTTACTACTAAAAATTCTGAAGTATTTTACAGTAGGAGTATGACCAAACCACAGTTCATAAGGTGTTTTACCAGTATTACCTTTAATTTGCACCCGGTTAAGAGTATAGACAACAGTACTCACAACCTCTCTCCAATAGACATGTGGAACATTTGCCTCCATCATCATGGTTCTAGAAGCCTCTTGAATGGTCCAGTTCTTCCTTTCCACAACTCCATTATGCTGAGGAGTCCTAGGAGTAGATAACCGTCTTCTTATTCCATGCTTTTCACAAAATGAATTAAACTCACCAGAGATAAACTCTCCACCTCTGTTAGGTCTCAGACACTTTATCTTCACCCCAATCTCATTTTCCACCCTAGCCTTGAAAACCTTGAATCTATCAAGAGCCTCTGATTTCTCTCTCAAGAAAGTGACCCACCTCATCCGAGAGTAATCATCAATCAACAACATAAAGTATCTATCTCCTTGCAAACTCCTAACTCTGGCAGGACCACACAAATCAGTGTGCACAAGTTCCAACAATCTACTTGAAAATTGTTCTTTACTTTTGAATGTAGCTCTATTCTGTTTGCCCAGCTGACATTCCTTAAACATGCTATTAGTAGGTTTCACAAGCTTTGGAAGATCTCTCACAGCCTGAGTAGTACTTATCTTGACAATGTTATCAAAGTTTACATGACACATTCTCCTATGCCATAACCAACTATGATCAATCTGAGCAATCAAACAACTTTTACCAGTACCACTTAAATGAAAGATATTACCTCTAGTCTATGTACCAGATGCAATCTCAGTTCCAGAGCTTTCCAAAATTCTGCATTTTCCATTCTTGAATCAGAGATCATATCCTTTGTCAACCAACTGTCCAACACTGAGAATATTATGCTTCAACCCTTCCACATACAAAACATCATAAGTGTTATTCTTACCATCAAAAGAGATGGATCCTCTGCCACGGATTCTACCAGTTGAATTATCTCCAAACTTCACAATTCCACCTTCATATCTTTCCAAACTTACAAACTTACTTTTGTCACTAGTCATATGATGAGGGCATCCACTGTGAATCACCCATTCATCCTTCTCTTCAACCTGAGCAGCCAAGGCACTTTCCATATTCACACAGCTAGCAAATTCAATAGGCACCAGATCTTCTTCTTTGATAGCAATGAACACCCATTCATTTCTAGAGGTACTTCCCATATCAGATTCATCATCTGTGACTCCTTCATCAACAACTTCTTAGACATAATAGCATTTCCTCTGAACCCTAGGTTTGTTAGGGTTTGTCTTTGAAACCCTCTCTGGACATCTTGAAGCAAAATGACCAATCTTATTGCAAGCAAAACATTTGAAATGCAACTTTCCTTCATACTTACTAGATCCTCTTGGTAATCTTTTGGCAATAAGGGCTTCGAGTTCTTCAATCTTAGATTCATCTTCTTCAAGTTCCTTCCTTGCCTTCTCATATCTGGTTAGTCTTCTTGAAGAACTTTTACCTGGATCAAATCTTTGCTTTCCAAAAACACTAGCTTTAAATGTAGATTTTGATTTAGGAAGAGAATCACTAAACTCACTCATTTCAAATGCTAAAAGCTTGCCAACCAACTGATCCCTTGTAACATCTGTCACAGTCATGATCTCCTCAATAGCAACAACTCTATGCTTGTATGAAGTAGGTAAGGATCTGAGCACTTTGCCAACAATCTTTGATTCTTCCAGTTTTCCACTAGCACACCTGATACTGCACACAAGTTCATTCACCTTCTGCATGTAGAAAGTGATGTTTCATCTTCATTCATCCTCAAACTTTCATATCTACCCTTCAGGCTCTGTAGCTTGACACATTTGACATATGCATCACCTTCATACAGAGTTTCCAACTTCTTCCAGATTTCATGAGCAATTTTCAATTCCAAGACATTTGTCATTTCTCTATTAGTCAGGGCACTCAACAATGCTTCCTTAGCCTGAATGTTGTATTCAACTTCTTTGATTTGATCTGGAGTTGTAGGACCATTCTCTAGAGTATACTCATTATTAGTTATCAACCAATAAGGATCGCCCATGCATTGCAAATGACACTCCATGCAATTTTTCCAAAGAGAGTAATTTGTTCCATCAAATCTCAGACTGTCCTTGTATGTCGTGATCCTAGATCTCAAGTGGTCAACCTTCTTTTAGAGGAACCAGCTCTGATACCAATTGTTGAAATTAAGGTAGACAACTGAGAGGGGGGGTGAATCAGTTGTCACAAAACTTTTATCTTTTGTTGCATTTAATCTTCTTTACCACTTATTAATAGATTAATGATATAACCATGAAAGCATGAATCAACAACACATGAGTAGAAACATAATCAACACACACAACACCAAGATTTTTACGTGAAAACCTGGTTAAGGAAAAAACCACGGTGGGGGTTAACCCACAAGATTTATTCTCTGTTAAAAGAATAGAAAAATGGGAAGGCACTTGCCTTCAAGCGCCTGCCCAGAGCTCACTACTCAAAGGAGACTCACTGCCTACAAAAATATTCACAAGGTTAACACTAAAAGGTTGAACTGAGAAACAACATCTTCTCCATGCCAAGATTCAGTTCCATTGAAGCGCACAACACCTCTTCTCTGCCCCCACTCACTTCCTCGCTATATCAGCATCTTTGCTCACATCCACACATTTCCACAACTTCACAACACTTATTTATACATGACATAGACTTTGGAATGAACATCAAAGTCGGCCTTACAATCATCTATCTGGAACATTCTCCAAGAAGGCATTACAAACAATTACAATCACAAGACTTAAAATGCTTCATGCAAACCATTACAATATCGGCCAAACATAGCTAGGAATCAAATCTTCCTCGAACAACACACCATGTTCCATAGAATTCTTCTTAGATCATCTGCAACATACATCAAGCATCTGGTCGGCCAAGACTGGAAAGAACAACAACACCCAAGGAGAAATCTTCAACTACCAGCTCAATCCTCAATGTAGATCACCAACACAATAGGCACACAATCCAGAAACCACCACAAGCACAATGAAATCAACAAGAACAACGGCACCACCTCAAATCACCATAATCACTTTCACCTTCATATAGGAACTTAAGAACACTGAATGTCATGACTGTCACACTAGAAATATTAGCTTGCGGACCTCCAAACCACAAACCACTTGAGTTGAGGACACACACCAACATCCCAAACATACCTCTAGATCTGCAGACCATAATACTCCAATACGGAGCAATCCAGACCAAGATTCTATCACTCTGTTACCTCTGAATAACTGCAAAACCTGGTTCTACTCAGATGGCCATAACTTCACCAATCTTCCATGTGGACCTCTCAAATCTTAATTGGAGCAACTTCAAACAATCCTCTACACAACCCTTTAGTCCGCAGACTCTGATCTTCATCTCACTAGAAATGCGGAGCAATCTACTTTGTTGAACTGCACTGTCTTCACTGTTTCTGACAAAGAGATATGTTGACATCAATGAAAACACATCATATGCACATATTTGCAATAGTATGTTTGAATGGAAGATAAGGCTTTTCCTTTGTTATGATCCAGAAGTGGATCCTTGTATGCTTCTAAATTGGCATTAGGTGATTGTTTTGGAGGTTCGTCGATGGTTATATCACCTCTATCCACAAGGTCTTGGGTGCAATGTTGCAACCTCATGTAGTTAGATGTTTTATGCCCTTTCACACGATGATATTCACAATAGGCATTTTCATCAAACCAAGAGGGTTTAAATTGATTTTCATCATAAGGCTAAATGGGGGGTAATGTTATCAAATATGCTTTTACAAGGTTGTTCAAGACAATTTTGATAGGTTCCCCTAAAGGCCTGAATTTCCTCTTAGGTTTGTTGTTTTGTCTTGGTGGTCCCCTAGGAACATTGACATTATTGTTGTTTGTGGATGTACTTGGTGGAATGGGATTTTGTACATTTTGGACAGCCTTCACATTGGTGACACCTTCATTAAGGGTATGCTTATTTTTACCCCAAAAGTGAGGTTTGTCATTGGATTGTGCGTTGTTGTTCGTATGGGAAGTGTTGGTATTATTGTTGTTGACTTTGTTGTTGTTGTTGTTGGTCTTGTTGTTGTTGTTGTAAATTTTTATAGAGCCTTTAGCAATAAGGAATCTTTCAATGGTTGTCCCTTTGTCTATAACCTCCTCAAAGGTTGATGCACATTGGATTTGTAAATGGAACCCCATTTCTTGGTTAAGATTAGTCACAAACATAGTGACTAATTGTTTTTCAGGAATTGGCCAAGGGAGTTTTCTTGCTAAGCTTCTCCACCTTTGTAAGAAGGCGGTGAAGGATTCTCCACTCTCTTGTTTTGTGTTGCAAAGGTCGGTCATGGATATTTCATGTTCAAATTTATAGGAGAAATGATTTACAAATTTCTCTTCAAGCTCATGGAATGTCCTAATACTAGGGAGAAGATGAGAAAACCATTCGGTAGCTTGACCATCGAGGCTTCTAGGAAAGAGTCTCATTAAATATGTATCATTGTATGAGACTTATAGGCAAGCAATGTAAAATTCCCTAAGGTGTTCCCTAGGATCTCCCTTTCCTTTGTATTTGCCAAATTTTGGTGTTTCAGAAATTTTAGGAAAGGGTGGCATATGTATGGTTCTATCAAATGGGTATGGGAAAATATCCTTGAAAGAATATTATTTTCTTTTGTTTTCATGTTGCATATCATGAACCTTTTGGATCAAAGATTGCATAATGCTAGGTAAATCTTGGGTAGGTGGTAGTTGTGGAATGTGAGAACTCGTTGGTTATGGATTAATTGTTGGAGGAAAGGTGGAATTTGTTGATGTTGGGTGATTTGATTTTGTGGGATTTGGTTTTGATTTTGATTTTGATGGGTGAGGTATTGTTGGTAGGTAAGGAGTTGTTGTAGAACATGTGGCCGAATTTGTTGGTTTTGATTGGGATTTTGTTGTGAGGTTTGGATGGAAGATATAATAGGTGGTTAGGAGATTGGAGGTTATGCGTATGTGAAGTTGGATAAAGGGTTGTTGCATGGATTATTGTTAGGAATGTTGGACATATTGTAAGGTGGTTGGGAAAATAATTGTGTCATGAAGGCTATGGCATTGGCATCAAATTGAGGTACACTTGTGGAAGCACTTGTGTGCATGGTATTGTTAGGAATGTTAAGGGTGATTTGCATCGTTGATGTTGTGATAGTAGATGTTGATATGGTCATGGTATTTGGTGTGGTCGATGTGTTAGTAGGAATTATGTATGTGATGACATTTGAAGTTTGGGAGGTGTTAGGAATGTTATGAGATGTGGATGGTTGTGATGAGGTAGCGACATTGGTTCTACTAGCACCATTTTTAATGAGGAATTCAAGATATTTTGTGGGATCCAATTTTAGGACTCTATCTAATATGCCCATGGAATCGGCGTCTTGCATGAAGTCTAAAACATCTTGATCCACATTATTGATGCTTTATGGTGGGGCTATTGGTATGTTGGTGAAAGGATTTAGCATAGCATTAGCATCAAGGGATTGTTGTGGTTAATTTGTGGGATTATTGTTTTGATCGGTTTGAGGCATCCCAATGCCAAAGTTAACTCTAAAGGATTCCATGTCCTTGTTTTTCTTAGCTTGAGACCTTGTTAAGGGCATACAATGGATTGGGTGTAAATTTGGTTGGATTGTTGAAAGGTGGATGAAGGTTGAGACCTTAGAGAATGGATTTCAAAATATTGGACCCAAGGATAGGGGATGGTGGACTTTGGTATGATGAAAGGGATTAAAGATTTAGCCTTTAGAGAATAAAATCTCAAAATTCTAAACCTAAGGATGAGTAATGCTATGATATGGAAAGGTTTGATATAGGTTTTAGCTTTAGAGAATCAATCTCAAAATTTTTAAACCTAAGGATGATGTAAATGATGAAGGTATGAGGATGGATGAGAAACCTTAGAGGTTAAACCTCAAAGATAAATGGATGAATTGATTTTAAAAAAATTTGGAACTAAGAGGATAGATGAGTGGAAGGATAAATTGAAAATGTGGGGTAAAGGATGGATGACTTTTAGAAATTTGGGAAATGATTTTAGGGATAAATGTATAAGATAACCCTTAGAGATTAAATCTTAAAAGGATTTCTTAGACCAAGGTGACAATGTATATGTAGGTGAACAATGATTTTGAGGATGACCTTAGGATGAATTTGAAAGGGATGATGATTTGGAAATGGATGACTAAGAAGTACTTAGTATGGTTTAGATGATGATCAACCAAGGAAAAACTTAGATGATTTGGATATTGGATGACTAAGGATGTTGGATAATTTTGATGATGTTTGAAAAGGATTTTCAAATCAAAGGTGAGATTGAATAAATCTAGATCTTTGGATAATAAAAGGGGAATCCCTCTTTACTTAAGATAGAATTATGACCTTAAGAAAAAAGGGGAGGATTATTTTACTTGAAGGTAGACTAATGACCAACAAGCAAAATGGGATACCTTAGAATATATCAACTTAGGAGTTGTCTAGGCTCCTAAATCAGTTATTCTAAAGTTTAATAAAGGCTAATTTATAAAATCACTTAAGGTAGAAAAAGTATTAAGTACCCTATAAACAAGAGGATTTTAAGATCTATATTTAATTCTTGCACAAAATCTATTTGAGATATGACTTTGGATGTTGATTGATTTTTTTTAAGATTTTGGATAAATTTTGATTTTTGGATGTTGACGTTGGACTTTGGATAATATGGATAGGATTTGGATAAGGTTGGGTAATGTTGGGAGATTTAATTTGGACTAAGGTTGGGATGACTTGAATTCAAAATGAATTTTGGAATGGATGTGCAAAGGTCCAAGGATGAAAATCAAAATGTTCACCTAAGGAGGGATAATGAATTTGGATTGTGATTTTGGAATGAAATGATTAATGGGTAGACAAGGTATGATCAAAGATGAAATATCAAAATGATGTTTATCTAAGGTCAAATGGGATAGGGTAAATGGAGTTGGACAAAGTTCGGACTAGATTTGAGGATGAAAATGTGGACAAAGGTTGGACTAGACAATTGGTTGGTGATTTGAGATGAATGGACTATAATCAAGGGTCCAATAATTAAAATGATTTTCTCTAAGGTCAAAATGAAATGATGTGGGTGGATATGGACAAAAGTTTATGGATTATGATCAAAGGTGGATTTTGATTTTAACAAATTTTGACAAGGTGACCACGGATTTTGATTAGATAGAGTTCAAGGACCCCAGAACAAGTCCATAGACATGTGTAGGATGTGACCTGTAAATGACACCAATATCTAGGATTAAGGTGTCAAAATAGAGGGTAATGGCATCAAAACAAAGAAATATGGCACTGATGGACAGGTTTATGGTGCCATAGAAAATTGTGCGATAGATGAATTTTAAGGCACTAAATAGAGGGATTTTGGCGCTAAAGTGAGACAATCTTTGAGATTTCAACTAGGTTTTAGCAACTTTTGGAAAATTTTGGATTTTTGGCTCAAGATTTTGTATTTTTCAAGGGTAAAATGCTTTGATTTCAAGGTTCAAATGTTTGGTTTCAAAAAATGGGTCAAATGTTCAATGGTTTGATTTTCAAAGGTTCAAGTGGTTTTGGACAATGTTGATAAGATTTCTTGGCAAGTAGATACAAATCAAACAATCAAACACAATGGTTTTGGACTCAATGTATCAAAATATTTTTTACTTTCACAGGGTATAACATGAAGACACTCCAAGCACATTAACATCCTAGAAATTATTCAAGTAGGAGAGTATGAGACCATAAGCCCACTCGTTGCCTTTCTATAGGTGTAACGTGCAAGTCCCATGAGGAGGGAACTAACTACTTTTGATCACCCAAGATCGCTCATTACGTCATGAGGGGAGAGCATACATGGAATGCACATCCATTTCTAGCGAGCATTTGCACTTGGTGATAAATCAAATGTGGCTTGTGCAATGAGTAACTGCACGAGCCTAACTAGTATCCATTGCATTACAATCTCATATGACCGAAAGGTCTTAAGCTAGGATAATTATGAGCTTCTAGGGGAGTCCTCTAGCATACACAAGGTAATTGAGCCAAAGTCCATGAACAGGGGTGTCCCAATCGACTGACACTCAACCACTCAAGTCTTGGCAGACCAAGGGTCTTGAGGTCTATTTCTTGGAGGCGAGAGAGTCCTTCCTTTAAAGTTATCTTTCGAATCGTAATGCTTATATACCGCGACAGAACATGTGGTTGAGTTCATCCCTTGGGGTGATGAAATCCCCAAGTAGGCCTCCAAAGAAGAAACTACCCTCTTGTTTTTGATCCCCAAGATTGCACTAGGCAGGAGGGGAGAACATACACAAGAAAAGTAACCCCTTCGAGTAACACTTAAAAACATGAAAATGTTCACAAGTAGACTTTTGATCCCCAAGATCACCCTAAGATGCGAGGGGAGAGCATACGTCTACAAGTGAACCAAGCAAAGTACACAAATTCATTAACCTTCTAACTAATTTAGTGCGACTACACTAGTGAGAAAACAAAGCGTCTTCTACTAACGAAACCTGCAACAAAATTAGTTAGTAGTTTCAAATTTTGCCTTTGACTTGCATTCTTTTACCTGCACAAACGTGCCAGTACCCTGCACAGATCCTAAAAAGCTATTAACTAGATGGTGCTAAAACAGATAAAAAAGGTGCTACAACAGAGTTAAATCACGCTAAAAAATAGAAAGATGGCACTAAAAATAGAGAAAATGGTGCTGCAATTTTCAATTTCAAGGATTAAATAGACAACAAAACCTAAAATAAGCAAGACGCTAAAAATTAGGAAAATGGCACCAAATTCTAACATGGTGCTAATTTATCATGAAGTTTACCTATCTTACTTGTTGCTGCCTAGTCCAGTGACACTGTTCTGGGTGTATATGGTGCTAAACCATAGATTTTCCCCCAAACCTTCTCAAAAAAGGATGTTAGCTCAAAACAAACAGGTCAAAAGGGGTTAGAATGTTTCAAAAATCTTGCCAAGAAGCATCACAGGTCAACCAAAGAGAAAGAATGAGCTTGTTAGTAGAAAAATGACTTAATGTTCTATAAAATCTCTTCCTAATACATTCTAGGAAAATTTCACCATTATGACCCCCTATACCTGTTGCAATCTGATAAAAAAAGGGAGTTAAAGACTATGAAAAGTGTTAAAACTTTCAAAAAAGTAGCCTAAATTTTTTCTAAACCTAGAGTGCTAAGAAGTGTCGTGGAAATATGGTGCTAAAACAATGCCAAATGGCATTGAAATGGGGCCAAATGGTGCTATTACAATGAAATATAGTGCTAAACCAAGAGGTTATAGTGCTAAAGCTCCTTCTTGCTCAGATCCTTCAACAAAAACACTTACAAAAAGGTTAGTTTGGGACCATGGGGTCCCATCGGGCATGCCAAATGAAGATAAGAAAGTTAAGTAAGCATAAAAACATGAGATAAAACAAGCAAATAAGAGATTTATACCTTGTAATGCCTCCTAACTCCTCACTCCTTGATAAGGTGGAGGAACTTTCACCCTTAAGTCCCTAGCTATACCCAAACTAGTATTGCAATGTGAAATAATCACTATGTCAATGCAAAATGCACTAGAACCTAGCTCTAATGGAGAGAATTGGAGAGAAATTTTAGCATAATAGACTTGCTCTAAAATTGGATGATGAAATGGCTTGTGGAGGCTTGTATTTATAGGCAAATTGGAGGGGATTTTGATCCAACTGTGGAGATTGATTGTTGAGATCAATTGATGAGATTGATTGTGAGATGGAACAAAATTGGATGGTGGAGAATAAAAATGAATCTTTTATTCATTTTGAGGAATTAGCATTAAAGGTGATTTAGATGTGTGATGAAATTAAAAATTAATTTCCTTGGGAGGAGGTGGAATTAAAAATTCCATTTTATGTGGAAGTGTGAAGGTCATAAGACACATGTACATTTTTAGGCTCTTACATTTGTAAGCTAAAAATGTGGAAGATGTTTTATCATGAAAATGGTAAAAATGATTTGGAGGGTTTATGTATATTTTGCAATTTTTAATTTGCGGGTGTGCCGAGAGAAGGTGTTAAACATGATTTGACCAAGTTAATCAGGGTGATTAACTTAGTTAATGTGGCTGGAAAAAAATAGTGAGTGGGGTAATCAGGGTTTAGGATTAATCAAATAATGATTTATTTAATTAATCCAGGTCTAGGGGTCATATAGGCTAGGGTAGCTAATTAAATAATAGCTATTTAATCAACTAGGCTAGGTGGAGGCTAATTAGTAGGGCAAATTAATCAGATAAGTATGATTTATCTAATTAATTGGGTTTAGGGAAGTGGACAAATTAACTAAATAAATATTTGACATATATATTAAATTAATTGGGATGATGTTAGTAAGGTGTGACTATTGAATTAATTAAATTAATTTAATTTTCAGAGGTTAATTAATGGAGGATGGATGAATGGTTTAGGTGTTGGATGAGGAAATTAATTAAATAAAAATTTAATTAATTGACTAGACAAAGAATTAGTGATGTGGATGATGTCGAAGGGTGATTAGATGGTTAAGACATTTTTAGGTGTCTACAATTACCTCTCCTAAGGATATCCCACACCTCTACATTAAATCGAATGTTCTCACAATTTGAAGGCTCAATTCTAATTAGGTCTCCTCCCATGGTGTTTTTGAAACCAAGGGAATTGGTAGGGGCTATACCCTTAGCAATGTCATGTTGGTCTTTCCTAATATTAGAGCCAACTATCATAAAATGATATATCTTCAACTGAGCCAACCTCTAATGTGTCTCTTCATAATTACACACAAACAAGCCATCCCTTCCACTCATGGCAACCATATGGTTGGGTACGATAGGCAGTTGGATGCTAATCATTACACAATGCTTCTTCATGGATTTCAATTTTGATGTTATGAGGAAGAGTGTAGATATCCTCCCAATGTTTAACCTCTTCAACATGACCCCCTAAATTGGATAGGAGGTCCGCAAATGAATTCCCCTCTTTAAAAATATGTTTAATTTTAACACTTTCAAAATTCCTTATGATATCTTTGATTTCATCAATGGAAGCTTTATAGGACCAATGGGGATTGGCACTTGAGTTTATCATATCTATAATATTCTATGAGTCCACTTCTATAATAACTTTGATTGTACCTTTGTTTTTGTCTAGGATTATTCTCTGGAGAGTCACCAAGGCTTCAAAAAAAATATTGGTTTGAAATCCAAGGTTCTCGAAGAAGGCCTGAATTAATTGCCCACTGCTATTCCTAATCAATCCACCCCTTCCTGCCTATCTCGGGTTTCCTTTCATAGAGCCATCAAATTTAAGTTTTTACCATCTAGGATCAGGGGAGTCCTAAATTAGTTCTTTGTTGATTCCAATAATACTAAAAAATTATGTAGAACTAGCTCTCATTTTCTTTTTTGATTCTAGCTAACTAGTCTTTCAATTTCAAAAGCTAACTTTCTACACAAGCAATCTCCAAAAATCTAACTCATAATTATTGTTTCAACCATTAGAAACACATAAGCATTCATATTTAATTAATATTCCTATGGATTTAGATCAATCTTGAAAGGAGTTTGAGATGATAGAAATGCTTCCTATACTAATCTATGAGGAGAGATAATGCAGATTGACATAGACCTAACAATTTCTTATAATAAAATGACACATGCGCTTACATGAAAGTGACATGCAAAGACACACAATGACATACAACTCATGAAACACAAGTGAAATAGTATCACCTTGGGAAAACCTTTCTAGAAAAAAACTTAGCCTCCAAACTTGAACCAATTGTATTCCCAATAAAACCAATGGTTATAGTACAACTTTCAAGCCCAAACCTTTATAGGAGAACATACAAATTAATATAGTGCTCAAGATATTTTAACAGCATAATGATACTTGCAAAACATTATCATAAAACATCTAACTGAGCACTTAATATATAGGTATGTGAAAAATCACAAACCGCACATGGTTTCTAAAACCATGTGCAACGAACTATTAGCTAATTTTGACATCCATATACATGCACAAAATCCAACACCCAAATCAAGATTAGTTAATTAACAACTAATTAGAAATGACCACTACCAAACTCGGGCACTCAAGTAGTCTTATCCTACTTTTTACATAACCACTCCATGATTTTCTCCAAGTTTACAATTAATTCTTTCTCATCATTCTCTTTTATTTCTAGAAACTCTTACACACCTTACAAGTTGTTATATTTGCAATTAGCAATTTTCATGACGCTAAGTGAGCCTTACACTTGCCAAAATATAAATTGCATGTGACACCTAATGCCACTCCAAATGGGATGCCTCAAATATGTGGGCGCAATACATAAACAAATAATTAAATAAAATACTTGAAACATTATGTCAAGGCATATGACATCTATCCCAACATTCTCTCAATTGTCATGTACCTTGCAAGAGAATAAGGGAAACTTCATCAAACTGTGGACTGATTTCAAGGGGCCGAGTGGCCCATAGACTCACTACACCACCTAAACTTCTCAATCCTCACATGTTTCATAAATGCATTTATAAAACAATCCAAAGTGTCAACCTTTTCTAGCATCACCCTCTCATCCTCCATCATGTCATGAATAAAATGATACTAAACATCAATGTGCTTGGTTTGTGAAAATTCAAGTTCTTTGCCAATTTGATGGCACTTTAACTATCAAATTCAATATGAATTAGCCCAACATTTAAACACAATCTTTGAATTAGATGGCCTCTTTATAGTCATGAGTAATTGCTAGATACCCTATTTCTATCATGGTCAAAGAAACCATGGCTTGTTTCTTATCCATCCAACTTATTGCACTACCAAACATGTTAAAAACTTAACCACTAGTAGATCTCATACCTAATATGAGTCTACAAACCCTTGTATATCCATCACAAAACTATGAACATCCCTTGCTAGAAGTTTCCCTTTGTTGTTGACAAAGTTCAAAATAGTGGTGATGAAGTGATAGTGCCAATGAAGGCACTTGATAGAAAATAGAGTAATCTGTAGTACCTTTCGATATCTTAAAACCCTCTTTAATGTAGCCCAATGATCCCATCTAGGATTAACAATGAAACAATTCAAGATTTGGTTTGGTGCAGACCAGAGCATGCATCAAACTACCAATTACACTATTGTAAGGAACATAAGACATATCCTCCATCTCACTAGGTGTAGTAGATAAACACTACTCAACTAATAACTTATCCCTTTCTGAAATAAGAATACTCACTGATTTTCTATCTATCATGTTAAAACATTGTAATGTAAGCTTAACATACTTACTCTAGCCCCCCAAAGCTTTCTATTTGTTTGATCTTTTCTAATCTCTATACCAAAGATAAACATAGCAACCTCCAATTTGATTATATCAAACTATATAAAAAAATTGAGATTTCAAGTCCCTAATTACATCCTTAATGTTACTAAAAAACAACATATCTATATACAATGCATGATAACAAAGAAATGACCACCATCCTATTTATAGTAAAAACAATGATCTAATTTGTACCTCACAAATCTCAATCTAAACACAAAAGGATTAAACTTCTAATACCACATTCTAGGTGATTGTTTGAGACCACAAATATTTTTCAATCTACAAACTAATGACTCCTTACTTTTTACAATATACTGCTTTGGCTGCATCATATTAAGTCACCATGTAGGAAAACTATCTTTAGATACATCTGTTCTATCACAAGATCATAAGTTGCTACAACATATAACAAGAACCTAATAGATGTTAGGTTAGCAACTAATCTCACAAAAGTCTATCCCCTCAACCTAGAAATACCATTTTACAACCAATCTCACCTTGTGCTTCTCAACACTATCATTTGAACCAAACTTCTTCTTGAATACCCATTTGTAGCTAACAAACTTCCTTCCCTCTGACAAATAGACCAATTATAAAGACTCATTCTTTCTCAACACAACCATCTCCTCATCTATGGATAATCTCTAGGACTTATTGTCATCCATCTTCATTACCTATTTCATAGTTTGAGGTTCATTAGTGTTAGTAATCAAAGAAAAAATGTAACAAAAATTAGGTGGGTTATGCCTCTATGGTTTCCTCTTCTACCAAGTGGACCTTCTCAAAAGCTGAGGCAGAGGTTCTTCCTTCTTCGAAATTGAAAATGTATTGGTAATGTCCTCATTTGGTCCAACTTGAACCTTTGGTTTAGCATCTATCACAACCTTCCTGATCTTTGGTTATATCTAAACAATTGTCTTCCCATCCTTCTTTGGCTACATAATTATAGAATATATGATCTCCTTGAAGGTTACAATTTGAATGTAGATAACTTTCCCAATCATACGATCCCAACACTTGTACCCTTTTACACTGACATCATAGCCAATGAAGAAAAATTTCATTGCCTTATAATCCAACTTTGAATACCTCTCCTTAGGAACATGAGCATTTAATTTGCAACAAAAAACATAAAGATGCTAAAGTAAGGGATTTTTGCTTGCCCAAACCTCCATAGGGGTTTTTTCAACAAAAATTGATGTAGGAGACCTATTGATTGGGTAACATGTAGTAGTAACCACCTCTGCCTAAAATTATATGTTCCAATCTAGTCCAATTGAGAAAACTTCTATCCCTCTCCATCAATATCTTATTCATGCATTTTGCAACTCCATTTTGTTGAGGGGTGTATGGAGTTGTATTATGCCTTTCTATGCCATTCTCCTAACAGAATCTGTCAAACTTTATAGATTAGTACTCACCACTTGGTGTAGTCATGGGTGGAAGATCTAATGAAGATTATCCAACCATGCAGCCTAATGAACAATCACACAATGGTTACACAATGGAACTTTAATGAAACAACAAAACAACAATATGATCTTTATTGATTCACAATCATGAATAAATTATAGTTTGTTGCAATGGGCTTCCAACATGCTAGGGCTCAACCATTTGATAAAATAAATGAGCACAATTATGTGTGAATTATAGATTTCAAAAGATATTACAATATAACCTAATGTTGAGTTGAATTACTAAACTAACTATCTTATAACTAAATTGACTTCCTTTAAATGATCATGAGAAATGTTACATAGCAACTCCCAACCTTAGGAATGATTTATGCTAGCCACAAGGTAGTACAAAATTTGATGCCTTGTGAAATGTGTACTCATCCAAATGTGTAGAATCAACCTTCTAGAATGGATGCAGTGATGATGGATCAATGAGTCTCGATGTGATTCCTACCAAAATCTCTTCTAAGTCCAATGAATCTGTAAATACATTCCTTTCTTGCCATAAACTTCAAAAAGGTGCTGCTACAAGCCTTGAACAATGAAACTGGATGTTATTTTTGTTGGAGTCAAGGACAACACTGAGAGGGGGGGTGAATCAGTGTTGTGTAAATTCTTAACTTTTTGCAAACTTTATCTTACAAGACAAATAGAAAGGAAGACATTAATGATTTGTTGAGCTCATATGCACAAGACTGATAGTGAAAGATGTGAACCAAAAACTTATAAGCAAAACACAAATATGCACACATAGAGACAAATTATGACACAGAAATTTTTGGAGTGGAAAACCCTCTCGAGGTAGAAAAACCACTCAAAGTTGCCTCACTGGCTTCTTCAAAATCTCACTGGTTACATGAAGGTCTCACTGATCAAAGAAGCTTCACTAGCTTTACAAGATGCCTCACTTGCACACACAAAGGTCTCACTGACCACAAGCCTCACTGGCATAGGAAGGTCTTACTCACCAATTCAATTGTCCTCATCAAAATAATGTGCAAGACATGATTGCTTCTCAATCTGATTTGCACCATTCATGACCTGTAATCTCTGAGTGTTGCACCATTCATGACCTATTATCTCTAAGCATACTCAAACCAATCTGCATACTAGTCTTATTATCTTTGTTCAATCAATTCACAATTCATTCACCTGATTATCTCTGCATAACAATTCACCTCATGTAGTCAATTGCATATTGTCTTTGTGATTCAATCTAAAAGTTTGTTGCACAAGGAGATCTTCATCACAACATTTTTGATCCTTACACAAACTCTCATACAAAAATCTGACCATATTGTCACTCTTTGTATCTGTATATATATAAGGGAAAAACTTTTGATCTTCCATCTTTAAAACTTGATTGCTTTTTCATTATCTTCAAATTTTCCTTCACTTGTAAGAAAGCTAATTTGACTTTGCATCTGAAACAAAAATCATATATTTCATCTTCCTCAATCTTGTTGAAGCACCTTTAAATTCTTTTCCAAAACTTCACATAACAAAATCTACAATATTCCATTTTTGTCTGCAAATGACCCTTCATATTCAAAATCAAACTTCCCTGTATTAAAAAATCTTCTATTCAATCTGCCCTTAGAGACAATAGAATCTCTTTCAAAACATGATTTTCATCTGAAAATAAAATAAAATCATATTCATGGAAAAACAATCAAATCCTACTTTCTCTTCATTTTCATCTTCCTCTTGCCCTACAATAAAAATATTCTTCAAATGATTTAATAAATCTGCCCCCCCCAAAAAAATTCTCTCTCTATTCATATTCTCAAAAATAAATCTTCTTTAAAAAGATAAAGGAAAAAGACAAGCAAAGTCTTTTTCAAAATGAAAATTTCCTTCCAAAAAAATGCTTTTAAACTCTCCCATATCTTGCCTTATAAAATTTCTAATAATAGACTGCAGTCATAAAACTTATAACTCCATCCTTTAATCTTCAAGTGTCATGGGAATGAAGAGGAGAATATAAAAAAAATTAGAACTAAATCTCCTTAAAATCTTTTTGAAATCTGCACCTTTTAAAAATTTCTAATAATAGCCTTTTAAAAGGCTCTCCCACTTCCTCCTTTAATTTCCATGATGGAGAGCTTTTTTTTAAGAGAATAAAATCTTTTAAAACTCGTGAAAATCTGCCCTTTACGAAAGAAGCTAAAAATTAGCTTAAAATATTTTTTTTTTAAAGACTAAAATTAGTCTAAAAAAAATCTTTTATTTCTTTCTTCAACATTCAAAAACTCTTTTTTTTTTTAAATTTCATAAAGATATGACATAAAGGGGATCAATAAAAACAAAATTTTTAAATTAAAAAGCAAAGCCAATGATGGTTTATTCGCATTCCCCAATAGCCTTTGATTTCCATGAGCTCATATGATGACCGTTGACATAACCACAAAGATCATGATGAACCTCATCACAAATTTGATGACTCTGCCACATATTTCCTTGCAAGACCAAATCATATCACATGCCTTGACATCAATGGACCATCTAATGATTCTTTTGCATTTCTCCTATCTCATGAGATCCTTCTAAGATTGTAACTTCTTGAACTTGAACATGAGATACTTTGATTTATAACAACAACCTCTTATGACAATGCAATTATTATATGTGTTAGTTGAGAAATAGATCAAAGCACACAGAACCTTCAACACATTGCTTCTTACTTTGGTGATCATTATCACCATGTCACTTACCTCTTATCTTGAACAAGACTATTGAGAAGGCATCCTGAAATCATAAGACTGTGAACCCATCATCACCTGATTATTACCATCACTAATTAATATGGCTTTGAACCTATCAACTTGAACCCATGAATGCATGTGAACACGTGAAGAACCTAAAACACCTCAACGAAGCAAGTCAATCAATGAACATATGAATATTTCTGTGACAACACTTTTTTTAACCTCAACAACCTAAAGTGAGACATTCACACCATGAAATAACCATTGTCACCAACCATCCAATTATCTGCAAGAACAATGACATCCCAAAGAACATAACAATATATCTTGAGTGTGAATAAACAAACTGCTCCTATCAATCTGCAATGAGTACAAAGAAGATCTCCTGATTTATAACAACAATCCTGCATCATCATTTCTTGAACAAGAACATACATGTGAACTCCTGTATGATCAATATCAACACCTTGTGAACCTGCAACACCTTTTGACATCAATGACAATCAATTCAAACACCTTTTTGACATCAATGACAATTTACCTTCATCAATATCCCCCTTTGTCATTGATGGCAAAACTATATGGTGCAATTTCTCTTTCTCCCCCTTTTTGACAAAGGCTGAAAAATAACTTCCCTTGAGAACAACTCCACTAAAAGAAGTTATAGCTTGTTCATACCAATTACAACCACATTGCATAATGAGAACTTTGAAGACATAGACTCATGTTATCTTGTTATCTTCATATCAACCAAAAAAATTGAGATACCTCTTACAAAAAAACTTTGATACCACTTCAAAAACTAGAAGCACACAATTTGCACATACCTTCCTGAAACATATTAATGAGGAAGACCATCAAAGAACATGTCAAATTATTACACCAAGAACACTTCCAAATGAACATAACTTGACATCCAGTCCACAATCTTCTTTTGGTACTATCTCCAATCCACATTCTGAAGCATAGATCATTATTGAGATCCTCTAATCTCATCTTTTGACAAGATGAAGAAAGACATATATGAACTTGACTCATGATGTTATGATGACTATTTTTGAGAAGAACAATCAATCTGCAACAACCTGCAACCACTTCTTGACATTAAAGATAATGAAGATCATCTAAAAAGAGTGAAGGCTATCTTGATGAATACCATCCTCCTGTTCCTGCACATAACACCTTTTACAACACCATATCAAACCTGAAATATTCAAAACTATATCTAAAACTTATTGCAAGAACTGATGACTTTTGACTTTATCATTCAAATCAGCCAATCAAGATCTTCTTGCAACAAACATTTTGCAAAACCAAATGCAGAGACACATATTTGACTTCTTCCATTTTCAAGTTCCTCAGTCACCATATTCAAACATCTGATGAGAGTTCCTTGAGAACATATTAACTGAAGCATATGTAAGTATCAACATGATATGAACAAGATAAGATACTACACCTCATCAATCTCCTTGTGCATTAAACTCTTCAGCAACTTATCAACACCTTGTAAGCACCATGAACCACTAAACATGTCACTAATCATGAACACCTGTATTACTAACAAACACTGAAACTCAATATCATCAGAAAATTCATTTAAAACATTATTAGGCAAGCATGATAAAAAAAAACAAGATCATCATATTGATAAACGTCAACTAATCTCCTCCTATAACTTCTTGGGGATAATTGATAGGACATGAACAACTCCCCCTCACACCATGCTAACTATTATTCGACTGATGATGTAACTTGTGCAAGATGCACAAGTTTAGGATTTGTCTTTTTTTCACTTTGTTTTTGCTTCCACACTTTCATAGGTTCTTGCTTATGTTCAGATTTCTTTATCCAAACCTTTTCAACCTTGTTCTTTTTCCAATCTATCAAACCAAGTAAAGCTATTCTTCCAAACCTTCTGTAACTATATCCTTTGTGACCAGGAGAATTACACTTGAAAAAAACAATATTAGTATTCCTGATTGAAGCAAAATGATTTCTTCTGCAATTAACTGATTTGTGTCCAAATTGATTACAAGTATAACAATAACCATTAAATGAATAATTATACATGTACATGTATGCTTGTCTTACATGAGCATTTCTTTTGAAATTTCTTCTCCTTTGATTATGCATTTTAAAAAAATCGTCTTTGATATTTATTTCAGTTTCTGACTTCTTTTTGTCTTCAGGAGCACTAGCATGAAGATCAATTTTCTTTCTAGGAGTTTCTCTGGCTTTTGAACACTCTCCTTCTTCAAATCCTAAACCAGTAGTGTCTTTATGAAGCTTCTGTTTGCCCAACATCTCATATAACTTGTATGTACTTTCTTCAAATTCCTGATACTTCTTAGACAAAACTTTGAGACCATCATAATCTTTTCTAAGTTTGATAATTTCACCCTCTAATTTTAGATTCTCAATCCTTCTAACTTCAAGGTCAGATTTTGAAACATCAGCTATCCTCTTAGCTTCCTCAATTTCAGTCTTTAATCTAACAATTAATTTGTCTGAATCATCAATATATGTCCTTAAACTCATAATCTAACATCTGGCCTCTTCAAGATCTAAAGATACACTTTCAAGGTCTGAAAGTGCTTTGTCTTTAGATTCTCTTTCTTGTTACAGCTGCAACTTTAATTTCTGATTCTCTTTCTTATATTTCTTGAGTTTAGTTAGAGCATATATGAGCTCTCCTTCCATATCAATCTCACAATCTTGTTCATCATATTCCTGATCACCACTTATGATATTAGCTTCTTCTGAAAGAGATTGAACCTCAACTCCTCCATTTGAAAGTCTCCTTTCATTGCCACTTTCTTCACACACCAGAGTGTCCTCTTCTTTATCATCATCTTGATAAATTCTTTTCAATTTCCTCCACATATCCTGAGCTATAACACAATTCATAACTTTACAAGAAACATCATTAGATAGAGCATACAATATGGCCTTCTTTGTCATTTGCAGTAACACAATACCCATTCTCAACTGACATCAAAACACCATATCCTAAAGAGGATAAATAAATTTTCATTCTAACATACCATACAAAAAAGTCTGAACCATCAAAGAAAGGGACTCCTGAAAACTCTTTCTCTATTTTAATACTTGATTCAACTTGTGAAGCTTCTTTATCAACTGATTGAACATCAACATCTAAATTTGATATGGATGATGTCGTTTGTGTCTTTTGACCAGAATGAAGCTTGACATTTCTCATGTTCTTATTTCTTCTGCACTTACCCATTGAACTCCACACACAGGACCTACCCAAGCTAATTAAGCTTCAAAAGGGAACCTAGGCTCTGATACACATGTAGGAGTCCAAGACAACACTGAGAGGGGGGGTGAAGCAGTGTTGTGAAAACTTTTAACTTTTTCAACCTTTTAATTTACAAGACAAAGAAGGAGGAAGACATTAATGAATTGATCAAACAAAGATAATGAGAATAGTATGCAGATTGATTTGAGTTGATGAGAAGTATGGTGATATGACAGACACGTGTAAAAGAAGAAGTGATTTGTATTGAAACAGAGAAACCCTCTAAATTCTTGATTTTAATTTGAGTATGAATTAGGGGTTGGTGCTCCTTGAAGTTGGTGATCCTTGAAGTTGGTGCTTCTAAACATTGTAACCAGTGAGGTTTTCACTTAAGCCAGTGAGGATTTTTGAGTGGTTTTTCTACCCAAGAAGGGTTTTCCACTCCAGAAATCTTTGTGTCATAATTTGTCTTTATGAGTGTACTTTAGAATGCTTTATTCACATGTCCTTATTCATGTTTATATATTATCATAATTGTGAATATATGTTTAACAATTCATTGATGTCTTCCTCCTTCTTTGTCTTGTAAATTAAAAGGTTGAAAAAGTTAAAAGTTTTCACAACACTGATTCACCCCCCTCTCAGTGTTGTCTTGGACTCCTACAATTTTGTTATGTTTGGTAATGAGTTAGAAATTGAATTATGCCTTTGTAGTGATCATAATCTTTTAAAAATTGAATGTGACGCTGTAGGCTTAGTGTATAACATGTATTCCTAACCATGGGGTGAAATGCACAAATGTGGTGAAATGTGGTAAGTGTTGGAGTACAAGACAACATTGAGAGGGGGGTGAATCAGTGTTGTATAAACTTTTACAAGTTTTTGCACCTTTTAATTTATAAGACAAAGGGAGAAGAAGACATCAATAAATTGTTAAACACATATGCACAAGTATGATAATGAAAAGTATGAATCAGGACCTTAAGAACAAATCATTAGGACACATGAACATATGAAGACAAACAAAAACATAACACCTGATTTGATGAGTGCAAAACCCTCAAGGGGAAGAAAAACCACTCTGAAATGCTTCACTAGCTTAATAAGAAACCTCATTGGTTACAAACAGGTCTCACTGACCATACAAGCCTCACTAGCTACAAAGAGGTCTCACTGACCATACAAGCCTCATTGGCTACAAAGAGGTCTCACTGACCATACAAGCCTCACTGGCTACAAAGTACAATTTCAAAACAATAAAAATATAGAGGGTTTCTTTGTTTCAATACAAAGCCCTGAATTTGCATATCTCTTTGCAATCATACTCAATTCAATCTGCATATTTCTTTGCAATCATACTGCATTTCATTCTCATTATCTCTGCATAATAAATTCACCTGATTCAGATTATCTCTGCACAATTAATTGCATATTGTCTTCATACTTGATATGGTTCAATCTGTAAGTTTGTTGCATAATATCTCCATCCTGTGTTTGATTCACTCCTGTAGAAACATGATCTCATACATCTCTCAAATTACATGCAAAATATCATAATTCATCTGTATTTTCTCTTCAAAAGAATCTTCATAAAATGTCTTCATCACTGCATATTGGTCCACACCCAAAATCACCAATAAATGCACCTACAAAAACATTATATAAAAAATAGAATGTCCTTTCACATTCTTCTCCTCTCTACATAAATCATCTTCAAAAATCCATTTACCTGCAAAAATAAAATCATATTCCTCTTTTCTACAAGACCATTCAAATTCTTCTTTTCTCTGATACATTTTTCCTTCTCATAAAAAACCTTCATTCAGTCCCAAAAAAAATCACAATGATCCTGCAAAAAAAATTGACCTTTCATTTTTATTTCTCTTCAATCACCTCATCAAATCACCTACCATTTCTTTTTCAAGACCTCACACAAAAAAATAATGTCTTCAAAATTCCATTTTTGTTCTCAATAAAATCTTTCATACTGCATCTACAATATTATTAGAAAAAAAATGACCCTTCATATATTTTTCTCCTTCTCTTTGCAATTATATTCTTTCATAAAAAGAAACTATTCATATTCCTTAAAAAAATTTCTTTTTAGTCTTCAAATCCACGAATGGATAGGATAAAAAAATAGAATAAATCTCCCAAGAATTTGAGCTTTTAAAATCACAACAATCTGTCTTTAAAACCTATCTAAAAATAGTCTTGAAAAAGTAAAAGCACTGTAGTTTACATAGTGAAGATGTTCATGGGCACATCAATGTGCAAGCACAGGTGCGGGGTCTGAAGTTTGGAAATATGCCTTTGATCTCCTCATTGCGCGCTCCAAAAGATTTAAAATAAATTGTTGATAGATGTATTGGCACCACTGCATATAATGATAACCGCTGCTAGCGGTTTTGCAAGGAAGAGGGGGCCGGTTAGATCACGACCGTGACCCCATAAATTTGTTAGTTAAGTGACAAACCATCTGCTATAGTAGGTCAACAACCTTTTAGAACAAAAAGTGCATTAACATATGATGGGTGGTAAAAGGAGTAATTTAGGTCTTTAGGAATGAGCTTTTTATGATGTGCAAGAAGATCATTTTAGGATCTCAGATATGCAACAAGAGTTTAGGTAAAAAAAAAATGGCCTCAAGAGAAATTTCTTCAAGACTTTACACAAGACCAGATATCTCTGTACTCTCAAGACTATAACGATCTATGAAGACACTTCATGTAAATTTAGACCAACAACATAAATGATACTTAACATGGTTTTGAATATCTTTCCTTACATCAATTTAGTATCAAATGTCTGCACCTATCATACACCTTCAACATCATATGTTAGACTAATACCAAACCTACATCTTCTCCACATCCTGAAATGAAAGCAGCTCTGAGGTCATATACAGGCGCATTTACTTCATGAAACAACATGAATGCAAGACATAAAACATAAACAACTCCACATCAACTAAACACCTCAATCAAGAAGCATTATATCAACATAAAACTAAGCATTGAGATCATACTGAGAGCATCCATATGAAGCATAGAAATATCACTGTCATATAAAGAACTTCAAGACATCATCTGAAAAACACTAACTTCTTTGTATTGTATGAACCTCCTTTCATATGTGCCTTGACATCCAATTGTTCCATGATCACAGCCACCTATTTTGATACATATATGAACATACATCTTGACATTAAAACACAAGACTAATACTTGAAGCACCACAGACAATAGTATGTCTTGAACATGCATGTGTGAACCTGATCATCACCATCACCATTCATTATCACCATCATTGTGATCATAACAACACCAATAACAACATACACATAGTGGAGCCAAACCATAATATAAATCTATGACCAAGCATATTATGCAACCAATGACCTTATGTCCTGATCTCTCTGCTAGTAATACTGCACCATGACTTGAATAAGTAATTCTTCATGACCACTTATGAAACATCAAATGTACTCCACAATGAAGACATCAATGACAAACAACATAACATCTTTTTGACATCACTGACAATCAATCTCCATCAGTAAGATCTATAATGATTGAATAATGATTGGAATGATATTGAAAACCTACAATAAACAAAGTAAAAGGAAATATTTTTGGGTGATGCAAGATTGCTCTTACACCTTGGGATGCTCCTACATTAGACACCTAGGGTAACTTGAAAAATGAGTCCTTGACTTTTTGATGGTTAGAGGGAAACTGAGACAATCTACATTAGCCTTAGAATTCTAAGATGATGTTAGGATTAAGGTGACATTTACCTTGCAAATCCTATATATAATTTTTTGTGTCTCCAACATTCCTAGAAAGTGTCCTTGAACACCTAGGATCTTATTGGAAAATTTAATTTGTAATTTTTTTATTCCCTAGATTATTGGCATTAGTTGTCATATGCATTCATGAAGTGGAGCACAATTGTGGCAATTACTATTTTATGACTTTGGACTCATTTATGGAACTTTCCCAATTCTTGGCACTAAGATTGAGGAATGGAAACTTGTTATGAAGCATGAGTTTGCAACTCCATCTTGAAGTGCTACATTTGAGGATGTAGGAGTTACTTTTTCATAGATGTTATAACAGTTAAATTTCTAAGTAGAGACTCATTGATTAAGTTCATGTGAAGCTATTTTATTTACTATTCGTAGAAGATACTCTATGAGTTGGGCATGGGATTTTGTGCAACATTCCATATTTTTTTTACCTATTGTTTTGGTAAAACCATTTATGGTTTTGGCATCCTCCTTGCCTATATATTGAGAGTATGAGTTGTGACTTTGGACTCATTTATGTAACATTCACAATTCTTGGCACTAAGATTGAGGAATGGAAACCTATTATGAAGCATGAGTTGGCAACTCCATCTTGGAGTGCTACATTTGAGGATGTAGGAGATACTTTGTCATAGATGTTATAACAATTAAATTTCTAATTAGAGATTCATTGATTAAGTTCATGGGAAGTCCATGTGAAGTTATTTATTTACTATTATTAGAGGATACTCTATGAGTTGGGCATGGGATTTTGTGCAGCATACATAGTTTTGGTAAAACCATCTATGGTTTTGGCATCCTCCTTGCCTATATATTGAGAGTATGAGATAGCGGATTTAAGAAGTTTATTCATAGGTACACATGTGATACTAGAATGTTGTAAGAGTTTGGAGTGGTAGTGTGTTGATATTGTATTATGTACAATGAAGAATAATACATACTCGTCCTCTTTTCTTTGGTGGATTTTTTCCCAAAAAAGGTTTCTCCATGTTATATATTGTGTTATGTGATGTTTTCATGGTGTTTCTAATTTCCTATGTGCTAGTTTAATTTCCATAATCTCATTTTGGTATTATATAGTTAAGAAGTATTTGGATGAATGGGTTTTCATGAACATTAAGTCTTAATTTTAAATTTGTAAACTTATTTTAGATTTCCATTTGTAGTGGTTTTATCTTTTATTCCTAACATTTTGTATCAGAGCTTGTCCAACTTTGCTCCTGTGGTTGGAAGGGAAAGGTTTTTTGAGTTGTAGTGGAAGTTTTGTTTAATTTTGTTTTGTGGATTTATGTGTGGAAGCCATGTCCGCATATACATCTCAGTTAGATCTTGAGAAGTTCAGTGGTTCTAACTATGAGTTGTGGAAGTTGAAGATGGAGGATCTCCTTGTAGAGAGAGATCAATGGATAGTTGCAACAAAGGAAAATAAACTTGATAAAGTGGATCAAGATGAGTGGGACAAGATGGATAGGAAAGCATGGGGGACAATTTGGCTTTGTCTTGCAGACTCTGTCCTATTAAATGTTTTAGAAGAGAAGAGTACATATTCCTTATGGAAAAGGATAGGTGAAATATACCAAGCCAAAAGTCTTGTGAATAAGTTATATTTGAAAAAAAAAAAACATTTTCTTTAAAAATGAGAGAAGGGGAATCAATTGCAGAGCATTTAAATCCATTTAATTTTATTTTGAGTCAATTATCCTATATAGATGTTAAGATAATTGAGGAAGATAAGTGCATTATGCTTTTATGTTCTTTGCCTAAGTCATGTGAGAATATAATTCTTTCTATTAGTGCTAATCTTATAGATCACAAGATGGATGCTCTTGTTGAAACTCTATTGTCAGAAGAAATCAAGAAGAAAACCACTACGTATAGCTCAATGGATGCTCTTTATGTTAGAGGAAGATCCAAGGAAAGTGGTGGATCAGAAGGAGAGAAAAAGGGGCCTAAAGAGAAGTCTAAAGGCTGGTCTAAAACTCCTAAAAAGAATAGAGTGAAGTGTTGTAATTATGGTAAGAGGAGACATGTGAAGAAGGAATGCAAAAACAAGAAGAAATAATAGGATTCATCCATGGAAAAGTCCTTAGAACAAGGTAAGAAGCCTTAATTATTTCTTGTTTAATTATATTTCTAATGATTATTGGTTGGTTAACTTAGAATGCTCATATCACATGAATCCACATAAGGAGTCGTTCTTCTCATATCAAGAATATGATGGTGGGGAAGTATATCTTGGGGACAACAATTCATATCCTATTGTTGGATAGGGAAAGGTAAAGTTGTGTTTCAATGATGGGAGGATAAAAACTCTCCCAGGAGTTTTACATATTCTTGGATTAGCAAGAAACTTAATTTTTTTATCAAAGCTGAATGATTTGGGAATGCATGTAACCTTTGATAAGGTATGTTCCAAGTTGGTGAGAGGAAACTTGGTGGTAGTGAAAGGGTCAAGAATTAGAACCTTATTTATGTTGAATGCCACTACTATTTGTAATTCCACCAATGTAACTAAGAAATCTAAAAATACATGTATGTTGTAGCACTGTAGATTGGGCTAGAAATAAGTGAAAATTGTTTAAAACCCATTATCAATAAAAAGTTGGCTTACGATTTCTCTTATTCTAATGAGTATTTTGATTTTTGTGTGCATTGTGTGTTTGGGAAAAAAAATAGATCATCTTTTCCTTCAAAAGAATATAAAGAAAAGAGTAAATTAGAGATGCTTCATGTGGATGTTGGTTATATAGGAAAATCTTGATATTTGGTGACCTTAATTGATGATGCTTCAAGGTTTACCTAGATTTATTTTATGTGACATAAATATGAGGTTTTCACTAAATTTAAAGAATTTAAAGCCTTAGTAGAAAAACAATTATAATGTAAGATAAAGGTTTTGAAATTAAATAATGGAGGGGATTATTGTTCTAAGGAATTTGATGAGTTTTGCAAGAATGTAGGTATAATTAGGCAAGACTACTCCATACACACCTCAATAGAATGGGGTAGTAGAAAGGATGAACCAAACCTTGATGGAAATAGCCATAAGTATGTTAAGTGTTGCACAGTTGGACATATGCTTTTGGGAAGAAGCTGTGAGTACTTGTTACTTGCTTAATATATCTCTTTGTATGACTCTTGATTCAACACCTTATGAAGTATGGACATGTAAGAAACCTTTTGTTTCACATTTAAGGGTTTTTGGCTTTGAGGTATTTGTTCATGTGCCTAAAGAAAAGCAGACTAAGTTAGTTCCAAAAGCATAGAAATGCATCTTCATTGGATATGGTGAGAATGTTAAGGGTTATAATCTTTGGAATCCACTAACCTTGAAAGTTGTCTTTTCTAGAGATGTTATTTTTAGGGAGAAAAAAGCATTTTATGTTCCTAAACAACTAAAAGAGAAAGAAGGGACAAATATAGTGTATTTTGAATTGAATCAAGAAGACACACGTGGAAGAATAGAATGATGGATTTGAGGATGGAGAGAAAGAAGATGGTTCAAGGGGGAGTTTTGAGTTGGATGACCTTGAAGATGTTGAGCATGTAGAGGAACAAGAGGAATAATGTCATAATCCACCCTTGAGAAGATCCACAAGAAAACTAAATCCTATTGATAGGTATAGCCCACAGAATTTTTGTTGTGCATGTGCTTTGTTAAGTACTAGTGATGAAGCTAGATCGTATAGGGAAGTTACTCTTTCAGATGATAGTGAGTCTTGGCAACAAGCCATGCAAGAGGAGATGCTGGCTTTAGACTTGTGTGACACTTGGCATCTTTTTTGTTTTCCCAAAGGTAGGAAATCCATTGGTTGTAAATGGGTCTATAAGAAGAAATTTGGAGATAGTTCATTGGAAAGGTACAAAGGCTAGACTAGTGGCCTAGGGATACTTGTAGAGAGAGGGAGTTGATTTTGGTGAAATATTCTCTCCTATTGCTAAATTATCCTTAATTAGATGTATTTTATGCACAATTGTTGCTTATGGTTTTAAAATAGAACAAATAGAAGTTAAAATTGTATTTTTGCATGGGGATTTGGAAAAGGAAATTTATGTGCAATAACCTAAAGGTTTTGAGGTAAAAGGGAAGGAACACTTGTTTTATAGGTTAAATAAATCTCTTTATGGTTTGAAACAATCACCCTAGACATGGTGTCAAAGATTTGACTCATTTGTGTTGAAATTGGGTTTTGTAAGAAGCAAGAAGGATCACTATGTTTATCTTAGATGTATTGATGATCATATAGTAATTATTACCTTGTATGTGGATGATATGTTTTTTAGTAATGCTAAGGGAATGATTAGTGAGCTGAAAGCTCAACTTTCAAATGCATTTGAGATGAAAGTTTTGGAGGCACAAAGATACATATTGGGTATGGAAATCAAGAGGTATCGTGAACATAGAAATATTTGATTGTCACAGAGTAAGTATGCAAATACTATTTTGCAAAGATTTAATATGCAGGACTATAAGCCAGTTAGAATACCTTTATCAGTTGGGATAAATCTTATTTTAGATATGTGTCCCAAATGTGAGGATTATTATGAGGACATGTATAACATGTCATATGATAGTGAAATTGGTAGCTTGATGCATGAAATGGTTTGCACCAGGCTAGATATTTCCCAAGCAGTGGGAGTATTGATTGGTTTATGTCTAACCCTAGTACAGAGAATTGTAATTATGTGAAGAGGGTTTTTATATATTTGCATGGTACGTTTGATTATTTTTTGGTTTATTCTAGTACTAACAATGTGGGTAAGACATTGGATGTATAGGGATCTATTGATATAGATTGGGTTGGTGATTTGGATAGTCAGATGTCCACTAATCGATATGTTTTTATTTTGTTTGGCAATGCAGTGAGTTGGAAGAGTAAAAGGTAGCCCACAATTGCTTTATCCACCATCGAAGTAGATTATATGGCTGCTACCCTTGTCTCCAAGGAGGAAGTTTGGTTACAGAGATTATGTGTAGGTATTGGTTTTGATTGTAGGACAATTCAAATTGGTTGTGATAGCCAGAGTGCAATCTATTTGGCTAAGAATCTAATGTTTCATGCCCAGACAAAGAATGTGGATGTTCAATACTACATTATTCAAGAAATGATTGCAATTGGACAAGTTATGTTGAGGAAGGTTGACACTTGGGAGGTTGAAGATTCTCTTACCAAGCTTGTGAGCACTAAAAAGTTCTCTTGATGAAAGAAGGAAATGGGCCTTGTTTCTTATGCTTAATTTTATTTATATTTCCTATGCATACATTTATAATATATAAATCCAAGTGGGATAATGTTAGGATTAAGGTGCTATTTACCTTGCAAATCCTATGTATATTTTTTTACATGTCTCCAACATTCTTGGAAAGTATCCTTGGGCACCTAAGATGTTATTGGAATAATTAATTTGTAATTTTAGATTCCCTAGATTTTTGGCATTAGTTTCTATATGTATTCATGAAAGAAGTGTAGCACAAAAGTGACAGTTACTATTTTATGACTTTGGACTCATTTATGGAACTTTCCCAATTCTCGGCACTAAGATTGAGGAATGGAAACTTGTTATGAAGCATGAGTTGGCAACTCCATCTTGGAGTGCTACATTTGAGGATCTAGGAATTACTTTGTCATAGAGGCTATAATGGTTAAATTTATAATTGGAGACTCATTGATTGAGTTCATGTGAAGTTAATTTTGAAGTTATTTTGTTTACTTTTCTTGGAAGACACTCTATGAGTTGGACGTGGGATTTTGTGTAGCATACCATGGTTTTGGTACTTATTGTTTTGGTAAAAGCATTCATGGTTTTGGCATCTTCCTTGATTATATATTGAGAGTATGAGATAGTGGATTTAAGAAGTTTATTCATAGGTACATAGGTGTTGTTAGAATGTTGTTAGAGTTTGGAGTGGTAGTGTGTTGATATTGTATTATGTACATTGAAGAATAATACATACTTTCCCTCTTTTCTTTGGTGGAGTTTTTTCCCAAAAGAGTTTCTTCACTTTATATGTTGTGTTATGTGATGTTTTCATGGTGTTTTTGATTCTTATGATTCTAGTTTAATTTCCATAATCTTGTTAAATGGCATTCTATAGTTAAGCAATATTTGGATGAATGGGTTTTCATGAACACTAAGTCTTGATTTTAAATTTGTAGACTTGTTTTCATATTTCCATTTGTAGTGGTTTTACCTTTTATTCCTAACAGATGAATCTTGTTGTGCCTTGCACATATGCCTCATTTTACCTTGGCAGACCCCCTCTTTTTTCTTTCTTAGATACCCTTTTAGTCTTCTTTAATTTTTTTCTTGTTAGAGAATTATTTTTATCTTTGTCTTTAGGTGTTCCTCTTTTAAAATCATGAAAGGTTTTTTATCTTTAGGTGTTGTGCATTTAAGTCTTTCCTTGATATTTCTAAGTTCTTGCTTTTTATTTTGAGTGTTTTGTCATCTTTGAGGGGTTTGGAATTTTCTTTATTTGGCATGCCAGTAAGATATTTCCTAAAACCTGATCTTTTGCCTTTGTCATCAAGGTTTTGAGTTTCATGTTGTTTTTATTTTGTCTTTATAAGTTTTGAGTCCTTGACATCTTGAGATGTAGTGTTGGGCATAGGGTTTCAGAGTTTCACTTTCCCACCTACCAAAAGTACTATTTTAGAAGGCACATTGAAACCTTGATCCCTAAGGTTTGGCATGCATTTTCTCTAAAGTTAGACATACCTCTTTGGTTTTGCACTTATGGTGTTTTTTGCAAATGTGAGTCCATTTAAAAAGCTTGATGACCATTTATTTTCCCACCACACCTTTTGAAATCTAATTCCCTGAGCTCTCACAAAATCAAACTCCCTCTCACCATAGTGAATCATGCTATTCATTTGCTAATTGATCTAGTAATTTGCTGGCAACAAATTGTTTGGATTGACGTGCTAGGGTTTGCATGAACATAGAGTTTAGTTTTCTTTACTTTTGTTGTTTTCAAGTAGGGTTTGTTTCTCCCTATCTTGATCATGCTAGACATTTTGATTACTTGTTTGATGAATATTGGTGTCTCTTGTGAGTGGTCGATTGTCTATTAGTTGTTTTTGAGCTTTATGTCCTAGTTCTTGGTATTTTATGCATCTTCAATTTTTGGTTCTGCAAGTTGCAAGTTTGAGTCCATGCCCTAGTTAGGGCTTTGTAATTTCTTATTTTAGAATTTGACTAGATTTGGTATGTTTAAACCTTGTTTTGAGTCTATGCTCTAGTTAGGGCTCTTTGGTCTTTAATAAAATTTCAAACAATTCATTGTATAGAATCCCTAGTTGGATAGGCACATAGGATTCTTTATTTTAGAACCCTTTAATAGATAGGTATTTAGAGTTTTGGGGATTGTATTCCCTTATTACTTAAGGCATTGTCATGATGGTTTCCCAAGCCCCACCTCAAGTGTCAGACCTAGAACTCTAGTTTTCCTCGTTTCAAATTACTTTAAAGAAAACTTAAGTGAAAATTTAAAATTTTAATGTTTTTAGGATCAAGATATTTGGGGTTGGGCAAATCCGATACTTCACAAGCATTTTCCCTTAATCTTATTTCTTTTTTACTTTTTATTTGAGTCTCTCAAGCTCAAGATTTCAAAGATCACCTTAACTTGGCAAATGGTAAATGATAAACCCAAACCTTGGTCCCCACAAGTTATGAGAGCTTAAATTTTCAGAGCCAAAGTGCTAGGAGGGTGTCTAATTTATATCTTTTGTAAGTGGTAATCTCAAACTTTGACCCCCAACCATCACTTAGTATTCAAAGTTTTTTGGGCTTGATATTTTGGGGATACACCTAATTGACTATCACTTAAGTGATAAACCCAAATTATGATTCTTGATGAATATTTGTGTCTCTAACCTATCAGGCTCAAGTCTTCAAGGATCCAGTTAATTAGGCATCTCATAAGATGTATCCCGAAGCCTGACCCCCAATAGAGATCAATTTATTTTACATTGAAAATTTAAAGTCTTGGATAATTTACTTATTTTTTAGCATATGGTAAGTAATAGGCTTAATTCTCATTCTTTAATGGACTCTCATATCATATTATTTGTCTCAGTTTACACTTATCATGTTGAGTTTCAAACTTTCCTTTTCCTTGATGCTAAATCAATAACCATTATTGTGGGATCCTAAAAATTGATACCTTTATGTGCTTCCAAGGGATTTTTCATTTTAGAGTAGAAATTTATGCCTTTTCTCAAAGTCTTGACTAACCTTAGTGTAATACATCGGGTGGAATCGTAGACTTCTCCTTACTTGGTAACCATGCATGAGGTATCCCAACACCCCAATTCTTGTCTATTTTGTATTTCATATCTCTTCAAGATTTTAGATTGTTGCATACCCTCCTACAATTCCATTATTTATGTTTATTTGGCCTTCTTATGTGGGTTGTTTGAAAAATATATATGACTATTACACTTTCATGAAGGGATTTATATACAATGTATGGACTATCTAATGGTTTCTTGGTGTGCTTTGTAGGAATCATGCAATAAAATCCACTAGAAAAGGAATTGAAGTATGAATACAAGGGGTATCATCCCCTCATCCAAGGTAGTCTCTCCCTGAACAAAAATTGGTAATACAGATTTGGAATATGTCAATGTCCATGAATTCATCAAAAGGGTTTGCAAGGAAGGAGACAAGACAACAACTATCTAGTGTGATTCTTAGAGTGGATTGGTACAAGATGCAACCTACCTTGTCTCTCTACAATCCCCTAGAGTTATTTGTTGCTTGTACCCAATATTACAATGCACTTGATGTAAGAATTTTTTGGGCTTGCACATCAAACCATCCTAGATATCACTCGTGAAGCTATAGAGGACAGTTTTTTGGTCTCCCTACTTACTAGAGATATGACAAGGTGTATATGAAAGAGGCCTTTCATTATTATGATACAAAGAATACAACATTTATCTAGTGTATCAATGACAAGTACTGGTTTAAAACTAGAAGAAATTTTTCTTACAAGATGACTAAATCATTCATAGAGGTGAGTTCAAGGAGGAAATTAATGATATAATCACTCTAATGAGTAGGGTTGAAGGTAACCCTCATGAAAAGAACTTCTATCCATGGATGTGTCACTTCATTTTATCTATTATGAGTTGTAAGAAGATAGATTGAGGACCATCATCAGTAAGAACCTCCATAAATAGCTGACAAAGCTCCAAGAGTCTGGAATGTTTTATATGTCTTCTTACTTAGTTTATGTATTGACTAGATGAGAAAGCTTCCTAGGCTTGACCAAGGTAAGAAGGATGGAAAGGAGGTATACCCTAGTATACAATCATTATCCACAATTAGATCTAAAATAAATCTTGAAGCATTACAATAGGATGAATGATATTTTCATCTACTTCCTCATTAGATGCATGGAGAATGATCACACAAAAAGGATATCAATAGAAGCAATGAGAGAAATTGAAAAATTTGGAAGTTGGTATATCCAATTCCAAACATTTACTTATATCAAAGTTGGGGTTTCCATAAATCCACATAAAGCTTCCAAAGTATTCTAGTGATAGGTTGATACAACTAGAAATTTACAAGAAAATAATAGAAGGCTAGAAGATTATTGCTGGGAAGCACAAGGTAGGGATCTATTTTTCCATTTTAGTTAGGCCATACACATGTTCATAAATTCATCATGCCAAGCTATCTGAGATAGAGATGACTTTGTTCACCATGGATGTGTATGAGCTCAAGAGCAAATTTGACCCAATAGGCAAAATGGGGCCCATGATCGACAATTTAATAAACATGAACTTGAGTTGGAAGACTATTGAGATGATTACATGGATTAAAATAAGGTGAGGACTATAGAATATTACAAGATGACCTTTTCCATGTAAATAATTTCAACATTTCAATGGTCCCCAAGAACTTGCATGAAGATGGCTCGATCCTAGATCCATCCTATGATAAAAATAAAATGTTTAATCAACCAGTTGATAGAGTGGACTGGTTAGTATATGAGAGAACCTCCATTGAAGTTAGAAAATGATGGGTGATGGATAGGACAAATAAATGGATAAAAACCTTACCCTATGCTCAATGTACCTCAAGTGTAGCTCCCTAAGAAAATAAATTCCTCAAAAAAAATTCTAGAAGAAAGAGAAGCATCCAAGGGAGGATCTTCAAAATAAAAAGAGTAACCTTCAAGGGATAAATCCTCCAAGGGGAAAGACACAATAGAGGAAGGTGGACAAAAAAGGTCTATGTGAAGAAGCCTTCAAATAAGGGAAGGACAAGCTCTTCCAACTAGAAACTACACACATTAAGCGAGGTGATCAAGAGAAAGAAGGGGCTATAGATCAATAATAATTGGTAAGAAATAAGATCAAAATCAAGCCTCCTAAGGACCCAACTAAACAAGTTATTATTTAAAAATACTACTACACCATCTACAACACATACTCCTACTCCCGTTACTACTTCAAGTGTGCCTCCTCCTATACAATCAAAAGTATCAGCTTATGAATCACAAAAGGAACACCAAGACATGGTTATAGACCAATAAGAATCAATCATAGACCATCCCTTAGTGCAACAAAAATAGAACGAACTAATCCAATGTAGTAATCAAGATTCTACTACAAGAAAGGAACAAGTGGTTGAAGAGAAAGAATAAATCGAAGAAGAAGAGCAGAGAATGGAATAAGAGGGAAAGGAAGAAGAAAAAGAAGAGGACATATACCAAGAAATATCTTCATAAGTGGATGAGGACCTCTCTTCACAAAGGACTTTAACCCAAATCAAGACTCCTTCCCCATCTACTTCTTCCTCCTCTTAGAATTTAGTGCATACAAGGACACCTTCTCTTCCACTAGGGTATCCACTATCAATTCCTTCTCCTCTAGATGCACCTACTTCTTCTCCACCTCATGATTATCAAGTTGAGACTACAAAAAGTTCAATCTTGCTACTATGGTTGGATAAAACCATCAAAAAGAGAAATATGGAATATGACCCTTCAACCGATGAGTTCCCAATGATAGTGGATACATTCAAATAACAACCAAAGTGTAAAAGACATAGAACTTTATCCACTATTATTGTAGATACCCAAGGAGAAAGAACTACAGAAATATCCATCCCCATGTGTGACAAAGAAGAGAGACATATACATGTGGAATATTATTATATTTAGAGAGTTAATATCGAACACCTAATAAGAGAAGCAGAAAATCAATCACAACAATTTTAAATTCTACCATCCTAGGCTATATGAACAAACATGAGAAAACAAATGAGGAATTGAAGGAACAAGTGGAAGAGATCACAACTTATATTGAGTTCCTTGTAGGACCTATATATTCTAATGCACCTACTCCAAAACTCCTAACAACCCTTTAAAAAAATCTATAGAGGGCAGGAGATATGGGAGAAGTAGTGGAGGCTATTAGGGCATAGAGAGATACATTATTGCCATAAGGGAAAAGGGTAATCAAAAGGGAAATTAAATGCTACTAAATGGTAAGTGATGAAGCTAGTACCATGTTTGATTTTGAAGACACCAAAGATGAAGAGGTGATCACCCTTGATGACAACTTGCCTCTACCCCAAAGGATGGCCCTAATATTATTCTTGTACTTGGTAAAAGATGAAATCATCTTGGATGGAAATCTTGAAACACACTTGGAATGGTTAAAGGCCACAAAATGGAGGATGGAGATCTTACAAGAATGCAAGAAGAATTTTTTAAGTAGAAATAAAACAACAAAGGTTGTCATGACAGAGATTTAGAATTTTATTGAGGCTATTCCATGCACATTCTAGGAGAGCACTGACAACGTCTACCCAACAACAAAAATAGTAAAAGAATTCGCAAATATGCTAAAGAAGAATATGACTAAGAAGATTATAGATGGTCTTATAAGAATGAAGGGAAACCTTAACATGTTTGAGGAATTCCTAACAAAGATGAAGAAAGTTCTAAAGTAGATAGCAAAGACTCTTTTCTCTAGGAAGGCTCATTTCTAGTATTCTTATGTTCCCAACCTTAATGTAGTGGAAGAGGCCATCAATAATTTATGAGCACACTTACATGAAAGCAAGATGGAGCAAAAAGAAGAGAGCATAGAGAAACAAGAAGTAGAGGGAAATACATGTCTAGAGGGAGATGCATGAATACATAATCATCATATTATTTTTATTCAATTTAATTGTAATAAGTTCCTACCTTTTATAGTGGATTGTTTATTTTTAATTGTAAATTTGGGCCCAAAGAGACAAAAAAGTTTTGGGACAAGGATAATTAATTTTTAAAGTTTTGTTTTGGGCCTAAAAAATCTTGAAATTGGCACTAAAGACACATGGTATTTATGTAAATTTTGATGACATTGTAAACGGTTGGAAACTTGTTAGAGGCTAGGCTAGGAAATTTTGAAGTTATTAGTGTTGTAATATCAAGTCCTCCAAATTGAATAATTTTGTAATGATCCAATTTTAAAATTCAAATGAGAAGGATGGAATCCAACACATGTTCAATGATAAATCTTTTACATTAACTGACTTTGGGAGGTGATGTGTAAAATTTGCATGTGAAATATAGTAATTTTATATGTTTTCTTTTATTTGTCAAAATCCCTATACATTTGCACTACTATGTATTGATGATTGTGGTGGAACCCTCAAATTTTCTGTTCATTGGTCTAAAATCCTTGCAAATGGTTGAGTTCATGCCCAGGAAGCTTAAACCCTAAACTTTGAACTTTTGAAGGGTTTGCATTTTAATTATGAGGTGAATTGTGATAGGCGGTCGCCTCAAATTTAAGTTATGACATAATGTCTTTAGCTTCACTCGCAACCAACCCCATAATCCTAGTGACCAGATTTTTCAGTGTATCAAATATTTCTTGAGATCGATACATTGTCTTTTGAAGATTAATAGATGGATGTCGCAACATTATGAGTTTCAAATCTATCAAGTTTGTCAGGATTACACTAATGTGATGACCATTGATTTTGAGTTGGCTAGCCCAAGGTCTTGTTTGCTAATTCAAATGCTATGTGCTTGTTCCTTAGTGAATCACGGTAGCACGCTATGAAAGGTGCATGGAATATTATTTTCACTATTGTGATATTATGCCAATTGGAGGGTAGGACCTAGTTTTATCTTAAAGAAGTTAAAGTAAGCACCTAGCGCGCGAGCCCAGAGGTAGTAGTGCAGGTTCCTGTTGGGCTTGCACTGCTATGATGAGATGCCATCTGACATGATTTTGGCTTTCTGATTAAAAAGGTATTCTTTGTTGGCATTTTTTGGATTGGTTGTTGACTCTTCAATGATCCCAGTAGACTCTTTTGCATTCACAGCCGCTCATCTTGTTTTGTCTTGAATCTATGGTCCAAATTCAAATTCTAGATTTCATTTGAGCGTGCTAGCATGAACACTAAAATAACTATAGCATCACAAAATTCTAGATCTTGATTTGACAAGCAATGCATCTCCTCACTAGATCTTGGTCCTTGGTAAGATTTTGGTGACTAAGCTAGGCATGTGTCATATGTATGAAAATGTGTTCGTAGTTAGGATTTGGTAAGCCATGAATGCCTTGCACCTCTATTTCTGGCTTTGGGTAAGTGCACAAAGATGAGGGACCAGAATGGGGTCTTAAGATGCCACTTTTTTTTTTCTGAAATCAGGAAACATTCATGTTGGATGAGAAATTGAAGATAGCTACACTCAAAATTTGAAGACAGAACAAAAACAAGAGTCGTAGTGCTTTGAATGTAGTTTCTAAACTACTAATTTTTTTTTCCAAAAATGGTCAAAGATTAAGGGGTTCAAAAAGGGGGAGCACACAAATTGGTCATGTTTTTCTCAAAAAAACATAACATAGCATCTGGTGTGCTCCCCCTAAAATGTTAAATTTTTTTTAGTATTTCAATAATCACTCCGATGAGAAATTAGCTAACACCATGTAGTTTATCCCTGATTTTTCTAATAAATTTTTCATGAATAATTGATTTTTTAGTAAATTTTAAAGTGGACACATCTTGAAAAATAGAAATTTGAGCATGCTCCCCCTAAAATGTTTGAAAACTAATCAAAAATCAATTTTTTTTGAATACGTGTAGAATGGAGTCTAGTTTCTAAAAATGTAACTTATTTCAAATTTTGATGAATAGTTAAAAAAAAGTCAAAAATACTAGACACTAGTTTTTGATAAAAAATGGACACACTAACAAAATAAATTCAAGATGAAACCCTTAACGTACTCAAAATGTGAAAAAATTATATGGTTAGATAGCTAACAGAGAGATTAAGATTATGGTGGTATTTTTTTGAGTTTTCATCGAAATAAGTGCAAACCTGATGGGGAGCACGCTCCAGATTATGTGGTTTTTGCGACAATATGGAAAAATACATCTATGGACGTCCTAAACACAGTCCAAGACTTTGGGTTGGAAGCCCAAGACAAATCCAAGCCTTAGGCTTCGAAATAACCAAGGCAACGCATAACGCGAGCGCATTATAACATGATCACATTATGTGCATTCACATAACGCGATCCCATTATAACACAATCATGTTATGGTGAACTAAAAAAACTCTCTCTCTCTCTGAGAGGTAGAGAGAGATAGGGAGATAGGGAGAAAGTGATATATAGGGAGAGAGAGAGAGAGAGAGAGAGAGAGAGAGAGAGAGATAGAAAGAGAGTCATAGTTTTCTTTTTTCCATTTCCTTCATTGATAAGGGAGAGGGAGAGATAGGGAAATAGAGGAATGATAGGGGAGAAGGAGGTAAGAGATATGGAGATAGTGAGAGATAGATAGGTAGAGAGAGAGGAGACAAATAGGGAGAGGTAGAGGAGAAAGAGGGGAGAGATAGGGTGATAAAGAGTGAGTGATATGTCCAAAGAGATAGGGAGATAAGGGAGATAGAGGTTTGGGGTTGCTCAGGTTTAGGGTTTAGGGGTTAGTGGTTATGATTTAGGGGCATTATTTAGGGTTTAGAGGTTTAGAGAGAAAGACTGCTTTTGACATGCAACCCTAAACCCTTAACCCAAGTAACCCTAAACTCCTAAATCGTAAATAATGCCCCTAAACCCTAAACCTGAGAAACCCTAAGCCTCTAAACCCTAAACCCAAGAAACCCTGAATCTCTATGTCTCTATCTTTATCATCCCTCTACCTCTCAATCTCTCTCCCTAAACTTGAGCAACCCTAAACTTATAAACCCTAAATAATGACCCAAAACCCTCAACCTAAGAAACCTTAAACACCTCTCTCTCTCTAGATAGAGAGTGAGGGACATGTCTAGAGATATAGGGAAAGAGACTGAGAGGTAGAGGGATGATAGAGATAGGGAGATATGGAGATAGAGGTTTAGGGTTTCTTGGGTTTAGGGTTTAGGTGTTTAGGTGTTTGGGGATTTAGGGTTTCTCAAGTTTAGGGCTTAGTATTTAGAGCTTATGGACATTATTTAGGTGTTAAGATTTGTAGGTTTAGGATTTAGGGAGAGAGGACTGATAGGGAGATATAGAAGACACCGAGAGGAGAGATAGGGAGATAGAGAGTGATGGACATGGCTAGAGACATAGGTAGAGAGATTGAAAGGTAGCGGGATGATAGAGATAGGGAGATCAGGGAGAGATAGGGAGATAAAGGTTTAGGGTTGCTTGGGTTTAGGGGTTGAGAGAGAGAGAGAGAGGTGTTTAGGGTTTCTCAGGGTTCAGGTTTAGGGTCTCTCTCTCTCTCAGAGGGTGAAAGAGAGAGAGGGGAAGAGAGAGGGAGAGAGAGGGAGAGTGAGGGAGAGTGAGGGAGAGGGAGGGAGAGGGAGAGAGAGAGAGTGTGTTTTGCTTTTGCAAAATGTGATTGTGTTATAACGTGAGTCACGTTATAATGTGAGCACGTTATAATGTGAGTGCATTATAACGTGAGTCATGTTATAACGCGAGCATGTAATAATGTGCTCGTGTTATGACTGGTATGGGACCAAAAAGTCATGTGGCAACTTTTTGGTCCCTCATCTTTGTGCACTTACCCCTTTGAAGGTTGCGATGTGATCTCCAAGTATTTCTGGGTATGAATTCAAGTGTGGGAAGCTCACAGACACCTGGAATGGAATTATAGGGGTTGTTGATGAAAGGAAATTGCCTGGGCAAAGGGCCTCCTTCCATTTTTTCTATAAGTAGAAGTGTTTTCATGACTATTTACATCAACTATCAACATGGGTATTATGCAGAGTGTTTCTTTCTTACTGCTAATGTTCTTTGTTTCCCAAAAAGGCAAGCTCTTGTTCTCTTGTTTGTAGGTCTACTCATTCCAAATTAAGGAAAGAATGAGTATTAGCCAAGGGATGGGAGGTATTGGAAAAAGTAATAGATTTTGGCTTCAGTAGCCTTGCTGAGATTTCATAGAACTATAGATGAGTAATGTCTTTCAAATGAGGAGCAAAGGTTGGCCAGAAAATCCAATTGCATGTAGATACTTGGTGGGGGTGGTCCAACTGGGTGAAATTTAACTAACCTTGGCCAAAACTGGAACCCATATGCACAGATAGAGAGGTATCATTGTGTTCTCTCTCCTTCCCTCTACTTGATGGCACTCATCCATTATTCATTTGCAAGAGAGGAAGACTATCATGTTTGGGTGGCCCAGCTAAAGGTGGAAAATTTGGACTATGTGCATAGAGTCAAAGAAGTCCTTACCTAAATAAAGGTGACATTTGTGGTGTCACCTTCTCAAAAGTGATTTTGACTGATTCTTGCTCTAATTGTTGGTGGTCTTCTCAACAGTATCAGGGTACCTAACAATTAGCAGCTAGAGATTGAAAGTTGGGGAGTCATGTTGCCTTCCCAACAACATATAATCTGAGTCTAAAAATGGGACAAAATAGGGCACATTTGTCTTGAATTGCTGGGGATTTTTAAAATATTCTAGAATATTCTTCTATCCCAGAATATTGTTGTCAATGGAGTAGTATGTCACATAAGGATTGGTCAAAGTAGCCTGTTTCAAAATTAGCCAATCAAGAAAAGGGGGATACAAACTCTCAAGTCATAAATATTAAATAAGAATTAAAGGATGTAATAAAATAGTATGTCGATTAGTCATAGTCTGACATTGTTAATTTTCCTTTATAAGGGTTTATAGCATTTTAAGAGAGGGAGAGATTCCTGAAAAGGAGATGGGACGTTACAAAAGGGATTTTGATTCTAGGCTTTGGATACAAGATATCCACATTCTTTGGGGAGTAGTTTCTATTATAGGGCAGGTTCATTTTATCAGTTTACAGAGAAAAATATCGTTTGCATATAAATAAAATTCTCGTATGACATTTTTCAATTCAGATTGCAATATATGAATAACACTACATGTGCATGTTTCTTGCAATTATCTCCTTGAATGTATACATTCCTTTTGTGAATGAAGGAATCAAGTATTTTAGAATTTATCTATGCATGTTTGTTGTACTGAGTGTCTTATTTGCTGATTATGTTCAAGGAATGGATTAAACATGCTTTAACTAAGATATAAGGAGTGATGTATTGCATTAGGGATTATTGAAGTAGAGTTGCATGAAATACTTTTTCTTGTACAATTATTGTAATGCAATAATATTATCATCAGTCCTCTGGATGTGGAGTTTTAATGTCAGAAAGGAAACATTTACATGGTAGGATTTTGACTCTGTTTGCCTTGATAAAGCACCATTCTGGGAATTTACTTACCCAAAGAGTCCAGACATAATACAAAATTTAAAGATACATCATCTAAACTATTTTGTTTTGATTTTTTTGAGTTTAGGTGTTGTATTTTCTCTAGGCCAGTAATGTGAAATCTCAAAGAACATTACCAACTTTTGGATAATTTGCAAGTCTTGGTGCATGTTAATGAGAACAAATATGCTTGGTAAATAAGAAGCAAATCTATGGAGATTGTAATAAGGGACACCCCCTAGGTCTATCAAAGCCTGAAGTGCAGGGAAGATAGGTGAAAAATAATCTCCCACTCTATTGCCCAAGTCTCCCATTGAATTTGAGCATAAGAATTGGCAAATCTTTAGAGTTTGATGTGTGTAGATTTGGGAACCAACAAATTATATGTAATACTAATCAAGAAAAGTTACTTTACCATGATTCCATTATCTCAACATAATTTAAAGTTGGCCTCATTGCAAAACAAATCCATTTTATTTTTATTTTCTCTCAAACCCTAACATTTTTTTCCCTTTCTTTCAAATTGAATAAATAAGAATTTTTTTTTTTTAAAAAAAGAAGAAAACTTGAAAATATATCACTAAGATGCCCAAATCTAGGGTTTTGTAATATTTGTGTTACTAGAAAAGATTAATATTATAAAATTTAAGATTCAATAGTCATCTTGATTGGTCTAATTAAAATTTGCCTAATCTAGAATATCAATCATTATAATATATGATTCATTAAATTTTTTTATACAAAGAAAACATCCAGGGTTTTACAAGGCTAAGTTCATCATTATATAATTATATTTGAAAGTTATAAGTATTAGATTCATTCATTGTTTCTTGAAAATCTCAAATATTTAACATTTTCATAACTAACCAATTGTTTAGTAGAATTTGTTGTGAATTAATTGCATATCAAGACTTTCATACCATGGGTCGAGTTAAAAAAGGGGAAAACTACATAGATCATTAAGTTATATTGTATTTACATGACCTAGTGATATAGACCTTAGAGTGAATTAATTTATTCTAGAGATCGATAACTTTTTAGGAGAAGTGAAGTGATCTTGTGACTTTCTAACTTGTTGCCAAGTGTGTCAAAACACCCGTCAACAGAACTAGCGTTAGAAGGAGGATCTAGAAATTGATAATCTTGATATCAAAGTATTGCATTCAAGTTGGAAAGAAGAAATATTATCCCCAAATCCAAGTTAGCTAAGGGAAGTGCCTCTCTATCTCAACTTACACAATATAGAAAGGTAAGAGTTGACAAGGGGAGGTCAAAATTTGAAGCTACTTAATAAATGAATACACCCTTGGATCTAAGATTGTTGTTTCACAACAGGTACAACTACATAAAGTCTAGCAATGCTTAGTTTCTTTGGTGAGGGCAATTCTTCTCTATCTTTCAAAGGGATAATACATGATCTTCCCAAAAATACAACATTTTTTCCCTAGGTTTATTCTTAGAGAAGGTAGAACAACAAAAGAGCATATTTAAGCATTCAAGGATGTTGTGGTAAGGATAAATAACTAATACGAGGATGTGGTTTATAGATTATTTCCTTGCACTCTTGGACCAGATGCATACAATTGGTACCTCAGGTACCAACTAATTCTATTTCAAGTTGGCAACAACTGGAGTCCATTCTCATTAGTTGTTTCTCAATCCTAATTGACCTAGTAGTGTTGTATCACTAATTTTCCATTTCAAGGCAAGGAGATAGTAAACCTATGAACATATTTATCTAGTTTCATAAATTCTACACTAGTCTCAAGACTCCTTATTACCAAGATGAAGAGGTTGCTATTTAGACATATTTGAAGGAGATTGATTCAATAACTATGACATGTTTATGAGAAGAAAGTAGGAATCCTTGGCTTCTTTGCAAGTAGTATATGTAAAAATTATCAAGGTACATCAAGAACTATATCCATTAGGCATGGGGGTTGCTAGATCTTTACTATCATTGGAATAGCTTGGGACACCCAATCAAATTGGTTAGATTTAGTATGCTTTGAACCACAACACTCCATTATTGAATAGTATCCCAAATGATCTGTATTAAGTGCAAAATTAGATCTAAAATTAGGCAACAATGGATCATGTGTTTCCTCCACATATGCTCATATGGTAGAATTAGCAGGGTGTCAATGCTTACAATACTACTACTCCACTAGAAACTAGTAGATAGGTCCTTCATTCTTTAATCCATAAGGAGATGGAAATTAAATACCTAATCAACAATTGATCCCCAATAATCAGATGGCTACACCTTTGCCTCATACACCTCGTGGACAAATGTTTTAGAATTTTCTTGATAATTTGAATTTAGAATTAAAGTATTATAAGAACATAGTGAATAAGTTATTCAATGATTTCATGTAGCTATAGATACAAGTTAAATAAAATTAGAGTCCAAGTACTCCTCAAAATAAAGGATACAATTTCAAAATCCAAATAGAAAATGGAATACAAGACCAAATAATGGTAGTATCCCTACTCCAATGGAAAGGACATGTCACAATACCAATGGAACGGGAACATTGGTCAACCTTGTTGATCTAGCATTGACTTCTTGGTTCAAACTCCATAAAACAACAACACATTAAGAGGTAAATTGTCTTGAATTTAAGTCAATGTCTAGCAACTTTCAAGAGGAGATAGATAATTTAGATTTTGTTTTACAAGTGATGAGAAAAAGAAAAATAAATTTAGCACAACAATGTTATTAGAAACATATGAGTTTCCCTTCTAAGAAACAAATAAACTAGAGATAAATTTGGATGGCATTCAACATATCAAGAATATCAGAGAGGTAATAATTACATATTGAGGAGAAAAACCAAGATTCCACTAATGGATTGACTCCTACTCATAATTCACAAACTTCACCTAATCCAAATGAAAGCAATAATCTGCCTCTACTAAAAGGATCTGGTTCATATTCACAACCCAAACAAAATATACCTACACCATTAGTAGAAAATATAGTATAATCATCCAAACCAAGTTACAACATAGAATAAGATTTTGAGAAACATAATGATAATATCAACATTTGGGATCTACTACAAATTCTAGGACAAAAGGAAAACTTGTGGGAATGTTTGGAGAATCCAAAAGGTGTTTCCATTGATGCAAAAGGAAGTAATACTATTTCAATTTATCCAAAAGGAAAAGACAAAGAACATGTTTGAGTTATTGATGCACATGTGGCTATTTACAAAGAAAAAGTATAGTCACCACCATTTCCCTTGAGTTCACATGTTTGATAAGAACCTTCAAAATTGTTTGGTAGATTTGGGTGCTTCAAGTAACATGATGCCTTTTGTAGTTTGTCAGAGGTTTGGTTTAAAACCAACCAAATCAAACAAAAAAATTTCTCAATTGGATAAAATTGAAGTCAATATAATAGGGGCCTTGAATAATGTTCACATGCAATTAGTTTTTGACACACATGTTTAACAATATATTGATATACTAGTTGTGGGTATTCCAGAAGGTTATGGTATGCTACTTAGTAGGGATTGGTCCAAATCTTTGAATTGATACTTTACAACTATTTTCTCATATATGTGGCTTCTTTGGAGGGGTTAACCAAATTTACTACAAGATTGATAGAGAGCCACATATGAAGCAACTGAATACAACACACCAAACAAATTATTGTACATGGAAATATAAGCACCTAAAATTACGTGTTGATATTTCACATTCAATGATAATTTGGTGGTCTAGCACAAAGCCCACATGGCATGCTTATTTATCCTCATAGCCTTTTCTACCTTGATAAAAGTTTTCCTATCACCCTAGTATCTTTCCTTAGTGTTCTCCATCTTTTTTTTTCATCCTCCTAGTATTCCTAACCTCTTTGGCTCCTAAAACCTTATTTCCTACTTTGAGTTGTAGGGTCACCTGGGAGACCTTAGGGTCATCTGGGTGACTCATGTTAAGTTGTAAGGTTGCCCACGTGACTTGTCCTAGCAGACCCCAACATGGGTGACCTTGTCACATTTTAAAATGAATGTAAGTTACTTATTTATGGTTAGTTTTCATCTAGTTTCCCTCCCAATAGCCAATTTTTTTCCATGCTTTCTTCCCTACTTTATTTTCCACTTTCTTCCCCACTTTCATGCTTATCCTTATCCTTATTTGTTTCCCAAATATTCTCCATTCCTCTCTTATAGAAACCCCCTTCCTCACATACACATGGACATACTCACAAGAGAATTTTTGCATATAAGCCTTGAGTAGATCTTACACTAGGAAGCTAATCCTATCTTCTTAATGCTTACATACTATAGGAACATAATGCTATCTTCCCCTCTACTCCAATTCCATCTTAGGAAGTCAATGTTATCTTCCTCACAATTCAATCACAATTTAATCTCAATTAGAATCTTCCCTTTCCATCAAGTAGAGTACCCCAAGGCTAGAAGGGGAGAAGACATAGATAAAAGCTGGACCCTCTAAGGACACATTCACAATAGTTCTTTAAGAAGATAAAAAACTTCTCATAGATTCTTTCATTTAAAAGCAATTTCATTTTGTAGTAATTAGATCACTTATATTGCCTAAGGACTGTGACACTTTGTTATTGCTTCTTACTTTAGTTAAAGTTTATTTGTTTCTTTCTTAGGTAGAGATAAATCTAGATTACTTATTTTTATTTATTGTAGTAGATTAGAAGTTTCATTTACTTTCAAGTGCATCTCATATTAAAAAATGATTAAAAACATAGCATAGACTACATAAAAAAGTCATATAGTTAGTTCATACTTCATTTTAGAAAAGAAAAAAAATAGGTGATCTTTCTTTCTTTCATGCATACAGTTTATCCTTCATAGAAAAGAACAAGAGAAAAACAAAAAGAGGAGAAAAATTCCTTGATTCCAACATGAGGTACTCAACGAGATGTCTTCAAATCCTCTTGAAGAAAAGCAACTCTTTCAATGGAAAAATTCAAATACATACAAAGAAATAACTCCAACTTCAACAAAGAAAGCTACAAACTAAGCTATCTCCGCTTTTCAGATTCTTTGTCCTTTACTTGGCTTTCTACACCAAATTTATCTTTGGATTAAAAAGAAAGTTGGATTGAAATGGTTCTTGATGAAATTCAAGAAAACATGCCTACGCTTATGTAGGATATGATTGATGAGCTCTGATACTATGTAAGAGTCCCTAATGGACTCAAGCTCCCAAGATTGCCTGTAAAACTAGAGATTTCCTTCTACAAGAGAGTTAGAAGAGGATAATTTTCTTGAATATGGATACGATAATTATAGTGGATTGAATAATTGCATGTGGAACCTTGTTTTTATATTGCAAGGTAGAAAACCCTAAGTGAGCTTAAAAAAGTCCTAAGTAAACTTAATAAAGTGTAATTAAATAAATATATACACCAACACCCCCCTTAAGTGCAACTGGGGAGAATGAGAAAATGCAAATGATGCAAAGATAGGTCCTGAATACAAAGCCATATTAGGTACCCATGTAAAACAGATCTCTTAGAAATGGAGAAAAGGAGAAAACCGCATGCGAAAGAGAGAAAAGATGGACTATGTACAAGTGATGGATCACAAACATCCAAGTCCATCACAAATACACAATTAATACCCCCCATAGGAGAGAGTGAATGAATGAGATGATAGATCCCCCTAGAAAGACGTAGCTCATGTGCCAATAGTGAATGCTTGAAGACAAAACATAATCCACTACCTGTAAACAACATTTCTCCCTTTTGGAAGGTGTATGTAGAAGCAACTCTCACAATCTAGATGAATAGGGAATCCAAATCCAAATGTGTGTCATAGAATACAACTATGGTGTCTTCATATTGGAAAAATATGTCTCCAAATCAAGAACTGAATGCCTAATCAAAGAAGTAGAACTAGGAGAGGAAATATAATGAACTATATTTGAAAACAATGAAGATGTGATGACATCACTTACATCAAATTGAAGAGATAACCCCTCAAATGTGTCCTTCAAATATGATATGTGAGACTCTATAAATAAAGATCCAATGTTTGATAAATACGAATCCTAATGAGGTAAATCTGAAAGATTGATGTGGTCCTATTGTAAAGAATCACTGGAAGATCTCACAAAAGTAACTCTAAAATATGAAGTAGCAGGTGATGAAGATGTGATATCAATAGGAGGAGAAGTAGAAACAAGAGAAGTCTCCGTGTCATCTGAACAATCAAGACTTGCTAGATATCTAAGATCCTTTTCGGTATCATCATTAAAGGGTATATTATTTGCATCATCAAGGGGTATGATGAAATCCATAATAGGATCATCTAGGTATGGAGAGAGGTGTGGATCTCCATAGATCTCCCAAATTCTAGTCCAAAGGGTGCATGGGAACTCAATATGTGAGATAGAACGCATAGTGTCAAAAGCAACAATAGAAGCAATAAATCCTACAATATGATCAAATCCTATTTCCCCATGCAAATTTCCTCCAAACTGTATTTGGTTCACGTATGAGTCTAGAAATATAAGGCAAAATATTGAGCTGCCTAAGATGTGTCAGGATGTTTTCTCACTAAGACTCATAATTATCCTTATTCAAGCTTACCACATAAGGATGAATAGAAAAGCCCATGATATCTCCTCAAATAAATTAGATCAGAGATCAAAACATCCAATATAGATTAATGCTAATAAATGAAGCCCACCCAATAAAATAGAACCTTTCCAAGTGCTAATATGTCTTAGATATCAACCATAATGCAAATAAACAACAAATTGACTAAAAAATACCTAGGGTTGAATCTGAAAAAAATTAGAAGCTTCTAGGCAAGCTAAAAGGATGGATGGTTGAGATTAAAGATGAATTAGGGAAAGGTTAGAATCTTCTAGGGAAAGCTAAAAGGATGGATGGTTGAGATTAAATATGAATAGATGGTTGAGATTAAGTGAGATGAATTAGGGCAAGGATAGAAGCTTCTAGGCTATCATTATGTGAATATCTAGGATTAAAATATGTGATAGGGAAATGGATGGTAGAAATTTATTAGTTGTTTGACTTTTATTTTTAGTTAGTCATGTGCCTTTTTTAATTTTTAATTTATTTATTTGTGAGTGGGACATGATTTGTCTTAATAGTGGGGATTAGATTAGGATTTGAAACTTTAGACTAATTAATCAAATAATAAGATTATTTAATTAGTTAGTGGGGAAAGGTTTAGGAAATTAGTTTAATTAAATAATATGATTTATTTAATTAATTTTATGATGGAGGGAATGTTAAATGACTAATCCTAGTTAGTTAAATAAATATAATTTATTAGTTTTAAGATGATGGGCTTGGGGTGGTGTCAAAAGTTTTGAAAGTGGTATTAGGATTGTGATGTTAGATGTGTCATTAGGATGCGATCAATTTTAAGTGTCTACATTTTTCCCCTCTTTGAAATGGTGTTGCAACTAGAAAGATAAATGTCGTTTCAAAGAAAGTAGGTATAGGCACTCAGTGAGATGATATTTGATTGAAATTAATTGTTTAATATTGATTAAGATTGGATTTGATATTTTAACACTTGGATGGACTGTCAATTTTGATTTTGGATGATTTGGTGTAGGGATGCCCCCTTGAGAGGACATGTAGGTTTGAAGAGCATGGGTGTGCTCTCAAAATGGATGAAACAAATAGTTAGAAAAGATGTTAGGGATGAATGAAAAAGATGGATTTCAAGATAGTTGGGTGTGAACAATGGAGGGGGTTGCCGATGACGAAAAGAGATAGTCAGAGGTGGGAGAGTGAAAATAAAAGATATGCAAATTAATAGATGAAGGGGACAATAGGTGATGAATGTTAATGACAAAGGGGTAGATATGATGAAAGGATAGGTGGAATGTATATGGTGGGGGTGAATGGTTAGGATTGTGGAGGTACTTACTATAAATCTTGTACAAGATGCCAAATATTTTGAGTGACCCAGTATTTGTTGAAGTATATGATAGGATGCATTGTAATATGAAAAAACCATGATGACATGATTGCCAGATACTATAGGACTAACCCAAAAGAAAAATCCACAAGTAGGCATATGAAATATGACACCATGATATGAGATACCATGATGTCATTGTCATAAAATCCTCCAAAGACTACATAGATACAAGAAAATAAGAAACACACAAGCAAGAAAGCATGCATGCACAAAAACAAACAAGATTTTGTCCTTGGTCAAGCTAAAAACCAAAGATTGATTTGATAATGATAGCATTGTTGATTTGGGAACAATACATCCTGAGAACAATGTAAGAATTGGGAATGATATATCCCAATGATGATGCAATGATTTGTTTAGAACCACTCAAGGCTTGTAGCAAGATGAGGAACAAATCCTATGGATGATTTTGGATGTATGCTACTTCTTGGCTAGATTTGTTTGGATTTTACTACTTTGCTTCTATATTGTGTCACTGGGATAGTTATGTTGGTTTGTTCTATGGATTTGGATGGCTTGCATTTGGAGGGATGGACTTGGGTAATCTTCCACTTTATTTTCTACATGAGATTGATGTCTTAAAGTTGTAACCAATGACAAGGAAAAACCAAGTCTAGAGACAAGGATGAAAGGTGATTGAGGGGTTGGGATTTGGGATGGCATAGATAAGGAATAGTTTGATGGAGGGATTAAAGAGGTGATCTCAAATGAATATGTCATATAGGAATAATATGCCCCCACTTGATATATGCCATTCATGATTATGCACTATAATGCTTATTGAAGGATGTATCAACTTTCTCCATAAGTTGGAACAATATAATTTAGTATTTGCTATGGAAGATTGGATATATCAAGAAGTTTCCAAAGCATGTGTTGTGCCTTGCACACATGCCCCATTTCACTGGATGGGGACCCCTTCCTTCGATTTTGGTCTAGAGTGTTGAGATGTTCAATATGCATTGTTAAAATGATCCATATGAGAGTCACAATTTTAAATTGCCCTCATGGAGAGTGTTTGGTTACCTAGGTTTTCAAATGACTAAGTCAAGTATCCTTCATCATAAAAAAATTCTAGTCCAAGGGTCCTTTGCGCTAAAACATTCCCCTGTAGACCTAAGCGCTAAATTCTCATGTCACTAACTTAGCGCTAGAATTGTATCTTAATGACTTTTGCGGTCAAGATTACATGCACTACACAAAGCGACAAAGTCATACCTTACTAACTTGCATTGAAACTTGCCCTTGCCAACTTGCGTTAAAACCGTGACTTACTGATTTTTGTCGGATGGACCCCAAACCTGTGCAAGTCGATTGGACCCAAAATCCCCGTCAGGCCAGTAAGGACCAAAAGACGTGCTAAACCCTGAATCTCACCTTCCCGAATGTGCGCCGAGCTATCATGATGTACTCTGCATTAATGTCACAAATCTAGGAAAATATATGAAGTTTTAGGTTTGTTTTTTAGCTCATTTTGCATTCGACAAACTTTTGGAGAGATCTGCAAGCATTTGTTGACAAATTCAAGAGTAGAAAGAACCAAAATGAAGAGCATGATCTAGAATTTTTTTGCTCTATTCTTCACCCATCTATAAAAACTAGGTTAGGGTGATACATTGTGCTTTGTTTCTTTAATACAACCTAGGGTTTTATGCATCTAAGTTCCCTATGAAAGATTTTATGCAAACATTGTTTATTTCTTTATCTTTCAGGAATCATGTGAAATTAGGATTTGAAAAATATGGTAGGGGGTTATTTGTCATTTTTGTTGTGCTTGAAATAGCTTTGATATTAGAAAAATACTTCTAAAAACCCCCTTAGGAAAAATCAAATTCTAGCCTGTAGACAAAACCAGTTTGAGTCACGAGTGATAAAATTCTGAAAGTTTGATTTGATCTTGCAAAGCCCCATTTGAATTTTAACAAACTCAACCAATAGATTATGCTACAATTGTACCCTTCAGTCCTTGCACCAAAATCACTCCTTACTGCCTTTTGTCAGTACCCTTCAAAATTGTGCAAGGCTGAAACCATTAAATTTTCCTTAAGAGATTTTTGCACTAAATTAGGACCCACCGACTTACACTAGAATCACCCCTCATAGACTTAATACTTTACCTACCGAAATCAGTGCAAGTTGGCATTATCAAAACTCCCCGCCAATACTAATAGGTAAGTTAGCACTAAAATGGATCTTGACTGACTTGCACCGAAAACCACTTCCACCAACTTTAGTCGGTCATCGTCAAAAGTCACACTAAGTCAGTAAGACCCGAGAACCCTGCTGGCACACATTTAAACCCTTTGCGCCAAACTTGTCATCTCCTGAATTGCACCAAATGTTTCTTCTACTGACTTTAGTCAGTCAACCTCAAAACCCATGTAAGTTAGTGTTGTCATAAAACCCCACCGATGTGCCTTCCTGCCCTTTGCGCTGAAATCATTTGCCATGGACCTGTGATAAAAAAGTGAACCGACTGACCTCATGAAGCATCATTCTAATTAGTTAGTCCGAACTAAACTCGTGCCTACCCTCATATCATACTCTTTACACCAAAGACATGAATCATCAGCTTGCACTAAAAATTCCCTTCACTGACTTCAGTTAGTAGACCCCAAATCCAGCGCTAGGTCGACCAGGGCCAAACTCAATGCTTTAGTCTGTGGGAGCCCAAATTAGCACAAAATGCCTCCTGGGCTTGTTTTCTTGAAAATTTCTAGGGCAATTCAAACTGTTTTGTTAGGATAAATGTCACAAAGGTAAAATTAGAATGATTTGCATGATTTGAGTTGCATTTTCAAGGAATTAGCATTTGTCGCATAAGTTAAATGGGATTTAAAGTGTTGTTTTCATTTCTTTCTTTGCATAACTTGTGTAATGGATGTTATAGAGTAAGTTAGCATGCAAATTTCAAACTTATGTATTCTAGAGAGGACTTCATAGGTGATTTATGAGAAACTTGACTAAGGCATCAAAGTAGTAACCACTCACTCAAACTTAGAACTAAGGACATCTAGGACAACTATGTTACAACCTTTACTCATTAGGTCCTATCTTGCAGGATAGATGTCTGCTTGAGCTAACATAATGAAGTACGAGTTCAAAGGAATACCTTCAAAGACCAAGATTACATCTGCATGGAAGAACATAGGAGATACCGACCTAAGACACATAGACCTAGACGATTTCAGGCTCAGGGTGTTTGGGCCAAACCCCACTCCTCTAGCCAAGAAGGTTAGAGATAACAACATTGCAGAGGCTGCTACTTTTCCTATCTTTGCACAGTGTTTAGAGCTTGTTGTAGCATGTGCAGAAAGATATGATCCATTGACCAGAACTATTCAGACCACAAGTGGGAAAATTTTGGCAGATTTGAGCTTGCAATCCCTTGCAATTTTTTTTGGAATACCCGTCTTTCTAGTACTCTCCATCCCAGATAAGAAAGATGCAAAAGACACATACAATAAAGATGTGGAGAAGTGCAAGAAATAGATCAATGAAGTTTGGATGAAACACAAAAGGTCCACTTTGACTAAGTTACCTCACACACTGTATAGGAGTGATTTTCATGATGAAATTGGGGATTTAGTAACATTGTTGAGCAGAATTTATGGACTCGCTACTGCCTCCACCTTTGAAGAATGGATGTTTGCCCTCATTGAGGAGTTCATACATGGAGATAAGAAACTTCACTAGGCCCAAATCCTCAATGATAATATGCATGAGGCCTTTATTGACTTTAAGACAAAGGAGACTTTTAGATGGATTTCCTATGTTGTCTATGTCTTGGCTAGACTAACAGAATATGATGGACTCTCTAAGATAGGAGAAGTTAAAAATGGAAACCAACAATTGAAAGTTTATGAATGTTATCCTTAACTGATGATCTCTTAATCATTGATTCATTATAAGAGAGTGAATGATGCATTCACTGTGCATATCACTAGGCTTCTCCAAGACAACACTAGATTGAGAATAACTCCTGAAGCCATGAACGTTGTGCAACAATATGGGAGATGGTATTTGCAATTTCACAAGTTCCCTTACTTAAGAATCCAAGGATTTACAGGAACACCATATAGGTTGCCCCAGTATCCAATAGACAAGGTGGTTCTTCTTGAGCTAACAAGGTGACTCTTCACGTGTAGAGAGGCTGAAACATTTTCACAGGATTAATATCAAGTTTCCAATCCTACTAGGCAAAGGCCACTAATGCTGTACAACCTTAGGAGCAGCAGAACACTTAGAAAAAAAATTGCAGCTGGTAAATTTTCACCTGTATATAAGGAGGAAACACTTTGATCCCCATGGGACTATGGAAAAATATGTAAGTAAGAATTTATTCCATCGGGAGCATATTAAAGATTTTTGGGCAAACTGTGTCAATGACTATGAGGTAATAGGAAGAAATTACTCTCGACTATCCCTGGATCACATAAAGAGATTTCGTATCATACATGTCCCTAACCAAATAGTGGAAGATGGTAATGTGGTTCAAAAGGGGCCATGGGAAGCATTACTCGGTCAACCAATCCCCCCTCCAAACTGGGTGCATGCAGAGGAGAGTTCATTAGATGAAGCAATGAGGAACGCAATCAAACTCAACAAAATTTGGGCCAGAAGCCAAATTGCAGTGTTGACACAAGTAGGAGTCACACTGACATACACAAAAGAAGATTCAAAGAAGGAATCAGGGGATGAAGAAGATCAACCTCTAGAGGTGATCAATGCAGAAGAACATGAAGTAGCAAAGGACACTGACAATGAGGAGCATGTGCCATTAGCAGAGAAAGAGAAAGCTAAGAAGACTATTCCCAAGGCATAGAAGAAAGATCCTCCTCCTGTTACAAGGACCAGAGCAGCAAAAAGGAAAGATATACCAAGTGGAAAAGGAGAGAGTTCAAAAGCTAAGAAGCCAAAGGCCAAGGCAGTAGATGCATTCACTACAACCTCTGCCCACACCTCAACTACCCCTATAGTTTCTCCATCCTCAACAAGTGTAACCTCGATTTCCCTTGCTACACAAGATACTACATCTTCTACTCCCTCTGTTGCAGTCCCAACATCATCTTCATCTTCATTAGCATCAAATGTAAGCATACCTTGTGCATCCTCTTCGCTTGCTTTTTATGCTATCATTCCTCCAATTTCCACATCACCTTCTATTTCTACCATGTCCTTGCCTTCTATTTCATCTATTCCCCTCTCTACTCAGATCTCATTACCACCCATTTCCACAATCTTAGCACCTTCCTTCTCTCTCCCATCACTTAGTCTTTCCTCACCCATCACTATTTCTTCCATGTTTTCTACCCCTTCCATACCACCCTCACTAGGATTTGCTTCATTTGTTAATTTATCGCAAGCTTATTTACCTCTTGTAGCTACTCATTCTTTGTCTACAATAAATAAGTCTTTGGCATGTTCAATTGTTATTTCCCCTGAGTCTGCCCCTTTGGCTATTCCACAATTGCCAGGCATTGAGAAGATATGTACAGAACTGGAGTCACAGGAGCAAGAGGCAATTAAGGAAATATCTGAAGACCCTCTTCCTAACCTTGGAGATATAGACATAGTTGAGGTATCAGACAACCCAATGTGTAAAAATACAGTAGACACAGCTTTGGGAATGACTCAAAAAAATATATTAGAAAATCTGTCAAACATTGGGCAGTCAGATGATGAAGGGGATGAAAGAGATAAAACAATTGAAGATGATTTGGAAATTCATGATGAACCACTTAATAAAGGAGACAGTCACATTGACACTCCTAAGGATTCCTCTTCCTCAGTACCAAATTGGCTACAACAGAGGTTAGAAAATAAGGCCCCACAAGTGGAAATGATGAAGCTTGACTTGGATGCACTCTTGGCCAGAGTAGAGAAACCCAAGAAGTAAAAAAGGGCTAAAATTCAGTCAAGGATCCATAAGGATGCAACAGGGGCTAGAATTGCAGAGATAGCTATCCCACCTATAGAGGCATACAAAGGTGATGTGAGGGCTGAAGATTATAGAATCACTACTGTCAATCTGGGACCAGACACCAGAGGACAAAAGATAGATGAATTTAAGGGGACAATATCTACGATCTTGGATCAATTAAATAAAGATTAAATGACCATGTAGCAGTTAAAATAGTAAAACAAAGAGCTTCAGGCATGCATAAAGTTTCTGGTGAAACCATTGAATTCTGATGGAGAGCCGAGAACAGCCTCTACCCTGCTATCAAAAGAAGAGTTGACCAAATTTGATTATATTAAAACAACTGTTGCAGCCACACAGGAGTGGTTTAATAAGGTATATAATGAAGGTTGTGAGGTGATAGCCTTTGCATCTTTATTGCACAAAGATTTTTGTCTTTTGAAAGAAGAATGGGAAGATTTGCATGATGAATGTGAACCATATGAATAATATTATTCCCATATCTTCCTAAGAATACAAGCCATGAGGAGACTGTCCAAGGAGGTTCTTTTGATAGAAAATATTTTGACAAAAGATATTATAAAAAAACCCAAGGAATGGCACGAGCAGATGAAAATGAGAAAAGATATTTTTGACAAGGTGAAAGATTCTTTTGAAACAACAAGGACCAAAATAATGGAGGTAATATATTAAATAAATGATACTTTGAGGGACTATATAAACACTAGACTTAATGATCTGGCTCCGATGAACGAACAACAGTGCAAAGATAGATTATATCAGGTTATTCACGGAGATTCACCCTTAAATATGATTGGAAAGCTAGAGAAAGTCAGAGACCTACGGGGCTACTTTTGTGGCATTCATGAAGGGTAGAAAATCAATGGAGGCAATGTACTACAAATTTTCCATAGAGGTTGATAGCTTGAGATTCAGAGCAGACTATGTCAAAGACCTGGACCCAGCAGATATCAACCTAGCTTTGACGACATTAGTAGCATACAACAACAGGAAACTTGAAGAAGACAAAATCGATTTGGATGGAGATGAGCAATAAAATATTTGAGTCATATGTGAAACCCATCATTTGTAATTAATTCTATGTTTTGAGGGTCATGTGACCTTATTTTGTCTTTATTATGTCTTAGAATTGACTTTTCCCTATGTACAACTTAATGGGTATTTAATTTGTCTAGATTAAATGTATTTGGAAGTTTTATTTTGTTTTTTTCCTACAAGACAAATGCTAACATGAAAATGCAATTAGTTGTCATATCACATTAAATGCCATATAATCTGGATTGTCGATGTTGAGTTAATCTCCACCGTTCATTCAAAAACTCAATATGGAGCCTCCTCTAAATAAAGGGCTACCATTTCTCTCATTATAACAGATTATTGAAGCTGAATTGTTGACACTCTACCATTTGAATTAATACAAAGCAAGTTTCTGCAGTTTTGCTCAGAATTTGACTATTTGTGTTATCTATTTTGGTTTTCATGGTTCGCTTCATGATCTGCAATTAGTTAGTTGTGCTTTTGCAATGTTAATGGTTGGTTGAAGGTATTTGATGAACATTTTGGTCCATACTATTAGTTGTTTGTTGATTGTGAGTTGTTGTGTATAGTTAGCCTAGGCCATTAAACTGAGCTTAGTTCAATTGCATTACATAAGTTAAATCATGCCATAATTTGGGTATTTGATGAATGAATGTGATCTGAAAAATATTTGGCCTCCATTGAAGATAGTATCATTTTCTATAGCACTGTAGTGTTTCCGTAGCTTGGTAAAATAGAAAGTGGTTAACTTGAGAGTGTTTGTCTACCATCAATAAGATTTGCATTGTGAACGTCACTTAGGACTCCTCTCTAACATTTTACTCTTTTTGCATTTTCTTTTTACCAAGTTGATAGAGTTAGGATTCGAGCATCATTTATATTGCAAACCAGCTGAAAATATTATAAGGGTTTCATACATCGTTGTTGAAAAGCTCTAATCTTTTATGTAAGTCCCCTTGTTGGTACAACTAGACATACCAACTAAGTCATTCCTACAAGATAAGACCTAGTTGTAGAATCCTTGGAGTAGTCTTACCTAGGGTAGGATACTTTTCAAGAGAGGTGAGATAGTCCTTATTTCACCTGCATTGTTATGTACTGAAAACACCATCAACAACATGTTTTAAAATTTTTCCCATGTTCTTTTCAACCTATCAAAATAAGGAAGGGGGGATAGATTGGGTGTGATGAAAATGGGTATGCAGATATGATGGGGAGTGTGATATGGTATGGTTGGCTAGTGATTGCAAAGGATGGATGTGATGAATGGATGGAAGAGGTTTGCCCCCAAGTGTATGGTTCATATAGATAATTGATTTACACATGATGCCTGTGAATGGGTTTTCATCATGGTACTTGCCCAAGGCACCATAAGGATGCTTTTTACCATTGGACAATTTTATTTTATTTTATTTTTTTTGATCTTTTTTATTTTTATGATTTTTTGGATTCAGATTTTTGCTTTTGGATTCGAGTATCTATTTCCATGGTGAGATAATAGTATCCCATTTTGAAAAATTGCTTCACATAGATCATGCTATTGGAATGTCATCTATAGATGTTGTTGTGGACTTTGTTGATTGCTAAGTTGGTTCTTCTCAAATATTAATAGGGTACCATCATAGCCACTATGATAAAAGGATGCTACCAAGAAAAAATGGAGTGGGAGGAAAGTTGGATGAAGGATGTATGGTGGTTATTTGAAATCTTGGATTAAAGGGGTGCGAATGTGGAGATATGTTGGGTAATGAATTTGGTTATAAAAAGGGTTGGATTTGAAGGCATAAGTGAATGTCATGGGACCAAGGGAAGCTAGGACCCATGATTTCACACACCATACCAAATTCAGATACTAGATAATTTGTTGGATTCCTTAGAGTTGTAGATTTTACATTCTTGGATGGTGGATGGTGGATAGTGGGATTTTGGATTCATAACTTTGAGCTCTTGGCTTTTGGTATTTTGGGTTCAAAAATTTTGAGGACGCTTTGACTTTTGGATATTGGATTTTGGGATTTAGGAATCCAAATGAATTTTGTCTTCTTATACTTTTGAGGCTTGGATTTTCTCTTGTAGACTTTTTTTTTTACATTTAGATGGGCTTTGGATTTTAGATTTGGGGATCCAGATAGATTTTGTATTTGTTGGATTTGGATTACTAGACTTTGGAATCCACATGAATTTTTGGGATTTGGATTTTTGGATGGTTTGGATGTTAGAATTTTTGAATGTGGGGAGTCAACTTTTGGATGGATTTCCCAAGATATGTTGATGCATCCAAATCAAATTTGAAGCCCTCTTTTTAATATTTTGAGGGGAGGTGATTCAAGAATCCCATGAGTGTTGTGATAAATTCATCATTTTAGAATAGGTTTATTGATGCGTGATTTTGTTAGTTTTGACAAATAAATTTAGGTGATGTAGGGATAGTAGTGTTGATGAAAGGGATGGTGGATACAATATTTTTGTAGGGATGATGGGAGGAACTCATTTTGATGTTAGAAGTTCCCTTAACACTTGTGGAAGTCTCATTAACATCCTTATTCTACCTATTAGTATATTTGTATTTGATGCCCCAAAATCCTTGATTTGTACAAACATGAATGGGTTTTATGGTTCCTTGTTCATGAAGGCCTAGCTCTTTTCCTTGATAGTTCATGATTCTACACATTTTATTTGTGAAAGGACACTTATTTCTTTGGAAACAAGATGTGAATCCACCTTTAGATACCTAGGAATCATTGGAAGTTTTAATTTTCTCCTGTATTAGAAGACCAAATTGGACAAAGGTAGTTGGGCCAAGCTAATAGGATGTTTGTACTTTCTCCTCATTCATGATTGGGTTAACTTGATCAATTATATGCTCAATGTGATAAATCATGACATACTTGTATGCATGCTTGATATGCTCAACATCATGGAAAACTTGATTACCAATATGCTCATTATGATTATGTTTCTTGTCTATGTGTTTGATGGGAACAACAATCTCCTCATGGGAAGGGGTATTTGTGGGATGATGGATAGGATTGATTTGGTTTTCTTGGTCTTGTGAGTTTGTGATAGGATAGATGGAATCAACTTGAGTGTCTTGACCTTGATTTGGTGATGGGTAAGGTTGATCATGGTTTAGAATGAGCTCTTAACATAGCTCCAATTGCTTCTTTTATAATATAGATGCACTTAATCTCACTTCAAGGTCCCCTTTGGAAATTCATTCCTAGATATATTCTCTTAGCCATATGCATTAATTGGTGAGAGGCCTTTGATGCTTAAGGGTTTCCTAGATCTTATGGATTGTATTTGTTTACCTTCCCACATAGGTTGGATTGTAGGGATGGTATCTCTAGGGGATATTGATCATGCTTAACAAGCTTTGGATTGATAATAATCTTGCATGATGGTACTTTTCATTAGGTGGGAATGGTACTAGGAGGATTTTAGACAAGTTTAATAGGCCTTCAATCCATAACCTTATTTCTAACAACATACATGTATTTTTAAAAATTGATGGCATTAGATTAGAGATGTTGCATAACTCCTCATCTTTTTTATTTCTTTTTTTCTTATGATTATTTTCTAGTAGTAATTGGAGTAAATCCTTCATAGGTATGTTGGATGGGATAATATTGGATTGTTGATTGCATGGTGGATAGGATCATTGATAGGATTGATTGGATTGTAAAGGTTTTATGATGAAGGACTTATATAGGAGGATAAGGTTTGATTTGTTCCTCGAGGGTTTGGAATTGAGACATAAATTGGATTTTAGGGTCTTGTCCTAGAATTGTGTTTCCCTTGTCAATGTTTCCATAAGGATGACCAATAGGTATTCAACTAATTTGGGTTTGAGGGATAGCTAGTGCTAGGATGGTCTTGGTCTAAAGTCTCTTGATTGTTCATAATTATTTGATTAAAGCCTATGGAAGGCTTGCACATGATGATGTCATCAAGGGTTTGATATGGATCAACTTGGGCATGGCCATGTTTATCTCTAAACAAGTCATAAGGATTATTGTTATATTCATCTTGATCCACAATGCTATCATCATCATCATTTTCAAAGGGGTTTTAAAGTGCTCAATGAACTTCTCAAGCTAGGGGTTCATGGTGTTTGTTTTAGTTAGGCTTTGGATTTTGATTGTTTGGATGTTGGGGTTTGCACAAGTTTAACACAAGGGGATTGAAGACAAAGTGGACACAACAACACCCTACATTGTCAAGTGGGTTTGTTTGTCTTGTGAGCCCACTAATGCAATTTGGACTTGGCCCTAAATAGTTTATCCCAATATCTCAAAGCACCAACTAGGAAGGATTGGGACCATTCCCGTAGCCCACTACTTCATACCAAAGGCATGTGGTGAGAAACTTCATAAGGCTAAACACTTACTAGTGCATCACAAAGACCAAATGATTGAAAGGATTCCTATGCCAAGTTTACACAAGGCTCTAGGGTGTCCTTGTTATACTCGAAGGTACTTGAGGCCCAAGTCAATCAGACAAGGGTGTTGTCTAATGGATTGGATTGAGAGGGTAACCCACTCTCATCCTTCACTTAGAAATCTATAAAGTTTCTTTCTAGCTTGGTCGTAATGACAGATCCTCATTGGACTTTCTATAATGCCCCGTCATGCAACCCTAGAGAGTTAGGTTAACTAAGTAATAAGATGCAAAATTTTAAAAAAAAAACAAGTAAATGCATTAATCACTAGAGGAGGTAATGACTAATTACATCATTTAAACTATTCAACCAACTAACATCTCTAGGGAACATAACTGCATTAAGAAATTATAAACATAGATCACTAACATCAAAAATATCCATTAGCAATTTTGTTACATCATAGGAAGATTATATATATATATATATATATATATATATATATATATTTCATTTGCAAAAAGTGTACAAATATAGATGAGATCACATACATGATCACAGAATTACAAGGCTTTTGATTACATCAAATTGCAATATAAATCATGACTATACAATTCTGGAAGCATAGTACAGATCTTTGAATGCAATATGGATCTTGAACTGGAAAGACACATCTACCACAAACACAAACCATGATGCCAAGAAAACCAATGGATTAAGCTCTTCCACCCGACCATGTGAAACCCTAAGGTCCACCCCCTGAGCTAGGAGATAACATAAGGTTCCACAGTAACAACCAGACAAGAAGACAAAGGACTGATAGGTACAAGAACTATTCAAGTACAACATTGTCCAATAAGACATTATAAGCATCAAAACATCACTTCCACACTTAATAGAACTTCTAGAGGCACTCACACAACCGAAGGAGGAAAAACAACTAGGGAGTGCTAGACTGCATTAGGGAGGAGTGTCATCACATAGCTTGTCATGGGTTATCCTAGCAGGTCTTCCTAGGCACTGGCCCCCATCCTGGGTTATCCTAGTAGCCTCTCCCGACCACCAACCCCCATACAAACTCATGCGAAACCAACATACCTTTCATGAGGACAAGGTAGTTGATTTGCCATTCCAGGCCTTCTCATCTCATCTCAAGCCTAAACAAGCACTTGAGCCATGAGTGAGGCATACTTTATCTTGATTAATTATGATTAACTACCCATCCCTCTAAATTTATTATTAAGTTATCACTGGATCAAAAACTTCCAATGGGTTATCCTGGCAGTCACTTTGGGCACTGGCCCCATATTGAAAGCCACTAACCTACCTGCATCTAGAAGACACTATCCATCAAGCAAGACATAATGACAAATAACCATATACCATGCAAGGCATTAACCTTCTTGCATTCAAATCAAAATCACAAGGACCAATTCTTAAATCACTGTCCCAAAATTTTCAGTAGGAACCGTCATAACAACCATAAACTACATGAATCCAGAGCAAGGCATGGTCATCTTGCTCCCAAAATATCGACCATAACAAAATGTATCCAACACAGTATTTTTATTACATGCTCAAAATGATAATGAACCACAACATCCAAGAAGGACTCTACAACCACATCACAATCATGACATCAACATGAGTTCAAGGCAAAACCACAAGAATAGGTACACTGAGAAAGGCATGGTTCATCTTGCTCAGTCGTCACAACCACATGAATCCATAAACAGAGGGAAGTAACATTACATAAAACCAATACCTATACAACCATTATCAAGATTACATAATCACCAAAGTCATAGCCACGACTACCCCTCTTGCCTCTGGAATCAACTTTCCCAAAGATACAGACACTAGACACCACTGTAACACAAGGGTCCCACATCGATGTTCACTTTCAAATGCACAACAATTTTGAGTAAACAAAATCCTAAAACTCTTTCGACTAAGCAAAACATTTATTTCATATCAAGCTATTATTCATGAAATAGTAACATAAATTCATATATTTGCACTTAACTATCTTTAAATCTATAGATAATAACTAAATCATTTCAAACCACTATCTAGTAGATGAAAAACACACTCTCAATAACAAAGATGGAATAATTTCAACAATAATCTTATTCTTTATTTTTTTGCACAAGTAAGACATTTGATCATTATACAATTTTATTATACAAATTTACTTACATTTCTAAAATACTTTTATTTTACTAATACTAATTACCTAATAACAAATCTATACATTACATCATCTATGATACTTAATGTTTACTAACCAACAAAGTTTCTCTTCTAATTCTAAGTATTTAGTTAAAATCATGTTAATCTTAAATCAATTAAATCTAACATTTATTAAGCCTAAATTCAATGAAAAATAATTAGAAAGGTTTAAGTAAAAGAATAATTTAACAATGACACTAAAATGAATCTTAAGAATACTAAAAATAATATAAAGATATTATAAAGATAATAGTAAATATAATATAATCCTACTACAAATCATTCACACATGCTATTGTTTCTATTAGATCAATTGCACTAAGGATAAGTGTAAATATGAAGACATCATTATTCTACTTTAGATACAAGTTTATTTCAATACAAGAAGAAAACATGGACATCTATAACTTTTTCCAAATATCAACTAAAAATCTTCTTTATCAAAACATATTCTTACTATAAAATAAATCCATTTACATATGTAAGAATATTCTTCCTATCTAAAATAATTTCTTTTGAAGATATTACAAATAAATTCATATATTTATTGGATAGAATCTTTCTATTTGAACAAACATGATATATTCTTTAGATATCTTTCTTTACTTAATAAAATGATCTAAAATAACAACAAATCAAAGAAAATCATATAAAGCTGATTTGATTCTTAAGGAGAAAGGATTTAGTTTCTAAGAAAAGAACATTTCTATTCCAATGCCACTTGTCATTAAGAAATAATAAAGATAAAATAAATAATTTAAAATTTCTACCTAAATTATAAGTGAAAACAAGGATCTTTTAAGTAATACAATTGTCTATACAAAGCTTCATTATTGCATAATTCTTATTTCATAATTAACTTTATTTTCTAAATCTAACAATGATTCTACAAACATTAATGAAAGAATTTTATAAAGAAAAGATAAAGTAATGTATATTTATTTTAACATCCATAAAATTTCTAAAATTTAAAACTCATTTTATTAATTTACCTCAACATCCAATCCATATTTATAAGAGATTTTAAAGATATTGAATATGTCTATATTACTAAATTAATTTCCACTCAAGCCGATAAGGGCATGGTTCGGTGGTTAAGTCGCTCGGTTGTAGTGGCGGCCACTAGAGTTAAAACCCCCGTTGGGCCAACAAGCTCGTAGGCTTTATGCCTTTGCTGGGCCAACGAGCTCACGGGTTTGAAGTCTTCTTGATAGGGGATAAGGTCCCCCATTTTGTGGCCTCACTGGTTCATTGCTCTGAGCAAAAGCATTTGTGTGGAGCTGGAGGGCATGTCGCACCAGCGTCACTGGTCACGTTAAAAAGTTTACCAGGCGCATTATCTTAAAAAAAAATAATTAATTAATTTCCAACCAAAAAAAGAAATAAGGTAGATATTATGACATTCCAAAGCATATTTCCCACAAATAATATCATATGAAATCTTATTGCCAAAACAAATCTATTATAAAAAGAAAGTATATGCCAATCTAATTCATAACTAAAACTAATACACATAAATGAAATCCAACACATACATTCTATTTTTTTTATTATATAAAGATAACACAAATAACACATTTCTGCCATAAATAAACTTATGATAAAGGCATCCAACACAACATAAAGGGTGAAATAGTTAAAATTATGGAAGCATAGAGTTAGCACGTGTACTTCTTGATATAATGCCATACAAAAATGTGGTCTCTCAAGAATCCATGATTGCAAGATCACAATTCAAACTGGTTTAAAGGCTTTGAAAATTTTCAAGCAAAAACAACCACAAAGTGGAAGCATGGGGAGGCACACAATCTACTTAACAGAATCATCATGTAATGCAATGATCATGGAAAACATATAGATTAATTTAACTTATTAGAGTTTTCAAGATGTGAAACAGCAGGTTCTATGCATTCTAATACAAAGATTGTAGGATATGTATAATATGGTTTGCTGAAAATGCTTTAGGAACTCTTCAAAAACTATCGGCAGATGAGATGCCAAATTCCACAACCATATTCTAGCCTAATGTGGAAGTAAAAGAGGACGATATTGCTTGAAACTCTAGTCGATTAATAAACATAATATGAAAACCCTAAGAAATACCATCTCATAGAATGTTTGGATTGCAGGATAAGTGCAAACTGGGTTTGCTAAAAAGGCTTTAGAAATTTTCAAGCAAGTGCAATTGGCAGGCATCATAAAGCGACCAGGCACTCGAACTATTGGGACAGAATGCTTCTAACAGAAATCATCTCATGAAATGCAAAGATTGCAGGATACACATAAAATGGATTAGTTTTAGAAACATTCAGGCAAATAGCAAGATGCCCTAGTTAGATATATGCAAAATATGGGAGCTTTGTTTGACAAAATGCATTTAGGAAATGAATCTGTTAAAGGACTTTTAAAATTCACAAGAAAATGTGATTAGCAATTGTGAGAACCAAATCACACAAGCGTACTCACAACATGTAAGAAGATATAGACATCCATAGATGTATATTTGCAAATGGCTCCTTCGTAGTTTTTGTATATGCAAATATAGTTGTAGACATATATGCATAATGTGAAAATACCCACAAATATAGTAAGGAATAAATCCAAGAATATAGAGGAGCAATAAATAATATAATTTAAGAAATTTATAGAGGAATTCATTACAATCCCATTCCTGAAAGAATGATCAACAACTAATTCCACAGATGTACAACATTATTCACAAATTATCCACACGATACTCTTCATTCCTCAAGAAATAGACAATCAATAAAATGTTTATAAGATTTCATATTTGATATAACACACCTGATAAATCTTCACAAAGATCATTAATTTTTTCTTTGGCAGCCCCAATCCGCATTTTCTTTAACCTGCACAATGAAACAAATTTCTTTTTTCCCCCAATACATTGTTTGAATCCCCCTTCCTACCATTCTTGATAATGCAACGATAGGAGTATATACCGATCCCCATGGCCTCAAAAATAGTAAGTAAAATAACTTAAATGCAATAACTCCCCAACGTTACCCACGTCCACTCTCTCCAGAAAATTGATTACATTTATTTCCTTCCCACTAACAACAAGATTAATCTAATTTTGGATTTACTATCCAAGACAACTCATCAATGACGTAATTAAAAGATTTACATTAAGAAATAGAATATCTTGACAATGTACACACACGCACAAAATTTATTAACAAAATGTTTATTAATTACAAATTTATTTTCATATTAGATTAATAATTAAATCCTCATAATAATAATAATATTTTATTTATTTTCCACTGATAAATATTATTATGTATTAAAAGAAAACCAATAACTCTTTTTAATAAAACAAGTAACTGCATAGAAATGACCTGACAAGCTGCATACCAGGTGAAACCCGACGACAAATAGAATCGCACATCAGAGACTCACAACACGACCATACAGACAGGACACAGGAATGGAAAATCATCCTCTTCGAGGTTGATGACAAGCTGAGGGAAAACCTTACTTATCTCTGTTCAACAATCTCCATTGGTTAAGGCACGCTCGTACCTGTTAATTCAGGTGGAGTCGATGCTTGATCCCTGTTCATTCAAACATACCAATTAGAGTACACATAATAGCCGAAGCACTAGGAAAGGAACTCTGACATTCGTATCTCATTTCTGTATGTCCCCATATGTTCAACGGTACGATGCTGTCCTTTCCTCCTATCCTAACAACATACTACTACATTACCTGACCATAATAATAACATAACAATATATATTTTATTTATAGAAGCTCATGTTCCATCTTCATCTCCAAATTCGTTTGCCATATTACCTACACAACTAAGGTAAAAAATGGAGAGGCACTACACTTTCTATACCTTGCTGAAACACAGGGTCGGGCTAGTGCTTAGTGATGAAATCCAAGTCACTAAATCCTTAATAAATAAAATAAAGAGAGAAATAATCCGTTTTTCTTTCCAATCTCACCAAAAGGTGACAAGAAATAACATCATGATGTTACACCTTAGGTAACACAAGTGTTTAGAGTACTTTTGATCCCCAAGGTCACACAAGGGTACAAGGGGAGAGCGTACACAACTCTATCCACACAAACACACTATGTAGTGCCCCTCCAGCTTCACCTTGGATGTGCAGGTGGTTGGAGCAAGGAGCAGGAGGATGAATGGAAATACTCAGAACATTCAAAGTATGTTAGATATGTTGATATCAGAATTCAAATGTAGTGGTTATAATCTTGTTTCAAGAGTAGAGACGGTGTAGTACTACTCGCTTCGAGTACCCTACTACGCTGGGATTCTCTGACTCTCTGTGTGTAGACATAGATGTATTTGATCGTATAAAACCAATTGTTCAGATGCAAGCTACAGGTACCGAGCCTTGACTCCACCTGATACAGCAGGTTTGAGCGGGCTCTTGCACCAATGGGTATCAATGATGGGAGATAACGCGAGGTCTATTCCACTAGGTCAGTCATTGTCTTCTGTTGTGGTCTCGAGTCACGTTGTGTCGCTTGGTCCTTGCCTTTTATGTTGGTAAGCTTGTGTTGTGGAGTATCGTCGAGTTGTGTTATTAATGCTCATGTGTAGTTGGATAATACTTTAATGATTTACTATTAAAATAATGATGCTTCTATTATGTTTATTAGATAATAATTGGTTTAGCCTAAAACTTTGAATGACACCTTGGTTAAATTTTAAAATAGACTAGATTAAATTATCTGCTATTCTAAGTATTTATGTCATAAGTTGGAGCTACGGGTAATTACTATATATTGGTACAGAATAATTTTTTATAAGTGAAATTAATGCCTTGAGTTGTCAATTTTAAAATTGGAAGATTTGGGATCTCTTTTTATAGAAATTTTTTGAATTTCTTAGAGGAGTGGGATGTTGGGTAACAGATGCATGTCTGCATTTATTTTATGAGCTGAACTATTTTTAGAGGGGAAAAATTTTATTCTAGGGGAGAATTGGAAAGAGAATTTAGATTCTGGGAAGCAAAAACAAAGGATTTGGTTGCAAGAGTTGGAGAAATTTGGAGGTGGGACTAAAATTCGGGTATGTGATTTGTCTCTCTTTGTAAAAATTTTCAATTGTTGTAGCTTATAATTAAAATCTATTGCAGCTTGTTCTGTGTGTGTATTTGCATGTCCTATAGATTGGAATCTATATATCTCTGTGTCTTGTAATGTCTTGTGCCTGTGTGGTTGAATGTTGCTCCAACCTCTATAGATTCCTCCAAGATGTATTCTTCTGGGTTAGCCTTTGCCTAAATTCCTCTTGAAATCATGTGCCATCATCTGTAACCCTGTATTGTGATTTCAATCCTATGAATTAGATGACTCAATGTTAAGCTTTTACCAATCTCTTAAGCTTTTACCAATCTCTTGTCCCTGTCGTTCTTGCATTTTATCTCACATTTGCATCTCTCTGATAGAGGTGAAATGCTCAGAAAGAAGTGATTTGGCTTTTATATTTAATTTCCCTACAACCTGTTAGTGCTTGCAACCATGTAATTAGACCTCATATTATTCATATTACCTTTTTACCTTGGATTCCTTGCTTTTATCTATGTAACCCTGATGAAAATCTTGTGTCTTCAACACTACTTCCTCTAGAAAGTTACCCTGCAAGCATGTCTAGGAATTTGACCAAATATTGTGAAGTTTTTTTTTCGCAAATTCCTTCAAATCTGCTTTAAAAATTTCTTGTTGGCTGAAAGATATCATTTAATTCATCTTTTGCAATAGATTTAAAACTCAGTTTGAAGCTCTGGCTTTATTCCTTAGAAAAAAATTTAACCATATGATATATTACACAAATTATGTTACCTTAGCAATAGAATTCTCTGAATGTATGAGTATGTTGTTGTAGACTGAGAAAAACCTCAGTTTTTGCCTTGATTGTACGGCATAGGAGACCCCATCTTTATTTTGTTTTCTTGTGATTAAATTTTCTGCTCATTTTCCTCTATGGTAGACCTAGACTGTACGGCTTTTAGAGAGATCTGATGCAACTTCATTTTGAAAACTTTCTGCCCGCCCTTGTGACATTGTATGGCCACCGTACGACCCTCTCATTGCCTTATTTTTTTGAATGAATTTTCTGGTTCTTACTTTTCCTTTAAGCTTGCAACTTCTATGAATGGTTTGAGTTCCTCCTTGTCTTCCCTGTATCTTGCCTTGAGCCTAAAATTTATTTAATAAAAAATAATGTGATTGTATCTTGTTTGAGCCTGAAATTTATTTAATAAAAATAATGTGATTGAAATCTTGAAAGTTATTTCAATTTGAGCTCATAGAAAGGTTATTTGTTGTTATTGTTTTTAAATAGAAGGCTTGGAGGAGATCTTGCTAGTAGGGAAACTTCTAAATTTTGAGTGTAGTTTGGATTTATTAAGTCAATATTAGGGAGAAGATGATATTAGAAGGTTCATTTGTTAGTAATGTATCATTTTAGAATTTAATTTATTTAATTAATGTTGTCTTTTTTTTTTTGGTATATGCAAGAAGTTTAATAAATTAAGTTGTGTTTTTTTTATTAAATATAACTTTGTTATTGATATTATGTAATTTGGTTATTTAACAAATTGTAATCTTAGATTAAATAATGGAAAGAAATCACTTTTTTTTAGCAATAGAAATCATGGTAGTTGTTTATATTAGAAATCTTAAGTGGTAAAATAATAGATGGTAATCCATGCTCATAGGAAAATACATAAGTTGGATTTGATTTTATAAGTGGTTAAATGTTAGGAAAATATATACATTTATAGTGTTTTTGATTTGAAATGATATTTGGTAAAATGTTAGTTGGGCATCTACGCCTATAGGAAATTATATAGGTTTATAATGTTTGATTTGTAATTGTAATATTTATAGTGTTTGATGTGAAGTTGTATTGGCTAAATGTTAGATGATAATTTATATTCTTAAGAAATATATTGGTATTTGTAGTTGTTTAAATAGAAGTTGTGGTAATAAATGATTGACGGAAAGTTTATTATGATAGCAAGAATAATTTTATCTTGTAGTTGTTTATATTAGGATGTATCATTAGTAAATCTTAGATGGGAAAAATCATGGTAGCAAATTTATATTATGGTTTGTTTTTATTAGTTGATGAGAATTGTTAGGAAATTAGCTAGGAAATTTTATTCTTGTAGTTGTAGAGAAATTGTTATTTCCGTAAGCTAGTATCTTCTTAAAAATGAAGTTAATCTCATAGTTAATTTCATGTTATGGTTAGGAGTATATTGAATCTCTTTTCTTGATTGTCTTCCTTGTCATGTCGAAATGCTTACAGTGGGTCATTGTGTCTATTTGGGGTTGAGTTTATGTCTATGATTTGGTTTATTGTGAAGTGGGAATCTTGTGAGATGTCAAAATTACTTGGTGTCAAGACGCGACAGCGTTGTCCTTGTCGGGTAATGGTTACTGTAACTTTGGTTTTGTGTTCAACCTATCTAACTCCAGATGTGTGATTCTTGGTTTTTGGTTCATTATTGTGGCACGTCATTGTAATGGGATAGTGGAACCAAGTTTGTTTCAGATGGGGGAAAAGACTTGTGAATTTGGAACTTTATAACTGTTTATGTATCATGTTGGTTGTGAAAGGTTAGATGTCTTATTGTCCCTCATTCATGCGTGCCATTTGTTTCAAATGTTGTATAAGGGTTGCTAGTGTACAAAGGAGAGTAGCTTCCATGGTGGGGCTGGTGCCTAGTGAGAGGCCGCCTGGGTAACCCCATGGAAGTTGTAAGCAAGTAGAAACCTAATAACTTAATCAAGAGGGTTGGGGTAGTAAAACACATAACAAGAAAAGTAAGATACCTCACCCATGCCTTGAGTGCTCTCGTAGGCTAAGGATGGGATGAGAAGACCCGGTTGGCAAGGCCGACCTCCTTGTCTCCATGAGAGGACATGTCGGTTCCGCATGTGTCACCCTATGGGGCCGGTGCCTAGGGAGAGGCTGCCAGGGTAACCATAGATGGGGGCCAGCTTCTGGTGAGAGATAGCCTGGGTAACCCATGCTAGGACCATGTGATGACACTCTCCTCGCTGCAACTTAGCTACTTCCCTCTTTATGCTTTCATTGGTACTTCTAGAGTGATGTCTTGTCTTGTGCAGCTTTGTTGATATGGTCGGTTGTGTCAAGTCTATTGTCGTTTGGTTATATTAGATGTTGTTACTTTGTCTTAGTGGAGTCCTCGTTGTTATCTCCTAGCTCAGAGGGGTGGACCTCAAGGTTCCACATGGTTGGGTGGCAGAGCTATCCATTGGCTTTTTTGGAGATTCGGTTCGAGTCCTGTGCAGAGGTGTTCCAGTTCCAGTGTTGTTGTATACATTCTTTTGTATTCATTTGTAAACCGATGTGATCGGTCTCATAATATTATATTGTAACTTTGTAAATTAACTATCTTGCTAATGTAAAAGTTGATCTTACATGTAGTAGCAGTTTAATGTGTTCCTCTTGTGTGGTTTTAACTTTACATTCACTGATGCAGTTATGTTCCCCTAGAGGTGTTAGCTGTTCATTTTATTTAATGTTGTAATTATATTTTATGATTAATGCATTTACTTGCTTCAAAAAAAAAATATTTCTGTAGTTTTGCACCTTTTAGTCTAGCACTCTAGGGTTGCATGATGGGGCATTACACACCACATGAATGATTGAATTTCTTTTGATCCTCAAGTTTGTATAAAACACAAGAGGAGAGCATGTGTATAGGTAAAATTGAGCTTAGGATAAATCAAAACAATGACAATAAACTCAACCCTATAACATCAAAAGATCGATCTAAGAGATAACCAAATCAATGAATATTGAAATTAATAATCGAGAGCTATCACCTAGATTGTATTGATCTCTTGGTTAGATGTGGATTGCTCAATATGTCACGTACCCATGGTTGTAACAAGCGGATGTAGATCAGTGCTCAATGTATGTGCTCAATGATGTAATGTATGCTTAATGCGCTATATGGATGCCTGAGAATAAATGATCAAAGAGTGCTCAAAGTTGAATGATCAAAGAGTGCTCAAAATCTGAATAATCAAAGAGTGCTCAAAGCTGAATGATTGAAGAGGATTTTTGAAGGAGTGAAGGGGGTATATATTGGTTCCAAGGTTGGATCAATCAACGGTGGAGATAAATCAGTGAAATCAATGGTCAAGATAATTCCACAGCTCATGATGAATGTGCACATGACATGTGTCATGAAGAAAAAGCTATTTTTATTAAGTTAATTGCTTTTTGACTAAAGATAGGATTTGATTTCATAAATTTACAATGCTTTTTTCAATTTATGAGTTGATAAAAATAATAAGATTAAAGCCAATTAACTCAACTTTAGATTTGCTTTTTTTTTTAAGTTCTAAAAATAAGATGATTGTGCACATAGAAGAAAGTGATATTTTTAGAAGATTTGAAAAATAAAACAAATTAAATAAATAATTTTTTTTAATTGATTGTGCATGATTGAAGAAATAGACAAGATTAAATACAGAGAATAAATTAAACAAATAAATTCATTTAATTTATTTTGCATGATAAGATATAAATAAAATATTGATTTTATTTATTTTTAGAAGATTGGATCAACTTAAATAAATTTAAATAATTTATTTACATTTGGAGAAATAATTGATCAATTAAATAGTTAAAAAATATTTAATTGTGGATAAGAGGAATTTAATGATGAATTAATTAAATAATTTATTTATTTAATTAATGTGGATTTGAGGAATTTGAAAGGGATAATGATTTAATTAAATAATTAAAATTATTGAATTTAGAAGAATAAAGTGAAATTTAATGAAATTAATTAAATAAATAGAATTTATTCAATTAATGTTGGAATTAGAGGAATTTAGAAGAAATAGAGGAATTTGATGAAATTAATTAAATAATTAGATTATTTAATTAATGTTGATGCAAGCGATCTGTGAAAGGTCATTTTTAGGTGTCTACATTTTTCCCCTCTTTGAGATGGTGTTGTGAAGTAACATCATTTCAAAGAAATTTAAAACATAGTGTTTGATTGGTAGAAGATTGATTTAGAAGATCATGGTTGGAAGATAAAAATGATAGGATTAGAAATGGTGATGCCTCAGTCACTCAAAAGTGAGGGTGACAAGGAAAGATAATGGTAATTTGATGATGATAATTCAAAAACAAACAAGGTATTGCCTCTGTCAAGTTGTAAACCAATGATTAATTGATGATGATTGATATGGATAGCGTCTGGTTTCAGAAATAAAACACCTCATATAAGACACCTGGTCTGGTTTTGAGAGTGTGACAATCTATATAAGACAATTGATATGATTGATGGATTGGCTGATTGATTAATTGATTGATTTACAACAAGATTAGGGTCAAGACCAAATGATGTGATTGGATAATTTGATTAGCTAGATTGGTATGGAAAGGATGATGTATATTGATAAGATGAATGATAATGATGATGAGGATGATGATGAGGATGCCACCTCGAGAGGACATGTGGGTTCAAAGAACACAAGTGTGCTTTCGAAATGAAAGCAGAGAAAATGGTGAGTAGATAAAGAGATGTAGATGAAGATGAAAAGGTTAGATAAAAGATGGAAGATAAACGGACAAAGAATAGAAGAAGTGATATCAGATTGATCAATCTTCATGAAAGCTATAGATTTTATTAGGATATATGGGTAGGTGGATGGGTGGGATGAAGTGATTTGAGGATTTTTAGGTGAAATTCTAATATCTTATGTACCTAAGTACTGGATACTTTCTTCGTATTCCAGACTGCCTAAATACCCGTATCCACGGGATCAAGGTACATTAAGATTGAGATGAGATGATGATATGTAGTTCTAGTAGTGTGATGAGATGGGGTGATGTTGCAACGGTTACACAAATATTTATAAAGAGCAATCCTTATTTTGATATAGCATATGGATATTATGTACCAGGGTATAGAAGACCAAGGTGATGATGTATCCAATGCATTGGACATTGAATCTGCAAGCAAAAGGTTCGAACTTACATCTACTAGACATAATATAACTTTGTTGGATATGTGAATGAGCCATAGTATTGAACATTTAATAAACTTAATACATAAATGCAAAAGTATATTAATATGTAAGATGTTAGGTTGTAACACACATGCGAATGAGCCATAGTTCTTTAACATATAATAAACTTAATACACAAATGCAAAAGTATATTAATATGTAAGATACTAGGTTGTACACATGTACATGATAAATATTGGTCATAGTAAGATGATAAGAACATCCCACAAACACGACATATGAAAGCAATGACTATGCCCCAATCCATATTGCATCGCAACATACCAAGATATAGATAAATCAAGGTAGTCTTGAATAGGTAATTAGAAAAGAACAAAAGATAAACCAAAAATAAAAAGATTGACTGACAAAGTAAACACACAACCAACATATTCTCTTACCAAAGAGGTTGCTCAGGGTAGATTGGTAGATAAAGCCTTATTGTAGGAATGATATATCCATTAAAGGTTGTTGATCTGATCTAGGATAAATGGATTGATGTAGCAGATGTGGCAAGGGGTATGAAGGACAACATATGGCTTTAGGAGTAGTCTTTTGTTTCGGGGTTTGATAAATACTTTAGCTTTCAAAGGATGCATAGTTCATTTTCTACTTGAGTTAGTCAAGTTGGGGTGATAGGATGGATTGTGATAAAAAGAAGACGAGAGATATGGAAGTGTTGATGGATTGGGATGGAGATGATGATTTATGATTGTTTTTGGGAATTTTCTAGGTTTTTTTTTTAATATTTTTTGGATTTTCTTGATTTTTGAATATTTTTGGGATTTTCTAGATTTTTGAATGCTATGGTTGACATGGGATTGCACTTGGATAGCCTTAGTACTAGATACCGATGACAAGGGAAAACTAAGTCTAGATGCAAGGAGAAAGATAGGATTAGATAAGTGAACAAAAGGATGGGTGATAGCAAATGGGATGGGAGACTCATGATAGAAGAATGAACAAAAGAATAGGCAATAGTGGATGGAATGGAATAGGTGCTTAGGATGTGATCACCAAAGACTATGTTTCTTAGGAATGGCATGCCCCATTCTAGGTATAATGCTTTAGGATTTTACATGACAAAGCTTATGACGATAGGATTGATTGGATTGGTTGGAAATGATGAGGTATATCAAGAGATTTTCAAAGCATGTTTCAACATTTTGCCCCTATCTTTATTAAGATCAAAAGGAGGAACAGAGGATGAAGGGGATCAAGGGTATAAGTATGCAGATAATGGATAAGGAAGATATGATTGGAAGTATAGGTAGAAGGAATGATAGGATGGGTAGATGAGACAACATGCCTCCAAGTGTAAGGTACATAGAAAATCAACCTACACATGACGTCTATTTGCTAGGTTTTGATCATGGTACTTATCCAAGGTGCCTGTTTGCCAAGTTTTCACCATTAGACAAAGGGATTTCTCTTTAATTCTTAATTTTCTTTTTAGAATACTTGGATGGGATGGAGGTTGAAGACTCAAGCATGTGTTTCTAATAGCAAGGTAGTATGTTAGCACTTTAATGCGCATTTACACATGGACTATATCATGTAGCATTAAATGCATGGATGTTGGTAGATGTGGGAATATGGAAACGGAATGGATGGTGGATTATGATATGGATGATGGATGGAGATGGAGGGATAAATGGGTGATGGTGCAAAAGCATGGACCATAGAGGTGTGATGGGGGAAATATGGAGGATAATGGAGGGGATGGAGGTATGTGGAAATGGCATGGAATTGCGGGGAACCAAGATCAACGGTTGCAAACACCAAAATGGATTTGGAAGCTTTGGACTACGATGGGGAGTGGGGAGTAATGGTAATTGGGATAGGGGACTTGGGAATCATCAATTTAGGAGTTTAGGAACCCAAATGGACTTAGGATTTGCAATATTTTTTAATAGGGAACGAGATTTTTAGAATTTGGGGATAGATTGAGATATGGATGCTTCTTTTGGGGTAATTGCTTGTTTCTTAGTGACCCACACCATTTTCATTTTTGCATTGAGGTGTGTGGGTGTATGCAGATTTTGTGATGGATTTGAGATAATTTCTTGTTGCTTGGGGACCCACACCATTTTCATTTTTGCTTTGAGGTGTGTGGGTGTATGTAGCTTTTGAGTTGGATTTGGCTTTGATATTGTGTATTGATGCCCTACGACATGATATTATTGAGGCTTTTGTGGAGATTTTGATATCTATGTGGTAGCATCCAAATTTTTATTTTTGAATCTCATGGGGTTTGGGATAGCTTCATATGTGTGCATTCGTTGGCCATGATTAGGAATGATAGGGGATATAAGGGGATGGGATGTATGGATGGAGGAATGAGTATACTGATGGATGAAAGGATTAGGGGATGCATGGATGGGAATATTAGGAGTTGGAAGGAGTGGAGGAAGAGTAGATGGTGGGAGATGTATGGTCACATGCTTTTGCGAATGGTATGATGATGGAGGAGGGATGGCGACATATGAGTGAGAGGTGCAATAAGGTGTACTAGGATATGGAGTGGAAGAAGTAGCTGGAGGAGGTGTGGAGGTAGTACCAACATCTTTGGATCATTTATCTTGGGATGAAAAACCAAGGCCATGTGCTCGAGGATGGATTGCAACATGAATGGGCTTAAGATGCCTTGTTCATGAAGGCCTAAACCTTTGTCTTGATATTTCATGTGTTGGAACATATGATATGCAATGGGATGTTTGTTTTGGAAACAAGACATGAGTCCATTATTTGATGGAGAGAGTGAAGTGGTGGATAGTGGTTGTTTTTCTCCTAAGGAAGAACATTCATGGATGAAGGTGGTAAGACCAAGGTGATAGGATAATGGATTTTGAATGGGATCGATGGGAGATGGTGGAGGATCAACATGAGATAATGGAAGATCCACAAGAGACAATGTGGGATCATACAATGGATGACTTGGGATGCTTGGATCTTGACTAACATTATGCTTAGTAGGAGGTGAAGGGATAGGATTCAAATTATCTTTTTGATCATCTATGTCTTCTTGGGGACCAAGTGTCTAATCAAGGGAAGTGGATGTTGTTGGATCGTGGATAGGGCTAGGTGGAGGATGGATCGGAGTAGTATGGATATCTTTCTCATGGATAGGTGTGGGATTATGGATATGTAGGGTGATAATTTATTGACCATGGAATGCATAAAGTAGGCTTAGAGGATCATCATGGTTCTCTTGATCATAGATAGGATCTTGATCATATATGGGATCTTGATCATAGATAGGATTAAGTGTGCTATGGATGGGATCAATTTGATCATATATAGGTTCTTCATCAAAGATAATATCTTGGTCATAGAAAAGATATAGGTTATGGATGGGTTGGATGGAGGTATTTTGATCTTGATTTAGATGAAGGGTTGATGTTTCCACATGCTTTAGATTATACTCTTGACATAGCTCTTGATTTTCTTGAATGGAAGTGGAAGTGGGAGACTCTTGAATAGGCTTGATAGGCTCTTGATAATCAACAACATGAAGGTACAATGGATCAAGATTTGGAATCATGGTGGGATACTCTTCAATAGGCTTGATGGGTTGTGGATTACATGATGGGGTTGAAGGAATGGAAATGATGTTTGAAAGTTCTTGCATAAGCTCTTGGATAGGTGTTTGAGGACATGGAGATGGTTGATTCCTTGCTAATATCCATTGGATCACATCCTTCATGAGTGTATGGGTGGATAACAATATAATGGATGGATGATAATGGTGGATGGTGTTGTAGGCTTAGGATTATGAGGAGGGATAATGATATTGGACATACTAGGATTGACTTGGATGGTTTTATCAAGGGTAACTCACGTAATTGTGCTTGGACCAATTGTTGTAGGCTTATATCCTAAGAATCTTTTTGTGGAAGATTGGAGGAACATGGGGACGAAGGTAATGAAGGGCTTGATGGATTAGAAGGTTGATAGATCAATGGACTATGATAGGGACTACATGGTCGTGTGGGGATAAGAATAGTAGGCTCTTGTATGTGTATTTGATTTGATAACAATGTGGGATACCCATAGAATGCATAAGCTAGAGTGGTGTTCCCTTTGTCAAATGTATCATAAGGACTTAAGGACACATAATTTTGGTGCAAAGGATAACTTGGACTTGCTTGTGCTTGTTGTGAAGGAACTTGATAGTCTTGTAAATGGGTTTGATGATGTGTTGAAATGTTAGGATAAGGCATTGGATGATCTTGGGGTGGATGTTGTTGGGTATCAATGGGATAGGTTGATGTGGAATTGATATGATATGTGGGTAGGATAGATTGGTATGGTGATGGAGGTGACACATGGTATTGAGGTGTAATTTGTTGAGGTTGTGGTTGGAATTATTGTTGTTGTGGTGGTGGAGGGTTTGCATAAGAAAGTTGTTCTTGGGAAGTGGATGGAGATGAATATATAGATAGAGGATGGTATGGATGACCTTGATGTCAGAATTGTTTGGGTTGAATGTGTTGATGTTGGAATTGTTGGTATTGTGGTTGGGATTGTTGAGTGGCTATGAATTATTGGAGTTTGATGAGGAGTTATTGAATTCGAGATGATCGGTGTTGTTGAAGTGATTGGATGATGATTTGTATTTTTTGTATGGTTTGTTGGTCTAGGGGTTGTGGCATTCGGTGAAGTGTTTGGATGATGCCTTGTAGTTGTAGTATTATGGTCTTGTTCTCTAGTGTTGTCATGGAGTTACAAAGGTGTTAAAGTCTTCATATTTCATCTTGTTTCTCAAGATATGCGTCATAGTCTATGAGGTTCTCATGATCATTAGTGCTAGAAGGAAAGCCTCTTTGAAGTGTGATTTTGGGTTTTGGATTTGACCTAGGTTTGTTGATGATCAGAACCATTTTCACAAGTGATGGATTAGATGGGATTAGATTGTGTTTGGATTGGATGATTTAGATTTGGATTAGGATCAGGATGGTCTGATGGTTGATGGAACAGGTTTGATAGTGATATAAAATGCTAGTTCATATGGTATTTGATAAAAAAAAATGAATTTGTTGTATTCTGAGATAATTGAATGATGGACAGTTTGATAGAGACCAAAAGCGCTAGACTGTGGTTCAAAGGTGCGTTACTATGTGCCAAAGGCACTGGACTATGTTTCAAAAGTGCTTTACTATAGTACAAATGCACAAGAATATGTTGCAAAAGTGTTGAACTGTGGTTCAGAAGCACAGAACTGTGTTGCAAAAGCACAGTTTTTGTGACAGTGATGTAAGGCAAATTTTCATAGATTTTTGGTTGGATTTTGATAGGATTTGCTTGGACAAGAGAATTATCATATTAAACAAAGTGGTCAAGGAATAACACGATAAATAGTGTATGTTCGAGGCTCACAAAAAAGCCCAAGTTTTTACAAGTATACCACAATTGACAAATAGATCAAGCACTTTTTATTCCTAAGGACAAGCTTCATTGTGATACATTAGCCCACAACTTGGAATCTTTGTTGTCTCAAGAATCATCACACCTAATGAGGGTGCGTACACTTTTTCATCTTTGCAAGAGAGGATAGATAGGGACCTCTAGGACTGGAAGGATGACCCAATCACCCTTTCCCCGAAAAGATACAAGTAGCTTATTCTATACCAAGGATTTCTATCTCATCTCAAGGGAGCCTTATGGTGAGTAATCTTGGGGGAAAAACCTTCTATGCCCTTGCACTAAAAATTACCGCAACGTTCGAAGGTAGATCGAGTAGTCACTAGCTATGTAGTTTTTAGTTACTTTGGGAGACCAATGCCTTGCGAGCATGTGGCAAGCTACTAAAAGCTTTTTCCAACTTTACTAGGAATGCAATAGGTACCCTACACAAGTGCAAAATTTCTTTCACAAGAGTGTTACGTACAATTCCTTTCGATTTGGCATCATAAGGCAAGGCTAACGCTGGTTAAGACTTGGCTTTTGCCTCGACCAATTTATATAGCGGTCCAAAGGAAATATTCTCTTAGGGTCATCCCTTTTGGATGAAACACAATCCAAAACAGGCCCTTCTAAAGGATAAACTAAAAATAAAAGATATATGAGTCTGGTTTTTTTATCACCCAAGTTTTCACAAGGGGAGAGCATATACCTATCACCTTACAAGCACGAAGAACACTTGTTCATTTATCCTTTTTAGTAAAAAAAATAACTAGGTGCAACTACTTAACCACACAAGATAGAAAATGATAGATGTAGATTTCCTTTAAGAAATTGAAGTGTTTCTAAGACTTAGTGAAAAAGATTGCAAGTCTTCAACGTTCATCCTGCAAAGATATGTTAGGAAACCTATTTTCTCTGTTTGAGTGATAAGATATTGCAACAAGCTGATTAGTTCCACAAAAACCAAGTGATTAGCAAAAATAAATCAAAGGACCAAAATCACAGTACTATGTCTTAGAAGCATGACAAAAGTTAACAGATGCACTAAACTATCATGCAGAAGCGCTTTATTTCATACCAGAAGCATGTAGATTCAGTGTAGAAGTGCATTTAATCTGACCAGAAGCATAGAATTGTGTTGCATATGCGTGTTAGAAAACCAAAAGCACTTGAGTTTGGTGCAGATGTGTGTTCTTAATACAGTCCTACAAAAAACCAGGTTTTATCAAAAAGGTAAGATTGAATGATGATTGAATGATTTGTCGGATGACCTAGGATGTTGATGAGTGATGAGATCTGTAGCTTGCAATCAAGAATGAATCAAAAACACCATGAAATGATAGGTAATCTCAAAAAATGTAAATATTCCTAAATAAATCATCTTAGGAAGTATATAAGATGATTGTAGGGCAAATAAATCAGCTTTCCAAATAATATATGATCAGTTAGATTGTGAGAAAACCCTATAAAATCATAAAACAATTCAAAAAATCCCCAAAACCAAAAGCACGGAACTGTGTTTCTTATGCACTAAACTGTTGATCAAAAGTACGGAACTGTGCACCAAAAGCACATAATTATGCACCAAAAGTGTGGAACTATGCGCCAGAAGTGTGTTACTGTCACCCGAAGGCATGTCAAATAAGGCCAAAAGTGTTTTTCTATGTTGTTTGTGATTTTCCATACTGTACTTCAAAAAATCAAATTTTCTAAAGAAAATAAAGGTTAGTGGGTTCCACCGGGCATGCCAGAATGTGTATAGGTAAAATCAAGCTTAGGATAAATCAAAACAATGACAATAAACTCAATCTTATAACATCAAAAGATCAATCTAAGAGATAACCAAATCAATGAATAATGCAATTAATAATTGAAAGCTATCACCTAGATTATATTGATCTCTTGGTTAGATGTGGATTGCTCAATATGTCGCATATCGATGGTTGCAACAAGAGGATGTAGATAAGTGCTCAAAGTGCTCAATGTATGTGCTCAATGATGTGATGTATGCTCAATGCGCTATATGGATGCCTAAGAATAAATGATCAAAGAGTGCTCAAAGCTGAATGATCGAAGAGTACTCAAAAGTTGAATGATTGAAGAGTGCTCAAAGCTAAATGATCGAAGAGGATTTTTGAAGGAGTGAAGGGGGTATATATAGGTTCCAAGGTTGGATCGATCAACGATGGAGATAAATCAATGAAATCAATGGTCAAGATAATTCCAAAGCTCATGATGAATGTGCACACGACATGTGTCATGAAGAAAAAACTATTTTTATTAAGTTAATTATTTTTTGGCTAAAGATAGGATTTGATTTCATAAATTTAGAATGCTTTTTCCAATTTATGAGTTGATGACAAAATAATAAGATTAAAGCCAATTAACTCAACTTTAGATTTGCTTTTTTTTAAGTGCTAAAAATAAGATTAATTGTGCACATAGAAGAAAGTGATATTTTTAGAATATTTGAAAAATAAAACAAATTAAATAAATAAATTTATTTAATTGATTGTGCATGATTGAAGAAATAGACAAGATTAAATATAGAGAATAAATTAAACAAATAAATTTATTTAATTTATTTTGCATGATAAGATATAAATAGAATATTGATTTTATTTATTTTTAGAAGATTGGATCAACTTAAATAAATTTAAATAATTTATTTAAATTTGGAGAAATAATTGATTAATTAAATAATTAAAAATTATTTAATTGTGGATAAGAGGAATTTAATGATGAATTAATTAAATAATTTATTTATTTAATTAATGTAGATTTGAGGAATTTGAAAGGGATAATGATTTGATTAAATAATTAAAATTATTTAATTTAGAAGAATAAAGTGGAATTTAATGAAATTAATAAATAAATAAAATATATTCAATTAATGTTGGAATTAGGGGAATTTAGAAGAAATAGAGGAATTTGATGAAGTTAATTAAATAATTAGATTGTTTAATTAATGTTGATGCAAGCGATCTATGAAGGGTCATTTTTAGGTGTCTATAGAGCGTACACACCATCAATCACTCATACACACAAATACAAATGAATAGTTTTTTTATTCTCAAGATCGCATGAAGCACATAAGGAGAGCATACACAACACCAATCACACAAGCCCACACAAAAAAAAATAAAGATTAATGTTCAATATTAATATTTAAATGATTAAGTTTGATTAAAATAAAAAAATTGACTCACAATCCATTACACAAGCATTAGTATTGTGATTGTCTTGGTCTTGGACATATGAAAATGATTGCAATAAAAAAAGATAGCAATAAAAACCAAATCCTTGCAAAAGTTAAAAAAAATAATGTTCTCAAATAGAAAAATGGATGTTATCAATAGATTCCTTATGATTTTCTAATTAATTTGAATTTTTTCTCAAATTTTGATATGATATGAAAATTCATGCCTATTGCAAAAAAATGAATGTAAAAGAGGACTTCAGACTAATTTATGTTGGGAAATTACCAGGTTGATCAAACCACTTCTTACATAAACCTATGAGAGATAGTGATGCATACAAGCTTATAGAATAACCATAATGTAAAGATCAAAAGACAAACCACAAGATATACCCTGGGAAAACCCTCAAGAAGAAAAAAAATATAGACTCCAAAAGCATCCATACTATATGTATTATTTAGCAATAAAATATTACAATGTACTTATAGATTCTCATGAATACTTCTAGAACATCAAGCTCCTCCAATGCATCCTCCATGTTTCCAAGCATGTAACCAAACATCACATGCCATGCTTCACATATGTACTCACAAGAGAAACACAATACAATGACAACCCACTCAACCAACCAACCCAAACCACTAACCATGTGCTTTCTTCTATAGACTCAAGATCACACAAAATACAACTTGTGGTATTAGGAAAACCATGTGTCTCAATACCATGAGAGCACAAAATCATTGATCCCTCATTTAATTATTGATATTAAGTTTTCACTTTATGGTACTGAGTTTTTCAAATAATAATTAATTATTTTATGTCTCACACACATAAAATAACTAACCCAATGCTACATACAACTTTACAAGTGGACCCAATTAAATATTTAATGTGGCTAAACACACCCCCTAAGATGCACCAAAAATAGATATTTATTTTACATAATTAAAATATTTCATTTTTATGCAAGGTGTATAACACACCCTTTTCCTAACATTCTCCCACTTCTTGTATACATTGCATAAGGGTCAATCAATGAAATATATCATCATAGACATACATGAAACTACATGAATCTCTAGCATACTCTCATGCTCCATCAAGATACCTAGAATAAAACCAAGGAGACCACCATCTCAAGAAATAACTCCTCTCATCCTCCAACGTGCCACCTATGGAAGAAAAGGAACATGGAAAGGTGAAGATATACCAATCCAAAGAACACGAGCATCAAATCCAAGTGATAACAAAGGCTCCAAGATACTATAAAAGATAAAAATCCACATAAATAGAAATATCATGCACATCAAATGCTAATACATCCAACCATCCCTACCTCTTAGGTAGAAACAACATCAGTAAACTAATGCCAACAATATGTCCAACCCATTGCCGCAATCACAAGCTCTCTGTATAAAACCTGTTAACGAAGAACATACATATCCAAGAACTCCCACTGCATGGGTAATATTGTTGGCAAGAGACACTGCTTAGCATTGATAGGTGTTGTCATTTATGGCAACTAAGATTGTTCCACACATCCACAGTGCAGTATCTGATCATACCAGAAGTCAGAATGATAATCTAAGTCTGGGAGTTTGAAACAGAGCATATAGCAGAGTCCACTATTTTGGTCAGCGGATCTCTCCAGTGAATCATTACGTGTTTTGAAACTGAAGGAGTGTAAAGGGACACTAGGACAATCTAAATCCAAGTTTTCAGCCTCCAGTGATAAAGGAATCAAAATATATGAGCATCTGAATACCTGTCCTATTATGACAGAACAATTCAGTGAAGAACAGGCAGTCTTATGTTAATCCTTGTGTGGACCCAATAGAAGTGTTTTGATGAATTGTGTATAAGTTAGAATGTTAGTGGATGACATGTATGATGATCTACATGTGTTATTTTTGGTACGCATCAATACTAGTGTATGGATCCAGCTGACAGAGTAGAGCATTCTTAAAAGGTTCTAAGTGTTGTTGTTGTTGCCGACTGGCAAGTGATTGCAATTCAAGATAGGTATATATAGCCGATGATTGTGGATATTTTGAGTGTGTCTTGCGATTGTGGAGAAAATGTGAAAGTAGCAGAAATCTAATATTCGAATGAAGGCAGAATAGAGAGAAGAGCAGAATAAAGATGAAGTGTACAAAGTCAGTATTTGCACTTAACCAAAACTGGTCTCTAGCATTGGCAGATGCATCTTACCAGTTCAAAATCTCTATAAATCTCTTGTAAACATTTTTGTAGGCAGTGAGCCTCCACTTGAGCAGTGAGCTCGGGGTAGTGAGCCCGAATGCATGTGCATTCCCATTTGTAAAATACTTTTAACAGGGTATTAATTTTTGTGGGTTAACCCCCACCGTGGTTTTTCCCTTAACTGGGTTTCCACGTCAAAATCTTGGTGTCAAATGTGTCATTCATGTTTTCTGCTCATATGCTACTGTCTAATGCTAGAATGTTTATATCATTGATTTAATTTTAAGTTGTGAAAAAAGGAATAATAGTAGAAAAAGATTAAATAGAGAAACAACTGATTCACCCCCCCTCTCAGTTGTCCGGACCTATTCCAACAATTGGTATCAGAGATAAGTTTCTTTGAAAAAGATTAACAACTTAAGGAAGATCTGGGAAGACAATAGAATGGATGAATATGACCTTCAAGGGCAACTTAATCTCACCCTAGATGATCTTGAGCAGTCCAAGGCAGAAGTTCAAGAGCTGCAAGACAATCTCAAAAAGGCTGAAGACTTCATTAAAATTATAAAAGAGAAATTGAGCAAATCCAATGCAAAAGGAAAGGACCAACCTCTTCAACTGGGAAAACCTTATGAAGACAAGGCCCTGGATGAGAAGACAAAGGAATGTGAAAAGTTAACACTCAGACATGATCTAGAAATTGCAAATGAGTATAAGGAGAGGTTCAAGATAAGCTCGGCTAAACTTGAAGCACTCATTGAAGGGCAGAAAAAGGATGTTGATAAGCATAATCTTAGTTATGAGAAAGGTGAAAGCTCTGGATCTGGATAGAGAAATTTTCAACCTAGGAATGGGAGAAACAGGTCTAGAAAACCTCCAGTAAGATAGCCAAATGCTCAAAGATATCCATCATTCAATGGAAATTGTTTCAACCGCAACAAATTTGGTCATAGAGCTACTTAGTGCAGAAGCAGAATAAATCAAAATGGTCCATCCTTCTTCAGTCAATGCTTCAAATGTAACAGGTATGGTCATAGATCAAACGAATGCAAAAGTATGACAATGAACAATCCTAATAATAGAAGAATTAGCAATTCTTTCAATGGATACTGCTTTGTTTGCAATGGGTTTCGACATATGGCTAATCAGTACAGATCAAGAGGAAATTAGGTTTATAAGAAAAGAAATGGTGTATGCTTTAACTGCAATAAATCTAGTCATATTGCAAGATTCTGCAGAAGTAAAGACAATGGAAGAAAAGGTCCAGTAAATAGAAAACTGGATGAGTAGAAACAAGAGAGAGGCAAAAGGAAAATTGATGTGGATGAGATACGAAGTGAAATGAACAAGATTTGGATAAAGAAAGATACAGTAAACAATGATAATGAGTTCGCACCGGAATCTGGTGCTGACAATTCCTCCGGGAATTAAGTCAGAAACTCTAGCTTAGGGGGAGCTACATAGAACATCAAATTCCCTTGGTCAGTAAGTGGGTGCCTGAATCTGGCACATTAACAGAAAATACTCTAAATTGGTCTAGAACCTATGGAAGGATTTCTGGAAGAAAAGATGTTGATATGAAATATTGCGGATTGATACATGAAGAATGTCAAAATAATGTAACCGAATACAATTAGGGCAACACATTTATTACAAAGGCAAATTAGGTAATGCAGAGCTTTAAAAGGTCACTTGATCACTTATTGGAATCACCTTGCATTCAAAGTAAACAAGAAGAAGAGCATTTGAGCTACAAGTCCAGAGACTGAGGCAGAGAATGAATTCAATTGACAATTGATCAACCCTAACACTATGAAAGAAAAAGGTACCTCCCTGTAAATCTTTGAATCTAAAATCTATTGAAATGGCTACCCCTCATGTTATTGACATTACCAAAAGGCCCTGACCCAAATTTAAGAAGCATCGTCACAAATCAATTCAAGTCGATTCGTTAGGTGCTTTTTCAAGTGTTCTGTATGGCGTGCTACATGTAGAAGACATTAGGGTTTACATTCATGCAAATATAGATGAGTTTGGAGATTCAAGGTATGTGGATTTGTTTGAGAAACAACTCATGGATAAAAATAAAGAACTTAAACCTGAATATAAGGCACTACAAGATAAACACTTTGTTCAGGTTATGGGGTTTCCAACATTTGATGAGGATGAATGGGTATGATACGTCTTAAGTCAAATACATGATAAATTCATTTGGTTGTTAAAACCGTTCAAAATTACTAGGGATGCTATCAGAAATGTAACTAGTTTAAACTCAACCGGAGGATTGCCCGTGCTGAAAGCTGTGAAAAACCAGACAGTAACTGATGCTACCGGAGCTAAGTTTGATAGAAGAGCAATGACCATAAATGATATTATAGAGCCAGATGTCAAATTCACCTCCATGGTGATTGGGTATAAGATTTACCACTCAAGTAGAGAAAATTCTATTTCTAGAATAGTCATTTATGCTGCATACAAGATGCTAAAAGAAAATGTTGATTATGACTTGTGTGAACTATTGCAGAATCAATTGATTGAAAATTTGAACAAGATAAAAAGGGATAAGAACACCTTCAAGTATGGTACATTGATTCTATGTCTATTCTTTTACTTTATGAATGATGTACCTCAGGTAAAAGGTGTCCACTGGACTAAGGATGAGCCAGTTGCCATTCAAATTAGAAATCATCTTCACAGCATTGGTGATTTCAATGCTCAGAAAACTGCAATATGGGGTTACTTCAAGAATTTTTAGAATATGATGCACTCAAGGGAAAGAATCCCCAATTCAATCATTGACAAATACAAAAATGAAATATACTTCATGGTTGATACTGACAAGTGTTTTATGGAAGTAGTGGAACCTAGAACTGTTTGGATCATGCCCATGGTGTATGAAGTAGATGAAAGGATCTTGGATATGTATGCTCAACATCTGCTAAGCAAGCTCAAAGACACAATGGTTGAAAGGTTTGGAACTTATGAGGATCTAAGTTTAAAGTTGCATACTGAGCTCAGAGAACCTGAAACCAATAGGAGAGTAAGAAAAGAAGTTGAGCAACTAGCTAAAAATTTGGGCTTAACTAAGGAAGCTATGAAGAAGTTTAGAGAAAGAACAGAGAAGGATGAGAAAGAAAAACAAAATAAGAAACAAACAGGTGATCCGGTGGAACTCTCTCCCACTTCAAGAACTACTAGAAGTTCTACTACTGCCTCTACTCCTCCCAAAACTGCAAAACTGGAAGTAAAATCATCCAGAAAATGGGAGAAAAGGAAGAAAACAAAAGCTTCCTGAACCTATGAAAGCATAAGAGAAGATGAAGTAGATACAGACTCCGACATTGAAATCAAGGAACTAAAAGTCACTGGAATAAAAGCTGCAAAGTTAACCAAAGAAAATTCCTACAGAAGCAAAAGGACTAGCAAAAAGCAAAAGACTGAAGAGTATGAGGAACATGTTGAGAAACCCACACTCTCACTAGAAGATGTGATAAAATCAGTCACTGTGGATGGTAATCTAAAACCCATGATTGAATTCTATGATGAATACAATGATATGGATAAAAGGGTGTTGGAGGAAGAAACGGTCAGATATCTCAACATCTACAACAAGGCACTAATTGAGATAACTTTTGAGTTACCACAAAGTCTAGCAAATATCTTGGAATTGAGAAAAGAAAATGCCAAGTGCAAGGATGTGGAAATTAGAGAACATGAGCTAATAAATCTATGTCCTCAAATTTCTCCTAATCAAATAGATATGATACTTAAGGAAATCAAAGATGATTTTAAAAGAAAAAGGAGAATAAATAAGCTCATGCTTGGAGAAACAAGTGAAATAGTTGAAGAAACTCAAGAGATTCTTTTGAAATCATTAAAGAAGTATAATTTTCACATAGTCACAAAAGAAGTGCCGAATGGTGAAGAAGAGAATATTATTGAGCAACAATCTGAGTTGGGTGGAGCCTCTATTCCAGAAGTAGAACAAGCAATTCAGGAGGATACCGAAATGTTGGATAAAATATTTGATGCAGAAGATACTCCTAATCCATCTGATACAATAGGGAAAGAGGATAATGTTACTATTTCACAGAGCCCTCCTAATCAAATAGCAAGTGATGAACAAACAAGAAAAAGTTCCTTTGCAGAGAACATAGAAAAGGATAAAGCAAAGTTAGAAGAAGAAAGAGAAAAGAAAGATAAAATAGAAGAAGATGGTGCAAACGTTGAAGCACCTAAAGCAGAGAATGAGAAATTAGGAGATCAAAAGGTTGATTCTGAAATGGCTGCAAGAGACACTACAGATGTAGTAAAAGGTCTTCTTGGAAAAGAAGTGATTGAACTTGATGAACCAGAACTACTCCAAGGTCTAGCCAATCTAGATGTTCTCTCTCCAATTCAACTGATGAAGATAGCATCATTCACCCAAGTAAAGGCTAGAGAGAAGATGTTAAAGTTCCACATGGAGGAGAATGAGCTACTAGGACTTAAAACTGAAGTTTTGAAGAAATTAATGTCAACCTATCAGAAGAATCAGAATGATTCCCCCTCCAGATACCTAAAGAATCTGGTAAGTTCAGTAAATTCATATTTTGAGTCCTTTGAGAAGTCTGTGGAGGTAAAAGTTTAGAAAGAATTCTTAGATAAGAAATTTTGTGAAATAAAGAACCTAATACGAAATGATAGAAGAATACTTGGTATTAGCATAAAGAGTATTCAGAATGCTCTAAATGAGGGAAGTGATATGTACAAATTCTATCTATCATGGCCCAAAGTTAACAAGGATATTGAGAACAAGATAAAGGAGCAAGAACAAAATTTATCAAATCTCTCTCAAAATTTTGATCCCCTAATAGTTTCGCCCATAAGTCAAGAATGTCAAGTAAGTAACCTGACTGAGGAAATAAAGAAACTTGTCAAAGAGAAAAGCAACATTATGAAAAGAATGTGTGAGCTCCAGGGATTAATTGCCCCTAAGTTAGAGACAATGTATAATGCCTTATTTGAAGCTTAGACTGCAGTTCAGACCAGTGTTCCATCAGATATGTCAAAGGCAGAAGCATACTTGTTTGTGTTAAATGGGCACATTTCAATTTTGGATGGAATGAAGAGTACTTGGGCCTCCGAACTTGTGCAAATAAAAGCTAGTTTTGCAGACATCCTCAAGTTCATGTGAATGGAACTTAATGGTTACTTGTACATATGTAGCAATGTATACAAAAATTTTGGAGAATTTTGATTTGCGGATCCCACCCTTTGCCATTGATGTCAAAGGGGGAGTGCAGGGCAGTGAAAAATGAAGTATTCAGCAAAGGGGGAGCATCGGAATAAGTGAAGTGCATGAATGTATAGACAAAGGGGGAGTTGCACAAAGACACTTAGTCATTTTTCACTAAGTGTTGCCATCAATGCCAAAGGGGGAGATTGTTGGCAAGAGACACTACTTAGCATTGATAGGTGTTGTCATTGATGGCAACTAAGATTGTTCCACACATCCACGGTGCAGTATCTGATCATACTGGAAGTCAGAATGATAATCTAAGTCTGGGAGTCTAAAATAGAGCATATAGCAAAGTCCAGTATTTTGGTTAGCAGATCTCTCCAGTTAATCATTATGTGTTGTGGATTTGAAGGAGTGTAAAGGGACACCAGGACAATCTAAATCCAAATTTTTAGCCTCCGGTGATAAATGAATCAAAAGATATGAGCATCTAAATACCTGGTCCTATTATGATAGAACAGTTCAGTGAAGAACAGGCATACTTATGTTAATCCTTGTGCAGACCCAATAGAAGTGTTTTGATGAACTGTGTATAAGTTAGAATGTTAGTGGCTGACATGTATTATGATCTACATGTGTTATTTTTGCTACGTATACTGGTGTATGGATCCAACCGACAGAGTAGAGCATTCTTAAAAGGTTCTAAGTGTTGTTGCCGACTGGCAAGTGATTGCAATTCAAGATAGGTATATATAGCCGATGATTGTGGATATTTTGAGTGTGTGTTACGATTGTGGAGAAAATGTGAAAGTAGCATAAATCTAATATCTAAATGAAGGCAGAATAGAGAGAAGAGAAGAATAAAGATGAAGTGTACAAAGTCAGTATTTACACCTAACCAGAACTGGTCTCTAGCATTGGCAGATGCATCTTACCAGTTCAAAATCTTTGTAAATCTCTTGTAAACTTTTCTGTAGGCAGTGAGCCTCCACTTGAGCAGTGAGCTCGGGGCAGTGAGCCTGAATGCATGTGCATTCCCATTTGTAAAATACTTTTAACAAGGTATTAATTTTTGTGGGTTAATCCCCACCATGGTTTTTCCATTAACTGGGTTTCCACGTCAAAATCTTGGTGTCAAATGTGTCATTCATGTTTTCTGCTCATATGCTACTATCTAATGCTGGAATGTTTATATCATTGATTTAATTTTAAGTTGTGAAAAAAGGAATAACATTAGAAAAAGATTAAATAGAGCAACAACCGATTCACCCCCTCCCCCCTCAGTTGTCTGGACCTATTCCAACAAATATAAATTCTAAAAATAGATCAAGGAATACTAAGTCTACCAAAGAACACAAGAATCAAATCCAAGTGACAACAAAGGCTCCAAGATACTATAAAAGGTAAAATCCCACATGACTAGAAATAGCATGCACACCAAATGCTAATACATACAACCACCCATACCTCTTAGATATCAACAACATCATTAAACTCATGCCAAAAATATGTCCAACCCATATACCACAATCACAAGCTCCCTGCATAAAACCTGTCAATGAAGAACATACATATCTAGGAATTGCCACCGCATGGGTAATATAAATTCTAAAAATAGATCAAGGAATACTAAGTCTACCAATCAACACTCAAACCAAGGTATGGCTAATGATCAAAACCATGTAGTACCAAGAACAATCACAATGATCCATACATGCAAAACAAATAGCTGCATACTCCATCACAACATGTCATCATAACTCTCCAAAGTCAGACCATGTGAACATGAACCTCTCAAAAGTAGCCATAGAATAAAGATCTCCAAGCCAAGTAGACAAACCATCACTATCAAAAGCTCACACTAAACCATGTAACCAAGCTATCCATGACATCATGATAAATATGCTACAAGTCTAAACAATTGACTATCTAGATACTCTAATAATCCCTCCTCTCATCCCAATGCAACATACCAATGCATAATGACCATAGACAAGGGAAACTAACAAAGTCTACATCAACAATGAATTGATTTTGTTGAGATATACAATCCACATATGAGTCATCTCACTATAGCCAATGGGTAGTTAATCCACAAAACTACATAACTTGTAGATCCCAAACAAATGAACATGAAAACTCATCATCACATTAGTAACCTGCAAACTGAGATAACAAAGAAGATAACATGTAGACCTCAAGACTCAAAAACTAGATCAAACTTGCCAAACAAGTCCACAAATGAGTAACTATAGTCAAGGAACTAATCAACCATCCAAGAGATAAGAAAAACCTCCTAAAACTAAACCACACCGCCACTTGTAATCATGAAGCCAACATCATAAACCATATGTGAGGGTAAATTGAGTTTGATAGATCAAGCATGAATAACAAAACTCAAACCTACAACCTTCAAGAAATCAATCTAAACAATAACAATAATTCAATACAAACGAAAAAAAGAATGAAATCACCTAGATTGTATGAATTCCTTGGTTTTTTGTGGATTTCTCAATAAATTACATAACCATGGTTGCAACAATCAAATGTAAGTGATGTGCTCAACGATGCACAGTATGCTTAAAGCATTGTATGAATGCCCAAAGCTTAATGATCGAAGAGGATTTTTTATGGGATGAATGGACGTATATATAGGTTTCATGGAAGATCGATCAACGGTAGAGATAATTCAATGATATGGATGGATGAGATAAATTGAGAGATCATGAAGGAATGTGCACACGACATGTGTCCATGCAAAAAGGTGCTTCATTGAGTTAACTGCTTGCTTGGATAAATATAAGATGCTTTTCATAAAAATAGAATGTTTCTTTTCTATTTTATGAGTTGATTGATAAAAACAATGATTTAAAAACCAATTAACTCAACTTTTGTTTTGCTTTTTGACATGCTTTGAATGAAATTAAATAATAAATTATTTAATATGTGTGCATGGAGGAAAATGATATTTTTAGAAGATTTGGTAAGATAATTAGAAATTAAATTAATTTATTTATTTAATTTATTGTGCATGATGGAAGAAAGGATAAGATACAAATAAAATATTGATTTTCTTTATTTAGAAGATTTGAAAAAGTCAAGTTAAATAAATTTGAACAATTTATTTAATTTTGAAGGAATAATTAGTTAATTAAATAATTAAAATTATTTAATTATTGTGGATGAGAGGAATTACAGTGATGAATTAATTAAATAATTGATTTATTTAATTAATGTAGATTTGAAGATTGAAAGAGGATAATTTAATTAAATAATTATAATTATTTAATTTAGAAGAATATAGTGGTGATTTAATGAAATTAATTAAATAAATAGAATTTATTCAATTAACGTTGGAATTAGGAGAATTAGAAGAAATTGATGAAATTAATTAAATAATCGAGTTATTTAATTAATATTAGATGCAAGTGACTTAGAAGCATTTGGTGTATGCAAGACTAATAATGCAATGGTCATTTTTAGGTGTCTGCATTTTGTCCCTCTTTGAGATGGTGTTGCAAAGTAACAACATTTCAAAGAAGTTTAAACATAGTGTTTGATTGGTAGAAGAAGATTGATTTAGAAGAAATTGGTTGGAAGAAAATGATTGGATTAGAGATGGTGATGCCTCAGTCACTCAAAGTGAGGGTGACATGGAAAGATAATGGTAAGTTAATGAATACGATGAATGATGATGATTCAAAAACAAACAAGGTATTGCCCTTGTCAAGTTGTAAACCAATGATTAATTAATGATGATTGATAAGGATAGTGTTGTCATTGTGGGGAACAATACATCCCTAGATGAACGCAAGGATATGGGAATGATATATCCCATTGATGATGGATTGATTGATTTATGACAAGATTAGGATCAAGACCAAAGGATGTGATTGGATAATTTGGCTAGATTGATTAGCTAGATTGGTATGGAAAGGATGAGGTACATCAATAAGAAGAATGATGATGATGATGATGCCCCCTCAAGAGGATAGGTGGGTTCAAAGAACACAAGTGTGCTCTTGAAATGAAAAGTCAGAGATGAAGATGAAAAGTTAGATGAAATATGGAAGACTGATGGAAAAAGACGAGAAGAATTGATATTGTAGAATAGAGAATGATGATTGATTAATCTTTTATGAAAGCTATGGTATTATTAGGATATATGGATGACATGGATGGGTGGGATGGATGGGGTGATGTTGCTTTGGTTATGCTTAATAAAATGTAAAGAGCAATCCTTATTTTGAAATAGCAATGGATGTTATGCACTAGGGTATAGAAGACCAAGATGATGATATATCCAATGCATAGGACATTGACTCTGCAAAAAAATGGTTTGAACTTATATGTACTAGACATAATAGAACCTTGTTGGATAATGTGAATGGAAAATAGTCTTAGAGTAGAATGATCTTAATACACACAAGGCCTTTACAGAATCTTAAAATATAAAAGATATTGATATACAAGATGTTAATTCCCACACAAACAGGATAGATATTAGTTGTAGTAGGATAATAAGGTCATCCCACAAAAACAACATATGAAAAGCAATGACTATGCCCCAATCCATACTTCATCATAGCATACCAAGATATAGAAAATCAAGGTAGCCTTGAATAGGTATTAGAAAGGAACAAGAGATAAACCAAAAAGAAATTGACTAACTGACAAAACAAAAACATGTAGCTGACATATTCTCTTGCCAAAGAGGGTGCTCATGATAGATTGGGTCTTATTGTAGGAACGATATATCCATTAAAGGATTTTTTGTTTGGATAGGATGGATTGTAGAAGATGTGGCAAGTGGTATGTGGGAAAGCGTATTGTGTTAGCAGAAGTCTTTTGCCTCTAGTTTGATAAATACTTGAGCTGTCAAAAGGATGCATAGTTCATTTTCTGCTTGAGTTAGTCAAGTCAGGTTGATAGGTGAATAGGATGGGTAGTGATAGATGGATGAAGTGAGAGGTGGAAAATGATTATGGATTGAGATGGAGAATGGGTGCATCTTATATACCTTAGTACTGGATACTTCCTTCATATTCCAGACTGCCTACATACCTTGTACCCACGGGATCAAGGCATATTAAGATGATGATGATGATGATTATATGTAGTTCTAGTTGATGACAATGATGATATGTAGTTCTTGTTGATGATGACGATGGTATGTAGTTCTTGATGATGATGATGTGGGGTGGTATGATGTTGATGATTTTTTTTGAGTTTTTATATTTTCTAATGTTTTTGGGATTTTGTGGATATTTTGATTTTTTTGGATTCTTGGAATGTTGGATTTTTTTTTTGGATTTTTTTTGGAAGTTTTATTGGGTGACATTGGATTGCATTTGGATAGCCTTAGTACTAGATAGTGATGACAAGGGAACATCATGGATAGGTAGATGAATGGGTGATAGTGATGAAGCGGGTAAATCATAAAACACACAACAACAGAAATGGCAAACAGAAAATAGAATATTTCTTTATTGATTTAGACAACTTATTACATTACATAAGCTCAATTACAATCAAAGGAATCAATCCTCCACAAGCTATAACACACTACAGCTACACATCACCAGGCTCTGGAATCTTCTGCCTTCTGTAACCCCAAATCAGTTAGGGTTTATGTTTTCCCCACCAATTCCTGACTCTACACTTTCCCCCTTAACTCTAATATCACCCAGGATTCCCAAAATAGTCATAAATAGCACTTTTTGACGGCCTCCAACTAAATTTCAAAATTTGCAACTCCCTCCAAAAGTAGGTCAACTTTCGGGAAGCATAACTTTTGATCTGGGTGTCCAATTGACGAACCATTTTAAGCGCTGGAAAGCTCGCGATGTGAACTATCACACCAGAAATATGTAAACATATTTCTGTCAACATTTTGGGATGTTATGGGATGTTTTAGTGCCTTAAATCTCGTTTCAAAACATTTCAGGGGCTTTTCAGAAAACAAAAACTTTAATATATTTCAGCTCACAAATGATCTTTGCCTGATTCCTTCGCCAAAGGTCTTATATTTCCATTATGAATCTTTCTATAAGTTTTCTCTTCAATCTGTGCCCAAATGTAAACTTTCCTAAAATGGCAGGTAAACTTTCCAAAACTAGCAGTTTGCTATTTTTAGTAGTTTTGGAAAAATTGAAAGTCCTGCATCATTATTCAAGAGATTATGGAACCAGAAATACTAATTATGGAAAGAAATGAAAACAACTGTAATGATTTTGAAGCAACATCTTTTTGGGTGATGCAAGATTACCCTTACACCACTAGATGCTCCTGCATCAGACACCCAGGGTAATTTGAGAAGTGACCCTATCACATCTTAGGTGTTTGTGTGAGGAAAACCCAAACGGTCAACCTCTGCCTTAGACAACCAAGAAGAATCTTCAACAAGCCTTCCTTTCCATTTCACCAAATATTCTTCATATTGCCTATTCTAAGTACTTCTTCCCACATGGCTATCCAAGATCTCTTCTATCTCCTCCGTTGAAGTAGATGCCGAAATACTCCACTATTTTTGTGTCGGTCCATCCTCTATGCCACCTTCATAATATTCTGTTAAATCACCAATGTTGAACACAGGGGAAATATTGATCCCACTCAGCATCTCTACTTCATATGCATTTACTGAATAATGTTTCTTCAGGATTCTACATGGTCCAAATTTCTTCATTTTCAACTTATTGTATGTTCCAATTGGGAACCTTTCTTTTCTCAAGTGAACCATGACTTCATCTCCTACCTAGAACTCCTTATATCTCATCTTCTGGTCTGCCTTAGCCTTGTACTGAATATTGATCTTATTAATGTGCTTTCTCACCTCTTCATGCAAATTCTTCAGGTGTTCTGCAAAGTCTTCGGCCTCGGCACTTGTCTTTTCTCCTTTGTCTAGATTCCTTAACTCTGAAGCATTTATGGGACTATTGCCATATACAATCTGGAATGGTGATTTACCAGTATTCCTATTGATAGAATTGTTGTAAGCGAATTCTGCCTATGGTAAAATTAAATCCCATCCCTTGGGCTTATCTCCTACTAAGCATCGTAGCAGGTTACCCAAACTCCTATTCACCACCTCCGTATGTCCACCAATCTGTGGATGGTGTGCAGAACTGAACTTCAAATCTATTTTCAACTTCTTCCATGATGTCCTCTAGAAATAACCAACAAACTTGGTATCTCGATCTAAAACTATGCTCTTAGGTAGACCATGTAGTCTCACCACTTCCCTGAAAAATAACTCTGCAATATGAACAACATCATTAGTCTTCTTACAAGGAATAAAATGTGCCATCTTTGAGAATCTATCCACCACCACAAAAATGGAATCATGTCCTCTCTGTGTCCTTGGTAAACCAAGAACAAAATTCATACTAATATCATCCCATGGCTTCTTTGGTACAGGTAATGGTTGGTATAGACCTGTATTCTGACTTGCTCCTTTTGCCATCTGACATACTCTACAACTCTGTACAAATTTCCTCACATCTTGCTGCAACTGTGGCCAATAATAATTTTCACCAACAATAGTAATGGTCTTATCTCGATAAAACTGTCCACCAATCTCCCACTATGCTTCTCCTTAATCAGGTTCTCTCTCATGGAACTTCTCGGAATGCACAATTGGCTTCCTTTAAACAACATGCCATCTTGGATTATAAAATCCAACCATTTTGTCCTATCCAAAGTAATAGGTTCCAAACAAGATTTCCAAGCCTCTACAAAATCTAGATCTTTTGGATACAAACTCTTGAGCTCATTGAACCCAAAAACCTCTATCTTCATTTTTGTCAACAAATTTTGCCTTCTGCTCAAGGCGTCTGCAGCTCTATTAGAATTCCCACTCCTGTGCTTCAAAACAAATGTATAACTCTACAAAAACTCAACCCATTTTAAGTGCCTTTGATTCAACTTTCCTTGACTATTAAGATATTGTAAAGCCTAATGATAAGTATATAAAACAAACTCTTTTGGAAACAAATAATGTCTCTATTTATTTAAAGCCTGAACTATAGCATAAAATTCCTAATCATAAACAGAATACTTTTTCTTGGCATCATTAAGCTTCTCACTAAAATAGGTAATGGGTTTACCTTCTTGACTCAAAACAACTCCTATAGCACTACCACTTGCATCACAATCTACCTGAAATACCTTATTAAAATCTGGAAGTGCTAAAACAAGTTTCTTTATGAGTTTTTGCTTAAATGTATCAAAACTGTTGTCTACTCCTTTAGTCCATTTAAACTCTTTTCTATCCCCTCTCATTGTCTCCATTAGGGGTGCACAAATGCTACTAAAATTTCTAATAAACTTTCTATAAATACTTGTCAAACCATGAAAAGATTGTACCTCTGTGGCACTCCTTGGCGTAGGCCATTTAAGGATAGCTCTCACCTTTTATGGGTCCATCTTAAGACCTTCCTCTGAGACAACAAATCCCAGGTATACCAACTCCTCTGCAAAACTACATTTCTTCAAATTAATCAAAAACTTCTCCTCCCTTAGCTTCTCTAAAACTCTTCTGATATGCATCAAATGCTCATCCCAAGTCTTACTGAAAATCAAAATATCATCCAAATAAACAATAACAAAAGTTCCCAAAAATTCTTTTAGTACCTCGTTCATGAGCCGCATGAATGTGCTTAGTGCATTGGTTAGCCCAAATGGCATGACTAACCAATCATACAAAGCCTCCTTTGTCTTTAAGGTTGTCTTCCATTCATCTCCTTCTTTGATTTGGATCTGGTGATACCCACTCTTCAGGTCAATCTTCGTGAAATACTTGGCTCCACTCAAACAATCCATTATGTCATCCATTCTTGGCAATGGAAACCTATACTTGATCGTGATCTTATTTATGGCTTAAGAATCTATACACATTCTCAACTCTCCATCTTTCTTTGGTGCTAGTACTCTAGGTACCACACATGGACTCAGGCTCTCCCTTATCAGTCCCTTAACAACTCATGAACTTGTCTGTTCAACTCTTCATTCTCTGCTAGAGTCATCCTGTGGGCTGCCTTATTTGGTAAACTGGCTCCTGGTATCAAATCCATATGATGGCTTATCTTCCTCACTGGTGGTAAACCTTCTAGTACATTATCAAAGATAATGTCTTGAAATTCTTCCAAGATATCTGAAACTTCTACTGGTACATCTTCACATTTCTCTTGACTAATATTAGGAATCAATGCAAAGCAATGACGCTCATGCTTCATACCCTCCAAAAATTTCCTACCACCTACCAAGCAAATTCTGGCTGTACTACATATCTTTTCTTCCACCTCCTTCAAGGGCTTCAACTTATGATAAACTCCATCCTTTGTTAGGGAATATGTGTTTGCACGGCAATCATGGACAATGCTCCTATCATACTACCACAGCCTCCCCAACAGCATATGACATTCATCCATCAGTATGATATCACACAGCACCTCATCATGGTAGTCCCCAATCTTGAACTTCACTAAACACTGCTCATTGACCAAAGCTCTGTGGTCCTTCTGTAACCATGCAATCCGATATGGATGTGGGTGCTTTCTTCTTGTCAACTTCAACTTGTCAACCATCTCTTCTGACACAAGATTGTCAGTACTTCCAATATCAATAATAATATCACAACACTTACCTTCACATTTGCACCTTGTGTGGAATAAATTCTTCCTCTTATTGGGTTCTTTCTCCTCATTCAACAAAGTTCTTCTGCCAACTAGGGTTTCTCCCCTTTCAGCATCTTCAGAACACTCAAACTGTGCATCTTCATCTACATGTGCAACTCGTGCATTACCTTCAAGTCTTCTATTTGTCCTTCCCTGAAGTTGCGGATGACACTCGTATGCTCGATGCCCTTCTTCTCCACATTGGAAACAAGTTCCTCTGAAATCTCCTCTTCTGGGTCCTTGCCCATGTCGGCCTCTTCCTCTTCCTCTTTGCTCACCATTGTTCTGGTCATGAGGGCGGTAAGTGTTATCCCCTCTCTGATTTCGACTGGTGCCAGCTTCTTCACTTTTCTTTTGATCTTCATTATGGCCTCCATAGGGTCTTCCACCAGTCCTTCCACCTTGACATCTTCCCCTTTGCTTGCTATCGAAACTTTTATTTAGCTTCTCTTCCACCTTTAGGGAAAACTGGTACGCATCTTTTATGGTGGTCATTCTGAACAGGCTCAGCTCCTCTTGAATACTCAGCCTCAACCCATTAATGTAACGGGCTACCTTCTCCTTGTTGGCCTCTACATGGCCTATCCTAATAGTAATCTTATAAAACTCTTCTATAGACTCCTTAACAAACTTGTTACCTTGCTTCAGTCCTTGCAGCTTCTTCAGCAACTCCATCTCATAGTCCACAAGAATGAATTGCTTCTTCAATTTCTCCATCATCCGATCCCATCTGGTGATCTTTCCTTTTCCTCTTCATTTCCTCTCTAACTAGACCTCCTTCCACCAAATACTGGCATGGCCCTTCAACTTTGTTTTTATAAACTTGACCTGATCTGGGTCCTCCACATCTTCATACTCAAAATAATCCATGTCATTGAACCAATCAATAAACTATTCCAGATTCAAATCTCTGGAATATATAGAAACTTCGATCCTGGGCCTCTTTAAAATCTTAGAAATGGCCCTCAACAACCTAAGTTCTGCAGGATCTCCTGCAGCTTCTTGTTTTTCCTCAGATAGCTCTTCTTCAGCTTCATCCTCACTTTCTTCTCTTGTTCTTGGCTCAAACCCTCTTCGCAGCTCCTCTTTCAATGCATCAATTTGCCTTTGTAGGGATCTAAAACCCTCTTCCATCAAAGCATTCCTGCTAATATGATTTCTTCATGGAGTCATCTTGATCTCTGCAGCAAACCCACAGCCTCAGGTCCTAGTGCAAACTGCCTCACGGTCGGTGATCTCTCTACACACTCAAGAACCCTTGCTTTGATACCACTTGATGAAGGGGGTAAATCATAAAACACACAACAGAAATGGCACACAAATAATAGAATATTTCTTTATTGATTTAGACAACTAATTACATTACAATAGCTCAATTACAATTAGAGGAATCAATCCTCCATAGGCTGCAACACACTACAACTACACATCTCCAGGCTCTGGAATCTTCTACCTTCTGTAACCCCAAATCAACTAGGGTTTCTATTTTCCCCACCAATTCCTGACTCTACACTTTCCCCCTTAACTCTACTACCATCCAGGGTTCCCAAAATAGTCATAAATAGCACTTTTTGGCGGCCTCCAGCTAAATTTTGAAATTTGCAACTCCCTCCAAAAGTGGGTCAACTTTCGAGAAGCATAACTTTTGATCCGGGTGTCCGATTGACGAACTGTTTTAAGCACCGGAAAGATTGCGATGTGAACTATCACGCCAAAATCTATAAACAGATTTTTGTCAACTTTTTGAGACATTATAGGATGTTTTAGTGCCTCATATCTCGTTTCAAAAAAATTTAGGGGCTTTTCAGAAAACAAAAATTTTAATACATTTCAGCTCACAAATGATCTTTGTCTAATTCCTTCACCAAAGGTCTTATATTTCCGTTATGAAGCTTTATGTAAGTTTTTGCTTCAATTTGTGCCCAAATGCAAACTTTCCTAAAATGGCAGGTAAACTTTCCAAAACTGGCAGTTTGTTATTTTTAGTAGTTTTGGAAAAACTGAAAGTCCTACATCATTATTCAAGAGATTATGGAACCAGAAATACTAATTATGGAAAGAAATGAAAACAAATATAATTATTTTGAAGCAACATCTTTTTGGGTGATGCAAGATTACCCTTACACCACTGGATGCTCCTACATCAGATAGTGGATAATGGATGGATAGGTAGTGTAAGATGGATAGATAGATAGAAGGATGGGTAATAGGAGATAATGGATTGGAAATACATGAAGGAGAGATGGATGGAAGAATTCAAGATGTGATCTTCAAGGACTACATCGCATAGGAATAACATGCCTTATTCAAGATATTAGACTCAAGATATGGCAAAAAAAAGCTTGCAACAATAGGATTAATAGGATGTGGTGGGAAATATGAGATACAAGAGGTATCCAAATATTGATTCAACATTTTTCCCCTATTTGCATCAAGATCAAAAGGTGGAAATGAGGATGAAGTGGATCAATGGGATAAGTATGTGGATATAATGGAGAAGGAAGATATGATAGGAAAATGATAGGATGAGACGAGACAACATGCCCCCAAGTGTAAGGTACATAGATAATCAATCTACACATGATGCCTGTTTGCTAGGTTCTTATCATGGTACTTATCCAAGGCACTTGTTTGCCAAGTTTTCACCATTGGACAAAGGATTTCTCTTTACTTTTTTTTTTACTTTTTTGGATGGGATGGAGGATGAAGACTCAAGCGTCGGTTTCCAATAGGAAGGTAGTATGTCAGCATTTTAATGCATGTTTACACATGGATTATATCAGGTATCATTATGCGCATGGATGTTTGTAGATGTGGGAATATAGAAATGGAAAAGATGATGGATTATGAGGTGAATGATTGATGGAGATGGAGGGATAAATGGGTGATGGAGCAAAAGCATGGACCATAGAATTATGATGGGGGGAGTATGTTGGATAAGGGATGTAAGATGGGGGGATGGAAGTATGTGGAAATGACATGGAATTGCGAGGAACCAAGACCAACGGGTGTACACATCGTGATAGATTTTAAAGCCTTTCACTTTAATGGGGAGTAGGGAGTAATGGGAATCGAGATAGGGGATTGAGGAATCATCTATTTAGGGATTTAGGAACCCAAATGGACTTAGGAGTTGCAAGCTTTTTTAATGGGGAATGGAATTTTTGGAATTTGGGGATAGATTGAGATAGGGATGCTTCTTTTAAGGTAATTGCTTATTTCTTAGGTACCCACACCATTTTAATTTTTTCTTTGAGGTGTGTGGGCGTATGCAGCTTTTGAGATGGATTTAGCTTTAAATTTGTGTATTGATGCCCTACGACATGATATGCTTGAGGATTTTCCAGATATTTTTCTATATATGTGGAAGCATCTAATTTTTTATGTTTTAATCTCATGGTGTTTGGGATAGCTTCATATGTGGCTGATGTGTGCATTTGTTGGCCATGATTAGGAATGATAGGGGGTATAAGGGAGCAGGATGGAGGGATGAGTGTACTGATGGATGAAGGGGTTAGGGGATGGAAGGATGGAAATTTATTAGGAGTTGGAAGGAGTGGAGGAAGAGTGGATGGAGGGAGATGCATGGTCATAGTGAATGGTATGATGATAGAGGGATGGTGACATATGAGTGAGAGGTGGAATAAGGTACATCGGGATATGGAGTGGAAGAAGTAGCTATATGAGGTGTGGAGGTGGTACCAACATCTTTGGATTGTATTTCTTTTGATGAAAAACCAAGGCCATGTGCTCGATGACGGATTGCAACATGGATGGGCTCTAAGATGCCTTATTCATGAAGGCCTAAACCTTTGCCTTGATATTTCATATTTTGGAACATATGATATGCAATGGGATGTTTTTTTTGGAAACAAGATATGAGTCCATTATTAGATGGAGAAGGTGACATGGTGGATGAAGTTGTTTTCTCTTTGACAAGAGAACTACCACATATGAAAGTAGTAGGACCAATTGGATAGGACAATGGATTTGGAATGGGGTCGATAGGAGATGGTGGAGGATCAACATGAGATAATGGAGGATCCACAAGAGACAATGTGGGATCATGCAATGGATGACTTGGGATGCTTGGATCTTGATTGACATTATGCTCAATAGGAGGTGAAGCAATAGGATCCAAGTTACTTGTTTGATTGTCAATGTTTCCTTGGGAAGAGGGTGTTGTGTATGGATGGATAGAAGTAATTTGGATAGCTTCCTCATGGATGATTGTAGGATTATGGATAGGTGAAGTGACAATCTATAGCTCATGTAATGCATAAAGTGTGCTAAGAGGATCATCATGGCTCTCATGATCATAGATAGGGTCTTGATCAAAGAGGGGAGCTTGATCATAAATGGTAGCTTGATCATGAATAGGACCTTGATCATGGAAGGGAGTTGGAAGAGTTTGAATAGTTTGATCTTGACTTGGTAATGAGTAATGTGGATCATGCTTTGGATTTGACTCTTGACATAGCTCTTGAGTGTGGATGGGGCTGGAGGTAACATGAGAGGCTTTGGATGTTCAATAACATGGCTATATGATAGGTCTTGTTTAGCATTCATGGTAGGGGACTCTTCAATAGGATGGATATGTATAGGAGTGGATGATGGTGTTGGAGTGGTAGACATGCTATTAGGAGTTTCTTTGTTAGGTTCAAGGATAGACATTTGAGTGCATGATAGTAGATTAGAATTCTGGAGTAAGGTATTTACATCTATATAGGGTCACATATTTCATGATGGAAGATGTTATGGGGTTAGGATTAGGATCAGGTAGTGGATTAGAATTTGATGGTGGATTAGGTAGTGGACTAGGTGGTGGATTATATGGTAGATTGGGTGATGGATTATATGGTAGATTGGGTGAAGGAGGATATTGTGGATTGGATGAGGGATGATGTGGTATATTGGGAGAAGGATTATGTGGTAGATGAATGAAGGTATTAGGATTAGGGAGTGGAGGAATTGCATAGGAGAATTGTTATTTGGAAATGGATAGAGGTGAATATGTAGATGGAGGATGATATGGATGACCTTGATGTCCCTTGTCATAGGATATACAATTAGGTATAGGGTTGTAACTTGTGCTAGCCAATGTTGGATTGTAAGAAGTTTGTATGTCCAAGTATGGATTCATGATTTGATGATTTGGAATTGGTGTGGACATGTAAGATGATGTTATGAATGTGATAGTATTAGGAGGATCTCCAATGATGAGATGTACATAGGGTTTATCATGGAAAATATTTCTCAATTTATTCTTAGAGATAGGATCCAAGCTCTCATAGTCATATTTTTAAGTTTTTGTAAATGTGCTTCAAGTGGACTGGGAGATGTGTATGATGGAGGTTTATATGATTGTGATGTATGTTGGTTTGAAGATATAGCTTGGGGATGAGATCCATATAGGTGTTTAAGTTCCTCGATGTTTGTATCATTTGGATATGATGGGGATATTGGTTGAATTGGAGATGGAGGGTAGTTTAACCTAGGCTTATTAATTATCAGGACCATTTTGATGAGGATTATATGTGTTGTGATTTGGGGTTGATTGGTAAAACCTAGATCAATTGTTGTTTGAGATTTGGATGATCTTCAAAGAGGTAGACTAATGACCTCAAGGAAAGACAGATATAGATTAATGAGTTTGACCAACTTAGAAAAGGCTATTTTCTAAGCTAATGAAAACCATTAATAGATACTAGTTTACCTTTGAGGATCTAAGAGAGGAAAGCTTTCTAAAATCAAAGATAAAGTAAGAGATGTGATCTAGATCCTAGGATAGAAGCCAAATTGAAGCTGTAGACACCCAAAAATGACCAAGTCATCACATCACTTGCATTTCGTCTAATCTGTCTAATCACCTGCATTCAGTGTTAATTAAATAATTTAATTATTTAATTAATTTTAATTAGATTCAACTTTATTCTTCCAAAATTAAATAATTTTAATTATTTAATTAAATCCTTATCCTCTTTCAAATTTCAAGTCTACATTAATTAAATAAATCTAATTATTTAATTAATTCATCCAATTCTATCTTATCTACAATTAAATAGTTCTACATTATTTAATTAAATCACTTGTTCTTCTAAATTTAAATAAATCATGCAAATTTATTTAAATTGTCTCAATCCTCTAAAAATAAATAAAATTAAGTATTTTATTTATAATCTTCTGTTCCTCAATCATGCACAATTAAATAAATAAATTTATTTATTTAATTTTAGTTATCTTCCAATTCCTCTTAAAATATCTTGTTAATTCATGTGCACAATTAGTCTTATTTTTAGAACTCTAAAAAAGGCAAAATTACAAGTTGAGTTATCTATTCAATCAATCTTGTTTTCATCATATTTTAATAAAAATATCCTAATGGATTGACACATGTCGTGTGCACATTCATCATGGTTATTTGTTTTGTCTCCTCCCTTGATTCTTCTGAATTATCTGGACCGTTGATTGATCATGTTTGAAACCTATATAAACCCCCCTCATCTCCTTCACAAATCCTCTTCAATCACTTATTCTCAAGCATCCTTTACAGCGCTTTGAGCATACATCGCATCGTTGAGCACTTTACGACCTTTTGACATTGATCTTTGAGCACCTACACTTGCTTGTTGCAAACATGGTTTTGCAGCGTTATTGAGCAATCCACATTCAACAAAGAGAACAACACAATCTGGGTAAAAGCTTTCTTATTTCATTTGGTTTATTGATAATGGCTTTTATTTAGATTAGTTCTCTTTATGTTATGGGTTTTTGATTTGTTAGTTTTCATAATGGATTTTGCTCTGTGCCAAGGTTTATCTCTATAGAATCTTCCACCCAACGCAAAACCTTTATTTGTCAATCCTCCCGTTACATCATTCTGGGTGATACATTATATTGCCAAAGTCTCGATGGTGTCCTCTTACGATGTCTTACCGCAAAAGAAGCCGAAGCTACCTTATGAGACATACACGAAGGTGTCTGTGGTGCACATTCTACCGGTCCTAATCTCGCTAAGAAGATACTCAGAAAAGGGTATTACTGGCCTACAATAGAACAAGATGTTGCACAGTTCACTAAGAAATGTCTACAATGCCAGCAACATGGAGATTTGATTCATGCACCAGCTCATGAACTACAACCGGTGACAACTCCATGGCCTTTTTCTCAATGGGGTCTTGACCTTGTAGGACAAATCCACCCATCCTCATCCAATGGCCATAAGTTCATAATTACTACCACTGAGTATTTCACAAAGTGGGTTGAAGCCATTCCCATGACCTATATCACTAGTAAGTAAATAGCCAAGTTTATCCTTAACTACCTCATATGCCGGTATGGTATTCCCCAAGTTATTGTTGCTGATAATGGGAGACCATTCAAGAATCAATATGTTCATGCCTTATGCACACAATACAATATCTAGCATCGCTTTTCAACTCCCTACTATCCGCAGAGTAATGGCCAAGCTGAGGCTTCCAATAAAACCATTCTCAAAATCCTCAAGAAAACAGTCAATGAAGCTAGTCATGATTGGCACTTGCAACTCAATCCCGCCCTATGGGCCTACTGCACTAGTATCAAAACACCAATGGGTGCCACACCATATGCCTTGGTTTATGCTTCTGAAGCCATCCTACCTATAGAGGTTGAGATCCCATCCCTCAGAGTATCCATGCAGAACCTGATCAGCGGAGAGGAGTATCACACTTCTAGATTAGCTGAGCTAGAACTACTAGATGAAAGGCGCCTTTCCATGCTTAATCATCTCCATGTCTATCAAAACCGCCTCCGGCATAATTACAACAAAAAGATCAAAGAAAGACGGTTTCAAGTTGGTGATCTTGTACTCAAAGAGAATCAGAGAAATCAAGCAGACCGAAAAAAGAAGGGCAAGTTTGAGCCTAATTAGTTAGGTCCCTTTATTGTCATAGCAGCATATGGATCAGGAGCTTATACTTTAGCTACACCTGACGGCATTCCTCTAGAGGAGCCACTTAATAGTGTTCATCTCAAGAAGTTCTATGCCTAATCCTCAGAGGATACAAAAACAAAAACAAAACAAAAATCTATCCTATGGTGAAAACTTGGTAAACAGGCGCCTCTGATAGGTACAATAGTGAAAACCTGGCAAACAGGTGCTATGTGTAGAGTCAGCATCCATCATCTATTGAGTCTTGTTCATTCCTTGTTTTCACAACACACTTCATCCATCCATCCATAATAAAATCATTGACCTTGTTTGCATTTCCATCTCCCTATCTAGTATAGCTTGGAAATTTGTCAATGTCCATCGTCGTCATCCCATGTCTTGATCTATGTCCACAGTTATCACTGTCTTGTTCTAGGTCATACTTTCTATGTCAGTCACCCATGCAATTTCCTCTACCAGAATGGGGGCAACTCTTTCCTTAACCTAGGTCTAGGAATGTATCCTTGTTCGTGGTTCACAAACACTTCAATCGTTCTCCTTTCTGCAGCTAGCACCCTTTAACAGACACATCGCTCCTACGATAAGGCTCTTATCTTCCACAATGTGTTTCCCACATCATCACATCAACCAGAACTACATATTATCTCATCTCAATCCTAAGGTACCTTGATCCCATGGATATGGGTATGTAGGCAGTCTGGAATACGAAGGAAGTTTCCAGTACTCAGGTACATAAGATCTCCTCCTTTCACCTTGACCCATTCATCACTCTACCCAGAACTACATATTATCATTTTTATCTTTCATCGTAATGTGCCTTGATCCCATGGATACAGGGTATGTAGGCAATCTGGAATATGAAGGATGTATCCAGTACTCAGGCACATACGATTCATCATTCTTCACCCATTTCAACCCATTAACATGTCACCTTTCTGGTCTCCCGTTTATCACAAACCATTCACCTCGACTTGACTAACTCAAGCAGCAAACTAACAAGCAAGTGCGCATCCTTTCAAAGCAAAAGTCCTTAGCAAACCTGAAGCAAAGAAACTTGCTTCCAGAGTCATCTATTGTCCTATTGTTCTGATTGCTAACATCAGCTAAATCCAGCTTAACCAAAGCACCAGATCAACAAGCTTGTCTTCTGCAGAGTGTTCCATTGTCGAGACCAACACACGCGTCTCATGTGACATGTAGCATTTCCTACAACACGACATTGTCTTTTTAGGTAGATAGCCCCCTTTAACGAACACATTGCTCCTACGATAAGATTGTTATCTTTCCTATCCAATCTATCCTAAGCAACCTCTTTGGCAAGAGAATATGTTCGCCATAAGTTTACTTTGTAAGTCAGTCAATTTGCTTTTTGGTTTATCTTTTTGTTCATTTTCCATTACCTATTCAAGGCTACCTTGATTTATCTATAATCTTGGTATGTTGCGATGCAGTACGGATTGGGGGCATAGTCATTGCTTTTGTGTGCCGTGTTTGAGGAATGATCTTTAGCATCTTTTTTTGGCAGCATATTTATCTTGTGTGTGTTACAACCTAGCATCTTACATATTAATATTCTTCTTGCATTTATGTACTGAAGTTTATTTTATATTCAAGACTATGGCTCATTCACATGTAAAACAAGGTTATATCATGTCTAAGGGATCTAAGTTCAAACCGCTTGCTTGTAGAGTCAACGTCCACATACACGGATATCACAGTACCTTGGTCTTTTATACCTTGGTGGTGAACTATTCACGTGCTATATCAAAAATAAGGATTTCTCTTTATATACAATTGTGAAACCAATGCAACAAGATCATCATTTACCTATCCATTTACCCATGGCCTTATATCATTTTCAAAGCAATGATCGATCAATAGTCTCTCTCTTCCATCTCCACTTTTCTGCTCTCTGGTGTATATCTGCAAAGCCCACATGTTATATATTGCAGGTCATAGCATCTATATCATCATACATCTATAAGCATCATGTCATCATATGTCATACATATATAAGCATCATATAAGCAATATATGTCATCACATAAATCCACAATCATACATACATATCATCACATCCATGTCATCAAGAAGTGCATACACAAAAGCATGAACATCAGTGAGCATAATATGTCATCATATATATCATGTGAAGGTCATCAAAATACAAACTGTATGTGTCTACATCAATAGTCCATATGCATATATCAATAAGGTACATCAAGGATATCAAGAGCCCGCAAAATATACATCAAGATGCACGCAGGCATCAGTCAAAATATACAAGTGTCCATAATGATACAAAAATGATACAATGTACAATGTGCATGCTCTAGTGGGTAGAGTTGCCATCCTGCTGTGGCCCCTGGCCTCCACCTATACTCAGTGCAGGTCCCCCTGTTGGTCCTCCTCCCCCTGGTGGCACAAAGGGTCCTCTGACTGAGGACACTGATTGCCCTGTCCTACGTGACCTAGATGCTCTAGACCTGCTCCTCTCTCTATAACTAGATGCCTGTTGCGCTGCTGGCACCGCACCAACGTAGAGTCCCTTGTAGTAATCAGCCTCTCTACCTGCCGACACTAGCTCTCCCTGCACGCGGACGAGCTCATTGTATAGTGTCCTCTGATCAGCACCCAATGCACAGTGTGCCTCGTCTCTCTCTCACCTCACTCTCTGTAGTGTGGCCTCAGCTATAAACCGCAGCTGATCTGTTGCGTCCCTCTCCAAAGTCCTCTGGGCTAACTGCCCATCATCCCCTGCCTGTGCCTATGCTTGTGCCTGTACCAGGGTTGCCTGTGCATGTGTCAGTACCACCTGGGTCGCTGTCAGGGCTACCTATGCCGCTTCTGTCATCTATGTCTGCACCTATGCTAGGGCCTCAGCCTATCTCACCTCTGCCCTCGTTGCATCCCTATCTCTCCTCACCCTCACCATCTGGAGCTCTAGATGTGTCCTCTGTGTCGTCTCCTCCTGTAGCAGTTGCTCTGCCTGTTGTAGATCAGTCTCTACGACCGGATCTGCCGCCTCGGCCATCTCTACATCAACTTGCTGGCCTCCAGCCTCTCCGCCTGCCTGTCGTCTCGCCTCTCTGGCCTGTCGTCTCATCCTAGCCTCCACCCAGGGATTAGTACCTCCCCCACTTCTCCTGCCACACCCGGTGTAGTCAATCTCACTGGCTTGCGTGTCTGCCAGTACCTGTCGTACTCAGGTAAAGTACCTGGGTCTGCTAGTCCTGAATCCCAGTCCCATCTCATGGGGACAAGTCCTCGTACCTCTACCAAGGCTGTGGCCACTGGAATCTTGGCATCCCAGTCCCCAACCTCCCTTTGTGTCCTCGCATGGGTAGCCTCCCCAACTGGCAACCCCTGTGGCAATCCAAACTATCTGAGTACCTGCTTTGGCAGGTATCTCTTAATCGTATATGTGCGTCTCCCAAATAAGTATCGCCTGTCGGTAGTACATCAACTGCTCATGCTCATCCTCCCACTCCTCACATAGTAACCACGGCCTCCAAATGAATAGATCCATTTCGTCAATCTGTCGCCTCCAGTGGCTAACAGATCCAAGCCACCTATGTGTAATAACTCCCTCATACAGAAATGCATAAGGCTCCCCCCTCTCGTGGCAGTGCTGTGTAATAGGTCTGATCACTGGGATGTGCTCCCATGCCCATACCTATAGTAGAGTCACCCCCGCTGAGAGACTCTGGCCTCTCCTGTATACACAGTAGTGCATATCTTGATACAGCTGCCCAAGCACACACGGGCCCCATGCATATTAGATGCCATGTGTAAACATACCAAACAGTACAGTGCCCCATCCTACAAATAAACCTCTGGATCACTTGTCTAGGCATAGGAAGCTGCCAATCAGTGAAGATACTATCCATCTGATCTTGTCGCAGAGTCTCGGAACGTCTGCCCACTGAATCTCGTCGTCCCCAATCCTCAGATCCTCTGTGCAGAACACCTCTATCAAGCCTGCCTCGCCCCATGCTGGGTCGAAATCAACTCACTCTCCATCAATCCAGATCCTGAGGATGCAATACACATCCTTAAGTGTCACTGTAGCCTCCCCTATCAAAAATTGAAATGAACATGTCTCACTGTGGTATCTCTCCACGACCATTGTCACTAGGGAGAGATTTGCCCTAATGTGTGTGAGGTGTACCACATGCCACAATCCCATGTACTCTAGGAATGCATCCTCCTCCCACATCATTTGTACCACCTCATCTACTATAATGTGGTGTCACTCTCTCGACATCAGTGGCGGCATCATCCTCTGCATCCACAAAACCACTTGTCAAACCTTTTACACACTTCTCTGAATCCCTACCGACATTTACCCTATGCAGCGAACTCCATACCCAACTTAGCATATCCTTAGCTACTTCCTTGTCCCCCTATCCCTTTCCCTCTTCTAACTTAACCAAAAGCGCCTTGTTTTAGCCTGGCGCGCTACACTGTCTTACCTAAAGCGCCTTACTGTTGCTACAACAGCGCTTTCCTACCATCTACCAAAAGCGACTTGTTTTCAACAAGTGCGCTGCACTGTACATCTAGCCACGCCTCACTGCACTCGCAAAGGTGACTCATTTTTTTCTTCTCCCCTACCAACTACGCCTAACTACCCGACCAACTGTGGTATACTGCTCTACCAAAAGTGCTACGGGTCTCTACCAGTCGCGCTGCGACGCGGTGCCCAAACACCAATAGCACTTTGTTGTGACCAACAGTGTTGTATTGCCCTACCAACTGCGCTTCAGTGTGCCAAAAGCACCTAGACCGACTACCAGACGTGCCCTAGCAACCTACAATGCTTTTGGCTGACCTAATAACCTACCTAGACCAAACCCTACAACGGACCTAAAATGTCAAGTACAAGGAGGTTTTCAGACACTTACCACTACCGGAGCTCCTGCTGGTCTCCCGTACGTCTGCACCAGCTTTGCCCGATGTTTGTGCTCTGGGATCGGCATCTCTCCTCGCTGCAAGCTCCTTCTCCACTCAACTCTCACACACTAATCTTGGAGGCTGTAAGCTCTATTTTTAGCAACCTTTAGTGTACAAATGAGGAGTGTGGTCCCCTTGGGACCTATTTATACTGTCCCTCCCACATTTTTTTCTTCCCACCCCATTCTTTTTTTGCTACCTTGTCGCACAATCTTCTAGTCAAGCGTCAACCCACTCCTTCTGCCGCTTCCCTCTCTTTCCTCTCGAGGGGGCATCCTACGCCAGCTACACAAAGGTAGCTGGCTACACTGGGGCATGAAAAATTGTATCATGTCTTCAACAATCATTTTCTTTGACGCAACGCTGTAAACTGCATTGCATCAAAGAGGGGCAAAATGTAGACACCCAAAAATGACCAAGTCATCACATCACTTGCATTTTGTCTAATCTATCTAATCACCTGCATTCAGTGTTAATTAGATAAGCTAATTATTTAATTAATTTTAATTAGATTCAACTTTATTCTTCCAAAATTAAATAATTTTAATTATTTAATTAAATCATTATCCTCTTTCAAATTTCAAGTCTACATTAATTAAATAAATCCAATTATTTAATTAATTCATCCAATTCTATCTTATCTACAATTAAATAATTCTACATTATTTAATTAAATCACTTGTTCTTCTAAATTTAAATAAATCATGCAAATTTATTTAAATTGTCTCACTCCTCTAAAAATAAATAAAATCAAGTATTTTATTTATAATCTTTTGTTCATCAATCATGCACAATTAAATAAATAAATTTATTTATTTAATTTTAGTTATCTTCCAATTCCTCTTAAAATATCTTGTTAACTCATGTGCACAATTAGTCTTATTTTTAGAACTCTAAAAAAGGCAAAATTACAAGTTGAGTTATTTATTCAATCAATCTTGTTTTCATCATATTTTAATAAAAATATCCTTATGGATTGACACATGTCGTGTGCACATTCATCATGGTTATTTGTTTTGTCTCCTCCGTTGATTCTTCTGAATTATCTGGACCGTTGATTGATCATGTTTGAAACCTATATAAACCCCCCTCATCTCCTTCACAAATCCTCTTTGATCACTTATTCTCGGGCATCCTTTACAGCGCTTTGAGCATACATCGCATCGTTGAGCACTTTACGATCTTTTGACATTGATCTTTGAGCACCTACACTTGCTTGTTGCAAACATGGTTTCGCAGCGTTATTGAGCAATCCACATTCAACAAAGAGAACAACACAATCTGGGTAAAAGCTTTCTTATTTCATTTGGTTTATTGATAATGGCTTTTATTTAGATTAGTTCTCTTTATGTTATGGGTTTTTGATTTGTTAGTTTTCATAATCAATTTTCCTCATACACAAGTCTTATACACGGCCTCAATCTGCATTATGCTTGGCCATCGATACCCAACCTTGGTCTTCATTCAACCTTCAATCTCCCTTCTGATACATCGACCCTCTTCTTATCAGTCCTTAACTTATTCAGCCTTCACTATTCTCTCCAGTCATTCCAATCCACCCCCTAATTATTTGGCTTGCTTCCTCTTTTTATTTCGACCTTTCTCTTCTTTTATTGGCTGCAATTATTTGGCCTTCGGCCTTTCTTCAGCATCGGCCCCTCACTTTTGGCATTCAACCTCTCTCTGATATGGCATTGACCCTGTCTCTTCTTGATCACAAACGTCTTTAGCAAATTCCTTTCTGACAAACTATTCAGAACGGTTGAATTCAACTAAATCATCTAGAGAGAATCTTTCATTATTATTCCACTAACTCTTCTGTAGCATTATAGAGCCCCTTTGTCTTCCATCTACTTTGTCATTGTTGCTAAACATTTCATCTTCCCTCTATCTGCACGGCCTTTTCTCCACCTTTTTATAATTGTTCATTTCCTTCTTAATCACCTCCTATATTTGCATTATGTCTTCTGACATAATGCCCTACACTGCTGAAACACGCCGTTATTTAATCATCCCTTTGCTGCAAGGAGTTCTTATTATTTGGGTGACATAAATTTCTACAACTTCCACATGGCGACAAGAACTCATTCATCATGACAGGAGAAACCATAAGATGCTTATTCCTAAAAGAAAACAAACAAAACCAAAACTGCAAACGACATAAAATTCAAAATTTGTTAAAAGCATAATGCCCCTGCATCAAACTCCCCAGGAGACAAGGATCATGTGCTCCTGCACATGTGGTTCTTCTCCAAATTATTTTTTTTTTTTCACCTTTTCCACAATCATTTTAGTACAACTATCATATTTCTCCAGCATTGTTGTGACACTTTCATTGCTCCATTCATAACCAGTTTCCTCCAAAGTTTCATTTCCCACTCAGCCACATATAGATCAATGCAAAAGACTTTAAATAGACTATCCAACTGTCCTTCAATATTATCAAATTCATCTTTCAACAATAACTCCTCTCGGACTTCACCATATGTATTATAACTCATAAAATTCTTGTAAAAATCTGCATATTTCTCTTCATAGTTTTGTCCTAACTCCTCACTATTTCGCAAATTAAAATAAAACAAAACAATGTCCTTATATGGGACTAAGAATTTTACCTCTTCTTGCATCTCTTTAATACCCTCTTAATTATAAGTTTCAATCCTCATTTCCACATCCTTGACTACTCCAATTGTCTTCAGGCTTCCATCAACACATTCTGTCATTTTTGTTATTGCACATTTTATGGATTCATCTGTTGTCCCCTTACTCAAATTTGTATTTACACCTCCATCTTCTTTTCTGGAATCCTCTTCAACTCCAAGAGCTTCACAAATCCTTATTTCTTCCTCCTTTACAACAGCTGCAATCTCATTCTTTGCCTCTTCATCATTCCAAGTTACTGTTGTTCTCTTTTGATTCTCACTACTCTTATTCCATTTGAGCTTTTCCAATTGCCTTTGCTTATTTCCTTGTTTCTTGTTATACTTTCTTCGCCTCATGTCTTTCTCATCTATTAATCTCCACAACTCCATTTCCCATTTATACATATCATCATCACTATTCCTTTCTACATTCTTTTCATTCTCTTCATCAATTTCATTCAAAAATTCAAAAGCATAATCATTTGAATCATTGGAAGCAAATTCCTCACCTTCTATCTTGAATGTATCTTCATCCATCTTTCTCCAAGCTGCTCCATTTTCTGTCTACTTTCCAAGTTCTCTTGCTTGCTTTTGTACACCATTTTCCTTTCCATCTTCATGGCTTAACAATGTTCTTTCTTCTTCATAGTTTCCATCTTGAGTCATGCTATTCTGCTGCAACGTTTGCTCTTCCTCTTTCAACACATTCTTTTCTTCATGCGCTCTATTCTCTTGAGAGATTTTCTCACCACATCCTGCTGCACCAACTCCATTTGTTGTTGTCCTAGACTTCACCATCTATACTTGACTTCCTTTAGCTCTAGACTATTGGCTTCTTATTGTTGCACTTTTCCCCCATGACTTATGATCTGTTTGTTGTCTTAAAATACCTTCATTACTCTTCTTTTCTAGCCTACTTATCCTCTCATCTAGGCTCCTCTCTAATACTTTCATACCTTCCATGCTTGGAATAGGTTTACTATCATGACATCCACCACAATCAGCATCTTGTTTATTCTTTCTATGTTGTCCCTTAAGCCAACATGGTACTATATAACCATGGGTTTCTTTCTTTCCTCCATCCCCTTGACAAATCACATTCCCTTATCCACTTTTATGACAAAAATCAATATTTCTATTCACATGTACCTTTTCTTTGACCTGATGTTCGGGATTGCTATCATCCTTGTCTTCATTGCTTGACAATTCATCTTCCTGATAGGCTTCCTCCATTTCCTCTGCAACATCTTCTAGGGCATCTTAAAATTCATAATCATCATCAACATCTACATTATCATTTGAAATCAATATCATACTATTATTTTCTGAACATTTAAGTTCTTTGTATTGTACCTCCTCCTGTTGTCCTGTTGCAATTCGTTCATGCCTACCAACTGCTTCAATTTGGTTTCCTCTTCTCTCATCTTCACCTCTTTCCTCGGGTGCTTTTCTTGCCCGATTTTTTATTACCTTTGAGATCCCATTCTTGACCTTCCTCAACGCATTCTCCATATCTGCACACAAATCTGCAAACATAATATTAGCACACAAAATAAGAGACCACAATGTCTCAATTAATGCCCTCTTCATGGACATTCTCCCCTCTTCATCATTTACTGCTTCAAGTTCTCTCCGCTGCACTTTCTTCTCTTCCTCTCTTTCTTTTTTATCTTCCCTCATGTTCTCTTCATTGAGAACTTCATTCACCACTTCTGGTGCATGTTGCTCCTCTGGCAACCTCTTGTTGTCCCAATCTCTGTGGGCACTCAAGGCATTCATCTTTTTCCTTTTCCTTTTCTCCATAATCATCTTCACAGGCCACCTTACTTTCTTCTCCATTGGCCATACCCAAAAGTATTCCTAGCTTTCTTCTTCAAGCCATTTCTGCCTTGCAATCATGTACTCTTTCAAGTCTCTTTTCAATGTTGCCAGTTCTCTTTCAAAATCTGCATCTTTCATCTTTCTGTCTTCTTTCCTTTTGTCTCTTTTTGTGAGACTCTCCTTCTCAAATTGCTTTTGCATCACTCTTTCTTCTTTCATCTTCCAGTCACCTCACCTAGGCTTTTTTCTCTCCAATCTGCCCTGTCAATTAGAAAAAACACTACAACATACAAACTTCAACAGAGATCAAATACATATTCAACATACACACCTAGATATTTTTGTGCTCTGATACCACTTGATAGCACACATCCATAAACATGCTCATTTTCCCATGCATTCCACCAACTAAAAAACCACGTCTATGCATTTTAAACAAACTTCAACAGACCTCCTGTCTCAATAGCGATAGGAACCAACAAGGAACAAATAAAGATTACCAGTATATAGCAAAACATAAGCATTCTCAATTATATGATAGGAACATGCAATTGACACTCAGAACTTAGTCTCTAAGATGGCAGGAACCAAAATATACATGGATCAAACTCATAATAAGGAACCATATCAACCAACCCAAGTAACTAACATATGCACAACACATCAATATTCAGACCAGTGACAAAACACCATTCAATATTATGAGAACAGATTACACATCTTAAATTCTTATATTGCCCAGATAGAATGGGCTAACAATAGATATCAGTCATCTTCAAACAATGAACTACCTGGCTCCTAGTCGTTCTGCCATTCTCTACCCTCCTCTCGACATGTTTATACTCAGCAACTCCTTATCTTTTCTTCACAACCTCTATTTATTCACACCCCACAACCTTCTTCTGTATTAATCTTATACACGGCCTCAATCTGCATTATGCTACCTGGCCTTGGTCTTCATTCAACCTTCAATCTCCCTTCTGATACATCAACCCTCTTCTTATCAGCCCTTAACTTATTCAGCCTTCACTATTCTCTCTGGCCATTCCAATCCACCCCCTAATTATTTAGCATGCTTCCTCTTTTTATTTCAGCCTGCATCTAAATCACCTTTCTCTTCTTTTATTGGCCGTGATTATTTAGCCTTCAGCCTTTCTTCAGCATCAGCCCCTCACTTCTGGCATTCAACCTCTCTCTAATATAGCATTGACCTTGTCTCTTCCTGCTCACAAACATCTTCTGCAAATTCCTTTCTGACAAACTGTTTAGAACGGTTGAATTCAACTAAATCATCGAGAGAGAATCTTTCATTATTATTCCATTAACTCTTCTATAGCATTACAAAGCCCCTTTGTCTTCCATCTGCTTTGTCATTGTTACTGAACATTTCATGTTCCCTCTGTCTACGCGGCCTTTTCTCCACCTTTTTATAATTGTTCGTTTCCTTCTTAATCACCTCCTATATTTGCATTCTGCCTTATGACATAACGCCCTACACTACTGAAACACACTGTTATTTAATCATCCCTTTGCTGAAAGGAGTTCTTATTATTTGGGTGACAAGAATTTATGTGACTTCCACATGGCGACATGAACTCATCCATCATGATAGGAGAAACCATAAGATGCTTATTCCTAAAAGAAAACCAACAAAACCAAAACTGCAAATGACATAAAAATCAAAATTTGTTAAAAGCATGATGCCCCTGCATCAGTTACATCAATAAATGCATATGGCCTAATAGACTCAACATACCAAGATAGATAAGCAGAGAAATAAAATAGACCTCACACCAACGCAAAAAAAGATAAGGTCACATTATTACCCAATTTAGAAATTATTTGTGATTGTCCATATGACCCTAATAATGAATATGCCACAAGTTCAAATGAGATCGAAGGTCTATCAAGTCCATGTAATTAAGAATCTTAGGGAATCCAAAGTTGAGGATAGGGTGGAACTCATGGAAGAAACTTAGAAGATGGTGACAATTAATCTCATAAAGGTCAAACACAATCTTGAAAAGAGACAATTTGAGCTCATAAACACCAAGGACATGCTCAAGAAAGTGCATTCTTACATGAAATAATTAAACCAGTAACTACTTGATGAAAACAAAGAGCTTCAATCTAGAGTCACTAGTGAGCAAATCCAAGTAGAGAGGCCAGAGGCCCAAAATTTACAAATATAGATAGAGAAGCTTCATCTTACTCTTGAGGACCATAGATAGTAGTTGGAGAAGGTTAAGGAAATTAAAAAAGAAAGAGTGGTTGAAGCCACCACCTTGCATCAAAAAGGTAGGAAAGCTAAGAGATTCAGAGGATAGTTTGAAGAAAGAGAATGTATAATTAAAATAAAGATTACAAGAGCAACTACAAAAGCTAGTTGAGATGAAGGCCTCAATTGAGAACCTACAGGACCAAATTGAAAATGACAAGAGGATTATATTTTAAAATGAATAGTAAATTGAGTAGATAATGGTAGACATACATAAGGTTGAGAAAATCATTTGTTATAAGCCTTTCATTCATGAATTGTATGTTTCCTATTAGGCAAGGATCATGAGGATGGATATGGAACTTAGTTCCGCATTGAAATTTATAGACTTAGAAAAATTTCTCAATGCAAAGGTAAAATCTAGTATTCAATAGGTACTTGAGTCTCTTACTCTAAAGGTCAATCAAGCCAAGGGCTTTATGCAAAAACTCTATGACTTTCTGAATGATAAGATTGTTATAGCCAACATTGACAATCAACGGGGCACTATAATGAAAAACAATGAGATTTTGAGCAAGGAAAATTTTGTCTAGAAGTGCAACACGTAATTGGCCATTTTTGGTCAAGTCATTTAGGGGATGAGAGCATATGTAGTCTCTCTTGTTCAACAAGGATTTTCATTGTCTTTCAATGAAAATGATAAAATGTTAATAGAAGAAGAATTCAATGTATTTCTTGTACAAAAACAATTAGACCAATAATTCATATTGGATTGTTCTCATATACTAAGTATTATGGAAGTGGAGGCCATCTTTCAGCCTTCAGTCCAATTGGAGGTATAAGTTAAAGCCATAGTTGACAATTTGAAAAGCATCTCCTACAAGGGTACAATTTATCTTGATAAGGTCTTTGAGGCCTTCAAAAAGGATATTCTAATTGAGGCAAAGTGGCAAGCACTCCAAGCTTCTCTCAAGAGTCTGTAGGCTAGGTGACTTATGTTTTGCTCTATTTTTTAATTTTTGGTTTTTGACTCTATAATCTAAGGATAGAAAAATCTATATTCTATCTTTATGAGTGAAGAACCCCTATGAGGTTTTGTCATGCCCGCATTCCCCGTGCGGTCACAACACACAACACATGTGTCATGTCCACATTTTCCATGTGGTGATGACACGAATTACGAAAAACTTTTCTACCTATCCCTAGAAACCCCCTCACACGCGTCTGCGTGCTCGGTGGCAATACGCATAAGGCGTAAACATGTCAACATAGTCGCGATGATGATAGCCATCTAGGGGGTATGCGACACGTAGTGTGTCACTTCTAGGGTTAGACTGATTTTAATCTGAAGCCTAAGTTTCCTAGGTGAAGATGATTCCGCCAGCATCAAACCCTAACCTAACTCAGATCAAGAAGTGATTAAATAAATGATGGGAATGATGGTCGCATGATTCAAGTGGGATGATGGATGAAAAGCTAATAAAATAACACAAAAATCAAACCCTAGAATTCTAGGAAAAATTTGACAGCATAACGCATTTTTGATAAACGCAAAATAAATTTTAAAAAAATAGATTACCAATAAGGAATTAAGTAAAATTTAAGAATCAAATTAAATTAAAACTTAAGAACAAAATCAAACAATTTAAATAGAATAATAAAAAATCAAAATCGCGCCAAGGTCGAATTAACCGACCTTACATAAAAAGGTTAAAAACAAAATTCAAAAAATAAAATAATAATAATGACAAGGCGTCAACGGATTTCAAATTGAGTCCGTTAATAAATGTAAATTCGGACTACATTTATTAACGAACTCAGAATTTAAAGAAGAGAGGAGATTAAAAACTCTCCCCCCCGTAAAATAATAATTAAGCAGATAAAAAGAATTTTACAAGGATAAAATAATATAATCACGCTGTGGAATAAAGTAATTCCCTAGTTAAAATGAAAATTAAATTAAAAGAGAACACTCTTCCCATCAACAAAATACAATCCTCCAAATTAAAAAATAAAATAGAACTCTCAAGGCAATAAAATGAAAATACAATTCCCCATTAAAAGAAAAGACAAATTTAAATGCACATAGGAGCTAAAAAGACAAGGGGCAAGAAAATTGAAGTTTTAAAAAAAAAAATTGAAAATCCCTCACATAATCCCCTCAATGAAATATTGCTCCATAAAATAATCAAAGCCCTAATTACTATTATAATTGTTATCTCAAAAAAAAAACCTAATCTTGTTAAATCTCTTGTTCCCTTTGTTGCCCTAATCTCATTCTATTCTTTCTCATTGTTTTGGTTCTGTTTTGCCCTATGTGTTGCAGGCTAGGGTTTAGAAAATGCAATGGAGCCAAGAGTGAAACTTGTTGTTCCATTTACCAAAGGTAAAGCAATAGTATCCCATTTTTTTATGTTGAGTCTCGTGTATAAAAATATATATTAAAAATATTTAGTGTGCTATTGGGAGTGATAGAGCTAAGTTGTGAGTTGCAGGGTGTTGAGAGAGGGCCTCCGTTGCCGCCGCCAGATGGTAGTGTGGAGACCGGAGTGGAGGAGTATGGAGAGGCCGCGGTGGAGGAGCGCTATAGAGGAGGGTTGTGGGTTACACGTTTGGTGGGGAGGAGGCTACGATAGGTAGACTGTTTGCGGAGGTATTCGTGGCACTGCGGGGATAAGGGATAAGGAGGGGGTGTGTGCGCCACACAGCGGAGTGTTAGGGTTTTGGGGATGTGGGTGGAGGCACCGCCTCCCCCCACACCCATGTTATCATTCTAACGGTGATCGCCCTACGTCCTACTTTATATGTGTTTTTTTTTTGTTTTAAAACCTTAAAACCCTACTACTTCAACAGTCTGCCATAGGAGTTCGAACTCAGCTTTGAAAGTATATTAAATAAATAAATATATATATATATATATGAATATATATATGTAGGCATAAATACCCAGAATGATGCAATCTGACCTACATTTCTCAGTTTTAAAAAAAAATTATTTTCTACAGTTGTATATCTAATATTTATTTAACAGTATGCACTTATATGGATACATATTTATATATATATACATTTATATATATATAAATATATATATATAACGTAATTTATTCAGCAAAAATAATAACTTCTATATCTTCTTTTCTATTTGAAGCATTTACACAGTAAGGTTATAAAATAGAGAATAGCAATCTAGATCCTTAAAATGATAAGACAACACAGTATATCTTCTTTTCTATCACAGCATATACACAGCAAGTAGGGAGGAATGAACAATAAATTAAACTTCTCAAAAAAATAAACTACTAGTATATATATATTTTTTAAGCAAATTTACACTTGGTCTAGCTTTTCAAAGGGAAACACTAATCTAATCTAAGCTAGAAAATTAGCTTTCTATTTAGGAAATGGATTAATACAGAAGCATTTATATATAAAAAATTTTGCAATGATACTATATAGAAATATATTTTTGAAACAAGCTAGCTACACAAAAGTATATCCTTTCTTTGATGCCACTAATAGGGTAAGAAAACTACAACTATATTTAAATCTCAAACAACTCAATTTCTTTCATGGCAACAACTAATGCATAGAAATTTCACTACAAAATAACAGAAAGGAGTTACATTATATTTTTTTTTGCAAAGGATAATGACAGAAAAATAAATATAACTTCACATGCATTTCACAAAACTTCTCAATTCCACAAAATAGGAAGTAATCAACATTGAATAAAATAACAGAATGTTTACATTGCATTATTTATCACAGCCAACTCCATGGCAAATAACTAATCAAATTTTTACACAAGGGCTATAAAGCCAAGGTTCAAAACAGCCAACACAAGAAACTATAGGAACTTCAAAAATGGACTCCACTCAACTCCATTCTTCATTTATACACCTACAAATAAAACACAATAAAAAGAACAACCCAGCCACTTCGAAAAGCCCTCCTCCCTACCGTAGACCCGCAAGAGGGTCACCCCCGAGCTAGGGAGGTAGGGATTCACACGGGTATAACAATCCACAACAAGAATCCACATCAACAACACAAAAACAGCCCAAAGGTTAACACATAACTAAACTCATGAAAATGAGTTCGATGAGGGTAGGGAATGGACCCCTCTACTTCAAAGGCCACCCAAATGATAAAATACCAATCTCATGGCCTCAAGCCAAAAGTCTCCAAAAACCCGACTCTCCACAAATCACAAAATAACCTCCATGGCACTCTTGCCATTTAAATAATCTCCTCAACAAAAGAAAGCCCTCAAGGCATAGTAACAAAATGTGGCAGTGACCTCAAGGAGGTTCCTTTCCCCTACCCAAACAAGTTGAGCATTACCTCCAAATGGAGGTGCTCTCACCATACTCCCATCCCATGCAAAAACAATGAAGACAACAAATAACCAAAAGCACAATACAACACAATAAATAAGTAAGGGTGAGAAAACATAGTTAAAGAGGCTTACCTTCAAAGCCCTATAATGGAAGCACGTTTGGTGAAGAGCTCCAAACTTTCCCAAACCTTCCAATCTTTCAAGAAAAATTTCTCTAACTTTCCCAAACTCCTCCAAAATAGCAAGAAAAATTAAAATTGCAAGAACCCCACACTCCTCAACAAGAGGAGATAATATAGGCCATCAATTTGGCCTTGAAGAATGAGAAGGTGACACTTGTCACCTTCTCCTTCCTCCTCCAATGCCACTTGCAAGGGAGAGGAAGTGTGAGGGTGACAAGTGTCACCCTCCAATTCCATCTCAATCCTCACCTTATCCACTTGTGCTCTCACACATGTGTGAGAGGACAAGTGGTGAGGTGGCATTCCCACTCAAACCTCCAAGAGGATAAGGGATGCCATATGGCATCCTCTTATTCTCTCAAAGAGCCATCTCCCTCCAAGATGCTCTCACATGTGTGTGAGAGTCTTGGAGGAAGCTCCCACACACTTGGGAGTCTTGGAGACCTCCCAAGTCTTCCTTGGGAAAGGATTCCCAAACTTTGGGAAGGGAGATGAGTCTTTCCCAAGGCATGACTCATCTCCCACCTTACCTAATTTCAAATTTCGTCACTTTGACTAAACCATAGTTTAGAGTGACCAAAAGTGAGTTAATCCAAGGGTTAGTTAGTCCAATTTGACCCTAGACCCATGGGTAACCACCTAGGGTAACTTTTGGGACACTAAGGTTCACAAAAGGGTCATAAATCTACTTTAAATGGCCTCAAAAAAAAAAAAAAAAACCAAGTGGTGTAAGTCAAATAAAATTTATACAACACTTATTATTGATTAATTTAAACAAAGGGTACTAGGCCAAAAGATTAAAAATTAAATCAAGCACTTAAATCACATTCAATTTCAAACGTGATCCTTATCCCTCTTGGGAATGGATCAGCTTCACAAGGGATAACATTGGTGTGAATTCTACCTCCAATTTTCCGTGTCTTGGGAATGTAAAACCTACACATCTCGATCAAGTGCCAATCATATCATGATAATCATAGCCGAAGCAACTGGAATTAAATTCACACCATCAAATACAACAATAATCAACTATAACATAAATCTGAATTAAACTACATTTTTCAATTACATGTCAAATAGTCAACACCACATAAATAACTAGAATCTCATCACAAAGCATCATCAAATATATCTCGTATGTCGCATCACAAAATATCATCAAATATGATCAAATCGAATCACATATGTCTAATCAATGTCCTATCATAATCAGGAGAATAAATCAAGTCTGCATAATGAAACCATAGTCACTAAAAGTATGATAATGTCATCAACTGAAAAGCATAACAATCAAAATAAGGAAGTTAAAATAGTTGGCCTCACAGGTTTCCAAGAACTATAGAGATTTGGCTCTGCATTTGATTCAGGTTCATCTTCTAGTGGGTAGATTATTTTTTAGAACTATGTTTTTGTTGAGTGTGGCTAGCCTCCATGTTTGTATTTTCCTTCAAAATATTTTGTTGGTTGTTGTTCATTCAAATGTTTTTTTTTATTTCTTGATTGTGAGTATTTTTTTGTTTCAAAGGATTTGTACCATTGATGTCCTTTGATTTGAGAATTTGCACATTCTCCTAAAGTGTCAAAGCTTGTTGTCAATTTTGAGTAGCAACCATCTAATCAACTTTGATCCCTTGGACCACACATCACCAAAAGATTGGTAGGAAAGTTCTTAAGTTCCATTGCATCATTAGTTGCAATGTTGTCACCTAGGGGTGGGCATGTTTCCTTCTCATTTATTTAAATTATTGTGTTCTCAAGAGATGATATCACTAGGATGCATGACATTCTCCTATAGCTCTAAAAGGTTGTCAAACCTTAAAGGGTTTTCAACTTGTACATGTTGTTTGATCATGTTTTCATCTAATGGTTGTTGCATCTCTAAAGATGGTAGAATATTTTTAATTCTTCTTGATGTGCCATTGGTTGGCAAGTTATACAAAATGGAAATAGAAGGTGGGCCCCTCTCTTTTTACCTATGTGGTCTTAGAAGAAAAAAGGTAAAATAAAGGTGGCATCATCCATGCTACATGGGAATCCCTTGTACCTCCATGAAATTATCATTGAATTATACAATGGGTTGTTTCTATTATCTATGAAATACATTTTGCAGTCAAAACTATGATGTATTAATTTGAGAGGGCATGCAGATACCACCAAATCAATCACAATTGACTCGTCCAACAAATCATGCTCTATCCCTAGGTCATTTCAATATTCTCATAGCTTTGATGCACCATGACCATATAATCCACATCAACAAGGTGGGATATTTAGTTTTGAACTAATTATTTTCCACACAATTCTTCATAATTGATTTGAATTTAGTTAGGAAATTCAAAGGACAATACCTAGTGTGGAACCTGCGGTATTATAAAAATGATCAACAATTAGTTTTGAATAATCTGGCAAACTCATAATTGAGAGATGTATGCCTACAAAACTTCTTTATTTGCTTCAAATTTGATTTTTTTTACATTTGCAGAGAACATAAAAGGTCACCTTTTCCTTGGAATTCAAAATGGACAATTGGAAGGTGACAAAACTAACTAACAAAACTAAAAATTAATAAAAAAAAACTATCAATTTGAGAACGCCAACTTGGCGGTGTCATAACTTCTAGCCATTTAGTTGAAATTCAGACTTCTTGGACTCATTGGAAAGACCTCCAAGAGAAATAGTTTGAGTTTCTAGGAAGCCAAGGCTTTGGCTATTCCCTTCCTATGCAACCGATGAAATCTCGAGGCCTAATTTCACGTTCGAAGGCCTCCGAAAATGTGATTTACTGAGATGTAGAAATTATCAAAAAAATAGATTTTTGATATTTCCATAGTTGCATGTGCAGATGCCACCCAAGTGCTCCTGGATTGTTAGAAATCAAAGATTATCTATCTACTAATATCACTCACCATGTTTTGAAATTCAAATGTTGCCTCAACAATCATGCTATAGAATTTAAGATGCATGCAAGTCATATTTTTACTCCTCTAAAAGAAATGGTGGGCATTCATGCATCGAGTGGATCAAGCAATTCATGTAGGATCTCACTAGGTAGTTATATGTAGAATCCCACATGAGTGTGACATTAATTATTACTCTTTATTTAGTTTTTCAGTTTTTCTTTATTATTTGTATAAATAATATCTATCGGCTCAATTTTAAGGTTAGAAACTAGGTATGCTCGTGCCATAGAGCTCTACCAACTTGATATTTTCTCATGTATTTTCTAATTTCAACAACCTTCATATTTCCAATTGTGTCTGAGTGATATATGAGTTTGTAGTTGCATCTTATCATCTAATTAATGTAAAGAAGTTGTGATCTTTCCTATCCCTCTTCTGTTAGTCATATATTTAGCCTTTTGTTTACTTTGTGGATGCTTAAGTCACAATCCTGTTGATTATTGTTGTGCAAATTTTGAACTTAGAAAGTAATGATCTCATCTAATGAATAATTTTTGATTATTCACTTAGATCATTCTATTTTCATGTTTTCTTTAGTTCTTTCTTATCCATTTTCATTGCAAAGTGAATTGTTAGAGCTCTTTAAAAATCATAAAAGGAGTTGGCCTTTTAATGTTAGAGATTGTTCTAGGAGTTGTCTCCCACACTCACAAGTTTTGCATGCTTCATATATATATATATATATATATATATGAGCACATGTTTGTAGTGAGAATATGAACATAGATATCAACTAGGCTAATTCCCTAGATGTGGGAATGGATGTTGATGAGATATTCTCTCCTATTGAGAAGCTTACATCTTTAGTATTATTTGATTTGTTGTTGATGTGTTTGATCTTGGGGTTAAATTGTTAGATGTGGAGACAACTTTTTTGGATGGGAATTCAGAGGAGATCTAGGTTACACAACTAGAGCACTTTGTTGGTGTTGTAAGAGGGTCATGTTTTGTAGTGTTCTTTTACACCAAGTGAGATAGAGGACATGAGACACATCCTTTATGTGATTGCAATTAGTAGCCTATTATGGTTTGCACCAAAAAAATGCATTTCCCAAGCAATGGGAATTCCAAGCAAGTATATGTGTCCATTCTGGACAAGGAGTATTGGATTGTGGAGAAGATGGTCTTTAGGTTTCTTTGAGATAAATTTAAGTGTTTGATTTTCTACTAGGGAGGAGGGACCTTGAGAAAGATAATTTATATATATATATATATATAGATTCACGGATTCTTTGTGTAGGATATATGGATAAAAGGTCTACCTGTGCATATGTGTTTACCTTATTTTATGGTGTAGTTAATTGCATGAGTGAGAGATAATACATGGTTTCTCTTTTAACCATAGAGGTAGAATATATGGAAGCTACTCAAGCCTATAAGGAGGAGATTTGGCTTTAGTGTGTTTTCAGATATTGTGTTGAAGTAGGATTTAGTTTGGTAGTTCAAATGTCACTAGCATGGTAGAGAACCCTATTTTCATGTGCAGATAAAGCATATTGGTGTGTAGTTTCTAGATGTTGCAATTGCTTTTGTTAGGCCCATGAGCATTAATAATTTTAGATGGTGCAAGATAGTTATGGGGATGTCTCCCTTTGTAATGAGTTTGGTTTGTCTATGGTTGGCCCTTTACATGTTTGTCCCATTCTATAGTGTATACAAGTGGGAGAATGTTGGGATAAGGTAATGTACACTCTGCATATAAATATTGGATATTTTTTAAAATTGTGGTTCATGTCCATCTGGGATACCACACTTCAGGAGAGCTTAATACCTTCCTAGGAGATTGTTTTGTGTAACATTGCAAATGCATTTAATGCAAGTGGTGCAATGTATATAATGCCAGTGGCACATTGTGCTGGCAAGAGACACTATGTGGCTTCATAAGTGTTGTCATTGATGGCAACAAAGTCTATCCCACACATCTGCAATACATAATATGCCTATACCGGAAGACAGATTGAAGATTGTTTTGATCCGATAAACAAGAACAGAGTATGTAACAAGGTCTGACAATCAGGTCCGGATCTCTCAGATGGTGTAACTCACTAAGTTGCAGACTTGGACAAGTCAAGAGGGGTATCATTACTATTGTATTCTAGAGATTTAGCCTCCAGCGATAAAGCATGAAAAAGATATGAGCATCTGAGTGTTGGGTTCCAGTCAGGTAGAGCAGATAGAGGAAGAACTGACCGACAGAGTATCAAACTTCAATCCGGATGAGTAAGAGGTGTTGATCAAGCAATTTGTGGGATTATACATTGTTGGCCGACATGATTAATGACTTCTATGCTTAAGCTTTTGATACACATCACAAATCAAGCATGGATTCAACCGATAGATCAATAACTTTCAAATATCTTGAGTGTTTTTGTTTCCAACTAGAAAGTTGATGAAAATCCTTGATGCGGATATATATACCAGATGGATTCCAACTTGTAGGTGTGTATGTTGAAGATGTGAAGAAATAAGGTGTGAAGAAAAACAGGGTTAAGTGTGAGAACATCAATTTAAGTCTGGTATGTGACTGAATAACAACATTGAACAGAGGAAGAATGAAGTGCATCAGATCAGTATATTGTACCTAACTAGAGCTGAACTCTTGCATTTGTAGATGCTTCTCATCAGTTTAACCACTTGATTATCTTCTGTAAGTTCTGTAGATAGTGAGTCTCTTGTAGGCAGTGTGCCTCTTGTGAGCAGTGTGCTCAGGCAGTGAGCCCTAATTGGCAAGTGCCATTCTGTACTCCTCTATTCTTTTAACAGAGAATACAATCTTGGGTTAGTCACCCCGTAGTTTTTCCCTTAACATCGTTTCCACGTAAAAATCCTTGTGTTATGTGTGTTAATTTTATTTCTACTCTTATGATTACATATGCTTTCATGTTTTGATCTAACACTGAATATTGAGATAACGAAAGAAAAGAAAATTATGGAAATTTTGAGATAACTAATTCACCCCCCCTCTCAGTTATCTGTCTTATTTTTAACAATTGGTATCAGAGAAAGGTTCCTCTGAACAAAGCCTAACAGCTTGAGGAAGATTTGGGAATCTCAATGGATGCATATGGTATGAAGGAACAACTTCAATCCACCCTAGATGATCTTGAACAATCCCACTCTGAAGTCAATAATTTGAGAGAAAGACTCAAACAAGTTGATGAATTCATAAATGAGCTAAAATAAAAACTATCTTTGTGAAAAAGAGAAAGGAACTACTTCAAAAATTAGCCAATCAGAGTGAAGTCAATGATACTAATGAAGATCTGAAGGAGAAAAATAAGCTATGTGAGAAGCTGTCAAAAGAAGTCATTATGGTAAGGCATGAAATGGAATCAGGGGTTATGAGATTCACCCAAGAAATTGAAGAAAAAAGAAAGATTGAAGATAATCTAAAACAATCCCTCCAGGAGAAAACAGAGGACTGCCACAAAATGGACAGAATAATCAGGAATCTTGAATCTGATCTTGAAGAAGCTGGAGACAATGAAGAACAATTTGAGAATCAGATAGACACTCTTAAACAAGATCTTCAAACTGCAAATGAATACAAAGAAAAATTCAAGATAAGCTCAGCCCAACTTGAAGTTCTTCTTGAAAGCCAAAAGAGGGTAGATGATAAGCGTGGCTTGGGATATGAGAAAGGTGAAATCTCTGGATCCGGTTAGAAGAACTTTGGATTAGGAAATCAAAGAAACACGCCTAAAAGACCTCTGGTAAGGCAACCAAATGCCCAAAGATATCCATCCTTCAATGGATACTACTTCAATTGCAACAATTTTGGTCATAAGGCAACTCAGTGCAGGAGGAGAATGAATCAGAATAATCCATCCTTCTCCGGACAATGTTTTAATTGCAAAAGGTATGGTCACAAATCTCATGAATGCAGAAATATGCAAATAAACAATTCATTCAATAGTAGATGCTTTGCATGCAATAGAATGGGACATATGGCTAATCAATGTAGATCAAGAGGATATCAATCAAATAAGCAAAGAAATGTTGTATGTTACAATTGCAATAGATCCGGTCATATTGCCAAATTCTACAAAAGCAGAAATCAGGATAGAAAAGGTCCAGTGGAACATGATCAGAAACAAGATAAGGGCAAAGGTAAAATAAATGTGGATGAAATTCAAAAGGAGATGAGCAAGATTTGGGTTAAAAGGAGTACAATGAATACTGGAGATGGATCCGCACTAAAATTTGGTGCTGATATTCCATCCGAAAACTAAAAAGGGTGAGCTCTGGCTCAGGGGGAGTCACAAAGAAAAATAATTTCCCCCAGCCAGTCAGCTAGTGCCTAAATTTGGCACATTGAGTAAACATCTAACGCTGCAAATTAAAGGGTTCTCTGAAAAACCTCCAAATAACCTTCAGTCAAAATATGAAAGATCCGCATGAAGTTTTGAAATATTTATAACCACTCAAGTTAATCCAGTTCCGATAGCTATCCAATAAAGCAGAATTTCACAGACAGATCCAGTATGATTCAAAATTGAAATGCTTTGATCTACGGACCCATGACATGATTAAAGAAAAGAAGATACATTGTCAATCCTCACTGACAATGATTCTAAGTTCCGCGCAGTGATTCAAGAAAATCTCTCTCAAAACAGGGCAACCGGATAACTTAAGTTGTGCATTTATTACAAAAGGAAATTAGGGTTTACGCAAGGATAAAAGGGTTCTTTCACTCATTATTTACACACTTGCACTCACGAAGAAGAAAAGAAGAGCTCTGCAAAGAAGATTCCACAATTCACTCAAGATCAACTAAAAATTGAATTCAATCAGCAATTCATTTCGGCTCCTGCTTCAAACCCTAAAGCGTGAAAAGGTACTTCCATTCTGAAAAACTCTCCGAATCTCTTGCAAAATGGCTACTCCAATGGTTGTCAATATTTCTGATAGGCCGAGACCTAAATTCAAGAAACACCCTTACAAATCTCTAGAAGTTGATCCCTTGGGTGCGTTTTCTAGCATTCTGCATGGAGTATTGCATGTAGAAGATGTTAGGGTTTATATCCATGCAAACATTAAAGAATTTGGAGACTCAAAATTGATGGATATTTATCACAAATAGCTAATAGATGAGAATTTTGAACTCAAACCTGAATTCAAGGCCCTCCGGGACAAACACTTCAGACATTGCATACATTTTCCATGTTTTGCAGAAGATGATTGGGTCCAGTATGTTCTAACTAGGATGCATGATAATTTTATGTGGCTAATGAGGCCATTCAAGTTAACTAAAGATGCCATCAGGCAGTGACCGGACTGCATTCATCTGGTGGGTTACCCGCACTCAAATATGTGAAGAACCAAACAGTAACTGAAGCCACCGGATCTAAATTTGACAAAAGAGCAATGACTATAGAAGACATCACATATCCGAATGTCAATTTTGCCTCAATGATAATCGTCTACAAAATCTATCATTCAAGCAGGGAGAATTCTATGTCTAGTACAGATATCTATGCTGCATATCAAATGTTGAGGGAAGATGCAGATTATGATCTATGTGAGCTTCTTCTAAATCAGTTGTTGGAGAACTTGCAGAAGATCAAAAAGGATAAGAAAAATTCCTTTAAATATGGTAGTCTAATACTGTGTCTATTCTTCTATTATATGAATGAGCTACCTGGATCAAATGGCTAGGTCTAGCAAAATGACAAACCCGTTGCAATTCAGATCAAAGATTACATGTATGGACTTGGTAATGCTCAAGCCCAAAACATAGCTCTCTGGGGTTACTTCAAGAACTTCTAAAGCATGATGCAAGCTAGAGAGAGAATACCACAGTCCATAGTTGAGAAATACAAGGACACAGTTTGCTTTATGGTTGACACTAATCAATGTCTAATGGAGGCAGTTGAGCCAAGAACTATATGGATAATTCCTATGGGATATGAAGTCGATCAAAAAATCTTGGAGCTACATACTCAACACCTGTTGAGTCAGCCTAAGGACATTGAAGTAGAAAGATTTGGCACCTTTGAAGAGCTAAGTATAAAAATACATGTTGAGTTAAGACAGTTGGAGATGAAGAGGAAAGTAAGAAAGGAAGTTGAAGAAATTGCCAAAAGATTTGGCTTATCAAAAGAGGTAGTAGATGCAAATAGAGAGAAAATGGAGAAGGCAGAGAAAGAGAGACAAGAAGCAAAGAAAGGAAATGTTCTGGTGCAAGCCTCCTCCTAGACTAGATCTTCTAAGTGCTCTGCACCTGTCACTTCTAAAATCTCAAAGGCTACCAAACTGGAAGTCAAGCCATCCGGCAAAAGTGAAAAGAGAATGAAGACCAAAGCCTCAAGAACATATACAAGCCATAAGGATGATGAAGAAACAAAATCAGATGAAGAAATCAAGAAAATGAAGAAGAAGAAAACATCCAGGAAGTTCTCTGCTAGCATAGATGAGGAAGAGAAGGCAGAGGAATTTGTTGAAAAGCCCATTCTTTCCATTGATAACATCATCAAGGCAGTTACTATGGATGGGAACCTGCAGCCAGTGACTGAGTTCTATGATGCATACAGTGATGCTAACAAGAGAATTCTGGAAGAGGCTACTGTCAAGTACTTGAACATTTACAATAAAGCTTTCATTGAAATTATATCATTAATTCCTAAGAGCCTAGAAAAGGTACTTGAGCTGAGAAAAGAGAATACAATGGCAAAAGACATAGATATTTGGGAGCAGATAGCAATTCATCTTTATCCTTCCATCATCCAGAACAAATGGACATGATTTTCAAGGAGTGTAAGAATGAGTTCCAGAGCAAGGCAAGAATGAACAAACTCATGCTTGGAGAAACTAATCAAGTAGCAAGAGAAACAAAAGATATCCTTCGGAATGCCTTGAAGAGATTCAATCTTCCTATAGTAAAGGAAATAGATGAAGAACCTTCTACCATGAATGTTGAAGGATCAAATGATGTCAATGAAAAACCTTCTAACAAGGATGTTGAAGGATTAAAGAAAATAAATGAAGAAATCTCTGAGAACTTAGACTCCTCAATTCCGGAAGAGGAAGTTCATGAAGTAGCAAACACAGGTGACATCTCTCCTCTGGATCCCACTACAGCTATGACAAACATTCCAGACTCTGAAACTGAAGGGGAAGGTAGAAAAGAGGAGAAGAAGATTCAAGGAAAAGAGGATAAAGGGAAAGAAGAACAAGTAGAAAAGACTAATGATGGTTGTTCTGATATTTCAAAAGGAAAGAAGTCTGAATCTCCAACAAGAGATACTGCAGAGACAGTGAAGAACTTCTTAAACAGAGAAATGATGGAGCTGGATGAACCTGAGCTATTTCAAGGACCACTGAATTTTGACTCTCTCTGGTCTAGACAATGAAAATAACATCTTTTTCTCAAGCCAAAGCAAAAGAAAAACTCTTGAAATCTCACATGGAGGACTATGAACAGTTGGAGATTGCATCCGGGATGCTGGAGAAGATCATGCCATCCTTTCAAAAGGATCCTTCGTCCTCACCATCTAGTAACTTCAAAAACTTAGTAAATTCTGTTAACACTCATTTTGAATCTCTTGAGAAATCAGCAGAAGCAAAGGTCTAGAAGGAGTTTCTGGGAAAAAGATTCACTGAGGTGCAAGGACTTATTGCAAATGATAGGAGGACTCTAGATATTGGAATAAAGAGCCTTGAAAATGCTCTCAAAGATGGTGGGGACCTATTCAAATTTTGTCTGACTTGGCCTAAAGTGACAAAAGATATTGAGGAGAAAGTAAAAGAACAAGAAGAAAAATTGTCAAGCCTAGTTCAGAATTTTGACCCTCTTTCCTCATCTTTAATGAATCAAGAATGCCAAGCTATTGTTATCATAAATGAAATAAAGAAACTGGACAAAGAAAAGAAGAACATAATGAACAGAATGGGTGAACTCAGAGGGATAATCATCCCTAAGCTAGAGGCAATGCATGAGGCCTTGAAAGATGCTCATACCACAGCCTGGACCAGTGATATAGCAGATTTAAGAAGGGCAGAAGCATATGCATTTTTGTTGAGTGGTCACATCTCCATTTTGGATAGGATGAAGAGGAGCTAGGCCACAGAGTTTGTACAGCTGAAGACTACGTTTGCAGACATACTCAAGTATATGTAAGTTTATCTTATGATTTGTATGTACTTATGCGGCCATGTATAGAATAATTTTTGCAAAATTTCGGTATATGGATTCCGCCCTTTGCCATTGATGTCAAAGGGGGAGTTAAGATTAGTGAAAAATGTGGAGTCCAGCTAAGGGGGAGCGCTGGTAAAACAGTGCAAAAGATAAAGCATCAGCCAAGGGGGAGTTACTGTGACACTTAGCCATTTTTCACTAAGTGTTGCCATCAATGCCAAAGGGGGAGATTGTTGGCAAGAGACACTGTGTGGCTTCATAAGTGTTTTCATTGATGGCAAAAAAGTCTATCCCACACATCTGCAGTACATAATATGCCTATACCGGAAGACAGATTGAAGATTGTTTTTGATCCGATAAACAAGAACAGAGTATGTAACAAGGTCTGACAATCAGGTCCGGATCTCTCAGATGGTGTAACTTAGTAAGTTGTGGACTTGGACAAGTCAAGAGGGGTATCATTACTATTGTATTCCAAAGATTTAGCCTCTGGTGATAAAGCATGAAAAAGATATGAGCATCTGAGTGTTGGGTTCCAGTCAGGCAGAGCAAACAGAGGAAGAACTGACCGACAGAGTATCAGACTTCAATCCAGATGAGTAAGAGGTGTTGATCAAGCAATTTATGGGATTATACATTGTTGGCCGACATGATTAATGACTTCTATGCTTAAGCTTTTGATACGCATCACAAATCAAGCATGGATTCAGCCGATAGATCAATAACTTGCAAATATCTTGAGTGTTTTTGTTGCCGACTAGAAAGTTGATGAAAATCCTTGATGCGGATATATATACCAGATGGATTCCAGCTTGTAGGTGTGTATGTTGAAGATGTGAAGAAATAAGGTGCGAAGAAAAATAGGGATAAGTGTGAGAACAGCAATTTAAGTCTGGTATGTGACTAAATAACAACATTAAACAAAGGAAGAACGAAGTGCATCAGATCAGTATATTGTGCCTAACCGGAACTGAACTCTTGCATTTGTAGATGCTTCTCATCAGTTCAACCACTTGATTATCTTCTATAAGTTCTATAGACAGTGAGTCTCTTGTAGGCAGTGTGCCTCTTGTGAACAGTGTGCTCGAGCAATGAGCCCTAATTGGCAAGTGCCATTTTGTACTTCTTTATTCTTTTAACAGAGAATACAATCTTGGGTTAGTCACCCCATGGTTTTTCCCTTAATAGGATTTCCACGTAAAAATCCTTGTGTTATGTGTGTTAATTTTATTTCTGCTCTCATGATTACATATGCTTTCATGTTTTGATATAACACTAAATATTGAGATAACGGAAGAAAAGAAAATTAAGGAAATTTTGAGATAATTGATTCACCCCCCCTCTCAGTTATCCTCCTTGTTTTCAACACATTGGGGGAATGCATCTAATATTTGGGTGGTCATGGTTTAGTGAGAACATGGTCCATTGAGCTCATTGGAGAAATACATTTAATAGTTGAAGGTCATTGTAAAAGGAATTCAATATTGTAAAAAGTATTTAATGCTTGGGTCACATGTTGCAAGCCAAACTGCATTAAGCTTGGAGGGAGCAATATTGGTGTCTCAAGGACAATGTTGTCACATGTCCTAATGGCATACTAGTTGGGATAAGGTGCCATTAACCTTGTAAATCCCAATATTGTATTTATTCCATTTTATTATTTATAATTTGTAATTACGCATAAGGGAATGAGGTAGTTTCACCGGCAGTGGTAATTTCAGATTCACCGGAGGTAATTAAGGAGTGACATTTACGGTTGGCAATTGTAAAATTCAATATTAAATAAGTGTAGGTGCCACTTTGGGAGAATCTACTATTTTTAGCATGTATGACGAACGTCATAATGTTTGATGGGTGCATGTAAAGAATCTATGACGGCTGCAAGTTGTCATAAGATTCTATGACACTATGATGCATATGACAGATATTAATGAGTTGTAAGTTGCTATGTTTAGCCCAAGGTTACTATCTTGGAAAGACTCTTTGGTGGAATCTATGACGATTATGATGCATCATAAGATGATGTAAGAGGCTAGATTTAGTCTTGGGCATCCAACCTTGCATGGTTGTTTTTTGGACAAGTGTAAGGTGCTTGTAAGATGGTAAATTAATGTCTACAGGTTGGAGATTCTCATGAGAGACAAAGTGAACACTTCTGGAGGTGTGAGAGGACTTCTATAAGTATTTTGCCATGTATTTGTTGCTACAATACATATTTAGGTACTCAGGTGTTTCTGGAATGCTGTCAGATTGAAGATTGAAGGAGAGATTGGTGGTGGTGGTGTATTGTAAATCATTTTCAAATTAATACAAACATTTGGCCTCTTTCCAATGTGGAGTTTTTTACCCGAAAGGGTTTTCTCCACGTTAAACATTGTGTCATGTGTTTGGTTTTCTGATTTTGCATTTCTGTGAAGCATAGTTTCATTTCTTGTTACAATCTCCATCAATAATACACAATTAAAAGATTGCAAAAATTTATTTGAATCAGATTTCCATTGAAGTAGTGTTGATTTCATTTCTAACAATACTTGGACACCCATGTTCGAGATACAAATGGGTGCTTTGGGTGCATTGATTATTGGTTCTTGGCTCATTAAATAATGGTGGAAAAGGTGGTTAGAAAGATTATAATAAGTTTCCCCTTGCTGGTTTCTCTCTTGCCTATAAATAAGAATCTTGGGATGGAGGTTAGGCTTCATCTTTTGGTTTATCATTATTTTGTACATGCTTTTTATAAAATAATATTGGTGTAAGAACCTTGAGGATTGAGTTTCTTGTTGAGAATATCTTAAGAAGCACGAGTGGGATGTGTGGCTATCATTTTTTCTTGGATCAATCTCATGACAAAGCAAGAATAGTTGCTCACCACTATAGAAGATCATATCTTGTATGGTTTCTTCCTTGGTTGAGAGTGTTGATCTCTGTGTTAAGGCTTGGATATTGTTATTGTATTGTAACTCTTTTTTGTTGGAAACACATTGATTTTGGTTCTTTAGAGGTTGGGTTTTCCCCAAAAGAAGTTTTTAGGGTATATCAGTGTCCCTCTCTTTTGTGGTTGTTCTATTCCTTCTTTTATTTTTATTATGTGTTGTTATGCTAGAATGCTACTAAAATTTGTATAGATCAAATAAACTATGACATCTCTTCTCATAGGGTTAGTATCGGACATCGTTTGTGTTTACTTTCACATAAATGATTGGTGATAATGTGATACCCCTTGAGCATAAACAAGAAATGGTTGGATCTCGCCAACCAACAGGTCAAGAGGGTACTGCCCCAAATGTGGAGATGGCCATGTTAGCCCCTCAAAGTGATGATGTGATAGATGATGTAAGGGAGTGGCTTGTGAATAAGTACTTGAAGATGATGATTTTGTGAGGATAATGGAATTCAATAAGTTTCCATGGGTGCATAAATATAGGGAATATCAAGCACAACTAGAGGCACAAAAAGCTACAAGATTGATAGAATCTTATAGAGAAGGGGACATAATAGATAGTGGCATGGCATCAAAAAATTTCCAATTGATGTTGATAATATTACACCATAAGAAGGTAGGACTCTAGTAAGAGTTGTATGTTGCTTCCCTATTTGGGATATCTCTTAAACAATGGTGTTGAATTGAATGATGAGAAAATGAGATGCTAACTCATATTTCAAGGGCCAATATGAGGCATCAAAGTATTTCTTTAGGTTAGCCTATTACCTAGGTATACAAACATTAGCCATGTGGGCAATGGCCCCTACCCACAACAAGCCTATGGTGGAATAGACACCTTGAGGACTATTAGATTAGCTATTGGTGAGAAGAGTTGGAGAAGTGTCTATTGTTGATTGTGCTAAAATGATGATTCACATCATATTTTATCCTAGCTAGCACAAAAAATTGTTCAAGATATAAAGAGGATAGAAGAGGAGAATATGAGATTGAAATGGGAATTCTAGAACATGAGGGTGGATTTTGATAAATACAAGTTGCAATAAAAACCCCTTACCTCTAACTCTTCCTACCTCGTCTCTAACCACCTTTATTATAGGAGCTTCAACAAAACCATTAGATAGAGAAATGCAAAGGAGAAGAGGTGAGATGGAGGCATTAGTTATCCAATACAAGAAAGAAAGAGATCGGGCCTCAAGTAGGTTGATCAACTGGTTTCTCATTTTGTCACCATTTTTAGAAGGCTATTTTACAAATGAACTAATCGGATTGTTAAGATTGTTGATGCCTTGTGGAGCTCATTCATGAATTTGGCATATAATTTTGATAAGCATAGAGTATTAATTGGTAGGATCTCAAGTCTTAAGGCCTAATGGGTGTCTCAGTTGACAAAAGTATTAATGATTTATCATAGCACCAAGTGGCTTAAAATGCTTGAAGGACCAAAAATAATTGATCTTGAAGAGACTTAAAATTATTAATTACTACTAGTTCTCACTTGAATTTCATGAGAAAAGCTACAAGTGAGAAATAAAAAGAGCCTAATGAAATGATGAATTTGAAGCCACCTAGTCACAATTTTCTAGATGGAAATTTTAAAGAATTGAAAGATTAGAAAGCAGAAGTTGAAACATTGACATATCTATATGTTCATCCCCTCTTGCAAAGTAGGCTCCCTTCATTAAAGGAGGTTCATAGTAGATTTGAAGAGATGCTCAAGTTCCAATATGCCACAATTAATTTTACAAAGGGGTAAGGGCATTGTTGGATTCCATGTGGTTAAATATTCTACCCAATACATTTAAAATTACATGTACAAATTGCCCAACAAAGGCTAAGCGGGCTAAGTGGGGAGATAAAGATGGTAAAGGAGGTGGCTACTATTAATCTCTTTGTTTCGTCTATTCCTTATTCTTTTGTTTGCATGTTAATGCATGGGCAAGATGGAAAATCCATGCTCCTTGTAAATATGCATACTGTGTAGTGTTGTGTGTTAGTAGGTTTGTTTAGCACTTGGCATTAGAGTTCATAAAGATAAAGAGCGTTAATCAAAGAACCATTATTCAAACAAATTAGGGGTTTGGTTGACTACAAGAAAAGGTAATTAAAGTAAATTAAGTTGGAAGGGTGACTTAAAAGAAAGGTGTTGCATGAAGCACTTGTGGCATTTCTCATAAATATAATAATTCTACAAGGATGGCTTCTAAAAGATCTAGTACTTTAGGGAGTTTTTCTTTTCTAAGACCAATAATTTATGAGAAATAAAGAACTAGACCTCTATTAGATATGATGGAGTAATTGATTGGAATTCACCCTTTGCTTGAAGAAAATCATTCTCATTATGTTGAGGTGAAGGGTAATCTAATTTTTTTGGTTGAAACTAATCACCAAATGGACCAAGATCAAAGTATGACTAAGCTTCAATTGTGTATGCTATAGAATGGCTTTGGAGAAGTTAGATATACAAGAGAGTGCTTTAAATCTTAAGAAGATATCAATGCATAAATAGAGTTGTATCTCTAGTCAATCCATTCGGCGTTAAAGAGCATAAGTGAGAATTTAGAGATTTCATGTCCAACACCTTTCCCTACTTTTGGGGGAGTTAGTTTGAATATAAAGTGGCTTATATGTTGATTAAATAAATGTTTTTCTAGTCCTTGAGGTGTTTTTTAGTAAAGTTTTGTAGAGGGGGTAAGAGAATTTAGACAATTGACATGTAAAGCAAGGGACAAGTGTCAATCACCCATGAGATGAGCATTGTCATTTTTTGCTATAAATAGGAGTTCTCTCCCCAATATTGGTATCTTTTTCCATTTTTATTATGAGGTATCTTTAGTGTCCAAATTGTGTCTAGTAAATTCTAGTGAAGAATGATAGAGTGAGACTTCTTAGTATCACACAGTTATCCATAATTAGCATTACACCTCAAGGAGTGATTGTTTTCATCTATAAGGTTGCAATATGTTATTAGTTGTTGATTAGTCTTTGGTGTCTATAGCGGATTCCTTAGCAAAGAAAACTCAAGCCACCAAATGTAAAAAAACTTTTCATAATTAATATATGGGTTGTTTTGGATTAATTGTGGATTCTTAAGTATCTCTTGTTATTTGATGTTTCTTTTCCTTTTAATAATGCTTTAGGTTGGTGGAATCTTATAGCTAGTTCTAGTTCACTACTTTGAATATGATTATATCGAACTTCTTAGATTATGATTTACAATCCTATTTACATTATCTTTAAAATTTAGAATGTTTCATCAATTATCTAAGGCACTAACCAATTTATGGCAATTGATCAAATTTAAACGTGAATACATCTTTAGTTATAGTATAATTTATTATCTAGCCAATTTCCAAAGTATTTCCAAGGGAGTTGTAAGGAAAAAATAGGTGTAGGTATCATTGGTCTTTTATCGTTAATAGGATTTTGTATTTTCTAGAATTTAATTTGTTATATCACATCCTCATTTACAAACATTGGTGGGTTAGCATGAAAAGTAGCTAGTGACAAATTTTGGGTTGTTTTCACATAAAGGGTTTTGCCCATTACATGTAATCTTGTTCTTTTGCATTTCTTTGATTGTCCAATGGGATTATTAGGAATGCCCTCATTAGCCGAGTAGAGCTTAAAATGAAGAAGAATTTACCCATTCTTTTTAATGGCCTAGATTTGCCTACATTTTTATCACAGTCATGCCCTTCACTCAACCTGATATTCCCTATGTGTTTAGTTGAGGTAGTCTTCTAGAATTACAAGATGTGAATTTAGAGTACAAACACATTTCAAGGCATAATCCTTTAAGGTGTGAGGGAAAGGTTTTCTAAGAGGTGGTCATCATAAAGAAAGTCTAGGCAAGTTGCATTGAATGAACAAATATGGGTCGTGGGATCCCTCTTACCATTGTACATTTTGAAATGGGAAGCCACAAAACTTGGGGAAAAGAATTGGAGAAAATGTTGTATTAGAGAGGGTTGTGGTTAAGGACCATGGTAATGTCTTTGTAGTAGGGGTAGGGATGGCATTTTGTTTATTTTGCATGGATCCTAATTATTGACGAATATGTTGAAGAGTGGGGTTAGTGGGAGGGGTGACAAACATAGGGATGTGATGAGCAATAGGAGTGTAAGTAGGAGGAATAGGGGTAGAAATAGTGGATGGGGTGAAAGGTGTTTGGTTAAGGCCTAAAGCTGTTAGTTGAAAGAGTGGTGGTGTAGTAAAGAAGATGAGGAGAGGTGGGATGAAGACTACAAGGAAGGGGTTGAGTGAGAAGAACTTTTAAAGGATAGCTAATGACATAGGGGATAGATGTGGTTTGGGAGAGTGTGACTAGGGACAAGTAGAGGATGAGGGTTCGGGCATGGGAAGAGTGATCATTTGAGAGGGGGTAGTAGTAGAAGGTAGATGATGTGAAGAAGGGGTAAAGAGAGGAAGGTGAGTGGAGGAATTCAAGTGGGAGAAAATGGTTGAAGAGGATACTTGGCTTTGAGAAGGAATGGCTTTGTTCATGATTTAGCCAATCCCCTTGAGGATGTCCATACCATAAGATGTAGTCAAGAGAAGGGTATGGAGGGCATGAACAAGTGAGAGGGGTTAGTTCCATCATTAAGTTTACCTATGTCATCCCTAGGGAGAAGGAGTTGGAGCTTTTCGGAAATGTCATTACATTCCTATCATTCAATTTGTTCATACTGGGCATCATGGTCAAAAGTGTTCATAATTGAGATAGGGGGATTGACTCAAGTTTTCAATGTGAGTTTTTCATTATTCTCAATGCTAAAGAAAGGGTTAAGACAAGGACTGCATCTAAGAGGAAAGGTAGAACATGAAAGATGTTTTGGCATACAACCGAAGAAGGAAAATAACATATTTTTGAAAAGAAATAAGAAGCAAAGAACTTGAAATGTGTGGAAACATCGGGTTCATGAAAATGTAATAAAAGGTTTTGGACTTTATAAATTTGTATGCTTTTATTTATTTTGAATGGTTTTCGTCTAGTCTAGAATCTAACTAAAACATGATATAATATTTAAACATATTTTGTATTCTAATTATAGATATTAGAAGTTGCTATAGAAAATTAGACAAGAGAGTAGGGATAGATAGGCATAGTCTTTTCAACGTTTGATGCAACTATGTCATTCTAATTTTGTTGTGATTGACCATGATGAGTTTATGTCTCATTTATTGCCTGTCTTTGTGTCAAGAGAATGAACTCATGTGTTGTCCTATCTAATCTATTGTCGTAGCATTCATACAATCATGGTGGTGTCTTGTTGTTGTGGTACAAATGCAACATCCTTTGCAACATGTCACCTTGTAAGTAAAATTTGGTATATGATTAGGGTGGTGTCACAAGAAACTTTGGTGGTTTGTCTTGGGGAGATTTAACAATAAAACTTCTTCAATGATGATCAAAATCTAGAAAGATTTGAACAAGCTCAAAGAATGGATGCTTGGGGAGATGTGCAGTATCAAAAATGATAGAAAGTGAATGGGTGCAACTAAAAAGGTGCAACAATGACCTCTACTACTTATTCTACTAACAATAATGGTAGCCTAATATACTTCCTATGTATCCTTGTGTTCTTGACTTTGTGTTGCTTGTGCATTGATCCAATTATTTATTATTTAATAAGAAAATTATGACCATTTATGGTCATTTGGACATAGACAGGGGATAAAGATGCAAACTGAAGTAAAAAGGCAAGTGTCAAAATGGGAAAAGATAATTTTTAAATGTTGTGGGTGTGATTGTGTGCAATTCTAAGGGAAGGCAAGTGTCAAAATGGGGAAAACTAATTTTTAAATGTTGTGGGTGTGATTGAGTACAATTCCAAGGGAGTATTGTAAGTGCAATAGAATTAAGGGTAGTCGAATGGTCGTGAGAAAATGCAACAAGGATGTTAAGGTCTAACGAAATTAGGGATGGTTTGTGTGCCAAACAATCATAACAAGTCACAGTCATGTTTATTAAATAAAGAAGCTAAGAATAAATGTTAAACAAGAAGAAAAAGTATGAAGTAGGCACTTTTCATCTCTACTAGATATAATATATAATTTAAGAGATATCAATGTATATTGTTTATTGTTTGTTGAGCATTGTTCTCTTTTATCATGTGCAATAAAAAAATTCTCATCAAAATGTTATTAAAGTATTATACAAATTAATAGGTTGCAATTTATTTTGAGCCAAAAATATTAAGCCATACTTCTATAGAAAATGAACAAGCGAATACTTATATATGTAAAAAACCTTGATAATTAGACAAGAACAATTTATTTATTTTTTAATTGAGATTAAAGGTAATATAAATTATTAAGAAATTTTACATTCTCAATTATATAATATTTATCAATGAAACTATATATTATAAATATAACTAATAAAACCATTTAAGAGTAAGTATTTATCATTATTTTTTTTAAAGAGCTATGAACACTTTGGGATTTCAACATTGGTGGCTGCCACTACAAATAAGTGACTTGACCACCCAACCATGCCCTTAACCGCTTAAATAGCTTATTTAATTGTGTTAAAAATTATAATTATTTGAAACAATTTATATAAATAATATTCATATAATATATTTAAAAGTTGTTTTAACATTACTTTAAAATGTTTATGAATATAAATATTATAAACATAATCAATAAAACCATCAAACAATTAGTGTTTACTAATAATTGTAAAATAAATAATATTCTTATGAACATATTTTACAATAATTTTAAAGTTCTTTTAATGACTACTTAAACCATATTATTTTTAATAAATACTGAAGCTCAACTCAAATATATTATTACTATTAATAAATTTTAGAAAAAAAGAGAAGTAATTTCATAACAATTTTCTAATAATACTTAATCATGTATTAAAAAATATATATATTATTTTCAACAATTTGTATTTTCCAAAAATGTCGTGGTAATCAAGCAACAGTTTATTTCATAATCATACTATATTTGTATTGCTTGACTACGAATATAATCAAACATACCATCTTCCTTTGATTTAGTGATAGTGACAATTTCACTAGTGTAAGAAGTATAGGTATCATTTTCAGAATCAAGAGGAATTGTGCAAACTTGTTTTAAAATATGACAACACTGCCAGCATGCTGAGCAGTCACATAAATACCTAGTTTACAAACATCACCAAGACGAGACAAAACAAACTCTAAATTCTGTTCTTGATCAAATCCCATTCACCTACAAAGTTGCAGAAAACTTATCAATTAAATCTGCCATTTGCTCATCATAAGCAGGGCCTTCCATCTGAAAATGCCCAGCTTTAGGTATAAGATGAGTTTCATTGCGTCCAGCTGCCATCTTCAACTTATCTTTTAGTTGTTTGACACTCGTAAAGCCATCACTTGTGCCCATTACAAAGAGCTTTGGTTTGGGTGACTGCAAAATAGCTTTATGATGCCTTCCGAACAATATTGATGCAACCATGCCAAAGGGGTAACCTAAGCTTACATATCCCATAACTTGCTCAACTTGGTCAAGTGCAGAACCTGCAATTGGTGCACCTGCAATAAATACAAACAAATTTTACACAAGACTATTAAAACTCAGATTTATGTATAAATTGTGCACCAAATTTGAAACCAGATGCATCAACAATCTCAAACAAATACATGTGAAATTTTAGGATAGCTCCTCCATTTGATGTACTGTTTCGTTTTAAAGTGTGCCCAGACAAGATATTGGTGCAGATGCTATAACATATGTTCTTGTAATAGTGCTGCAGTAATAATCTTTGATACATGTTCCTCATTCTGATATGACCTAGCTGCTTTGACGGATTAGAGCATTCTTTCTAGCAAAGATAATCAAGTACAAGAAAGCAAACAAAATTCAGAGTTCTCCTTTGACCTATACTCACTGAGTGATTGTAAGCTTTGTACACAGCCTCCTCTACCTAAAACACCATAATGCCATCCAATCCAATTCTGTAAAATTTACAGTGTTTGCCATTTTACAGTTTTCATCTTTACAAGCATTAATCGAATTTCTTCAAAACGGAGGTAATTTTCCTTTGATGGATCATCTTGCATAAATGTGTACAACTACCAACAGACCAACTCCAGTGGAATTGAGGGACAGCGCCCCTGACAAGGGTCTGATCTAGGGCAATGCCCCCAACGGGGAGGTCCAAGGATAGTGCCCCTACGCATTCCCTGTCGCATTACAGGCCTTTGAAACCACACAAAACCTTCATGGTGCACACCATTTTCACAACTGATGAAGACTTGGCTCTCTCTCTCTCTCTCTCTCTCTCTCTCTCTCTCTCTCTCTCTCTCTCTGTTGCTCTCATTTTTCCTATCCTAATGCTCTCACTCTTACAGCTTACTGTTGCAACTTGCAGCCACGCTCAATCCTTCATGGCACACATGCACTCAACTAATGAAGACTTGGCTAATGCTCTCTCTTTTACCGTTGCTCTCATTTTTCCTATCCTAATGCTCTCACTCTCGCAGCTTGCTGTTGCAACTTGCAGCCATGCTCAATGCTGTTAAAACTTGATATTGCTTTGGAGTGAGGCTAGGATCTTAATTTATTTATTTTTGTGAGTGCTTAGGGTGTGGGTGGGATCCATAAACCATAAGGGTTAGGATTAGGGTTAGTGGCCCGAATATTTGAAAAATGCCTAATTTTCTTTAAAAAATCATTTTTTCAGTTGTTTGATGCAAGGGACGGTTGGGAGTTTCTGGTGCATTTGAGGGATGCCAACAAGTCCCCTGAGAGCCCTGAGGACATTCCAGCATCTCCTTGCAGTCCCCAAAACAAGGGGGCATCCCAAAAACGTCCCCTTTGAGGGAGACATCCCAAAACATCCCCTGACAGGAGATGGTGGTCGTCGAACAGCGGGGGGATGTTTCCCCGGAGTCCCGCATCCCATGAACATCCCCGTCTCAGAAATGGCTGGATTTAACACTGTTATTTATTAATCTATATTAATATATTATGATGTAGTATATTTTTAAATTTCCTTTCAACGCTCGTAACACTAGTATTGGATTGGACACAATAGCTCAAATAAATATCTGATGACCAAGATATATGAACAACTCACTAAAACATCACAAATTAACCAAAATGCACCTACCCAAACATATCAATCAATGCCCTGACAATCCATCAATATGTGTGAATAGAGACATACTCACTGTTCACAAGTACACCACTCTGCATGTGAACTGAGACATACTCTGGAGTCTGCACCCACAATGCAACTCTCCACCTGTGAATCGAGACCTACTTTGCATCTATAGTAACATCCAGCTATGAACCAAAACATACTCCACATCTACAACAATACTCCACCTGCAAATCGAGACATTCTTTGTATCTACAAGTACAATACTTCACTAGTGGACCAAGATATACTCCACATCCACAAATATAAACTCAGCTAACATTCCCCCAATCCTCCCTTACTCCAAAAAGGAACCAATAAGATCTGGTACTTCTCAAACAATATATCATCTTAAGGTGATAAAAACTCAATATGGGAAGGATACCTCCACCACCTGTCCTCCATTCTCCTCTTTCACCTCTGTACACTCTAACCATCCAATACAACACTATAATCTCAAAAATACAAGCAATATTTAATACACATATAATCATTTTCAAAAAAAAAAAAATCAAGGAGTATCAAATTCAACCAAAAAAACCACCCATAAACCTCTTATAACATCTATTACCAAAAAAAAATTATACTTCACTAAATTTCAATAATTTTCCTCTGCATTAAAAATATTTTCCAAATTTAGGCTTTATTTTTTAAAACACTATACTTGAGCTTACTCACCCCTTCACCCCTTCTTCCTCTGGTCACCATTATCTTTTTCTCAAAAGAACATAAGACGTGCTCTAAAATTGAGAGAGATACGCCCTCACTTACCATTAAAAAAAATACACATTTATAATTCCCACCACTTCAAAAAATTTCTATGCAAACTTCATATCAAAAAAATTTGTTAAGAGTACTTACACTCCATGTAACCATTTTTATTAAAAAAAGGCCCCACATGCAGACCTTAGTTTTAAATTGTGGATTCAAACCATAGTTTTTTTTAATATTTTGATTAAATCACTTTTCTAAACTATGTAGCCCTTGTCCATTGCAAACCACATTTTCACACTCAAAAAACAAATCACAGCAACAGAGTTTAGGGGGAAAAAATGTCGATTGTTTGAAGAGCAGGGCAACTCAAGGGATAAAAACCAAGGCAGCGAAGTGCAGCATTAGTGAGCGGTGAGCACTGAAGAGAAGGGTAGTAGCAGAGGTAAATATGTATGTTTCTTTTCTGGATTTTTTTTCTGAATTTTTTTTTTCTAAGTCTCAAGGATTAAAATTTTTTGTTCTTTTTTTCTCTATTGTCAATTTGCACTTGTATTCTGTTTTTTTTTTTCACAAAACATGGGTAGCGGCAGTGACAGTAGTGAAGATGAAATGGAAGAAAGAAACAGAGGAGTTTTATTTGAGAGTTCATTAGGGTGTGGGAGTGGTGTGGGTGAAGTAAGACAGCCACATAACCCATTTGAGTGTGCCCTTCTGCCCCTCTTGAAACATTATGCAAGCCCCTTCAAACTCTCTAAACCTCCTCTCCAATTTGTGACAGCTATAGACAAAGACAAAAAGAAAATTTTGTGAGAGAATAGAGTGTGGTTGTGTCATATTTGCAACAAAGATTTTAGAGGGAGTTAGATCAAGGTATATAGTCACCTCTTGGGCATTACAGGACAGGAGGTTGTGTCATAATCCATTTCAATGCCCTTCCACCCTCTTGAAATGTTATGCAAAGGGCCCTTTCAAACCCTCTAAACCTCTTCTCCAATTTGTGACAGCTATAGACAAAGACAAAAAGAAATATTCGTGGGGGAGTAGAGTGTGGTTGTGTCATATTTGCAACAACTATTTTAGAGGGAGCTACGCTATGATATATAGTCACCTCTTGGGCATTACAAGGTAGAAGGCTAAGTTTTGTCTACAAATAAACACAACTAAGAAGGCAAAGGTTATAGATTGTTTATGGAAAGTGAAGCAACATCAACACAATCTACTATACCATCTATGGTTGCTAGTGGTACTAATGATGTTTCTACAAGAGGAAAGAGGAAGACTAATGATAATGAGAGGCCGGGAATAGTTGCAGGTATGTTCAATATGCAATCACATGAAGTGACAGCCTTCTATTGCCAAATTTTTCTTTGCCCATGTCATTCCATTTCATGTGGCACATTCTCGCTATTTCAAACAAATGTTCAAAGATGCAATTTTTATCGATCTCTCATTTACCCATTGGAGAACATAAACTACACACTAGCCTCCTGTTGGTAAGAGACACTATATGGACTCATGAATGTTGTCATTGATGGCAACAAAGGTTAACCCACACATCCGCAGGACATGATGAGTCTCTACCGGAAGGCAGATTGCAAAGTGTTGTGATCCGGTAAGCAAGAACAGAGCATGTGGCGAGGTCCGACAGTCAGGGCCGAATCTCTCAGAGGAAGTATCTTGGTGAAGTGCGGATTTGGGGAAGTCAAGAGGACTACCTTGACTGATAGATTCCAAGGATTTAGCCTCCGGTGATAGATGAAGAAAAAGATATGAATACTTGAGTGTCGGGTTCCTGATTGGCAGTGTGGACAGAGGAAGAACTGACTGGCAGAACATCAGACATTATTCCGGATGTGTTACTGATGATGGTAAAGGTTCCTAAGGCATAAGTTATGATTGGATGACATGATTGATGACTTCTACAAGTATATCCTTGATCCGCATTACTTGGTAAGCAAGGATTTAGCCGACAGATCAGAGTTTGTGAAAAATATTGACTATTTCGGATGCCGACTAGAAAGGTGATGAAATCACTTGTGCGGATATATATACAAGATGGATTTAGTTGTGAGATGTGTTGTGGTTTTCTTGATGTGCGAAGAAAAATAGTAAAGCAGAGTGAAAGCAGTAAGGAAGGTTCGGTATGTGAAAGGAGAACAGCACAAAAAGAGGAAAGATGAAGTGCAGCAAATCAGTGTACTGAGTCTAACCGGAACTAAACTCCAGCATATGTAGATGCTCCTTATCAGTTCAAGTATTGTATTACACTCTTTATAAATTGTAGACAGTGAGTCTCTTGTAGGCAGTGGGCCTCTTGTGAGCAGTGTGCTCGGGCAGTAAGCCCTAATTGGCAAGTGCCATTTTGTATTTCTATTCTTCTAACAGAGAATACATTCTTGGGTTAATCACCTCGTGGTTTTCTCCCTTAACAGGGTTTCCACGTCAAAAATATTGTCATGTGTATTTCCATTTCATAGTCATGTTTACTTATTTGAATTAATGCTGCATTGATTAATAAGAAAGATCAGAAAGCTAAAATAATTAGGATAACTGATTCACCCCCCTCTCTCAGTTATCAACAATTGGTATCAGAGCCAAGTTCCTCCCAACAGAGCCTAACAGCTTGAGGAAGATCTGGGAATTCAAATGGATGTGTATGGTATGAGGGAGCAACTTAAGTCTGCCCTAGATGATCTTGAGCAGTCAAATTCTGAAGTCACTGAATTGAAGGAAAGACTCAAACAGGGTGATGATTTCATAAATGAACTAAAAGGGAAACTGAGTCTCTCTATGAAAAAGAGAAAAGAGCACCTTCAGCAACTGGCAAGTCAAGGTGAAGCCAATGATACAAATGGAGATCTGAAGGAGAAAACCAAGTTGTGTGAAAAGTTATCAAAAGAGATCATTATGGTAAGACATGAGATGGAATCAGGAGTTATGAAGTTTACCCAAGAAATTGAAGAGAAAAGAAAAACTAAAGATGATCTAAGACAATCTCTCAAGAAGAAATCAGAAGACTGCCACAAGATGGATAGAATAATCAGACACCTTGAATCTGATCTTGAAGATGCTAAAGATAATGAAAAAAAACTTGAGGATCAAATTGTCTCTCTTAAAAGGGATCTTCAAACAGCAAATGAATATAAAGAAAAATTCAAAATAAGTTCTGCTCAACTTGAAGTTCTTCTTGAAAGTCAAAAGAGGGTAGATGACAAGTGTGGTTTGGGATATGAGAAAGGAGAAAGCTCCGGATCCAGTCAGAAGAATTTTGGATCAGAAAATCCAAGGAACAGGCCTAGAAGACCTCCGGTAAGACAGCCTAATGCTCAAAGATATCCATCCTTCAATGGATACTGCCACAACTGCAATAACTTTGGTCATAGAGCTAATCAGTGCAGAAAGAGAATAAATCAGACTAATACATCCTTCTCCGGACAATGTTTCAACTGCAAAAGGTATGGTCACAAATCTCATGAATGCAGAAATATGCAAATGAACAATTCATTCAATGGTAGATGCTTTGCATGCAATAGAATGGGTCATATGGCTAATCAATGCAGATCAAGAGAATATCAATCAAATATGCAAAGAAATGTTGTTTGCCAAATTTGCAATAGATCCGGTCATATTGCAAAATTCTGTAGAAGCAAGAATCAGGACAAAAGAGGTCTGGTACATCATAATCAGAATCAAGATAAGGGAAAACAAAAAATGAATGCGGATGAAGTTCAAAGTGAGATGAACAAGATTTGGGTGAAGAAAAGTACAGAGAATGTAGGGGATGGATCCACACCAGACTCTGGTGCTGATATTCCTTCCGGAAATTAAAAAGTGAGCTCTGGCTTAGGGGGAGACACAAAGAAAACCTTGTTCCCCCAACCAGTCAATTGGTGCCAGAACTGGCACAAAAAGAGTTGCGGATTAAAGGGTTCATAAGAGAAACATCCAAATAAACTATGATTAAGATTTGGAAGATCCGCAAGATGTTTAAGATCAAGATTGATCCGGTTCTTCAAGTCATCCGAATAAGGTAAACCGGAATGACTTAGGTCGAGCATTTATTGCAATTTGACATTAGGGTTTGCAGAGCAATATAAGGGTTTTCTCATTAAACATTTGTTCATTCTGCATTCAAGAAGAAACGAAAAGAGAAGCTCTGCAACAAAATTCCTCAAGCTCATCAAAGATCATTTGCAGAAGTCAATTCATCCAGAAATCGATCCGGCTAACTCCGTGAAACAGAAAGACGCAAAAGGTATTTTCCGTTCTTAAAATATCTCTCTGCAAATCTTTTTAAAAGATGTCTACTCCGAATATTGTGAAGATCACTGATAGGCCTCGCCCCAAATTCAAGAAACATCCCTACAAATCCTTGGAAGTCGATCCCCTAGGAGCTTTTTCCAGTGTTCTGCATGGTGTCTTGCATACATAAGATATTAGGGTTTACATTCACGCAAACATTGAAGAATTCGGAGAATCCAAATTGAGGGATATCTACCACAAACAGTTAATAGATGATTCATTTGAGCTCAAACCCCAATACAAGGCCCTCTGGGAGAAGCACTTTGCACAATGTATACATTTCCCCGGCTTTGCTGAGGACGAATGGGTCCGGTATGTCTTGAGTAGAATACATGACAACTTCATGTGGTTGAATGGACCATTCAAGATCACAAAAGATGCCATTAGGGCAGTTACCGGTTTGCACTCATCCGGTGGTATACCTATTCTCAAATCGATCAAGAATCTGACTATAAGTGAGGCTACCGGATCTAGGTTTGATAAAAGAGCAATGATAGTAGATGACATCACTGATCCGGATGTCAAGTTCGCATCCATGATCATCGGCTACAAGATATAACATTCTAGCAGGGAGAATTCAGTATCTGGAACTGCTATCTACACTGCCTATGAAATGTTGAGAAAAAATGCAGACTATGACCTGTGTGAGCTCCTTCTAAACCAACTCTTGGAGAACCTACAGAAGATAAAGAAGGACAAGAAGAATTCCTTCAAATTTGGTGGTCTAATACTCTGTCTATTCTTCTACTTTATGAATGAGCTACCCGGATCCAGTGGATGGGTATGGCAGAATGACAGACCGGTTGCCATACAAATCAGGGATTATTTGCATGGACTTGGTGATGACAAAGCACAAAACATAGCTCTCTGGGGTTTCTTTAAAAACTTTCAAAACATGATGCAAGCTAGAGAGAGAATTCCCCAATCTCTAGTTGAGAAATACAAAGACACAGTATGCTTTATGGTAGAGACTGATCAATGCCTAATGGAGGCAGTGGAACCAAGAACAGTGTGGATCATGCCAATGGGATATGAAGTTGATAAGATCATTGTGGAGCTGCATGTTTAACACATGCTCAGTCAGCCAAAGGATCCTAAGGCAGAAAGGTTTGGAACCTTTAAAGAACTAAGTGTGAAAATCCATGTAGAGCTAAGGCAACCAGAGATCAAGAGAAAGGTAAGAAAAGAAGTAGAAAACATTGCCAAAAGCTTTGGCATCTCAAAAAAGGCACTTGATGCCAATAGGGAGAAGATGGAAAGAGCAGAGAAAGAGAAGGAAGGTGCTGAAAAGGAAAGTGGTCCGGTAGAAGCCCCCACCCGGACAAGATCCTCTAAGAGGTCCGCTCCTACCACTGACAAGAGCTCAAAAACGTCACAACCGGAAACAAAATCATCTCGTAAAGCAGAGAAGAGAACAAAGAAAAAGGCAACGAGGTCCTATGCAAGCCAAAAGGATGAAGAAGAAACTGAATCAGATGAGGAGATAAAGAAAATGAAAAAGCAGAAGAAGGATCCGATGAATCCTCTACTGGTCAAGGTGAAGAAGAAAAGGCAGAGGAATTTGTTGAAAAGCCCACTCTGTCTTTAGATGATGTCATCAAATCAATCACTGTGGATGGAAATCTCCAACCAATGGCTGAATTCTATGATAATTATAATGAAGCTGACCAGAAGATCTTGCAAGAAGCTACAGTTAAGTATCTAAATATATATAATAAGGCTTTTATTGAAATCATATCTCTTATTCCTAAAAGTCTAGAAAAAGAGTTAGAAGAAAGAAAGACTAATGCCATGGCGAGAGACCTTGAGATCCGAGAGCAGATAGCTATTCAGCTATATCCTTCAATCACCCCAAAGCAGATTAGTATGATCTTCAAAGATTGTAAGGATGAATTCCGGAGCAAAGCCAGAATGAACCAGCTCATACTTGGTGAGACTGACAAGGTAGCCAAGGAAACAGAAGAGATCCTCCGGAATGTCTTTAAAAGATTCAATCTTCCTGTCATAGAGGACTTGGGTGCTGATCCCTCGGCCACAAGTGTTGGAGAGGAATCGACTGAGAAAATGGCAAAAGAAGTCATGGACACCGGTGCAGAAAAGGATAAGGACTTGGAATCCTCTGTTCCGGAAGAGGAAGTTCATAAACAGACAAACATCTCTCCTCCAGTTTCCCCTGTAGTCTCCGGATCTAAGGGAGAAGAAAGAATACAGGAAAAAGAAGATGTGAAAGGTAAAGAAGCTGACACTGCAGAAGAGAAGAAGAATCTGTCTCCGGCAAGAGACACTGCAGAATCTGTCAAGGACTTCTTGACAAAAGAGACTATGGAGATTGATGAACCGGAACTGCCAGAAGGGCCATTTGATTTTGACTCTCTTTCTCCGGTACAAACAATGAAGATAGCTTCATTTGCTCAAGCAAAGGCCAAAGAAAAACTCCTGAAGTCTCACATGGAAGACTGTGAGTTAATAGAAGTTGCATCCGGAGTATTAGAAAAGATCATGCCATCTTTTCAAAAGGATCCCTCAGCCTCCTCATCCGGTAATCTCAAATCTCTAGTCAATAGTGTTAGCACACATTTTGATTCCCTAAAGAAGTCAGCAGAAGATAAGGTCCGGAAGGAATTTCTTGCAAAAAAATTATCAGAGGTACAAGGGTTGATAATTAATGATAGGAGAAATATGAATATTGGGATAAAGAGCTTAGAAAATGCTCTTAAAAATGGCAGAGAAATGTACAAATTTTGTTTATCATGGTCTAAAGTAACATTGGACATCGAGAAGAAAGTAAAAGAACAGGAGGACAACCTGACAAATCTATCAAAGAATTTTGATCTTCTCTCATCTTCCATAATAAATCAAGAATTTCAAACTATTGCAGTCTTGAATGAAATCAAGAAGCTTGAGAAGGAAAAGAAAAGCAGAATAAGCAGGTTAGGTGAACTCAGAGGGATAATTATCCCTAAGTTAGAGGCCATGCATGAGGCCATAAAAGAAGCTCAAATCACAGCCCAGACCAGTGATCCAACAAATCTAAAAAGGAGATGTGTTTGCATTCCTGCTGAGCGGTCATATATCAATTTTGGATAGAATGAAGCAAAGTTGGGCAGCAGAATTCGTCCAATTGAAGACAACTTTTGCAGACATTCTTCAGTATATGTGAGTATGTTATATGCGGCGAAGTATAGTTAAATTTTTGAAAATTTTGATGCGCGGTTCCCACCCTTTGCCATTGATGTCAAAGGGGGAGTGACGAGCAGTGAAAAATGAGGAATCCAACTAAGGGGGAGCTCCGAAAAATGTATATAAAAACAGAGCATTAGCCAAGGGGGAGCATAGTGTAAACACTTAGTCATTTTTCACTAAGTGTTGCCATCAATGCCAAAGGGGGAGATTGTTGGCAAGAGACACTATATGGACTCATGAATGTTGTCATTGATGGCAACAAAGGTTAACCCACACATCCGCAGGACATGATGAGTCTCTACCGGAAGGCAGATTGCAGAGTGTTGTGATCCGGTAAGCAAGAACAGAGCATGTGGCGAGGTCCGACAGTCAGGTCCGGATCTCTCAGAGGAAGTATCTTGGTGAAGTGCGGATTTGGGGAAGTCAAGAGGACTACCTTGACTGATAGATTCCAAGGATTTAGCCTCCGGTGATAGATGAGGAAAAAGATATGAATACTTGAGTGTCGGGTTCCTGATTAGCAGTGTGGACAGAGGAAGAACTGACTGGCAGAACATCAGACATTATTCCGGATGTGTTACTGATGATGGTAAAGGTTCCTAAGGCATAAGTTATGATTGGACGACATGATTGATGACTTCTACAAGTATATTCTTGATCCGCATTACTTGGTAAGCAAGGATTCAACCGACAGATCAGAGTTTGTGGAAAATATTGACTATTCCAGATGCCGACTAGAAAGGTGATGAAATCACTCGTGCGGATATATATACAAGATGGATTTAGTTGTGAGATGTGTTGTGGTTTTCTTGATGTGCGAAGAAAAGCAGTAGAGCAGAGTGAAAGCAGTAAGGAAGGTTCGGTATGTGAAAGGAGAGCAGCACAAAAAGAGCAAAGATGAAGTGCAGCAGATCAGTGTACTGAGTCTAACCGGAACTGAACTCCAACATATGTAGATGCTCCTTATCAGTTCAAGTATTGTATTACACTCTTTATAAATTGTAGACAGTGAGTCTCTTGTAGGCAGTGGGCCTCTTGTGAGCAGTGTGCTCGGACAGTAAGCCCTAATTGGCAAGTGCCATTTTGTATTTCTATTCTTCTAATAGAGAATACATTCTTGGGTTAATCACCCCGTGGTTTTCTCCCTTAACAGGGTTTCCACGTCAAAAATATTGTGTCATGTGTATTTCCATTTCATAGTCATGTTTTGCTTATTTGAATTAATGCTGCATTGAATAATAAGAAAGATCAGAAAGCTAAAATAATTAGGATAACTGATTCACCCCCCCCTCTCAGTTATCAACACCTCCATAAAGAATATTCTAAAGTGAGTTTGGTGATGGAGGAGATGAAACAAACTTGGTTGAGGATGGGCTGCTCTATTATCATGGATGGGTGGACCAATATTAAACATTGACCACTCATCAACTTCATAGTCACATGTGCAAATGGGTCTTATTTTCTTAGAGTAGTTATTGTTTAAGTAAACACAAGGATGCAAACTTTCAATTTAAGATTTTGAATAAGACCATAGACAAATGGTCACCGATTTGACACATGTGTGCAAGTTAGCTGGCACGATGGGAGAGGGTGCTTACAAGCACATCTTTTGGACCCCAAGTGTTCATCCATCGAACAATGCATTGAAAAACATATGAAAGATCGGGTGTAACGAGTGGTGGCAAAAGCTAGCAATATCCAAATGTGCATTTGCAACCACCACGGTTCGCTTGCTCTCTTCAAGACTTTTTCAAGGAAGGAATTCCTCAAACTTGTGGAGACTAGATTTGTCACTTACTTCATTTTGTTAGAGAGGATGCTTGAGCTGTAGGTGCCTCTGCAGTTGATGATGATTAATCTAAAGTGGGGAAGATTCCTTGATGTGAAAACTAATAAGGGAAAAGCTATGAAACAAAAGACCTTGATGATGATTGGTGGTCCACTATAAGGTAAGAGAATTCTGATTTTATTATTAAATTATTAATGTTTGTAACTTGATACTCGTATTCAGTTTTTGTATTAGCATTCGCTCTTTGTCATTTGAGTCTTAAAAATTTATAATCTTATTATTTTTGAAATTTTTGTTTGCAAATATGTTTGCTCATTCATCTCACTTGTTGTAGATGTCATTAGATATGTTCATACAAACTCTTCTAGTCTTGGAAAGATTTATAAGACAAATGACACCAAGCTTGGGCAGATGAAGCAAGCAATTCACAACAAAGATCCTAATTTGGATTTTATGAGGAGCATATTAAGCCATTGTGATGCGGCAATGGAACACTATGAACACCCCACTGCATATGGCAACCTTTGCTCTAAATTCCAAACAGTATGCACCAAGGATTGATAGAGTGCCTCCTAAAGATAAAGAATGAAGGCCCTTCGAAAGATGTATTCAGCTAAAGAGACAACTTTACTTTGAACACAGTGGCTTCTCATTGTTAATCTCTATGGTCCAACATTCAACAAACTAGATGTGAGGACAAATAGAGATACATTAGCCCAATCCGACCCTATCAAATGGTGGACATGGCATGGCAAAAATACACCAAAGTTGAGAATCTTTGCCATTCGCCTCCTTTCACGGGTTGCCAATTTCTCTACTACAAAGAGGAATTGGTTTACATATAGCTCCATCCACTATATCAAAAGGAATATGCTTACCTCTCAACAAATGGAGAAGTTGGTAGCCATGCATAGTGCCTTGCAACTTCAAGATCGACAAACTCCAATTTTATAATGGGATGTTGATCCCAAAGACACCACACAAATTGATGAGAAAGTAAAGAAGGGATTGGTGGGTGTTTCATTGGATGAGGCAGCCCCTGCTATTGGCAATGAATCAAATTCAGAGTCTACTTTTGATTTAGGTGTGGATGAGGCAGAGTCATAGCAGAAGTAGATTTTATATTGTCTACATTATCATTTTGTACTTGTAACCTTCTGACCTTTTCATTTTGTTGTATTATGTATATGCATATTAGTAATGAAAACTCAAATTAATTTGTATGTCAACTCGTGAATTCTCAATTCAGTTCTAATGTTTCATAATATGGTTCTATAATGTAATGATGAATGCCTTATCTATGAATAATTGAAATTTCCTATAGTTAAGTTTTCTTTTTTTTTTTAATTGTCATCCCCTATCGTCCCTTGCCAGAATGATAATGCATCCCCGTTTCCTAGCATCCCCGTCCTGACAACTTGGTGTAACATAAAAATACATTTATGTTAGACATGATTTTTCTACAATTTATAAATGTTTAGTATGTTTTTGGAATACACTGTACGAATTTTTTGCATCACAGTTTATTCCAAAAACATACTAAACAAGCACATATATGTTTTGTCCAAAACATCTTATTGCTATATCACCGAAATAAAATTCAATGCACTAAATTGTGGCAGCAACATACCACAAACCACCTTAAGATCCATATGTTGTAGAACCTACAAAGTAGAAAATCATAACCAAAAAAAAAAAAGAATACTCTCTCCAATGCAAAGGTTAGTGAACTATTGCTAGAAGGCACACATTCAGAATCAAGCTCTCCTTCCATTGGCCCTTTGCTCTAATACCACATTAAATTTGCTAGGAATATAGAATGATGAAAACTACACCATGCTTGTGATAATAATATCAAAATGTGTTATGTATTCAAGATTACAAAGGACTTTTTATTTACTTACATTAGCTTTATAAAGCCATCTTATTCCAACCACCTAACTAACCTCCTTACGGGAGACTATTCCCGCACAACTAACTACTAAAAAAAACATTTATTTATTAACTATTGTTGGGAAAGGTGTCTCAACCTTGCATCCTAATGTTCATATTTATTAATTATTTGTATTTATTTATTATTTTTGGTCTCATATAAGAAATGGGGCATCCCACTTTGTGTTGGCATTATTTTCCATGTGTCGGATATTTTGGAAAGTTTGTAGGAGGTTGTAAGAGCATTTAAAGTCATTATGGCATTGTAAGATTGTAATGAACACCCCAGTTTTTTTTTTTGAAATTCCACACATAGAGAAAGATGCAATGGTTAAGTTCTTCCACACTCTTATGATCACCCAGATCCCTATGCGGGCAAAGTGAGAGCATACAAGTGCTTCCGAGTTAGCATTTCAAACCAACATGCAATAATAACAACTTCCACTTATTCAATGGGCATTCGCTTATGCAGCGTGCATCCACTTAATCGTGGGAATCACCACTTATTTAGTGGGGGGAAACTGAAAGTAAAATTAGGCACATCCACTTATTCAGCGGGAAGCCATTAACAATTAAACCACTTATTCAGTGGGGTGAAAAATGAGCAAAAAACAACTACTCCACTGGCGGTTATACCATCCAGGGTTACATTCACATATTTATTGCGACATATAAAGGAAACACAAGAGTTAGGGCACGCTGCAATATTTTATTAATTATGATCAGAACTCAAATAAACTGTTGTAGCATTAAAAATCAGAATATGAGGAGTTGAGAAGTCACCAAACATCACCCTGAAGCATACCCATGAAGCTCTGTTGCTGATTATGGATGTATTGAAGCTCAAACACTGAAAATACACCTCTGAAAGCACTCTAACAGAAAAATACTCAGGTCTGATACAAAACCCAGCAAACTAGAAATGCACAGAAATGCTTCTCACAACCCCCAAACTCTTCACACACCACAAACTCACCCCAAAACTTAGCACAAAATACTCCAAAAATATCATTGAAAAACATCTCAAACCTTCACACATCAAAATACATGAAAACTATTCAACCCAAAATCTCTGCATGATGACTCATTGAAGCTCCTTGTGATTTTTGAATAAAATCACCAGATATCCAACTAGGGTTGATCTTCCACAACCGAAACCAGATCAGAAGTTGAGGCTAAACAACCCCAAGAAGAAACTCTGCTCACGAGCACAAGTTTTCAAAAGAAATGAAAATATATTCAACAGCATAAACCTCCAAATGAGCCCAAAACCCCTTTATAAAGACACTTTTAGGGCAACAAGAGGAAATAAAAATAATAATTTCATTTTTTTTGTAATTTCCTCCTAACATAAAAATAACCTTTTTAATTGCTCACTTTATGTCTCCCTTGCCTAACATTCCTTTTATGTGAACATCAAATAATACTTTTCAACACCTTTCCAAAGAGCTATTACACTTAAGTTATCTTTTAATATTTCCTATCCTTAGACAACTTAAGTGAATAAATAATTAAATAACTCAATAATATGCCCAAGTTGCGGAAAGCATCCAAACGATATAATTTTGCAATTCTGATCATACCAACAGGATACTGAAGACTTGGAATGAAAATCAGAGGCCGTCGGGTGACTCTAAAAATAGCATGTTTCTCCAAGAAAGTTGGAAAGCGCCCGAGAGGTCGGAACTGAATTCCGAAAGCATCTATGAACTCCAAATGACTAGCTGAACTTAAAAAGACAAACAATTGCTCTGTAAGACTGAGCCACGGCCACTCCAAGAATGTTGGAGTTCTTCAAAACATGACGAATAGCTTCCGAAAGACTAGGAACAAGCATAATGCGCACAAAAGGTCTATGCGCCAAAAAGGGGACATTACAAAGATGAGAATTACTTATGGCAGATTCTTATGACATGTAAGAGCATGATTATAAGGGTGTTACATTAGAATCTTGACTAGCATTATGACAAGTCAAAAGGCATTTTTACATGGGTTTGAATATGCCAAAATGGAGTGCCCAAATTGAGGAGTCACATATGACATTCTATGATAGGTTACAACAGTTGTAAGAGCATATTCTAAAAATAGTTTGGAAGACCGTGACCAACTTGGGCGTTGGTATTTGGGCCAAATATAGCACCACTTTTGGATCATTGTTTTGACTCATGGTTTTGGAAGACCACTTTTGGTTTGTCATTTGATATTTGTCTATTTATTGGATGCTTGGGTTGGAGCTAATGTATGGTTGTATGGTTGATTTGCAGGTACTATTATGCTACCGAAGTTGCTTCAATTTTACATGTTGGTGATACTCCTTTAAGGGCATGTCCCTGGATATTATATTGTAACATTTGTTGCTAATAATACAATTGGTTCATGCTTTGGAGTGGAGCTTTTCTTCCGAAAGGGTTTTCCCCATGTAAACTTGTGTTATGATTTAATTTTCTTGTGTATTCTTTCTTGTAACTGTAAGATTAATTGTTTTTGCACATACCTCGCCTCAAAGTTTAGTGTAAGAAGCATATTCCACACCATTGCTTATTTTCATTTGGTATCAAACCCTGATCACCTCGAATTCTAGGTTAGGGACAAGGTTTTTTTTGTACTAATCTTGGATTGAGTGGGAGTTTGCATAAAAGATTTTGTTGCAAGAAAAATGGCAAGCACATCAAGGATAAAGATGGAGAAGTTTATAAGTAGTAACTTTGAGTTGTGGAAGCTCAAGATGGAGGATATACTTGTAGACAGAGATCTATGGGCTGCAATATCTAGTTCCAAACCTCCTGCAATGCAACAAGTTGACTAGGACATATTTGATAGAGAAGTGAAGGGCCTCATTAAGTTCTAGTTCGCAGATTTTGTGTTGTTGAATGTACATGAAGAAGCCACTACACAAGCCCTTTGGAAGAAGTAAAGATAAATTTATCAAGCTAAATCCTTGGTAAAGATTTTTTTCTTGAGAAAGTCGTATACCCTCAAGATGGAGGATGGTGGTTCTATAGCCAAGCACATGTATGTGTTCAATATGATCGTGACTCAATTGCACTCTATTGGAGTGAAAATGGAGGAGGATCATTGTATGACACTTCTTTGTTCTTTCCCAAACTCGTGGGATCGCCTTGTGATGGCTATTAAGAGCATTGCCTCTAAGCTCAAGATGGATGAGATCATGGCATCGTTACTCTCAAAGAAGATGCAAAGAAAAGCTTCCAAATCAACTAAGAAGGCCCTATCAATTTGTGGAAGACCGAAAGAGAAAGGCAAGAAAAAGAACAAACATAAATAAAAATCTAGATCCAAATCCCAAGGGAGATCTAAATCTCCTAGAAAGTCCCAAGGCTATGGCAAGCCTCAACACTACTGTACAGACCTCAAAGAAGAGAAGAGAAAATAAAAATGATTCACATGATGAGTCTAAAAAGTCTTCTCAAGATCATGTAGATGTTGTTTCGGCAACTCATGCATCGAAAGGTGCATGGTTGATTGACTCAAGCGTTTCCTTCCATATGACCTCTCATCAAGAGTGGTTCTCTAAGTAAGAAGAATATGATGGCGGGAAGATTTACCTTGGAGATGACTCTCACCTGAAGATTATTGGCCATGGAAGAGTTTTGATTCGATGTGTGAAGGGGATGAATGGTGTACTACATATCCTTAGTTTGAGACGAAACTTGTTATCGATGAGCCAACTGAATGATGTGGGTGTGCAGGTTGTTTTCTCCATTGGAGGGTGTAAGATGGTGTGAGGAGCTATGGTGCTTGCTAAGGGTGATCGTGTGGACACTCTATTTCAACTGGATGCAAGCACTATTCAGTGCAATAGTTCTTTTATTCCTGTAGGGAGAAGATTTATAAAATCTACCTCTCGCCATCAAAACCAACAATGAAAAGAAGTGTTGTTTCCACTTCGGAAGGCCGTGCATTTTGGGTACTTAAGCAAGCTCTTACTTCAAAAAAGAAGTTACCAACGGAGAAGACAATGTTATAGCACTAGAGAATGGGCCATATAGGTGAGAAAGGTCTTAGGAGCCTAAAAAAATAAAAATCTTGTAGAAGGTTTAAATGAATATGCTCTTGAGTTTGATTTTTGTAGCCATTGCATATATGGTAAACAAAACCATGTTCAACTTACTCAAGTTCTCACAAATCTTATAGAGTGTTGGATTTATTCATTTAGATGTAAATGGTCCTGTAAATGCTCCTTCTATTTTTGTATTATGTATCTTTTATAGATGACTATTCTAAGACATGGATGTATTTCCTCAAAAGTAAAATATGAAGCCTCCAATCGTTTTAAGGAGTTTAAATCCTTTGTCGAAAATCAAACTGGTAGAAGGATTAAGGTTTTGAGAATTGATAATGGTAGTAAGTTTTGTTTTGCAAATTTTGACAAATTTTGTAAGGAGCATAAAATCAAAAGATACAAAACAACTCCACATACCCTTCAGTAGAATGGACTTGCAGAAAGAATGAACATGTCACTAATAGAGATGGCTAGGAGTATGCTCAGTGGAGTCGGCTTGGAACAGAAGTTCTAAGCAAAAATGGTTGTTAAGCCTTGTTACCTAGTTAACAGGTCTCCTACATCAACTCGTGTTGACACAACACCTATGGAGGTGTGGATGGGCAAAATGTCCTCATTGTGGCATCTTTGAGTTTTTGGTTGTGAAGCACATGCACATGTGCCTAGGGAGAAATTGTCAAAATTGGAGCATAAGGCAATGAAATGTATCTTCATCGGCTATGGTGTCAATGTGAAAGGGTACAAGCTATGGGACCCTATGACCAAGAGAGTATTGTATAGCAGAAGTGTGATTTTCAAAAAAATTAAGTCTTCTTCCACAGTATTGCAACCAATAGAGGATGTGAAGAAAGATGTGGTTCAACTACCCTTAAAGATCAAGAAAGTTGAACCAAACGCTCACGAAGGACCTATAGAGGAGAGCTTAGAGAGTTCAAAGAGTTCCAAAGAGGAGGTAGAACCTCCACCTTAGCTCTTGAGGAGGTCCATTCGATAAAGACAACTAGACAGGTATACCCCTCCTAATTTGAGATGTATTTTTGCTTTGATTATTAATACCAATGAGCCCAGAATTGTGAAGGAGACGATGAATATGAGTGATTTTGAGTCCTCAAGAGCGGATGTGGATGAAAAGATAGCTACATTGAAAAAATGACACATGGGACTTGGTACAATTGTCAGAGGGAAGATAAATGGGTTTCAAAAGAAAGACAAAATTCAAATGGTGGTATTGAAAAGTACAAGGCTAGATTGGTTGCAAAAGGACATCCCAAGTTGAGGGGATAGAATTTGACATAAAAATTTCCCGATTGCTAAGCTGACATCTATTAGGTTCCTATTATTTATAGCAGCAACTTTTGATTTAAAGATAGAATAGATATTGCAAAGACAACATTCTTGCATGGTGACTTGGAGTAAGAGACCTACATAACACAATTGGAGCACTATGTCGAAAAAGGTAAAGAAAAATCTATTTTATGGGCCCTCGGAGCGCCCGAGTGCGAGCAGGGCTGCCGCCTTGGGTTCTCTGTGGGTCCACGTATGCGGACCCACAAAGAACCTAGGGCGGCAGGGCTGCTCCCTGAGCGCACCCGTCGCCGCTCTGGGACCCGCTCCCAGGGGGTATAGGACCCGGCCTCCAGACAGACAAACCCGATAATGTAGGTCTCAAGCAATCTCCTAAGATGTGGTACCAAAAGTTTGACTCTTTTGTGTTGGGATTGGGATTTTTGAGATCCAAATTGGAACAATGTTTATTACAAGATTGATGGCGATCATTTCCTTGTTATCACATTGTACATAGATGACATGTTATTCTTTGGTAACAGTAAGGAAGTAATTCATGATTTGAAGTCTTAGCTTTTAGCACAATTTGACATGAAGGACATGGGAGCATCCAAGTACATTCCAAGCATGGAGATCAAAAGAGATAGAGCAAACAAAATGCTTTGGTTGAGCCATAGCAAGTGTGTGAACTTAATGTTATGCCGATTTGCAGGCCTTTGAGTGTTCCTATTTTGATGGGGACTAAGTTGTCTATAGAGCTGAAATAACCCACCCCATTTTGAGTTTTATATTTTTTTCTGATCTGGGTCTGGTTTTTTCTCACTGTTTGGGTTTTCTGCAGTATAGTTGTAACCTGCTTGCGTTTTAGTGTTTTGCATTTGACAGGGAACACATGCATGCATATATTTTTGCAAGAATACAAAACTAGAAATACCCAATTACATATAGCTGATGTAAATGCATGACAATGTAAAAAGAAACAATACCCATGAGATAGAATATCAAAATATGATGTTTCCTTACATACCCATTTTGCTGTCCACGAAGTACAAGTATGGAAATGAGGTTTCAGCAGTGTATTAGGCAACAAACTCTTCGAATTCTTCAACTACACTTCGTATAATGTTCATTACAAAATATATATGCAAATTACAATAGCAGAGCTCTAACATACAGCAGATGTACGGCCAGCTTGGGGACTTGAAACCACACTAAAAACCCACTCAAAATTCCTTCTAATACCTGCAATATAGTCTCCAATCTGACCCAAGAATTATAGATGCAAAAATATGAAGATATGTCGATTAAATCACCTCCGCGACTAAACTCCAAACTCCCGAACTGACTGAAAATGATGCACAAATGCAACCATTGGATATGGCTGCTCAAGAGCACCCTTGGGTGGTCTCTCACACCTGTGGAATGCTGTTACTAATGGAGGATTTCGTCTCCAAAAGCCATGGATGGTTTTCTTTCAAACCCTCGTTCACTTGCAGAGCAAATATCATAAATTGTAATGTCAAGAATGCCGCTCTTCCTTTTCTTTTTAGCTTTTACATTTCCCATAAGAGGGTCGACCCATATGGAGAGGGGAATTTAATGTTAAAAACTTCCTTATTTCCCTAGGTTGTCCAAGTCCAATAAAGTGATTTAATTTGCATTTTTACATTTTACTTAGTCACTTAACAATAACATTATAAAGTCCAATATTAAATATGTAATATTAATTTACGAACTTTAAAATGAATAGGCAAACGAACTCGGAATCCAATGAGCTATAGACAGTTGGAAAGGTCTCATCGAAACGTTCCACCTCCAATCATGAATTTCCCCAAATGGTCAAAACCCTAACTTACTAAAAATAGTAAGTTCTAGCCAAGATGCCCAAAACCATCCAATGAAACTCCCAGAGTTCCCTAACCACATTGGTTAGTCTATGGGAACCAAGTATAGACTAACACCGCCTAGGAAAGGGGACATTACAAGCAATTTCCGTCCACATCCAGTGAGATGAGCACAAAAAAATTCAAGTGTTGCAATGAGTCTATGGGGCTCACTGCCCCTAGCATTTAGATTTCAGTGTTGGAGTTCCCCTTTGCTCCTTTGCAAGGTATTCAACAAGTGGGAGAATGTTGGGAAAGGTGTCTCAACCTTGCATCCTAATGTTTGTATTTATTAATTATTTGTATTTATTTATTATTTTTGGCCTCATATGGGAAATGGGGCATCCCACTTTGTGTTGCCATTATTTGTCGTGTGTTGGATACTTTGGGAAGTGTCTAAGAGGTTGTAAGAGCATCTAATGTCATTATGGCACCGTAAGATAAGAGTTACTTATGACAGATTCTTATGATGTGTAAGAGCATATGATTATAGAGGAGTTACATTGGAGTCTTAACTAGCATTATGACAAGTCAAAAAGCATCTTTGAATGGGTTTGAATATGCCACAATGGCTTGCCCAAATTGAGGAGCTTCATATGACAAGTTATGATAGCTATAAGAGTACATTCTAAAAAAGCCTAGCAGATCATGACCAACTTGTGCATTGGAATTTGGGCCAAATATGGTGCCACTATTGGGTCATTGTTTTGACTCATGGTTTTGGAAAACCACTCTTGGTTTGTGGTTTCATATTTGCCTATTTATTGAGTGCTTGGGTTGGAGCTATGCATGGTTGTATGGTTGATTTGTAAGTATAGTTATGCTACCAAAGTTGCTCTAGTTTTACATCATGGTGACACTCTTGTAGGGGCATGTCCTTGGATATTGTATTGTAACTTTTGTTGTTGGTAATACAATTGGTTTGTGCTTTGAAATGTGAGGTTTTCTCCCGAAAGGGTCTTCCCCATCTAGCCTTTGAGAAGGGAGCAAGCTTGTACATTTTAGTGATTCACTACGTTGCAGCTGAGATAGGCTTGCGGGAAATAACAAGACACGTTGTGGAATGTGAGACGTTCTTGAGGACCTTCACAAAGGGAATCCCAATCCTATTGTTTGATTGATAGTGGAATGTTTCCAAAGTTTTTTCCCCCATTGGATTTCTTCAAGGTAAATCAAGTTTTTTCCCCCATTATAGTGGAATGTTTCCAAAGTTATTTACTATTGCTTGCTTATGTTGTTTCCTTGCAAGTTGCTGAAATCTCATAGCACAAATTGATAAAAATAGACTACATACAAGTTGAATAACAGCTATACATTTAATTCACAAGCATCATTCTTATTTTCAACAAGGTCTTGGTCTCAATATGGTTTTGTAGATTGGTTAAGCCTTCCCATGATTTTAGTCGCTTGGGTTGAGTATGTTTGGATATGTAATTCATGTTGATGAATCATGCTATGGAATATCCATGACAATTATGGATCTGATTGGTATCAAACCAGGTTTTGGTCAGCTAACACATTTAAGGTTTGTGCTTGTTGCATGTTTTCCCTTACCACTAGTTGTCTGTAAAATATGGTAGAAGAGTAGCACTTAGAGTAGAGAAACTGCAGAAGAGAATGGAGACGCAGGAAGTAAGCAGGATAAAAGTTGTGGAGGATAGTATCAGAAAAAAAAAAAAAAAGACAAATTGTTGGGAATTAGTGTTCACATAGGTGTTAGAAATTAGAGTTTATGTTGTTTTTAATAAGTGTCATAATATTAAGTTGTTGAGAAACAACTTAATATTATTATGTCAAATGGTTTGTTAAATAGGTTATTAGGATGGTGGTACGTATTGAGTTGTTAAAAAAAACTCAATATTAATAGGAAATTTGTTTATGTTGTTCCCTATAAAATAGGATATGTAAATCCTATAAATATGTAATTTGTATTTGAATGAGAATTGAAGAAGCACAGTATTATTTGTGTATGACAATTTTCAGACTTCTTTTTGGCTCTGTCCAAATTCACAATATGGTATCAGAGCGGGCATTACTGTAGGGACATCAAGCAGCGACCCACATGCTACAAGAAAAACAAGAAGAAGAAGAGGGGCAGTTTAGATCTAGTGCTAGTAGATCTTAATTTTGCATTGACAGGTCATTGTTGCTGTAAAAATGAGAGTGATTGAGAGTGATCGGCACTGCATTGGTATGGTGAGCATGGAGTCATTCCTAATGTCGTGAAGCTTCACTGGGTCGAAGTCGAGCACCACCTGGAGGCTAAGGACACACATTATGAGCAGCAAATTCAGAGATGCTATTATACCATTGTTCAGCACTAGGACAATGACGGTCCACTGTTGTTGATCTCATCCACCAATTTCACATTCAGGTAAATACCAACTTCACATTTGCAAATCAAAAGTAATGCACAGTGAAAGTCATGGTAATGAGGGCTGATCTGTGGGAGTCATGTTCCAGTCTAGGTGAGCGCAATTTATCAACGCCACACTACTACTTGCATTGATAGGTTGCTGAGAAAGCATTGCTATAATAAGAATACAATAGCATCATTGTGTGCAGAAATTCACTAGGAGGACCAGAGACATCTTTGTTATCTTAATAGCCACAAGAAAAATTTGTAGACTAGAAGTTTAATGATCTGAAGCGATGGTGTAATGGAAGGAAATGGTGTAGGGGCCATCTGCAGACCATGTGAAAATCAAGAAAGTCAGATACTCATATGTGTTTTTTTAAAGTTCCAAAGAAATGCTCCAAAGAGTCCATACTTGCATTAGTTATAATGTTTGTGAAGTAGCCTGAACATCCAAAGGAGCATAATATTTGTTGTTTGTGGTAAAAACACTTCAGCAATTAAGGATAACCCCATTATGTGGTTGGATGTGTATGTCCCCAATCACATTTCTTGGTTGTTTGTGAATGGATGTGTTTGTCCCCATTCACATGATGGTGTAAGTGATTGGAAGTGTTTGTCCCCAGTCACAAGAGTTGGTGATTATGATTGGATGTGTGTGTCCCCAATCGTAATTGTTGTGAGCAGATGTGTGTCCCTGTTCATGACTGATGTTGGATAGATGTGTTTGTCCCTATCCAAACCTAATATAAGACCTTGGATAGCTGTGTTAGTCCCTATCCTTGGATCCATGGGTAGATGTGTTTGTCCCTATCCTTGGATGAAAGTACACTAAGCGTAGTGAGGCTAGTTCCACTATTGCTTGACATGAGTAGATGTGTATGTCCCTACTCTTTATCTTATATTGTTTGGTGAGTTAATGTGTGTGGTCATCAAGTATTGTGATGTACTTTCACCCCATGTTCACACTAAGGGGGGTGTTGGGAATTAGTGTTCACATAGGTGTTAGAAATTAGAGTTTATGTTGTTTTTAATAAGTGTCATAATATTAAGTTGTTGAGAAACAACTTAATATTATTATGTCACATGGTTTGTTAAATAGGTTATTAGAATGGTGGTACGTATTGAGTTGTTAAAAAAAACTCAATATTAATAGGAAATTTGTTTATGTTGTTCCCTATAAAATAGGATATGTAAATCCTATAATTATGTCATTTCTATTTGAATGAGAATTGAAGAAGCACGGTATTATTTGTGTATGAGAAATTTTCAAGCTTCTTTTTGGCTGTGTCCAAATTCACAATACAAATGTGAAGACTCAGCTGGGGCCGAAATAGTCTGATTGGTTCAGCTGGGGTCAATATCATCTACGAGACTACAAAAAGCAGGGTTCCAGTTTGTCAATCCAGAGGTTTGATTTTCATCAAAGGGGTCTGACAGTGTGCCATAGAGTTGGTAATGAGTTGTTTCTCATTTTTCCATGCTTGTTTAAGTTGTTTTGGAATAACAACTATCATAGAATGCACTTTTGCATTGGAATGCAGCATGGTTATTCTTATTTTAGTTTCATGGTCGTGATAGCCTATGGTTGGCCTCACATAGATTAAAAAGTTTTCGAACATTGATAGCATACTTATGGTTAGGTAATGCTTCACAAGCTATAGGAGATATAGAAAGTTTTATAAAATACATTTCTAAATTGCTATGTACACTAAGCCATGATTTGAATGGAGTATATTTGGCATCTATATTGACATGTACAAGTGCACTAATGCTTTACTTGTAAGAACCAAGAAAAGAGCATCATTATGCCGAGAGGCATAACTACAGTGGCAGCAAGGGGTGGAGTGTAATGACATGAGCAGGTTAACAAAAACTATTAAAGAGCCAACATACAAAAATAATTAAAATACAAAACAAATAAAATGTATGGCCGACATAGAAAGTTTAATAACTATAAAATCACTATAGTGAATAAAATAATAGAAAAAAGTAAAATATCTATATGATTAAATATACATAAATAATTTATAAATAAAACAAATATCTATACAAAAATAATTAAAATACGAAATAAATAGAATATTAAAATGTATGGCCGACATAGAAAAGTTTAATAACTATAAAATAACTATAGTAAATAAAATATTTTTAATAAAATAACTATGTACTTTAGTAAATAAAATAGTAAATAGCTATGAACTTTAGTAAATAAAATAATAGATAAAAGTAAAATAACTATATGATTAAATATGCGGTAAATAATTTATTTCAAATAAAGTACATATTATTTATTAAGTATATAGGTATTAAATAAAATAGTAACTAAAATTTTAGACTTAGGTAGAAATTAAATAAAAGTAAAACTTTAATATTTTAAATATATTTTTGTACATCATATAAGTAAATAGATTTATGTATTTGATAAATAAAACAAATATATAATATTTACTATATTTTTAAAAAAATCAAAAAAAAAATAGAATAGTAAAATAGTAACCTAAAAAAATTATTGAATTTTAGATAGATGCATTAAGATATCTATACTAATTGTAAAAAGGGTTTTATTTTGTACCTTTCATATGTACATACATGTTTGCAGTTGCTATGATGCAAGTTGAGTTATAAAACCCAAAGGGGCAGCTTTTTGTAAGGTTCTGATAAGCCTTTCCACATAACAATCTGTTTTTTGAGAGTATAAGCAGGTTGAAGAGAACTCCACAAGAGCAGAGATGCTATCACATTTGAGAAATTTATATTTGAAACTGTCATAGCTTTTGTGGAACGAAAAGTCCCCCATTTAGCGAGGTATGATCCAAAGTTGTTGGGACAAACATTCAGCTCCAACTGATTGAGTGGATCAGCCATCAGAAGTGAGTTTGGAGCAGAGTTAGAACTAGAACAGGGGAAGAAAATGATGAATTTGACAATCACTGACAGAATTGGCTGGGGACAAAATGATCATACGATTTTGGCAGCAAGCAAGAACTTAACACACAGACCAGGCACATCTTACCATTTTAGCTGGGGCCCAAAACATCCATGTACAACAAAACAACAGAACCAAAAGTCTTCCAAGGCATTGAAGCAGTGCTCATTCCATCCCCTCATATGGAAGATGTTCCAGTTCCTCTTGTTGACTCCTCTTTTCGTCCTTGGGAATAAATACACCCATTGGGGAATATGCTAAGGTGATAGAGCTCATAGAAGAAAACTAAATTGTAGCACAATTCCACCCTAGATGTTTGGCAATTAAAAGTTGCATCTTATTCCCACGTTTCTAGAGTTAGTGTGACTATATGTAGTCATCTCATTACATGCAGGTGAGAGGATGCTTGTTGTTAGTGACCCTTGAGGAGGGAGAAAACTTGTACATTTAAGTAATTCACTATGTTGCAGCTGAGCTAGGCTTCTGAGAGGTGAGAGGATGCATTGTAGAATGTAAGACGATGCATTGTAGAATGTAAGACATTCTTGAAGGCCATCATGAAGGGAATCTCACTTGTATTGTTTGATTGATAGTGGATTGTTACTGGAGTTTTTGCCCTAATTGGGTTTAACCAAGGTAAATCACTCACTAATCGAGTTTTAAAGTTGCATTATATTCCCACATTTCTAGAGCTTGTATGAATATATGTAGTCATTTCATTACATGTGGGTGAGAGCATCCTTGGTGTTGGTGTCCTTAGTGAGCCTAAGTAATTCACTATGTTGCAGCTGAGCTAGGCTTGTGAGAAGTGAGAAGATATGTTGTAGAATGTAAGATGTTCTTGAGGGCCATCATTAAGGGAATCTCACTTGAATTGTTTGATTGATAATGGATTGTTACTGGATTTTTTGCCCTAATTGGGTTTATCCAAGGTAAATCACTCATGTTATCTCTTTTTTATATGATGTTTGCTATTACTTGTTTATGCTATTACTTGTTTATGTCATTTCCTTGCAAGTTTTTAAAATTTCATAACAAAGTAGATAAGAATTGACTACATACAAGTTCAGTAACAGCTGTACATTTAATTCACAAGCATAGTTCTTGTTCTTCACAGCATGCTCTTGGTTGTGTTTTGATTTTGTGGATTGGTTAAGCCTTCACAAATTTGTAGTAGCCTGGTTTGAGTATGTATGGATAAGTAATCTGTGTTGATGAGTCATACTTGTTACCAAAGTATATAGAAGATATATTATTGAATATGATCAGATGCATTACAAAGAAGAGCGAATGCTCTTATAAAGAGAATGCAAACTCTAAGAATAGACGAACAGCTTGCATAAAACAAAAAGCTGAAGCTAATAAAGCATAAAACTAACTTATCCTAGACGGAAGCTAAAAATAGGAAAAACAACTAGATTGATCATTAGAGAAACTTAACTAATTTATTTTAATACCCCCCCTTAATGGTCAATCCACTAACTAAACCAAGTTGCCCCCCCCCAAAAGATGACAACTGAAACCGAGGTAGACAGGTCCACAAGCAACTGAAAGAACAGGCAGAAGAGTTGACCTAGAAGGCGTAGAAAGCAGACTCCTACTCAGTATGCTCTGCAACATGTGCTGATGGTGTTGATGCTTCAAACTTGGATTGTTCAGCAGCCAAGCGTTTCCGGCAATCCTTTTTCATATGGCCAAACTTATGGCAGTAATTGCACTGGATATTGTACTTCTTGGAAGGGTCCTATGACTGACCCTGACTGAATGGCTGAGAGGGCTGATTGGTGCCCTGATTCTGCTGAAAGGACTTGGCAATAAATGCCTATTCTGAGGAGGAGGAAGTAGCACTGCTACCGAACTGCTGTTTCCATCGATCCTGCTGCAAGAGTTTGTTGCACAGTTCTGGAAACTTCAGACTAACATTAGTTAAAGTAATGTTAAGAGTCTCGATAAAGTGCTCGTAAGAGGGTGGTAGACTTTTCAGAGTGATAACTACCATATCTTCTTCCATCTTCCGACCAATCGCCTGCAACTGATCACGAATGTCCTTAATTTTGGTGAGATGCTCCTGCAGAGACATTTGTTCATCCATCATGATCGAGAAGAGCATGTCCTTGAGAAAGAATGCTCGGCTTTTGTCGGATGTTTCATGAAGGTCCTTTAGTGAATCCCAAATTTCTTTTGTTGTTTTCCCAGACGGAACCTGAGGCAACTGATCATCGGTGATTGATAGCTTGATAAGCATTACCGCTTCACAATTTTGCTTATCGAATCTATCCTAATCCTTACCCGCCACTTGAGGATGTGTAGTTTTGCCCAGAATAATCTAGTCCAGACACCGATACTCGAAAATAGTCATCATGCGCTACTTCCAGTTGTAATTTTTGCCTTTGAACTTCTGACTGCTCTCCAACAGAATGTTGGTCAAAGATGCCATACTTCACGTTTTCCGAGACATGAAAAGACGAATTATAAGCAGTGGGCACAGATACGGAAGTAGATAGACGGCACAGAGAGGGAAAATAGAACTGAAGCACAAATTCCGAAAACACGGAATAAAGCAGAAATACAGAGGCATGGATCTCGAGATAAATCCGAACACATATTTCAGGATAGTGATCTCGAGAATACGGAAAGTAGAAATTCAGAACATCTGAACACGGATTTCGAGGCAAAACAAATTCTACATATCTACTGGGTGCTAGACGCTGATGCAAATGTGACCACAGACTGCTTGATACTGATCATTCAAAAAACTTCTGCAAGAAAACCCACCAGAGAAGCCTTTGCAGAAACCGCGAAGCAGAAAACACTGCAAACTGCGTCTAAAAGATTTAACCCATTGAATCTTCACAGGGAACCCACGATCATTAACACAAGGAAATCGTGATCCGATTTGTGAAAACAGCTCATAAAGAAAAGCCTTCGATCCAAATGCAAAAGGCGCCACGATGTAGAAGGTAATCACGACCCAAAACAAATGGTGAAAAAGGCGCCCAGAAATCACCAGTAAATCACCGATTCACTTCAACACCTCTGATGTGTCGAGACCCGAAATACAGCGCATACCACAGGAAATGTTGATGCAAAATGGCAATACAGCCAAAGAGAGGGCCTCGCAAACAGAAGATGTCTAAGATTGAAACCTCACCAACAAACGGTAGTAACAGACAATTATGGAGAAAGTCTAATGGGCGTGTGAGGAGGATCGCGAGCAACAAAGGGACCGTGCAAAACATAGATTTAAGCCCGAGAAGAAAGGCGCGATCAAAAGATCATATCCTTTCCGCCGATATCTAGAGATCGGATGACCAAGAGGAAGTCGCAAAGCCTGAAAACACGATATGCCAGTCGCAAAAGACCGTTTCAAGCCTGCAGACCACTAAAACAAAGTTCGCAACTTGGGAGATTGAAGCTCCCGGCAAAAGAACCTTCCTCAGTGCGATTAAAGAAGCCCTCGATATGATCAGGAATGCACTCAAAGAAACAACAGAGTCGCATTCAAAAATAAATTCGATGAAGAATGCCGAAACAGAGAAGACACGACTCACAAGGAACAAATCGTGATCAAAGGTTTGATGAAAACCGTCGCTGAGCAGCTAAAACGGCAAATAGAATCCCTACCACGGACAATCGACCACAAAAATCGCATGCAAAGAGAAAGTCTGAATGCAAAAACAAAATCGCGATTTGCAGAGTGCGAATAGTCCAAACAGGTACGGCGCCGTACAAAAAAGTACAGCCGTGTACGGACAGAGATTGAAAATTATGAGAGGGAAAAAATTTCTTTAAAAAATAGTTTTCCCGTCACCCAAGTTCGATTCTGCTCTGATACCATGTTACCAAAGTCAATAGAAGATATATTATTGAATATGATCAGATGCATTACAAAGAAGAGCGAATGCTCTTATAAAGAGAATGCAAACTCTAAGAATAGACGAACAGCTTGCATAAAGCAAAAAGCTGAAGCTAATAAAGCATAAAACTAACTTATCCTAGACGGAAGCTAAAAATAGGAAAAACAACTAGATTGACCATTAGAGAAACTTAACTAATTTATTTTAATAATACTATGGAATATCCATGTCGATTATGGATCATTGACCCACCAAAGAACTGAAAATATAGTTATACAATTTTGAAGTCAATTTAATCCTGCCATCCATCTACGGGAGCACCAGTTGCATAATTTTCTTCTTACCATTGATCCTTGCCCAATTTTATCTTCTGCTTCCTCAGCTCTGCAGAATGAAGTCCAGTACTCGGCATTTCTTTGAAAAAAAAGGATTCTGAGAATACTTTCTTAAGATACAAATTATGCGACGTCTTCCCAGACAGTCTTGTCTTCTTTTCTTTTTTGTGTTCTCATTGCAGCAAGCTAAACAAAATGGAAAAGGAACAACAATCATCTGATGCTATCAAACACTATATCGGGATATTCTGCTTCTTTTCAAGCATAAATATATACCCCACTGAATCTGTATAATGTTGTTGAGCACGATAGGGGTTGTAAAAGACTGGAGATACTGGGGTGCTACTAAGCACTTTCATACTTGAAAAAGTCACAAAACAAAACCAAGCTCATTTCTTCTGATTCTTCCAATAGAGCCTCGTACCTCCTTACTGGAACTGAGATCTTTAATTGCAGTTGCAATAGGAGGTAGAGAGCAGCTCATCTGAGTCTCATCATCCATACCACTGAAAGTAGATTATTCTACTGAGCATATACCCAAATGCACTTGCAAGCTTAGATTCGAATTATTCACCATGGATATGCTACTAAGCAAAATCAGAAAAAAGAAATTGTAAACAAAAAGTTTGCACATTCTTCTCTCTCTGTAGTCTGTACTGTTTTTCCTAGGGTTTGTGCTATGTGGGAAGATTAACTTCATATTTGTATGATCATCTGTCCTTTTTCCTTTACAACCTGGATGAATGGATTTGTGTGCTAATAAAATTCCATCTATAATCTATCGCTCTTCCACAAAACGTCTTTACTTTTCCTTGACAATCTTATTTTAAGACACTTTTCAGTCTATTAGCCATGACTTTGTCCACAATTTTGTAGAGTATATTGTTACATGATGGAACTGGCCTGACTGCATTAAAGAACTCACCTTTCTTCTTTTTTGGAATTAAGTGGAAAAAAGGTGTCATTACATTCCTTCAAAACTACTTTTCCTTCTCCGTTCCACAATCGCTTCAGTCACTTCTTGCCCACGGTATTCCAGCACCTACAAAAACATCTCATCTGAAATCCATCAGGACCTAGATTTTTTACTGCTCTAAGTCCAGTAATCACTTTTCTGACTTCTTTTGGATCTATTTTCTTCATTAGAAATTTGTTTTTTATTAAAACAGACGGGATGTTTACTAACAATTCCTCTTGCTCCTTTTGTGTTTCCTTGTATTCTTCTATAAGCAATTCTCTCAAGTATCTTTCGACCAACAACCTGATTTTCTTGTTATCTTCTATTACTCTTCCTTTTGGGGTTTTCAGCTTCCAAGTTCTATTTTGTTTCTTCTGGCCACTGTTGAAAAAAGAAGAAAAAATTGTATTTCGGTCTCCAATTAGCCATTGAACTCTTGATTTTTGTTTTGAGAATGTTTCTTCAGTTCTTCGACAAAGATCAAAAGTTTTGTACTAAAACGTGTTAAAAATTACAATATCAAAATATGAAAGTCAACAACAGTGATGTGCAAAAATTATTCTGGGGGATGTTACAAAACAGATTTCAAGTTCCAACTTTGAGAAAATCCACAGAAAAATCTCCAAGAATTGGAAAAAATTCTCAACGTCCAAATCTGCCACATTTCAATGCGGCACCAGCCCAAAATCCATCAAGGCCTGGAATTTTTCCTGCCCCGAGTCCTGTTATTGCTTTCCTGACTTCTTCTGAATCTATTTTCTGCACTAGCATTTTGTTTTCCTCTTTTATTAAAATAGACAGGATGTTTACTAACAATTTCACTTGCTCCTTTTGTATTTCCATGTTTTCTTCTAATAGAAATTCTCTTAAGTACCTTTCCGCCTCTGACCTGATTTCCTTGTTATGTTCTATTATTCTTCCTTTCAAGGTTTGCAGCTAACTGATTATATTTTGTATCTTTTACCACAGTAGAGAAATGAAACAATTCTGTATCATTGGCTTCTATTAGCCATTTAACTCTTGGATTTTGTTTCCAAAAGGTTTCTTCCTTCTTTTTTGATAAATGTAAAAAGTATTGAATTAAACTTTGTTAAAAAAAATTACAACATCAAAATTTACACATCAACAAAAGTGATATCCAAATATCATTCTAAGAAAGGTTAAAAAAAATTTCAACTTCAAGTTTGAGAAAATCCACAAAAAACTCTACCACAATCAATGTGGCACCAACCTACAAAGTGCATAGGTCCTCAACCCAACATTGGTAGTGACCATTCCAGAGCTATCAGTGGGGCACTCCCCAAGGATATGCACAAGTTTTCTTCTAAATCTTGCCCACCCATATGTAGTATGTCCCCTTTGAGCTTCCCAAGGATTCACTCAAGGGTTTTTTGGGAGACCCTTTAGTGTTGGCTTTCAATTTTTTTCTTTTGAATAATTGACCTAGAGAATCAAGGCTTCAAATTTCATCTAAGCCTGTTGCTTTTTATTGAAAGTTTTGGATCTGGTTACAGTTCTTGTTTCAAAGCTTCGGTTGTTGATGAAGAAGATTTGACCGAAGTTTGGTGCACAGAGATTATCTATATGTTGGAGCATTTGTTTCTTTTGTCCCAATCTGGTTCTGAATGGCTTTTGATGACTCCTTTGGCTGTTTAATTTTGATGTCTTCCACTTAGTTGTCTTCCTGAGGCTAAAGCATGGAAAGAGTTTGCAATTTTGAGTTGTTCCCTCTATGTGTGTTGAGGTTGTTGTTTTCATGCATTTACCCTCTGGAATCTGTTCTCAATCTTCAATGCTTTACCTTTGTGATTGGACATTTGTTCCTCTTTGGGAAGGCCAAATGATTGTTGGTAGGGTTACTGAGAGGTCGTTTCCTCTGATCTCTTTGGGTAGCTTCTATGTTCTTGTGGTTGATGTCCAATACAAACCCTGGCCAGAACCCTGTATTCATGAAAAATCCTAAACTGAAGAGAGATATTCTCTTAATCTACTGGATGCTTCCATTCAAACCCTCCCATGTCTAAGATAATTCAATCAGGCAACGATTTTCCTTGCATAGTTAAAAACCCCAAGATGCTTGATAAATTCAAAGGCAGTAATTAACTCACTTGTTGCTCCTCCAATTTCCTTGAGTGTGAATTCTTGCCAATATTCACTGGGAAGCAGGGGTAGCCTGACCTATGCTGAAACTACGCTCAGAAGATCTTCTATGGGATTGAAAGCAGGAGATTAAGGCTTCATGAACAAACCTGATTTTTCTAAGCCAAGGGCTTCCTTGAAAAAACTGATATTTTTCTTTGTTTGGTGGAGAAGATAGCTATTCAAAATCCTTTAAGCATCATAAGAATATCTACAGACCCTATTGCAACCAAATTTTCAGAGTTTTAAGTCCTGGAAAAGCCCCCATAAATCTGCAAATAAGGACATTTTCCTTAAGTAACCAAAGTCTAATTTTCTATATCATCCATAGGAAATTTTACCTTTGGTGGGGTTTCCATCCTCTGCAAACAACCATCTTCCCTGGTAAGGAAAGAAGACCTAATAATCTTCCTACATGTTTGGTGTTAATGAATTGTGATAAATCTTCCTTACAGATTTGATTTATTGTCATGGAAGACAATAGATCTAAAACGAAAATTTGAATTCATCAGAAGTGCTCTGTGAGGAGGCCATGCATCCTTTCTCTCCCACCTCCCCTTCCTCCCCCTCTTCCCCCCACACCCCCACTCTAAAGGGGCACATCCTTGCTCCAATCAGCCTTGGACTGAGTTGGAGTATGGTGATTGTTAATGGTGAGGGGGAATAACTGATCCAGATGTGGAGAGAGCATCGACCTTAAGGAGGTAGAGGGGAGCTTGGCACAACTTTTAAATGCTGCCTATTTTGGAGGTTTAGATTTTTCATTTTCTTCTGTAGTATTTCTGTTTATTATCAAATTTTGGATTCAGAACACAACATGATCATTCAGATCATTTTTTCAGTAACGCTCAGACTGACCAGTATCCTTGCTGCAGTGAGTCTTATTTTTTTAACAGCTCAACAAATCTACACCCTTATCCCCTCTAGTAGCTTTTTCTCAACTCTGTCTTTCCTAGTGCATCCAACATGTAGAACTACTCAATGTCTGTTGGGACACTAATTCAAATAATTGTTCCGAATGATATTTGTGATCGACATCAGATTTCCACAGTCCATAATAATGTAACACAATGCTTCTGGATTAAACTGTGTGATAGCATTTTTCCCTCAACGTTTCGGATCACACTACATGATCCATCATTCTATTCTCCTCTCTTGCTTTCTTTCTCCATCATTCTATTCTCCTCTCTTGCTTTCTTTCTCCTAATGATGGATCATATAGTGTGATCCGAAACGTTGAGGGAAAAATACTATCACACAGTTTAATCCAGAAGCATTGTGTTACATAAATGATATTTGTGGCAATGCATTGTAACAGAATTTCCTGCTCGGTAAAAATGAATGGGCTTCACCAAAACAAAGCAACTGCAATGCAGTCTGAACATTCTATTCTACTCAAGGATAAGAGAAATATTAGATTAGAGAAAGAAGTGGAGCCCACTATTGATCACATGCAAAAGATATTATTCATCACCAGAATGAAGTGATGCAGCAATGAAAGAAAAATATCAAATTGCATTCTAAAGAGAACTGAAAGGCAATGAAAATTATTCACTTCTGTACAAAGTAGCTTTGGTCTTGTAGATTTCCCAAAGCTTTTGTTTCATAATGGCGACTGATAAAATTCCTCTGCAAATGCCATAAAATCCCCAAAAATAAAAAGATACCATCCAAATCCCAAACTATGGATTTAATTTTTCTTGGCAGGCATTTGGGGCACAGATTGTGATGCCTACAAGTTCCATGATAAAATCAACTCGAAAGTGTGGGGCAGACTCCATAAGTACTAGCTACATGCCTAATTAAGTCCTCAAGAAATCAAGAAGGAATGTTCAGAATTGCATTATATCTATTAGATGGTACATTCACTTGTTTACTGAAGGGAATTACCAATATCAGACTTCAGATCCAATTACTAACTAAACTGTTCAGATACTCAAAATTTGGCAAAAATCAGATGCGGTTTGATATATCGCTATTTCTAATGCAGGAACTTATCTCTTCCCATGCATGTGGAAATGGAAATAAGGTTGAAGTTAAGTGCACATTTCTGTAAAATAACGAAGCAGTGGGATTAGTTCAGAAGGAAAATTACCTGCAGAAGATCCGACCAAAAGTATCCTTCCTGCAGATATGTACTGGGAAGCCCATTTACAGACAGCAACAACATCCTGTACCTCCGATGATCCAGTCCATGATGCTTTTCCTGAAGATCTCCCTGCACCCCTCATATCAAAAGTCACAATTCGGTAACCTCTTTCAGCTAGCTCCTTGGCCATGCCCTTCATGAGTGCTTGGCAACCACCCAATACAGAGTATTGATGAACCAAGACAATAACGATATCACTTGTTACGGATGTGGGTTTAAATAGCCTTGCCTGAAGATTAATCCCATCTCCCGCCTCCACAGTGCAGAACTCAGTTTCATGGCTCCCCATCAGAAATTATGATTGTGATATTAGTCTGGACCCTGGAGACCAAGCAATTAAAAGCAAAGAGGAAGCAATTCAGAAAAACTATGCACCCTTATCATTGTTATATCTATCGAAGCAGAGTATTATTATCATAGAAATCCATTTGAAGATGTGTAAGACAATTCCAGCTAATGGAATTTGTGCCTGTCTCTAGCAAAAGAAGGGATGCGTTTGCTTATTATATATAGTCACATTTGACCCCATTTCCGATGTGTGCATGGAAAAAAATAAAATCAAAAGATTTACAGAGGCTTACACTAACCTCAACTTTAGTTGGCTAACCTGAAACTCATCTGAAACATACAACGGCCACGTGGGGGAATATAGAAAAGACTTTTCAGAAACCAAAGTACGAAGGAATTCCAAATTTCCATAATATGTTTCCTCAGACATGGACATATTACAAACTGGTAAACTAGAGCAGCAGAAAAGCCTATCGGAGGACAATAAATTTTTATGTATTCAAGTGTCTTGGGTACGCATTTTGCAAAGATGGGTTTTTTTTTTTTCAAAAATTACCAGGAAATGAAGTCTGAAAGGCATCCACGAATCTGCAAACGAGGAAATCCACCGAGCATTCAATGCAACGTGAGGGGGAAGGAAGGTTTATACATCAAATCGTGTACAACCGTTTCCCCACAGTGGGGCCTCAACAAGCAGCCCATTATTAGATTCGAGGAGAAAGTAGAAATGCATTTAAGTGGGAACAACATTCACCGATACGGCCTTCACCTTCTCCCGACATTCACTGATCAAGGCCTCTCGCCACAGTTAAAGAGTGGTGAGTAGGTAGGACAACGGGCAAGGTTAAATTTGATTGTGGAGGAGCAAAATTTTTATAATGGTTATCCATTCATCATCACTCTTGATTGAATGAATTGAATGAATGAAATGAAAGGAAAGGAAAGATTTTAATAACGTCCACCAGGGCAAGCAGCCTAAGGGACTAGGGAAAGAACCCCTCAAGATATTTTCAGCCACTTTTTTGGATCAGATCTTCTGCTATGTATCTTGACCAGTAAACTAGCAGTATTGAGAATCCTAGGCTCCTCAAATAAACAATGAATGAATGATTGTTTTTAATAAGTTCAAGAGGCCAAATAACTTATGGGATCACCCTATAATCAACCACGCTACTAAGCACAAAAACTTCAAACACTGGAACAACAACTCTATTTATGTAAACAAGGAAACATGTGTAAAGTAGAGTATATTTTTATAACCCCTTAGAAATTTCGTATGCTCCTTAAAAAATTGATTGTATTTTTACAAGAAAAAAATGCAAATAGTGTCACACACCATCAAATTTAATTCTGCTATATAACATTGTGTAATAATGGTGAAATTGACATAATGTCTTATATAATTACATACCTGTAAAAGTATTTAAAGGTATTATTCAATGAACAATAGATAGATATTTATAGTTTTGTTGGCTAAATACTATACGCTTATATTTTTAGAGTTATTATATATTTTGTTTGGCCCACACACTTATAAATATTTGTGTCTGTCAATTATTCGATAACACTTTTAAATGTAGTTTTTTAAATGTTTTAGGATTTTACAAATATAATAATTTAAGGGATTTTTTATGAGTTTATAAATAAGAAGCAATTTTGAATGTATTTTAATTTAATAATATTGTATTATTAAAGGTACACACTACATTATGTAATAAGTCATGTTAAAATGTATTATTCTTAAAAATTAAAAGAAATCATAAACAATCTTAGAAGTCATGTCAAAATGCATTGTTATTGAATGTATGAATATTTAATGTTTACTTTAGCATACCTATCTTTAGAAAAATGTATCTAAAATACAAGAGATACAATCCTATATTTAAATTTAATTTGTTTCATATATATATATATATATATATATATATATATATATATATATATATAAGAACTAACTTTGAAAATTAGCAAAACAAAAAACAAAGTATTTACATTAATCAAAACATATATACACATAGTACCCAGTCAAACATTATTTACTTTGATATGTAAATTTAAAATTCTTATTACACTAGCTGAGAGAATAATAGTGAGATGAAAACATTTTCCACCTTGAGGGAGGTTTATAAATTTTTTACCTCAATCGTCAAGTGTATAGGATGAGAAAGGTTGCCTTCTAAACTTTTCATTCTTAATAAAGATTAAGGGTTTATTGTTTTAAAAATATATCTAAGAGAATTAACCAAAAATATATATTTGCATTAATCAAATATAATGTTTTAATAGTCAAGTGTATAGGATTAGAAAGGTTGCCTTCTAAACTTTCCATTCTTAATATAGATTAAGAGTTTATTGTTTTAAAAATATATCTAAGAGAACTAACCAAAAAAAAAGTATTTGCATTAATCAAATATAATGTTTTAATAATAAAATTTAGTGTTGAAAATCTTAAAAATAAAACCTTAATAAAATATAGTTATAAAATATTATTTTAGGGCACTATATTTTATTAATACAACAATGAAAAAATTAATTAATTAAATTTCATTATGCAAAAACAAAAGAAAAATACAATTGATGATTGTATAGTAAAATCTATAAAATATAATACACTTAGATTCAATTAACTTTTGGGCTTTGTAGTGTACTTTGCTACTTTTTTATTTGATTTATATACAACTATTAGTATTATTTGTATTTATATACATTATTTACTTTATGTGGGCTTTATTTTTATGTGCATTCATTTTATAAAACTATGTGGGCTATATATTTTAAATTCAAAATTCATTTTTATACCATTACAATGTGTCGTGTACAATATACTTATTATCACAATTCATTTTTATACAATTACAATGTGTCGTGTACAATATACTTATTATCACAATTCATTTTTATACAATTACAATGTGTCATGTACAATACAAACACATAATACATCAACATTGGCCAAGATATTTGCATAAGGTAAAATATTTTCTATTTACATTTTTCTTAATTATTCTAAACAATCCACCTATTTATGTATCAATACTTTTGTAAAAGAAAATAATACTTTCCTTAAGCTTAATCTAGGCTAAGATGCATACAAATACACGCATTAACTGAAGTTAGTAGGTCTTATCTTAGGATGAAGGCCTCTTTTTAGCTCATTATGGTTGCAGTAGTTGGGTGGTGTTTGAATGGGTGATGTTGGTTGGAGAAAGGTTTACCAAGGGTTTGTCTTTCGAACATGTGGTGACTTAGAATGGTGTTGGTATGTAGTAACATTCCCAATATATGGTGGCACAAGTGTTACATTAAGGATCTTAGATGATGTTTTTTGTGATGTAGTTCTAAAGTACATTCTCACTACTAATCTAGCTTGTTTATTACCATATTAGGCTGATTATTATTGAAGGGAGGTGGGAGCTTATGACATTGTGTAGGCCTTATGATTACTTCATGGTGGCATATAGGTTGTATGATTTATGATTGGGAGTTGCACAAAGGTTTTAATCCTTGCATAAGGTAGTGGCCAAGAGTGTGGCGGTTATATGTTTAGCCTAGGTGCTTTCATTTTTTCCAACTTCCTAAGATTTTCCAAGATTTTGGTCATGTCTTTATGATGTTCAGAATCAACCCAAACATGACGTGAGTGAGTCAGACCCCAACGCAACACATGGAACCACACCCTTGCTGGAGGTGCCTGCCCAGTCACTTCCGCTCTCATTGTAGGAGCTAATCGAGCAATGGTGAGATCGAGAGGTTGTTTTATTTACGAGGAAGCAAAACGTCATGGATGGTAATTGCATTATTTATGTGGGTTGTTTGTGTGTGTGGTTGATGGTTGCAATTCCCATTGTTCAATTGTTGTTGTTGTAGTTATGCGTATATGACCCAGAGGGTCACTTGCCCTTATCTTATTTAATTTTTTTATTGCAAAGAGGTGAAACGTGTTCATTCTTTGGTCTTCTAACTCAATGAGTTCCTTCAAGAGTATAATTTCTCTATTATAGAGCTCCTCTCTTTGTTTTCATTGTTGGTTTTGTTGCTCAGTTTGCCTCAAAAAATTTGTTTGTTCTTGGGCCTATTCTTTTATAGGGTTTTCTTGAACTAGTAGATTTTCCCTTATCTCTTCCAAATTGATTTGATCCAATCTTGTCTCACTCCAAGGCACATCGAGTGCAAACACTGAGTGGAGGAAGATGGAAGACTTGGTGTTTGTTTTGAGTTTTGTGTGTTGTGTGCCTTGTGATGAGATCAAGGATTGACTTCCTTTTGCTTAAATGTTGTTGATTGGTTGTTTAACGTAGCATGCCTCCTATTGAAATTGAGGGTTTTCCTGTTTGATTAAATATTGAAAGTTGTGTGCCTCGTGACAAGATCGAGGGCTTACTTCTTTGTTTGATGTTTTGAGCTTTAAATGAGTCTCTAAATGCAATTACTCTAAATGAATGCAATTTTTCTTATATTTTTCCCAGCTTTTAAGTATGATCTAATTACTAGTTGCATGAAACTAAAATTTCTTATGGATGCAAAACTCAAATGACTTTTTCCTAGATGCAATTCTACTAATGTTTTGATATTTTATGGTTTGATTTTGAATGATAATTACTCCAAAGAAAGAAAAATACATCTATTCTATAATAATAGGTAATGGAATCTATAACTAGCAAAGCAAAGAAATCTAATCTAACCAAGTGAAAAATAAGAAGTTTACTTCCTCAAGGGTGAGAGAATTTGTTAATTACTACTCCTAATTACCTTTTTAGAGCATAAAGAACCTTTAAATGAATGATGAGTGTTGATGCTTAGCTTGTGTCTTAAGAGATCTAGTATCATCTGTCTCCTTCTCTATAGCAATTGGGACCTGGACTTGATGACAAGAAAAGATAGGGACATGAAGGAATTAGGATTGAAAAAGGCTTTGAAGTTTTATAACAAAAAGAAAAAAGGCTCACAAGGTCCTATACGAGCATAAAAATGTTATGGGGGTTGCTATGCATAAGTTTGATCCTCTATAGATCAATATCTCCTAGCAAGGAAAAACAAGAATACATGAATAATTTTTAGCCCCCTCTACAACAAGAGAGGAGGGGGGTATTTATAGGTATAAAATCAACACTAAAGGTGGGGGTGATTAGGGGGTGAATTGAAGATTTCATTGGGAGATCACAAAAGATGAAGATCATTGGGACAAGAGATTGATTAGAAGATCATTATGGATTGACTAGGAGTGAACAAGAGATTGATTAGAAGTTGAAAAATAGTTAGGGGGAGTGATGGCTTAGTTGTGCATAAGGGAACTCTCAATCAAAAACAAAAAACAAAAGTAAACTAGGCAGAACTGAAAGAAATCACACATGCCAAAACATGATATGATTGCTTCTTTTGCCAGGGTAGGTCACTCGGGTGACCCTACAACTTGAGGATAGGTCACCTGACTAACTCTAGGGTCTCTCAAGTGACCCTCCAATTAAGGATTTGTAAAGAGTTGTTTTGTAATTGTGAAGTCTTGGAACTCAGTTCAAAGGCTAGAAAAGATGGTCAAGGGCTTAAAAGACTAGGAGATGCATCAAGTGTGAAAATGCTAAGAGAAGTGTAATTCATGCCTTCAAGGGTCATTAGCTAGACTACCAAATCATCATCAGACTACCATGTAGGCCATGTGCTTTTTGAGTGCTTACATGTTTGCCCCCTCCAGGATGGTAGTTTATATAGAAGGTAGGTACCATTCCCAAAGCATGGCCTTGTACCTACACTTAACTATACTTACCTTGGTTGTTGTCCCGCATTTGGACTTGGAGATTAACAAAATGATTCATAGATTGAAAAAATGATTCATTTGTAAGTTCAATAATCAATTAGATCATAGTAAGTACAAAATGAAGATGACAAATCTACCTTGGATGCATGAGTTTGATGTTTACTTGTGTTGCCTCACCTTGCCACAATGACCTGCCAAGATGATGAAAGAAAACACAAAATGAGGACAATTTAAGCCTACACTATAAAAGCAAACTAAATAACACAAAAGCTACTACGAAAGCAAAAATGAAGGGGAGAGAGAAGAAAGAGGAAAAAGAAGAGAAAGTAATGAAGCAGGGACAAAACCTAGCAAGGGAGCAATTGACAAAAATCTTAAGATGAGAGGATCAAGATCATGGTCATTGTCCAACCTCATGCAGAGCCTCAAGTATGAGAAGTGAGAAAAACCCTCTTCGAAACCCTAGTTTATTTTTCTTGTGGTTTGGCTTGAAATTGTCTGTTAAACTTAAAAAATTTCATTGAATTTGACTAGGCTTTAGGTTTTCAACACTTTCACTACTTTTTTCATTGTTTACACTTGATTTTTGCAATTTTTGGACAAATTGGGGCACATTGGGGTATGGCCTTGGGTCACCTCTTTTGGCAAGGCAAGTCACTCGAGCAACCTTGCCACTTCATCCTAGGTCACCTGAGAGACTGGTGAGGTCACCCAAGAGACCTTGCCAGAAGGTTCAGTCAATAGGATCGAAGGTAAACTTGACTATATTCAGGCTAAAACTGACCACTTTCTTTTATTAACACTAAATTCTCCTTTTATTATTGATTTTTGAAGATTCTATTCAAATTTTAAGGATTTTTTAGAATTTTACGAAGGTCTAACTTGATGTACTCTTTTCATAGGACACCTACATACAATAGAATGTCACTTGTGAGTGTGTATAGGTAAAATTGAGATTATAAAAGATCAAACAATGAACAATAACTCAATCCTATAACCTTCAAAAGATCGATCTAAATGATAACCAAATTAATGAATATGCAAATCAAAACAATAGAAAGCTATCACCTAGATTGTATTGATCTCCTGGTTCTTTGTGGATTGCTCAATATATTGCGTACCCATGGCTACAACAAGCAGACGTAGATGAATGATAAGTGCATGCTCAAAGATTCAATGTGCTCAACGATGCTAGAATGCTCAATGCGCTATATGGATGCCTAAGAATAAATAATTGAAGAAGATTTTTGTGATAGGATGAAGGGGGTATATATAGATTTCAAGGAAAGATCAATCAACAGTTGAGATAAATTAATGAAATGGATGGATGAGATAAGTTGAGAGAACATGATGAATGTGCACACGACATGTGTCATGTTTTAAAGAATATTTTATTGAGTTAACTGCTTGTTAGGACAAAGATAGGATTTGATTTCATAAAGTTAGAATTTTTTTTCCAATTTATGAGTTGATGATAAAAACAATAAGATTAAAGCCAATTAACTCAACTTTAGATTTGTTTTTTTGAAGTTATAAAAATAAGACTGAGTGTGCACATAGAAGAAAATGATATTTTTAGAGGATTTGAAAGATAATTGAAAAATTAAATAAATAAATTTATTTAATTGATTGTGCATGATTGAAGAGAGGATAAGATATGAGGATAAGACTAAATTAAACAAATAAATTGATTTAATTTATTTTCCATGATAGAGGAATACATAAGATATAAATAAAATATTAGTTTTATTTATTTTTTAGAAGATAAAGTCAACTTAAATAAATTTGAATGATTTATTTAAATTTAGAGGAATGATTAGATAATTAAATAATTAAAAATTATTTAATTGTGGATAAGAGGAAATTAAGTGATGAATTAATTAAATAATTAAATTTATTTAATTAATTTGGATTTGAAGATTGGAAGAGGAATTTAATTGAAATTAATTAAATAAGTAGAATTTATTCAATTAATGCTGAAATCAGGTGATTTAGAGGAAATTGATGAAATTAATTAAATAATTAGATTATTCAATTAACATTGAATGCAGATGATTTGGGAAGAAATGATGTATGCAAGTGATGCGATGCAAAGGGTCATTTTTAGGTCTCTACATTTTGCCCCTCTTTGAGATGGTGTTGCAGAGTAACATCATTTCAAAGAAATTTAAAACATAGTGTTTGATTTGAATGGAAGAAGATTGATTTAGAGTGGATGATGATGATTATGATGATTCCAAGACAAACAAGGTATTTCCCCTGTCAAGTTGTAAATCAATGATTAATTGATGATGATTGATAATGATAGTGTTGTCGTTGTGGGGAACAATATATCCCTAGATCAACACAAGGATGTGCGAACGATATATCCCATTGATGATGGATTGATGATAATGTATGGTTTCAAGAAATGAAACATCTCGTATAAGATGCCTGGTCTGGTTTCTGAAGAGAACTTGTGTCTCAAATTACTACTTGAACCTCTTAGTTGAACCTATGCATTGAACCACTTCATTGAACCCATGCATTGAACCTCTTCGTTGAACTTATTCTTTGAACCTCTTTGTTGAACCTCTTCGTTGAACCTTTCTGGAGTTCATTTGGTAGGTTCAATGACTCCTCGGTTCATTGGTTCAAGCATATGCGATGTTGGCATCGCTGTGACGAAGTGCTATCGGCAGGACTGAGTTGAAGACCATTACCATCGGTGAAACGAAGACTATCGGCGAAGCATTATATCTTTGGGCCGAAGGACACTAGTCACTCCGACGAAGGTTTTTGTTTGGCATCGATAAGATGAGTGTGTCGGAGTAAGCATCGAAGGTTCATCCGATGTGGAGTATCACCCTGATGGAAGCATTCAACCGTCGGCGAGACAAGGCCTATTGGCCAAACTTTGTGGAGTTACTCCGACAGGAGTAGTCACTCCGATGACTTATGCCTATCGGCGGGAGTTTGGGGTTCGGTGTGACAGTTCAGATCTTGTCCGATATGAGTTATCATACTGATGGTGCTTTAGGACATCGGCGAGAGGATACTTGTCGGCTTAGCCTAAAGGTGTTGGGCCGATGTAATGTGGTTATCCCGATGGAGGTATCGATGAGACAGAGGACTGTCGGAGCGGGAGCTAATTCTTGTGCCGATGGTGACAGTTATTCTGATGGAGGTATCGGTGAGACAGAGGACTGTCGGAGTGAGAGCTAATTCTTGTGCCGATGGTGAAATTTATTCCGATGGTAACCGTGGTGATCGGGGAGACTATGCTCGTCGGTGGGAGGTGAAGTCTGAGGGCCGATGGGAGTTGTTATGCCGATGGACTTGGAGGTTTGGTATTGTCGGCAACAAAATTGCCGACAATACTCTTTGGTTCATTCCTGATTATAAACCGGAATAGCAAAAGTAGCCCGATGCATGTGGGATTTTTGGTCCTGTGCGAATATGAATAGTTACGACTGTTACACATGTCACGATGCTGGAAGAAGCCGATTCGTTCAGTTAGGGCGACAGTTGAGTAACCGATGCTCTTGCAGACTGAAGTTAGAACTAATCTTTTGGTGTTAGTGAAGGATGATGATGAGACTTGAATAAAAAGTTCATTCTGTAAAATGTACAGAGAGAAAACTGTGTAAAAAGTCAGAAATCTTAAGCCAGAGCAAGAAGCTGAATTCTTTATTGTAACTGTAAATCTTACTATAATAAAGATTGTTTTCCCACGTAATACTGTGTGTCTGTGTTCTGAATATTGTCTATTTCTGGTTTCTCTCATGTACTTATCTGAGTTATTTAGTTTGAAAAGTGACTGGTCTACACTGTCCCCTGGGAATTAACATTAGGGAAGCCATTTTCTGCACCTGTGCTTTCCTTACAAGTGGTATCAAAGCCTGGCCCGTTGTGTTATCCTTGTCGGTAGTTTGGGTTTTTTTGTGTTAATTCTATTGTGTGGGAGTTCTGTAGAGTGTTATTTTTAAATTAAATAAAGATGGCTAGTACATCAGACAAAATAGACATTGAGAAATTCAATGGCACAAACTTTGAGTTGTGGAAACTTAAAGTTGAAGACATGTTAGTCTATAGAGACCTTTGGGTTGCTGTGTCTAGAGTTCAACCTACAGGCATGAAGCAAGAAGATTGGGATCTGATATGTAGAAAAGCCAAAGGACTGATAAGACTGAGTTTATCTGACTCTGTTCTATTAAACATCCATGAGAAGTCTGCAAGTGATTTGTGGAAAAAGTTAAATAATATTTATCAGGGCAAGTCCTTGGTAAATAAACTTTTCCTCAGAAAGAAATTGTATTCTCTGAGAATGGATGAAGGAGCATCTGTAGCAGAACATCTGAGTGCATTCAATACAATTGTTGCTCAGTTGACATCTATAAGTGTAAAAATAGAAGAGGAGGATCGTTGTATGCTTCTGTTATGTTCCTTACCTGACTCGTGGGACCATCTGGTGATGGCTATTGGAAGTACAACAACTACGTTTTCTCAGGGAACTGTTGTTGCCTCTTTGTTGTCTGAAGAGATGCGGAGGAAGTCTTCTAGAATGGCCAAAGAGGCTCTGTCAGTTCATGGTAGATCAAAGGAAAGAGGCAAGAAGAAGGACAAGAAGTCTAAGTCCAAATCAGAGGGGAAATCAAAATCTCCTGGCAAGAAGTCCAAGGTGAAGTGCTGGAATTGTGGGCAGAAAGGTCATGTCAAGAAAGACTGCAAAGAGGAGAAAAAAAAGAAGAAGAACTTCTCTGACTCTGAGTCTTCATATAGTGATGCTGATGCTTTCATTGCTGCTCTGGCAACACCTGCTTCTAAAGATGTTTGGCTGATTGATTCAGGAGCATCTTTTCATATGACATCTCATAGAGAGTGGTTCACGAAGTATGAACCCTATGCTGGTGGCAAGGTGTTCCTGGCTAGTGATTCAACGCTGGAAATAGTTGGCCGAGGTCGAGTCAGAATCCAGTTCCCGGATGGCAGAATAAAGGGAATGAATGGAGTTCTTCATATACCAGGTCTGGCTCGAAATTTACTTTCTGTTAGTAAGCTTAATAATGTTGGAGTGCAAGTTACTTTTGTGAATGGTGGCTGTAAGATGACTAGAGGTTCTATTGTTCTAGCAAAAGGTGAACGCATTGGAACTCTGTATAGGTTAGATGCTAAACCAGTGTGCTGTAATAATGTCTCTGCAAAATCAGAAAAAGCTACTATTGTAACACATGATGTAAATTCTATGGAAGTTAAACTTCCTGCAGAGAAAATAATGCTCTGGCATCATAGACTTGGTCACATAGGTGAGAAAGGTTTAAAAACCTTGAAAAACAAAAATCTGGTAGATGGGCTGATTGATTGTAATCTGGAGTTCGATTTCTGCGAACATTGTATATATGGAAAGCAAAACCATATTTCATTTTACTCTAGTTCTCATAAATCTTCTGGTGTTCTGGACTATGTGCATTCTAATGTTTTTGGTCCAGTTGATGTTCCTTCTTTATCTAAGTCAAGATACTAAGTATCGTTCATTGATGATTATTCGAGAAGGGCATTTGTATATTTTTTGAAAAATAAATCAGAAGTGTTCAGTTGATTTAAAGAATTTAAAACTCTTGTGGAAAATCAGACTGGTAGAAAACTAAAATGCTTGAGAACAGATAATGGTGGTGAATATTGCAATGCAGATTTTGATAAGTATTGTGTAGACCATGGAATTAAAAGACATAAAACTACACCTTATACTCCACAACAGAATGGAGTTGCTGAAAGGTTAAATCGATCGTTGATGGAGAAAGCAAGAAGTATGTTGAGTTATGCTGGTCTTGAACAAAAGTTCTGGGTTGAGGCAGTTGCTACAGCTTGTTACTTGATGAATCGTTCTCCTACATAAGCATTGGTTGATAAGACACCTATGGAAGCATGGTCTGGTAAGAAGCCCTCTCTAAGACATATTCGAGTCTTTGGCTGTGAGGCATATGCTCATATTCCTGAAGTTAAAAGATCTAAGTTGGATAACAAGGCAGTTAAATGTATCTTTGTTGGATATGGAGTCGGTATTAAAGGATACAAGCTTTGGAATCCTGAAACTGAAAAGGTAATCTACAGCAGGAATGTAATTTTCAGAGAGCTGAAACCGTTGGTTGTTGATCCTCAGCCGGAAAAGATAGAAGAAAAGAAAGAAAAGAGTGTTGTGAATGTTCCTCTGACCCCTGTAAAAGAGGAACAACAAGCACCAAGTGTAGATGGTTCAGATGAGAGTTCAAGTAGCTCTGAAGATTCTGATCCAGAGCAAGAACCTGAACCTGCACCTCAACCTTTGAGGAGATCCACACGTGAAAGAAGACAACCAGATAGGTATGGATTTTCAGTACTTGATTCAACTTGTGCCTATGCTTTACTTACTGATACTGATGAACCTAGGACTGTGAAAGAAGCTATTAGTGTACCTGATTCAGATTCTTGGTTGGAAGCCATGCATAGTGAAATGACATCATTGGAGAAGAATGGAACCTGGGATCTGGTGCCCTTGCCTGAAGGAAGAAAACCTGTAGGCTGTAAGTGGGTATTTAAGAAGAAATATGGTCTAGATGGTAGTATTGAGAAGTACAAGGCAAGACTGGTTGCTAAGGGGTATTCCCAAAAGGAAGGTATTGATTATGGAGAAATTTTTTCCCCTGTAGCTAAGCTGACATCCATTAGATTTCTGTTGTCACTTGCAGTAGCATATGATTTTAAAATTGAGCAGATGGATGTGACAACAACGTTTCTTCATGGAGACCTTGAAGAAATTTATATGTCCCAGCCAGAGCATTTTGTGGAAAAAGGTAAAGAACATCTGGTATGTAAACTCAAGAAGTCTCTTTATGGTTTGAAACAGTCTTCCAGAATGTGGTATCAAAAGTTTGATACGTATGTTTTATCCTTGGGGTATATGAGATCTAAATCTGATCATTGTGTCTATTATAAAACTAAAGGTGATCGGATTCTTATAATTGCACTGTATGTGGATGACAAGTTGTTCATTGGCAATGGTAAGGGGATGATCTTAGAATTAAAATCTCAGTTGTCCTTGAAATTTGAAATGAAAAATCTGGGGGCAGCAAAGTACATTCTGGGAATGGAGATCAAAAGGGACAGATCTAAGAGAAAATTTTGGCTCAGCCAGAGGAAGTATATTACCAATGTTCTTGATAAGTTTCATATGTCTGATTCTAAACAGTTAGTTGTTCCAGTTTTGCAGGGAATGAAATTATCTATTGAAGATTGTCCAGAATCTTCAAATGACATTGATGACATGAAGAGAGTACCTTATGCAAGTGATGTTGGCAGTTTAATGTATGCAATGGTCTATACCAGACCAGACATTGCCCAAGCAGTGGGAGTTTTGAGCCGGTTTATGGCGAATCCGGGCAGATCACATTGGGATGCTGTGAAAAGAGTTATGAGGTATTTGAAGGGAACTTTTGACTATGCTATTTGCTATCATGGAAACTCAGAAGGGTCTAAGAGATCTATCAGCATTCAGGGATATGTTGATTCTGATTGGGTAGGGGACATTGACAGTAGGAGATCCACCAGTGGATACATGTTCATGTTACATGGTGGTGCTATCAGTTGGATGAGCAAGCGACAGGCTGTAGTCGCTTTGTCCACAACAGAGGCAGAGTACATGGCAGCTATTCGTGCATGCCAAGAAGCCGTTTGGTTGAAGAGGTTGCATTCTGATGTTGGTTTTAATGCAGGGCAAATTCAAATTCACTGTGACAGTCAAAGTGCCATATGTTTGGCAAAGAATCCTACATTTCATGCTAGGACAAAACATATTGATGTCCAATATCACTTTGTTCGTGATATGGTGGAAGACAGGAAGGTGAGGCTGGAAAAGGTTGACACTTTGGAAAATGTCGTTGACGCCTTAACTAAACCAGTGAGCATGGCCAAGTTCAAATGGTGTTCAGATAAAATGGATCTTCAAGCCCATAGTTCTCAATAATTGAATGAGGACTAAGAGGTAGCAGTAATCTCTTCGACAAGTGGGAGATTGAAGAGAACTTGTGTCTCAAATTACTACTTGAACCTCTTAGTTGAACCTATGCATTGAACCACTTCGTTGAACCCATGCATTGAACCTCTTCGTTGAACTTATTCTTTGAACCTCTTTGTTGAACCTCTTCGTTGAACCTTTTTGGAGTTCATTTGGTAGGTTCAATGACTCCTTGGTTCATTGGTTCAAGCATATGCGATATTGGCATCGGTGTGACGAAGTGCTATTGGCAGGACTGAGTTGAAGACCATTGCCATCGGTGAAACGAAGACCATCAGCGAAGCATTATATCTTTGGGCCGAAGGACACTAGTCACTCTAACGAAGGTTTTAGTTTGGCATTGATAAGACGAGTGTGTCGGAGTAAGCATCGAAGGTTTGTCCGATGCGGAGTATCACCCCGATGGAAGCGTTCAACTGTCGGCGAGACAAGGCCTATCGGCCAAACTTTGTGGAGTTACTCTGACAGGAGTAGTCACTCCGATGACTTATGCCTATCGGTGGGAGTCTGGGGTTCGGTGTGACAGTTCAGATCTTGTCCGATATGAGTTATCATACCGATGGTGCTTTAGGACATCGGCGAGAGGATACTTGTCGGTTTAGCCTAAAGGTGTTGGGCCGATGTAATGCGGTTATCCTGATGGAGGTATCGGTGAGACAGAGGACTGTCGGAGCGGGAGCTAATTCTTGTGCCGATGGTGACAGTTATCCCGATGGAGGTATCGGTGAGACAGAGGACTGTCGAAGCGGGAGCAAATTCTTGTGCCGATGGTGAAAGTTATTCCGATGGTAACCGTGGTGATCGGGGAGACTATGCTCGTCGGTGGGAGGTGAAGTTTGAGGGCCGATGGGAGTTGTTATGCCGATGGACTTGGAGGTTTGGTATTGTCGGCAACAAAATTGCCGACAATACTCTTTGGTTCATTCCTGCTTATAAACCGAAATAGCAAAAGCAGCCCGATGCATGTGGGATTTTTGGTCCTATGCGAATATGAACAGTTACGACTGTTACACATGTCACGATGCTGGAAGAAGCCGATTCGTTCAGTTAGGGTGACAGTTGAGTAACCGATGCTCTTGCAGACTGAAGTTAGAACTAATCTTTTGGCGTTAGTGAAGGATGATGATGAGACTTGAATAAAAAGTTCATTCTGTAAAATGTACAGAGAGAAAACTATGTAAAAAGTCAGAAATCAAAAGCCAGAGCAAGAAGCTGAATTCTTTATTATAACTGTAAATCTTATTGTAATAAAGATTGTTTTCTTGTGGTGGTGGGTTTTTTACCCGTAAGGGTTTTCCCACGTAATACTGTGTGTCTGTGTTCTCAATATTGTCTATTTCTGGTTTCTCTCATGTACTTATCTGAGTTATTTAGTTTGAAAAGTGACTGGTCTACACTGTCCCCTGGGAATTAACATTAGGGAAGCTGTTTTCTGCACCTATGCTTTCCTTACAGTTTCGAGAGTTTGATAATCTGTATAAGACAATTGATATGATTGATGGATTGATTGATTGATTGATTATAATGTCTAGTTTCAGGAAATGAATCGTGTCATATAAGACAATTGATATTGATTTGATGGATTGATTGATTGATTGATGATAATGTCTCGTTTCAGGAAATGAAACATGTTGTATAAGACGCCTGGTCTGGTTTCAACAATGCAACATCCTGTATAAGACAATTGATTGATGATGATTGATTATAATGCCTGGTTTTAGGAAATGAAACATGTTATATAAGACACCTGGTCTGGTTTCGACAATGCAACATCCTGTATAAGACGATTGATTATGATTGATTGATTGATTGATTTGGTTTACGACAAGATTAGGATCAAGACCAAAGGATGTGATTGGATAATGTGGATAGATTGATTAACTAGATTGGTATGTGATTGGATTGAGGATATATTGATAAGATGAATGATGATGATAATGAGGATGCCCCCTCGAGAGGACAGGTGGGTTCAAAGAACACATGTGTGCTCTCGAAATGAAAGGAAGAGAAAAGGGTGAGTAGATAGTTGATGAAAAGTGAGATGAAAGATGGAAGATAAAAAGAATAGAAGAATTGATATCGGATTGATTGATCTTCCTGAAAGCTATAGATTTTATTAGGATGTATGGGGGAGACGGATGAGTGGGATGGATGGGGTGATGTTGTAATGGTTATGAAAATATTTATAAAGAGAAATCCTTATTTTTGATATAGCATATGGATATTATGCACCAGGGTATAGAAGACCAAGGTGACGATGTATCCAATGCATAGGACATTGACTCTGCAAACAAACGATTTGAACTTATATCTACTAGACATAATAGGACCTTGTTGGATATGTGAATGACCCATAGTCTTTAACATATAATAAACTTTATGCATAAATGCAAAATAATATTAATATGTAAGATTGTAACACACACAAGATACATATTAGTCATAGTAGGATAATAATCCCATCCCACAAACATAGCATACGAAAGCAATGACTCTGCCCCAATCCATACTGCATCGTATCATACCAAGATATAGAAAATCAAGGCAGTCTTGACTAGGTATTAGAAAAGAACAAAAGATAAACCAAAAAAGAAATTGACTGACTGATAAAGTAAACACACAACCAACATATTCTCTTGCCAAAGAGGTTGCTCAAGGTAGATTGGTAGATAAAGCCTTATTGTAGGAAAGATATAGTTGTTAAAGGTTGTTGATCTGATCTAGGATAGATGGATTGTTGTAGCAGATGTGGCAAGCGGTATGCAGGACAACATATGGCTTCATGAGTAGTCATTTTGTTTTGGGTTTGGTAAGTACTTGAGCTTTGAAAGGATGCATAGTTTGTTTTCTGTTTGAGTTAGTCAAGTTGGGGTGATAGGATGGTTTGTGATAAATGGAAGATGAGAACGATGGAAGTGTTTGATGGATTAAGATGGAGAAGGGTTTTGATTTTTTTGGATTTTGAAGTTTATGATGTTTTGAATTTTGAATGTTTTGATGTTTTTGGATTTTGAAATGTTTTGGGATGACATTGGATTGCATTTGGATAGCCTTAGTACTAGATACCAATGACAAGGGAAAACCAGGTCTAGATGCAAGGAGAAAGATGGGATTAGATAAGTGAACAAAAGGATAGGTGATAGCAAATGGGATGGAAGATTCATGATAGAAGGATAAAAGAATAGGCAATAGTGGATGGAATGGATGAGGTGCTTAAGATGTGATCACCAAAGTCTATGTTGCATAGGAATAACATGCCCCATTCTAGGTATAATGCTTTGGGAATTTACAGGACAAAGCTTATGATGATAGGATTGATTTGATTGGTTGGAAATGATGAGATATATCAAGAGCTTTTCAAAGCATGTTTCAACATTTTTCCCCTATCGGTATCAAGATTAAAAAGGAGGAAAAAGGATGGATTGGATCAAGGGGATAATTATGCAGATATAATGGATAAGGAAGATATGATAGGAAGGATAGGTAGAAGGAATGATAGGATGGGTAGATGAGACAACATGCCCCCAAGTGTAAGGTACACAGACAATCAACCTACACATGACGCCTGTTTGCTAGGTTTTCATCATTGTACTTATCCAAGGTGCCTGTTTGCCAAGTTTTCACCATTGGACAAAGGGATTTCTCTTTACTTTTTTTTTTACTTATGGTGATGGGATGGTAGGATGAGGACTCAAGCGTCTGTTTCCAATTACAAGGTAGTATGTTAGCACTTTGATGCGTATTTGCACATGGACTATATCAGGTAGCATTACATGCATGGATGTTGGTAGATGTTGGAATATGGAAATGGAATGGATGGTGGATTATGATATTGATGATGGATGGAGATGGAGGGATAAATGAGTGATGGAGCAAAAGCATGGACCATAGAGGTATGATGGGGGAAATATGAAGGATAATGGATATAAGATGGGGAGATAGAGGTATGTGGAAATGACATGGAATTATGGGGAACCAAGACCAATGGTTGCACACATCATGATAGATTTGGAAGCCTTTGGCTAGGATGGGGAGTGGGGAGTAATGGGAATCTAGATAGGGGATTTGGAAATCATCGATTTAGGGATTTAGGAACCTAAATGGACTTAGGATTTGTAGGATTTCTTAATGGGGAACGTGATTTTTGGAATTGGGAGATAGATTGAGATGTGGATGCTTTCTTTGTGTTAATTGCTTGTTGCTTGGGGACCCACACCATTTTAATTTTTGTTGTGAGGTGTGTGGGTGTATGCAGCTTTTGAGATGGATTTTGCTTTGAATTTGTGTATTGATGCCCTATGACATGATATTCTTGAGGGTTTTGCATAGATTTTTCTATATATGTGGCAACATCCAAATTTTTATTGTTGAATCTCATGGGGTTTGGGAGAGCTTCATATGTGGCCAATGTGTGCATTCATTGGCCATGATTAGGATTGATAGGGGATATAAGGGGATGGGATGTGTGGATGGAGGAATGAGTATACTGATGGGTGAAGAGATCAGGGGATGGAAGGGTAGGAATATTAGGAGTTGGAAGGAGTGGAGGAAGAGTGGATGGTGGGAGATGTATGGTCACATGCTTTTGTGAATGGTATGATGATGGAGGAGGGATAGCGACATATGAATGAGAGGTGCGATAAGGTACACCTAGATATGGAGTAGAAGAAGTAGCTAGAGGAGGCGTGGAGGTGGTACCAACATCGTTGGATTATTTTTCTTGGGATGGAAAACCAAGACCATATGCTCAAGGATAGATTGTGACATGGATGGGCTCTAAGATACCTTGTTCATGAAAGCCTAAACCTTTGCCTTGATAGTTCATGTTTTGGAACATATGGTATGCAATGGGGTGTTTGTTTTGGAAATAAGATGCAAGTCCATTATTTGATGGAGAGAGTGAATTGGTCGATAGTGGTTGTTGTTCTCTTCAGGAAGAACATTCATGGATGAAGGTGGTAAGACCAAGGGGATAGGATAGTGGATTTGGAATGGAATCGATGGGAGATGGTGGGGGATCAACATGAGATAATATGGGATCATGCAATGGATGACATGGGATTCTTGGATCTTGACTAACATTCTGCTTAGTAGGAGATGAAGGGATAGGATCCAAGTTATCTGTTTGATTATCTATGTTTTCTTGGGGACCAAGTGTCTCATCAAGGGAATTGGACTTTGTTGGATCATGGATAGGGCTAGATGGATAATGTATACGAATAGTGTGGATAGCTTGTTCATGGATAGTTGTGGGATCATGGATAGGTATTGTGATAATCGCTTGGCCAAAGAATGCATAAAGGAGGCTTAGAGGATCATCATGCTTCTCTTGATCATAGATAGGATCTTGATCATAGATATGATTAAGTGTGCTATGGATGGGATCAATTTTCTCATGTACAGGTCCTTCATCATAGATAATATCTTGATCATAGAAAAGATATAGGTTATGGATGGGTTGGATGGAGGTATTATGATCTTGATTTAGATAAAGGTTGATGTTTCCACATGCTTTAGATTATACTCTTGACATAGCTCTTGATTTCCTTGAATGGAAGGGGAAGTGGGAGAAGCATTGATAGGCTTGATAGGCTCTTGATGGTCAACAATATGAGGGTAGAATGAATCTTGACTTGGACTCATGGTAGGAGACTCTTCAGTAGGATTGATAAGTTGTTGACTATATGATGTATTTGGAGGACTAGATATGATGTTTGAAGGTTCTTTGATATGCTCTTGGATAGGTGTTCAATGACATGGAGATAGTTGATTCCTTGCTAATAGCCATTGGGTCACATCCTTCATAAGTGTATGGGTGGATGAACAATATAATGGATGGATAATAATGGTGGATGGTGTTGTAGGCTTAGGATGAGAATTAGGTGGAGGGATAAGGGTATTGGACATACTAGGATTAGATTTGGATGGCCTGCCTTTTGGAGTGCATTTCCTCCAAGAGGGGATGACCCTAAGTGGATTTTTCCTTTGGACCAATTGTTGTAGGGTTACCTCCCAAGGATCCTTTTGTGGAAGATTGGAGGAACATGGGGATGAAGGTAATGAAGGGCTTGATGGATTAGAAGGTTGATGGACCAATGGACTATGATAGGGACTACATGGTGAAGTTGGGAGAGGACTAGTAGGCTCTTGATTTAGCATATGATTGGATGATGATGTAGGGTACCCATAGGATGCATAAGCTAGAGTGGTGTTCCACTTGTCAAAGGTACCATAAGGACTTAAGGACACTTGAGTTTTGTGCAAAGGGTAACTTGGACTTGCATGTTCTTGTTGTAAAGGAACTTGATAGCCTTGTGAATGGGTTTGATGATGAGTTGAAATGTTGGAATAGGGAATTGGATGTTCTTGAGGTATGGGTGGATATAGATAGGGGTTAACAATGGAAGAAGTGGGATAGGTTGATGTAGGAGTAACATGATGTGTGGTTGGATTAGGCTGGGCTGGATGTTCTTGAGGTATGGATTGATATAGATAGGGGTTAACAATGGAAAAAGGGGGATAGGTTAATGTAGGGGTAGCATGGTATGTGGTTGGATTAGGTTGGGTTGGATGTTCTTGAGGTAGGGATTGATATAGATATTGGTTGACATTGGAGGAAGTGGTATAGGTTGATGTAGGAGTAACACGATGTGTGGTTTAACCTAGGCTTATGGATTATCAGGACCATTTTGATGAGGATTTTGGGTTGATTTCTTGACAAGAGAAAAAACACAATAAACAAGATGGCTGAGGACAACAATGAGTGTATGTTCAAGGCTCACAAAAGCCCAAATTTCCACTGGTATAACACAATTGAAGATAAATCAAGCACTTTTTATACCTAAGGACACAACTTCACTGCAATACATCAGCCCACACTTGGAATCTCCGTCGACTCAAGTGTTATCACACCTAATGTGGGTGTGTACACTTTTTTGTCTTTGTGAGAGAGGACAGATAGGGACCTCTAGGACTGGAAGGATAACCCGATCACCCTTTCCCCAAAAAGCTACAAGTAGCTTATGCTAAGCTAGGGAGTTCTGTCTCATCTCATGGGAGCCTTATGGTGAGTATCTTGGGGGTATCATACCCTTGCACTGAAAATTATCACAATATTCAGAGGTAGATCAGGTAGTCACTAACTATGAGGTTTCTAGTTGTTTTTTGGGGGACCAATGCCTTGTGAGCATTTGGCAAGCCACTAAAAGCTTTAACCAACTTTACTAGGAGTCTAATATACCTTCCACAAATGTGAAATTTCTTTCACAAAAGTGTTAGTACACCTCCTTTCAAATTGGCACCGTATGGCAAAGGCTAACGTTGGTTAGGACTTGGCTTTCGCCTTGACCAATTTATATAGCATTCCAAAGGAAAAATCTTCTTAGGGTTGACCCTCTTGGAGGAAACACATCCCAAAAGACAGGCCCTTCTAAAGGATAAACAAGAAGTAAAAAGAGATGGGTCTGGTTTTTGGTCACCCAAGTTTTGCACAAGGGGAGAGCATACACCTATCACCTCACAAACACAAAGAACACTTGTTCATTTACCCCCTCTATTAAGCTAAGTGCAACTAAACTAATCACACAAGATGCAATACAAGATGATTGTTAATTCCTGTAAGAAATTGAAGTGTTTCTAAGACTTAGTATGAAAAGATTTAATATCTTCAACAAACGTCCTACAAGAATATGTTAGAAACCTTCTTTGTTCTATGATAATATGTTGCAACAAGTGATATTAGAACACAACAACAATAGATAAAAATAAATGATAAGATCAAGTGTTAGCATGTGTTTGAAATCATAGATTGAGGATGAGCCAATGAGTGGACTTAAAAAATAAAACTCAAAAAATCCTTGAAATGATATTACCACTGCATAGAGGACATAAAAATATCAACTTTAAAAAAAAACATCACTTGAATCAGAGTCCATTTGTGAAAGTTATGAAGCTTGGAAGGTCTAAAAACTGTGGCGAGACAGAGACAACAGTGAGAAAATGATTTTTCTAGAAAATAGAGAATCTTGAGAAAAAATTAATGTCACCACGATGTAGATCATAAGATTTTAACCTATTTAAAAAAAAATCACTCAAATTGACCTCCGTATGACCAAGAAAATGAGTTTTGAAAATTGCCTACTTGATCAAAATGCTCAATGAAGAAGGGTCTGGCTTAGCCCCCTGTGAGTAGCTCTTGGTCACTGATGTGACCTGCTGGACTGGAGATGTTTTTTTTTAAATAAAGATTTAAAAAAACTTTCTTAACTTTTAACTTTTTTAATGTTTTTATGTGTTTTTTTTTTGTTTTTTAAAAGGCTCATGTAATTTTTTTTTTAAAAGAAATGGAAGACCAAATGGTACACATGCTTTTTTTTATTTAAAGAAAAATTAAACATAAGGACAAGGTATTGTCAGCCTTTGGGCCTATTTTTATTTTAGCTTTTTTTTTAAGTGTTTTTTTTATTTGATTTCTTTTTTATTTTTTGCTTTTTTTATTTGAGATATATTTTTTTAATTTTATTTTTAAAATAAAAACAATTTTTTTAAAAAACCTACACAGTGACCGTACTGCCTCGGGCTACGTCCTTGGGGCTAAAAAAATTGTTTTTTCTGGACCTGCACCAAAATAGGTCAAATTATATGTTTTTTCTTCGCCTACCGACCCTTCACCGTGACCTCCCTTTTCACCTAGCAAGCTTCCTATAAAATTCACCTTCGGATCTCTTCTAAAAACAAAGAGTTAAACCTGTGAAATCAAACTAAAAATTCCACACAATTGATATTAGATCAGGACCAAGGGGTCCCACGGGCATACCAGAATGTGTATAGGTAAAATTGAGATTATAAAAAATCAAACAATGAACAATAACTCAATCTTATAACCTTCAAAAGATCGATCTAAACGATAACCAAATCAATGAACATGCATATCAAAACAATAGAAAGCTATCACCTAGATTGTATTGATCTCTCGGTTCTTTGTGGATTGCTCAATATATTGCGTACTCATGGTTGCAACAAGCGGACATAGATGAATGATAAGTGTGTGCTTAACGATGCTAGAATGCTCAATGCACTATATGGACGCCTGAGAATAAATTATCGAAGAGGATTTTTGTGATGGGATGAAGGGGGTATATATACGTTTCAAGGAAAGATCGATCAACGGTTGAGATAAATCAATGAAATGGATGGATGAGATAAGTTGAGAGAACATGATGAATGTGCACATGACATGTGTCATGTTTTAAAGAATATTTTATTGAGTTAACTGCTTGATAGGATAAAGATAGGATTTGATTTCATAAAATTTGAATGCTTTTTCCAATTTATGAGTTGATGATAAAAACAATAAGATTAAAGCCAATTAACTAAACTTTAGATTTGCTTTTTTGAAGTTCTAAAAATAAGACTAATTGTGCACATAGAAGAAAATGATATTTTTAGAGGATTTGAAACATAATTGAGAAATTAAATAAATAAATTTATTTAATTGATTATGCTTGATTGAAGAGTGTTGAACTTCATAGTATCCTTTCTTGTAGACGCTATAGCTCCCTCCAGGAAGGGGATGTTCTTTCTTGGTCTCCTAATCCTAAGGGTGTCTATACTGTTGCTTCTGGATATTAGGTGTTGTTATCTCGCCGGCTGGATGGGGTGGAGGTTCACTGGTGGAAGAAAGTGTGGAATAAGCTTTCTTGGCCGAAGTGTAACTGCTTCATTTGGACTTTGGCTTGGAATAGGTGCTTGACATGGGATAATATTCGAAAGCAGGGTTTTCAGGGTCCTTCTATGTGTGTTTTGTGTGGATGTGGAGAGGACTCCTCTCACTTGTTTTTTCGTTGTCCCTTGACTTTGCAGCTTTGGCATTTTTGGTGGGGAGTTTGGAAAAGCCCCTGTGTTCATGCTTCCTCCCTGGTGGATTTTTGGAGTAGTCTGGGTAGACCTCCTTCTATGGCCTCTTTCTTGCAAGATATGTGGTATGTTGGGCCTTCCTTTGTACTATGGCAGATTTGGTTGGAATGGAATCGAAGAATATTTTGAGGTGAGAAGTTGTTGATTCAAAAAGTTTGGCACAAAATTATGGGTATGATTCGGGAGATGGTGGAAGCTAAGTGTGATGTGGTGTTCCCTTTGGAGAAAGGGGATGCTGAGCTGGTGGATAGATTAGGTATTCAAGGGTTGTCTTCAGCTTCTTCTTGTGTCAGGAGAGGAAGGCAGGTGAAAAAGAAAGTTCAAAGGGTGGGGAGTTGGCTACCCCCTCTGGCTGGCATTCTGAAGCTCAATACTGATGGTTCTTCAAGGGGCAATCCTGGGCCTGCTAGAATTGGTGGGGCTGGCAGGGATTTTTTGAGATCGGTGGTTTTTTTCTTTTTTGTTCATGAAGGATTGCAGACTATCAACCTTATGGAAGGTTTGGCGATCCTCTACTCTTTGGAGAGGGCTTATGCTTTGGGATGGCGCAAGGTTATTTGTGAGTCTGATTCACAAGTTTTGATTAATTTGTTGAATAAACAGAAGGTATCTGATGTTAGTTGGCAATTGGCTATGATGGTGCAACAGATTCTACAAATAAGTTCTTTGATGGAGATGGTGTCTTTTGTCCATATTCCAAGGGAGTGGAATACGGTAGCAGATTGTTTGGCTAAGTGGGCTTCTGAGAATTTAAATGGTTGGAAGATTGATGAGTGGGAGCAGGTTCCTCATGAGCTCTAACATGACTTGGAGAGGATTCTTGCCAAGGATGGGAATGGTATTGGTGAAGGATGATGTTGTTTCATGCTTTGTATGACTGTTTCTTATGGATTCCCGGGGCCTTGGCCCTTTGATGTTTTGTAATGCTCTTTTTTGAATTTCAATAAAGTTTTTACCCCTTTAATAAAAAAAAAAATTGTGCATGATTGAAGAGAGGATAAGATATGAGGATAAGACTAAATTAAACAAATAAATTGATTTAATTTATTTTCCATGATAGAGGAATAGATAAGATATAAATAAAATATTAGTTTTTTTTTTTTAGAAGATAAAGTCAACTAAAATAAATTTGAATGATTTACTTAAATTTAGAGGAATGATTAGATAATTAAATAATTAAAATTTATTTAATTGTGGATAAGAGGAAATTAAGTGATGAATTAATTAAATAATTAAATTTATTTAATTAATGTGGATTTGAAGATTAGAAGAGGAATTTAATTGAAATTAATTAAATAAATAGAATATATTCAATTAATGCCAAAATTAGGTGATTTAGAGGAAATTGATGAAATTAATTAAATAATTAGATTATTCAATTAACATTGAATGTAGGTGATTTGGGAAGAAATGATGTATGCAAGTGATGCGATGCGAAGGGTCATTTTTAGGTGTCTACAGTAAGCATGCTTGGTATATGGATGGACTAGAGGCATTGTCCGCTATAGATCATGCAATTCTTTAGGGGATCAGGTTAGCTCAAGTAACACAAATATGGATTACATGTCCTTCATCCCACATGATGCAACATCTTGACTTACTAGGATGTTGATCAATTATGGATGCTTCTACATAAAATCTTCATCTTCCCATGTGGTAACTTTGACTAGGAAATACTTCCATTTAATGAGGTACTTTGGGATTGTCCTTGTCCTTAGCTTCTTTGTGTGTGTCTAGAAAATTAACTTTATCTCCAAGGTGTGTCTCCCCTCTACATCTAGCTTAGGTAGTACTATGTATGTTATAATTTTGTATTAATCCACTCGACTCTTCATTATGTTTTGTGCCTTTGCCTTGTTCTCCTTAAGACTAGAGGGTTTCACTTGGTGATGAATGTTTTTTTTTCCATTTCTCTAACCTTTTGGTGTGCCTTTAAGGAAGAGGTGAAGGATGGTAGATGGTACCATAGCATTGATTGAATGGCCTGATTAGGATCTCCTTTAGGAGGTAATCCTTTTTGAATTTCTCCAAGTAGTGATAATGCATGGCAAGATATTAATAGCTTGACTTCTTCTCCTTTATCTTCTTCTCTATCTTCTTCTTCTCCTCCTCCTCCTCCTCCTCCTCCTCCTCCTTCTCCTTCTCCTTCTCCTTCTCCTTCTCCTTATCCTTCTTTTGCTTCTTTTTCTTCTTCTAGCATATTATTCATTATTAATAAGTTTTAAGATTCCATATGAGTGTTAGCATTTGGATCTAGATTGAATGGCCAAGAAAATCCCTCTTTGATACCTTCTTCTAATGTGCATACCTTCCTCCTAGAAATAGTATTTAATCATCTTATTTTCAATGCTTTTGATGCTTTTCCTAATTCTAATCCTAAACTAACCGCTTGGTGTAAAATTTCAAAAGATAGGGTGAGAAAGGAAAGGGTTCTAGAAAATTCTAACTATGAACTTCCATATCCATAACATGATGCATAAGTAGACATATCTGAAATAAAACCAATCTGTGCTTAACTAGATAACTCATAGCACTACAAAGATAATGCAATATTTAATGGAAAAGGATTTTTAAATCATGAAATAATATATATCAAACACCTAATTTCTAGTGCAACTTAATAAGATATTTCACAGTGACAAATAAGAAATGAAGTGTTCAAGCTAACTACACAAAGTGACTTATGATCAACAAGTAACCAGTATTATGAACACAACATCTATCAAATACTTATCATCATGCATAAACAATAGAAAATTCATTCAACTGATTGGAAACCATGAAAAAAACCTTGTATTAATTGCAAAATTTTGACTAGTACCAACAATTTCCAACCCCTGTACAAAGAGAAGTGACTGCCTTTTATAGGAGAATGCAACACACTATGTATAAATGAATGTCTAATATTGTTTTAAATCATGAAATAATCTATATCAAACACCCAATTTCTAGCACAAGTTAATAAGATATTTCACAATGACATAAGAAAAGAAGTGTTCAGGCTAACTACACAAAGTGACTTACGATCAATAAGTAATTGGTGGTATGAACACAATATCTATCAAATACTTCTCATCATGCATAAACAATAGAAAATTAATTCAATTGATTGGAAACCATGATGAAAACTTTGTATTAATTGCAAAATTTTGACTGGTATCAACAATTTCCAACCCCTGTACAAAGAGAAGTGACTGCCTTTTATAGGAGAATGCAACACACTATGTATAAAATGAATGGATAAGATTGTTTTACATTCAGGAGCTTAGATTGAAAAAGCATTAAATTTTTGGAGCCAAAATAATCTCCATTGTTCATCAATAACTACACAAAGTGACTTATGATCAACAAGTAACCGATAGCATGAACATAATATTTATCAAATATCATCATGCATAAACAATAGAAAAATCATTCAACTGATTGGAAACCATGAAGAAAAATTTGTATTAATTGTAAAATTTTGACTGGTATCAACAATTTCCAACCCCTGTACAAAGAGAAGTGACTACCTTTTATAGGAGAATGCAACACACTATGCATAAAATGAATGGATAAGATTGTTTTACATTCAAGAGCTTAGATTGACAAAGCATTAAATTTTTGGAGCCAAAATAATCTCCATTGTTCATCAATAACTACTCTAGATCTGATGTTGGAAAAATAATACAAGTTTCAAGACAGGTTGGTCTTATACAACAACCTTTATAAAAATATAATATAGAAAGGTCAATTTCCTAGGCATCAACACCAAACTTTGAAAAGTCACTTTGACATATGAAAAGCAACCCATGAAAATAGGTGACATGCTCTGGCATATGCAAACAACTATTTTTAAGCATCTTCCACATTAGAGATCTCTTCAATAATCACTTGGTCCTTTTGTGCTTCTCTTCACCTGTAGTCCATATATGATGTTAGCATTGGATTCACTAAATCCATGTTAGGTCTATTGACAAATCCATATATGAATTTTTGTGTTTCAAATGTTGAGAGGAAGACTTCAAACTTGGTGTTCTTCTTTGGTGCATCTTTTTCATATGCCCCAAGCATAGACTTCATCTTCATTAATTTATCCATAGTAAAATTGAAGGTGTGTGGAGGTTAATTAAACTAGAATTAAGGATTTTCTTGAAAATATTCTTCAAAGCATCAATGTCCTTCAAATATTCATTTACATCTACATGTTGCCCTATTAAATCCTCCACAAATGCAAGATTTTCATATTGTGCATCTACCACCTTGTTCTTCAGTTCATTCAACACCTTAAGACATTTATCAGTCAAGTCATTCCTAAGCTTGATGATCTCTATCCATATTCTTGGTTGCTTCAGAGAATTCTGATCTAAAATATTTTCCTTATCAACTAGGGATCCGTGTTTCCAATAGAAACCAAGCAAGGTAGATTTTGGGCATTTATTCCTTGTTTATCTTCATAATCTTCAATCAAGTCATTAATTTTCTCCATCAACACTTTGAATTGAGTCCAGGAGTTTTCCACTTCATTCATCATTTTACAAGCATGCTAATTCAGGCCACTAGCCCAATCTTTTGTCGCCTTAGCAACACATTTCATTTTCTCCAATGTGGATGCCTCTTTTTGAGAGATAAAAACTAGAGAAGTTGATCCATCTATTTCTTGTAATGGAGCAACTAGATATTAATGTATGCTTGAAGTTCTACAATTTGCTCCTTCAATTCCTTCTTAGTCTTTTCATTCTTTTTCATCTTGGACACCACAGTGGACACAATTGATTGTACTTCTTGGAACTCTTGTTTTATAGTTGCTTGTCCAAGATTGATAGTTGTAATCTTGCAATCCTTATCTCTAAGCTCTTTGTCATCTTTGTCCACCATAGGAGTAGCTATTTTAACTATCCTAGATCCAGAAGCATCTCTTGTTATTGCATGCAAGAGTCTTGGTTTCTTTCTAGCTTTACGTGTGTTTAACTTTTAAATGAGACTAGAAAGATCCAAGGAGGCTACCTTCACTATTGGTTGCCTTTGTTAAATATTAAAATTTAGCCATACTAGCTCCAAAGAAGAAGAGTCTACCATTTGATATTGTTGTGGAGGAGGCAAAATTTGTTGTTGCTATTTCTATGGCTACTCGCTTTGCTGATCATAGGATGGTGATTTCACCAATTCATCCTTATTAGCTTCTTGTGAATCATCATCTTCTTTAACAGTGCTAGTTTCAATTATCGCTTGTCCATCCCGAGACTTGTTTTCTAGTATATTTGAAACATCTATAGTACTTGGTTATGCATCAGTTATTGTATCTAATTAATGTTGTAAAGCTATACCTTGGTCCTTATTGCTTTGTTCTTCTTCATGCTACTTATCTTGGAGACTGATCTTATTTTTATTTTGACCTCGAGTTTGCTCACCTTCTTTTTCATCCATTTGAGCTTCTTGGTCTCTTAAAGGAGTATAAGTTAAAATTTCTTGTTGCTCATCATTCTCTGCCTCCTCGTCTTAGGCAACCTCTTCAACTACTTCAATTTTTACATTTTATGCTTGAACTTGACTTACAACTTCCTCCTCCTATGCAGTAATATCTTCGATTACCCTATCAATGTTGAACAAAGAAGGACGAGAGTATGGAGGAGAATTTTGAGGGCTGACAAGGTTGATCACACCCTCCTTATTTAAAGCTACTTTATTTATTGCTAAAAAGAATGAAGGAAGAGGAATACAAAGTGTGGTAACAACATGAGGCATAGAAGAAGTTGGGGAAATTGGAAGGTGGGATGAAGTAGGAGGTGGAACAAAAGTTCCAAAAGAATGTGACATGGAGGAAGTGGGAATGAAAGAAGGAATAGTGACAATAGTGGATATGGGAATTGCAGCTTGTGCAATAGGCATGGTTACTTGTGTTTGAATTGGGATAATAGTAGGTATTTGTTGCAATAGAGGAGATGATCAAGGAGGAATGGAAGAGATGGATTCAATGGATATGGTAGGATGTGAAGAGGCAACATCTCCTGAAGAAATTTGGTTTGTAGAAGTGGATGTCTTTATCTTCTTTTTCTTCCTTTTTAGGGGAGTGTCCTCCTCTTCCTCTTCCTCTTCATTGGCTTATAGCCTTCCTCTTGTATACTATTTGTGGCTCTTTAGTAGGAGGATGCTTCTTGCTTACCTTAGTAGCATTAGTGGCCTTCTTGCCTTTGGGAGATGGAGGCTCTCGCTCTTCTACTACTTTAGCTTGTACTTCCTTTTCCTTTTGTGTTTAGGACTCTTCTTCTTTGTCCTTCTTCTTTCTTATTCTCTTAGGTTGATCCTTATTGTATGTCAACTAAATGCCTTTCCCTTTCAATTGTGCAACTTTTACATCCAACCAAGTTTTTCTAGCTTGGATTACTTCTCTTGTGGTTTCTTCTAAGGATGTGACTTCCTCCTCTGATCATTCAAGAAGTGGGATGGGATTATTGAACACTTCATTAGCCTCATAGGCCTCTTGCAATACTTTACCATCATCAGAAACTTAGTCAAGGACTTAAAAAAAAAAAATCTTTCATCTCAAAAGCTATGATCCTTGAATATCTTTGATTTAGGACCTCGTTGTCATCATTACAATCTCTTAAAAAATTCTCAAGATGAGGTACATGCTGCATATAGGAGCCTACCATTTTCTCCATCTTACCATTTGGATCAAAAGTCACCCTGGTGGTATGAAAATGCAAGTTATATCTCTAAATTTTTGCATCTGATTCCTTGGCATTAGGAAAAGATGGGCAAGCATATATACCTCCAAGAATTATTGGCAATTGAACCCCTGCTCTATGCTTCTCACTAAGGTCTTTGTGTCCATCACATAGTTGCCTTATCAGTCCCAATGATATGATCTTATCTGTAGGGTATTTTGGCAACTTGTATTGAGACCTGTGAATCAATCCACTCCAATATAAGTAAACTTTGGAAATTGAATGAACCAATTCTCATATTTCTTGATGAGATTAGTTGCATCCAATGATAATCATTGGGTCAAATCCTCTTCTAGAATTATCACTATATGCATCAAGTAAAAGCATCATTGACTCTTTTGTAGTGTGTTAATGAATTCTTCATCTGAAGTAGAGGGTAGCAATCAAAGACTTTAAACTGACTAGGAGCTAATCCTACTGCTCCTCTCTTTGTTAACCCTAGATAGATGATTGGTCTTGCTAACAAATATACCAGATAGGAGGTCATGAAAAATCTCCTTGAGTCCCTCACCTTGGTTAGTTGGGCATGTAGGTTATCACTGACGAGTTTGGCCTGATTAATCATTTCCTTGTTTTCTAACACCTCATGAATGAATTAACATCCATGGCATGAAGGTGGAAGCAATAGATAGGCCCATTATCCTACTTAATAATGTTACCCTATCACTGATCTCTAGTTGAAAATCACTCTTGAGCACTGTCTTGGGAAGCTTTGAGATTGATGGCTTGGGAGTGATCATCCAAATCTTATTGATTGACTTCAAGCAAGTTTCCACATCTTGATTGTAGTATGTTAATCCTTCTACCTCGGTCAAATTTACTACTTGTCCATGATAAGGAATGTTAAATTCCTTTGCAATGGCATTGGTTGAAAGGTTAGCCAAAACTATTTCATAATTTGTTACAATTCTCCTTAGCCCTACATGATAATGCTTTGTGCAGGCTATAACCAATTTTGGACATTGTACTAAAGTTGGGATTCTTGCGACTTGTGTAATCCCATTGTTTACCATCCTTTTGGCTCTATTTGTAGGATCATCCCCATACATTCTTTTTTGGAAATCTTCCAGGTCCACATGGCCCAAGTCTATATCTAATACTAAATTCCAAGTTGAATTGATCTTGGAGGGTGGGGTGACACCTTGGAATTCATACTTCATCTTCTTTTCCTTTGACATAACCCTAAAAGAACAAAAGAAGTCATAAGATTCTTAAAATATTAACTAATTTTGAGTTTTAAGTAGTTTACTACATTTTGTGGGATTCCACTAGACATTCAGACATAATATTTACACTTTAGAAATCCTTCGACCGTCTAAAGAAGCTTTGCAAAAAAACAAACTTTAAGCTAAATTCCTTTATAAAATTAAATTTGCAGAAAATAGATAAGGAACTAGATATAACATCTTGACATCATAAATCCTCCAATAAACCATAAATATTTATTTTAATAACATGCGACATTAGAAAGGATTATTGGTTTTTAGTTTTCTATTGCAATATCCAGTTATCAAGTAAAATTCCACATTTTCAATTTTCTACCTTTTGTTCTTTTATCTCAATGTTTTAAAATTTTGTTGGAAAATGATATAGGACAAGAACTGAAATGCCAACTAAAATATCCTCCTGTCAATTTTTTTTTGTTGACTCAGGGGTATCGCTGCAACCCAGCCCAGCGACCCCACCCTCGTTGCCTTGGGCTTACATACTGCCAAGTTGGGGATGGGAGGAGGTGAGCTGGGGTGAAACTGGTCCCCTGGGGATGCACGCAACCACCTCGAAGTTGAACCCAAGACCTTGGGGAGCAAACCCAAGACTCAAGCCAACTCTGCTACCGTGTGGGCTTCTCCTCCTGTCAATTATAACTCCACAAATATATTTCCTTTAGAAATTTCCTCTAAGTATCTTATTCGAACCTTATTCTTCAAGATAAGATAAACCGCATAAGTCACTAAGACTTTTAGAGGTCATCCTAAAAATCAAGTTTCAATTCTGGACAAGAACCCCACAAATTTTTTATGTTTTGCAGATGAGTCTTTTTTGTGGAAGATATAAGATTATCTAGAAGTGAACTCAAAAGTTGAAACTTCACTTCCTCGTTAAAATCCTGTAACTTATTCCTTTGTATTTTGAGGATAAAGGTCATGAATGCGAAAATTGTCTAAACTTTCATAAATAAATTTTTAAGGTCAAAACTCTAGTCTCATGCTAAATTCCCATATTTTAACAATTCTCTAAGGTCTTAATCATGTTTTCAAATTGTCTTTTAAACGTGGACATGGGGAAGTTAAAGAGGTTAGGACATAGGATTTTAAATTTAAGAACTTTATTCCTTCTAAGAAATCCTGCAATTTACACCTTTTAGTTTTGAAAGACCATTCGACAATTTTGGAGGTATTTGACCTAGGTTAGGAAATTTCAACACTTAGTGATTTTTCAAACTAAGGCATCATGAAATTTGATTTTTTTAAAAAGATGTTAATCGTTTTCTCTAATTTTTGTTTACATTTTACTATGATTATATGAGCTAGGGTTAAATTTATTTGCAACCTTGGGATGCCCTAGTTTTGATCTAATGACTATAATTCATTCTCGTGAATGCATCATTTGAATCAACGGTTTAAATCTAATTTCATATTTTGTTTAAAATAGAAAATGTTTAAATGTGCATCATTATAAGTATAATTTGAGAGTTGAAATCCACCTACAAATTCTGGAGTTCGATGGAGATCATTGAAATAAAGTCAAAATCGAGGAGCCCTAATCATTTTCAACATTTGACAAGGTGCAAATAGGCCTCAAGGCTTCTACTAGTAGGTTCAAATTTACAACAATATGAGAAAATCGTGCTTGAATTCTCTAGAGCTCACAATGCAAATTGATTTTAGGTCATAGGAGAGTATTAATCTCCAAAGCTCAAATTTTTTTGAATGCAAAATGATAAAATGATTGTTTAAAAATGATTTATACTCTTCTAGTTCTTGGTTCATGCCACCATTAATGTAGGGAAAAAGTGGGTGGAATGCTTACATAGGAAAGTAATACTTTTGTGGGAATCATTAGTAGAAGTGGATATTGAAACTTTATCATAAAATGAAAGTACGACTTTAAAACCCCACAAATTTGCAAAACCCACCACTCAAGCACCCGACACTTTAAAACTCACTTTAATGAGAACTTGTGGGAAAAGCTAGGATGTCTAGAATTTCTAAAAAATACATATTTAGTACGACATCATGATTCCATAAATTTATTCAAAACCTAAGTTTTGAACACTTTGCAAGAAGTTAGGGATGTCTAGCAATATAGGCAAAATAATACATATTTGGTAGCATGTCAAAATCCCACAAACTTTTATACAAGCAATTTGAACACTTAGAACAAAGAAATAAACCTTGTGGAGAAAACCAAGACAGTAGGACATATGACCAAAAGATAATGAAATATGGTATTAAGCCCAAAGTCTACAAATTAACAAGTAGCAATAAACTTAAGATTTTACAAAAGAATTCAACTCAAACTTTTGCTAATGACTTAAGCACTTGGTAAATCAATCCATAGTCATTCAAAGGACTAAAAACACACTTCTCTTTTACCAAAAGACAAGAAAGAAAGAAAAGCAAATAAACCAAAAAATAAAGGGGGGTCTATATTTTGCCCAAAGCAAAATGGGGTGTGTGTGCAGGGCACAACAGGTTGACCTAAGAGAACTTGTCACCTAGTGCTATGGCAACCTCCTTGAGGTATCTTTAAATATCACTAGTCTTTGACAACTAGCAAGAAGTAGTGAATTGGGGAAATTAGATAGCAAAAGTGCATAAGAAGTAGGATCTGATTTGCACATTGCATGACAATTATAAACTTGTGGAAATGATGCATAACCACATATTTGACTAAAAAAAGTTGTAATCTACATAAGATTCTGAACAAAAATCACATCCAAAATACCATTTTTATACCAAATCATCAAAATCTACACCATATAAACTTGATCTATCTACAACATTCCTAAAACTAAGTACACTCTATAATTATTTTCTTAAACTAACATTTAATTTTGACTTATCTATGTCCACAACTAAATTAATTATGTTGAGAGGTGTAACTACAATGGTAGTAAGGGGTGGAGTGTAATGGCATGAGCATGTTAACAAAAACTATTAAAGAGCTGACATATAAAAATAATAAAATTTAAAACAGAGTCCACATGTATTTGAAAAAAAAAACTATAAAATTGTTAAAAAAATAAAATAGAATAGAATAACTCTTAAGTAAATAAACTAACTATAAAATAACTCTGAAGTAAATAAAATAAATAAAAATAATTCTAAAAATAACTCTTTGAATAAAAATAAATATTAATATAAATATCAATTAGATGCAATAACTCCTAATGTAAACATTGTTCAGATAGATAAAAGGGGTGAGACTTTGGCTGTGGGATTGTATTATTCTCCTTCTCTACCTTCGAACTTGAATTTGCTGCTTCTTGTTGAGGATAGATTCATGGCCATGGGAGGTGATAAGGTAAGGACAGAGCCCTTATCCTGCAAAAAATTTAAGGAGGATCCCACCCTGTGGTATATTTGTGAGGAGGGTGGTGTGCCATCTTTTCTTGAAGTGTTGAATGGCCATGACAAGAACATTTCTCAGCAATTCGTTGACTCGTGGGACAACCACCATGTTCGTTTGGGTGGCATCAACTTCGAAGTGATGGGGGAGGTGATAGGCCAAGCCACATGTTTGTCTTGTAAAGGGAAAAAGTGTAAGAACCCCTACCAATTCTGCCCTAAATTTTTCAATATTAAATTTTGAATTTTGCCTTAAATTTCTACACTTTAGAATTCTACTTAAAACCCTAGCATTCTGATTTTTATTTCTGCTCTTAATCCATTAATCACAGTGAACACAAATGCATTTTAAATGCTCAAATATTAGGGTAAACACAAATCTTTATGATATTATTTCCAAACATGAACTTTCCACAAATAAAGAACATCTAATGGCAATTAAAATGAAGACAAAACTGATTTCTAAGCACACCAAATTGCTGCTACAAAAATTGAACTTCTGAATATGCAATTACATCCAATGAATAGGCTCAAACATGCCTAATTACAATTCAAATCTTTGCCCTTACAACTCAGATTTAATATTTGTTTTGTACATACCAATTGATGCTCCACAAACCCACCAATTAATGGCACCAATCCTAGGACATGAAACCCTAATGAAATGTGACATAATGCCACCAAGAACGTTGCTTCAAAACCTGATTTTCTGATCTGAAAACTCTGATATGAAAAATGATAACAAAAATCTTTTTCAAATAAACCCTAGTTGATGCCGATCAATCCTAGGATGAGGGTGATGAAACCCTAGATGCCAAATATGTCAAATAAACACCAAAACTTGCCTTCAAACCCTTCAATCTGCAGATTGATATAAATTTGCTTATGTCTGATTCAAAAATCTGAATGTAAAAGCATGGAATCTTCCACCAACAAGACCTCCAAAGTGTGGTGATCCAACTTAAAACCCTAGCCATGGAAGGAGTGATGAAAATATGCAATGGCAACCTGTAAATCTGAAGCAAATCACCCAAAATCTACAATAGAACTTCAAACCCTAGCTGATACGATGAATTCCTTTCCAAACCCTAGCTGATATGAAGCCCCAACCATGTGAAAACTTGCAAATAATCTCAATGATGAACCCCAGATGGATCCACCTCATAATGTGGGTTGGTTTTTCATCCAAACCACAAATCCTAAGGGTTTTCTTCCTTAGAACTTTGTTGAAACTCTGTTACAGCCAAGAGAAAACTCTCCAAATGACAAATGACAATAACACAAGATGATGAAAATGACTCCTAGTCACCTTATTTTATAACCCACAAGTTGGGTGCCCATATCTAATACAATTTACTTTATTTTCAAGTCCACCTCATAAATTATTATTATATTTTAATTTTCTTGTCCCTTCCTCAACTTGGGCGGCCAAAACAAAGGTAATAAAATAATAATATTTTATTATTTTTCCCATATCACACTTGGACGGTCACCTTTGGAAAAATATAATATTTTAATATAAAACATTATATTTATTTTGTCATTTTATTTTATTTTATTTTCTCTTTATTTTACCCAAGTGAAGCGTCCAATATATATTAAAATATTAAAATAAAATATTAATATTTTATTTATTTTTCCTTCCTTCACTTTGACAAATAAAATATTATTTTATTTTGTCATATTTTCCTTTTTTCTTTGAAAGTGACTTTCCATTCTCCAAGCTTTAAGTTATTTTCCAATTTTCCAAATATCTAAGTCACTTTAGTCATTGTAGCCAACTTTCCACGTGTCAAGGTCACTTTGCAATAATGGCTCAAAAAGGGGACATTACAAAAAGCTCCGCTGACAAAGTAAGGTTCCTGACCCCGACAACATGACTACCTTTTTTAAGGAAGGAGAATCCGTGGTGAAGTTGTGAGGGGCTTCGAAAAAGAGAAAATCCCTAAACCCTGGGACCAAGTTTGTCTCATTATCATGAAATACATTACTTTAGAAGGCCATTTCAAGGTTTACTTTCATTATCACTTTGCCTTAATGAATCAATTTCGGTATAAGACCTTGATTAGTTTTCCTTTTTACTTGTTATTGTCCCTTGAGAGCTCCATCCATGTTGCAAGAGAAGCCCATTTTAAAAATCCTAACATTCTTGTTATTCCCCTTCACCAAGGGTTAATTTTTTTCCTTTATCATTTTCAGTTGGCCCTTTGCCCCCCGAAGGCCATCAAAGTCAATGTGTTAGAGGAAACCCCCTGGTTATGTTGTAATTACTCCTCCGAGTGCTAAGGGAAAGAGCAAGAAGTCCGTGTCTTTACAAAAGGAGGTGGATTATTCTCCTAGGGCCCCCTCGCCTAATGCTCCCTTGGACTTGCCTAGGATTTAAGAGGTTGATTCTGAGGATACTCCGTTGGCCTCACCCCCTAATCCTAAATCCACTGTCAAACCCAAAGGTAAATCTCCTAAAACCTAGGGTAAGAAAAAATCCCAAGAGGAGGCTATTGTCAATCAGGGTATTCTCAAAAAGGGTGAAACATCCTTTGTCAAAAGAACTTGTGAAGGGGATGAGGGTCAGACTATTAAAAAGCCTAAAGGGAACCAAGTGGTCAAAGGGGTCCAGTATGTGGTTGTAGATTCTAAATTCATGGATATGGATTTACTTGCTAAGCAAGAAGATAAAGGGACTAGGAGGACTGGTGAAAAACAAGAAAATTTTGCAGGTGAGAAGGTCCAACCGTATTGCAGGTATTCAATCCAATGATCCTAAGGGAGTTGATGTGTCTAGTAATTTTAAATTTGAAGAGGAAATTTTAGAGGAAGAGGACACTGGCACTCCTAAAGTCTCAATTCAAGAGGAGGAAGGCAATATCTTATTCCCTAAGATGAATACTCCTTATTCAAAGGACAAAGAGGAAGTCCAGGTTCAACCAATGGATAAAAATAAATGTAACAAGTGCGAACAAACTACCAAGGTGATTGCGATGGGTCGGTGCGGCCTCTGCTCGCGCGATAGGGCCTGCGTGCCCTAGCGCGCCCTTTCTTCTGGTTTCTGTCGCGCTTGAGCCCGTTGTGCTGCGTCCGGGGGGGTTTGGTTGATTTCTTGGGGTGCGTGGGTCGAAGTGGGGGCTTTGGCTCGCGCTTGGGCTGGGGGGTGTCTATTCCCTAGTCTCTGCCGCGTTTCTTCTGCACCGGGTTTGTCCTCGGCGGGTGGTGCTTGAGTTTTTTGGGGCGCGAGGTCTTCTGCCCTGTCTTTGGCACATGGAAAATCGAGATTTTGTTTCTTCTGGGGATTTGGAAATGGTGGAGCCCTCTTCTTCGATGCATGCCAGTGGTCTTGATTAGATGGGGAAACCCCACTCTGGGGATGGCGTCTCCTCTTCAAAAGGGAATTTTTGAATTAAAAAAGTAAACGGTTGTTTGGAGAGGTCTGAGGATCGTCCAGTCTTGGTTATCCAACCTGAGCAAGTTTTAGAGGATGTTGAATATTGGGGCAACCATGCACTTATTTGCAAATTTTTGGGCCTTCGTTTATCTCTACCGATTTTGGATTCTTGGGCTCATCGGGTTTGGAACCCTGAAGGTGATATGGAGATTATTTTGGCAGCTAATAACTATTTTGTGGTTATCTTTTCAAGCATGTCCGACAGGAATAGGGTTTTCGAAGGAGGTCCTTATTTCTTTAACTAGGTAGGGCTCTTCATCAAACCCTAGCACATGGGATTCAACTCGGCTGAAGAGATCCCTTCGCGGGTTCCTGTGTGGATTCGTTTGCCGAGGCTTCCTTTGGAATTCTGGAGGGAGGAAATTCTCCACTCAATCTCTCTGCTTCTTGGAAAACTTGTGGGATCGGCTTCCCAAACTCAAGATCGTAAGGTAATTTCTTTTGCCCGCATTTGTGTTGAAGTTGATTTAAATAATCCTCTGCCGGACTCTATGGAAATTCGCCTGGGATCTTCTTCTTGGATCCAATAGCTGGATTATGAGACTCTACCCTTCAGATGCAGAATTTGTCATGAATATGGACATTTACACCGTAAATGCCCTAGATTTAAACCCTCCCCCTTGGCTGCTTCTGGGCCTCCCAGGGGGGACAAGGGAAAGGCACCAATGTCTAATGAACCTGTGGATAAGGAGGGTTTTATTCCAGTCAAGTCCCATAACAAAGGCAAGGGAAAGAAGAGATCCTGGAGGGATAGGCAGAACGAAGGCAACTTTAATAGGTTTGAGGTTCTTGATGATTTGACCCAGGAGGAGGGTATTCCAGTTGAGCTCTCTTCTGGGGATAAGGGACTGCATGATGTTCAGGAAGAAAATGCAAGGAAAGAGGATCAAATTCTTTCTGTAGGGGTTCATCAGAAGGATCAGAAGGCTATGGATTCTTCGGCCCTTGCTCAAGATTTCGGGGTTCCCCAGGGGTCACAGACTCCAAAGGACTCTGTTGCGGTGGCTCCTGAACCCCCTGCTCCTAAGGGGGCATCAGATCCTGTGAAGGGTAACAAAGCTCCTCCTTCATTAGGCTTACATCAGAAATCCTTTAAAAAGGGGCCTCTTGATAAACCGTCAAAGAGTGGAAGAAAGACTAATCAAGAGAAGGTTAAGCTTATGGGTGACACTTTGGTTGAGTCTGGGTGTGTGAAGCCCATTGATTCCCATTTCTCCCACCCCCATAAATGATTGTTTTATCTTAGAATGTAAGGGGGTTGAACAGCATCCCTAGACAAAAGGCTGTTCGCAGGTTAATTGAATCTCAGTCACCGGATGTGGTCTTTCTCCAGGAAACTAAGCTTACTGTGGATGGGTTGGCAAATTGCGCTTCACATATCCGGCCCCAAGGCAATTGGCAGGGGGTAGGTGCTTTGAATAGTGCAGGGGGTGTGGCCTGCTTCTGGAACTCGAGGAAAGTTTCCCCCTTATGTTGGATGTCTAGTCGGTCTTCCATTTCTCTGGTTGCTTCTAGTTTTGTGACTGGAGAAAGGTGTCTCTTATCCAATATTTATGCTCCTACTGATCTTTCAGGTAAGTCAAATCTCTGGGCTCACATTCGTTTCATCCGGGCCTTGGACCCGTTTCTTCCATGGATTATGGCTGGTGATTTTAATGCTGTTACTTGCTTAGATGAAAAACGTGGTGGGTTAGCCAGGTTGGAACCTTCTGCAAATCTTCTCAGGGATATGATTGGTACCTTGAATCTCATTGATGTAAAGCCTTCCAATGGTGTCTTTACCTGGAATAATAGGAGATGGGGTGGGGAGGCTATCTCTAAAAGGCTTGACAGATTTCTTGTCTCCTGTTATTGGTTGAATAGTAGGTTGATTACCAGTTCTGAAATTCTTGATTAGAGGGGCTCTGATCACTGGCCCATTAAGCTTTCTGTCACCGATTATGGTGTCACAAAAAATCCCTCTTTCAAATTCCAATTGATGTGGTTAAGAGATTCGTCTCTTCAGGATCTTATGCTGGACTGGTGGTATGAGGGGATGCCTTCTCATGGGACGGCCATGTTCACTTTTAGTAAGCGGCTTCAGCATGTGAAGTTCAGACTAAAGAGATGGAATAAACAATGTTTTGGGAACCTTCAAGCTCAGAAGATGGTGGCCCAGTCCAAGTTGGATTCTATCACTCGTTAGATTCGGGATCAGGGGTTGACCTCTACCCTCAGTATGGCTGAATCCTTGGCTCTAAAGGGTTTAGAAGAGTGGGAACTTCGAGAAGAGATCTTTTGGAAGCAGAAATCTTGTATTGATTGGCTTCAGGAGGAGGATAGGAACACTGCTTTCTTTCATAATTCGGTTAAGGCTCGAAGACAGGGAAATTCTATCTCCTCTCTTGTTTCACAGGATGGGGCTCAACTCTCGTCCTATGCTAATATTTCCAGGGAGGCAGTCAATTATTTTTCAAACCTCTTTTCTAGGGAGAATCATGCTGCGAGGGCTAAGGAGCAGGCCATCATGGATTGTATTCCCCACCTGGTCTCTACTGAGATGAATGGGGCTCTCTTATGTCCTATCTTGTTACCTGAGCTAGAGAAAGTGGTTTTTAATATGAAAAAAGGTAAGGCCCCTGGTCCGGATGGGTTTCCGATTGAGTTTTTCCAAGAGTTCTGGGAAATTATAAAGTTTGATCTCCTTGAGGTAGTTTAGGAATCTCTTAGGAACAAACAGATGCTCAAGTCTATGAATTCTACTTTCTTGGCCCTCATACCTAAGTTGGAAGAAGCTAACCGGTTAGCTCAATTTAGGCCTATTGCGTTATGTAATGTGGTGTACAAGATCATCACCAAATTGATTGCTGACAGACTCAAACCACTCCTTGGTTCTTTGATCTCGGTTGAGCAGGGTGGTTTTGTTGAAGGGAGACAAATTTTGGATGGTGCTGTGATCGCCATGGAAGCTATTCATTCTATGGCTAATTCTAAGGAGAAGGCTATGTTTATTAAACTTGACATGTCTAAAGCTTATGATCAGGTGAGCTGGGAATTCTTACAGAAAACTCTCTTGGCTTTTGGCTTTGCTGAGGATTGGGTGAACTGGGTTCTTAGTTGTGTGACCTCTGCCTCATTCTCAGTTCTCATTAATGGGGAACCTTCCGATTTGTTTGGTGCTTCTCGGGGACTCCGGCAAGGGGATCCTTTATCCCCTTACTTATTCATTACATGGCAGAGGGTCTTGGAAGATTTATTAAGTCTCAGGTGAGATAGGGTCTTATCCGTGGCTGGAGCTAGAACAACCTTCTCCCTTCCTACTCTCATCTTCAGTTTGTGGACGATACTGGGCTAATGGGCCTGGCCAGAATTAGTGAGGCAGTGAACTTCAGGCGAGCCTTAGACATCTACCTGAAGGCTTCTGGTCAGTGTATTAACGATGACAAATCTTCCATTTACTTCTTTAATACTCCTCAGCTTATTCGGAGCAGAATTGCTAGAATCCTTAGATTTCAGATCGGTTCTTTTCCCTTGATGTACCTTGGGATCCCTTTGGCTTTGGGAGCCCAGCAGAGAGATTATTGGTAGGGAATTTTGGATAAATTTCATAGTAGGGTTAGCCATTGGACTTACAGATGGCTATCTTCTGCTGGGAGAGTGATTCTTCTTAAGACTGTGGTGCAGTCTCTCCCCATTTATAGGTGTTGTGTGCAAGCTCCCCCGTCCACCTTTGTGCGGGAACTTGATGCTATGTCTCGGCAATTTCTTTGGTCTGGCAACCTTCTTTCCTCAAAGTGGAGCTTAGTCAAGTGGGAGTCTGTTTGCAGGCCGAAGCATGCTGGGGGCCTTGGTCTCAAGTCTATGGCTCTTGCTGTCACTGCCTTGGCTGCCAAGCTGTACTAGAGGTGGTGCAACAATCAAGATCAGGACTGGGCTAGGATTTTGACCCACAAGTATCTTCCTGGGGCTGATTGCCTCGATGTGCTACGTCTCCCTTTGCTGGGTAAAGGTTCTTGTATTTGGGATACCCTTAAGAAGGGTGCTCAGCTGATTAAGGAGGGCCTCTTCTGGATCTGTAATAGAGGCTCTGATGCTTTGTTCTGGCAAGACTCTTGGGATGGCCACCCTCCCATTCTTTCTAGTTTTCCTCAGCTTCAACCTCTGTGCCACATTTTTTCTACGGCCGGTTGGATTAAGGTGGAGCATTTTAAAACTGTCGAGCATATTGGGCAGGCGGCGGTGGCTTACTGGAAGGACCCTCAGGAGTGGCCCAAGGGGGGTTCTGAGGAGGATCGTGTTGTTCTTTCTAGAGTTTTGGAGACTAGGCTCTGCAGCTCCCTAAATGGGAGGGATGTTCTGGCTTGGAATCCTAGTCCAAAAGGTAAATTTACTGTTGCCCAAGGTTATGCCATGCTTGACAGGAACCTATATGGTCCTACTGAGGTGCACTGGTGGAAGACGGTTTGGGACAACTTCTCTTGGCCCAAATGCAATTTTTTCTTATGGTTGGTTGTTCAGAGGAAATGCCTCACTTGGGAAAATCTTCGCAAACGTGGCTTTCAGGGACCCTCTATTTGCCTTCTTTGTTCTCACAATGAGGAGTGTACCTCCCACTTGTTCTTCCTTTGTCCTTATTCTAGAGAGTTATGGCACAGATGGTGGGAGGCTTGGCATCATGGTTGTATTCATGCTACCTCCTTGATTGACTTTTGGGAAAGTTTGGGCAGACCTCCAGCAAAGTCTCCTTTCCTTCAGGTGGCCTGGTCTATTGGGCCTATTTTCATTCTTTGGAACCTTTGGTTGGAGAGGAACCGTAGAGTTTTTCGTGGTTCAAATTTGGGAAATCTTCAGTTGTGGAAGAAGATAATTAGCAGGCTTCAGGAGACTATTTCGGCTAAGTGTGACATGTCTGAAACTCGTGATCCTGGTGATCTTGACATTGCGCGGAATTTGAGCTTGGAGGATAGTAGCAGGGGTTGTTTTGCTAGCAGAAGGCCTCGTCAGGTTCAGCAAAGGGTGTGTCGTGATGGGAGGTGGATGCCTCCCCTGGTGGGGGTCCTAAAGATTAATACTGATGGTTCCTCTCGTGGGAACCCTGGTCATGCTGGTGTGGGGGGTATTGGTAGAGGTAATGATGGCGGTGTGGTTTTTGTCTTTTCTAGTTACAAAGGGCAGCATTCCAATAATTTGATGGAGGCCCTTGCTCTTAAGATTGCTGTGGAGCATGGTTGCTCTTTAGGCTGGAGGAGGATCATCTGTGAGTCAGATTCTCAGATTGTTGTGGATTTGCTAAACAACCAAAGGTTGGATGATGTTAGTTGGCAATTAGCTTCTGTGGGTAGACAGATTTTGAGTCTTTGCAGCTCCTTGGATTCTGTCTCCTTTTGTCATATCCCTAGAGAGTGGAACAAAGTGGCTGATTGTCTGGCGAAGTGGGCCTCTGAGAATGTGGGGGGCTGGGATATCAGCGGAAAGGATGACCTTTCTTCTATTTATCTAGAGACCCTAGAGAGGTTATTAGTGGAGGATATGAATAGGTAATGTTTTTGCTGGCTGGTCTGGTGGTGTTTCTTTGTTGGGTGGGCCTTTGGCCTTTGCTTTGTACTCTGGTTCTGATTGAATAAATTTTTTACCCCTTCTTTTAAAAAAAAAAAACTACCAAGGTGATTGCTACTCTTAAGACCAAGGTGATCGATCTAGAGAATAATTGGAGGGTGATGGCGAGCTTCACTGCTAAAGTGTTGCATCGTGCTACTACTTCCCTTTTGGTGTTGCAGAAGCTAGAGACCAAGATACATGGAATTGGTGTTGATTGTATGGGTGATTACAAGGAAATGTTTAAATTCCTCACTCAAGATAGGGCTAATGTTTTCCCTTAGTTTCTCTTGCTTTGTTAGTTGTTTCAAGTTTTTGATTAAGTATCATTTGTCCTCTATGAACTTTGGTTTTGGTATTAGCTGTTAATCTACTGTTAATGTGTTGTTTCTAGCCAGTGTGGGCCTTTTTTGCTTTGCCCTTTGGGTTGTTTTTGTAAAGGGATCTGGACCCTTTTTCTAGCTTACTTAATCAAAAACATTGTTCAGATAAATATTATTAGAAATTCATAAAGAAAAATAATAAATGGTGATTAAAAATAAAAATATATATTTATTTATCTTTTAAAACTTAAGATTATTTTTTATGCTTTATTGTATTATTATTGAAAAAAAATAGCTCTTCAATAAAATATAAAGTAAATAATGTAATGACATGAGCATGAAAAATGTGTATAGATAAAAATTGAGCGAACAACGATCAAGCAATGAACAATAAACTCAACCTATAACCTTCAAGAAAACGATATAGATAATAACCAATAATCAATGAATAACATAAAAACAATGAAAGCTTTCACCTAGATTGTATTGTTTCCTTGGTCTTTTGTGGATTTCTCAATGAATTGCGTACCCATGGTTGCAACAAGCGAATGTGATGATGATAATATGCCCAAAGATTCAATGTGCCCGACAATGTGTAATAATGCTCAAAGCGCTATAAGAATGCCCAAAGCTTAAATGATCAAAAAGGATTTTTGAAGAGATGAAGGGGGTATATATAGGTTTCAAGAAAGATCAATCAATGGTTGAGATAATTCAATGAAATAGATGGACAAGATGAGTTGAGGGGACATGATGAACGTGCACACGACAAGTGTCCTATTTTAAAGCTGCTTTGTTGAGTTAACTACTTGCCTTAGATAAAGATAGGATTTGATTTAATAAATTTAGAATGTTTTTTTTCCAATTTATGAGTTGGTGATAAAAACAATAATGATTAAAGCCAATTAACTCAACTTCTAAAAATAAGACTGATTGTGCACATAGAAGAAAAGAATATTTGAAAGATAAAAACAAATTAAATAAATACATTTATTTAATTTATCTTGCATGATGGAAGAAACAATAAGATATGAAGATTTAAAGCAAATTAAATAAATAAATTTATTTAATTTATTTTGTATGATGGAAGAAGAGATAAGACATAAATAAAATATTTATTTTATTTATTTTTAGAGGATAAGGTCAACTTAAATAAATTTGAATAATTTATTTAAATTTAGAGGAATAAATAGCTAATTAAATAATTAAAAATTATTTAATTGTGGATAAGAGGCAATTAAGTGATGAATTAATTAAATAATTAGATTTATTATGCTGAAGGCGGTCCCTCTATGAGGCGAACTGGCATGGCGTGGAGATCGACAGTGCAAGGCTTTCCAGGAGCATGCAAGACGATCACATGAATTTGACTGTCCATTTGTTTGTTCATAGTTTTTGTTTTGTGTCATGGGAAAAGTTGTCATTGTTGTTTTCTGTTTTCATTTTGCCGCTCACTCGTCAATGTTCTTTCCGTGCCTTTGCCACTCGCTCGCCAATGGTCTATTTACACGTTGCGTTTGAATTCAAAGGAAGGGCACATTTTTTTTGTTTAATATAATGCATTATGCTATACGGATAAACATAAAAATAGAGAATACTAGTTTCTTATAGTTTCTAACTTCATTCAATGGCTTTGCTGAGTAAAACTGCACATAACAAGACAAGATATGTTTTTGTAGAGAATTAAAATGCCTCTAAATTAAATATCTGGGTTAACGAATGTGTCCAAGAAAATAAGGTTTCTCTACTTTAGCTATAAGGAGAAACCTAGAAGACAAATTTGTCTAGAGGATAATCTAACAAATCCTTCAGGTTATCAAGAGATATATAATAATTTCAGTATATTTAATAGTTATTTAATTTTAATATTTATTATTTATTTAGTTATATATTTATATATATTTAATATTATAGTTAATTAAATATTTTATATATAGATAATAATGTAATTATATTATTGTAATATTTTTGAATTTGTTAAGAAAAAATGGGGAGAGTAGCGGAGCAATGGCGGAGGATTTCCCATGGGAATTTTTTTAGTTTGCCTCAAAATAGTAACGTTAATGGTCATCCTCTAGGTCTTCACTTGGTACTAATTGGTGCAAATGCCATCCCTATAGGGCCAAGACTCTTCGTTCGGGCTAAGGGGAAGAAGTTTAAAGAACCAGGGCGATTTGAGTTTGTTGCAGGGGAAAGGAAAATTTTTAGGGCTCCAGGAAAGCTTCATCCTCGAGGAAGCGAGCTCTTCTCGCTACCCTTAGAGGCAATAGCTTCTTTAATGGATCATCTGAAGGAAAGAGGAATAATAGCGAAATGGTGTGGTAATGGCGAACCTGTTCAGGCCATTATTGACTGGTGGAAGTCCCATTTCAAGGATAGGGTTAGTATCAAATAGATTCCTAACTCCTTTTTTCTTATTGAGTGTGAAGATCTAAAACTAAAGCAAGAAATATTGTATGGGACACCCTTATTCTTCAATGGGGCGAGCTTTCACTGCATTAGATGGGTTTTGAACTTTAATCCTTAGAAATACTCCATTAGAAAGATCCCTACATGGATAACCTTACAAGGGTTGTCGGCGGAGTACTGGGATTTGGAAGCTCTCATTCGTATTGGGGATGCCTTGGGATCCTGTGTTGGGGTTGATGAGGATTTTATAAATGGGAAGGAAGTTTCAGACCCTGGGATTTTAGTGGAGATTAATATAGGAGTTGGCATTTATGGAACTCTAGAAATACTCACTCCAAATGGAAAATGGTTGCAAAGGATCATTCCGAGTGATGGGCATATCAACCATAAATGCCTTCCTAGATATTTATGTGCGGCAGGCTATTCAAAGATTTCTTCTCCAATGATTAAAGAGTCTTCGCGGCCTGCATTTAAAAGGCTGAGTAGGAGTATTCCACACTTAGATAAAGAAGAGAGGCTTTCTTGTGGCCTCATGGAAGACTCTAAGCTTGTGGATGTTGAATCATCTCCAGAGGTAGACATAGTAAAGGAAACTCAGCTCCAGGTCTCCAAACAGATAAAGAAGTCCTTTCTCCTTTAATGGATGAGCAAAATCTAGCTCCAGAGGCAAAGGTTTAGCTCGTTCACCTTCTTAAAGAAACAAATCAACTTCAGAGAGATATCAACCTACAACTGGTTGAGTTGGGGAAAGATGAGGTTTCAGAGACACATCAGCTCACAACTAGTTGAGTTGGGGCAAGATGAGGCTGTGTTGGGCTATGGTAATACTAGTATGAGTATTCATCAAAGTCTGGTTGATAAGGAATTTGTTTTAGAAAGTCCTCAAGCTTCATTACTAGACAAAGGAGATGCAGAGCTTCAGAAACCAAGCTTGGTCTGCGAGATTTTTGGGATATTTCATGAGGAAGGGGCAGATCTTGCTTAGGAAAGGCTAGTTTCCTCAGAAGAGCATGGAATAAATGTAGCTCTCATTCATGAATTGATGGAAGAAGATGGACTTGAACAGAGGGAAAATGATCTTTTGTTCTCAAACATTGAAGAACAATATGAGCATCAAATTCTAGGCATTCAACAAATAGCTTCTAATAAAGCCATGCCGGATTTTGGAGGCCATTCAAACAAGAAGATTGGTCCGAAATCCATGTCAGAACTTAGGTATCTGGATGGGGCTGCAGATGGGCAAATGAAAATAACATCCTTATTAGATTCAGGGAAGGGCAAAACCCTTCCTTGGGAGTCATGAAAATCTTATCATGGAATGTTAGGGCCTTAATGCCCCTAACAAAAAATGCTTGGTTAAGCGTAGGATTTGCTTAACCAAAGCGGACATTATCATTCTTCAAGAAACCAAGATGCAGATAGTAGTTATGGAGTCCCTCCTATTTTCTTTCAAAAATTGGAAAGTGGTTTCAATACCTTCAGATGGCGCCTCAGGTGGTTTGGCCATTACTTGGAACTCAGCTTGAATTTCCTTTGAAATGTTGGGGGAGGGCAAACATTGGCTGGGGGGCAAGGTGAGCTTGACTTTTTCCAAATTTGTTTTCTTGCTGGGCAATGTCTATGGGCCCAACTCTTGTCATGGAAAGAAGGAATTATGGCAAGAGATAGACTCTTTTATTCATAAGTTCCCTTTACTACACAAAGTCATTGGAGGGGATTTTAATGCAACTTTGCATATTGGAGACAAAAAGGGAGGAATATCTCACCCCAAACAAACTCAGAAGGATTTCAAGGATTGGGTGTTGAGGAATGAGCTAATGGAAGTTGAATTTGAAGGTGATTCCTTCACTTGGAATAATAGAAGAATAGGATTCTGTAACATTTCAGAGAAATTAGATGGTTTTTCTTTGAAGGAGATTTGTCAACCTTCCCTCATACTTTGGTCAGTAAAATCCTTCCTTTCTCAGGTTCTGATCACTTTCCTATAAGTTTAGATATTTTGGGAGATGAGACTCCTGCAAAATCTCCTTTTAAGTTTGAAAATATGTGGTTGAAGGATGAAATTTTTTTGAGCTTGGTAGAAGGATGGTGGTCCGAAGATCAGATAGATGGTTCTAAGCTTTTCTGTTTCATATCAAAACTAAAATATGTAAAGCAAAAGATCTTGGAATGGAACATATTACATTTCAAAAACATTTTTAAGACCAAAGAAGACATAGAAAAAAATCTAGCCCAAGTGAATGCCAAGGTCATCTTAAAAGGGATGTCCCAGGACTCCTTTGTCAAAGAAAAAGAACTTTTGGCTGAGTATGAAGTTGTTCTAGCAAAAGAGGAGTTATTTTGGAAACATAAATCTAGGGAAAATTGGCTAGATGCAGGAGATAAGAATACAAAATATTTTCACAATATTACCAAACAAAAGAGGAGTGCCAATAGAATTCTTAGCCTAGAATTAGAAGAAGGTACTCTTTTACAGGAGACAAATCTCATCAAAAATCAGATTGTTGTCTACTATAAGGATCTGCTTAACAATCAGGAAGGATCCAGTAGGATAGATCAACAATCCTTTTTAGACTTAATACCCAAGTTGATAAGTGCGGATCAGAATTCTTATCTCAACAACAAGTTCTCCTTAGAGGAAGTTGAATTAGCTCTCAAACAGCTTCACCCAGATAAGGCTATAGGACCAGATGGCTTTCTAACTGGTTTCTTTCAAGTGTGTTGGTCTTTTCTAGGTGAAGAATTGACAGAAGCTTTGGAAGCTGCAAGGAATTTAGGTAATTTATTAAGAGAAGTCAACAATACCTTTATTGCTCTTATTCCCAAGAAGGAGAAGGCCTGTAGGTTGGAAGATTTCAGACCTATTGCACTCTGTAATTCTATCTACAAAATCATGACAAAGGTTTTAGCAATCAGAATCAAATAAGTGCTTAGACACATTATCTCTGAGAAGCAAATAGGGTTTGTTCTTGGAAGATCTATTTTAGATGGAGTGATTATTGTCCAAGAGGCTATTCATACTCTCTAGTGTACTAAGGCGGCTGGGATGTTGATCAAATTGGATATTCAAAAAGCTTATGACAAGGTTGATTGGAGGTTTTTGTGTAAGGTTCTGGATTCTTTTGGTTTTAACAAAAAATGGATCAACTAGATTTTTGAATGTATTGCTGGTCCTCGATACTCAGTTTTAGTAAATGGTTCTCTTGAAGGTTTTTTTGGAGCCTCACGAGGATTAAGACAGGGAGATCCAATCTCTCCTTTTTGTGTTTATCATTTTGGCAGAAGCTTTGGGGAGAGCCATAAAAAATGCTCAGCTTTTGTCACATATTGAAGGGATCAAGGTAGCAAGAAATATTAGTGTTACACATCAACAGTTTGTGGATGACACTATGTTATTTGGGGCAGCTAAGTTGAATGAAGCCAATCATTTGCTTAGGATCCTAAACTCTTATGCTTTAGTTTCAGGTCAAGAAGTCAATAAGAATAAGTTTGAAGTTTTCTTTTTTTCAACTAATCCCACTTTAGAAAGAGATATTTTGACTATTCTTAATTTCAGGAAAGGAGTTCTGCCTTGTTCTTATTTAAGTCTTCCAATTGATATAGGTGTCAGGAACACAAAGTTGTGGGATCCTCTAAAGGATTGAATGGACAAAAGGCTAGACTCTTGGAAGGGTCGGTGGTTATCATGGGCAGGAAGGCTTCTTTTGCTGAAAATAGTAATCTCCTCTCTTCAGATTTATTTTTTATCATATCTTGCCCTCTCCAACGGAATTAATCAGGAGTTAGTTCAGAAAATGCGTAAATTTTTTTGGCAAGGAAATTTTGAGAAAAACAAGATTGCTTTGATAGCTTGGGAGAAGGTATGCAAGCCAAAATCTAAAGGAGGTGCAGGTCTTAGACATAAACTGTGGCAGAACAAAGCTCTTGGAGCAAAATTGGTTTGGAAAATGCTTGAGGAGCCCAAGTTGAAATGGGTTAGAATTATTCAATCAAAATATTTAAATAGTGACAATAATTTGGATATTGTTCAAGTAACAAATCCTCCCAAAGGCTCAAGAATCTGGAATTTCTTGTTGTCTTGTAGAGACATTATCTCTAACCTTATCACCTGGGATATTCATGATGGAAATACAACACTTTTTTGGGAAGATTCTTGGGGTGGTGGTATGTGCTTGGAAAATGAATTCAATTTTGAGCATTCTAAGGCCTTTCTTAAAAACCTCTGGGGGAATAAGGTGTTAGATTATGTACTCTTTCCTCAGCAAGTCTCATCCCTAGAGTGGAAATGGAAAGATTTCTGATCTCTTCCCTTACCAAGGGATGAGATCTTGATGTTAGGCAGATTGCTTAAACAAAGGTGTTTAGTCTTCAGAAGCGGTGTAGACAGATTGATATGGGCTGGTTCTAAAACTGGAATTTTCAATGCAAAAGATGGCTATAAAGTAGCGGCAGGGTTCTCTCAAATGGAATATTTAGCTCTTCCCATTTGGCTTTGTTGGGATAAGTTATGTGTTCCTAGGGTTGGTGCCTTTTCTTGGGCAGCTCTCCAGCGGAAGATTTTGCCAGCAGAGAAGTTTAAAAAACTTGGTTTTGAAGGTCCTTCTCGGTGTGAATTGTGCAGAAATGAGGAAGAATATATAGATCATTTGTTGTTAGGCCGCCCCTTTGCTCAAGAATGTTGGAGATGGTTGTGTGCTAAGATGGGGTTGATCTCTGCTCTTCCAAATGATATAAATAGTCTTTTCCTAGGATGATCAATTAGAGCTTGATCGAGGCTTCTCAGTAGTTTCTGGACAGTGTGTCCTTTTCTCCTTATATGGGAGCTCTGGAAAGAAAGAAATAGAAGAATTTTTTTCAAATAAGGAGATGTCTCTAGTCTCCTTTCTAAATAAAGTGGAGGCAACCATTGTAGAGGTGGTTAATTGCAGGGTAGGTCAGAGCTCCAACAAAGGCTGTGCTTTTACAAATTGGGATAGTAGTATGAGATCGTCTTGGTTTGGGATTAAGATTCCTCCTCATGTTGGGGCTAGAGGGTTGGCTTCGGCATTGGATAGAAGGAAAGTGCAATGGCAACCCCCCAAAGTTGGTTGGTATAAATTAAATTTTGATGGGGCTTCTAGGGGCAATCCAAGTCCTTCTGGTGCAGGTTGTATCATTGGATCTTGGGATGGAGACATCATTGGCAAGTTAGTAGTTCCCTTGGTAGAGGACACTAACAATGCTGTTGAATTTCAAGCTTTGGGTTTGGGCCTTCTTTTTAGTAAAGACCTCCAAATTGAAAACTTTGACATAGAAGGGGACTCCTCTTTAGTGGTAAATGTTGTAAGAACAGAATCAATGTTAAATTGGAAATTAATGGCTCATTTGGAGCGAGCTTTGGACATTTTGAAGTTTTTAAAGGCATTTACCATTAATCATACCTTTCGTGAAGCTAATGGGGAGGCAGATTCACTTGCTAATGCAATAGTAGATGGTCAAGTAGTTAGGGAGTTAAGCCCTTGGTCTCGAGGATCTTAGCCTTCAGTTTCAAATGAAAATCTCAACCTTTTTTGAAAAATAATTATCAATTTTTTTGAAAGAAATGACTCTTTTTCTCTTTTTAGGGCCTCTTTTATGATTTGATCGACACAGGATTGCTCTTGGGCAAAAAAAGTTTTTTTCAAGAAAGTAAAGCCACCTTAGTACTTGGTGTACTAATTGGTTAGTACTCCATATGCCATAGGATTTATTTCCTACATGGGAAGGCAATCCCTTCATTTGTGTGGCTGACAAACTCCATCTGCCGATGGGATGTTCACTTAAGCATATCATAAATTTTGCAAATTTGGGCATTAATGGCAATGCTCTCAGACCTCTTTATATTGAGGAGTGGCCAAGGCTTTTGTCATTCATCACTAAAATGGAGACTCCCATTCACCTTACTTGCACCAAAAGACAACTTGCATTTCTTGGGCAAATTTCAGATAGTCGACTGAAGGCCTGTGCAAAGTGAAAACCAAGTGGTTCATTGATGTGGTGAAGATGGTTTTGGGTTTGCGTTTCTTATCCTCCGTGGATAGATACCGCGTCAACACAGACATCTCTTCCTGGTTCCTAGCTTCACTGTTGGACCTGGGAATGCTCGAAGGCAGATTCTTTGGTTTGCCTTCGTGAAACTTTCAAAGATGCTATTTTGGGAGATGATGTTGAGACGGCGGTATTTGTTGACCTGGCGAATGGAATTCCTTGGCACGGGAGATCTTCCAAAGTTGCTCGACCTAGAGGCAGAGGTCGTGCATTTGCCTTTCCTCACAGACCTGGATGGGCAGAGGCTTGTTACTCATCAGCTCTGGGTGATGCGAGGGATGGACTTCATTGTTCGTGCTATAGGCATGGTACGTGAAGATACCCCTCTTTGGATTTAGCTCTTCACAGTCTTCATGGAATCTAATGAATTCTACCAACAAGAGTAGCTTTGCTTGGATCCCCTGTTTTGTAAATGAATTACAGTCTATAGTCGTCAATGCATCTGCGAAAGAAAGTTTTTTGCTACTATTTGTAAGGGGCAACAACGACTAGTATATAGTTTATAGTGTTTAAACTTGGCTTTTCCACAACTAAGCCAATATTTTGTAATTAGCATATACTTGTAATTATGCAGCTAGTCTGTATTTACGATTTTTTGGATAAATATATTTTGGGCTCCCACAGCCTTCTACCGATAAAAAAAAAGTAATGTAATTATATTAAATAATATATATTAAATTAGATTTATATTAAACAATTTATATTATATAGAATAATAAATATAATTATAATATATATTTTATATAAAATAATATAATTATAATATATATTTTATATAAAATAATATAATCAAATAACAAATATTGTCTTTGTAATGAGCTTATGATTCTTTTAAGAGCCTAAACAATGTAAATATTTGTGCATTCAATGGTCCCCCATCCATGCTCTCTCAATCCATGAAAGGCTCTTAAATTGTTAGATTTCTTACAAATTAATTTCAATAATATTATAAAATATAATAAATATAAATATAATATAGATTAAATATATAAATTACATAACAAATATATATGTATTAAACATATAATATATCTAATATAAATATGTGATTTTATAATATAGTAAAATTTAAAAATATATATTTAATAATTTACATTATATAAAATGTAATAACAAATAATAAGTAAATATATTATATATTGTATATATAAAATAAATATATTCAATTTAAATATACAATTTATAATATAATATTAAATTAAATTCATTTTCAAATCTAATTTATCTTGTTTATTTTATTATATTATCTTACCTCTCTCATAATGCTATTATTTTTTATGTCACAATCTACTCAAGACCCTAATCTTCCTTTGAGAAGGGGTGCTTATCTTAACCCTACTATTGCTACTCAATCCAATGAAAATGAAATATTTATGATGCTCATTATGAGAACCACTTTGATCACCAAAAAGATTATGACCATGATGCTCATGTTGCCAAACAAGATCTTACTCTTACTAGCCAACTAATTTTTGATGAACTTGCTAATGATGAATCTCTTCAATAATTTATCATCCTTTTGCACTAAACTTTAATAAATGCACCTCTTGGCATATATATTCTACTTGGCATTGGATTTTTCGTAGTCTCTTCTAATAGTGTTCATCCCATCCTTCCTCTTCTTTCGAGCCTCATCATACCACTTCTACTAGTTCCATAGCTACTACTACTCCTATTGTCAGTCTTAGCTTTGTCCCCACCATTTCCATACCTACCTCAAGTGATCCCATCCCCCTAATGTGCCACCTACATATCATCCTTATAATTGCATACCTACTAGTGTCATAACTTCTACCCAAGTGTCTCACACCATCCATCATTCCCAAACTATGTCTCACATACCCTCCTTCCCAACCTATGTCTTATATTAACCCTCCTTCTCATCCCATTTTCACCTCATCTCATCATCTAACACGACCATTAGCCCTACCGCTAACTTGGAATAAGACAAGGGAGAAAGAGATAAAAGTGAGAGACAAAGAGGGGTGAATAGAGAGAGATGGGGAAAATAGAGAGATATGTGAGATGGAGATATATATATATATATATATATATATATATATATATATATATATATATATATATATATATATATATATATATATAGAGAGAGAGAGAGAGAGAGAGAGAGAGAGAGAGAGAGAGAGAGAGAGTTGATGGAATGATTAATTCAATGGTAGGTTTTGATCTGATAATAGGTGGAAGCCCCTGTAATAATCTAATAGACAACAACAGGAACATAAGGGATGGGCTAGAGGGGAAGCATTCCTCTATTTTCTATGAATTTCTATGGATTGTGAATTATCTAAGGCATGTAATGCATTTTAGTGTAACTTAACAGAATAATGAAACCTTCATTTTATACTAATCTAGACTTCAATAGATTATAAATTCCTTATTTCTCATAGCCAAGTTCCCACCCAAATTGAAGAGGCTACCAAAAAGAGTATTGAAAATGTTTGTATTGGTTGGATTGGAGTTCCAAATCACCTTGTGGGTTGGTAGTGGAATCTTAAAGAGTTTGAAAATATGCTTTTTTTATTTGAAATAAAAAAAATTGTGATATCTTAATCAATCCAAGATAGAGACAGGGATAGAGCTAGGGGGATAGAGAGACAAAGAGAAATAGAGAGATATAGATTAGTAGTGGAATATTAAAGAGTTTGAAAATATGTTTTTTTTCTTTGGAATTTTCTCCTAGGAACTCAAATATTGTGAGCGTAGAGACCTAAACATTTTTGTCTCATCTTAATCGGATCTCCTTTTGCCTTGCATATTTAATTATATAAAGAAATACAGAGCTAGAGAGAGATAGTTAGAGAGAGATAGTTAGAGAGAGATAGTCACAGAGAGACAGATCTGGGAGGGAGGGAGAAAGAGTTAGAGAGACAAACAAATAAGTGGAGAGAGAAAGGGGGAGAGAGAGGTGACAAAGAGAGATAGGTAAAATAGAGAATGAGATAAAGATACATATTAGGAGATGCTCAATAACCCCATATCCACCAAGGCTTAATATCCTTTGCAAACACAAAATCTATAAGGGATCCATGTTGGCTAATTTTCACAACATCAAGATAATTGTTCCCGCCACTTCTGTGGTGCATGTAAGGTACCTCATGTTTGGAAATGTGTAATCTGTCTCTCATTCTAGAAAGAAGATTAGCTATTGTATTGTTCTTTCCTTTAACATACTCTATATCAAAATCATATGCTTACAACTTACATACCCACTTTTGTTATTGATCATTCAAATCCCGTTGGCCAAGAAAGAACTTCAAGCTATTATAATCTCTTTTGACAACAAATCTTCCACATACCAAATACTTGTTTATTTTAAAAACTATATTTTTTTTAGGGTATCGATCTAGAAAAAAATGACCTTGTGGGTCGGTAGTGGAATCTTAAAGAGTTTGAGCAAGGCCCACCATACTTTTAGTTTTACTGTGTATAGTATACCAAAAGGTGTATGGACTTGAACCATATCCTTATTTATGTATGATGTTGAACTAAAATTTGTGGATTCAAAGTACCTTTCAATTTCAACTGGAGAACATGATTACATGCATAACTTTCCTATGAATAATTATTTCCAAATTTTACCTTTACCACCCATGAAAATTGAAGAGACATTTCCTAAAACACAAAATCATTAGCCATCATGGGATTGCAAAACTAAGCTTAACTGCATAAACATAGTGGCAAAAAGTGTTTTATTGTGTGATAGACTTGGGGCTACAATCAAGCATTCTAATGGAAAACCCTACATTAAAGATCAAGGTATGGTACTTTTACAATGTAAATAATGGAACTTGGTATGGGTTGGTCCATATCATCAAGTTCCATTAGAGCCTCATGAAATGGTACTTCTCATACCAACGATAAAGAAAAAGGAGAGTGGATTTCTATTGGTAGTTCCATGCCAACAATCCAAAGATGACATGAAATTTACTAGAGAAAAGCAAGATGATTCAAATAATCATGCCCATCCATTCTACCCTATACCTTCATCTATACAAGTGGAAAGCAAGGAGAACTTTTGGATTGACATTTTCTAGCTATATTGGCACCTTAGAATGAATAGCACTTGCACATTTGAAAGTGTATTCATTGCCTACATGTATCAAATGAAATGCTAGGATTGAGTAGCAAAAGCCCACAATTTTTGTTACATGGCGGAGATTGCTTGCTTATGTTGTATGTAGGTGGTGATACTCGTGGCAAAGGTTAAGGTTGTGGATCCGTTGACCAACAGAGATGGTGCTCCAAAAATCTTTATTCAATTGGTGACAGTGAGCTCTCAACAACTAGAATTATTCGCTTCCAATGCTACATAATGACATGGGCCATAAGGATACAATACAATCATCATTCACTTAAAGATATGACAATTGAACTTCCACAACTCTTCGGCATACCCATTGCACACCAAGGTGCGATTGCTAGTTTAATTAATGTGGATTTGAGGAATTTGAAAGGGAAATGATTAAATTAAATAATTAAAATTATTTAATTTAGAAGAATAAAGTGGAATTTAATGAAATTAATTAAATAAATAGAATTTATTCAATTAATGTTAGAATTAGGGGAATTAGAAGAAATTGATGAAATTAATTAAATAATTAGATTATTTAATTAATGTTAATGCAAGTGATTTAGGAGGAATTGATGAAATGCAAGTGGTGATATGCGAAGGTCATTTTTGGGTGTCTACATTTTGCTCGTCTTTGATACAATGCAATTTATAATGTTGTTTCAAAGAAAACAATTATAAAGATATGATACAATGCCCCGATGTAACTGGCGTAGGATGCCCCCTCGAAAGGAAAGATAGGAAAGTAATAGAAGGACTAGGTTGACTCGTGACTAGAAGAAAGGGATAGCGACACAGCATAAACAAACTAAGAAAGACTAGATTAGATGTTTGAAGGCTAACACAAATGGAGAAATAAGCTGACACAAAGAAAAACTAGAAAATGGGAGGGAAAAATTAGGGTTGGGACTTTATAAATAGGGTCCAAGGGGTCACTCAACCCATTTTTGCACTCAAACTTCATAGATTTCATAGCTAATTGATTTCTAGTGGTTAGGTTGAGAGCTAAGAGCTTAGAGGAGTTACTTGACTTGCAGAGATGTCGATTCCAGTGCACAAACATCGAGGCGAGGGCGTGAGGACCTGCGGGCGATCAACGGGAGCAACAATAGCAGTAAGTAGCTTCAAACCCATGTTTAAGTGCATTTATTAGGTCATTTCATGCAGTAGTTTAGGATTTTTGCCAAAGGTGAGTCATTAGGAAATAGGCGCTTATGGTGTTTTTTGATGCACCTTTGCAAAGATAAAGCGCCTTTGAGGCACACAACTATGCCTTTGGCACTTGTGACGTGCCTTTAGCAGTTAGAAACTAGGTCAGGTTTTTGAAGCGCCTATGGACTATAGTAATGTGCCTTTGGCACGCAATGATGCGCATTTGGTAGAGATAAAAAGGCGCCTATGGCGCGCAGAAATGCGCCTATGGAAAAGTGAGGCACGTTTGGCTTAGATTACGTTTTTTACCAATTTGAGTTAGCAAAATAGGTTTTGACCTAGGTTGACTAGGTTTGACTTTGCCTTGACTTGGTGTTTGATAGTGGTTTACCTAGTGTTTGACTGAGATTGACTTGGATTGACTAGGGTTACTTATGTTGGTAAGTGGGTTTTGATTAAAGCATGTGCAAAGGATAACAAGTTTGAATTGTGGATGCAGGTCGTCCTATCTCCGCTGACTTCGAGAGAGACACTTCGTGGATGTGGCCCAGGTGGTCCAGTTGGAGTGGGAGGAGGATGTCTTTCTAGAGGTGATGGGATTATGGCACATTGCCCACCTGACACCAGTTAGGGCTAACATATCGTTGATGACTACTTTAGTTGAGAGATGGTACAGTGAGACATGTTCCTTTCATTTCCCTACTAGCGAGGCTACTATTACTTTAGAGGATATATGGTGCATCCTTCAGATTCTGATACACGACACCCGAGTTGACTATGACATAGAGTGGGATGAAGATGGACTGAGGGAGGTATTTATGACTCTTGACCTCGACGTTCGAGAGCATGAGATCAGGTGGGGATGCGTGTGGGGACTCTATGACAGGATCCAGTGGATTGTGGTTGCATTTATTAGAGGATTCTTAGTGTTAGACAGACACTCCAGGGGATTATTTATTGGATGGGGTATAGTTCTATCAGGGATGTTCACTCACGACATCAAATATGCATGGGGGCCCTGCATTCTAGGTCAGTTATACCATGACCTTCATGACTGTGCTTACAGATCTGGGTTGATCTTGTCAGTAGGTGTTACATTATTACACATATGGGCTTGGGAGCACATCTCAGTCATGAGACTAATTTCTCCTCACTATCGAGAGGAGGTGAGCCATTTATTTATCTATATGAGGGTGCACTGACACAGCGGTGACTTGGTGCACTGGCATATTGGAGGAGACAGATCGATGAGATGGATTCTTTGTATGGAGGCCATGGCACGACTGTGAGTCATGGGAGGATGATGTAGAGCAACTCTTGTACTACAGGTGGGCCAAATATTTGTTTGGACGCAATGTTTACACCATTGAGAGGTACTTTCCAAAGAGGGTGCTACAGTAGTTTAGACTGCCTCAGCCAAAGCTAGTTGGAGATGCGATGTATGCACGAACACAGAGAGAGGTTCCCAAATGGGGACCAAAGATTGTGGGTGTGACAACATTGGTAGAACTGAGGGGACTTGCCCCAGTTGTTTGGGATTGGATACTTGGAGAGGTCGATCCAGGTACTACTCCTGAGTATGATGCATACTGGCGATAGCATAGGCCAGTGAGATTTATAGTTCCTGGGGTAGCTGGCACAGTGGATGAGGTAGTGAGCCTAGGTCATGAGGTAAAGATTCACATAGCCATGAGGAAAAGGAGGAGACAGGCGCAGGTACAGGGTCATGATGGCAGTTAGGGTGAGCAGGATTAACCTAATGCCTAGATGGTAGATGTGGGGGCTCTGCAGCAGGTGGAGACAAAGCTAGAGCAGGCACGACAACTGCTATAGGAGGAGACTGTGAGGCAGACACGCCTAGAGTTGAGATTCATCCGTATGAGGAGAGAGAGGGATTCTACCTGTGGTGATGCATGACAGGCAGAGGCATAGCTCTAGGCACAGGTAGCAACAACACCACCACCACTAGTGGATGACGGGGTTGTGGCTAGGCTTACAGCAGAGAGAGATGTCTCCATATAGGTGAGACTAGCAGCATAGGCCACACTCCAAGAGTGACCAGAGAGAGATATGGCGAGATTAGCACTGGGGATAGAACAAGTCACCATGATACTAGTAGGAGAGCTGAACCATGTACAGGGTGAGCTGACTCGAGTACAGGGGGAGTTGGCTACTACAGGTGTTGGGATTAGGTGTGTCATACACCTTGCAAGTTCTAATATTTGAAATATTTATTTATTTGTATTTTGGCAATTTGTTTTTTTATCACTTAGTGTCATGGAAGTTGCTAAATGCAACTATGAAAACTTGTAAGGTGTGTAAGAGTTGCTAAAATGGAAAGAGCTTGAAAAAGGAAATTACAATTGGAAACTTTAAAAGCAAGATTTTAGGAGATTGCAAAAGCATGATTTTAGGAGCCAAAAATGGAGTGCCATATTTGGAGAGTCAGTTATGATTTGAGAAACTTTCTATATTACGGTGGATTTGATTCTCCATGACTAGGCATTGTAACTCATGGTTTTGAGTTTCCATTTTGGTGGTTTCTTGTATTGGAACTCCTATAAATTGAAGGCTTGAGGAGAAGTTTGTGAGGAGAGTTTTATGCAGGGTTATGCTATTAATTTTTCCTCCAGAAGAGCAAGATGTAAATCTCCATGTTAAGGCTTTGAGCCTGCAAGTGTATTGTAACATGTTTTGTTGTTGCAGATTAATACATTGGTTCGATGCTTTAGAGTGTGGGGTTTTTTACTCGAAAGGGTTTTCCTTGCGTATATTGGTGTCTCTTCTCTCCTGTCTATCTTTCTTCTATTATTCTTCTTTTATGTTCTTAAAGTGTTAATTTACATGCCGTTATGTTGCTGAAATTTTCTTATATCTATAAGCTATATTATCTTTCCTCTAAGGGTTAATGTGATGGGAAATCAACTATGTTTGTTTCCGCTTTAAGGGCATAGTAGTATGTGCTTGCATCAAGCTATTAAATATTTGTTTAAGAAAAATACAGGATGTTATAAGGTGCATGCTAGGTTCTCTTTTCCCTTTCAATTGGTATCAGAGCTATGGTGGTTCCATGGTTGCATGAGATTGCATGTGTTGGTTCCATGGTGTTTAAGGTTCTGGGTATTTCTTCTGTTGTGATTTCTTAGCCTGGCAAGCTTGAGGGAATATGTAGGAAGGAATTGGCTGATTATTAATCTGTGTTTGAGTGGAGTATTATGGAGTTGATCATGTGGTTACATTCAATATGATATTGATCTAGAGCTCCTGTTTGATAGTATGTAATAACCCTCATGCATGGTGGTTATGTTGTTTCATTCTATGGTCATTTGCAACAAAGTATTCATGTTGGGTGTTTATTCTTGGCTCCTTGATCACATGGAGAAACTTGGGTTGTCACGACTATGGTTTAATGTGCTTATGTTGCACCCTTGGTTTTAGACCCCGGCATTGGAAGGCATTGTTTTGTTAACCTCAAATGCATGTAGGTTGTGGAGTTGATCATTGGATGATCTGAAAGCTTCTGGAACAACCTAGCTCCTTCGTATGCATGTACATGGTGGTGGTTGTGGAGTTGGCCTACAAGTGAGCCTAAAGTTCTTGGACCTCTTCTTCATTTTGGTGGTTGTACTTACATGTCTCAATTTTATATTAATTTGATCTGAGGGTTTTGTAGATTTTCTATTCAAAATCTATGGTTATGCTTATCTGTGTTATTCCATTGTTCTAGTATAGTTGTTATGGTAATTTTATAGACTTGTGGGTCTTCCAGATGATAAGTGGATATGGATTTGCATGTATGTCAGTGATATGGTGGTTTTGCAAGTTTTACATGGTTAATCAAAACTTGTGGTTTTGTAGATCAGTGAATAAACTATTTTTTAGATTATGATTCCTTGGGGGTGTTTCTGGATGTAAGATAGTTACAGGTTTGCATGTATGCTTCGTGCATGGTGTGAGGAGGTTTTTAGCTTTCTCCATGTGGAGATGTTGGTATGTGATTAGTCACTCATCATTTCTATAGTATTTGCTTGATGGGTTCCTTGACTATGGTTGCTCATATGTGGACTTGTTTGGCACATCAAATCTATGGTTGATTGGTGTTTGAGTCTTGTGGTCTGCATGTTATCTTCTTGTTATCTCAGTTTACAGGTTACTAATGTGATGATGAGTTTGAATGTTTTGGATCTACGAGTTATGCAATTTTGTGGGCCGATCACATATTTGATTGCAATGGGATGACTCAGATGTGGACTGCCTATATCCACAAGATTGGTTCAATATTTATGCAGACTTTGTTAGTTGGCCTTGTCTATGGTCATTTGTGCATTGGTATGTTGCATTGGGATGAGAGGATGGATGATTAGAGTGCCTGGATAGTTGGCTATTGGGACTTGTAGCATGTTTATCATAATGCCTTGATAAGCTCGATATCATAGTTTCAATAGGAGCTTTGGCAGTGATGTGGATCTATCACTTGGTGATGGATGATCTTCTATAGTGGTTGTATGTGTCATGCTAAGACTTTTCAATTATGATTCTTATATGCTATGAAATTATTTTGACATCTTGAGTTCCATTGTTAGAGAATAGTTATCTTCATGTGATTGGAGATGGTATTGTTCCATGACGGATTCTTATTTTTAAGATTTGAGTTTTGGCATGATGGTGCCCCTTTGGCAAGATATGATCATTGGAGCAAGAAGTGATCTCCCAGGAGGAGATGTTAGATCATGATGTCATGTGTGTTCCTGGATTTTGCAGACGTGCAGTGGGAGCTTTGATAGTGGTCTGGTGAAGTTCTCTTTGGTTTTGAGTATTAATCATTTTCTTGAAGCTTCATGATTTTGCAGGATGCATTTGAAGTTGGCATGTACTGGTTGATGGATGCTCATGGATACTAGAGAGACTTGAGGTGAGGCTAGAGATCTCTTGTTGTGGGGATCATGTGTTGGAATGGTGAAATTTCAGCAGAAAGACCGAGGAGCCTTTCACCTAGGTATGTACATGAGTTCATGTTTGAACTTGAGAGGAGATTATTCTTGGAGAGAGTCTATGAGGCTCAGTGTATCTCAGTGGATCATTCTCATTCCCCACTCTCAGTTCACTCGGTAGAAAATGATCTGATAGGTATTGCCCATGTTATTTTAGATTCATTTTGTTTTATGCTTTGATTTCTCATGGATATGGATCTTGAGCTATAGTTTCTAGTTCTGGAGGGTTCATTTGAGGAGTACTTAGCATGGTAATCTCCTTAGGTATATGGTTTGATTTATGAGAAGTTTTGGAGATGTTATTGGACTAAATTCCTATTTGTGGAATGAATCTTTTAAGTTTGATCTTCCTTGGTTAGACAAGCTTACATCCTTTTTTGGTTATTTGAGATATATATGTTTCATTTGATCTTTTGAGATTGAACAGTTAGGTGTTGTTAAGGCTTTTCAGTTGGGATTTTGTGAAGGAGATCTTACTTGACACAACTTAGCACTTGGTGGTGTTGGTAGAAGGACATGATATGGTTTGTAGTTTCTCTTTATGGTCTCATGTTTCTTCCTAAAGGTTCTTATTCATCTAGTATGATCACTAGTTTTGTGGTCATCTACTGTTGTTGTACTTTATTGTTTTTTTAGCAACAACATGTGTTCTTTTAATGTATATCATTTGAGATGTGGAGAACTTGGGAGAAGTGGAGGAGATCAAAGGTGAGAGAGTGAGCAGAAAATTGTTTGTGGAAGTATGCTTTGTTTTGTAGCGGGTTGGTTGCAGTTTGCAGATCATTGTGATTGTTCTTTGTATTACATGATTTGATTATAAAGCCACACTTTGATGTAAGTGCTGATTGGTAGACTTTGAGTTGCTTTGGTTGGCATTGCTCATGTAGTATGATTCCTAGGATGTATATGTTTCATTGGACTGCAATATCAAGGGTCTTCATATTTTTTGCACATCAATGGTTTTGGTGTGTTTGTTATCATGGGAGATGGTAACTTTGAGCAGGACATGGATTATACAGGGATGAAAGCTACAATATGGGCTAGATATGTCATGTGCAAAAGTTCTATCAATGGTGGATTTTTTAGTTGGATATAAACAACTAGCTATGGCTGTTGTTCTAACTGTTCTGGGCATTCGTGCTTGATCTTATTTTGGAGGTGTTTGGACTTCAGAGTTGTGTTCTGGTAACGGGTTTAAAGCTGGATACATTGGTGTGTCTATGTGACATTTAGTGTTTCATCATGTTTTTGGAATTCTAATCTTTTTGTCATGTTGGTGATCACTTGGAAGATGTTATAGGTGCTTCTGTAAAGCTCTTGAGCATAGTGGAGTTCAGTTGAGGCAGTATGGTAACCTTGGTTGTTCACAGATTGGTTGTGTTTCCTTTGGCTCTTGCAAGGTATACAACAAGTGGGAGAATGTTGGGATTAGGTGTGTCATACACCTTGCAAGTTCTAGTATTTGAAATATTTATTTATTTGTATTTTGGCAATTTGTTTTTTATCACTTAGTGTCATGGAAGTTGCTAAATGCAACTATGACAACTTGTAAGGTGTGTAAGAGTTGCTAAAATGGAAAGAGCTTGAAAAAGGAAATTACAATTGGAAACTTGAAAAGCAAGATTTTAGGAGATTGCAAAAGCATGATTTTAGGAGCCAAAAATGGAGTGCCATATTTGGAGAGTCAGTTATGATTTGAGTAACTTTCTATATTACGGTGGATTTGATTCTCCATGACTAGGTGTTGTAACTCATGATTTTGAGTTTCCATTTTGGTGGTTTCTTGTATTGGAACTCCTATAAATTGAAGGCTTGAGGAGAAGTTTGTGAGGAGAGTTTTATGCAGGGTTATGATGTCAGTTTTTCCTCTAGAAGAGCAAGATGTAAATCTCCATGTTAAGGCTTTGAGCCTGCAAGTGTATTGTAACATGTTCTGTTGTTGCTGATTAATACATTGGTTTGATGCTTTGGAGTGTGGGGTTTTTTACCGGAAAGGGTATTCCCCGCGTATATTGGTGTCTCTTCTCTTATGTGTATCTTTCTTCTATTCTTCTTCTTTTATGTTCTTAAAGTGTTAATTTACATGTCGTTATGCTGCTGAAATTTTCTTATATCTGTAAGCTACATTATCTTTCCTCTAAGGGTTAATGTGATGGGAAATCAATTATGTCTGTTTCCACTTTAAGGGCATAGTAGTATGTGCTTGCATCAAGCTATTAAATATTTGTTTAAGAAAAATATAGGATGCTGTAAGGTGCATGTTGGGTTCTCTTTTCCCTTTCAACAGGGTGCGAGGTTGAGTACTATAGAGGTTTGTATTATGGGGCCATGCCAACAAAGCAGCGCCAACCTAGCTTTAGAGATTGGAGCAGATCGGGGGCCTCATCCTCACAGAGATCAGGATCTTCAGTGATGAGGCCTCTAAGGAGATCACATGGAGGGGGACCATCTGGTGGGGCGCAGGGATCACAACAGCCTGCAGAGAGCTCTACGCACAGTCGAGGCTAGCACATTTTGTGTACATATCTATATCAGTTTTGTATCAGCAATGTATTTATTTTGATTACGATTCCTATGAGCATCTGATGTACATTTTGACGGCTCATGATAGCCACGTTGTATTATATCTTTCATTTTTTATGTACATGATGTATATACTAGACATTACTATTTTTTTAATGACCTTTGATGATGATGATATATATATATATATATATATATATATATTAGATATATGTGATGATCTATGATTCATGAGATGTTATGGATGTGCACATGTTTATGATGATGATTTATTTCTATATGCTATGGATGTACATATGCTTATATTTAATGACATGTTATGAGATGTTTTATGGATATGATGACATATATTGTGATTATGGATTCATGTGATGTTTTATATGCTATGGATGTATCATGATGATATGTATGTGCTTATAGATGTATGGATGAGATGATATTGGACTTATGATGATGGATTTATGTGATGAGATATGTTATGATGTTTATGATTATGATGCCTAACATGTATGGTTTTGTAGGTATACAGAAGACTGATGATGGATAGAAGAAATGATATAGACTAGAAAGTGAGATAATTGATCGATCTTTGTATGAAAACTATATGTTGATTTTGGATGTATGGAAGGGTGTATGGATAGGATGTTGCAACGGTTACAAAAACATTTATAGAGAGAAATCCTTATTTTTGATATAGCACGTGGATAGTATGCCCCCATGGTATAAAAGACCAAGGTGTTGATATATCCAATGCGAGGACGTTAACTCTACAAACACATGGTTTGACCTTATATCTACTAGACATAATATAACCTTGTTGGATATGTGAATGAGCAATAGTCTTAGCATAAAATAAACTTAATACACATAAGGCCTTTATAGAACCTTAAATGCAAAAGAATATTAATATGAAAGATATTAAGTTTAACACAAACAAGATAAATATTAGTTGTAGTAGGGTAATAAGAACATCCCACAAACACAGCATACGAAAGCAATGACTATGCCGTAATCCATACTGCATCGCAACATACCAAGATATAGAAAAATCAAGGTAGTCTTGACTAAGTATTAGAAAGGAACAAAAGATAAACCAAAAATAAAATTGACTGACTAACAAAACAAACACATAGCCAACATATTCTCTTGTCAAAGAGGTTGCTCATGATAGATAGGTAGATGAAGCCTTATTGTAGGAAAGATATATCTATTAAAGGTTGTTGATCTAATCTAGGATAGATGGATTGTTGTAGCAGATGTGGCAAGAGGTATGTAGGATAGCGTGATGCGTCATTAGTAGTCTTTTTGCTTTGGGTTTGATAAGTAGTTGAGCTTTCAAAAAGATGCATAGTTCATTTTCTACTTGAGTTAGTCAAGTCGAGGTGGTAGGATGGAGAGTGATAAATGGAAGACGAGAGATGGAAGTGTTGATGGATTGGGATGAAGAATAATGGATCGTATGCGCCTAAGTACTGGATAATTCCTTCCTATTCTAGACTGCCTACATACCCTGTATCCACGGGATCAAGGCACATTATGATGAAGATGATTATGATAATATGTAGTTCTGGCTAGTGATGATGTGGGATCGTGTGGGAGTGAAAGATAGGTAGGATGAGTAGTTATAGATGGATGAAGTGAGATATGAAAATGGTTATGGATGCATCTTATGGCCTAAGTACTGGATACTTCCTTCATATTCTAGACTACCTACATACCATGTATCCACGGGATCAAGGCACATTAAGATGAGAGTGATGATGATATGTAGTTCTTGTTGATCTGATGAGATGGGGTAATGATTGATGATGACAATTTTTTTTGGATTTTCTAGTTTTCTAAATGTTTTTTTTGGGATTTTGTGATTTTTTAAATGTTTTTGGGATTTTTATGGGTTTTTTGCTTCCTATTGTAGAAGGATCCATTCCTAGACATAGGTTAAGGAAACATGCCCCCATTCAGGTAGAATTTTTATTATGGATGATGATGGATGAACCAACAAAGGATGAACTGATGCTAGATAATGTTAATGGATGAACTGACTATGGATGATGCTAAAGGATTAATTGACACTGACAATTCCCAAGTCATGATAGATGGGAAAGTGGAAATGTAAAGTCAATATGGATGGATGATGGTTTTAGTATGAAATGAGATGGATGTACGACTTAATAGATGGTGGATCCTAACTCTACACATAGTGCTTGTTTGCTAGGTTTTCACTATGGTACTTATCCAAGGTGCATGTTTACCAGGTTTTCACTAGAGGACGGATTATTTTTGGATTTTTCTATTTTTATTTTTTATTTTTTTGGGTTTTCTATTTTTTGGATTTTTTTGGATTTTCTAAGGATACTCTAAGGATCAAGCATAAAACCTCTTAAGGTGAACACTGTTGATGGGTTCATCCAAGGGAATGCCTTCAGGTGTTGACAAAGTATAAGCTCCTGATCCATAGATTGTTGTGACAACATAAGGACCCAACCAATTTGGTTCAAACTTGCCCTTCTTGTCTCTATCCTATTGGTTGTGTTGATTTTCTTTAATGACAAGATCACCTATCTGAAACCTTTTTTCCTTGATCTTCTTATTGTAGTTACAACAGAGGCAATTTTGATAGACATGAAGATGGTTTAGTGCTGCAAGACGCCTCTCATCTAGTAACTCTAGCTCAGCTAATCTTAAAACTTTGTATTCTTGTCCATCAATCAGGTGCTGCATAGATACTCTGAGAGATGGGATATCGACCTCGATGGGTAAAATGGCTTCAGTACCATAAATTAAGGAATATGGTGTAGCACCAATTGGTGTTCTGATACTTGTGTGATAGGCCCATAAAGCAGGGTTGAGTTGTAGGTGCCAATCACAACCAGCTTTATTGATAGTTTTCTTTAGGATTTTGAGAATGGTTTTGTTCGAGGCCTCAACTTGGTCATTTGACTGAGGATAATATGGAGTGGAAAAGTGATGCTGAATATGGTATTGTGTGCACAAGGCACGAACATCTTGATTCTTAAATGGTCGACCATTATCAGTTACTATGGCTTGGGGAATCCCAAATGGGCAAATGAGGTAATTTAGGATAAACTTGGCTATTTTCTTGTCAGTGATATAGGTCATGGGAATGGCTTCCACCCACTTCATAAAATACTCAGTGGCAGAAATGATAAACTTATGGCCGTTGGAAGAGGATGGATGGATTTTACCCACGAGGTCGAGTCCCCACTATGAAAAAGGCCATGAAGTTGCAACAAGTTGTAGCTCATGTGCTGGTGCATGTATGAGGTCCCCATGCTATTGACATTGGAGACATGTCTTGGTAAAATGTTGTGCATCTTTTTCCATTGTGGGCCAATAGTAACTTGTACGTAACAACTTCTTAGCTAAGTTAGGCCGGTGGAATGTGCTCCACAAATACCTTCATGTACATCTCTTAAGGTAGTGTTATCTTCATCTGAGTTAAGACACTTAAGAAGGATACCATTGAGACTCTTTCGGTATAGGGTATCACCTAGAATAGTGAAGCGAGAGGCTCGACGGATGAAGGTTTTACGTTGGGTATTGGATAGTTCAAATGGAAAGGTACCATGACGGAGGTATTCATAGATATCTTCATACCAAGGGGAGTTGGGACCAACAAGTTCGCATATAATTTCTATTGATGAACATCAATGGCTGGTATCAACAACTGCTCGATCAGGAATTCACATCGTTGAGTGTTTGTAGGCATATCCACAAGTGATCCAATAGTAGCCATAGAATTTGTAGCTTTATTATATACCCTTGGGATTTGTTCAAAAGAGATGCTAGAGAAATGTGGCTTGTATGTATCAACCAATTGCTTGTAGGGTATCAACTTGTCATCTTTTGTTTGGTACTCATCAGTGACTTATTTGATAACTAGTTGAGAATCCCCATAGACTTGAAGTTCTTTGATATTCCATTCGACTGCTATATAGAGACCTGTAAGGAGTGCTTCATACTCGGCAATATTGTTGGTGCATGGAAATGCTAACCAATATGATTTTGGAATATAATCATTCTGAGGTGTGATAAATAGGATGCTGACCCCTAAACTATGTTGTGTGTAGGAACCATCACAGTATAATTTCCATTCCACTGAAGTAGTAAGAGTGAATATCCCTTCATCTGGAAAGTCAGAGATCAAAGGGTTTACATCTGTCACTGGAGCTTTTGCTAGTTGGTCTTCAAGAACTTGTCCCTTGATAGCTTTCTGATCAATGTACTCTATGTCAAATTCGCTCAGAATCATGACCCATTTAGCTAGTCTACCGGTGAGGGCTGCCTTGGATAAAAGATACTTCAGTGGATCAATCTTAGAGATGAGGTTGGTGTGTTGGTTTAACATGTAATGTCACAAATTTTGGGAAGCAAACACTACTACTAAACATGCTCTTTCCATAGGAGTGTAGTTGAGTTCATAACCAACCAATGTGCGACTGATATGGTAGATGGCATGTTCTTTACTTAACTCATCATGTTGTGCAAGAAGAGCACCTAATGCTATAGATGTAGTAGAGACATATAGGAGCAAAGGTCTATCAGGAACTAGTGGTACCAAAACTGGTGGTGTAGCTAGATACTCCTTGAGTTGATCAAATACCTGTTGACACTCGCTATCCCATCGAAATGAGACATCTTTGCAGAGCAAGTGTTGAAATGGTTGACATTTATCTACTAGCTATGAATAAACTGTCTGATGGACTGTAATCACCCTTGAAGGCTCCTTAATGCTTTGAGATTTTTGGTTGGAGGAATTTCAATAACAACTTTGACTTTAGCTGGATTCACTTCAATTCCTCTGTGAGATACAATGCACCCCAATAGTTTCCCTAAAGTAACATCAAAGACACGTTTCTTAGGATTTAGCCTTACTTGATACTTCTCTAGTCTATCAAATATCTATTCTAGAATTTGTAGATGATTTGCCCTAGAAGATTTGCCTAATATGTCATTGACATAGTCTTCCATTATAGTATGAAACAAGTCATGGAATATCACTATCATTGCTTGTTGATATGTAGCTCCTGCATTCTTGAGATCAAAAGGCATGACTTGCCAATAGTAGGTACCTCAAGGACATGTAAAAGTTGTTTTGTGTTGGTCTTCTAGAGCTATCATGATCTGATTGTAACCAGAGAAATTGTCCATTAGAGAAAGCATCTCGTGACCTGCTGTCAAATCCACTATGATATCTATGTTGGGAAGTGGAAATTCATCCTTGGGACATGCTTTATTGAGATCTCTAAAGTCTATGGATATGCAGATGCCCCCATTCGATTTAGCTACAGATACCAGGTTAGAGACCCACTCTGTGTAATCAATAGGCCTTATGAATTTTGCATCTAGCAATTTCTCAAGCTCCGCTTTAACCAATAGGGATATTTGTGGGTGCATCTTGCGAAGATTTTGTTTTACAAGTTTGGGATTGGGAGATACAACTAGATGATGAACAACCAGTGAAGGGTCCAATCTAGGCATGTCAGCATATGTCCAAGCAAAATTGATGGTCCTTTGTAAGAAGAATTTGATGAAATCCTTCATCTCTTGTTCTAATAAGGAAGCTGCTAGGAATGTGAGTTTAGGGTTCTGAACTGTGCCAAGGTTCATCTCTTTTGAGTCTTCCACTAAGAGAGTTGGTTTTTCTTGATACTTTGTTGGTGGTGGAAGGTCAAATCCTCCATCCTCAGGTGCCTCAGAGAGGTTTTCACCGTCGGATACGTGTTTTATTTTTACCGTTTTGATTTTGTGGAGGTTGAGGTGGATTAGTATAAGAATATTGACTTTAGGAATGTTGAGGGGGTGTGATGTAGGTGTTTTGAATTTGGGAATGTTGAGGTGGTGTGATGTATGTGTTTTAAGTTTGGGAATGTTGAGGGGGTGTGATGTAGGTGTTTTGAGGAATGGATGTGTGGACTTGTGACACTTGGAGAGAAGTACCATAAGCAAGATGAGATGTGGAGGTTGGTACTTGTGACATCCATGGTGGAGTGGCATAAGCAAGAGGAGATATGGAGGTTTGATCTCGTGCCCCTTGTGGAGGAGTGGCACTAACAATATTATGGATGGGGATTTGGATTTGTGATGTTGGTGTAGGATTTTGTGGAGGTGTAGGTGTAGATGTGGTGAAGAAAGGATTGGATTGATTTACTTGTTTTGCTAGATTTTATTGGTGCATTTGGTAAACCTTTGTGGGGACAATAGCGGTATCGAGTGGTGTTTCTACCATGGGATTTTGATAAAGGGGGTTGACATATTTGGCAGTGAAGGGATTCAAAGGCACCTCATGTGAGGGTGAATCAGGGATAAGTGATGATATTGTTGACATGGTTTGGATGGATGTGATTTGGGGTCTACCCATGGCATTGATGGCATCATTGATAGAATCTTGCCCCTTAAGAGTAGATGTGTCGAAGTCTTGGGGTAACTTGGCTTCTTTCTTAGCAAGTAAATGAAAGTAGTGGTTTGGATTGGAAGCCAAGAGTTTGTTAATAGCATCTAAGATTTTAGGGTCTTGCATTTTCTCATCAATGTCTTGAGACACTTCTTAAGATGCTTGGACTTATTGAGGAATCCTAGGTTACTGTGATGATGATTGTCCTATGGTATACCTATAGCTAGGGTAAAAATCAGGGCTAAGATCATAAACATGAAAGCATAAAACCCTGACAAGCACAATGAAGTAGAAGATATCATAGAAATCAAAAACACAAAGCAAATGCAAACCCAAATCTCTACACTAAGCTTTGCTTATCTCCATTGCTCTTCTCAATCTTGCATAGGAATGCATGATTTTGAAGGATGAATGTTGATTGCTCACTATTTCAGCAGCATAACGATACTTGGAAACTAGATCACGAGAGGCTCTAATGTCATTTCGATAGCATAAGGTTGCTTGGAAACTCATTGATCAAATGGATTAGTTGAGGGTTGATTTATAGGAAGAGAGTGCTTTCAATGAAGGGCTATGATTGAAAGTTGATTTCAATGATGTGGATGGTTGAGATCGAATAGGGTTTCCCACTCCGTGAGGAGTTGTAGTCATGTGACAAATGTAGGGTAGACCTAATTTAAATAATGTTTTATTTAAATTAGTGGGACATGTGAAGTGTTTTAAGTGGAAGATGTAGCATGTGACACGTGTTTGATTGTGATGAAAGGTGAGGGCCTAATTCAAATATTTTATTTGAATTAGTTGGAACATGTGAGAGGAAAATTAATTAAATAAATAGGATTTATTTAATTAATTATCTAGGTGATTAGGATGGGATTAGGAGTGGGATTAGGACAAAATGTCACTTGTAGGACATGGACAATTTTGGGTGTCTACAATACCCTTTAGGTAAGAAATCATGAGGATTCATCCCCATGGTAAATTGGGTAGCATCTATCCATGTAATATTATCCTCTTGAGGATTGTTTTGGGCAGTACCATGAGGGTTGTTTTGAGTATTTTGTGGGGGATTGTTTTGGATATTTCCATGAGGATTGTTTAGGAGTGTGTGTTGGGGGTTGTTTGGGATGTTTTGTTGATGGGATTTTTGATTTTGACGAGCCTCCATGGCTTGACGATGTTGTTGTCTAGTTGTAGTCATAAGATTACTCAAATGTGCTATGAAAAAGATTGGGGGATGGATGGATTGATATTGGATTTTTGATTCAGTTGAGACTACTAGGTGATGATTGATTGATGGGAGATGTTTATAACCTAGATCAATTGTTGTTTTGGATAGTTGATGACCTTTAGAGAAGTAGACTAATAACCTCAATAAAGGCAAATTGGATTAATGAGTTGAACAACTTAGGAGAACTTTATTCTCTAAGCTAATAAACAACACTAATGGATACTAATTTACCTTCAAGGATTTAGGAGAAGCAAGTTTTCTCAAATCAAAGATAAACTAGGGGATGATGTGATCTAGACACTATGATGGAAGCCAATTTAAAGCTATGAAAGCTTGGATAAATTATGGGCTTGTTGGTGATGATGTTTGATTGATTGTAGTCTTAAGAGGATAACAATTTAAAAAAATCCAAGTTTTTCTATGATAAATGGATGTGATTGGTCTGATGGTTGATAGGACAGGTCCAAATGTGTTGTATGATACTAGCTCAGAGGTTAAAATTGGTCACAAGTGAAGTTTACTTGATTCTAGGCTAAATGGATAATAGGCAGCGAACAGAGACCAAAGGCACACTTCATTGGACCAAAGGTGTGTTTTTGTGGCTCAAAGGCAAGCCACAATAGCTCAGAGGTGCTTTTGTGTGGAAACAGAGATGAGCCAGGATAATCCAAAGGCGTATAACTGTGGCTCAAAGGTGTAGCAGGATAATCCAAAGGTGAGGTGTTTTTGAGACTGGTAAATTTTGACAGAGTCAGAGGCGCACTTCTGTGGACCAAAGGCGGGTTACTGCACTGCAAAGGTGCATTTCTATAGGCCAGAGGCACACTTCTACAAACCAAAGGTGTATAACTGTAGTTCAAAGGCGTGTCAGAATTGTGCAAAGGCGAGTTTTCTATAACAATATATTTTCAAGGCAAGATTTTGATAGATTTTGCATGATTTTCTTGTGACAAGAGAAAACATTGTAAACAAGATGACTGAGGACTGACTCAATGGTGTTGGTTGCGCGAGGCTATTAACCTCCATGAATAACAAATGGTATTACTAGTAGATCACAACAAATAAGAGAAGTGTTAAGACACTTCAAACACTTCTTTTAATACAACAACCTATAATTATTCAAGTAGGAATAAATCATATTGTGATCCCACACAATTGAAAACTTGTCCATGTTCTTACCTAACTAAGAACACTTCCCCCTAAATAGATAGCTAGAGATAAGAGGTGTACACCCAAAATCTCTTTCCTTGGAGGTCTTAAGACCTTGCCCAAAGAAACCTTCTATCTAGTCCTCAAGGCAGTACGGATGGTGAGTAACTTTAGGGTACATTATGCATCCCTTGCGTCACAATACAAAATAGTCAATGGTCTTATATAGGTTTACAAAGCTTCTAGGGAGTGCTCAATATACGCAAGGTACGGGAGGTACATATCTGTGAACGGGGGTGTCCCAGTTAACTGACGCTCAACTATCTGAGTCTTGGCGGACCAAGTATCATAAGAGTGTATTGCTTGGAGTTAAAACGGTCCTTCCTTTGAAGTTGAGTCTTTCGCTACTCCCAACATTTATAGACCATGCCAGAACACGCGGTTGGGGTCGTCCCTTGAGGTGATGAAATCCCCAAGCAGGCCCCCTAGAGAGGATATCAAGTACTTTTGATTTTCAAGATTGTCTTTTGATGCGAGAAAAGAGCATACATATTCTCTTGAGTCCCTGGGATTGTAAGCATAGAAAGCAAGTAAAATGAATGACTTAAGTGTTTCTGATTTTCAAGATCACTTTTCTGTGCGAGGAAAGAGAAAACATACTTAAGAAATTCCAAACATGGAAGATAGTTGTTAATTCTCTTAAAAATTGAAATGTTTTCTAAGACTTAGTGGAAAATATAATGCCTTCGACAATTGTCCTACAAGAAATATGTTAGGGGTTTCACTTTTGTCTTCTTGCTAACGATAAGATGCTGTGCAAATTGATTAGTTCCAAAGAAAGCAAGTGATTAGTAAAAAATAATTGACTGAACCAAAGGCGTAGAACTGTGGTGCAAAGGCGCATCAAAATTTACTAGAGGCATATCAAAACTGTGTAGAAGTGCGTTACTGTTTACTAGAGGCATAGAACTGTGGTGCAAATGTGTAAAACTGTGGTGTAAAGGCTCATCAAAATAGTGCAGAAGTGCTTTTCTATGCTGATCCTGCAAAAAACAAAAGAACCAAGTCAAATGCTTGATTGAGTGATTGATAGGTGAACCCTTGATAAGCCAGGAGATTGGGGGATGATGAGGATCTGTACTTCTGCAGCAAGCATGAACAATAACCCAGTTTAGATGATTGATTAGCAAAATATGATAGTACCCTTAAATAAATCAGCTTAAGGAGTATGCTTAAATGAGTGTTAGACAAATAAATCAGCTATCAACACAGTAAAAGATTAAATAGATGTCATAAAACCCTGTCAAAACCACTACCAGACAAGTCAAAAAACCCTAAAATCAAAGGCGTGCTGTAATGGACCAAAGGCACATCAGAATAGTGCAAAAGTGCATTTTTGTGCACCAAAGGCGTAGAACTGTCACCTGAAGGCGTGTTTCTGCAGTCCAAAGGCGTATTTCTACGGCTCAGAGGCGAGTTTCTAAGTTATGATTGCGCTTTTCCATACCCATGTCTAAAAAATATCAATTTTTCCAACAAAACAATGTCAAATCAAGTTAGTGGGTCCCACCGGGCATGCTAGAATGTGTATAGGTAAAAATTGAGTGAATAATGATCAAGCAATGAACAATAAACTCAACCTATAACCTTCAAGAAAATAATCTAGATAATAACTAATAATTAATGAATAACATAAAAACAATGAAAGCTTTCACCTTGATTGTATTGTTTCCTTGGTCTTTTGTGGATTGCTCAATGAATTGCGTACCCATGGTTGCAACAAGTGGACGTGATAATGACAATATGCTCAAAGATTCAATGTGCTCGACGATGCTTAATAATGCTCAAAGCGCTATAAGTATGCCCAAAGCATAAATGATCAAAGAGGATTTTTGAAGAGATGAAGGGGTATATATAGGTTTCAAGAAAGATTGATCAATGGTTGAGATAATTCAATGAAATGGATGGAAAAGATGAGTTGAGAAGACATGATGAACGTGCACGCAAAAAGTGTCATGTTTTAAAGCTGCTTTGTTGAGTCAACTGCTTGCTTTAGATAAAGATAGGATTTGATTTCATAAATTTAGAATGCTTTTTCCAATTTATGAGTTGGTGATAAAAACAATCATGATTAAATCCAGTTAACTCAACTTCTAAAAATAAGACTGATTGTGCACATAGAAGAAAAGAAGATTTGAAAGATAAAAACAAATTAAATAAATAAATTTATTTAATTTATCTTGCATGATGGAAGAAAGGATAAGATATGAATATCTAAAGCAAATTAAACAAATAAATTCATTTAATTTATTTTGTATTGTAGACACCCAAAAATGACCAAGTCATCACATCACTTACAATTCTGTCTAATCACCTACATTTCAACATTAATTAAATAATCTAATTATTTAATTAATTTCATCAAATTCTTTCAAAACTCTAAAATTCAACATTAATTAAATAAATCCTCTTTATTTAATTAATTTCATTAAATTCCTCTTTATTCTTCCAAAATTAAATAATTTTAATTATTTAATTAAATCATTATCCTCTTTCAAATTTTAAGTCTACATTAATTAAATAAATCTAATTATTTAATTAATTCATCACAAATTCTCTCTTATCTACAATTAAATAATTTTCATTATTTAATTAAATCAATTATTCTTCTAAATTTAAATAAATCAAGCAAATTTATTTAAATTATCTCACTCTTCTAAAAATAAATAAAATTAAGTATTTTATTTATAATCTTGATATCTTATCTATTCTTCAATCATGCACAAACAATTAAATAAATTTATTTATTTAATTTCAATTATCTTTCCAAATTCCTCTAAAAATATCATGTTAACTCGTGCACAATTAGTTTTATTTTTAGAACTATTAAAAAAGGCAAATCTAAAGTTAAGTTAATTGGCTCTAATTTATCTTATTTTCATCAACTCATGAATTAGAAAAAAAAACATTCTAATTTATGAAAATCAAATCCTATCTTTATCAAAAAGCAATTAACTCAAACAAAAATACCTCTTTGGAGTGACACGCCGTGTGCACATTCAGCATGAGTTATTTGATTTATCTCAACCATTCATTCTATGGATTTATTTCATCTGTTGATCGATCATGTTTGAAATCTATATAAACCCCCCTCATCTCTTTCACAAAGCCTCTTCAATCATTTATTCTCAGGCATTCCTTAACATCGAATTGAGCATACATCGCATTGTTGAGCACATTGATCTTTTGAGCACAATAACCCCTACATCCGCTTGTTGCAAACATGGTTTCACAACGTTATTAAGCAATCTACATACCTACAAAGAGAACAATACAATCTAGGTGAAGTTTTTCTTGTTTTATTTGATTTATTCATTGATATTGACTTTTTACTTAGATCGATCTCTTTATGTTATGGGTTATTGAGTTGTTATTATCATTGTTGTGATTTTATTATTCAACCTCTCAATTTTCCTCATACACATTTTGGCATGCCCGGTGGGACCCATTGGTCCTGATCTAATATAAAATTTGTGGAATTTTTAGTTTGATTTCATAGGTTTTTAACTCTTTTTCTAGGAGAGATCCAAAGATAAATTTTTAAATGAAGCTTGCTGGGCAAAAACGGACATCACGGTTGCATTTGGAAGGGTCGAGAGGTGAAGAAAAACATATAATTTGGCCTATTTTGGTGAAGGTAAAAATCCAAAAAAATTTTTTACCTCGGGCATGCAACCCAAGGCCGTACAATCACTGTGAGGTACAGTAAAAAAATATTTTTTATTTTTTTAAAAAGTTTTCTTTTTCGAAAAAAAAAATCAATCAAAAACCAAAAAAAAAAAAAAAACCAAAACATAAATAAAAAAACAAACCCCCCCCCCCAAAAAAAAAGAAGAAAAGTACTGCTGCGCAGTACCTGCGCAGGCAGTACATACCTGCCAAAGAGGTACGTCCTCGTCAAAGAGGACAATGCTCTTTTATACTTTTTTTTTTTCTCATCGTGGAATGCAAATTTTATTTAAAAAAGGCTTGATTTGAACAAAAAGTTAAGTTTAAAGTTTTAAAAAAGTGGAATATTTAAAAACTTAAAAAAATAAAAATAAAAGACACCCTCCAGCCTAGCAACAGGTCACATCAGTGACCAAGGGGTCAATCACAGGGGGTTAAGTGAGAGCCCCTCCTCATTGAGCATTTGGATCTAATAGACGATTTTCAAACCTCATTATCTTGGTCATACAGATACGTATTTCAGTGCTTTTTTTAAATAGGCTAAAATTTCATGATCTACATCGTGGTAAAATTAGTTTTTTCTCAAAATTCTCTATTTTTTTAGAAAATTAATTTTCTCACTACTGTCTCTGTCTCGTCACAGTTTTTAGACCTTCCAAACTTCATAACTTTCACAAACGGACTCGGATTCAGGGGATATTTTTTTTAAAGTTGATATTTTTCTATCCTCTACACAGTGGTAATATTATTTCAAGGATTTTTTGAGTTTTATTTTTTAAGTCGACTCATTGGCCCATTTTCAATCTATGACCTCAAACACTTGCTAATTTTTGAGTTTGTGTGGACCTAATATCACTTGTTGCAGCTTCTTATCACTCAAATAGAGCAAATTGGTTTTTCTAACATGTTCATGTAGGACAGGCTTTGAAGAAATTGTCAATTTTATCAATTTCAGTCTTAGGAACATATTGTTTTCTTAAGGGATAATTGAACAATCATCTTTGCAATCTTAAAAAACATATTGCTTTATTAAAGGACAATTGAACAATCATCTTTGCAAAAATCTTAGAAAACATATTGCTTTCTTAAGGGACAAAACATCTTTTTGCAATCTAGGTCGTAGGAATATATTGCTTTCTTAAGGGACAATGGACATGAATGCAAAACACTTCAATTTTCTTAGGGATAATGGACATGAATGCCAAACACTTCAATTTCATAAGGGACAATTGACAACTACAAACGTGTGTGTGCCTAATCTAGTTGCACCTTATTTTTCTTATAACGGGACAATTGAACCTTTGTTTGACGTGCTTGATCTTACAATTTTAGTTTTTCCTTTAGAAGGGCCTAGTTTTGGATTGCGCTTTATCTAAAAGGGACGACCCAAAGTAGAGTTTTTCTTTGAACCGCTATATAAGAAGGATAAGGCGAAAGCCAAGTCCTAACCAGCGTTAGCCTTACCTTGTGGTGCCAAATCAAAAAGAGGTGTACTAGCACTTTGTGGAAACGATTTGCACATTGTGCGAAGTGTTTGATACTCTTAGTAGGATTCCACGTAAAAATCCTCGTGTTATGTGTGTTGATTTTATTTCTGTTCTTATGATTATATATGCTTTCATGTTTTGATATAACACTGAATATTGAGATAACAAAATTAAGGAAATTTTGAGATAATTGATTCACCCCCCCTCTCAGTTATCTGCCTTGTTTTCAACAATTACAACCTGGGAAACACTTATGTAGCCATGCAACAAGGGTCTCAACAAATACCACCCCCACCATCATCAACCCTTCGTATCCTTAAACTAAACAATGTCATGCAACCACAACCATCACAAAACGTCAACGCAACCTATGTCCCTCCCCCACAACATTCTTCTACACTCAATCTTAATAAACCTCCACCATCACAAAACACATCGACCTATGTTCCTTCACCACAACAATCATCGACACTAACCTTTTTCAACACATTTCCTAACCACCTTCAACATTCCCAAAACCAAACTTCCCAAAGCTATGTTCCACCACCACAACCAAACCCAACAAACTTTAGCTTTCCTCACCAAACTCTTATCAACAACCATCACAAAGCCTACATTCTTACCTAGCACCACCCTCACCTCCCCAAAATCAAAACACCCAATTCCAACCCAATCTACACCCAACATACAACACATACGACCCCAACCAATCATACGACCCTTATAACACCAATGGCCATGGCTTCCACTATAATCTTCCATATGGGCAACAACAAACACTTCTAGGACAACAGGAGATGTTTCCAACCCCTCCCACAACTATGGAACTAAAACTTGCGGACGTTCAACAACAACTATCTGATCTTACATTTGGCCACACCAAGAAAACGTTCTCTTTGGAAGAAGTTTGTCCTTATCCATTTGATCGGTCATTACCCATGATCCCTTTTCCTCACAATTTCACTATTCCCAAATTTGATAAATACAAAGGAAAAGGAGACCCAAAAGACCATCTTAGAGAATTCTATCTCGCTTGCTTCGAGGTCTCACATAACGACACGTATCTCATGCATCTTTTTCCTCATAGTCTTGGAGGTCAAGCTATAGAATGGTTCTCGCACCTACCCACGGGTATCAAATCTCTTAATGAGCTTGCAGAGAAATTTTCCACCCATTTCTCTTACAACACAAAACATGAGATCTCCATGACTGACCTATGCAACAATAAACAGAAAAATGGGGAAACTTTCATCTCCTTTCTTCAAAGATGGAGACAAATGGCTAGCAAATTCCCATTCAAGATACCTGAAAAGTAGCTTGTTAGCATATTTGTGCAGAACCTTAACCAAGAATTAGGTTTCCATTTACAAATTCTTAGTGCAACAACCTTCGACGAAATTACCTACAAGGGAATCAACATTGAAAAAGCCCTCATCGCTAAAGGTGTGGTCAAAATCTTTAAAGACAACAAAGACAACGCTCCCCAACAACAAACAAACGATAAACCAAAGTTTTGGAACAAAAATAAAAATGTGGTCAACGATGGTGTGGTCGATTCTAAACATGTCCAAACATTGCAAACACCCCTTCATCTTTCCAAACCGAGTCAAACTCCACCTCAACAAAACCAACAAAGACAACCATACCAAAACCAACAACAACGACAACAAGAGCGACCTCCACAAGATTACCCTCTGCTACGTCAATTCACTCCCTTAGGAGAGCCCATAGAGTTTGTTCTATAGAATATTTTACACAATGGACTTGTCACCTAACCAGATGCTCCCCCATATGGTGAACCTGTTTACAAATCCTCACGATACAAAGAAAATGAATATTGTGAATTCCATAGGAGCAAAGGACATAGAACCACATCATGAATGAAACTCAAGCACGCGATCCAAAACCTTATCGATGGAAACAAAATCACTTTTGAGGAAGAACAACCAATTCAACACACCAACAAGGATCTCAACATGTACAAGGAACCATTCCCTAACCACAGTCAAGGTCCTCCTCCAGATAAAGGTAAAGGTGTTAACAAAGCTTCCACTTCCTAAGACTCCATTGTGGGTCATTTTGAAGAGAGTCGTGTATCTACCCTCACTATCAAAGGCAAATCTATGGATTGCGTAGTTACAACTCGTTGTGGTCGTGTCATAATTCATGGTCCAACACAAAGTTTCCCAACCCAATCTAATTACAATCTTGTCAAACATCTAGGGAAAACCCCTGCATAGATCTCTATCTTGGACCTTCTACGGTCATCACCCGCACATAAAGCTGTGCTAGAAAAAGCCCTACAAGAGTCTTCAGTTTTTAACAACATAGCGGCCACAGATTTCCAAGCTATAATAGGTAACATTGCCTCACCCTACAATGTGGTCTTTTCTGAAAAGGACCTCCCATCTCATGATCCATGTCACAACGATGCCCTTCACATTGAGGTTCTCATCCATAAACGTAAGATTAAACGCATACTTATAGATGGTGGTGTTGTTCTCAATATCTGTTCTCTAAAGTTACTTAAACAATTGGGATACTCTAATGATCAAGTCAACATTGAGAAAAGTATTACAATCAAGGGGTATGATGATGCGGAGCGCCATTCAGAAGGTGTTATCCACTTGCCTATACAAGCAGGCCTGATCATGCTTGAAAATAGGTGCCAAGTCCTTGACATTGAGCTACCTTACAACATTATCCTAGGACACCCATGGATCCATGCCATGAAAGTTGTTCCCTCAACGTACCATCAGTCTCTCAAGTTCCCATTTAATGGTACGAAGATCACTATCCCAGGAGATCCTAATCCTTTCGAATTCTGTCGTGTCTTGCAAGGCAGCTATAAGAATTGCAACCAAGTGCCCAATAATGACAAAGCCCATGAATCCCCACTATATGTCAACCTTGAAAATATGACAAAAGCCTCTGCAACTGAACCCAATCATCATCCTATTCTTGAAATAAAAGCTCACATCCATGATATTAGCTTTGGAGAATATGATATCTCACAATCTTGTTGTGTAGGGCGGATGCCTTTATCCCCTAAATCTTACGGCCAACCACCCATTGCCAAAGCAACTAAAAAAGCAGCAATTCCTCTCCCAGCATCTCTAACCCAATTCCAAGAAGGAAAATTATTGGCAGAGGAAACTATTGAAGACATCTCTTCTTGGCTCTACAAGGAGAAAGAACCAGTCAAACAATATGGCAATGGCTGAAGGATAGTCAAAAACATGGGCTATAAAGGCAAAGGTGGCCTTGGAAAATAGAATCAAGGAACAATAGAACCCATTATTGTGACGAAGAAACTAGACAAGAAGGGGTTAAGATTTGGTAGGAAGGTACCACGCGCCTTGGACATTGAGGGTATTCTCAATAAGGTGGCAGAAACATTTCCCGCTGATTCGACGTCTAACGAGGATATCATCAATGACTCTTCCCTCCATATGATTGACCTATTCACATAATCCTCTGTATTCATGCTATCCTCTATATCCCTAACATCTATCACAAACACCCAGAAAGTAACGCTTGTCTACCCTAAACTTATCGATTGGGACCAACAAGGGTCCCCCATTCTAGATGTATTTCAGAATGATGAAGCTATTGCTGAGTTCATGGGACTCCAGGACAACATCCCTCTTAGCGATCACAAAGCGGGTTTTGTAATGGAACTAGAGCCAACCACTTATTTTGGTGAGAATACCAAATCCTCCAGTCACAAAAGTAAAAATAAAGAAAGATCTCTAGGTGAAAACCATACTGTGGCACCCCCGATCACAAAATAGTAAAAACAAAGGACGTATCCAAAGGTGAAAACCCAACTGTGGCACCTGAGGATGGGGGATTTGACCTTCCCCTACCATCTAAGTATCAAGAGAAATCATCTCTCCTAGTGAAAGATTCTACAGAGATAAATCTTGGCATAGAGTAAAATCCTAGAACAACATTCCTAGCAGCATCACTATTAGAAACATAGCACAAGAATCTCACCAACTTCTTCTTACAAAGAAACATCAACTTTACATGGACCTATGCTGATATGCCAGGGCTAGACCCTAAGCTAGTAGTTCACTATCTCACAGTTGATCCAACAGTTAAACCAGTCAAATAGAAGTTAAGGAAGATGCATCCACATATAGCTCTCTTGGTGAAAGTGGAAATACAGAAGTTGCTAGATGCCAAATTCATCAAGCCTATTGATTATCTGGAATGGATCTCAAACATTGTACCTGTGGTTAAACCTAATGGGGGCATCTGCATGTGTTCCGACTTCAAAGATCTTAACAAGGCATGTCCCAAAGATGACTTCCCATTACCAAACATTAATCTCATAGTAGACTTAACCGTTGGTCATGAAATGCTTTCTCTCATGGATGGATTCTCTGGCTACAATCAGATAATGATAGCAGAAGAAGATCAACATAAAACAACTTTTACTTGTCCTTGGGGTAACTATTATTGGTGCGTCATGCCATTTGGTCTAAAGAATGTAGGGGCAACTTATCAAAGAGCAATGGCAGTGATATTCCATGACCTCTTTCATCACATCATGGAGGACTATGTGGATGACATACTAGCAAAATCTTCTAGGGTAGATCACATACAAGTTCTAGGACAGATCTTTGAAAGGCTCGAGAAATACCAAGTAAGACTCAATCCAAAGTAGTGTGTCTTCATGGTAACATCAGGAAAACTATTGGGATACATTGTATCTAGTAGAGGCATCGAAGTAGATCCCGCAAAAGTCAAGGCTATAGTATAGATGCCTCCACCAAAGAACCTAAAAGCATTAAGGAGCCTTCAAGGAAGGTTACAATCTATTAGGCATTTCATCTCACAGCTAGCAGATAAATGTCAACCATTTCAACACTTGCTCTGAAAGGATGTCTCATTTCAATGGGATGATAAGTACCAAGCAGCATTTGATCAACTCAAAGAATATCTAGCTACACCTCCTGTCTTGGTACCACCAGTCGCTGATAAACCTTTGATCTTGTACATCTCAACTACAATTGTAGCCCTAAGGGCTCTTCTAGCATAGCATGATGAGTCAGGAAAAGAGCATGCAATCTATTAGATCAGTCAAACCTTGGTGGGTTATGAACTCAATTATTCACCTATGGAAAGAGCTTGTTTAGTAGTAGTGTTCGCTTCCCAAAAGTTGTGGCATTACATGCTAAACCAATAAACAAATCTAATAGCCAAAATTGATGCATTGAAGTATCTACTAGCAAAAGTAGCTCTTACAGGCATACTAGCTAAATGGGTCATGATCCTTAGTGAGTTTGACATTGAGTATGTGGATCATAAGGCAATCAAGGGACAAGCCCTAGCAGATCAACTAGCAGAAGCACCCATGACAGATGTACATCCTATGGTATCTGACTTTCTGAATGAAAATCTCTTCACTCTTTCTACCTCAGTAATGTGGAAATTGTACTTTGATGGTTCCTACACACATCATGGATCAGGGGTTGGCATCTTATTCATCACACCTCAAAATGACTATATCCCCAAGTCATATCGGCTTGCATTTCCTTGCACCAACAACATAGCTGAGTATGAAGCACTCCTCATAGGTCTCAATACAACAATTCAATGGGACATCACATAATTACAGCTATATGGAGACTCACAACTAGTCATTCGACGGGTCACAGATGAGTACCAAACAAAAGATGAAAAGTTGGTCCCCTACAAGCAACTAGTGGATGCCTACAAACCACACTTTTCTAGCATCACATTTGAGCAAATTCCAAGAGAGCATAACAAAGCTGCAGACTTTATGGCCTCTGTGGGGTCACTTATAGACATGCCTACAAACACACAAAAATGTGAATTCTTGATCGAGCAATTGTTGATACCAGCTGTCGATGTTCCAATTACTGAAATCATCTGCAAACTTGTTGGTCCCAATTCCCCATGGTACAAAGATATCTATGAATACCTTAAACACGGTACCTTTCCCTTTGAGTTATCCGCTACCTAATGCAAAACCTTTATCCTTTGATCCTCCCGTTACACTATTCTGGGTGATACACTTTATCACCGGAGTCTCGATGGTATCCTCTTATGATGTCTTAATGTGGAAGAAACCGAAGCTACCGTACGAGAGATATATGAAGGTGTCTGTGGCTCACATTCTACCGGTCCTAATCTTGCTAAGAAGATACTCCGCATAGGGTATTACTGGCCTACAATAGAGCAAGATGCTTTACAGTTTGCTAAGAAGTGTCTACAATGCCAACAACATGGAGATTTGATTCACGTTCCAGCTCATGAACTACAACCTGTGACTACTCCATGGCCTTTTTCACAATGGGATCTTGACCTTGTAGGACAAATCCACCCATCCTCATCCAATGGCCACAAATTTATCATTACCACCACTGAGTATTTCACAAAGTGGGTCGAAGCTATTCCCATGACCTATATCACCGGTAAGCAAATAGCCAAGTTTATCCTTAACTACTTCATTTGCCGGTATGGTATTCCCCAAGCCATTGTCACTGATAATGGGAGACCATTCAAGAACCAAGATGTTCATACCTTGTGCACACAATATAATATCCAACATAGCTTTTCCACTCCCTACTATCCGTAGAGTAACGGCCAAGCTGAGGCTTCCAACAAAACCATTCTCAAAATCCTCAAGAAAATGGTCAATGAAGTTGGTTGTGATTGGCACCTGCAACTCAATCTCACCCTATGGGCCTATCGCACTAGTATCATAACACCAACTGGTGCAACACCCTATGCCTTTGTCTATGGATCTGAAGACATCCTACCTATAGAGGTTGAGATCCCATCCCTCAAAGTATCCATGCAGAACTTGATTGATGGAGAGGAGTATCGCACTTCCAGATTAGCTGAGCTAGAATTACTAGATGAGAGGTGCCTTGCCGCACTTAATCATCTCCATGTCTGTCAAAACTGCCTCGAGCATAATTACAACAAAAAGATCAAAGAAAGACGGTTTCAAGTTGGTGATCTTGTCTTAAAAGAAAATCAGAGAAATCAAGCAGATCGAGAAAAGAAGGGCAAGTTTGAGCCTAATTGGTTAGGACCCTTTATTGTCACAACAACATATGGATCAGGAGCTTATACTTTAGCTACACCTGACGGAATTCCTCTAGATGAGCCACTTAATAGTGTTCATCTCAAGAAGTTTTATGCCTGATCCTCAAAAAAATCCTTCCTGTGGTGAAAACCTGGCAAACAAGTGCCTTGGATAAGTACCATAGTGAAAACCTGACAAACAGGCGCTATGGGTAGAGTCAGCATCCATCATCTATCAAGTCCTTTTCATTCCATGTCCATTTCACAACAAACTTCATCCATCCATCCATAATAAAACCATTGACCTTGTTTGCATTTCCCTCTCCCTATCTAGAATAGCTTGGAAATTTGTCAATGTCCATCGTCGTCATCCCATGTCTTGATCTATGTCAACAGTTATCACTGTCTTGTCCTAGGTCAAACTTTCTATGTCTTCTCCATTGGTCACACATGCAAATACCTCTACCAAAATGGGGGTAACTCTTTCCTTAACCTAGGTCTAGGAATAGATCCTTGTTCGTGGTTCACAGCAACACAAACACACCAAACACAAACACTTTAATCATTCCCCTTTCAACAGATAACACCCTTTAATAGACACATCATTCCTACCATAAGCATGTTATCTTCCCAACACTTTTCCTACATTATCAAACCAAATCAAAACTACATATCATCTCACCTCAATCTTAAGGTACCTTGATCCCATGGATATGGGTATGTAGGTAGTCTGGCAAAATGAAGGAAGTTTCCAGTACTCAGGTACATAAGATCTCATCATTTCACCTACCCAAACTCAAACACCTTGACCCACTCATCACTCCACCTAGAACTACATATTATCATTTTCATCTTTCAGCGTAATGTGCCTTGATCCCGTGGATACAGGGTATGTAGGCAGTTTGGAATACAAAGGATGTATCTAGTACTCAGGCACATACGATTCATCATTCTTCACCCATTTCAATCCATTGACATTCCACCTTTCTAGTCTTCCATTTATCAAAATCCATTCACCTCAACTTGACTAACTCAAGCAGCAAAACAACAAACAAACGCATCCTTTCAAAGCAAAAGTCCTTAACAAACCTGAAGCAAAGAAACTTACTTACAGAGCCATATATTGTCCTACATATCAATTGCCAACATCAGCTAAATCAATCTCAAACCGCGCAACAGATCAACAAAATTTGTCTTATACAGAGTGTTCCATGATCAAGACTAGCACACACGTCTTATACAACATGTGGCATTTTTTGAAACCAGACATGATCTTTTCAACAGATAGTACCCTTTAACGGACACATAGTTCCTACGATAAGGCTGTTATCTTTCCTATCAACTCTAGCATGAGCAACCTCTTTGGCAAGAGAATAGTTGGCTGTATGTTTACTTTGTAAGTCAGTCAATTTGCTTTTTGAATTATCTTTTTTGTTCCTTTTCCAATACTTATTCAAGATTACTTTGATTTATCTATAATCTTGATATGTTGCGATACAGTACGGATTGGGGGCATAGTCATTGCTTTTGTGTGCCGTGTTTGAGGAATGATCTTTAGGCATCTTTCTTAACATCATATTTATTTTGTGTGTGTTACGACCTAGCATCTTACATATTTAATACTCTTCTTGCATTAACATGTATTGAAGTTTATTTTTATGTTCAAGACTATGGCTCATTCACATGTACAACAAGGTCATATTATGTCTAAGGGATCTAAGATCAAACCGCTTGCTTGCAGAGTCAACATCCACGCACTCGGATATCACAGCACCTTGGTCTTTTATACCTTGGTGGCAAGCTATCCACGTGCTATATCAAAAATAAGGATTGCTCTTTATAAACAATTGTGAAACCAATGCAACAAGCTCATCATTTAACCATCCGTTCATCCAAATCATCATATAGATTTTCAAGCAAGGACCGATCAATGGTCTTTTCTATCATATCCTCATCTATCTCAAACACAATCTTCTAGTCAAGTGTCAACCTAGTTTTTCTATCGCTTCCCTGTCTGTCCTCTCAAGGGGGCATCCTACACTAGCTACATTGGGGCATCAAAATTGTATCATGTCTTCAACAATCGATTTCTTTGAAGCAACGCTGTAAACTGCATTGCATCAAAGAGGGGCAAAATGAAGACACCCAAAATTGACCAAGTCATCACATCACTTGCATTTCTGTCTAATCACCCACATTTTAACGTTAATTAAATAATCTAATTATTTAATTAATTTCATCAAATTCTTTCAAAACTCCAAAATTCAACATTAATTAAATAAATCCTCTTTATTTAATTAATTTCATTAAATTCCTCTTTATTCTTCCAAAATTAAATAATTTTAATTATTTAATTAAATCATTATCCTCTTTCAAATTTTAAGTCTACATTAATTAAATAAATCTAATTATTTAATTAACTTATTACAAATCCTCTCTTATCTACAATTAAATAATTTTCATTATTTAATTAAATCAATTATTCTTCTAAATTTAAATAAATCATGCAAATTTATTTAAATTATCTCAATCCTCTAAAAATAAATAAAATCAAGTATTTTATTTATAATCTTCATATCTTATCTATTCTTCAATCATACACAAACAATTAAATAAATTTATTTATTTAATTTCAATTATCTTTCCAAATTCCTCTAAAAATATCATGTTAACTCATGTGCACAATCAATCTTATTTTTAGAACTCTAAAAAAAGGCAAATCTAAAGTTAAGTTAATTGACTCTAATTTATCTTATTTTCATCAACTCATGAATTAGAAGAAAAAACATTCTAATTTATGAAAATCAAATTCTATCTTTATCAAAAAATAATTAACTCAAACAAAAATATCTCTTTGGAGTGACACATGTCGTGTGCACATTCAACATGAGTTATTTGATTTATCTCAACCATTCATTCTATGGATTTATTTCATCCGTTGATCGATCATGTTTGAAATCTATATAAACCCCCCTCATCTCCTTCACAAAGCCTCTTCGATCATTTATTCTCAGGCATTCCTTAACATAGAATTGAGCATACATCGCATCGTTGAGCACATCGATCTTTTGAGCACGAATACCCCTACATCCGCTTGTTGCAAACGTGGTTTCACAATGTTATTGAGCAATCTACATATCTACAAAGAGAACAATACAATCTAGGTGAAGTCTTTCTTGTTTTATTTGATTTATTCATTGATATTAGCTTTTTACTTAGATCAATCTCTTTATGTTATGGGTTATTGAGTTGTTATTATCATTGTTGTGATTTTATCATTCGACCTCTCGATTTTCCTCATACACATGTATGATGGAAGAAGAGATAAGATATAAATAAAATATTAATTTTATTTATTTTTAGAGGATAAGGTCAACTTAAATAAATTTGAATATTTTATTTAAATTTAGAGGAATAAATAGCTAATTAAATAATTAAAAATTATTTAATTGTGGATAAGAGGAAATTAAGTGATGAATTAATTAAATAATTAGATTTATTTAATTAATGTGGATTTGAGGAATTTGAAAGGGAAATGATTAAATTAAATAATTAATTAAATAAATCCAAAATAAAGTGGAATTTAATGAAATTAATTAAATAAATATAATTTATTCAATTAATGTTAGAATTAGAAGAAATTGATGAAATTAATTAAATAATTAGATTATTTAATTAATGTTAATGCAAGTGATTTAGGAGGAATTGATGAAATGCAAGTGGTGATATGCGAAGGTCATTTTTGGGTGTCTACAAAAAAACTATTAAAGAGCTGACATACAAAAATAATAAAAACGAAAACATAGTTCACATATATTTGAAAAAAAAACTAAAACTATAAAAAATAGTTAAGTAAATAAAATAACTCTTATGTAAATAAAATAACTATACAGTAACTCTTAAATAAATAAAATAAAATAACTCTTTGAATAAAAATAAATATAGACATCCCATATGAATATAAATATCATTTAAATGCAAAAAATCCTAATCTAAACATTGTTTAGATAGATAGGAAACACCTACAACAAATTTCTAATGACCATGGAGGACGGAAGACGAACTGCATGTGGAGGATGGAAGGCAGATGAAACTAGGGCTTTAGGTAATTGTTTTGTGAATGGTTGTGCGGGCAATGATGGTGGTTCTGACGAGTCTAAAGTGATAGTTTTAGTAAAGTCTGGGCTGGTGCTAGGACACCTTGATAAACCGCCTGACCCTAGGAGCCAATCCCTGGCAGACCATCCTGAGGTGATTGTAGAAGAGAAATCCAAGAAGGACATCTTTTTGGAAGATGACCAATCCTCAAAGACTGAGAGGTTTCTGGGTTCCAAAAAGGAATTTTCTAATGTGTTGGGAAACTCATTAGATAAAGGCTCTGAGCCAAGTCTTGGGTGTCGCTCCTTGGTGATAAATCCAAAGGAAAATGTGTGTCATGTCTAGTGAAGGTTGTCTTTGATTCAGATTTGTGTGACCTATCCATTAGCATTATGGATAACATTATTAAGAAGGGCATATCTAAAATGGAGATGAACTTGATCGAAAAGTTCTTAGGCACACAACCTAATATTGAAGATGTTAGGGCTTGGGTAGCTAAAAGATGGAGAATGAAAGGTCAATTTGATATATTAGCCTTACCTAAAGGTTTCTTCTCATTCTCCTTTGCCTATTTGGAAGACATGAATAATATCCTGGTGAGAGGACCTTGGACTATCGGTAAGTTAACCTTGGCTTTGAAGAAATGGAACACAAGATTTGATGTTGCTAAGAGCTCATTCAATATGACCCCTGTTTTGATTCATTTACCTAGACTACCATTTGAATTCTAGGATGAGGAGGTTTTCAGAGGTATAACTGGTGCTTTTGGACAGCTACTTACCGTAGATTCAGTGACAGTTACAAGAAGAAGAATGGTTTATGCTAGGATATGTGTCTGTGTGGAATAGTCCACAAATCTCCCTTCATCGATTGCCATCAAATCTATGTTGGGAGAATGGAAAAAGGTAGTGGAGTTTGAAACCATTCCTTTTGCCTGCTTTAAATGTAAGAAAGTAGGTCATTGGGCAAACAAATGCCCTTCTTAAAAGCCAAAATTGTAGCATAAGATTTGGAAGGAGAAAGAGACAATAAGAGAGATTAAGGGGACAAGGAAGAATGGCCTTTCCAAGAATACCCCTTAGAATATGAAATTGATGGATGAAAATGAAATGCCACCTATCCACACTTACCCTATCCAAGAGGAAGGGAAGGAAGGAGTTAATAGTTTGGAGATAAAAATATAAGATAATCCTATCGGACAAATTATTATGGAGGAGAATCAGATTATGGCGGTAGACTATTGTGATACATTGGTTAAAACTCTTGATGATTCTCCTGCAAATACTGATATGGCCAAAAGTGAACCTTCTAGTCAGGAGGAGTTTAGTAACTCAAAAATCCCTTACTAAGAAAAGGGAGAGATCCAAAATAGGGAGCCTAACAATAAGTTATAACTGAGTAAAGGGGAAAGCCTGGTCAAGGCCAAGGGTAAGAGGAACAAAAAACTATCTACCCCTCTGACAGGGAGCATTAGGATAAGCACTAGACATAGGAAGCTTGTGGATTGTGGCTCAGACCCTATGACTCTAAGGCATGCTACTAATAAGAATGTGAGAGAACGTGAGGTCAAGAGAGATATTACAGACGGTTTGTAGAAGACCCTTATAGAGATGTGCCCTAAAGGCACACCCAACTCCATGCAATGAAAATTATATCATGGAATGTAAGGGGGTTAAACAATTCCCTCAAACAAGACCCCCTAGCTTACCTGGTAAGAGAACATAAACCTGATATTTTACTAATCCAGGAGACTAAACTGTTGTCTGACAAGTTCAATAATCTCAAAAATAGATTCTTCAAGGATAGTGGTTTTCATGGTGTGAATGTTGAGGGTGCCTCAAGTGGGATATCTACCTTTTGGAACCCAAGAGTGATTAATATGCTCTATGGGAATACTTGAATCATGTTTCTACCAAATTTGTGCATTTGAAAGATAACACTGCATGGATAGTTTCTAATATCTATGCTCCAAATGTGAAGAATGCTAGAAGAAAAGTGTGGAACAATCTCCAAACTTTCAAAGCTATCCATTCTGGTGCCAAGTGGTTTGTTATGGGGGATTTTAATACCCCCTTGAAAGATGATGAAAAGATGGATGGCTCTCAAATCCAGGGGGATAGCAGGAATGATCTTATGGATTTTGTCAATGATCAAGCCCTGTTAGATTTGGACCTGCATGGAGCTAAGTTTACATGGACTAATAGATGATCTAGTGTTGCTCTCATATAGGTGAGACTTGATCATGCTTTAATTTCTCTCTGTTGGTTGTCTTCTTATTTCTGTTCTTTAGCTACCCTTTTTAGACTTGGGTCTGATCACTACCTCATTATTCTTTATGCTGATAAACTGAGGAAAAAGAAGAGTTTCCTATTTAGGTTTGAAAAGATGTGGACTTTGCATCCCAATCTAGCTTGCAAAATTTCTCAGTGATGGAATGTTAAAGTGGATGGAACTGCCATATACAGAGTTGCCAAAAATTTGTCCAATGTTAAGATTAATATTCAGGGTTGGAATAAGAAAGCTTTCGGAAACATTTTCAAGAATAAGGATAAAATCTAGAATCAACTAGAAATGATGCAAAATAGTATTCAGATTAATGGTATGGATACCAATATGCTTAAATAGGAAAATGATTTGTTGAGTGAGCTCCACTCCATTATTACTAAAGAAGAAGAATTTTGAAAATAAAGATCTAGAGCCATTTGGCTCAAATGTGGAGACCGAAATACAAATGTTTTTCATCTCTCTACCCTCAAGCACAGATCTACCAACCGTATCAAATTCATTTAGACTAATGGCATCCAAATTAAAGAGGAAGTTGATATTAGGGAAGCTGCTATGTGTTTCTACAAACACGTCTTGTCCATTGATGGCATGTTGGTTTAGGTTAAGTTGGACAGGTTCCTGATCTTCACCAACTAGGACATTCTGGCCAAATGTAAACTCACTAATCTTATGAGATTTGGATAGGATCATACCCCTTTAATCCTAAATTGGAACCTAGCTGTCAAGAAATTATGTTATCCTTTCATATTTGAGGTAATGTAGACTCACCACCCTCATCTACTCAATTTGATTACTGGATGGTGGAATCAGAAATTTGATGGTTCTGATATGTTCAGGGTTGTGTAGAAACTCAAATTTGTCAAACATAACTTCAAAAGATGGAACAAAAATTCTTTTAACAATATATTTACTCAAAATCTTGATATCAAGACTCAGATGAAGAGGATACAAGAAGAAATAGACTTGGGTAGGAGCACTAAGGAAAATTGTGCTCATGAGAAGATTCTCCTTAGTGAGCTACACAATATCATAGAGAAGGAAGAAATTTATTGGAAGAAAAGGTCCAGAATACAATGGCTCAAAGAAGGAGACAAGAATACCAAATTCTTTTGCCTATCTGCTATGAAGCATAGGAAAAGAAACAAAATTATGAAACTAGTCCTTGATAATGAAAACATGGTTAAAGATGAAAAGAAAATTCAGGAAGAAGGAGCTAGATACTTTGAAAATTTACTAAATTCTAATTCTCTTTCATTGTCGGACGATGACAAGGTTCTCAATCAGATGTTGGAGCTTATTCGTAACACCCTTTCTCAGGATGATAATTCTGACAGTTAGAGAAAGGGGTCACCGAGGAGGAGGTGAAAGGTGTTGTTTTCTCTCTCAACCCCTACAAAGCTCCTGGGCCCAATGGATTTCCCCTTGTCTTCTTTCAAGTCTACTAGGACATTATTAGGAAGGACATCACTATTGCTGCTAAAGAGTTCTTTAGGAGAGGTAAAGTCTTGAAGGAGCTAAATAATACTTTCATTGTCCTTATCCCCAAGAGAGTGGGAGCTAATAAAATGTCTGATTTCCATCCCATTAGCCTTTGTAATACGCTCTATAAAATATTTTTGAAGATGCTTGTCTTAAGAATTCATCCTTTTTGGGCAAAATCATCCATTTCAATCAAAATGGATTTGTTCTTGGAAGGTAAATCACTGATGCTATCATCATCATGCATGAAAATATTCACTCAATGATCAAAAGCAATAAGGAGAGCATGGTCTTAAAACTGGATATTTCTAAGGCTTATGACAAGGTCTCATGGCAATTCTTATCAAAAGTCCTTTCCAGGTTTGGATTCCAAGAGAAAACTCTTAGCATGATAAGAAATTATTTTTCCACCTCTACTTTCTTGGTCCTGGTCAATGGTACTTAGCAAGGGAATTTTAGAGCTTTGAGGAGATTGAGGCAAGGAGACCCTCTCTCTCCCTACCTGTTCATTATCATGGCTGAGGTTTTGGGAAGAACCATAGAGGACTATGTCCTGAAAGGTAAGTTGAAAGGATTCAGACCTACCTCCACCCTTCACCCTTCCTCTCATCAACAATTCATTAATGACACCATTCTCTTGGGGAAAGCCACTATGGAGGAAGTTGTCGAATGGAAAACTATTCTCAACAACTTTTCTTATGTGTCAGGACACTAGATCAATTTGGAAAAATGTGGTATTTTCTTCTTCAACACTCCTGCCAGCCTTCAAAATCTGATTGCTACTTCTCTTAATTGCAATATTAGGCAACTTCTAGAGACCTATCTAGGAATGCCTATGTCACATGGCAAACTCCCTAAGACTTCTTGGAACACTTTGATTAAAAAAAACTTTCATCCTCGAAGGGTGTCCTCTTAAGCCACTCGAGTTAACTCCAAATTCTCAAAGCTTCTCTCTAGAGTACCCCTATTTATCTTTTATCCCTGTTTAAATTACCCAAGACCATTATCAATAAATTGGAAAAATTCAAAGGTGTTTCCTCTGGAGTGGCACAGAGGAAAAATAAAGAATGTCGTTGGTGGCTTGAGATGTTGTTTGCACCCCCAAAAACAAGGGAGGTCTTGGCGTCAAGAAAATATCCACCTTGAATAAAGCCATACCGACCAAGGTGGGATGGAGACTCATCTCTTATAGCAGTGAGTGGAAAAGCATCATGAAGGCCAAATACTTAAATGGTAGAGAAGGTATTTCTCTCATGCAACACCAACAAACGCCCACTAGATCCACCATTTGGAATAATATTGTAAAATGTAAACCAACCCTCTCTTTGGGTCTCTAATGGTAGGTTGATATGGGGGTGAAGGTCAGATTTTGGGAAGACTCTTGGGTCTCCTCCCTGCCTTTAAGTTTTCATCCCATCTACTCAGCTCTTAAAGATGAACTTCAAAGAAGGTTGGGAAGTTACGTCAATAATTATTGGAAAATGGATGGTGGTTAGACAATCTGGAATATCTCCCAATCTTGGTTTGTCTACCCCTTAGATACTATAGTTGCTACTTTGTTAAAGTGTCTTTAGAATCATAGATTCCATAGAAAATTTATGGAAGACAAGATTGTCTGGAAAGGTGATCACTCAGGAAACTACATTGTCAAATCTGGCTTCACTATGTTGGATACTTCCTACAATGATAGCTTTAGTTGGCCACACATTTGGGGCAACAAGTCCATCCCTAAAATCATTTTTTTTGGTGGAATGTGAATCACTACAAAATCCTAACTATAGATAATCTCCAAAAATGTGGATTTCAAATAGCTAATATATGTCTCCTATGCGAAATGGTAGAGCAAAGAATAGACCACTTGCAGTTCTATTGTATTCATGCTTGTAAGATTAGATAGAAAATAATAAGCAATTTCTTTCTTTCCTAGGTTTGGCAAGGAAAGGTGAGAGAAATCACAGACAATTAGGTATCACCTTTCAAACACCCTCTTATCTCTGAATTATGGTGGCAAGCTTTACTTTATGTTGGATGGGGGCTCTGGAGGGAAAGGAACAACAAGGTGTTTAGAGAGGAAAAGAAACCTTGGAAGGAGTTATCTGAGTCCATAAAGTTTAGCATCATAGAGAATGTTAAAGTGGCTGAACTCAGAAATCCTAACCTCAACCCCATGGAGATGGAAAGCAACATAGCTAAAAATTGAGGGCTTCTTGACAGACTTAGGAAAGCTGACCATGAAAAGGGAGCAACTAGAAAGAACACCCACTGGTCCCCCTGATGTTGGATGGTTTAAATTAAACTTCAATGGTGCCTCCAAGTGCAACCTAGGTTAGGCAGGAGGGGGTCATTTATTAAGGGATAGCAAGGAGCAATTTATTGGTGCCTACATTAAGAACATAGTAATTCATAAATGTAATTTCGCAAAAGCTAGTGCTGCTCTTCAAGGTATCAAAATGGCTATCGATAAAGGGATTAAGAACATGGTCATAGAAGGGGACTCTAAGAATATCCTAAACATGCAAATGTATAAGTCTATCCCCAACTGGCCTATAGAGACATTATTGATATAAGCAGAAATCATTTGAAATTTTTTTATAAGGTTTCTATCCAACACATATTTAGAGAGGGCAATGGGCTAGCAGATGGTCTTGCAAACCTAGGCTCCAATTCTGAAAACACTGTCACTTGGTTTGATGGGAAGAATCTCCCAGAACATATAGCTTCTATCATTAAAAATGAAGTTTTAAACTCATATAAGGCTATGAACATTTCTATCCGTGAGAGGACACATCACATAGATGAGAGAACTCGTTGGAGAAAAGATAATAATGTCAAGATATGGGTCAGAACTCACATTACCCATACTGGACTGAATGGTCGCCTTTCCATCTTTTCATCATCAAAGCCACTAGTTATTTCTCTGTCGAGACTGGGAATTCCACCATGGGAGGAGATTTGATTCAAACTGAGTCAATTAGCTGTGAGAATTTTATGAATGACACTAAGTTGTACACAGTGTTGGAGAGGGGTCACTTCACCTCGTATCGTGAAGCTATGAATGGGTTTGATACCCTATTGTCCCAAGAATTTGTAGCTTCTTGGAAAGCTAGTGTGGTGTATATAAGGGGCTTTTCATTTAGGGTGACAGAGGAGCTGATTGTAGAGGACATCAGGCTAAAAATGGAAGGGGCTCATCTCCTTAAGAAAGTTAAAGGGCACTATTAGGAAGCCATGCAAAAGTTTCTTCGATAGGGAGAAAAGATCAACAAACTGTAGAATGGGTATTGCAGAGATGACCTCCCAGGTATTTGGAAGAGGGTTGCTGAAGTCCTGATGAGGTATGTTACCTAGAAGGATGTTTTAAAATATTTCATGCCTATCTCTTTCCTTTCTTGAACCATTTTCATCTAAATGCTACCTTAAATTTTCCTTATTAGCTTTTCACTTTGTTGGAAGAGTAGGTTCAGAAGGTGTTGATTGGTGAGAAAACCCTACCACTTCACGAGAGGCTTATCTACGCCATCTATAAGTTTGAATTGGCTCTCACTCTTGCCCTGGATTTTAAAACCTGAATCTATAATCCTTCTCTTATGGAGCACCCACCTACCGAGTTGCATCCCTCCAAGAAACCCAAGTTGTCTGAACCCTCATCCTCGGCAAACCCTATTCCTGTTGAGCTTCCCAACCCGCCCATGGTTGGCAAGAAACTTTAGAAGGTGTATTTTCATAATCCCCTTGAGGATTCCCTATTCAGGGTGACTTCACCCCTGAAACTCACAAAAATAAAGACAAAGGTAAGAGTAAGGTTCTGGGGAATTTACAGGATGTTCCTTCCTAGTCTCGTCCCATCTACCGGGAGAAATCCATCCCTCCCAAAAGTAACTTAACTAATCCCTCTCCTAGCAGTCCCCCTACTGGTGGGAAAAGTCAAGTGTATTTCTTGCAGTCAGCTTGAAGAAAAGGTGATAACCCTATACAAGGCTATGAATTTGCAAAATCAAGTTTTAAAATGGTAGTTGGCTCAACTGCACCATACTAAAAAAAGATTCAACACCTTGAGATCATCACCCAATTGGAGACCTCTAAATGGCCTAATGAGAATGCTAATGAGTTGTGGCAGGAGGTGGACAATTTAGCCAAAACTTTTGAAAGATGGGAAAATATGGAGGTCGAAATGAATGAGATTATGAAAAATCAAGAAGTCATCAAGAAGAACATGGAGGAGATAATAGCTTTTAGTAAGGAGACTATTAAAAATTCTTCTACCACTCTTTATGTTTTCTAGGCTAAGATGGAAAAGAGAAAAGCAACTAAGGGTGGTAATTCTGGTACTCTCACCATTGGTAACACTAATCAGCAGCCTAACATTATGGGGCCAGCCAACAGAACCAGAGTGAAGAGTAAGAACACCAAAGGGAAAGATGTTGTTATGGAGAATACTGGGGGCCATGGCAGTAGTGTGTAGGAGACTACCTTCGAGGACAAGCTAGAGTTCCTTAACAAGGAGTGGCAACCCATCAATGACCTAAAGATTCTTTTAGCACAGTAGTGTTCCTTCTGTTGGTCCAGTGTTGTTCTTTCGTTTTTGTGTTGGTTCTACGTATGTAATTAATTGTTTCTTTCCCTATTGGGTCTGTGCTTTATTTTACTCCTTGTAAAATTCTTCCTTTTCACCTTTTTGGATTTTTTGTATGGGTTCGGGCCCTTCTTAATTATCTTAATCAAAACTTGGAGGAAAATGGCTTGCTGGATGTTATCCCTAAAATTTTGGTTGATGCGGATAATGTTCAACTTTGTAAAATTCCCTCAAATGAAGAAGTCTGAAATGTCATTTTCACCTTTGAAGAAACAAAGCCCTGAGGCCAAATGGATTTTCCCACTTCTTTTTCTAGATCTACTAGGATGTGGTTGTGAAGGATGTGATAGTAGCTACCAAAGATTTTTTTGATAGTAGAAAACTCCTTAAGGAGCTGAACTTGACCTTCTTGGTTCTAATTCCTAAAAAGCAAGGGGTTGATTCTTTTTCTGATTTTAGACCAATCAACCTTTGCAACTCAATTTATAAAATCTTCTTGAAAGTGTTAGCCAATAGAATTTAAATGATCCTTCCCAAGTTGATTTCCCCACAGCAAATTGGATTTGTTCCTGGGAGAGAAATTCTTGATTCTATTAGTGCGGTTCATGAAAATATTCACTCTTTGACCATGAATAAAAAGGAGGGTTTTCTCCTTAAGTTGGATCTTTTGAAGGCTTATAATAGGGTTAGATGGGATTTTTTGAGAAAATGTTTGGTCAAGTTCAGGTTCTGTAATAGATTCCTTGAGTTGATATCCCAAATGATATCTACTCTGATGTTTTTTGTGTTGGTGAATGGATCCCCTTCGGGTTTCTTCAAAATTTCTAGGGGAATAAGACAAGGGGACCCGATCTCCCCTTTCCTTTTTATCATCTTAGCAGAATCACTTGGAAGGAATATTCTCAAGGTTGTTTCTAATGGAAGGTTGAAAATTGCCTATCCATCTTATATAGGTCCTCATGCTCCCATCAACAATTTGTTGATGATACTATTATTTTGGGGGAAGCTTCAGTCAAGGAGGCAAAGAATCTTAAAACTATCTTGCAAAATCATGAGAAAGCTTCTGGTCAAAGAGTTATCCTTCCTAAAATTACCATTTTATTTTTGAATACTTCGGATCATAGAAAGGCGAAGATTGCTGGATTTTACAATGCTAGATTGAAGACTTTCCATCTAAATACCTTGGCATGCCTCACTTTGTGATCAAGATTCTGGAATCCTTCTGGATGGATCTTTTGGACAAGTTTCAAACTAAGCCTGCTACATGGAAAGGGGATTTGCTTAGCCAAGTGGGGAAAGTTTATTTAATAAAATCTACCCTCCAGAATTTACATGTTTATGCTATGATACCACTGTAACATACACTGTTGGATATGTTCTTTCTGTGCCAAGTTTTTTTTTCTTTTCTGAATGCTTTTGGTTTAAGGTTTCATGTACATGTTTTGCATGTAGGGTTTTTTGCATTGAACATATGGAATATAAAACATATAAACAAAACCTATAAAATCTAGAACATATTAATACAATAGCGAAGACCCAGATAATATTATGGCAAAATATGAATTACAATGACATACCCATTTGCCAGTTTACAATTTCATTCATCTGTTGTAGCCAGGCCAGCAGCATGCATATGGAAAACTTGCATATATGACACCAACAATGAATAAGTCTTGATTAGATAACAAAATATATGATATCCATATTCCAAATGATCCCAAGCAATGAGTTAAAGCCTCCACTCGATCCCCAAATGGTACGACCAGATCTAGGAAGAGTACAACTTGCTATAGAAACTCATGTCAATAAAACTACGTTGCTAACCTTCTAAAAACTGACCATAATCCTTTGTATCCTGCTTACAGTCCTCAACGCCAATGAATAATGGCTAATAGCAGTCCCAAACACACCATAAACACCAAAATGAGTAATACGGCCAACAATATACACAGTACGGCCATAATAGAAGATGTACAGCTCAACCAAGCTAGTAAATCAGTTCTCCATTGGCTTCAATTTGCATAATATTCTCTACTTTCAGCTGTTATACAAATTTGAATAGAAGGTTATTAAATCTCTGCCTAAAACTTGATCAAAATATATCGAATGAAAGCTCAAATGAAGCTCCTAATGTGAAGCCCTCAATATCCTCTCCTGATGTGGTCTTTCACACACGAAGAAAGGTGATCTTGCAGAGGGTTTCGTCTTAGCAAGTCAATATCAAACCCTTGAAGCCAACCTCCAAAGCCAATGCACGAGAATATCAAAACAAGAGAGAAAAATCATAATCCAAGCATATGCAAATGAACTTCCTTTTGCTCTTTTATTTCTCCTCTTATCTGAACGCCCAAGAAGGGGAGTATTTTATCAATTTATTTTATTATTTCATGTCCCCATATCCCCATGAGGGCACCCAACTCCTAGGGGCATAACTTTAAGTTATAACTTAACTTTATAACATAAAGTCACTTTTAAATATAAGTCACTTTACCCCTTTGAAATAATATAAGCTAAATCTTCAATTTGACTTATATTTTGACCAACAAAGCTTGGAGTGTCTCAAAGCCACAATCTCGTGCAAGGATCCTTTGCATCTGCCTTGCTATAAATAGCAAGGCGCTCTGACCTGACTTACTATAAATAGTAAGTCTCCAATTTGACCCCCTAAACACTGCCTTTAGCCTACGTGAGTCTGATAATAGGCTAATCTCCCTCATCTATCTAACTGGGCTAAGTGGGGGACATTACAGTCCGCCCTCCCCAAGATTGCTTCTCCTCAAGTAATTTTAGCTTAAGATGCTGAAGTATCTGTTCACTCTCCCATGTCACATCCTCAACTAGAAAATTCTTCCACTTTACCAGATACTCCTTGATGATCTGCTTCCTCATATTCCTCTCCCGTGTATCTATAATAGCCTTTGGAACCAAAATTAGCTTCTCCTCATCATCCAATGGTGGAAACTTTGCTGAAGGAATCACATTGTGGCTAAGTGCTTTCTTTAACTTGGAAACATGAAATAGATTATGCACTCTGCTATCTACTGGTAGCTCAAGCTCATAAGCCATCTCTCCCACTCTTCTAGCCACTCTGAACAGACCATAGAACCTGGGTTTTAACTTCTCTGCTCCACTCCTTTTTAGAGTGGACTACCCGTAGGGTTGGAGCCTCAAGTATACCATATCTCCAACCTCAAAACTCCTCTCTACTCAGCACTGATCAGCATAGAGTTTTTGTTGATTTTGTGCCTGCTACATGTTCTCCTTAAGTTCTTTCATTATATCCTAGCTTTCCTGTAGTAGATCTTTTGCCTTCGGCACACGACTACTACCCAGTAGTAAATCTGTAAAGCACGGAGCATCATACCCATACAGAGCCCTAAATGGAGTCATCCTGATCAACATGTGATAGGTTGTATTGTAACAGTACTCCCCCAGGTGCAACCATATGATCCATGCCTTCTGCTGCCCTAAAACATAATTTCGAAGATACCCTTCCACCCATTTGTTCACTATCTCTGTTTGGCCATTGGTTTGTGGGTGGTAACTAGTGCTGGGAGTTAGCTCAGTGCCACACAACCTGAACAACTCCTGCCAAAAAAAACTTAGGAACTTGCTGTCCCTATCACTCACTATCCCCTTGGGTATCCTGTGAAGTCTAAATATCTCCCAAAAGAATAAATTAGCCACTTGTGCAGCTGTGTATGTCATTGAAATAATAACAATAACAATAACCTATTATCAGATAGATAGATTCCAAACTTATAATTGGTCCAGACTTAGCTTATAACAAGTAAGTCAGGAGTATCTGATCCATATATAGTTTATCATTGGTCCAGACTTAGCTTATAATTAGTAGGGTTGATGCTTTGATGACGTTTGTTCCAAGGGAGAAGTTCAAGTCCTGTAGGAGTTCTCTTAGCATTGTCAAGTTGTGACAATAAGCCTGGAGTGGGGGATATATCTGCGTAGCTCTCTTGCAGCCAGGATTGGACTTCAAGTGGGAGATTGTTGGTGTAACGTTTACCTTTATTGCAGCCCAATCCTCACAATGGTGTAATGCCTCTGACATCTCCACTACTCCCTATTGATGTATTCCTCTCCATTCTTTTACTCCCATGATGAGGTTAAATATAGTGTCTTCCACAGGTTATTATGTATTGGCTATTTTTAGACTTGGAGTGGTGTTGAATGGATATAGTTGTAGGAACATCAGATATTATTATGTTTCATAGTTAGCTGCTGGATATATTTGAAAGAGCTGCAAATATATTTTGTAATGGAGTTTTTATTCTGGATTGAATAGAACAGAGCTATCCCCTGCTCTATGTGGACGTAGCCATTTGGTGAACCACGTTAAAAAAACTTGGCTCTTCTCTCTTGCATCTGTTTTGTATTTGTTTATGTGGTTGCTTTAATTATTTGTTTTTGTCTTTATTGTTTTCTTCACTTAATAATTGGTATCAGAGCAGGTTAAGAATCTTGGTGAAGAAGCTCAGTGGTGAAGCTATTTGGAAATCAGTGAAGAATTTCCAGAAGAATGGATGAAGTAGATAAATGGAAGATAGAGAAGTTCACAAGGTAGAACTTTAGATTATGGAAGGTACAGATGGAATCACTGCTGATTAAGCAGGATCTCTCACTAGCACTAATCGGGAAAACTAAAGGAAAAGGTTCAATATTAGACAAAGAGTGGGATACATTGGATAAGAAAGCAAGGGCCACTATTTTTCTTTCATTGTCAAGCAATGTCCTCTTCAATGTTTCAATAGAGAAGACATCTAAAGAGCTATGGGATAAGCTTTTAGATATGTACGAGATGGCATCGACATCAAACAAGGTATTCATCATGAAGAAGTTATACAATCTAAAAATGAGAGGTGGGATCATGTCAAATCACCTCAATGAATTCAATACCCTGGTCACTCAATTGATTTCAGTAGGTATCAATTTAGATGATGAAATTAAAGCAATTCTGTTGTTATGTTCTTTACCAAATAGCTGGGAAGGGGTTGTAATGGCAGTTAGCACTTTGGTGGCTACCAAAAGTAAAATAAAATTTGATGATGTTGTAGCTATTGATAAGGCTTCTATCCAGATCACTAAACTGGGGCGGTCTTTGACAAAGATTGATACGAAAGTGAATCTGGCGGATGGTTTGATGACGCTTGTTCCAAGGCAGAAGTTTGAGTTTTGTAGGACTTCTCTTGGCATTGTCAAGTTGTGACAGTAAACCTGGAGTGGGGGATATCTCTGCGCAGCTTTCTTACAGCCAGGATTGGACTTCAAGTGGGAGATTGTTGGTGTAACATTTACCTTTATTGTAGCCCAATCCTCACGATCATGTAACACCTTTGACATCTCCACTACTCCCTCTTGATGTATCGACCACTCCATTCTTTTACTCCCACGATGAGGTTAAATATAGTGTCTTCTGTAGGTTATTATGTATTGGCTATTGTTAGACTTGGAGTGGTGTTGAATGGATATAGCTGTAGGAACAACATATATTATTATGTTTCATAGTTAGCTGCTAGATATATTTGAAAGAGCTATAGATATATTTTGTAATGGAGTTTTTATTCTGGATTGAATATAACAGAGCTATCCCTTGCTCTATGTGGATGTATCCATTTGGTGAACCACGTTAAAAAACTTGGCTCTTCTCTCTTGCATCTGTTCTGTGTTTGTTTATGTTGTTGATTTAACTATTTGATTTTGTCTTTATTGTTTTCTTCGCTCAACAATCTATAGACTTAGTTATAACAATAACAATATAATAATAACAATAGCAATATCCTCTGTAATGTCCCCCACTTAGCCCAGTTAGATAGATGAGGGAGATTAGCCTATTATCAGACTCCTGTAGGCTAATGGCAGTGTTTAGGGGGTCAAATTGGAGACTTACTATTTATAGTAAGTCAAGTCGGAGCACCTTGCTATTTATAGCAAGGCAGATGCAGAGGATCCTTGCACGAGACTTTGGTTTCGAGACACTCCAAGATTTGTTGGTCGAAATATAAGTCAAATTGAAGATTTAACTTATATTATTTAAAAGGGGTAAAGTGACTTATATTTAAAAGTGACTTTATGTTATAAAGTTAAGTTATAACTTAAAGTTATACCCCTAGGAGTTGGGCGCCCTCATGGGGATATGGGGACATGAAATAATAAAATAAATTAAAAAAATACTCCCCTTCTTGGGCGTTGAGACAAGAGAAATAAAAGAGCAAAAGGAAGTTCATTTGCATATGCTTGGTTATGATTTTACTCTCTTGTTTTGATATTCTCGTGCATTGCTTTGGAGCTTGGCTTCAAGGGTTTGATAGTAACTTGCTAAGACAAAACCCTTTGCAAGATCACCTTTCTTCATGTGTGAAAGACCACATCAAGAGAGGATATTGGGGTCTTCACATCAGGAGCTTCATTTGAGCTTTCATGCGATATATTTTGATCAAGTTTTAGGCAAAGATTGAATAACCTTCTATTTAGATTTGTATGACAGCTGAAAGTAGAGAATATTATGTAGATTGAAGGTAAGGGAGGACTGATTTAGCATCTTGACTGATCCATACATCTTCTATTCTAGCCGTACTGTGTATATTGTTGGTCGTACTTCTCATTTTGGTGTTTATGGTGTGTTTGGGACTGCTATCTGCCATTATTCATTAACATTGAGGAGTGTAAGGAGGCTACTAAGGATTATGGTTAGTTTTCAGGAGGTTCCCAACTCAGTTTTATTGTTGTGAGTTTCTATAGTAGGTCGTACTCTTCCTAGCTCTGGTCGTACCATTCAGGAGTACCATTTGGGGATCAAGTGGAGGCTTTAACTCATTACCTAGGATCGTTTAGAATATGGAGATCATAGATTTTGTTAGCTGATCAAGACTTGTTCATTGTTGGTGTCATATATGCGAGTTTTCGATATGCATGTTGCTGGCCTAGCTACAACAGATGAATGAAGTTGTAAACTGACAAATGGGTATGTCATTGTAATTCATATTTTTCCATAATATTATCTGGGTCTTTGATATTTTATTGATATCTATTCTAGATTTTCTGGGGTTTGTTTATATGTTTTATATTCCATATGTTTAATGCAAAAAACCCTACATGCAAAACAAGCACATGAAACCGTAAACCAAAAGCATTCAGAAAAGGAAAAAAAACTTGGCATAGAAAGAACATATCCAATAGTGTATGTTATAGTGGTATCAGAGCGGTAGTATCTTGCCATTCTATGAGGTTACACATGACATGCAAAAGATGAACTGAGACATGCTACCTATACCATCTTTAACTCACCATTATAACCGAAGAAGAAACAAGTCACAACCAAAAATCTAGGTACCGGAGATAGAACCAGAAATTGAAGTACCATAGATAGATCCTTTTTTAGGTGAGATTGAGGTACCAATTGAGGAAATGGGTGACAGAGAGAATGAAGGGCCTAGTATGCAAGATATTCTGAACTTGTTGGCTAGGGGCAGTTGGCTATAGAGAGGACAATGCGAGAATCACAGACAAAATTGACTCATATTCTTACCCAGTTGATACATTGGGATGCTAGGAACAATAGGGACAACAATAACAATAACAATTATGGAAGGAATAGGAACAATTTTGGGGATAGGAATAGAGTGAACAATGGAGGTGACAGGCACATGGGTGACAGGAACAACAGAGACAAGAATAATAGGGATAGGAACAATGGTGACAGGCATAAAGATAGAGATGATGAGGATGAAGCATTAGTCACTAACAGGAGAGCTTCCTAGTTGATAGAAGGTGATAGACTTGGCATACCTATATTTCCACCTGGGAACAATGTTCCTGAACAGGAGGCTACACAGCTTGAGTTCTAGGATGAGATTCTGAGAGATTGGTGAGCATTCAGTGACGAATTTAGAGCTGAGATGACTTTTGGAGAGTACTCTGATCTTAGGATGAAACACATACCCCACAGGGGAAACATACAATAGAATTAGGAGCTCCAGAAGAAGGTCAGCAAAATGACTTTGCCCTATTTTGATGGGTCTAGAAAAACCACTACTAGAGCGTGGGTCCAGATGTTGGACAGTTACTTACAAATCAACCCCATGCCCAAAGCCGATGCCATCACATATGTAGCATTACATTTGGAGGGCAACACTCATAAATGGTGGAGTAATGGTAAGGTAACCTTAGGCCACGACTAGATCACTTGTTATGTCGAATTCACGGCCAGAATTATAGATAGGTTTGATAAGAAGGATCCAGAACTGCAGTTTAAGGAGTTGGCACAACTTGGATAGCTTGGATCAGTGGATTCCTACATTTCAGAGTTTCAGGACCTATCTGTTATGGTCCCAAATATCTCAGAGAGCAGATTGGTCATATTATTCATAAATGGACTGTCAGAGCCTTTATGCGGTTGGGTTAAGTGTTTAGACCCTTCATCACTTCAAGAGGCCATGAAAAAGGCCTGTGACATGGAGTCCTTTGTATGGAGGAATAGATTTCAGTCTAAAGGTTTTCAATACATGAAGGACAAGGAGAGAGATAGGAAACCTTTTCAGAAGGACATAAGCTAGCCTAAGGAGAAAATAAACAGTATAACTGATGATCAGTTAAATGAGTACAGGAGGAAAAAAATTTTCTTTCACTATAAGGAACCATGGGACCCCTCACATAGATGCCCTAATAAGGCAAAAGAAAAATTGATTGAGTACTATTCATCTGAGGAATCATAGTCGGAGGCATCGGATTAGCCATCAGATAGAGAGGATAGTGGAGATGAGAATGCCTCTCAACATAGTAATGATAGTGATGGGACATTGGCACAACTTTCTAGCTTTCAGAAAGTTGGTTCCTTCAGAGTGAGAGGAGTCCTTGGAGGTTAGCACATCATCACCCTGATAGATACAGGTGCTACACACAACTTCATTGATGAGGGGTTGGTGGCTAGACGAGGACTGAAGATAGAAGAGTTTGAAGGTTTCAAAGTAATGGTAGCTGACGGATTCAAACTCACTTGCACCTGAAAGATTATTGGGTTGACTATATAGATGGGAGAGTATGAGCTCAGAGATGATTTCTATGTTGTTGGGATAGGAGACACAGATGTGGTGCTAGGCATGCATTGGATGATGCAACTTGGTGAGTTCACTATAAATTTGAATAAGATGGAAATGAAGTTTGAGTCTAATGAAAAGAAAATAGTTCTTAGGGGATTATCAGATGGTGGACCACGAGTAGTCTCTCTCAAGAGGATGGAGAGAATGTTGTGACATAACCAGGTACAGTGGGCAGCAGAATGTCTCATTATGCCAGAGTCTCCATAGCAGCCGAAGAGTGCTTACCATCCAAATATACAGAATCTATTGACCAAGCATAGTAAGGTGTTTGGTAGCATACCTCGAGGGGTGTCATCTGATAGAGGTATCGAGCATGTAATTGAGCTCGAGGGTGGGACTAAGCCCGTAATGATCACACCCTATCATCATCCTAAGAGGCTCAAGGATGAGATATAAAAAAACAATTAAGGAGTTGTTAAAGATGGGACACATCCAACCCAATAAGAGTCCCTTTGCTTCAACATTTGTGTTGGTCAAGAAGAAAGATGGGACCATCATGATGTGTATCAATTACAGGGCATTAAATAAAAAGACAATAAAGAACAGGTATCTGATTCCCCGCATAGATGAGTTGATAGATGAATTGCATGAGGCTTGTTATTTTTCCAAGATAGATCTATGGTCAGGATACCATCAGATACAGATGAGGGAAGAAGATATAGAAAAAATAGCCTTCAGATGTCACTACGGCCACTTCAAGTTTTTAGTGATGTCATTTGGATTGATTAATGCTCCTACTACTTTCCAGAGTTGCATGAATCAGATTTTTAGACAATAGCTGAGGAAGTTTGTATTGATTTTCTTTGATGACATATTGATCTTCAGCAAGAGTTGGGAGGAACATATGACACATTTGGAGGAGGTTCTGAGCATACTTGAGATTGAGTCCCTCTATTCCAAAGAGTCCAAGTGTGACTTTGGCATGACATAGCTTCTATATCTGGGTCACATCATTAGTACAGATGGTGTCCGAGTTGATCCAAAAAAAATTAAGGCAATAGTTTATTGGCCTCCGCCAACAAACCTCACTCAGCTTAAGGGGTTTTTTGGGTTGTGTGGTTTTTACAGGAGGTTTGTGAAAGGCTTCTCACAAACAACTGTATCATTGATAGACTTGACTAAGAAGGGAGCCTTTGTGTGGACCAATACAGCTCAACAATACTTTGACCATTTCAAGCAATTGATGTCTACCTGCCCAGTGCTGGCAATCCCTGACTTCTCCAAGCCTTTTGAGTTGGAATGTGATGCGTCAGGAGAGGGGATAGGGGTGGTTTTAATGCAACAAAAACACCCTATTATGTTTGAGAGTAGAAAGATTAGGGGTGTGGAGAAGAGCTACTCGGTGTATGACCGAGAAATGTTGGTCATTATGCATGCATTGGCCATGTTCAGGCCATATCTGGTTGGAGGGAAGTTTATTATAAAAACACATCATAACAACATCAAATACTTCATGAACCAGAAGGACTTGAATGATAGACAACAGAAATGGGTCAGTAGGCTCCAGGCCTATGATTTTGACATTGAATATGTCAAAGGTAAGAAAAATGTGGTTGTAGATGCACTGTTGAGATGACCCCACTTGTGTGTGTTTGGGAAGATATCTGCTGATTGGAGGGAGACAATTTCAGCAGAGTATGCTAAGGACTCTTGGGCAGTAGGAGTCATTGAGGGCACTATACATGACGATTGGTACACTATGGTGAAGGATTTAATTATATATAAGGACATGATATTTTTAGTGCCTAACTCCTAGTTTAAGAATAAGATACTGAGGACTTTCCATGATGTACCAATGGCTGGCCATCTCAGGTTTTTTAAAACATACAGGTAGATTTGGGAGACATTTACATGGAAAGGACTCAAGAATGAAGTCCTTAAGTATGTTTGTGAATGTCCCATATGTCAGCAAAACAAAAATGAACATACTTATCTAGCAGGTTTGTTACAACCACTACCTATTCCCAACCAAAAATGGGAATACATCTCCATGGATTTTTATCACAGGGTTGCCTAAGGTTCAGGGGAAGGATTGCATATATGTGGTGGTCGACAGATTGACCAAATTTGCACACTTCTTCGCCATTTCAGGGACATACACAGCTGTACAAATGGTTGATTTATTCTTTTGGGAGCTATTCAAACTTCACAGGATACCCAAGGGGATAGTGAGTGACAGGGATAGCAAGTTCTAGAGTTTGTTCTGGCAGGAGTTGTTTAGGTTGTGTAGCACTGAGCTAACTCCCAGCACTAGTTACCACCCACAGACCGATGGCCAAACAGAGATAGTGAACAAATGGGTGGAAGGGTATCTTTAAAATTATGTTTCGGGGTAGCATAAGGCATGGATCAGATAGTTGCACCTGGGGGAGTACTGTTACAATACGACCTATCACATGTCGATCAGGATGAATCCATTTAGGGCTCTGTATGGGTATGATGCTCCATGCTTTACAGATTTACTACTAGGTGATAGTCGTGTGTCGAAGGAAAAAGATCTACTGCAAGAAAGCCATGATATAATGAAATAACTTAAGGAGAACATGCAGTAGGCACAGAATCAACAAAAGCTCTATGCTGATCAACACTGAGTAGAGAGGAGTTTTGAGGTTGGAGATATGGTATACTTGAGGCTCCAACCCTATAGGTAGTCCACTCTAAAAAGGAGTGGAGCAGAGAAGTTAAAACTTAGGTTCTATGGTCCATTCAGAGTAGCTATCTAAGAGTGGGAGAAGTGGCTTATGAGCTTGAGCTACCAGCAGATAGTAGAGTGCATAATGTATTTCATGTTTCCAGGTTAAAGAAAGCACTTGGCCACAATGTCATTCCTTCAGTAGAGCTTCCACCATTGGATGATGAGGGGAAGCTAATTTTGGTTCCAGAGGCTATTATAGATACATGGGAGAGGAATCTGAGGAAGCGGATCATCAGGGAGTATCTAGTGAAGTGGAAGAATTTGCCAGTTGATGTCATGTCCCCATATCGACACTTCATAATTAAATGGATTATGTGCATAAACCTTAAAACAAATATATTTATAATATTATCATATAAATATTTTAATATAATATATATATATATATATCACGATATGTTATATTATATTAATATAAAACAAAATATTAATAATATAAATATAAATTCAATATTACTATCAATGTAATTATTAATATAATATATTATTATCATTATATGATAATATCATTATCAATATTATTATAAATACAAATATTATTATATATTATTACTATTATTATATAAATATAAATATTGTCCACTTAAATATTATTATTATAACAATTATAATATAAATTTTATATATATATATATATATGACAATTATATTACTATAATATATTAAAAATATATATAGAACAATTATAAATTCTATATATATTGCCATTATATATATATGCACTATCTTAATATGTATAAATATATAAATACACATAAATATAATAATAAGTAGTAATTATTATTATAACTATATAATAATATCATTCATAATAAATAATAATTGTTAGTCATATTATAAGGATCAGGCTCTTGTAAGACACCGATCTCATCAAGGAAAGCGTTGCCCAATGAGGGTGACGCTTGGGTCAAGTGACCCTTCAAATTTTTAAAAGGGGATCAATCCCCATCTCAAAAGGCGCAGAAGTATCAGAGGAGAAAAAGAAAACAAGAATAAGATTAGGAGAGTTAAAAGGGTCTGCAGTATGTGAGGGCAGAAAATTAAGGAATAAGGAAAGATAGGAGAACAAGAACTCCTTTTAGACCAATAGGTAAAGTATAGCTGGTAATTGTGTTTGTATATATTTATTTAGTATATATATATATATATATAAATCTAGAAGTAAGACCTATGTTCATATTAATCATATCAATCTATATTGAACTTATATATATATATATATATATATATATATATATATATATATATATATAATGATAGAGAGATAGATAGATTTAGTCTTGATATCTAACAATGATGAACAAATGTATTAAGAGGATACTAAAATCGGTATTTCAATTGCAAGATAAATGACTTTAATATATGCATTATAGTAATAATAAGTACAAGGGAATATTAAAATAAAGATCATATCTCCGTAACCTTTATTATTTCATCCAATGAGGAATCATAGGCATTGTAGGGAAAGGTGGGTGCAAATTCGATCATAAATCTCATATCGACCCCAAGGGCTAGGGACATAGTTCCCAATGTTGGGTCGGAGTTGCGTGAATAGACCCCAAGGGATGGGATATAGGTTTCTAATGCTGGGTCGGAGATGGTCTCTATGCGCCCTAGCTATGTAAGATCCTAATTCCTTGATGAATAATAATAGGGGAGAGTATGGATCTGAGTTATGTTTAATATTCGTCCTAATGTACTTATGGAATGTATTATATAATAGTTATGAATGACAAGAAGGAATCCTTGATACAAATGAAATATTTATATTATGTTTTATCTTATCACTGAAGTTTATTGATCTCTAATGTTACTAATGTCTCCTTGAGAATCACTTTGGATGCAGATTCAGGTTTAAGTATTTCTTCTAGAAAGGGGACATTACAAGTGGTATCAGAGTAGTCATCCTGCCATCCTGTGTATACTATGTGTGCTTGAGCTACTTGCTTGTCTACTTGAGCTACTTGTCTACTTGCTTGTCTACTTGAGCTACGTGCCTACTTGCTTGAGCTACTTGCCTACTTGCTTGTCTACTTAAGCTACTTGCCTACTTGCTTGAGCTACTTACTTGTCTACTTGAGCTACTTACTTGTCTACTCTGACTTGACTATGTATTCGAGTGTATGCTCTATGACTTTGCAATTGTATTCAAGTGTATGAGTGTATACTCTATGATTGTATTTGTATTTGAGTGTATACTCTATACCTTATATTTGTATTTGAGTGTATATTCTATGATTGTATTTGTATTTGAGTGTATACTCTATGATTGTATTTGTATTTGAGTGTATACTCTATGCCATGTATTTGTATTTGAGTGTGTACTCTATGATTGTATTTGTATTTGAGTGTATACTCTATGATTATATTTGTATTTGAGTGTATACTCTATGCCATGTATTTGTATTTGAGTGTATACTCTATGACTGTAGTTGTATTTGAGTGTATGCTTTATGATTGTATTTGTATTTGAGTGTATACTCTATGCCATGTATTTGTATTTGAGTGTATACTCTATGATTGTAATTGTATTTGAGTGTATACTCTATGCCATGTATTTGTATTTGAGTGTATACTCTATGCCTTGTATACTCTATGACTTGACTATGTGTTCAATTGTATACTCTATGACTTGTGTGTTTACCTTATGACTTCGTGTATGTATGTATTGGAGTGTATAGCCCATGACTTTGTATGTATACTATTTGATTTATGTATAATGCACACTTCATGACTTACTTGTATTCATTTGTATACTTCATATTTGAGTATTACATGCAGGTTACATGTATGCTTCATGCTTTACATGTTATGTGTGTGTATTGCATGTATGCTTTATGCTTGTGTATTACGTGTGTATATTTTGTATGCTTAATGCTTTGTGTATCAAGTGTATGCTATATATTTCATGTATTACGCACGTACACTTGTGTATTATACACTATGTTCATACCTTTGTGTATTATGTGTATGTCCTATATTCCATGTATTAAGCGTATAAGTTTTTTGTATGATCCATGTGTACGATATTTATGTGTGTATACTTCACATATTCCGTGTATCTAGGTCTATGCTCCATACATGTATTACGTATATATATATATGAGTATGCTTCAGTATGCTTCAAGTCTAATAAACAATCTTAAATGAGGGAAAATTGTCTTAAAATTACATACTTCTTGTTGTCGAGGGATATTGGGAAATATAAATACACGAACAAGATGGAATGTTCGACAGATGACCTCATACTTTGGAGAATGACTAACGTTGACAGTTGGATTGAGACAAGAATACTGACAACGATTCTCGAAGAGATCGATGGTTTTTAGAAGTATTGCTTGAGGACAAGCAATCTTGAGTGGGGAGGGCTGTCATGTCCCCATATCGGCACTTCATAATTAAATGGATTATGTGCATAAACCTTAAAATGAATATATTTATAATATTATCATATAAATATATATATATATATATATATATATCATGATATGTTATATTATATTAATATAAAACAAAATATTAATAATATAAATATAAATTCAATATTATTATCAATGTAATTATTAATATAATATATTATTATCATTATATGATAATATCATTATCAATATTATTATAAATACAAATATTATTATATATTATTACTATTATTATATAAATATAAATATTGTCCACTTAAATATTATTATTATAACAATTATAATATAAATTATATAAATATATGACAATTATATTACTATAATATATATATATATATATATATATATATATATATATATATATATATATATATATAGAACAATTATAAATTCTATATATATTGCCATTATATATATATATATATATATGCACTATCTTAATATGTATAAATATATAAATACACATATACATAATAATAGTAGTAGTAGTAGTAATTATTATTATAACTATATAATAATATCATTCATAATAAATAATAATTGTTAGTCATATTATAAGGATCGGGCTCTTGTAAGAGACACTGATCTCATCAAGGAAAGCACTGCCCAATGAGGGTGACACTTGGTTCAAGTGACCCTTCAAACTTTTAAAAGGGGATCAATCCCCATCTCAAAAGGCACGGAAGTATCAGAGGAGAAAAAGAAAACAAGAATAAGTTTAGGAGAGTTAAAAGGGTTTGCAATACGTGAGGGCAGAAAATTAAGGAATAAGGAAAGATAGGAGAACAAGAACTCCTTTTAGACCAGCAGGTAAAGTATAGCTGGTAATTGTGTTTGTATATATTTATTTAGTATATATGTATATATATAAATCTAGAAGTAAGACCAATGTTCATATTAATCATATAAATCTATATATATATATATATATATATATATATATATATGTATGGATTTAGTCTTGATATCTAACAATGATGAACAAATGTATTAAGAGGATACTAAAATTAGTATTTCAATTGCAAGATAAATGACTTTAATATATGCATTATAGTAATAATAAGTACAAGGGAATATTAAAATAAAGATCATATCTCTGTAACTTTTATTATTTCATCCAATGAGGAATCATAGGCATTGTAGGGAAAGGCAGGTGTAAATCCGGTCATAAATCTGATATCGACCCCAAGGGCTAGGGACCTAGTTTCTCAAGCTGGGTCAGCGACCTCATATCAACCCCAAGGGCTAGGGACATAGTTCCTGATGCTGGGTTGGAGGTGCATGAATAGACCCCAAGGGCTGGGATATAGGTTTCTGATGCTGGCTCGGAGATGGTCTCTACGCGCCCTAGCTATGTAAGATCCTAATTCCTTGATGAATAATAATAGGCGAGAGTATGGATCTGAGTTATTTTTAATATTCATCCTAATGTACTTATGGAATGTATTATATAATAGTTATGAATAACAAGAAGGAATCCTTGATACAAATGAAATATTTATATTATCTTTGATCTTATCACTAAAGTTTATTGATCTCTAATGTTACTAATGTCTCCTTGAGAATCACTTTGGATGCAGATTCAGGTTTAAGTATTTCTTCTAGAAAGGGGACATTACAGTTGAGGATGCGACATGGGAGAGTGAACAGATACTTCAGCATCCTGAGCTGAGATTGCTTGAGGACAAGCAATCTTGGGGAGGGTGGATTGTAATGTCCCCCACTTAGCCTAGTTAGATAGATGAGGGAGATTAACCTATTATCAGACTCCTATAGGCTAATGGCAGTATTTAGGGGTCAAATTGGAGACTTACTATTTATAGTAAGTCAGGTCGGAGCACCTTGCTATTTATAGCAAGGCAGATGCAGAGGATCCTTGCACGAGACTTTGGTTTCGAGACACTCCAAGATTTGTTGGTCGAAATATAAGTCAAATTAAAGATTTAACTTATATTATTTAAAAGGGGTAAAGTGACTTATATTTAAAAGTGACTTTATGTTATAAAGTTAAGTTATAACTTAAATATATGCCCCTAGGAGTTGGGCACCCTCATGGGGATATGGGGACATGAAATGATAAATAAATTAATAAAATACTCCCCTTCTTGGGCGTTGAGACAAGAGGAGAAATAAAAGAGCAAAAGGAAGTTCATTTGCATATGCTTGGATTATGATTTTTCTCTCTTGTTTTGATATTCTCGTGCATTGGATTTGGAGCTTGGCTTCAAGGGTTTGATATTGACTTACTGAGATGAAACCCTCTGCAAGATCACCTTTCTTCGTGTGTGAAAGACCACATCAGGAGAGGATATTGGGGGCTTCACATCAGGAGCTTCATTTGAGCTTTCATTCGATATATTTTGATCAAGTTTTGGGTAGAGATTGAATAACCTTCTATTCATATTTGTATGACAGCTGAAAGTAGAGAATATTATGCAGATTGAAGGTAATGGACGACTGATTTATCATCTTGGCTGAGCCGTACATCTTCTATTCTGACTGTACTATGTATATTGTTGGCTGTACTACTCATTTTGGTGTTTATGGTGCGTTTGGAACTGCTATTAGCCATTATTCATTGGCGTTGAGGACTGTAAGGAGGCTACTAAGGATTATGGTTAGTTTTCAGGAGGTTCCCAACTTAGTTTTATTGCTATGAGTTTCTATAGCAGGTCGCACTCTTCCTAGCTCTAGCCGTACCATTCAAGAGTACCATTTGGGATCGAGTGGAGGATTTAACTCATTGCTTGGGATCGTTTGGAATATGGAGATCATAGCTTTTGTTAGTTGATCAAGACTTATTCATTGTTGGTGTCATATATGTGAGTTTTCCATATGCATGCTGTTGGCCTGGCTACAACAGATGAATGAAGTTGTAAACTGGCAAATGGGTATGTCATTGTAATTCATATTTTGCCATAATATTATCTGGGTCTTTGATATTTTATTGATATTTGTTCTAGATTTTCTTGGTTTTGTTTATATGTTTTATATTCCATATTTTCAATGCAAAAAACCCTACATGTAAAACATGCACATGAAACCCTAAACCAAAAGCATTCAGAAAAGCAAAAAAAACTTGGCATAGAAAGAACACATCCGACAGTGTATGTTACATCTAGATGGATCTTTTGGACAAATTTCAAACTAAGCCTGCTACGTGGAAAGAGGCTTTGCTTAGCCAAGTGGGGAAAGTTTAGTTAATAACCCTCTAGAATTTACATGTTTATGGTATGAGCCTCTTTAAGATGCTAGGAAAGGTTGATGATAGAATAGAGCAGATTCATAAAAAGTTCATGTGAGTTGGCACGAAGGAGAAAGGAAGAATATCTTTTGTGGCTTGGGACAAAATTTGTAGATCTAAGAGTAAGGGTGGTCTTCGCTTAAGAAAAATAAGGGATTCCAATTTAGCTTTGATGGCTAAATTTATGTGGAGGCTTTTGAAGGAGCACAATGAGTGGACTGAAATTATGAAGAATAAATACATCCCATTTAAAAGGAATATGCAAGACCACCTTGACAACCTAATTCTACCTGTTGGTTCTAGTATTTGGAGAAACATTTTAGACAACAGGTTTATTATTAACAAAGGAGTGAAATGGAAGCTTGGTAATGGTATTTCTATATAATTTTGGGATGATAAATGGCTCCTTGATACTCCCCTTACAACTTGTGAATGGGCTAGACTGCTTAAGGAGAATTTTACTAGACTTTTTGGAGGTAAGGTTAATGATTATATGGAGAATGATTCGTGGAAATGTATTGCTGACCCTTCTATCAATAAGACCTCTACTCTCCAATCCCTTCTTTCTAGGTTTCATATTTCCATGGTTAATAATGTTAGGAATTTGTAGGTCTAATTAAACCAATTCCACATAACCCAATAGGAGAAACAAGATGCTGAAACAAACCATAATGCAAAGATGAAATGAACAAGCAACAAGGAACACAAGATATACCCTGGGAAAACCCTTTTCAGGAAAAAACCCAGCCTCCAAAAGCATCCACGCTCAAATGTATTATTCAGCAATATGAAATTACAATACAATACATGAGCCTCCATGAACACCTTTGAATCCATCAAGCACCTCTAATGCATTCTCCATGTGTACAAGCATGAATCCACACATCACCTGCCATGCTTCACAATATGCATTTACAGGAGAGAATTCAATACAATGATAGCCTCTCACAAACCTCCAATCCACCTACAATGAAATAGCCAACATTACCCAAACCACTAACCATGTGCTTGCTTTTATAAACCAAGCTCACACAAATACAACTTGTGGTATTGGATAAAACCATGTGCCCAAAAAACCATGGTAACACAAAACCATTAACTTATAAACCCACTTGACCCCACATTTGACTATTGGTACTAACTTTTCCCAATAAATCAAATAATACAAATCTCTATGTGTCCCACACACATAAAATAATTAACCCAATGTTATAATACAACTTATACAAGTGGTAACCGAATAAAATAGTACAATATTATGCAAGGTGTACAACACCTATCCCAACATTCTCCCACTTGTTGTATACATTGCATAAGGGTCAATACATGAAATACATCATCATAGGTAAACATGAAATCACATGAATCTCCAGAATGCTCTCGTGCTCCATCAAGATACCTGCAACAAAGAAAAGTGACCACCATCTCAAGCAAGAACTCATGTCATCCTCCAACATGCCACCTATGGAAGAAAAGGAACATGCCAAGGTGAAGATGCATGAATCCAAAAAACACAAGCATCAAATCCAAGTGATAACATAAGGCTCCAAGCTGCTATCAAAGGTAAAAATCCCACATGACTAGAAATAGCATCCACAACATGTGCTAATACATCCAACCATCCATACCTCGTAGGTATCAACAACATCAACAAACTCATGCCAACAACATATCCAACCCATATACTGCAATCACAAGCTCCATGAATAAAACCTGTCAATGAAGAACACATACATCCAGGAACTCCCACTGTATGGGTAATGTCAAATTTGAAAATAGATCCAAGGCATATCAAGTCTATCAATCAACACTCAAACCAAGGTGTGGCTAATCAACAAACCAATGTAGCATCAAGAACAATGACAATGATCCACACATGCATGATAAATCGCTGCATACTCTCTCACAACATGTCACCATAACTTATCCCAAGTCCAACCATATCAACATGATCCTCCAGGAAATAGTCATAAGACAAAAATGAGAGAAAACCTGTAAATCATAATGTCCTTCTACAAACACCTCAAAGTGCTAAGTTGTGTCAAGTATGATCTCCTTTACAACCCCAAATGAAAAGCCTCAACAACACCCAACCATTCAAACTCATAAGATCAAATGAACATATGTAACATGTAACCAACATGGATGTAAGCCTCTCTAATCAAGGTAGATCAAACTCATAAACATTCCATAACGAGGAATAAGCCCAATCACATCTCCTAAACTCATCATAATGAACATCATAAATCAAGCCATACGAACAAGGAGATAACCATGCTAACATCCCTCAAATGAACCCTCCAGAATAAATAACTGTAGCTCAAGATCCATATCTATGAGAAGATGAAACATAAAATAAAATGCATCTAAAAGGATGGGCAATACCTCATAGATGATAAATCACCGAGTAGACCAAGAGTGGGGAATGATAATGCTCATCTAGGATACACCAAGCCACATAGACTCTCTCCAAGAATAATATCCTCTAGGTCCAAAATGAACTCACGTCCATACCCAGGTGTAAGGCTCCTCGGTCTATCTACTGAAACCTCCAAAGAGTAACCATCTCAACAAGTGTCTCTAATCACAAGAGAACTCCAGCCTCACCTAAGTCTCCAAGTATCCATGAGCACCTGTAACTGACCAGTACATGCCAAACTCCAAAAGCAACATAGCACCATCATGAAGTAACCAAGAAAATGATCAAAGTACTCAATACCAAGAGAACAAACAAGACCACTATCAATGCTCCTACTGCACATCTGCATAATCAAGAAGCTCATCATGACATCATGATCTAACCATCTCCTTGTAAGAAGATCACATGCAATAAAGCGTACAATGATGCATACATCCTGAGAACCTGTATCATGCCAATACTCTAATCTAGAATCAAGAGCCCATCAAGACACAATAACAACATCTCTAAACAAGGATAAACATGTCATACGGACAAATCATAATCTGACACCTCAACCAAAGACTCAAAGAAGTCCTCCATGGTAAACCAAGATGTCGACATCTCCAAGCATATGAAGATAACCATCTCCTGACAACTGAACTGAAAATGTCAAAGAACTCTCAAAACCAAGAGCTCCTCCATGACACCAACATCCACTGTAGAAGATCATCCATCACATATGATGAATCCAACATGCTGCCAAAGCTCCCACTGAACCATGATACCAAGCTATCCATGACAACAAAGTAACCATCTCCTAAATGAAGATTATCCATGGCCCCAAACCAAATAAGGAATACCACTGTAACATCAACAGCTCCCAAAAGGTCTAGTGAACCAAAAACTCCAAACAAGAAGATAAAATCATCACTGTCAAAAGCTAACATAGAACCATGTATCCAAGCTCTCCATGACATCGTGATAAACATGCTGCAATTTTCATCAGACTCCAAATTGTATATTGCAAGGAGGTTTAATATTTTATAAAGTCCAAAATAAAATAAAAAAATTAAATGGCTGTCATAATGCTTTAACCCCCACCGCTGTAAATTTGAAAAAAATTCCACTGTCCACTTTTTAAAAAGTTTTAAATAAGATTTTTTTTAAGTTTTAAAAGGCTTACCTTTTAGAAAAGGTTTTTGAATAAATTTTTTTATAGGTTTTAAAAGCCCGTTAAAGGGTTGCCTTCCAAAGGCTGACGGGAGGAATACGGAGGTGGGGCCGACGGGGCCCACCGGTACCCTTTGCAGCACCTGTGCAGTACGGGGGTCTGTGACCCCCTGCACATAATTTTTTTTTTCTTTAAAACTTTTCAATCCTGATTTTTTTTTGTTTAATCGTCTATAGTTAAATTTTTTTTTTCAATTTGATTTTTTTCAAACTATAGACCAGTGGAGGATATTTTGATTTTTCTACAAAAAAAAATCTGCCTCTGCAACAAAAATCCGTACGGCGTACCTGGGGGGCCAAATTTTTTGCTTTTTTCTTCTGGTGACCAAACCATAACAAATTTTATATGAATCTTTGTTTCTCAGGCCTCCTGAACTCAATGGCGATGGTCTGTTTTGTCCCAAGAGATCATCTGTGAAAGTTCCTCAAAACCCTCATGAAGCTAAAACCTAAAAACCCTCTTCAGCAATGATTTTTCAATCACCAGATCTGCAACATGAACAACAAATCTTCAATACCTAGAACCCCCAATCTGCAATACAACCTGCACAAAACCTTGTAATGCCTTCAATCCTTCCATGCATTTCCATGGCTTCCATTTTGCACCTGATCTACACACACAAGGGTTATACACATCCAGGGAGCTCACACCTCCCTCAACCATAAACATGGCTCTGATACCAACTTTTAGGAATTTGTAGGTCTAATTAAACCAATTCCACATAACCCAATAGGAGAAACAAGATGCTGAAACAAACCATAATGCAAAGATCAAATGAACAAGCAACAAGGAACACACGATATACCCTAGGAAAACCCTTTTCAGGAAAACACCCAGCCTCCAAAAGCATCCACGCTCAAATGTATTATTCAACAATATGAAATTACAATACAATCCATGAGTCTCCATGAACACCTTTGAATCCATCAAGCACCTCCAATGCATTCTCCATGTGTACAAGCATGAATCCACACATCACCTGCCATGCTTCAAAATATGCACTTACATGAGAAAACTCAATACAATGATAGCCTCTCACAAACCTCCAATCCACCTACAATGAAATAGCCAACATTACCCAAATCACTAACCATGTGCTTGCTTTTATAGACCAAGCTCACACAAATACACTTGTGGTATTGGATAAAACCATGTGCCCCCAAAAAACCATGGTAACACAAAACCATTAACTTATAGACCAACTTGACCCCACATTTGACTATTGGTACTAACTTTTCCCAATAAATCAAATAATACAAATAATAGTTAATTACACTATGTGTCCCACACACAAAATAATTAACCCAATGTTACAATACAACTTATACAAGTGGTAACCAAATAAAATAGTACAATATTATGCAAGGTTCACAACACCTATCCCAACAAATAAAGTGTGTGAGTTAGTTTGGAAGGGCTCTTCTTTGGGGAGGTATTCTATCTCTTCGAAGTATAATTCTCTTATTGAGGGGGAGGAGGATCCTCCTTTTGAGGAAAGGTTGTGGTGGTTGGAACTTACTCCAAAAATCAATTTTTTTTATGGATCCTTACTCAAGATAAAGTTCTAACTATTGAAATCCTATGCAAAAGAGGGTTTTCCATTCCAAACAGATGTACAATTCTCTTCTTTGGGGAGCTATTCTATCTCTTTGAAGTACAATTCTCTTATTGAGGGGGAGGAGGATCCCCCTTTTTGGGCAAGGTTGTGGTGGCTGGAACTTACTTCAAAAATCAATATTTTTTTCTGGATCCTTGCTCAAGATAAAATTCTAACTATTGAAAACCTATGCCAAAGAGGATTTGCCATTCCAAATACATGTGCCTTATGTGATAATGAGGTAGAAGATACTTACCACCTAATTATTGGCTGCTCTTTTGCTAGAGATGTTTGGAGTAAAGTTTTGAGGTTGTAGAAGGTAAACTGGATCTTCCCAAACTCCATCAAAAAGTTGGTTGAACAATGGATATCTCCTTTCTTGAATCCTTCTTTCAACTTTGGGAGGTATTCTGGAAGGACTCTTCTTTGGGGACGTATTCTGTCTCTTCAAAGTACAATTCTCTTGTTGAGGGGGAGGAGGATCCTCCTTTTTAGGCAAGCTTATGGTGGCTGGAACTTACTCCGAAAATTAATTTTTTTATTTTTTTTTCTGGATCCTTGCTCAAGATAAAATTCTAACTATTAAAAACCTATGCAAAAGAGGGTTTGCCATTCCAAATAGATGTGCCTTATGTGAGAGTGAGGTAGAAGATACTTTCCACCTGATTATTGGTTATCCTTTTGCTAGAGATGTTTGGAGTAAAGTTTTGGGGTTGTGGAAGGTAAACTCGATCTTCCCAAACACCATGAAAAAGTTGGTTGAACAATGGATATCTCCTTTCCCTAATCCTTCTTTGAAGTTCCTTTGGACTCTCATGTTTCCCCATATGGCATGGGGCCTTTGGAAGGAACATAATAACCAAGTCTTTAGGGGTAAAAAAAGTGTTTTTGACAGAGTTGCTGATAGAATTATTGCTTCTATCAAAGAAAACTTCCTTATGGGGATTAATGAGAAAGTTTCCAAGGAGCCTCATGTGTATGTTTCAGGACAAGACCTTCAAATAATGAAGAATTGGAACATTCCATTTGATATTTCTACCCCCTTTAAGCATACGAACAAATCTAGAGATGGTATCTTGTGGGGTTTCCCGCCCAAGGGATGAATCAAGATAAATTTTGACAGGGCGACTAGAGGTAATCTAGGGCATGTCGGCTGTGGGGGAGCAATAAGGGATGATAGTGGCATGTTTTTTTCTATGGTGGTTTCTCCCTTGGGCTTGTAGACCAATCATTATGCTAAAGTTGTAGCTGCCTATAACACCATTAAAGTGGCTCATGATAAAGAATATAAAAGACTGATGGTGGAGGGTGATTTTCTTAATATCATGCAGTGTCTTAAAGGATTGCGAAGTCCTAGTTGGACCATAGACTCCCTTGTCAAATATTATTTAGATCTTTCTAAGTCTTTTGATGAGGTGGTGTTTATGCATGTGTTTAGGGAGGGAAATAAACTTGCAAATGCTTATGCAAATCTAGGGGTTAACATTGATAAACTTAAAATGTAGGATGATTTTAACATTATTCCTCGAGATATCAAGTCCCTAATTTCCAATTATTAATTACATTATGTCAGGACAAAAGTATGATGTGCGAGTGTGGATGATACTCTAGTTCACACACTTTCTAGGTGTTTGGGCTAGTATCTTCCAATAGAGAAGGTGAAATTTGGGTATTTTGAATACTGATACTATGCAAGATAGTGTTCACACTAGTTTTTTTGTAGGAAAGTGATACCTGTGGTGATCGTAATAGATTGGAGCTGGGTGATGTTGTTGGGATCCGCAATAAGCCCTGAGTTTGGAATATTTTGAGTGATGGTGGGTTTGTCCCCTTTATGGAAAGATTACAGGGTGATGATCATGCAGCAACAAAAGATTTTTCCAAGGGCTGGCGGAAGAGAAAAGTAACCATGTTCAGGAGGGAAACTGTCATTATTGTGGACTTAATTGCTCTGGTGACGAGGTTACCAATGGAGGGGATGAAGTTTTATAAAGATAGAAAAGCTAGAGAAGAGGCAATGCAACTTTTTTCAAGGACAATGAAAAGAAGAAGTTAGCGAAGCTCCACTCTGGCTATGAACGAATCTCCCTCAAGCCGGTATGGGTTGTGGTCATTGGGACTGTCATGATGTATGTTACTTTGGAGGGTATATATAGAGCTCTGTATAGCTATCATTTTACTCTTTTGAACCACTTTCGGTACACAATTTTGGTGTCTTTCCCATTTTACATGTTGATTTCCACGGAGAATTCTATTATGGATAATAGGAAGTCCCCTAAGTTCCTTGTTATCCATGAAGGTTTGATTCTCCTCATTATGAATCATATCAAAACTTTAACCCCTAGTAAGAGCATTGTTGAGAATTTTAAGAGCAAGAGAGGAAAAACCCTAAAGTGGTTAAGTATTTTGATTCCGATGCTATGGATTCCATGGAGGAAAATGTTTCGAATGAGGAAGAACAGGGGGAAGACTTAGAGGATTCTACTCATGTCTCGACCTCTTCAGACCCTGAGTATGAGGAATTAAGAACCCCTGTCAATAGAAAACATAAACTACAGGTGGATACCACTAAAATGAAGAAGGGGAAAAATAAACCCAACACTTCAAGGTTTGAGGGTTTTGAAACAAGCATCGAGAAAGAGAAGGATGAGAGGCAAGAAGCCTCCTCTCAAAAGAAGAATGCTAAGAAGAAGAAGAAAGGTAAATCCATATGCTTTGAAGAGGATAAGGTTAAGGAGAAGGAAATTGAGACTGGTACTGATGATCTTACCTCATGTGGTAACCAAAAAATGAAGGGAATGTGTATGATGGAGCCGAAGATCGGAGCTCCATTCCCCAGCATCCTAGACCCCACTTTGCCAATTCTTGAAGATTTCATTGAGCAGATGGTTAATAATAACAATAAAGATGATATTATGGATACTTTGAGCATGGTAAGGGAAGCCATTAAAGCCCATAATGTGATGTCAAATTGGTTCTACCTCAAAATTAGCAAAATTAATCTTTAGATATCTATTCTCCACCAGATATATGGGAAACATGACCAGATCCAGGTCGAGGATGATATGAATATATTGCATAATTGGGAGGCTATTCCTAGGGTTTCAGAGCTAGAAAAGAAAATGGTGGCTATTAATGAGTATATCAGTGAAGAAAAGGAAAACTTGGAGTGGAAACAGGGCATGGAGGATAGGATTTTGGCTTTGGAAATGATCTCCAAGGTGATTAATGATAACCTAGAACGTATGCTCAAAGTAAGTCATAGCACTATCAATAATAGTGCTTCGGGGTTGAAGATTCTCACTAAAAATCTTAGAGATCTGAGAGAGGAACATGTGAAACAAGGGAATGAGAAAGGTAATAGCAGGAATCAGGTGGGCCCGAGCAGTAAAAAGAAATCCTTTGCTGAAGAAAAGAAGTAGGTCCTTGCTTTCACCAAGTTGAATGAAGACTTTAAGGCTTAAGATATGGAGGATGCATAAACTCTCAAGTTGCAGCTATACTTTGTCTTTGTTTATGTTTTCTGTTGTTCACTATTTTTGTTTAATGGTTTGCTGGTATACTATTGTTTTGCTAAGGCTTATGTTATGTTGTTGGTTGGTTGAGTCTTATATTATGATAAGCATTTTGTATATGAATTATTATATGAACTTTTTAAGCTACTGTGGTTGGGTTGTGTCTATGATGTGAATGACATTTTGTTATAGGGTTTTAGGATCCCTTCAAAACCTATTTTACCATTAATCAAAAACATTGTTTAGATAGATATTATAAATTCATAAGTTGGTCCATATTTGAAATTTGAAAAAAACTTGGAGTCTTATTGATCAATTAATTATTTTATTACTAAAAAGGGAAAATACTAGCATTAATATCTTAAATACATCTATCTAAAAGATGCCAAGAGATATTAGTCTCGAAGGGCCTATCTATTGTTGATAACAATTTATAGATGCATATCTATCTATGTTTTCAAGAATATATATATATATGTATTTAAGGTATCTATGGTTAAAAGAGAAAGAGAATCAAAAGTGGGAAAGAGACTCTCAAGACAAAAATGGAGGTATCATGCAGTACAGGGCAGAATTGTTGAGGATATGCAGCTTGTACGATTTGATTATGTGCAATGGAATAAAAGCATGGTCGAGCTTAGGGAACATTACATGTCAAACTCACAATGGGCAAAGCATGGTGGATTATGTTATTGGTTCTCAGAATCTTATGACAAGGTTAATAGAAGTAGAGGTGAGGGAATGCCCTATAGAAATGAAATCTGATCACAATCCTTTATATGTAAAGATTAGCATGTAGAAAGGAATTCAACCTCAATATAGGTCACAATAAAGCCAAAAGAAAGAGGCTCCTCAAGGCACAATCCTTTTGAGACATGAAAACTAAGAAAATTTTCAAACAATGCTTGAAAAACCATTACAAGAAATAAGAGATATTGGGATTGCTAATATAAACAAGAGAACAATAGGCAACAATATGTTGACTTTGATAATCCACAAATCTCTTGGTTTGTGCAAAAGGTCTAGGCCTAAGAGAGGTAGAAAAAACAACTTTCTGGCAAATCTGTGGTATGATGAAGACTGCAAGACATTAAAGGGAATGTTCAAAATTAGGGGTAATAAAAGGAATATGAAAATCTAGTGAGATCAAAAAAAGAGGACTACATGTAAGCAAGACAAAAAATTGAATTTTATTGGGAAACACAACCTGAGAGGCTTCTAGAAAGAATTGAAATAAAAGATACAACTATAGAGAACAATATCATAGATTTCCAGTTGCTGGACTATGTAAAGTTGTTATATGAGAGATAAAGATAAAGACATCCCGCAAGTAATCAATTCAATGGCTAAACTCTTCCCTACGAAAGACATCAAGGAAGGAATTAAAAATATTGCATTGGGCAAAGTGTAGGATTAGATGGCTTACAAGAAGAATACATAAAATGGGGTGTGGAAGCCCTCACACTGCACATTAAGAGAATATTTAATGGCGTCATTTAGAATGGTTTTCTAGCAAATTGGACAACCAGTGTGATCATTTCTTTGCTCAAAAGTGGAGATGTCAACAATCCTTCAAACTACTACATTATAATTATTGTCAGAAATTAATTAAAAGAATAAATAATTAAATAAATGATAGATCAAGAATTAATTTTATCATAAAATTAATTGGTGTTCCTCTGCAGCCATGTAAACAAAATTTCAATAGTGGTTTAGCAATTAAATCATAAATTAATTTATAATTTAATTTTAATCAAAATTTTAAATAACGTGGTGGAAGAAGATCTTTTTAAAATTATCAAATATTAATTAAAAAATGTTCTTAGTTAGTGTTTGAATTTTATAAATGAGAATGTGTTGGTTTTCACTCTAATTTAGTATTGGCAATATTGGAATAAATGTATTTTAATTAATCAATTATTCTTGTATTCAAGTAACCTTCTTCATAATTAGGAATTTTAATTTAATTGTTTGCTCTAGGTCGTGCCTTGGAGCCGTGATTAATTTACTTTCACTTAGGAACCTGAAGGGGGAATACCTCATGGAGGTTCTCCCTTATGGCATCATGAGTAGTGATTCCATACCCTGAAGTAGGAAGCCATCACCTTTTTAGGGTGTGTGGGATGCGTTATGCATCACCTGCTCACTTCGAGTTCCTTCCCTCACATAATGTGATGTGCTCTTTGTTAGCATTACACATGCAATGTTGTTAAATGTGCATGATTCGCTAGTGTGTAGTGTGACGAAAGCATAATACAGTTGTTTAAATAAGAAATTATTGTGTTGATATATATATATATATATATATATATATATATATATATATATATATCCTTAGTATGAGTGTTTGGCTATTTACTTTCGTGTTGGTTACTTTTTTTTACTTTGACATGCATTGTCATAGTAGTCCACATACAAGTTAAGGTGGGGTCAAAATGTAAAGGTGAAAATGCATACCCTACACTTTTTCCCTTTGTTTTGAGCCCATTTTGGTTGGGTTGTTCCTAAAGCCATGGCTAGTGTGAAAAATGACACATTCTTGCATGAAAGTTGGCAAATAACCTGATCTTATCCTAATTCCATCATGACACATCCTAAGGATTTGGATCTGATCTTCAATCTCAACCTTCCATCATCCTAGTCAATTTTGTGGGTGTGGAAATAAACCTAGTTTAAATCCACAAGTGTAAATTTGACTCTTGAACTTTTAAATTTTAAATTGGACTCTTCCTTTCTAACTAGCCATTATGAATTGACTAAATTACAAAATATTCCACCTCATAATCCTAAAGTCATAACTTCAACATAAAGTTGAAAGCACAACCATCTCACTATGCACATCCTACCATACTACCAATGTTATCATGAACTCAATGCAATTGCAATGCCAATACTATCCCAATGTCAATGTTATCATAGTATCAATTGTCCTAACCCATTTCCATGTGCCAACATCTGAGGGGTAATAACTGATCCATTCTTAGTGCTCAACCAAAACCATGAGCTAATATTGAATGCCAATAATTAATAATCATATTAAGTGCTAATATTCCAATAACAATATAGATGATTTGTACTTAGTAGTTATTCCAATGTCAATAACCAATAATGACATTAAGTGCCAAATGTCTGGTAGCTATAACAAGTACTCATAATTGCTGGTATGTACTAGTGATACTGCATATAATACAATACCATCTTATACAACATTGTCCTATACTGGAAAGGGTTTGTGGTAGCACACAAAGAGAGCTAGGCAATGCAAATAAGGTCATGTGATAACGCAAACTATACTAAGGACCTTCTGGTACCACATATGAACATAAACAGTGAATAGAGGGATATAGGAGGTTGTGCAACATCGTACAAGATCGACACATGCCATTTAGATTGACATAAATGGGTCATATAGCCCTTAAATAGCCTTAAACACACCTAAACGCCCCTAAATAATCTATAATAAGGATAAATATCATGAAGGAAAAGGTGAATTCATGGGAAGAAGATAATTAAGAGTAGTTCTGAAAGGTTATAAGAAAACAACAAGATGAAGAGGTATAATGAGGCTATTTTAGGAAGGGAAAGTGAGAGAGAAGGAAGAAGGATAGATCTATAAGATTTATGTGATAGAAACCATCCAAGCATATGTGATGTCTATTTTAATACTTGTAGTAAATGATGTACATTGTATAGAAGTATATGATATGAATATATAAGTACACCTATCTTATGGTACCTATGAATGTGTAAAGTTGCTTGAATATTTATGTTATGCACATGTTAGCTATCACACTCTTCTAATTTCCTTATTAATGCATCACATTGGGGTTAACTTATCTAACATAAGTAGCACAAAACATAGACTTGCATTTTATTGTCAGCATTTGGTTTCATTGCCAAGACCCCAATTTATTGTGTATAAGAAGATATATTATAGATATGAGAAAAAAAAATTACAGTAAATAACACCACCAAGGAAGAGAGTATTAATGATAGTTATGACAATAAAACAGATGTGTGGTAACACCCACTAAGTCCTATCTTGTGAGAGGGGTTAGGCACCTAAGGGGTGATAAATGGAATGGGGGGATCCTAAAAAGATGTGACCGATAAAATAAAGTATAAAGTGAGCCATTGAGGATTAAAATTCAAATTAAAAACACCTATGGAAAAAGGAGACAACAAAATATTGAGAGAAAATTTTGAAGAGATTAAAATGGCTTATGAGATGCACATGGAAGAAGAAAGAAGGTTAAATATAAAGATACAACAAAAGAATAGAGAAGAATAGAGAGAAGTCTTAATTGAGCACGCTAGGGGGTCTACTACTAAAAATAATGAGAATTTTCCAACAGAGGCATAGATAGTTACTATGCCACTCAATAACAATGAAACATTTGAGAAAATAACTATCCACATAAACTTGAGTAGAATTTTTTGACCAGATTAGTAGATGAAATAAGAGAATATAATGAATTTAAGGAATCATTAGAGAAAGGTCTTAGAAGCAATAGGGCCTAGCCAAAGCATAGAAGCAGTATTGCTCTTTAAGATGAATTCTTGACTCTAGAGTGTAGAAGGAAGGGTGCTCTAAAAATGTGGAAGATGATATAATAAGATAATGAATCGATGAAGCAAAATGATCAAATATTTAAAAGTGTAGTCCATAAATTGGAAGAACCACCAATTGAAAAATAGAGGATAGAATGGTCTACATCCAGTTTAAAACTACAAATTAGAGTTGTGGTAGATAGAAAATAATTTACCACCTATAATGAAGCGATGGAGTTACCAACTAGAATTGAAGCTGAATCATGGATACATGAATTTGGTGAAAGTGAATAAATTGAGAAATTAAAGTTAGAATTAGAGAAATTGAAATTACAGCAAGAAATTGTAGTAAAAATTGGGAGAAATGATACTTCTCTCTTACCAAGAAGGGACAACATCTAGTGTACCTATTATAGTAGAGAAGGGAACCTAAGAAATGAATACCCGATGGCTAGAGGAATAAAGCATGCTACTGCACTAAGGGTAGATTTTGATAAAATTCCTGTGATGGTCTAAATTTGGAATGCAAATATAAATGAAAGCAATCGAAATCAAATACAATTTACCTCCCTGTGCATTCACAAATCCAACCTCACTAATTGAGCGTATTGGAAGTTGCACCCGAACTCCAAAGGATTGCTCCTTGCTATGTTGATATGTGGATTGCTCAATTAAACAACATAACCTTGTGATATAAGGATGATAAGATCTAGAATGATTTCAACAGCGTGATTTTGTATGAAGATAAGAGACAATCAAAGGTTGAGAAGGATGTTCAGTTTATAGATTTCCAGAAGTGAAGATCAACGGTTGTGAATGATCAGAGAGATCAATGGCTAGAATTGGTTGAGAGGATGTGAACAAATGAGAGAGGGACAAGTGTCCTTGTCCTCTCATGAATCGGGGGAGTTAATAGAATTGATTGATGAGTTGACTGAGTTGATTACGTAGTTAACTAAATTGATTGACTTGTCAACTAAATTGATTGACTAGTCAAATAAATTGATTAATTAGTTAACTAGATTGACTAAGTTATTAACTGATTTGATTGATTTAGTTAACTAATTTGATTGATTAGTTATCTAAACTGATTGAGAGTGAATTATGGAGGAGAGGGAATAATAGGAAATTAAATAAATAAATTATTTAATTTCATGCACATGGATAAATAAATAAAATATTGAATTTTATTTATTTTGAAGGAAATGGAATATTAGCTTTAATTAAATAAATAATTTAAATTTATTTAATTAATGTGTAGAGGAAAATTGATTTAATTAAATAATAAGAATTATTTAATTAAATATGGAGTAATAAGATAGATATAAATAGATGAATTTAATCAAATAATTAAGAATTATTTAATTAATGTGAAGTATGGCAGATGAGTGTCTGATCTGGGAATGGGACAATTTTAGGTGTCTACAGTTCCTAACAAAATGGAAGTTGTTACTGTGGTAAATGTAAGAAGTGGAATAGATATTTGTTAGTGTAGGTTTTTTATTCCTTATCCTAGATTAATAAAGTGGGTTTAATTAGGTGAGTGTGTGTTGAGGTGTTGCCATCCTACAAGGGAGGTGCATTTACTATCTTGAGAAGATGATCTTCCCATTGGTGGCCTCTCCCTATTGGTTGGCTTTTCCACCTCCACCCTCTTCCAGAGTCTATATAAACTCACTACCTATCTAATATTTGGTATTCCGTTCTATTCTATTTGTGAGCAATCTATTCAGACTATTCTAATATGATCTCTTTGTTTCCTTTATTTTGATCTTCTATTTGTGCTTGCCTTTAGCTTTCTAGATTTTGGGTTTCTATCTCCATTTCAAAATCTAACATGGTATCAGAGCAGGTGAATGCCTAGGGCTAGTCATTTAGAAGATCTAGTATTTGAGATATTGATTGCTCTTGAAAGTTGAGTATGCTCTTCTCTTGCATCTGATGATGACTTGGAGAATCAAAAAACTTGATATAAATACTAGTTTTCGGGGAGGGTTTTGTATGTGGCTTTGTGTTACAAGTAGTTTTGAGAGATTCTTGAAGTAAATCCAAGCTCGCCATTGAGTTCAGAGCTACCAAAAAAGTTTGAACAACCCTTTGTTTTGTCCAAATTGGACACTAGAAGTCATTTTTATGAGGGTTTGAAGTTGGAAGGTGCATGCCAGATCTGGTGGGCACCTAATTTTCAAAGAGATTTGAGGCTAAACGAACCCTACCATCACGTCCAGAAGGCCCAAAAACCTTAATATTGCCTGTCAAATCTTCAAAATCAGAGTAGTTGTCTGAAAAGGCAAAAAAAATTTGCCAGGTAGGCCATACGGCCTCATCAACATGCAAACTGAGGTGATTTTGTTTCAAAATTTTTGAAAAAAAAGAAAAGCTTTCTGCGATTTTCATTTCATTTTTAATATATATATATATATATATATAATATTATAAATCACATTCTTTTTATTTTTTTGTTTGAAAAGTAGAAATTTAATTTTTTTGGGTGGTACCCATATGAAGTACACAAGATACCCCCTTGCATTTGCAAGTGGGCGGGAGCTCCTTGAGCCCCGCGCCCCTCATTAGAGGTCACATCCTGTTCAAGGCTCGCAGACCCATACTTTGGGGTTTGGGGGTGCGGTGTTTCACCGCCCAAAACCACCTTTACTTTGGACTTTGGCCAAACGTACTTTCAGCGCTTTGGCCTTGTTCTAAACAACCCCTGCACATTGGCCTACATGCCACTATTTTTAGAACCTCAGGTACATTTGGCGGTTTGTTTTCAAGTTAGTGGCACCTCCATATTTGGTGATTTACTATATTTATCTGGAGAATGCCAAAATCTGATAGGGTTCTTAATTCTCTGGAGGTGTTCTATTTTTGGTAAAACCACCAAATTTAGCAGAATTTTCACGGTACTACTACTTTTAGCAATGATTTTGGCAGTTTGCCAAAATTAGCAGAGTTTCACTAAACTAGCTGGTGATTCACTAATTTTGGCAATACATCTAAACTTGGAGGCAGTTCCGCCACATTTGGTAGCAATTTTTTTTTTTGGACCCCTCACCATTGCATTTTCCTTTTTGCACCTGAACTTCTGACCGCTCATTCTCGGTCATACGAAGATATTTTTCAATGCATTTTTTAAAAGGGGTAGAATTTCACACTCTTTATAGTGGTGTGATCCATTTTTTCTCAAGTGATCCCAATTTTCCAAAGTTTTCCAGAAATTCAGTTTTCTCATCAGATCTGACAGGCAGTTTCAATTTTTACAACTTCAAACGACTATAAATTTCACATATAATCTGGGATCGAGGTCATTCTTTTTTTGAAAGTGAATATTTTTCTAAGAACTACACATTGGTGCTAGCCTAAGGTTCTTATTATGAGATATTTCTATACTTTCAGTATTTGGGTCCATTTTGGAGATTGTACACCTCTAGAAAACTCAACTCCAACATTGTAAACACACTGATCTATAAAGTGCCAAATCATCTTTTGTTGTGAGGATTCTTGATTGAGTGAAAAGGGGGGTCTCTTGATGTGTTTTTTGATCTATTTACTTGTGCTTTTCTTTTCCTTCACATATGGATCATTTCAAGGTTCCATTGCTTACACCTTACAATTATGCAACATGGCATCAACATGCATGGAATGCCCTAATGCAACTTGGGTATACTCCATATGTTGAACAAAAGGTAACTAAACCCACAAATGATAAGGAAAAGATAAAATGGATGCTTGAACATACAAAAGCTCTTGTATGTCTTCGTAGCCTTGTTTCCCTTGATCTTTTATTTCAAATTAAAGCAGGTACAAATTCACATGATGCTTGGGAAAAATTGAGAACATTGTATGGTACAACTGATGAAGTTAGAAGCTATTAGATTGACAATGATTTGATGAGCCTTGATCCTAAGAACTTTGGAAACATCCAGGATAATATAACTAAGGTTAATGATCTGAGAGAACAATGTAAAGCATGTGGTATTGAGAAAAAGGACATTCAGTTAATCTATAATGTACTAAACAAACTTGGTCTTGAATTTGCAACTTTTGTTTCTAGTTTTCACACTCACAGGCCAACTATGGGAGTCACATAGATACTATGCCTTCATTTTCACCTTTTTATGAGATGTTAATGCACGAACAACAAAATATTGTTTCTATGGGTCTCATTAAGCCATCATAGACTCAGACCTTGTTGGCTAGTCAACCTAAGGGACATAAAGAGTCAAGTCCTTCTGATAAGAAACAAAAGAAATCTAAGAAAAATCCACACATAGATCAAGCATAGAAAAAATCCTCTTCAAAAGAGGACTCATCTAAGAAGGAGAAGTCTACTTGTGCATATTGCAAGAGGATTGGACATGAAGAACATTCTTGTTATAAGAAGGATATTGATGAATTGAAACATCTTCTTAAGAAAAACAACATTGATCTTCCTTCTAGAATGTCTGAGTCTTCTTCTTCTTCCCATTCCAAATAGTCAGGATCTACTAACGAAAAAGGTCATGCAAGTTTTACTTTGAGTCACAAAAAATGAGGGTAAAGCTCTTTGCGCTTCTACAAGTCTTGTATCAGGAAGATGGCTTCTCAATTCTGAAGCTTCTCACCATATGGCTTCTTCACAGTCCATGTTCTCTTATTTTGAGCCTTGTGTTATGCCACCTATTATGATGGGAAACAATACTTACATTAATGTAATTGGGAGAGGATATTTTTATATTGGTGATGGCACTTTCAATGATATTTTGTGTGTACCTCATTTGTCAAATAATCATCTTTCCATTTATCAGATCACCCACGGTGGAGTAGGAAAGACTATGGAATTACACCTGATTTAGTTGTCATTCGAGGCTTGGAGATTAGAGAGATTTTTGCTACTAGGATGGCTGATCATGCATCTTGGTTATATTCCTTTTCAAACTTTGCACCTGATGATGGCTCTAATCCTTTGGCTATTGACCACACTCCTTGTGTGTCATTTGATTTTGAGGAGAATTTTGGTTACTTGAACCTGGGTATTCTCACATCTGATCCAGTTCTTGAGCCTTGTATTTGTCCTCCTCCTACTTGTTTTGAGCTTTGCATTGTAGTGACACAGGAGGTTCATAATGGTCTTCTAGAGACAGTTCCTTGGGACACATTTCTACCTGACATCTCATCCTTGTTTGTAGAGTCCCACATTGTAGATTTGAAAGACACTATTGATTGCATTCATCTTCTCTTTGATGGAGTTGATTCTTCTTTAGATGTTTTGAGGACACATTCAGACCCTCTTGTTCCTTCTTTGCCTACATTTGCTTCTATAGTGACAGTTTTTGCAGCTACTCATGAGTCTACATATTCGACTGAGTCATCACTCATGTTGACACCCATTGCAGACATACTAGCATCTTCTATGTACATGATACATATCAGTATTTGTCACAGTTTGGCATTGGATTAGAGATCATTGAGCAACATTTGGAGGAGGCATCCTTGTCTTCAGAACAGATAGCTTCTTCTTTGGATCCTGTTCTATTTTAGTTTCCACTTGGTTATGGTTTGTAACTTTCATTAGCTAGGCCTTAGACTCCTAATTTGGTCGTGGCATTTTTCAACATTGATATGGAGACACATGAGCAGTTTTTAGAGACTTCATACATTTTGAACTTTCTTCCTTCATATTCTTTTCAGGAATGAGAAGAAATTCAACATTCACCTTTGGTTTTTTTCCTTCCCAAGGGGAGGAACGTTGTTCAGCAATTGTGGACCATCTTCTCCATCCAGTTTCAAGCATCTACCATTGGCACAATTGCTTCATTTCAGGGGGCTTCTTTGTCCTTCTCTTTTCTCTCTATTCTGGGGAGGTGTTCTCTCTCTATTTGTGGGGGGGGGGCTTCTTCTCTTTTGGGGGGGACATCTTTGTACATGGTTACCTCATCAGGCTTCATTTGTTAGAACCTATCTTTTCACCCACCTAAGCTATGCTTATGGGGGGTGTTAGTGTAGGTTTTTTATTCCTTATCCTAAGGTTTTTCCTACACATATTATTAAGCTTTCTTAGGTTAATAAAGTGGGTTTAATTAGGTGAGTGTGAGCTACTCGATGTCGCCATCCTACAAGGAGGTGCATTTGCTATCTTGGGAAGATGATCTTCCCATTGGTGGCCTCTCCCTATTGGTTGGCTTTGCCACCTACACCCTCTTCTTGAGTCTTTATAAATTCACTACCTATCTTTAATATTTGGCATTTCATTCTATTCTATTTCTAAGCATTCTATTAATCAAACTATTTTGATATAATCTCTTTGTTTCCTTCATTTTGATCTTCTCTTTGTGCTTGCCTTTAGCTTTCTAGGTTTTGGGTTTCTATCTCCATTTCAAAATCTAACAATGTCTAGCATATGATTGCCCCATGTTATTTGAAGAAGAGCATGAACTATTTTTTAGAGGAATGAATAAGGAATAATCCAATATTAGCATAGGCATGGCTAGAGCTCGATATTTGGCCACAACAACACTAAATGGCTATAAAATTTTTGCATGACACAAATGTTTTCATGGTGGGTAACTTTCCACACCCATAAAACTCCTAATATCTAGAATATTAGTGGGTGTTGGACACTCTACCATAGCAAAAATATTTGATGGATTTATTGAGATACTCAAGTGCTAGAGATAATGTGATCCAATTATTAAACCTTTGACTAAAAGAAATCTAACACTTTTCTAGGTTGCCATATAACTAGTCATCTCTCAAGCATTGCAAAACCTAAATCAAATGTTCCTCATACTCCTTTATTCTCAAGAAGATCATTTTTTCATCTAGGAAAACTAATATAAACCAATTTAAAAGATGTGGAGCACCCAATTCATAAGACTCATGAAAACTATAGAAGTGTTCATCAACCCAAATGGAGCCACTAAAAATCATCATGTTCATGATGAGTCCAATAAGCCATCATATGGATGTTTTCCTCTACAATATGAAGCTAACGATATCTTAATTTCATATCAATCTTAGAGAACACTCTATCTCCCCACATCTAGTCAAAGTGTCATGCCCACCTGTACACACATGTACAGATGGGCATAATCACTATGCAACTATTTTTTTGATGTACAACATGGTAAAAGAGGGGTGACACTACTTCTAATAGTGAACGAAGTGCACTAGACATCATTACACATACAAAAAATGGGGCACACCGCATAAGACGAATGAAAAAGTTACACACACGGGTGGTGGAATCTCCATCGCAACACCTTGAATCATCAATGAAGACAACCTACTAAGGTATTGACATCCTTATGTACAATGTCGTGGAGGGATAACTCACACGATCAATTTCCCTTAGATTTTCTATGTGGAAGAGCTGAATGTTGTCACCTTAACACAACTAGAACATTACGCTAAAATGTCAAAATAAATACCAAATTTAATCAATAATTTAATCTCACAACAAGATTTTTGAATTGCATCCTAAGCTATTTTACGATAACAAAATAACTTAACAAATGACATGGGATAATTCGATCTCAAATAAATTTAACAAGACAAATTAAATTTATTAATGCCTTAGTAATTATCATTATAACTATTTAAACCACTAATTTAATTAAAAATAAAATAAATTATTGATATACTAAACACATTATTCTATGTCACCCCCAAAAGGTAGTTTGAATCATAGATAATGTTACATTAAAAATCTAATAATTATACATTAAACATTTAAGAGATTAGAAATCTATAATCTCATATTTAAATTTTTAAAAAAATTCAAGAGCCAATAGTTAATTGAATCCAATTAATTGTTTTGACTTAGAAAAATATTTAAATCCTAATATTTACATTTAATAACATAACAAAATTTAAAATATCATACATATCTAAATTTAAATCAAAATAAATAACATGCCACCTTAAATTAAGTTAAGTTGGCTATAATTTAGGGCACAATAAATTGAAATTCTAAAACTTTATAAAATGAAAAGAAAACATATATAACACTCCTTGTTTTCTAAAACTCTTTCATTACTCAAATCATTTTTTTCTTTTTTAGTTTTTTTTGTAGAGGATAGAGAGAGATAGGGTTTGTGCATCTCCTGAAAGAGGTATAAAAGGTATAAGGAGAGTTTCCAGATCTTCAATCTTCAATCCTCTCCAACTAAGTTTTCACACACAAAAATACATTTACTTGTTCTTCTTATATCCTTTTATTAGTTTAAGCTAGGTTTAATTCTGGTGATATGAGTTTCTATACAATATTAATGTTGTCTTGCTTTGGATCTAACAATTTGACGCAGAAGACAATCACCATTCTCTCAAACACAAACACTCAAACATAAATTCACAAACTCAATATCACAGAACAATACTCTACCTAAAGTACTACAAGATTGCAACATAAAACTTGTATGCAATTCAACATTTACATAAAGTCTGCAACATATTTACAATATGACCTTCTTGGCTTTGCTCATCTGCATTTTCTTTCTCTCACAACAATCTTCTATGCTAGGAATAACATCCGATCTGCCTTCTTTTCTTCTCTCTCTCTGCCTTCGGAGTCACCTTAGCTCTCATTCTCTGCAAGTTTCCTCCACTCCCTTGTCAAACCTCTCTTTCTTCCTTCATTGGCCACGCCACACTTTTCCTCCATAGGCTCTTTATAGATGTCAAAAACTATCCCCATTTCCTTTGATAGAATGGGATACAAAGAGTCATAGAATTAAAGAAAAAAAATGATGATGGTAGGACTTCCCTACACAGTCCCTTTTTCTCTGTAAACTTTATTCTTCTTTACCCAAGGCCGATATCATCTTAGCCTTTTTGTCTTCTCTTCTAGCTTTGACGCCCTCTCTTTTTCTTTTTTTTTCATTCCATATCTTTTGCAATGCTACCTCCCATTTCATATTTTAGCACTCAGCCACTATGAAACGTTTCATCTCCCATTAGGCCTGTGCAGCCTTTCTTTTTCATCGCTTAGAGTTCTGGTTTTATTTTAGTTCCTTTTCTTTTATTTCCTATTTTATTAAAACATTATAACTTTAATGTTTGGTTGAAGTGCCTTGACCATCTTTTTCCATGTCAAAATTCCCTTTGGTTTCCTCTGTTGTTCGATGCTCTCTCACTATCTTACCACCCACACTGACAATCGACTTCCCTTGTTATTATCTTAACATAGAGATGATTTTATGTACACGGATCAAGAAATATGAATATAAATAAAGGAAAGTATTTTATTGTCATATGATATTTCTTTATTTTTTCTTTTAGACAAATAAGATTTATATATTTTTTAAAGATTTATATGAGGTTATAATTACAAAATTTTATATATATTGTTTCTTTGAATTTGAAATAATTTTATAAGGAATAAATAAATTTTAATTTTTTTTAAAAAGTTTGATTAATTTAGGAGGAGAACTATCATGAAGGGGCCATGCCCCTCCATGGAGCCCCATGTCCCCCCTCTACATAGCCACAACTGTGTAGAGAGAGAGTGTTGGGTTTTCCTAATACCTCCACAACCAAAGGCCTCCACCTTGGCTGCCAAAAAAATATGTGATAAATTTTATTTTTGTAATATAATTATTTTTATATATATTTTTAAATATGTATATGCATATCTATATATATTAGTCAGTAAAAGGAACTAAAAATAAATAGTATATACACACAGTCAAATAAAAATAAAAAAATTAAATAAACAACACTTAGTGTTGTTGTAGATATACATACATACATACATACATATAATCTGTAAGGAAATTACATAAAAAAATGTGTATGTGTATACATATGTACATATATACATAGTGTTTGTAATATAGTAAAGAATGAAATATAAAGTTGATTTGCAAAGCATTTGACTCAAATGATTATTTTCTTGTGAGGCTAATAATTATTAGATCGAGAGGAAAAGGAAGATTTAATAAGCTTTTCTTGGCATGCGCGCACACACACACATTGAAATAATTTATCATACATGCAAAATCATATAAAACTAGAAATACCCATACAAAACCTAACATGAGTGGTTTAGTGAATAATTCCTACAGGTTAATTAATTATACCTGAGATTTGACATTTTTTTTTATCAGCACGAAAGTTTTTATATTATATAAAATTATCAAAATACATACTGCATCCTCCATGTCCAATTCAAACTAAGAGAACCATGGTCACACAGGACCGACCTCCAAAAGCCACACAAGGCCAAAATTGACAAAAACCTTAGGCAGGGCAGGACTGAAACAAAAACCATGTCGTAAACGGCTATACTTTGACCACCAACTAGACCAACTATATCGCTAATACTAACCAGTATTACTATTAACAAGTAAACTTCTAAAAAACTAAGTAGGAACTACCTTCAACCACTCCTTGCAACAAGAGATTGAAACTGAACCATATGAAAACGATCAGAAGGAACCACCAGCACATAGTCGAACAGCCACCAAACACATTGCACTAGGAAGACTTCAAAGCTCACCTTCCATGAAGAGATAATCACAAAATTCCCTAACCCACTCAAACCCTTCTGTAGGAGTGATATTAAACCTTTTCTTCAGAAAATCCCTGCCCCTTCGAGCCCTGCTTCTATGTACAACCAACTCGGCTCCTCTAATATCCAAAATGCAAGGAAAGTATTCAATGGCGACCCCTGGTTGATTTGCTCTGTGCAAGTCTTTGGGCCTCGGAAGCCCACCTCTTTCCGCTGTTACGAGCACATCGTCGAGCCCCACCAGGAAAGTCCCTTTGAAAAGGCGTTGCACCAGAAGCTTAACTTCGTCCTTGGGCGTTGAAATGTCCAACAAAGCTGCAACTACCCTAGAAGAGATATTAGAGTCCACTCGATATCTTTCTCCACCTACAACAAAATTTTTACCCAGAAGGAGCTTCGTTGCTTTAACAGAGAAAGCATCGTTCTCTTTCAGAACCCTCTTGAGCCTCTGCTCTGTGATTTATCCTCTAAACACCATTTATCCGACTTTTGCAAATAGACAAATTGGAGACTCCATACCACCACAGGTGAGATAACTAGCATGAAGCAAGTGAATGATAATCGGTGATGGCAGTATCTCCATACAGAGCAAAATGAAGAAAAACTAGACGCTGAGCGAATTAAGAAGGAAATCCGCATAACTTGAAATGATGGGAGTAGCGCGAGCAAATACTATCTATAATCTCGCCAACTCACATCTTTCACTTCGTGACTGCATCCAACCGTGAGATCTGCCAATCGTATGCTTAACCTCTACCACTTGTCTTTTCAAACTCTGCAAACATGATTTGCCTGCCCGAAGCCGTCCTTTCCCAACTTAACTACCACAAGTAGTGCGCATTTATCATTGCCCCTGCCTAGTTCTCATGCGGGCCCGCCGAGGCGGCCACCTCAGCTATGTGAGGTGGCTCCCTCCCTACCACCCCCACCTGAGATTTGACATTTTGCCAATCATTATTATTATTTTTTCTTTTGGTAAGTGCATCTACCTAAGTGTTATTCATACAAAAATATACGATTTTATAAACTTTATTTTCTATATGTGCTTTGTTTCATACTCAATCCTACAGACTTAAATCATGTGTATAGAAAATTTAAAAAAATGTTTATGAATAATTGCCTCAAGGTAAATTTCATAATAAACTAATCATTCAATAACTGACTTATGTTCATATAATGACATCTAAATATTAAAAAATTCTTAAATTAACTCACTCACTTGCCTTGTAATAAAAAATCTGAAAATAATCATTTCAAGAATAAGGAATTAAATCTTTTTTTTTAAGATATACATACATAGAAACTCCTCTTCAAATGATAACCCATAAATTAAGGGAACAATACTGCCACGCATAATTTGACCCAATTCTTTTTATGACAATAACATTGTCAACACAAAATGTATAACTACACACCACTCATTTACAAGGAGGATTTGAACATAAAATAAAAGATGAGTTTCCTCTTATCTCATCATGAGGGTTTTCTCCAAGAATGAGTTTAAATATGCAACACAAATGAACTACAAGGCCTCACATGACCAAGGCTAGCTCACCTCCCAACCATAGGATGTCCAAGCAAGTCCACCCCCGAGCTAGGAGACTCCCAAGAATCTGGTTTGTACAACACAAATCATGTATACAAACATCGCAAATTTGTAAATTACCCATATGGTCAACACACACAAATTGATCTTCATAAAATTTATAATCGAGGGGCAATCAAGGGGACTCACTAACCTCTTGGGGAAAGAATGAAAATAAAATATATATCTCCACAAAATCAAGGCCACAACTCTCCATAATCACCACAATGTTATCTCAAAACTCATAATCACCTCAACACAAATATGCTATAAAATATATATTCCATCTCCATAATCCAACCACCACACTCACATAGGCACCCATGCTAAATACATACAACAAAAAAGAATCCCCAAGAGAGGATCCACACTTCTCTAAACCCCAGTAAACGGGTGGCTCTTAACACCAGTGGGAAGATCCACACCCAACACAACCCCATACTCCAAAATAACCATTATACAAAATAATAACTCACAAAGGGGTATTCAACATAAAAAACAAGAGCATTCACAAAAAAATCAACAACTATATTTCTTTTATTTTAACCACAAACTACACTACCACAATATAAAAATAGTATAAAATCCTACCTCTATGCTTCAACCAAGTTAGGTGAAGCCTTGATCCAATATCTTCTAACTTTTCTCTTCTCCAAGCTCTCAAGCTCTCCCTTCAATATTCCCTCCTCTGAAACCCTTGTTTCTCCAAAAGACAAAATTTCAACAATAGAAAATCTAAAAAATCTCAAAACAAGCTTCCAAAAAAGAATAAAAAATAAATAAAACTAGGGTTAGGTTTTAACTTGCAATTCAAAATCAAGTTTTTCCTCACAAAAACTCACCACCTATCTTCCAAAACACTTTTCTAGCTTCTAGATACTTCCAAAACACCTTTTAAACATTCAAACATTGCCCTACTCATAGGTTATTAGTATAAGGGCTTAATTTTACACAAATAATAAGAAACATAACACTTTATGACCCCTAAAAACTTCCTCTTAAGTTCAAATTCTAGAGTTTACACTTAAGGGAATTTAACCACAACTAACATAGAATAATAATAAAAATCTAATTATAAATTCAATTAACACAACCACACACACAACACCTTTACACAAGAAGACCTTCTCTCTTAGGATAAGGTCTAAGTACACTAGGGAAACACAATAGTAGTTTAATGGGGAACCTCCATGATTTTTCCATTGATCATGGAATTTAACTTGCACACTTGTACATAACCATCAATATATTTGAGATAATAGTTGAAGTAATATTTATATTGAATTTAATATACACAATGTAAATATATCATATTAACATTATCATGATTTAAGAAGATCCAAATAACAAGCTAATCTATAATCTAAATCACATCAATACAAAATCGTACAAGTACCTAACACTTAAACCAAAAATAGCTTAGATTCATCTTACACGATTATGTTCGATAAAAAATCAATCCATAACAATAAATTAATTATAATTTGTAAACCCTAATCTAGAAGTTACTATCAAATCCATAATCATAAATTAGCCAAACACATTAATAATCCATGAAATGTTATTTCATACCTTCCTTTCCAAATCCCACAATAATTGAAATCAAATTAAATTAAGATTCATCATCACATGATTAAATCCATATTAAAATCAAATCAAAATAACGAGATGAAATATGTACTTCTAACTCCATCATATAGATAATGTGAGTAATCATAGTTACTAACTAACTAAATCAATGTAACAAACTGATAAAAGCCACTAATCTAGCCATAACGTTAGTATCCACACAAATCCATAATCGTAATAAAATTTAATGAAAAAGTCCCTACAAAATCATAAACAAAGCAAGCCTATCAAAATACAAATGTAGTCACAAGGAGGAATGGGCCTCACAAATAGTTTGCCAATTCTAGTAAAGGATAATGATTCTTCATTATCACATTGCTCAATTATTCATAATCAATGTACAAGCAAAGAGATATGTTCTTCCTCTTTGTGAAGATCATAGGTGTGCCTTAAGAGGAGACACAAGGGTGAATATGGACCTTCTCTAATAGTTCCTCTAACTCCATCTTGATCTTACTAAACTCACGAGTTTCCATTGCCAAACCCTTAACCCATCGAATGTAGTAGGATATGTGATAACCAACTTTGGATCACATAATCCTTATTTTATTCATTTATTCATCCCTAAGTATATTTATTTTAAGATAGGTCAACATCATTGGGATTAGGGGATTAATGGATGTTGAATTTTTGCATGACAAAAATATTTTTAGGTTGACCACACAAAATGCCTCACCATTAGCAAGGAATCAGTTATATGAAACACATGTCAAATTCATCAAACATTCATTGAAATAAATGCATAAAAATGAAAGAACATAGATTTAGAGTTTAGAAAATACCATAAAAAGTAAAAATCCAAAAAATAGAGTAGAATTTGATATAATGTATTTCAAAAGTCGTTTCCAACCCTTTCACACGTGTTACAATTATATATTGGGTAAGTGCAAAAAGATGGGGGGCCAAAAAGTGGCCAAATTGTTTAAAAAAAAAAAATCCAAAACGCGAGCGCGTTATCACCTATTATAAATTAAAAAAACTCATCTCATTTCATTTCATTTCTTTTTTCTGCACTATTCCCCCAGTCTGCAAACCCTAGGAAGCGCGCTCGCGTTTTGGATTCCTGAATTCAACACAAAAATCTTATCAATTCATCGCCAAAATGCCGCCACGACGTCGAGCATGCCAAAGGAGTGAGTTTATTTGTCTTTTTGTTTGAATTTGCTTCTAAATAGGTAGGTTTGAGTTGTTTTTTGATGTATATTTCGTTAATTGTCAGGAAATGTTAATGCACCTCCTCCTCCTCCTCCTCAAAATCCTGCAGAACAACCTCCTCCATCCATTCCTCGACATGCCCCTGGAACACAAGAAAATATAATGGGGCAAATTGAAAACAACAAAAAAGAAATTGAAGATATAATTGCAAGGTTGAAAGATCCTTCCACTTCAACCTTGCATAGGTCCATGCTTGTTGAATCTCTTGAATCTATGTTATCAAATGTAGATTCAATTAGCAAGCAAATAACTAGTTGGACGGATAAGAGGAGAGAGTTTAGAGATTATTATGCAGACAAGCTGTCATACCAAGATGTGAAAAAATTATAAATTACAAAATTAGACTTGTGTTCGATTTCACAAACCCACAAACAAACAACCTCCACCCATTACATGCAAGAGGTTCCCTATCCATTGGTGCAATAACCAAACAATAAGGGACAATTTTGGGCAGAGGAGGTGGATGGTATTTGACCATCCTCCATGCAATAATAATGAGGTCCCGCAATACTTTTTGAGGAAACTCTACTGCGAGTTTGTCCTCAATAAAGTGCCAAACTATTTTGATATGCAGGATTTCCAGGGTAGAGGTGGGGGGTCAGCACAAGATAGACCAGGGGCATGTGTTGACCCACAGCGGGCAGTGAGATGAGTAATTAGCAGACCAACCCATGAGCATGTTTCTATCCCTTCCATTGTGAAGGATAGTCTTGAGGTCGATACACTTCAGTCCATTAGTGCCTTGACCCAGAGCATCATAGAGCATGCCAGTCCTATAGCACAGAGTGGGTTGGGAGATAGTGCGAGGAGTAGGGTCCCACCCCATGCTTGTCAGGCTTGCGGCTCAGCCTATGGTTATGACCCCATGGATAGTTAGGACGCAGGTGCACAGGCTACATCTGCAACTGAGTAGATGGTGATGACAGATACCCTCCTGAGTGAGACTTTTGGCCTTGATACTCAGGTAAATATTAGCAAGTTTATTGAATTTAATTTATTAAATTTTATTTTTGAAATGCAAGATTAACTAATTTAGTTTAATGATTTTAATGAAATTTCAGGGTCATAGCATTGATGCAGTTTTCAGTGGTTCTCCACCTGCATATTGCACTAGATCATCTATTGCCGGGGTATGTAACTAGTAAACAATTATAAATATTACATGTGAATAGCATCGTTATATGAATGGTATTCTAATATCTGATTTTGGATGTTGAATAGGTTAATATTGGAGATTTCACGACAACACCTGCCAGCGGTGGTGGACTTCAAAGCTTCACGGAGGTAATAAAATAAATAGTTTAATGAATGAATTGTACTTACTAGATTTTTGTATGTGACTTGTGTGCTTTATTGTGTGTACTTCCATGTTTAGATGAACGTGTGTGTATGTTAGGAGCCATGATTTGCATCACTATTATAGTTTTCGTAATTGAATAATGTTGTTTTATTTCCAGATGATGCAGGCTGCGGAGACACCTCCCGATGTTCAGAGGGCAATGGAGCACGGTGTGACCTCTGCGATTCATAGCTCCATGTCATTGACAGGGGTATGAGGCTGATTAGTAAATTTCAATTTACATTCATTGTTATAGTTGTCTATTTTTGAAAAATTAAAAGATTATTGATTTGAAGTTTAATTTATGTCTGGATGGTTTCTATAGGACATGACATCACCACAACTTATTTCTGCTACTGAGGCAAGTGAGGAGACAGATTATATGGTAGCGGTAAGTGATTATTTTGTTAAATGTTTCATTTTTTATAACATGTAATTTCTATATATTAATGTCTATACTTTTTATTGTAATAGCTAAAGATGCAAGAAGAACTAAATAGGAGGAGCAGCCCTCGAGTTCGTAGTAGACCACCCACATGCGCGTCTCCATCCCCTAGAAGATCAAAGGTTGCCTGTGATCTATTCTCTTCACCAGCCAGAGGGGAATGAATTTTTATTGTGTTCCTTTGTTGTATGCCTATATGGCATTTGTGGACATATATTTTGTATTGTATATAGTTGACATTGTATCCCTATATGGCATTCTTGTAAGCCTATGTGGCTATTTTGTATATATGTTATACTTATATCGACAGATATTGATGTATGCCTATATGGATATTTGGTTAATACAAATCTTTTTTATTGATGGCGTCCATACTTGCATCATAAATCCATGTTTGAATGGATATTTGTAGATGGCTACTTCAAATATTTAAAGTCCAATTGTATTACATAGGATGTTTGTTGATCCAATAAGCTAGCTATTGTTATTCAAGTATCACCTAAACCTCATTTTGGAACTAAAATATAAAAGTTATATTTTAAAAAAAATGAATCATCATGTTGAACAAAAAATAATAATATTCTTATGAGTAGCATACAATGTCAACTATATGCAATACAAAAAAATGAATCATCATGTTATTCTTTATGTTTGAGATCTTGAAAATGACTAAGTCTGGTAGCTTGATATCCTGAAACACTAGGATGAATATCCAATTCATTAGGATGATTGCGCCTTGAGAAAAAGTCATTAAGATGAGCGCCTAAAGGAGACTTTCTTAAACATTCAAACATTGAGCAACAAGCATGAAGGGTTAAGGCGCAATTTGCAACTCATAAAGCCTCAAAAGGACGCCCAACTTGGAGAGAGCATTCATTTAAGACAAGGCACCCATTGACACCTGTTCCACCATAAAAGTGCACCTAAGGTGGAAGGAGAACAAGCCTCTAGTAAGTGAAGTGCACCTATTGTCTAAACCACTTCATTATGGCGCCCTAGCATGAGGAGGAGTATATAAGTCAATAGGAAATGGCGCCTAGAATGCAAATGAAGGACTAAGTGGCATTTTCAATAAGCATCAATTCACCTTGAGCTTTCAATAAATACATCAAATTGAGCCCCATAAGCCTAGGCGCCCTTTGCCTTCAAAAGTACCTTGTATTGGTGCCTTGGAGGAAATCAACTTACAATGACAAGTTTTGGACGTTTCTCATTTTGGATGATGTCTTTTGAGATTAACTACAATGATTGAAAGTTAAGATGAGTGGAAAGAACCTATCTTGAACCTTAGGCACCCTTCATGTAATTTCCCACCATCATGAGCACCTAGATCTAAGAAGAAGGAGTGAATGAAGGATCTTAACATCAAGAAGCATGTTATCAATCAACTTGGAGAAGTCTTTGACAATAATTATGATGAATTGAGTACATGGAAGCAAAGGAAGTACATATCAACTCCAAAGTGTGCCTAATGATCAATAAGAAATTCTTCCAAAGCAAAGGTGCTCATTGTGAATTTTCCTACTAGTTTTGGCGCCTTGAAGTCTAAGTGCATGAAAATCATGAGGATGAGCACTTAGGGATGAGATAGTCTTCATAAGAGTTTAAATAGGAACATCATCAAAATGTGCCTTGGTAGAGAGACTTGAGACCATCATCAAATAAGCCAAAATATCTATCTCCAATCTAGGCACAAATTCTAGCTCCTCCCAACTCAAATGAGCGCCCAAGTTGAAGTCAACTTTCATCTATACAACCCTCAGATTGTGCCTTGATTGAGGAAGGGATTTGAACCTCAAAATTTAATCATCTCAAGACAAAAGCTTCCTTAGACACTTGGCATTTGATTGAAATCATTGAGAATTAGAAAGAACCACCTAAGGATGTATGGCGCACTTTTCACCCATACAAGCCTAAAATTGCACCTAAGGGAAATAACTTGATTTCATATCAATAGGTGAGTGCCTTGAGAGAAAGGATTACTCTAGGTCATTTTCAATTGTTGAAAGCACAAAAATGATAAAAATAAAGGCAATTGAGTTAGGCGCACTTTAGCCTCTAAGGACACCTCAATGAGCGCCTTGGGTGAAATTGCATGAGATGACCTTTTGGAGTGAGTGCTTGAAAGATAGAATTCATTCTAAGACATGTCTCATCATTTAGAATTGCAAAATTGCAAGTATAAAGACATTTAAATCTAGGCGCACTCTCCATCAGTACAAACCCATTCTGGCGCCTAAGGGAGAAATTGCATTGAAAGACACCTTTTAAATGAATCTCTTAAGGGAGATTGACCTCTTTAAGCCATTATAATTGTTTGAAATCATTTAAAGTGATAAATATGGACCAACTTGTGTTAGGCGCCCTTTGCTCTTCTTTTTACCTATATATGCGCCTAGATTTGTAGTAAGATTATTCCATGTTTAAAGAGGATTCCTTTGTGTTATAAAATGTTTATCATGAGGATTGATGTGTTTCTTAGTTTGTATTATAGGAAGATTGAAGGAAAAGGTAGGAGCAAGAGCTTGGAGTCGCCTAGAGTCATCATGTAGCTACTCCAAAGGAGCCTTTCACATTCATTCATGCCAGAGAGTTAAGATGGAAGTAATCACTGCCAAGGAAACACCACTTCAAGAGGTAGCTGCTCCAAGAGGTCACAACAAGATATATTTCAAGTCTTCTTCATCAACGACATCACCAGATGCATCATGTTCGAAGACTTCCATCTATCACTTCAAGTTCCATTCATGTTCAAGTATCAACTAGATTCTTCATCAATCATCACTTTAAGATTAGCATTTAGCCTCTCCAAAGGAACTTCTCATCATCATCAAGCATTCCAAATACATTCATTCAATTTCAAGTCCCTCTGATACATTCAAGCCTCCTTGAGAAGTCATCTACTTCACATATAAGGGAAAGTGTTATCATCAATATCTACACTTCAAAGGACCTTTCAAGTTGGAACACTTCTTCATCGAACATTCAAAGACATCCATCCAAGCTTCAAGTTCTTTCACAATCTTCAAGTCCAGGAGAAATTGCATCTAGTGAACACATTAATTGGCGCCTAGGAGGAAAAGACCTTAAACTTAAATTATTGAGTCAGCACTTTAGAAATTGAGCCATTCCTAGTCAATTGGAGTCATAAAATATCAAATACAAAGTCAAATTGGACTTAGGTGCCCCTTCATGTAATTTCCCACCATCATGAGCACCTAGATCTAGGAAGATCATCCAATTGCACCTAGGAATAAGATACAAGTCCAAGACCTCAAATTTGAGCGCCTAGAAGTGTGATGGATTGAAGAAGCTACATTAGCGCCTAAGGTAAGTTGTATCTAATGACATCACCTAATTGAGCGCCTAGGAGGACAATTAGGACAAGCGCTTAGTAAAGGAGAGTTTCTCAAACATTTAAACATGTGAATGAAGTCATAGAAATGCACTAAGTCATCTAAGCACCATTTTCCCCTTGAATACCCTTACATTTGTGCCTAAGAAAAAGTTGCTTCAGTTCATTGCAGTGTTTGAGTATTGAGGATTTCTTAGCAATACTTTGCAACTTTACACTGCCTCCTTCTGACGATTTTTGGGGCAGCAGAAAACCTTTCACCACGGGTAAACACCTCAGAGATATAAAAAACTGAGAGAGGTTATTGTAGAGGCACTCTACATGATCGTGTTGCCTCAGACATAATGTTTCTAAGTGACACAATTTTTGAGTAACATCTCGTCAAAGATTGCTGCCTTTTGCACTTTGGACTCTTCAGGGATATCGTCGGTACAATGTAGTTCAAACTGTTTCGACATGTTTGGGTAAAAAATAGGACCATGCCTAGCGTAAATGTACCCATCTGGACACGTTGGAATAGTCAGTTTGGTCGCATCAAGAGCATGATGAAAGTTACACCCCTTTGCAACTTTACACTGCCTCCTTCTGACGATTTTTGGGGCAGCAGAAAACCTTTCACCATGGGCAAACACCTTAGAGATATAAAAACTGAGAGAGGCTATTATAGAGGCACTCTACGTGATCACGTTGCCTCAGACAGAATGTTTCTAAGTGACATAGATTTTGAGTAACATCTCGTCAAAGATTGCTACCTTTTTGCACTTTGGACTCTTCAGGGATATCGTCGGTACAATGTAGCTCGGACTGTTTCGACATGTTTGGGTGAAAAACAGGACCATGCCTAGCGTAAATGTACCCATCCGGATGCGTTGGAATAGTCATTTTGGTCGCATCAGGAGCAAGAAGAAAGTTACACCCTTTGCAACTTTACATTGCCTTCTTCTAATAATTTTTGGGGCAGCAGAAAACCTTTCACCACAGGCAAATGCCTCAAAGATATAAAAAATTGAGAGAGATTATTGTAGAGGCACTCTACGTGATTGCTTTGCCTCAGACAAAATATTTCTAAGTGACACGATTTTCGAGTAACATCTCGTCAAATATTGCTGCCTTTTTACACTTTAGACTCTTCAAGGATATCGTCGGTACAATGTAGCTCGGACTGTTTCGACATGTTTGGGTGAAAAAAAGGAGTATGCCTAGGGTATATGTACCCATCCGGATGCATTGGAACAGTCAGTTTGGTCGCATCAGGAGCAGGACGAAAGTTACACCCCTTTGCAACTTTACACTGCCTCCTGACGATTTTTGGGGCAGCAAAAAACCTTTCGCCAAGGGCAAATGCCTCAGAGATATAAAAAATTGAGAGGTTATTGTAGAGACACTCTACATGATCGCGTTGCCTCAGAAAAAATGTTTCTAAGTGACACAGTTTTTGAGTAACATCTCGTCAAATATTGCTACCTTTTTAAACTTTGGACTCTTCAGGGATATCGTCGGTACAATGTAGCTCGGACTGTTTCGACATGTTTGGGTAAAAAATAGGACCATGCCTAGCGTAAATGTACCCATCTGGATGCGTTGGAATAGTCAGTTTGGTCGCATAGGAGCAGGACGAAAGTTACACCCCTTTACAAGTTTACACTGCCTCATTCTGACAATTTTTGGGGCAGTAGAAAACCTTTCACCACGGGCAAATGCCTCAGAGATATAAAAAACTGAGAGAGGTTATTGTAGAGACACTCTACATGATCGTGTTGCCTTAGACATAATTTTTCTAAGTGACATGGTTTTCGAGTAACATCTCGTCAAAGATTGCTGCCTTTTGGCACTTTGGACTCTTCAGGGATATCGTCGGTGCAATGTAGCTCGGATTGTTTCAACATGTTTGGGTGAAAAATAGAACCATTCCTAGCATAAATGTATGCCAAAAATGCATAACATGATGATGTAAAAATGTGTATATGTGTAAAAATGCAGCAGGAAATTAAAAAAAGACAAACCTTACAAATTAATGTGCATACTTACAACTCAATGTAACATGACTTTACAAAATCAATGTGAATACTTACAAATTAATCCAATTAACCATTCGGTCTGCTCTACTCTTTATTGTGTCAAGTATTGCTTCATGGTCAAACTCACGCACCTTCCACAAGATTTTGTTCAAAGGTCTACCCTAATACTTTATCAAATGAACATTGGATGCCACGACAAGGTTCGAGTAATGAAGAATCTTCTGATGCATGTCAAAGTCTTGAAATAGCCAAACATTAAAACTCTTATGTGGGTACCTTCTAAGCCATGTTCCAGTAATAACCACTGAGCCTATAGGGTATTCAATGTTTTCTCCATCTGTAACAGGGGCCTCCAATTTATTTTTGGCCTCAACACAACGACATAAGTAATAATCTGTTCCCTCTTCATTCTCTTCATCTGCAATAACTACATATACGTGCCCTACATTGATATGTGTAGCAAATTAGATGAAATTAGTCAACATTACAAAAACACTACAAAGTAAGATGACATTACCTGGTTGAACTAGATGAAATTAGATGCATATACGTGCCCTATATTACCTGGTTGAACTAAATCTGATATGTGGTCAAAGTCAACTGATGATTCCATCTGTGTTAGTTCCAGTGCCATCAGGGGTCGATACGTGTCAAGTGGGCTAAGATAACTTAACTGCCATTCGTCAACCCACTCCTTTGACTTGCACTCATCCCAGACTTGAATTGTATAGGAAGAACAAAAGGATGACATCTTTCACGTATGGATACTCCATGAACCTATAATTGAGCTTCTGAAAGAGTGCATCTCATTTGATCATGTCAATGCACAACAGTCCTCATATGGTGCAATGTTAGTATCATCTATCAACCAAAAAAATCTACGAACTGAAGACTTACCTTCATTACCTGGACCCATGGAAGCATTACACCACTCGACAATCGATTTTGCATCTATCAACTTTGCATTGTCTTTATACTTTAACTGTTCTCGTGCTATGGCTCGTTTGATACGTGCTCCTGCACCATCATGCTCCCCCTTTCCATGTCTGGCCTCACAAAAGTTCCACATATGCTGAATATTATGCTTCCTACTCAGCTAATAGAAATTTCGCGAGTTCTTGAATTGTGACGCACAATTATCTGACCATATGATATGCTGACTGAACGATATACCCCTTCTAGCCAAATCATTGTAGAACACCTGAAAGCAACCTTGCATGAACTCCATAGAATGCGTGCGATCATCACTAATATAGAAATTATACTCCCTTATCATCTTTCTGTCATCCTATGTACTATCATTCGCATGAATGAATGCGATGTGCACAAATATAGAAACCTGTGTGGAGTTGTAATATTGTGATTGCACCTCATGCTGTGGCTATAGACTGTAGTTCTCTGCAAAGTCGACGACTGAAACAATGCTACCAACCAGAAATGTGTCCTTGCATAACATGAATTGCAAGTCCAACCATCAAGCTCTATGGGCATGTCTTGCATACTCATACACTATGTTGTTACAAAATATAGGCATAAACTGATACACTGGAATCTTTTCAATAACCAATTCACACCTCTTTGCTTCTTTACCATCTTTTGTATTGTATGCCACTATTTTATACTTGCCAAACTCTACTAGTTTGTTTCTAACCGCATGTGTTCTTTCCATATGTTCACATATTGGCAAATGTTGCAAGCCACCGCAATGATGACAAGTGCCATCCAAGCATAATTCCTTGTAGAATATATGACCTTCCTCTCTTTCACATAAAATTCTTGATATGAAGTCTCTTGAAGATGTTGGTGGGGCACATATGGCACAACCCTGCAAAACATTCTTAGTATGCATATCTAAACATATAGACCTATAAGCATCAAAATGGTTAGAAAATTCAATATGTAATCTACAACAACAAGTAGTGCGTGTGTGATTTATCTTGACATAGAAAGGTTTTAGCATTTCAAAATATGTTTGACAAATTTTAATTTGAGGATACTTCTCTAGAAATTTACCATAAAACTATGTTTGAGTCTCATCCAAAAAATGCTTTGGATGTGGCTCACAGTTCTGACTACCGATTCTCCTTCTTACCACATCCCTTTGATTCAGAGATACCCTTGTGTAATTCTTCCAAAAGTCTTCAATTAGTGATCTCAATGCTTCAACAATTGGTTTATCTTTTCGTGGTAGTCTCCCTGAGAACGCCCATAATTCATTGGCATTAGTGTCCTCAATTCTTTGGCGTCTTCCAATGGCTCTTGATAAAGTTTTCCTATTAATTCTTAATTCTTGACTTGTCTTTCTAATGAGACGATCTTTCCTTGTTTGACTACTTACTATAGTCAATGTAATCACACGCCGTGTTACATTTGATGACAGAAACTCTCTTCAAGCTAGATTAAGAGTCTAGCATTTCAGCTCAAGTCTAAACCCATCAACATCTAAATAACCTGAATACAAAATCTTTGTTTGCCTATCTTTAGAACTCAACCCTTAACGTCAAACCCTAATCCCTCAACCCTTAACTCTGATCCCTCGAGCCTCAACCCTATCCCTAAACCCTAAACCCTAAAGCCTCAACCCTCAACCCTCAACGCCAAATCCTAATCCCTCGACCCTTCACTCTAATCCATCAACCCTAAACCCTCAACACTATACCTTAAACCCTAATACCTCAACCCTCAACCCTAAACCTTATCCCTAAACCCTAATCCCTTAACCCTCAACCCTAATCCGTCATCCCTGAAATCTATTCCCTCATCCCCAAACCCTAAATGCTATCCCTATTCCTCAACCCTCAACAGACTCGATACTATACCATAAACCCTAATCCCTTATCCCTAATCCTTATAACCCTCCACACTCTACTTTAACCCTAATCCCTCAACCCTCAACCCTATCCCTAAACCCTTGACCCTCGAACCTCAACCCTCAACCCTCAACGTCAAACCCTAATCCCTCAACCCTTAACTATGATCCCTCGACCCTTAACCCTATCCCTAAACCCTAAACCCTAAATCCTCAACCCTCAACCTCAACGTCAAATCCTAATCCCTCGACCCTTCACTCTAATCCATCAACCCTAAACCCTATCCCTAAACCCTCAACATTATACGTTAAACCCTAATCCCTCAACCCTTAACCCTAATCTGTCATCCCTCAACTCTAATCCCTCATCCCTAAACCCTAAATGCTATCCCTATTCCTAAACCCTCAACAGACTCGATACTATACCTTAAACCCTAATCCCTTATCCCTAAACCCTCCAACCCTATCCCTAATCCTTATACCCTCCACACTCTACTTTAACCCTAATCCCTCAACCCTCGACCCTATCCCTAAACCCTTGACCCTCGAACCTCAACCCTCAACCCTCAACATCAAACCCTAATCCCTCAACCCTTAACTATGATCCCTCGACCCTCAACCCTATCCCTAAACCCTAAACCCTAAAGCCTCAACCCTCAACCCTCAATGTCAAATCCTTATCCCTTGACCCTCCACTCTAATCCCTCAACCCTAAACCCTATCCCTAAACACTCAACACTATACCTTAAACCCTAATCCCTCAACCCTCAACCCTAAACCTTATCCCTAAACCCTAATCCCTCAACCCTCAACCCTAATCTGTCATCCCTCAAATCTAATCCCTTATCCCTAAACCATAAATGCTATCCCTATTCCCAAACCCTCAACAAACTCGATACTATACTTTAAACCCTAATCCCTTATCCCTAAACCCTCCAACCCTATCCCTAATCCTTATACCCTCCACGCTCTACTTTAACCCTAATCCCTCGACCCTCAACCCTATCCCTATACCCTTAACCCTTGAACCTCAACCCTCAACCCTCAATGTCAAACCCTAATCCCTCAACCCTTAACTATGATCCCTCAACCCTCAACCCTATCCCTAAACCCTAAACCCTAAACCCTCAACCCTCAACATCAAATCCTAATCCCTCGACCCTTCACTCTAATCCCTCAACCCTAAACCCTATCCATAAACCCTCAACACTATACCTTAAACCCTAATCCCTCAACCCTCAACCCTAAACCTTATCCTTAAACCCTAATCCCTCAACCCTAATCCGTCATCCCTCAACTCTAATCCCTCATCCCTAAAACCTAAATGCTATCCCTATTCCTAAACCCTCAACAGACTCAATACTATACCTTAAACCCTAATCCCTTATCCCTAAACCCTCCAACCCTATCCCTAATCCTTATACCCTCGACACTCTACTTTAACCCTAATCCCTCAACCCTATCCCTAATCCTTATACCCTCGACACTCTACTTTAACCCTAATCCCTCAACCCTATCCCGAAACCCTTAACCATCGAACCTCAATGTACTCAACCCTCAACGTCAAACCCTAATCCCTCGACCCTTAACCCTTAAAACTTGAACCCTAAAACCTATCCCTACACGCTCGACACTCGACACTATATCTTAAACCCTAATCCCTTAACCCTCATCCCTAAAGCCTCAACCCTAAATCCTTAAACCTTCAACCCTAAACCCTATCCCTAATCCCTCTACCCTTAACACTCTTATTTAACCCTAATCCCTTGACCATTAACCCTATCCCTCAACCTCAACCCTCAACCCTCAACTCTCAACATTAAACCCTAATTCATCAACCCTAAACCCTAATCCCTCAAACCTAAACCCTATCCCTAAACCATCAACCCTCAACACTATACATTAAACCCTAATCCCTATCCCTCAATCCTTAACCCTTAAAACTTAAACCCTATCCCTACACCCTCAACACTTGACACTATATCTTAAGCCTTAAACCCTCATCCCTAAAGCCTCAACCCTCAATCCTTAAACCTTCAAACCTAAACCCTATCCCTAATCCCTCTACCCTCGACACTCTAACCCTAACCTCGACATTAAACGCTAATCCGTCAACCCTAAACCCTAATCCGTCAACCCTAAACCCTATCCCTAAACCCTCAACACTATACCTTAAACCCTAATCCATCAACCCTAAAACCTAATCCCTCAACTCTCAACCCTAAACACTATCAATAAACCCTCAACCCTCGACACTATAGCTTAAACCCTAATCCCTCAACCCTCAACCCTAATCCCTCAACCCTCAACCCTAATCCCTCATCCCTAAACCCTAAACGCTATCCCTATTCCTAAACCCTCAACCCTCGACACTATACCTTAAACCCTAAACCCTAAACCCTATCCCTCAACCCTTAACCCTTAAAAATTAAACCCTAAAACCTATCCATAAACCCTCAATGCTCAACACTATATTTTAAACCCCAATCCCTTAACCCTCAACCCTAAAGCCTCAACCCTCAATCTTTAAACCTTCAACCCTAAACCCTATCCCTAATCCCTCTACCCTCAACACTCTACTTTAACCCTAATCCTTTTACCATCAACCCTATCCCTAAACCCTCAACCCTCAATTGTTAAACCTTCAACCCTAAACCCTATCCCTAATCCCTCTACCCTCAACACTCTACTTTAACCCTAATCCCTTGACCATCAACCCTATCCCTCAACCCTCAACCCTCAACCCTCAACTCTTAACATTAAACCCTAATCCGTCAACCCTAAACCCTAATCCCTCAACCCTAAACCCTATCCCTAAACCCTCAACCCTCAACACTATACCTTAAACCATAATCCCTCAACCCTAAACCCTAAACCCTATCCCTAAACCCAACAAAATTGCTTTGCCTTATGTTAGGTTGTTAAACCCATCATTTTTGACACTCTTCTCTTAAAGATATTTGAGTTGCAAGAATATGTCAGAAAAATGGCTATGAACTTTTTTAATGTTAGTAATGTTATATGGCATGTTTTTCTGGCCCATATGGGGTTCATTATGCCAATAGGTGTAAACACTATGAGAAAAGCTTTGCGTATGGTACATCCATAGTGAGTAACTAACAGTTGAAATTAGAAGGATGATCATTATGAGAAAAGATTTTCATTGGGGTACATCTATGTTTCTTGCTGTCCACTCCGCACTTAGGGGAGGTATATTTATTAAGAAACAGGAAAATAATCTCCCATTGTTTACTAGCTCTATCCACAAGAACTACTAAACTATACCTTAAACCCTAATCCCTCAACCCTAAACTCTATCCCTAATCCCTATACCCTCAACACTCTACCTTAACCCTAATCCCTCGACCCTTAACCCTAAATGCTATCCCTAAAGCCTCAACCCTAAACCCTAATCCCTCAAGTACCTAAACTCTAATCCCTTATCCCTAAACTCTAAATCCTATCCCTAAACGCTCAACCCTCAACCTGAAACCTTAATCACTCAATCTTTATCCACTCCTCTCCTCCCCTATCTAGCTCACTCCCATCTCTACACTCCTCTGCCCTCGACACTACATACATACATATAGGCATACATAGATACATACATACATACATATAGGCATACATAGATACATGCATACATATAGGCATACATACATACATACATACATATAGGCATATAGGCATACATACATACATACATGATTAATAGCCTTGAACATAAAAAAATTTAAGGGGAACATAACGCGAGCGCGTTATAATGCGCTCGCGTTATTGTAAACATGACAAACAACAGAAACTTTTGCGGAAAAGGAAAAATGCAAAGCAAAACATAACACGAGTGCGTTATAACGCGCTCACGTTATGTTTTGCTTTGGGAATCCCAAGCCTTGGGCTAGGCTTGGGATTTGCTTTGGATTTCCAACCCAAAGGCTTGGAGTGCCTTTTGAACAGCCACATACGTGTTTTTCCATATTCTTCAAGATTTCACATAATTTCATTCGTGCTAACCCTCAGATTTGCACGTGTTTCAAGGTCGAACAAATCAAACACCTGGGTAATGTTAGGCTTTCTCTTAGCTATTTGACGATGTGATTTTTTTCACATTTTAACAATGTTAAGCCTTTCATCTTTAATTTATTTTGTTTGTGTCTATTTTTGGGCAAAAACCACTGTTTGGTCTTTTTTTCATTGTAAATTAACTATTCACTGAAATTTCAAAAAAATTACATATTTAGAAACTAGACTCCATTCTACAAATATTAAAAAAAGAAAAAAATGATTTTCAATTAGTTTTCAAAATTTATAGGGGTAGCACGGCCAAAATTCTATTTTTTCTGGATGTGTCCACTTTGAAAATTAGTAAAAAATCAAATATTCATCAAAAAATTATCAGAAAAATCGGGCATAAACTACATGCTATTAGCTAATTTTCACCGAAGCAATTTTAAAAATACCAAAAAAAAGTTGACCTTTTGAGGGAGCCACAAAACATGCTATGTTATGTTTTTTTGACAGAAACAACACCAATTTTTGTGGCTCCTTCTTTTGAACCCCTTAATCTATGCCATTTTAAAAAAAATAGTAGTTTAGAAAGTAGACTCAGAGCACTACAAACATTGTTTTGGTTGCATCTCCAAATTTTGAGTGTAACTATGCTCAATTTCTCATCCAAGGCCAGTATTTCCTGATTTCAGAAAAAAAAAAGTGGCCACTTAAGACCCCTTTTTGGCCCCCCATCTTCTTGCACTTACCCTATTTATATATTGTTTGGAATGGTAAAGTGAAATGTTGTCACGTCTTATTTTTGGACTTTATTATTATTTTAGATTATTAGACATTTACTATGATTGTTTTACTATGAGTAATTCCATGCGTGTGAAAGTAATTGTTGTAATATTATAAATGTGTGATTTTTGAAGTCAATTTAGTAATTGAATATTATTGGTACAATTATGGATGTACATTATGTTTTGCTTCACCTTTGATTTTGGGGAACTAACTTATTAATGAAAATATAAGTGTGACTGAGTGCGGGAGAAATGTCAAAGATGAGAACATGGTTGAGGTAGAGATGTTCTAGCCACTCGGCAAGAACTATTGGGATGGATAGATCTGATGCACGCACACACTCACATAGTTTTATATCATATTGCATCAATGAATGGTTTTATTGTGCATTGTCGTGTGGTTATTAGTCTTGTTTGTGCATTTTATAGAGTGAATGGACATGATTGATGCTTAAATAATTGAATATGTGATTTCCGATGCTATGGTATGTTCACTTGAAATACATAGTTAACCATGCCTGTAATTATGTTATTCGACTTAGATACATATATTATAATTGCATAATCTATTTCCTTTAAATTATTAAATAAATTAATTAAATGTTTTTCTCTAAATAAAATATTATTGTTTGAAAACAATAAAAATGAAGTGCTTTTATATATAAGGTATATTATTGAAGTGTTTTCTTTATTCTTTTTAGACTTAAATAAAATATGCTTTATTATAAAAACATTATATTAATCTATATTATATATAGAAATCTAAAAATATTAGTAATAAATTGTTTTCATGCAAAAAGGGAGGAGTGATAGTAAGAAATATTTTTATTAATTATTTTTAAGCAAAATGTCTATTGTTTTGAAAGTTGAGCTTCATGCAAACTAGAGAAAAACTGCAGTATCAGAAGGAAACTGAAACCTTAACTTAATCAACACCATTTTTTTAGAGATGGGGAATTCATTAAAAAATAAGGAGAAAAAGAAAAAAAACACCATTATTATTCTCAGTGACTATGGGAAAAGAAGGCGATCACCACCTATAGCAACATGAAGGTGAAAAGAGGGATCATCGACAAATAGAGGCAGAGATTAATCCACCCAGGAAAGCAAACAACTAGGTATTTCTTCCTAAAGTTTGCTTGAATTTGCGAAGTATTACTATGCCTAAATTATTTGATTGAATTGTTGTGAAAGACTATGTAGTTTGCTTTTATTCTGTTAATAATTTAGTTGTTTCGTCAACCTAAAACCTTATCCCTGTCGGTTGAATATTCTTCATGCTTGTAACTCTCCTTTCACCACCGATAACAATTTCCAATCACTTGTTAATCTGATATCAGTTGCCTGCTTCCATTCCTCAATGTTTTTCCTTTGATTTGACCTTCCTTTTCAGTGGTGTCAGCCAGAGATATAACCTTTTGTGCAGTTAAAGTTTGTTGATTCTGAAGCTTTAAATCGATCTGCACAATTGGTCATCATTATTTTATCCATCTTTGAGCTTTTGTTGTAAACCTATCTATCTAAATATTGTGGATAAACCTATTTTTATAGACCTATGTTATGATCTTCATTAACCAACTTATGTACATTGGCCTCATGGTTAAAATGGCCTGAGTTAATCCTTACATCGTCGCCTAAAATTTCTGCTAAGTTTTTCCTATGTTCTTCCTTAATTCTATTAGAAGTTCCTGTCACAGCAAGCTAAAACATCCTTGCACAGACTTATAAGTTCCTGTCACAACTATTTTTCTGTCTATTTTATTGCTATAGTAGAGTTATTAAGTTCCTGTCCCAAATTAATCTAGATTCTCGAACTACCCTTGCCACAAATGCTTTGTTATGGCTATGCATATTTTTACTACTATTGGGTGATAATTTTAGATAGCTAAACACAATTATCTGGTTCCTATCACTACAATTAATTATGTTATTCCGGTCACAATTAGTTTATTTTTGTCACAACTTTAAGGTGTTCCTATCACAACAGCTTGTGTTTTTTCCTATAGCAGATAGTTCCTATTGTAGTTATTTATGTGTTGCAAATTAGCTTTTCCTGTCATAGATTATTGTTTTCTTTGTAGTAGTCACCCTTAAATTCTTGTAGCAGATTTAATATTGTATTCCTATCGTAGTTTAGATGGTTCCTATCGCAGAACAATATTTCTAGGTTCCTGTCACAAAACATAATTTATGTTTTCCTGTCACAATTTTTCTATCTTTATGTAGCAAATTTATCCTTACTCCTGTAGTTGCGTACCAAACTCCTTGTAGTGGTTAATTTTATACTTGAAGTAGTAGTTTTAATACCTTTCATAGTAGTATATCTTTATTCCCTGTCGCAGATTTATCTGCCTTTCCTATAGCAAACTGAACTCTGTTCCTATCGTGAACTTGACAGTATTCCTGTGGCAGACAACAAGGTTCTTGTGATAGATAGGATATATTTAAATAATTTTCTATTTTTACCTCACTGTAAATGATGTTTTATTGGTAATCTTGATATTGTTAAGCAGTGTTTCTTTTAAATCCCTGTTACGACCTTAACTGAGTGGAATTATAAGCCTACTTGTGGTTAAGCAAATCTAGAGTTATTTATTTTGAGAAATTATGAATGAATTATGGGATAAAGATTATAACCAGTTTTATAGCGATCTATGTATCTCGTGAATGATTAATACAACTCTTTGATAGAAATATTGCCAGAAATGTATTCTCATTGATTGAGCAAAGAAATGAAGTAGTAACTGAATCTAGGCAAAGTATGTGTTATAGGATCTAGACTCAAGATTCTTTTGAGGTAATTATGAATGGAATAAGTTATCTTCAGTTTATGTCTTATTTATGTATCTTGAATAAACATATGCATAAGCTTTTTCATTAGAATTGTTTTCTTGAAAATGAATTCATTATGATTGTGCAAAAGAAAAGAATTAGTTTGCTTTGAAAGAAACTAGTATATCTTTGTGTGTGATTGGGGTTACTTCTTAGGCTAGGATGTTGAATGTGGAACAACAGAGATGTCTTTTCCTCTTTTCAGGATTTAACCGATACTATTTAAATGCTTGGGTTAAGCTGGGGATTCATTGAAACAGATGAATATTTGTCTAGCAAAACTTTATATATATATATCTCTGCCACATCTTGTTGTGAGACAATTTACTTATCATTATTTAGATTTGCACATTAGACTTCAGGTTGCATCGGGTGTTCCCTCCTGCGAGTTGTTTCCAGGTTACTAGATATTTTGTGTAGGGTTGGGTTTCCTTCATGTTATGAAGGGATCCAGGGAAGTGTAATTGCTTCATGGTTGGGCAGAAAAGTGTTTGAGCCATGTTCCTGTCTCTCGGCTTGCGGAAGACCATGTGGGTCCATGGCAGCTAGAGAGTTTGATTTGATTACTATTCTTATATTGTACTTGTTTATTGTACATTGCAATTATCATTGGATGATTTATGGCAAGAAAGACAAATGGACATTGAATATTCTTTATATAGTGCTAACACCTGGATTAAGCACGTGATTTGTAAGATTTAATATATTATTGATAAATGTTTATGAGATCTATCTTTTTACTTGAGATGATGTAAATAAGTAGATTATTTACTTCGGTAACTTTTGTTATGGAATGTGTACTTTACAAAAGTGGAATATATTAGACTTTGAAGGGTAACTTTGACTTGCACTTTACATTCCACTCTTTTATAAAATTCTAGTAAAAAATTGACTTGCAAATGAGTGTCACAAAACTTGTTCACACTCTTAGTCATTTTTAATGCTCTTGTGCATTTGTTCCTACAAATATGTGATGAATTTATCCACTGTAATTCTCACCACATTTAGATCTAGGTCATCTGAATGTACAAACCAAACATCAACTTCAACGAAAATATCCAACCATTCTTCATGAACTTGCTTACATCCAACTAATTTCTTTTCAAATGTCTCACAAGCAGTCAAATTTTTCATGATTCTAATAATAGAGAAAGAATCAAACTAATTTGATTTTGGAGACTCTCCCTTGCCCACATTATCAAATTGTTCATTCAAGATCTATGCAGAATTAAATGCACACTGATCATTATATAAGTTACATCCAATTTCACCTGCAAAACTATGCATATCTTTCAAAGTATTCTATACAATTTTATACATTTTTTGGAACCTTACCTTACAACAACTAAAATTTTCCTTTTGGAACTTAAGGCTTCTCTCCATTTTTGTTGAACATATGATTCTTTACCATCCAATATCCTTGCATTCACCAGAGTTTAAAATTCCATCTTTACCAACTCCATGACATGAGGGTAATCATTCTCAATTCCTGCCAACTCTTCATCAATGCTCTTTTCTAACTCCTTCATTGCATCTTCTGCTATGACCAACTTATCACGAGTAGTACCCACTTCTTCTATAACTTCATGCTCTAAAGACAACAATTTTGCATTCCATGCATGAGTATCCCCCACAATATCCCTCAATTTATTGACAATAAGTTTTTCTTTTTTGGTATCCTAGATGAACTATGAAGAGGTAGTTGTAGCTGAAGAATCAATAGGACCACCCAAGTTCTCAACACAGGCAATGGGATATGCCACTTTATCTTTCATTTCCTCCTTAGTTTCCTTATCTTTCTCCATGTTTTGAATCATCAAGTCAATAGATGACTTGGCAGTTTGTTTGACCTCTTCCATGGATGGCTTCCCTAGAGACATAGTAGTCACCATAAGATCCATTGGTTGTAACTATGTTTCAAGTACATCTCACAATGGAGTTATGATCTGGGCTTATTTGATCCCTTGTGCATCTATGGTAATAGTTGACCTCACTCTATCCTTATTTGGATTTGGAAGTTTTAGAAACATGGAGACCAATTGAGTGAAGTCATCTAAGGTAAGCTCCATTACCCTTTTCTTTTTCAAAATTATTTGATCAAACCACTTTGGTGTATCTGTTGCAGTTGATTCTTCTTAATGGGTAGTGTCTTGTTGTTGCTTATATGTATCCTGATCCTTTGGAGGGCTAGGAGGAGTAGGATTTCTTGGTGGAGAAGTAATATTCTTCTTTGGAGATGGAGTCAAAGTTCTCTTATGAGATGGGGTCAGAGTTCTCTTAAGTGAATCCTTTGGAGAACCTATAGGTGGATACTTAGAAGGAGAAAGAGGTGGATTTGAAATTGGTGGAGGAGAAGGAGGAGTAGAAGAAGGTTCTATTATAGTCTCCTCAACTTCATTAGAAGAAGAGGAAAATAATCCATTAAATTGGGATGGTTCTACTTGGATGACAAGGGGTGGAGTTGAAGTTGAAGAAGTTGCAAGAGTTTGTGATGAAATCTCCCCTCTGTATAAAACTATAACAATTGTTGCCTTTTGTTTCTTTAGCTAAATGAATTCCTCTTCTTGTTCTTCATCTTATTCACCTACTCTAAATACTTCTGATTGCTTCTTTCTTTCCTTATGCTTACTTTTATCCATAGGCAAATTTAGCCTTTTCTTCTCTTTTCTTAGCCATTCTCAACTTCTCATAATTACTATTTTTGTTATTTTCTCTATATCTTTGTATTCCTTTGCATTCAATCTATTCTAGGCAATGGTTTTTCAAAAATTCCATTGAGCTCATATGAAGGGTCCACTACTTTTCCTTCATCCTTTATTTCATACAAAACTTCACTAATCTCATAGATCTTCATCTGATGTGCATTCATGTGAGATTAATCTCCTTTTGACCTCTTTGTCATTATTACAATTATCACAAAAGTCCTCTAAAGCACGCTTGTGTTGATATGAAACTCTCAATCCATCAATTTATAGGATCAGGGATGAAATAAGCTCTTGGGTTCATATGGGGTTAGATTTACCCGTTCCAACTCAAATTTTTACACTCCTAGCAACCTGTACTATTAGACAAGTGTATTTTCCAATAGAGGTGGGAAATAAAATTCCCTTTACCTTTCTTTCAAAATATAATTTTTCACCTCCCTTGGTTGTCAGCATAGCTCCAAAAGTATCAATTTATCACTCACATATTTGGGGAGCTTGTAGGGTGCCTTCTCAAAACCACCAACCCTAATATACCTGAATGTGGGAAAATTGATGTACCAATTCCCCCACTTTTAAAATTTTTTATTGCCTATGTGGAGATCCTTTTAGCAACATGACCTTCTAGCATTTTGATGATATAGAAGATAAATGCATCATTGAACCTCATAAAATACTTAGCTCTTCCTTTGAACTCAAGCTATGGGTAGTATTTGTACACTTTTTACTAATCCATTCGCACATGACACCTTTTCTTTTAATACAACAAACTATTATCTTCTTGCAAAGGCATATACCAAATATGGTCATATAGAAGATCTTTGTTTGAGTCACATAGCTTAATTGTTCATGTAGCCTATCACTGATCAAGGTGGCCTAGTCAATAAAATCCTTCTTAGAAAGGATCTTGGTGACATACTAGTACATCCATATTTGGAATTCTCTTAAAGCCATCTCTTGTTCTATGACTCTACTCAATAGTGTGATAATACCATTAACTTCACAAAATTCACTTATAAATAGTTTCTTTGGAAGCCTAGTAGATGATGACTTTAACTTAATGAGCCAACTTTTATTTATAATTTCCAAATAATTGCTCACACATCCATCGTAATACTCTCTAGAGGAGTCCATAGTGATTTGGACATATTTTCTCTAATAGGAAGACCTAACATTTCTCCAATGTACTGAGATTGAATCATTAACAATGCATTACCATCTACATTTTTTATCTCCCTTATAGCCTTATTATAGAATTGGGCACAATTCATTACTAGGTTGACAAATTAAACAATTTTTAGAATTTTTTTAGCTTGAACTAGGCCACTTGACTTCAAATTTTGAGTCCTTTGACTGGGCCCATTGTCTTTATTCAATCACTTATCAAATTCTTCTAATCCCACATGTCATAGGTCCATTTCAATTATATTCATGAGATCAATCACTATATTAGATGCCAAAATGACACCCTTGGACTCGTATTTCATCTTCATAGGTGAAGATTACTTTTTCAAGGCGACCTATCAAAGACAAGACATAATTAGAATTAAAGTTCCTCTACATATTTTGGGGCCTAACACCTAGTTGTTAAAGAGATTTTAGAGATTTACATAATGTTTTCTTGTTTAAAGATTCAATTATTTAAAAAATTAGAGTTTGCAAGTGAAAATGTAGGAGTTTAAGTGTTCGTAGGTCCTTTTAGGGTAAAATTCAACATCTTGGGGTCTGAAATGCTAACCTAAAAGCTTAGAACAAGATAAAAGACCTTAACTTCAGAGAGCTTGGGATTTTGGTATCCCATGGAAAAATTCACAAATATTAACATGTTGCTTTGGAGGTCTAAGACTCCAAAAGTTGGAGTTTAGCTAAATTCAATGTTTGGACTCTGAGTTCTTTTGACTCTCATCTTGAAGCTCAAGTTTCCATAAGTCTAAAGTTGATAAAAAAATTGCACACTTGGTACAAGACCAGATGAATCTAGGGTCTAGACTTTCAAAGTTTGGGGAAAGCTCATATTTTGCAGTTTTGAGTTATGTTTTGTCATTTTAGCCTGAAGTTTAAATTATAATGAGCTTGAAGTTTAAGATTTTTGCACTAATTGATTTGTAAGGAATCCATTTTTGTAACATTGATGTGGATGTTTGAAACTCATTAAATTTGGAGTTCAGATTTGGGATACAATTTACAACATTCAAATTTTCCACTTCATTTTTCATGATTACATTCATAAGTTGGATTCAATAAAATTTAGGGTTTTAGAGATTTTGATGTACTTGCATATAAATTTTAATTCTGATAGTTTAATCAAAGGATAGTGGTCTAATTACAAGTCAATTAGTTCCTCCAAGTTTAATGATATTTGATCATGGAAATGCCCTAAATAGGCCTCACTTATGAAATTTAAAGGCAAACCAATATATTTAGGGTTTATTCCATAGTGATTCTATAATCCATGTTTGATCATACCTTAAGATTTTGAATGCATCTACTATCTACTAAAATGTAACATGAAAACCCTACTTCAATTACCAAATTAGAACCTAACACAATCAATAATACCCTATTTAGAAAAATAAAGAAATCATTAAAAGAGGGCAATAAATGATAACTTGGAAGAAGATGCTAATACCAAATACCAAAACTTGAACACTCGATGACAAACAACTAGAATGTAGAAGGTCAAGGGTCCTGGGAGACTCACAAAATGATTTGGGATTGTCAGAATAAGTAAATAAAAGAACAAGCGGGAAGAATAAAAAGCCACAAGGTTATATGCCTAGTTCAAATCAATGCTCACCCACCTTAGCATCTCAAATTTTCAATGTTTCAATACTAATTTTGAAGCATTTGAAATGGGGGCTCAAGGTTTGATGAAGTAGTGGCTCAAGGTTTGAGGTCCCAAAAGGATTTAACATGCATTATAGACTAGGTTGAAAGCTCAAATTGTCTGAACCTCTGGTTTGAAGTTCAAACTCTAAAACCCTAGGGTTTGGACTCCAAACTAGAATTTACAAACTCTTTGAAAATTTACAAGGAAAATCTTAAAAAATTGCACCTTAGGTTTCAATATTCAAACCAAATTTGGTAACTTGCAAAAACCCTATCTAAGTCTGAAATTATTATGGAGACCAACCCTAGTTCAAGGACTTTAGGGACTTTAATAAATCTTAATTGCATGTATCCCATTGTTCTTGTGAACACTCAAATACTCCATGAAACTTCTTTGACTTTTATCTTTTAAAACTTTCAAATCTAAATAGATAAGAATGGCATTGACCCTAGATGTGACAAAATAAAGAACACTAATACATGACCCAAACAAATGATGTGAAAAAACAAAACAAAAATTAGAGTAAAAGGATCCCCAATTTTGAAAAAGTAAGGGTGTGTTGTGGGGACCACAATAGGTCACCAAATTATTGATGCACAGAGTGTTGTTGGTTAGCATTGAGATTCCTCTAGCTAGACCTCTTAGGACAATAAGCCATGGACTGGTGGTCTAGTGTTATGCTACAAAGGAGTTACATTGGGATGATGTCAAAGTTTAAACCCTAGGACTCTAGAGTATGTGGTAGTTGTTGGCACCATTGCTAATAAGGTTGAGTCACCTCATGCAAATAATTGTTCATCTAGAGAGGTTAGCAAAGATCTAATTTTGTCCAAAGAGATTGGTGAAAAACCATATCTCCCTAGGAAGTATTCTGCTCCATGCTTCCTTCTTCTACGAGGTGGTGTGAAGAGAAAAAGAGTGTAGTGATACTATTGTCACGAAGGATTGCACCCTTCTTAAACATTAAGCCTAACAATTCCATGACACATTGGATCACTCTTAGACTGTGGGTTGTCTATGATGAGAGTGAACCTCCGGAAGAGTTCATCTAGAGAGGTTAGCAAAGATCTAATTTTGTCCAAAGAGATTGGTGAAAAACCATATCTCCCTAGGAAGTATTCTGCTCCATGCTTCCTTCTTCTACGAGGTGGTGTGAAGAGAAAAAGAGTGTAGTGATACTATTGTCACGAAGGATTGCACCCTTCTTAAACATTAAGCCTAACAATTCCATGACACATTGGATCACTCTTAGACTGTGGGTTGTCTATGATGAGAGTGAACCTCCGGAAGAGTCATCTCCCTTTAAATGCCCCTTAGATTTGATGTACTTTCAAGGAAAAGAGATAGAAGGATGACTAATAAAACTGAAATTGATCCTAAGGGGTGATGCACCAATGATTATATCCTAACTTACAACCTGATTCACAACTATCTTTCAATATATTTGTTCATACAACTTAGTTTGAAAAATCTTATCACATAAATATTTCACAGAAAGGCATGAAATCACTTGCACAATCTATAACCCGTGGTAAAATTTGCACCTTTGTATACTTGCATTCAAAGAATGAGACATAAAACTTAAAGGTTTTGATTTAAAACACAATAAATCTTTATCAGATCATTCAAAAGAAAACAAGACACCTGAATCTGAGAAGAAAAGCATGTAACTTTATTAAAAAACATGGAAGGAATACCTCTACAATAACTGTAAAATATGCTGAAAAATGAAGCTGCTACTGTATAAAATCTGAAAAAATGTTGAGTTATAATATTGAAAATCTCTCTCTGCAATGTGTAAAGGCCAGAGAAAAAGCAAGAACTAAGAAAAAAGCACAAGCTTTTTCTCCTATAATACAAAAATCTCTCCCAAAAAGAAAAGGGAAGTCATCTCCTATCTAATTAGACTCCAACTGATGCATGAATAGGTTGGAAAAGTCAACTCTTAGTTGCTAGGCGAGAAAGAGGAAAATGCCTAAATAAGAGGGCCCATAATTGCCCCAAATTAAGCTATTTTAGCTCAGAACTCCTTCTCTCAAGTTGTTTGACCAAAAAGACCCCCAAAAATAGACCTATTTGACCCAAAGTCAAAAATAGAAACAAAACACCCTCTTGCATGAATCTACAACCTTTGTTTAACTCTTCACTTTCTACATGTTGGAAGGCAAAAAAAATTATTTTAACAAGTATTAAGGATAACTCGTGCATGTTTTACCTTAATAGGTGTTATATGATTATCTCCTCAGTTTTTGTGTAACAAATATTAAGGTAATTTATAAAAATATTACCCTTAATAAGTGTTAAAATACAATATTTTTTGGCTTCAATTCATGCAAAAAGAGGAAAAGGGGGTACATGATTACATTTTGACTTATCTTCTCTCCAATCCTTTTCAAAAAATTATAAGGCTTATAATAATGCCTTTTTTGCCTTTGACTTATGACAAAGATCTCAAACCTGCCCTAATGATGCAAAAACTCCTAATTCGAAGAAAAAAAGACCCTTTAAGTTCATCATAGCACGTTGGTTTCAATATTAATCATATCAAAAAGGGGTCAAAAGCTCATTATTCCTTATGTCTTCCACGGGCTCATCATATTTCCCTAGCCCTTCACACTTGATAACTGTTTGACCACGGGGTGGTCATTCGATTTTTTTTTATAATTTCTATCTCAAAAGTCATAAAAGAAAATAAGCCCATCGGGCTAGGTTATTATGAAATAAATGACTTTGAAAACCCTAAAAGATTTTCATTTTGGCATTCCACTTCTCTTTCACTAAGGTTCTTTGTTGCGCCACCATGAGGGTTTGAAGGCCCTTCAAAGGCTTCTTCTTTGCAAGACTACTCCAAAACTGGTAAGCAATATTCCTTCCTATTGCTAGGTTTTCATCTGAAAGTTTTAGCATAGCACAATGAAACTTCTAAATAGTGAGAAAAGGTAGCTTTCTTGTATGTGTTCTTAGCTAGAAAATCAACCGTGATAGCTATTATTGCTTCTTTACCCTTACTCTGGTGACAAGATATGGAAGATACCTCATTGTTTTTGTTGTTCCTGCATAATAAAACTTTGTGTTTTATGTAGGTGTTCATAATGCTATTCCTTTTGATTATTCTATGGATCAACACATAAAAAAAAACCATTCTCTTGCTTCCTCTAAAGAAAATGCTTGAAGAACTGATTTACTATGGTTCTTTTTGTTGAATGTTAGGAATATCAAGAGGGCGCTGAATCAGTATTTTGCAAAACCACTTCTTAATATGTTCATTAATCCAATTTCTAAAATCAATAACATGATAGCAGAATAAGCATAAGAAGAGCACCCATAAAGACATAACACATGACACTAGGATTTTTACGTGGAAAACCCAAAAAGGGAAAAACTATGGTGAGTGTTAGCTCACAATATATTAGAATAACAATACTGGATTACAAAAGGCTCATTGCCATGGGGCTCACTACCCAAAGAAATGCTCACTACAGGTGGACTCATTGTCCAAGTAGACTCACTGTCCATAGAGAAAGAAAGATAGAGGATAGAAGAAAGATTGGCTCACTTCCAGGAGATGAACTGTTGTAAATGCATCTACCATATGCTGGATCACAGTTCCATTGAAGGTTCAATACATAGATTCAAAGGTCTTCATTTATTCTTCCCTGCTTCTCAACTTAACTACATATGCTCTATTTTCTAACCTTGTTTACTTTTTTGGCTCTGCACTCTACTCATAATCCTTCACACTTTGAATTCACATATATACCGCACCACCATACCTCAATATCTTAATCCATCAAGTATTTATAACCGCAACAAGATTCATCTCATAATCAGGTCGGCAAGCTAGACATGAAGTGTGTATACAATGTATTCTACCTTGTCGGCTTGATCATATGTACAAACAATAATGCGGACTAAACCAAACATATAATGATCTTCATATAGGTCAGCACCAAGCATACAACCACTTAGATTTATTATTCAATCAATATATCTTCTCCATATATGGATTTTACATGCCTGTCTGCCTATCTCTTAAGAACATACTTGGCAAATTCATCTCTCACATCAAAACTCCCACTGTGGACCACAAGAGACTAAAGGATTCATAGCCAACATTCATTCTTGACCTCTTAGTATACCTTCATAACCGCAAGACAAAATATACAACTGCGGATAAATGCGGACCCTTTTTCTCTGGCACTGTTGCTCTCTTAGTTTTGTTCACTCAGACTTAGACATTTCATAGTATGACTTCCGGAGGAAGTCAAGTCTTGATCATTAGAAAATATCATCATCAAATAGCTATGAACAACATATCTAAACTGCATATAATGATCTTCTACTGCAGAGGCATATTGACCTAATCTCTATCACTTACTCTGTATACTGTCCATACTTAGTCATTTTAGCCTTCCGGACCAGAATACTTTTGTGCCTTGTTGCCAAACCAAGTTGGTCTTCCAAAGTAATGTCTCTTTGTCATGCCAGTGGAATCCCTTTGCCTTGTTGCCATCAATGACAACATGCAATCCTTCATCAGAGCGGTGTCTCTTGCCAACACTTTTATGCGAGGGTTTCTTGTATGGAAATTCTATTTGAAGTTGTGAAGATACCTTCTCCTTTACTTTCTATGTGGTTCCTTTGTAGTTTTCAAAGTGTTTCTTCAAATGGCTAGTGATTCCTTCCATAAAAATGGTGAGAACCTGCCTTGTTCGTTCCTTTCCTCCTCTGGTAAAAGTTATGGAAGACACCTTTATCTTGTTGCTCCTGTTACTTACATTAGGGTTTATCTGGGAAGTTTGTCTACTTCTCTATGCTCTTGTGAATGGAGAAAAGTGATGTACAAGTAAAATCTATGAACATAAATTTCACTACTTTCTTGTTGTAGCAAGCAAGATAAGGGTAACTTTTATCTACAAACCCTTTCTAGGGTTTCATGAATTGTGAAGAACTTCCCCTTTTGATTTCTGCAACTTTTCCTTCCTACAAAATGAATAGTGGAAACCTCCCTCTACTTCTGCTCATTATAAAGACTGTCAAGAAGTTTTCCTTTTTATTTATTCCTGCTGTTGTAACTCTCTATGATAGATGTGATTGCTTGATGGTGTTGTTCCACTTATGCTCAGGCTATGCTTGTTCCTGTTGTCCTGTTGACTATTCCTTTACTAGTTTAGGCTTTTGGAAAATGAAGAAGGTGAGATATCATAGAAAATTTATGGGCTTTTTGCTTGCTTTGTATATCTACTCACATTCCAATGAATTGTCAGTGTACTTGGTACTCTTGTGGTTCATTCCTCTATGAAAGACTTTGCTTTTGAGATGCTACAGACTTGCTCTTTCAACATTGGTGACTATTTCTTAAGGTGTCTACCTTGGAACTCTTGCTCTCTATGTGTTATACCCAACATATTATTAAATATTGTTGCCTTTAGACTGTGATGACAGTCATCTCATGACTAGAATAGTCATCTTCTATAGTAACTTTGATTGCTCCATACTGTTAAGTTGACTCAGGTGAGTTAAGCTTGGACTGGCACCCAGGTCTATCCCTCCTTGCATTGTTTCCTCTTGCATTATTAAGGCACTTCTTCCTATCTTGAAATTGCACCTCCTTTCACTTTGGACAAAGAATATGTTCATGTAGATTATGACCATTGGGACAATCATGATGATGACTACTTATGGGCTGTTTGAAACCAATCTACTTTAATATCATCCATTTCAATGGTCAAACACTCACTAGCAATTTCACACCTCATTCACAACAAAAGTGGTAAATATTTGTCCTATTTTTATTGCCCAAACTAGCTTTTGACTGTTGGAGTCGATGATATTTAAGAATACCCCTTTGAAATAGTCATCTCCTTTTCAATGTGTTCCCATAGTTGTGAAATGTTAGCATCTTTCTATGTTTCAACTAGCTGTCCGTTTGCATTTGTTGTCTTCCTTATTCAAATGTACTGCTCCCTTTCCATAATGGATTGTTGTTCATTATCAGGAGATGGACTACTCCTTAGGACTATTTTGCATGCTTTTGTGACTGTCCCTCTCACATAAATGCTGCATGTTATAATTGTAAAAGATTGTTTCATTGTTGACACACAGTCATCCATATGACTGTTAAGCTAGTTTAATGAATGCTTTGCATGACCTATGATTATCTTAGACTCCTGACAGATCTTTCATCATTTCATTCTAAAGGTTTTACATTTGCTTGGCTCTATGATCCACTATGACTGTATATGCATGTTTACCTATGCATATTGCCTCCTCTGTCCTATGATAGTCTCCTAATGACAGACCTTGGCATGTTTGTGGATTGGCTATTGAGTTCAACCAATTTATTTTCCATTCTCTTGAATGATTGATCATACTAGCCCTATATCTAGACAGTCTTCTATTCTTTGTTCATTGATGACTGTTTGCTACTCTTCCATTGGAATCTTGTCATACCTCTACATAGTCTTCAGATGACTCTTCCATACAATTTTTAGATTGCTTTGTCATGGCTATTTGTTATTCTAAAACTATAATCTACTCCTTTTCATGTACTGTTGTCCCCTCTTCATGGTTATTGACTGCTCCTTATATGCTCATGACACTGGTCACACAAAATGTTATAGGCCTGTACTGATAACATCCATATAGTCCTCATTCAAGACTTAAAGGTTAAAACCTCTAAATATTGTAATATTTCATGGAGATCCCTGACTGCCTTTTCACCTATCTTCAAGATTGTCCCTTAACCTTTTATGCATTTTGACAGCTACACATAATGGCTACTTTGACTTCATTAGAATATGGAGTGACCTGAGACTCTTCACCTTCTCATGCTTTTGACAGAGTTGCCTCATGAATGCCACTCTTTGCTTATGATTAAATCTTGATTGTCCTTTCTCAATCTACGGACTTGTTGACTGTTCAACACTCGTTGTACTCTTTAATCTCTGCCTTATGATAGTTGACTATCTTAATGTTGTTCCTCCTCTTTTAGACCTCTTCTGTCCTTAAGGCTTGACTATTCCTGCATTTTGAGATTTGGTTGTCCATGTGGATCATTCCTTCATGACTGTTATGACATCTTTAGTCCATGTCATTGATGAGATATCTTCATGCACCTGCACAGTCAACAAACAAGTTAAGAAAACAAATGAGGCTAAGAGCCTCTCCTTTGATGGTGATTTGATCTCTTCTTGGTTCCTTTTGGTAGCTATATATTTGAATCTGAGGACTATCTATCTCTTTTATCTTTCTGATTAGGTGCTTTATGAAAGGTAGCAAGTACACTTGATGTTATTTCATATAGAAGTGAAAAAGAATCCTGAGCTCTAACATTCCTGCTCATTCTCTCTTGCAGGTACCTGTGAAGACATCAACATTAGATCTAAAGATTGTTTGCTACTCTTCCATTGGAATTTTGTCATGCCTCTACATAGTCTTCAGATGACTCTTCCATATAGTTTTTAGACTGCCTTGTCATTGCTATTTGTTATTCTAAAACTATAATATGATCCTTTTCAAGCACCGTTGTCCCCTCTTCATGGTTATTGACTGCTCCTTATATGTTCATGACACTAGTCACACAAAATGCTATAGGCCTGTATTGATAACATCCAAACAGTCCTCATTCAAGACTTAAAGGTTAAAACCTCTAGATATTGTAATATTTCATGGAGATCCACTTGTGAAGACATCAACATTAGATCTGAAGATGGTGCAGATGCTAGTGGGATTCATCATCCAGGCAATGACGGATCCCTTTTCCCTTCTATATGTTTATATTTTTTCATTAGATGTACTTATTTTCTTTCATTGTATCTTGTACAGTCAATCCCATGGCTTGTGTGGGAGCATAAAAACTGGTTCTCTTTATGAATATAAATAATTATTTCATGCATTGATTTATGTATTATTTATTTCGTAAATCATTTGATTGCATAAAGAAAATATGAAAATGATTACATGGTACAATCGTTTATGATCATGAGTAGATGTTAGCAAACATTTGTGTACCTTTCTCACTTGATAATTAGATCAACTGCAATGAATGAATGATGAAAACAATATGTAACTCCTAGATTAGTTTTCCCTTTCAATTTTGCTTGCTTTGAGATGCCTCCTACTTTGGTAGGATGCCCTTCCATTTTATCTAGTTTGTGTAGCAACTCTTATTGAGTTGCTACATGAATCTGGTAAAAGTGATCATAGGAAAGGCCTTCTACTCGAGTAGTAGGCCTTCCATAGTAGGCTACTGTAGACACCTAAAAATGACCCTTCGCATCGCATCACTTGCATTTCACTAAATCTGTCAAATCGTCTGCATTTAGCATTAATTAAATAATCTAATTATTTAATTAATTTCATCAAATTTATCAATTTCATCTAATTTCCCTAAATTCTAGAATTAATTGAATAAATTATATTTATTTAATTAATTTAATTAATTTCCTCTATATTCTTCCAAGATTAAATAATTTTAATTATTTAATTAAATCATTATCTTCTTCCAATTCTTAAATCTGCATTAATTAAATAAACCTAATTGTTTAATTAATTCATCACCTAATTCCTCTTATCCACAATTAAATAATTTTTAATTATTTAATTATTCAATTATTCTTCCAAATTTAAACAAATTATCCAAATTTATTTAAGTTGACTCAATCCCTAAAAATAAATAAAATTAATATTTTATTTATATCCATCCATCATGCAAAATAAATTAAATAAATTTATTTGTTTAATTTATTTAAAATCTTTTATCTTTCAATTCTTCTAAAAATAAATAAAATTAAATATTTTATTTATAATCTTCAAATCATGCACAATCAATTAAATAAATTTATTTATTTAATTTTTAATTATCTTCCAATTCTTCTAAAAATATCATTTTAACTCATGTGCACAATCAGTCTTATTTTTAGAACTTCAAAAAGTAAATCATAAGTTGAGTTAATTAGCTTTAATCATTATTGTTTTTATCATCAACTCATAAATTAGAAAAAGCATTCTAATTTATGAAATCAATTCTATCTTTATCATGTCTTTTATCAAAAAGCAATTATCTTAATAAAAATACCTTTTTGGAGTGACACATGTCATGTGCACATTCATCATGAGTTATTTGATTTATCTCAACCATTCATTCTATTAATTTATTTCCACCATTGATCGATCCAACCCTGAAAACTATATATACTCCCTTCATTGCATAAAAAATCCTCTTTGATCATTTATCTTTTGAGCGCTTTTCGATCATTTATTGTCAGGCATCCCTATAGCACATTGATCTTTTATCACGCATCGTTGAGCACATACTACACAATCTGTGAGCACTTATCTACATCCACTTGTTGCAACCATGGGCATGTGACATATTGAGCAATCCACATTCGACCAAGAGATCAATACAATCTAGATGATAGCTTTCGATTATTAATTGCATTATTCACTGATTTGGTTATTGCTTAGATAGATCTTTTGATGTTATAGGATTGAGTTTACTTTCATTGTTTTGATTTATCCTAAGTTCAGTTTTACCTATATACATTTTAGCATGCCCGGTGGGACCCACTAACCTTGGTTTTTTCTATAGAAAATTTGATTTTTTTAAAGTACAGTATGGAAAAGCGCAACCAAACACAGAAAAGCACATCTGAACCAAACTAAAGCACCTTTGGTCTGCAGTAAAGCACCTTCAGGTGATAGTGAAGCACCTTTGGCACGTAGTAAGGTGCATCTGGCTAACAGTAAAGTGCTTTTGCATAAGAGTGAAGCGCATCTAGTTAATTAGGGTTTCTGACTTGATTTTCTAATTTACAAGGTTCTTTTCTCATCATACTAATCATAATTGTTAGACAAGCTATTTTATTTCTCTCAATCATCTAACATACTTCCTAAGCTAATTTATTTAGGAGTATTTTATGTTTTTGAGTTAACCTATCATTTTGTGGTGTTTGGTGACTCATTCTTGGTTGCAGGCTACATATCTCCTCATCCATCAACATCCTAAATCATCATGGACCCATTCAATCATCTTTCAATCTAGCTTTTTTGACAAAATATTATTTTTTCTAGGTCTGTCATAGTCAAGCACTTTTGCACATCAGTAAAGTGCTTTTGCACCATAGTCAAGCGCTTTTGCATGACAGTCAGACGCCTTTGGTCAGCAGTAGCGCGCCTTTGCATCATAGTCCAGCACTTTTGGTCTTTTCTAAAGCGCCTTTGAAACTCAGTAAAGCGCTTTTGGTCAATTGATTTATTTTTTGCTAACTACTTGAGTTTTGTTGAACTAAACCAACTTGTTGCAGCTTCTTATCACTCAAACAGAGCAAATAGGTTTTCTAACATGTCTTTGTAGGATGAGAGTTGAAGAATTGCAATCTCTTCTTTCACTAAGTTTTAGGAACAATTGCTATCTTAAGGGACAATGGACATGAATGATCTTTTTGAAATCTAAGTCTTAGGAACAACTGCTATCTTAAGGGACAATGGACATGAATGATCTTTTTTGCAATCTAAGTCTTAGGAACAACTGTTATCTTAAGGGACAATTGACATCTATCATTTACAAATCTTGTGTGGTTAATTAGTTGCAACAAGTTATTTTTCTTACTAAATAGGATAAATGAACAATTGTTTTCCATGCTTGTAAGGTGATAGGTATATGCTCTCCCCTTGCAACATCTTGGGTGATCAAAAAACCAGACTCATCTATCTTTTACTTCCAGTTTATCCTTTAGAAGGGCCTTCTTTTGGATTGTGCTTCATCCAAAAGGGACGACCCTAAGTGGAGTTTTCCTTTGAACTACTATATAAATTGGATAAGGCAAAAGCCAAGTCCTAACCAGTGTCAGCCTTGCCTTATGGTACCAAATCGAAAAGAGGCGTACCAAAACTTTGTGAAAATGATATTTGCATTATGTGAGGCATATGATAATCTTAGTAGGATTGGTCAAAGCTTTTAGTAGCATGCCGCATGCTCGCAAGGCGTTGGTCCCTCAAAGCAACTAAGAACATATTAGCTAGTGACTACCTAATTCACCTCTGAACATTACGATAATTTTTAGTGCAAGGGGAATCAATACAAGCCCTCAAGATTACTCACCATTTCCTCCCTTGAGATGAGACAGTAATCCTCGATATAGCATTACCCCTATCTGTCCTCTCTCGTAAAGACATAAATGTATGTAGCTACTTTTTAAGTGTGATGACATTTGAGTCGATGGAGATCTAAGTTGTGAGCTGATGTACCAGAATGAATCCATGTCTTTAGGGATAAAAAGTGCTTGATTTATTTCCAAATTGTCTTATACCTGTGAAAACTTAGGCTTTTTCATGAGCCTCAAACATAAACTATTTGTTGTTTCAGTCCTTGACCACTTTGTTCACTGTGTTTGTTCTCTTGTCAAAGCAATCCTATCAAAATCCAACCAAAATCTATCAACTTTGACCTTGAAAAACACACTATTATAGAAAGCTCGCCTTTTGGGCTTTCTTGATATGCCTTTGATCAATATAAACTTATCATCCCAATTCATCCAATTTGATCTCCCCATCCTCTTTCTATCCATATCATATCCATTTCCTCCCAATTTTGTCAAAAAGAAACTCACACCACATCATCACAAATCGTTGTCAAAATGGTTCTAATCATCAACAAACCTAGGTCAAATCCAAAACCCAAGGTCATATTTCAAGGAGGCTCTCCTTCTAGCACCAATGATCATGAGGACCTTGTATATTATGAGGTATATCTTGAGGAACAAGCTAAAATATGAAGACTTCAACACCTTTGTAACTCCATGCCAACATTAGAAGACCTAGTACCCCAATTCCAAGACCTTCTCTAAGCACTTTACCAAGAACCACAACCCCTAGACCAACGAATCATTCAACGACTACATGCCCTTATCCAACAACTTCAAACAAGCTAATCATCTCAAATACAACACCTCCTAGCATAAGCCCAACACTTCTTAGCCACTTGTCAAACCCAACAAGCACATCATCCTCTATCCATTCACTATCAACCAAATCCACCTCAATCCTATGTGTCATCCCCCTCCATTTCATACCAATGTAATCCATCCACATGTCAAATTAATTCCACATCAACTTATCCCATTTCATACCAATCCAATCCATCCACATGTCAAATTAATTCCACATCAACTTATCCCATTTCATATCAAACTAATCCATCCACATGTCAAATCAATTCCACATCAACTTATCCCACATCTTTCCATGTCAATGCCACATCAACATATCCACCCACGTCACAACATGAACATATGAGCCCAAATCCACCTTGGCAACAAGATCAAATGCCCTTAAATTCATACCAACCCCAAGAACTTTTGTCTGCATATCCCACCATTTCACCTAACCACCAAGACTATCAATGGCCTTCACAACAAGAACATGCGAGCCCAAGTCCACCTATGCATCAAGACCTAATATCCTTTGACAAGGGAGATACCAATATAGATTATGTATCCTATGAGTACCCTCCATCGCCATCCACCCAAATGCCAATCCATGAGCCTACTAGTCCTATCTCCACACCACCATGTGATCCTACTCCTAGTCCATTGATCCACCAACCTTCTAATCCATCAAGCCCTTCATTCCCTTTATCACCATGTTCCTTCAAAACTCCACCAAAGGATCCCTTGGAGATAATCGTACAATAATTGGTCCAAGAAAATTTGATTAAGCTGCCACCAATAAAACCCTTTGGAGAAATCCACTTTAAACCCCATTGGTATAATGAAAACAATTATTGTGCATACCACAGGGTTAGGGGCCATATGACACTTAATTGTGCCAAACTTAAGAGATTGATCAAAAACCTCATAAATTGTGGTAAGATTAATCCCAATCCTAATCCTAATCCATCCAATTACATTATCCCTCCATCCAATCCAAATCCCAATCCATCCAATCCCATTATCCCTCCATCCAATCAAAATCCTAATCCTAAGCCTACAACACCATCCACCATTATTATCCATCCAATATATTGTCCATTTACCCATACACTTGCAAAGGATGTGATCCAATGGCTATTAGAAAGGAATAAACCATCTCCCTGTCACTAAACACATATCCTTGAGCCTATCAAAGAACTCTCAAATGCCATGTCGAAACCTCCAAATCCATCATGTAGTCCACAACCCATTGAGCCTATTGAAGAGTCACCCCCGATGAGTCCAAGTTTAGATCCATTGTACCTCCATGTTGTTGACCATCAAAATCCTATCAAGCCTATCCAAGCATCTCCCACTTCTACTTCCATTCAAGAAAAACAAGAGCTATGTCAAGACTATAATCTAAAGCATGTGGAAATATCAACCCTTTATCTAAATCAAGGTCAAAGCAACTCCATCCAACCCATCCATAACCTTTATACTTTCTATGATCAAGATATTGTCCAAGATCATGAGCCTATCCATGAGCAACTTGATCCTATCCATGATCCCACAAATATCTATGAACAAGCTATCCATACTACTCTAATCCATTGTCCACCTAGCCCTATCCATGATCCAACAAAATCCAATTCCCTTGATGAGACACTTGGTCCCTAAGAAAGCATTGATAATCAAACAAGTCACTTGGATCCTATCCATTCATCTCCTACTGAGCATAATGTTAGTCAAGATCCAAGCATCCCAAGTCATTCATTGCATGATCCCACATTATCTCTTGTGGATCCTCCATTATCTCATGTTGATCCTCCACCATCTCCCATCGATCCCATTCCAAATCCATTATCCTATCCTCTTGGTCTTACCACCTTCATCCATGAATGTTATTCCTTAGGAGAACAACAACCACTATCCACCACTTCACCTTCTCCATCAAATAATGGACTCGCATCTTGTTTTCAAAACAAACATCCCATTGCATATCGTATGTTCCAAAACATGAACTATCAAGGCAAAGCCTTAGGCCTTCATGAACAAGGTATATTAGGGCCCCTCCATGTCGCAATCCATCCTCGAGCACATGGTCTTGGTTTTTCATCCCAAGATAAATAATCCAAAGATGTTGATACCACCTCCACACCTCCTCCAGCTACTTCTTCCACTCATATCGCACCTCTCACTCATATGTCGCCATCCCTCCTCCATCTTCATACCATTCGCAAAAGCATGTGGCCATACATCTCCCTCCATCCACTCTTCCTCCACTCCTTCCAACTCCTAATATTCCCATCCTTTCATCACCTAATCCCTTCATCCATCAGTACACTCATCCCTCCATCCACACATCCCATCCCCTTACATCACCTATCATTCCTCATCATGGCCAACGAATGCACACATTGGCCAAACATGAAGCTTCTATTCCTAATCCCATGAGATTCAAAAATAAAAATTTGGATACTTCCACATATATAGTAGAATATCCACAAAAGTCTCAAGAATATCATGTCGTAGGGCACCAATACACAAAGGCAAAACCAAATCCATCTCAAAAGTTGCATACGCCTACACACCTCAAAGAAAAAATGAAAATGGTGTGGGTCCCTAAGAAATAAGAAATTATCCAAAAGGAAGCATCCATATCTCAATCTATCCCCAAATTCCAAAAATCTTGTTCCCCATTAACAAATCTTATTCTGCATACACCCACACACCTTAAAGCAAAAATGAAAATGGTGTGAGTCTCCAAGAAATAAGCTATTAAGTCAAATAAAGCATCCATATCTCAATCTATTCCTAAATTCCTAAATTCCCGCTCCCCATTAAAAAATACTACAAATCCTAAGTCTATTTGGGTTCCTAAAATCCTCAATCAACGATTCCCAAATCCCCTATCTCGATTCCCATTACTCCCTACTCCCCATCCTATTCAAAGACGTCCAAATCTATCACAATGTGTGCAACCATTGGTCTTGGTTCCCTACAATTCCATGCCATTTCCCCATACTTCCATCCACCCATCTTCCATCCCTTATCCAACATATTTTCCCCTTCATACCTCTATGGTCCATGCTTTTGCTCCATCACCCATTTATCCTTCCATCTCCATCCATCATCCATTTCATAATCCACCATCCATTCCATTTCCATCTTCCCACATCTACCAACATCCATGCATGTAATGCTACTTGATATAGTCCATGTGTGAGCATGCATTAAAGTGCTAACATACTACCTTGTTATTGGAAACAAACGCTTGAGTTCTCATCCTCCATCCCATCCAAAAAAAAAAGTCAAAAAAAAGAGAGATAAAAATAGTAAAGAGAAATCCTTCGTCCAATGGTGAAAACTTGGCAAACAGGCACCTTGGATAAGTACCATGATGAAAACCTGGCAAACAGGTGTCATGTGTAGGTTGATTATCTATGTACCTTACACTTGGGGGCATGTTGTCTCATCTACCCATCCTATCCTTCCTTCTTCTTATCCTTCCTATCATTTCTTCCTTATTCATTATATCCACATAATCACCCCTTGATAGAGACAAAATGTTGAAACATGCTTTAAGAAATCTCTTGATATACCTCATCATTTCCAGCCAATCCCATCAATCCTATCGTCATAAGAATTCTACCTAGAGTGGGGCATGCTATTCCTATGCAACATATGATCACATCCTAAGCACCTCATCCATTCCATCCACTATTGCCTATTCTTTTATTCTTCTATCTGTCTTACGCTGTCTTCCATCCCATTTGATATCACCCATCCTATTGTCCACTTATCCAATCCTATCTCCATCCTTGCATCTAGAACTAGTTTTCCCTTGTCATTGGTATCTAGTACTAAGGCTATCCAAATGCAATTCCATGTCAACTAAAACATTTCAAAATCTAGCAAAATCCCAAAACATTCAAAAATCCAAAAAATTCCAAAAACATTCAAAAATCAAGAAATTCCCAAAAAAATTTCAAAAAAATTTAGAAAGTTCTAAAAAAAATCATCATAAATCATCATCTCCATCCCCATCCATCAACACTTCCATTTTTCTCATCTTCCATTTCTCACAATCCATCCTATCACCCCAACTTGACTAACTCAAGCAGAAAACAAACTATGCATCCTTTGAAAGCTAAACTCCTTACCAAACCCAAAACAAAAAGACCTACTCATAGAACCATATGTTGTCCCTCATATCCACTTGCCACATTTGCTACAACAATCCATCTATCCTAGATCAAATCAATAGCCTTTCACGGATATATCTTTCCTACAATAAGGCTTTATCTACCAATCTACCCTGAGCAACCTCTTTGGCAAGAGAATATGTTGGTTGTATGTTTACTTTATCAGTCGGTCAATTTTCTTTTTGGTTTATCTTTTGTTCCTTTCTAATACCTATTCAAGATTGCCTTGATTTATCTATATCTGGGTATGTTGCGATGCAGTATGGATTGGGGCATAGTCATTTCTTTCGTATGCTGTGTTTGTGGGATGACCTTATTATCCTACTACGGCTAATATGTATCTTGTTTGTATTGGAATTAGCATCTTGCATATCAATATCTTTTGCATCTATGGTTCTGTAAAGGCCTTATATGTATTAAGATCATTCTACACTAAGACTATTTTCCATGCATGTCTCCAACAAGGTTCTATTATGTCTAGTAGATATAAGTTCGAACCATTTGCTTGCAGAGTCAACATCCTATGCATTGGATACATTGTCACCTTGCTCTTTTATACCCTGGTGCAAAACATCCACATGCTATATCAAAATAAAGATTGCTCTTTATAAATATTCACGTAATTGTTGCAACATCACCCCATCTTATCACACTACTAGAACTACATATCATCTCATCTCAATTAAGGTACCTTTATCCTGTGGATATAGGTATGTAGGTAGTCTAGAATACGAAGGAAGTATCCAGTACTCAGGTACATAAGATATCATCATTTCACCCCATCTATCTCACCCATACATCCTAATAAAATCTATAGCTTTCATGAAGATCGATCAATCCGATATCAATTCTTCTCATCTTTTTCCATTTATCTTCCATCTTTTATCTCACCTCTTCATCTACATCTCTCAATCTACTCACCCTTTTCTCTCCTTTCATTTTGAGAGAACATTTGTGTTCTTTGAACGTAATTGTCCTCTCGAGGGTCATCATCATCCAATCACATACCAATCTAGCTAATCAATCTATCTGTATTATCCAATCACATCCTTTGGTCTTGACCCTAATCTTGTCGTAAATCAATCAATTAATCAATCAACCAATCCATCAATCATATCAATTATCTTATATAGATTTGTCACACTCTCAAAATCAAACTAGGCATCTTATACGAGGCATTTCATTTCTTGAAACCAGACACTATCAATCAATCATCGTCAATTAATCGTTGGTTTACAACTTGATAGGGGCAATACCTTGTTTGTCTTGGGATAATCATAATCATCATCACCATCACCATTCATCTTATCTTTCCTTGTCATCATTGCTTTTGAGTGACTATGGCATCATTTTAATCCAATCAATATTCTTCTAAATCCATCTTCTTCTATCAAATCAAGCACCATGTTTTAAATTTATTTGAAATAATGTTTACTTTGCAACACCATATCAAAGAGGGGCAAAATGTAGACACCTAAAAATGACCCTTCACATCGCATCACTTGCATTTCACTAATTATGTCAAATCACATGCATTTAGCATTAATTAAATAATCTAATTATTTAATTAATTTCATCAAATTCATCAATTTCATCTAATTTCCCTAAATTCTAACATTAATTGAATAAATTATGTTTATTTATTTATTTTCATTAATTTCCTCTATATTCTTCCAATATTAAATAATTTTAATTATTTAATTAAAGCATTATCTTCTTCCAATTCTTAAATCCAAATTAATTAAATAAACCTAATTATTTATTTAATTCATCACCTAATTCCTCTTATCCACAATTAAATAATTTTTAATTATTTAATTATTCTTCCAAATTTAAATACTTATCCAAATTTATTTAAGTTGACTCAATCCCTAAAAATAAATAAAATTAATATTTTATTTATATTCATCTATCATGCAAAATAAATTAAATGAATTTATTTGTTTAATTTATTTAAAATCTTTTATCTTCCAATTCTTCTAAAAATAAATAAAATTAAATATTTTATTTATAATCTTCAAATCATACACAATCAATTAAATAAATTTATTTATTTAATTTTCAATTATCTTCCAATTCCTCTAAAAATATCATTTTAACTCATGTGCACAATCAGTCTTATTTTTAGAACTTCAAAAGTTAAATCATAAGTTGAGTTAATTGGCTTTAATCATTATTGTTTTTATTATCAACTCATAAATTAGAAAAAGCATTCTAATTTATGAAATCAATTCTATCTTTATCATGTATTTTATCAAAAAGCAATTATCTTAATAAAAATACCTTTTTAGAGTGACACATGTGTGCACATTGATTATGGGTTATTTGATTTATCTCAACCATTCATTCTATTAATTTATTTCCACCATTGATCAATCCAACCCTGAAAACTATATATACCCCCTTCATTGCATAAAAAATCCTCTTCAATCATTCAGCTTTTGAGCGCTCTTTGATCATTTATTCTTAGGCATCCCTATAGCGCATTGAGCTTTTATCACACATCATTGAGCACATACTATGCAATCTTTGAGCACTTATCTACATCCTCTTGTTGCAACCATGGGTACGTGACATATTGAGCAATCCATATTCAACCAAGAGATCGATACAATCTAGGTGATAGCTTTCTATTATTAATTGCATTATTTATTGATTTGGTTATTGCTTAGATAGATCTTTTGATGTTATAGGATTGAGTTTACTTTCATTGTTTTGATTTAGCCTAAGCTCAATTTTACCTATGCACAGCTGCAACTTCTCCTTTTCTCCCCTACTCTTTCCCTCTTGCTTTTGACAACCTGTCCTAAGTTTCCAATGGTCATGTCTCTTCTTGCAAATGCAAAAAACACTAGTATTGTCCCAGCTTACCTTATTGGGCAGAAATGCAAAATTAGGTAACAGATACCTAAAACTTGGATAAATGCATCTAATGATATGCGGCATGAGATTAAGACTTTATGCTCTTAGTACCAATGATCTAATTTTTATCTAAGATTGGAGGAAAACCTTGTGTGTAGCAAAAAGATTATGGAATAACTCTAATGGAGATAGATTAATGTCTCTTATGTTTGAATGTGAAAGATTTATAGAAGAATCACAACAAGAAGTAACAGACTAGGAAACAACATGAATAATATGTTATCTTCCATTCATATATATTTTGTGAATGTACAAAATAATTACAAAGGTGAGTGTAGGAAAGCAATTTCTTATGATCAAACAAGGAGAAAGCATCCATTTAATTTTCCCAAAACACCTTGGAGTACAACCATACTAGACTGAATGATGTGACTAGGATTACTAGTTCACAAAATCTAAACTTATATGTATTTATACAATCGGCTATGAACTAAACCTTCCATAATATTCCTCGACAAGTATCATGCACATATGGTGTGCTTCCCATGTGCCTAGGGTTGTGCTAGATATTGGATTCATATGGAGCTAGTTGGTTGGCATGATCATGTGACGTAGACATGGCCATGTGTTAGATGCATATGGAGTTAAACTAATCTTATTGGTGTAGTACATGTGTTTCCCATGTATAGGTCATGCATTATGTAGAAAGGTTGTAATAGTTGGTAATGATATTGTCTAAGCTGAAGTGTAAACTCCTAAAGTTACGTGGTGTGAATTAAGAGTGCACACATGATTATCATGTATTGAGTTCTATGGATTTGTTGGAATCGATGCTTGCACAGGTGTGTGCAAAGACATTCTACCAAAGTGTCTCATCCATGCATGGAACATCCTGGCATTATGTTGTGTGTGCAATGGAAGATTGCATCATGAGACAAGCTTATGTTTGAGCCAATATGCAAGAGCATGACTTGTGTGGATTTGTGCATGGATAAACATGAGTTACATGCTTAGCTTAAATTTACATTTCATGTATTATTTTTTCCCCTCTCTTATAATTCCTTGCATTCTCAAATGTAAAAAATTGTAGGGTCATATATTTTCACTAACATTCCTACGTTTAAAATTTCAAGAAAGTTAAATGATACATGAAGACTCATCACCATGTCCAAATGGAGCTTTACAACAAAGTGTGGTATTGTTTGATATACCACATGGAAACAAACCATATCACTTTCCATACAAGTAGAATCTCATAACCTCATCCCCTTTCATTTCCACATGTGTCTTCTAATTTCCTAGACATTTAAGCAAATTTGTAGTTGGTACCTATTTCATTTTTTAAATAAAAGCCACTTGTTGTACATTTTTCCTTTGTTTTGTAGGTTCCCATGGAGCAAATGCCAAAGGACAAACACACATAAAGATATCTTGCGAGATCCATTACTTATGTAGACTTGGTGTCTTTTATGTATAAATATTTACTTTACATGCATGTTTGTGAGGGCTTACATACTTTGAGATACATGATCATTTAGGATTCACATACACCTCAAGATGGGGGCAAAATGTAATGGTAAAATTTACATGTGCATGCTAATTCCCATTTAGTTTTTAACCCATTTTGAGAGAATGTCTTAATGCAATTACATATTGACAAATGGTGTAATAGTGTGTGAAGTTGAGTTCATTCCCTAATTCTTCGCATATCTCCACCTTCACTCATTCATATGCATTCAACATTATATCATCTATTTCCACACACATTACCATACACTTGAAATTTACAACATCCTCCATGTTTGAACATTCATTCCTTGCCTATTAATTATCATCCCCATATAAAGGGTTAATCTCATAGGTACATGATTGATTCTACATTTGTGGATCTAACTGAGAGCAAAGAAAATGGACAAGGTTAGAAACACAAATGAAATGCATAAAACAAACCATTTATACCTTGAAATCTTCTTTCTCCTTCGATAAGGTTGAGGAGCTTGCACCCAAGAGCTCCTAGCTTTACCCAATGTTGAAACAGTATGAATGTGGATTGCTTAATGCATTTCAACACAATATGATGATTGATAGAGGCTTTTGATAGAGATTTTTGATAGAGGATTTAAAGGAGATCAAGGTGAGATAATATGGTTATGGGATGAGGAATGATTTTGGAATGGTAAGGGTATGATGAGAGGAGATGAGAGAAATTTGGGCATAGTTTTGATGCAAGAAGAAGTGATGTTAATGACTTGGGTGAGAGCTCTATTTATAGGCCATTTGAGGGGGGATTTGAATTCAATGGCTAGGATTCAAAGTAGAGATCAATGGTTGAGATGAGAGGATGAGATCAAGGGCTAAGATCTCATCAACAATATTGGATGAATGGGATTAAATGTGAATTTTAAATTCACATGGGGAAGAGTGATGAGAATTAAAATGAATTAAAAATTCATTTTTGGGAAGAGTTGGATATGACAAGTGAATAAATTAAAAATTCATTTCATGGGGGAGTGTGAATTAAAAATTCAAGTTTATGTGGAAGTGTGAAGGTCAAGGACACATGTACACTTACATGTGTAAGATGGTAATAAATGAGTTGGTGGGTCATGTGACCTTTTGAATAAAAAAATGGTTTTTATTCAAAAGTATTTGGGAGGATGGGTTAAGCAAGGTTTGACCAAGCTAATCAAGAGGATTAGCTTAATTAATGTGGTTGGAGGAAATTCATGAGTGGGCTAATGAGAGGTTAAAATTAATTAAATAAGGGTTTATTTAATTAATTTAGGTCTAGGGGATAGGTAGGCTAGGGCAGCTAATTAAATAATTGCTATTTAATCAACTAGGCTAGGTTTAGGTTGATTAATAGGGTAGATTAATCAAATAAGTATGATTTATCTAATTAATCAAGATTAGGAGATGGAGAAATTAACTAAATAAATATTGAGAATATTTATTTAATCAATGAGGATATAGTTATAAGGTATAGTGATAAATTAAATAAATTAATTGATCACAAAGGATAAAATAGAGATAAATGGCTAAGGGTAAATGATTAGGGCTAAATTAATTAAATAAAATGAATTTATTTAATTAATTGGAAGGAATAGTTAGTGATGTGAAGATGTAAAAGGGTGGTTGAAAGATTGACATTTTTAGGTGTCTACACTAACCATTGAGATTCTTAAAAAAAGTTCAAATTTTGGTTGCTTCTCACCTATTTTATTGCTTCCTTGATTCAAATTGGTACACATTTCATGTGATTGTTTCTATGTACTTGTATTTAAAGGAACTCAATTGCATTCATTTTAAACATCAACACCATCAAGATTCATTGAATAATCATTCACATTCAAGTAGCATTTAGAAAAACATTTTAGTTGGTGCACTAAAAGGAATCAAAATTCTACAATCATTTTAGCACACATGCATGCTTACTTGTTGCCTATTGATCTTTAGCACAACCATTAATTTTGTCTCTCCCAATGGTTATGTTGATGAGTGTTTTAGCACACTGTAAGACGCTAAGAGATATCTTAGATGATATCATAAATACATCTGTCTAAAATATGCCAAGAGATATTAGTCTTGAGGCTCCTATCTATTCTTGATAATAATTTATAGATGCCTCAAAACTGATATCTCTCAATGTGCACTATCAATACCACAAATTTTTGTTCCAAACTTGCAATATTTCTGAGTTTTGGCTTGCAAGCATTTTGTCAAACTGTTTGAATTCAACTAGATATAAGTGTATTTTTCAATATTGCTTTGGCATAATGTCATAAATAATCATTGTAGAATTAATTTTCTCAAATCAGAATGCATATGACAATTTCATTAAATTTTAGAATGATTCATGCACCAGATAACACTTGAAATATATATATATATATATATATATATATGGTGATGTAAAATGATATATTTAAGAAATACAACAATGAGTTGAGGATAGAAATCAAATAATAAATATTTATGAAATTAATTGCTGACCTCTAATAAAATATTGCTAACAGACCAATCAACAATAAGTCCTTACTCTAAAACCTCCTTACTAGCTTGTACAACACCCAAAAGGGGTGGTACGACTCCTCATAAAATAGTTGTGCTTCCTTATGTGTGGTTGCAGCTAACTTGGAAAAAGCCTTAAAAGGCTACACTAGGCAGTATTTAGGCTTCAAAATACCCTTTAATATGAATCCCAATTCCTTAGTGACTTGGGAATGGGTATGGTCCTTCCTCAATAACTCTAGCATGTATGATTGGGTTCAAAACCCAACTTGGAATTAAATGTCTAATATTTGTTATCACTTTCAAATCACACAACATTGTAATCTTTTAGGTGGCTTCACTTCACACAAAACACTAAACAAATTTATTATTTTCTTGCAAATCCTCAATAAATTTGACCTTCAGCACTGCTACAACCAAGCACAAATCTCAAAATATATTTCACCCATTTTAGCACAAACTTCTTCAAATCTTCATTTGTTTGCATACCTGTGAATTTTGGATGAATCCACAAAGGATTGGCTAGGTAGGTTTTCATCCTAGGGTTGTAGTTGAACAATGCTCGAGCTCTCAAAGAGTTTCAAGAAAAAATGAAATACCAAGAAGAAATACTTTTTCCCCAAATCCTCCTTTTATAACTTTTTGAGAGGGAATACTTTATTTTATTTTATTTTCCCACTCACATTAGAAAGTGTCCTTTTAAAATAATTTTCACTTTTGACACTTTATAGAGCCACTTTAATATTGTTCCCAAGTTGTTCAACTCAATAATTAATTAAATATAAGCAATCCTTAGAAATATCATTGGATGACTTATAATTTAATTAATTAATTATTCCCTTATGTCCAATCCCAAATAGCCTACAGGAAAAAAAATTAGGCTAAGGGTCTTCATTCATGCTCACTCCTGAGAAGGGGATATTATAGTCCTCCCTTCCTGAAATTGCTTGTCCTCAAGAAATTGTAGATTCAGGTGCTGAAGTACATGTTCTCCTTTCCATGTACCATCTTCAGGTAGCAAGTCCCTCCATCAAATCAAATATTCCTTGATGATCCTACTCCTCAATCTCCTCTCCCTGACATCCAAAATAGCCTCGGGAACCAATATCAATTTGCCCTCTTCATCCAATAGTGGAAGCTCGAGAGAAGGTATAATATGTTGCCCAAGTGCCTTTTTGAGGCATGAAACATGAAATACATTGTGGATCTTGCTAATCTTAGGCAACTCCAACTGATAAGAAACCTCTCCTATCCTCCGTACAACTCTGTATGGTCCATAAAACTAAGGATTTAGCTTCTCTACACCACTCTTATTCAACGAAGACTGCTTGTAGGGATGCAACCGCAAGAAAACCAAGTCCCCTATCTAGAAAAACCTCTCAATTTTGTGCCTATCTGCATAGACCTTTGTTGATTCTGAGCCTGATGGAGATTATCCTTAAGTGATTTCAAAATATTTTGACTCTCCTAAACACGATCTTTGGCCTTCGGAACTCGATTGTCGTCAAATGCAAAATCCACAAAAGATGTAGCATCATAGACATATAAAGCCCTAAAAGGAATCATGCCAATAGACATGTGATGGGTGGTATTGTAGCAATGCTCACCCAAATATAAGCATCTAATACAAGCCTTCTGTTGCCCCAAAACATAGTTACGCAAGTGACCTTCCACCCACTTATTAACAATCTCCATCTGCCCATCTACTTGCGGATGATAACTAGTCCTCAGAGATAACTCAGTACCTATTAATCTAAAAATCTCCTGCCAAAACACATTGAGAAACTTGTTGTCCCAATCACTAACAATGTTCTTGGGTAGACCATGGAGTCTAAACACCTCTCTAAAGAACAAATCCGCAACTTGATGTGCTTTATACTCTGATGATATGGTGAAGAAGTGAGCTTATTTAGTCAACTTTTAAACCACCACAAAGATACAATCTTTTCCCTACACTCGTGGAAGACTTGTAATAAAGTCCCTAGATATGCTTGTGCACTTTTGCTCAAGAATAGATAAGGGCTGCAATAAACCTGCTAGGAAAGTATGCTCTGACTTGCTCTACTAACAAGTCAAACACTCTCTAACATGTCCCAAGACATCATCCTTGAGACCCTTCCAAGTGAATCTCTCTCTAATTTTTTATGTCTTGAAATAACCTAGATGTCCTGCTAGAGGTGTATCGTGGATAGCTCTCAAAATCTTCTCCTTCATTTTTGATTTGAGAACAAGGTAGATTATATCCTTATACAAAATAAGATCATCCACCACCTTCCACCAAGAGATGAGACTTCCAATCTGCTGAAATATTAGAAATGGAGCACAAAGTAGGTTTCCTAGATAAGGCACCAACAACTACATTTTTTTCCCTTAACATACTCTATGTCAAAATCATATGCCTGTAATTTTCTTACCCACTTCTATTGTCACTCATTCAAATCCTTTTGGTTTAGGAAGTATTTCAAACTGTTATGATCAGTTCTCACCACAAACTTACCCCCAACCAAGTACTGTATGAATTTATCCAATGTATGCATTATGGCTAAAATCTCCTTATCGTATATGGAAAATATCTTCACTGTACATATCTTTGAGCTTCCCACTTTCAAACATAATAGGGTGTCTATTTTGCATTAGGATAGTTCCAATGCCCTCACTAAAAGCATCACACTCCAAACAAAGGGTTGAGAAAAATTAGGCAATGCCAGAACTGGATAAGAACTCATCACCTCCTTCAGTTTGTCAAATGTTTACTATGTTGTATCTATCCATGTGAATGACCCTTTCTTGGTCAAGTTTATTAAGGGTGCTTCCAATTGTGAGAATCCCTTAACAAATTTCATGTAGTAGCTGCATAGTCTGCAGAATCCTCTCAAATGAGATATTGTCTTAGGGAGTAGCCAATCCCTAATGGCCCTAATCTTATCCATGTCAACCTTTACTCCTACACTAATAACATGGCCTGAGTATTAAATATATGTGATTCCAATTTCACACTTAGGTGTGACATTTTTACATAAAGTGATTGTGCCTCCATGATGCCTAAGACTTCAACAATGTGCCTGAGATAATCTTCCCAAGTCTTATTATAAATCAAGATGTCATCAAAGAAAACAAGAAAAACTTATGCAACTGCTTATTGAACACATGGTTCATGTAGGACTGAAAGGTATCAAGTGTGTTGGTCAACCCAAATGGCATGACCAGAAACATAATACCTATAATGACATCTGAATGTTGTTTTGTGTATGTCATCCTCTCTAAATCTGATCTGGTGGTATCCTAATCGAAGATCAATCTTCAAGAAGTATACTACCCCATGAATTTCATCAATCAACTCATTGATCCTGGGTATAGGACACTTGTTCTTAATTATCTTCTTATTGAGAGCCTTGTAGTCAATACACATCCACATGGTCTCATCCTTCCTCTTAACCAGCACTACCAAAGAAGTGAAAGGACTAGAATTGGACCTAATATGTCCCATATCTAGTAGCTTTCAAATAACCTTCTCAATCTCCTCCTTATGACTTTTTTGGGTGGCAATAAGGAGCGGTAATGATGGGCTTAGCACCCTCCTCAAGCTCAATCACATGCTCAAAACCCCTGTCAGGTGGCCTATCAAGAGGAATGTCTCTAAACACTAAACTATGCTTATCCAATAATGATTGGATGCCAACATGATAATGCCTCTCACCATCTATAGAAGTTTTTTTGGACACAAAGTATTGGGCTACCCATGCAATCTCACCATGTCTAAACAGAGCCTCCATCTTCTTCATTGTAACCACCTTAGGTGCTTCATTAGACATACTGTGAAGTACCACCTTTTTACCATCAACTATGAACTTCAATTCCATCATCTAAAAATTTTGTGAGTACCTCCCAAGTGAGTGCAACCACTAAATTTCCAATACAACATCTGTCTCACCAATCCCAACTACATAGAAATCATCGGTCACCTTATGATTGCCCAACATGATGCTCATTTGTGATATCTTCTTGGTGTAGCTCATAATGAATCCATTTGTTGTCATCACATTAAACCCATCAAAATCCTCAACTTGAAGGCCTCTCTTCACCACTAGGCCCTCATCTATGAAATTGTGGGTTGCCCCACTATCTATCAACACTCTCACATGCTGACCCTACAACACTCCTCTAACCATGCATGGGTTGTATCTGTGTACTAGATAAAGTAGTGATGGTTCCCCTAATAACTTCTCCAGTCACATGTTCCTTTGTTTCAACCCTTTCCTCTTCTTGCTCACTCTCTGAATCATTCTGTTATTTCTCTTCTTCACCATCTGATATGACCTCAATGCAATGCACCTTACCTCTTTCTAGGCATATGTCTTGGTTCCCATGGCTCCTTGCAAGAAAAGCATAGTTTTTCCCTTAATAGCTCATTCTTGGCCTCATCATCCAAACTTGCCTTCTTAGGCCATTCCCTTTGAAAAGGTTTCTTGTTGTGTTTCTTAGGTGGAAAAGTCTTAGGCTAAAATTTAGTCTTGGGTGTTGAAAATTCAATATTTATAGCTCTTTTTATTGCATCCTGAAAAGAAGGTGGGTCAAATGCCTTAGCCCATCCTTGAAGTGGTTCTGTCAACCCCTCAATGAAAAGGATAGTGATTCTCCTCTCTAAAACACCAAGGACCATGACTGAAAGTCTCTAAAACTCTGACACATGGGAAATCACAGTACCATACTACTTAAGTTGAGCCAACTCCCTGAAGTGCAACTCTATGTCCTTCATATCAAACTTGTTTATCAATATGTGAGTAAAATCAACATACAAATCAATGAGGTTGTGACCCTATGTTACCAACCCATGTTACCACCACTCATGTGCATCACCCTCCAAGTGTAGAGTGGCATACTTAATGGCTTCATTTTCTGTCATGGAATTAAGTTGAAAATAGGTATCAAGCTTTTGCACCCATGCACGTGCAGTTCATTTTTTGGACCTATCAAAACTAGGTATGGACAACTTTCCCATCTTATGTTGCAACTCTTGATTTTGTCCTTTTTCCCCTCTCTTGGGTCTATTCCCGTATTTCAGATAGAAAAATCTTGTAATGACATGGCAGCATAAAATTACTCTGCTAAATACTGGTACTCATGAAAATAATCCATAAATCCTTTGCCTATGTTCTATTGTACCTCATTTCCTATCTACTACTCAACTAGGAATGTAGGCATTAAATGCCTAGCTTATAATCCAACTATGGTTCTAGTAGTGTTATTATTGTTTCTACTAGTTTCTCCATTGTTTCCATTATTTCTATTGTTTCCATGGTTGTTCTATTTAGCCCTGGAAGCGTTCATGTTTTGTATCATTTGAGTCAACAACTGGTTTAGTTGTTGCTGCCCTTTAGCAAGATCATTAAGTATTTGCATTGTGCTATCATTCTGATTTCCTTCTCTATCACCCATAATTTCTTCTACCTTGGGTTCTTAATCAAGATCTTGAATTCTTCTCCAATAGGTTATGCATTCCCTATCCCTTGGTTGCATTAATCTGATAACTCCCAATCAGGTTGGTACGGAAACTAGCTTTGATACCACTGTACTATACCAACCATAATTTTTTGTTCCAAACTTGCAATATTTCTGATTTTTGGCTTGCAAGCATTTCGTCAAACAATTTGCATTCAACTGGATATAAGTGTATTTTTCAATATTGCTTTGGCATAACGTTATAAATAGTCATTGTAGAGTTAATTTTCTCAAATCCAAATGTAGATGACAATTTCATTAAATTTTTGAATGATTCATGCACCAAATAACACTTTAAATATATATAAATGCTGATGTAAAATGATATATTTCAAAAATACAACATTGAGCTAAGGACATAAATTAAATAATAAACATTTATGAAATTAATTGCTGAACTCTGATAAAATATTGTTGACAGACCAATCAATAATCAGTCCTTACTCTAAAACCCCCTTACTAGTTTGTACGACACCCAAAAGGGGTGGTACGACTCCTAATAAAATAGTTGTACTTCCTTATGTGTGGTTGCAGTTGACTTGGAAAAACCCTTAAAAGGTTGTGTTAGGTAGTATTTAGGCTTCAAAAGCCCCTTTAATATGAATCATAGCTCCTTAGTGACTTGGGAATGGGTATGGTCCTTCCACAAGGACTCTAGCATGTATGGTTGGTTTCAAACCCTGTTGTGATAGGTAAAAATCATGTCAATAACATCAAGCATAGCCATGAAAACCTAACCCTACCATCATCAAAGAATTTAATCCAAATGAAATTAAAAGCATGCAATTCGAGAACAATATCACCTAGATTGTATGATTCCTTGTTTATGATGTGGATTGCTTCTCAACAATGAACAATTATGAAAATTAAAGCTGCAATGATGGAGGGATGATAATGATAAAATGCTAGATGGATGCTAAAAATGGATGCTAAAATGCTCAATATGCTCAGGATGATAATGTAGATGCTATATGAATGTTGGACAGATGTAGTATGGAATGAGAGGGTGTTTATATAGAACTCAACCAAAATCAATCAACGGTGGAGATTTGGTGGCTATGTGAATGGCTAAGATTAAAGGATAATCATAGATGAATGTGTAGCTGACAAGTGGAGAGAAGATAAAGCTTATGTGTGACCATGTACATAAAAAGTACTGTGTGAAAGATATTAAATAAAAGATGTAGTACCACTTATCTTTTTTAAATGAAAGAGGCACACATGTCGGCTTATTTGAGATAAATGATAAGAAAAATTAATTAAATAAATAAAATTTATTTAATTAATTGGAAAGTGGGTTTTGTGAATGGATTTTAATTAAATAAATAAGATTTATTTAATTAAAATAGATAGAAATAAGATAATTAAATAATTAAAGATTATTCAATTATAACTTAGAAGAAAATAGAGGAAATAGCTAATGATCTAATTAAATAAATATAAATTTATTTAATTAATAGAAGAAATAAGTGTGTTAGGGACATTGCTCAAGTGTGTTAGACAAATGCAGATGATAGCTAATGCAATATTTGTTACTAACGATAATTAGGTCAATTTTGGGTGTCTACATTTTGCCCATCTTTGATACAATGTTCGTTAGAGCGTTGTGTCAAAGAAGATACAATAATTGCTTGATAAACAAGGTGATGCCCTAATGTAACTGGCAGGTGATGCCCCCTCGAGAGGTAAGTCAAGCTAACCAAGAAGGGTTGGGTTGGCTCACGATAAGATGAAAGGCTAGAAACAAGATTGACACGATGAAAGTGGGGGTTGGGTGGGATAGAAAAAGGGGTGGTTAAGAAGAAAATAGGTTTTGGTCTAGAAGAATTAGGGTTTGGACAGGGGTTATAAGGAGGTCTGTCAAGGGAAAATAGGCTCATTTGTGCTTAGTTGTGTTTAGAAGTCTGGAGAGATCCAGAGCTCCTTAGAGGTGTTGTGCGATGAGAGTTGGAGAGCTATCAGGATGGTGATTCCACACAGAGATCATCATGCCGAGTGAGTGAGGACACATGGACGACCAGAGGGAGCAGGTGCACCGATATGTATTGAAACTTTTACTAAAAGCATGATTTTAATAGGCTAGAAGCGTCATAAATGCACACACGTCACCAAAAGCGACTAGGTTTTAGGATAAACAGTTCAGGTCGCTTAGGAAGAAAAATAGATCGCTTAGCGTAGTTGAGGTTGCTTATAGGCGTGGCTTGGATGTGTATGGAAAAGCAGGTCACTTCTAGTCGGCTAGATAAATATAGGCAAAATGTGCATATGGTTAAAAGCAAGTCGCTTATGGGTTAAAAGTAGATGCATATATAAGTATAGCTCGCTTAGAAAGAACAGATGCTTGCTTATAGGCTAGAGATAGCTTAGGGGTAAAAAGTATGTGCATATAGAAAGTTAGCTCACACTTGGTCAATAAGCAGTCGCATTAGGTTGCATGTAGATGAGAAATGAGCGCCTGTAGTAAAATAGTTTGCATGTAATCAACAGATAGGCGCATAGAGAAAAATGAGTCGCTTGCAGTAGATAGAAGCAGATAAATCAAGAAACAGTCAAGTTTGTGTCGATTGTGTGAAGCATAGAAGACTGCTATGATGAGTGAAATGATGCAGGATGTACTACCGCCTTTATTATCACGAGAGCCACATCCTAGGGATTTGCAGTTGGTGAGATTGCTAGATGCAGAGGAGTGGCTAGTGTTAGAGATCCTTAGATTAGAGCATGTATCTAGGTTGGAGCTAGTGCAGGCACATCAAGGACTGATGACGGCGATGGTGGAGCGATGGATGAGCAAGCATAGTTCTTTCTTGTTTCCGACAAGAGAGGCGACGATCACACTAGAGGATGTGTTCTGGATTCTACGTGTTCCTATTGATGGGGACCGAGTAGATTATGATCCTGATATGGGTCCAGCTGCATTCAGGAGATTGTTCTAGACACCAGACATTGGAGCAAAGGGCACATAGATTCTGATGGTGAGGATGGAGGAGCTATGCGATAGGCTGCAGCGAGTGGTAGTAGCTATTATCAGATGGCTGGTTGGAGACAGACGAGTGAGAGGATTCCCAGTAGGATGGGGGATAGTGATGGAGGGGATGTTCTCCTATGGGATGAGATATGCATGGGCGGAGTGTGTGCTTGGACAACTCTATCATTTCCTGCATGATTGCACATATATGTTCAGGGCTAGTATGTCTGTAGGAGTCACAGTTTTGCATGTATGGGCCTATCAGCATATTCCAGTGACGAGACCAGATGGATGGGTTGCTAGAGGAGCAGGAGAGCCATATGCGAGGATGTATAGAGGAGCTTTGACATATTGGTAGCGTAGAGGACTAGTATACTAGCAAAGGATATTGGATGAGGTAGACATGTTTATATCGAGGCCGTGGCTAGGATGTGAAAGATGGGATGAGGAGGATACTGAGCTTGTCTATGCTAAGTAGGCGAGATATATTTTTGGACGCGGGATATACATTATAGAGCATTATTTGCCTGAGAGGGTTTTGAGACAGTTCGGGTTGCCACAGGCAGTACCAATTGGTGATGCCATTTTTGGGAGGACTCAATAGGAGGTGTTTGATTGGGGGCCAGAGGTAGTGGTTGACATGGATTTGGCAGAGAGAGGGGCTACAGCTAGTTGTATGGCAGTGGGGACAGGGTCCTGCAGATCGAGACACGCTACCAAATTATGATGCATATTGGGTGATAGTGAAACTGACGCAGCTGATGCAGGTTGGAGAGATAGGAGAGATAGGGATGGGGAGACCAGTTAGGAGGAGGTGACGACAAGCTCCACCAGTACAGGCTGTTGTGCCGGCAACTCCAGGGATACAAGTTTAGGGACAGGTGCAGAGGCAGCCTCAGATACTTGCATAGCCTCAGGGATAGATATTAGGAGGTGATGATGTTGGGATTCAGCAGTTGCGGAGGAGGATTAGAGAGGAGAGGAGATGGAGGCAGTGTGCTCAAATGAGGTTGAGGAGAGTGGAGTTGGATAGACACCAGGCGGTTATTGGCTTGCGGCATGCTAGAGCACAAGCACAGACATACCAAGCTCAGTTACAGGCTAGAGTACAGACCAGGGATGGGCAGGATGACAGTGCGCTTGCTAGGATAACAGGAGAGAGAGATGCAGCTAGGTAGAGTGAGTAGATGATGAGGGTGGAGCAAGATACTGCCATATAGCAGATGTAGGGGATGAGGGCTGAGAGGGATGGTCTGCGGACGGAGAGGGAAACAACTGTCCAGCAGTTACAGGAGATGACTGGCAAGCGGGATAGGGCAGTGGTTGCATTGGGTACAGATGGAGCTACAATGTATTTGGCCACACAGTTGACATAGGTACAGGGAGAGCTATGGAGACTTTAGGGTGAGGAGTATTATAGAGGCTTGTACTATGGGGCTGTGCCAGCACAGCAGAGGCAGCCTAGCTTCAAGAGTAGGTCAGGAGCTTCAGGCTCATGGAGGATAGGGGATTCTCGATCTATAGCATCAGTGATGGGGCCACAGAGAGATAGGGGATAGGTACAAGACCCAGTGACGGTGGTCAGGGAGAGGGAGCTGCCAGTAATCACTAGGGCTACCTTGTTTTTATGTATATTATGTTGTATCATGATGAGGCCTAGAGATGTTTGTACATACATTCTTTGATGGCGTAGCTTGTATATGTAGACACTTGTATATTGACATATTGATGTAATATGATGGCTTTTGGTTCTACATGATGGTGTAATGAGTATGGATGCATTTGTGGTATTATGTTATGCATGTATATTTTTTTGTATTTTCATGGTTTATATGGATGGTTATGCAAATGGTAATGATGGAAATGTATTATGATAATGCAAATATGTAAATGATAATGAGATGATATGGATTTATGCATGTATAATTGGTAATGATAATGATATGTCTAACACACTTGTTTTGTAGGATAAATAAGGCGGACAAGAAAGATGGAGGAGAGATTGATCTTGGTTGAGGACTATATAGGCATATGATGGAATAGATAGGTGATGTGATGGGCAGCTTTAAAAGTAATTACTCAAGAATGAAAAAGAAATGCAATCCTTATGTTTGATATAGCATATGAATGTTATGCACTAGGGTATAGAAGACCAAGGTGTCAAGATATCCAATGCGAAACTAACATGCTACAATCTTTTCTAAACGTATGAGGTCAAGATGTTGAGCCAACATACACAAGATATGAATAACAACTAGTGTTCTGAGATGGACTTTGACACTACAAGCAATGGTTTGAGCTTATCTCCACTACACATATTGACACCTTGTTGGTTATATGTATGGAGCTAGTCTTAACATAGAATAGTTTCATGTGCATAAGAGACTGTTTAGCTTCTCAGATGCTAGAGATATTGATATGTAAGATGCTAATACCAACACGTACAAGATACCAATACGCATAGGAAGGAAATAAGATCATCCTGCAAACACGACATACGAAAGCAATATGATCATGCCCCATTCCGTACTTCATCGTAACATACCAAGATATGATAGATCAAGGTAGTCTTGATTAGGCCTAGGAAAAGGACAAAAGATAAATCAAAAGATAAAACAAAAGATATTGTCATCACGTTCTCTTAACAAATTTAGGTGCTCTTGGATGGGTTTAAGATGGGGCCTTGTTGAGAGGAAAGTTGCATCCTGTTGAAGGCTAAAGATGTTAATAAAGTGCTATAGCAAATGTTGGCTTAAGGCATGCAGACAAATAGCTTCTGGCTTGTCGTTGATTGGTTAAAGTGCTTGAGCTTTTGCTGATACACATGGTTTGCTTCTTGCTTGAGCTAGTTAAAGAGAAGAAAATGGAAAAATGAAAGAAGATGAAGATGAGGTGGATCGTCTGTGCTTACGTACTGGATACTTCCTTCGTATTCCAGACTGCCTACATACCTTGCGTCCACGAGATCAAAGCACATTTATGATGGTGATGAGACATGATGAATATGTAGTTCTGGGTTTATTGATGATGTAAGTGATGAAAGATAGAAGAAAGTGCGATGAAAGATTGGAGGATGATTAAAAGAAGGATGAAATATGGATGATGAAAGAAGGGGCTATCATCTTTTCTTGAATTAGAGTGCTTCCTTCACATCTTAGATTGTCTACATACCCTATATCCACGGGATCAAGTCTTTAACGATAGAGCTGGCAACGTAATTCTTGCTTATTGTGCTGATGATTGATGTCAAAGATCAACTTCATTGCTTGGGTTTTTGCGATGTTTTCGATGTTTAAGTTTGAACTGGTTGTGAAGATGTTGATCCTGGTTGCAAAATGTTTGACATGTTTGAAGCTAGATGATTTGTTGTGTTTAAAGTTGAAATTTTGTTGTGTTATGAGCTTGGGTGATCGTTGTGTTATGAGCTAGAGCTATAGATATCCACTTCCAAACAAGGCTTAACAAGTGCCCCCAGGGATGGTGCGTGCGGACAAGATGCTAAGGTACCAAATGATATAGTTACCCCAACAATGTCCAAAATATGATAGCTTACATTGACAGAGGTGATGATGGAATAGGGGTTTTATTATGGAGAAATGGATTATGATGGTGCGTACAAGGTGAAATGTGGATTATGATATGGATTATGTAGGATAAGATGGCAAAGTATGCTATGAAAAACTGTGATCAAACAACATAAGCAAATAATGGGAGCTGGTCACTACACAACACATATTTACCAGGTTTTCACTATGGTACTTATCCAAGGCGCCTGTTTACCAGGTTTTCACCAGAGGACGGATTATTTATCTTGTACTATTTTTTTATTATTATTATTTTTTTGGAATAGCTGACAATTACACATGGCACCTGTTTGCCAGGTTTTCACCGTGGTAATGGATAGGAGGGACTCAAGTGTCTAGTTCGATGAATGTTGGTAGTCCCGTTAGAGATGGATGACATCACATGGACCGTGTTGTTATGCTTCAAGATGTTGGTAGGGGATTGCGTGGATGGGAGATGAATTAGGTAGATAGTGGATTATGGAGGAACAATAGTGAATTATGAAAGGACACATGCAAGGATGGATGGAAGGTTTATGCAAAAGCATTGACCATAGGAAGGTGATGGGGAAGATATGTAGGATAATGGATGAAGGATGGAGATATGGAGGTATGTGGAAATGTTGCAGAATGAAGGAAAGCATGAGCAACGATTGCACACACCACTAAACATAAAAGCTTTAGATGGAAAAGGTGGTGTAGGAAGTGAAAGAGATGCTTTCTTATGAGATGGATGATGGAGTGATTTAGGAACCCACATAGACTTAGTATTTTTATGAGTTTTGTTTTGCTTGTGGGATTGTTAAATGGAATGGGATGGAAATGGAAGAAAATTGTTGGGATTCTTGAAAGATGGATAAGGATGCCTCAATCAGCTTGCTTGCTTGTTTGCTTAGGAACCCAGACCATTTTGGTCATAGGCTCAACTAGATTTTTAGATGTATTAGGCTGTGATTCTTTGCTTTGATGCCCTAAGGCATGAAAATCTTTAGGATTCTTGGTAGGATTTTTGGTTTTAAAAGTAGAGGCATCCAAATTTTTATTTTTGAATCACATGGATTTGATGGAAGAGGGGTTGGCGGAATGAGTGGAAGCTTTATGTTTAAACAATATGTGCATTTGTTGGTCATGATTGGGATTAGAAGGATGCTTATGGATAAATGGATAATTAGGCGTTGGGAACAATGGAGGTGAGGAAAATGGAGGGATATTAGGGGTTGGAAGTAGTGGAGGTAAATTAGATGGCAGAAGATGTATGGTCACATGCTTTTGTAGGTCATAGGATGAGGGAAGTAGAGGATATGGAAGTAAAGTTGATGTCAGGAGTTTAGGAGTTGGAAGAAGCGGAGGTAAATTGGATGGCAGAAGATGTACAGTCACAGGCTTGTGGGATTTATGATGGAGTTTTTGGCAGGAAATGGTGGAGCTAGGATGAATGGAAGAATTACCAACATCTTTAGCTTGGAGAGGCTTGCATTTGACAATAGGACTAGGAGTGCTTGGAGAACTAGACTTGAGTTCATCATTAAATGGAGACGAAGGGGTTGCAGAGATCATGAAGATGGAGGATCCTGGAAATAGGTTGGTGACATGAAAGGAGGAGTCATCGATGGTATTGGAGTTAGAGATCTCTCCTACCAAAGAAGACCCAACTTCCGTGTCAGAAATAGGTGCGTATGAAGATTCTTGCAAAGTGTACTCACCAGGGCCATGTTCGGTGTACTTGATATGGAGATTGGAAGCGACTTTACTAGATGATGGCTTGAGTAGGACAGATGGATCGACATATGATGAAGATGGGTATGCTTCAGTGTTGATAGGAATGCGGTTAGGACTCTGGTATTTAGCTTGAAAAGCATGACAAAACTCAAATGGATTGGGATCAACATGGATAGTAATCTCAAACCGTTATGTGGAAATTTAAGACATTGATGGTATGTAGAAGGAACTGCTTTGAGGGCATGGATCCATGGATGGCCAAGAATGATGTTATAAGGAAGCTCAATATCAAGGACTTGACAATAGGTTTCAATAGTGACCGGCCCAACTTGGATAGGCAAGTAAATAATCCCTTCAGTATCTCTCTTGGCATCATCATATGCTCTGATAGTAATGACCTTGGAAGTGTCAACATCTTTGTCAGAATATCCCAATTGTTTTATTAATTTCAAAGAACATATATTAAGACCAGCTTCGCCATCTACTAAGATTCATTTGATACGGCGTTATTTGACAAACACTTCGATGTGAAGGGCTTCGTTGTGTGAAGGATGAATGGAGGGTTGAAGATCTTTGTCAGAAACGGTTAAATGACAAGGGGCTGCAATGCTAGCAACCATAGATTGGAATTGTGTGATATCAATATCGTTGGGTACCAAAGATTCTTGTAAAGCTTTATCAAGGATGGCTTTGTGGGCAGGGGATATGCGAAGTAACTCAAGAATGGAAATGTGCGCAGGTGTTTTGCCAAGGTGATCAAGAATATTATAGCTAGAAGACAATTGAGGCGAATGGATAGGTGCTCCTTGAATGGTAACATGACCTCTTCAAGTAGTTACAGTGCAGTCGGGTGCTTTGCCTTGGATGGTAATGGTAGAAATGTGAGCATGGTCAATGCGGCCAATAGTGGATGATTCATAGTTGTACTAAATGGCATTCCTAGCATGAGGGTTACTTGGTTGGTCATGAGATGGAAGTGGATTCTTGAAAGCATCTAGATCATAGTTCAATGTTGATTGTTGTGTAGGTTGCGATGTCAGAGGTGTGATTTTGATTCAGCCTTGATCAATGCAATCTTGGATAACATGTTTTAAGCACATACAACCATTGGTTTTGTGTCCTTTAACTCTATGGTAATCACAATACTCATTCTCTTTGTACCAAGGAGCTTTGAAGAGTGGTTCACCGTTGGGTGGTGCATCTGGTAATATGATATCTCCCGCTTGAAGAAGCTTTTGAAAGACTACTTCCATAGGTTCCGCTAATGGTGTGAACTGTCGATGAGGATTTGACGTTTGTCGTTGTCGAGTGCGTTGAAAAGGTTGAGTTTTTGTAGAGGCAGCTTGAATGTTGATAGGAGCTTTCATAGTTTGTATGTTCTTTGCGTCTACAACACCATCATTGACGATATTCTTGTTCTTGTTCCAAAAGCGAGATTTATCGTTGAAGTTTTGAGGATAGTCTTTATTATCACAAAAAATCTTGATCGTGTCTTTAGCAATTAAAGCTCGTTCAATGATGGTTCCTTTGGAAACAAGTTCATCAAAGGTGCTAGCACTTTGCAATTGTAATTGGAATGATAGCTCGGGATGAAGATTTTGAACAAAGATATCGAGCTGTTGTTTCTCAGGTATTTCCCATGATAGTTTGCTAGCCATATTATGCATCATTCAGTAAATGAAGAGAAAGCTTCACCATTGCGTTGTTTATTGTTGACAAGGTCATTCATGTTCGCTTCATGTTTAATGTTAAAAGCGAAGTGTGATCAAAATTTATTTGCTAACTCTGCAAAAGACTTAATGCCCAGAGGTAAATGAGAGAACCATTCAAGAGCTTGTCCTGCTAAGCTTCAAGGAAATAGTCTTAGAAGATATGTATCGTCTTGAGCAACATCGAGACATGCCACAAAGAATGCTCTAAGATGGTCTTCCGGATTTCCTTTTCCTTTGTATTTGTCAAATTGTGCAATTTTAAAGTGTGATGGAAAAGGTGTCATATGAAGTGACCTGTCAAACGGATAAGCGCATATGTTTTCTAAGGAAAATGTTTTCTTGCTTTGTCCTACCACTTGGTTAATCATTTGTTGAACATCTGCTGGAGATAATTGTTATTGTTGCAAAGGTGGTGGTTGATTGGGAGATGAAGCATGGTATGAGATATATTGAGGTTGCTGTTGTGGAATATATGAAGCCATGACTGTTTGTTGAGGTTGCATACTCACAATGTGTGTCAAAGGATTGGTATGTGACACATACGTGGTTAAATATTGATGTCCTTGAGACACAAGCAGTGGTTGGGTATATTGCGATGAAGTAGCACCAAGGTTTTGCATCACATGGGAAGTGGAAGATGGATTGGCATTGGTCAATGGTTGTGAATTTGGAGTTGGATTTGTAATATGGTAAGTGATGGAAGGATTGGTGGATGCGAAAGAAGGATGGACATTTGGGTTTGTATTTTGGACAACATGGGGATTGGCATATGTCGTATGTTGGGTGACGATGGGCAAACCTTGGGTCATGTAAGAAGGTGACATTGATGTAGGCTGATCAACATAAGAGACCATAGCATTAGGATTAGCTTGTGAAATGATAGGCGGGTGACTCATGTCAGTGAGACTAACATTGGGATTGTATGATGGATTAGATGGATTCGTAGAGCTAGTGGAGATCATATGTGATGCAATGGGGGTAGCGGATTGCGATGGTTGTGAAACTTGGACCGTTGGTGTTATTTGGATAGCTTGGGAAGCTTGCAGAATATGGGGTATGGGGATAGCTTGTGATGTTGGAGGAGTTAGCACTTGGGCAACATGGATAGCTTGTGTTACTTGAGGTACAAATACGGTCATGGTAGGAGAAAGAGTATGTTGGGAAACATGGAAAGGTGGCATGTGGAGATTTTGTGAAAGGAAAGGGAGTACATTGGTTGGGGTTATCAAAGGTTCTAAAGTGTACTCCGAGTGTGGTGGGTCGAATGAAGTAACAATAGGCAATGAAAGAGATGGATTGGAAGATGTATTTTGTGACATGGTATGGGATGGTGTGACTATAGTGGATGGTTCATTTGCAACAACAGTGGGAGTGCTTGGATCATGTTCTCAAATAGCGGATATGTCAAAGTCTCGTGGTAGTTTGGCTCCCATGCAGGCAAGTTGCAAGAAGTAGCGATTAGGATCGGATAAAACAAGCTTCTCGACTTGATCCCAGACATGTGTGTCTTGATAGTCAGATAAATCCTCTTGGGAATGTTCTTCATAAGTTGTTGTAAAAGGATGTGATTGCACTTGATGAGATGATTCTTCAATGGTGTACCAATGGGGCACAAACATGTGAGGAGGTATACCTGTTGTAAATCAAGTTGCATCTCTAAGAGGTGTTGATCGTGATTGTTGCATTGTGGCGTCCATCTCAGCTCGCAGTTTTGCTTCCATTTCAGCTCTATATTGGCTCCTAGTTTGAGGCATGATGGTTGAAGCTTGAAAAATTGGACTTTAGCTTGTCAAGGTTTTGAGACCCAAAAATATGATGGTTTGTTGATTGATGGGTTGTTGGTTGTTGGTTGGTTTGTTGTTATTGGTAGCTAGTTGTTGATTGCTTTGTTGTTGTTGGTAGCTAGTTGTTGGTTGAACTTCCTGAGAGAATAGCTCACACACTCAAGGGAAAAGTTGTTTGCTAAGGTTGTTGGTTTGCTGATGTTGCTAAAGCTAAAGTGAAAGATGATGTTTTGTTGATTGATTGAGTTGATTGATTGATGTTTGGTTTGTTGGTTTGGGATCTCAAAAAGATGAAAAGTTCACAAAGTCCAATTGTTTGGAAAGCTCAAAGCAGGAGACAATGTCCAGGCATCTGCAAATGATCAGAGATAGGTCTGGAAGCTAATGCTGAAGTTAAGCAAGCTGGAAATGTAGCTGGTTTGACTGAGTTAGTAAGATTTGCTGGTAATTGACCACAGGCAACAGGTAATAGCTTAGATGCGACTCAGAAAAGGCCAAAAGCGACTGGTAATAGCTTAAATGCGATCTGGTTTTTGGTTCAGGTAACAGGATATAGCATTAACCAGAAGCGAGCCAATTTACTACAGGCGATCAATATTATCTGAGAAGCGATTTACTGTTGATCAAAGGTGACTCAGTTTAGACCAGAGGCGAGCGACTGTTGTTCAAAGGTGATTTAGTTTATGCAAAAGGTGACTAACTGTTGTTTAAAAGTGATTTGATTGTCTGTATGCAGGCAGTTTAAGCTCAAAGGTGACTGTGTCTGTTAGGAAATATGTCTGAATTGTGTTTTTGACAAGAAAACAGTAATTTCAGTCACTCACACTCACAACAATCACAAAGTTGTACAACCTAGGCTAGGAAAGGACTGTATTTGTTGAGTCCCCTGGCCGTGCTTATTCAAAGCGAATAGCTTCAGGATCTTGGTAGCACCGGCTCCCCTCCATAGCACACACTTCTCACACATACCAAGATCCAGGTTTCCCAAGGCTTGTCCCCCCACCAAACCTTAGGATTATCCCTGCTATCTCTTCTAAGAACCACGTGAATCGGGGCAGCTTCAAAGGTCCCACCATTTGCATCAACAAATAGAAGGTTTTTGGCTACTACACAAAGTTGCTAATAAGGGCATCCGTTCAGGTGGTTGTACGTGTGGCAGCACTACTCTCCATTATGGAGTCTCCTAGCCTTCAAGGGTTATGCCTTGGACGGTTTTAGGGGAGGTTGGTTGTTGGTATAACACAACAACACCCGTTGTTTGTGGCTTTCGACACAAACACTTTTCTTATATAGCAGTTCAGAAGGACTTGGCTTTAGCCCGTTATCGCTTGGGTCGTATCCCTTCTCACACTGGGAAGGCAGGCCCTCTAAAGATAATAACAAGTTCTCATACACCCAAGATCCATTTGATAGGCAAGGGGAGAGGATACTTTTGTTATTAAATTTGGGTTACAAACAGGCACATGCAAGCAATCAAAGAAAGATAAATCAAGCACGGAGCAAGCAATGATTTTTTTTAAGCACCAAGCCCAAATGTTCCTAAATTAGTGAAAAACCACGAGTCTTGGACTGATCGAAACTACAACAGATATGTTAGTAGTTTGATAACCTTCTTTTCTTGGACAATCGATAAGATGTTGCACAAATACCCAATTAATAACCAAGAAAAACAAACTGCAAATGATACAGATTGAAAGCGACATAGTTACCAGAGGCAATCAACTGTTGATCAAGAGTGATCTATATTTTGTTGCATGCGAAATGTTATAGATCAGAAGCGATGCCAATAATGCCAGATGCGGAATGATAAAGCTCATAAGTGATACAAAAAAGTAACAGGTGACTGGTTACAGGTCATAAGCGACTTAGATCTGCAAAAAAAATAGAATGTAACAAAAACCCTAGTTTTGTAGAAAGTGATCCAAATAGCTAAAGGCGATCATTGTTAGGTTAAAAGTGATTCAAATAAAGGAATAAGCAACCACTGTTAGCTTGTAAGCGATGCAAAATAGGAAAAAAGTGACTACTGTTCGCTCAGAAGTTATCCCAAAAAGGCTAAAAACAACAGGTTTCGGCTCAAAAGCGATGCGTTTGTGCAGACAGTGACTGGTTTTCACTCAGAAGTGATCCCAGAAAGGCTAAAAGCGACAGGTTTCAGCTCAAAAGCGATGCATTTGTGCAGACAGTGACTGGTTTTTGCTCAGAAGCGACTGGAACTTGCTGTAAGTGCTTGAAAAATCTGATCTTCACAAAAACAACTTCAAATAACAAAGTTAATCAAGGACGTGGGTCCCACCGGGCGTGCCAAAATGTGATAGGTAAAAATCAGGTCAATAACATCAAGCATAGCCATGAAATTCTAACCCTACCATCATCAAAGAATCTAATCCAAATAAAATCAAAAGCATGCAATTCAAGAACAATATCACCTAGATTGTATGATTCCTTGTTTATGATGTGGATTGCTTTTCAACAATGAACAATTATGAAAATTAAAGCTGCCATGATCGAGGGATGATAATGATAAAATGCTAGATGGATGCTAAAAATGGATGCTAAAATGCTCAATATGCTCAGGATGATAATGTAGACGCTATATGAATGTTGGATAGATGTAGTATGGAATGAGAGGGTGTTTATATAGAACTCAACCAAAATCAATCAACGGTGGAGATTTGGTGGCTATGTGAATGGCTAAGATTAAAGGATAATCATAGATGAATGTGTAGATGACAAGTGGAGAGAAGATAAAGCTTATGTGTGACCGTGTACATAAAAAGTACTACATGTGAAATATATTAAATAAAATATGTAATACCACTTATCTTTTTTAAATGAAAGAGGCACACATGTTGGCTTATTTGAGATAAATGATAAGAAAAATTAATTAAATAAATAAAATTTATTTAATTAATTGGAAAGTGGGTTTTGTGAATGGATTTTTAATTAAATAAATAAGATTTATTTAATTAAAATAGATAGAAATAAGATAATTAAATAATTAAAGATTATTTAATTATAGCTTAGAAGAAAATAGAGGAAATAGCTAATGAATTAATTAAATAAATATAAATTTATTTAATTAATAGAAGAAATAAGTGTGTTAGGGACATTGCTCAAATGTGTTAGACAAATGCAGATGATAGCTAATGCAATATTTGATACTAATGATAATTAGGTCAATTTTGGGTGTCTATACCTATAAAATCCCTTACCTAGGTTTTAACTCAATCTTGCATTATTCTTGATTTTTTTGCTAAGCTAGCATTCTGTCAAACACTTTGCAGTTTGATTGTAAAATTGAATTTCTAAGTATGCACGTGTTATATAATAGTTTGTTTAATGGTTTAGATCATTAATCATTCATTATTGCATCACAACATTCAAAGATCAAGGAGGAATATTTTGTCAAACAGTTTGTTGTCTTTTATTACAATTGGAAACAAATGTGATAAACAATACAACTTGTTGATATAAATTAGAAATGTAGAGATATTTATTGCTTAAGAACTCTAACCTTCAAGGTTAATGGATGATATTAAATATGTGCAATAGCTATTTTTTTTTGTGTGTCGCTATAACAATAAACCCTCCAAGGTGGCATGGCTAGCTTTCCTAAACAATAATAAGCATCAACTATATGTTGCACCACTTCCCAAACTCCCATGAGTTTTACAAACTCAGAGTTAATATTAGGTGCTTCTTCTGATGAGTCATCACATCGCTAATGAGAACCCATGCCCTTCCTTAAAACAAGGCTACGACTCCATAGAGTGCTACGACTTGATGTGATAAGCAAAGGCTAGATTCTTTGCGTTGTGGCTAGTATAAATATGCACAGGTTTAAACATGGCACCACATCCAACAAGGTCGCATCTTCCAATACTCGCACTATCTTTATAGTTCTTCCACAATATAGATGTTGGAAGAATAGGGTATAAACCCTCTTCAAACCTTCACAAAATCTTCAATGAAATCTTCAACCACAATCCTCTAAATTTGTATTTGCTCACAAATCTTCACAAATTTATCACTAAACCATTCCTACAAGCAAACACCCAACTCTGGATAAAAATGATAAATTCTTTAGCTCAATCCAATAATCTAAAACATTCAGCATAAATGTAGATCTTGAGTGAATCCACCTGTAAATTGACTAGGGAAGATCTTTCACTTCCGAAACAAATATTCCCAAGGTTTTTCATCCTAGGATTTAGGTTGAACAAAGCTCAACTTCACAATATCTCATAAAAAGATGTCAAGAAGAAGTAAAATGAGTCCCCAAATCTCCTTTTATATTTCCCTTGGAACTATCCTGAAGTTATATTTAAAAATTACTTTTTAAATAAACCTCTCAGCATAATATAAAGTGACTTTATAATATTTTGCTTTTTGACTCTAGCTTAAGTCACTTTATAATAACATTATTAATTAAATACAAGTTGTTCAGAATATCATAATTTAAGACAACTTTATTTAATTAAAAGAATTATTCCCTCTCCAAAACATGAATAAGCCTACAAGAATAAAATACGCTAAATGGTCATCTCCGACGCCTGCGCCGAAGAAGGGGACATTATAGTCCCTCCTCTTTGAAATTACTTTCCCTTAAGCAATTGTAAATTGGGCTGTTGAAAAATATGTTCTCTCTCCCAAGTGGCATCCTCTAGGGGTGAATCTCTCCATCAACTCAGATACTCCTTAATCACCCTACTCCTCAATCTCCTCTCCCTAACATCCAAAGTAGCCTCAGGAACTAATATCAATTTACCCTTTTCATCTATGGGTGAGATCTCAGGAGATGATGTAACATGCTGCCCATGTGCCTTTTTGAGTCATGAAAGATGAAACACATTATGGATTTTGTTGTTCTCTGTCAACTCCAACTCATAAGCAACCTATCCTACTCTCTGCACAATCTTGTATGGACCATAGAATCAAGGCTTAAGTTTCTCTACACCACTCTTCTTCAAGGAATACTACCTATAGGGCTGCAGGCACAAGAAAACCAAGTCGCCTATCTCAAAAGATCTCTCAATCTCATGCTTATCTACATAAATATTTTGCTAATTCTAAGCACGATGGAGGTTATCCTTGAGTGACTTAAGGATGTCCTAACTCTCTTGGGTCCAATCTCTGGATTTTGGAGGCCTTATGTCATCAAATGTCAAATCTACAAAAGAAATAACATCATAGCCATATAAAGCCTTGAAAGGAGTCATGTTAATCGACATGTGATAGGTGGTATTATAGAAATGCTCTCCCAAATATAACCACCTAATCCAAGCCTTCTACTACCATGCAACATAATTACACATGTAACCTTCCACCCATTTATTCACAATACATATCTGTCCATCTTTCTACACATGATAGCTAGTGCTCGGGGTTACTTTAGTACTTGAATGTCTAAATAGCTCCTACCAAAATATGTTGAGAAATCTACTATCTTGATCACTATCAATGTTTTTGGGAATCCTGTGGAGTCTGAACACCTCTCTAAAGAAGAACTCTACGACCTAAGTTGCCTTATATTCAGAAGATATGGCAAATAAATGAGCATATTTGGTCAACATGTCAACCACTATAAGATGCAATCTTTGCACTGCACTCTAGGAAGACCTATAATAAATTCCATGGATATACCATCCTACTTCTGCTCGAGTGTAAGCAATGACTGCAATAAACCTACTGGGAAAGTAGGCTCTAACTTGTTCTGCTGACAAGTCACACACTCACTGACATGACGTAAGACATCATCCTTGAGGCCCTTTCAAGTGAATCTCTCTGATATGCCTATATGTCTTAAAATAACCTAGATGTCCTGCAAGAGGGGTATCATGAATGACTCTCAAAAATTTCTCTTTCATTTTAGATTTAGGAACCAAATAAATTATGTCTTTATAATAAATGATGTCATCAACTACTTTGTATCTATCATCCTAAACCTTACCATCCATGATTTCACATGTAAAAGCATTTTTGGAGTACTCAACCAAAAGGTGAGCCTTCCAATCTGCTGAAGTCTTGATCATAGAACATAAAGTGGGATTCCTAGATAAATAATTGCGTACCACATTTCTCTTTCCCTCCACATACTCAATATCAAAGTCATAAGCATGTATTTTTCTTACCTACTTTTTATGTCATTCATACAAATCTTTCTACTCTAGGAAGTACTTCAAGTTGCTATGATCTGTCCTGATTACAAACTTCCCTCCCACCAAATACTGTCTAAATTTTTCCAAGGCATGCATGATGGCAAGCATTCCCTTAATATAGGTGGAATATAATCTCTTTTCATCCCTGAGTTTCCTACTCTCAAAAGCTATAGGATGCTTATTCTAGATAAGCATAGCTGGGCCTACTGTGCCCCATATCTAGCAACTCCTTAATAGCATTCTCAATTTCCTCCTTAAACTTCTTAGGATGGTGGTAAGGAGTGGTAATGACGAGCTTAGAGCCCTCCTCAAGCTCGATCACATGCTCAAAACCCTTGTCAGGTGGCCTACCTATAGGAATCTCACTGAACACCACACTGTGCTTGTCCAATATGGATTGGTTATCTACATGATAATGTCTATCACTATCAGTAGAGGTTTTGGTGGAAACAAAACATTGGGTTGCCCATGAAACCTCACCATGTCTAAACAATGCCTCCATCTTCTTCGTAGTAACCACTCTAGGTGCTCCATTTAACATAGTATGAAGCACCACCTTTTTACCATCATGCTTGAACCTGAGTTCCATGGTTTGAAAATTTTGTGAGCATTTCCCAAGTGAGTACAATCACTAGATGCCCAAAACCACATCTGTCTCACTAATACCCACCATGTAGAAATCATCTGTGACTTGATGATTAGGTAAAATAATGCTCAATTGAGATATATTCTTAGTGCAACTCATGGTAAAACCATCTCCAAGCATCACATTGAAACCATGAAAATCCTCCACTTGAAGACCTCTTTTCATCACTAGGCCTTCATCAATAAAGTTGTTGGTTGCCCCACTCTCTATCAAAATAGTGACATGCCAACCCTGTAAAACTCCTCACCCTAAATGGATGATATCTAGGAGTACCAAAAAGAGTAGCAATAGTACCACTTGAATATTCACCTATTACTTTCTCCTCATATTCAACCTTCTCCTCTTCTTGTTCACTTTCAGAGCTAGACACTTCTTTTTCCTCCTCATTATTAGAAGTAACCTCTATATGATGAACCTTACCTCTCCCAAGGCATCTATGTCTAGGTTCCTAAGGTTCCTTCCAAGAGAAGCAAAGCTTCTTTCTTCGGAGCTCATTTCTGGCCTTAATGTCTAAATCTGTCCTCTTAGGCCATTCCTTATGAAAAGTCTTCTTGTTGTCCTTCTTTGATTAAAAAGATCTATTCTAAAATTTATTCTTTGATGGTGCATAAAATTCCATGTTTCTAGCTCTTTTAATTGCTTCCTTCAAAGAAGGTGGGTCTAATGTTTTTACCCATCCTCGTAGTGGCTCCTCTAACCTCTCTATGAAAAGATAATTCAACCTATTTTCTATCACATCATGTACCATCACTGTCAGCCTCTAAAAATTAGATACATAAGCATAAATGGTATCCTCTTGTTTTAGACGGGCTAACTCTTTGAAGCGGAATCAAGGATCTTTCTTATCAAACTTGTCAATAAGCCTTTGAGTAAAATTTGCATAAGAAGTAATAAGGTTATGGCCCTGTGTAACCATCCCATGATACCACTATTCATGTGCATCACCTTCCAAATGTGAAGTAGCAAATTTAATGGCTTCATTTTCAAACATGGGGTTCAAACAAAGATAGTTATCTAGTTTTTTTATCCATGCACGTGTAGTGTATTTAATAGAACCATCAAAAGAAGAAAGCAATACCTTACCCAACTTCTGTTGTAAATCTTGGTTTTGTCCTCTCACCTCTAGGAATGTTCTTGTATTTCAACTGGCAAAAATCCTATAAAGACACTGTGGCTTGAAACCCATCTCCAAGTGACTAACACTCATGTAAGTATCTCTAAAACTTTCATCGGTAACCTATTGTCCACCACCCTGAGTCAACTGTTGATCCAATAAATTAGGCATTAGAGGCCTAATTATAGATGCCTGAGTGGTTCTAGTGCTAATATTGGGATTGTTTCCATTATTTATAGAGTTTCTTGTCTCTCCATTACTCAAATTATTGCCTCCATTATGTTGGTTACCTCTATTATTGTTCTAATTTACATTGTTGTTTTGCATCATTTGGGTTATTAGCTGTACTAATTATTGTTGTCCTCTGGAAAGGTCATTAAGGATCTACATTATGTTGCAAATATGTGCCTAATCGGTGTTGTCATTGATGTCAACATATCCTTGTTGTCATTAGTGTCAATTATATCCCATTCTAGAAGACTTGTATGTTGAGGATATTGAGAAAATTAGCCTCTCCAGAAGAAACAAGTGAGTTACATATCTCTTTGTAAGAGACAGTGAAGACAATGCAGTTCTGTGAAGTAGATTGCTCCGCATTCCCAGTGAGATGAAGATTAGAGTTTGTGGACCAAAGGGTGTTCTAAAGGAGTGTCCGAAGTTGCTCCAATTAATATTTGAGGGATTCGCATGAAGAATTTGTGAAGTTATGGCCATCTGAGTAGAACCGGGTTTTGTAGTTGTTTAAAGGTGATAGAGTGACAGAAAATTGGTCTGGATTGATCCGCATTGAAATATTATGATCTATGGATCTAGAGGCATGTTTGGAATGTCGATGTGTATCCTCAACTCAAGAGGTTCATGGTTTGGAGGTCCGCAAGCAATCTTTCTAGTGTGACAGTCATGGCAGTTGGTGTTCTTATGTTTCGGTATGAAGATGCAAATGATTCTGGTGATTTGAGGTGGTGTGGTTGTTCCTGTTGATTTCATTGTGCTTGTGGAGATATTTGGATCATGTGCCTACTGTGTTAGTGATCCACATTAAGGATTGAGCTCGTGGTTGAAGATTTGTCCTTGGGTGTTGTTGTTCTTTCCAGTCTTGGCCGACTGGATGCTTTGTGGATGTTGCAGATGATCTAAGAAGAGTTCTATGGAGCGTGGTGTGTTGTTCGAGGAAGATTTGAGTCCCAGATATGTTTGGATGACAGTATAGTGATTCACATTAAGTCAAGATGACCTTGATGTTCATTCCAAGGTTGATGAAGCATATAAATACTTGTAGCTAATTTGTGGAAAATCCATCCTTGTGCGAAAATGATAAGGTCTTAAGAAAGGAAGAAAGGTAGAGTAGAGAAGAGGAGGAGCAGAAGAGGAAGAGCAGATAAGGATGAGGGGATAGCAAAGAAGTGTTTGAGGGCATAGCAGAAGTATTGTGTGCTTCAATGGAACTAACATTGGCATGAAGAAGATGTTGTTTTCCAGTTCAATCTTTCCATGATAAACTTATAAATATTTTTGTAGGTAGTGAGCCTCTTTTGAGTAGTGAGCTCTGGGCAGTGCGCTTGAAAGAAAGTGCCTTCCCATTTTTATATTCTTTTAACAGAGAATAAATCTTGTGGGTTAACCCCCACCGTGGTTTTTCCCTTAACCGGGTTTCCATGTAAAAAACCTGGTGTTATATGTGTTGATTTTTTTCTTGCTCATATGTTGTTGATTCATGCTTTATGGTTATATCATTCATTTGTTAATAAGTGGTAAAGAAGTTTAAGTTGCAGCAAAGGATAAAAGTTTTTGTGACAATTGATTCACCCCCCCTCTTAGTTGTCTGCCCTATTTTCAACAATTGGTATCAAAGTCAGTTCCTCTAAAAGAAGGTTGACCACTTGAGGAGATCCAGGATGTCAACTTACAAGAAGGACAGTATAAGCCTCCAGAGAAAGGTCCCTCAACTCCAGATCAACTCAAGGATGCTGAAAATAACATTCGAGCTAAAGAAGCTTTGCTGAGTGCCCTGACTGATACAGAAATGACAAATGTCCTGGTATTACAAACTGCTCATGAAATTTGGAAGAAGTTGGAAACTCTATATGAAGGTGATGCATATGTCAAATGTGCTAAGTTACAGAGCTTGAAAGGTAGATACGAAAATTTGAGGATGAGTGAAGATGAAAACATCACTTCTTACATGCAAAAGGTGAATGAACTTGTGTGCAATATTAGGTGTGCTGGTAGAATTCTGGAAGAATCAGAGATTGTTGGAAAAGTGCTCATATCCTTACCTACTTCATACAAGCATAGATTTGCTACTATTGAGGAGATCAGGACTGTGACAACTGTTACAAGAGATCAGTTGGTTGGCAAGCTCTCAGCATTTGAAATGAGTGAGTTTGGTGATTCTCTTCCTAAATTTGAATCTACATTTAAGGCCAATGTTTATGGAAAGCAAAGATTTGATCTAGGTGAAAGCTCTTCAAGAAGACTAACCAGATTTGAGAAGGCAAGGAAGGAACTTGAAGAAGATGAATCAGAGTTTGAAGAACTTGAAGCCTTGTTTGCCAAAAGATTACCAAGAGGATCCCGTAAGTATGAAGGAAAATTGCCCTTCAAATGTTTTGCTTGCAATAAGATTGGTCATTTTGCTTCAAGATGTCCGGAGAGGGTTTCAAATCCAAACCCTAACAGACCTAGGGTTAAGAAGAAATGCTACTGTCCAAGAAGCTATTGAAGAAGGAGTTGTTGATGATGAATCTGATAAGGGAAGTACCTCAGTAAATGAATGGGTGTTCATTGTCATCAAAGAAGAAGATTCAATGCCTATTGAATCTGCTAGCTATGTGAATGTGGAAAGAGCCTTGGCTGCTCAGGTTGAAGAAAAGGATGAATGGGTAATTGACAGTGGATGCTCTCATCATATGACAGGTGATAAGAGTAAGCTTGTAAGTATGGAAAGGTATGAAGGTGGAATTGTGAAGTTTGGGGACAATTCAGCTGGTAGAATCTGTGGCAGAGGATCCATCTCTCTTAATGGTAAGAATAACACTAATGATGTTTTGTATGTAGAAGGGTTGAAGCATAATCTTCTCAGTGTTGGCCAGCTGGTTAACAAGGGATATGATCTTCAATTCAAGGATGGAAAATACAAAATTTTGGAAAGCTCTGAAACTGAGATTGCATCTGGTACACAAACTAGAGGTAACATATTTCATTTAAGTGGTACTGGTAAAAGTTGTTTGATTGCTCAGATTGATTAGAGCTGGCTATGGCATAGGAGAATGTGTCATGTAAACGTTGACAACATTGTCAAGATAAGTGCTACTCAGGTTGTAAGAGTTCTTCCAAAGCTTGTGAAACCTACCAATAGCATGTGTAAGGAATGTCAGTTGGGAAAATAGAGTAGAACTACATTCAAGAGTAAAGAACTATCTTAAAGTGGATTGTTGGAACTTGTGCACACATATTTGTGTGGTCCTGCCAGGGTTAGGAGTTTGTAATGAGATAGATACTTCATGTTGCTGATTGATGATCACTCCCAGATGATGTGGGTCACTTTCTTGAGAGAGAAATCAGAAGCTTTTGACAAATTCAAAGTGTTTAAGGCTAGGGTGGAGAATGAGATTGGTGTGAAGATAAAGTGTCTGAGATCTGACAGAGGTGGAGAGTTTACCTCCAGTGAGTTTAATGCATTTTATGAAAAGCATGGAATAAGAAGACAGTTGTCTGCTCCTATGACTCCTCGGCAGAATGGAGTTGTGGAAAGGAAGAACCGGACTATTCAAGAGGCTGCTAGAACCATGATGATGGAAGGAAATGTTCCACATGTCTATTAGAGAGAGGATGTGAGTACCGTTGTCTACACTCTTAACTGGGTGCAAATCAAAGGTAATTTTGGTAAAACACCTTATGAAGTATGGTTTGGTAATGCTCCTTCTGTGAAATATTTTAGAGTTTTTGGTAGTAAATGTTATATTAAAAGAGATGAAAATCTAGGCAAGTTTGATGCAAGATGTGATGAAGGAATATTTCTAGGTTATTCTAATCAAAGCAAGGCATATCGGTGCTTTAACAAGAGATTGAAAAAGATTATTGAAAGTGCTAATGTCAAGGTTGATGAAAGCAAGGAGAAACCTTCAAGGTTTTGTGGATATGAATCAAATGATCAAAATGAAAGTCCAAATGAAGGAAAGAAAGATCAGTCTACTTCAGAGAATCTAGTGACTCAAGAAGTGAATGCAAATGTTGAGGAACAAGTTCAAGAATTAGAAGTTGAAGAAAATCCCAAAACTCCCGGTATGTAAGATTGAATCATTCTAAAAATTAGATCATAGGAGATAAAAATAAAGGTGTTCAAACTAGAAGAAGAATTGCTGAAGAACAAGAGGAGTATTGTCTGATTTCAAAGATTGAACCAAAATCAGTGAATGAAGCTTGTAATGATGAAAGTTGGGTAAAAGCAATGGAAGAAGAATTAATGCAAATTGAAAAGAATTATACTTGGGATCTTATTCCTAGACCTAAAAAAAAAAATGTAATTGGAACTAAATGGGTCTTCCGAAATAAATTGAATGAAGATGGTGAAGTTGTGAGAAACAAAGCAAGATTGGTGTGCAAAGGTTACTCTCAGGTAGAGGGAATTAATTTTGAAGAAACTTTTGCTCCAGTGGCAAGAATTGAAGCAGTCAGATTATTTCTTGCCTTTGCTGCTTACAAAGATTTCAAAGTCTACCAGATGGATGTCAAGTCAGCATTCCTGAATGGAGAGTTGGAAGAAGAAGTCTACATTGAGCAACCGGAAGGATTCTAGTTGTTTGATCAAGAAGATAAGCTCTGCATATTGAAGAAAGCATTGTATGGACTCAAACAAGCCCCAAGAGCCTAGTATGCAAGATTAGATAAGTATCTGATGAAGTTAGGCTTTAACAAAGGCACTGCTGACAGTAATCTTTATTTCAAAATTGATCATGAACACATCTTTATTGTTGAGGTATTTGTTGATGACATCATCTTTGGTGGAAATGAGAGTATGTGTAAAAACTTTGCTGATCAAATGCAAAGTGAATTTGAGATGTCCATGCTTGGTGAAATGAATTTCTTCTTAGGTCTGCAAATCATTCAGTCAGAAAAAGGCATCTTCATATCTCAGTCTAAGTATGTGAAAGAGTTGTTGAAAAAGTTTGGAATGGAGGATTCAAAACGAGTAAGTACTCCTATGGTAACTAGATGTAAGTTGAGTAAAGATGATGATTCTCCTAAGGCAGATCAGAAGAGGTATAGATCAATGATTGGAGGACTGCTTTATCTGACTCATACCAGACCTGATATTATGAATGCAGTTGGCCTTGTTGCTAGATTTTAAGCTGGTCCTAGAGAATCTCATGTTGTAGCAGTCAAAAGAATTTTCAAATATCTGAAGGGAACATCTAACTATGGTTTATGGTATCCTAAGGGTGATGATTTCACTCTTCATGCATATACAGATGTTGATTGGGTAGGAGATGTGGATGACAAGAAGAGTACTAGTGGAGGTGCATTTTTCTTCGAAAAGAGATTGGTTTCTTGGTTGAGCAAAAAGCAGGAGGCAATATCTCTGTCTACTGCAGAGGTAGAGTACATAGCAGCAGCAAGTAATTGTACTCAAGTTTTGTGGATGAAGCAAATGTTGAATGATATCAGAGTTTTGTTTGAAGAACCTGTTACAATCTTCTGTGATAATTCAAGTGCAATAAACATTTCAAAGAATCCGGTGTTGCATTCAAAGAAAAAGCACATATCCATCAAGTTTCACTTTTTGAGAGAGAAGGTAAATGAGAATGAAGTTAGATTAGAGTTTGTTTCTTCAAAGGATCAAATTGCAGATATCTTCACTAAGCCTCTACCTAAGGATACTTTTGACTATCTCAAAGTGATGCTAAGGGTTAGTTATTACCCCTCCTATTTAGAACTACGGTGCATCAGTCCGGTGGAATTCACAATCATATCTTGTGATCCAGATTGGTGTTAAGGAGTTGCTACTTAGGGGGAGTAGTTAGTATGTTGATTCTGGATTAAAAAACAAAAAGAGGAAGAAATGATTGCAAATATGTGCCCTTTGCCATTGATGTCAGAGGGGGAGAGAAGTCATGTGAAAAACTTGGAGGTAAGCAGTTGATGGTGAAAGGGGGAGAAGTCAGGAAAATGGTTGCAGGTGTGATAAGAGAAAGGGGGAGAAGTTCTTGTCTTGATGGCTGAAATAGTTTTTCACATCATATGTTGCCATCAATGACAAAGGGGGAGATTGTTGCAAATATGTGCCTAATTGGTGCTGTCATTGATGTCAACATATCCTTGTTGTCATTAGTGTTAACTATATCCCATCCTAGAAGACTTGTATGTTGAGGATATTGAGAAAATTAGCCTCTCTGGAAGAAACAAGTGAGTTACATATCTCTCTGTAAGAGGCAGTGAAGATAGTGCAGTTCCATGAAGTAGATTGCTCCACATTCCCAGTGAGATGAAGATCAGAGTCTGTGGACCAAAGGGTGTTGTAAAGTGTTGTGCCTTGCACACACCCCATTTTTCCAAATGGAGACCCCCTCGTTGGCCTTGGCTTAGAGTCTCAACCTTTCTACCTTATGATGATGAGAAGGTGAATTTGTGCTTAGAGTGCATGATTAGCTTCAAATTTCAGTATTTTGCATGTTTGGAGTCATTTGATGTCTTTCATGATTGATTTGGAAGTGTCTTGGGTGGTCTTGTGCTTAAAAAATAGTCATTTGTTGCCTTTTGCACTAAACTTGGGTGTTATTGCATTTTGCTCCAAAATCCCATGTCACTGGATATTGCCCTTGAGATTGCTTTTGCAGAATGTTTCATGTTGAAATTCCTAGTTTACAAGTCTTAAAGTTCCAAAATCGTGTCAAATTCTACAAGATTTCACTAAAGGGTTCATTTGCTTTCATCTTGTCACATGGTCTTGAAGCCCTGATTTGGCTAAGTCTGAAACCCTGAAAATCCTGAAAAATGGGTAAGTCTGAAATCTGGTGGAACCTCAAAATTCTAGAATTTGCATGTGAAATCCTATGGATTTGGAACCTATCTCAAACATCCTGAAAGTATATTTAAAAATATTTAAAGTATAAGAAATTAATTTCTTATACTTAAATATATTTTTAAATATACTTTCACCCTGGCCAATTCAAAATCTAGTGCCAAAAATGACCCCAACTACAAAAAGCGCTAAAACTGCCTCCTACCGACCTTTGCGCCAAAATCAGCTTCCACCAACTTTAGCACTAAAATTGCCTTCTACCGACTTGCGCTGAAATGGCCTTCCACCGACTTAAGTTGCATAGGTCAGTCGGTGCCAAAACTCGCGCAAGTCAGTCACTTCAAAAAACCCTGCAGCGCTAAAACATGCCTTGTCTGACCTGCTTGAAAATCATCACCAACCGACTTTGGTCAGACACCTTCAAAACTCGCACTAGGTCTGATGGCACCAAATTCCCCGCTGGCTACACATAGAACATTCTGCGCTAAAAATAGGCCTCTCTGACCTACGCATAAATTGCTTCCGACTGACTTTTAGTCGATACCCACTGAAATCTGCACAAGTCAATGATGCTCAAAAGTACCACTTTTACATTTTGCACTAAAATAGGCTTCGACTAAGCTTGCACTAAAATCACCTCCGACTGACTTTTAGTCGTTGACACCTAAAATCAGCACTAAGGTCAGTGACCCCAAGAACCCGCGCTTTTTGGCATTTTGGTCCAAGAATTGAGTTTTTCAAGGTGCAACTTGGATTTTTTTGGTTAATTTGATTTGCCCATCTATTTAACACATCATGAGGAACATTTTACCAAGTTTGTGTGGATTTTTTGGTACGTTTTACGATAATTAATGCCACTGCACATGAAAAGTCCGTGACCCCCAAAAATCCTACTTTTTGTAGAAAAGGCTAGAAAAACATGAAATAAAAGCCTGCAAATAGATTCTAATGACCACAAAAACTTTCCTAATCATCATATTGGCAAAATGGGTACTCAAAAATGGTAAAAAAAATGTTAAAAATCATGTGAAAATCACTGGATTTAAGAGGTTGTTCATAGAGAAAGTGACATTGACAGTGGGTTGTTTTTAATTGATCCATGACTGCAAATGGACATGTTTTGATCCAAATTGATGAAAAATGACTTGTTTAAGATAGAATTGATGCTTTGCATGGTCAATTACAGGTCTAAGAGGACACATGAGCTTGTTGGAGTTGTCTTGGAAGTATGTACACACAAAGGTACCTTGCTGACCTGGAGTTGCAGAATTGGCATTCTATCAACCAAATTGCTGCTGCACCTACAAGAGGAAGTTAATATGATGTCTGAGATGATGGAAATAAGTCCCCAGAGCTTGAAGACATTGAAGATCTTGCCTACATCACTGTTGTTCCTGCAGATCCAGTCCAATGTCCAAGACATGCATATGGTTGTCCCAGTCATCTAGTCATGCAATGTTGATCCAGCAGGCATCCAGTTGCATATACCTTCACCAAAATACCCCTCTTGATCCAGTCAGCACTTGGAATCCTGTGAATCCACATCAGCTCAAGTTTTCAAGTGCCATGTGACTCTATTTTGTCTTTATTAGGCCTTAAAATTGACTTTTACTCATGTACAACCAAATGGGTATCCATTTTGTCCAGATTCAATGTATTTGCAAGCTGTATTTTGTCTTTTTTCCTACAAGACAAAGGCAAATCTAAAAATGTAACAAACTGATATACCTCATTAAATGTCATGTAATCTGGACTGTTTGTGTTGAGTTAATCTCCACCGTCCATTGAAAACTCGATATGGTGCCTTGTCTATAAAAGGACCATCCTTTTCTCTCATTTGTAAGTAAGATTTGATAATGAATTGCTGAGACCCTGCCAAAATACAGTCAATACAAAGCAAGTTTTGCAGGTTGCTAGGAATTTGTGATTATGTGTTGTCTTATTTTAGTCTTCATGGTTCATGTCAATCTGAAATTAGTTGATATTCAGTTGCACTTGTGATTAATTATTCAGATATTTGATGGATTTCCTGTCCATACCATTAATGGCTTGCTAATTGTATGTCATTGTGCATGGTTAGTCTGGGCATAGTTTATGAGATAAGTTTGATTGTATGATTTAATTGAGTTGCGCCAAGGATTGGGTGTTTGATGAGCCCTCTACAATTTGAAAATCATTACATCTCCTTAGAAAATTGCACATTTTCGATGGCATTGTGGGCTGCCTAGTTAAGCAGAGATTTGTTTATTGTTGGGAATTTATCTATCTATTTGTTGATCATTCTTGCAATTGTCTATAGGATCTCTTTATCCCTTCTCTCTCTTCTTTTCCTTTTGCATTTTATTTGTATCAAGTTTGTTAGGTTAGGTTATAAGCAGCATCTACCTTACAAATCTGCTGAAAGTATCATAGGGTTTCTGCATACATACTGCTGTCATATTCCATAAACCCTGCATTTCATGTAAGACCCCTTGTTGGCACAGCTAGACATACCACTGAGTCATTTCAAGCAAGCTAAGACCTAGTTGTATTCTCCTTGGGGCAGTCCTATCTTGGATAGGATACCTTTTTCAAGAGAGGTGTGATATCGGCAATCATACCTATGTTGTTGTGTGTTAAAACCACCATCAACATAAAGGAGTGTCTGAAGTTGCTCCAGTTAAGATTTGAGGGATCCGCATGAAGAATTTGTGAAGTTATGGCCATCTGAGTAGAACCAGGTTTTGCAGTTGTTTAGAGGTGACAAAGTGACAGAAAATTGGTCCGGATTGATCTGCATTGAAATATTATGATCTATGGATCTAGAGGCATGTTTGGAATGTCAATGTGTATCCTCAACTCAAGAGGCTCATGGTTTGGAGGTCCACAAGCAATCTTTCTAGTGTGATAGTCATGGCAGTTGGTGTTCTTATGTTTCGGTATGAAGATGCAAATGATTCTAGTGATTTGAGGTGGTGCAGTTGTTCCTGTTGATTTCATTGTGCTTGTGGAGATCTCTGGATCATGTGTCTGTTGTGTTGGTGATCCACATTAAGGATTGAGCTCGTGGTTGAAGATTTGTCCTTGGGTGTTGTTGTTCTTTCCATTCTTGGCCAACTAGATGCTTTATGGATGTTGCGGATGATCTAGGAAGAGTTATATGGAGCGTGGCGTGCTGCTCGAGGAAGATTTGAGTCCCAGATATGTTTGGCCGATAGTATAGTGATTCAGATTAAGTTAATATGACCTTGATGTTCATTCCAAGGTTGATGAAGCTTATAAATACTTGTAGCTGATTTGTGGAAAATCCATCTTTGTGCGAAAATGATAAGATCTTAAGAAAGGAAGAAAGGTAGAGCAGAGAAGAGGAAGAGTAGAAGAGGAAGAGAAGATAAGGATGAGGAGATAGTGAAGAAGTGTTTGAGGGCAGAGCAGAAGTATTGTGTGCTTCAATGGAACTGACATTGGCATGAAGAAGATGTTGTTTTCCAGTTTAATCTTTCCGTGATAAACTTATAAATATTTCTGTAGGCAGTGAGCCTCTTTTGAGCAGTGAGCTCTGGGCAGTGCACCCGAAGGCAAGTGCCTTCCCATTTTTCTATTCTTTTAACAGAAGATAAATCTTGTGGGTTAACCCCCACCATGTTTTTTCCCTTAACTGGGTTTCCACGTAAAAATTCTGGTGTTATATGTGTTGATTTTGTTTCTGCTCATATGTTGTTGATTCATGCTTTCATGGTTATATCATTCATCTGTTAATATGTGGTAAAGAAGTTTAAGTTGCAACAAAGGATAAAAGTTTTTGTGACAACTAATTCATCCCCCCCTCTCAGTTGTCTACCCTATTTTCAACACATTACACTCAGATCTCAATTCTCATCTTTGTCCCCCTTAATGTCTTCTTCTTCAGATTCTGAACCATGAAATTGTTGCCTTCTCATGTATGTGATGTATTCTCTATATTTTGGATTCATAAATCAACATGCAAACATTCAACTAACATACAAACCATCTAGGATGGCAAGACCACTTGCTTTGATACAACTGTAAAATCCCTTACCTAGATTTGAACTCAATCTTGCATTATTTCTTATTTCTTTTGCTAAGTTGGCATTTCATGAAACACTTTACAGTATGATTATCAAACTAAAATTCTAAGTATGTGTGTTATATAATAGCTTGTTTAATGGTTTAAATCATTAATCATTCATCATTGCATCGCAACATTCAAAGATCAAGGAGGAATATTTTTTCAAACAGTTTGTTGTCTTTTATTAAAATTAGAAATGAGTATGATAAACAATACAACCTGCTAATATAAATTAGAAATGCAGAGATATTGATTGTTTAAGAACTCTAACCTTCAAGGTTGCCCAATGGATAATATTCAATATGTGTAATAGTTGGTATGCCTTTTTCAGTGTGTTGTTGTAGTAATAAACCCTCCAAGGTGGGGTAACTAGCTTTCCCAAACAATAATAAGCATCAACTATATGCTGCACCACTTCCCAAACTCCCACGATTTTTACAAACTCAAAGTTAATACTAGGCACTTCTTTTGATGAGTCATCACACCACTAATGAGAACCCACGCCCTTGCTTAAAATAAGGTTTTGGCTCCATAGAATGGTGCAACTTGATGTGATAAGTAGTGAGTAGATTCTTTGGGTTGCAATTAGTATAAATATCCATCTTTAAACATGGCACCACATCCAACAAAGTTGCCTCTTCCAATACTTGTGTTATCTTCAAAGTTCTTCCACAATATAGGCATTGGAAGAATAGGGTATAAACCCTCTTCAAACCTTCATAAAATCTTCAATGAAATCTTCAACCACAATCTTCTAAATTTGTATTTACTCACAAATCTTCACAAATTTATCAATAAACCCTTCCTGGAAGCAAACACCAAATTCTGGATACAAATGATGAATTGTTTAGCTTAATCTAATAATCTGCAACATTCAACACAAATGTAGATCCTGAGTGAATCCACTTGTAGATTGACTAGAGAATATTTTTCACTTATGAAGCCAATATTCCCAAGGTTTTTCATCCTAGGTTTTTGGTTGTGTAAGGACCAAAAAGACACATGGGCCTACATGGTAATCTTGTGATGAGTTGGGATCCTAAACACGTACATGTAAGCATGTATATATAACCTCTGAGTAAGCATTCCTCTTGGTGACTCGTGGATTGGACTTCCCTTTTACTTTATTCCTATGTTATCCCCTTGTTAACCTGTAAATGTTTTGTTCATTCTTGATTCTTCCTTTGTCAACTCTTTGTTTTCTTCACTTTTCAGCCTTGTTGCAAGACCTACAAGTGTCGTATCCTAGGGAACCTATGTCATGTTGACCTATTTCATCTTTTTGTGACCTCTAGAAACCTTGAATCAACTTACTAATCTCATCCCCAAATCTAGTTTCTTCTCACCTTTTTTCCTGACCTGGTCACCCATGAGGGACCACCCTAGTAATATGGGTGAGCACCCCTTCTGGCATTAGTTTTGTAAAATAGAGTTGTCATGTGTCTTCTTTATTCTCCCAGGATCATTCTCTATGACTCAGTTTTCACCCAGACCCTTGTTTAACCCTAGTCACCCCCCTTTTGACAATGGTTGCCCCTGGGCGACCACCTTGGTAAAAGGAGGGATCATGTTATTTTTTAGCACGAGTTTCTCTTTAGTTTGGAGATTGAAATTAGCTCCATTTTGACCCAAATTGAGCCCTAATTGTGTGAGCACCTTCCCTAACTAATCATCAACTTTTTCTGACTGATTCAAGACTCCCAATCACTCCTTTCTAACTCACAAATCAATTCTTCTTATCTCTCAATCAATGTCATGCTAACTCCATTTCTTCTTCTGTGAAAGGCTATCAAAGCATGTTCACTCCCATTCAACACAATCTACTGCCTAATCAATTTAGTTCACTGAGCAATCAATCTTGTTGACTCTCCAATAAAATCAAGTTAACTTCCCAATAAATTCCCCCTCTTGTGTGCCATCCAACATATAAGTACCCCTCACCTCTTCATTATTTCTCACGTTGGAGAATGCTCTTCTCATTTTCACAAGATTTTTCAAGCTTCTTCACAGGCTTTTGAGCCTCTTTCTTCATTTCTTTCTTTAGTTTTTCAAAGATTCAAAGCTTTCTTTTCATTAGTTTTCATTGTTGCCAAGATTCAAATCTTTCCCAAAGGGAGGAAAATTCATTGTTGCAATCACATTTTTCTTAGCTTTTTCTCTCCCTTAGCATATGCTCACTATAGGACTTATGAGCCTTTTGCTTATTGTTATTTTTCTCAATCTTTCCAAAAATCTTCATACAATGTCGTTACACAAGCCATTTTCGCAAGCCCAAGTGCATTAATCCAAGCTTTCATTGCTCAATTCAAGCTTTCTCAAGCTCTCGTTTGAATCAATTGCCATCCAATCCATGTCATCAAGAGGAGTACCCCATTTCTACAGAGGATTTATGATGATACACCAATCTCATGCGCCTCCAGTTTCAGGTTCTTTTACGCTTCAGTAGTAATTAAATAAACAAAATTTTGCCCTTGGAAATAGTAATTTGATTGTTACAATATCCTTGATAGGCTAGTTAGATTGAATTTAATTAGTTTGTTTCAAGTGCATTGCATTGTTAGATTAGATTTATAATTCCACATTTTCATTTCTTAGAATAGTTGAAAACAACCTTTAGAAAAACAAAAAAAAAAGATCAATCGCATTAGCTAAATTCATAACTAGTTGCATTCATATTTGATTTTCTAAATTAATTAGTTCATTTTCATTTCAAATATCAAGAAAAAGAAAAAAAATATTGCTTTACATACATTTAGATTGCATTCATACAAAACATAAAAAACACCAAAAACAATAGAAAAATAAGGAAAACAAAAACAAGCAAGCACAAAACCCCTTGATTCCATCATGGGATCAATCAATTCAACAAACAAAATGAAAGTCAAAGCAAACCTTAGGTATTCAAACTAAGTTGAAACACAAATTCAACTTTTGGTAAACTCAAACAACTCTCTTTGTTCAAGCATACAGATGTACCCTAGACCTAGAGGTGAATGGGTGAGGGCGATCCTAGAGGAGATTGAAGCTATCCACCCTAGGCCTCAACAAGAACAACCAATAATTCAAGAACAAGAACATAGGCTTAGGCTATTTGAACAAAGACATCACATCCAACAACTCCTTCGAGTAGGAGAGGAAAGATTTTGACACATTTGACTCATAAATGATTACAACAGACAACCAAACAAGCATTGGAATATTAACCCATACAAGGGATTGGTGACTAGTAACTCTTCAAGTCATATCATTATCTCCACAACAACAGTCGTTGAGCATAACATAGAAAACAACCCCCAAGAAAGGCCCCAAGATCAGATGACCATTCTCTACAAAGTCCATCTCTCGAGCGAGCAGGACCATCCCCGTGTCTCACCTCCTCTCAGTTGGCTTCTACCATGAGAGTGAGAGTGACGTGGAGGTTCACTCGTGGTAAGGAGAAGGGTCCATGTGCTCTATCAAAGCTTGCTCAATCACCTCGCGCTACCAAGTCACATTTTGAAGTGTACATAATTTGGTGAACCAGCGTGAAAGACAAATCCCTTTAGGACGAGTTATTTACATGATCCAAATTCATTCATCATCACCTTCACATCCAATGTCAGTTTCACCAAGTACATATTTTGGTGAACCCAACGTGAAAAAAACTTCTGATGGGATCTTTTGCGTTTATGCATGCTTCTTTCATTCCATGTTCATTTTTCATGTTCATCTTCATTTCATTCATTTCGTGGTGTTTCCTACACCACAAAACTAGGAAAAAGTCACACAAAGTTCAGGGGAATTTCCCCTCCAATGAAACTAGCACATAAAACTCAAAAGAATCAAAGAAGATCCAACAAGATCCCCACAACATGGAACAAATCAAAACATGCCAAGTGAGTGTTCGGTTTGAGATCCATCAATAAGACCAACCCATAACAAGCCATACAAAAATGGCCACCCAAGTGGACAATAAGATGAGCCATCCAGAGGAAATATCTAAAGATGCTTAGGAGGCACAAAAATCCCTCCATGTAGCACATCAAGATAAAATACCCATGATGTGTCAAGTGTCATCAAGAAGAACAAGTAGGGTCTGTCAAACCCCAACACAAAGCAATCCATCTCAAGGTTGTAAAACTTAAAGAATGGAGGAAGCCTCACTCACAGACCTTATAGAAACCTTGGTCCAACAAAATAGGATCCTTTCAACCTTTATAGAGTAGAACAAGTCAAAAAGAAGGGAAAGGCCGTGGAAACCACCCATGACCCCAAAATCAACACTTTTTCAAAAAGAGACATCAAAAACATTCCAAATGTAGCCAAGACCTCAAAATGTCTAGAAAAGGGGGCAATAGGAGAATTCCCCTTAGATCCCCACTCAACAAATTCCTATGCTCCATTTAACTTAGCGACCATTCCTATCAAGCCAGATATGAGCATCCATACAGTCGAGATCGCCACTAAGAAAAAAGGAGAACCAAAACCCACACAGAAACTAGGAGAGTCAACACCAACTTCATTTGCCCCTTAAAAGTTCAAAACAAACATTGAAACTTAACAAGAACAGAAAATGATAAAGCTAGGGGTAAAATCATCAAACAATGAAACATGTGAGTACACAAAACTCCTCAATGAGTTCAAAGATATTTTTGCACCCAGTCTTCAAGGGTCCTTGCAAAAACTTTCAAGTGAAGTTCAGACCAAATTGGATAGGTCCATACATAGTTAAGGAAGACGTCATAAATGATGCTACCTCTTGTGCATTATGGAAGGAGAAGAGTTCAACATATCAAAACATTGTAAAAGTCTATAAAATCCAAAAAATTAAATAATTCAAAAATCCACAAAAGCCATAAAATCATGAAAGATCAAAATTTTGCATTCTTCATTTTGTTCCATCATGCATTTTTGTGAGTGTCATGCTCTTGTTCGATTTTTATCCTTCTAAGGTTGAGGTTGACCCTTTGAGCCTTTAAGATCCCATAACAATTCATGTTTACCACTTATCACTATTACCCTACTACATTTTCCCAACGATTCTGATCAAATCTTAGCTCTTAACTCTACACTGATCCCGGTCTTAACGTTTCATGTTGTTAAGTCTAAGAGAAGTCAATCTTCAAACCTATAGTACTCAATAAAAGCTTGCAAGTAGACCTTCCCCATTCCTCCTTAGTAGAAGGGGAGTCTGATTGGACTGTGAAAACTTTTGGTGGCACTCAACCCATTATCTTTCCTAGCCAAAAATGCCAGGAGGATCATAACTCTGTAGGAAACAATTTAAAACACAAGTGAATAAAAAATGAGTAAAAAAAATAAGAGTGATGAGAAAAGTGAGAATAGAGAGACCAAAGTTGTTACATATCCAAAATACTTAGAAAGTTCAAAACCATTCATTTCCCTAAAAGTTAAAAAAAAAAAAGAGAAAATCAAGTGAGGCATTGCAAAAATACAAAAAAAGAGAGAAAAAACATAAAAAAAGAGATTTACAAAAAAAGAGTGATAGAGAGAAGATTGGTGAATGTCTGTACCCTTGGGTGGAGATAAATCTAAGCTCGAAGCTTCAAGGGTGGCATTCTATTATAGAAAATAAAAGAGAAATGTACAAAGCACACACACACACTAGCTGAGCAAAGCCAACATTCTAATAGTCTTTAGGACCAAATTCTATCTTGGGACCCTTACTTTTCCTCTATTTACTTTACCCTAGATCTATCTTGTTTGCCATCTATGATCTAAGTCTAGCGAACACCAATAAAATTTGTTGCTTGTCTAAGTTGAAATCTTGTCAAAATGTTTTATCTATATAAGGATCAATGCTTAGCCTTTTGCAAAGCCCAAAATTAGAAGTGTTCCATCTCGTCCCCACTCCCACTTGAGTCCCTAATCCCATCCCAAAGATCAATAAGTCTCTTTATACCAAGTTAACTCACAATCCCCTAGGTTAAAAATCCTACTTAAGAGCAATCACATTGTTTGTTCCACCTTCATACAGGCTATCATAGAAAATCAAAAGCAATAAAACATGTCATAACATCATGGCATTCATAGAAATTAGAACATAATACTTTGCATTTCATATTTGTAAATCACATCCAAACACATTGCATGTCATTCATATTAGAAAAAGACAAAATAAATTGCATCATCCATATGTGATCATCTTAGGGATGCATTCTCATAAGAAAATTAAAAATTTTAGCCTACCATATGCTCAAGAGGAAAAGTGAAGTACAAGATGTTGACTAAAGCTATGTATAGATCTCAACCAATAATAAGTGCAAAACACTGTCTGAGCACAAGTCACTCCTCCAACAAGTCAAAAGAGCAAAACTATGTAATCAAGTGCACAAGTCTCCCATGAAAGGGGGAAAGGGTGTAAATCTCTTCGATAAATATAGGTCCCCCAAAGACCTCAAGGAGTGCCAAATCAAACCTTTACAAAATCTCTAGAAAAGCCATAAAAAATAGAAAATTAAAAGACTAAAAAAATTGTAAAACTCAAAATCCCTAAAAATCGAATATCTTCTTCAAAATTTGCAATAATAGGAGAATCTATTCTTCTCATCTCTAGATTAGCATGTCTTTTATTTCCATAGTGGTCTTGCACCCTCATTTTGCATGCTTGTATCTTTACAAGTCCCTATGGTGGAATGAAGCAACTTAGGTACACTTACAATGAATCGATGGTACATTTGATTGTTTCAAATTCAATACTTATTTAAAACATTTTAAATGTCAAACTAATGCTTCTTATTGTAGGTAAAATTGTGGGAAATCACAAATAGGTAAAGGCCTAGTTCAAGAATGGTACCTATCTTTCATATAGACTACCATCCCCAAGGAAGCGAATATGTAAGCACCAAAAAGATGAATGGGCCTACATGGTAATCATATGATGAGCTGCGATTCTAACACATACATGTAAGTGTGTTTATATGACATCTCATCAAGTGTTCCTCTTGATGACACGTGGATTGGACTTCCCTTTCACTTTCTTCCTTTGTTATCCCCTTGTTAACCTGTAATTTTTTGTTCATTCTTGATTCTTCCTTTGTCGACTCTTTGTTTTCTTCACTTTTTGGCCTTGTCGCAAGACCTACAAGTGTCGTATCCTAGGGAACCTATATCTTGTTGACCTATTCCATCTTTTCCTTGACTTCTAGAAACCTCGAATCAACTTAGTAATCTCATCCCCAACCCTAATTTCTACTCACCATTCTTCCTGACCTAGTCCTCCCCTATTAGTTTTGGGTTGCCCCTCGATGGACCATCCTGGTAATATGGGAGACCACCCCTTCTGGCATCAGTTTTTCAAAGTAGAGTTGCCAGGTGTCTTCTTCAACCTCCTAGAATCATTCTCCATGACTCAGTTTTCCCCCTTTTGACTATGGTTATCCCTCGGGCAACCACTCTGGTAAAAGGGGGGATCATGTCATTTTTTAGTGCGAGTTCCTCTTTAGTTTGAATCTCGAAATTAGCTCCATTTTTACCCAAATTAGCTCCAAATTGAGCCCTGATTGTGTGAGTCATCTTCCCTAACCGATCATCAACTTTCTTGACCGATTCAAGACTCCCAATCACTCCTTTCTAACTCACAAATAAATTATTCTTATCTCTCAATCAATCTCATGCTAACTCCATTTCTTCTTCTGTGAAAGGCTATCAAAGCATGTTCACTCCCAATCAACCTAGTCTATTGCCTAATCAATTGAGTTCACTGAGCAATCAATCCCGTCGACTCTCCAATCAAATTGAGTTAACTTCCCAATCAATTCCTCCCTCTTGTGTGCCATCCAACCTATAAGTACCACTCACCTCTTCATTATTTCTCAAGTTGGAGAATGCTCTTCACATTTCACAAGCTTTTTCAAGCTTATTCACATGCCTTTGAGCCTCTTTCTTAATTTCTTGCTTTATTTTTTAAAAGCTTCAAAGATTTTATTTCATTAGTTTTCATTGTTGACAAGCTTCAAAGCTTTCTCAAAGGGAGGGAAATTCATTGTTGCAATCACATTTTGCTTAGCTTTTTCTCTCCCTTAGCATATCCATGCTTGCTGTAGGACTTATAAGCCTTTTTCTTATTATTATTTTTCTCAAGCTTTTTAAAAAGCTTCATACATCGTCGTTATACTAGCCATTTTCGCAAGCCCAAGTGCTTTAATCCAAGATTTCATTGATCAATTCAATATTTCTCAAGCTATCATTCGAATTAAATGTCATCCAATTCCTATCACCAAGAGGAGTACCCTGCTGCTGTAGAGGAAGGGAAGTACTACACCCCTAATACTATAGTATGTATATGATTATGAGTAGTCGACTTGTGGCTACCTTAACTCTTATTTAAGTTATATAATCATTAATATAGTCTTATATAGGTAGTTAGGTCAGCCTAGGTGGCATCCATGGCATAAGTATGGTATATATAGGAGGTAGAGGTTAGTTATTATCATCATACTAAGTATTGTGTTCTCATTGAAGACTATTGGAGCTATCCCCCTCGAAGTGGATTAGGAGGTTGCCCCATCGAAGTGGCATATTATTATCAAGTATTTGCAGCATATTTACTATTATATTCAGCTATTGTGCAAGTTGTTTCATTACAAGTGGTATCAGAGCATGATCTTGTCACCGTGAAGGCAAAAACTGGGCAATTTTTTTCCGATTTGGAGGTCATTTTGGAAATCGTATATCTCTCTTATTTTAGTGAATCTTTTCAAGATTTTTTAAGGGTTTTTTAAGGACATATTGACGCTGCTATAGTCTAGAATTCAGAGTATTTAGAACCAAATTTAGAGAGTTATAGTAGAATTAGGGTTTCTTCCATTATTTTTAGTGAAGCACATATATCTTTCATTTTGGTGATTCTTCTCAAGATTTTTAAAGGGTTTCTCAAGGTCATCTTGAAGCATCTCCAGTCCAGATTTCAAATTTTTAGGAGCAGAATTAAGTAAGTTATTGCAGAACTAGGGTTTCCACCAATTTCACTCTCCAAGTTGCACATTGTTGAATTTATTGGAGAGTTTTTCAGGGAAGTGAGATCTAGGCCCTGGTAAGTTACAGTAAAAATTTCAGATTGATTGGATTTATTTTGTGTGATTTATTCCAAAACTATTTTTTCCTATCATGACAGGTCCTTCAACAAGAGGCAAAAAGAATCATTTCACACCTGGAAAATCTCCAAACAAGGAAGATATAGAAGTTGGGGAGACTTATACTAAGGATCTACATGGGAAAATGACTGAGGTGGAGGAGGGTATTTCATTATTGAAGTTGGCAATCAGGGAATTATCCAAGAACATGTATTCCTTGCTACAAATAAGATCTCAAAACTTGTTACAAATGAAGAATATGCAAGAAGTAGTAGTAGAAGAAAAAGAAGAAGAGGAAGAAGAAGAAGAAGAAGAAGAAGAAGATGATGATGATTATAATGAAGAAGAAGAATATGATGATGATGATGATGATGATGATGATGACGACGACGACGACGACGACGACGATGACAATGACGATGATGATGATGACAACGACAAGGACAGCGACGACGACGATGACAACGACAGCGACGACGATGAAGATGATGATGATGATGATGATGATGATGATGATGATGATGAATCAAAAGAAAAAGATGATGAAGAAGAAGCAAAAGAAGAAGAAGAAGTTCCTAATAGAGCTATTCAATCAATGCTAGGGTACCATCTACCATTCCTCACCTCTTCCTTGAAGGTGCACCAAAAGTTTAGAGAAATATGCATTCATCACCATCAAGAGATATATGCAGAAGGAAGACACATCTTGGAGCTTAAGTTAATTTTCCAGACACACATGAAGAAGCTAAGCACATTGACAATTCCAAATTACCTCATTATATGGAAATATTTTCTAGTCGAAGTTACCACATGGGAAGATGGAGATGATATGAAGAAGCTAACACAATTGATTAGCATTGAGGATAACGCTTTTGTAAAGGTGTGGGGCATGCTACACCCCTAATACTATAGTATGTATATGATTATGAGTACTCAGCTTGTGGCTACCTTAACTCTTGTTTATGTTATATAATTATTAATATAGTCTTATATAGGTAGTTAGGTCGGCCTGGGTGGCATCCATGGCATAAGTATGGTATATATAGGAGGTAGAGGTTATTTATTATCATCATATTAAGTATTGTGCTCTCATTGAAGAGTATTAGAGGTATCCCCCTCAAAGTGGATTAGGAGGTTGCCCCCTCGAAGTGGCATATTATTATCAAGTATTTGCAACATATTTACTATTATATTCAGCTATTGTGTAAGTTATTTCATTACAGGAAGGCTGCTAAAAGGATCTCTGAGGATACGATAAGCTCATGTGCCTCCAGTTTTAGGTTCTTTTATGCTTTAGTAGTAATTAGATAATCAAAATCTTGCTCTTAGAAATAGTAATTTGATTTTTGCAATTTCCTTGATAGGCTAGTTAGATTGCATTTAATTAGTTTATTTCAAGTACATTGCATTGTTAGATTATATTTATAATTCCACACTTTAGAATAGTTGAAAATGACCTTCAGAAAAAACACAAAAATATAGATCAATCGCATTAGGTAATTTCATAACTAGTTGCATTCATATTTGATTTTCTAGATTAATTAGTTCATTTTCATTTCAAAAATCAAGAAAATAACATAAAAATTGCTTTGCATACATTTATATTGCATTCATACAAAAACATCAAAAACACCAAAAATAATAAAAAAATAAGAAAAACAAAAACAAGCAAGCACAAAACCCCTCGATTCCATCATGAGGTCAACCAATTCAACAAACAAAGTGAAAGTCAAAGCAAACCCTAGGTATTCACACTAAATCAACACAAAGTCAACTCATGGTAAACTCAAATCAACTCTCTCTGTTCATGCATACAGATGTTCCCTACACTTAGAGGTGAGTGGATGAGGGTGATCGTAGAGGAGATCGAAGCTATCCACCCTAGGCCTCAATAGGCACAACAAACACTTCAAGAACAAGAACATAGGCTTAGGCTATTTGAACAAAGACATCGCATCTAACAACTCCTTCAAGAAGGAGATGAAAGATTCTGACGCATTAGACTTATAAACGATTACAACAGACAACCAAACAAGCGTTGAAATCTTTAAAACCCAACCATGAGATTGTTGACTAGTGACCCTTCAAGTCATATCATTATCTCCACAACAACAGTCTTTGAGCGTAACATAGCAAACAACCCCCAAGAAAGGCCCCATGAATGGTTGACCATTCTGTGCAAAGTCCAGCTCTCAAGTGAGAAATATGACCATCCCCATGTCTCACCTCCTCTTGACTGGCTTCTACCATGAGGGCGAGAGTGATGTGGGGGTTCTCCATTGGCAAGGAGAAGGGTCCATGTGCTTCATCAAAGATGACTCGACCACCTCACGCTTATGAGTCACATTTTGAAGTGTGCAAGTTGAACAAAGCTCAAGTCGACAATAGCTCATAAAAGGATGTCAAGAAGAAGTAAAATGAGTCCCCAAATCCCCTTTTATATTCCCTTGGAGCTTTGTCGAAGTTATATTTAAAAATTAATTTTTAAATAAACCTCTCAACACAATATAAAGTAACTTTATAATAACATTATTAATTAAATACAAGTTGTTTGTAATATCATAATTTAAGATAACTTTATTCAATTAAAAGAATTTTTCCCTCGTTGAAACTTTGAATTAGCCTACAACAATAAAATCGACTAAATGGTCATCTCTGACGCCTAGGTCGAAGAAGGGGACATTATAGTCCTCCCTCCCCAAAATTGCTTGCCCTCAAGCAATTGTAAATTGGGGTGCTAAAGAATTTGTTCTCCCTCCCAAATGGCATCCACTAGAGGCAAATCTCTCCATTAAATCAAATACTCCTTAATCACCCTACTTCTTAATGTCCTCTCCCTGACATCCAAAATAGCCTCAGGAACTAATAACAATTTACCCTTTTCATCCAAGGGTGAAAGCTTAGGAGATGATGTAACATACTACCCAAGTGCCTTTTTGAGACATGAAACACATTGTGGATTTTGCTATTCTCGGGCAACTCCAACTCATAAACAATCTCTGGACTACTCTCCGCACAATCATGTATGGACCATAAAATCAAGGCTTAAGTTTCTCTGCACCACTCTTCTTCAAGGTAGACTGCCTATAAGGTTGCAGGCACAAGAAAACCAATTCCCCTATCTCAAAATATCTTTCGATCATGTGCTTATTTGCATAAATTTTTCATTTATTTTGAACATGATTGAGGTTATTCTTAAGTGACTTAAGGATGTTTTGACTCTCTTGGATCCAATCTTTGGCTTTTGGAGCCCTACTATCATCAAATGTCAAATCTAAAAAATGCATAGCATCATAGCCATATAAAGCCATGAAAGGAGTTATGCCAATCGACGTGTGATAGGTGGTATTATAGCAATGCTCTCCCAAATATAACCACCTGATCAAAGCCTTATGCTACCTCACAACATAGTTACGCAAGCAACCTTCCACCCATTTATTCACAATCTTTGTCTGCCCATCTGTTTGTGGATGATAGCTAGTGCTTGGGGTTAATTCAGTACTTGAAAGTCTAAATAGCTCTTGCCAAAATGTGCTGAGAAATCTGTTGTTTTGATCACTAACAATGTTTTTGAGAAGATCATGGAGTATGAACACCTCTCTAAAGAACAACTTTGTGACCTAAGGTGCCTTATATTCAGAAGATATGGCGAAGAAATGGGCATATTTGATCAACTTGTCAACCACTACAAAGATGCAATATTTGCCATGCACTCTAGGAAGACCTGTAATAAAGTCCATAGATATACTTTCCCACTTTTGCTCAAGTATAGGCAATGGATACATTAAACTTGCTGGGAAAGTATGCTCTGACTTGTTCTGTTGACAAGTCACACACTCCCTGACATGACACAAGACATCATCCTTGAGACCCTTCCAAGTGAATCTCTCTCTTATCTACCTATATGTCTTAAAATAACTTGGATGTCCTGCACGAGAGGTATTCTAAATGACTCTCAAACTTTTCTCCTTTATTTTAGATTTAGGAACCAAATAAATTTTGTCTTTATAATAAATAATGTCACCAACCACTTTGTATTTGTCATCCTAAACCTTACCATCCATGATCTCACATGCAAAATTATTTTTGGAGTACTTAACCAAAAGGCGAGTCTTCCAATCTGCTGAAATCTTGGTCATAGAACACAATGTGGGTTTCCTAGACAAAGCATCAGCTACCACATTTCTCTTTCCCTTCACAAACTAAATATCAAAGTCATAAGCCTATATTTTTCTTAGCCACTTTTATTGTCGTTCATTCAAATCTTTCTACTCCAGGAAGTACTTGAAGCTATTATGATATGTCCTGACTACAAACTTCCCTTCCACCAAATACTGTCTAAATTTTCCCAAGGCATACATGATGGCAAGCATTTCCTTATCATAGGTGGAATATAATCTCTCTGCATCCCTGAGTTTCCTTCTCTCAAATGCTATAGGATGCTTATTCTGCATAAGCACAACTCCTACTCCCTCTCCTGATGCATCACACTCCAAAACAAAAGGTTGAGAGAAATCAAGAAGTGCTAAAATAGGACAAGAACTCATTGCCTCCTTGAGTTTGTCAAACGTCTATTGAGCCTCTAGACCATTCATTTGAAAGCTCCCTTCTTATTAAGACCTGTTAGAGGTGCCTCCAACTGTGAAAATCCCTTAACAAATCTTCTATAATAGCTACAAAGGCCAAAGAATCCCCTCAAATCTGACAATGACTTCAGAGGTGGCCAATCCAAGATGGCCTTAATATTCTCATGATGAACCTTCATTGCATCAACGCTAATCACATGCCCCAAGTATAAGATTTATGTCATTCCGAATTCACACTTGAATGCTTTAGCAAACAAAGACAGTGTTTCCATGATACCCAATGTTGCATCAATGTTCCTAAGGTGATCCTCCCAAGTCTTGTTGTAAATCAAGGCGTCATAAAAAAACCCAAGCAAAAATATCTGCAACTGCTTATTGAACATGTGGTTCATGCAAGATTAAAATGAAGCATATGCATTGGTCAAATCGAAGGGCATGACCAGAAATTCATAGTGGCCATGATGAAATATGAAAGCTATCTTATGAATATCCTCCTCTCTGACTATAATCTGATGGTATCCCGAACGAAGATCAATCTTTGAAAAATAAATTGCACTATGCAGCTCATCTAGCAGCTCATCGATCCTAGGAATTAGATACCTATTTTTTATCATCTTCTTGTTAAGTGCACGATAGTCAATGCACATCCTCATGGTCCCATCTTTCTTCTTCACCAGAACTTAGAAGAAGTAAAGGGACTTGAGTTGGGCCTAATGTGCCCCATATCTAGCAACTCCTTAATAGCTTTCTCAATTTCCTCCTTAAACCTCTTAGGATGGTTGTGAGGAGTAGTAATGATAGGATTAGAGCCCTCCTCAATCTCGATCACATTCTCAAAATCCCTATCAGGTGGCCTACCTGGAGGGATCTCACTAAACACCACATTATGCTTGTCCAATATGGATTGGATATCCACATGATAATGTCTATCGCTATCAATAGTAGTTTTGGTGGAAACAAAATATTGGGCTGCCAATGCAACCTCACCATGTCTAAACAATATCTCCATCTTTTTCGTAGTAACCACTCTAGGTGCTCCATTTGACATAGCACAACCTTTTTACCATCATGCTTGAACTTGAGTTCCATGGTCTAAAAATTATGTGAGTATTTCCCAAATGAGTGCAACCAATGGATGGCCAAAACCACATCCATCTCACCAATACTCACCACATAGAAATCATCTATGACTTGATGATTGCCTAACATAATGCTCAACTGAGATATCTTCTTAGTGAAACTCATGGTAGAACCATTTGCAACCATCACATTGAAACCAGGAAAATCCTCCACTTGAAGACCTCTTTTCAACACTAGGTCTTCATCAATAAAGTTGTGGGTTGCCCCACTATCTATCAAAATAGTGACACGTTGACCTTGCAAAACTCCTCTCACCTTGAATGGATGATATCTAGGAGTACCAAAAAGAGGAGCAATAGTACCACCTGAATATTCACGTGTTACTTTCTCCTCATGTTCAACCTTCTCCTCTTCTTGTTCACTTTCAGAGCTAGACTCTTCTTTTTCCTCATTATCAGAAGTAACCTCTATATAATGGACCTTACCTCTCTGAAGGCATCTATGTCTAGGTTCCCAAGGTTCCTTGTAAGAGAAGCAAAGCTTCTTTCTTCGGATCTCATTTTTTGCCTCAATGTCTAAATCTATCTTCTTAGGCTATTCCTTTTGAAAAGTCTTCTTACTGTCCTTTGATGAAAAAGATTTATTCTAAAATTTATTCTCTGATGGTGCAAAAAATTCCATGTTTATAGCTCTTTTAGTTGCTTGCTACAAAGAAGGTGGGTCTAACGCTTTTACCCATACTCATAGTGGCTCCTCTAACCCCTCTATGAAATGATAAGTCAACTTGTTTTCCGTCACATCAGGTACCATCACTGAAAACCTCTAAAAATTAGATACATAAGCATCAATGGTATCCTTTTGTTTTAGAGAGGCCAACTCTCGGAAGTGGAATTGAGGATCTTTCTTATCAAACCTATCAATAAACCTTTGAGTAAAATTTGCATAAGAAATAATAAACCTATGACCCTATGAAACCATCCTGTGATACTACCATTCATGTGCGTCACCCTCCAAATGCAAAGTAGCAAATTTGATGGCTTCATTTTTGTTTTGTTTCGTAAGATATAATTTGAATATTAATATAATCCAAAAAGTTACAATTTTGAGTGCCTATCAGGTGTATTGTATGTATGTAGAGCCCTAGACCAAAATTTTTGCCCTAAGCCCTATATCCTCCCGAACCAGACCACGCAGGGTCAAAAAATGAAGATCATAAGGCCAAGCAGGGCCAGAAGCAAAACAACTAAACACGGCCACGTAAGGCCTTTCATACCCTACCTAGAAGCTAAACCAGATTGTATTCAATCCCAACATCAACTCATATCAAAAGAGAGGACTAAACCCTGGACTATGCTTTTGAAAACTATCTCCGATAGACATCACACATAACTGACTAAACATAGATAACAAGGAACACATGGTGCAAACAGAAACCATTGCAAGCCATTACATGAATCCTAAATTGTGAGCAAAAGATTGAAACTTAGGCGCCCTATTAAACTGACCTTCCACCTTTTCCATCTGCACCAGTTTTTTAAGGAATCTCACCCCCACCTTTGTCTATTCTCTATGCTCTAAGAGAGCCAATCCTTTGAGGTCCAGAAGAAAGGGGTATAGCTTAATGACCTCATCGGGGTCCTACAGAAGAGGAAGATCTCTTGGCCGTGACACTTCCACTTCTGGTGAAGTTGCACCAATTATATCCTTCAGGCCAATTAACAAATTTGCTTTAAAGAGTTTTCTTACCAGCATCTTTGTGACGTCCTTGGGAGTACCAATTTCTAACACCGTGGCTAAGAATCTTGAAACAATGTTGGAATCAACCCTATAGATTTCATTTGACTCCAAGAAACCTCTACCCAGGACTACCTTCACCGCAGCCATGGTTAAGCCATCGTTGATGCGCAAAACCCGCTTTAGCCTTTAGTCTGTGGCCATTGCTTTGAATGCCATCTGTCGAACCGAGCTTTCCAACTGGATAGGAGTGTCCACCCCTAAATTAACAAGCTCTTCTGCTGCAAATCGAACCACGAACCTAGAGCCTCCACCCATTAAAACCTAGTTGCAAATACAACCTTTCCTCACCAGTGTGAATGTGAATATGAATGTGAGCCAAAGCATAAATGAAACCCGTTAATGTATGAATGCACTCATTACCAATCGTGCCCCGTTGAGAGCCAAGGTGTCTCTTAAATTCAATTCATCATTCTCACAGAACATGTATTAAAAAATAATTGCCTGCTATATATGAGGTGACTTTCCACCTCTGAACCTAAGCTTGATTGTGTAGTGTTATCCCCCTTAATTGATACAATCTCCTTGATTTGACAATCTCTGACACTCTCAATCCTTCATTCTCTATGAAGTCTGAGTCTTGAAAGTTGGCAATCCACCATGTCATTCGATGACTCTCTCTGCTAACTCAGCAACCCCAGACTTTCCACACCCATATGTGTGGAAAGTCGCCCTCCCTTCCACCCACATGATCTTGATCAAAAATTCATGAGGTCCGTACACCCAAATCAAATCTTTCTTTCAGACACCTACCATCTGCTCCTAGTTTGGAAAGCATATCCGCCTTTGTGTTACCTTCCCTTAGGATGTGATTTATTTTGATCAAATCAAAGCCTTCCAGTAGATTTAATGCTTGCTCTAATAATGCGTTCAACTTCCAATTTATCATCTTTTTAGTTCTTATCCCATTTATGATCAACAGGGAATCCCCCTCAACCACCAAGTTTTTGATATTCAACTCCTTACAAAACCTGAGACTGAGAATTAACACCTACATCTCTATTGCATTGCCAACTTGCCCACCATCTTCCCTTCCCCATCCTGAATAATACAACCCGCTCTCGACTCCCTAGGATTCCCTCTTGCGGCACCATCGAAGTTCAATTTGAGCCACCCCGCCTCTCGAGGAGCCCAACAAACTATCTTCCTGTGTTTTGCCTTGATCAAAAAATTCTATTGCTGGTAAGATTAGACCATGCCAGTTCCTTCGCATCTTTGCATCCCAAGAAGTAAACCTGCTATTCTTGTGTCTACTGTCTTCAAACCTTGAATTTACTACCTCCATGATATTCACCTCCACCTTGTTTAAAAAGGATTGTAAAGGCATTTCCTTCTCTTGAAAAATCCTCCTGTTTCTCTCCTTCCACAATTCCCAGATTAGCAATGTGGGGCTTGAAATCCATAAACCCCCATAAATGGCTTCCTTTTGCAGAATCAGCGATAAATTTAGAACCTCAAGAAGTTTGACCGAAAAAGCTGATTTCTATTGGAGTTTGGAACATAACCATTGCCAACATTTCTCTGCAAAGACACAGTTAAGGAATAGATGATCTCTAGATTCTTCTGCCTATTTACACATCACACATCTGGAAGGGCTAGCATACTCCATTCTGCTAAATCTATCCTCTACAAGTACTCTGCCCTGGGAAGCTGCCCAAGTAAAGATTCTAGCCTTTGGTAGACTGTTCTTGTTCCAACAAAGCTTGGACGGAAGCCTTGCTTCCTCCCTAGTGTTCCTTCTTAAAACCTTAAAACCATCCTTAATGTTGTATTGGCCTGAAGGAGAAGCATTCCATCTAAGAATATCGGGTCACAATCTGAAGTTTACCACTTGACTGCTTAAAGCATTCTCATAGGCATCCACTAACCTGCCATCCAATTTGAGGTCCCTAATGCTTTTCCATATGAAGGTTGATCCGTTAAATGTCAGAGTGGGAGTTATGTAATCCTTGACTTTATCCCCCCAAATTTGTTTAGTGATAGTTTTAACTTGTTCCAATTCTGCCCTATCAACCAAATTTTAAAAGCCTTCCCATGAGTCCTCCCAGAAAAGGGCTCTACTGCAATCTTTGATTTCCCAAGTCATATGACTTAAAAACAGATCTTTGCAACTTTTGATGAAATTCCAAATTCTTGACCCCTTTGGCAGAGATCGAGAGGTAAAGATGCTATTATGATCCTCATCCAGATACTTTGCTTTGATGATCCTGACCCACTTGAGTTCCTGCTTAGAGTAAATGCACCAAACTAGCTTTGCTCCTAGAGCCCTATTCTGTGTGATCAAGTTTTTTAACCCAACATCATTTGCCTCCTTCCGCTCACAAACCTTATTCCAATTTATCAATGGATAGTTATGTTGCTATGAGTTGCCTTGCCAGAAAAAAGTTCTCATTTTTTTGATCTCTTTATTTGCAGCACTAGATAAGGGAAGACAAGACATCAAGTATGTCGGAATGGTCGTTATTACTGCTTTGAGCATGGTTAAATGGCCTGCCCATGAAAGCCATTTGCTTTTCTAAGAAGCCAGTCTGATTTTTATTCTATCAATTAAGGACTCCCACAACTTCCCTGGGTGGACACCTTTTGCTAGAGGTAATCCCAGATATTTGCAAGGTAGCACTCCCTTTCTAAAATTCAGAATACTTAGTATTTGATTCTCTTTTCCACTATCTATGTTGAAAAAGAATACCTCAGAGGCTTCATTTTCAAACATGGGGTTCAAACAGAGATAATTATCCAATTTCGATATCCATGAACGTGTAGTACATTTAGTAGAACCAACAAAAGAAGGAATGAATACCTTACCCAACTTCCATTGTAAATCCTAGTTTTATCCTCTCACCTCTAGGTCGGTTCCTATATTTCAACTAGCACAAATCCTGTAAAGACATTGTAGCTTGAAACTCATCTCCAAGTGACTACCACTCATGTAAGTAATCTCTAAAACTCTCACTGGCAACATGTTGTCCACCATCCTAAGTCAACTGTTGATCCAAGAAATTAGGCATTAGAGGCATGAATGTAGATGTCTGAGTGGTTTAGTGTTAATATTGGGATTGTTTCAATTGTTTGCAGAGTTCTCCCATTATTGTCTCCACTGTGTTGGTTACCTCTTTTGTTGTTCTGATTTACATTGTTGTTTTGCATCATTTGAGTTATTAGTTGTACTAATTGCTGTTGTCCTCTAGCAAGGTCATTAAGGATCTACATTGTACTCGGATCTTGATGCTCATCTCTATTCCCCATAATGTCTTCTTCTTCATATTCCGAACCATGAAATTGCTACCTTTTCATGTATGTGATGTATTCTCTATCTTCCGAATTCATAAATCAACATGCAAACATCCAACTAACATGCAAACCCTCCAAGTTGACAAGACCATTTTTTCTGATATTAGTGTAAAATCCCTTGCCCATATTTTAACTCAATCTTGCATTATTTCTGATTTTTTTGCTAACTTGGCATTTCATCAAACACTTTGCAGTATGATTATCAAACTAAATTTCTAAGTATGTATGTTATATAATAGATTGTTTAATGGTTTAGATCATTAATCATTCATCATTGCATACATTCAAAGATCGAGGAGGAATATTTTGCCAAACAGTTTGCTGTCTTTTATTATAATTGGAAACAAGTATGATAAACAATACAACCTATTGATATAAATTAGAAATACAGAGATGTTGATTGCTTAAGAACTCTAACCTTCAACGCTGCCCAATAGATGATATTCAATATGTGCAATAGTTGGTATGCTTTTTTCTATGTGTTGTTGCAACAATAAACCCTCCAAGGTGGGGGCAGCTAGCTTTCCCAAACAACAATAAACATCAACTATATGTTGCACCACTTCCCAAACTCCCATGATTTTTACAAACTCAGAGTTAATATTAGGCACTTCTTTTGACGAGTCATCACATCGCCAATAAGAACCCATGCCCTTCCTTAAAAAAAGGTTGTGGCTCCACAGAATGGTGCGACTTGATGTGATAAGCAATGGATAGATTCTTTGGGCTGTGGCTAGTATAAATATCCACCTTTAAACATGGCGCCACATCCAACAAGGTCGCCTCTTCCAATACTTGCACTATCTTCAGAGTTCTTCCACAATATAGGTGCTGGAAGAATAGGGTATAAACCCTCTTCAAACCTTCACAAAGTCTTCAATGAAATCTTCAACCACAATCGTCTAAATTTGTATTTGCTCTCAAATCTTCACAAATTTATCAATAAACCTTCTTGGAAGCAAACACCAAACTCTAGATAAAAATGATGAATTCTTCAGCTCAATCCAATAATCCGCAACATTTAACACAAATGTAGATCCTAAGTGAATCCACTTGTAGATTGACTAGGGAAGATCTTTCACTTCTGAAACCAATATTCCCAAGGGTTTTTGTCCCAGGGTTTCGGTTGAATAAAGCTCAACTCCACAATAGCTCATAAAAAGATGTCAAGAATAAGTAAAATGAGTCCCAAAATCTTCTTTTATATTTCCCTTGGAACTTTCCTGAAGTTATATTTAAAAATTATTTTTTAAATAAACCTCTCAACATGATATAAAGTGACTTATAATATTTTGCTTGTTGGCTCCAACTTAAGTCACTTTATGATAACATTATTAATTAAATACAAGTTGTCAGTAATATCATAGTTTAAGGCAACTTTATTTAATTAAAAGAATTATTCCCTCTCCGAAGCTCCGAACTAGTTTACGAGAATAAAATAGGCTAAATGGTCATCTCTGACGCCTAGGTCGAAGAAGGGGACATTACAAACTCCAACTTGGAATTAAATCTCTAATATTTGTTATCACTTTCATCTCACACACAACACCAACACTCCAATCTTTTAAGTGGCTTCACTTCACACACAACACTACACAAATTTATTATTTGCTTGTAAATCTTCAATAAATTTGACCTTCAGCACTACACTACTGCAACCAAGCACAAATATGAAAAGATATTTCACCCATTTCAACACAGACTTCTTCAAATCTTCATTCGTTTACATAGTTGTGAATTCTGAATGAATCTGCCAAGGATTAACTAGGTGGGTTTTCGTTCTAGGGCTATAGCTAAACAATGCTTAAGCTCTCAAAGAGTTTCGAGAAAAATAATGAAATGCGGAGAAGAAATACTTTTCCCCAAATCCTCCTTTTATAACTTTTTGAGAGGGAATACTTTATTTTCTTTTATTTTCCACTCATGTTAAAAAGTGTCCTTTTAAAATAATTTTTGTTTTTGACACTTTATAGTCACTTTAATATTTTTCCTTTGTTCAACGCAATAATTAATTAAATATAAATAATCTTTAGAAATGATTTTGGACGACTTATAATTTAACTAGCACTTGCACCCATAGGAGGTTCAAGGAATACGCCGATATGAACAACCGACGAGTTTAGAAAATTTTCTGGGGTCAATTGTTTTTTGGTGAGACAATTCTGAGCACTATAATGCTCACATATAAAAGCCTATCAACTAATTAATTAATTATTCCCTTATGCCCAATCCCAAATAACCTACAAGAATAAAAATAGACTAAAGATCTTCTTCAACCTTAGGGGACGTTACACCTGTTTTCAAGAATAGATAAGATGTATTTAAAATATCTATACTCGTTTAAATTAACCCTTGGGAAAGGTTCTTTTAACTTAACAATATATGTGCGCTATATGATTAGACTTCCACTAAAAAAAAGTATTATTGGATGTTCCGTATGGTAATGGGCGTGCACGGATCTTATTGCAGATACATTATTGATATATTTCCACTTTAACTAATCCCATTTTACTTTGACGTGCCATTGTTGTGTAGTGGTGGTGGTGGGTCCCACTCTCTCAATTTATTACAGCTTAAAACTCTTTATCATGTCATGTGGCTTGCAATGGCTGACACAGTTTCCGAATAAACGACGTCTAGTCTGAGAAAATAAAACTAGGAGAGATCCTCAACCAACAACCGCCACATCAATCCATCACAGTCTCTCTCTTATCTCTCCAACCAAGTTTTGTTGTAAGCCAGTAATTCTGAAATCTCTTTCCCAATGTACCAATTCTCTCCACGTACACCAATTATGTGTGATCTGCCATTTTCCCCGGATTAGAATAGAAAAAGAGGAAAATGAATTGCACTATTCCTCCACCATTGACGCGTAAATTGGAGTACATTGTACCTACATTCACAAATTCCCATATGATCTATCCTATAAAATTGATTATAAACCAAGAGACAAGGTCTACATAAGTAAGCAAGCAGCCTCCTCACCCCTCCCCTGGCCTGTTTCGTAAGCTTTTAATGGAGTTTTAGGACTACTGGATAGCTGTGTTCTCTTCCCCAGGGCTAAAATCGAGAATGGCACGTCCACTGGTAAGTGGGGTTGGGATGGGGCAAGTGAATTTTGGCAACTTCTCAGGGGAAGGGAGGGTGGTTCCTGTGCACAGAAGAGTGAGTTTGTTGAGGTGGGCTTCCAGGGGAGGAGTCCTCAAGTCCCCTGCCTCTGCAACAGCTTGCTTGGCAAGTGGGGAAGAGAGGAAGGCGTTGAGGATTCTCATTGCAGGAGGTGGAATTGGGGGACTGTCTCTGGCTCTTGCTGTGAAGAATAAAGGTTTTGATGTTAAAGTATTTGAGAAGGATTTGAGCGCTGTGAGAGGAGAGGGTCAGTACCGAGGCCCAATTCAAATCCAAAGCAATGCCTTGGCTGCTCTCCAAGCAATTGATGCCGGTGTTGCTGAGGAGATCATGGCTAATGGCTGCGTTACTGGTGATCGAATCAATGGCCTTGTCGATGGCCTCACTGGTACCTGGTAAGTCTTTTTCATTTTTCTGCTTCTGTCCATAACTCTAAATCTTCCATCTTGCTGTTTCTTCTTGATTATTGATATGGGAGCTTTGGTATCCAAGTGGAATTTTAGTATGAATGAATAATGCAACCAAACTTACTCTGCTAGAATGAGGGCTTCACACCCTTGTTGCTTTCAGGTCTTCAAGTTTACTTGACGGTCATTTTATAACAGGTTTCAACACACGGCACAGGTCTTAAGATGAATTTGGGAGAGCCCAGCCGCCAATAGAATCTAATTTCCTTTTGTCTTTAAACTTGTATAGCATGTTATTTATACAGTTGTCTGTGTTGGAAATAATCCACACCTACACCAACGATGGACTGGTCAGCAAAGGGCCTGTAGCACAGTTGGTAGAGCACTCCAACATGCAAATGGAAGGTCCTAGGTTCAACTCCTAGCTGGTCCATGAAAAATTTAACATGGTATTATAGGTGTTAACATGGTATTATAGGAGCCCAAACACCTAAAGTGTGGATTAAGGGGTGTTGGAAATAATCCACACCTAGACGGACCATGGACTGGTCAAGAAAGGGCCAGTAGCACAGTTGGTAGAGCACTCCAACATGCAAATGGAAGGTCTTAGGTTTAACTCCTAACTGATCCATGAAAAATTCAAAATAGTATCAGAGCTAGGCTAGGAGCCCAAGCACCTGAAGTGTGGCTTAAGGGGTTTTGGAATAATTCACACCTAGACCGACGATGGACTGGTCAAGAAAGGGCCAGTAGCTCAGTTGGTAGAGCACTCCAGCATGCAAATGGAAGGTCTGAGGTTCAACTCCTAACTGGTCCATGAAAAAATCAACAGTCTGGTGCCATGTTCTACCACCAAGGCCTATTTTCAAAACATAATTTGTAATAAGTGAAAAGACTGGGACTTCAATCAGGAACCCGCCTTCAATTGATTACAATTCACAATTCCATTGTAGGCAAATACACTACATTAACCATGTTACCTCCCCAATAAATATTGACAGTGGCTTCTTATCAATTTCAGAGAAATAAAATTTCATTGAAGGCGGTGCATATTGGAAATTTATTTAAGATGGCGAAAGAGGGTTATTGCATATCCAGGAATATATTCTTTCAATTCTGAAAATTACAAATTTTGCTATATTTCAAACAACGCTGTCTCTGTGACATGGATACCAACATACTTTTTAATACTTTGTGATTGCATCCTGTGTTTAGACTAAAACAGTGCAGTAATGATGCTTCAGGGGGGATCTGAATCATAACCCGATGTCTGCTTTAAACTTCTGCTCGGCAGACCTTGCTTTTCGTGTATTAGGGTGTAGTTCGCGGAGATTTAAACACTTTAAATTTGGCAATGTGCTGTGTAGCTTTCCAATCAAGTAGAGTTTTAGTCTGCATGTTAAAGCAGTATATCACATCCAATTCCTCTCTAAAATGTATCAGCTTCCACTAATTTTGGTTGTACTTGTAAGAATGACTTGGAGATAGCATAAGAAAGCTGCAAATATTAAATGTTGGAGAAGTAAGGGGTGGATCTTTTGGAAATCTGGTGGTTGTATCTTCTTCCCATTCTTAAGAAGAAATGACAATGCAGATTGAAGGAGCGGAGCATGGACCTTTGTAGGTATGCTGGCGTATTCTTCTCTTCCTCACACTAATATAATTATGTTGTGATCCATGGAAGAAAACTAACACCTTTCAGTTGCTAATAATTTTTAAGCCTTCTCTTTCTAAATATTTATCCCATTTCCACCTGCCAAAATTCCTTTCTCTTACTTTAGATATGATAGAGCAGGAAAATGGAATTTTTTTACCATTTTGAAACTGCAAATATCCTCAAGTCCTTACAAGTTCCGTTTCTGATCTCCATATCTCATATTGGTTGTGATTCCATCTAACTCAGTCTTTCTAAAGGGGCATGCCAGCTAGAGATTGACAAGCACAACAATGCTCAAGACCATATGCGAAAGAGCTAATATCTATTTTTGGTTACAACTGGAGAATGAGGGTAGTTAATTGAGCCTTACTTTGTAAATAAATAAATTACATGTTCATGCAATTTTTAGGAGAAATGTTATAAATAAGTGCCTTGGCACTAGAAATTTATCTGTCAAATTGTAAACTCTTTTGTGGTGAAAATTCCAAGGCTGGGAAAGCATGTTGTTTGTTAGAACTTTGTGTTAACAGATATGGTTTATAGAATGGTATTTGGTCTTACCTTGCCATTCTCTTCTCTTGTATGGAATCTAATCAGTTAAACTTGGTAGATTATAATAAATTAATCTCTTCTTTTAGTATGCATGTTCCTGTAGAACTCTGATTTTATTCAAAAGGTGCATGCATATGTGTTGTAAACAAAACTAAAAAAGAGTCAACAAATAATTTGCACGACAGATTTAAATGCTGTATCAGCTTAGATCTGCTTGCATAATCATTTTTATTTTCCAAATGCTTTCCTTTTACATTATGCATAAAAACCTGATATCAATTCTGTATAAATTGTAAATAAATTTTCATTTTAGTTAAATAAAGGGAACTACTTTTATAATAGAATAGAGGTTTTTACTTCATTGGCTGTACATTTTATTTTGTCTAAGTTTGACAAAATCAAATGCTAACATGCATAACAAATTTTTATTGGAAGCTACAAATACAAGTGAAAATAAGTTCTTTTAGCAGGAGAGTGAACTCAAAGAACTTCTTGGCTAGCAACCCTAACTCAAAAGAGCTTATTTGTTAGCAACCTTACTTTTCCATAGCTTTCAGGTACATCAAGTTTGATACATATACACCAGCCATAGAGAGGGGGCTTCCAGTTACACGAGTAATTAGTCGAATGACTTTACAACAGCTTTTAGCACGTGCAGTTGGTTCAGAGATCATTGAAAATAGCAGTAACGTTGTGGACTTTAAAGATGATGGGAAAAAGGTATATGCAGTTTTGTTCTCAGTAGATCTTGTTATTTTTTTGACTTTTTCATTGATATACAAATTTGTTGCAAAAAGTCATCAAGGGGGTTTTGTAGATATCTACGACATGTAAATAAGCCAAATGTTATAATGACTTTGTACTCCGAAAATTCAGATACTTCTTGGTATGTTTGGACCATGTTTTTTGGTGTAATACGGAACAGGTAGCAGTAATACTTGGGGATGGTCGAGAATATGAGGGTGATCTTTTGGTTGGTGCAGATGGAATATGGTCAAAGGTAATGATTGGAATTTGCTTCTAAATTTATATACATGTAGAATGCAGGAATAAACTCTACAAACCTCAGTTTTTTTGCAGTACTAACAATCTCTTCCATAACTTATTTGATCTAGGTACGCAGAAAGTTATTTGGGCTGAAAGAAGCTACATACTCAGATTATACATGCTATACTGGCATTGCAGAGTTTGTGCCACCTGATATTGAAAATGTGGGGTATGTTTTTTTTTAGCTTAATCGTTTTAAATTGAATCTACCAATCTATTAATTTTTTTCACACACCTATATGACACTTGAGAGTGTTTGTTGGGACTCATTACATGTTTATGATATAATATTTATCTACAGTAAATTTCAAATATCAAACAGAAATTTAGGATAATTTGTTTCCTTTGGTAATGTACCATGTGAAAAGAAGTAATTTCTCGTTACTTATTGTATTCTTCAAGGTATCGAGTATTTTTGGGTTACAAGCAGTACTTTGTTTCTTCTGACGTTGGAGGTGGAAGGATGCAGTGGTATGCATTCCATAATGAGCCTGCTGGGAATGATGATCCTCCTAACTGTGAGTTACCTTTTATCCTATTGACAAACTTTATATTTGAAGAAGATGATTGTTGGGGAGATTATTTCTCTGTGTAAGGGCATTTCCAGAAGGTTACTTTGGTAGAATTAAAATACAATATTGCAAGTCAAAATGGCTTTGGCGTCAGGGAACAGACGATATTATCAATGTAGACGTGAACCCGATGTGAATACTTATAATTTAGCTCAAACTTAATACCTTTCAAATGGTTTCTTCATATCTCATTATTGGTAATATGCAAACTCTTTTCATCATCTAATTAGCAAATTGCTGTTTAATTTCATTGGCTCCCATTCAATTTTTGTGGAAGTCAAAGCGAGATTTAGGGGTTGAGAAGTTTGAGGCGGAATCTGGGTCTTCTTGTCAAAGCCAAGATTACATGTTTCCACAAAGATATTTAGTGTTTGCCTATTAGTGTGAAGTTTAGATGTTAGTTTTTCTGGCATCTGTAGGGGGAAAATTTCTTTGTAACCCTGTTGTTTTCTTGTTTTCTGATGTTTTTAAAATTAAAATAGCAAATGTAAAACTAAACCACTACTAGTTGTTATGTTTTTGAAGGATTAATATATATGCAAGAATTTTAACTTGTTCTCCTTAAATTCAGTGAACTAAACAAATGCTATTGTTTGTTATTCTTTTCATTGGTTTATGCTTACAATTCAACTTGCAAATTTCTATTGTTACATGGTTAACAGCTTTTCAACCAATCAACAAAGTTGCATCTCTTTAAAATTTGAACTTCTCTTATTGATATAATTATAAGAATTTTCTGAACAATCCCTTGTAAACAGTTTCATACTTTATGTTTATTTTGAATTTTGAAAATTTTGGCTTATGTGTGCTTTTGCTTTTGTACATTTGTTATGTAATTGCAAGTCAAACAATAGATGCTACATAATTTAGGTGTATTCAAGAGTAGATCATAGGACTTAGAACTTAAAATTTTGAGTAGAAAATCAGATTATTGAATAGATCAGTAAATAGACACATTTGTAAATATGGACTAGATAAAGTCTGCGTTATAGACCATTGGTGTGATATTGAGCAAGCAATTGTGCAGCAATTGATATTCAGATCATAGTAGGAAAACTCAATGAGTTCTCGCTGGACTCGTTTTTCTAGCTGCCAAGTGACTAGCCACGAATTTAAGGGTCGAGTTTGGCCAGATTACTTGCGAGTTTGGCAGTGAAACTTGCTGAGTTTTACAGTTGGACTTGGTGAGCTTTTGCAGGGACTTGCCTGCTAAAGGAAAACGTGCTGCATAATGCTTTGTTTGGGGGGTGAGTGGGGGGTGGGGTTTTTTCATTTTTCATCTTCAGCAGGTTCATTCTTATTGGATCAAATTGATTCCTGCTGATTGGGAGTGCAATTTGAAAGGATTTATTGATGGTTGGTTAAAAGAGATAAAATTATGAAAAATGGTGTGCACTGTGGAGGTCACTATGGCCTCAAAGGCCTTAATTTGGGCTTGGTGGTCAGGGCCCTGCCCCTCGACCTCATCTTGTATTCAATAGGGAATGCACTAGGGGTGCTGTCCTCAAACCTTGCGAACAATGCTGCTGTCCCTAGACCCCTGCTTTGGTTTTAAAAAACAAAACATAAAAAATGTTTTGGGCTGCACTAGAAGGAAAAATGAAGTTTTTCCCTTTATTTCACTTGAAATAACAAAAGCAATATTTTTTCCTCATTTTTATGAATTTTTCAGCAAATTTTAGTCTCCTGATTAATCCTAAGCAATTGAATTCCATTTTTCAAAATAGACTTGTATTCTCTAAATTCGTTCTTTGTGCTTCTTATGCACTAACTTCCATTTTTTGCAACGGTCCACAGGGACACCTCCACCCTAAGACCTTGTTGTCCCTAGGATGGCTTGGGGATGCCTAGGATGCTTGGGCATCCTTCGACCGTTCCGGAAATGAGTGGGAATCCCACCCGCACAAAAAAGTAGTTAAACATTTAAAAAAACTTAATCAGGTAATCTAGTTTCCCTAACCCTAATATGCAAGTGGGCCTCTCCAACACCCCACACCCCCCAAAACTCATAAATATGATAGCCCACCCTCAATTGAAATCACAATTAACATTCAACACTTTGCCATTTGCATTGAGCTTGAGCTTGAATAAGAGGAAGAGGAAAAGGAAGATGAATAGTCTCCATCGACTTCAATCTTCTTTGTCAATTGTCATTCATCAAGGTAAGAGTCTAAGACTCAAATCTAATTTGTTTAGGAATGCAATATTCAATCAAACAAAATGTCAATGTCAATGAATGAATTGTATAGATGTTTTTTTTTCAAGTTTTAAGGTTTTTAAATGCTATTTTATTTTGTAAAATTTCAAAATTTTAATTTAACTTCAAAATCTTAATTTATAAACTCTATTCTTAGGGTTTGTAAATTATAAATGCTGTTATACAGTTCATAAATGTTGTTTTAGGTTTAATAAATGTTATGTGTAGGGTTTTAAAATGTTGTTTTTAGAATTTTAATTTTTTAAAATTTTCTTGCATAATGATAAACTAGATAGCTGATTTAACTTGTGTATATCCTTTGCTTTTGTGCCTTGTGTGATCTGAAGTTTTAAAAAAAAACAGAAGTAAAATAATATTTTAGTTCTAACTATTTAAATTTTCTATTTTAATTTATAAGCGTTTAAATTTTTTAGTTTTAGACTTTACTTGTCACTCAAATAGTTAAACAAGGATTATATTTTTTGTGTATCTTTGCTTTTGTGCTTCATGTGCCTTGAAGTAAGAAAAACAAAAGTGAAATTCTTGTTTGAAGAACTAGTTGATTAATATTAAATAATAGGTTAATTTGAGCATTGGGTTAATCAATTATCAAAGAAAACAACCCAAGGTTGAAGGAATAAAGATTGCAAATTATGTGTATCCTATGCTTCTGCACATCAAATGACCTGAAGTAAGAAAAACAAAAGGAAAATCCTTGTGTCTTGAGCCTTTGCATATTGCAAATTTTGTGTATCCTCTACTTTTGCACATTGAGTGACCTGAAGTAAGAAAAACAAAAGGAGAATCCTCGTGTCTTGAGCCCTTGCATTTGCCATTTAGTTTATGCAGTAAAGTTAAACCATAATTTCATTTCTTGCAATGTTTCTATGAGTTGTCATATAGTATAATTGACGATGTGGAGGCTCATAATCCAAACATTGAAATGCAAACCAATAACATAGATGAGGGGGGCACGAGGAAGCTAGTTCAATTGGGAGTGCTTCTGATTTCAATTGCCCCATCCAAGTTGTTGGAAGAGTTGGCCAAGGGCCCCTTTCGGTAATAAGGATCATTTGAAATAACTTCCTACAAAGATACAAACAAATCTAGCAAAACAGACAGATGTGCGGTAGAGCCACTCTTTGAATTTGAAGGGGAAGCTCCTTGTAAAATAAAACTTGACTAAAACTATACAATATGAACAGACTTTTTAGGGGTTTTTCATACTTATGCTGAATGAAACATGAAATTTGCAATATTTTGGATTTGCCGCAAGAAAAAGGTGGAAACACACTCTCAACCTCGACGCAAAGATTTTGTGCTTTTTTGACTGGAATGAAAAACCTATCGCTAAACGCTTACACTATTCAACTAATATAGAGGTTGAATAAGACAAGTACACAATTGGATTAATTGAACATATTAACACCACACAATTACGAGTGCCAAGATGATACGAAGCTGCGACTGCACCCTTAGCACAAAAGACAACACACTTCAATGGATATTTAGAAGCAAAACAGACGTACTGGAATCCATTAAATGAATAAACAAAAACACGATCAGGTGAATATACGAGCAACAATCTAAGCAAATTGAGGCATGAGAATTGCCCTTGCTTTTTATTCACTGATTGAATACAACACTGAATTCTGAACACTTGAACATTGAATGCTGAAAAAGTTAACTTCTAAAAAGCTTTGAATTCTAAGATCTATACCCTTGTGCTTGTGCAAAGCACTTATTTATACTACTACAAAGCAAATGCATGAAAGGGAAAGAAGAGTTAAACTAATACTCTTCACTCTAGAATTGGACTTGCATGCATGCAAGTCTTATTTGTAACTAAAACAAGTAATAAAATAATCCTAAAGCCATGCAAAAATCAGCTAAACTAATTATTGCATGTCTATTACAAAAATAGTTCCATTAATTGTATGACAAAAGCACCCTAATTATAGCCTTTTGAAAAGGCATAAGCTTGCATGAAAGGGTCGACCCTCTTAAACTGAAGCTATGTTTTGCTTTTTCTATTTTTAAATGAAATCTTTAGAATAGGCGCACGCCCTCCATTTTTAGCACGCCTGTCTTAGCTTTGGCGCGCCTGGCGGACACGCCTCCCTCCAAGCGTGTCCTTTGATAGGACGTGTCTCATTTGCTTGGAGCACGTCTCTCTTCAAATTGATGCGTCTTCTTCCAAAAAGCGCATTTTTGGAGGTTCGGACGCGCCATTGGCAAACTAGGTGCGTCTCTTATCAGCGAATTGCGCCTACAAAACGCGTGTCCCAGGCTTGAAGCACACCTTTAATGGGTCAAGCGTGCCTTTAATGGGCCAAGCGCGCCTTCTCTTGAATGTGTTTTTCTCTCCTTAGACGTGCCTGGAATCCATCAAATGTGCTTCCTTTTCTTATCCTGTGGAAACTTCTCCTTAAGTCTTTTGCGCTCCTCACATGAAATGAACGCGCTTTCTGGACCAAAAACACACCTAAGTGTGTTTCCTTATTTAGGCACGCACTCTCTAAAAGCGGGGCACACTTTCATCTTCTTCAGATGCGTCGCTTTCCTCCTCCATGCGTGTTTGACCTCCTTGACACGTTTTTTTTCAACTTTGGCGCTCTCCAACTAAATTTGGCGTTCTCCTTCTAAAATTGGCGCTCTCTTCTTCAAATGAACGTGTCCTCCGAGCGCATAGCGTGTCTCCCATATGCTCCTGGCTTCAAATGACGCGTTTGGTCTCTATAAAGTGCGCATGCTCCAAAAATAGAGGCATCTTCCTTATAAAAATGCTAACCTTTCAACTTGTTATAGCGCACCTCTTATCCGGATGCGCTCCTCTATTCATTGGCACGCCTTGATGTGTCTTGGCATGCCTTGTGGACTTATGGCGCATCTCATGGTGATTGGATGCGCTTTCTTAGTGTCTGGCGTGCCTAAATTGATATAGGCGCACTTAAGTTCTTTCTGGCACGCCTTAAGAGCAACGGGCGCGCTTTTGACCCTCTAGGCGCGTCGCCTCTCTGCTAGGTGCACTTGTTCATGCTTGAGCACACTTCTTCTTTAGTGGAAGTGCCTTTTTTCTTCAACGAGCGCGCCTTGGCTTTTTGAAACGCGTCTTTACTCTAGACTTAGTGCATTTTCCATCTTAGAGACGCACTTTTCCTTCTCTTGGCGCGCTCAACCTTCTCCAGGTGCGCCTCTTGGACTCCTTGGCGCTTAAAACATTCTTTTAGGATTTTTCGTTATTCTTCTAAATTCTCTTTTCATCTAGATGCCTTCAAATCATTCATTTATTCCTCTCTGACGCATTTCAAGTTCCCTTTGATGCACCTCTGGCTTATAATGCTCTCTCTATCTCCTTGGTGTGCTTATCCTGTTACTGACATATTGATCAAATCCCAAGCGCGCCTAAGATACTCCAGGCGCACTTGACCTGCCTCAGGCATGCCTCACTTGACTCAGGGGCGCTTTCCTGGTTCCGGGTGCGCCTCCCTGGCTCTAGGTCTTTGTGTCTTTTGTTCCAAGACGTGCTTTATGATGTTCCAATGCTCTCCATCTATCTTTTTGATGCCTCTAAACACCTTAATGGCTTTAGGTGCTTTTAAACTCTCTTTGGCGCGCTAATAATGCACCTGGCGTGCTTCTGTGGCTCCAACGCACCTCACTGCTTCTAGGCGCACATATCTGCCTCTGGGAACGCCTATCTGCCTCTAGGCGCGACAGACTTCCTCCTGGTGCGTCTTCACTGGTTTGAGTGTCCAACCTTCATCTTTTAACGTGTTTCCAAGTTGCTTTAGAACACTTTATGACTCCACGGAGTGCTTCCTCCCTCAGACGTCTTGTATGAGTGATATGATCTGCACGATCAGTGCAAACAATATGGGTTTTGAGAAGAAAACATATCTAGTTTTAGCCACCATAAGAAAATTTTTGGATGGGTATAACAGTCGTACCTTCATTAGTTTTGTGATCTTCAATTGAGTTTGGTGGCTTTGTTGGAACATTGAAGTCAATTATATTTATAGCTTTTGGCCTTTGAGAGTAAATTGTTAATGGTGAACCATGTACTTCATCGACATACAAGAATTGTTCAACTCTTTGGAATCTTTCCTCAATATTAAATAATTGCTTCTCATCATCTTGTAGTCGTTGGTCCTCTTCACTAATCTTCATAGCTTTGATAAAATTGTAGTTTGATAGAAATACTTCATAGTCCTCCATTTGCCAGTGGAACAGGCCACGAAGGGAGTTTATTTCATCTTCCAAACACGACTGCAATTTCAAGATTTATTCAACATTTGGCGCTTCATGGAACCTTGATCATGTTTATTCACTTCTCTCTGGAGTTAAGAGTTTGATGAATCCAATGAATTCAAGGAAGTTGCTTTCTCTCTACCTACTTTTTCAAATCAATTATATACTTTTTGCCCTTATTTTCAATGGAAAGAGTATTTTTTTCCAGTTGTGGTCGGATTTGGCTGCTTTTAGCCATCCTTGACCTAGCAATGCATCATATGCTCTCTTATGTAATGAGATGACCACAAAATTTAATAAAAATATTTTGAGTTCCAATGAGTGCCTTTTGAGCCATTAGAACTCCAAGTACCTTAATTCCTTGTTGGTCCATACCCACCATTTGAAAAATTGGAGGTCAAATGATCAACTTGCCTAGACTTCTCCAAGTGTCTTTGGGAAGTACGTTTATGCTAGAACTGCCATCAATGATTGTATTAGTAAGATTCTTTCCAAGTATCTCCATGTGCACACCACTATTGGTTTTTTTGCCATGTTAATTGTTAAACATTGGATCGATCACCTGATCTTCGTTTATCAGGGGTTCCACTATTAGATCTTCATCCTCTTCTCTAGAGGATACACGAGCCATTTCCTATTCTATCCTACCACTCCCTCTTGCTGTAGTAGTGATTGCATCCCTAAGTTTGGAATGCTTTGTAATAAGTTTGCCAACTTCACTGGTATAGTAGTATGTAGTACTTGTCATGCAATATTTTTGTTTGACTCTAGCTTGCCGGTTGGAACACTTGCATGTTTGTTGGAGTAGCGACATTCCTTTACCATGGCATGCTCCACTTCTGCCTATGCTTTAGCAAGTCTCTCTCTTTCAATACATGGATCTGGGTACATGGCCTTCTTGGCTTGGGTTCATGTGATTGCTAATCCTTTGTTGTTTCTTTCTACATCAAATCATGTTGATGCTAGTCTTTTGCTTTAGACATCTAGCATCATGATGGTCCCCTGGTTTGCACCATTTACAAAGTAGTGTTGGCAGAGATGCAAAGAAGAGAGATGAGAGAAATTGCCAGAAAGGCTTGCTTCACAAAGAGTGAAAGCAACATTATATAAAGTTATAAAAGTTAATATTATAACAACCATATTTAATGGTACGTCACCTACTGCACCTCCCTGCATTAAAGACTACACCTAACTATCAGCTAATTAATTACACTTTATTACATTATTATACTAATACCCCCCTTAATGACTAAACTAGAAATAACACCAAGCTTGTCCTGAAATTTAACAAAGTAACCAGGACCAAGTGGTTTAGTCATTAAATCAACAGTCTGCTTCTGAGAAGAACAAAAGTGGAGGGAGATGTCTTCATAGTCCACCAGTTGTTGAATATAGAGATGATGAATCTTGATATCTTTGGTTCAAGCACGATACACTGGATTCTTCACCAATTTCAATACTATGATATCTCGATATTAAGGCATTTTTTAAATTAAAGATTTAAACATCATGATAAAAGGCGGTGAAGTCACTTTCATAAAATGTGGTGTTTAGTCAATTTGAATGATAGAGAGTGCTTCTCGAAATAATTGCATATGTACTAATATTTAATAAATTTAATACATAATATTTAATGAATAATATTAAATAATATTATTATATAAATATAACATATAGTATATTTATTTAAAGATATATTATTATATTATATAAAAATAAAAATAAATAACAATAAGATATATTATGATATTATAAAAAAATAAATATAAATAATTAATATAAAAAATGTCTTAAATAAAGTATAGGATATATGATGAAGTTTATTAAAGGCTGCAGTTTGGGTTAAGATACTAAGTGAAAGAATTAAAGATTCCAAAAGAGGCAGCAATTAATATATCACATGTGCAGATAAGACAGAAGTCTAAAGGAAATGAGATTCTAATAAGCTGCGATTCCTGTAAGGAGCAGCAAATATATAATAATAAGCCATTCATACTAATTGTAAAGGCAGCGAATATTAGTGTTAAGGCAGCGGATAACAAAGTGTAGGTTTATAAGATGTAAATCTTGTAAAGGTGCGATGCATACTGTAGAACAGTGGTTAGAATAGAAGGCAGCGCTTAGGAGGAGACATTACTATTTGTTTTGGAAAATTTCTCTTTATGAAGTATTGCCTCTCTTGGCAATAGTGTGAAGTGTGAAGTGTGAAGTGAGGGGATATAAAAAAGGCACTTACAGATCTGAATTTGGAAAGATAAGAGGGAGTTGGAAGAATATATATTTCCAAATAAAAAATATATATCTGATATATTTGTCAAGTGAACAGGTACACTAGCAGCCTTTTATGAAGAAAGGAACAATATATATGGTCAAGGTAGATTTATAGAAGAATGAATAAGTAGATTTAAAACAGACTTATTGAAGGAGTATCAAGGAGAAAACATATATATACAGATCTGCAACCAAGTAGGAGTATTTAGCATCTGCAAAATACAGAGCAGAACCAAGAAATACAGACAACCAGGTATATATATATATATAACAGCAGTGATTTACATAATCATAAAGGTGACAGGAGTATCTATGCTTATTTAATGAATATAGAGGTGAATAAATAGATTCAAAGGCACCTACAATTATATCAATTAAAGCACTGATAATTGGTGGCAATATTATTAATGTTATGGATAATAATCTGATTCTAGCAATGATTGGTCAAGGAGGGATGAGGCAGGACTGCAAGGAGGGAGAACGGTGAATGATACCTCACTAGGTGGACAACTCATGATGATGGTTAATGACCATCGGTTAAGGACCACATGAGGCCAAGGAGGATAAGGTCCTATCCTTGGGTCTAGGGTTGAGGGTCTAGGACACCCTATTGCAGCCTCCCGAACTGTCCCCACTGGAATCAATTGTTGAACACATGAAAGGGAATCTTTAATCATAAGAGGAAGGGTTGGTGTGATGGAGGAGAACGATGTAAAGCCCTCACTAGGTACGCCACCTCATGATGATGGTTGAGGACCATCGGTTAAGGACCACATGAGGCCAACAGAGGATAAGGTCCTGCTGTTGGGCCTAGGGTAGAGGAAACTTGGGACACCTCATCACGTTTCCCCTCTCTTTATGGTTGAACCCACATAGTCCTTGAGACTTGTTACATTGTTACATATGATCTTTCCTATATTTAGAATTAAATGTATCTCATGTCATATGCATCTAACATGGTTGCAGGTTTCCATAACCAGATTTATATATCCCTTACACGATTTGAATAGATAATTTATTATATATACTTTGATCTAATGAATTGTATTTCCAATGTTATCTAACATGATTGCAGGGCCTAAAACAAAATTTATTTTGCTTACAGCGTTTAAATTGGTAAGTTGTAACCCTAACTTGTGATTTTAGGGCAAAATCTAGGGCAATCCAATAAGGGGACATTACAAGTACTCCTTGATTATCATAGAAAAGAGGTGTAGAGGAAGCTGAAGATCCGTCAAGATTCTGCGTAACCAAACTGCTTCACAATTGGCACTCACAACTGCTTTTTATTCAGCTTCAATGGAGGACAAAGCTACTATTTGCTAAAGCTTACTCTACCAAGAAGTCTCTCTTGAACCAAGGAGAAGATGTAGCCAGTTGTAGACTATCAAGTATCCACAGATCCTGGCCAATTGGAGTCTGTATACCTAATTAATCCAAAATCTTATGTCCTCTGATAGAGTATGCTAAAGTTAAGAGTACCTTTGACATATCGCAACACTCGCTTTGCAGCTATCCAATGAGAGATTTTGTTTTGACAAAAATTGAGTGAGATAGCTAACAACAAAGTGGAGATCTGGTCTAGTGGTTGTAAGATATATCAAGCTACCCACCAACTGTTTGTTGTGTGATTCATCAACCAGGGGTGGATCATTAGAGGCTAACAAATTTAGCCTGACCTCCATAGGTGTAGAAGATGAGTTACAATCTGCCATCCAAAAATGCTCCAAAAGACTCAGCATATTTGACTTGAACCACGAAGATGTTGTGATTAGATTGCCAAAACTCAACCCCTAGGCAATAATGTAGAAATCCCAAATCTGACATGTCAAAACCTGCACATTGTTGGTTCCCAAAATAACTACAACCCGAAACCCTAAACATTTCACAATAACCTAGGCTAGGAGTGTCATCAAGGTGATTGAAAGAGGTTTATCAATAGATTAAGGGCGATTTTGGCCAACTTACAGAAGTGGGTAGGCTCCTCTACACTTCGAGCTTAGCTAGGCTCTGGAGGGATATTCCAAGGGGTATACCTTAACATGTATTGAGTTCAAACAAGAGGAATAACTAAAATCCAATGAACAACCAAACCCATCTTGTTATTTTGATCTCAAAGCCGTCACTGAACCAAGAACAACTGACTGTCACAAAACCTCTATATAGCTGATACAAACTGTGCAAGTATACATGCATAGGAACGATGGCCCTTCCCCTAAACCACTGGTAAATGTTTGTTTTAAATGGTATGAGATTGGTCTGATGGAGCCAAGGCTGGTGCCAATCCAACTGGGCCACAGAGTCTCAGGTAACAGAAAAGAAAACAATGGGAAGGAAACAAAGAAAATTGATCTATGCATATGTTGTATCAGATTGCAAGTTTTGTGCTTAAAACATACTTAGTTATCTAGAATGAACTGCATGCATTCAAATGGAGAGAACAAATGACAATTACAAAACTTGTAATGTATTTAAAATGTTGTCACATTTTCAAATGTCCAATACAAACTTATCGACAAATGTGATAAGAGGGAAACCCTAAATACATACAAACAAACATGGAGACATTATCTGCACAACCCCTGCAACACACTATCTTTCATCTGTGTCATTGCTCCATTACTTCTCTGCAACTGGACATGGCATGATTTGGAGCCCTAGAAAATTACTGAACCTGCATAGCCTCCAGCCACCACCAAAAAACTAACCCCTCAAAATGATTTTCAATTTTTTATTTATAACACTTGCAACTTGGATTTGATGGAAAAATGGGAGGGAAAACCCCAACAACTCCACCAACTGCAATAAAACATCAAATTCAACCACCCATTTTGCATTAATGCCGATTTGGAGAGTTGGTGACTCATTTTCCTGCATTTCTGGGCTTTCGATGGGTGGTGGGACAGTGGTAGAATCTAAAACTTAGGAACTTTTGGAAAAAGTTTCAAACTTCCGGCCGGTCCTAAAGTCTCGCCGGAGCCAAAAGTGGCCAAGGCCCAAAATGAAAGTTTGACCCGAAACTACATAAATTACTTGGCCATTTTCTCAAAAACATTCTTGAAAATTTGAATTTTTGCACCTTCAAATTCGACTTGAAAATCCAGGGGGTCCAGAAAGATTTCGGACTTAGAAGACTTCAAGTTGCGGGTCGCGGGGGAACCCAGAACTTTTGGAAAAAGTTCAAAAGTTCTGGTGGGTCCTGAAATCTCGTAGGAACTTGGTGCAAAAGTTCTTGCAAGTCCCAAAATCCCGCAGGAACAAAAGGGCAAAAAATGAAAAAAGAACTGATAGTATATACATAAAATAAACATTTAAGTATAAGTTGGTATTTCTTTCTTATACTTTAAGTTATATCTTATGTATATACTGTCAGGATGTTTGAGAGTGGTTTCAGATCCATAGGAGTTAAATTGCAGATTCTAGAATTTGGAGGATCACTCATATTTTAGACTTAGCGAAATTTTTAGGGTTTCAGGATTTTAGACTTAGCCAAATTCATGGGTTCAGCAGCATGCATTAGGGTAAAGGCATAGGGACCCCTTCGAATTTTTTTGAGGAATTTGACAAGATTTTGCAAATATGAGGATTGAAAATTTGGGTGCCAACACACACAATTCTGATTTAACTTGCTAAACTGCAGTGTTTGTGCTACCGGTGATGGCCAGATCATCAACATATACAATAATAATTACAATATCATTACCATCGCTTTTGACATAAAGATTTGGATAAAAAAGACTCCTTTTGAATTCAATATCTTTTAGATGTTTATCAATTTTAAGATACCAGGCTCGAGGAGCCTGCTTAAGTCCATACATGGACTTAATTAATTTGCAAACCAGATGTTCGTGTCCAGGAACTTGAAAACTCTTAGGCTGAACCATATAGACTTCCTCATCAAAGTTCTCGTTCAAGAAGGCATTTTTGACGTCCATTTGATATACCTTCTAACCAAATTGAGCAGCAATGGAAAGAAGTAACCGGAATGTGACCATGTTTGCAGTAGGAGAAAACATCTCTTCAAAATCTATACCTTCTTGTTGCGTGTATCCTTTAGCAACAAGACGCGCCTTGTATTTGTCCAATGACCCATCATCTTTTCATTTGACTTTATAGACCCATTTTCACCCCATGGGCTTTTTACCTATAGGCAATTTGACCAACTCCCAAGTCTAATTTTTCATCAATGTATCGTATTCCACCTTCATAGCAACTTCCCATTATGGTTTCCCTTGTGCCTCAAAAAACTTTTGAGGTTTAGAAACTTGAAAAATTTGGTCTTTTCTTCAAGGACGTTCATTTAACGTAGGAGGTTCCTCCACACATACACCTTCCATAGTGGAATAATACCATTTAGATTTTTGGCGTGTCTTCGATGAATGTTGTGAAGGCAAGTTATCAACTAGAATCTTACTAGGAGTGGAAGCATTTTTAGTTCTGCATCTTTGATAGATAAGCGGTGTAGAACTAGCCATAGATTAAGTTACAGGCCGACCTGATGAACTAGAGGGTTCCTCCTTCAAAGGTATCATAATACTAGATTCAAGATCTTCACTAACTTCTTGCTGAAAATTTGAAAAATATAGCTCTGTTTCTTTTACATCAACATCCTGACTAACAATGATCTTGTTAGTGGAAATATCAATAAGCCTGTATGCCTTAGACTGTTCACTATAACCGAAAAAGAAATACTCGATGCTTTTGGAATCTAGTTTGTCTTTTCTGTTCAAGAACTAAAGTGTATGTTGCTGAACCAAAAATACGAAAAGAAGTTATCTCAGGTTTGTAACTAGTCCAATCTTCCTTTGGTGCAATTTTCTACAAATCTTTGCATGGACATCTATTCAGGATGTAAATCGTTGTGTTCACAACTTCTCCCCAACACTGGTGGGGAATGTTCTTGTTGTGCATCATGCACCATGCCATTTCCATGATAGTCCTGTTATGCCTTTCAACCACTCCATTTTGTTGCAGAGTGTATGGTGGTGTTAATTGGCATTGAATACCTTTTTTTTCACAGAATTCCTTGAATTGAGTGGAGGTGAATTCCCCCCCATTATTGGATTGTAGAGTCTTGATCCGATGCCTTGTGAATGTTTCCACCAATGCCTTGAATTTGAGGAAGGCACCATAGCATTCAAACTTCTTTAAGAAGTAATCCCACATCTTTCTGGGGAAATCATTCACCAATAACATAAAGTACCTTGATCCATTGACAGTGGGAGCCTTCCAGGAAGGTTCACAAAGATTTGCATGAATGAAGTCCAAAAGTCCTTAGCACGCCATGCACCTTCTGTAGGAAATGGCTTTCTTTTCTGTTTTCCAGCCAAACACTCAGCACACAAATCTTGTTTTTCCTATATAGGGAGCAGCCCATGAACCATATGGGCTCTGTTGAGTGTTGCCAAGTATTGAAGATTCAAGTGACCATCATACCTTTCATGCCAAAGATCACCAGTATTATCTTCGACAGCTAAGGCATCCAAATTAGTTGTAGCAAGATCAACGAGCTTAAACAGGCCTCCTTGCCCAATGCCTATGGCAACAACCTTGTCCTGTTTCACATCTGATACAATACATTTCCTTCCACAAAACTTGACTTGAATGTTAGGGTTCTCAGTAAGCTGACTAATAGATAATAAATTCTTGTTCATGGAAGGAACATATCGGACATTACGCACTAGAAATTTTAGAGAATCATTTAATACAACCCTAACATCTCCTATCCCTTCGACCACATGCAATCTACCATCACCAAGTGAAACTGTATCTTTATGACTAGAATCAGTAGTAAACTTTACTTACTAGTCTTTGTGACATGTGAAATATCGGGATGCTCTTGAATCAAAAACCAGTATTTATTGTCAGCACTGTCTAAAAGAGATGCCATGAGTGCAAACTCGTCATTTGGACCATGCTCTTCCTTGAGAGTGGCCAAATTAGCTTCACCTTGCTTATTTCGAGATAGATTGTATAGCCTTTTCCTGCATTCCTTTTTAATATGTTCAAATTTATTGCAATAAAAGCATTTCACCTTTTTCTTGGATGGAGCGGAAGAAGTGTTGCCAGAAGAATTCTGAGGTTTGTTGTCAAATGAATTCTGAGGTTTACTCTTAAATCGAGCAGCAAAAGCACTTTACGTGGTCCCAGATGTAGATTCCCCTATTTGCTCTTGTCTTCACTCCTGCAATAGATACTGACTCACCTTATCAAAAGTCAAAGTTTGACTATCAGCCAATAGATCCAGTGATTCCACAAAGGTCTTATAGGAGGGTGGCAACTTGTTAATTGTTAGAGCAACCATGTCTTTGCCATCCATTGGTTTATTGATGACGGTAAGTTGATCACTAAGGTCCTTGATTTTTAGGAGATGTTTTGATAATGACCCACCCTCATGCAGTTTTGTAGAAAATAACAAATTCCTCAAATACAAAACCCGACTTTTCTTAGAAACCTAATGCTTGTTTTTGAGGTGATTCCATAGTGTTGTTGTAGATGTGGCATTCCAGACTTCAGGGTTTAAGTCATCGAACATTGATAGCTTGAGTAGCAGTAGAGCTTCCTTGTGATGCTTGTCAAAGTCATCTGGGTTGGTTGCAGGCTTGGTTTCAGTTTCTAGGATAATACCGTCACACATCCTATACTTAGCGATCGTGAGTATTTTGTGACTCTAGATATTATAATTCTTCCCAATGAGTTGTTGTGCCTTCGACAAGACCAAATTTTGAATATAAATAATTAATTCTTGAAACTTGAACAACCCCTTTAAATTTGACTTAGAAAATATCCACAAAAATTTTAAAAATTGATCCCACAAATTTTTCAAACCCTTGAATTTTGGCACCCTGGATATTGAAACCTCCTCAAACTGAGATTTCCAAAACTCGGAAAAATAATTGAGGAAAATTTTAAAAAGGATACCCAAAATTTTTTGTTGAATGTTGTACCTTAGTAGTTGCTGAAATTTTAACTTGCATGCAGAAATGGGGGTTAAAAACCCTAGCGGTGTCCTTTTTCCAAAACTACAAATTTGCAAAAATACAATTAAAAACTCCCTTCAAAACCCTAGGCTGTGCCTTTTTAATCAAATTTGGCTGTTGCAAACGCTTAAAAATTCATGAAAAACCAGAAACATGGAAAAAGAGACCCATTTTTGCAAAAAATCACCACGAACAAGTGAAAAAGCCATGCGATTTCAGAAAGGGACCAAAAAAAAGTGATTTTTGAATTCAAAAAAATCTGTGTTTTGTTATAGAATTCTGGCGCAATTTTGCAAAAAATAACCACGTGATTTTTGTTTGAAATAGAGGCACGATTTTTTGCAGAAATGGATGGCAGATTTTATTAGAAAAATAGCATGCGATTTTTGCTAAGATTTAGCGGTGCAAAAAACACGAGAAATAACCTGCAAGTTTAACAAAAAAAAATCATGATTTTATGCTGAAATTTGGGGCTGTGATTTTTTTTTTTCTGAAATTTTCCTTGATTTTCAGCCAAAAAAAAAAAGATGTGATTTTGCTCGTGTGACCATGCCCTAGGCAGCCCTTCACGATCTTTGATGATTTGCTTTCGTTTTTCAGCGATACTGTGATCTTGATCCGCGACCAGGACCTCCTTTGTGTGTACAAACCCTAACCCTAACTTGTTGGCTTTGATACCAATGTTGGCAGAGATGCAAAGAAGAGAGATGAGAGAAATTGCTAGAAATACTTTCTTCACAACGAGTGAAAGCAACATTATATAAAGTTATAAAAGTTACTATTACAACAACCATATTCAATGGTACATCACCTACTGCAACTACTTGCATTACAGACTACACCTAACTACCAACAAATTAATTACACTTTATTACATTATTATACTAATAAGTAGTCCCATCTCATTTTGGTTTTTGTGGCAGTATCTTGCAAAGTGCCCCCATTCCCTACATTGTATAATGGGATGACCTTTGGAGTCATACTATATCGGGTTTCGCCCCCTCCTCTTTGATTCCTTTAGCCACTTGGAGATGCGTTCTTGTTATTCTTTGACTTTGGTGGAGTGAATTGCTCTCCTTGTGTAAAGAGTACTTAAGTACTCTTACTTTTCAAATTATAGGGACAATCTTTAATTGAGTGACCTGCAACTTGGCATAGATCACATAATAGCTTTTTACGACAATTAGTTTTGGTGTGACCTAGTTTACAATCAGCACACCAAAGTTCTTTACTGTCTTCTTTTGTGCCCTTCCATTCTTTTATCATTCTTTGCATGTCTCTCCAAAGAGCCTTTATCAATCTAGATTCATTATCACTTGAATCAAAATCCTCTTCACTTTTCTTGGAATGATTGGATGTCTTACTTTCACTCTTTGTCCATGGCCCGATTGTATGCCTCCTTATATGATAAGGGAGGAACTATCTTCATTTTCTACCAAAGTGAGGGTATCAACCCTTCAATAAACCATTGTTTCTTTATTCCATCTGCTAGTTCCCTTTCCAATTAGTTAACTCCTTGAGCTTCTTGTTACTAGCTTGAATGTTCGCTGCTTACCCTATTGGGTATTATAGATTTCCGCTAGGATCTCATCATCATCCGTCAACAATTTGAACTCTTGTTCAAATGCTTTCTTTAGTCTCTCTCACATTACTTTCTCAATGTTAGGGAGGCATGTATATTGGTCTATTGCCACTCCCATTAGTGTGGTTGAAAAATACCTTAATTAATATCTTTGGCCCATTTGCTCGGTTGTTGTGCATATGTCTTAGAGGATCTTCGGATCCATCTCCACTAAATTTTGGTAGTTTCTGCCTCTCGACACTGGGACTCGTTGGAGGGTTTACCATTGTTTGTTGTGAGTGTAGTGCCTGAAACCTTATCCTCAAAAGTTTTGGTTAGGGCATTCCTTTACTCCTTTGGCACTTTTAGACACATCTAGTTCCTTGACCCTTCTAGAGACCTCGGTAGCCCAGACCTTCAAATTCTCTTCTTCTTGCTCCAACCTTCTTTGGGTGTCTTAGGCTCAGGTTCGTCTTCGATCAACAACTCTTCGATCCCTCGGATATTTCTCTCGTATGCTTTCCAATCTTCGTTTGCCAAAAAGCTGTCAAACTTCATTTTACTCTCAGGGGATTCATTATTTCCTCCAATTGAACTTGATCTACAATATTGATGCATGCTTCTTCAGATAAGGGAAGATATCTTGCTATCTCCACCCACTCTGCCTCCATATGGTTGTTTGTAGTGGGTTGAATGTTTTGATGTTTTTGCTCTTGACTATAGTGTTGACTTACACTTCTACCTTGACTTTTGCTTTGAGTCGGTCTTTGGCTTTGAATTTGCACTAATGGAGTTCCTTCAACTCTTTGTAGTCATCTTCTTTACTCTCTGTGCTCCACCAACCTTAGAGATTGTTTGATCTCTTGGTCTTGACCACGTTGTTGTCTCCTCCCGCCTTTGTTGGGGTCTAAGGGCATCAATGTCTTAAATTGGACCTGACTTCCTTAAGGCAAAGCTGCCAAGGTTTACTCCTATATTTGATAAGACTAGTACTTGCAGTAATGGCCATAAATAACAATGCGCACTAGATAGAGTAACATAAGTATATCTTTATTCATATGAAGTTCTTACATAGAAGTAGACCAGAGATACTCAACCAAGGATTAGACTACTTTTGCTAATTGAGAAGCCCATTTAAAGTACCCAACGGTTGCCAAGTAGAACAAACCATTGACAGCTACTAACAACTAACTCCTAACAACTACCCACAAGCTAACAAGTAAATAATACATAGTTGGATACAAACAAATTAACAAAACATCACAAAGTCATTTTACACTAACTACAAATAGTATCAATTGGAGGATCCTTACTCAAGATTTCATTTGTATGTCCACATCCTTAGTTACTCCAATTATATGGTGGCAAATCTGTACTAGTTGGGGTACATAGAAGACTTTTTTCATGTTGCACACTACTTAAGCACAATGGTTGTTAATGCTCCACATTTCACATTCTGATATCTGAATATTGAGCTCCTAACATAGCTCTAAAGAGGGTTTCTTTGCAGAGCAATAGTAGGCTGACCTTTGTAAGGTGAAAGCAAACCGATGAAATGATATTGAGGAGTGAAATTATAGAAAAACATGTTTGTGAAGAACGACAAAATTGGATTGCTTTTTCCCCTTCACAACAATTCAAAGGAATATTTGGTGAATCAAGAGGCTTGGGTTTATGATCTTGACAATAATTTGAGTTCTTTGGAGAAACTCAAAGATTATTATAGTGGACCTGGAGGAAAAATGACTGAATCACAAAGAAACCATGCACTCTTTACTACAAATTGCTAAAGAATACTACTTGCAGAAATATAATCACATACCATGAAAAGATGACATAAAAGAATAAGAGAGAACAATACCTTTATTGCACTAGATGGTGTACGGTACAAAGATTTGTATAGGGAGGACCTTTCATATCAGCACTCTTGAGTCTTCCCGACATTTGACTTGCTGTTGGTAAGACCAAATGGCTCAGTCAAGACAACCGCGAACCTAACTGTTCATAGCTAAAAAGTATCCAACACACTACATAAGCTAATGATATATATATATTTTAATATGCCAATAACAATACTTAACCTGACAGAGTACATTATTCCCCCCTTTTAAACAAGTTGGAGTCTCTTTTGACACAACTCAGATACCAAATGATACAAAAGGAAATGAGGGAGGGAAGAAAGAAGACGTGCCTAGAGGATTTGTGGCTGGAAACTCCCATATTCCCTTCTTTGCTGAGAAAAATGAAAAATCTGAAATTGACAAGAAAAAATCCACCTTGTGCTGTTTTTAATAAAAAATGCCTCCAATGGATTTTTTCTCCTTTTCCAGATTTGTTGCTATCTAGATTGATTTACCAAATCTTCATTGCAGGTATTCTTCACAATAGACTTCTTCTAAATGTAATTCTTTGATATTGTCTTGTCTTGGATGAATCTTAAAATCAATTATCTCAACTGCTGCACTGATCTCAACATAGCACAAAAGAATATGAGAGAACAACAACTTTATTACATTATGTTGCACACAGTACAAAGCTTGGTATATGTAGGATCTATTGCATCAGCACCTTTCCACCAACACTTGACATGCTATTTGTAATACTGAATGTTTGTCAGTTAAGACACAAATGCCTATCCAACCATTCACAACTAAAAGTGATTATTCACTACCTAAGCTGACACGGCATTTATTTTATTTTACATTGATAACAACTGCCAAATGCCAATACTTGACATGACAAACTAAGGGCACAAAGAAGCTCATTATTTGATTATGTTAAGGATTTATCACTTAGGCATTGTGCAACAGCATTGAAGTTCATAATGATGGGCTTCCCATGTTAACTTGGCACATAATGGAGCGCTAACTAAGTCTTTGTGTACGCTAGAATAGATTCTCTATAGATAAGGCACTAGGCTTATTGAAATGAAAAGGTAAGAGATACGACAATTTTTACATGTTGAATTGATAGTGATCTGCAAGATAGGTTAGTAAGCACTCAAAACAAATAATCTCAAGATGAAAGATCGAGGTACTTGATTTGAGATTTGTTGGCGCATTGACCTTTCCCTTGTGCTAAAGTATAAATGGAATTTAATTATCTGGGTTTAAAATCAGAAAAACACAGCAAAATCTTGTAAGTTAAAAACTAAATGACAATATACTAGCTGTTAAAACAGAGAATTTTGTTTTTCTTGGGTTATTTTATGTCATAATGCATATAGATAAAAACAGATGTTATACGTTATAAAAATGATTATGAAAAATTGCATAAGACTTTTAAAAACTCTATTTTACTTTCACCAAAGAGAATTATTGTGAAAAGAACACGGCTGGCCCTCAAACAGTATGTCATTTCTTCATGAAACATGACCTAGTATTTTAGGGGTAGCCCAGTGTTTTTTAACCTAAACCCTCATTAGGGTGTAAATAAAAAAAATATTGTGGAGTAAAAGTGAACTTCTAAAAGAAATTCAAATCTATCCAAAGTAAAACTTGAAGGAAATTTAAAATACTCTAACCTAACCCTATACCCAAAATGTTCAGTCTGCCTTTGCTCTGTATTTTTTTTTTTCTCTAATTGTAAACATGAGCCAAAAAAATATATGTATAAAAAACAAAACCAATTTCTGAAAAACTTGGGAAACAACACAGTAAATGTGGCAAGTCATGATTACTCAGCATTAATCGTGGGTTTTTCTTGTGTAATGCTACTATGCAGTTTGGAGTATTATTGTTTTTCACTTTCTTGTGCTTCATCAGCCTTTAGAGCATATTGGTATGCTTCATCTACTGAATGTATCTTTACCAAAGATAGCTCATTCTTGAGTTGAAAATGCAGTCCATTAAGATACCTAACTACTGCCAATTCTTCATCTTCTTTCTAATCTGTTCTAAGTTGTCGTCTCATAACCTGCTCTATGTATTCTTACCAAGAAAAACCTTATTCTCTCAAATGTTGGAATTGTCTGGATAGCTTCTATGTTAGTGTAGGTTTTTATTTTCCTAGTTGGTTATTTAATTTCCTATTCCTAGGTTTTTCCTACACATATAATTAAGCTTGCTTAGGGTTAATTGAGTGAGTATTAGTGTGAATGGGTGCAAGGTGTTGGCATCTTCCATGGGAGTTACACTTGCCTATTTTAGGCTATTGTGGTGGACTCTTCCCATTGGTCGTATTTGCCACCTCTCCCCTCTCTCATATTCTGTTTATACTCACCTCCTAGCTTGTATTTTTCATCTTGAATGCATTTTCTAATCACTCTGTCATTCTTTGTATGTAGCTTTGAGCTCTTAATGCAATTCTGTCACATCGACATTTGTATATCTCTCAAAATTGCTGGTTTGCTTCTATTTTGCATTTCAGTTTATGTAACTTTGAATCTCTCTTATAAAGTTCCTGAGTTTTACATCTTGTTCAAGATTTCTAACATTCTATTGGTAATGAGCGTAAGATGTTTCCTTTCAGATGCCTCAATATCTTGGGACAGATTCTGATAGATCATATTATCTTTGTCATGCCTTCTACTGGCACTGTAGAAATTATTATAGCAAATTGCAGCATAAGCCTTTATTTTTTCTACTCCAAACTTCACTCTTAGTCATCTTCAATATTCTCCATTTCAATTTACCTCTTCAACTCTTGTATCCAATCTAAAAACAATTCAAAATTTATATACAATCTTAAAATTTGAAACATCTCTCCGTTGGTGATTACATGGCAAGTGCACAACTGCTGGATTTTAGGGGCATGTGGCATGACCAAAGCAAGAGTCCTTATTTAGTAAATGGAATTAATTCAGCTGAGAATTTTTGGAGCATACTGGCCTCTCATGAACTGAAGTTGTGACAAATGTATCTTCAGGTATTTAGTGATTTCTAGGGGATAGCAATTAGGAGAAGAATAAAAACAGGATTGCTGTTACTCTCTACTTTCTGGGACCAATTTTTTGTTTAGAATTGATGTTACAAATTAATTGAATTGAATGGTTTTATTGTCCTTCCAGTAGAACTCAGTCTATTGGGTAGTGTTAAACTTGAGCTTTTAGCATACTGTGCTATTTATGAATGAATGTGTGGAGATCTTAAACCTCAGCCTTCACCTTGTGAGACACAGGGTAGGCCCACAATTGCCAGAATTTAGGGGCACATGCCCAAAAAAGTTCATATTTAATATATGAAATTAATTTAGTTAGTAATTCTCAGGGCATACTGGACTCTACTGAACTGAAGTTCTGACAAGTTTATTTTGGGTAATTAGTGGTATTTAGGGGATAGGAACTGGGGGAGGAAAACAAAGTGGACTGCTGGTAGTCTGTATTTGTGGGGAACTATGTTTTGTTTAGAGTTTCTGTTAGAACTGAATTTAAGTGTGGTTTCTGATGAATTTGCTGTTTTTTCACTGGAATTCAATCTATTGGTTTGTGCTGATCTCAAGCTTTGCACATACTCTGCTATTGATGAATGAGTGCATAGAGGAATTCCCCTAATTCATGTGTGCTCAGATTTCTTTGATTCAAACTTAAAACTCAAAACTTGATAAAACTTGGTAGACCCAATTTTGACTTGGACTCAGCAACTCGGCAAATAAAAAAATAAAATTTATTAACTCGGCAAAACTCAGCATCAGGTGAGTTTTCAACATGGACTCACCAAGTACTCGCTGCAAGTTCTGGCCTGCAACTTGCCAAAACATGCACGCAAGTAACTTGGCTGCACTTGCAGGTTGCGAGTTTTAAAACTATGGTTCAAAGAAATAGCTGAATATATCATGTTTTAAATTACCTTGCTACAATTTTTTTAGCAATTGGTTAAGGTGAGCAATTGGGTCTCTTTTTAACATTTTTGTATGCACACATGGAAATTCAACCTATATTCTAGTGTTCACGCTAATAATAGTGATAGAACTTGTAATAGGCTGCCCTGATTTTTTTTTTTTTTAAAACACAAGATGACAACACTGAGTGTTATGAGCAAGGTTCTTCCACACTCTTCTGATCGCCAAGATCCCGATGTGGGCAAGGTGAGAGCATACAAGTGCTTTAGAGTCAAATTAAAAACCAACTGAAGTAACAATCTTCCACTTATTCAGTGGGCATCCACTCAATCATGGGAAGTACAAGGAAAGTAAACCAGGTGCATCCACTTATTCAGCGGGAACCTGCGAAATGAAGTACATGAAAGAAAGAAGCACATCCACTTATTCAGGGGGAAGCCATACAAAGTTTATATCAGATTATTACAATGAAGTGCCTCAGGCTGTGATACACAGGATTAGCTCCGTAAAACCCACTCACATGTATGATTTGATGATATCAATATTGCACTTGCAAATACAAATCAAACAAGAATAATAGAAAGCATTCCAAACTGAATTATACCATGTGAAGTCACTGCCGTCATGCATCAGCACTCAGAAAAAGCTTTATTGCTGCTGTACGGCGGGCATAATGGGAGGAATCAACACACTAGGCAGCATGCATAGTCACGTGAGCAATCTTCAAGACCATTTCTAACATCATCCTCAATCTTGGCGTCACTATACACCATAGATCAGCCTCATACATCAAGCGACCAGCAGACTTGAAACCTTACACCACAACAGTACCTTGTACGGACTGATATGATAGTACGACAGAGGTGAGGGAGTTTATAACAGCAAATGATACAATGAAATCTGCTCAGAAATGATGGTCGGTCATATACAAAATGATACAAACCTTCAACAAAGCAATACCATCAACCCCAAAGCTGCAACTTCAAGATTCTGCTGCTGTACGGGCAAGGACTGTACAGCCAACAGATCGTACGACCAGATATGGAGGATTCTTCACAACAGCATACTATTATATTCTGCTTCTAGAAGGGTCGCCAACACCATAACACAATCTTCCAAACCACACATAAGCATTGCAAATGGAAATAGACTCAGTAACTCCAAAAAACTCACACCAGGGACGGCATGAAGCTGTACGGCCAGCAAGGAAAAAAGCAAGAACCTCAAGGAAATCAAACTACTTCACTCCAAAATCACTCGATCAATCCAACACATCAAAACAAAACCCTTCTCAATCCAAAACTGATCAAAACACATCGAAATCGATATTCACTCTATGCAACTCCTGACAATGAAGCTGCCACTTCCAGCTAGGGTGGATATCTCACCACTGAAACTAGACTTCTTTAAGAGAGTTTTCGTTCTCAAGAAGGATGAAGAATAACAATATCTCCACAAGCATAAAGAGCAAAATGAGTTCTCAACCCCCTTATATAGGCACTTTTTAGGAGTTTGCACAATAAAATGAATTATTAAATAGGAAAATATACTTTTCCACACAAACTCCAATATTTCACCACATTAGCTCTCACTTTTATGTGCCTAGATAAAAGAATGACTTTTCCCCTTTCCAATGAGCTACATACCCTTGCACTTTATAATTATTTTCCAACTTATAAGTTTAAGTTTAAATAATTAACTGTTAGCTCATTAAAATACTTGTTTTTGCATAAAATCCCAAACTTCACCAAAAAGCCAAATAAACTGTACCAACATACTCCATAAGGTTTGGGATAAATAACGATGCCTTCCAGGTGACTTTCTAAAAATAGACAGCTCCTCCAAGAATCTTGGAGAGCTATCGGGGAAGCCGAACAAACTTCTAAAAGTTGCATAGTCATCCTGAAACATCACCGAGCTCAAATCCAACATCAGAAACCAACAAGAACAACTGAACCAAAGATCTTCATAACTGAACCAAAGATCTTCATAAAGGGGAACCCCTTACCATACCACATAGTCTATCAGGATTCCGGAAAATAGGCTATTGGGCCCACAGCTGACTAGGCTTGAAAAGGGAACATTATAGAACTAGTTGTCTATTTCTTTTGCTTGCTTTGCAAGTTTGAGTTAACATTTGGTGGAGGATAAATTTCTTTGAAGAACCTCTTAGACAATGACAAGAAATGTTTTCATACTTCCATGTTTTGGAAACATTCTCAATGGTATGGTCTTTGTCCTGCTAAATCTGGATACTTTTCTTCTTGTATTCTTTGCTAAAGAAATATAAATAGTGGTATTGCAAACAAAGACAAGAAAATAGATCCTGGAACTTCTAACTCTATAAATCAATGAACATGAACTTTTCAGTGGCAACTGAGCAAGCTGGGTCATTTTGTTTTCAGGTAGAAAGAAGAGGCTGTTAGAACTATTTGGAAGCTGGTGTGAGGAAGTGGTAGATCTACTCATAGCAACACCAGAAGACATGATTCTGCGTCGAGACATTTATGACAGGGAACCAATTTTCACTTGGAGCAAGGGGCTCGTGACACTACTCGGTGATTCTGCCCATGCTATGCAGCCTAATATGGGTCAAGGTGGCTGCATGGCAATCGAGGTATATGCTGTAATGCTTGAAATAAGATGGATAATAGATGAAAAGCTTCTGGAAAGACACTGTTTTTAGTTTTCATCAACATTTCTGATCACACTCTGTGATCCATTATCAGGATGAGAGCTAAATGATAGCAGGATTGCAGGAGTTGTCCATTATAAACTTTTTGGTTTTTATCTGTCTTTATTTGTTTACTGATAATGAATTTTACATTTAACTGCTCTGTATGCTATTTGCAACTTAAAAGTTTTGAATATTATATTGTGGACACAAGTAAACAGTTAAGAAGTCCTAACATCATACTCTGTGTTGTCATACAGGATAGCTATCAACTTGCCCTTGAAATTGAGAAAGCTTACAAAGCAAGCCAAGAGACTGGAAAATCTGTTGACATAACTTCTGTACTGAAAACGTGTGTACTTGCACGCCAGTTAATAGCTACAAATAAAACGAGCATAGCTTCTAACAATCTTCAAATACACAGAGTTACATAGCCAACAAAAATTAAATAATATGCCAGTTGCACTCAGATTTATCACATGTAGAGTACCTTACAATTATAATGTTCTTTGCACTCAGATATGAAAGAGAACGGGTATTACGTGCTGGTGCAATACATGGAATGGCAAGGATGGCAGCAATAATGGCATCTACTTACAAGCCTTACTTGGGTGTCGGACTTGGACCTCTATCGGTAGCATTTCTATATATTTTGCCTTCAAATTTGTTTTCCTAGTTTAACACATTGATTCAAGAGTGTTAAACATGATTATTGGGACCCTTCTTGTTATATAACAAAAAGTAAAATGGCACTTTGGTTTTCAGTCACATTTAGCTCTAGGATAGTTGTAACTAGTATACTTGTTTCTTTGTTTCTGATCATCATACACAATTGCTTTGCAGTTATTAACAAAGCTGCGAATACCACATCCAGGTAGAGTTGGTGGAAGAGTTATCCTCCAAACATTTATGCCCATTATGCTGAGCTGGGTGCTAGGAGGCAACAGGTATGATTACATTTCAGGTCTTTTCCATGCTCCATGGAATTTGCATGGGATACTGCTCTGTTTTGACTGCTAAAGAAAGATCAGCTTAATTCACTTGCCTGCTTCATTGCACTAAGAGAACTAATGTAATAATGAATTGCCATTAGAAATCAGTGACATATTATTAGAGAGCTTGGCAATGTACATTTCACAGCTTTCAGGGATAACTCAAAGGTTGCTACATCCATCACATAAACATGCTCTTTGAAGAACCTTTGACGCTTGAAAAGTGGCTATGTTTCTAGAAATGACTTAGGAGCAATGGAGTATGAGACCAAAGGCTGCTGGAGAAACTTATAGGAGATTGTATCTGAAGTAAAGTACATGTCAGTAGTTAGAAAAATAGATCAGTTGGTAGATTCATAAAAGGTTGAATAAGGTTTTTTTATGGGACATCTAGGATTAAGTTGTCGAAGACGTAATCATTGAATCCCAATGCATTGTTATTATAATCTTCAAATCCTAATGCATTGGCTTATGTCACGGGGGAATAGTAGGGATGGAACTGTATGTAAATATAAGTGCTACAATTTTAAAACATTGATGAAATATTAGTGCTACAGTTTTAAAACATTTCAACTTTTGCTCATCTGTCACAGAATTTTGTGTGTTTGTTTTAAGTCTTGGTGATTGAAAGTCTATTAAATCCTTATTCAAACTGCTTGCGGGCATGCAACTCACTACTTGAATGACGTTCCTTTCTTGTAACTGCATGTTTTACTTTTTAATGCAGCTCAAAGCTAGAAGGGTGGACACCGAGTTGCAGACTTTCTGATAAAGTAAGTTGTTGGCAGGCTGCTTCTGCATTGCTTTTAAAATGTCGACTGAAATATCTGCATTCAATTGTATAAAATGTTTTTGCATGTAATATTTGAGTTCTCTTCATTCGGTGAGCTTGGCACTACTACTAGCATCAATTGCTCCAATCCTCACACATCTTTCTTGTTTTGGTTTCAAGGCAAGCAGTGAACTACAGCGATGGTTTATAGATGATGATGCAATGGAACGTGCTATTGATGCAGAGTACGTCTCCTTAATTTGTTAGATAATGTAATGTGATTATAAGGCATACATGCAAGTTGATACTTTTGAGTTAAATCATTTTTATTATACCTTTTTTCTACTGACTTGGTGGGTTCAACTATTCTAGCTGGTGTCTTGTACATGCAGACGACAAAATGCCTTCTCGTATATCTAGTGCTTCTGAAGCTATCCGATTGAGCAGAGATGAGGATAGGCCTACTTTCATTGGGTATGCCCAAACTCTATTCTGGAAACTAAGTGAAAAAAAAAATTGAACGACAAGTATTTTATCAAAATGAATTTTAGAGGAAATGTCACAAGTTGTCTAGTTTTCTAAATAAATAAATTGGAGTTATGTTTCTCTGGTCAGGAGCACTCTGTGTACACAGTCAGAAGGTGTGCCAACGGTACTACCATATCCACAGGTCAGTTCATGATGCACTGCTCTGAGTTAACCAAATCCTTCAAAACCAGCAAAATAGTTAGAAAAAGAAGTTTTGCGCAAAGCACAACTGCATAGTACATGCTTTTTTTGTTTGTATTTTCTTTTTAATCAGTGTTTTGCTTCTTGTTTAAGTTCTAGATAGCAATGTTATTTCATTGTCAATACTGTTAATTCTATTTTTTTTATCATGTTCACTAAATGGTTCATTATCATTAACTAAATGGATGTTTCACAGCACAATGTTAGTACCAGGTGCTTCCCGGTATTATTTTTGCACAGCAGCCTTTCATCAACTGAGATATAATGTTATGATTCGCTGATTAGTTAGTTGATGGACTGAACAGGTTTCTGAAAGACATGCATGCATTACATGCAAAGAAAATGCATTTTTCCTGACTGATTTAGGCAGTGAACATGGCACCTGGATCACTGAGTAAGTTTGAAACATAGATGATACTAGATATACATAGATGATACTAGATAGCATGCCTAATTGAGGTAGACTATTTTCACACTCTGGCATACTCTAACTGTTATTATTATGTTTCAGTGAGGAGGGTAGGAGATACCGTGTTCCTCCAAAATTGCCTGTCAGGATACACCCTGGTAATGTAATAGAGTTTGGAAGAGACAAGCAGGTACTTATTGTTTCCTTGCTTAAACCAGCTTCCTATGATTTAGATTCCTTTAAGGATGGATTGAATTTTGCTGTTGTCCTTAATTGTGCAGGCTGTATTAAGAGTGAAGCTATACAAAACCTTACCCGAGGAGAAGTCTATCAAACAAAATATGCCAGTTATGGGTGCCGTACAGGATATGATTAGCGCAGAGTATTCAAATGTATAGTTACGAAAGCCAAGAATCCTTGATTGAATATAAATTATTGTGCGGAATATTAAGTTGTATAGGCACCACCTATTTAAACATTGAAAAACATTATTGTTGCACAGGAGCTTAGTTGACGACTGAGGAAGAATGTTTGGGTCAAATATATAGAATGAAAGTTGTTGCTTCAAGCATTGTGTATATATACTGGACGAAATCAAGATATTTGTATGTAATTTAATTATGTGATAAGTAATATTCACATGTTTCACTAACTGAATTTACATCTGCAGGGAATGACTTTAAAGTTGACCTTGTTGGGTGGTGAAGCCCAACCGTTACTTTACTCTGCCACCGTTCCATTTTTATGATTCCTTTACTATTTTAGGTTGGGCGTTGGTTGAGTGGTGCCAGAATAATAATTACAATAAACTGCTGAAGGTGTATAAAAATATGGTGCTGTGTATTGTAAGAGATGAGAGAAATACTGAATAAGATATTCCCTGCTTGAGAGTGGATGTAGGCAATTGCCGAACCACTGTAAAATCGTGTCTTTTATTTTGTTATTTATTTCTGTGTTTTATTATGTTTCATTGCTCGTTTTATAATCAACAATTGGTATCAGAGCTCTGGTTAGAAGCTCAGCCAAGAAGCTCATTTGTGAAGCTTGTTCGAAAACTTGGTGGAGAAACTTGGTGAAGCAGCTTGAGACATGGAAGAATTTTTCAGAGCTATGGATGAAGCAGATATGGAAGAGAGTCCCAACTGGGATGATTGGGTTCAAGCTGTCATGTCTTGGTCGTGTGGCTCTCAACTGAGTCATGATGAAGTGGGAGCTATTCATCAGATGTTTTTGGATGAATTAATTGATAAAGCTGATTTTATTATTGAGGAGTTTCTTGGCATGATGGAATCTGGGAGTGACATGGAGCAGATGCACGAAATAAAAGGTGTTGTGGCTCAGCCTGAAATGAATAAAAAGGTTAGATTTGATGATACTCCTGTCTATTTGGATGCTGCAGATGTCGTGGGGAACGACAGGCCCATTGATGGTGAGCTTGTGGCACCAAAAAGAGGAGATTTTGTTGGGGAACCAAAAATAGACGACGGTCCAACAGAGGAGGCCGCTGCTGAGGCATTGAACACAGAAGACAATGTTGCCGCAGCTAAGGATGATCGCGCTGTGGCACCAAAGAGAGTAGATGATGGCACAGATGAAGCCCAAGTGGACGATTCTTCGGAGCAAGGTTCTAGCGATTCATGGGTCGGTCATTCCAATGTCTCTGACTCAGAATGCCCCACTTACATTAGGGTTTTTGACGGTCCTGTTAGAGTTTGCCCTGCAAATGAGGGTTTTGTGGTAACCGACTGGGCGTCGCAGATTTCTGTTCTTTCCCACCCCTCCACAGGCGTGTTTGTTTCTCACTGCGGGTGGAACTCCATCTTGGAGAGCATTTGGTGCGGGGTTCCCATGGTGGCCTGGCCCATTCAGGCGGAACAGAAGATGAACAGTCTGTTGCTCGTGAAGCAGGTTAGAGTGGCGATTGAGGTGAAGATGGAAGCGGATGGATTTGTGCCGAGAGAGGAAGTGGAGTGGGCGCATTTAGAAGACGACCCAGATTTGTCCACGGTGTTCACGCAGCTGAATAAGACAGAAGGAAATGCCGCATCAATGAGCATTAATCAGGATGGTAATAGTGATACTAATTGCAATCATTATTTTGGTGGAGGTCGTGATGGTGGGGCTTTCTACCAAAGTGGAGAGGAAGGATTCTTTGCCAAGAGGATGGAGAATTTGAAGATGTTTTTGACTCTGATTTAATTTGGAGAAAACTCATTCGGAGTGTGCTGGAACAGAGTCTGGTAAAATTAAAATCTTCTCAAGGTCTGGTTGTGACCTAAGATTCAAAATGGAAGCGCAGGGAATGTTGCGGTGCATGGCTGTGGTTGGCCTTCACGGGGGCGATTGTTGGGTGGTGAAGCCCAACCGTTACTTTACTCTGCCACCGTTCCATTTTTATGATTCCTTTACTATTCTAGGTTGGGCGTTGGTTGAGTGGTCCCAGAATAATAATTACAATAAACTGCTGAAGGTGTATAAAAATATGGTGCTGTGTATTGTAAGAGATGAGAGAAATACTGAATAAGATATTCCCTGCTTGAGAGTGGATGTAGGCAATTGCCGAACCACTGTAAAATCGTGTCTTTTATTTTGTTCTTTATTTCTGTGTTTTATTATGTTTCATTGCTCGTTTTATAATCAACAGACCTAATAAGAGTATCACAATGCTTAAGGTCCTTGCAATTTACTGTTCAGCAAGACAGATCATTTTCTTCTGCTTGTGTTCTCTTGAAATCATAGGCCATGCTTGCAAGAAGCAAACCTATATTATAATTAAATTTAAGAATTATTACGAAGTGTGTTTTTCTATATAGTCAGTTATATTCATTTTTAAATAATTGTTAAGGGCTTTCACCCTAAAACTTGTTATGGATTGGCAAAGCTTTTACCGTACGTGATGCCTGTATAAGCTTCAGTTGTCTCACAGTTATATATATAGAGAGAGAGAGAGCGGTGTACTATAAGTATGCTGAACAATTTCCACGAGCAGTCATTTTTCCAGTGGTCTTTCTTTGGTAATAATTGTAAGGTAAGGGACCAACAAAACAAACAAGCACCTCTAAACAACGTGAATACTCAATAGAAGAAAGACATTAACACATCAATCTAGAGACTTTCACCTCAAATATTGATTCATAAAGTTGAATTGATTTCTAATTTTTTTTTTAAACATTAGTGACCAATTGTAACCGTCTCTTTTCAAATCAGAGGATTTATATTCCAGTGGTAGAACATGTGGCCATTGCCATACCTACACAGTCCCACTTTTAGAATCTATTGCATGGCTTCCGTTACTCACATGAGCCCTTGGAATACACTATTTGTGTGCCTCGTCTAAACCTTTTGTTCCTCTTAGATTACAATAATATAGATATGGGATTACTTAAGGGAGCAAGCAATGAGCTCTATCTTATTGTAAAGGAAAATAACCTTTCTCTAAGCTTAATTTGGGCTAATCAAATTAAATGTATATAACTCGCCACAAATTAATCTAGATTAATAGATGACAGTTGTGGGAGTGATTGATTCAGAATTAAATGCGATGGATAGGAAAATTAAATGTGATGGATAGATGTACTTAGCTTTAGACTTGAAGCAGGATAATTCTGATATGGTATTGAAATATGATTACTTAAGAACTGAAAATTGATCCTATCTGTCTATATCTTGCCTTGGATTTGGAACAGCCTGTGTACGTTGTGTGGGGTTGAGCCTGTGGGTCTAGGACACTTCCGCGAGTGCGGATATGGTCTCTGTCTGCAGATTTGATTTGGTACATTCATGTTTTTTTGTTTTGCCTGATTTGCTGCTCTTTGCTTTGCTTTGAGGACTAGTGGTGTTGAAGAATATCTTTAGAGGGCTGCCAGATCACTAGGGTACATGTTCCCCTAGGTCAACCCTGGAAAAAGATTGGCTTTTTGGTCATGCTAGGGATCAAAGACAACAGGTAATTGTGTAGATGTCCTAGGATGATGTGATGTGGATTTAAATTCTTTTTAGATGCTGTAATGTCCCCTTTTAGGAAGAACAAAATTTATTAATCCTGCACTCAATTTTACTTCTTGTATGATCGATTGCTCTTAGTAATGCTTGTTGATATAATACCTTGTGCTGATCTAATACTTGTATTTAATGGAAGAGCAATCTGTTGTCTGGTGATTTATATTACTATATGATCTTTTTTACTTCACACTTCCTTTTTATATCTTCAATGCTGTATGGCTGCAACTATTGCCAAGAGAGGCAACACTTCATAATGAGAATTATTCCCTTTTAATATATTTCTTTTCTTTAACTCAAACCATATATATTATATCTCAAATATATCTGATGTTCTTATAAGGCTGCTAGTGTACATAAGTATCTCTAAAATGGTATATTACAACTCAAAATATATTATTCCTTATATATTGTAGATTTAAATATGTCATGAATATATTTACCATTTCTAAAAATTCTATATTATATCCTTCTTGTTGTTATATTTATAAATCAGAATTATATTCCTTGTGTATTCTTTTCTATTTTCCTTACCCTCTCCAGATATATATATTTCTCATTCTTTTTTTTTCTGCCCTTTATGTTATCTTCTTCCCATCTTTATACCCTCCTTTAATGAAGGGATGTGTCTTATAGAAAATAACCTTTAATTAATATGCACCTCTTTTATTTACTAATAATCTAACTTGCTTCCTCTAACATAATTGTTGCATTTATCTTTGTTTTAATAAACTTTGTCTTTTAATAAACTTGGTCTATCTTTATTGATATCTTCCAAGGATATTAGTTAATATTAATTTTATATATATTTATAATATTATATTTATAATGATCATACTTTATACTAATATTTGATTTAATATTTACATTGATAATTATAATTATTATATAATAATAATATTAATATTTATATTTATATTCATTATATTATAAATGATTATAATAATATTTCTTATTTATATTTATATATTATAAGACATTTGCCTTATATATATTATATGATAATTATATTATAATAACATTTATTTATATTTATATTAATATTAATATACATATTTATATTTATATAATATATATCATATATAATATTATAATTGTCTTTATATTTATTATATATAAGTACAATAAATATATTATAATATTACTTAATAATATTATATATGTTTATTAAGTATTATTATATACATAATTATCGTCCAATTTGATGATGACAAATAATGTCTTAATGTTGGGACATGACAGATGCTTGAGTTGAAGTGTGCCTAGCTTGCTTGCTCCTTTAATGTGAAGATGATTGAGAATGCTTGTGCATGATAAATGATTACAATTGAATGTCTTTAAATACAAGGGCAACAATGATTTGTGCAAATGTGTGTTTAGTTGGCTCACAGTGGCTAGTGAAATGGTTGGGAGTCTGTCAAATTTAAATTTGAATTTTGGAAACTTGAGGGTCAGATTTGTGGTCATGGGAATGACCTAGGATAATGAAGCAGTAAAAGCCTAAGCATGGAATGAATGTCTAGATATTTGGGGTGCAATAAATGTGGAATGTATGGGAAAATGTGTAAGAATGGGTAAGGTATGGTTAGAATGTGGCAAATAGTGTAAATGAGATAGGTGAGGGCCAGGGGAATGAGCCTAACTTCTCACAAGTTTGTGCCATTTATCGATATGTAATTGCATTAAGACACATTTATTAATATGTAATTGCATTAAGACATTCTTTCAAAACGGGAACAAAACTAAATTTATCAATATGTAATTGCATTAAGACATTCTTACAAAATGGGCACAAAACTAAATGGGAATGGCCATGGGTATGCAAATTTCACCATTATACTTTGCCCCTATTTTGAGGTGCATGTGAATCTTAGAATAATCATTATCTTAAAGTATGTAGCACTCACAAACATGCTAACACTTAGACATAAAAGGATATTTGAAAACATATAAAATAATGGACCTTATTGAATGTTATCGTGTATATCCATCTTTCAGTATGTGTGCTCCATGGGAACTTAGCTTAGTAGTTGTGGGATGACAAGGCATATTGGGTGTTGGCATGTCATGTGGTAATTATTTGTTTGATTATGATGATGAGTCTCTGTGTGGGCACCTATAACTATCTAAAAGCTCGATCATGGTAATGTTAGTGAGAAAATATCCCCCTTTACAATAATAGGATAAACATAGGAAAATAGTTGGGGGGTGATGCTTCCACTCAAAAGTGGTAGCTCTAAAAGCAATGCAACTGTAGATGATGTGGGGGAAGGTATGATGCCCCCAATGTAATGATGCATCAATAGGAGCTCAAAATGGGGAATGCATGATGCCCTTGATGTAAGGATATGCCAATAAAAGCTCAATGTAGAATGGGGAGGGCATGATGTCCCCATAGTGAATAAAACTGTAAGTGTGATAAGGCATTGGAGGCTCAACATGTATGCTCTAAAAGTGTGGAGTGGCAATGTAGGATCATAGCAAGTAATCAATGGCCATAGGATAAAAGATAAGCATCATAGGTATGTGTTCTAGGTACGTTAAATGTCAAAGGCATGATAATATATGTGGACAAGCATGAGGATCATAAGTGAAACTTCACAATAAGCATAGATATGTATAACACAAGATTAACAAAGAAAAATGAGAAACCAAAGTGGTAAGTGAATATCATCAATCAAAAGACAAAGCAAGCATAAGGATGCACAATGTGAAGTAGGTAAAAGAGCAACTAGAGTGCAAATCACAAGCAAAGGCAAGTGTAAACAAAGCATATAAAATAAGTAAGATGTAAACAAGCAAAGGTGCAAAGGTATGAAGCAAGGAAAATGGAAAGAAGCAAAAAGACCCCTAAGTAGGGGTAAGTAAACATGTAAGCAAATATAGGAGGTGAATGAGCACATGACACTAAATGAACAAGTCATAAAAAAACCAAAATGCAAAGGCAAAAGATAGAAAGGAAATTTAAGCTATAGGCATATAGGTATGTATGCTATGATGATGCTTGTTTATGATTGAACACAAGATAAAAGATAACCATCATAGGTATGTGGTCTAGTGTAAGATCCCTAATCAGTTTTGCCTTAAATTTTTGATTTTTATCTTTTCAAGCCCTAGGCCTAAAATCTGATTTTTTTGTTTCTGAATTGTAAATGGTTTTGGACAGCGAATATATGTATGCCAATTGCTCAAATATACATGCCATTCATGAACATTTGTGAAGATAACATCAACCATATATTTTACCACATAATATGACCATTCTAATGCAAACAAAATGACAAAGTTTTGATTTCTTATTATGATTAACTGCTGCTATAAATTAGTTTACTCAGAATTGAAATTACATCAAGTTTCAAGGCTCAAACATGCCCAACCATAACTCAGATCTCTGATGTTACAAAATCAGACCTTTACATTGATAAACAAAGGTGTCTACATACCAAAATGATGGAGAATGGTGTTTTCACTTCAAACCCTAGATGGGTGAACTGGTTTGGCACTTGATCATACACCCATGAGACTCAAAATGATCCACGAATCCTCCTCAAATCCTCCAAGATAGGTGGCGCTCCCTTGTAGATGGAAACTGGCATGAAAATGGATGGGCGACAACTAGGGTTTGCCTTCAAATGCTTCACAATCATGAAATCGCCTCCCTTGGAGATGGATCTCACCCTAGGGTAAAACCCTAGCAATAATCTTCAATCAAATCCTTCAAAAGATGGCGCTCCAATCTGATATAAATTTTGAATATAATCTCTCAATCTTCAAAATGGTATTTGGCCATAAATCTCACAATTTTGGCCCTAGGTCTTCTCCTCTCCAATGAAATAGAAATGTCTTTTAAGCTCAATCCTCTCCTCCGAATCACCAATGAAGTGCAAATGTGAACTCCGTATGAATCCACCTCAAGATGGAATTGGGTTTTTCGTCCAATCCACCAATATTCCTAAGGGGTTTCGTCCTTGGAATAAGTTGAACCAAAGTTGCAGCCACAAGAGAAAATCTCCAATGAAACTGACAAGATATAAATGATGCAAATGAATTGCTTTTTACTTTCTTTTATAGCCACCAAATGAACCTCCTCTTGGCCAACATCCTTTTTGGCCAACCTCCCTTTTAGCAATTCACTTTATTTTATTTTATTTTTTTTTCTCTATCAACTGACTCACTTTTATAATAAAGTCATTTTATAGGTCCAGCTTAATTAATTAAATATAAATAATCCAAAAGTGACTTAGGATTACTTAGTATTTAATTAATTAGATTATTCCCTTGCAACTAGCGTACAAGAATAAAATAGGCTAGCCGACTCCGTTGGGTGATCACTCGGAAAAAGGGGACATTACATCTAGGTATGGTAAATGTCATAGGCATGATAATATATGTGGACAAGCATGCAGATCATAAGTAAAACATCATGGTAAGCATAGAAATGTATAACAAGAGATAACAAGGAAACATGAGAAACCAAAGTGGTACGTTAATACCATAAAAAGATAAAGCAAGCATAAGGCTATACTATGTGAAGTAGGTAAAAGAGCAACTAAAGTGAAAATCATAGGCTGTGGCAAGGGTAAACAAAGCATATAAAATAAGGAAGATGTAAACACGCAAAGGTGCAAATGTATGAAGCAAGGAAAATGGAAAGTAGGAAGAAATAAAAATAAACAAAAATAGAAGGTGAAATGAGCATGTGACACACAATGAACAAGTCATAAAAAAACAAAAATATGAAGGCAAAAGATAGGAAGGAAATCTAAGTTTTAGGTATAGGTATATAGATATATATGCTATGATGATGCTTGTTTATCATGGACAAACTTTGGAGGCTCAACCTTTTCCCCTAAAGACTCATCATTTGACAAATCATCCTCCCAATAGAAGTCATCAAATATGTCTTCATGGATTTGTTTTTGTTTCTCTTGACTTGCTTTTTCTATGTCATGTCTCTTCTTTATATTCCTTAATGCTTGGTACAAACACATGGTCCACAGGTGTAGCATTAGATATCTCCTTTCTTAAACATATTTCTTGTTTCTTGAATTGTGGTTGTAGCGTAATGAGGTATTTGATGCACCACAACTTCTGGCTCTAGCTTCTAACTATTCTTTTGTACATGAAATTCTAGTAAATCTGTCGCTTTTTCTTTTGTTTCATTCTTTTGTTCGTTCTTTGTATCATCCTTTTTTAATTTTGGCACATGTTTTTGAACATGAGGCTCTTCTATTTTTGGAGGATAAGCTTGTCATTTCAATCTCTTCTGAGTTTTTTCCAACTCATCCAAGTGTATCTTGTATAAATTGCGTATGATATCCTTCCTCTCATAAGGCACATCGTTTGGTGTCTTAACAAATGTGTCTAATGTGAAGTTGCTAGTGTTGGATATCGACTTGTAATGACCCCTTTCAAATTTGATGGCTTTTCCTTTGTGTAGAAATTTGACACATTGATGTAGAACGAAAGGTAGTACTTTACATTATTTGATCCATGGTCTCCCAAGTATGACACCAAATCTATTGGAGGATGGTATCATGACATAAAACTAGTAGTTCTTTAGGTCCAACTTTCAATTATGAAATGATATGTCCCAATGTATTGATCAAGATTCCATTAGTCATCTTCAATGAAATCCCAGAATGTGAGTACTGACAGTGTTTAATATGGCTAGTAAATAAAAGCTCTTTAATGCAAATATTATATTGGCATGCTAGATCAACGAGAAATTGATTATGTGATGTGCATTTTAAACTATGGAAGATCTCCTGATCATAAAATGTAATCAATAAAGTAGTAGGAGAGGAAGTTGTAGGAATAGTTTTAATAGCTCTCACAAAAGTGTGCTCATGCAATATATCCTCATGCTAAACATCATCCCTATGTGTATCATCATATATTTGTATGGTGCAGAAGGGTATTTGTACAATTTCCAATTGACTATTTGCAAGTGCTATAAAAGGATTTCCATTATCATTGATACCTTCAACTCTGATAATGTTATCATCAATAAGGTCTTGTACCTTATTTTAAAGACCCATGCATGATTGTGTTTAGCGACCCTAGTAACTCTGTGGTAGTTGTAATATGCTTGGTCATTATATGTCTTAGGAAGTGGTTTGTTTGGATCCAATGGACGAACTAGAGGGTGTGTAATCAGGTTAGCACTTACAAGCTTTAAAGATCATCATCCATGGTTTCTTGAAGCTTAGTGAACTTCCTAGGTGCCTTTGGTCTAAATGAAGCAAAGGTAGAAATAGTGGCAACTTAATGAACATTTTCCTTTATGTCATTACCATTTGGGAAGTTGTTTGACTTTTAATACTTTGAGGGTTATGATGGGGTTGAAGCATAAAGCTCTATCCCACGTGTGGGACATCTTGATTTTTGCCTAAAATTATGTATTTTTTAGAAAATTGCATGATTTAAGCCTAGATGAGTTCCATGTAAGGGAGTTTAATTGAAGGAGATTTGATCAAAGCCCCTTACATCAAACCCCCTTGGATAGACCCCTAGGCTTAAGTCAAACCCTTAGCAAAGTCTGCTCTGTGCTTATCAAAATGATGGTGAAAAACAATTTTGCTTCACCTTTTAGGAGATCAAACAAAGTCATTTGAAAATACCATTTTGCAAATGTATAGATTGTAAGATTTATAAAAAATGTAATATATGTTATCCTCATTTTTAACCTGGACAGTTTTAAAAATTTTCACTCATTAAAATGACATGTGCCATTGAGTCATTGCCCTTAATGTTATATCAAGTTTCTTGAGTCACATGTTATCCTCAAAATTGAACTTCCCATTTTGAGTCAATTTTTGCTCCATTTTCATTTTAACACTTTGTTTGAAAGTTTGTTTTTAAGTAAGTTTCTTGAAAGATCCTATTGATCGATTGAATGGTTCCAGGAACCAAGTTGAAAACCGACTAGATAATGTAAATAAGCTTGGAACATTTGGTTCGGCCATTGGAAGAGTTCCGTGAAGCTCATTGTTCACTGAGGAGGAGGATATGTCAACAAAGATGTTTAGAGCAATCCATTGGTTCCGACGAAGGTAATTTGTCGACATTTTTGAGGGTTGTCGGAATGGAAGTAGGGATCGGTCCCGAAGTTAGTTTTTGGCATGGCAGTGGTTCCTGGCACAGTGGCTATGTCCGACAAGTCCTGAAGTGCCAATTTAATTGTTTAAAGCTTTAAAATTAAAATGTTTGCCATTTCTGACAGGTTTTGCACGACCCGACAGAATCCAAATTCCCCTAAAAATGGCTTGAAATGTATTGGAGTCCATAAAAAGGATTATACAGGGGTTTGAAGGGTTCTTAATTGAGCGAAAGCAACTGACTCTTGCACAATCCGCGCCTTCTTCACAGCTTACACCCAACTAGAGTCTATGCACCTGCTTGTGAATTGCACCTAAAGCGCTACTCTTCATCCACATGTAGAAACTATCAGGTATTTGCTCACCCTATGGTCTCCACAGATAACTAGGGCATTGAGTTTAAAATCCTCAATTTTAGTTTTTCTCCTGAGTATTTGTTAGCATGAATAGTTTTTAAGTCAAAGTCCCTGTTCCTTTTATGAGTTCTATGCAAAATCATTTCTATTCAGTCAAACACAGACTTCCCCCCTGAGTTGCAAAAATCAACTTGAATTCCTTGTTCAAGTGGCCTTCCTGATTATTAAACTAGCAAACATGAAGTACAAATACTAGGGGTATGAACAAATGTCTGTCCTTGAAACTAATCTCCCAGAAGTTGGTGATTCTGAATTACAACTTCTGAATTAGGACATGTGAACATGAATGATTTCTGGGAAAGAATGCAAAACAATAAGAGGACCACCCCAATTGCCCAAAGAACTTTTGAGAGTGGATTAGTCCATGCTGCAAATCTCACTATAATGTATTGACCTAGTACTAGCCTGTGCTGAGTACTACATTCAGAAAAGTAGGGAGATAAAAATAATTGAAGATAAATTAGTTACCAAACTAGATGGACCATCTCTAAGCATCACTATGAGGCTCGTGCAAAGGGATGAGTATGTGGAGATAACTAAAGAGATTGGAGAAATGCATGTTATGAAAATAATAAAGATGAATGTCGAGAAATGTTGGCAGAGTGTTGGTTAAGGGAGAAGAAAAAAGGACAATCAAAATTGCACAGGAATCTATATACATCTAATTTATGTGAAGATCTATCAGATATTATTACTCTTCTGGACATAATAATCGGCCACGGTGAAACAAAAACAATTTATTAATTGGGGAGAAATAATAAGCGACAATATTCATGATCAATTGGTTAATGTTGAAAGGACTTAATGTTTCTATGTCTTCATATTTGTTCTATGCTATTGCAAGCTTGAAAATATGGACAAGTGGTCATAATACCAAGGGAGTTTAATGTTGAAAGGACTTAATGTTTCTATGTCTTCATATTTGTTCTATGCTATTGCAAGCTTGAAAATATGGACGAGTGGTCATAATACCAAGGGAGTATTCAATGAGACAACACAAATTAACGAATATTATCCTAATTGGAAGAAAGCAATAGAAACTTTAGGAGAATAAATGATGCTTTTACCATGTTGATAACAAGAGAGCTGAACGGGAGTTTGGCCATGAGGATATCTCCAAAAGTAGCTACTTTAATCACAAAATATGGTAGTTATTTCATTCAATTTTCGAGATTCACATATATTTGAATTAGCGGCTTTCATGGTGTTTCTTATAAGCTTCTTTGATTTGCTAGTGATAAGATGGTGTTAATTAAAGTATACAGACAAGTAGGAAAAAAAGAAGATAATTGTGATTCCAGTCCCAATAGGTCTTAATTACTAGTGTAAATTATACGTTGATGCACAAAATCTAGAGAGGTCTCTAGCCAAATAGACAATGCATTTTCATGGTAAAAGGTTTCCTTTCGGTAGCAAGACTTATATCTCAAGTTTGGACCTAAATATTATCATATTTCACATATGGAATATTATTGGGAAGATTGTAAAGATGATTTTGAACTAAAAAAAAGAGATTGGATGAGAATGACATTGAGTCAATTGAAATCATATAACTTAGAATGGGTGACTTCGAGTATTGAGGATGATAAAAGTGATTTAATTGATCTTGTTTTTAAGCAAGCAATTCAAGTGCAACCTATATCACTAATTAATTGGGTCAATAAGGAAATTACAAGTCTCGAGGAGAGAACCATATTTGTGTTACAAAGATCAAAAGCTTGGTTCGCAAAGAAAGTTATTGAATATACTACTAGTAAGAGCTCCACCAAAGGTGAGTCATTGAAAAGATCAAAGCATGCATATGTCTCTTCATCCCCACAATTCACTTTAATTGTCAGATCTTGGTTTATGTGCCTTGCTAAAACACTTATGTGTGTCTTCTTGGTTAATGATTTTGAAGTGTTTGCGTGTGTTGATGCAAATATTTGAATGAATTTTATGTCGATGATTGTACATTTTTAACTTGTTAATGTTTTGTGGCTATCTAGATCCGTTCATTTAGGCATAGTATGGGATTATTGGTTTATTTCATATATATATATATATATATTAGGTGATTACTTTTATATATACATTCATATTTTTATTTCATAAAGATTATCTTATTATAACTATTATTGTTTTATTTCTTTTATTGTTTTTATTTAGAATATTTCTATGTAGAATTTAAATCATTTATTAATTATTGCAATTATTGTTTATATTATTTTGGTTAAGTTAGTTCAACCTTTACACTAGTATACATAACTTGAGGAAAAACTAACCTAGTTAGCGGTGGAGATGATGAAGATCCAAACAAAAATCAAGCTCCAAAGAACACTTGTGGTGATGATTCTTTCCTAAAAGGAAGTTAAACAAAAGAAGACCCCAAAATCCAATAATGCAGGTAGTTGTATATGCTACATCCTTGGATGCTAACCCTTCTATTTTAATTGATAATACCACATAGCAATTTATTGCCTTAGGTCCTAATTCTCTCCAAAGATCTTTAGGATTGGTTATTCCCCACATATCTACTCCTTCACGTCCCCCACAATAGGTGCCATTAGCTCCCACTTGTGTATTACCTTCCATTCCATCCCCTACAAGATCACCCTCCCCACATTCAGTGTTGACTCCACCATCCATTACATCCTCCCCTACTCCACCTTCTCCCCCACACATTCTCACTTCATCTCCGAAATAAGTTGTTATCATGGGAGATTCCAGTATTGCTACTCAACAAGTTCTCTCTCTTGCTTCTATAACTACTACGAGCCTGATTCACAAATTGTTGTTTCTAGTTCACCTTCTCCTTGGATCCAATAGATGGTGGCTAAGAAGAGGAAAATCACTAAGGTGATAACCTTTGGTTTTGACGTACTACTTCAAGGTTAATGATTGATTCTTTTGCAGTGACACAATATGAGGAAATTGCTAAACTCACTGCTAACAAAATGAAGAAGATATGGCATTAACTGATTATGATGCTACTCGAGTAGATCTTGGTCCATCTACACACAAGGGTGATTTCCAACATTTCGAAGTGTCGTCTACCAAGTTAGTTCAAAGAACGAAGGAAGAAAAATAGACTAGAGAGCAACTTGAGGAACATGTTCGTACGTTGACTGCTTACATCAGATCAAGTGTGGATATAGATAAACAACCTTTAGATGCAACTCCTCGCTTTGATCATAATAGTTTCCTTTGGCAGTGATATAAATAAAGACACCATTGTTAAGATTAGCAAGTATTAGAGTTAAGGAAAAGTCACTAAGACTTGGGTGGTACAAGTTGTTCTTCATTGCCTCAAATTCATCAAAGAGGCAAGGAAAATTTATCTCATGATTGACGCTGATAAAAAGGAAATTGATGATGAGATACAATCAGCTAAGAAAGAAGAATCATTATGGAAAAACATAACAAGTGAGCTTCAAGAAATGACATCAACAGTTGGAAACCTACTTGTGTTTAAGCAAATTTTTGCTAAAGCAGAAGAAAATCTTTCACAAATTTGGTTGAATAGTGTCGAGCGGAAATTGTCAATTCTTAAAGAATCTCTTAAGGAATATAAAAATTTCAACAAAATATGTGATGAAATCAAATCTAATATCCGAGTTGATTTTTGGTCAATTTACTTTGAATTATTGAAAGAGAATGAGGTTGAACTTCTAGATTCTGTTGAAATCAACACGAATTTCCAGAAAATGATTGTGGAGGAATTGTTCAATAACAATGTTTTCGATCATGAGGCTATGAAGAAGCTAAATGATATTGCCTTTGCACTTGTTGAATGTCATAGGGATCTTTCTAAGTTCCTCAAATAAAGTGAGGAAACAAATGATTCATTAAGGACACGGAGGATTCATCTAGCGAATGTTATCGTTCCCAAGCGCAAAGTAATGGCTCCAACCATTTGTCAATTTAGGATCTATAAACTAAAATCTCTTCATCATCCTCAACAACAACATCTAGTGGCAACACCAAAGGGCAAAAGTTCTAAAGGAGACACATCTTCTTTTGCCTCTCTACACGCGCTATGAAGTTTCCTTTTTCTTTATGTCCTATTTGCTCATTGCACTTTTTCAAGAATGTAACTTAAATCATTTTTATGGCTTAAAAGCGAACTTTAAAATATAAAATGGGTGTATTATTTCAAAAGTGGTATATAAAGTAGTTATGAGTTAGTTAGGAGAAGGGAACTATATATATATACAAGATTATTTCAATTGTAAAGGGATTTTGTCTTCCCAACATAGTTGCTTCATGAAAATTGTAAGAAGACTTTGTGCTATGAATTTCAAAGAAATTTGAAAAATATTTCTAAACTTTGTGTCATTATATTCTTCATTGGTTGCATGTTCTTCGTATGTTACTTGTAATCATTTTTTATATTTCTCTTGCACATTTGGCTATATAGGGAATGGAACAAAGACTTTGCACCCTGATTTTGAAGAAATTACAAGAATATTATTGAAATTTGTATCATTATAGTCTTCGTTCATTGTAGATTATTTGTATGTTTAATGTGTAATTAATTCCTCACATTTTCCTTGTATGTTGAAAAAGTAAATTGTTAAACATTATTTCTTTTTTTGTTGTTGTATGCTCGAATTGAAGAACTTTGTGTCTTTGTTAGCAAGGATTATGTTCACTAGCCTAAGGAAAAATGATCTAAGTGGATTGAAAAGTTAAGAATTTTACTTTCATTGATTAGGGTGAAAATGTTAAAGATTAAAAGCTTTGAAAATCTTTAACAAATAAAAGTCTATATCTAGAAATGTGGCTTTCAAGGTGTTAGAATCTACAAAGATGAATAACCCAAAAAATGAGTGCAACAAATAGATTAATAAACTATGAAGCAAATGATATGAAATCAAAATAACAATATAGAGTTATTCTTCGAGAGAAATGCAAATGCTCATAAAGCAAAATAGCATTAAGAGGATGCAAAAGCAAAATCTGCATAATTCAATCTACCCAAGACTAGCTAGGAGGTGAGTATATATAGAATATGAGAGAGGGGAGAGGTGGCAAATACGACCAATGAGAAGAGTCCACCACAATAGCCTAAAATAGGCAAGTGTAACTACCATGGAAGACGCTGACACCTTGCACCCACTCACACTAATGCTTGCTTAATTAACCATAACCAAGCTTAATTATATGTGTAGGAAAAACCTAGGAATAGGGGGTAAGTGTAAAAAGTTGGGGGGCCAAAAAGTGGCCAAATTTTTTTTTAAAAAAACAAACCATAACGCGCTCGCATTATGGTTTGGTAATGACGAGCCTAAGGCTCGGCAAAACCAAACCATAACGTGCTCGCGTATGACTTATTATAAATAAATAAAAAGCTTATCATCTCATTTCATTTCTTTATTCTCCTCTACACCTGCGGCCTGCAAACCCTAAGAAGCGCGCTCGCGTTTTGGAAGACTTAATTGAACACCAAAATCTTACCGATTCATCACCAAAATGCCGCCACGATGTCGAGCAGGCCAAAGGAGTGAGTTTTATTTATTTGTTTAAATTTGTTTTTAAATAGGTATGTTTGAGTTGATTTTTGATGTAAATTTCATTAATTGTCACGAAATGTTAATGCACCTCCTCTTCCACAAAATCCACAAAATCCTGAATAGGAAATACCTGCCGAAGAACAACCCGAACAACAAACTCCTCCATCCATTCCTCGACATGCCCCTAGAACACAAGAAAATCTAATGGGGCAAATTGAAAACAATAAAAAAGAAATTGAAGACATAATTGCAAAGTTGAAAGATCCTTCAACTTCAACCTTGCATAGGTCCATGCTTGTTGAATCTCTTGAATCTATGTTATCAAATGTAGATTCAATTAACAAGCAAATATTTAGTTGGCGGATAAGAGGAGAGAGTTTAGAGACTATTATGCAGACAAGCTATCATATCAAGATGTGAAAAAGTTACAAATTACAAAATTAGACTTGTATTCCATTTTCACAAACCCACAAACAAATCAACCTCCACCCATTACATGCAAGAGGTTCTCTATCCATTGGTGCAACAACCAAGCGATAAGGGACAATTTTGGGCAGAGGTGGTGGATGGTTTTTGACCATCCTCCATGCAATAATAATGAGGTCCCGCAATACTTTTTGATGAAACTCTACTGCGAGTTTGTCCTCAATAAAGTGCCAAACTATTTTGATATGCGGGACTTCCAGGGTAGAGGTGGGGGGTTAGCACAAGATAGACCAGGGGCACGTGTTGACCCACAGCGGGCAGTGAGATGAGTAATCAGCAGACCAGCCCATGAGCATGTTTCTATCCCTTCCATTGTGAAGGAGAGTGTTGAGGTCGATACACTTCAGTCCATTAGTGCCTTAACCCAGAGCATCATAGAGCATGCCAGTCCTACATCACAGCGTGGGTTGGGAGATAGTGCGAGGAGTAGGGTCTCAACCCATGCCTGTCAAACTTGTGGGTCAGCCTGTGGTTATGACCCCATGGATAGTCAGGACGCAGGTGCACAGGCTACATCTGCAGCTGAGCAGATGGTGATGACAGATACCCTCCTGAGTGAGACTTTCGGCCTTGATACTTAGATAAATATTAGCAAGTTTATTGAATTTAATTTATTAAATTTTATTTTTGAAATGCAAGATTAACTAATTTAGTTTGATGATTTTAATGAAATTTCAGGGTCATAGCGTTGATGCAGTTTTCAGTGGTTCTCCACCTGCATATTACATTACATCATCTACTATCGGGGTATGTAACTAGTAAACAATTATAAATATTACATGTGAATAGCATCGTTATATGAATGGTATTCTAATATCTGATTTTGTATGTTGAATAGGTTAATATTGAAGATTTCACGGCAACACCTGCCAGCGGTGGTGGACTTCAAAGCTTCACGGAGGTAATAAAATAAATAGTTTAATGAATGAATTGTACTTACTAGATTTTTGTATGTGACTTGTGTGCTTTATTGTGTGTACTTCCATGTTTAGATGAATGTGTGTATGTTAGGAGCCATGATTTGCATCACTATTATAGTTTTTGTAATTGAATAATGTTGTTTTATTTCCAGATGATGCAGGCTGCGGAGACACGTCCCAATGTTTATAGGGCAATGGAGCATGGTGTGACCTCTATGATTCATAGCTCCATGGCATTGACAGGGGTGAGGCAGATTAGTAAATTTCAATTTACATTCATTGTTATAGTTGTTTATTTTTAAAAAATGAAAAGATTATTGATTTGAAGTTTAATTTCTATCTGGATGGTTTCTATAGGACATGACATCACCACCACCTATTCCTGCTACTAAGGCAAGTGAGGAGACATGACATCACCACCGCCTTTGATGTTCTCAACCCAAGAATCTTCATGATGGACCTATACTTTATACTTCACATCATTTCAACGAATAGTTGACATCTTGCAGTCTCATTTAATTTTTCAAAGAACAATCTCCAAATCTTATGAGCATATCTTCTACAAGTGCATTTTGGAATCTTACCTTCCATTGGCTGCAAAATATTCTCATCAATATCAATCAAATACTTTGGCTTTCTATGCAAAATTTCAGGTGGTGTTAAGTTAGGTAAATTCATCTCAACATTACGAATTTTATCAATATTTAAATGAGATGGGCTAGATGGCATACCTTCGATTGAAGATGGAATAGATGACATACCTTGAGGTTGAGGTGGGAATGATGGCGTACCTCCTTCATCACATGTGAGTGATGATGTACTCTCAACTTGAGATGTGGTAGATGGTGTCCCTACATGTTGACTTGCAGTAGAGGACGTTGCTCCAACTATGGTATTCAAATCTCTCGTAGCACGAAGTTTTTGCATTTGTTCTCTTTGTGCCGCCAATACCATATCTCTTTGTGATGATTGTGGTTCCTCTTCAATTGACATGTCTTCATTTATCGTGTCCAATTTCCTCTTCTCACGAAGTTCCCTCATAGCCATTGCTTTCTTTGCATTCTTAGCTTCTATCTCTTCTTGTGTTGGTTTAATTCTTGATCATTTCCTCGGCATGACGGAGAATTTGTCTGTAGCATGATAAAGAAACCAATATTAGTTCCTAAGAAATGAATCCATACAAATAACTAAAATATATGTCATTCAACCCTTCATGGCAAATGTACATACAATCATCATGTAAAAGAGTAAATGTCACTCAACCAAAATAGGTACAAAGCATACAAAGCAAATTATTGCAGCCATGAAAAGAGTACATGGGACTTCATGCTTGAAAAGGTTGAGGCAGACCCAATTTGACATGTTTGTTGTTACTAGGGCTACTAAGATTTGGAATTGAGAAGGTGTTTTGTTGGTACTAGGGATACTAGGATTTGGGTGGCTTGTGAAGGAATAGACGACAATTGTTGTGTCATGTGCATGTACAAATCATCATGAATAGGTGCATAAGGAATGTCCTAGCACAAGATATGTGCATACAAATCATCATGTCATGTGCATACTTGTATGATCTTGGCACCTATTCATTTGTATTTTAACTTGTTAATATGACAAGATAATAGTGGGATTGTATTTTTTTTATGTTGTAAGGATTTATTCTTGTATAGTTTGACATCATGGTATGTTAAGGTCTGTTTATTACACATAATTATTAAAGAGCCCAAGTGTAGAAAATATACATGGCATCATGTGAGATTGTAGGCTGCTTTTTTGATTGGGAATGTGTCTATTTTAAACATGTATGATAAAACATGATAAAGTAATTCAAATAGAATTAAGGAAAATGTAAAGAACATGCATGTAAAGACTTGAAATACCTAAAAAACGAAGATTCGAATGGAGAGAGTACCCAATTATGTAGTGTTTTTTTCTTCTTGCATCAAACTCCTCAACAATTTGAGTTTTTCACCACTTGCTTCCTTTTCAATGTTAAATTGAATAACACTCAAATATAATTACTAACAAAAATACTATTAACCAATCTATAATGTTAAATTCCTAAAATTGAATCACAATTAACATTGCAACACTACAAAAATTGAAACTTGAATAGATATATATCAAACTTGGTGTGAAAACTATGTTATTTACTTATTCTCAAGTTGGCAAAGCAGAAAAGGTGGTTGAAAGATCATGCAAAGGTGGTAGAATGTGTAAAATGTGCATGTGAACTTCCCAACAACATGAAAGCACTTTTTTTTGTCGGAGCACGCGCATAATTAGCATGAAAATAGAGCATGTGGGCCTGGATCACGGGGGTCAACACTTTTTTACCGTTTCTATAGCAGGACAAAATGCGAGCGCGTTATAACGCGAGCTCGTTATAACGCGCTCACGTTTTGTCCTGCTATAGATTGATCCATAAATATTTGTGCCTATCTCACCTTCGATAGCACCTTTAAAATATCTCACCTCTAGTTCCATTAGCTCATGTTCTATATCTCACTTATCTCTCCCCCTCACCTCTCTACCTCTCTACCTCTCCCCTCTCTATGTCTCTCAGTCGCTCCTTGTCTACCTCAACCCTAAACCTTATCCCTAAACCCTAATCCCTCAACCCTCAACCCTAATCCCTAATCCCTAAACCCTAAACACTATCCCTATTCCTAAACCCTCAATGGGCTCGATACTATACCTTAAACCCTAATCCCTTATCCCTAAACCCTCCAACCCTATCCCTAATCCTTATACCCTTGACACTCTACTTTAATCCTAATCCCTCGATCCTCCAACCCTATCCCTAATCCTTATACCCTCGACACTCTACTTTAACCCTAATCCCTCGACCCCCAACCCTATCCCTAAACCCTCGACCCTCAAACCTCAACCCTCAACCCTCAACGTCAAACCCTAATCCCTCAACCCTTAACTCTAATCCCTCGACCCTTAACCCTATCCCTAAACCCTAAACCCTAAACCCTAAAGCCTCAACCCTCAACCCTCAACGTCAAATCCTAATCCCTCAACCCTAAACCCTATCCCTAAACCCTAAACACTATCCCTATTCCTAAACCCTCAACGGGCTCGATACTATACCTTAAACCCTAATCCCTAAACGCTCCAACCCTATCCCTAATCCTTATACCCTCGACACTCTACTTTAACCCTAATCCCTCGACCCTCAACCCTATCCCTAAACCCTTGAACCTCAACCCTCAACCCTCAACGTCAAACCCTAATCGCTCAACCCTTAACTCTAATCCCTCGACCCTCAACCCTATCCCTAAATCCTAAATCCTAAAGCCTCAACCCTCAACCCTCAACGTCAAATCCTAATCCCTCAACCCTTAACTCTAATCCCTCAACCCTAAACCCTATCCCTAAACCCTAAACACTATCCCTATTCCTAAACCCTCAATGGGCTCGATACTATACCTTAAACCCTAATCCCTTATCCCTAAACCCTCCAACCCTATCCCTAATCCTTATACCCTCGACACTCTACTTTAACCCTAATCCCTCAACCCTCAACCCTATCCCTAAACCCTCAACCCTCGAACCTCAACTCTCAACCCTCAACCCTTAACGTCAAACCCTAATCCCTCAACCCTTAACTCTAATCCCTCGACCCTCAACCCTATCCCTAAACCCTAAACCCTAAAGCCTCAACCCTCAACCCTCAACGTCAAATCCTAATCCCTCAACCCTTCACTCTAATCCATCAACCATAAACCCTATCCCTAAACCCTCAACACTATACCTTAAACCCTAATCCCTCAACCCTCAACCCTAAACCTTATCCCTAAACCTAATCCCTCATCCCTCAACTCTAATCCCTCATCCCTAAACCCTAAACGCTATCCCTATTACTAAACCCTCAATGGGCTCGATACTATACCTTAAACCCTAATCCCTTATCCCTAAACCCTCCAACCCTATCCCTAATCCTTATACCCTCGACACTCTACTTTAACCCTAATCCCTTGACCCGAAACCCTCAACCCTCGAACCTCAATGTACTCAACCCTCAACGTCAAACCCTAATCCCTCAACCCTTAACTCTAATCCCTCGACCCTTAACCCTTAAAACTTGAAGCCTAAAACCTATCCCTACACGCTCAACACTCGACACTATATCTTAAACCCTAATCCCTTAACCCTCATCCCTAAAGCATCAACCCTAAATCCTTAAACCTTCAACCCTAAACCCTATCCCTAATCCCTCTACCCTCGACACTCTTCTTTAACCCTAATCCCTTAACCATCAACCCTATCCCTAAGTCCTAAACCCTCAACCCTCAACCCTCAATCCTCAACATTAAACCCTAATTCATCAACCTTAAACCCAAATCCCTCAAACCTAAACCCTATCCCTAAACCATCAACCCTCAACACTATACCTTAAACCCTAATCCCTATCCCTCAACCCTTAAAACTTAAACCCTATCCCTACACCCTCAACACTCGACACTATATCTTAAGCCTTAAACCCTCATCCCTAAAGCCTCAACCCTCAATCCTTAAACCTTTAACCCTAAACCCTATCCCTAATCCCTCTACCCTCGACACTCGAACCCTAACCTCAACATTAAACGCTAATCCGTCAACCCTAAACCCTATCCGTAAACCCTCAACCCTCAACACTATACCTTAAACCCTAATCCATCAACCCTAAAACCTAATCCCTCAACCCTCAACCCTAAACACTATCAATAAACCCTCAACCCTTGACACTATACCTTAAACCCTAATCCCTCAACCCTCAACCCTAAATGCTATCCCTATTCCTAAACCCTCAACCCTCGACACTATACCTTAAACCCTAATCCCTTATCCCTAAACCCTAAACCCTATCCCTCAACCCTTAACCCTTAAAACTTAAACCATAAAACCTATCCATAAACCCTCGATGCTCAACACTATATTTTAAACCCCAATCCCTTAACCCTCAGCCCTAAAGCCTCAACCCTCAATCGTTAAACCTTCAACCCTAAATCCTATCCCTAATCCCTCTACCCTCAACACTCTACTTTAACCCTAATCCCTTGACCATCAACCCTATCCCTAAACCCTAACCCTCAACCCTCAACTCTCAACATTAAACCTTAATTCGTCAACCCAACTCATTCGACAACTTGCTGCCCATCGATTGACTTGAACTGCATACTCTGTTAGAAGAAGGGCATCTTTTATCTGTATCAATGTTGGTATTCATAAGTTGAAGAGCATTGATATTTTTCACACACCCTATTCTTTGAAATATCTTAACCTTAAAATATGACTTGGATATGTACTTGAACACAATGAAATCTCCAATCTCCAGCCCATGATGATTCACAAAGTTTTCCCAACCCTGCCTAAATTCTAGTTTATTTATATGGTACCCCTTAATTGTACATCCCACTCCTGCCCACCTGGGCCTTGAAGAAGGAGGTACGCCCATTAAACCAACTCATTCGCAAACTTGATGCCCATCAGTTGACTTGAACTGCATACTCTGTTAGAAGAAGGGCATCTTTTATCTGCATCAATGTTGGTATTCATAAGCTGAAGAGCATTGATGTTTTTCACACACCCCATTCTTTGAAATATCTTAACCTTAAAATATGACTTGGATATGTACTTGAACACAACGAAATCTCCAATCTCCAGCCCATGATGATTCACAAAATTTTGCCAACCCTGCTTAAATTCCAGTTTATTTATATGGTACCCCTTAATTGTACATCCCACTCCTGCCCACCTGGGCCTTGAAGAAGGAGGCACGCCCATTAAACCAACTCATTTGACAACTTGCTGCCCATTGGTTGACTTGAACTGCATACTCTGTTAGAAGAAGGGCATCTTTTATCTATATCAATGTTGGTATTCATAAGCTGAAAAGCATTGATATTTTTCACACACCCTGTTCTTTGAAATATCTTAACCTTAAAATATGACTTGGATATGTACTTGAACACAACGAAATCTCCAATCTCCAGCCCATGATGATTCACAAAATTTTCCCAACCCTGCTTAAATTCCAATTTATTTATGGTACCCCTTAATTGTACATCCCACTCCTGCCCACCTGGGCCTTGAAGAAGGAGGCACGCCCATTAAACCAACTCATTCGACAACTTACTGCCCATCGGTTGACTTGAACTCCATACTCTATTAGAAGAAGGGCATCTTTTATCTGTATCAATGTTGGTATTCATAAGACAAAGAGCATTGATGTTTTTCACACACCCCGTTCTTTGAAATATCTTAACCTTAAATTATGACTTGGATATGTACTTGAACACAACAAAATCTCTAATCTCCAGCCCATGATGATTCACAAAATTTTCCCAACCCTTCCTAAATTCCAGTTTATTTATGGTACCCCTTAATTGTACATCCCTAAACCCTAAACCCTAATCCCTTAACCCTAAACCTTAATCCCTAGTCCCTAAACCATAAACCCTAATCCCTAATTATAATTTATGGTACCCTAATCCCTAAACCCTAATCCCTAATTATAATTTATGGTACCCTAATCCCTAAACCCGAATCCCTTATCCCTTATCCCTAAACCATAAACCCTATCCCTAAATCCTCAACACTCAACACTTAAACCTTAAATTCTAAACCCTATCCCTAAACCTTCAACCCTAAAAACTATACCTTAAACCCTAATCCCTCAACCCTAAACCCTATCCCTAAACCCTCTACCCTCAACACTCTACCTTAACCCTAATCTGTCGACACTCAACCCTAAACGCTATCCCTAAAGCCTCAACCCTAAACCCTAATCCCTCAAGGTCCTAAACTCTAAATCCTATCCCTAAACCCTCAACCTTAAACCTTAATCACTCAATCCTTATCCACCCCTCTCCTCCCCTATCTGGCTCACCCTCATCTCTACCCTCCTCTACCCTCGACACTATACATACATACATACATACATACATGATTAATAACTTTGAACATAAAAAAATTCAAGGGGGACATAACGCAAGGGCATTATAACGCGCTCGCGTTATTGCAAACATGACAAACAGTGCACAAACTTTTGCGGAAAAGGAAAAATGCAAAGTAAAACATAACGCGAGCGCGTTATAACGCGTTCGCGTTATGTTTTACTTTGGGAAGCCCAAGCTTGGGCTTGGGATTTGCTTTGGATTTCCAACCCAAAGGCTTGGAGTGCCTTCCCAATGTCCAGAGATGTGTTTTTCCATATTCTACAGGATTTCACATAATTTCGTTCGTGCTAACCCTCAAATTTGCATGTGTTTCAAGGTCGAACAAATCGAACACCTGGGTAATGTTAGGCTTTCTCTTAGCTATTTGATGATGTGATTTTTTTCACATTTTGACAATGTTAAGCCTTTTATCTTTAATTTCTTTTGTTTGTGTGTCCGTTTTTGGGCAAAAACCACTGTTTGGTCTTTTTTTCATTGTAAATTAACTATTCATTGAAATTTCAAAAAAATTACATATTTAGAAACTAGACTCCATTCTACACATTAAAAAAAATGATTTTCAATTAGTTTTCAAAATTTATAGGGGTAGCACGGCCAAAATTCTATTTTTTAGGATGTGTCCACTTTGAAAATTAGTAAAAAATCAAATATTCATCAAAAAATTATCAGAAAAATCGGGCATAAACTACATGTTAGCTAATTTCTCACTGAAGCGATTTTAAAAATACCAAAAAAATGATGACCTTTTGAGAGAGCCACAAAACATGCTATGTTATGTTTTTTTTGACAGAAACAACACCAATTTTTGTGGCTCCCTCTTTTGAACCCCTTAATCTATACCATTTAAAAAAAAAAATAGTAGTTTAGAAAGTAGACTCGGAGTACTACGAACATTGTTTTGGTTGCATCTCCAAATTTTGAGTGTAACTATACTCAATTTCTCATCCAAGGCCAGCATTTCCTGATTTTAGAAAAAAAAAAGTGGCCACTTAAGACCCCTTTTTGGCCCCCCATCTTCTTGCACTTACCCTAGGAAATTAAATAACCAACTAGGAAAATAAAATCCTACACTAACAACCCCCTTAAGCGTAACTTAGGTGGGTGAAAAGATGGTTGCCAACAAATGAAGCATGATGAGGTACCCATGTATATTAAAAAAACCCCACAAAGAGAAGCCCCCTCCTAAAAGGAGAGAATAGCCCCCCTTCCCCCCATATAGAGAGAAGAGAGCCCCCAAAGTATAGAGAGTCAGGACTTCGAGTGAGAGGACTAAAAAGCCTCCTGCACCCCCAACAAAGCTCGCAGATAAAGATACTTGCTTTATGTAAAAGGTTTGGTGAAGATATCGGCAACCTGCTTGGAAGTCAGACAGTAGTGAAGGTCGATGACATGGTCATGTATGAGCTCCTAGATGTAGTGCATGTGGACCTCAATGTGTTTGGTTCGTTGATGATGGACCGGATTTTGCAAGATCTGAATGACACTCTATTTGTCACAAAATATGAGCGATGGTCATCTAATTTGGATACCAAACAAAGTGAGAAGATTCTAAAGCCAAATACCCTCAATGGCGGCATTCACAACCCCTTATATTTGACCTCAGTAGAAGATAGAGCAATATCAGACTGCTTCTTGCTCGACCAACAAACAGGACCTGAACCAAGTGTGAAGCTGTAACCTGAAGTAGACTTGTGATCTTGAGAATCGCCTGCCCATTCTGAACTTATGTATCCCACCAAGTCAAGATCAATGGTCGTTGCGTAGTGAATCCTAAAATTGTGAGTACATGTCATGTCCCCATATTAAGGCATTGTTTAAATTAAAGATTTAAAATATCGTGATAAGATAGAGAAGCCACTTTGGATGGTAATCACGATATATAATAATATTATTGATAATAATATTAATAATATTATTATATATATTTTTTATATAATTAAGCTATAATATATTTAGGAATGATAAATATAAATACAAATATAAAATATAAATGTCAACAAATTGGATTTTATTATAATTACCATATATTAATAATAAATGTTATTATAATAATATATGGTCATTATTATGAATATTTATTAATAAAGATATTATTAAAGGTGTTATTATATATATTATATAGGATATTATATTTTATAAGATATTATTACTAAAAAAATATTATATATATTAAAATCTGGAGCGTTGCCTATGGACAACGATCATCATTAAGGCACGATTTAAATTTGCTAAGGCATGAACTGCCTTAAAAAGGAGATGCATGGAGCATCAAGACATTAATAATGAATTGTATATGGCGAGCAGTCATAATAGGCAAGTCCCACGGTTAGTTTAAGCTACCATTTGAAAAGAAATATGAATTAGTTAAGGCGAAGGGCTGCGATGGATGGAAAAAAAGTCATAGCCTTTCAAAAGAGATACCTTGCCTCATAAAGGTATATAATCAGATAGGAGAAGAATCTCATCGGGGTCCCATGGAATTATATCCTCAGAATCGTATACATATAATATTAGCAAGAAATCGATCTGAGATCATTAAAAAAATTGGCAATATCATCGATCACGAGGACAACACTAGGCATCGAATAGAAGTTGAAGAGATATACCAATAAGAAACAGGAGTCCTTGGTAGGACTCAAATGTGGGAATTAGAGATCATTATTAGCAAGGTTTTTGGTGACGGGCCAACTTCATATGGAAAGCAAACAAATCTCAATGAGCTTTTGCTTTGGCCGCCCATATGGAAATCCATTCTATTCGTTCCTTTGTGAATCTTGGATAATCCACACCTTAATTTATTATCAACTCCTGTGATGATCATTGGGATTCATCATCCATGATCAGCAAGATAACTGATACAAAATGGCAAACCTCCCAACGCCACATATATCATCTAAATTCCCATACCATCTATTATATTTAGAGTCGAATCATATAATACTGCAAACATTGATACAGAAGGACAACAAACATAACTAGCAGCAACAGTTAGAAGATCAGAGATAAAAAGAGAAGTGAGCATTCGATCAGAGATAAAGAAGCATTTGTTCAGGGAAAAAGGAGAAGTCAGCAGCGATCAGGGAAAAGAAACAAGAATAATTTAGAAGGAAGTAAAGAGCATTCAGCAGCAATACTGCTATTACCAGCCAAGGTAAGTATATGTATTTAACTTGTTCAATTTATATAAAAGATGTTATTATGAAATGTATAGGTTAATTAAGTATGGGATAGACTGAATATACATATGAACAAGCAAATGTTAGCATAGGATAAGAATGCTATAAAGTATATATGCACATCATAGAATAAATGTTCAATATAGAATAAGAATGTTTATCATAAAAGATGCACACAATACAAGAATGTTTATTTGATGAAAATGATATGATACCTAGTGTATGGCAAACAATGAGATAGTAAAGATGACTTAACAAGAACAATACTTAATCATGAAAGATAAGGGATGAGAAATGGTGGCTCATGGTCAATCAACCAATACCCAAATATTGGGACAAAGGGAAAGGGGTAAGCAATATGGTAAATCTTGGTTGATACCCGAGTTGGTCAAGAGAACCTTCCGGGCTAAAGACAAATGAATCCTTATCTCAAGTTGGTCTAGAGTACCCCTCTGAGATAAGTGCCCATTGTCTCGTGTTGGTCAAAGGGACCCCTCCGGGACAATGGATAGGCCCTTGTCTCGTGTTGGTCTAGAAGACCCCACCGGGACAAGGGATGGGCCTTTGACTCGCGTTGGTCTCCGGGTCAAAGGAATGGAATATGGACCCCATAATTGCTCCCTTATAAGCCCCCTCTCGTGGAAAAGTGGTTTGATGAACATGTAGACCCAAGTATATCTCTCCCAAGTATGTATAATGGATATTGTGAAAGATAGAATACAATTAGATTATGATTATAAGGCTTGATTTAATATATACTTATGGTTAATATGATTAGATAAGAAAGATTGAATACTAATGTTCTCTTTTGCTAGGTTAAAATTGTGTGCAAGGTTGTGAAAATTTTGGCTTGCTAGAAGGGGACATTACAAGTGGTATCAGAGCAGTCATCCTGCCATCCTGTGAATAATAAGTATCTATTATTATGGTCCTCATGAAAGAATATATGAATTTGCATATGTTGTTAACATCTGTGATTGCAAGAATTATATACGCACACCAAGGTAACATTACATTCGTATTAATTATTGATAATGATTCTTATGTAATGATTTCATTATGGAATTGATTTTTGAAAAGTACTAACGTCTTTTTCTAAGAGTTATTCTTGTAGGTGAAGAAATCTAAAAGTATTTATGATATAACATGGATCTTCTCTCCGATGATTTATGCACTCATGTGAATACCTTGTGTACTACGTATTCAGGCTTCATGCTTGTTGTGGATACTTGTGTGAATACCCTGTGTATTACTGCATCTTATGTGTATTCATACTTTGGGTCTCCATGCATTTATGCTTCATTGCCTTACTTGTATGCTCCTTGTATTCTTGTCTGTGTATATTTACGTGTATTTAGGTGTGTATTGACGTGTATTACTTCTTAACTATGTAATCTTGTGTAGTTCTGTGCATTGCTTCGTACTTGCATGCTCCTATATGTTTCTTGCCTTGATTGTATATGTGAGCATATGCGTGCCACTTGGACATTTATGTGTATGTTTGGTGTGTATACCTCATTGAGTGTATTTGTATGCATAATTCATGCCATAATTCTTCATGTGTATTCAAGTAGATGCTCCATGCCTTACATGTGTATGCTTATGCTTTCTTACTACATGCTTCATAAGTAGTCATACTTGTGCATTCATGCTTGGTGTGTATTCATGTATTCCTACATGTATATGAACGCTTCAAGGTTTAAGTGTATTCGTTAAGTTTATGACTATGAATTTGTAATTGTATTGTATTTGAAAACTGTATACTCTATGCTTGGCATTCGAGTATGATTATGAATTTGAGTGCATGCTCTATGACTTGCATTTGTATACTTTGTATACTTTGTGTAGTACATATATCCACATGTATACCTAATGTGTGGTGTATGCTCTATAAAGTGTATTTGTTTCAAGTGTATGCTCTAACATATATTTGTATTCGAGTGTACTTGTATTCGAATATACGCTCTATGAACATGTATCTATATTCGAGTATACTTGTATTTGTATTCGAATGTATGTGCCATGACTTGTACTTGTATGCGAATGTATGCTCTATGATTCGTAATTGTATTCAAGTGTATGCTCCATGACTTGCATATGTACTTAAGTGTACGTTCTATGAAATTGTATTTGTACTCAAGTGTATACTTTGTAATCGTATTCAAGTGTATACTCTATGATTATGTGAATTGTATGACCTGTATTTTGACTGAGTGCATGCTCTATAACTTGTATTTGCAATTGTATGACTTGTATTCATATGCGCATTCCTGGTATGATTGTATTCAAGCGTGAATATGTATTCAAAAAGCATACTCCATGACTTGTATTTGTATATGAAGGTGTACTTTGTGACTTGTATTCGTATTTGAGTGTTTACTCTCTGACTTTGTAACTTTGTATTCAAGCATGATTGCGTTCATACTTGAGTGTATTTGATGACTATGTATTCGAATGTACGCTCTACGATTTTGTACCTGTATGACTTGTATACTCCATGCTTGTACTTGTATACAAGTGAATATTCTATAACTTGTACATGTAGTCGAGTGACTTTGTATTTGTATGCAAGTGTCTACTCTATGATTTGTATTTGTACGTGAGTGTATATTCTATGACTCGCATGTGTATTCAAATATATATGACTTCGTATTCAAGTATGATTATGTATTCACGTGTATATTCTGTGACTCACATTTTGTATTTAAGTGTATACTCTATGAGTTTGTACTTAAGTGCATATTCTATGACGTTGTATTTGGGTGTATACTCCATGATTATGTATGAGTCGTGTACACTGGTGACTTCATGCAAGTGTGCTTCATGATTTACATGTATGCTTTATGTTTAGGCTTCATGCTCCCTGTGTATACTTGGTGACTTATATGTATTCATACTGGTGACTGGCGAATATTCGTATGTATACTTATCTTGTATTCGTATGCATACCCTGCAACTTGCATGCCTACTTACGACTTATAAAATGACATAGGTATGCTTTGTGAATTATATGCATCCTTTATGCCGTGATGGGCATGTATTGCATATTATGTATCAAGTGTATGTTACGTAGGTATGCTCATCACGCTTTATGTATTCAACAAATAAGCTTGTGGATGCTTCATGTGTTATGTATGTGCTCCAAGTTTAAGTTGTCTATGGGCATTGGTAGGAGCACTAGCAAATTAACTTCTGTACTAACAAAAGTTATCACTAGTAAAATGAAAAGTGTCTTTGTTGAGACTAATACTAGCTTAATTGCTCGAGGACAAGCAATTTTGAGTGGGGAGGGCTATCATGTCCCCATATTAAGGCATTGTTTAAATTAAAGATTTAAAATATCGTGATAAGACAGAGAAGCCACTTTGGATGGTAATCACGATATATAATAATATTAATAATATATATATATATATATAATATATTTAGGAATGATAAATATAAATACAAATCTAAAATATAAATGTCAACAAATTGGATTTTATTATAATTACCATATATTAATAATAAGTGTTATTATAATAATATATGGTCATTATTACAAAGATTTTTTTAATAAAGATACTTTTAAAGGTGTTATTATATATTATATAGGATATTATATTTTATAAGAGATTATTACTAAAAAAAATATTATATATATTAAAATTTGGAGCGCTTCTTATGGACAATGATCATCATTAAGGCATGATTTAAATTTGCTAAGGCAACAATTGCCTTAAAAAGGAGATGTGTGGAGCATCAAGACATTAATAATGAATTGTATATGGCCAGCGGTCATAATAAGCAAGTCCCACAGTTAGTTTAAGTTGCCATTTGAAAAGAAATATGAATTAGTTAAGGCAAAGGGCTATGATGGCTGGAAAAAAAGTCAGCCTTTCAAAAGAGATACCTTGCCTCATAAAGGTATATAATCAGATAGGAGAAGAATCTCATCGAGGTCCCATGGAATTATATCCTCAGAATTGTATACATATAATATCAACAAGAAATCGATCTAGGATCATTAAAAAAATTGGCAATATCATCGATCACGAGGACAACACTAGGCATCGAATAGAAGTTGAAGAGATATACCAATAAGAAACAGGAGTCCCAGGTAGGACTCAAATGTGGGAATTAGAGATCATTATCAGCAAGGTTTTTGGTGACGGGCCAACAACTTCATATGGAAAGCAAAAAAATCTCAATGAGCTTTTGCTTTGGCCGCCCATATGGAAATCCATTCTATTCGTTCCTTTGTGAATCTTGGATAATCCACACCTTAATTTATTATCAACTCCTGTGATCATTATTGGGATTCATCATCCATGATCAGCAAGATAACTGATACAAAATGACAAACCTCCGAACGCCACATATATCATCTAAATTCCCATACCATCTATATTATATTCAGAGCCAAATCATACAATACTGCAAACATTGATACAGAAGGACAACAAACATAACTGGCAGCAGCAATTAGAAGATCAGAGATAAAAAGAGAAGTGAGCATTCGATCAGAGATAAAGAAGCATTCATTCAGGGAAAAAGGAGAAGTCAGCATTGATCAGGGAAAAGAAACAAGAATAATTCAGAAGGAAGTAAAGTGTCACATCCCTAACTTTAACTATGTTTTACTTTTTACTTTTTGAAGAAATTAGTAGATGATTACACATGATTCAACGATTTGATGTTTAGAAAAAATGTCTGGAAAAATCAATATTTTCATGAGTTATGTTAATTTGATTATAATTGATAGGATATTATGATTTCATAAGGATTATGATTCAACTAATGATTTGCTAATCCTCGTTTGGTGATTGTGAGATGTAACCAGGAAAACAAAGTTTCGCTTTCCAAGAAAAGAGGGAGAGCATCGTCTGAGAGAAGTGCATAGATATTTGGACAGGACAAATTGGTTGCCATTTGAGTTTTGTGCCCTTATAGTTTCAGTGAACCGTCAACCAAATTGGTAAGTAGTATTTGACCTAATCTAAGTTTGGTTTCGACTCAACAGTTGTTGATTTGTCGAAAAGACCCATTAATTATAGGTTTTGTTGTAAAACCAAGTTTGGATAGAATGACCATTGATAGAATATGGACGATAGTCGATATTTTCTCTACGTGAGATGAATATAGTTTATTTTAGTAGTAAATTTAAGAGGGAAGATTACTATGACCCCATCCTTATATTCTATTTTGTTATAGAAGCAATGTATGTTATGTATATGTTGTTAATTTCTATTATTGTAAACTTTATGTTAAACCTTTTCTTTCAACGTAGTTGAGCATCAAGTGGGATGTGGTTTTTATGTTAAATCACCACTTGCTCTCGTGGTTTAATAAATTATAATTTCCTCAATGGCTAAGAGGAGGAGTTATCCAACTCGTGGAGTGGTCCTTAATAGACATTAAACTCCATCATTGCATGCCCACCGAATGTGAGTCTTGATAGGCACCTTTTCTGCCATAAGTTCCATGGCTAGTGTAAGAAATCTATTCTTAGGAAGAGTTTATATTAGATGTCGGAGTGGTCTTTATGACCCGTAACTCCACTGTCCTTTGCATGCTCTTTTGGTGAGAGTTTATAGGCTAGAGTGGAGCTTTCCATATTTAGTCCATTGCAACTTCAACTGAAGGGCGCCCACTCTTCTTTCTCTCCCTCTCTGCAAATGTCTAGGAAGAGGCATACATTGAAAGGCTATTGTGGCGAGCAGGTCAGAAGGAGTGCAATTCAAAGGATTTGTGACAAGTTGAGAAGGGAAGGGTATGTGAATGGCGATGAGGAAGAGGACGAGGAGAATAATAAGCTCAGATTGGACACGGTATTATACTCAGAGTTTGCTCGGAAAATGACATCGTTCTTAGAAAGAATAACTGTATATGGATGGAATTCTACGTTGAAAGACTTGGCAAGCACATAGATGCTTCATGGACTGCGTACTTCATACATAGATAGCTGCCTGGTCTCTAAAAGCAATGTGGAAGTCCTCATTAGAAGGTAGGATATCTATCATTTATCTTTAGTATGATGAAATGGACAACACTTTATGATGCATGTGTGATTATAGTTTAAAAACCTTAGAGAGAGAGAGAGAGAGAGTTACAGTTGGAGGTTGAGATCGAATGGAGTATTCAGGTACTATGTTTAGTAAAATGAAATTGTTATTGTTTCAATCAGTTTATTTTACAAGCTGTATATCTTCTATCATCTACATCTTATCTTGCATGTGGCATTCCTTTAATACCAAGCTAGCTTGCTACACTGCAATATTTTGCTATGCGATACAAACATTGCATTCCTCTTCATCCTGAGTGTCATTCGAACTATATTCTATCCATCTCCGATTTTGCAAATTCTTGAAAATTGTGATAGCGTTTGCAATCATCTCATCAAGAGAAAATATGCATTTCTTCCTTTGCTAATTTCACACAAATAGTTAAGTTGTTGTCAATCATCCCAATCTCGACTGGGCTGCTCCTAAAATTTCTATTGGGATTTGGGTTTTCTATATCAACACTTATGGAGTTAGGTAGCTTTAGAACATGTTGCAGCACTTGCACTGCAAGATCCTATCCTCTTTTCAACTTGAAGAACACAATAATAAGGAGACAATTAGATATGAATGTCAAAAGATGGAACCGTGCACAGGCGTTGGGTACCGTGACACTTTCACTTCATTTCAGAGTGCACACATTTTTGTTCAAATGCTCACAAGAAGACGTAGGTAATGCTCTAATATTGGTTCATGTGTCTTATGTAAAACTAGGCTTTTCGTAATAATGCAACAGACACCCACAAAATGAAATGTTTGAGGAATTTGGTAATTTTCTCTAAACTGTAGCACAATTGCCTGCTTAGATTATATATGAACTGTAGAGGTAAAGAAAGATTAATTCAATGATCAAATAATGCAACAAGTTGGAGGATAGCTCACTTATATCAATTTGTGGGATAACTGTGAAATAGATAAGTGAAGGTAAGAAACAATAAAACACCTATTTGATTAAGGATGTGTGGACTTGGCGAGGTCAGGACCGGAGTGGTCTATGCTTGTCAAGGCCATATTGGTCTTATTTTCACCTACTCCTGAAGGAACCACGTGTAAACTGTGCCTGGGTACTTGTTTACCTAAATTTTAAGGTTTCACTAGTTCCTGGAGATGCTATGTATGCTTTGACTAGAATTTTAGTGTTATTCTAAATTTATAGAATTTCCATTGCCAAGGATTTTACATCAAATTTTATATCCATTGATTATTTTATTTTATTTTATTTTGATTAGAATCTAGATAACAAGCATGCCTTAAATGGGAAGAGAGAATGCTTGCATTCAATCATGGAAGTGCTTGTAATAAGGAAAGACCTTTTAGCTCAAGTAGTGATCTCATCTTGAAGAAAATCTCTCTCAGTAGATTGAATGCTACTCAACCCTCCAAGAGCACTATTTAGACTTAGTAGTCGTAGACAGTTGAGTCTAGAAAGAGGTTGTTTAAAACTTAGAGAATTTTATATGAACATAAGACTTGGGTTAGATAGTCCTATACTATGAGCAAATAGAAAGATCTTGATATTTTTTTTGATTAAAATCCCAGGTTGATCATATATTATAACTTTTGTATTCTTATAACTATTATACTCAATGGGTATCATACAAGAGTTCATACCCTATTCTATTGTGAAGGACAATAAACATAGGATAGTCATTAAGACTATGAGTATTATATTTGTTCAACACTAACTGGAAAATGAAATTGACCTTAGTGAAGTATACTTATTTTTCTCAATAGCAAACTTGTATTCTATATGAGTATTGAGGATGTGTATAATGCCTAAGAGGTCTATAGAAGACCAGAGGATACCATACTCTTGTTATTATTATACTTGAATTCTAAGAGAGAAAAGGGAACCTCTAGAAATGGAAATAGATTCTATAGTCGATGTTGAAGACTATGATAGTTCCATAGATGAAACCTCGCTAGTGTTCTCAATGAACTTTTAGTGGATATTATCATTATGACATGGAAATAAGGAGGATGTAACATGAATAAAGATTGCTTTGAGTGAAATAGAATTCCTCTTGTCAATTTGTAATACATATCCAAGGTAATAGGTGATCCAAGAATATGGAAACTTAGATAGCGTTAATAGCATCTAATACTTATGTTATCGCGAGTGAGAGAGTAAACTAAGAAATACAAGGATATTGATCTCATAGTTTTTGTTCAATAGAACTTATTCTAGTGTTAAATGCATAGAAGACAAAGTTAGCCATAGGATGGGCATTAATGGAGGTTAAACCCTAGTATTAAGTCTCGAAGGATTTAGGAAACCTATAACTCTTATGTCGGATAGGACTTTGTTTATATTTTGGTCGACAGTGAAAGGTCGAGATAACCATATAACAAGTCAGGAAGACTCTTAGAAGTACTTTAACAAATTTAAGTGATTTTATAATTGAGTCAAATTTGATTTTATGCACCAAAGATGTTTGATATTTGAGTCAGAGAGAAGAATGACAGAAGGTCATACACCCTAGAATTTGCAAGTATGCAAAGAGGGAATCTCTGAAAGATTGGAATTACCTATATATATTGCATGAATATCCTAGATTGAGGATTATTTCTAAGTCGGATTGACTAGAATGAATTTTGCAGTGTAGACAAGCTTGTGAGTTACTAAATGATGAAATTCAAATTGTAGGGTGTGAGTCTTTAAGTCAAGTCAGAGATGTGTGTCTAGATGGCATGACCAATCGGTACGATCATACTCAGCTAGAAGTGGTCTAGAGTTGTATGGCCGATTAAAATTATGTAGGACATAACACTTGGACTCATATGACAAACATTTGTTGGTTCCTTATATCTATACCCTTTGTGAAGGGTAGGGCCACTTCTCGAAAGGAAGGTGTGCGGGGGACCGCTAGTCTATGGTTGGAGGTAAAATACTCAGATGATTTTCTCCCTCTGAAGTAGAAGACTCGCCAAAGCTCGTGAAGACATATATCAACATTTTAGATGCAGTGTACTCCATGTTATGGCTTATGAAAGTCAAACTTCTGAGGTAAAACTATTCTTTTGACAAGTACATTTTATGTAATATAAATGTAAATTGAAAGGAATTCAATATGATTCTAACTTTGAGTATGTTATGATTTCAAGGTTGAAATTATATAGAAAGTTGTACTTAATTTCTTGTGATTATGCAAATGTTATTTTAAAAAATATAAATATAATATTTCTCTCTCATGATTACCAAGTCTATTTACTTTCTTGTAAATTCTTGAGTTAATTCAAGTATTATGAGAAAGGATGTTACATAAAGAGCATTCAATAGCAAAATTGCAGTTACCAACCAAGGTAAGTATATTTAACTTGTTCAATTTATATAAAAGATATTATTATGAAATGTATAGGTTAATTAAGTATGGGATAGAATGAATATACATATGAGCAAGCAAATGTTAGCATAGGATAAGAATGCTATAAAGTAGATATGCACATCATAGAATAAATGTTCAATATAGAATAAGAATGTTTATCATAAAAGATGCACACAATACAAGAATGTTTATTTGATGAAAATGATATGATGTCTAGTGTATGGCAAACAATAAGATAGTAAAGACGACTTAACAACAACAATACTTAATAATGCAAGATAAGGGATGAGAAATGGTGGCTCATGGTCAATCAACCAATACCCAAATATCGGGACAAAGGGAAAGGGGTAAGCAATATCGTAAATCTTGGTTGATGCCTGAGTTGGTCAAGAGCACCTTCCGGGCTAAAGACAAATGAATCCTTATCTCAAGTTGGTCTAGAGTACCCCTCTGAGATAAGTGCCCATTGTCTCATGTTGGTCAAAGGGACCCCTCCGGGACAATGGATAGGCCTTGTCTCGTGTTGGTTTAGAAGACCCCACCGGGACAAGGGATGGGCCTTTGACTCGCGTTGGTCTCTGGGTCAAAGGAATGGAATATGTACCCCATAATTGCTCCCTCTCGTGGAAAAGTGGTTTAATGAACATGTAGACCCAAGTATATTTCTCCCAAGTATGTATAATGGATATTGTGAAAGATAGAATACATTTAGATTATGATTATAAGGCTTGATTTAATATATACTTATGGTTAATATGATTAGATAAGAAAGATTGACTACTAATGTTCTCTTTTGTTAAGTTAAAATTGTGTGCAAGGTTGTGAAAATTTTGGCTTGCTAGATGGGGACATTACAGTACCCTAAATGTAGTTAAGTATCTACTTGGTTGCTTTCCAGTGCAGCTCATGGGACTCTTGCATGAATTGAGAGACCATGCCTATAGCATATGAAATATTAGGTCTCATATGAGTCAGATAAATAAGACTCCCAACAAACTGTCGGTACAAAGTGCCATCAACAAATGGTGAAGAACATTAAGCCTCAAATTTGACTCCAGAAAGGAAGGGAGTCGGAGCAAGCTTACAGTCAGCCATATGAAACCTCGAGAACAAATCTAAAGCATACTTGGACTATGTGAGTGTGATCCCGGAAGAAAACTGGAAGATCTCAATCCCAAGAAAGTAATGCAACAAGCCCAAGTTAGTCATCAAAAACCTATCATGAAGGGTAGTTTTGACTACCCCAATGATGGATGAAGAACTCCTTGTAATCAACAAGTCATCAACATACAGGACCAAAAATAGGAGTGAATCATCCTGCTACAAAATGTAGACATTGGGATCAGAATGGCACCGAGTGAACCCTACTGTTAGAAGGAAGGAGTTCGTCTTGGCATACTAGGCTCAAGGAGTCTATTTGAAGCCATAGAGAGGCTTCTGAAGATGATACACAAGTGAAGAATTCTAAATGAATCCTTGTGGCTGCTCCATGTATATCTCCTCCTGAAGGTCACTGTGAAGAAAAGCACTCTTTACATCCATCTAGTGTACTTCCCAATGATTGGCTACAACAATAGCAAGAACAAATTGGATGGAGTTCATTTTGGCAACTAGCGCAAAAGTCTCAGAGTAGTCAATCCCAAGAACTTGGGAGAATCCTTTGGCGACCAAGCAAGCCTTATGCTTATCTATCAACCCATCTGATGTAAACTTTGTCCGATAGACCCACTTACATCAAACAAGTTTTCTTCCATTAGGAAGAGAGACAAGATCCCAAGAGTGGTTCATCATCAAGGAACTATACTCCTCTCGCATAGTTGTATCCCACTCAAGAATACCAAAAGCCTCGCAAAAGGACTGTAGATCAGAGGTAGTAGCAATGAAGACATGTGGAGCATCCTAGAATTGTGAACGAGTTTGCCTAGTGTCTGATGATTCCCCTACCCAATTGCCTGCAGACTGCAAGGTCTGTCTAGCCCAAAGTGGACCAGAAGTCAGAGAATCTAGAGGAGAATCATCACCCTCTGAATGATGACTAGGAGAGGAAGGAGGTGAATCCTTTGAATCATTCTCAACATCGAAAGTGGAGGCAGAAGACCCCTCGTCATCAAGAATCTACTTAGGTGAATTTGATTCATCAGAATATCTGTCATGTAGCCCAAGTGACTCCAATGTCAAGGTAGAAGGAGGTGGAGAAGTGATAGGAGTTTAGCTCGAAGAGCCCTCCTCAAACTGAACACTCCTTTCAATAAACAACTCATGAGTAGTAGGGTGGAGCAATCGATAACCCTTCACACCATCAGGAAATATGCAAGGCTTGCTCTGCAGATCCAAGGCCTTATGTTTCTCTGCAAGAATGTGGGCCCATGGAAGAGAACCAAAAAGTTGAAAGTGCTTAACTGATGGTTTCCGACCACTCCAAGCTTCAAAAGGAGTGACTCCCTTCAAGACTTGGTGAGGAACATAGTTCTGGATATAACAAGCATAGTTAATGGCCTCTACCCAATACTGTGGTGCAAGAGATCTGGAGTGAATCACGCAGTTCGCCATTTCCTTCAAGGACCTATTCTTTCGTTTTGCAACACCATTTTGCTAAGGATTGTATGAAACTAAATGCTGCAAATCAATCCCCTATGAAGTGCAAAACCACTCAAAATGATGGTTGACATATTCACCACCATTGTCAGTGCACAAAACTTTGATGGCTTTCCCAGATTTCTTCTCTACAAAAGTTTTGAAGTCGTGAAAGTGATCAAATACCTCAGACTTCTGTTTGAGAAAGTACACCCAAGTATATCGAGAAAAGTCATCAATGAAAGAAAAAATCTAGCCTTGCTAAAGGATGGACGAAGAAATGGACTAGCTAAATCATTGTGAACTAACTCCAGTATCTATGAAGCTCTCCATGCCTTACCTATGTCAAATTTTTCCTTAGGATGCTTACCAAGAATGTAACCTTGGAAAACACCACCTGAAAACTAAAATGAAGGCAACCCTGTGAGCATGCTCTACTGGTTGAGCTGCTACAAGTAGCGGAAGTTAAGATGGCCAAACCACTAATGCCATAATCTACTCACATCATCTGAATGAGAGCAAGACAGATGAAGAAAGATCAGGAACAAAGTGAGAATACAAATATAGCCGAGATTGGTGATCTTCTCTCCCAATTGCAACTGTAGAATCACTCTGCAATTCATGAATCATTATTAAATCAGGACTGAACTCAACCTGCTTGCCTATGTGAGTGATTTGATATACTGACAGGAGATTAGTTGATAATGAGGGCACACAAAGAACATCATGGAATGTGTCATCCCCCACATCAATAGACCCTCTCCCACACACCTCAACAGGAGTGTCATCACCCATCAAAATAGAAGGCATAGTACATGGCTCCAAAGATGCAAGTTCTTCCTTAGATGAAGCCATGTGGTGCGAAGCAACCAAATCAAGAACCCAAGTGGATGGTTGTGAAGCAACTACTACAAGGGCCTTGCCCTTTCCTTTCCCCTTATTTTTCTTTGCCTTGTTAGACCCCTCATTAGAACTCTATTTTATAGATTCAAGAACACTGATATTATTCTTCTCAAGAATGTGTGTTAAGTGATCAATTTGTTTCTTCAAACGTTTATGTTCACCATGACCGAGTCTTTTACAATAGGAACTTTTGACCTTCTCTTTCTTAGGCTTGTCGCCACTAGAAGACTGGGTCTCATTAGTTGCTTTTGGGGCGACTTGTTTTTTATCCTTCTTCTTGCTATTCTTTTGGTTCTTATCTTTATTGTTACTACTTTTTCCTTTCTGTTCTTTTGTGCCTTGGGTGGCAACTAGGGCATGTGACTTAGAGGATTTTAGAGTGCACATCTGGATTAGCTTATCCTGCTCCTTTGTGATAGAAGTAGCAAAGTCATCCAAAGATGGCATGGTGAATTGAGTACCAAGTGCACCCTTAGTAGCATAGAAGGTAGAAACAAATACAAAATATTCTAAACTTAGCTTATAGAGAATACTAAGAATCAGTTGTTCATCTTTCTTTTCAATTCCACACTATTTTATCTGCAACCTTAGTGATTTCAATTTTTTGAAAAAAACTTGAATTGTGTTGAAGTTTTCTGGACTTAAACTAATTAGTTCATTTTCCAACATATGACCCCTCATTGAATCTCGTGTGCCAAATAGCGTTTCTAACTTTGTCCAAATTTTATTTGGTGAATTCAAAGACTCAATGTGAAAGAGCAAATCGAGAGAAACAGACAAATGCAATGTTCCATAGGCTTCATCACATTTGTTAAACCACTTAGGCTTATCTTCATCTTTAACAGGTTTAGTTTCTAGTCCCATTGTTATCCTATGTAAACCAACTTTCCTTAAGTAGATTGTCATGTGTGACTTCCACCTAAAGTAGTTGTAAGGAGTTAAGATGAGTATTGTTATTTGATCCATGATGCAGAGAATGCAGAAATGAAGTGCTGAAAATAAGAGAACTTAAGTACACTCCCCCTTTTCGCTAGTTTTTGAAATGACCCCCCCAGAAATTACAATGTTGGCATTTTATAATTAGTGCGACTTACAATGCAAATATCATATTTTCAGAGTTTTACAAGGCCCAAAATGGCAAAAACATTGAAACTACAGCTCAAGTACAATGTGAGATCAATTTTAGAGTACCAATGTGGAGTCCATAAAAAAATAGAAACTCTAAAAAAATGACACCCAAAAAGGAGTCCATTTGCACAAGTTATATCTCTCAAAATGTCTCAAAACAAGGATTGTGTAGCAAAATCTATAAGAATCTACAATTTTCTGAAAAAATGGAGTGTCAAATCAAAAATCCAACTTTACCACAATGTAGAGCATGAAATTCTACCCCAAAACAAAAAAAAATATGCCAAAAAAGGCTTTCGTATGGCTTAGAACGAGCCTTTCGAAGTTTGGGTGCACAAATGAAAACTCCAATGGTGAGTGGTAAAGGCTGAAAACATTGTTCACAGCCTAAAAGCACTATTCATGGTTTGGAAATATTGTTCAGGGCCTGAAAACAATGTTCACAGACTGAAAACACTATTCACGGCCTGAAAACACTGTTCACGGCTTGAAACATTGTTCATGGTCATATGACTACCATAAAAAGGAAAAAATCCTTTGAAGCTCCTGATGTCTGATTTGGACAAACTCAATATGAAAATGGGATTTTTGGGCCTTTTGGACACAATGGAAAGGTTTGTTTAGCCTCAAAATGTCCCAAATTTGAGCAACATGTTGGTACCACTCTTTAAACCCCTGTTTGCAACTTGAGTTTCTGATATTTGATTTTAGTGAAGCGAAAGCCTAATTTGACTTTATTGAGCCTTATGGATGCTATGGAATGGCTAAAAAAGCTCCAAGGATTACCAGAATGCTGCAAACACCTAGATTTCAAAAGATGCAAGTATAAAACCCCAAAGGCTAAAAATTTTCTGATTCTCCAAATCATCTGAAGATGCAAGAGAAGAGCATACTGGGTTTTTAGAAAATTTGCATAGAAACTTATTAGCCCCCCCCGAATCTCTCAAATAAGGAAACTAAAATCTATTATGCACTAGAATAGCTCTGATACTATGTTAGAATCTGCAAAGATGAATAACCCAGAAAACTAGTGCAACAAATAGATTAATAAACTATGAAGCAAATGATATGAAATCAAAATAATAACATAGAGTTAGTCTCTGAGAGGAATGTAAATTCTCATAAAGCAAAATAGCATTAAGAGGATGCAAAAACAAAATCTACATAATACAATCTACCTAAGACTAGCTGGGAGGTGAGTATATATAGAATATGAGAGAGGGGAGAGGTGGCAAATATGACCAATGGAAAGAGTCCACCACAATAGCCTAAAATAGGCAAGTGTAACTACTGTGGAAGACGTCAACACTTTGCACCTACTCACACTAATATTCACTTAATTAACTCTAAGCAATATTAATTATATGTGTAGGAAAACCCTGGGAATAGGAAATTAAATAACCAACTAGGAAAATAAAATCCTACACTAACACAAGGAACTTGGAGTTTTTTCGAGTTCAAAATAGCCAAAGGAGAAGGAGAAAATTAAGATGCACTTTAATTGCAAAGAGACTTATAAGATGCATTGGAACATGAATAGATTTGTGCAGAAATAGGAAGGAGATGAGGAAGAAGATTCAGATGAAAGTTCATAATTAAATGATAAAAATTAGGTTTAAGATAAATTTGATACTCTACTCCCCATAAGGAGGCCCACAAGACAACAAAAACAAGTTTAAAGCTATAGCTAACTAGATTTTCTTTGTATTTTCACTTTATCTCAAGTACTAATAATGAACACGTGTTGGTCCAAATCTATTCACCATGAATGAGTATGAGTTGGGTCTGGGGTGCACTCATATGCTTAGCATGAGGTCAGACTACTGATGCTCACATTGCAAAAGCCAATGGAGAAAAGGAGCATCAAAAGGACTACTCTCTTCACTAGGAAGAAGAGTCATGTGAGTGTCAACATGATATTAGCACATGAGGTGGGTGTCGCACCAACTTGATCGTACACTTCACAAGGAAGGAATGCTTGATAGTGAACAACTATGTTGAGGCATGTAATTATGATGGAAATGTGTGGGTATTGCCTAGTAAACCTTTGAAGAGGTGTGGTTATGATAATTCTTCTATGGCCAAGTGCAATGTTGTTGGCTTGGATTAGGTCTAGCTCCTATTGAGTGTATGCAAGAAAAGTGGTAAGACAACGGTTCTCTATCTCAATCAATTCTTAAAGAAGGGCTAGTTCTCTTGCTCATCCCCTATTATTTTCTTCTTAGATCTGTTACAAGATAACAACTTGCTCCTGAACCTATTTTGTGTTGAATGATTTTGGTTAGTTTGATTATTTTCAAGATCATTTAATATTGCCCTTACCTAATCCTCTCTAACCCCAAGGCACATGAGCCTAACAACAAGAGAGAGAAGGAAGAGGTATGTTGCAACTATGAGCAGTAAGTGTTGTCATTGATGTCAACACCTAAGGTCAACATCTAAGGAAATTATTTCAATGAGTTTGAGCAAGTGTCTAAGAAGAACAATACAGTGTTTTGCTCTGCATATCTTGTAGAGTGAATATCTTTGTCTGCGGTTTGGAAGTTATGTTAAGGGATATCTGTAGTTGCTATGTTTTAAGTTTGAGCCTCCGATGTGAAGATTTGAGTGAGTTATGTTCACTAGAGTAAAAAATATTTTTTTGAGTATTTAATGGTGACAGGGAGAATGTATTCTGCTCCACATTTTCTTTGCATTTAAGTTTTATAGTCTGCGGTTCTGAGATTAAGTCTTGGATGATGTTATGTGCCTTCAGTTGAAATGGTTCGTGATTTGGTGCTCCACAAGCGATCTTTCCTTTATAGCAGTCGCTGCCAGTAATGTTTAAGTGCTCTAGTTTGAAGAATCTTCTGGATAGAATGTTTGGGGGTTGTACGGAAGTTCTTGGTGATTGTAACGTGCTTGTGGATGTCTCTAGATCGTGTTCCTATCTTTTGATTGGTCCACAAAATGTAATTCAGATCGTGCATGAAGCGTGTTCCTAAAGGTCTTAAATGTTAACACCAGTTTTGGCCGACTCAGTTGTTTTCACTACTTGTAGTTATGCTTTGGAGTTTGTGAGAGCGTGTTGTTGTGTAGAAGATTGCATTTGGGTCCTAGCTAAGGTGTGGTGTAGTCCACATTCATTTCTTCTCCTTCACAAATTTGTTTAGGTCCAGACCTATTCTAATGTATGTGTGTATGCCGACCTTAGAGATTGTTCCAATGGTTGATGATTGTAATGTCGACCTTGATGTACATTCCAAGGTTGATGAATTGTACAATACATGTAATGAAGTCATGAATGATTGATGATGATGCGGAGATGCGAAGATAAGTGGGAAGTGAAAAAGTAGAGTAGAGCAGAAGAGATTTATCGCATTTCAATGGAACTGAACCTTGGCATAGTGTAGATGCCACTATCTCAGTTCACCAACTTCTGGCAGTGGGCCCCTTCTCTTGGGAGTGAGCTGCTTCTTTTGTAGTGAGCATTCTGGGCAGTAATCCTTTAGCAGTGAGCCTTGTTGTAAATTTTGATATATCATTTATATTGTGAGTTAATCCTCCCCGTGGTTTTTCCCTCATTGGGTTTTCCACGTAAAAAATCTGGTGTCTCATGTGTCTCATGTGTGAATGTGTTTAAATTTCTGATTTCATGCTTTCATGGTTAAATTATAATAACAACGATTAAGTGGTTGATGTGTTGATGTTTGAAAGAAGTTAAGTTTTGGTGACAACTGATTCACCCCCCTCTCAGTTGTCTTGTGCATTCCAACAATGGGTATCAGAGTGAGGGTTCCTTGGAAGAAAGCCTAACAGCTTAAGGTAGATCCAGGATGGCGCACAAGGAGTCTTCGCAGTTTGATAGAACGGACTATGTTCTATGGAAGGCACGAATGAAAAGTCATCTCATTTCTCTTGGTTATAGTGTTTGGAAGATGGCAGAAACCAAGTATACTCTTCCTCCAAATGGTCCATCATATGAAGATGAAGTCAAACAATATGAGTTAAATGGAAAATCTAGAGATGCTCTATTAAATGCCTTATCTAACACTGAGTTAGTGAAAGTTATCGATCTTGAGATTGCTCATGAGCTCTGGGTTAAGTTAAAAAATTTATATGAAGGAGATGATTCTGTAAAGAGTGCCAAATTACAAAACCTGAAGGCGAGGTATGAAGCCCTGAAGATGAGTGAAGATGAGAACATAACAATCTACATGCAAAAAGTTGATGAAATTGTCAATGGAACCAAAGGTCTTGGAGGAACTATTAATGAGGATGAGGTTGTGTTGAAGATTCTTAGGTCATTGCCTAAATCCTATAGTCACAAGGTGTCAGCAATTGAAGAACTTATGAGTGTGAACAAGATTACAAAGGAACAGTTGCTTGGAAAGTTCATTGCATTTGAGATAGAGAGTTCGGTGATGCTTTGCCAAAGATTGAGACTGCTTTCAAAGCCAGTACTTCAGACAAGACATCAATATCTGAGAAGTATGTTGTGGAACCAGATGATGACCCTAATGACATTGAAGCCAAGTTTGTGGATAGAATGCAAAGAGGTACCGATAAGTTCAAAGGTAAATTACCATTCAAATGCTTTTCTTGTGGTAAGATTGGCCACTATGCCTCCAGGTGTCCGGAGAGAATTGAGAGAGGTAAGAAGAAATTTGAAAGTAGACCTAGAATCATAAAGAAATGCTATTATGTTAGAGACCTTGATGATGATGGTGTAACAGATTATGAGTCTGATGATGCTAGTGCAAATAAATGCTTGTTTATTGCTATTAAGGAAGAACCTCTGTCTACTAATCCTGCTAGCTATGTGAAGGAAGAAAAACCAGTGGAAGAGAGTGATTTGTCTGTCTACCAGGTTGAGAAGGATAAGGATGAATGGATTATTGACAGTGGATGTTCACATCACATGACTGGTGATAAAAGTAATTTTATAAGTTTGGAAAATTATGATGGAGGATTGGTTAGGTTTGGAGATGATGCAACTAGTAAGATTTGTGGAAGAGGGTCTATTTCTTTTGATGGAAAGCATAATATAGATGATGTCCTATATGTGAAGGGTATGAAGCATAATCTTTTAAGTGTTGGTCAGATGTGTGACAAAGGGTATGATCTAAGATTCAAGGATAATGGATGCAAGATCATGGAAAGCTTCGAAATAGTGATTGCTACTGGTAAGAAGACTAGAGGTAATGTTTATCATTTGAAAGGAACTAATGATTGTTGTCTGTTGGATTAGACAAATGAGAGTTGGTTGTGGCATAGAAGGATGTGTCATATCAATTTTGACAACTTGGTGAAGATAAGCTCAATACAAGTGGTGAGAGATTTGCCCAGGCTTGTGAAGCTTGCTAATACTATTTACAAGGAATGTCAATTGGGGAAACATACAAGGACAAGTTTCAAAAGTAAAGAACAATTTTCTACCAGATTGCTTGAGCTGGTGCATACAAATTTGTGTGGTCCTACAAGAACAAGAAGTTCGCAAGGAGACATGTACTTTATGTTGCTTATTGATGATTATTCTAGAATGACTTGGGTCACTTTTCTAAAAGATAAATCAGAAGCCCTAGACAAGTTCAAAGCTTTCAAGGCGATGTTGAGAATGAGCTAGAATTGAAGATCAAATGCTTAAGGTCTGATAGAGGAGGTGAGTTTACATCAAATGAATTCAATATTTTCTGTGAAGAAGATAGGATTAAGAGACAATTGTCTGCTCCTAGGACTCTTGAGTAGAATGGAGTTGTTGAAAGAAAGAACATGACAGTTCAAGAGGCTGCTAGGTCAATGATGATGGAGGCTAACCTACCGGAAGTGTATTGGAGAGAAGCTATACATACTATTGTCTACATTCAAAACAGAGTTCAAGTCAAAGGTAATGGTACTAAAACTCCTTATGAATTGTGGTATGGAAGAATTCCAACAGTTAAATATTTCAAAGTTTTTGGAAACAAATGTTACATCAGAAGAGATGAAGAGTTAGGCAAGTTTGATGCTAGGTGTGATGAACGAATTTTCCTTGGATACTCCACTAAGAGTAAGGCCTACTAGTGCTACAACAAGAGATTGAGAAAGATTATTGAGAGTGCTAATGTGAAAGTTGATGAAGATAGAGAAAGAATATCAGATTTGAGTGGGTATGAATCAAATGAACCTGCTGCTACAACAAATGAAGAAAAAGTTGAACAAGATGACAGTCAAGTTGAAGAAGAAAAGGCTCCGGAAAGTGTTGTTAAAACTTCCAGGTATGTAAGGATTAATCATTCTGAGGATCAGATTATTGGTGATACAAGCAAAGGGGTATTGACAAGGAAAAGAGTTGCAGAAGAACAAGTGAATTACTGTTTACTTTCAAAGATTGAACCTAAAACTGTACGTGAAGCTTGCAAAGATGAAAGTTGGGTAAAAGTTATGGAAGAAGAGCTGTTGTAGATAGAGAAGGATCAAACTCGGGAACTGGTTCCTAGAGCTGCTGATAAGAATGTGATTGGAAGTAAATGGGTTTTCAGAAACAAGCTGAATGAAAATGGAGAGGTAGTAAGAAACAAAGCAAGACTAGTATGCAAAGGATATTCTCAGGTTGAAGGCATAGATTTTGAGGAGAGTTATGCTCCTGTGGGAAGGATTGAAGCAATAAGAATGTTTTTGACATTTGTAACACACAAAGATTTCAAAGTGTACCAGATGGATGTAAAGTCTGCATTCTTGAATGGAGAGATGGAAGAAGAAGTTTACATTGAACAACCGGAAGGATTTTAGTCATCAGACCAAGGCGACATGGTGTGCAGATTGAAGAAAGCCTTGTATGGACTAAAGCAAGCTCCTGGAGCTTGGTATGCAAGGTTGGACATGTATTTGTTGCAATTAGGGTTCAGTAAAGGCACTGTAGACAGTAATCTCTATTTCAAAATTAATAATGATTAAATTCTAATTATTGTAGTCTTTGTTGATGATATTATCTTTAGAGGCAATGAAGGTATGTATAAGAAATCTGTAGAGGAAATGCAAAAGGAGTTTGAAATGTCTATGTTTGGTGAAATAAATTTATTTTTAGGACTGCTGATTACTCAATCAGAAAAAAGAATTTTTATTTCTCAGTCCAAGTATGTGAAAGAGTTGTTGAAAAAGTTTGAAATGGAGGATTCTAAGCCAGTATGTACTCCTATGGTAACTGGTTGCAAGCTGAACAAGAATGATGAATCACCTAAGACTGATAAAAAAATATAGGTCTATGATTGGAGGACTACTTTATCTAACCCCTACAAGACCATATATAATGCATGCAATTTGTCTTGTGGCAAGATTTCAAGAAGATCCTAGAGAGTCACATGTGATGGCAATTAAGAGGATCGTGAGGTATTTAAAAGGCACTTCAGACTATGGATTGTGGTATCCCAAAGATACTAATTTCACTCTTAGTGCTTATACAGATGCAGATTGGGCTGGAGATGCTAATGACATAAAAAGTACAAGTGGAGGTGCTTTTCTCTTGGGTAACAGATTGGTTTCATGGTTAAGCAAGAAGCAAGAATCAGTTTCTTTGTCTACTGCAGAAGCAGAATATATTGCTGCAGCATGTTGCACTCAAGTGCTATGGATGAAACAAACATTGAAGGATATAAGAGTTGTGTATGAAGAACCAATTTCAATCTTTTGTGTCAATACAAGTGTTATAAACATTTTAAAAAATCCAGTGATGCACTCAAGAACAAAGCTTATATCAATAAGGTATCACTTTCTAAGAGAAAAAGGTAACAGAGAATGAAGTAAAGATGGAATATGTGTCTACAAAGGATCAGATTGCAGATATTTTCACAAAGCCTCTACCTAAGGATACTTTTGAGTATCTCAGGAAAAAGTTAGGGGTTATTACCCCTCCTGCTCTAAACTAAGATGCAAGGGAAGTGCATCAATCATGTGGTAACCAAAGTCTTATACTTTGATCTAGATTGATGTTTGAAGGCTACCTCTCAAGGGAGTAGGTAGATGGTGCTGATATGAGTTCCTGATAAAGAGCAGTAAGTGTTGCAGTGTTGTTGACAGGGGGAGTAGTGCGGTATTAATAAGATCTGAATTGAGCCTTGATACCTATAGAGAGAAAAGATTTGGCACCCTTTGCCATTTATGTCAAAGGGGAGAGAAGTTCATGTGAAAAACTTAAGGAGAAAGTTGCAATCAAAGAAAGCATAAAGTAAGGGGGAGCAAAGAAGCAAAGAAAGTTTGTTTGTCTTATGGTTTTTCACATCATGTGTTTCCATCAATGACAAAGGGGGAGATTGTTGCAAGTATGAGCAATAAGTGTTGTCATTGATGTCAACACCTAAGGTCAATGTTTAAGGAAATTATTTGAATGAGTTTGAGCAAGTGTCTAAGAAGAACAATACAGTGTTTTGCTCCGCCTATCCTGTAGATTGAATATCTTTGTCTGGAGTTTGGAAGTTATGTTAAGGGATGTCTGTAGTTTCTATGTTTCAAGTTTGAGCCTCCAGTGTGAAGATTTGAGTGAGTTCTGTTCACCAGAGTAAAAACTATTTTTTATGAGTATTTAATGGTGATAGGGAGAATGTATTTTGCTTCACATTTCTTCGCATTGATGCAAAGAGGGTGTTAGAATGTTGTTACTAACTCACACAAATAGACACCTTTCACCAATTGCAAAGTTTGAAGGTACTTGCTTTGAAATCAGGCCTAAAGCCTTGTAGCCCTTCCCAAGGGGTTTTTCTGACCTCATTTTTATGAATGGACCCAAGCCCAAAACCTAATCAGTGTTTTGGATACCCTTTACCAAGTTATTCAACATATCAAAACATGAGATATGGTTACTTCAGGACTTGTGGCTCAATACTGAGATTTACAGTCTACAACTAGGCCTAATTAGGCCACATTAACAAAGTAACCTATAGCAAATTCTATCCCAAACTTCCCAAACCACCTTGGGATCTTTAATCACATCACAAATAATCAATCTTGACCACTCACACCCTCTGTAACAACTTCAAACTCACTACTTTACCACTGTCCTACTTCTAGGCCTAATACATGGGTCTTATTAGGCATCTGCTTGGAAAACTCTTGTCAATACTCCACTTCTTGCCCCTACAATAGTCAAAATAGTTAAAACTACTATACAACATTCCACTCCACCGATTGGGAGGAGACTAGGTCAGTGGAATGGCTTAAACCCCCATCGTTTTGGTTTGCAAAACCCTACTTCAGGGTTTATGATAGTTTTAGGGAGAACAAAGATATCTTTCTTAAAACTCAATGATATAACCCCAAACCAAGTGCAAACAGTAGTCAACACACTCCCCTATCAATTTCAATGACTTTCAGTTCATGACAGAGCCGTACAGTGCCAGGGTATGGTCTGCAACAATAGAAAAATACAGAATTTGCAGATAAATAGAGTTTTGCTTCAGAATTACTTCTCAAAAACACGTCCAACCCCTGTTCTTGGGGCATATGAAGGTACATATACATGTTACAAGCATTTTCTCTCGACCTTCAATGGAAAAACTAAGCAAGAGGTCGTTTTCCACCTTCCAAAAGCTCTAAGTGTTAAGTTACAAAGCAACCTCTTTACATTGTTTAACATTATTGATAAAACAAAACACAAAACTTATGACTTGGTCATTATTTGACCTTATTACATTGCATTTGATGACAAAACATCACATTCTAGTCCTAGACCACCTAGGACCTTATTAACTTTTCAAAAATCAAAACTTGCAAATGTGCCCCTGCACCATGCAATCGGGGTGAAAAAGACTTCATCATCCTGATGAAAGAAGTTCTTGGACAAAGGTCCCATGTTGTTTGATGTCTTCTTCAGTCATCCAAGTGGCATCTTCATTTGGCAATCCAAGCCACTTGACCAAATGCTCATTATAGACCTTGTTTCTTGTCCTCTTGACCTCTCTTGTGTCCAAGATAACTTCAAGCTTCATTGGATGGCTAGGAGGAAGGTCCTTTATCCAGTCTTCATCATCAACTCCATCTGCTTCTTCACCTGCAACAGTAGATCCCTTGAAAGGATACATGTATGCAACATTGAAGATGGGTGAGATAGCAACTCCAGGAGGGAGTTCTATCTCATAGGAATTCTGGCCAAACTTGTGGACCACCTTGCAAGGTCCTATCTTCTTCATCATGAGTTTGGTGTATCTGCCTTTAGGTAGCCTTTCTTTTCTCAGGTGTGTAAGTACCATGTCACCAACTTTGAATTGGACAACTCTCCTTTTCAAGTCTGCCTTCCCCTTGTACTTTTCAAACATTTTTCTCAAGAGTCTCTTTGACTTGCTGATGGATATCTCTCATGGCAGTGGCAAAGTCTTCTCCTTGAGCACTTCTCTTCTTCATCCCTTTCAAATCTCTCAACTCATACACCCCTCTTGGGCTCATACCATACACAACCTCAAATGGACTCATGCCAATACTCCTATTGAGTGAATCATTATATGCATACTCAGCCTGAGGAAGAACCAAGTCGCACTGCTGCCCATGCTCCTTTGTGAGACACCTCAATAGATTACCAAGTGATCTATTGACCACTTCAGTTTGCCCATCAGTTTGGGGATGATAGGCAGAACTGAAGGCCAAGTTTGTCCCCAACTTTCTCCATAATGTTCTCCAAAAATGGCCAATGAACTTGGAATCCCTATCAGAGACAATACTAAGTGGTAATCCATGAATCCTTACAATTTCCTTGAAGAACAAACCAGCAATGTGAGATGCATCATTTGTTGTCCTACATGGGATAAAATGAGCCATCTTACTAAACTTGTCCACAACTACATACACACTATCATACCTCCTTTGGGTCTTGGGTAAACCCATCACAAAATCCATGCTTATGGCTTCCCATGGCCTATTAGGAATCGGTAAAGGCTGATACAAACCTGCATTACTACTTGATCCTTTAGCTTTTTGACATACCACACAACTTTCAACAAACTTCTTAACATCTATATGCATTCTTGGCCAATGGTAGAATCTTCTAACCTGCTCCAAAGTCTTATCTACCCCAAAATGCCCACTCAAACTGCCACAATGCTTTTCTTTTATCAGATTTGTCCTCATGGAACATTTGGGCACACACAATTGAGCCCTTTTGAACAAAATACCATATTGTAGTACAAAATCAGAGTACTCTCCATGAAATGCATTTGAAAACTGATTACAAACAGCAAAAGCATCCTTAAAATCATCATCTTCTTGGTACATACCTTTGAGAGAATCAATTCCCACACTTTGAAGTTGTACCTCTTGGACCATCAGCACTCTCCTACTAAGTGTATCAGAAACTTTGTTGGCTTGACCCTTCTTATGCTTGATTGTAAATATGTAGGCCTGCAAGTACTCCACCCATTTCATGTGCCTACGATTCAATTTGTCTTGGCTATTCAAGTAACTCAATGCATGATTATCAGTGAAGACAATGAACTCCTTGGGCAAAAGATAGTGCCTCCACTTTTTGAGTGCTTGTACCATAGCATACAACTCAAGGTCATAAGATGAATACCTTCTCTTGGCCTCATTTAGCTTTTCACTAAAAAATGCCACCGGTTTGCCCTCTTGACTCAAAATTGCCCCAATTGCTTGATTGCTTGCATCACATTCTATGGTAAACACCTTGTTGAAGTCAGGTAGAGCAAGAATAGGCTATTGTGCCACTCTTGTTTTTAGGTATTCAAATCTTTTATCTAGTGCAATAGTCCATTGGAACTTGTTCCTCTTCTCCCCTTTGATGGTATCAAGAATGGGTGAGCATATGTGACTGAAATTCTTGATGAATTTCCTATAAAATGTGGCCAATCCATGAAAACTCCTCACTTCTCCAACTGATTTTGGTGTTGGCCAATTGAGAATGGCCTCAACCTTTGTAGGATCCATCTTTAGGGTGCCTTTGGAGATGACAAACCCAAGGTAAACTAGCTCCTCCTTCAAGAACTCACATTTCTTAAGGTTGATCATCAACTTTTCTTCATCCAACCTCTTGAATACCCTGTCCAAATGCTACAAGTGATCCTCTTTTGTCTTGCTATATACAAGGATATCATCCAAGTACACTACTACAAATTTGCCAATGAATTGTTTTAGGACTTCATTCATGAGTCTCATGAATGTACTAGGAGCATTAGATAAGCCAAAAGGCATCACCAACCACTCATAGAGACCTTCATTTGTTTTGAAGGCAGTCTTCCACTCATCACCTTCCCTTATCCTTATTTGATGGTAGCCACTCTTAAGATCAAATTTTGAAAAATAGCAAGCACCTACAAGGCTGTCCATGAGATCCTCTATCCTTGGTATAGGAAAACTGTATCTAATTGTGATTTTGTTCAAAGCTCTTGAATCTGTACAAAGTCTCCATTCTCCACCCTTTTTGGGTGCCAAAATAGTAGGCACCGCACAAGGACTCATGCTTTCCCTTATTAAACCTTTGTCTAACAATCCTTGGATCTAATTTTTGACTTCTTCATTCTGTTGTGGGGTCATTTTATAGGCTGCCTTGTTGGGCAGACTTGCACCAGGGATGAGATCAATGTGGTGGCTAACCTCTCTCTTGGGAGGCAAGGAATTTGGCAACTCTTTGTCCACCATGTTCTCATATTTCTCCAATAGGATCCGCACTTCCTTTGGAACTTCTATTACATCAGCTACTGCTTGGTCTAATATAGGCTTGCCAACAATTGCAAAACCAACCCCTTCTTCATGTAGGGTCTTCAAGAACTCCTTCTCCTTCACTACCATCACACTAGGCCCTTCATGTGCTGCACTTTCATCTTCTTTCAAAGGTGTGAGAGTGTATGACACTCCATCTTTCTCAATCACATAGATATTCTTCTTCCCATCATGCTTGGCCTCTCTATCAAATTGCCATGGCCGGCCTAGGAGCAAGTGGCATACATCCATGGGGATGATGTCACATAAAACCTTGTCTTTGTAGGCACCAATATTAAACTCCACCCAAGTCTGCTTATTCACAAGCACTTGTTGGCCCTTGTTGAGCCATGATACCTATAGGGTGTAGGGTGAGGATTCCTCTTCATTTTTAACTTTTCTACCATTTCCAAAGACACAAGATTGTCAGTAGAACCAGAATCAACAATCACTTTACATACCTTTCCTTGGGCCTTGCAAGTTGTTCTGAATAAGACTTTCCTTTGTGGAGGCTCCTTGTTGGCTGGTACCTCGAACAATGTCCTTATCATCAAGGACTCTCCTACCTCTGGGGCTGCATGCACTGAAGGTGAGTTTACACTCTCTTGATCCTCCTCTTGCACAATTTGTGTTCTCCTTTCTCCTCCATGAGAACCTGTATGAGGTTTGTCTGGGCATTTCCAAGCAGGGTGACCAAATTGGCCACATTGGTAGCACTTGCCTAAGAAGGTATTAGACCCTCTTCCTGGTCCACCAAACCTCCCTCTATTATTTGGTCTTCTACCTCCTCTAAAACTACCCCTTGATTCACTTGTTTGTTCTTGTTGTCCACTTGATTCTCCTTGTTTTTGGAACTGACGTCTTCCAAAGCTACCTCTGCCCCTATTATTCCTTCCTCTGCCCTAGATTGCTACGCTTGTCTCCTTTTTATCTTCTCTTCTGCCCTCATGGCTAATTGAAAGCATTCTTCCACTGTCTTAGGGGGAGTTAAATTGATTTCATCTCTTATGTTCAGCCTCAAACCACTTAAATATTTGGACACTCTTTCAACTTCATTTTCATGGTGACCAGTTCTAATACACAACTTGTGAAATTCCTCAGTATAAGACATCACATCTGAATCCTTTTGCTTCAATCTTTGCATCTTCATGAAGGTTTGTATGGTACAGTCTGTTGGTAAGAATTGGGCCTTCACTTTGGCCACCATCCTATCCCAAGAACTTATCTTGGGCTTGCCTTTCTTAACCCTCTCTTCTTGAACAAATTTCCACCAAGTCAAAGCTGGTCCCTTCAACTTGGATTTGGCAAATTTCACCTTCTTGATGTCCCCTATGTCTTCAAATTCAAAGAAATTATCTAATGCATCAATCCAACTCAAAATTTCTTCACTATCCATCCTCCCACCGTACATAGGCACTTCAACTTTCATCTTTGAAGTGTTGTCACCCTTAACAACCTTTAACATCTTGAGCATCATCTTTTCTTCAGGGTCCTCATCCTCATCCTCATCCTGGACTGCCATTGGAGGATTTTCACTCTCATCTTCATCCTCCTTGTCACTTTGGTCATCATTGACCACTCCTCTTCTTTGATTCTTCTCCAAGACTACTATCCTGGCTAGGGTGGCTTCTTGAGACTCTCTATAGAGCCTATCCTTCTAGAGTAACTGCTCTTTCAGTTCCCTTATCTGTTTAGCCATTGCATTGGTTTTTGGAGGCATCTTGCCTATGGCACTCTTCTTCACAATTCAACTTTCTACTTCTCAAATCAAAACCTGATGCTCTGATACCACTTTTATGCAAAGAGGGTGTTAGAATGTTGTTACTAACTCACACAAACAGACACCTTTCACCAATTGCAAAGTTTGAAGGTACTTGCTTTGAAATCAGGCCTAAAGCCTTGTAGCCCTTCCCAAGGGTTTTTTCTGACCTCATTTCTATGAATGGACCCAAGCCCAAAACCTAATCAGTGTTTTGGATACCCTTTACCAGGTTATTCAACATATCAAAACATGAGATATGGTTACTTCAGGACTTGTGGTTCAAAACTGAGATTTACAGTCTGCAAGTAGGCTTAATTAGGCCACATTAACAAAGTAACCTATAGAAAATTCTATCCCAGACTTCCCAAACCACCTTGGGATCTTTAAACACATCACAAATGATCAATCTTGACCACTCACACCCTCTACAACAACTTCAAACTCACTACTTTACCACTGTCCTACTTCTAGGCCTAATACATGGGTCTTATTAGGCATCTGCTTGGCAAACTCATGTCAATACTCCATTTTCTGCCCCTACAATAGTCAAAACAGTTAAAACTACTATACAACATTCCATTCCACTGATTGGGGGGAGACTAGGTCGGTGGAATGGCTTAAACCCCCATCGTTTTGGTTTGCAAAACCCTAGTTCAGGGTTTATGACAGTTTTAGGGAGAACATAGATATCTTTCTTAAAAATCAACGATATAACCCCAAACCAAGTGCAAATAGTAAACACACTCCCCTATCTATTTCAACAACTTTCAGTTCATGAGAGAGTCGTACAGTGCCAGGGTACGGTCTGCAACAACAGAAAAATAGAGAATTTACAGAAAAAATAGAGTTTTGCTTCAGAATTACTTCTCAAAAACACGTTCAACCCCTGTTCTCGGGGTGTATGAAGATACATATACATGTTACAAGCAGTTTCTCTCGAGCTTCAACTGAAAAACTAAGCAAGAGGTCGTTTTCCACCTTCCAAAAGCTCTAAGTGTTAAGTTACAAAGCAACCTCTTTACATTGTTTAACATTATTGATAAAACAAAACACAAAACCTATGACTTGGTCATTATTTGACCTTATTACATTGCATTTGATGACAAAACATCACATTCTAGTCCTAGACCACCTAGGACCTTATTGACTCTTCAAAAATCAAAACTTGCAAATGTGCCCCTGCACCACGCATTTAAGTTTTATAGTCTGTAGTTCTGAGATTACGTTTGGGATGATGTTATGTGCCTTCAGTTGAAATGTTTCATGATTCAGTGCTCTACAAGTGATCTTTCCTTTATAACAGTGGCTGCTAGTAATGTTTAAGTGCTCCGGTTTGAAGAATCTTTTGGATAGAATGTTTGGGCGTTGTGCGGAAGTTCTTGGTGATTGTTGTTGCCAAAATGTGCCTAATCGGTGTTGTCATTGATGTCAACATATTCTTGTTGCCATTGATGTCAACTGTATGCTATCTTGTTGCTTGACTAGAAGACTGGAATGTTGAGGATATTGAGAAAATTAATAAAGATAAATGGATGCGGATCATATGGTAGTATAGAGGATTGTGTGAAGTAACTCCAGTCAGGATTTGAGAGGTTCGCATGAAGATTTGAAGAAACTATGGCCATCTGAGTAGAACCGGTTTTGTAGTATTCAGAAGAGACAGAGTGACAAAGAAGTGGTCCGGATCCTTCTGGATATGTCAAATAATGATCTACGGATCTAGAGGCATGTTTGGGAAGTTAGTGTGTATCATCCATTCAAGTGGTTCGTGGTTTAGAGGTCCGCAAGCAATCTTTCTAAAATGAAAGACATGGCAGATAGTATTCTTAAGGTTCTGGATGAAGATGCAAGTGATCCTGATGATTTATAGAAGTGCGGATGGTTTTGTTGAATTCATTGTGCTTCTAGAGGTCTTTGGATCATGTGACTGCTGTGTTGGAGGTTCACATTGAAGTTTGAGCTTGTTGGTGAAGTTTTCCTTGTTGGTGTTGTTATTCTTCCCAGTCCTGGCCGACTGGATGATTCAAGCATATTGCAAATGTTCCAGAAGTAATTCTCTGGAGCGTGGTGTGTTGTTCAAAGAAGATTCAAGTCTTAGCAATGCTTGACTGACATCTTAGTGATTCGCATTAAGTAAGATGTTTGGTGTGCCAACCTTGATGTTTATTCCAAGGTTGATGAAGCATATAAAGGAGTGTAGCTGAGTCGTCGAAAATTATCCTTGAGCAAAACAGATTAAATCCGAATAAAGGATTAGAAGCAGAGCAGAGAAGAAATGGAGCGAGAGAAGTATAGAGTGTGAAGTTAGTAAAGAAGAATTCAGGGCAAAGCATAAGCTTTTGAGCATTCATTGAAATTGAACCAGGCATGAAGTAGATGCTATTTCTCGATTAATTCGTTATGTTCTAAATAAATTTTGTAGGTAGTGAGCCTCTCTTTTTGAGTAGTGAGCTTTGGGTAGTGCGCTCGAAGGCATGTGCCTTCTATTTTTCTAAAGTACTTTTAATAGGGTACAAACCTTTGTGGGTTAACCGGCACCGTGGTTTTTCACTTAACTGGGTTTCCACGTCAAAATCTTGGTGTCAAGTGTGTTGATTATGTTTCTGCTCTTATGTTGTTGATCTATGCTTTAATGTTTACATCATTAACTTGGTAGTAAGATAATAAAAATGGTTAACAACAGAAAAAGTTTATATTGTGTGACAACTGATTCACCCCCCCTCTTAGTTGTCCGGTCTAATTCCAACAATTGGTATCAGAGCTAGATCCTCCTATAAAAGCCTGACCGCTTGAGGAGATTCAGGATGTCAGCCTACAAGAAGGATAGTCCGAGATTTGATAGAACAAATTATTCTGTTTGGAAGAATTGCATGGAGTGCCATTTGCAATGCATGGGCGATGCCTATTGGGCGATAACCAGTGTTGAGTATAAACCTCTGGAGAAAGGTCCTTCAACTCCAGATCAAGTCAAAGATGCTAAAAATAACCTTTGAGCTAAAGAAGCCTTGTTGAGTGCCCTGACTGATTCAAAAATGACAAATGTCTTTGGTCTAAAAACTACTTATGAAATCTAGAAAAAGTTGGAGTATCTATATGAAGGTGATAAATATGTCAAATGTGCCAAGTTGCAAAGTCTGCAAGGAAAATTTGAAACTACGAGGATGAACGAAGATGAAAACATCACAATCTACATGCAAAAGATAAATGAACTTGTGTGTGGCATCAGGTGTGTTGGTGGAACTTTGGAAGAATCAAAGATTGTATCAAAAGTGCCCAGATCTTTACCTGATTCATACAAACATAAGGTTGCTCCTATAGAGGAGATCAGGACTATCTCAGATGTTATAAGAGATCATCTGGTAGGCAAAATTTTAGCTTTTGAATTAAGTGAGTTTGGTGATTCTCTTCCCAAGTCTGAATCTGCATTTAAGGCCAGTGTATATGGAAAACAAAGATATGATTCGGGTGAAAGCTCTTTTGCAAGATCAAACAAATTTGTGAAGACAAGGATCTTGAAGATGTTGAAATTGAAACTATAGATCTTGAAGCTCTTCTTGCCAAAAGATTGCCAAGAGGATCCGGTAAGTATGAAGGAAAATTGTCACTCAAATGCTTTGCTTATAATAAGATTGGTCATTTTGCCTCAAGATGTCCAGAGAGGTTTTCAAAACCAAACCCTAACAGATACAGAAATCAGAACAAATGTTACTATGTCCAAGAAACTAGAGAAGAAGGAGTCACAGATGATGAATCTGATCATGGAGGTTCCCCTGAAAATGATTGGGTGTTCATTACCATCAAAGAAGAAGATCTGGTGTCTATTGAATTTGCTAGCTATGCAAATGTGGAAAGTGCCTTGGCTGCTCAAGTTATTGAGAAAGATGAAAGGGTGATTGATAGTGGATGTTCTCATCATATGACTAGAGACAAGAGTAAGTTTGTAAATTTTGAAAATTATGAAGGTGGGCTTGTGAAATTTAGAGATAACTTAGCTGGTAGAATCCATGACAGAGGATCCATCTCTTTTGATGGTAAGAATAGCACCAATGATGTTCTATATGTGGAAGGACTGAAACATAATCTTCTCCGTGTTGGACAGTTGGTTGATAAAGGTTATGATCTTTGATTCAAGGATGGAAAGTGCAGAATCTTGGAGAGTTTCAAAACTGAAATTGCATCCGGTACTCAAACTAGAGGTAACATTTTTCATTTAAGTAGCTTTGGCAAAAGTTGTTTGATTGCTTAGATAGATCAAAGTTGGTTATGGCACAAGAGGATGTGTCATGTGAATTTTGATAACATTGTCAAAATAAGTACCACTCAGGTTGTAAGAGATCTTCCAAAACTTATGAAACCTAATAGCATGTATAGAGAATGTCAATTGGGAAAACAGAGCAAAATTTCATTTAGAAGCAAGGAACAAGTTTCAAAGGGATGATTGGAATTGGTACATATTGATCTCTGTGGTCCTACTAGAATTAGGGGTGGACAAGGAGATATATATTTCATGTTGTTGATTGATGACTACTCCAGGATGATGTGGGTAACCTTCCTAAAAGAAAAATCAAAAGCGGTTGACAAATTTAAGGTGTTCAAAGTGATGGTGGAAAATGAAATTGGTGAAAAATTGAAATGGCTGAGATCCGACAGAGGTGGAGAATTTACTTCCAATGAGTTTGATGCTTTCTATGAAAAGCATGGCATAAAAAGACAGTTATCTACTCCTAGGACTCCCTAACAAAATGGAGTTGTGGAAAGAAAGAATCGGACCATTCAAGAAGTTGCCAGGACCATGATGATGGAAAAAAATGTTCCTCAAGTTTATTGGAGAGAAGCTGTAAGTAATGCTATCTACACTCTTAACTGGGTGCAGATCAAAGGCAATTCTGGTAAGACCCCTTATGAACTATGGTTTGGTCATCCTCCTACTGTGAGATATTTCAGAGTTTTTGGTAGTAAATGCTATATCAAAAGAGATGAGGATTTAGGCAAGTTTGATACAAGAAGTGATGAGGGAATACTTTTGGGATACTCTACTCAAAGTAAGGCTTACCGGTGCTTTAACAAGAGATTGAAAAAGATTGTTGAAAGTGCTAATGTTAGAGTTGATGAGAGCAAGGAAGGACATTCCAGGTTCTGTGGATATGATTTAGATGATCAAAATGAAAGTCAAAATCAAGGAAGGTTAGTTCAAACTCTGACTCAAATGCAGATTGATCCAGAAACTCCAGAAACTCAAGGAATTAGCACAGATGTTGAGGAACAAGCTCAAGAAATAGAAGCCCAAGCAATTCCCAAAACCCCCAGGTATGCAAGAATGAATCATCCTGAAGATCAAATCATAGGGGATAGAAATAAAGGTGTTCGGACTAGGAAAAGAGTTGCTGAAGATCAATAAGAGATTTGTTTGATTTCAAGGATTGAACCTAAATCAGTTGGTGAAGCCTGCACTGATGAAAACTGGGTAAAAGCAATGGAAGAAGAATTAATGCAAATTGAAAAGAACCACAATTGGGATCTTGTTCCTAGACCTGAGGACAAAAATCTAATTGGAACCAAATGGGTCTTCTGGAATAAACTAAATGAAGATGGCGAAGTTGTAAGAAACAAAGCAAGGTTGGTATGCAAAGGCTATTCTCAAATACAAGGAATTGATTTTGAAGAAACTTTTGCTTCAGTGGCAAGAATAGAGGCAGTCAGATTGTTTCTTGCATTTGCTGCTTTCAAAGATTTTAAAGCGTATCAAATAGATGTCAAATCAACATTACTTAATGGAGATTTGGAGGAAGAAGTCTACATTGAGCAATCAGAAGGATTTTAGTTGTCTGATCAGGGAGACATGGTTTGTAGATTTAGAAAAGCCTTGTATGGACTCAAGCAAGCTCCAAGAGCCTGGTATGCAAGATTGGATAAATATTTGCTTAAGATAGGTTTTAGAAAAGGTACTATTGATAGTAATCTTTACTTCAAGATTAATCATGAGGACATCCTGATTGTTGAGGTCTTTGTTGATGATATCATTTTTGGTGGAAATGAATGTATGTGCAAAGCATTTACTGACTAGATGAAAAGTGAATTTGAGATGTCAATGTTTGGAGAGATAAATTTCTTCCTAGGTCTGCAAATTGTTCAGTTAGATAAAGGTATCTTTATAGCTCAGTCCAAGTTTGTGAAAGAATTGTTGAAGAAGTTTGGAATGGAAGACTCAAAGCCAGTAGGTACACCTATGGTAACCAGATGCAAGTTAAGTAAAGATGATAATTCACCCAAGGCAAATTAGAAAAGGTATAGATCAATGATTGGAGGATTGCTCTATCTAACCCAGACCAGACCTGACATCATGAACACCATTGGACTTGTTGCTAGATTTCAATATGATCCAAAAGAATCCCACGTTGTGGCAGTCAAAAAAAATTTCAGATATCTCAAGGGGACAATTGATTATGGATTATGGTATCCAAAAGACAATGACTTTACTCTTCATGCATATACAGATGCTGATTGGGTAGGAGATGTGGATAACAGAAAAAGTACTAGTGGTGGTGACTTTTTCTTGGGAAGAAGATTGGTCTCTTGGATGAGCCAAAAGCAAGAGGCAACATCTCTGTCTACCGCAGAAACAAAATATATAGCAGCAACAAATAATTGTACTCAGGTTCTGTGGATGAAACAAATGTTGAAGGACATCAGAGTTATGTTTGAGGAGCCAGTCACAATATTTTGTAATAATTCTAGTGCAATAAGTATCTCAAAGAATCCAGTGTTGCATTCAAAGACAAAGCATATATCTATCAAGTTTCATTTCTTGAGAGAGAAGGTAAATGAGAATGAAGTCAAGTTGGAGTTTGTGTCCTCAAAGGATCAGATTGTGGATATTTTCACTAAGCCTCTTCCCAAGGATACTTTTGAGTATCTTAGAGAGAAGTTAGTGGTTATTACCCCCCCTGATCAGAATTAAGATGCACTAGAGTGCATCAGACCGATGGAATTCACAATCATATCTTGTGATCCGGATTGATGTTAAGGAAGCACTACTTAGGGGGAGTAGTCTACATGCAATTTTTGACTTTGATCTATAACAAAACTAAGGAGAAAAGACTGCAAACATGTGTCCTTTGCCATTGATGTCAAAGGGGGAAAGAAGTGGTGAAAAACTAGTTGCTAGTGAAAGGGGGAGCAATGAAGATAGTGGTTGTAGAAGTGATAAGAGAAGGGGGGAGTAGTGAAGATAGTGGTTGCAGAACTGACAAGAGAAAAGGGAAGAAGCTCTTGTCTTGATGGTTGAATCAGTTTTTCACATCATATGTTGCCATCAATGACAAAGGGAGAGATTGTTGCAAATATGTGCCTATTCGGTGTTGTCATTGATGTCAACATATTCTTGTTGCCATTGATGTCAACTATATGCTATCGTGTTGCCTAACTAGAAGACTGGAATGTTGAGGATATTGAGAAAATTAATAAAGATAAATGGATGCGAATCATATGGCAGTATAGAGGATTGTGTGAAGTAACTCCAGTCATGATTTGAGAGGTCCGCATGAGGATTTGAAGAAACTATGGCCATCTGAGTAGAAGTGGTTTTGCAGTATTCAGAAGAGACAAAGCGACAGAGAAGTGGTCTAGATCCTTTCAGATATGTCAAATACTGATCTCTGGATCTAGAGGCATGTTTGGGAAGTCAGTGTGTATCATCCATTCAAGTGGTTCGTGGTTTGGAGGTCCGCAAGCAATCTTTCTAAAATGACAAACATGGCAAATAGTATTCTTGAGGTTTCAGATGAAGATGCAAGTGATCCTGATGATTTGGAGAAGTGCAAATGTTTTTGTTGAGTTCATTGTGCTTGTAGCGGTCTCTGGATTGTGTGACTGCTGTGTTGGAGGTTTGCATTAAAGTTTGATCTTGTTGGTGAAGTTTTCCTTCTTGGTGTTGTTGTTCTTCCCAGTCCTGGCTGACCGGATGATTCAAGCATATTGCAGATGTTCCAGAAGCAATTCTTTGGAGCATGGTGTGTTGTTCAAAGAAGATTCAAGTCTTAGCAATGTTTGGCCGACAACTTAGTGATTCGCATTAAGTAAGATGTTTGGTGTGCCGACCTTGATGTTTATTCCAAGGTTGATGAAGCATATAAAGGAGTGTAGCTGAGTCGTGGAAAACCATCCTTGAGCAAAATACATTAAATCCAAATAAAGGATCAGATGCAAAGAAGAGAAGAAAAGGAGTGAGAGTAGTATAGAGTGTGAAGTTAGTAAAGAAGAATTTAGGGCAAAGCAGAAGTTTTTGAGCATTCATTGAAACTGAACCAGGCATGAAGTAGATGCTATTTCTTAGTTAATTCGTTCCATTCTAAATAAATTCTGTAGGCAGTGAGCCTCTCATTTTGAGCAGTGAGCTCTGGGTAGTGCGCACGAAGGCATGTGCCTTCTATTTTTCTAAAGTACTTTTAACAGGGTACAAATCTTTGTGGGTTAACCCCCACCGTGGTTTTTCCCTTAACTGGGTTTCCATGTCAAAATCTTGGTGTCAAGTGTGTTGATTATGTTTCTGCTCTTATGTTGATCTATTCTTTAATGTTTACATCATTAATCTGGTAGTAAGATAATAAAAAGAGTTAACAACAGAAAAAGTTTATATTGTGTGACAACTGATTCACCCTCCCTCTCAGTTGTCTGGTCTAATTCCAACAATTGTAACGTGCTTGTGGATGTCTCTAGATCGTGTTCCTACCTTTTGATTGGTTTGCAAAATGTAATTCAGATCGTACATGAAGCGTGTTCCTAAAGGTCTTAAATGTTAACACTAGTTTTGGCTGACTCGGTTATTTTCACTACTTGCGATTATGCTTTGGAGTTTGTGATAGCATGTTGTTGCGTGTAAGATTGCATTTGAGTCCTAGCTAAGGCATGGTATGGTCCACATTCATTTCTTCTCCTTCACAAATCTGTTTAGGTCCAGACCTATTCTAATGTATGTGTGTATGCTGACCTTAGAGATTGTTCCAATGGTTGATGATTGTAATGCCGACCTTGATGTACATTCCAAGGTTGATGATTGTATAAATACATGTAATGAAGTCATGAATGATTGATGATGATGCGAAGATGCGAAGATAAGTGGGAAGTGAAAAAGTAGAGCAGACCAGAAGAGATTTATTGCGCTTCAATGGAACTGAACCTTGGCATAGTGTAGATGCTACTATCTTAGTTCACCAACTTCTGGTAGTGAGCTGCTTCTTTTGCAGTAAGCATTCTAGGCAGTGAGCCCTAAGGCAGCGAGCCTTGTTGTAAATTTTGATATATCATTTATATTGTGAGTTAATCCTCACCGTGGTTTTCCCTCATTGTGTTTTCCACGTAAAAAATCTAGTGTCTCATGTGTGAATGTGTTTAAGTTTATGATTTCATGCTTTCATGGTTAAATTATAATAATAGTGATTAAGTGGTTGATGTGTTGATGTTTGAAAGAAGTTAAGTTTTGGTGACAAGTGATTCACCCCTCCCCTCTCAGTCGTCTTGTGCATTCCAACAAGGTATGCTTTATTTTCTTTGCTTGTTGCATGTTGAGTTTTCTCTTGTTTAATTTGATTCATTAAGTGCCTTGGACATGTTAGCAAGGAATTTTGATCTTGATTCTTTCCTAAATGCAAATGAACTGACTAAATGTAGGAGATTTAAAGCACTATTCTATGTTTTTATATCTTTCCCCAAATTGAAGTGTCAACTAATTAGCTAATGTGATTAATTGATTCTAAATGATTATTTATGCAAATGTTTTTTTATTTTGTTTTGGTTGATTCTATGTGTTGAATGCCTTTTGTTGTTATCAAATGATTTTCAAGATGATTATTGAATTGAATCTAAATCTATAATATAATCTAAGCTATCTAATGTAAGAAAAATAAATAAATTCTAGCTAATCCTAATCTATAATCCAGTGATATAATGCCACCAATCTGAGCAAGATTGAAGCTAATTAATCTATTTGTAAATCTAATCTAACACTTTCCAAAGCAAATTAAACTATGAATTCAAAATAATAAGCAAATTAGCACCTCACACCTAGAAATTTAGCAAATAAGATGCTTGGTGAAGATGTGACATATCAATCCTCTATGGATTAGCTTTTGTATTCTTTACTCTCTTCTCTAGCCTAGGGTGCTCCAATTGATGGAAGAAGGATAATAGATAGGGAACTAAGCTTAAGGAAAAAGTGGCTGAGTGTGTAATATGTAAAATTTTGAATCTAATCTAAGAACAATAAAGTAATCTAACTAGAAACAAATGTTTACACAATTATACAAGGATCAAGATAGCTCCAGGGGAGAAGATCCTGTTGCAATCCAATCAGGAGGAGTAGAATGATTCTAACAGGATCATTTCTAGTTCTATGCTAAGAAATTAAATCAACTTGCAAAGCTAGAACTATAAAGAATAGAATAAAAATGTAAATTTCTAGAAACCTAGAATTGATATCAAAGAAATGAATGCACAGGAGGAAAGCGAAAAGAGATTGGAACATGGCACCAATGATAGGAAGCCTCGACCTAGGACACCAATGTGTCACAGGGATGTCTGCGCGTTGCGCTGTCATCATGTTAGCAACAGAACAATAAAACTAGGTAATTATGGTTCCGTTTGGGTCTATAACTTCATTTAGTCTACATACAAGATTGAAAAGAATACCCAACAATGTAATATATAAAGAAATGAACAGAATAATGCACCTAAATGCAAACAATAAAGAAGATTAAGTAATGAAGAAAGAGAGGGAAAGGATGTATGCAAAATTCCATGTGTTTGAATCTCTTCTTCCAATCTACACAACACAAAACTAGAAAATAGGGTTGGGACTACTTGGGAGCTTGCCTCAGTCAAGCCCCTATTTCAGTCTTTCGACCTCCACGGGCATTCATTTCAAAACAATGAAAATAAAGGTGTGTGCTCTTATTCCTAAGTGTGTCTAGGAAGATAAAAGAGCAATGACAATAAACAAAACTAGAAATATTATCCTTGGTCTACGGGGAGTGTAATATTCTAGTGTGCGAAAGGCAAGTAATGTGGTGGTCTACACAAACAATTTGCCAAAATGTATAAAGTAGTATTAAATGTAAAACAAGATAAACAAGAATAACACTATCCCGTGATAATAGAACAATGTTACCCAGTCTTGATGTTGTAGAGGAGGCTGCAAGCTCCTTGAGGGCACAATCTGTTGACGAACAACTCAAACCCTTATGCAAGAGAGCCTCTTCCAAACTCTAAGTTCAATCAATAACCCACAAAATCAACAATGAGAGATTCTACAATGTGAATGAGCACCCAAATCTACAAAGTCTACTAGTGAGAATTTTCCAAAATCATCTGTAGTAATTTTCTAGTAAAATTTCTTCAATGGTGTCCAAGAGAGAGAGAGAGAGTTCTTCCTTTTTCCCAATCTTGCTTTTTGCATGCCAAGAGGGAATCTGAAAGAGTCAGGTATGCTATAGAGGTTGTTTTAGAGTTATTTGTGCATTACCACTAACGGATTTAGAAAGGGAAGCGGGAGAATCAATGTTTTCAAATTTTGGAATATCTAGGATGCCAGCGCGTTGCAGAGACGACCACACATAGCCCTCGCATCCAAGGAATATTCACTCAAACTTTGTACATTTCTTCTTAAGAGTAAAATAAAGAGACCTTCAATATAGATTTTGACAAACCTTGGTGATAGGTAGGATAGGCCAAGGTTTAGGTTAAGTGGCCCTAGAAACATGCTATTGGTGTGGACACTAAAGCGAGTGAAAACGTATCATGGAATTGCAAGGGTATGCAATTTTCTACGTTACATTTTCCCCCCACTTTAGTAGGCTAATGACACTAGGTGATAAGCTATGCTAAAGTACAAAAATATAATGCTGAAAGCAAATAAGCATGTAAAAGGATACCCCAAAAGGATACTGTAGAGGCAACATATATTCACCAGATGGAAGGATGATGCCCCCAGATGAGGATTCTACAAAACCATAGTGTTAGGTATCATAAACCTGCAAAATCACTTTGTTAGAAACAAATAATCTTACAAGATTAAACATGTGTCAATTCTTAAAATTCTAAGATAATGATGGTAAGGAGGAAAATAAGTCAAAACAAAAACGAGGGTGGATTAATGCCCCTTGTTTTTATGCTTGCTAGCAATGTAAAAAGCCAAAAATAGGGAAAAGGATTCACCTCAATGAAGTTTTTCGTAAAGAGTGATGAAAACACTCTTTGTAGAGCTATTCAACGAAACAAGGTTGAAACGAAAAGCATATGGTAAGGAGGACAAAACCAGGATTCCAATGCAACCAACAATGTAGAAATCAAAGTTCGCCAACCTAAGTTATGAATATTTGTGCGCGAAGGTGCTCTAGAAAATTTGAAAATTTCTTTAAATAGTATTTTTTTACTTTTTACTATTCATTTTCAAATTTATCCTTTAGATTAATTGTGAGCACCTGAGTGAATTGGAGATTGAAAATGCCTCATAGACAAGCATATCGAGCACCACGGTTGGACACGTTGACGGAGTGCATGGAGCAAGGGATCACCATAAGTGAGGTGTGAATTTTTTTCAAATTTAGTGATTTTTGTCTCAATTTTTATGCAATAGAAAATTCACATGGAGCATTAGCATCCTATCCAGGCACTAAAGTCCGCCGAGCGTGCAGGCATCTGAGTGGCGTGCAAACTTCTAGTGGATGTGCCAGCGTCTCAAAAGGTGCTAACGTCCAAGGCGCTAGTATCCTAAGATCTTTGAGAAAAAATTAAGTTTTTGAGCTTACATTTTGATTGATTTTGACATGGAACTAATATGAAGTTAGTTTTGTGATTGCAGTAACCTTTGACAATGTGAGAGCACACAGATGGGATGATCTTCACCTTATTGAGAGATCAACGAAGCGCTCTCAACTTGGAGGATGTTGCCCTGCTACACGCCGTCAGTGTATACTGGGTATACACTATGCCTGATTTGTGATTTCATAACCACATGTTGATGGCATTGATGGATAGGTGGGACATAGACGCCTTTGTTTTCTTCTTGTCGATAGGAGAGATGACAATCACATTGTGTCGTGCCCTAAATTTTACTCAACCTAAACCAAACACAACTACCAATTTTTTTTTCAACTTGCTAGTACTACTCAGGTAAATTCAAGTTTTAAAGTTAATCTAAAGTCGATGACATCAAGTTTATGATGTCCTCTCACCACTTAAACTATCCTAGTTTGCATTTTTCCCTAAGTGTTTCATATTGAGATGTACAAAACTTTTCCTAGGTATCCTAGAGTATAGAAATTGGTCACCCTTATAAGTTTGATTAGTTTACAAACCACTTAACAATTACCAATTTCTACTTTTCTATCTACATTTTGTTTCCCTAGTATAGCTATAAAGAAAAAAATTATTGCTTAATAATAACTTGACTATCAAGATTTTGAAAATGAAGAGCTACGTTAAATATAAATAACCTTACACAAATAATCATGCCTGGAACAAAATTTTAAAGTGAACGAAACTATTTCTTAACTTTACTATTAACATCAATGACACAAGAATTATTTTGATGTTACAAAACTTAAAAGATAGATTAGCTTAATTTCAAATTCTAAGTTGTAAGCAACATTTACTTATTGTTTTTAGTAGTTTTAGATTTAGATGTAACTACTTACTATATTTTAATTCATAGTCTAAATTTTGATTTTATTGACTTAATGTTCAAACTAAACAAAATTTCCACTTGGTTATTCTTGATCAAAGGTTTAAATAAGTTAGCCATTACTTTGTTGACTTGGTTTCAATTCCCATCAAACTAGGGGGTTTCCCCACTCATTTGAAGTTCAAGAAGATCTATATTTCTCTATGGAATTTAGCTTATCTAATAGATTCATTCATTGAGATAAACTTTAAGCTTAATTACAACTCCAACTTATTACTATTAATGTTAAATCATAACTTTATGATTTATAGGAAAACAATTTACCTCCACTGGAAGAGTTTAACATTTAAATATAATCTGTCCTAAGTTTGATTAATGTCTACGTCAAGTTAAAATACATGTATATATTACAGCACAATCTTGTGAAATTTGACAATGGTTTTAATAAAGAAATTTAATTATGCTTCCATTAAATTTTAAATTGATAGATTTATTCCAATTAAGTTTTAACTCCATTTAACTTAATTTCTATTTCCCAAATCTCAATTTAAAGATTCTTAAATAGAAACTACCTTATACTTAACTCAAAACTAATTCTTTTCTTATGGTTTTCCTTCGTTGAATCATACAATGCAATCAATATGATTACACATTTAAATCATTTTGTCTTTCTTTAACATTTTCCAAATCAAGTGTATAAGAAACGATTACAAGATAATCTATGAGACATGAGGATTCTTGGTAACTAAATAATGCAATGATACAATATTTTTTTTCAAAGAAACACAGTCTTGCTTTTCTTGCACATACTTTTTTGTCTTACAATGTGTTAACAATTGATCTTTTTTTTCTTTTCCCTCAAATGCATATGTAACAACACAAGTTTGCTACTTTAACATTTTTACAAATGATCTACAACATTTGATACACAAAGTACATCATGAAACAAAGATGTCTTTCTTGAAAACAAAACAACATTTCTTTTCTTTCCAAGAGACTCGCACAACTCCAAAACATCTTCAACCTCTGTCCAAGAACCTGAAAATGAACAAGAAAGAAAGAAAAACAACAATATGCCAATGGGCTCTCCACCCATCCATAGGGTTGTGAGACAACCCACCCCCAAGCATGGGGAAACATTTAGCCACTTGGGACCTCTTCACAACCCAACTCAACAAGATCACTTTACACAAACAAAACACATATGTACACATTTGTTTTGCAGTTCATACAGTAACAAAAAGTACATTTCTAACACATTGGATTTCCAAAAAAGAATTCCACATAGGAGGAGTAGGTGCTCTATCTATTAGGAGAATACATATGTATAACCTTAACCCAAAAACAATCTCACATCAAACCTCCATACACCACAATGTGCCATCAAAGCACCCTTATCCCTCCAAGACAAAACCAACATGTATATAGATATGGGATACTCATATCCCTAATTAAACATGGGTACTCATACCCTGAAATAAAGATGCCCCTTTGTGGGAGCCATGCCCACTCAACCCTTTGCACATGGAGGACCAAATCAGCCTCTTCGCAAGAGGGGGTCAACTCTCGTATAAAACACATAAAGAACAACACACAACACAAAGTAAAGCACCTATTCACAAACCCCAACAAAACCCTTAGAAAAACAATATTTACATTTAATCAATAAAGAAAAACATATAATATTTAGGACATACAATATTTACATTTAATCAATAAAAAAACATCCTACCTCAAATCACAATACCCCACTAATGGTAGAATCCTTGGATGAAAATCCTCCTCCAAGATTTCAGCTTTCTCTCCTCATCTTCCCAACTCTCTCTCTCTCTCTCCAAGAACTCAAGACAAGATCACAAAATCAGAAGAAGCAAAAATGAGCAAGTCACCCCCCCACTCCATGAAGGAAGAGTTTTTAAAAATAAGGAAGGAGTAACTTCCTACCATAACTAACTCAATCACCCAACTACCTTCCCATTTTTGTCGCTTTTGTAAGTGGGGCTTAAAGGAGGGTCTAAACACCTTTTTAAAAGATTATAAATGGAAAAAATAAACTTCTAACCTATGTACCTTAGACTTAAGCCAATTTTCCAAACATAAAATACAATCTAGACCTCTTAAAAACACTTAAAAATCACTTTAAAAATCACAAGGATAAAACTCACACAAGAACATAATCATTTTATCACATAACACTAAAAATCACATTTCTTAACATCATAGCCAATAGACCTTAGGGCTCCATGCCTAGGTCCCACATCACACGGAAAGACATTAAGTGGCTAAATGACCCCCATCATCCATTGACATAATAATTCCACCTGTACTCTCAACAAGAAGTGTCAATACAATATATAGCCCGAAATATATCCATCATAAATAACATATTATCACCAATCCATTAGCAACCATAGACTAACATATAAAATTCATCATTCACAAATACATAAATCAAATAATCTCATCAAAGGAATTGAATCATAAAATATAACATCCATAAGTAAATCAAATACCATACACAATAAATAAATGTGTCATCCATAAGTACTAAGTATCATAATCATCAAAATATCTCTAGGAACATTAAAGATCTCAAAGAAATAGAAGTACATAGAATAGGGGTCTCCCCCCTTAAGATTAGGCTTCCTCCTGGAAGCCCTCAAGAGATGAGGGTCGAATAACTCAACATAGTGACAAAGCATCACATTAGTGAGGTTCCAAATCTAGGTTGTGAAAAACTAAATAACCAAGATAACCAACAAATAATTAGCACCATAGATGTTATCTTCCTTGTGAAAATAACCATACCTCCATTTATGTTGAACAAGAAATACATCACTATTTACATTTACATACATTAGGCAAGTATGCCAAAACACTAATTTATCCCATGAAGTGCTACAAGAGTCATGCATAAAGTAAATTCGAATCAGTGCATACTAAAACACATTAATTATTAGACTATTACTTGCAACATATCAAGGTTTCTAATCTTAGATTATCAAGCACATTGATAATTAAATGAAGCATTTGAATTAAGAACCATCCTATGCATCAAGTTGTCAAGCATGTTTTCCTATCACTCAAGTAGCTTCTATAACTTATTTTACTAAAATTACATGTCTCAGAGATATATGTAGAATCAATATAGTGACTTCTCTCAATTGCAACATGAGGCTCACTTAAGGAGAATTTATAAGTATGATTAGTGCTCAAATGCTTTCAAATAACCAAGAATTCATGACTACGTAGCTAACTATCTTGCAATGGAAGAATCAACATCCAAATACCTATGGTGCCAAACAAGTCTCATCTCCCTAAGAAGGGTTGATACCATATTATCCTAGTGTTATAGAGTAAGAAAAGGGTATATATAAATTTATGAATCTAAGGAAAAACAAGAACTCGACCTTCCTATACTAATCTTTGTTATGTCAGAAAATGTTCCCTTGGGGGCTTTTCCCTCTTAAGGTTAGCTCTCGAGTCCTTAATTTGCATTTAGAGCATCTTGCATGTTATTTCTGACTCCCTATGAGAAGACCCTTGGGTCTTGTGAAAAATAGGACCTAGGGGGCTGCACTTTAATGAATCATGAGTAAAAATGGCAGGGTGGACTTGGGTGCTAGCACCCTAGTCCAGCCATAGTTGGGTCTGCCCTAATTTCAAATGTCAGTTTAGTGACTGTTATTTGGGTCCTATGTTGACATCTAAAGTTTGAATTATGAAATTCTTAGCGGGAATCTTTGTAGTTGCATATATAAGCATGATTAGGTTTCATTTGCACACTAGATGAAAATTAGAGGACTTTATGCATACTTGTGATTAGAGCATTCAAAATATTTGTTGTGTGGCAGAGCAGAGCATTATTATTGTGTTTGTGTTTACAGATGTGACATACATCTCCTCATAGCATGAAGATCACCTTCCTTCCATGAGATCTTCACTACAAGGTGATATCAATTGTGGTTTCAATCATTTATCATTTGGATTTTTGCCTCTATCCCATCGGGATACACACTCTCATCTGACAATGGTGTTCAAAAGACTTGAATGTCTCTCTAGGGCTTGACTGAGGCAAGCCTCTAAACACCACAACCCCCTCCCACACTCCTTGTGATTGTAGGTTACAGGTGTCGAGTCCCGTGGAGTGGAGTTGCAGGAAGGAGTAGCAGACATCAAGGATTCAGGATCTAAAAATAAGCAGGACACTGGAGCTTTTCCTGGACTAGGGCGCTAGTCCCCATGTCCTCCGCAGTTGAAATCCTAGAAACAAAAGTTGCAGCATAGATCAGTGTCAGAAGGAGATCAGAATCCCGCAAAGAAACAGGTACCTTGGACTCAGGCGCTAGTCCCCGTGTCCCTGACTTCTACGCTTTATGAACTTCGAAAAACAACAAGTTAAATAGCTCTGTCCTTTACCTCAGTCTGAAAGGATTTGCTGTAATTTGATAATTTGCTTACTAATTTGCATATTTAGGGTTTTTAAGTACATTTGAGCATTAGATAGAGACATTGTTTGACACATCCAAGAATCCATAGCTTCCCAAGTGGCAACTCAACCTAATAGGTGATTTCTCTCGCTTAGTGGAGATTCAATTCGGTTGATAAGCCCTTGGAATGTTTGTAGTGAAATGAGGATTCCACATAAATCCTTGAAATCAACCCACCTCTTTTTACCACTAAACATTTTGGTGAACCCGTGTTTTTGAATTTTTTGGCACCTTGCTGAGTGTTGTTTGATAGATTTACATTCATTAATCTGATTGCATTCAAAAAATTATAAAAAATAAAAAATAAAAAATAAAAAATTTGAAATATTTGGCATCTTTGGCTTGCATTTTAGCATAATTTGAATTAATTGGCTTTCAATTTCATTAAATTTCTATCATTTTCATTAGATCTGATTTAAAATTACAGAAATTCATCATTTAGAATACATTTGCATTGCATTTTTGTGCTTAATTTGACAAAAATTGCTTGAAATTGTGCATTTTTTATAAAAACCTAGTTTTACATTAGCTAGGGATTGTAGTCAAAATCTTGTTTCAGATTTTACTACCATTTTCAAACACTCATTAGGATTGATTTCTAATAGTAGTGTTGCATCATAGTGGTCTTCTTGCAAAATCTCATGTCTAGGGTTTGAAAACCTTGCATTTTCATTAGATTTTGACTTGTCATCACTCTAGGTTTGCATTAAAAGTGTGTTGTGAAAGATATTGTTGCATCATTGGACTGTTATTAGGCATATTATTCACTGTCCCTCTTGAAAATTTCACAACACCTTTCTCCTAGTGATTTGCATTGAAAAAAGTTGAAAAATCAAGCATGTTAGGTCATTTTCATACATACTTTTGCATTTTCTTTTGCGTAAGTTTTGAAAAACTTTTGAAATCTGATTTAGCATTCATTTAAAAACATACACATGGCTTCTCAATACAACAATAATTCTAGGCTTCCTAGTAGGCCTCATTTGAAAAGACGAGCCCCTGAACTCAAAATAACATTTACACCTCATGACAAAGAAATGGTAGGGCCTCCTTACATTACAGTGAAAATAATGGAAATACCTGTGCATGGAACACTCATAGACCCTAATTGCATGTCTAATGTGGTTACCGAAGAGTTCCTTCTTAAACATGATTTGGCACAAAACTATTATGACCTATCGGATTTGAGAATTAAAACACATAATGGATCTTTGATGAAAACATTTGGATTGGTTAAACTGTTAGTCTCGGTTTATGACAAATTCATCGATGAGTTATTTGATATTATTCTCTTATCCAACCTCTTTCATGTAAAACTAGGACATCCATGGCTTAAGGCTATGAATGTCATCCCCTCAACTATTCATAAGTGCCTAAAATTCCCTTTGAATGGAGAGATCTATACTGTTTGTTGTAACACATACCAACCTTCGGCTAAGAGCAAGAATTTTACCCTTGATTACTTTTGGCCGCAACCCAAAATAGACCTGAGCCACGAAGAGACCAATCCTTCCTAAACTACAGACGATACAAAGCAAAACAACTAGCTAGAGTGGCTAGGCCTCCTTTACAAACAATGAGGGATGAACAAGTGTTTGAGGATCCCCTTAGAGCAAAAGGAAAACAAACACAAGACTACTATGGATATGATGAGATAATGGGAGTGATAGATGTGGATAAGGAGAATTTTCATAACTCACCTCATCCACGGAGAAATGGTATCTACACCGAGGTCCCTCCTCCAATATCCTTACAAGGATCAGGAGGCTTTCACAGACAACAAAACATTCCACCGAGACCAATGAAATTTGAACATGGTGCTTCCACCTCTAATGTGCAAAACCCTATGGAAAAGCATGATGATGCCTTCGAAGAAATAAGTAATAAGACAATAAGGAATAGACAAGCAAAAGAAAGGAGGAGGAGAAGACAAGCTTTTGCCCAACAACTTGCCGCTCAACAAGAAAAATTTCAACCTAACATTGAAACAAACATAGAAAATCTCAACATTGAAGAATTGGAAGATAAGAACAAAAGTTGGGCTATGGTACCTTACACACCTCTTTCCTCTAGCAACTGAGATTGGGAAGAGGATGATTTGCTCGATGACAACCCTTAGTTTGGGTATCCTTACAGGTAAGTATTTCTAACCCTTTACCTTTGTGATGTGTTTCCCCTGTGACGTGTTATGTGTTGTTTAGGTCTCCTAGGATGACCCTTGATACTCTCGTAAGGTTAAGGATACTAGGAGACTGCCTCTGTTGTGACCCTTCTTCTATTTGTATCATCATTCTTCTATATTGCTTCTCCTCTATTTTCATTGTTGTGTGTTGTGTCTTACGGACATAGCCTTTGTAGTTGGTGACTTGGGGGCACCCTCCTACGTGACTGTCCCTAAGGCACTTATTTCTCCTCTCTTGATTTATTGTTTCCCTTCCTCTAGTGGTTCTATCTAGCGGGTGGATGACAAAAAACATATTATACTAATGTGGACCTAGTGTTCCTTTAGCGATTATTCAAAAAATGGACCTAGTCCATACATGACGATGGGGTTGTTATATATTATCCAACGCTTGGCTAGTAGAATCACTCCATGTGATCTTGATGTTGTCTTATCGCACTTACAAAACATAACAATACTTTTGCTTCGTGCACTTTGTCTATCTTGAATCTTGCATTACTTGGTTCTTTATGTGATTGATCATATGCATTGTTGTTTATCATGATTATATGGACACTAACACTTTTCTAGTAGGAATGTGTTTGTGGGAACATTTGGCGATCGTAAAGTACATGTCACCTCTGGGGGGCATGGGCTTTGGGAGAGCTCATGTACACGACATCAACCACCTTAAGGTGGGGGCATATATAAGGTAAGCTGTCTGTTGTAGATGCTAGCAATGTGTGTTTGTGAATCTTGAATCTATTACAATCACTTAAGCCCTATGTGGAGGCGGGATATCATGCATATCCTTTTTCTCTTAAGCCCTCTGCAGAGGCGAGATATTGTGCATATCCTTTTTATCTTAAGCCCTCTGTGTGAGGCAGGGATGGTGTATTTCTTGAGGAGAGTGCACAATCCTGTCATTTTCAAAAAGTCCTCCGAGCAGGTGGGGAGTGGATCTGAGACTATTCTAACCCTTAAGCGTGTCTTTGGTGATTGTTGTGGCGAAGCGCAATCATCGGTGTGTGCCTATAATGTGCCTGAGATGGTGATGAACCTACAAATAGGAACACTCCATCGCTTGTTTGTCGTGTTTTCTCCGTGTCTTCTATGTGTGTGTGTATGGCGTGTTTGTTCCCAAGCATAGTCTAAAGACTGATGGCGATGAGTCCCTCCTATGCTTTGGGATTTGTATGGCATGCTTGTTTTGTATGGCGTGTTTGTTCTCAAGTGCAGTCTAAAGACTGGTGGCGATGAGTCCCTCCTGCATTTTGGGTTGTGTGTTTACTTTCTTTGTACTTGCATTCTGCATTTCATATATGAGAAAAAGAAAAAGAAAATAATCACTACATTCACTGTGTTTTGTGTGTCTTCAATACTGTCTTCTCTGTGATTTGCATGCCTGTTACTATCTTCAGTGTGTTTGGCATGTCTTCTCTATGCTTGGCGTGTCTGTTGTGTTTGTTGACCATACTTTAATACATGTATTGGCCTTATGTTTATACATACATTAAAGTGGGGGCTAAATGTTATGTTAGAAAATATCCCCTTGGGGGCTTTTCCCTCTTAAGGTTTAGCTCTCGGGTCCTTAATTTGCATTTAGAGCATCTTGCATGTTATTTCTAACTCCCGATGAGAAAACCCTTGGGTCTTGTGACAAATAGGACCTAGGGGGTTGCACTTCAATGAATCCCGAGCAAAAATGGCAGGGTAGACTTGGGCGCTAGCATCCTAGTCTAGCCCTATTTTGGGTCTTCCCTAATTTCAAATGTTGGTTTAGTGACTGTTATTTGGGTCCTATGCCGACATCTAAAGTTTGAATTACGAAATTCTTAGTAGGAACCTTTGTAGTTGCATAGATAAGCATGATTAGGTTTCATTTGCACACTAGATGGAAATTGGATGACTTTATGCATACTTGTGATTAGAGCATTCAAAATATTCATTGTGTGGTAGAGCAGAGCATTGTTATTGTGTTTGTGTTTGTAAATGTGACATCCATCTCCTCACGACATGAAGAGCACCTTCCTTCCATGAGATCTTCACTACAAGGTGATATCAATTGTGTTTTCAATCTTCACTACAAGGTGATATCAATTGTGTTTTCAATCATTTATCATTTAGATTTTTGCCTCTATCCCACCGGGATACGCACTCTCATCTGCGAACGGTGTTCGGAAGACTTGAATGTCTCTCTGGGGTTTGACTGAGGCAAGCCTCTAAACACCACAACCCCCTCCCACACTCCTTGTGATTATAGGATACAAGTGTCGAGTCCCGTGGAGTGGAATTGCAGGAAGGAGTAGCAGACATCAAGGATTCAGGATCTAAAAAGAAGCAAGACACTAGATCTTTTCCTAGACTAGGGCACTAGTCCCCGTGTCCTCCGCAATTGAAATCCCAGAAACAGAAGTTGCAGTGCAGATCAGTGTCGAAAGGAGACCAGGATCTCGCAAAGAAATAGGTACCTTGGACTTAGGCGCTAGTCCCCGTGTCCCTGACTTCTCCACTTTTTAAACTTTGAAAAATAATAACTTAAATATCTTTGTCCTTTACCTTAGTCTGAAAGGATTTGCCATAATTTGATAATTTTCTTACTGATTTGCATATTTAGGGTTTTTAAGTACACTTGAGCATTAGATAGAGACATTGTTTGACACATCCAAGAATCCATAGCTTCCCAAGCGGTAACTCAACCTGATAGGTGATTGCTCTCACTTAGTGGAGATTCAACTTAGTTGATAAGCCCTTGGAATGTTTGTAGTGAAAGGAGGATTCCACATAAATCCTTGAAATCAACCCACCTCTTTTTACCACTAAACAATCTTATTAGTAGATCTTAATCCTCCAAGAATCCCCAAGCCACCTTCTCCCCCATACAACCTTCCAGGGCCCCCCTTCATAAATGACATCTTAAATACATGCAAACTTCACAAGCACCAACAGTAACAATTAAGCAAAGGCCTCAAAAGGAAATAATAACTGTAAAAAAAATGATACCAATATTAATTAAAATCCAAAATGAAATCTCATAAAGATAACAAAATTCAAGTGTGGCCACCAATGCAATAATATGTCAAATTCATTCAAAAGTTCAACCCAATGAATCCCTAAGGCAAGGGAGCATATCAAAATTAATCACTAAGCACCCCAAGATAATAATAAAAAATTTAATTTTGTTGGTTGACAATTTAAAGATTCATAACTAATGAAACAAATAAATCCATAAATGCATAAATTAAATAAAGAAGAAAACCAACATCTCATAAAAATTTGTCCAACAAAATTAGATCATGACTATACAAGCCACCCAAAGGGGAGGAGTATGGTAGAATCAACCTCAATAATTATTCTAAGATAACCATCATATTGGATAACCCCATACCTCTCACCATAATGAACATGCACTATAATCAATGTAAAAGCCTAACGCTAAAGTATAGCATGTGCATGAGTATCTAAGAGATTTTAAAGAAAGTATAATATAGTCTAAATTATCATTTTGGTAACACCTAATACTATTCAAACCCATAAATCACTATTGCATTAAAAGGCAAAGGAACCGCATTAGAAATAGTTTTCCCAACACTAATATCTAATGTAGGTATCAAAATCTTAACAAACTTGGAGTGTACCCCTCGACAAAGGTGCATTATGGACCATCCCCAATGCAACAATATAACATGAATTAGACTTTCCTTATGCACTAACAAGCATGGTTTAACAAAAGGAAAGGTCAAACGAGAGACACTCTCATATAATATTATTATAATCTCCCAATGAGCGGCCCTTTCATGCACATCCAATATAATTTTGAGCCCTCAATCTACTAGAATAGAAAGAGGGAGGTAAACATGAACATCACAAACATAAGATTAAAGAGACCCACACCTTTGTATGAGAAGGAACACACCTCTCTCGTACCATGCATTCAAGCTCACTAACCTCAAAAGTAGTTATTTATATGAAAACCAATCAAGGAGGTACTAAATATCCTATATCATGAGTAGAGATACAATCACATAAAATACTAGTGTCTTCTTAACACACAAGTTATTTCCACCAGCTCTATTATTTTTTTGTTACTTAAATATTTCCTAAATCAATCTCATACATTGATAGAATAGTTCACCATCAACTCTCAAACTCTAAGAACTTAGTTACTTATACATCCAACTACATAAGGAAGAAATACCTATCTTAATTACCTACTATGTGTTGTACTTGAATAAGCTCATTCAAGGACCTAATTCCTCATAAATTATTCCTATATAGCAACTTTTATCTCATTTCACACTCAAACATAGATGACTAAACACCTATTTCATTACTTCATCTTTAATTCAACCTATTTCTTTTGGAAAATCCTACAATAATATGATATTTTTCTTACGTTATGTATTATTTCTCCCTTTCTCTTAGGATCATAGTCAAGTTAGCTATCAAAGAAGGTTAATATATATGTTAGAACCCCAAGTATTCATGATGGAGTGATCACTATATATATATATAGACAAACAAGCATGCATCAATTACAACACAGTATCAAGCTATCTATTACAATCCAACATGTCATATTATTTTATGGATGCATAAATAATGTAACACTATGTGTAATCTACATCACTATCAATATGAATGACAACAATCTTTCACATTTATTCTTCATTATTGGTTGAAGATCACAATAACACACACAAGGAGGTACAATATGCTAGGTATGCATCAACTCTTAATCAATACCAACTCACACAATGGTTATTTGCAAAGACTTTTCCACACATAATAACTAACAAAAGAAAGAATTTTAGTTTCACGGTCTTAATTGGTTCAAAAAGAGCATAAATATACATATTTCTATATTCTTCACTCTACGTGCTTTAACATATTTTGACTATATCCTCTACCTATTGTCATTAATCTATCCTAAAGCATTAAGTCATAAAAATGATCAATAATCTGAGACTTCACATCTTTCCCAAGTAACATTCATTTATTTGAAGGGGTTCAGACAAATTTATATTTCCTACCTTATAATTCACTAGAACCATTTATTTAGAATCAAGCCTTATATGCCCTTAATCTAACTTTTTCCTAAACAATTCCACTCATCAATTAGAAAAAAAAGTGCTACTAACATTAAAAGAATTGCTAAGGGCACAAACAATTAGAATATCACAAGGAAAAATTTGTTAAGGCAAAATTTAAAGATTCAAGGATAGGATAACTAGACTCAAAATCAGGATGATCAAGGTGCACTCATTAAATATTTTAGGTTACATCCCAAGGGTAAATGCACAAAGATGAGTCCACTTAAGGTGGAAGTTTCGGACTTAGAAAAAAACCCGAAATCGGGTAAACCAAAATGGGATCCTGCTTTTTATGAAATGGGATCTCATTTTTCTTCAGGATCCCGAGCCAAAAGTGGGATCCTGTTTTCTTGAAATGGGATCCCGTTTTGAAATGGGATCCCGTTTTGAAACGGGACCCTATTTTAAAATGGGATCACGTTTCAAAACAGGATCGTGTTTCAAAACGGGATCTCGTTTCAAAAAATTTGAATTTCCAACCCAATTTTTGCTATGGGTTTTGGGTCGGAAAAAAGGCTTGGGAACCTGACCCTTGGCTTTGGACCTAGTTTGACCTACAAGTTGAAGGTCATGTCAATGTCACAACAAAATAGTGACTTTGGACATATGTCTGAAGGCCTATTTTGCAGAATTTTTTGACGAAATTAAAACCCATTATAGCTGAGATAGTGTAGATTCTAAATATGTAACTTTTTTTACAATTGGATTATTTTTTCTATTTTTCAATTAGTTTTTGATGAAACAGGTCCATAAACTTGAATTATCAAGGTTTTTTTAATATTTTAAAACTTTTTATTAAAAAAATACTTCAGACAATTCTTTTCAATTTGAAAAAAAATTCAAAAAATGATAAGTTTAGGTCATCTTATGTGTGACGTACATGATGATTTGTAAAACACCAAAAATGGCCAATACAAAATTAACAAAAAAAATATTCAATAAAAAATTACAAAAAAATATGGAAAACGTGCTTCAGTGAGTTACAAATATTTTCCCAAAAGGATTTAGAAAAATATGATTATTTAGGTCAAAATATGGATGACGTACACGTGCATGGTATAGTAAAAAAAAGTGACTTTTCAACAGTGGTTTTTAGAAATGCCTATTAAAAATCAATTTGTATCATCTGGGTATTAAAAAAATTACATATCTGGAAACTAGACTCCGAGTACTACATTTCATATTTGCTGACTTTTTTCAAGATTTCACCTTTAAGTGCTTCAAATTTTTAGGTCAAATGTGACAAATTCTAAAAATCAGGGAAAACACTTCCACTTATTGGCCAAAAAGTGGACTCAACTTCTTGCACACACTCCTAAACTAATGTGTACTATCTATAGCAAAGTCAATTAGATCATGTTTCCAAGAGGTTGGCTCCATTACATACTATGCCTCTAGACAATATGCAAGGAAGTGGATTCATCAAATGAAGTAAGAAGCCACTATCACATTAAGAATTTTAAAAAACATCAGCACATATAGTTATAATATTATACATGGCAATCTGTTGGTGTTGGAAATAAGCCACACCCGGACCGACAATGGACTGGTCCAAGAGGGACCAGTAGCTCAGTGGTAGAGCACTCCAGTAGTGAATGGAAGGTCCTAGGTTTGAGTCCTAGCTGGTCCATGTCTCAACATGGTATCAGAGCCAGGCCCAAGCTAGGAGCCTCAAGCACACGAGAGGTGTGGCTTAAGGGGGGGTGTTGGTGTTGGAAATAAGCCACACCTGGACCAACGATGGACTGGTCCAAGAGGGGCCAGTAACTCAGTGGTAGAGCACTCTAGTAGCGAATGGAAGGTCCTAGGTTCGAGTCCTAGCTGGTCCATGTCTCAACACAATCACACCCTTAAATAATCAACTTCTAACCCCTCTAAGCAATACTTGATTAAATGATACAAGGAATTTTGCACTTACAATGAGATGTTCAACATACTATGTTGCTAGTAAATTAGATTCATTTCATTCTAATTTGACTACAGAGTCACTATTCAAAAGGGTGATAGGGGCGCACAACAATTTAACAACTATAGTTTAAAATGAACCTAAAAATTAAAATTAAGTCAACCTAAGTACTTGTGTTACTACTTACATCTTATTAACTAGCAAACAGTTTCACATAAAGTGGTAACATTCCACAATTACACATTCAACAACATGACCCAAACACAGTCCCAGAGTTCCCAGTGTTTGTAAACTTGGCTCTAATACAAAATGTCATGTCCTAAATTTTACTCAACCTAAACCAAACACAACTACCAATTTTTTTCAACTTGCTAGTACTACTAAAGTAAATTCAAGTTTTAAAGTTAATCTAAAATTGATGACATCAAGTTTACGATGTCCTCTCACTGCTTAAACTATCCTAGTTTGCATTTTTCCCTAAGTGTTTCATAATGAGATGTACAAAACTTTTCCTACGTATCCTAGAGTATAGAAATTGGTCACCCTTCTAAGTTTGATTAGTTTATGAACCACTTAACAATTACCAATTTCTCCTTCTATCTACATATTTTTCCCTAGTATAGCTATAAAGAGAAAAAGTATTGCTTAATAATAACTTGACTATCAAGAGTTTGAAAATGAAGAGCTACGTTTAATATAAATAACCTTACACAAATAATCATGCCTAGAACAAAATTTTAAAGTGAACGAAACTATTTCTTAACTTTACTATTAACATCAATGACACACGAATTATTTTGATGCTATCAAAACTTAAAAAATAGATTATCTTAATTTCAAGTTCTAAGCTGTAATCGACATTTACTTATTGTTTTTAGTAGTTTTAGATGTAGATGTAACTACTTACTATATTTTAATTCATACTATAAATTTTGATTTTATTGACTTAATGTTCAAACTAAACAAAATTTCCACTTGGTTATATTAATATTCTTGATCAAAGGTTTAAATAAGTTAGCCATTACTTTGTTGACTTGGTTTCAATTCCCATCAAACTAAGGGGTTTCCTCACTCATTCAAAGTTCAAGAAGATCTCCTATATTTCTCTATGGAATTTAGCCTATCTAATAGATTCATTCATTGAGATAAACTTTAATCTTAATTACAATTCCAACTTATTACTATTAATGTTAAATCATAACTTTATGATTTATTGGCAAGCAATTTACCTCCACCGGAAGAGTTTAACATTTAATGACAATCTGTCCTAAGTTGATTAATGTCTAAGTCAAGTTAAAATACATGTATATATATTACATCACAACCTTGTGAAATTTGACAATGGTTTTAAAAAAGAAATTTAATTATGCTTTCATTAAATTTTAAATTGATAGATTTATTACAATTAAGTTTTAACTCCATTTAACTTAATTTTTATTTCTCAAATCTTAATTTAAAGATTCTTAAATAGAAACTGCCTTATACTTAACTCAAAACTAATTCTCTTCTTATGGATTTCCTTTGTTGAATCATACAATGCAATCAATATGATTACACATTTAAATCATCTTGTCTTTCTTTAACATTTTCCAAATCAAGTGTATAAGAAATGATTACAAGATAATCTATGAAACATGAGGATTCTTGGTAACTAAATAATGCAATGATACAATCTTTTCTTTCAAAGAAACACACAATCTTGTTTTTCTTGCACATATCATTTTTTGTCTTACAACTTAACAATTTATCTTGTTTTTTTCTTTTCCCTCAAATGCATATGTAACAACACAAGTTTGCTACTTTAACACTTTTACAAATGATCTACAACATTTGATACACAAAGTACATCATGAAACACAGATGTCTTTCTTGAAAACAAAACAACATTTCTCTTCTTTCCAAGAGACTTGCACAACTCCAAAACATCTTCAACCTCCATCTAAGAACCTGAAAATGAACAAGAGAAAAAAATAGCAATATGCCAATGGGCTCTCCACCCATCCATAGGGTTGTGAGACAACCCACCCCCGAGCATGAGGAAACATTTAGCCACTTGGGACCTCTTCACAACACAACTCAACAAGATAACTTTACACAAACAAAACACATGTGTACACATTTGTTTCGCACTTCATACATTTACAAAAACACCCAAAGTACATTTCTAACACATTGGATTTCCAAAAAAGGAATTCCACATAGGGGGAGTAGGGGTTCTACCTATTAGGGGAATACATATGTATCACCTTAACCCAAAAACCAATCTCACATCAAACCTCCATACACCACAATGTACCATCAAAGCACCCTTATCCCTCCAAGACAAAGCCAACATTTATAAAGATATGGGATACTCATATCCTTGAATAAACATGGGTTATCCATAGAATATAGAGGGGAGGGGGCCTATAGATCTAATTTCTGTGGCAAGGGGCCCATCGGTTGAAGTCGATCGATCCATATAATATATAGGGGTCGCCTATAGATCTAGATCTACATAAATGTTCTGTCCCATATCTAAATACACTTCGTTGGGAGAGTTGCCTCATATCTATCTAGACTTTTCTAGGAGAGTGTCCCCACTCCCCACTCATACCCTGAAATAAATATGCCCCTTGTGGGAGCCGCGCCCACTCAACCCCTTGCACATGGAGGACCAAATCAATGTCTTCACAAGAGGGGGTCAACTATGAAACATAAATAACAACACACAACACAAAGTAAAGCACCTATTCACAAACCCCAATAAAACCCTTAGAAAAATAATATTTACATTTAATAAATAAAGAAAAACATATAATATTTAAGATATACAATATTTACATTTAATCAATAAAAAACATCCTACCTCAAATCGCAATACCCCACTAATGGTAGAATCCTTGGATAAAAATTCTACTCATCCAAGCTTTCACCTTTCTCTCCTCCTCTTCCCAACACACTCCCACTCTCTCTCTCTCCAAGAACTCAAAACAAGATCACAAAATCACAAGAAGAAAAAATGAGCAAGTCACCCCCCCACTCCATGAAGAGTTTTTAAAGAGAAGGAAGGAGTAGCTTCCTACCATAACTAACTCAACCACCCAACTACCTTCCCATTTTCATCAATTTTGTAAGTGGGGCTTAAAGGAGGGTCTAAACACCTTTTTAAAAGATTATAAATGAAAAAAATAAACTTCTAACCTATGTACCTAAGACCTAAGCCAATTTCCCAAACATAAAATACACCTAGACCTCTTTAAAACACTTAAAAATCACAAGGTTAAAACCCACACAAGAACATAATCATTTTATCACATAACACTAAAAATCACATTTCTTAACATCATGGCCAATAGACCTTAGGGCTCCATGCCTAGGTCCCACATCACACGAAAAGACATTAAGTGGATAAATGACCCCCATCATCCATTGACAAAATAATTCCACCTATACACTCGACAAGAAGTGTCAGTACAATATATAACCAAAATATATCCATTATAAATAACATATTATCACAAATCCATTAGCAACCATAGACTAACATATAAAATTCATCATTCAAAAATACATAAATAAAATAATCTCATCAAAGGAATCGAATCATAAAATATGGCATCCATAAGTATATCAAATACCATCCACAATAAATAAATGTGCCATCCATAAGTATTGAGTATCATAATAATCAAAATGTCTCTAGAAACATCAAGGATCTCAAAGAACATGAGTACATAGAATAGGATTCTCACACATTGGAGGATGTGTACCAAATTCTACGATTAACAGTTTGAGGCTAAGTTGTGTCTATTATTGAGCAGAGGTCAGAGACTTACATCGTAGATGGATAGATGTACTGCCTCGATCAGATGATCCCTAGGGACTCCTTAGGAAATATCCATTTGAGGATACTAGAGCAGGGTGAAAACACACCACTAGTATGTCGCGTGCTTATGGCTACGTTCGCCCTATGCATAGGATAGGATGGGTGAGTCACACAACTACATGGTGGTCTCGTTCATACCATCAGAGCAATGGAGCAGCATCGGATGGTATTTTCATGGGGTTGAAGCATGCTTACACATCTATATCATGATCTCAGCCACTATGTTCACTATGAGGCCCACAACTTGATGACTTGCAACCTTCTCCAAGTGTGGGCATTCAAGCATATCAGGCCCACACTTCTAGCAGGTCTACCCACTGTGATCACCTAGATGCTACCACGATCCTACGCCTATGAGTTTAGGAGGTCATGATAGTTCAAAGATCTATTGTATTGGAGGTAGACTTTTGATAGACTACAGAGCATAGATGTTGTATGGCAGCCCTACAAGGGGACGCTTGCATGGGCAGGGTAGATGCAGTAGCTACGGAGGATGCAGAGGTACTGGCTATTAGTTGGTTGCCTCGATCATATCATAGTACCTTTCTATCCAGATCGTGTACTGAGATAGTTTGGGTAGGTGCGGGTTGTTCTTACAACTATGTTGACCTATGTTCACTCTTATCGCAATGCGGTGAGATTGAGGGAATGGCCCCATCTGACCATCACAGAGGTAGAGCCCAATGATCCAGATGATGAGGAGGAGGACCCAACACTAGCATCCGATGATGATGATGTGGACGTGAACACAACATTCACGGCATGGTGGGTCATAGCTCAACTACCTCTTATCTTTTCACCTGACGCCCTTGCTAGAGATCCACTCATTTTATCAGAGCAAGATCTGGAGGAGGAGGGAGGATATGAAATAGAGAGTTGGGAGGAGGGTGATGAGGAGGAGGATCTTACCACAAAACTGGTGGGGAGGTGTTGCCAGAGGGATGAGGGCGATGTTGTTATAGAGGAGAGGCCTAGAGATCGACCTCGAGTAGCACCCACAACATCTTCAGTGAATAGAGTACCCAATCCCAAGGAGCGGGGGGAGTCCAACAGTGCATCTGCGACAACACTCACTACAACACCTAAGATAGGGGCCACTATAGTAGTCGCGAGTGTGCCTAGCACCACACCAATGAGCCACGATGTTCTCCTAGACCCTGAGTGGCAGGTCGAGGATCCAAGTGAGAATGTTATATTTGTATTGATTTGAGTAGAATATTCGATATACACTTGATTTGGATTTTTATATGATGAGATATCTAACTTTGATTTTGTTATTTGTTTGCAATGCACACGCGAGACTGGGTCAACTACATTGGTTGAGTTTTTGTCAAGATGGTACCAAGTGTGTAGCCCGAGCGGAGTGTGCGAGCCAGTTATAGGGCTCAGCAGACTGTTGGGCGGCATATCAACATTTTTGAGCCTATGGCAGAATTGAGAGCTGCATATGAGGAGAGCCAAGTCCACAGGGATTGAGCCACTATAGAGATTGTCTCTATCATAGCCAAGAGGGACGAGGTGAGAGCAACACAAGACCAGGTTGTCATGTAGGTGGTTGCAGTGATAGGAGAGAGAGACTAGGCTCTTGCATAGGTGATTGTAGCCATAGGGGAGTGAAACTTGGCGGTGACGATAGTAGAGTGTTGAGAGAGCACGTGATGCTCTACAAAGCCAATTGGAGCATGTGATTACAAACTTGTAGAGAGCCTAGGCTATACCAACTACAGATTTTGATCACCTAAGGGTGCAAGCTCCCATGGATGAGACATTGAGATTGCGAGTCAAGGTTACTCAACTATAATAGAGTGAGTGGCGCTTGACAGTTGAGGCAGCAAAGCTGAGAGGCACTGTGAGAGGCATGCAATCACAGAGTCGTAGTTGATCACGATCTATAGCATAGGAGCCTTCCATTCATCAGCCACCACTAGGACCAGAGGGGTTAGGTAGCCACGCCCCCGAGGAGTGATGCAGATTTTTGTATGATACATTTTGGTATGCCATATTTTGATGTAGTGACGATTTTGTACCATGACAATGTATCAAGACACTTTTTGAGATATATACACACACACACACAATAATTTGGTGTTTTGAGCGATATGCATGTGTTATGTGATGTTGTTGTATACATTTTGTATGTGATGGAAATTATTTAATTACATTCTATTCAGATCTAATTAAACAACTTAATGAAAGTGTTTAATTAAATACTAGAATGATCTAATTAAATAATAATTGATGAGATTTACACAATTAAATACAATGAAGATCTAATTGGTAAATTAACAAAGAAAGTTATCTAATTAAATACTTATGAAAGATCTAATTACATAACTTAAAAGAGATTAATTAATTGTTTACACAATTAAATAATCGACATGGTAAAGAGAATGAGATAATTTCCATTGTAAAAATGAAAAATTTAACTAACATTCAAGACAACATGAGATGTGTCAAGAATAGAATCACAAAAATAAAACAAGAATGTAAAGCATTAAAGAACACTAAACAAACGAATGCATCGTGCTTTAAAAGAAAAATTACATATTGAATGAATACACAATTTAGAAATAAATCATAACACTTCAATAAACTGTGTTAATGATCGAATGGCATAAGGTAAGCTAATATTACATCCTAAGAATAATAGTGTTACACAAATGCAACATAAAGAAATGAAACTAAGCATAGAATTGACGCAAATGCATAGCATTAATGGGCTCTCTAAGAGTCTTACCACTCATCATAGAGAGACCATATGCATCGGATCCATAGACAAAGGCAACGATGTAGGGTCCCAACTAGTTCAAATTAATTTTTTCTTTCATACCAACAATAGCATTCACGTTTTTTTGGTTTTCGTACAATATAAAAGGTCACCAACCTCGAAGGATTGTTGTAGAACTTGTTGATTGTAACTACAATTTAAGGTCTTTTGGTAATCATGAAGGTGCTCAAGAGCGTGTAGGCACTGTTCATCGAGCATTTCAAGTTGTAAAAGATGCTGATCACGATAAGTATTGTCATCAATGAGGCCTTAGAGGGAAATTCATAGCGAGGGAATTTCCAACTCTAGAGGCATAATAGCATCGACACCATAGACAAGATTGTATGGAGTTGTCCTAGTAGCCATATGAATGCTCGTCTGATAGGCCTACAATGCATAGGAGAGATGGGTGTGCCAATCTTTAGAATGTTTATTTACTCTTTTGTGAAGAATTTGTTCGATAGTCTTATTTGAGGCTTTTACTTGGCCATTGGTCTGGGGATAGTATGGTGTAGAGAAGCGATGTTGAATATGATTTTTTTCTATAAACTGCTTCACGTCGTAGTTCTTCAATGATGTACCATTATCAACAAAAAAGGTGGAAGGGAGTACAAAGCAAGAAATAATATTATCCAGGAGAAAGTGATAAATTACTTCAACAGTCATGAATCGAAGTGGAACAACTTCTACCCATTTTGTAAAGTAATCGGTAGCTGTGATAATAAAGGTATGACCTTGGGAAGAAGGTGGAGAAATTTTTCCAATAATATCCAAGCCCCAAATAAAAAATGGCCAAGGTGCTTCCTGGGCATGAAGTTCCTGAGCAGGAGCTCGGATCAAGTTGCTATGTTGCTGAGACTAAGAACACTTTTAAACAAAAGAAAAGGAATCATGTTCCATGCTTGGCCAACAGTAACCCATTGTTGGCATTTCAATTCACACCTCTGAAATGTGAGTTGGAAACGGACGGCTATGCACAAATAAACCGCTCTTTAAATTAGGAGGGGAAGCTCCCTCTTTGTTGATGATTGCTTTAAAGATAAATAAAGTAAATTGTCTATCTTTTTTATTCTCAGCTGCGAGCACAAGGTTATAAAATTCTATCGCTACAGCAGAGGTTTTTTCTCTTAACTTCTAATTACAACTAGGCCTAAATTAAATGAGGCTTTTGACAACCCAAGTAAATTCAAATATTAGGAATCAAAAGTAAACAAGGAATGATTTGTTAATACAAAAGCTCAAATAAACTTATTCCAGATTGCACCCGAAGACTCATTGTACTTTTAGGATGTAAAATGAAAGTAAGAATATACAAGCAACACATATGACGATAAACTAAATGAACATGAGATAGAGAATCGAAGCAATGGAAGGTGTGAGTTTTCCTTTCTCAATATCAAGAAGCTATTACAACTCCATAACAACAGTATTGCAGCAAAGACAAGCATGCAATATGCGATCAAACACTAGATTACAAATGACACAAGGTGAAGAAGCACTTGAATAACAATTTGTAGGAAAGAATAGGCTCAACAAATTTTGCTATCACAATTACAGTTACTAAACAATGGGCAAGGATACCCTTATTTATACACAAATCAAAGGAGTAGGGAACCCTAAAATCTCCTTGATCCTAGCTAACTAACTTGCCAACTTGCAAGCTTTATTTCTATTCTAGACAAAAGATTCTAACTAACACCTTCTTTAAAATAATTTGATTTAAAGTAGAGAAAACACCAACTATTACAAAGTGATTTTTCTATTTAAAGGATGGATAGGCTTGAATGAAAACAATAGCTTTAAATTGAAAAAGCATTGAGTTAACTATCACTTTTTGAGTTCCATCATTATCTACATTGTTGCTCCATTGGTGACATCACCCACTAATATTTTGGGAAACAATATCCTCTAAAAAGATAGTTTAACCACTTTCTTGCTAGGAATACTAATACTTTCCAAGATGATATTCTGATTTTTTTAAAAGCAGATTTTGAGAGAAAAAGTTGGCACGTGGGTTTTGTAGACAATCTCGTTCTGAAGCAACCCAGATCGTTGAAAACTGAAAAAGCAGAAGGTTTCTTGAAAAAACGGCAAAAAACTAGATTTTGGGAAAACTAAAATTTTCCAATCTTTAAGAGGACATGATTCCAGATGACATTTCGATGAAAAATGAAAAAGCTCCAGCTTTGTTTCTAGAAAATGATGCCCTAGAAAAATGGATCTTGAAAAAGCGTGCCTCTGTGCTTCCCAATCCCAAAACCACGAACAACACTAAATAAGCAGTATGTTTGGGTTTTCAAATCTTCATGAGAAGAAAATGATGTTCTTCTTCCTTTGAATGCAACCTACAAAAATAATGAATGATAGATGCCAAAGGTTTGTTTTTATAGAACTTAGGACGAAAAAAAGGTAACTTTCTAAGTTATGAAAGAACAAATCTTGAAGCTTATCCGTGAAGATAGCAACATTCTGTGCAAAATCCAAGTTGATATGCTCACATAGGATGAATCCCTATTTTATAGCTGCCTAAGGCTCACGTGTGAGGATTATGAAAAAGTTGCTTCTTTGATGATGTCATCAAACACGCAAAGTTGCAAAAGTGTTAGTCAATTTTCCTTCGTTTTGAAACTTTTTGCACTTGTTCTAACTCTGACGTGGCCTACCTCTGACTTCAACAAGACGACAAACTGTCACTGTTAACTAAAAAAGTTGACTGATCATGGCATTTTGAAGTTTTATCAATTCTGATTTGATCCCCAGCCTCGAACTAACGATCTGACGATGTTTGACTGCAAGTTTGATTTCTGGAAACTGTTGCCAGACGAAGATCAGGAATAGCTGAAGGAGGCATTGTTGGGATAAGAAATTTTCTAACACTGGAAAACCCAAGCACCCTGACCAGACAGGGGCACCTAGGATCAGATGCCTTAGCCAATTTTCTGAGATTTTCAACTTTGCTCATTTTTTTATTTTTTATGCACGTTTCGGTGACTGTGGGCCTCTGTTTGGATGTTGAATCTCGCTTGCCAGAGCAAAACTAAGACTGATGATCAGATAATCAAGCAAGCCTAATGAAAACTGAATTGATTACATCTTCTGTCTGCCTTGAAAACTGGATCAGACTAATTTTCTGTGAATCTGACCAGGCTGGGGGAAGAAGATTTGAAATTTTCTGGCGAAAAATGAAAAAAATCTAACTATGGGAAGACTGGGCACCCCTAGCCTCTAGGGGTGCCTAGGTTTTCAAGCCTTAGAAAATTTTGATAATTTTCAACTTCTACAGTTTCCTCATTTCACGTGCCGACAGTTGCTCTTTGTCATCGATTCTTGTGATCTGTCGGACAATTGTCACTAGATGAAGGGTGGACTAGATAGCTTGAGCATATCTGAGATGAATCCCATCTTTTTCAGGTATGTTGACTATATTTGACTGATTTTAACCACCCAAAAGCGGGCTGACGAGGTCCTTTTTTAACATTTTCTAAGAAAATACAAAAAAAAACTATCTCTGGACAAACTGGGCGCCCCTGGCCTCTGGGGGCACCTAGGAAACCCAAACTTAGCCAAATTTTGGCTTCTTTCAACTTTTCTTTGTCTTTCAGATTCATCATGCTTCATTTTCTATTCTTCGTCAGTCGTCAGTTGCTACATAGTTCTTCACCCTCTGAACAGTACTAAAATCTTGAATATAACCCTTGGCAGATGAACTTCCTCTATTAATGGCCTCAGAGTTCGTGCTTTGCCTTCTAAAAAAGTAGAATTGACCCAATAGAGAAAACTCAACCTTTTGCAGATTCTGCCTAGACCACCTTGATCATGAAGCAATATCAGCCAATCAAAATCAGGCAGGACTCCTGAATAAGAGATTCTATTTTTAGAAACTTTCTAATTTTAGAAAATTTTGCCAGCATCCGTATCTCAAGAAATCTAGAAAACCTAAAATTGATGTCTATTTTTAGAAACTTTCTATTTTTAGAAATTTTGATGACAAATTTTCCAGACTCTCACAAAATGCCTTAATGAAGCAAAAAAAAATTGATTTGGCACAACACCCATTTAGATAAATTTTTGAACTAAAGCACGTGCACCAAAATTATGCCTACAGGCACCTGAATGGGCCTCTTCAAGGGCAACAAGGATTTTAGCCTTAATTAAGCAATGCAGGAGAAGACCATTATAGGAACAATGATATAGAATATTAGAAAGAATAATATAACACACTGCGAGTTTGAGTGCTCTTGGAAGAACTCTGGGGAGAAGAACCATCACGTAAATAACTAAATATATGGGAATACCATTCCTCAGAATAACAATGTAACATGAAAGAAAATTAGAAGAATTAGAATCACCAATAGCTAGTGAGGAAAGAATTTAAATAATGAAATGATAGTCAGATCCGCATAATCGTAATAGGGTACAAGGGAAGCAACACTTACCATTGCATCTGCATGACGATTATCCTTACAAGGAATATTGTCGATAGTGAAAGATGAAAACTGAGTAAGTAGTGATAAAGCTAAGTCAAGGTATTCAGACAACTTATCTTTCTTATCCTGATAAGAACCGGTGACTTGGTTTATAATCAATTGTGAATCATCGTGGATATGAATGTTCTAGATGTTGAGAGACAACATTGCACACAAGCCACCAATAAGGGCTTCATACTCAGTTATGTTATTAGTGTAATGAAATTTTAGATGGAATGAAAGTGGAATTGGCTTACTCAAAGGAGGAACTAGTATGACACCTACCTCGGAGCTAGTTCAACATCGAGATTCATCAAAGAACAATTCCCATGGCCTATCATCCTCTAAAGAGAGGATATGATCATTAAGGAATGAGTCCTGATTAGGAAAGGAAACAGGAAAAGGGGCCTCGGCTAAATGATTGCCTATGGCTTGTCCTTTAATTGTCTTCTGGGAGACAAATTTTAGGTCAAACTCAATAAGCAACATAACCCATTTAGCAAGATGACTAGATATATTTGTTTTTAGAAAAGAGGTTTTTAAGAGGATCAAATTTTATGATAATACGTGTTTCGGCATGGAGAAGATCATGTCTAAGCTTATTCATTGCAAATACGAGAGCTAGACAATGTCTTTCTAACATTGTGTAACGAGTTTCACAATCAAGGGTTTGACTAATATAATTGACAACACATTCCTTACCCTCATCATCATGCTGAGATAGTAAAGCCTCCAAAGCATGAGAGGATGCAAAAGTTTAGAGAAGAAATGCATGAACAAAAATAGTGAGCATGAGGATAGTATGATTAGCCAGATAGGACTTAAGATCCTCGAAGGCTTTTTGACAATCCTCATTCAAATTAAAATGAACATTCTTCTTAAGAAGATGTGTCAATGGAAGAGTTGGATCAACAAGTTGTGAAATAAAGTGGTGAATAGCCTGAATTTTTCCTTGTAGACTACGAAATTGAGATATGTTCTTGGGGGGGGGGGGGTGTGGCATGTTCACAATACTACGTCGATCTTCTTCATATCCACCTCAATGCCACGATGCAAAACTATGAACCCCAAATGTTTACCCGAATCAACCCCGAAGATACACTTATGTCGGTTTAGTCACATATTATATAGGCACATACACTCAAAGATACAATGAAGATTATGCACGTGATCTTGGCGTTGTTAGAAAAAATTAATCTTTACTTGGTACTTAGGTAAAGGTTATATTTATTTCTTATTAAATACTTGTATTTTTATAATACAAAGTATTTTTTATCTTATGTGAGTATCCTCACTAACTCACGTCAATATTCCTCTTGGAGGAATATTTGATTTATTTAGCCACCTCCTTAAGAGGTTGACACTTTGCACTCACTCACATGAAAGGTGGCATATGGGAGTTGCATGCAACTCCCCCTCTCACCTCTATTTATGAGGTTGTGTTCTCCTCTCATTTTATGATTTCTCTCTCTTTTTCTCTTCTCGTTCATTTCTTGAGGAGCTCCTCCCTCTCTTTGTAATATTTTTTTATTTAATGGCTTCATGCCATCTTTCATAATTTATGAGGGTTTTTTCTTTGTTTTTTCCCCCTTCAAAATCTCGTCTCCCTTGTTATCTTTCTTGCTGATCTCAAATGGTAAAATCTTTCTTTTTATTATTTATTTAACTCACAATTTTAATTAGTTGTTTCCTGGTATTTAAAATTTTTCTATCAGGCGTAGGACAGACTTGGCCAAGATGTCATCGATGTAGTCTTCCAAGATATTGTGAATAAAGTTGTGAAAATAAGGTCATTGCGCATTAATAAGTTTCTCCAGCATTCTTAATACCAAACAACATGACCACATAACAATAATTCCTCCATGTTGATGTAAAAGTGGTATTAGGTTGATCCTTGGGGTTAATTAGAATCTAATTATAACCCAAGAATCTATCCATAAAAGAAAGCAAGGCATGACTGGCTATAGAATCAACTATCATATCAATATTTGGGAAAGGAAAATCATCCTTCAAGGATTCTTTGTTAAGATCACAAAAAATGATATAGATTCGGATGCGGTTGTTCGGTTTATCAATAGTCATAATATTTGAGAGCTAAGGTGAATAGTCAATCGAGTAGATGAAACTAGCTTGTAGGAGCTTTTCAATCTCAGCCTTGACCATTAAGGAAACCTTGGGGTTAATTTTGCTAATTTTCTTTTTTACAGGATGGGCATCGGGATATAGCACTATTTTATGGACCACGACATTTAGGTCAATATCAGGCATATCCATATATGACCAGGCAAAAAATTTAGGAATTTCATGAAGAAATCAGAACACAAATGCCATTCTTCAAAGGACAAGCATTGCCCAATTTGTAAGACTTTATCTTTAACTTGAGGATCCATTAGGACATCAATAGTATCTCTAACAAGGAGAGTACTACCATCTTTAGCACTAGGTGAAGGGTACACTTGAGAGTTACCAGGGGATGAGAAGATATCACCTGAAAAATCAACAAACGCCCTAAAATATGCTTGCACATTTAAACAAAAGGGGAATCTGCAATTGTGATGATATGATGACATATGCTCATAGACCCCCAGGAATTTAGCAAGTACTTCATCATTAGAAAAAGAAGAAAGGGGAGGAGAATTAGAGGAATCTAAATCTTGAAATATTACTTTAGGATATATCAACGGAAGAGAGGGAGAATCTAGAGAAGTAGAAATCATATTTACATCAAGATAGTCTCGATAACAAGCTGTGGAGGGTCGACAAGGATGAGACCTGATGAGGATCCATGTGGATTGTACTCTAAGGGGATCTTAATACCCTATTCTTGTTTACCACATTCATTTCCTTTATAGCTGACACTAAAGAGAATATAAAAACCACAACCATAACGGGATTACATCTCCTTAAAAGACGAAGGATCACCATTAGTGGCATAATCAATGCATGAAGTGTAATCACACGAATCCTTAGGAGGAGAGGAAGAAGTATGTTTGGATGTAGAAGACTTATTTAAAGATGTGGAATTTCAAGATGTTATTGGAATGTCAGAACGAGAGGGTTGAGTTTATACTCTCCAACAAAGGAAGGTGTAAAATTAAACGAGCCCCAATCATCACCTAGACACGCATTTAGGGATGAGTCAACACCATGATCAAATTTTGGTGTAGGAGTTGAGGATGGGGAATCATCTTTAGCAAAAGAAAAGGGGATTAGATTCTGAAGAGTAGTATAAGTATGAGGCTGAGTCATAGAATCCATATGCTGACAATACTGCATAGAATTCAAATCAGCTTTGATCATATAAGTCTTGTTTTCAAAGACAAATTTTATTGAACCATGCAAGGTAGATGGGACCACACCCATAGCATGGTTCCATGGTCAACCAAGAAGGAGATTATAGGATAACATGTCGAGGCCATGACATGAATGAGGGTAGGAAAAGTGATTGGGCCCAATTCAATCAAAAGCGTTATTGTTCCCAGTGTTTGTCTACCAACATTGTCAAAACCATGGATGGAAAGAGTAGTGGGGGAAATCAAAGATGTATCGATATTAATATAGTTCAACAAGTCTATCCCACAAACATTAAGACCGGAATCATTATCAATAAGGGTATGCTTCACCTAGAACTTATTATTCCAATAATAATGAGTAGAGGATCATTCTACTTTTGCACTTATATGGAAGGCAACTCATCTTGTTGAAACACAATATTAGAAGAATTTGTGTAAATGAAATTGAGCAAGGTAGCTACATCATTCATCCTAGCAAAGGATGCAACAGATATCTTCTATAAGGCCTCCTAGAGCATACCATGATATACCAGAGAAGTTTGAACGAGTTCCCGAAGAGAGATCTTAGAAGGAGTAGCGCAAAGCTTCTCTAGAAGATCATACTCAATTAGGGACTTCTAGGATAGACAAGGGGGTGGAGGTAGATTAGGAGAATAAGTTGAAAGGGAAATAGGGACAGAGGCACTCTATTTGTTTCACCTAGTGTTATATGTGTGGGCAACCACATGATAATGAGGAGGCCCTAACAAATTTAATGTGATAGACTTATCGATTTGTGTAACGTAATCATCGAGTTGGGGTGTGTTTGGGGTACCTTGAACAATGATGACCAATTTAGAACTTGTTAGTGTTTCTGATCAAAGATGCACCACAATTTTTGGTTTTATGGGTTCTCACATAGAGCTAGAAATGCAGATTGTCTTGATCATATTTGGAGAAGGAATTTGTTTTTGTTTAAAAGAGGAAGATTTTTCATGGACAAAATCTTTGAGGGCTTCGTCGAGCATGTCAAAATCTTCATTATTGAAGAGTATATCAAAAGCAGTAAGGTTTGGAGAAAGAGGTCTGACATCATCGAATTATACTTTCTACCAAACAACAAAAGCACAAAAGAAGGAGAAGTTGGGATATGCTAGTGAATGCAATCCAGGTTCACCAAAATGTTATATGTAAATTTTTTGAATCTAATCTAGGATCAATAAAGTAATCTAACTAGAAACAAATTTCACACAATTAGACAAGGATCAAGCTAGCTCCAAGGGAGAAGATCCTACTGCAATCTAGTCAAGAGGAGCAGAATGACTCTAATAGGATCCTTTATAGTTCTACCCTAAGAAATTAAATCAACTTGCAAAGCTAGAACTTATAAAGAACAAAATAAAACTGTAAATTTCTAAAAACCTAGAAATAATATCAAAGAAATGAATGCACAAGAGGAAAGAGAAAAGAGAATGGAATATGGCACCAAAGATAGGAAGCCTCGGCCTAGGATGCTAGTACATTGCAGGGACATCTACACGTCGTGTTGTCCTCTCAGCAATAGAACAATAAAACCAGGTACAATACGGTTTTGTCTGGGTTTGTAACTTCATTTAGTCTACATACAAGACTGAAATGAATACCCAACAATGTAATATATAAAAAAATGAACAAAATAATACACTTGAATGCAAAAAGTAAAGAATCTTAAGTAATAAAGAAAGAGAGGGAAGGGATGTATGCAAACTTCCATGTGTTTGAATCTCTTTCTCCAACCTACACAACATGAAACCAGAAAAATGGGATTGGGACTACTTGGCAGCTTACCTCAGTCAAGCCCCTATTTTGGTATTTCAACCTCCACATGAAGTCATTTCGAAACAATGAAAATAAAGGTGTGTGCTCTTATTCCTCAGTCAAGCCCCTATTTTGATCTTTTGAACTCCATGAGCAATCATTTAAAAAAAATGAAAATAAAGGTGTGTGCTCTTATTCTTAAGTGCATCTAGGAAGATAAAAGAGCAATGACAATAAACAAAACTACAAATATTATCCCTAGTCTATGGGGAGTGTAATATTCTAGTGTACACAAGTCAAGTAATGTGGTGGTCTACACTAGTGATTTACCAAAATGTATAAAGTAGTATTAAATGTAAAACAAGATAAAACAAGAATAACATTGTCCCATGATAATAGAACAATGTTACCCAGTCCTGATGTTGTAGAGGAGGATGCAAGCTCATTGAGGGCACAAAACATTGATGAACAACTCAAACCCTTGTGCGAGAGAGCCTCTTCCAAACTTCAAGTTCAATCAATAACCCACAAAATCATTTATAGTAGTTTTCTAGTAAAATTTCTTCAATGGTGTTCAAGAGAGAGAGAGAGAGTTCTTCCTTTTTCCCAATCTTACTTTTTGCATGGCAAGAGGGAATCTGAAAGAGTTGGGTACACTAAAGAGGTCGTTTCAGAGCCATTTGAGCATTGCCACTGACAAATTTGGAAAGGGAAGTGGGAGAATCAACATTTTAAGTTTTGGAATATCTGGGACGCCAGTGCATTGTAGGGACATCTACGCATAGCACTCATGTCGAGGGAATATTCACTCAAACTTTATACGTTTCTTCTTAAGAGTAAAATAAAGAGTCCTTCAATACAGATTTTGGAAAACCTTGGTGATAGGTAGGATAGGCCAAGGTTTAGTTTAAGTGGCCCTAGAAACATGCTATGTGTGTGGACACTAAAGCGGGTGAAAATGTATCATGAAATTGCGAGGGTGTACAATTTTCTACATTACATTTTGCCCCCACTTTAGCGGGCTAATGACACTAGGTGATAAGCTACGATAAAGTACAAAAATGAATTTTTGAAAGCAAATAAGCATGTAAAGGATACCCAAAAAGGATATTGTAGAGGCCACACAAATTAACCGGATAGAAGGATGATGCCCTTGGACCATAGTGTTAGGTATCACAAACCTGCAAAATCACTTTGTTAGAAACAAATAATCCTGCAAGATCAAACATGTGTCAGTTCAAAAAATTCTAAGAGAATGATGGTAAGGAAGAAAATAAGTCAAAACAAAAACAAGGGTGGATGAATGTCCCCGTGTTTATGCTTGCTAGCAAAGTAAAAAGGCAAAAATAAGGAAAAGGATCCACCTCAATGAAGTTTTTCATAAAGAGTGATGAAAAAGCTCTTTGTAGATCTATTCAATGAAATAGGTTCAAAGACAAAATATTATGGTAAGAAGGAGGACAAAGCCAGGATTCCAACAAAACCAATGACATAGAAATCAAAGTTTGCCAGCCCAGGTTATGAAGATTTGTGCGTGAAGGTGATGTAGAAAATTTGAAAATTTTCTATAAATAGTAAATTTTTTAAAAAAATTTACTATCCATTTTCAAATTTACCCTTTAGAGTAATTTCAAGCACTTGAGCGAATTGGAGAGTGAAAATTCCTTGTAGATGAGCATACCAAGCACCATGATTGGATGCACTAAGGGAGCGCATGGAGTAGGGGATTGCCATGTGTGAGGTGCATTTTTTTTTTTAATTTAGTGATTTTTATGTAATAGAAAAATCACGTGGAGTGCTAAAGTCCATTGAGTACACATGCATTTGAGGGGCACACAAGAGTCTCGTGGATGCGCTAGCATCTCAAAATGGCGATAACGTCCAAGGTGCTAGTGCCCTAAGATCTCTTAGAAAAATTTAAGTTTTTAAGCTTACATTTTATTTAATTTTGACATGGAATTGATATGAAGTTGGTTTTGTGATTGAAGTGCCCTCTGATGATGTGAGAGGGCATGGGCAGGATGATCTTCACCTTATTGAGAGTTTGGCGAAGAACTCTCATCTTGGAGGATGCTACCCTGCTACACATCGTCGATGTATACTAGGTATACACTATGCCTGAGATGTGATTTCATGACTGTATGTTGATGGCATTGATGGAGAGGTGGGATGCAGACACCTCTATCTTCTGCTTGTTGACAAGAGATGACGTTAACACTGGAGGATGTGTACTAAATTCTATGATTATCAGTTTAAGGTCGAGATGTGTTTATTATTGAGCAAAGGTTAGAGACTTACATCATAGATGAGTAGATGTACTTCGTTGATCGGAAGATCCCTGGGGACTCCTTATGGAATATCCATCTGAGGATGTTAGAGCAGGGTGACAACACATGACTAGTCTAATGTGTGCTTATCTCTATGGTCTCCCTATGCATAACACAGGATGGGCAAGGTGCACAGCTGCATGGTGGCCTCATTCATACCATTAGAGTGATGAAGCAACATTGGATGGTATTTTCATGGGGCCAGAGCATTCTTGCACATCTATATCATGATCTTGATCTCTATGCTCACTATGAGGCTCACAACTTGATGACCTGCACCCTTCTCCAGGTGTGGACATTCGAGCATATTAGGTGCACACACCAACAGGTGTACCCACTATGATCACCTAGATTCTACCACAATCCCACACCTAAGAGTTCAGGAGGTCATGGCAGTTCAAAGATCTGTTTTATTGGGGGCAAACTTTTGATAGACTACAGGGCACAAATGTTGTATGGTAGCCCTACAAGGGGATGTTTGCATGAGCAGGGCAGACACAGTATCTACAAAGGATGTAGAGGTACCAACTATTATTCAATCAGCTCAATCATATCATAGTACCTTTCTAGCCAGATCATGAGCTAAGATAATTCAAGTAGGTGCAGGTTGTTCCTGCAACTGTGTCGACCTATGTTCACTCTTATCGTAGTGCGGTGAGATTGGGGGACTGGCCCCGTCTGGCCATTTCAGAGGTAGAGCTTAGTGATCCAGATGATGATGATGATGAGGACCCAACACCAACATCAGATGATGATGATGTGGGCGTGACCACAGTATTCACGGCATGGTGGACCATAGGTCGACTACCTCTTATCTTTCCACCTGACGCCTCTATCGAAGATCCATGTCATTTATCAGAGCAAAGTCTAGAGGAGGGAGGAGAGCCAACAGAGAGTGAGGAGGAGCATGATGAGGAGGAGGAGCTTGCCACAACACTGGTGGGGAGGCATCACAAAAGGGATGAGGGTAGTATCAATATAGAGGAGAGGCTTATAGCTCGACCTCGAGCAACACCCACAACACCTCTATGCCACATTTTGATGTAGTGGCAATTTTGTACCATGATGATGTATCGAGACACTTTTTGAGATATATATATATATATATATATATATATATATATATATATATACAAGATTTTCATGTTTTGAGCGACATGCCTGCATGTTATGTGATGGAAATCATTTAATTACATGTTATTCAGATCTAATTAAATATCTTAATGAAAGTGTTAAATTAAATACTAGAATGATCTAATTAAATAATAATTGATGAAATTTACACAATTAAATACAATGAAGGTCTAATTGGTAAATTAACAAAGTTGTCTAATTAAATACTTATGAAAGGTCTAATTAAATAATCGACATGGTAAAGAGAATGAGATAATTTCCATTGTAAAAATGAAAATTTTAACTAACATTCAAGACAACATGAGACGTGTCGAGAATAGAAACACAAACATAAAACAAGAATGTAAAGCATTAAAGAACACTAAATAAACGAATGCATCGTGCTTTAAAAGAAAAATTGCATATTGAATGAATACACAATTTAGAAAGAAATTATAACACTAAAAGAAATTGTGTTAATGATTGAATGACATAAGGCAAGCAACTATTACATCCTAAGCATAATAGTGTTACACTAAGCATAGAATCAATGCACATGCATAGCATTAATGGGCTCTTTAAGAGGCTTACTACTCATCGTAGAGAGACCATATGCATTGGATTCGTAGACAAAGGTAAAAAATGGATGCCAACTAGTTTAGACTAAATTTTCCTTTTGTATCGGTAGGAGCATTCATGTTTCTCTAGTTTTCATACAATACAAGATCACTAACCTCAAAGGATCATTATAGAACTTATTGATTGTAACTACGATTTAAGGTCTTTTGGAAAGCTTGAAGGTGCTCGAGAGCATGTAGGCATTGTTCATCGATCATTTCAAGTTGCAAAAGATGTTGATCACGATAAGTATTGTCATTAATGAAGCCTTGGAGGGAAATTTGTAGTGAGGGAATTTCCAACTCTAGATGCATAATAACATCGACACCATAGACAAGATTGTACAGAGTTGTTCCAGCTGTCGTACAAATGCTCATGTGATAGGCCCACAATGCATAGGAGAGATGGATATGCTAATCTTTACCATTTTTATATACTATTTTGCAAAGAATTTTCTCAATAGTCTTATTTGAGGCTTCTGCTTGGCCATTGGACTAGGGATAGTATGGCATACAGAAGCAATGTTGAATATGATTTTTTTCTAGAAATTGCTTCATGTCCTAGTTCTTAAATTATGCACCATTATCAGAAACAAAGGTGGAAGGGAGTCCAAAGTGAGAAATAATGTTATCCAGGAGAAAGCAACAAATTACTTCAACAATGGTGGATCAAAGTGGAACAACTTCGACCCATTTCGTGAAGTAATTAGTAGCTGTGATGATAAAAATATGACCTTGGAAAGGTGTAGAAATTTTTCCAATGATATCCAAGCCCCAAATAAAAATGGCCAAGGTGTTGCGTAGGCATGAACTTTTTGAGCAAGAGCTTAGATCAAGTTGCTATGTTGCTAACACTGAGGGCACTTTTTAACAAAAGCAAAGGAATCTTGTTCCAAGATTGTATAATAGTAACCCATTCAGAGCAATTTTTGAACTAGAGCACGTCCACCAAAATGCCCTCCATAGGTACCTGAATGGTCCTCTTTAAGGGCAATGAGGATTTTAGCCTTAGTTAAGAAACACAGGAGAAGACCATTATAGGAACAACGATATAGAAAATTAGAAAGAATAATATAACACATTGAGAGCTTACAGATGCGAGTTTGAGCACTCTTGGAAGAACGCTGGGGAAAAGTACCATTACACAAATAACTAAATATATCAGAATACCATTCCTCAGAATCAATAGTATAATAGGAAGTAAAATTAGAAGAATTATAATCACCAATAGCTAGTGAGAAAAGAATTTGATTTATGAAGTGATAGTCATCCACAGAATCGTCGCAAGGTACAAGGGAAGCAACGCTTGCCATTGCATATGCATGAAGATTATCCTTACGAGGAATATTGTCGATAGTGAAAGATGAAAACTGAGTAAGTAGTGATAAAGCTAAGTCACGGTATTGAGAAAACTTATCTTGCTTAGCTTGATAAGAATTGGTGACTTGGTTTATAATCAACTATGAATCACCATGGATATAAGTGTTCTTGATGTTGAGAGACAAAATTGTGTGCAAGCCAATAATAAATTCTTCATATTTAGCTATGTTATTAGTGCAATGAAATTTTATATGAAATGAAAGTGGAATTGGCTTACTCGAAGGAGGGACTAGTATGACACCCACCCCAGAGCTAGATCGACATCTAGATTCCTCGAAGAAAAATTCCCATGGTCGATCATCCTCTAAGAAGAGGATATGATCGTCAAGGAATGAGTCCTTATTAGGAAAGGAAAAAGGAGTAGGGGCCTTAGCTAAATGGTCATCTATGACTTGTCCTTTAATTGCCTTCTAGGAGACAAATTTTAGGTCAAACTCAGTAAGCAACATAACCCATTTAGTAAGACAACCAGATAGATCTATTTTAGAAAAGAGGATTTTAAGAGGATTGAATTTTATGATAACATGTATTTTGGCATGGAGAAGATAATGTCTAAGCATATTCATCGCAGATACGAGAGCTAGACATTGTCTTTCTAACATTGTGTAATGAGTTTCCTAATCGAGTAGGTTCAACTTATATAATAGACACCACGTTCCTTACACTCATCATCATGATGGAATAGTAAAGTAGCCAAAGAATGAGAGGATGCAAAAGTGTAGACAAGAAATGGATGACTCAAAATAGTTGGCATGAGGATAGGAGGATTATCCAGATAGGACTTAAGATTCATGAAGCTTTTTGACAATGCTCATTCCAATTAAAATGAACATTCTTCTTAAGAAGATGTATGAATGGAAGAGTTCAATTAGTAAGTTATGAAATAAAGTGGTGAATAGCATACATCTTTCCTTATAGACTATGAAGTTGAGATATGTTCTTAGGGGGTGGCATGTTCACAATAGAATCAATCTTCTTTGTATCCACCTCAATGCCATGATGCGAAACTATGAACCCCAAAAATTTGCTCGAGTCAACCCTGAAGACACACTAATGAAAGTTTAGTCACATATTATAGAGGCTCATACGCTCAAAGATATGATGAAGATTATGTAGGTGATCTTGGTGTAGAACAGACTTGGCCAAGATGTCATCAACATAGTCTTCCAAGATATTATGAATAAAGTCATGAAAATAGGGTCATTGCACATTGATAAGTTGCTCCAGCATTCTTAAGACCAAACGACATGAACACATAACAATAATTTCCCCATGGTGATGTAAAAATAGTCTTAGGTTGATCGTTGAGGTTAATTAAAATATAATTATAACCTAAGAAGCCATCCATAAAAGAGAGCAAGGCATGACCGACTATGGAATCAACTATCATATCAATATTTGGTAAAGGAAAATCATCCTTCAAGTCCATGCTTTGTTAAGATCACAAAAATGGATACAGATTCATATGCATTGTTGGGTTTAGCTACGAAAACCACAATATTTGAGAGCTAAGGTGAATAGTCAATCAGGAAAATGAAACCATCTTGTAGGAGCTTTTCAATCTCAGCCTTGACTATTAAGGAAACATTGGAGTTCATTTTATGAATTTTCTATTTTATAGGCTGGGCATTGAGATATAACACTATGTTATGGACCACGTCATTCGAGTCAATACCAGGGATATCTGCATATGACTAGGCAAATAATTCAGGAAATGCATTACGAAGATCAAAATGTGAATGTCGCTCTTCAGAGAACAAGCATTGCCAATTTGTATGAATTTATCTTTAACTTGAGGATCCATTGGGACATCAATAGTATCTGCAACAAGGAGAGTACTAGCATCTTTAGGATCAGGTGAAGGGTACACTTGAGAGTTACTAGAATCAATAGACACCTCAAAATATGCTTGCACGTTTAAATAAAAGGGGAATCCATGATCGTGATGATATGATGGCATATGCTGATAGAATCCTAGGAATTCAAGAAGTACTTCATCATTAGAAAAAGATTCAAGAGGAGGAGAATTAGAGCAATCTGAATCTTAAGATATTAGTTCAAGATATATCGACAAAAGAGAGGGAAAATCTAGAGAAGTGGAAACCATATTTACATCAAGATAGTCTTGGTAAGAGGCTGTGGAGGGTTGACGAGGATGATATCCAAGACCCAATGAGGATCCATGTGGATTGGGCTCTAAAGGGATCACAATACCCTATTCATGTTTACCACATCCGTTTCCTTTATAGCTGACACTAGTGAGAGTATGAAAACCATGGCCATAATAGGATTGCATCTCCTTAAAAGATGGAGGATCGCCATTAGTGGCATAATCGATGCATGAAGTATAATCAGACGTATCCCTAGGAGAAGGAGAGGAAGAAGTATGTTTGGATGTGGAATACTTATTTAAAGATGCTTAGTTTGAAGATGGTATTGGAATGTCAGAATGAGAGGGTCAAGTTTATACTCTCTAACAAAGGAGGGTGTAAAATATAACGAGCCCCAATCGTCACTTGGACATGCATTTAGGGATGAGTCAACACCATGATCAACTTTTGGTGTAGGATTTGAGGATGGTAAATCATATTTAGTAGAGGAAAAGGGGATTAGATTCTGAAGGGTAGGAGAAGTACGAGGTTGAGTCACAGAATCCATATGTTGATAATACTACATAGGATCTAGATCAACTTTGATCGTATAAGTCTTGTATTCAAAGACAAATTTTATTGAACCATGCACGGTAGAAGGGACCGCACCCATAGCATGGATCCATGGTCAACCAAGAAGGAGATTATAGGATAACGTGTTGGTCATGACATGAACGAAGGTAGGAAAAGTGATTGGGCCCCAATTCAATCATAAGTGTTATTGTTCCCAGTGTTTGTCTACCAACATTGTCAAAACCATGGATGGAAAGAGTAGTAGGGGAAATCAAAGACGTATCAATATTAATACAATTCAACAAGTCTACCCTACAAACATTAAGACCGGAACTATTATCAATAAGGGTGTGTTTCACCTCAAAATTATTAATTCCAACAATAATGAGCAGAGGATCATTCTGCTTTTGTACTTCTATGAAAGGCAACTCGTATTGTTGAAACATGATATCACAAGAATTTGTGTAAATATGATCGATAAAGGTAGCTACACCATTTAGCCTAGTAGATGATGCAACAAAGATCTTATGTAAGGCCTCCTAGAGCATACCATGATATACTGGAGAAGTCTGAATGAGTTCCCAAATAGAGATCTTAGCAGGGGTAGTGCGAAGCTGCTCTACAAGATCATACTCAGTTAGGGACTTTTAGGATAGATGAGGGGGTGGAGATATAGTAGGAGAAGAAGTTGGAAAGGAAACAGGGACAAAGGCACACTGCTTTTTTCTCTGAGTGTTATATGTGTGGACAACTTCATGATAATGAGGAGGCCCTAACAAGTTTAATGTGATAGACTTAGAAATTTTTGTAGCGTAATCATCATGTTGGGGTGTGTTTGGGGTATCCTGAACAGTGATGACCGCTTTAGAACTTGTTTGTGTTTCTAATCGAAGATACACCACAATTTTTTATTTCACAAGCTCTTGCATAGAGTTGGAAATGTAGATTGTATTGATCATATTTGGAGAAAGAATTTGTTTTTGTTTAAAAGAGGAAGATTTTTCATGAATGAAGTCTTCGAGGGCTTCGTCGAGCATGCCAAAATCTTCACTACTAAAGGGTTTATCAAAAGCAGTAAAGGTTTGGAGAAAGAGGTCCGACATCCTCGAATTCTACTTTCTACCAAACAAGAAAAGCACAAAAGAAGGGGAAGTTGGGATATGCTAATGAATGCAGTTCGGGTTCACCAAAATGTAATATGTAATTTTTTTTAATCTAATCTAAGATCAATGAAGTAATCTTACTAGTAACAAATTTCACACAATTACAGAAGGATAAAGCTAGCTCCAAGGGAGAAGATCCTATTGCAATCCAATCAAGAGGAGAAGAATGAATCTAACAAGATCCTTTCTAGTTCTATGATAAGAAAGTAAATCAACTTGCAAATCTAGAACTATAAAGAACGGAATAAAATTGTAAATTTCCAAAAAAAATAATGCACAAGAGGAAAGAGAAAAGAGAATGGAACCTGGCACCAAAGGTAGGAAGCCTTGGCCTAGGACGCCAGCATGTCATGGGGACATCTATGCATCATGTTGTCATCTTCTCAACAACAGAATAATAAAACTAGGTACAATACGGTTATGTATGGGTCTGTAACTTCATTTAGTTTGCATACAAGACCGAAATGAATACCCAACAACGTAATATATAAATAAATGAACAAAATAATACACTTGAATGCAAAAAATAAAGATAAAGTAATGAAGAAAGAGAGGGAAGGGATGTATGCAAACTTTGGTACATTTTAATCTCTTCCTCCAACCTGCACAACACAAAACTAGAAAATAGGGTTGGGACTACTTGGAATCTTTCCTCAATCAAGCCCCTATTTCAATCTTTCGACCTCCACACGCAGTCATTTTGAAACAATGAAAATAAAGGTGTGTGCTCTTATTCTTAAGTGTGTCTAGGAGATAAAAGAGAAGTGACAATAAACATAACTAGAAATTTTATCTTTGGTCTACGAGGAGTGTATTATTCTAGTGTGTGAAAGGCAAGTAATGTGGTGGTCTACACTAGCGATTTGCCAAAATGTATAAAGTAGTATTAAATGTAAAATAATATAAACAAGAATAACACTATCCCATGATAATAGAACTATATTACCTAGTCTTGATGTTGTAGAGGATGCCACAAGCTCCTTGAGAGCACAATCTCTTGACGAACAACTCAAACCCTTATGTGAGAGAGCCTCTTCCAAGCTCCAAGTTTAATCAATAACCCACAAAATTGACAATGTGAGATGTTTCAATGTGAATGAGCACTCAAATTTATAAAGTCTGCTAGTGAGAGTTTTCCAAAATCATCTGTAGTAGTTTTCTGGTAAAATTTATTCAATGGTATCCAAGAGAGATAGAGAGAGTGAGAGTTCTTCCTTTTTCCCAATCTTGTTTTTTGCATGCCAAGAGGGAATATGAAAGAGTCAGGTACGCTATAGAGGTCATTTTAGAGTTGTTTGAGCGTTACCATTGATTAATTCAGAAAGGGAAGCAAGAGAATCAACATTTTAAAATTTTGGAATATCTAGGATGTTAGTGTGTCACGGAGACGTTCACACATAGCGCTCGTGTCTAGGGAATATTCACTCAAACTTTTATGTTTCTTCTTAAGAGTAAAATAAAGAGACCTTCAATACATATTTTGGCAAACATTGGTGATAGGTAGGATAGGCCAAGATTTAGGTTAAGTGGCCCTAGAATCATGCTATGAGTATGGACACTAAAGCAAGTGAAAATGTATCATGAAATTGCGAGGGTATGAAATTTTCTATGTTAGAGAGTGTTGGAAATAATGGAGGCTTTATATCTTCAATTTAGGTAGCATGGATGCTCTAAGAGATGGGAAATTGGCCTTAATGGCTTAGAATCGACTCACTATCCTACTTAAGTAGCTATGGAAAGAGCAGTAATAGAATCAAACTCACATAAAAGGCTTGAACCAAATATCAAAGGCCAATGACCCTTTGGGAATTCAAAAGAAGCTATTTAAATAGGCTAGGAATCCCAATTAGAATCATGATTTGTGGAGCGAACTTAAGAGCAATATAGGGTAGGTGTATTCATAATTCAACTAAGCTCACAATCAGAAGCAAAATTGGTGGAAAATTTACCATAATTAAGAGTTCTCACACGTTAATCTAGAATTTCAAGGTCACCCTTTTTATCGATGGGGTCACCTATTTTGCTAGGGTGGATCACCTAGGTAACCCTGAGATGCTCTGGTGACCCCAAGAATACTTGAGCAATCTCACTAGTTAAAGGGTGAAAAAGTAATTTTTGGCAAGGATGAGGTATGGATGCAAGGTAGAAGGTTGGAGAGGCCAAGATAAATGTAGGAGAGGGTCCTAAGGGATGATAAGATGCTTTTATCAGAGTTTGAAAGGCTAAGAGAGAGTTTATTCATACTATGTGGGTTATGAGTTGAACCACCAAATCATCATCAAACTATCATGCATGCATGTGCAATTGTGGGCACTTATAGAACCCATATATGTAAAGGAATCTCTCTCTTCAAGGGAAAGTGTGTCTTGGAAGGAATCCATGAAGAAGGAGATGATGGCCTTGGAAAAGTGTAAAACTTGGGATCTGGTTGATCTACTTGAATGAAGAAATCCCATAGGTTGCAAATGGATGTTTAAAAATAGATTGAATGTAGATGGTAAGTTGGAAAATTACAAGGCTTGGCAAAAGTTTATTCCTAGATTTAGGGGATAGAATTTGGTATTTTTTTTCCTATTTTTAAATTGAATTTTATTAGATTCATATTTTCTATTACCTCTACTTTTGATTTTGAAGTAGATCAAATGGATGTAGAAACTACTTTCTTACATGGGGGTCTAGAAGAGGATATTTACATGGCTCAACCTAAAAGCTCTGTGGTTGAGGGGAAATAAAATCTAGTTTGTAAATTTAAATGATCCTTGCATGGTTTGAAATAGTCTCCTAGAGTGTTGTACTTAAATTTTGATACTATGTTTTGGAATGTGGGTTTGTTCATAGTCAAAATGATCATTGTATTTATTATAAGCAAGTTTATGGTCATCTTGTAATCATAGCCTTGTATGTTGATAATATGTTTCTCATTGAAACTGTACATGTATAAAGTTAAAAATATATTAATAAAAAAAGGTCTACAGACCAGGAATACAAATGGGACAGAGACCAAGAGAACAAGAAGCAACATCATAACAGAGCATAATTCATTATGTCTAAGTAACACCTAGAGTGAAGAAATATGTCACTGTTGAAGGAGAACAATAAGAGCTTAGGTAGATGATGAAGACTAGGGAGCCAAAATAGATAATGAAATGATTAGAGATAATAAAAGCCCCAAAGTGATATCTTTCTTCACAGAGTACTTCAGAACATAAATGAAAAGAACATAACTAATGTTGAGTGGCAGAAAAGATAAAAGCCACTCCAAATTAAAAAAGAAGAAATCCAAATTGACCTTATAAATGTTGTATAAACTACCAACACCACACCCACTATAGAAGGAAGCCCAAAAGATAGAGAAGACATAGTCCAAAAAAAAAAAAATTTAAAGAAAAAAATTGTATGAGCTACCAAAACCATGCCCACCATATTATGAAGCTTTGAACAATAGTTACAATATTGTCTAAAGGATGGAAATAATTAGAACTTAAAGGAAAAATTAGCTTAAAGCTCAACTGTTTGAATGCCAAAATAGGAATAATAGTGGAAGGGATAAATAAGAACCAATACATGGGCTAGCATTCTTAAACCACTCTAGTTATAGTAGGAAAAAGCTATTAACACACTTGTCAAAAGAGATAAGCCAACTCTAGCTTCTATAAATAATCTTAAAAGACCGAATTTATTGACAGTGTCATAATAACCAATGAAAGAATTACAAAGAGATTGAGAAGGAATCTACAAAAATCTTGAGTTTCCAGCATGCCATGACAATAACCAACCACTTCAAAGAATCATTATCAGATGTCACAAAGGAGAAAACTTCCCACATTAATTTCTTCTCTTTAAGTTATCCTCTTCTATGAATTTTTGAAGTTCCATAAAAGAGGAAAATTGCTGAAATATTTGTCCATGTAAAGATAATCATGATATTTTTTCTGCAAGATGAGATTATCAATCCCATCTTCCACTTGATGTCCTTCATAAAATATTTTATTAAGTTTAAAATTTTTCCAAGAAGATCAACTTCTGAAAGAAGACTAGAAAGCCTCCACTGATTAGTTTTTTGGAATTTCAAACTATTTATCACTAGTTTTGAGTCCCCTTCACTGATAATATTTTGAGATTCAATCATAACTCTCAATTTCACACCATAACTAAAACCTTACATTTCTACAACATTATTGGTATTAAAGCTAGAAAATTGAGTCCCCAATCTGGCAACTTCACCTTTATAATTTCTAAGGACAACCCCTCCTCTAGATATACCTAGATTACTTTTAGAAACACCATAAAAACTAAGCTTTATCCATCCTTTCAAAGGTGGAGTCCACAAAGCCTTATTTTGATTTGTCTCCTTTTTAGGCTTTGATTATGCAAAAGGATGAAATATTTCTAGCCAATTTTTTAGGATAGCTAACTCTGACGTGCTAGCTTCTTCGTTCTTATTTTTAATTAACTCTTGAAATGAGAATTACAAACATGGATAATCTCTATCCAAAATTTTTCTGAAGATACACTAGTACAGAAACAATAATATATGATTAAAAAACTACTAAAAACTGCATATAAATGACCAAACATGATCACGTGACCATTTATTGCCAGTCATTTATAATGTGACCAAATTGATGACTAAACCATTTTTAGTCATTTATTGGTTGTTTTGATTGATCGATTTGGTAGTATATTTAGTCGTTGATTTAGTCATTGATTATTGTAATATGGTCACTTATTTAGTCATTTTTTATTCACTGATATATTTAGTCATTAATTTAGTCATTGATTGTTGTTTTTGATTAGTTCAACTGGAAAATAGGGTCTAAAACCCTATACAAGACAGCCAGAGAAACAAGCCTTAAACATGCCAATAATAGTACATTGCCAACACACTAACAACCGACAAAAAATGACTAACCAAAAATAACAAAAAATAAAAACAAGAACTAAGGACTGTCAGTAGTCCCGAACTTGGCTAGAAACTCGACTATATCTTTATAGTCATCAAGGCTATCAATCTACATCTGCTTGACCTTGTCATCCAACTCCTTCACAACAACAAAGATCGATGCCACCCCATGCAAGGCCTTCGCAGTGAATTCGGCCATGGTCTTCCATTTCTTCTACATTTTCTCCATCTGTAGCTTGAGTCTCCCCATGTCCCCAGTGGTCGTGACACACAGCAGACAACTACCCTTGTTATCCAAATCATCGATTTCCTCAGCAACACCACCCAGATCCTCGAACTCAACTTGTTCATGAAAGGAAAATGGCTCGTCCCTTCTTTCTCATGCACAAATTCAGTAGGAACATCATTCTCCCCCTCCTCTATAGTTTCCTCAACAAATTCTGAGTCATCAGAAATCTTGACACCCTGTGGGTTAGCAGAAGGTTTCCCAACAATGTGGTTAGAACGGAGAACCCTCGAGTTGGTATGTTTAACAGCATCCTCCCCAACACCACTTCCAGTCTGAACGGGCCCCAGGTCTAATTCAACAATTTTCATAGAACCAATCGTCATCTCTTCTTCCTCAGTACTAGTTTTGGCTTTCTTAGCCTACACAGTCCCTTCCTCCTCAGCCACCTTCCTCTCCCTTTTGGCCAAGCCAATTTTAACTTTCTCAGGCTCCAGAGGGGCTTTTCTCAGGGATTTCATTTTAGACTCAGGGGTGGAGGTCCCCACTAGGGGCTTGCATTCCACAATATGCGGGCCCCCTTGGCCATTTTAGTGATCTTAGGGGTCCCAACACACATTTTCACCTTACCTTTAGGGCCAGAAGAGATACACATCTGGGGGTCCTCAATCATATTGACCTTAATCTACTTCAAGGACACAGGGCAAGATGGAAATGGTAGAGTCTCAGAATGAGGCCCTAATGAATAGGGACAAGAGGGTGACCAGGGTTTTTAGCCCTAAGCTATTTAGCTGACTTAATGGAATTTTCCAGGGAGGACTGAAGAAAAAAAGGAAATCTAATTTCCATCTTGTTCCTAAAGTGATTAAGAAGGACATAATGATAATGATAAAATAGCTTAAACCTCCCTTCCAACGTGAAGAACTTCATAAGCATTAAACAGACTTAGCCCCAAGGCTCCGCGGCTTCTCCCTATCAAATCCACCGTGTAACTTCACAATTGCCTCCTCCTCCCTGAAAAAGAGACCCATGTGTTCAGGTTCAGGCACTTTGCTGCATCTGGCATGCTTCTTCCCTTTGGTAAGGAGCCTCGTTGTCTGGCTAATCACCTCCTCAGACACCTGGAAGCTAATACCCCCCACGCAGACTTGTCTGGCGTCCTCATCCTACGACTCTACAAACTGGCGTGACAAGTTTTCATCATGGCCAATCATACCCTCTAGAAAGGAAACCACTTCCCCCTCCTAGATAATATGCTAGATAATCTGGTCCTGTTTGAACTCCTCCACCGTGGTCAGCTTAATCTTCACAATCTCTCCCCCCATCTTCACAGTTTGAATATCACACAAATTACAGAGCTTAAAAATGCTAAGGCTTGTGTTGTTGTGATTAGCTAGTATCTTAATGAAATGGAAAGGCCATGAAATAAGATCATTAATCACATCATAATTATTATGGCAATACGCCATACCTATGCTACATTGCAAAATCTCCTTGGGAAAAGATCTCGGCTGCCACCTTGTGCGGCAATGAATGTCACTTGCTGCAGAGATGAACCACATATTATTGCCTACAGGTGGATCCATCCTACACACCATCCATTCCCCTGCCAGGGGCCACTACAGTGTCCTTTCTGCCCAACTAGATCTATCCCTTGTATCACCACCAAAATTGAGGCTCCTTTGCTTTATGACTTGTCCACCTGTCATCCAATCTGCACACCAACCCTCCAATGGACCATTTGCCCGCCAGCTATACTCCTGACCCATGCGGACCCTCATCTTATGCCACCTAGGAATGCCAAACAACAAACTAGTCAACTTCCACTTCAAGGCTCTCTTGTTCCCACCCATCTGATTTTGAAAATTTAAAAATTTCTCCCCACCAAACTTGTTGATCCAACCAATACCATCAATCTCGATCTTGTTTAAATGGGTCTCAAGATGCACATAATCCCTGCCACCACCCCACCACAAACAAAGGATGGTCACGACCCCGAACCATCTAATTCTTGTTGTTATCTTCATCTTTCTTTATGAGAGTATGAATCTCATTGGGCAGGGAAGTCATACTCCTCCAGCACCACCATCATTTGCTACCAATGCCTAGGTTTGCCATAGCATTGGCAACCACATTTCCTTCCTTGTAAACGTGAGAGATCTTGAACTCCTCTAACCCATTGAGCAGCAACTTAATATCCCCCACAATGTCAGCTAAGTTCCACCCAAACTGAGCCGAACCCAGGGCAACATTGACAATTAACATCAAGTCCCCTTCCACATGAAGAAATCTGATGTTCAAGGAGATAACTAATTTAATGCACCATAGCATGGCTAATGCTTCAGCCTCATTATTACTCTTGAAACCAATGCCTCCAGAATAGGTAACCACAAATGCTCACATGTCAGTTCTTATGATTCCTCCACCGCTAGCCACCCTCAGGTTCCCCTTGGCAGTTCTGTCAAAAATGAGCTTAAACCATCCTTTCTGAGGCATGACCCACCTGGTATTTTATCTAGCAATCCTTTTAGAGTCATATATTTGGCAAATACTAGGGTTGATGTTCTAGTGTTTTAATAGACACTGTTCTTCCCATCTAGGGGGCCTATCAGCAGCTTTAAAATTGCTAGAGTTGATGTTCTCAGCTAGCACTTTGAGGCAGCTCTGGAAAACTTCCACAGGTGTTCTAAATTTCTCTCTGAATATCCTGTTATTACGTTCCTTCCAAAGATTCTAGGCCAAGTGGGGTGGTAATTGTAATCAGAACACCTTGGTCACCAGGAGCACCAGACTAAAAGGGGGCCTCCAATCCCAGATCAAGGTAGCAAGATTACTATTCAAGGTCCAACTTATATTAAGCTTCTGAAAGATTAAGCCCCAAATCTCCCAAGCAAAACTGTAGTGAAGGAAAAGATGATTGGGCGTCTCTTCTTCAGTCCCACAGAGGACACACCTGCTAGGCATTTGAAAACCCCTCCTTTTTAGATTATCAATAGTCAAAATTCTATTGTGCATCAAAGTCCACCAGAAGAAATTGACTTTAGGAAGAAGTTTAGGAATCCAGACTTTCCCCCAGAACTTATCCTCCCCAGAGTCAAGCAGCAAGCCATAAGCACTTCTGACTAAGATTGTTGTTAACTGGCCATAAGTCATTGATTGTTGTTAACTGGTCACTTATTTAGTCATTTTTATTCACTGATTTTTGTCCATTGGTAGTGTATTTACTTATTAACTTTAACCATCATTTTGATCAATTTGGTAGTATATTTAGTCATTTTTATTCATTGTTCACTGATTTCTATCAATTCATAGTATATTTAGTCAATTTAATTATTAATTGATGTCAATTAGTAGTATATTTAGTCATTTTAATTTACTGATATTTGAGGATTTAAACATAAAACACAAAAATACACATCAATCATCAATTGCACACAATACGACAGCCATTGAGAAGGCAAAATTGCTGAACTTTATTAAAAGAAAGGTGTTCTTATAGCTTGCATGAGTCTAAAATATCTATCTTGCTTGAAAAATGCTTAGAAATAGAGTATTACAATGTTTATTTTCAGCCACAAGACTGAAAATCTGAGTTACAATGCACATAAATGACAAGAAAGAAACTTCTCTAAAAAACTTCTGCAATGATGGAAATGCATGCTTGGAGCCCTTCAATGCAAGCACATGCCCCTTTCATCTCTTAAAACTTCTGCAATGTGGGCAATCTTCCTAGAGTAAGTTGTAACGTGTAGAATCCAAGAAGGAGAGTGTTGATCGTGTCCCATAAATGAAGCTCTCTCCTTCAATGCAGCCAACAATAACCTTAGAATCTTTCCTCCTTTATATGCAACGTGCCATCTGATATGAGCAACAGGGTGCTTCCTTTTCCACCATGAATGAAGTTGTGCCTCAATACAACCAAAAAAATTACTATTAGTCTCAATTCAAAAAGAATAAAAGTGCATTGTTTATTGTAAGTTTACAAAAGTCCAAACACAACAGAAAGATAAATCAATTAAAAAACTATAGCCTTGCCAACAAATGCCTTAAACAGAGTGTTCAACATAGGCCTAAAATATGCATATTGAACCCTTGATTTCAGAACCTTGTTCAAAGTTTAAGAAAGGTGATACGCTCAGATTATAGAATGAAGGCTATCAACACTAACCAGACTGGAACAACATTATCAATAGAAATTTCTTGGAAACCACGCCCAAGAATGCCATCAGACTTAGACAACAAAAATGTCAACCTTGGTTCATGTGTTGTCTCAGTAAAGACCTATACCATGAAAGAATCCATTTATACATAAATTCCAAACTAAGTTGATGAGAAAAGATCTTTGATATCCAACTGGGAAGCCTTAACAACCAAAAATTACGAACCTGATGTTTCACAACAAGTTTCCCAACTGTGACATCATCTTTACTTAGGAAGCTCTCAAAATTAATCTTTGAATTAATGAAGCACTCTGGAACACTGACATTGTAAGTTTTGCTTGTGTTCTAGATGCATGCAGTCACGCAGGTTTAGTGGATGAGGGTTGCACATACTTCATACGTCAATAACCCTTATTGCATTACATATATATATAGTTGATCATTAGGTGTGCATGGTTGACCTTTGTTCCCGTGCTAGCTATCTTGAGGACACCCTAAACATTATTACTAAGATGCCAATTAAACCTTTGGTGCATGTGGATCATATATGAATATAGGATGAGTATTCCAAAAACACTACTTTTTTAGTTGGATCCTAAAAATGTTGCAACTTATGTTCTTCTCTAAAACATCTGTGCAGAAGCAGACAAGTGTGATGAGGTTCAAATAGTAAGGAGATTGATGAAAGATAGAGGAATTAAAAAGATACCTGCATGTAGTTGGATTGAAGGGCATAAAATGGTACATGCTTTTTTGTGTAGGAGATAGATCACATCCACAAACATGGGAGAGCTATGCAAAATTAGATAAATTGGCTTGGCAAATGAAGGCAGTAGGGTATTTCCAAATTCAAGACTTTTACTTAATGTTGTGAAATAGAAGAAAGAAGAATCGTTTATCTGCCACCATAGTGAAAAGTTAGAAATTGCATTTGGTTTGTTAAACATGCCCCTAGTACAACCATTAGAGTTGTTAAGAACCTTCGAGTATGTTTTGATTTTCACACTGCATCTAAATTCATCTCCAAGATTGTTGCAAGAGAAATTGTTCTGAGAGATGTGAACCATTTCCATCATTTTAAACAGGGACAATGTTCTTGTGGAGAATATTGGTGATGCTAAATGAAACAATCTGAAAAATAAGCTTGCACTATATTAATGTGCACTACATCAAATATCCAGTAATAATGAAGGGACATCCATCAAAGCATAATAGCAGAGATTTTTTTGTCATATGTTGTAGTTACAAGTGCCCTACTAGACATACATGAAAATGTGGAAGCATAGACAAGGCATGCGAATTGTTTCAAAAAATGCCTCAAAGAAATGTGATATCATGGAATGTCGTGATTAAAGGATATGTTTAAAATGGGTTTTTTCTAAAATTCCTTAGAATTTTTTTAGAAAATGCAACCAATGGGTGCAAAGCCCAACTCCTCAACCTTTGAAAGCATCCTTCTTGCCTGTGTGTGAATTGGAGCTTTGGATGAGGATATGAACATCCATCAAAAGCATATTTGGAAGTAGATTTTTATTAGATATTGTAGTTGCAAGTTCCACTTTGGATCACCAAAGCATTCACAAAAACTTCTGCACAAAATTCAATAATGAAGAATTTATGCACAAATTCTCTTTTGAATGATGCACAAAGCCTCCATTACAACACTGCACGGTTTGTTACTGGGCCTTGCGGTGATGCGAGTGATAGAGTAGTTGTTCATCCCCAGTGATAGAGTAGTTATTCATCTTCTACAGTGATTCTCCTACAATGTTCTATAGGTGATACACATCTATACATACATTATGATAGAAGTATCACAATCCTAGAAGGTCTATAGAGCATTAGAAGGTCCATTTCAAGAATGTATGCTCATGGAGGAGATCTGCAGGAGTTCTACAAGAGTAACAGGGCCATACATGCTTGTACAGGGTATTAAATCAAGGTGAGAGCTCTATCAAACCTAGACACACTATGCAAATTATTAGAGATCAGAGGTCCATCAAGCATTAAGGAGACTATGGAAGCTTAAAGGAGGTCTACAAAGTGTAAAGAGGCCTATATAATTATTAAGAAGTCTTTTTAAGCCATGTCAAGTCTATCAAATCATGTTAGGCTCTATGTAGTTCAAAAAAGCTCTATATAACCATTAAGGGTCTGTGAAGTTCTCTTAGGATTTGTGAAAACCATTGTAATGTTTGTAAAGAGTCTTAAATGCATGCAGAAGTTATTGAATCTGTGTATAATTTTAAGACCTTGTTAAACCTTAAAAGACTTTATCAAATCATTAAGAGTCTATGATCTATTGTAAAGCATGAGATTGTCTAAAATACATATTATAAAACCTTGAAGACCTTGCATAAACCATGAGAAATTTTGCATGATCATTAGGAACTCTATCAAGTCATTAAAGGTATGCACAAGCTTTTTAAGGGTCTGTGAAGTTTTCTAAGGGTTTATGAGACAGTTGTAAGGTCTATATAGATAGACTTCTAGAAACCCTATGGAACCCATAACAGGCATGTACATGGCCCAGCCAAGACAAGAATAGAAAGGTTTGTAGTCATTCATTAGGTTTGTTAAGCCATGAAGAGTCTTTGAAGCTATTAAAAGGTCTACCAAACATTTCTAGGTCTGTCAAACTTTTATGAATGGTTTGTGATGCATTTGGTGTATGTGATTATCTTTGGAGTACTTGTGGCATCCTATGGAGAAATAAATGTCAACTAGGTAGAAAGTGACCATACAAAGGGATCAAAGACAGTGGAAGGGTAAAGCATAGGATGTTGTACCATAAGCTTATCAAGTGAGAAGTAATGAAGAAAAATCAATCACCAAATGATCTTCATTCCCAAAAATAATGGGTAATGTTGGCAATGCATACAGGGGCAAGATCCCCATCACCATGAGGTTTTTCAAGCATTCAAAGTTTTTATAGCCCTAAGAAGGCTTGTCAAGAGTTTTAGGGATATGTATAACCTAGGAAAGTCTGCATAATATTTTCAAGGTCTTTGTAAACCCTAAGAGCTCTATTAAACCCTAAGAACTCTATTAAACCCTAATAAGGTCTATCAAACCCTAAAGTCCCATCATTTTTATCAAACCCAGTGTTTTCCATAGTACCACTGAGTGCAGATAAGAGAGGTGCGGGTTGGCAATGTTAACCGCCATCCCGTGGGAGTCTTTTGATAGTCTGTGCAGTAGTGCGGTGAAGAACTTGTTGTCCCACAATGGTCAATGGAATGGCCTACAGTAGTGTGGTATACATACCGCCATCCCGCGATGGTCAATGGAATGTCCTTGTGGCAGTGCGATATACATACTGCCGTCCCATGATGGTCAATGGAATGGCCTTGCGGTAGTGCAGTATACATACCACCGTCCCACGATGGTCAATGGAATGGCCTTGCGGTGGTTTGGTGTATAAACCGCAACACCACAACGGTCATGCAATGGGGTCTACGGTATGGCGGTTAAGCATGGGAACAACAGAAAAAGATAGAACCTTGAGAAAGGTCATTGGAGATTGATTGATGAGTAAGGTGTCGACACGTGGCACGAGGCTACTTCTTGACCTAAGCCATCAAAGTACCTATAACACGCATTTATGGCTATGTAAATATCCAGCATCTTATGAGGTACTTTGTAGTACTCATTCAATGTCATGTCAAAATCTTCACACAAGACTTTTAGTTTCATGAGATCTACCATAATACAAAAGTGCATGAAAACCCCAAAACTCTGCCGAGGGCAAATTCCCAACTTTTAACTTAGGAATTTTAACTTTTCACAAGACCTAACCTTCCCTAGGACCAATTGGACATTTGAGCATTTTGATATTGTGACCTTTTATGCAAATTATCCACACTTAAAATTTAAACTATGAAACTTGACATGGTAAATTAACAACTTGAGAGATACATGAGACAACTTTGACTTACATGGAAAACATTAAATTTGAAAATTGGAATTGGAAAATTTCATGACAACAGATATAAAGGCCAATGGTTTGGTAACTAACAATTGTGAGGTCTTGTTTTTAGGGTGGAGAGTTGGTTTAAATTAAATGTTTTTTTCTTCCTTTGAGCCCCTTGTCCACTGTGAGTGTGTCTTCTATTTTAGGGGGGTGAAATTGAGATTGTTTACTCTACATTGATTCAATAGAAGGTTTGTTGTCTTTTCTAACATCAACATCAGCAGAGTAAATTGACCTAGGTGTTTGAGGTAGCTTTCACAAAGAGCTAAGTGTTAAGGTAGACAATTGTTAATATGGACAGATAGGGAAAGAATTATAGGTGGGAGTCCATGTGGCGGGGTTGTAGAAAGGCTTTAAGTCTCCAAACTGAAACCCATCGACCTTAAAAGGTGATGGCAGTGCCTGCTTCAATTTCAAATGCAGACTACTGAATGACTGTGAGGATTGTCTGTAATGTTTGGAACATTGATGGAGCCAAACATTGTTGGGGCAGATGGCAGGGTGTGCTTGGAGGTGACGATGTGTTATGTCTTTTGTTTGCAATTGTAATTTGCACCATAAATTACATATTTATATAGGTGTTTAAATGTACAAGCATTTATTATGCCTAAGCAAAAATCAACCTGAATCTATTCCAATTTCCCATCATGTTGCCAATGCCATTTCATTTCTTATTTCTCATTTCTAGCAGTATAGATTAGAGGACAGATGTGGCCAATATTGAACATTAATAGCACAAAGTGCAAATATGTAACTAATCTTGAATAATCCAAAATGTGAGAAGATACTGATCAAAACCCTAAAAGATGGAAAACCTCATGTAAACTTGATAAATCAAATCTTATGAGCTCAATTCATACCATTAAAATCAATTCATAAATAAACATTAAATTAGAAAATAAAACAATTTGAGTATTTCCTATGCAAATTGTTGCAAACATACTAATATTATGGGGTAAGCCACATACTAATCAACATAGAGGAGCACATAGAAGCCATGCGGTTATTGTAATAGTAGCCACAGTTTGCAGCTTGGTTTCGCTAGGATTATTATTGCTTGGATTCTAGCGTTGTAGAGGAAGCAATGTAGGTAGAAGAAGCCATATAGCAAGGAAAATTGATGGATCCTCAAAAAATCCCAGTAATGGCAATATATCAAGGCAACCCAGTGAGAACGGTAGCCCAAATTTGAGGAAAAGTTTATCATCAAATCACATCAATCCTTTTGTCCCTGCCATCCATGTTATAACACACAAAGAAGGCCAGGTGTTCACTTACAAACAGCTTCAATTTGCTACAATCAATTTTAACCCTATTAATGTTATTAGCAATGAAGGATTTGGGTTAGTGTATAGAAGCATCTTGCCTGATGGCAGAATAGTCGCCATCAAATAGCTTGATAGAGCTGGAAAGCAAGGAGAACATGAATTCAGAGTTGAGGTGGACCTTCTGATCCATTTGCATTCTCCCTATCTGCTTGAGCTAATTGGCTATTGTGAATGGATTTGTAGATTTCACATCCTATTAAAGCAGTTTTGAAAAAAAAATTAGTGCGGTGGGATGAAGTACTTTATGGATGAAGCTATTGAGAGGAAAAAAATTACCCTCTATTTATTGTCATTGCAATCTATGATAATCTATAATAGAGGGTTTGGGCTCCTAATTTTACTCTCAGGACAGTCCCATGGAAATATGTAATTGCACTTACATGAATAAGTGATTTATTCTTTTTTTTTAAAAGAAGCCTGGGTCTTGTGGGATATAAGCTGGATGTTATTGCATAAGGGAAATTTACAAAATATGGAAAAAAAAACAAATATCAGAATGCCATTATGAAATTGATAAAGATTAACATTCTTCTAAATGTATTCTATGAATTGCACTCTGTAAATCACAGTTAGAAATATGGCTACTAATCACACATAGAAACAAAACCCTAGAAACCAAAAAAATGAAAAAGGATTATAGTATTTTTGTTTAAAGTGTGATGAATGTGTACCTATCTCCACCCTCACCACCGGCACCCATGAGCTTGTGAGAATTAAGGAGCATTCTTTTATCCTCAGACATCTTCTGCACTACAATGCTCTGCATGGCAGATGTATCAGCCACAGCCAGAGAAAACCCATCCCCAACTAGTCCAAACACACACTCCATCACACAACCACTGAAAACCCTCTTCCCTTTTTGCTGCCTGCAAATGCTTTTCACCAAGTAACACACAGACTATATACCAAAACTATTGAACTTGCCCTCTTTTTGTTCCCTTTCCTACTTCAGATTTTCCCACATCCCTTTTACTGTATAAAGAAAAATAACATTTTGACTCTCTACCTAGTCCCTTTTACATGACGCGGAAAAATCTTAAATTTGGATTTCATTTTCCTGGCTTTTTAGTTTGTAAGGGTAAAAGTACCTCTTGCCTTAAATCATATTATCTAATTTTTATTTGTGTGACTAATTATTTAGTCATTTTTATTTGTGTGACTAATTATTTAGTTATTTTTTTACCTGACGATCAAATTAGTCATTTATAGCTGTGTTGCAAAAAATTAGTAGAATTTAGTCATTTTTAGTTGTCGTGACTAAAAGTTTTAGTCACCTAGTCATTTATTTGCCAAATTCTACTAGTGATATTTCCTTTGATTTAAAGACCATATTATTTCTTTCGAGCCAAATATTCCAAAAAAAATATACTCAAATCCATCTCCTATAGTTCATGAAGAAAATTTAAGTTTGTAGGAGAATCCCAAGCTATAATTTGATCACACAAAGATCTAAAAAACCCAGCCAATATTAAAGCAGTCAAGGAAAAGATTCTAAATCTTGAGAGCATAATCATAGAGGAAGAGAAGATGGTTACTATCTTCTTCTCTACTCAAACAAAGAGGACATCTAGCAAGGCCAAAAAGGCCTTTTTTTGAAGTTGATTCCAAGTAAGAATCTTTTGGTGGCAAGCTAACCATAGAAAAACCACTATGCTACCCTTTATCTCTCTAAATTTCATACCAAGGGAAATAAGATCTTTGAGTAATTTTTGATAATATTAGTTTTTTGTAACCATCCTTGACCATAAAACTCCCATGACCTTCAATATTCTAGCCCAAATAACCACTATTGAGACTTCAAATAAGCATAAAATTTTGTAATAACATAGAAAGATTAAGATAAGTCCCTTCATCAACCTCAAGGGTAGTGGGCAAAGGTTTCTAATATCTAGATATACTGTAGCTCTCAATAGTTGCCTCCTATTAATATTTGAGTTTAGTTCCCCCCTAAGCCATTAGATAGATAGAGATAACCCTAAATTTAGGAACATTTTCCAAAGGAGTGTCAATCAACCATTGATCTTTCCAAAAGGAGATAGAAGAACCATCTTGAATCATCTAAAGTCTATGTCTGTCAATTAAGATTTTTAGTAAATTTCAATCTCTTCTAGATAGTAGAACCCAAACGTAGATTGGTCAAGTTTAGCATACTTAGAGGATAAGCACCTTTGATATATTAATTCTCAGAATATGAATCCAAGATTGTTGAGAAGATGAAATGAATCTCCATACCAACTTAGCCAATAATACTTTGTTAAAGATCTAAACATCTTTAATCCCTAATCCCCCTTCTTCTCTACTCACACATATTTTATTCTAAGCTTATATGGGAATTTGAAATGATCCCTTGATTCTTTCCATAGAAAGTCCCTCATCACTAAATTGATTTTAATAATTATATGTTTTGGAGCAAGGAAAAGAGAAAATAAGTAAACAAGAATAGCATAAAAAATATATGTCAGAAGAACCAACCTTCCAACATATGAAATCCACCTTCCTTTCGAACCTAATGAGGCCTTAAAATGTCTCATTTTAATTATAAAATGTAACTCCTTTTCTCTATACCCTAAGATTTGAGGTGGATTTAGGAGTAGTTAGGATTTATATCTTACTTAAAGTAGAAAATAGGATATGTTTATTGGTTTCAATCTTGGTTATCATTGATGTTTAAATGTTGATTCATCTACCTCTTTACTTGGCCAAAAGATGAAAATTTCTATGTAATAGGAGTATTTTTGATACATAAATGATGACAAAAAAATCAGCTCCAAAGATTACCTTTTTGAAGAAGCACTAGAATTGCACTTTGAAGTAAATTTAGAGTTGCCACCACAAGGTAGCTCTGGAAATTTATCTCTGAAGATTCAACTCCGAATATCATGGTGCTAGAATATTTTTTAACTTCAGGGAAATTCAGGTAACTCTAAAGTAATTTAGGCAATAACCACTCACTAGGTAGATGGTGCTAGAGTTCTATAGCGTAATTTTCCAAATTACAAAAGAACAACAAGATACTTGTTTTAAAACCAATCAACCAGTCAATAGGGGATTAATCACCAACCATTTAACTGTGATTAAGGAGAAAGTACAGTGATAAATGCATGCAACTACATGGACAATGTTACCCCATACTTTGTGGGGGAATTAGTTAAATTTTAAGAGGTGTTTATTTGTAATAAAGTCAACTTCAAATGATTGTTATGTTTTAAATGTAAGAATCCTAGTATGAATTAAAGATATCATGAATTCATGAGCATGATGGCTAGATTACAGAAGTAGTAGAGTTAATTTAAGAGTTTTCTTAGGAAACCAGTAGAGTTTCCTAAAATAAATAAGCTTGCCAAATTCTAAGAGGAGTTAGTTAGTTAAAGGTTGGGATATAGTCATTTATAAATATAGCATGTCAATATTTTCTAAGAAATATAAATATAGTATTGGTTATAGCATTTTATTATTATAAATGAAGCAAATTTGTGTTTTAAGCATTTGAGTGCACTAGTTTGGTAGTTTAGTCTTATTCCTCTAGAGGAACAAGGGCCCACTCACCTAGGGTAAGGAAGGAATAGTCTGATATTTTGTAGCTTAATTCATTATGTGGTTTTCTTTCTATTTCATAGCTTAGTTGTTGTGTAGTTTCTCTTTACTCTATAGTTTAATACTATTTTGTAATTTCCTTATTCTGTAGCTTAGTTTATTGTAATATTATACTACATATTCTATAGGTGTATTTCTCATGTTTTAGTAGACCATGTAAATTGTTTATCTTCCAACTAGTTTAGATACATCTCTCTTTTTAGTTATGCTATAAATTATTCATTTAATAAAAATATAAGCTTTACTTTGATATCAAGAGCATAGATTTCTTTCAACTGTAGCAATAGAGTAGCATTCAAATTCAAGTGTGCAATAACTTAGATCTATTTTTATTGCAATTTAGTTCAACACAAGTATTTCAATTCTTAGATTAATTTCAATTAAGTGTGTATGAATTTACAATTTCAATTCCTAGATTAGAAGAACTGTTAGTTTCATTCTTGATCCTCTATTGCACAGAACCATAGGACACCGCCTTGGTTTGACAAGGATAAACTATCTAATATAATGTGGAGGTGTATAATGACCCTCATCAATTTTTGGTGCCATTGTCGAGGACTCATAAGTGTTATTAGAGAGAAAGATTGGATTGAAATCCATGTTATAGTCTTTAGTAAGTCTTCATTAGAGTATTAACCTCCTTGCTCGACTCAATAGAGAAAATTATTTGTAGTCATAGAAAATAACTGTTCATGTGCCATTTGGAGTAAGTGGAGCTTGATAAATACTTTAGCACTGAGTGTTAGTTTAAATTAAAAACCTCAAGCTAACAGTTTTTTAGAGTAGAGTTCTAATTAGAACAATCTTTTTCTACATGCTTAGGAAAAGAGACTCTAAAGGTTGATTTGCAAAACAAAACCCCTAACAACAACAACAAACCATGAATATTGGAAATGAAGTTGAGTTTGAAACAAATGTGGTGGAAAGATAGTCCTTTGAATCCTTGCAAGCATTGCAATGAATAAATTTATTAGTTCAAGAAAAACAACACTCAGACAAAAAAAACTAGGCAAGTAAGTTCCCAAAGAATCCCATAGTTCAAACAACTAAGGGATCATATTCAAAGGAACATAAAGAAAACAATAATTAACATGTAAAGAATAGGGTGGAAAGAATTTTCACTTACCCTATTACTTTGAATCTAGATGAGGAATCCCCCATGAAAAACATTTCCCCTTCTATATCGCCTACATTTAGGATATGGCTTTTGAGGACACGAATTAGTTCTTATTTGAATTTAAAGTGTTTTACCAGACCTATGACTACAAAACTAATAACCAAAAGCTTAATCTATTTTCATCAACATTTAAGGATTCAACTATGCACTAGTTTATGCAACTTAGATCGGGATCCATCCACTCATGGGCTGAAATGGAAACTATATTTTTGGATAAATACTAATCATTGTAGGGTGATGGATTGGAAGGAAGTATTTTTCTAAATGGAACAAAAATAAGATGAGAATATAGAGGACTATCTAGATTGCTTTCTATTTTATTTATGTCAACAATAAAATGATCTTCCTAAGAGGTGTAGAGGAGGAATCATGCCAAGCCCTCAACCTAATGGGAAAGAGAAGTGTGACAAAACTTAATCTCTCCAACATCTCTAAACTTTGTAGGAACTATTCCTAGACAAGAGGTGGAATTAGGAAAGTAAAACATGCAAAGGGACAAAACTAGATAAGGTAGTTGATGGAGGAAATTTCCAATTCAAAATCTAATAGTTTGGTCTAGTTGAACTCAATGTTGAATGGGATACAACATAATAATAGAATGACTGAACCTCTATCCATTTACTACCCTAGATGTCATAAAAACATCCCTTACAAGACCATTCTATTGCTAAAATAGGTGTTTGTCACATCTATGAAAATAACCACCCCACCGAACAATGAACTTGCTCCATGTAATTAAAAATTGCACAAAGAAGAGTCCTCAAATTGAAGAGGAATGTAATTACATAGGACAAAGGTAGGGTGGTAATTTTTCCTACAACCAACACCTAAATCAAGCTTCCTAGCACCCACCTATGAACTATAACACTAATCTATGGAATGCGCCATGGTTTGCCCAACAAATGTTTCAGCAATGAGGACCTTATTCATGGGGACCTCAAGAATGGACTAACTAATCTTGGTCTAATCCTTAGTGGCCTAATCATCCTTAGGACTAGTAGACCCCTCCAACTACTTCATCACAATGGAATCCCAATCAATAGTACTGCTACCAAATTGTGCATCCTTGGCCGAAATAGGTAACCCAAGTATATAGAGGATCTTGGAAGGGTTTCAATATGTCAAACTTTATTTAATGAATTTATTTGGTGGTGTTGAGTTTGAAAGATGTTTTGAAAGGCTTGTTTTATTCCAAGAGGCATGTTATACATGCAAATTGTAAGGTCAAAAGTCAAAAAGCATGTTTTCACATCCAAAAATATCTTAACTTTGCCAAAACATGCGTGCATGCATGGAGGGAAGATTATTTTGAACCAAAACCACATTTTAGCTTGCCTTTCTATGGTTTGAGGGTGAGTTAAGTCATCTGGTCGGTCAGGTAGGGTTAGGTTTGCATAGTGTTGAGTCTCCTTTTTGCATTGTCATGCCTTTTTTAGGGTTTTGTAGGTTTTGTTAGAGGAAAGAACTCATGGAGGTGAATTTCTTATCATAAGATTTCAATGAAGGAGCTCATTTTAACCATGTTGAGATCAGATACAAAGGAAGAAGATACAAAGTTTGAGTAGAGAGGAAGGTTCAATGATAAGGGTCTGCAAGTGACTAGAGCTTGCAAGAGATCTATGAGAGTGTCTAGACTGTTATGAGTCATTAACGACATTGACAAAAGGGTATTGTCATCACAAGGGAGTGAAATAATCTGAGGTTACAGGTCCATCATCTACTATGAGGTTGCAAAGGATATGGGACAATGGTTGAGATTATGATACATGGGAAAGGACTTCATATAATGTAAGATACAATACACAGTTCAAAAGACCTAGATAAAGACCTTCCTACACTATATCATGTTTCAAGATAGTGATATCATGTTTTAAGACAATGAGAAAGATCTAATACAATGATAAGGGTCTGCAAGTGTCCAGACCCTACTTAGTGTAGACACCTAAAAATGACCATTTTATCGCATCACTTACATTTTAATCATTTCTTCCAAATCACCTATATTTAACGTTAATTAAATAATATAATTATTTAATTAATTTCATCAATTTCCTCTAAATCATATATTTTCAACATTAATTAAATAAATCCTCTTTATTTAATTAATTTCAATAAATTTCCTCTTTATCCATCCCAACTAAATAATTTTAATTATTTAATTAAATCATTATCGTCTTTCAAAATTCAAATCCACATCAATTGAATAAATTAATTATTTAATTATTTCGTCATCCTCTTATCTATAATTAAATAAGTTCTAAATTATTTAATTAAATCAATTATTCTACCAAATTTAAATAAATCATTCAAATTTATTTAAATTGAATCTCTCTTCTAAAAATAAAATAAAATAAAATATTTTATTTTATTTATCCTTTGTCATGCAAAATAAATTAAATCAATTTATTTGTTTAATTTATTTAAATCTTCAAATTTATTTTATTGTTCTATCATGCACAAACAATTAAATAAATTTATTTATTTAATTTACTTTTTTAAAAATAAATTTTATTCATCATGCACACAAAATTAAATAATTTATTATTTAATTTTACTCAAATCATGCACAAAGTAAATTATAAGTTGAGTTAATTGACTTAATCATTATTGTTTTTATCACCAACTCATAAATTAGAAAAAAAACATTTCTATTTTTATGAAATCTAATCATATCTTTTTCATGTCTTTTATCTCAAATCAATCGGTTAACTCAATAAAAATATCTTTTTGTGTGACACATGTCAAGTGCACATTCATCATGAATTCTAGATTTATCTCATTCATTGATTCTATTAAATTATCTGGACCGTTGATCGATCTTTATTGAAACCTATATATACTCCCTTAATCGCATCACTAACCCTCTCCAATCTTTTATGCATCTGAGCTATAGGCATTCTTACATCGCTTTGAGCATACTACGTATTGTTGAGCACATCACATTACATCCTTTGAGCACTTGAGCACTATCTAAATCCACTTGTTGCAACAACCTGGTTTTGCAATTTATTGAGAAATTCACAATCAACCAAGAGATCCAAACAATCTAGGTGATAGCTTCTTTGTTCGTAACTTGATTATTCGTTGATTTGGTTATTGCTTAGATAAATCTTCTGATGTTATGGGGTAGAGTTTGTTATAATTGCATTAATTTATACTAAGCTCGATTTTACCTATACACATTCTGGCATGCCCGATGGGACCTACTAATCATTGTGTTTCTTTAAAAAATTTGGTTTTTTGAAGATAGTACAGAAAAGCGCAATCAAACACAAAAAAGTGCCTTTGTAGCACACTAAAGCACCTCTGGTCTATAACAAAGCGCCTTTGAGTGACAGTGAAGCACCTCTAGTGCGCAGTAAAGCACTTCTGATCTACAGTGAAGTGCCTTTGCACAACAGTACAACACCTCTGGTTTCCTAGGGTTTCTGACTTGTTTTTTGATTGGCGAGGTTCTTAACTCATCATATTGATCATTCATTTTGAGACAAGCTGAATTATTTGTCTTTCAATCATCTTACATTACTTCCTAAGTTGATTTATTTAGGAGTATTTGTGTTTTGTGAGCTAATCCATCATCTTACGGTTTCTTGTGATTTGTTCTTATTGCATGCTACAGATCTTATCATATATCAACATTTTGGATCATAATTCAATCATACAATCATCCCTCAATTTATATTTTTTAATGGAATATTGTTTTTTAGGTCTGTGACAGTGAAGTGCTTTCGCAGAACAGTAAGGTGCTTTTGGTCCATAGTAGTGTGTTTTTACATGACAGTAAAGTGCCTTTGGTCAAAATCAACACGCATATGCAACACAATAAAGCTCAGTTGGTAAACAGTAAAGCATCTTTGAAACTTAGTAAAGCGCTTTTGGTCAAATGATTTGTTTTTTTTCTAACTATTGAGTTTTTTTGTGGAACTAAACCAACTTGTTGCATCATCTTATCACTCAAATAGAGAAAATGGGTTTTCCTAACATGTTCATGCAAGACGAGCATTGAAGAATTGCAAACCTATCACACTAAGTCTTAGAGACATATTGCTTTCTTAAGGGACAATTGAACAATCATCTTTTGCAATCTAAAGTCTTAGTAGGAACAAATTGCTTTCTTAAGGGACAATGGACATGGATCATCTTTTTTCTATCTAAAGCTTAGGAACCACTACTTTCTTAAGGGACAATTGAACAAACTTGCATGGTTAAGCTAGTTGCACCTAGTTATTTTTATCATTAATAGGATAAATGAACATGTTTATGTCGTGCTTGAAGGTGATAGGTATATGCTCTTCCTTGTGAAAACTTGGGAGATTAAAAAACCAACTCATCTATCTTTTATTTTCATTTTATCCTTTGAAGGGCCTGCTTTTGGATTATGTTTCATCCAAAAGGGACAACCCTAAGCAGATTTTTCCTTTGAACTGCTGTATAAGTTGGATGAGGTGAAAGCCAAGTCCTAACCAACATCAGCCTTGCCTTATGGTGCCAAATCGAAAAGAGGCATACCACCACTTTGTGAAAATGATTTTTGCATTGTGGGAGGTATATGATACTCTTAGTAGGATTGGTCAAATCTTTTAGTATATTGCTGCATGCTCGCAAGGCATTGGTCCCTCAAAGCTACTAAGAACCATCTAGATAGTGACTACTCATTTCACCTCTGAACGTTGTGGTAATCATCAGTGCAAGGGGAATCATTACAAGCCCCCAAGATTACTCATCATTGCCTCCCTTGAGAAGATATAGTATTCCCTCAGCTAGCATAAGCTACTTGTGACCTACTTGTGGCTTTCTGAGGGGAGGGTGAGATATCCCTACCTATCGTCTCTCGTAAAGACACAAATGTACAACACCACATGGAATGACATTTGGTCGACAGAGAACTAAGTTGTGAGCTAAACTACCACAATGAACCCATGTCTTTAGGGATAAAAGTACTTGAATTATTTGCAATTGTCTGATACTCATGAAAACATTGGGCTTTTTTGTGAGCCTCGAGCATACACTATCTGTTGTGTCAGTTCTTTGCCACTTTGTTTGATGTGTTTTCTCTTGTCAAAGCAAAACCAATCAAAATCAAATCCAAAATCTATCAAAATTTACCTTACAAACATCACTGATACCATCTCTGTGCCTCTGGTAACATAACCTAGCGCTTCTAAAACACAGTCTAGTGCTTTTGGTCATATAATAACACACCTCTGATAAGAAATCAAGTGCTTCTGAAACACAATCACATGCCTCTGGTAACACAATCAAGCGTCTTTGTAACATAGTCTAATGCATTTTGTCTAGCAAACTGTCTAGCCCAAATCTCAGCAAAATCATACTTTTTTTATCATATCTACCTCTGAGCCATCATCATACAGTATTGTCAGATCTATTCCATCCACCCCTCAGTCCATTTCATCCCTCATTATTTCTTAAACTTGGATTTTTTGAACCATTGATCCCCTTGAGATTACTATCATCAAACCCATTTCACCAAGCAGACCTAAATCCTTACCCACGCTTTGTCTAGCTAAGTAATTTGGTCTCCACCATAAATCCTAGATCACATCAATCCCCTAGTTCGTCTTTGATTTGAGAGTGATCACATCTCTTAGGTCTTTGAAGAGGAACTAGTATCCATTATTGGTCTTTACAAGCTTTAGAGAATCAACTTCTTTTGAGTTAGTTTTTTCCATCAACAATATCCGCCTCCATTAAGGTCATTAGTCTACCTTTGTGAACGGAAATCATTATCCAATCAGTGATTGATCTAGAATTTATAATATTCCACAATCAACCCACTTCAAACACCAACATAGTAATCTCAACCTTATCAAACTAGTCCAAAATCAAACAAAATCACAAAAACAAATTGTCCTAGTGCATCCTATGGTAACCACTAGACTTCAACAAGCCATGAAGGCTAAGCAAACTACCCCAAAGAAGCACAAATCACCCCCTCGTACACCTCAACCAAGTCATTCCACCATGTCTCAAAAAGGTACTCCCCACACACCAACTAGTATACCAACAAACTTTCAAAACAAACCAACCAATTTTTAAAACAAGCCTCACAAGGACAAGGATAATACCATTATGATAGATCCTCCTAATGCTCCCATAGGAATACCCCATAACGATACAAATCCGCATGGTTATACCATTGGTCAAGGCCCATCTCAAGAAGAGCAAAACTTTCAAGAATGTCAATCCTCTCAAGCAGATGGAGAAGACCTTGATGAAATCATGCAAGATCCTAGAGCCATGGCAACATTTGACAAACTCCTTAGTGAGAATCAAGATCATTTCTTTCGTTTACTTGCTCAACAAGGAGCTAAACTGCCCCAAGACTTTGATCTATCTACTCTTAAAGAGCAAAACAATACCCATGACACTATAACTGCTATCCAAACTATGTCAACCATATCCACTCCCATACCCACACAAGTCTCACAAGAGGGAACGTCCAATCCTTTCAACGCTCAATATGAAAATCCCCTCTATCTAAACCAAAACCCAAATCAACCAATATCACCACTCTTGACTCCTATGGAGATTTATAAATAGCAACAAGAAACCCTTCATTGTCACACAGAATTAGCATGACAAGCCGTTCTAGCTAAACAAAATCAACAACAACCTCCTATCATATCACAAATGCCCCTATCAATCTCACATGGCACACTAGCCACCCCATCACGAGATGGTTTTCCCTTAAATTACAATCTAGGAAACACTTATGTAGCCATGCAACAAGGATCACAAGTGGCACCATCCCCAACGTCATCAACCTTTCATATCACTAATCCAAACAATATCACTCACCCACAACATTCCCAAAACATCAACACCAACAATATCATACCGCCCCAACACTCCCAAAACATCAACATAAACAATATCACTCCGCCATAACATTCCCAAAACATCAACACCAATAATATCATACCACCATAACACTCCCAAAACATCAACACAAACATCATCACTCCCCCACAACACTCCCAAAACATCAACACAAACTATATCACTCCACCACAGTGATTATCCACACTCAATCTCACCCGTACCTATCTCAATCAACCCCAACCATCTCAAATCCCATCTACCTTTATCACTCCATCGTAAAGATCATCCACACTCAATCTAACCAACACCTATCTCAATAACCCTCAACATTCTCAAATCCAATCTTCCTATGGCTATATTCCGCCATCACAATCAAATCAGAACACATCTATCTTTCCTCCACAAAATCCATTCATCACCCCTTCTCAACAATATCAACGACAAAACTCTTTCATCGTCCCTTCGCAATAATCTCAAAGCCAACATTCTTATCTAGCACCACCTCAACATATGCAACCTCAAAACAACCAACCCCAACCTAATCCAAATCCATCATATGACACATATGACCCAAATCAATCATATGACCCATATAACATCAATTCCTATGGCTTCAACTACAATCTTCCCTATGGGCAACAACAACCACCCCTAGTGCAATAGGAGACTTTACCAACACCCCCAACAGCTATGGAGCTTAAACTTGTTGGGTACAACAACAAGTAGCCAATTTAACATTTGGTCACACTAAGAAAACCTTCTCCTTGGAGGAGGTTTGTCCTTATCCATTTGATCGGTCATTGCAAATGATCCCTTTTCCTCCCATCTTCACTATACCTAAATTTGATAAGTACAAGGGAAGAGGAGACCCAAAAGACCACATTAGAGAATTCTATATTGCTTGTTTCGAGGTGGCACATAATGACACATATCTCATGCACCTCTTTCCTTGTAGTCTTGGAGATCAAGCTATAGAATGGTTCTCGCATCTACCTACGAGTATCAAAACTTTTAATGAGTTTGCAGAAAAATTTGCCGCCCATTTCTCATACAACACAGAACATGAGGTCTCTATGACCGACTTATGTAACAACAAATAGAAAAATGGGTAAACTCTTATCTCCTTCCTTCAAAGATGGAGACACGTGGCTAGCAAATTCCCATTTAAAATACCTAAAAATTAGCTTGTTAGCATGTTTGTGCAAAACCTTAACCAAGAATTGGGTTTCCATTTGCAAATACTAAGTGCTACAACCTTTGACGAGATTACCTATAAAGGAATCAACATCAAAAAAGCCCTCATCACTACAGGTGTGGTCATAATCTTCAAAGAAAATAAAGACAATTCTCCCCAACAACAATCAAATGATAAGCCCAAATTTTGGAACAAAAATAAAAACGTGGTCAATGATGGTGTGGTGGATTCCAAACATGTTCAAACACTACAAACACCCCTTAATCTTCCATCCAAACAAAACCAACCTCTGCCTCAACAACAACAACGACGACAACAAAACCAAAACCAACAGCATCAACAAGAGCGGCCTCCCCAAGATTACCTTCCAAGGCATAAGTTCACTCCCTTGGGAGAGCCTATAGAGTCAGTTCTAAAGAAACTTGTGCAAAAAGGACTCGTCATGGACCAGAAGCTCACCCATATGACGAACCTGCTTTCAAACCCACATGGTACAAAGATAACGAATATTGTGAATACCATAGGACCAAAGGACACAAAACCATATCATGCATGAAACTCAGGCACGTGATCCAAAACTTTATCGATAGAGGTGAAGTCACTTTTGATGCACCTCCTAATCATAACACCAACAAAGACCTCAACATATACAAGGAGCCATTCCCTAACCATGGTCAAGGTCAACATCCTGATAAAGGTAAAGCCATTAATAAAGCTTCAACTTCCTATGACTCTATTGTAGGTCGCTTTGAAGAAAGTCATGTGTCTACCCTCACTATCAAAGGTAAATCTATGGATTGTGCAGTCACAACTCATCGTGGTCATCCCTTCATGGACCTACACCGAGTCTCCCAACCCAATTTGATTACAATCTTGTAGAACATCTAGGGAAAACCCCTGCACAGATATCTATTTTGGACCTTCTACGGTCATCACCCGCACATAAAGTTGTGCTAGAAAAATCCCTACAAGAGTCTTTTGTTCCTAATAACATAGCGGTCATGGATTTCCAAGCTATAATAGGTAACATTGTCTCACCTTACAATGTGGTCTTTTCTGAAAAGGACCTCCCATCCCACGATCCATATCACAATGATGCACTTCACATTGATGTTTTCATCCATAAACGAAAGATCAAATGCATACTTGTAGATGGTGGTGCTGGTCTCAATATCTGTTCACTTAAGGTACTTAAACAATTGGGATACTCTGAGAATCATGTCAACATTGATCAAAGAATTACAATCAAGGGGTATGATGATGTTGAGCGTCGTTTAGAAGGTGTTATCCACTTACCTATACAAGTAGGCCCCGTCATGCTTGAAACTAGGTGCCAAGTCCTCGGCATTGAGCTACCTTATAACATTATCTTAGGACACCCATGGATCCATGCCATGAAATTTGTTCCCTCCACGTACCATTAGTCTCTCAAGTTCCCATTTAATGGTACAAAGATCACTCTCCCAGGAGACCCTCATCCCTTTGAATTTTATCGTGCCTTGCAAGGTAGTTATAAGAATAACAACCAAGTGTCAAATAATGACAAAGCCTATGAATCACCATTGTACGCCGACTCTAAAAATCTGAAAAAAGCTTCCGAAGTTGAACCTAATCCTAATCCTATGTCTGAAATCAAAGCTCACATCAGTGATATAGGCTTTGGTGAATATGATATCTCTAAATCTTGTTGTGTAGGGCGGATGCCCTTATCCCCTAAATCCTACAGCCAACCACCCATAGATAAAGTGACTAAGAAAGAAGCCAACGCCCTCCAGCATCCCTACCCCAGTTCAATGAGGGAAAATTATTGGCAGAGGAAACTATTGAAGACATCTCATCTTGGCTCTACAAACAGAGAGAACCAGTCACCACACTAGTTAAAAAATATGGCAATGGCCTAAGAATTGTCAAAAACATGGGCTATAAAGGCAAAGGTGGCCTTGGGAAAGATAATCAAGGTGAACTAGAACCCATTGTTGTGAAAAAGAAGCTAGACAAGAAGGGTTTTGGATATGGTAGGAAGGTACCACGCGCCTTGGATATCGAGTGTATTCTCGATGATGTGGCACAAACTTCTCTTGCAGATTTGATGTCTCAAGAGGATATCATTGATGACTCCTACCTCCATATGAAAGACCTATTCACTAAATCCTCCATATTTATGCTATCATCGGTATCCTTCACATCAAACACCAGCACCCAAATTGTAACACTTGTCTACCCTGAACTTATCGATTGGGATCAACAAGGGTCCCCCATTCTAGATGTTTTTTAGAATGACGAAGCTCTTGCAGAATTCATGGGACTCTAGGATGGTATCCCTCTTGGCAATCACAAAGATGGTTTTGTAATGGAACTAGATCAAACTACTTATTTTGGTGAGAATACTAAATCCTCGAGTCGCAAAAATAAAATAAAGAAAGATCTCTAGGTGAAAACCACATTGTGGCGCCTCCTGATCAAAAAATAGTCAAAATAAAGGACGTATCTGAAGGTGAAAACCCATTTGTGGCACCTGAGGATTAGGGATTTTTTAGTGGTGAATCTTCGTCAATTGGCGAATAGTTCATTTTCGCGAATGAGGAATTGGCGACTACATTACCACCGATGAGGGGCCAATTTGCCCAGTTTTTACAGATTTTTGGTCAAATGTATTTCAATTCGCCACCCTATTAATTTTTGAGTCATTTATAGTTAGTATTTTTTCCACGGTATACTACACAGTTCTAACAGTGATTCACCTAGAATTTCAGAGGCATGTTTTAATTCATCGACTTATTCGCCAATATCATTAAACGATTGACACACATGAGGACCCAATTCACCAATATCATTAAATGGTTGGCATGCACGAGGACCAATTTAGCCAGTATAATTAAACAGTTCACATGTATAAGGACCAACTTTGCCAATACCATTATAACTCCATGCTAATTGTAGGGCCATATTCACCTAGAAAATTACTATATATGTGTTTGATGGAGGTCCATTTTGCCTTACATTTATAAGTGTCCTATTAATAGTACGCGGGAATTGCCATATTATTATAATAGCATTTGAAAATCCCACGTTATTCGCCAAATATGCATTGATATAAATGCATTTGAAACTCTAATTAATCCATTAAGTTTACACATTTTGTTCAGCTCAACTCTCGAATCCTTGATTCATTTCGCATCATAGAGAAGTTACAGCTACAGGCATTGGCGAGTCACTGAAAGGTAAGTGATCATTTCTTTACAAGTTTACTATGTAATAATATAAGATTCATGTTGATTATTTGTGTCTTTGTTACAGATGATATTGATTGAGTAGGAATTAGGACTAGGGAGATATCTTAATCTAGGAGTCTAGGACCCAGGGATCTATATTCTATCATCTATGATTACATCTTGAACAAAATGACATTATTTCTATAGCTTTTAATTCATGAGAGATGTCGAGCAAGAAGAAGTTGTCTGAGGGTGGTGAAGGGAGGTCAAGGCCATCAAAACGGAGAAATAATAACATAAAGTCATACTTTGGCAATGTTGGCGGTCCATCGGATGTAGCTACAACATCAGAACTTGTACCATCTATTGACTTGCATCACAATGGCACGGATAATATTCTAGGGAATATCCAATGTAGCAAGAATGATGACAATGACACCGATGATATTCCAGGGAAAACCCAATGTACTAGGATTGATGAGAATGCCACAGATGATGTTCCAGGGAATACCCAATGTACTGGGAATGATGAGAATGCCAGAGATGTTGTTCCAAATCCAGGGAATACCCAATGTACCGAGAATGATGAGAATGCCACAGATGATGTTTGAGGGAGTACCCAAGGTAGCTGGAATGATGACAATTCCATTGATGATGTTCCAAGAACAAATGATAATGAAGCTAATGAAGTTATAGAAATCAATGAAGATGAATATCCTGCAAGTGCACGCAAGGGGAAAAGAAAAGCCAAATAAAAAAAGAGGCGTGAGTGGGAAATGTCAAGGAGTTTTCAGATTGATTGGGTGTCAAAATTCCCATTCATTGAACCGGTGGAGAATAAAAACAAAGATGAACCTCCCACAAAATGCAAGTGTAAGATTTGCAGTTGGAAATATCATAGGGAGAAGAGGTTAAAGTTAAAACTTGACACCATAGAAAAACATATTGGCGAAGTTTATGAAAAACAAATCATAGATGGATAGGAAAAATCAGTGATAAGATGGAAAACGAAGGAAGAATGTCTTCATGTAAAGAATGCCCTCGAATATGAAGCACATTTGCAAAGAAAGGCAAAGATTCATGCAGGTGGAGTTTCAATTGAAGCTCAATTTGGAAAGATGATGGGAGAATTACAAATGGCAAAAATTGTTCAGTTGGGTGTTGTTTTTCATATTTTGAGCAGAGGGCATCCTATGACAGACTACCCTAAATATAATAGTTTATTATCTTTTATGGGCGTTCCTAATTTTCCCAACACACACTGGTCAATAAACAGTGGATGGGAATGGGCAAGTTCTCTTGCTGAGGTGGAAAAATGTGATTTATAGGAAAAAATAAAAGAGTCAACTTTTATTGCATTATCTCTAGATGAAGTTACAGCAATAGATAATACTTCCTTGGTATGTATGCATGTATATACTGTGGCAAATCATGTCCTCCAACCTCATCTACTCTCTGTTTATAAAATGAAGGAGAATGCAACATCACAAAATCTATTTGAGATAGTTAAGAAATCTTTGAATGAAATTAGAGGTATGGATGACTGCACAATTGTGAGAAAGTTGGTGTGTGTAGGGGTGGATGAAGCTTCAATAATGCAAGGTCATAGGAATGGTCTGTGTGTGAAGCTACAAACTTCTATTATACCATACATGATTGGCAATCACTGCATGGCCCACAGAATGAATTTAGCATTTAAAATTGTGAGCAAATTTCCTGCAGTATCAAAAGTTGAAGATCTAGTTTGCGAGCTCTACTCATACTTCTGTCGAAGTCCCAAAAGGTTTTTGGAATTTCAACATTTTGCTGAGGGAATAACTACAGGAAACAAGCTTCTTAAGGATGTTGATACCAGATGGATCTCCTTGCTTGAACTAGCTAAAAGAGTTTTTGCAGAATATCAATCCTTGATTGGTTTAATGTACGAACATTGCTTCACAGTTGACAGGGCTCCTGACCTCTTACATATGTTAAGTGACATAGAGACACTCCTCGTTTTAGCTAGTATTCTTCCTGTTAGTGCCTGAATTGACTGACAGTTTTTGAGCAATTTCCATGCAGGCACTTTCCCTAAGTATCCAAAAAATGTTCTAAGTGTTGGACCTCCTCAGCTTTTTTTTCAGCTTCATCATCATATTTTCTTTGAAGAGGGGGTCATCATCATCATATTTCCTTTGATGGTGGTCAGCATCATCATGTTCTCCGTCGACCGGTTTCTCATCGTCATCATCATATTTCAATATCAGGTGATGTTTGGTTTTTATCCTGATCCTGCTGATGAGCTACAGTGCGCCCTGATTTGCTTGCGGGGGTGATTTTTCAAGTATCCGGTGATCTTTCAATTATCACCTTGCCCAAACATGATGATGATGTTGCCCCGATATTCTGAAGGGGTTATTCTTTGAGTTGTTCGACCTGACTTGTTCTTTCTTAAGGGTCGTCATCATCATCATATTTCCAGTTATCACCGTGTTGCTTGCGAGGGTCATCATATTTTCTGCCTTCATGATATTTCACCGGGGTGATATCTTTATCATCGGGTGATCTTGGTTATGATCATCCTGATGATGTTGTTGAAGAGTTCTAAGTGCGACCCGATATTCACTGGGGTCATCATATTTTGAACGTCAGGATGATCTTAGTCAATATCATCCTGATGATGTTGTATCACTTCTTGTTCGTTGTTTTGCCATCCTGATGATGCTGACGTCATCCTTATATCAGGGTGATATCTTTTTCTCTGCCTATCTGCATCATGATATTTCCGAAGGAGGGGGTGATATTTTCATTTTTGAATATCACCCGGATGTATGTTTGTTCCAGCGTCATGATGATGCTGATATCAAGGAGATATCCACCTGCCGGCTTCGTGCATTATCTAGTGGGGGTGATCTTTTCAAGCATCATCATATTCAGTTATCGCCCCGATCTTATAGTGGAGCTATAGTGCAACCTGATATTTGTGCATCAGGATGATATTTCCAAATATCCGGTTGTCTTCCGAATATCATCCTGATGTTAATATGATGATGACGTCATCAAGGTCCGGGGGGGTCATATTTCTAACACTGATCATTTTGAGGAGATCTCCCGATATTTGCAAACATGATGATGACGTCATCCGGATATGAGGAGGTGCGCAGTAGGCAGATATGATGATGACGTCAGCAGGATATGATGATGATGTCATCAGGATGTTTAACGGCCAGACTTTTGGTATAAGCTCAGCAGGAGGATGTTCCTCCGATGGATCAGGTTGTGCCGATGAGGGCAAATATCATGCAGGTTATATTGCAATATGATGCTGACGTCAGGGTGATATTTCAGGCAACAGGATATCATGCTGCTGGAGGATGATGATGATGAAGTCTTATACTAGTGTCGTCAGGAGCAAAAGCACCGACATGATATATGCTCATGACCTAGTATATAAAGTGTTAAAGAGGTTGCTGCGGGGTGCATGTGGGATAATTGTATCCTGCATTTTCGAAATATCATGATGATGAATCTCGGTGGGAAATGGTTGCGATCGACTGTTTGACGTTTTCCCGAGGCCGCGGGTTGGTGCGCCATTAATGGCGAAGGTTGCAGAGGTATGGGCGGATCTGGTACCCGATTGAAGGTGTACATCAGTGGCGCAGGGCTCGAGATATCTTCCTGTCTTCTCCCCTACCTGCTGCATTCATGTTTGGGCGCCAATCTGGTAATGTGTTTGAGCGCCATTTTTATGATACTGTGTATCTGGCGGGATTTTTGGTCAACCTGGTAGTTAATGCTGAATACACCCTCCTGCTATATAATGCAGACGGTGTTATTCATTTGAGGTTGTTGAAAGTCGTGGATTTTTGGCTCTGTAATCCAAAACCAGTTGATCTGGTTGCTCTGTACAGTCTAACTTGTGAGTTTATGTATCTCCTGTTATACGACTTGGCATGAATCCACTGATTTCATGGTTGATCTTATATGAGTAATGCTATCTTAGCATGTGTTGTGTTAATTCTGTCTCCAGTATTGCATATATTCTTCTTCTGGATCTGGATATTTGCGTAATGTTTAGATTCTAGAGCATAGAATTCCTATGTTGAATGTCTGATCTTTTAACTTCTGCTCAAGGGGTAGATTAAACTGTTTTCAGGTTGAACATTGGGAAGGGTATACTGCAGTAGGGATGCCATAAGTAGAGATAACTTGACACTCTTTATTGGGAGATATCTGTAAGGCAGATATCATGTGTATCCCCCTGAAATCCGGTTTTAGCTATTCATGCTGATCATTCACAGGTGTATGTCTACCGACTCCAAGCCCTGGATAGGCACCAATCATGCTGTGTTCTTGTGTTATACACCATGTCCAGCTTTGCATCCAAATTCATATCAAACCATTTCATACTTCCACCTGTTAGTTGTAGGAGTAGGATTAGGAACCCCCTGCATGCTCTCATACCCAACCAGACATCATGTCCAAGAATGTTGCCAGCCTTGTGATCCATCATGCAGATCTTGGTCCATACATGAGAGTATTCTGCCTGTTGTCGTCAAGTTAGATCCTTCTATCTTTGAGCTAGTCAAGGTTACATCTTGAGTTATAGGGATCCCCCCCTTGGTGCGGCAGAACCAGAAGTGAAGGGGAGGCAGCTCACGCAACCTCCTGTATTTAGTTGGCTGAATCTGCCTGTGCATTAGAAGTGGCAAACCCTAATGCTGATTCAGAAGAAATGTCAACACTTCCCATGCTGGAGGAAATGAATATGCTTCTGAAAAAAGCCCAAGAAAAGACTGTATATTTCTGAATATACTAGACTGCGTAGAATGATATGCATGACCCTCGATAATCTATATCTATCAAGCCAGTCCTTCATAAGTCCAAAATTTAGCAGCTGGAATTTGATAACAAATGTGACCAGTAATGCTATTTTTTTACTGTTTAATGGTATTGGGGAGTTATGTGTCTCTGTGAAGGGATCTGAGATACCAATGTACTATTTAAACAAGGTCAAGCGCACTATCAGAGAAGAACCTATTTCAAGGGAAGCTTTTGACAAGATTGTTAATTATGTAAGTACTACTTTAAAGAGTATTGCGAGATCTATTTCCTCAGAGATTAGAGATCGATTCCCTCATGATGAACTGCTTGAAGCCATGTCTATAGTGTATCCTCAATATTAGGTCAACTATGAGCCAACTAATTTTTACAACAAGATAAAGACCTTAACAAATCATTTTTGTAAAAGTATAGAATTCAATGGACAAGTAATAGAAGGAATTTTAAATCAAACTAAGCTCAGTGATCAATCAGGTCGATTTGCAATTTCAATGAGGGAACAATTTAAACTCATGGAGGCTCCCCACCAACATGGATCGATAACAAAGCTTTGGGCAACCTTAAGTCAAAGCAAAATATTGCATGATGCATTATCAAAAATTTTCAAACTTGTTAATTTATGTCAAACCATGATATTGGGGTCGGTGGAGGATGAGAGATTTTTCAGTACATTGGGGTTCTTGAATTCAAAGATAAGAAATAAACTTGACAAGAATTTGGAAAATTGCTTGAGGATGTATACAACTAGACATGATATCCAGAGTTTTCCTTTTAATAGGACACTCGCAATTTGGAGGTCCTCATGTGAAAGAAGAGGGTTGTGCAACACTTCAAACAATAATAGCATACAGGACAGTGACACGATGAATACCAGTGCCACATGTAGTGGTAGTGGTGATGATGAGACGCTCTTAAGTGGAGATATGGAGATAGAAGAAACTGAAGAACATGATCAGGATGATTCTGGATATCATGGTCATAGGGAGGATCGGGAAAATCTGAATGACGAGATGATTTGGCAATTTGAAGGGATTTAGAAGCTACTAGGTATTTATATTGTATTACATGTTCCAAACTCCAAAATGTTGTTGATGGCATTTTATTTCAATTTGTCTATCTGTGACGTACATTTTTTATTTTCGACCAAAAAAATTAATATTTTCATTTATTATTGTGTGATTCTGATAACTTTTACAAGCATTCAACTAAATGTAAAGTATTTTTTCTTCTCTATAACCATAGTAGTGTTTCATTTGTTTTCCTTCATTGCATTGTGATGGTTTTTAAATTCCCAGGCTCTAGCTCTTGTAAACTATAGAATAACGCATTGCATTACCATACTTTGATCAATTCCTAGACCAATTCTACTTAAGAATCCTTGTAATCACTCAGAACACTCAATATCTTCTTAAAGCATTAAATTTACTCTGAGTATAACCATTAAGATAAATATTCAAACACTAAATTTAGGTTCCTTGGTCATAGCGTTTTATCAATTTTAAAATAGCAGACCCTAGCAGATTGTTCCACGATGTCCAACAGAACATCCTAGTGGTGCTTCCTTAGGATTTAGGGCTTCTGGTTTGCTTGGTTTCATCTATTTGAATTTTGAATCCCTAAAATTCTAAGTGTTTATGCTTTGTGCTTCCTGCATTTTTTCTTCCTTCCCTTTGTTGACTGTTTGTCGAAGGTTGTCAGTCGCTTAAGTCACAATTTAAGGTCTTCACACCCATGAGTTGCACGGCACCTAATCCTAGCCTTACCTGCTCTCACCCATAAAATAAAAGCCTTAAGTCTTAGGTTAAATCTTAATAAAGCGCATTTCGTAGCACCTTTTTCATGATGTCACACCCCCCTCATGACGATGTGAAATGACTCCCATCTGTCAACTGATATGACAGTGGTCCACAAAAGAACTTTTGATCCAACAGTTGCACTCCATCGCAGAGGTATCTCTCTGAGGGGAATATTCGTTCTGTTGTTGCGAGATGGAGACACGCGGCACTTCTCTATTAAAGAATTGAAAAGCAAGGCCCCACGCGTCCGGTCCGGACAAAAAGGTGATGTGATCTGCGGAGGGGGTACAGCTGATTCGGCTTATTCTGATTGGTCAAGGTCTTTTCAAAGGTGGTGACGAAGATTTTCAAATCTAGTCACGTGATCTCAACTGTCGATTACAGAACGGAAGGAAAGGATCAACAACCCCATTTTAAATTTCCTACGAATGAGGATTTTTCAACTGTCTGTAGCACAAACTTAGTAATGGTCGTTGCTGCCACCATTAATACTGCAATGGCAAGAAATCTAGCATTATAAGGGCATAATTTAGGGCATTATCTATCATTTTTGAGAGCACAATTGCATTCCTAGCGAAAGGAGCTTCAAAACGAGCAAGTTGATGTGATTCCAAGCCTCTGTTAGCTTCAAAAACTAGTAAGTGGCTTTTGTTCCTCTGTGTCTCATCAATGCAGCTATCCATTCATTTCAAAGTGTTAAGACGTAATTTATAGTTGCAGAAGCCCTACGTTAATTGCATAAACACAGTTTTGAAGGATGAGTCAATCTAATCAACCTTCCACCTCAAAATGTAGTCTAGATGAAGACCTCATGATCCAATATCCCAGGTCATTCAGGAAAGTTGCAATAGGGCTAGGACAAGTAGGAAAAAATGATAAAATCTATGACTTGTGTGTGAATTGTAGAGATTCTAGGATACATGTATCAGCGTGGAGCCTATTTGAGCATTGACATAATAGAGAAGACTATAGAGCCCCTATTTTCCATGCCTGGAAGCTTGATTTGGCCAAGTTGATTTACCCCAACATCTTTGTCAATCTAGACCTAGTCAGAGCAATTGCAAGTAGATATGACCCCAAAATTAGGTCTATTCTATCTAGAAATGGTTCTGTCATAATTAGATTCACAAAAGCCTATATTTCAACTGTGTTCAATTTAGACCCTGATGCCAGTATGCCCATTGACCTGAATGCCTTCAGAGAAAAGTATAAGATTGTCAGATATGCCTATAGATCATTCAAACTGGCCAAGCATAGACCAAGGGGAGTTTATGGAGGCTTGGTAAAAAATTTTGACAAAGAAGAGGAGCCCTTCCATTGTAATTTGTTCATGGAATATTTTGTCAAAACTTACCATAGTTTATGCCATGTGCTTGGGAGGGATGTAGCTGATAGAATGTCAATATCCTTGATGATGATGGAAATTTGCATTCAAGATCTTGGAACCAAACATCCATATGACCATGTGGGTTACTTGGCTGAGAAAATGCACAAGCAGATGGTGACAATAAAAAACAACCTGTATATTGTAGGTCCCCATGTGGAATTCACATGGTATTCTTTGATGTGCCACATGATCCTATTCTCTCTATCAGGCCACTGCCAGTGGCATAAAGATTTACATGTGAGGATGACAGATGAACAAGGCAACATGATGCCAGTACAAATGTGGACTTGCATGCTTGACATGCATTTTAAGGATGCTAGTTATGTTGTTTTTGAGGAGCATTTTGTAAGGAAGGTCTTAGGTTTCTTGAAACCTGAGGGGGACATAATACCTAAAGAAGTTAAGGATTTCTTGAGACCTTTGGAAAGAGCCCCACACTTGAACATAGAACACAACTAGGGAGATTGGTTTCTACATGCAAATACTACTTGCATCAGGATTTATGGGTGTGAGGCTCCACCTTACACTTTGCCTAAGTTTGTCCCCAAGAGGCTTGCCTTCATGGAAATCATAAGGCAATTAAATGAAGCTGACAAGGAGCATTTCAGAAAGCACAAGAAGGGGTCACTCATCCCTACTTCATTAATGCTCAGTGATTTTATAACAATTGATAAGAATGGATTAGATCAAATTGGCTCCATGCTTTAGTGTTACAGGATGGATACAGAGCAAGTGAGAGCATTTGACCCACAAAACAAGGTTGAAGGTCACTAGGCTTGGTTACCCCCATCGAGTCATCTTCAATGAAGATATAGTAAGAAATTGCCAATCAATGCAGGAGATATATCTTTTGAGAAATAAATGGAATGCAATGATTGAGGGAGAGAGGATGAAGAGAAATGCCAATCCTGCATACCCTAGGGCTTTTGCTAAAGTGCAAGATCCCATAAGGAGAATTGAGATGATTTTTTCCAAGGTAGACGAACTAATAGCTAGTGCACCTGTCGGTGAGGAGAGGCCATCTTACCAACCAAGCAGTTCTAGGGGTAAGTATGTAAGAGAAGAAGAATCCCCTAATTCCCCTGCTCCAAAGAGAGCAAAAATCATTGACCTTGAGCCAGAGGTGGAGATAGAAGTTGTGGAATAGATGGAAGAAGCAGCAGAAGAACAAATTCAGGAGCCTCCTCATTAGGTGATTTCCCCATTAAGGATAAGGCCATACTCTTCACCAGATAATAGGTTGACAAGGTCAACAATTAACAATGAAGTTGATACAAAAGAAATGAGAGTACTAGCATGTAACCAATTTATTGCAGATGATGCATTTGTCAGCACACCTAAATTCAAGTCATTCATGCTGAGGACAAAGAATGAAGAATTTCAAAGGAGAATTGAGGAAGAAAGGAGTGGTGCTGACCCCTCTGAGTATGATACTATTACTCAAATGGTTTTGAGTGAGGTTAATAAGGATATCAGTGCAATAACCCCAGAGGAGGGCATGGCTCTTGTAGCCAGAAGCAACATCCTACTGCTACCACATTGGACTCTATCAAATGCAATTGCATTTGATACCATAACAAGGGATGACTCTGATATGATAGAGGAACAAGTCAGTAAAGCTTTGCAAGGTGTTACATTTGACATAAGGTTTGAAACCTTGGCAATTTGGGAATTGGCCCCTAGTGATAAGAAACCAAAAGTTGGTTTGGAGGAACTGACTGGCAATGTCATAATTAGAAGGGTGTTAGACACCCCTGCCCCTCAAGCTGCTAGTCTAAATGTGCAAACTGTACAATTTGCTGAGGCAACAACAATTAAACTACAGAAAGACTATAATGAATTGTTGGAGAAATATGCAGTGGCCATGGCCAGGTTGAGCAAATATGAAGGGAAACCACAATTAGAGCCTGGTCCATCTCAGAGTCCCCCTATCATTTAGACTGCAGAGTCACTTCTACTTGACACACAGCCTCTCCTTTCAGAAATCAGAGAATTGAAGGAGGATAACAAAAAATTGAAAGAAGAAAAGGAGAACAAAGTAAAGGACATGGTCACCAATTTGATCAAAAATAGAGTGACCAAAATCTTGGCCAGAGTGGAGGAGGCCTGGAGGACTTACTCAAAATTAAGGATAGCCTATGAGAAGCATGAATCTGATAAGCAGAGACTATCAAGTGTGAAAGCTAAGTGGCTGACAAGAAATTTAGAGGTTAGATATTTTCTTAGGTGTTCTAGATTTGATGCAAATGCACCTCCTAAGTTGAATTTGGTGTCAGATATACTAAAACATCTCAAGGATGTGGCAAGTTTTCAATTAAAATTGGTTACTGTTTTGAGGGAAAAGATGTAGGCAATAGAAACGATGGACACTAAATGGTTGCCACATATTTTAGAGGGTGATGGAGGTAAGAAAAGATTTAAGGCTAGGTTAGTTGTAAAAGGATTTGCACATAAAAAGGGCATTGATTTTGATGAGATATTTTCTTCGGTTGTCAAGATGACTTCTATTCGTACTGTTTTAAGTATTGTGGTTGATGAAGATTTGCATTTGGAATAGCTAGATGTGAAAACTACCTTTCTCCATTGTGATTTGGAGGAGGAGATATACATGGAACAGCCCCAAGGATTTGAGGTCAAAGGTAAGGAGAAACTGGTGTGCAGATTGAAGAAGAGCTTGTATGGCCTAAAACAAGCACCTCGGCAATGGTATTTGAAATTTGATAGTTTTATGACTGAGCAAGGCTACAGTCGGTGTAATTCTGACCATTGTGTTTATTTTAAGAGGTTGGATAATGACAGCTACATTATTTTATGTTTATATGTTGATGACATGCTTGTCGTTGGGTCTAACATGGATCACATAAGAGAGTTAAAACAATAGTTAGAACAATCATTTGATATGAAGGATTTGGGGGTAGCAAAACAAATCCTTGGTATGAAAATTTGCAAAGATAGGATGAACAGAAAATTGACTCTATCTCAGGCTGCTTATGTTGAAAAGGTGTTGCAGAGATTCCACATGGAGAATGCAAAAGTTGTCAGCACACCTTTGCCTAGTCATTTGAAATTGACTAAGGAGAGGTGTCCTAAGACACAAGAGGAGGAAGAAAAAATGTCCAAGATACCATATGCTTCAGCTGTAGGAAGTTTAATGTATGCCATGGTATGTACGAGACCAGATATTGCACATGTTGTAGGAGTTGTTAGCAGGTATATGAGTCATCCCGGATTTAAGCATTGGAATGCAGTAAAATAGATTCTCAAATATTTGAGAGGTACATCCAATAAACACTTATGTTTTGGGGGCTCTAATACTAATTTAGCGGGCTATGTAGACTCAGATTTAGCAGGGGATATTGATACCATGTAGAGTACTACAGGTTATGTCTTTACTGTAGGTGGGACAGTAGTGAGCTGGATCTCACGATTGTAAAAGGTGGTTGCTTTATCCACTACAGAGGCAGAGTATGTAGCTGCAACCGAGGCAAGCAAGGAGATGATATGGCTGACCTCTTTCATGGAAGAATTGGGCAAACAACAGGCTAACAATTCTTTGTATATAGACAGTCAGAGTGCCATACATCTTGCAAAGAATTATGCTTTGCATTCAAAGACCAAACACATACAGTTGAGGTATCACTTTATTCGGTCAGTGTTGGATAATGGTTAGTTAAGGCTGGAAAAGATACATATAGATGAAAATCTAGCGGATATGTTTACAAAGGCAGTGACAAGGGAGAAGCTGAGCTCCTCTTCAACTTCAGTTGGTCTTCTAGACTGAAAACAACAAAATAGAACAACAGAGTCCAAAGTGCTTATTTCCAGTGGAAGCTGCAAGCGTAGCAGTGTCATCCAGGCTTAGTCTCCAAGTGGGAGATTGTTTGGTGTGGAGCCTGATCAGTCTCCAATTGGGAGATTGTTGGTAGGTGGTGACTGATCGGGAAAGTACTGTACACTAGCCATGTATCCTCGTCGGGGTTCAGGGTTGGGCCGGGCCTCGAGTGGGGGTTCGGGGGTGTAGCCCCTGAAAAAATTTTTCTAGAGCCTACATAAACAATTTTCTAGAGCCTACATAAAAAACCCTATTTTGTAACTGACAAAAAGGCTTGATAAAAGCGGCTAAGGGTTAGGGTTTGAGATATAGTATTGTAGCATTTTGCAAAGGTATTGAGTTGCAGGGATTGCTGATTGTAATCGGTTTGATTTACTGGATAATAATATTGGACTCTCTGTTTGGTGGATGTAGCCCAAGTTTGGGTGAACCACGTTAAAACTTGTCTCTCGCTGTTATTATTTCTGTGTATTTCCATTCCTCTGTTTAATCTTTATTTGCATTTAATTGATATCTTATGTCACCTAAACCTAACAGTTTTGAACAGTGAAATATAATACAATTCTAATAGGTTGTCCATATTTCTAGAGTTGTAAGTTTTAGTTTCTTGCATGTTGCATGATTTTTCATGAGCATTTTATCAGTTCTAGATTGAAATATATGAATAATGTTGTAGCATATTATATTATTAATATACACCATTAGCAAATATTTAATATGAAGTGGGCAATTAAATAATATAGACAATTTCAACACATAAAAGGATTTCAGTGTTATATTGTTTTTCAAATGAACATTGAAGGTCCAAAGGAAATTAGAATACATTGAAGACTGAAGTATTACATTTACAATGTATAATAGCTTGCTCAAAACCAACTCTGCATAATGCTCTGTTGGAACTTGGAAACACATGTTTTTTATTAGATAAGCAGCAAGCCAAGGGTGTCGAACCCATTACAAAGCAGCCCCTAGGGCAATCCAGATAGACAACAAAAAGAACGGATGCCAAAAAACCAGAGACAACAGTCCAACAACCTAATCATTTTGGTATTGATGTCATTGGAAACACATGTTACTAAATCATTGTATCAGCTTTTGTAGAGTGCTCCACTCTTCATCTGATGGAAGTGTAATTTTTCTTAACCCATGGTTACTGATTTGTAACTGTGATAATATTTTATAACTGATATTGTTACTTGACTTGAATGTATCACTCAAAGTTGCATTCAAGGTTATTAGTGGTAGGATGGAATCCATAAAAATTGCCTCATCAAGATTTTGAGGAAACTGGTCCTTGTCGAAGTTCATTTTATCCTCCATCTTCTTTTTGAAAGCATCTTTTCCAATGTATTGGTATGATGGGTCAAAAGCCACCGGCAAACCAAGCTTTTTGAAGTGTTCTACATTTGTTTGCAGTTGCTTTGTCAATAATGCAGCTTGTACCAAAAGTTTATGTGCTTGTTCTAGCTTCATACATTTTTCAATGATAGTTGAGGCCTTTATTGTGGCATCAATATGGTTCTGAATTCCTTTGGATTCCAATTCTTCACCACTAGCTATGTAGATTGATTGCAAAATTTTGTTTACATCTGACTGTCTTGAAGTTTCCATGTCTCCATTTTCAGCAATGTATTGTTTGAGTGTATTACTACATAATACTAGATCATCAATGAATTCAAACATTTTAGACAAATCATCAATCCTCTTCATTATTTTCTCCCAAATGTTACTTTTTATATAAACCATTGTGTTTCTATATAATTCAGATACTTTGTTTTGGTAGGATTTTATTTCATTCTCTGTATTCTTTAGTTTTTTCTACAAATTTTCAAAGAATTTTCTCTCCACATTTTCTTGCCACATATGTCCTACTTTTTTTTATTGCTCTAGTTTGGTATTGGTTTCAATCAAGGATTGTTCTAATTTTTCTAAATTGGTTGTTTGAATATCATAATTTTTTTTACTTTCACTTAACATTTTCTTCAGTTTATTCACTTCCTCCTCTGTTTGTTTCTTCACTTCACTTGTAGATGTAGAGCCAGAGTTTTTTATCCTTTTCTCTAATTCTTTGGTCTTGTTCTCTGCTCCTTTCCTCTTGGCTTTTTCACTTGCTATGTCTGCCTGTAACTTTCCTATAAGAGTCTCCAACTTGTTACGTAAATCACAAAGTCAAATGAAAAAGAGAAATATGAATGGAATTAACATCACTGAATATATTTTCCTTCTATTGTAACTCAATTACTAGAAGATGTGACCTGTCTATCTTACAACTCTCATTTGTAGACAATATATTCAACAAGGTTACCAAGAAATTAAAAACAATCATACTTTTTTTTCTCTCTCTTGCTTTAGCAATGATGTGTACACCACTTCGTTGTTCTTTTTTGATACATTAATTTTGTCAGAATTTTTCATTCCAAAAAAATCCACTTGGATGGTGCTCACCTCATAGTCAGATTGTTGCATCTAGTCCTTTGGTTTATCTTGAACTTTGGGCACAATAATCATGTAATCCATTTTTTCATTTTTTGGGTCAAATGTAGTCAATACCCTAGTTATTGCAAGCTCTGAAGTTGCAGTAGTCTCTATCTCTAGCACTTGCTTCTTTTGACTTTTAGATAATTTTGCTTTCTTTTCAAACTCAGCTTTGTAATCACAATATGTGACACTTGACATAACTTTGAATAGCGAAGGAGTAGTTGTAGTTTTAGCGGCATCTCTATCTAATTGTGGTTGAGTATTAGTCATTCTTGTCCTAGTCACACTAACAATAGGAGGGGGTGCCTTCTGGAAACAACTACTTTGATGTGGATGTGGAATCAAAACCTACCATAACCTTCTGCTTCTTAGTCTTCACAAGGCCTTCCTCTTTAATTTTGTCTATAGTTTCATTTAATGTTGTTGATGGCCTCTTCTAAGTTTGTTGTTGCATCTCTTGCTGACCACTACTACTACTAATACTTGTACCATCACCATATTTGCCACCAGTAGCACTAGAATGTCCACCATCTCCTACAAGAAAAGAATGCAAAACATGTAGATCAGAAGACCCTTGTGGTACTGTTAGTGATTGAATCTCACTCTGAGGATTTAAAGCTGGAACAAATCTAATCTCTCAATCTGTATGTGTATGCCCTTTATCTTGTTCATCACCTCCAATGCCGAGTAGAAGATCATTAGGTTTTCTAGGGCATACCTCTGGTACCGTCCAAATGCCTGCTCCTGTGGGCCCCAAACCACCACCTTCATAACCCAAATTTTGGGCTATTGATGCCCCTTTAGTATATGTTTGTCTTGCAGTCTCACTCATACGAGATTTGAATACATAGGCACTAATATCTTTGGGTTGGTTTTCATCCTCATCATCACTTTCAACATTAGTTGCTTGAGCTTCAGAGGGATGCTCTTTATCCCACAATTTGTTGAACTCTTCATCTTTTGAGACGTCTTCGAGATCTGCAGTAGCTTTTGGATCACTGAGATCCTTCCTCATAGACCAAAAGGCAAAAATTTTTGACAATGTCCAATGTTCCTCTGTACAATCTTGTTTTAGAGTCTCTGGAAATTTTGTACACTTAGATTTTTCAACAGCTTTTTTATAGAAATTGTTGAATCTCTTGTTTGCCAATGCATCTCTCTGTGTTTGTGGAATTGGATGTAATCCCATTATTTTTTATGACAATTTTTCAAAAGAAATACCTCTTTGAGTAGCAGTTTATTCCATGACTTTTCTCACCTCCTCCCAAGAATTCTTGTTTTTCAACATTTCTAGCAGGGGTTTACTTTCATGTTGAATCTTAGTTGGAGCATTCTTATTGGACACAAGCCTTCTTTTAATCACGTCACATGGGTCATACTGCCAGTGAGAGTCAACATCAAATTTAAAAAGTTGTAGAAATTCATGTGCCACAGTGAATGCTTTTCTCTCGAATGTGAACCCTCCACATGAAAAAGGTAAGGAAGGAAATATGCTCTTCTTTTGCTGACTAACAAAGTACAACTGATCAGTACTCTCCATCTGCCATATGTATTCTAATGCAAAAACCCTCTCTGTCACATGTATTAGAAGTTTGTGGGGTTGTGCTCCTGATCCATAAAATCTGAGGTCAGTATATTCCTCCATGAAGTACCAGTCAGCCAATTGTATTTCTTTTCCCAGTTGAATGCAATTTCTACAAGACTCAAGCAATCTAGGCATTGGAGTATTTTTAATGGTTTCATACAATGGAGACAAAAAGTAGTCCACAAAATGATTATAGTTCTTTTGATTATGATACATCTTTATCTTATGGGTCCAATCCAGTAGTCCAATTTTATCTCGTTGATGCTGAATTTGAAGCTTGTTGTCCTAAAACATCCCAGCAAACTGCACTAGAAAAAAGAAGCACAAGTAGGTTGTGAACCTAAATGTCTTTTTGTTGGCACTGGGAGTGGGAGGATCACTTTGGCTTCATTTAATCATTAAAAACTGACAATGCATGGATTCTGCAATGTGCTCAAGAAATTTGTATTTAGCAGGTGGCATGAATTGATGGATATTGTATACCATTTCAAGGAGGCTTACATCCACTTCACTATTGTTATCCAATCCAAGGCAAAACACTAGCATGGAAACAATATCCTGGACCCATGATCCAAAAATATCAATTTTATAAGGAGGCTTATGATTCTAATTGAGTTGGACACCATCCGCTGTTAGAGATTTGATAAATCTTATTTTGTTATTTTCACTAACTGCTTCATAAGTATTAGCAAGTTTTTCTAGGTTTATGAGGAATTCTTCACATTCTTCAGTGGTAAAACCGAACATTTGCCAAAATGTTCTCCATTAATGGGAAGAATTATTTCCTGGCTATCTTTTTTAACTATTGCTTTTCTTTTTTCATCATAATTCTGGGCACAAACCATGATAAATTTAGGGCAAGGGAAAACCTCAGGTAACATCAAGCATCCCAATCAACCACCCATGGTGTAGTCATCCCGTTAATTGGTATTAGTTTTTTTGGGTTAGGTTGCTTAGCTTGCACTTGACGTACCTTATTCTCCAATGAAAACCTAAGTACTAAGGTAAACCTTCCAAAAATTACAGGGTCATAAATATCATGGTATTCATCTGTAAAACCTGGGACTTTAAGCAGTCCGGCATAGTTTGTTTTTTTCTTTTTCTTTGGTTTTCCCAATTTTGGGTCTGGTAGTGTTGGTAGACATGCTTGTAAACACTCAACTCTAAACCCCAAGATTGAAAAAACTAAAGTCTCAAGGACAACAGTAACAACAATAGTAATAGGAATAAAGCACATCTATATTTCACTTACCCAGATAAGATGAATACAAAGACTGGCACTAAGTGAATCCGTGGCATCGCACAATTGATATTAAAATTTATGGTACATTGCAATCTCCTTGTCACTTGAGTCCTTGACCCTCTTGATTCCAAGTAGTATCAATTAAAATTGCTAAATGTTAAGTGCCAATTGTGAAGTAAAGCGAGTGAAACGTAGTAATTTCTTTTATTAAGTTTAGTACAAGTATGTAGTTTTAGTTGTACACTTGTACTGAGTACTCCCACTTTAAAGTTCAAATGAAATTTAAGGATGGCATGCAAGTCTGCAGCTTGAATTAATTATTTAATACAGCACGTACATCCAGCAGTGGAATTGAAAATTTGAAAACTATTGTATAATCTCAACCGTTGATCTTTGTAAATCTAATGGCTTTTGATTGATTCCAAAGGTTTAAGATCGCAAGTCTTGCGCTTCGGACTTTTGTTCCAAAATTCAACTACACCCATCCATCTGGCATCGAAACATTTCACTAGAGTCTGCAACTCCTTTAATATTTATATGAAGTCGGGCCCACTTTGATGATATAATAACTAATAGAACAAAATGAACACATTGACATCATTGCATCAATAATAAAGTAGAAATTATATTAATACAAAAATATTTACACTTGAGTAATTATATTAATACAAAAAGATTTACACTTGGGTAATTATATTAATACAAAAAGATTTACAATTGGGTAATTATATTAATACAAAAAGATTTACACTTGGGAAATTATATCAATACAAAAACCACTCCAGTGGCTAGCCCAGGCTCCAAAAAACACACAGCACCAGAGAGGCTACCATAGTACCATAGAAATCCCTATCCCCTTAACTGAGTGACTCCTCAAAAACTTGCCACCCTACCATCCTAGCACGGACATCACCAAAAAAAGTAGCCCTGGGAGCCCGACCACTCCTCGGGCCACTGCGAGTAGAATCCCCCCGCACTCACAATGGCTGCGAAGTATTCAAGCCATATCAGAGTCTCCTCTGTGTCCATTCCAATTGCCCACTGAAGAAAGTGTCTCCCACGAACCGCCCAAAACCTGTGCCTTCCCAGTTGTTGCTCATTCATGTTTAGCAGGAACGGCTGCCTAGCTACGCCCTCCTATCCCTCTCGTAGCTTCTCCAGGTCTCTCGTCCATGGGATACCAACCCCCAATTCTACATAAATCAACACATCTACATCATCCAAAAGAATATCTAGAGTGAATACCTCCTGTAGAATCATCAGTGCATCCACCTTTTCCTCTCCTAGGTCCAACAAAGAAGCCAGAAAGCATGAGGAAATGTCTGAATTTACCCTATATCTATCCTCGGAGACCAAGAAGTCTTTACCAAGGACCATCTTCACTGCCTCAAGGAAGAATTAGTTTTGCTGGTTACAAATGTTCATCAGTCTGCCATCTCTGATACGGCCCAGAAAGGTGACCTGGCACTTATTACATCGGAGCCTTATGGGAGTCTCCATGCTATATTTTGAGCAAGCTAGCCGAGTGTCATTCTGCTAGAGACCTCTAGGATTTAAAGGAAGATCGTTAATGAACACACGCCTCAACTGACAAATCCATTTATTCGTTGTACAGATTTTTTGTAGCATCAATCTTCTGCTCGTGTAAGGATCGACCAATAGCAATTCTCTGAACTTGTTAAAACTATTTAATAAATTAAAAATTAATGCCTGGGAAAAGTATTTTGCAGCCCACCAAATGAAATCAATATCAATATATAAATTTATAATAATATCATATTTTATATAATATAATTATGATTTATTATTATATTATTATTATCATATATAATATTATATAATTATTATCATATATTATATTATTATCTGATAATAATATATGATGTTAATCATATAATGTAATTATTATTATTATATAGTCAGACTTAGAATAAAATAAAGGGGCTCGGGGCCGGTAACTTAGAGCAAAGGAGCCAGTAACATGATGAAAAAATGTTGGAGTTCCTTTCCACAGGAGAGGAGGACATCTCTTCCTAGTTTTTCTTTGCTTTCTGTTGCTGACATTTTACTGTTAGTTACTTTTTGTTGTCTATCGGCCGTATGTAAGTTGTCGGTGGTTGGTTTGGCTCTTTTTGTTTTTTGAGCCTTTTCTACCCTTTTTGGGTATTATTTTGTAATATGGGATCGGTCCCTGGTTTGCAGCCTTATAATATCAAAAACACGACGACAACCAAGGGGATAAAAGAACAACTTAAGTTGGGGAAACTGGCTACACAGGTCAACGATGAATTAGAAGGATAAACCCTAAACACCTTAGACAAAAATAGTTGCAGTGTTATTTAATATTGAAATTTTGATTCTTTGAAACATCTATGATCTATATACATTACAATTTGCCATTGAACTCATGTCATTTTTAAACCGTAATTACTTCTATATTATTTAGTAAAATTTAACATCACCCTTCAAAAAGATTGGGGAATTACATCGTACATGAACCTATAACCAACCTCAAAGTTCCAAACAAAACTCCTATCCTTTGACCTTCAAACCTTGCTTTGATCCTCCAAAATCTTTTTGGTTCCTCTTTTCGATGACGCATAATGAATATTTCACTGTAGTCCATAATTATCATATTAACAGGCAATTACAAATTCAATTATGTCCTCATTCACAATGACAGTCAATGATTCACTATAGAACCTTGCTTTATATGTACAAGAAACCACAAGGCATGGGTAACAATAAGGTCAGTAAAGGAGAATTAAATTGATTTTCTCGAGGTCACTGGCAATTGAGTTACAATACCAATTCCATGCGTCAATTCGAATTTCTAGTTTCTCATACATGAATGCATGTGTGGGAGATTCAACCCACCACCTAGAATAGAATGCATCATTTGCAAATGTTAAAAGTGTCAATTCTTGACACGATTTATTCCACTTGACGAATACTCATATTTCTTCATTCTGAGACATGCAAAGCAATAATATCCTACATAGACACACAGAAACAAAATTTTCCATCATCTTATTACTATTCTACATCTGTGAATTGAGAACTCTATCACACAGTTAAATTCAAAATCATGAATGATCACAAAATAAATACTTGGTAACTTACTTTCTTTGCACAGCTATTGTAATGAAAGCCATTACTTTGAACTTTTATAGTCTATTGATTCTTGACCTGTCTAAAACTTAGTAATGTAATATAAGGTTGAAACAATAAAGACTATCATATATACATTACATGTACTTCCATGACAAATAGGTAATAAATAACAAGCAACTCCATTTAATTGCCTCTGCTATACCATGGAAATTTGCATTGGCTAATCTGTGCAGTTTGTCACAACTCATTTGCCATTAATGAACTTAATTGAGCATTGGCTAATCTATGTAGTTAAGTGCGTTCAATCAAATCAATCGTACCACCACTGACCATTTGATGAACCCTAGAACGAAAGATGAACGATTGTAGTTCAATTCTAGAAGGTAGATCTCCAACGCTGTACATTGCTAACAAAATCCTCTGGAATCAACTAGCAGCTGTTAGATATTATTAGATCAATGGTTGACATATATATAAAATATATGATATATTTATATTAAGTATTGTGCAAAGGTCAAGGTGGCAACACAGCAGAGTGCAAGTCCTCGACTGTACAACTACAAATTTGGGAAATTGGGTGTGTCAGTTCTTTTGCCCCAAATAGAACTTATGTCATCGATTTGCGATCATCTGACAATCAAAATCTAACAGAATGTTTTCTATTTAATGACATCCATGTGGTGGAAGTAACCTCTGTCCTTTCGTAATAAATAAGGAATGTCATGAAAAGCACAATTAGACATTTTTGGGAAGGCAATTTATGCGGCTCAATTATGAATCGTACAACAGTACATGTCGTCAAAAATTAATGCAATTTATGGAAACAATTTATTGGGTTTGCAACCCTCACTGACACATTATTCTACATTTTCAATTTTTCACTAGTGTGCTTTGGAGGAGCTTTGGACTGTGTCTTCTACAGGTGTTGAACATGAGCTTTCACAACCAAGTTGGCTAATTTGTGCTCTTTCTTGCCCATTTCTTATAGTGACAAATTTCAATACTTTAAGTCAACTGGGTGGGAATTGGGAAGAACAATTATTTTTCATGAGTCCAAACTATTTGTTTACCCAAAATCTTTCAGAGATTTATTTAGCACCCTTAGCAGTTACAGAAGCTTTTGTTTATTGGTTCTCAAACAAGTAAAGATGAAGCTTTTGTTTATTGAGAATGACTTAGCTAAGGTGAAGGATATCGATCTAAGTCATATAGATTTTGACTTAGAGGATTTTTGGGCTCAATTAGATCAAAACCCTAAGTCACCTATAGCCCAAAAAATCCTAACAAGCGGGTTAGCTCGTGCTTAGGGTTTCCCACCTATTGTGCCATGTCCAAACCTGGTTGTTGCATGTGCAAAGAACTATTATCCTGATATTAAGGGGAAATTTCAAGAGCATGTTGGTTCTTCTTATGTGCATAAAGAATCAAGAACAAGAGAGCAGGGAACCTCTCAGGCTTCCAAAATTTAGAAAACTTCAACTGGTGTGGAGAAACCTCATCACAGAGTTAGTTCACAATCTGGTAGTGGTGGGGATGGACAGTAGCCTAAAAATAATAGGAAACTAAAACTAAAAGGTGTATGTGAAAAGGATGGTCAGCCTACATTCGTGAAACCACGAGTGGAGAAGAAGTTGGATGCCTTACAACAATTGTAGGCAGATCACATGACTTCTGTTGTGTCTTCTTCACCTGTTAATGATTATTCCATTTATCAATAGATTGTTGATGAGGGTACTTTTAGTTTCCATTCCTTGTTTGAGAATCCAGCTTCCCTCGTATCAAATGAAATTCCAATGCAAGATACTCCTAATCAGCTAGAGAGAGTTGTCCTAGGTGCAAGTGAGAGCGGTACAGTTTTGTCTTCCCCTTCTTGGCTAAAGAAAGTTTTTGAGAAAAAGAGGAGATATCCCTCAATAACAGACATAAATGTTGACGCTATAACTACACCTAAGCCTAAGAAGGCTAAGAGGATGTCTCGGATGGTAACGGATTCTTCCTTAGGGCATAGGATCTTGGAGATTGCAAACCCCGTCGGGGAGAAAAATGAAAATGAAGTCAAAGAAGCGGATTTCAATATGACCAATATTGGCATGGGTCCTCCTACGGTGGAAGATGATTTATATCATTTAAAATTCTCTCAACGCATGCTAGCAAAGAGAATTAAAGCTCAACAATAGGAGAACACAAAGTTGCAAGCCCAGGTGAATTCTCTAACATCTTTCATTCAATCTACTTTGAATATTACTTCTCAATCCTCTGATGCAACTCTGAGTGTTTCTGTTGATGGAATGAATCTTAGCATGTTGCAATAAATCAAGAGATATCAAACTCTAGGTAAGGCCACTGAGCAATGGGTAGAGTGGGTCACCATTGATGGTTTGTTGTACATCGAGGAGGTCATGAAACTATATCGACTCCTTTCTGATAAAAGGAAAGGGTTAATTGCAGAGTTACGAAATTTAAAGAGGGAAGACAGAAATCTGCTCACAAACTTTGCAGAGATACAAGAAATGATGAAAATTTATACAAATATTCTTGTAGCTGAGAAAATTTTTAATGATCCAAATGAGAATGATCCTGAGTCTTGGCTAGATGCACTAGAGTGGAAGAGGTCTGTGCTAGGGGATTTTAGTGGACAAATAAGAAGAATTTTGGCTCAATATTTCACTAATATGGTTGATCTTAAAAACAATTGTACCATCTTAGATGTAGATATTTCATATGAAAGTGGATAGAACTTGCTTGATGTCAAAGAAGTAAAGCAAAATTTTAAGAAGAGGCTTACTGAAGAGCATGTTTCCACAGTTAATGGTGAATCACTAGGGAAGCTTGGGCATAGAGGATCGTATCTCACAACTTTCAGGCATGGAATTGATGATGTCTATATGAGAGTAACAAATGCAGAGAGAATGATAGATAAGTGGAAAGTTCGAGCAAAGAACACCTGTACACCAAGTTCCAGGACTTTAAAACACATAATTAGTAGGTTCAAGAGATACAAGGTGAAACTGAGAGCACAGGTGGACTCAACTGCTGCTGGTGAACAAGACAAGGAAAATGAAATGACTCAAGAGGAAGACCAAACGACTGCCACGTGATGGCATTTCTTAGTTTTATGTTATTTCTTTAAACATGCTTTGAATTCTCTTATGGCAAAAGACTTATTATTATATATTTCAATATTTATATAATTTAGTGTTACTACATATTTTTGTTATTTTCAATATATGTATTATGAATGGAAGCTTGAGGAGTTGATTTCTGAAGTCTTAAAGTTTGTGTTATAGTGGATGAATCTGCATTCTTTTTATGTATCCTTTTGAATTTTCTTTTTTAAATAATTATCTATTAATTTTTCTTAATCAAAATCATTGTTACTTGACACTTGTCTCTAATCCATAGACTTTATGTAGAAAGATGGGTGTGTCAGAACTGCAGCCCGGAATAGAACTTCAACTGATGTCATTGATTCTGATACTGAATAAACTATAAATTCACTAAGAAGATTAGACATTATAATATAGCATTTGATATTTTTGCCAACCACACTATGACTTTTCAAAACATTGTCAGCACAATCGCCAAATATTCTATTTTATATTTTTGAATATCTATATAATTCACCACCTAATTTATTTTATATTTTTTAATATCTATATAATTCGCCACCGAATTTATTTTACTTTTTGGAATACAACTATAATTTGCCACCTAATTTATTAATTATTTTTTTAATACAACTATAATTCGCCAAGGAAATTTTTAAAAATATATATATATATACAATTCGCCAGCAAAAAAAAAATGTCAACAAATTTGAAAAAATTTGCCAATGAAATTATTTTTTTTCCAAAATAGGCATAGATTCACGAACATTTTTTTTGTGTCAAGCTAGGATTCGCCAAGATTTTATAGGTTTTTTTAGGGGGGGGTCCTTAAAGTTATCCCTGCTGAGGATGGAGTATTTGACCTTCCCCTACCATCTAAGTATCAAGAGAAATCAATTATCCTAGTGGAAGATTCTACAGAGATAAATCTAGGCATAGAGCAAAGTCCTAAGACCACATTCCTTTCAGCATCATTATTAGAACAAGAGAACAAGAATCTTACCAACTTCTTCTTATAGCGAACCATCAACTTTACATTGACCTATACTGATATGCTAGGGTTAGACCCTTCGCTAGTAGTTCACTATCTCATGGTTGATCCAAAAGCTAAACCAATCAAACAAAAACCAAGAAAGATGCACCCACAGATCACTCTCTTGGTAAAAGTTGAAATACAGAAGTTGCTAGATGCAAAATTTATCAAGCCTATTGATTATCCAGAATGGGTCTCAAACATTGTACTTGTGGCTAAACCAAATGGGGGCATCCGCATGTGTTCCGACTTCAGAGATCTCAACAAAGCATGTCCCAAAGAGGACTTTCCACTGCCAAACATTAATTTCATAGTGGACCTGACCACTGGTCATGAAATGCTTTCTCTAATCGATGGATTTTCTAGCCTTAATTAGATAATGATACCCGAAGAGGATCAGCATAAAATGACTTTTACTTGTCCTTGGGGTACCTATTGTTGGTGCGTCATGCCATTTAGTCTTAAAAATGCAGGTGCAACCTATCAAAGAGCAATGACAGTGATATTCCACAATCTCTTTCATCACATCATGGAGGACTATGTTGATGATATACTAGAAAAGTCTTCTAGGGCAGATCACATACAGGTTCTAGGACAAATCTTTGACAGACTCGAAAAATATCAAGACTCAATCCAAAGAAGTGTGTCTTTGGGGTAACCTCAAGAAAACTATTGGGATACATAGTATCTTGCAGAGGCATTGAAGTAGATCCAACGAAAGTCAAGGCTATAGTAGAGATACCTCCACCAAAGAATCTGGAAGCATTAAGGAGCCTTCAAGGAAAGTTACAATCCATTAGGCAGTCTATCTCACAATTAGTAGATAAATGTCAACCATTCCAACACTTGCTCCAAAAGGATGTCTCATTTTGATGGGATGCTAAGTGTCAAGTGGCATTTGATCAGCTCAAGGAATATCTAGCTACACCTCCTGTCTTGGTACCACCATTCACCGATAGGCCTTTGATCTTGTACATCTCAACTACAACTACAGCCCTAGGGGCTATTCAAGCACAGCATGATGAGTCAGGAAAAGAGCATGCAATCTATTATATCAGTTGAACCTTGGTGGGTTATGAACTCAATTATTCACCTATAGAAAGAGCTTGTTTAGCCTTAGTGATCTCTTCCCCAAAAGTTGCAGCATTACATGCTAAACCAACACACAAATCTAATAACCAAAATTGATCCATTAAAATATCTCCTAGCAAAAGCAGCCCTCACAGGCAGACTAACTAAATGGATCATGATCCTTAGTGAGTTTGACATTGAGTATGTGGATCGTAAAGCAATCAAGGGACAAGCCCTAGCAGATCAACTAGCAGAAGCACTCATGACAGATGTACATCCTATGGTATCTAACTTTTTGGATGAAAGTCTCTTTAATCTCTCTACCTCTGTAGTGTGGAAGTTGTATTTTGATTGTTCCTACACAGCATGGATTAGGGGTCGACATCCTTTTTATCACACCTCAAAATAACTATATCCCAAAGTTATATCAGCTTGCATTTCCTTTCACCAACAACATAGCTGAGTATGAAGCACTCCTCATAATTCTCCATATAGTAGTCCAATGGGACATCAAAGAGCTACAGGTATATGGAGACTCACAACTAGTCATTCGACAAGTCATTAATGAGTACCAAACAAAAGATGAAAAGTTGGTCCCTTACAAGCAACTAGTGGATGCTTACAAACCATATTTTTCTAGCATCACTTTTGAGCAAATTCCAAGAGAGCATAACAAAGTTGCAGATTCTATGGCTTATATGGGGTCACTTATATACATGCATGCAAACACATAGAAATGTGAATTCTTGATCGAGTAATTGTTGATACTAGCCATCGATGTTCCAACTACTGAAATCATCTGCAAACTTGTTGGTCCCAATTCCCCATGGTACAAAAATATCTATGAATACCTTAAACACACTACCTTTTCATTTGAGCTATCTACAACCCAACATAAAACCTTTATCCATTGATCCTCCTATTACACCATTCTGGGTGATACACTATATCGCTAGAGTCTCAATGGTATCCTCTTAAGATGTCTTAACATGGAAGAAGCTAATGCTACCTTACAAGACATACACGAAGGTGTTTGTGGTGCACATTCTACCGGTCCTAACCTTGCTAAGAAGATACTCCACATAGGGTATTACTGGCCTACCATAGAACAAGATGCAGTGTAGTTTGCTAAGAAGTGTCTACAATGCTAGCAGCATGGAGATTTGATTCATGCACCAACTCATGAACTACAACCTGTGACAACTACATGGCCTTTTTCACAATGGGGTCTTAACCTCGTAGGACAAATCCATCCATCCTCATCCAATGGCCATAAATTTAACCTTACCACCACTGAGTACTTCACGAAGTGGGTTGAAGCCATTCCCATGACTTATATCACCATCAAACAAATAGCCAACTTTATTCTTAACTACCTCATTTGCCGGTACAGTATTCCCCAAGCCATAACTCAATCCCACCCTATGGGCCTATCGCACTAGTATAAGAACACCAACTGGTGCCACACCTTATGCCCTAGTCTATGGCTCTGAATCTATCCTCCCCATAGAGGTCGAGATCCCATCCCTTCGAGTATCTCTGCACCACTTGATTGATGGAGAGGAGTATCACACTTCTAGATTAGCTGAGCTAGAACTACTAGATGAAAGGCGCCTTGCAGCGCTTAATCATCTCCATGTCTATCAAAATTGCCTCCGGCGCAACTATAACAAGAAGATCAAAGAAAGACAGTTCCAAGTGGGTGATATTGTCTTAAAGGAAAATTAGAGAAATCAAGCAAATCGAGAAAAGAAGGGCAAGTTCGAGCCTAATTGGTTAGGACCCTTTGTTATCACAGCAACATATGGATCGGGAGCTTATACTTTAGTAACACCTGAAGGCATTCCTCTATATGAACCACTCAACAGTGTTCATCTCAAGAAATTCTTTGCCTAATCCTCAAAGTATCCTTAGCAAAAAAAACAAAATCAAAAAAATTTAAAATTTTTTTTAAAAAAATCAACAAAATCAAAAAAATAGAAATAGCAAAAAATAATATGTCCTCTGGTGAAAAACCTAGTAAACAGGCACCTTGGATAAGTACCATAGTGAAAACCTGGAAAATAGGGACTATGTGTAGAGTCAGCATCCATCATCTATCGAGTCATTTTTATCCCATGTCCATTTCCATAATAAATCTTCATCCATCCATCCATAATAAACCATTGACCTTTTTCATTTCCATTTCCCTATCTAGAATAGCTTGGAAATTTGTCAATGTCAAGTTATCCATGTCATTGTCAGATTATCCTATGTCAATTCATCCATCATCAGTTTATCCTATGTCCATTATCTATGTCTTGTCGTCATCCTATGTCAATTATCTATGTCTTCTTATCATCCATCATCGGTTCATCCATAATAAAACCTCTACCAGAATGGGGGAAACTCTTTCCTTAACCTAGGTCTAGGAATGGATCCTTGTTCGCGGTTCATCAACCATCTCATCAAAACCAAAACACTTCATCCTATCCTACATCATCAAACATCCCAGAACTACATATCATCATCTCATCTCAATCTTAAGGTACCTTGATCCCATTGGATATGGGTATGTAGGCAATCTGGAATACGAAGGAAATTTCCAATACTTAGGTACATAAGACGACATCATTTCACCTACCTAATCTCAAACACCTTGACCCACTCATCACTCTACCCAGAACTACATATTATCATATTCATCTTTCATCGTAATGTGCCTTGATCCCGTGGATACAGGGGATGTAGGCAGTCTGGAATATGAAGGATGTATCTAGTACTCAGGCACATATGATTCATCAGTCTTCATCCATCTCAATCCATTAACACTCCATCTTTCTAGTCTTCCATTTATCACAATTCATCCTACCACCTAGACTTGACTAACTTAAGCAGTACACAAACTACGCATCCTTTCAAAGCAAAAGTCCTTAACCAACCTGAAGCAAAGAAACCTACTTTCAGAGCCATATGTTGTCCTACATATCAATTGCCAACATCTACTACATCAATCAACTTATCCTATCCATAGATCAACACCCTTTAATGGATATATCATTCCTACAATAAGGTTGTTATCTATCCTATCTACCTTATCTATCTAATCTATCTTGAGCAACCTCTTTGGCAAGAGAATATGTTGGTTGTATGTTTACTTTGTAAGTCAGTCAATTTAGTTTTTGGTTTATCTTTTTGTTCCTTTCCCATTACATATTCAAGTCTACCTTGATTGATCTATATCTTGGTAAGTTGTGATGTGGTACAGATTGGGGGCATAGTCATTGCTTTTGTGTGCCGTGTTTGAGGAATGATCTTTTATCTTACTTAGCATCATATCTATCTTGTGTGTGTGTTACAAGCTAGTATCTTACATATTAATATTCTTCTTGCATTCATGTATTGAAGTTTATTTTATGTTCAAGACTATGGCTCATTCACATATCTACTAGGATTATATTATGCCTAAGTGATCTAAGTTCAAACCGCTTGCTTACAGAGTCAACGTCCTTGCACTAGGATATCACAGCACCTTGGTCTTTTATACCTTGGTGGCAAACTATCCATGTGCTATATCAAAAATAAGGATTGATCTTTATAAACATTTGTGTAACCCTTGCAACAAGTTATCCATTGACCGATCCATTTATCCAAATCATCATATAGTTTTTCAAGCAAAGATCGATCAATAGTATTTCTATCATGTTCTATTCTATCTCCACTTTCTTCTATTTATCATCAATGTCTGCTGCATATCTACAAAACCACATGTTAGACATCATATTTCATACATCTATAAGCATATCCATCATCATGTAAACTCATCATCATATCATAATGTCATCACATTTCATACATCTATAAGCATCTACATCATCAAGTAAACTCATCATCATATCATAATGTCATCACAATTCATACATCTATAAGCATAAACATCATCAATGTAAAATCATAATCATAAATACATCACAAAGATCAGGAACATCCATGAGCATAAACATCATCATAGGAATCACATAGATCATCATATATCTCATATATCATCATCCATGGTCATCAAAAACATACAAATGTCCATGTCTACATCAACAGTCCATATATACATCAAAAGGGTACTACAGTACATCATAGCTATCAAGAGCCTACAATATATATATATATATACACGAACAATATGTACAAGTGTGTCAATGATACAAAAAAGTGGTATACACATATATACAATCAGGCACTAGTGTGCACTAGTGGGTAGAACTACCCTCCTGCTGTGATCCTTGTCCACCACCTACAATCGATGACGGTCCACCTGCTAGTGTGCCCCGCAGTGGTCCCATAACTGATGAACCAGATCTCCCTGTCCTATGTGACGAGGCCCCTGACATGCTCCTCTCTCGAAAGCTAGGATCCCTTTGGTCAGCCGGCACCTCTCTAAAGTAGAGACCTCGGTAGTACTCTGCCTCTCTCCCTACTGTGAACAGCTCACCCTATACTCGGGTAAGCTCTCCCACAAGTGTCATCTGAGCTGCACCCACTACACAGTATGCAGCATCCCTCTCTCGCCTCACCCTCTGTAGGGCGGCCTCAGCTGTCAACCTCAACTAAACCACTGCATCTCTCTTCGCTGTCAACTGAGAAATCTACCCATCATCTGCTAGTGGAGGTGGTGGTGGTGGTATGGCATGTGTCACTGTTGTTGCCACTGCTACCTGCACTGCTGATGCTTCCTGAGCCTCAGCTTGCCTAACCTCAGCTCGTGTAGTGTCTCTGTCCCTCCTCATCCTCACCATCCTCAACTCCAAGCAAGTCTGACTCATTATCTCCTCTTGCAGCAATCTCTGAGCCTGTTGTAGCTCAGTCTCTGCCATATGAACCCTAGGTGCCCTTGCCTCTACCATATGCACATTATCCTACTCGCGTCCATCATCCCATCCCGCTTGTCTCTGTGTTGGGGACTCCTATCTAGCCTCTCGTCAAGCCCTCGCCTCACCTCTAGGTGTTGCCACCTCTCTCACTACTCCCTCTACCCCTGGTCTAGTGTATCTCACTAGTCTGTGTGTCTGCCAGTATCTGTCACATGCAGGTAATGTGTCGGGATCAGCTGCTCCTAGGATCCAATCCCATATCACTGGAGCAAGTCCTCGCAAGTCTGCCAAAGCTGTAGTAACTGTAATCTCATCCCCCAGTCCTCAACCTCTCTCTGAGTTTGGGCATGTGTCATCTCGCCTACGGGCTCCCCTTATGGCAATCCAAACTATCTTAGTACCCTCTCTGGTAGATACCTCTCAATAGTGTCAACACAGCGACCAAATAGGTATCTCGCCTATCTGTACTAAACAAGCTCCTTGTGATCATCCTCCCAAGACTCATAGTCTCTCTACGGTGCCAAATGAAGATGTCCATCTCATCCACCTGTCTCCGCTAGTAACTCACAGAGCCAAGTCACCAGTGAGTAAGTACACTATCATATAGGAAAGCATATGGCTCGCCATGATCTTAGTGACGTTGGGAGATAGGTCTAATCACTGGGATATGCTCCCAAACCCATACATGTAACAAAGTAACACCTGCTGACAAGCTACTCCTAGATATGTAAAAGCAGTCATGCAAATCATGATAAAGCTAACCCAGAACATAAGGTCCCCAGGCATATCAAATGTCATGTGTGAACATCCCTAATAGCACAGTACCCCATCCAATTGATAAACCCCTAGAGCATCTATCTGGATATAGAAATCCTCTAATTAGAGACACAACGATCCATCTAATCCTGTCGCAGATTCGAGGCACTCAATCCCACCGGTTATCAATAGCAAATACATCTCTCATGCCTGCCTCGCCCCGCTCCGTGTCATAGTCAACTCTAGCGCCATGAATTAGAATCCGCAGGATGTGTTGTACATCCTCGAGTTTCACAATCGCCTTGCCTGTAGGAAAGTGGAAGGACAAGGTCTCGCTATGCCATCTCTTGACAATCATTCAACAATACAAGATTAGCCCTGATAGGCGTAAGATGGGCCACATGCCATAATCCCATGACCTCCAAGAAGATCTCCTCCTCCCAACTAAGTTATACAACTAGGTCAGCAATAATATAATCTCTCTCTCTCTCGACTATAAAGGTGGTAAGACAATCTGCACCCACAAAGACCACTTGTTAAACATATTGCAAAATTAACCCTACTCTTAAGTCTAAATCCATAGTCAACTGGGTCAACTACTAGGTAAAACATTACAAAATCCCTAAGTAAATCCTAGTCAACTCTAGTCCAACCTGCGCAACCCATTTTTCTAAGACAACCTAGGTCAATCTGCATGTCACACTAAAAGTGCTTCATTGTCATACTTAAAGCGCTTTGCTGCTATGCAAACGTGCTTTAAAAACCAAATACCTCAAGCGCTTCATTTTTCCCAAAAGTGCTTAGTTGTTCTACCAAACGCACTTTGTTGTCATGCACACATGCTTCAAAACTCAAACCTAAGGTGCTTTGATTTTTGCAAGGGCGCCTTGTTGTCGCCCATGCGTGCTTAACTGTTATACAAATGCACTTTGTTGTTCTACCAAAGGCACTACGGCATGTGCCATATGCGCTTCACCCTAAACATCGTGACCAAAAGCATTTCGCTATCGCCAAAAACATGATAGCGCGCACCAAAGGTGCTTTGTTGCACCGAAAGCGCTTTAAAATGTGCCAAAAGCTCCTAACCCTAATTTAGTGCCTTTAGCTAAAATTTTAAAAAACCTAGACAAAAGACCTAAAAATAGCAACAAAGGGCAAGTTTTCGATCACTTACTGCTCCCGAAGCTCCTGCTGGTCTCCCATAGGTCCGCACTAGCTCACCCCAGTGCTTATGCACAGGAATTGGCATGTCTGCAAGCTATAAAATCACTCTAAGCAAGGAGCTCTCAACTATGCAAGGAGGCAAATGACTTTGAATTTTGTGAACTCTAGGTGTGCAAATGAGTAGTGTTTGACCCCTTGGGCCCTATTTATAGTGTCCCAACCCTAGTTCTTCCCACCCCTAATCTATCTAACCTCATGTCTCCTATTTTGTTTTTCATGCCAGCCTCCATCTATTTAGCCTTGTCTTTCTCAACCAATTTTTTTCTAGTCGAGCATCAACCCAGTTCTTCTGTCTCTTCCATGTCTTTCCTCTCGAGGGGGCATCCTACGCCAGCTACACTAGGGCAACTAGCTACACTGGGGCATCAAAATTGTACCATATCTTCAACAATCATTTTCTTTGAAACAATGCTATAAATCGCATTGCATCAAAGAGGGGCAAAAAGTAGACACCTAAAAATGACCATTTTATCGCATCACTTGCATTTTAATCATTTCTTCTAAATCCCCTGCATTTAACGTTAATTAAATAATCTAATTATTTAATTAATTTCATCAAAATCATCAATTTCCTCTAAATCATATATTTTCAACATTAATTAAATAAATCCTCTTTATTTAATTAATTTCAATAAATTTCCTCTTTATCCATCCCAATTAAATAATTTTAATTATTTAATTAAATCATTATCGTCTTTCAAAATTTAAATCCACATCAATTGAATAAATTAATTATTTAATTAATTTATCATCCTCTTATCTATAATTAAACAATTTCTAAATTATTTAATTAAATCAATTATTCTTCCAAATTTAAATAAATCATTCAAATTTATTTAAATTGAATCTCTCTTCTAAAAATAAAATCAAATCAAATATTTTATTTATCCTTCATCATGCAAAATAAATTAAATCAATTTATTTGTTTAATTTATTTAAATCTTCAAATCTATTTTATTCTTCTATCATGCACAAACAATTAAATAAATTTATTTATTTAATTTTTTTTTTATCTTTTAATTCTTCTAAAAATAAATCTTATTCATCATGCACACAAAATTAAATAATTTATTATTTAATTTTACTCAAATCATGCAAAAAGCAAATTATAAGTTGAGTTAATTGACTTAATCATTATTGTTTTTATCACCAACTCATAAATTAGAAAAAAAAACATTTTTATTTTTATGAAATCTAATCATATCTTTTTCATATCTTTTATTTCAAATCAATTAGTTAACTCAATAAAAATATCTTTTTGTGTGACACATGTCAAGTGCACATTCATCATGAATTATAGATTTATCTCATCCATTGATTCTATTGAATTATCTGGACCGTTGATCGATCTTTATTGAAACCTATATATACTCCATCTCATCACAAACCCTCTCCAATCTTTTATGCATCTGAGCTATAGGCATTCTTACAATGCTTTGAGTATACTACGTATTGTTGAGCACATCACATTATATCCTTTGAGCACTTGAACACTATCTAAATCCGCTTGTTGCAACAACCTAGTTTTGCAATTTATTGAGCAACCCACAATCGACCAAGAGATCCAAACAATCTAGGTGCTAGCTTCTTTGTTCGTAACTTGATTATTCATTGATTTGGTTATTGCTTAGATAGATCTTTTGATGTTATGGGATTGAGTTTGTTATAATTCCATTGATTTATACTAAGCTCGATTTCAGCTATACACACTTAGAGATATCCAACATAAGGAGACATACAAGGATAGTCAAGAGGCACTAATGAGAGCATGATTGAGCAAGGTGATGACCTTGTAGGTCCGACTGGTTTTGCAAAGGCCTGAAGTTACAATTTTTGCAATGTCTAGCAAACATATACAAAGGCACAATGACCCTAAACATCAAATACAATAGGTTTGCAAAGATTTTCAAAATGACTAGAGGTCTGTCAAACAAGAAATGAGGGTTAGATAGAGATATACATATAAAATAGGATACAAAGTTTAAGTATGAGGAATAGTGTAGATCTTTTTCATGACCCAAGGAAATCTCATAGATATATCTAATGTAAACTTAAGGAGATGATAGTTTGCATTGCATGAAAACCCTAGGTTTTTCTTCATTGATGAATAATCTTTGTTGATGTTTTGTTCCCATGCAGAGACACATATCTTTGTTGTTGTTGTGTCATACCTGTAGTTTGCAGAAATAATGATATGGTTTGTAACAGAGGTCTAAAACATCAAGGAAGCATAAAACAAGACAATGGTTTGACTTTTTAAAGTGATTCTCTTCTTTTCACGGTGTTATATTTTGTTTGACAATGCCATATTCTTGTTAATCGGTCTTGAACTAATGTCATGAGTATGTATTGTCATGCGGAGAATATAGTGATAGAACAATGAAATATCTAAGTCTTGTGGTCTTGCAAGGTTTTCAAACTCACAAATGGAGTGCACCAAGGGTCTAAGGGGTATGTGACAAAGATTTTGTGAGAATCACTAGGGACGTTTGAGGTACTCCCCTAAAAGACACAAGCACACAGAGCCTGCCATGAAGCAAGCATAGTAAGTACATTCATGACAGTAGAGCAAAATGGAGTATACAAATATTGATGAGGGGTATGTAAAGTGTCAAAAAGGGTTTGAGACATAAAAATACAAAAATCATCTTGGCATAATGATGAATATATGTAGAGATAGCATTAAGACTATGAAGAGGATTGGCCTAAACAAGAACTTGTGAACAATAACAAGACATTGTCAAGCAAAAGAACAATATGGAAGCATTGACAACATTGTCAAGGTATTGACAAGATGAATATGTCTTAGAAGAAAGGCCATGTGACCACCATCATCACCAAGGAAGCAGGGTATTCTCAAATAGCCCAGATTTCAATTTTACTAGAATACATAGTGTGTATTTTAACTTGCTAGAAAACACACTATTTACTTTTCTCCTATTGGCAAGCACACTATGTTTTAGATTCCTTGAGATTCGTAAGGGCATTTTCAGCTTATTATCACTCTTAGAGCATTTTCATCAGTTTTAAGCCATGAGAGCACTATGCATACTTGTACAGACACCTATAGGATTAGAAAATGTAAGGAAATTGGTTGGAAGTATGATGAAAAGTTGGCTTTGAATGACACTAAAGAGTCCTAGAAGGACTGTCTTCTTCGACCGCCTTCTAGGAGACCCAATCTCTTTAAGACTTCTAGGAGTACATGTCCTATGAATCGCAAGGTGAAATTGAGGAGATCGAAGATAGTTTTAACACTTTCAAAGCATCTAGGGTGGTAGTTCAAACACTTTGCAAGAATCTAGGAGCCTGATGAGGAGCATGCAAAGTGGATAATGATTGAAGAAACTAGAAGATAGCTAGAATACCCTTCCTCAACACCTACTATGAGGTTTTCAAAGAGTCGGACCAAAGAAGGACTCTCCTAGGTGCCAAAGGATGTTTGACCCAGCACAAAATGTATTTACTTTTCATAGATGATGTCCTAGATTCTCTCCCATGTTTGGATTGAGAAGTGGATGCCTAGGGTAGGAAATGACCAGTTCTTTCTATTTAGGAGAGATCTAATTTTTGAAGTAGCAACTCTAATTTTCTAAGGAAAAATGTATCGGAAGGACCCTGTATCAGTTGTAAGAGTACCTTTTTTATCAATAAAAGTCTGATTTTCTACCTTCATTTTATCTTTTGTCTTGTGTACTACTGATTGGACCTAGAATTATCTTGTGAAACATTTCTTTTCCTTGTAATTTCAACTTCATTTTTGACCTTCACAAGAGATCTCATAAGTGTTGTGCAAATACTAATTAGTTGATTGAGATCACTTGTATATAAGAAAATTGATTTAGGAGTTCATTCAACAACATTTGATTCTATGCCTTCTTTCATATTGTCAATCTTTCTGAATATTGTGAGATTTTGAGTTGTTGAACTTTACTTGTGGATATTTTCTTCCCTGGTATTGTTGTCCAACCATTTTCACTCCATTTTATAGGTTGTATGTTGCGTATTTTTCCTACCTCCATGCAAAATACTTATGTAAATGCTAAGAAAGTTGTAGATTAGGTGAAAGTTGTGTGGTTCATCATCAATTCTAAGGATTCCTTATGTTGTCCCAGTAAATAGAAACACTCACAAATTATTTGGTGTATCACCACATCTGTAGGTTTTAGGTTTAGTTGATGTCACTTTCTACCTTTTTCATTGTCAAAACAGTAGTTTAGAATTGGTATTTAGGTGATTCATCAAGGGAACCAACCCTCTCTAGAGGTTCATCTCAGTCATAGGTCACCCACAACATTGAAGTGATCCATTGTATCAACTAGGTGAAGAAGCTCGAAGACCTTCTTTAAGGGTGTAACTCAAAGTGATAACAGTTTTTGGCATGCCCAATGGGACTTATTGAACTATTTCAGTCCATTTCATTTACAGATGTTGTTGATCTTTGGTATGTATTTCAGTGATTTATGCCTTTGAAGGCTATATTTGACATACCTAGTGACTCTACAAGTTAAGAATCAACTAGTTTAAGCAATCCAAATGTTCAAAGTTTATCAAGGATTGATATTTTGATGGTTTTTGTTATCCTTTCCTTCATGTGAAATCTTCAAATCACATGGTGACTCTGCTAGTATGTGCATAAATTTCTAAATCAGACCTGATTATTCTTGTTTTAAAGGAATATTTCATGAATTTCCAGCTCTTTTAAATGTCTTAGCATGACAAACTATCACAGAGACTATGTTTCTTCCCCTCCATTTTGCCAAAACATAGTTTTTGAATACTCCCAATACTTGTATCAAACTAAAAATGATGTTGTTTTCATCCCAAGTAGTCATGTCACAACAAGATATGAGCAATTTTATCATGCTTATCTCCCACCCTCCCCTGCTCAACCTTCTTGGCATCATAACAATGCTTGTAATCAGCCTCAAGAAGGCTATTTTGCTCATAACCAATATGTTTACCCTCCTAGCCAACCTTAGGATGTTAACAACATGAGCATTTGAGATATTATGTTAAAGTATAAAAAATAGTTAGATTTTGTTGAAAGAGAGTGGGAGTATAACATGCAATAGGAAGAGTTTGTTTCTCAAACTCATCTTCATTAGCAAAACAGGGAGATACAAGAAAGGTATGAAGAAACATTTCTTGCTAGATAAGTTGTAGCTAAGGAAGAGCAAATGAAGCAACTGCTTGCCCAAATCCAGAGGATGGAGTCCCAGTCAACGTCTTTCATTCCCAGTTTCAATTCAGCACCTCCTATAACCATAAATCAGCTTGTGAATGAGGAGGTTTGTAAGTTTAAAACTCCAAGATTCAAACTAGGACAACCTTCTGAATCTTCAAGTAAGTTTTCTTGCTTTGAAATTCCAAGTTTTAAAACTATTAATCCTTTGTAAGTGTTATGTCATAAAATGTCTCCCTAGGACTTTTACCTCCTAAGTTTAGCTCCCAGGTCATTTAGATTTAATCGTGCATGTTAAAAATGAATCCTAGAGCAAAATCCCCCAAAACCCATGACAAATGGGACTTAGGGGACACTTTTGAGCTTAATCCAACCCTAAAATAAGTGCCTGGACAAGGGTACCCATGCCCTTGTCCTACCCTATTTTGTTAGGGCCCAAATTTTAAATGTTCGTAAAGTGACTGTTAAAAAGTTTCCTTTTGTCGGCCTATTCAATTTGAATTACGAATGTTTAGCAGGAATGCATATATAAGCATGTTTAGGACTTCATTTTACACCTAGATAGATAATGCAAACTTGTCATCTTGTGCTAAGGATATTTAAGGCTATCATTGTGTTGCAGAGCAGTATTGTGTTGTGTTTGTACTTGTTTGTTGTAGATTTGTCTTCATCAATCCATCTCCTCATGGTGTGAAAGATCTTCATCTCCCCATGATAGCTTCACCTCTAAGGTGACATCTATTTTGTGTTTCAATTAATTTATCATATCATTTGCTTTTGCCTCTATCCTGCAAGGACACGCACTCTATCTAACAATGGTGTTGGAAGGCTTGAATGCCATTCCGGGGCTTGACCGAGGCAAGCTCCTAAACACCACAACCCCCAACCCCTCTCTTGTGATTGTAGGTCACAAGTGTCGGATCTTGTAGAGAGGAGTTGTAGGAGGCCAGAGCAGAGCAGGACAATTCCAGATATGAATAAAATGACAAAAAATATCCCTAATTGGACAAAGGCGCCCTCTCTTTTGTCCCTCAATTTAGCACTATTCGGAATCTCTGAAGTGGTTGCAGTCTGAAGCATATTTTGTCCTGAAGCCCTCAAAAAAAGCACTACACTGGACAAGGGCGCCTGCTCTTTTGTCCCCAAAGTTTTTGCCTTTCAAAATCCAAAATTTGGTATGTGTCTAATCTACATTTAGTGTCTTCTTGTGTGAGTATTTGTCAGGTTTCATCCATTTGTTTACGATTTTGCATAATTAGGGTTTTAGGCTTAATTGGACTAAGGTTTAACAAATTAATCAACAAATTCCAAATTTCCTTATCATTTCAAGTGCCACCAAACCTGTAGTTGAGTCCTCTTGCAAAAGTTATGATTCAACTCGATTTAATGTCCTTAAATGTATGTAGTGAAAGGAGGATTTAATTAAACTATTAACCTCATCAACAAACCCCCTTTTTCTACATAACATTTTAGTGAACCCATGGTTTTTCTAAATTTGGCACCTTGCTGACTTTTGTACATCAGATTTGCATTCATACATATCATTTTCATCATCATACATTTGAAAACCTTACATAAAAGTTGAAAATTTTGAAAAATAGGCATTTTTGGCTTGCATTTAGACTATTTTCATTGCATATTATTGAAAACATTTAATTTTCTGATATTTTCATCAGATCTGAGATAAATTACAGCATTTCATATTTTCATGATCATTTACCTTGCATTTGCATCTCTCATTTGCTAGGGTTTTGTTTGAAATTTTGCATTTTTGATAGAGCCTAGTAATTTCAAAAGCTAGGGTTTGTAATTAAAATCTTATTTCAGATTTCATTACTCATTTTCACACTCTTTCAAATCTGATTTTTGAATATAGTGTCGCTACATTGTACATCTTTGCATTTACATTGAAAAAAGTGAAAAAAAATTGAGCATTTTAGGTGCATAAGCAAGCATAGTTTTGCTTTATTTCATTGCATTTGTCATTAATATCATTCATTTCAGATCTTGAATTCATTTTCAAACATATATTCATCCATCATTTGAAAATTTGGCATCATTTAATGTTTTAAATTGAAAGTTGACATATATGTTAAATTACACATTGTGTATTTCAACAAACATATCTTACTTCTTTAGTTTGTTCTATTAGTTTGTGCATTGAGTATTGCATGCTTTTGCATGAGTCTTATAACCTTCTTCCATAATAGAAATATCCCTTTAAGGAGAAGTATTAGATTAATGGGTTCTAGTGCTCCTGATAGCAACGGTGTTCCTACATCGAAAAATCCATTGAACACCTTCTTTACAAAAGGAGAAACACAAACTTTGCAAGATACCATACCTCCTACAATTACAATGGAAGAACAAACATTTCATGATTTTGAGGATCCTATTGATGTGATAACACATGTACTTGATGAGAAAATAAACAAACTTGATAAGGAACTACCTGATTTTCAAGCATTTGTGGAAAGAGAAAGGATAGCTGAAGAGGCTATACCTGTTATTCATAATCTAAGAGAGTTGTTAAAATAAGGACAAGATGGTGTTAATACACTACGTTGACTATCCCATATAGTACATAACAACATTATGATGGTGACTGAATGTGCAAATACTATTAATATGTCATCACCGACTCATACACAAGTATCAGCACCTATACCGACTACTAGAATGTCTACTTTTACATCATCAATTCTCACTACGAATGCACAAGATTGTAGTAATGCTACCACTAGTATTGGAGTATCTAATGGCATTAATTCACAGAATTACAAGGTTGTGGGATTCAATTATCAAATTCTAGCACCTAGGGTGACTTCTTATATGAATAATCACTCTCAACCACCTCTCCATTCAACATATTCTCAACCACCTTTCACTTACAATTATTCCCAACCACCTTCCACTTACAATTATTCTCAACCACCTTTCATTACCACCCATAACCAATCACCTCAAAATTTCATGACTGTGACCTCTAATTCTCAAACTACATCTCCTAATGATGCCCTCCTAAACCGACTCTTGCAAAGCATGACTTCCTTACAAAAAAAGGTGACAAGCTTGACAAATTCTTCTCAACCTAATATTCCAACATATCATGATCATAGCCCTTTATCTTTTACAATCCTAAGAACTCTTATGCCTAAACCAACTCTTGCAAAGCATGACTTCCTTACAACAAAAGGTGACAAGCTTGACAAATTCTTCTCAACCTAATATACGAACATATCATGCTCAGAGCCCTTTATCTTTTGCAATCCCAAGAACTCCTATGCCTAACAGATTTGAGACTCCTCACTTTGAAAAATATGATGGAAAAGTTGATCCTAATACTCATGTGGCAGCATTCACGACGATGTGTGGTGATTTCTTCTTTGAAGAGGACTTGTTAGCTAAACTCTTCCCATGATCTCTCAAAGACACTGCTTTGGAATGGTTTTGCTCTTTTCCTCTGAATTCAATACATTCTTTCTCACAACTTGTTGATCAATTCTTACAACATCTCCAAGAAAACATTGGACCTCAAGTCTCATTGATTGATTTAGTTCATTGCATGCAAGGTCCAAAAGAGAAGTTAACTGAGTTTATCAGTTGATATCAAGCTCTCTATGCACAAAACCCATACTAGATTAATGATGAGGATGTGCAAAAGGTGTTTATTACAAATCTACAACCTAACATATGTGATGAGATCCTCTTGATGAAGTATAACTCTTTTCAACATTTATGCACATCTCTTCGTGATTATCAACTTTCATCTACTTAGTATGAGAACCAAAACTCATCGGCTCAAGGTGATCAAGCTCAAATCAAAACATCTCAAAATAATTTAAAGAGGAACAAAAAGACTTTTATTAAAGTAAATGGGTAGAATTCAAACAATTTTTCACAAGTGTCCGCTATCAATAATTCAAAGAGGGCACTATTCTAGTTTCTACAATAGCAAAGACAATTTACTCCAGTATCTGATTCACTACATTCTATTATGAATCAAGCAGTGAGTAATAATCTCTTGAAGCTTCCTCCCATCAAACCATTGGATAGTAATACAATGCAAGGACCTCACTTTGATGCTAATGCTTTATGTCATTATCATCGACAACAAGGGCACGACACTGAATGATGTATGCGTCTTAAACATGAAATATAAGACCTCATCGACTCGAATGTAATACAGGTAACTGGTGTGAATGACAATGGAAATATGTTGGTGGCCCCTCTGAATTAGAATTTACAGATATTTACTAATCCATTTCCTAAGCATACTAACAATAATATGGTAGAACAAAACATAATTGAGCAAGAAGATGACTATCTAGATTATGATGAAATAGTTGGTATGATAGAAGTGGATAAGGAGAAGATCGAAGACTCACCTCATCCACGAGGAAAAGGTATCTATGTCGAGGTTCCTCTGATGTTATCCCTTCAAGGATCAGGAGTTAACCAAGATGCACTGGATTCACAAATTGAAGAACCACGACAAGATATTATGATACAAGGAAAGGTTGCCACGGTGGAAAATACCCCATTCTGTCGTGAAAAGCTTAACAAGAAATCAAAGGATTGGAAAAGAACAAGCCAGTTATCATCAGTGGGAAATAGCAATGATTCCCCTCCTCACAAGCAACATAAGATTTCAAATATACAGGGATTTGAGAAATAAACACCGCATAACCGTCCTAGAAATAAGAATCAATCAGGTATGAATTACTCGCACTTTTTACAAAACTTTTTGGAGCACCTTTCTAAGATGCTCACAAGTTCAGACTCCTCTTAGATAAAATGCAAATATATAAATTATTTAGGTCTCTTAGGATGACCCTTGATACTATTGTAAGGTCAAGGATACTGGGAGACCACCTCTGTTGTGACCATTCTTCTATTTGTATCATCATTCTTCTATTGTTCTTCTCCTCTATTTTATTGTTGTCTGCCATGCCTTAGGGGCATAGCATTGTGGTTGATGACCTGGGGGAATCCTCCTACGTGGTGTTCGTAAGGCACTTGTTCTCCTAGTCGACGGATGACGAAAATAAATAAATACTGATATGAACCATGTGTCCTTTTAGCGAGGAAGCAAAAATGGACCTAGTCCATATATGAAGATGGGGTTGATATATATATATCTAATGCTTGACTAGTAGAATCACTCCATGTGATGTATCATCTTGTGGCATTTCTTGTGACTAACATTTTACAATCCACTCAATCTTCTCTTATACACTTTGATTGGTATCACACCTTGTTGCTACACTCAGTTCTGAGGTATCTGTAGTATAGCCCAACGGTTATACTCGGTTCCAAACCCATAGTATAGCCTTGGTCCTTGATGTGATTATTTTCATGCATAGCTTTTATAATGTGATATGGTTGTTATCTTAGAGTAAGATTTTCTAACCATCTTGTTATCTTATCTTATCATATCTTATCAATGTGTTTGTGGGAACATTCAGCGATCGAGAGCACATGTCACCTTGGGGGCATGGGTTTTGTGAAATCTCTTGTTCCCTTACGTATCTTCTCTCTACCTTAATGTGCTTGATAATGGTACATGACATCAACCACCTTAAGGTGGGGGAATATATAAGGTTATCTGTCTGATGATTTTGGTACTAACGAAGTGTGTATGTAAGCCCTCTCCACGAGGTGGGATGTTGTATCTCCGACGCGAGTACACATCTTTATTTATATTGCAAGAAAAAAGCCCTCTTCATGAGGCAGGATAGCATATCCTTTATCAAATAATCCCTCTGCATGAGGTGGGATAATGTATCTCTTGAGCTAGTGTGTGTCCTTTTATTCAAAAGCCCTTCTACGAAAGGTGGGATGGTGTATCTCTTGAGCTAGTGCACATCCTTTTATTTTAAAAGTCCTCCACGGAGGCAGGGTTGGATCTTGAGACTATCCTCCCTAAAACATGTCTTTGGCAGTTGTTGTGGCATAAGCCCAACCATCAAGTGTGTCTGCAACATGTTTGAGATGGTGGGACTTAGCAATAAACTCCTTCCATCACCCATGTTTGTTGTGTTTAAGATGTATAGTATGTCTACGGCATGCTATATGGCGCTCATGTTTTCCGTGTAACTTCTTCCATGTGTCTTCCTCTGTGTGTAGTGTAAACGGTGTGGCGATGAGTCCACCTACACTTAGGTTTTGTATGGCATGTTTTCCCCATATGTAGAGTAAATGGTGTGGCGATGAGTCCCCCTACACTTGGGTTTTCTATGGCATGTTTTTCCCCTAGTGTAGTGTAAAGGGTGTGGTGATGAGTCCCCCCTACGCTTGGGTTTTGTATGGTGTGTTTTCCCCCCTAGTGTAGTGTAAAGGGTGTGGTGATGAGGCCCCCCTACATTTTGGGGTTTGTGTGTTACAATTTTATTTCCATGCATATATATATATATGAAAATGAAAATGTTATACCAGTGTATTCATCATATTTTGCGTGACTCTCTCATGTCTTCATCATGTTTTATGTGTCTTCAATATTGTCTTCTCCGTGTCTTGTGTGCTTCCTACTATCTTCATTGTGTTTTGTGTGTCTGCGATGTGTCTTCTAGTGCTTACCTGAGATTAGGAGCTAGAAATAGTCCTCCAATTTTTGTGTATGCCTTAGCTTCAAGTGTCTGATGTGTTTGATGGGTTTTTTTTATCGTACTTTAATGCATGTATGGGTCATAAGATCATACATACATTAAAGTGGGGGCTAAATATTATGTCATAAAATGTCCCCTAGGACTTTACCTCCTAAGTTTAGCTCCCGAGTCCTTTAGAATTAACCATGCATGTTAAAAATGAATCCCGGAGCAAAATCCCTTGAAACCCATGACAAATGGGACTTAGGGGACACTTTTGAGATTAATACAGCCCTAAAATAGGTGCCTGGACAATGGTTCCCACGTCCTCATCCTGCCCTATTTTATCGGGGCCCAAATTGTAAATGTCTATAAAGTGACCATTACAGGTTTCCCTTTGTCGGCCTATTCAATTTGAATTACGAATTTTTAGTAGGAATGCATATATAAGCATGTTTAGGACTTCATTTTACACCTAGATAGATAATGCAAACTTGTGATCTTGTGCTAAGGATATTCAAGGCTTTCATTGTGTTCTAGAGTAGTATTGTGTTATGTTTGTACTTGTTTGTTGTAGATTTGTCTTCATCAATCTATCTCCTCATGGTGTGAAAGATCTTCATCTCCCTGTGAGTGCTTCACCTCCAAGGTGACATCTATTTTGTGTTTCAATTAATTTATCATATCATTTGCTTTTGTCTCTGTCCTACAAGGAGACACACTCTATCTAACAATGGCATTGGAAGGCTTGAATGTAATTCTGGGGCTTGACCAGGGCAAGCTCCTAAACACCACAACCCCCAACCCCTCTCTTGTGATTGCAGGTTAGAAGTGTCGGATCTTACGGAGAGGAGTTGCAGGAGGTCAGAGCAGAGCAAGACAATTCTAGATCTAAAGAAAACAATAGAAAATATCCCTAATTGGACAAGGGCACCCGCTCTTTTGTCCCTCAATTTAGCACTATCAGGAATCTCTGAAGTGGTTGCAGTCTGAAGCATATTTTGTCCCGAAGCCCTTAGAAAAAGCACTACACTGGACAAGGGCGCCAGCTCTTTTGTCTCCGAAGTTTCTGCCTTCCAAAATCCAAAATATGGTATGTCTCTAATCTACATTTAGTGTCTTCCTGTGTGAGTATTTTTTGGGTTTCATCTGTTTGTTTATGATTTTGCATAATTAGGATTTTAGGCTTAATCAGACTAAGGTTTAAAAAATTAATCAACAAATTCCAAATTTTCTTATCATTCCAATTGACACCAAACCTGTAGCTGAGTACTCTTGCAAAATTTGTGATTCAACTCCATTTAATATCCTTGTATGTATATAGTGAAAGGAGGATCTAATTAAAGTATCAACCTCATTCAACATCCCTCTTTTTCTACATAACAGCAAGAACATGTTTCCCCATAAGAAACCCAACAAGGTCTTCAAAATCCTATACCAAGTTAGCTTTCTTGTCCTAGTACCATTTCATTGTTTAAGGGTGGACCAGTTGTTTGTAAAGCCAGTTAGTTTGATGGGCAAGAGAAGGAATTGTTTTAGGCAATTCAAGAACATGTTATCTATGAACCTCCATACACTGTAAAAGATGAAAAATTACACTTTTTACAAGGAGATAAGTATGATAATGAAGTTCAAACTCATGAGGAAGGAAAAGAAGTTTATTCTTTTTATCCAATATTTCATGAAAATGTAGAGGATGTTGATTAATGTTCAATATTGAGTCCTTTAGAGTTTGACTCATTTGATTTCTTTTCTCATGCTTTTAATGAGATGCATGAAAACAAGATTTAAAGGTTGCATGGTAAGAGTCTACAACTACAAAGGTAGCTTGTACAAAATATATTAGAGGCATAATCAAATGAAAACAATGAGTTGACATTCTTATTTGATCAGCTACCTAGCTTTGTTAACAAAGAAGAGGATGAGTATGATCAACTAGAACAGTAGAGTATAGGGAAAGTGGATGGTGATGAGAAGGAAAAGTTGGTGTACTTGTTTGACCAGCTACCTTGTTTTGTTGAAAAGGATGAAGAGAGCAATCCAATGCTCACATCAGCAAAAGGATATTGTTTATCTTGAGAAGTTTTTGGTCCATGAAAACAATAATTAGAATGAAACTTTGATTCATGTAGAGGAACACAAAATCAATCCTATTTTAGAGGTTGGAGAGATTAATGTGCATGAAATTGCCTATCAAGTTGAACAAGACATCAAATTAGAACCTATGCTTCAAGATGATGATATTAATACTTCATCAAATCTTCAGGAGATCTGTCATAAAGCCAAAGTGAGTCCTTTGATGAACAAGAGTAAACAAGATTTTGAAGATCTCTTTTAGGATGAGTTGGAAGACTTTCGTTCAAGCTTGGATACCAAATCAGCATATACATAAGAAGAGATTCATGATAAACATGAATAAAAGGTTGATGGGACTTTGTCTTCAAAGGAGGTAATCATGTTTTCAAAGTATTCCAATTAGCGGGATGATAGAACAACAGAGCATAAACATCAAACTAGCATTGATTATTTGAACATTGGCTTGCCAAGAGGTTGCCCTATCCAACATCTATCCCATAAGAAGTCACCATATGCTATACTTTATCTAGGGCACCAAATTGAGCATCAAGGAGGACAAGATCAGCTTGTTTATCCAGTTCTAGATAGTTGTATTTCTAGTCAACTTCAGTGGGTAAGTGGATTTGTTCTCATCCTTGGAGAAGTGTTTCAGCAGTTTGTTGAATACCCATTCTTTCTCCATCTCTTTTTAGCTGGTCACAAGCATGGAAAACATTCCAAGTTGATCAGGAAGGGAATCTATTTTAGAGAACTAGTTAATGCCTTTGTTTGGATAGCATGTTTCATTTTGTTTAGTTTAGGTTAGTATAGGTTATGTAGGTGTTTTTGTTTCCTCCAAGTGTAGATGCACAAGTAGTAGTTGTCTTTTAGGTAGTTTTTAATGCTTATCTTTTGTTTTTTTAGTTGTTCTACAGGTACTAGCAATTGTGTCTTAGGTATGATAACAAGTTATTTCAGATCCCTAAGACTCTTTTTCCCAATGGATTTCATAAGGCTACAGGTTTTCTGAGTTTTAGTAGGCAAAACTCCCATAGGAGTCAACAAAAATGTTACCAAATTATGCATCCTTGGCCCAAATAGGTAACCCAAGTCTATAGAAGATCTTGGAAGGGTTTCAATATGTCAAACATTATTTAATGAATTTCTTTGGTTGTGTTGAGTTTAAAAGTTGTTTTGAATGGCTTTTTTTTCCAAGAGGCATGTTATATATGCAAATTGTAAGGTCAAAATTCAAAAAGCATGTTTCCATGTCCAAAGATAGCTTAACTTTGTCAAAACATGTGTGCATGCATGGAGGGAGGATTATTTTGAACAAAAACCATGTTTTAGTTTGTCTTCCTATGGTTTGAGGGTGAGTTAAGTCATTTGGTTGGTCAGGTAGGGTTAGGTTTGTAGTGTTGAGGAATCCATTGCTGCTGCGTCTTGTTATATATGCAAACCTAACCCTACCTGACCAACCAGATGACTTAACTCACCCTCAAAACATAGGAAGACAAACTAAAACATGGTTTTGGTTCAAAATAATCCTCCCTCCATGCATGCACACATGTTTTGACAAAGTTAAGCTATCTTTGGACATGGAAACATGCTTTTTGACTTTTGACCTTACAATTTGCATATATAACATGCCTCTTGGAAAAAAACAAGCCTTTCAAAACAAATTTTAAACTCAACACAACCAAAGAAATTCATTAAATAATGTTTGACATATTGAAACCCTTCCAAGGTCTTCTATAGACTTGGGTTACTTATTTGGGCCAAGGATGCATAATTTGGTAACATTTTTGTTGCTTCTATGGGAGTTTTGCCTGCTAAAACTCAAAAAACTAGTAGCCTTATGAAATCCATTGGGAAAAAGAGTCTTGGGGACCTGAAATAACTTGTTATCAGACCTAAGACACAATTGCTAGTACCTATAGAACAACTAAAAAAATAAAAGATAAGCATTAAAAACTACCTAAAAGACAACTACTACTTGTGCATCTGCACTTGGAGGAAACAGAAACACCTACATAACCTATACTAACCTAAACTAAACAAATGAAACATGCTATCTAAACAAAGGAATTAACTAGTTCTCTGAAATAGATTCCCTTCCTGATCAACTTGGAATGTTTTCCATGCTTGTGACCAGCTAAAAAGAGATGGAGAAAGAATGGGTATTCAACAAACTGCTGAAACACTTCTCCAAGGATGAGAACAAATCCACTTACCCACTCAAGTTGACTAGAAATACAACTATCTAGAAGTGGATAAACAAGTTGATCTTGTCCTCCTTGATGCTCAATTTGGTACCCTAGATAAAGTATAGCATATGGTGACTTCTTATGGGATAGATGTTGGATAGGGCAACCTCTTGACAAGCCAATGTTCAAACAATCAATGTTAGTTTGATGTTTATGTTATGTTGTTCTATCATCCTGCTGATTGGAATACTTTGAAAACATGATTACCTCCTTTGAAGACAAAGTCACATCAACGGCAAACTAGACGCAGCAGCAATGGATTCCTCAGAGACAATGAATTGGACCCCTCCAACCTTCACCATGCTCCTCCTGTCCCACGATTCAGCAAATTGGGTCAAAATATTTTCATCATAGTCATTCAAGGATTCCATGAAAGCCATAATTCCCCCCTCATACACAATGCTCCACACTTGCAAGTCCTCCTTGAATTCATTCCAGTTCATAGGCTCCATCCTTACTTTATCCCCCCCCATAATCCTAAACCTCTAGGGCACAAAGTTAGAAACCCAGAAGCACACAAAAACAAATCCCTCACTATAAAAGTTGTTGCAAAGAGTAGGGAGAGAATGCAAGAAAACTCTAGAACTGTATAATAAAAGCAACTTAAGTTTCTTTATCATCCTTTTCATGCCCCTCTAGAATCTCAAGGCGTTCGGCTCATAAATGTCGTCAAGCCCCAACTCATGCGAGCCTCTCAAATCCATCCCATTAAGTAGAGGTTGACAAGACCTTTTGTAAAAATCTTTCTGCCAAACATGATTTGAACTAATTATCTCAAGGTGTACAAAATACTCAGTACGCCACATCATCTCAAGGTAGTGAGTAGGATTCCTTCTGTTGTCCTCAATGTCACGTCCTCCCATTATGTCAGAAAGGCACGCCAAAATACACCTCCAAACACTTATATTCATCGTTTCAACTATCATGCAGGGTTGAGGGCCTCCTTTTAAATGCAATTATTGATTGTCCTAGGCAGATTATCCAACTTCCTCCAACATCTTAAGGGATGAATATCAATCCCCAAATTTGCCATAAAATCCACAGTTTTGTTTCCCTCCCTATAGGTATGTTTCAAAACTTTTCCCTCAAACCTTAGGAGAAGACCCTTTATATCTTTGTTGACATCCTCTATCTGCCAACTGACATTTCCATTCCCTTTAACAGCTTCTATAACAACCGTGGAATTGCCTTCCACGATTATGTTTTTAATGCCTATAGACAGGGCAATTTCAAGACCCCATAGGAGGGCCATGGCTTCAGCAGTGTTATTGGTGTTTTTCCCAATGCTACTAGTAAAAGAAGCAATTAGAGAACCATTATCAGACCTTATCACTCCACCACCACTAGCTAACCCTGGGTTTCCTTTGGCAGCCCCATCAAAGTTTAGTTTTGACCAACCACATGGGGGAGGGATCCAGTTAGTATTGGCTCTGGCCTTTTTCTTCCTATCATCCACTTTGCAAGTACTTATAGGAAAAGTCCATTGTTCAATTATGTTGGTTTCTTTAGCATTTGGAGGATTTTCAGCAGCTTTTATGGAGTTGTTACTGATGTTGTCTTGCAGCAGTCTGATAGCAGAACCAAAGACATCTTTGGGATTCCTATTTTTTTCCTGAAGAGTCTATTGTTTCTTTCCTTCTAAAGGCACCAAGACAGAATAGGGGGGTTTGGGCCCATATTTCACAGCAGACCAGATTTGAAAAGGGGGGATCCAGACCCTAATGAGATCCTCCAAGTTTCCATTCTTGCACCAAGGAATATCTAGGATATTCATGGCCATACTCCAAACTTCCAAGGTGAAATCACAATGTAATAGAATATGAGAGATAGACTCTCCTTCTTTCATACACAGCACACATCTATTCTTTAATACACATCACACATCTATTCAGAATTTGGAAGCCCCTTATATGGAGATTATCAATAGTAATAATTTTGTTTTGAACAGCCACCCACCAAAAGTGGTTAATTTTTGGCACCAAGCTATGGTTCCAGATGCTCTTCCATAATTCATCACCTTCATGGGGGAGGGATAGATTATAGGCAGCTTTAACAGTAAACCTCCCAGACTTTTCCTTCGTCCAAACCAATCTATCTTTCCACGGGAAGAGAGGGATTCTACCTCCTTTTAGGATCAGTTGTATCTCTTCAGCAGCTCTAGTCAGCTTTGTATGTCCTTGACAGCACTCTAACAACCAGGCCCACTCACCACAGCCAAGGAGGAAGTAATCCTTCACCCAGTCTCTGAAGTAACTAATAGCAAGTTTCATCAAATCCTCAGTGTTTTGACACTTTCTTAGGGGTCCTCCATTGATCCAGTTGTCTTCCCAAAATCTTATTGATTCTTCATCCCCTAATTTCTATTTGTTGCCTTTCATAAGAATATTTCTACATTTCATGATATTGTTCCAGATTACCGAGCCCCTAGGAAAGTCAGGAGAGAGTAAAATGTCTTCCAGGGTTGAGTTCCCCATATACTTGGCTTTCATAATGTTGCCCCAATCTTTGCCCCCAACAATGAGGTTCTAGCCAATTTTGGTTATGAGTGCTTTATTGAGAAAGTTTAATTTTCTTAGGCCTAAGCCCCCCTACAATTTAGGTTTACAAACTTTATCCTAGGCAACAAGAGCCAACCTCTTTTTGTCTTCCATTCCTATCCAAAGAAAGGTTCTTTGTATCTTCTCAAGTCTCTTAGTTAGGTACTTAGGCATTTTGAACAAGGATAGAAAATACACAGGAATTCCTTGGAGAGAAGCTTTGAGGAGTTGAAACTTACCAGCTTGACTTAGGATTTTTCCTTTCCATCCTACAAGTTTCCTTTGCATCCTTTCCATTAAGGAATTACAGTACTCTGGGGTGGCATCCTTGACTAAGAATGGCAATCCAAGATAAATCCCAGGGAAAGAACCCACAGCACATCCAAGAATGCCCATAATTTTTTGCTGCAAATCCATCAGGGTGTTGAAAAAGTAGACATGACTCTTATCAAAGTTTATACATTGGCCTGCTGAGGTTGCATACTCCTATAGCACTTTTTTCCATTTACGAGCCTCCATAACTGAAGCAGCTCCAAACAGGATGGTATCATCCACAAATTGTTGAATGACAGTAGGCTCAGCTATTGAAGCAAGTTTAACCCCTTTGATGACTTTGGAGTTAAGCAAGAAATGAAGCCCCTTCTCAAGGATTCAACCAAGAGAATGAAGAGGTATGGGGAGAGGGGATCCCCTTGTCTTAGACCTCTACCAACATTAAAGAAACACCTCGAGATGCCATTGACCAAAATAGAGAATCAAACAGAGGTAACACAGATCATGACAAGTTGTAGAAATTTACCTTGGAATCCCATCTTCATTAGGATAGTAAAAAGGAACTTCCAATTAACTCTGTCATATGCTTTTGAAATGTCAAGTTTGAAAGTCATGCCCAGGCTTCTGCTTTTTTCCATGGAGTGAATTATTTCAATGGTAGTAATTGCCGCATTCGTTATCTGTCTACCTGGGACAAATACTTTTTGACAGCTGTTGATCCAAAATTCTGGTTTTGAGACTCCAATCTTTGTTGATGTTTTCTTCCCATGTAGAGACACATTCTAGAGGATGTATATGTCAGACCTATAGTTTGCAAAGATAGTGATATGGTTTGTAATAAAGGTCTAAAACATCAAGGAAGCATAAAAAAAGACAATGGTTTCACTTTTAAAAGTGATGATCTTCTTTTCATGGTTGTATATTTTGTTTGACAGTATCATATTCCTGTTAATCAGTCTTGAACTAATGTCAAGAGTATGTATTGTCATGCAGAGAATACAATGATAGAACAATGAAATATCTAATTCTTGTGGTCTTGCAAGGTTTTCAAACTCACAAATGGAGTGCACCAAGGGTCTAAGGGGTATGTGACAAAGATTTTGTGAACTTGGGATGTTTGAGGTACTCTCCTAAAAGACACAAGCACACAGAGCCTGTCATGAAGGAAGCAGAGTAAGTACATTGATGACAATGGAGCAAAATATAGTATATAGAGATTGATGATTAAAGTGTCAAAAATGGTTTGAGACAGCAAAATACAAAAATCATCTTGGCATCATGATGGAGATATGTAGAGATAACATTACAAACTATGAAGAGGACTGAACTAAACAAGAACCTGTGAACAATGACAAGACATTGTCAAGCATAAGAACAATATGGAAGCATTGAAACATTGTCAAGACTTTGAAAAGATGAAGTTGTCTCAGAAGAAAGGCCATGTGACCACCATCATCACCAAGGAAGCAGGGTATTCTCATATAGCCTAGATTTTAGTTTTTCTAGAATACACAGTGTGTATTCCAACCTGTTGGAAAACACATTGTTTACTTTTTTCTTGTTGGAAAACACATTGTTTACTTTTTTCTTGTTGGAAAACACATTGTTTACTTTTTTCTTGTTGGAAAACACATTGTGTTTTAGATTCATTAAGATTGGTAAGGGAAATTTCACCGTCTTATCACTCTTAGAGCATTTTCATCAGCTTTGAATCCATGAGAGTACTATGGAGACTTGTACAATCACCTATAGGATTAGAAAATGCAAAGAAACAAGTTGAAAGTATGATGAAAAGTTGACTTTGAATGACACCAAAGAGTACTAGAAGGACTAAGTCTTCTTCCAACACCTTCTAGGAGACCCAATCTCCTTAAGACTTCTAGGAGTACATGTCCTATGAATCTGCAGGTGGAATTGAGGAGATTGAAGGCAGTTTTAACACTTTCCAAGCATCTAGGAAGGAGGACTTCCAAACACTTTGCAAGATTCTAGGAGCATGAAGAGGAGCATGCAAAGTGGATAATGGTTGAAGAAGTCATAATACAGCTAGAAGACCCTTCCTCAATGCCTACCAAGAGTTTTTCAAAGATCCAAACCAAAGAAGGACTCTCCTAGGCACCAAAGGAGGTTTGACCCAACACAAAATGCATTTACTTTTCATAGATGAGGTCCTAGATTCTCTCCCATGTTGGGATTGAGAAGTGGATGCCTAGGGTAGGAAATGGTCAATTCTTTCTAGTTTTACTAAGTATTGTAACTCAATTTTAGGAGAGTTCTAATTTCTGAAGTAGCAGCTCTGATTTTTTGAGGAAAAATGTATTGGAAGGACCCTGTATTAGTTGTAAGAGTACCTTTGTATCAATAAAAGTTTTATTTTTTCCTTCATCTTATCTTTTGTCTTGTATACTACTTAATGGACTTGGATTGATTTAGTGAAAGATTGTTTTTCCTTGTAATTTCAACTTCATTTTTTACCTTTACAAGAGCTTATAAGTGTTGTGCAAACACTAATTAGCTGATTGAGATCACTTGTATATAAGAAAACTGATTTAGGAATTCATTCAACAACATTTGATGCTTTGCCTTCTTTCATACTGTCAATCTTTCTGAATATTGTGAGATTTTGAGTTGTTGATCTTCACTTGTGGATATTTTCTTCCCTGGTATTGTTGTTTAACCATTTTCACTCCATTTTAGAGGCTGTATGATGTGTAGTTTTCCTACCTCCATGCAAAATACTAATGTAAATGTTAAGAAAGTTGTAGATTAGGTGAAAGTTGTGTGATTCCTCATTATGAGGCAGGAGCATCTGGTTTCACTGGCAATCCTATGTCCCCAAAAATATGTTATATTTCCTAAGTTATTTTTGGCTTTGATTCCTTGAAATTTTTTGCTTTTTGTGTTTCAGGAGCATTTTTAGTCAATTTCAAGACATCATCCAATAGAAGGCCCAACTGGGTATCCCAGTTTCATTTTGGTCGAAATTGGACAAAGTTTGTCTAAGTTATAGCCAGTCAGAAAAATCATGAGTTCACGAACTCATAAGTTCATCGACGACTCAATTTGCTGATAGGTAACTTCACCAATAGGATTTATATCAAGTTCACTTTTCAAATATAAAAGCTTCACAGTTGTTTCTCAGCGTTGAAGAAAAGTATTATTGGCAAAGTTTTGTGTTTTAGAACTTTATCGGTTAAGATATGAGTTTTTAAACTCACAAATTTGTCGATGCTTTATTCCCCCAACAAGCTTTGCTAAGATGGGACCAAATTGCCTTGGTTAGTGAAGATATAAAATTGCCAATAGAAGATAAGTCAATGATTCGCGGGTTCTACAAAAGGTCGATAAGTCGATAAGGGATTAAGCAAGGCGTTCAAGTTTTCCAAAAGTTGTCAATGATGTCTGGAAGTCAACGGTTGACAAAATTCAAAGTTTGAAAAGCTAAGCTTTGCCGATAGCAGTGGATCGCTTAGTCGGCCAACTTGTATACTTTTAAATTGGTTCAGGAATTCTAATATTGAAAGGAAGCTAGGTGTGCGGAAATCGCTTCCTACACTAATCTAAAGAGGAGAGAAGAGTGCAAATTCAATTTTATCTTTACAGTTACATAATGTTAACAACAACAATGGAGATATTGTAGCAATACACATACACACAGAAATGAGATAGAAGAGAGAGACACAAGATATACGTGGGGAAAACCCTTATCAGGTGAAAAACCCCACTCCAAAACTTGTACAATGTATTATCAAAACTGAAATGGTTTGCAATACACTTGCAATGTAAGTTCTTAGGAGTCTTTGACACTCATATCTGGAGACAAACCAATAGCATAACAGTACCTGTCAATCACATAATACATCTCCTCCTCAAAGCACCTGTTTATATAACAAATACAAGGTAAAAATGGCTCCAAATTGAGATGGTCGTCCAACATGGCCTCATGGCCCAAAACCCATGCCTATGGACACTTGTCCAACACTATAGAATGTTCCTAACACTTGTCAAGTCACCCCATCCCAAGGAGGTTGTCTATTTCTAAAATGGGCTATGACAAATATTCTTACGACTCTTACAACCGTCATAGAATCTGTCATAACTGTCATAACTTACATTTGTACGAGAATCTGTCATACACAGGCTATAAATAGCATATTCTCTTACAACATGTCATAGTCTACCTTGGGGTGCCCAAAGATGCCTTTTTCAAAGATGCTTTTTGACACATGTCTTCACCTATCATAAAATATCTTATTTCTGACTCTTACATGTCATAACTTTGTCATAGGAATTTGTCATGACCGTTTCGGTCAATATTCCCTTACACAACATCCAAGATGCTAACACATGGAAAAATATTCCTACCACTAAGTGGGATGCCTATCTCCTCATGTGAGGACAAAATTACATGTGGCCATATGCCATGTAGGATGACACATCACGTGCCAACTCCCACAATATGACAACATAGGATTTGCATCCAATTAATACAATAGGAAATAAATGTAAAAATACAAGGAATTACCAAGGTTGAGACACCTTAATTCCCAAAATTCTCCTACTTGTCAAACACCTTGTAAGAGCCAATAGAATTAATAGGATTTAGCTGCTATAGGCCAAAAGGCCCATAAACTCCAAACATCATCTGAACTTCTCTATGCCCATTGGCTTTGTTAATGCATCTGCAACATTCTTCAAAGCATCTACCTTCTCCAAATTTACCTTCCCATCCTCTACCATGTCTCATACAAAGTGAAACTGTACATCAATATGCTTTGTTCTGGCATGGAAAGTTGGATTCTTCGCAAGGCAAATCGCACTTTAACTATCACAACAAATAGTAATTTGTCTTGCATCAACACCAATATCTAAACACAATCTCTTAAGCCAAATGGCTTCCTTGCAAGCATGAGTTGCTGCCATGTACTCAGCTTTTGTCATGGACAAAGAAACCACACGTTGTCGCTTACTCATCCAACTAAAAGGAACCACCAAACATAGTGAACACATAGGCACTGGTGGATCTCCTGCTGTCAATGTCACCTGCCCAATTAGAATCCACAAATCCATGAATACAAACTGAATGTAGAGGTCTTGTAGCATTGCCATGATAGAAAATGGAATACTCAAAAGTACCCCTCAAATATCTGAACACTCGCTTAACTGTATCGCAATGTACCTGTCCAGGATTAGCCATAAATTAACTAAGGACTCCCACTGCTTGGCAATGTCTGGTCTTGTGCAGACCATAGCATACATCAAACTGCCACCAACACTAGCATAAGGTACTCTGCTCATGTCCTCCACCTCACTAGGAGATTTTGGACAATCATCAACAGACAACTTTGTCCCCACTGAAATAGGAACACACAATGGTCTACAATCTGCCATGCTAAACCTATCCAACACGATCTTCACATACTCTAGATTAGCCAAAGTTTTCTATTAGCTCTGTCTCTTTTGATTTCCATTCCCAGAATGTACCTAGCTGCCCCAAGATTTTTCATCTCAAACTGTACTGACAACTGAGACTTCAAATCAAAAATCATATTCTTACCATTCCCAATCAACAGCATATCAACATACAATGCAATAATGAGAATGCGATCATTGTCAAATTTGTAATACACACAATGATTTGATTTTAATCTCAGATATCCAATCGACAACACAAAGGCATCAAACTTCAAGTACCACATCCTTGGAGACTGCTTCAAACCATACAAAGACTTCTTTAACTTGCAAACCAAATTTTCTTTACCTTTCTCTATGTAATGCTTTGGTTGTGACATGTAAATCTCTTCCTCAAAATCACCATGAAGGAAAGTTGTCTTCACATCCATCTATTCTACCTCTAAGTCATAAGCAGCTGTAAGAGATAACAGAAATCGAATGGATGTCATCTTTGCAACGGGAGAGAAAATTTCACCATAACCAATTCCCTCCACTTGTGAATACCCCTTCGCAACTAATCTAGCCTTGTACTTTTCAACACTACCATCTACACCGTATTTCTTCTTGAACACCCATTTGCAGCCAACGGGTTTCCATCCATTAGGCAAAGGCACCAAGTCCCATGTTTTATTCTTCTCCAAAGAAGCCATCTCATCCTCCATGGCCTCCTTCTAGGAACCTGCATCTTTCATGCCCATAGCCTCTTTCATAGTTCTAGGGTCATCAGTGTTAGTAAGTAAAGCAAAAGCACAACTAGAATCAAGTAATTAATAACCAAACCTATCAGGTTGCTTTCTTGTTCATGTAGACCTCCTCAATGGCTGAGGTTGAGGTTCTACTTCTTCTTCTGAGCTTTTAGAGCTGCTAGAGCTCTCCTCATCATCAGGTCTCACAGGGTTTGTTGGTTCAGTCTTCTCAGGGGTAGAAGGAAGTTGAATCACATCCTCTTTCTTTTTTGTCTGTTCTAGTTGTAAAACAATGGAAGAAGGTGTTAGCTCTCTGAAGATAACACCTTTTCATCCATAGGATCCCAAAGCTTGTATCCTTTCACACTGACACCATAGCTAATGAAGATACACTTAACAGCCTTGTTTTCCAATTTAGATCGTTTCTCCCTAGGCACATATGCATATGCCTCACAACCAAAAACATGAAGATGTCTAACTGAAGGCTTCTTACCAAACCACACCTCCATAGGTGTCTTACCAACAAGAGCTGATGTAGGAGATCTGTTTACCAGATAGCAAGTAGTAGCTACAGCTTCAGCCCAAAACTTTTGTTTAAGGCTTGCTCCACTAAGCATACTCCTAGCCTTCTCCATCAGTGTCATGTTCATCCTCTCTACAACTCCATTTTGCTGTGGGGTGTATGGAGTTGTCTTATGTCTTTCAATCCCTTTCTCCTTACAGAACTTATCGAACTCTACCGAACAAAACTCACCACCATTATTAGTTCTCAAACACTTAATCTTTTTACTAGTCTAATTTTTAGCAAAGGCTTTAAACTCTTTAAACCGACTAAAGACTTTAGTCTTGCTTCTGATAAAATAAACCCATGTCCTTCTACTGTAATCATCTATGAAAGATACAAAATATACAGATTTGGAAATTGAAGGAACATTAACAGGACCAAACACATCAGAATGAATAAGATCCAATACACCAGAAGACTTGTGAGAACTAGAGTAAAACTAAACATGGTTTTACTTTCCATAAATGCAATGTTCACAACAGTCAAACTCGAGATTTCAAACCCGAGATTACAATCATTTAACCCCTCAATGAGGTTTTTATTTTTTAGGGTACGCAGACCCTTCTCACCAATGTGGCCATATCTCAAATGTCATAACATAGTCTTTTCAGAAAAAAGTTTAACTTCTAAAGCATGTGCACTACCATCAGAAAGTGTTACAACAGATTTCCTCACTGCTCGTTCAAATGGTGGGGATGAAGTGACTGCAGCTCTTTTCTTCAAGTCAGAAGAACTATTACACTATGAAGTGCATGCCTCCAGCTGAAACAGAGTACCTCTCTAAGTACCCTTCACAAGCACCATAGATCCTCTAATCATCTTGCATCCATCCTTCGAAAAGACAACCTGCACACCTGCATCCTTCAACATACTTACAGAAAGAAGGTTCCGTACTAGGCCTGGGATGTGCATAACCCCAGTGATCCCCTTCACTCATCCATTAGGGAATCAGATTGAGACTCTTCCATGACCAACAATCTTCAGATGAAAATCATCACCCAGGTACACTCTTCCACCATCCAACTCTTCATAATTCATGAACCAGTCTCGATGCGAGGTCGTGTAGAATGATGCACCAGAATCAATCAACCACACATCATCAAATGCATGGGTGGACAGGACTACGATGAAGGGATCACCATCATCTTGTGACTTGTCAGAATTTGAATCAAGAGCATTCTTCTTCTTCTTTTTCTTCTCCACTTTGCATTCTTTTCAGAAATGCCCAATTTTCCCATAGTTCCAACAAAGAGCCTTGGACTTTCTAGGAGATTTGGATCTGCGATTTTCACCTTTCTTGTCCTTCTTCTTCCCTTTCTCTTTGGGTCTTCCACGAACCGCAAGAGCTTCTTTGGCTAACTTGGATGTCTTTCTCCACATTTCTTTAGATAACAACAAAGATACTACTTCATCCATCATGAAGGTAGTTGTAGTGCTTTCGATAGCCATGAGAAGATGATCCCACGAATCTGGCAAAGAACAAAGCAGGGTCATACATCAATCCTCCTCCTCCATTTTCACACCCACAGATGTCAACTATGCAACAATCATGTTAAAAACATTCAAATGGTCTGCAACAGATCCTTCATCTTCCATCTTTAGAGCAAATAACTTCTTTTTCAGAAAGATCTTGTTCACCAGGGACTTGGCCTAATAAACAGATCCTGGCTTCTTCCAAAGTTCTTTAGCAGTCTTCTCCTCATGGACATTCAACAGGATAGAGTCAGCTAGACAGAGTCTTATGAGACCCTTATCCTTCTGATCTTTGAGGTCCCAATCAGCTTGTGACATTGTCGTAGGTTTTGTTCCATCAACAGTTTCCCATAGGTCACGATCAACAAGTAGGTCTTCCATCTTGAGTTTCCACAACTCAAAATTTGTGCCATTGAACTTCTCCACCTCTACTCTTCCGGATGTGGTTGCCATCCCTTCCTGCAACAACATACAGAATACTCTGCACAACACTCTCGCTCAACCTAAGATTAGCTCAAAAAACCCCTACCCAGCAGCTAGAACCAAAACTGGCCAGGATCTGATACCAACTGAAAGGAAGCTAGGTGTGTAGAAATTGCTTCCTACACTAATCTAAATAGGAGAGAAGAGTACAAATTCAATTTTATCTTTACAGTTATAGAATGTTAATAACAACAATGGAGATATTGCAGCAATACACATACACACAGAAATGAGATAGAAGAGAGAGACACAAGATATACGTGGGAAAAACCCTTATTAGGTGAAAAGCCCCACACTCCAAAACCTGCACAATGTATTATCAAAACTGAAATAGTTTACAATACACTTGCAATACAATTTCTCAGGAGTTTTCGACACTCTTATCTGGAGACAAACTGACAGCAGAACAGTACCTGTCAATCACATAATACATCTCCTCCTCAAAGCATCTATTTATATAACAAATACAAGGTAAGAAATGGCTCCACACTGAGATGGACGTCCAACATGGCCTCATGGCCCAAAACCCATGCCTATGGACACTTGTCCAACACTTTAGGATGTTCCTGACACTTGTCAAGTCACCCCATCCCAAGGAGGTCTCCTATTTCCAAAATGGGCTATGACAGATGCTCTTACGACTCTTACAATCGTCATAGAATCTATCATAGTTGTCATAACTCACAGTTCTAAGAGAATCTGTCATACACAGGATATAAATAGCATATTCTCTTACATGTCATAATCCACCTTGGGGTGCCCAAATATGCCTTTTTCAAAGATGCTCTTCAACACATGTCTTCACCTATCATAGAATCTCCTATTTCTGACTCTTACATGTCATAACTTTGTCATAGGAATCTGTCATGACTGTTTCTGTCAATATTCCCTTACACAACATCCAAGATGCCGACACATGGAAAAATATTCCTACCACTAAGTGGGACACCTATGTCCTCATGTGAGGACAAAATTACATGTGGTCATATGCCATGTAGGATGACACATTATCGTGCCAACTCCCACAATATGACAACATAGGATTTGCATCCAATTAATACAATAGGCAATAATTAAATAAATACAAGGAATTACCAAGGTTGAGACACCTTAATTCCCAACAAATATTTGTCAGTTTGTTGACTGGGTTTGGGAAAGTTGGCTTCTACTGACAAAGGGGCATGATGATTAAAGTGGCTACTTTGCTAAGTTTTAGTTTGTGGAAACATATTTTTTGTCGACAAGGCATTCAAAGAAATGGTTCACAAATGGATAAATTTGTCGATTGAAGTGATAAGGCCGAGTTTCACTTATTAAGTTTTTGTCGACTAAATGGGATTGGTTTGGAAAACACAACACTCATTGATAGGTTCAGAAAACCTAACATTCTCCAATAGGTGTTTATAGTTGAGGTTCAGGAAACTAAACATTTGCCGATAACTTGGAAGTTTTGAAAAAGTATGTTTTCACCGATAAAGGACTCCAAGGTTCGAGGAAGTCATAGTTTGCCGATAGTTAAGGGCAAGTGCACTATTTTGTCAATAGATGTCTAGAGCCAGTATATATATAATCTGATGAAAATACGGAATGGCGACAAGGATATGCTTCTAAGGATATTTAGTGGCAGTGGTTTAGTTTTGGTAAATCTTAACCACTGGGTGGTTCATTCAGTTGTATAACAACTCGTGGCAGTTGAACTATTCTTAGTGAGTGCCATAAATACAATTGCTTGGTCGAGATTGGGGGTTCGATGGTTCAATAGTAGATTGATTCAGTTAGATTTTCTTGGTTCAATCTCTTGGAGAAAGAGACATTGAAGAAGTTCTTGTAACAAGATTAATGCACCTGATATTGTGTAATGCATTTTGTATTCATGTAATCATTATTGCTGCTAATAAATAAAATCATTTGTGGTAGCGTGGTTGTTTGTGTTTTTGTTTGTATTTTGCTGCTTAATTCGGCAGTCTGATAAGACCCTTGAGTTTAGTCCTGCACCACATTAGTTCTAAGGATTCCTTGTGTTATCCCACCAAATAGAAACACTCCAAATAATTTGGTGTATCACCATATCTGTAGGTATCAGATTTAGTTTATGTCACTTTCTACCTTTTTCCTTGTCAAAACAATAGTTCAAAGTTAGTATTTAGGTGATTAATCAAGGGAACCAACCCTCTCTGGAGGTTCATTTTAGGTATAGGTCACCCACAACCTTGAAGTGATCCCATTGTATCAACTAAGTGAAGAAGCTTGAAGACCTTCTTTAAGGGTGCAACTCATAGTGATAACAAGTAAAATCAACCTTTCCAAGGACCAAGACGATTTTAGAACTAAAAACAGACCTTTATGACTACTCCAAATACATAAAATCCACCTCAAACAGAGTAGGTCAACCAACCTCGGCTTCTTGCCCAACCCAAATAATAACAAATAGGCCATGCCTATCTATACCACAAACTATGAAAACACAACTAGAATAAACACCATCCATTGTGAAAACATCTAGCTACGTTCAGGAAGGATCCTGCAAAAACCCTCTCCTCCAACCATTGTCGAGATTATAGACGAGGAACAAACAAAAGCCTCTCGTAAACCTAAACATAAAATTTTTTCTATAAATAGATTTAATGCTTCTCTAGAGTTTCTTCATATCTCATCTAATTTTTCTCTACAGTCCTATTTTGGAGCTTCTCCAAATCCACACTCCAGAGCTTCTCTAAAGCTTGTTTTTGGAGCTTCTCTAGATTTTCTCTGAAGCTTGTTTCTAGATCTTATCTGTAGTTTGCACCATTTCTAAAGAGGTTAAAAATAACTTCATCTTTGGAACCATGTCTGAAGACTCTATCTTCTAACCAGTCCAAACTTGTGCAAGAAATTAAGAAATTGAACATTGAAATCCTTTGTTGCAGGACAAAGGAAATTTTGGAGCTAAATCATCTCATCAAACAATTGTGCATCAAAACCTTAGGAAGGAAGAAGTATCCCAACACCATTCATGTAGAGGGTCAATTGGCTAACCTTCTCTAAGGAAAACTTTTCCCACTGAAATATGGTGAACTAGGTAGTCTTATGATCATAGTCTCTATAAGTAGCACAAAAATTCCAAATATGTTGGTTGATTTATGGGCTGACATTAATGTCATGTTAGTTGATATGCTAAAGACATTATCTCTCATTGGATTGCAACCCACTTCCACCATCCTATAAATGGCTAACCAGTTAGTCACTATTCCAAAGGGTTTTATTGAAGATGTCCCTACTATAATTGAGTCATGGGAATACATGTGAATTTTAAAATACTTCAATCATGTACCCTAATAATAGTTACCCATTGATCTTGGGTAGACATTGGCTTGTAACTGCTATTGCCCTCATAAACTGTAGATCAAGAGATATGACAACCTCCAATAGAATTAATGTCAAGAAAATATCTTTGTATCCACTTGCAAAACCTTTGCTCAACCTTAATAATTGGTTATGGGTAGATGAACCAGGTGATGATGATGATACAAAAAACATTGCTTCTTTATTCATGGTCACAATAAAACATGTAGAGGAACTAGAGGATTCTTTAGACTCATGTGATGATCAGGATGATACTCAACCTCTAATCCACCAAATTCTTGTAGAGCATGTGCAAAATCACGAGTCCACCTTTCTTAGATCTTTTCATTCCCTATTAACTAATGTCATCACCACTAATGATGCATTTTATAAAGAAATCACTACCTTCCACATATTGTAGTTGAAAAATTATCCACTAAATACACTTATGAGTGAGATCAAATTGCTAGCCTTAGTCTGTCCTAGCACTCAACAAATTTTGATATAACTAGGCAAACCCTTGAACATAAATAATTGGTTGTCGACTAACCAAGAAACTGAATTGTATGAAATCTTATAGGCACACTCCAAAGCATTTTCTTGGAAGTATAAGAATATGAAATCAATCCACCTTGACATCTACACTCACCACATTTACATAGAAGATGTAAGACCTATTAGGCAACCACAATGAAGACTAAACCCAAAACTTAAGGACATTGCTAAAACTAAAATTGAAAAACTTATTCAAGTAAGATTCATCTACTTTGTTTTAGCTAGCCAATGGGTTTCACCATTAGTCATTGTCCCTAAAATAATGGTAAATGGAAAATTTGTATTGATCATAGAGAGCTCAATAAAGAAACTTGGAGAGACTAATTCCCTTTGTCATTGATCGTTTAGGTCTTAGATAATTTGGCTAGGAAGAAATACTTTTCTTTCCTTGATGGATTTAGTGGGTACAACTAAATAGGAGTGGCTCTAGAAGATCAAGAAAAACTACATTTACCTACCCCTATGGGACCTTTGCCTATAGAGTTCTTCCCTTTGGGTTATGTAATGCACTAGTAACTTTCCAATAGGTTGTACTGGACATCTTCACTAAATTAGTAAATAAGTGCATGGAGGTGTATATGGATGATTTACTATCCATGGAAGTTTTTTTTATGAATCCCTCCATGATTTAGATAAAGTCCTTAAACACTGTGATAAGTACCAATTCTCCCTAAGCCATGAAAAGTGCCTAATAATGGTGGACCAAGGCATTGTCTTTGACCACCATATCTTTGTTGAAGGTATAAAAATGGATCCTTAACAAATGAGGTCATAACACAACTGTCTCCCCCTAAAACTCAAACAGATGTCAAGAGCTTCCTTAATTATGTCAGATATTATAGGCATTTTATAGAAAACTCCAACAAAATTATAACACCTATGTTTTCTCTTCTCGATAAGGACATTGAGTTCTTGTGGATTGATGACTCAATAGTCCTTTGAAATGATCAAAGAAAAATTGACCTTTGCCCCATTCTTGAGAGGTCCCAATTGGAACCTACCCTTTTATATACAAATGTATGCTTCTAATAACATTATAGGGGCAATTTTAGGACAAAAACAAGGGGGTGGAATGTATGCAATCTATTATGTTAGCAAGAACATAACACCAACAAAAAGGAATTACACAATTGAAAGAGAGTTTCTTTTTATGGTGTATGCCATCAACAAATTCCATTACTACATTACTAGATATAAGGTAATTGTCTACACCAATCATTCAATTATTAAATACTTGATGAATAAACCAATAGTGAGTGGTAGAGTCATTAGGTGGTTATTACTCTTAAAAGAGATCAATGTAACAATAATTGAAAAACCCAAAAAATCTAACGTTGTTGTTGATTTCTTATCAAGTTGCATATAACAAGGGAAGACCATGAACCTGTTACAAATGACTTCCTAAATGAGTAGTTGTTCACTGTCTCAACTCACACACCATGGTTTGTTGGCATGGCTATTTTTTACCCATTACGGTATTTTCCATTTGGCTTTACTATTAAACAAAAGAAAAATCTTGTTAGAGACAGTATAACATTTAAATAGTTAAAAGGAATAGTATTTAAACGTGGTCTTTGCTTTGTCTTACACAAATGTGTATGGACTAAGGAGTTCTATGAAATCCTTAGAGTTCATCATGATGAACCAATAGAAGAACAATATTCATCCCAATGAACAATACACAAGGTTCTTGGTGTTGGATATTATTGGCACTCTCTACATAAATATGTCAAGTGTTATGTAAGGCATTGTGACTAGTGCCAAAGAATGGGTAAGCCTACCCCTTCCAATGAGATGCTCCTCCATCCTCAAGTGGTTTTTGAACCATTTAAAAAATGGGGATTGGATTTCATTAGACCTATTAAACTAGCATCCAAAGGAAAAGAGTACATCCTTGTGTGTATTGATTATGTGACTAATGGGTAGAAGTCTAAGATTTGAAGTTTTCTAGAGAAGAATAGGTTGATAATTTTTCTATGACAGGATATTTTTGAGGTTTGGGGCATCTAGATCTATTTTTTCATATTACAGTCCAAAATACATGTCCAATCTAATCCAATCCTTCATAGAACAATACCAAATAAAGCACAGGAAAACCTCGCCTTATCACCCATAGGCAAATGGTCAAGTAGAGGTTACAAATAGAGAATTGGAAAACATAATCACAAATATAGTATCAACCAGCAAAAGGGATTGGTCAAATAAATTACATGAAGAAGTTTGGGCCTATAACACCACTTGGAAATTAACTATAGGATTTACTTCCTACAAATTGGTTTTGGGAAGAAATCCAAGCTTTGAACACTTAGGATAGTAATGGAGGTGGGGCTAGATTTGACTCAAGAATAGCATGAATAGATATTGCAGTTGAATGAATTAGATGAAATGAGACTTGAGGCATTGTAGTTGTTGCAAGTCTGTGCATTTAGTGTTTTCATTGATGTCAACAACCATGTGTTATCATTGGTGTCAACTGTATAAGCAAGAGAATAATGCAAGAGTGTCAGCAAGTTGGTGTTGAATCGATGTTATCTTTGATGATGAGGAAGTGTTGAAGATGGTGATGATATGTTTCTAGTGCTCGGTTTCCAAGTGCTTTTGAGAAAATTTGAATAATAAGAGGAAACAGTGTGTTGTAAAGATGTTTTGGCATATAGAGTGATGTTCTGGTTTTGCTCTGAATTTCTTTTATATTGAAGATATGTTTATGCGGTCTAGATATGTTGACTATAGGTGTTCAAAGGTGCTAAATTCAAAATTTGGTGCGCTAGCTTGTTGTGAAAAAGGAAGATGTGTTCACCAGTGTGTAACTGTGATTTGTAGAGGTGTCTAGGAGAAATGTTTTTGCTCTGCATTTCTCTGCAGAATGGTTTTAGCTCTTACGGTTCTAGAAATGTGTTTATAAGGTTCATATTTATCTTCAGTTGAAGTTTTTGTGTTTTGGTGCTCCGCAAGTTGCTTTCTTGAGTTATAGTGCATAACAGAGATATTTGAGCATACTGGGTAAACATGATAAGTTTGTTCGATAGGTGAAGTTTGTTGTGGAGGAATTTGTTGGATTTCAGGATGTTTTTGGAATACTCTAGATCATGTTCAAGCATGGTGTCTGGTCCACGAGTCATCTTTGGGTTTAAGGAAGTGTGTACATAATTGTCTATGGTGTTAACACTAGTTCAGCTGACCTTGGGTGTTTACACCAATTGCGGAGTTTCTTTGATGATTGTGGAAGCATGGTGTAACATGTATGAGTGGATTTAGGTTCAAGATAAGGTATGTTGTGGTTTGCCTTCATTCCTTTCCACCACAGGAATGTTTTGGTGCTGACCTAATTTGAATTTGAATGATTAAAATGCTTTGCCAACCTTAGAGAATGTTTTCAAGATTGAAGATGGTATAAATAAGTGTTGAGTTGATGAAGGATGACAAGATAGAAGAACATAATGTGCGTGATGCAAATTACAAAGTTATAGAGTGTGAATTTGTGTAGTGCAGTGCAAGCTTTCATGTGTTAGATTACTAGATGTAGTGAGCAAAAGGTGTCTACAATTCCTCAGTGAGACTGTAGAGGTGATGATGGCATTGTGGTGGACTTCTCTGTTGCATTGAGATAGTTTTCTCCTAGTAGCAATCTTCTCTATCTTATTTTCTATTCTGGTAGTGAGCCTTTCTTTCTTTTGGGCAAAGCGCCCTCTGGCAGTGAGCCTTCCGACAGTGAGCCCTATTATATTTCGGTGTTGATATTACTTTATATTGTGAGCTAATCCTCACCGTGGTTTTCCCTTCTTGGTTTTTCCATGTAAATCTAGTGTTCTCTTATGTATGATGTTGATTTGATTCAGTTTTTGTTATTTTCTTTTATGCTTAATCATCCTAACAGTTTAAGGGATTAATCAAATTAATGTGGATCTAAATGTGTGTGAGGGATCTAAAGTTTTAAGTTACAACTGATTCACCCCCCTCTCAGTTGTCTTGTGTATTCAACAATTGGTATCAGAGCGAGGTTCCTTGGAAGAAATATTAACCACTTGAGGTAGATCTAGGATGGTGCACAAGAAACATGTTTTCCTGTTTGATGGTTCAGACTATACATTCTGGAAAATAAGGATGGAAGGATATCTAATTTCTCTTGGATATGAAATATGGAAGTCTGCTGAGTCTGGATACACTATACCTAAAAATGGTCTGAGTACTACAAATGAGATCAAGGCCTGTGAAATCAATGGTAAAGCAAGGTATGTTCTTTTAAGTGGTCTTACTAATTCTGAATTGGTGAAAGTTATGAATCTGAAAACTACTAATGAAACCTAGAAAAACTTAGAAAGTATTTATGAAGGAGATGATAAGGTCAAGCAAGCTAAGATGCAGAATCTGAAGATCATGTTTGAGACCATATGAATGTCTAAAGATGAAAACATCACAAGCTACTTGCAGAAGGTGGATGAAGTTGTCAATAGCATCAAAGGTCTTGGTGGAGAACTGGAAGAAAAAGAAGTGGTAATGAAGGTACTCAGAACTCTTCCCAAATCTTACAATCATAAAGTTTTTGCTATTGAAGAATTGTAAAACCTAGATCAATTTACCAGAGATCAGTTATATGGCACTTTAATTGCTTTTGAAATGAGAGAATTTGGTACAAGTAGTGCAAAAGTTGAGACTACCTTTAAGGCCAGTAAATTAGAGGAGACTATTGAATTAGATCAGGTAGATTCTGATGATATGGAAGCTAACTTTGTGAGAAGAATGAAAAAGGTTACTGGTAAGTACAGTGGTAAGCTACCTTTCAAGTGTTTCAGTTGTGGCAAGATAGGTCATTATGCTTCAAGATGTCTAGAAAGAATTTTGAGAAGCAAAAATAGGGAGACCAAAAGTAAAGTGTTTAAGAAAAGCTACTATGTTAGAGAAGATGCAAGTATATGTGATGATGAATCTAATTATGAAAATGATGAGGATAGTGAATGTCTGTTCATAGCTTTAAAAGATTATACTATTTATGTTAACTCTGAGGAATGTGTGAAGGAAAGGGCTCCAAAAGTAAGTATCAATGTTGAAGGCACTTTGATATCTACTTTTCATACTAGACAAGAAAAGAACTACTGGTCATTGACAGTGGATGCTCAAATCATATGACCAGTGATAAGAGTAAGTTTGTTAAACTTGAAAAAATTGATGGAGGACTAGTTAGATTTGGTGATGATACATGTGCTAAGATATGTGGAAAAGGTTCAATCAGTTTTGATGGCAAGCATAATACTAATGATGTTCTTTATGTTAAGGGTCTAAAACATAACCTTTTGAGTGTTGGACAAATGTGTAGCAAAGGATACAATCTTGTGTTTTAGGATGGTGGTTGTGAGATCATAAAAGACTCTAAAACTGTGATTGTTGCTGGAAGGAGGACAGATGGAAACGTATCAGCTCAAAGGTGGTGATTGTTATTGTTTCATGACTCAAATTATTGAAAGTTAGCTATGGCATAGAAGATTATGACACACCAATTTTGATAGCCTAGTAAGAATAAGTTTAGTTCAAGTTGTAAGAGATCTACCAAAGATTATAAAGCCTATCAATGCTATCTGTAAGGAATGTCAAGTTGGAAAGCAAGCAAGAAGAAGTTTCAAGTCAAGGATCAATCTTCTATCAGACTGTTGGAATTGATGCACACAGATCTTTGTGGTCCTACCAGAGTAAGGAGTTTTCAAGGTAATAGCTATTTCATGTTACTGATTGATGATTATTCTAGAATGACATGGGTTACTTTTCTCAAAGAAAAATCAAAAGCCCTGGATAAGTTTAAAGCATTCAAAGCCATGGTTGAGAATGAAATGGACATGAAAATCAAATGTTTGATGTCTAACAGAGCTGGAGAGTTCACATCCAATGAGTTTAACATGTTTTGTGAGAATCATGGAATAAAGAGGCATTTATCTGCCCCTAGGACTCCTTAATAGAATGGAGTGGTTGAAATAAAGAATAGGATTGTTCAAGAAGCTAAAAGGACAATGATAAAAGAAGCAAATCTACCAGAGGTCTACTGGAGAGAAGTAATTCATACTACTATTTATATATTGAATGGAGTGCAAGCAAGGGCAAATAGTAGAAAGACTCTTTATGAGCTATGGTATGGAAGGATTCCTACTGTCAAATACTTTAGAGTGTTTGAAAGAAAATGCTATATCAAAAGGGATGAAGAAAACCTAGGAAAATTTGATGCAAGGTCTGATGAAGGTATCTTCCTTGGGTACTCTACTAAAAGAAAAACTTATCGGTGCTACAACAAGAGGCTAAGAAGGATTGTTGAGAGTGCAAATGTCAAAGTTGATGAAGATCTATAGAAGAATTTAGAAGCAAATAGATATGAATCAGATGAGTCTTCTTGCAGAGAAGAAGAAAATGATAAGGAAAAGGAAGTGTAGATTGAAGAGGAAGAAGCTCTGGAAAAGACTCCTAAAACTCCCAAGTATGTGCAGAAGCATCATTTTGAAGAACAGATTATTGGTGATAAGAGAAAAGGTGTGCTGACAAGAAGGAAATTATTGAAGAATAGGTAAATCTATGTTTACTTTCTGAAGTTGAACCTAAAACAGTGGTTGAAGCATGCAAGGATGAGTATGGGATCAAGGCTATGGAAGAAGAACTAATGCATATTGAAAAGAATCAGACTTGGGAACTTGTCCCAAGACCAGCAAACAAAAATGTGATCAGAACTAACTGGGTATTCCAGAACAAACTGAATGAGAATGGAGAAGTAATAAGAAACAAGGCAAGGCTTGTGTGTAAAGGTTACTCACAAGTAGAAGGAATAGACTATGAGGAAACATATGCTCCAGTGGCAAGAATGGAGGCCATTAGAATGTTTTTGGCTTTTACAGCACATAAGGATTTCAAAGTATATCAAATGGATGTGAAGTGTGCTTTCTTGAATGGTGAATTAGAAGAAGTATACATAGAACAACCAGATGGATTTCAATTATCAGATAAACCAAATATGGTTTGTAGATTGAAGGCACTATATGGATCAAAGCAAGCCCCCAGAGCTTGGTATGCAAGGTTAGACAGGTACCTATTATAGCAAGGATTCAATAAAGGCACCACAGATAGCAATCTGTACATCAAAGTAGAAGAAGATAAAATTCTGATTGTGGAAGTGTATGTGGATGATATAATCTTTGGAGGAAATGAAGGTATGTGTAAGAGTTTTGTAGATGAAATGTAGAAAAATTTTGAAATGTCAATGTCTGGGGAAATGAACTTCTTCCTTGGGTTACAGATCAATCAGATATAGAGGTATTTTCATTTTGCAATCAAAGTATGTCAAGGAAATGTTAAAGAAGTTTGGAATGGAAGATTCTAAATTGGTTTGTACCCCTATGGTTACTAGTTGCAAGATGAGCAAGAATGATGAAACTCCTAAGGCTGATCAGAGCAGGTATAGATCAATGATTAGAGGATTGCTATATCTAACGGCTACTAGATTGGAGATTATGCATGTAGTTTGTCTTGTGGCTAGATTTCAAGAAGATCCTAGGGAGTCACATGTTGCAATAGTGAAGAGGATATTTAGATATTTAAAGGGCACTCTGGATCATGGCTTGTGGTATCCAAAGGATACTGACTTTACTCTAAGTGCTTATACAAATGTAGACTAGGCTAGTTGTGTGGATGATAGGAAAAGTACAAGTGGTGGTGCATTATTTCTTGGATGCAAATTGGTGTCATGGCTAAGTAAAAATCAATATTTAGTATCTTTATCTACTGCAAAGGCAGAATACATTGCAGCAGCATCTTGTTGTACACAAGTGTTTTGGATGAGGCAAACCTTGAAGGATATCAGACTTGTATATGTTGAACCTATTCCTATCTTATGTGATAATACTAGTGCTATTAACATTAAAAAGAATCCAGTGATGTACTCAAGGACAAAACATATCTCAATCTAGTATCACTTTCTGAGAGAGAAGGTTACAGAAAATGAGGTGAAGCTTGAGTATGTGCCTACAAAGGATTAGATTGCTGACATATTCACTAAATCTCTTCCTAAGGATACATTTGAGTATCTCCGAGGAAAGTTAAGGGCTATTTCTCCTCCTCCTTTGAACTAGATGCACAAGGAGATGCATCAGTCCAATGGATTTTAATATTCATTCTTTGTTCTGGACTGATGTTGGAGGCTACCACTCAGGGGGAGTAGGTAGTAGCTTTGTTGTTTGTTACAGTCAGGGGGAGTAAGTGTTAATGCAAGTAGTTATATAAGTGGAGTATACAGAGCAGATACAAGCAATGTCTAAAGGAGAGAATGAAAGAGAGATGTGTCACTCTTTTCCATTGATGTCAAAGGGGGAGAGAGAACAATGTGAAAAAGAAAAAATTAGTTGTCATGAAGAAGAGTAGTAAGTTGAGGGAAGAGAAAGAAAAAAGAAAAGAGTTGGTATGAAGCATAGTATTGAGGATTCTATTATGTCGATGGTTTTTCACATCAAGTGTTGCCATCAATGATAAAGGGGGAGATTGTTGCAAGTATGTGCAAGCGGCATTGTTATCATTGATGTCAACAACCCTATGTTGTCATTAGTGTCAATTGTATAAGCAAGAGAATATTGCAAGAGTGTGAGCAAGTTGGTGTTGAGTGGATGATGTCTCTGATGATGAGGAAGTGCTGAAGATGGTGATGATATGTTTTTGGTGCTTGGTTTCCAAGAGAAAAGTTGAATAATAAAAGGAAACAGTGTGTTATAAAGATGTTCTGGCATACAGAGTGATGTTCTAGTTTTGCTCCACATTTCTTTTATATTGAAGATTTGTTTATGTGGTCTGGATATGTTTGTTGCAAGGTGTGTTCCCTTGGTGTCCTTGTGCTATGCAGCATAGTGCTTGGGTTCATGACAAGGCTTAACCGTCTCCCATGGATTCACTAACTCTGGTGGTTGTATCAGGCATTAACAGGTCGATCTTTTGGTGCAACGACAACCGTATTTGCAACAATTGGTATCAGAGTCTGGGTCACAGGTTCAAACCCCTCGCTTGTGTTGGGGGAATTGTTACAAGGTGTGTGCCCTTGGTCTCCTTGTGTTATGCAGTGCAGTGCTTGGGTTCATGACAAGACTTAATCGCATCATGTGGATTCATTAACTCTAGCAGTTGTATCAGGAATTAACAAGTTGATCTTTTGGTGCAACAAAAACCATATTTACAACAATGTTGACTATAGGTGTTCAGAGGTGCTACATTCAAAATTTGGCATGCTAGTTTGTTGTGAAAAGGAAGATGTGTTCACTAGTGTGTAACTGTGATTTGTAGAGGTGTCTGGGAGAAATGTTTTTGCTCCGCATTTCTCTACAGAATGGTTTCAAGTCTTGTGGTTCTAGAAATGTGTTTATAAGGTTCATATCTATCTTTAGTTGAAGTTATTTCATGGTTTGGTGCTCCACAAGTTGATTTCTTGAGTTACAGTGCATAACAGAGATATTTGAGCATATTAGGGAAAACAGGCTAAGTTTGTTCGGCAGGCAAAGTTTGTTGCGAAGGAATTTGTTGGATTTCAGAATGTTTTTGGAATACTCTAGATCATGTTCAAGCATGGTGTATGGTCCACAAGTCATATTTGGGTTTGAGGAAGTGTGTACATAATTGTTTATGGTGTTAACATTGGTTCACCTGACCTTGGGTGTTTACACTAATTGCGGAGTTGCTTTAATGATTGGGGAAGTGTGGTGTAACATGTATGAGTGAATTTAGGTCCAAGCTAAGGTGTGTTGTGGTTCGCCTTCATTCCTTTCCACTGTGAGAATGTTTTGGTGCTGACCTAATTTGAATTTGAATGATTAAGATGCTTTGTCGACCTTGGAGAATGTTTTCAAGATTGAAGATGGTATAAATAAGTGTTGAGTTGATGAAGGATGACAAGATAGAAGAACATGATGTGTGTGATGCAAATTACAAAGTTATAGAGTGTGAATTTGTGCAGTGCAGTGTGAGCTTTCATGTGTTAGATTACTGTATGCAATGAGAAGAAGGTGTCTACAGTTCCTCAGTGAGACTGCAGATATGATGATGGCATTGTGGTAGACTTCTCTATTGCATTGAGATAGTTTTCTCCTTGTAACAATCTTCTCTATCTTTTTTTCTATTCTAGCAGTGAGCCTTTCTTTATTTTGGGCAGTGAGCCCTATTGTATTTTAGTGTTGATATTACTTTATATTGTGAGCTAATCCTAACCGTGTTTTTTCCCTTTTTGGGTTTTCCACGTAAATCTGGTGTTCTCTTGTGTATGATGTTGATTTTATTCAGTTTCTGTTATTTGCTTTTATGCTGAATCATCTTGATAGTTTAAGGGATTAATCAAATTAATGTGGATCTGAATGTGTGTGAGGGATCTGAAGTTTTAAGTTACAACTTATTCACCCCCCTCTCAGTTGTCTTGTGCATTTAATAGCAGTAGACCAAACCCATCCACCAACAATGAAAAATTTGGCATGATCATCACATCCATAACAAGGAGTTCAAATTAGGAGATTCAACTTTGCTCCTTGACTCCAAGTATAAAGATTTCAAGGGTAGACTTCACACCCATTGAGTAGGTCCATATGAGGTAAAATAAATTTTTAACAATCGAGTTATATAGCTAGCACCAATAGATGGAGATACAAAAATACCATTGGCGAATGGGCATACATTATGCCTATATCAATGCATGGCCACTAAGAAGGAATTTATTAGAAAAATCTTATCTCAACTAGACCTTTGTTGTGTGAAGGGGGTCCTCCTCTTCTATCACAACAAACCTCTAAAATATGCATTAGGACTGAATAAATAAAGAGTGTTGAGAACTAGAAGTGGTGGCTCTCCTTCCAAAAAATAGTTGAAAACTAGCAAATGGTAACTCTCCTCTTAGTTGAATTACTCTAGAGCCTTTAGGTCCATCACTCCAGAGTTTACTATCATCTACATAACTTTGGAGTCTTTAATTCCATCATTCTAAAGTCCACCTTCTAATATTTCTCTAGAGTTTGCCTTCTCCATTACTCCAAAGTTCACTTTGCCACTTCATATCTTCAGAGTTCACTTTCAAATTCTATGCTTTAGAGTTCATCTTCTCTGCTCTAGAGTTCACTTCCAACTTCCTTACTCTAGAGTCCACTCTTGTTCATTACTTTGTAGTTTGTTTTACTTAATCACTTTGGAGCCTTCCTTTCAATTGATACTTGGGAATTAAATTTTCTTCAATGAAAACTTTGGAGTCAACCTTCTAGAAAAACCTTTGGATCTTTCTTTCAGCAAAAACTCTAGAGCCACCCTTCAACAGAAGCACTGGAGCCCTCTTTTGGTGAGAACTTTGGAGCTTCTTTTTCAACAATAACTCTAGAGTCCCCTCTGCAACTATAACTCTAGAGTCTTCATTTCATCCATAACTCTGGAGAATCTTCTATTTCATTATTGTAGAGTTTAGATTTCAACAGCAACACTCCAAACTTCTCTACTACTACATCACTCCAAATTCCATTCCTTTTCACCACTCTAGAGTCTTTTTCAGCTTCATTTCTTCAAATTTATTCCATGTTTCCATTATGGAGCCCTTTTTAGCATTAACTTTATAGCCCTTTTCAACGATAAATCTAGAGCCTTCTTTAGCGATAACTCTAGAGCCTTCTTGGGTTCGTTTCTCCACTTCAGCACCACTCTAGAGCCTTTGCTTCAACACCACTCTAGAGTCCTCACATCAATAAAAAAATTCAAAGCCTTTGACTTCAAAGTTTGGTCCCTATTATGCCACACAAAACATCATCCATGTGTTCTTAGTCTAGAACCTATGCTCACCTCAACTCTTCAGAGCCAAGGTCACATTCCAAGAATCTTAGAGCCATCCATCTTTTTCTTTAATGTGAAAATTATCATAATGAATCAAAGGAAATCATAAGTACATCCAAGTACGTATCTTATTCTTTTAGTTTAAGTATAGTTATAACTTCCTTTAAATACAAATAAATCCACTTAAGTACCCTAACATCTCAACTAGCCATGCATCCATATAATCCACTAAAAGTACTCAGGATTATCCAAATTAATGATTACTTCTACATGCTTCGATGTGGGAGAAGTAATTGCAAGACACAAAATAATAATTTCAAAATTAAACACATTTACTATCATGTGTTCAAACCCAACCAGATGTGTTCATAGTAATGATGTGATAGTTTTGAGATTACCTTCTCATACTTTGAAGTCTATCATATCACTCTTCCTTATAACAAATCTTGCATTGCTTCCTTGTGCAATTAAAACTTTGAAACCCTCATTTAGTAATCTCTCATTTTCATTGCTCTCAAGCTCTCACCACCATGTCACTCAAAGCAAAAGAATGGGTTAGAACACAAGGCAAAGCTAGACTCAATGTAGCCATTTCTAGAAAATGGAGGTTGCAGAAATCTTTAGGGTAGCAAGGTGGTTAGATTTTATACAGAAGTTTGAACAATATAACGAGGACATACTCAAGGAATTCATCTAGAACTTTGATGGCTCACACTCCACTATCTGTGGGAAAAAAATTAAGGTAACTCTTGCCACCTTGACCTCCATTTTAGGATTACCTGCAAAAGGGTAAGATTTATTTCACTTGAGTACAGTTTCGTACAATGAATTAATTAAAACTTTCCACAAGGAAGGTGATCCCAAGCCCCGACTAGTCTTGGGGAAGAAAGGAGGAGAGAGCAAGGTAATCAATAGAGACAGTCTTCTAGAGCCCTTGAAGACTATTGCAATGTGGACAGTGAAATTTTTCATGTGTGAGGGCCATTACAGAACAATTGTAGGACATAGTATAAAAATTTTGAATCACTTGAGGCATGGTGTAGAGAAACAAGAATTAAAGGTAAATTTTCTAGGATATCTCCTTGTCTCTCTTCAGTCAATGGTAGACAAATACAATAGAGGAATGGTACCATTGAAACATCGTGGCCTCATCCAACTAATATGAAAACATAATTTTTCTATAGAAGCCAAATGGAAAGAGGAAATGGTAGAAATTCTTGGAGGGAAAACAAAAAAAAGCCAATTCCTGGATCATTTGTATCCACCAACAATGTAGCCTCAAAACAACCACCTTTGGAGCTACTAGCTTTAGAGGATCCAACTAGGAGTAGAGAGAAACCCTCAACTATAGAGAACCCACCTCCAAAGCAAACAATGTCATACAAATAGTTACAAAGAAGAGGAAATGGTCCTCCTCTAGAATTGGTGTAGCAAGAGTAGGGATTATCATCCTTGATTTTGATGATGAGTGGATAATATAAAGACCCACAAAAAATAAGAAGTCTCCTCCACTCCAAAGTAGCAAAAGGCGTAAAATAAAACCATCACCTCCCCCTAGCTCAAGAGATGAATAGGTGGAAATAGAGACAATATAGAGTATGGCACAGTCGAGTCCTTTTGTGGATATTTTAGAGGAAGTTCATGATTTTAAAGAAGTTTCATCAATGCTGGAGATCCCCTCTCCTATACATATTAGCCTAGTAGGTGAGGAAACTCCTCTTCAAACTCTGGAGAGCCATGTACAAAAAAGCATGGCAAAAGGGAAGCTACCTCTCTAGACATTAGAGAAAATATAGGAGTCGGATTCTTCAATAGAAGAACAAAATATGCTCCAAATATTATCCCTATCTAGAGCTAAATTTTTTATTAGTCAGTAGTAGGAAGAAATCAATAAGCTAAAATAAACATTGGCAAATAGAGATTCTACCATTCTTTCTTTACAAAATAAATTAGAAGAAAACAGTCTAAAATTTTTTTAAGAGATGAAATGGAATCAAAGAAAAATAATGAAATTGAATCTCTACAAGAAGTGAAAAATGGAGCGAAGGTTTGAAAAGAACAAATATGAGTACCACCAGAGCTTCGTGGAGTAATAGATAGAAAATGTCAAACAACAGAACCTGTAATATAGCAAACCAAGGATTATTGGTTCATGTGTTGCTCCTCAATCCAATTTTTAAGACCACACTTGTGGTTTAGGAGATAGAGGATTTTGAGGGAAAAACACTCAAGGAGAATGAGACTAAGCCTACAAGAGAAGCCCTTCTCATAACTACCAAAAAGCTCCTTGTTTCACTGAGAACATTCAAGGGAGAAACAAGAAATGCAAAATATTTTATGATGTGGTGCATGGTGAGCCCTTGAGGTCAAACAAATAAAAATGTGATCCTTCTTCAAAACTCACAACAAAATGTGTTTCAATGGATAGAGGAGGGATGAGATATAATTCTTTGCAAAACCCTAAACAACATATGGCTAGACGCTCTTATTGGGAGTTGAATGGTGACCACTCCAAGGAGCTTAATGGGATCACAATCTCACTATGAAATGTAACCCTAGATAATCAACAATGTGATCTAAGAGAAACTACACTTATTGGAAAGTTTCATGGTGCTTGGCCAAGTAGAGAAAAAATTAAGAACTACGTTAAATCCTCATGGGGCCTTTTAACCTATATCAAATTCCTTCCAAAAGGTTTCTTCATCATCAAATTCCCTAGTTGTGAAGAGAGGCAAAAAACATTTCTAGGGGTCCTTGGGAAATGGAAGGTCTAAGTCGTTACCTTAAAAAATGGTCTCCCAACTTCGATCCTACAAGATTTCAAACCCTTGAAATTTTGGCATGGGTCCATCTTTACAACCTTCCATATAAATATTAGGAACATTCCATCTTGTAGGAGGTAAAATCCATCCTTGGAAAATTCTAGTGTTGCAATGATGATATACTCGATGGAGATTTTAGAGTCTACGCCAAAATATACATATTAAAGGCCCCGTCTAATCAACTCCCCAAGAACATTTATTTGGACTTAGGTATGAGTAAATGGCATCAGTCAGTTCAGATTGAATTTTTTCCTTTTTTCTATAGATTCCATAAATCCAATACACATTTCTACTCCAATTGTAAGCTCCACTATTCACTAGAAAAGCTCAAAAAGGTGGAGAACAAAATGAAGGACCTAGTTCCTATCAATATCAAGGTGGGAGCTTCTTAGGCTTCTCCAGGTGCTACTAGGAACCCTTGCCACCTAGCATTTCAGGATTTGGAGGACTCTTATTCACTTGATCAAGATAGAAGTTCCCCACAAGAGAATAAGGTCAATGTTGCATTAAATGACTCAGAAGTTGTTGATGGGGAAATAGTCGACCAAAAAAATGACTAGGATAATTTGGTTTTACTAGAAATTTTCTCTATCTCCCAAACTAAAATAAATAAAGATAGGCCAATTTGCAGTCCCACTACTAGGAGAGGATAGAAAAGAGCAAAGAAAGTTACCCTGGAAGAGATCAAGGTAGGGTCTCAAGAAACTCTAAACCTTGACAAACAAAAAGAAAAGTAAGGGGGGGCCTCATAAGTCTAATGAATCTCTTATCCCAAAATGTCAGGGGCTTAAATTCCCCTAATAAAAGATGCTTAATAAAGTGTCAGATGGATATGCAAAAGCCAGACATAGTTGTACTACAAGAAACCAAATTAAGCATTGAAGATCCTACTAAACTAGTCCAAAATTCAAATGGAAATGAATTTTTATTTTATCCAATGGAGATTTAGGAGGTCTAGCTATACTCTAGTATGATAGGATAGTCAACATTTTTCCCTTAAATCAAGGTTCTAATTGGCAACTCTACTAGGTAACTTTTATCTCATTTAGTCTCAATTTTTCTATTCAATATATATGGTCCAAATATCCCACCTCATAAGAAGATTATTTGGGAGTCCTTATCCACCATTATTAATCCCATTTAGGAATATTTAATAGTCATGGGGGAGATTTTAATGTTGTGTTAAATATCAATGATAAACAAGGGAGCTTAGCTAGGGTTTCTTGATCACAATTTGATTTTACAACTTTTTTATAAAAAAACATCCCTTGTTGATGTGGAGCTGAAAATGGGATGTTTACTTGGAATAAAAAGAGAGAGGGTCCTCTCAACATCTCTAAAAGACTAGATAGATTTCTCCTTTCATCTAAGTGGCGAAGTCTAAATATCAAAAATAAAAGTTGCATCATTTCTGGGTCAGGCTCAGATCATTTTTTTATTTCCTTCTCATGGCATGAAGACATAATAAACCCCAAATGTCCCATTAAATTTGAGAACATGTGGCTTAGGGACCAATCTTTCCTTGATTAGGTTAAATACTAGTGAGATACAATGCCTAGATTTAAAGGTACAAAAATGTACACCTTGGTCCAAAAACAATCCGCTCTCAAACTAAAAATCAAGGAATGGAACAAAAACAACTTTAAAAACATCTTCTCCAAAAAAGAAAGGGTGGAAAGAGAGCTATTTAATCTCAATGAAGAATTCATCAAAAGAGCAATGTTTCAAGATCACTTTATGAAGAAGTCCCTTGTGGCTAAATTAGTCGACTTTCATGCCAAAAAGAAAATTATTTGGAGAAAAAAGTCAAGGGAGATATGGATAAAAGAAGGAGACCAAAATACTAATTTTTTTCACAAATCCGCAAAGGTTGGGAGAAGTGGAGACAAAATTACTTCAATCACTTCATCTAGTGGAGTCAAATTGACTACTTAGGAAGAAATATACAAGGACATGGTCCCTTTTTTCTCATTACTCCTTGGAAGTGAAGAACACTCCATGCTAGCAAAGCAGTTGAGTTTCATGATGATAATTCCTAGGGTAGTCATAGATGTTGAAAGCCAAATGTTAATGGATTTAAAGAGGAGATTAAGATGAATCTTAATCAAATGCACCTAGATAAGGTGCTAGGCCCAAATGTTTACCCAACAAAATTTTTAAAAGGTGTTGGCATATTGTGGGCAAAGAAGTGGTGGCAGTCTGTAATGAAACTAGAAAATGTAGGAAAGTTTTAAAAGCTCTCAACTACACTTTCATCACTCTAATTTTGAAGAAGCCATCCCTAGAATAATTTTCAAACTTTTGTCCTATATCCTTGTGTAATACTTGTTAGAAAGAAAAGAGAGACTAGTCCAAGAGATCAAACTAGGTCAAACCCTCTTCCATCCAACATTGAGACAAAAGTTGAGCTTAGATTCTAAACTTGAAGGAGAGCCAAACTACAGGGGCTTTGTCCCTTTGTTGTATAGAGGAGAATCAACCAAATCAAACCAATCAAACTAGGGAAAAACATGAAACCCTAATCGAGTAAGATTGGAGCATAATAGACTGTTGGAAATAGATACAGACAATTCGAAAGCATAGCAAAGACCAATGAATAGAGAAGAACATGGATCTAAGTTTAGGGGCCAAAAAGACCAGGGTGCTAGGCCCCCTAGACCCAATTTATGGTTTTACACAAACTCTGAGCTTCACCACACTTGTACCTGCAAAACCTTCTTCCTGGATCTTGCCTCCCGAAACCTGTTACTTTAACTCACACACATAAAATAAGGAAAGAGGGTTGGTGCTATTTAGGAGCTTGCCTAAGTCAAGCTCCGTGAATGGAATTTCCACCTCCATAATAGCAATGATGAAAGATAAAGAGAGTGTTCCCTAGGAGGACAGAGGCAAATCTAAAGTAGAATGGAATTCTATCACAAACCATAAAGGAAAGGAGTCACTATGAGCATGGAAACCCTAGCTTGCTTGATATGACATCACAGCTTGATTCAAGAAGTTGGTGTAGCCCAAAGAAGTAGAGAGATCTTCACAAGACCTACAAGAAGTTAGTATAACAACAATAATCCACCACAGAGAGCTTTAGCGAAGAATGGAGAGCATGAGAGAGAAGAAAGAGAGTGCAAGTGTTCCTAGATTGCTTAGAGAACTTAGAGATGTTCAAATGAATAAACTAGCTTGCTTATATATGCATTCCCACTCATCAATAATGAATAAAACCAAATAGGGCCGACATGTAAAAGTTAAAGAGGTGTTCTAAAGTAACACCACAAAATAGGACCGAAGCTAACATCTGGAACCAGGGCGCTAGGCGCCTTGGTCCTTTAGCCCCACAAACTTCAAAGAGTGTCCATTTAAGTGGACTTAGACCAGTCCTAACCCTATTTTGTCAGGTTTATTCATCAGGGTCAATATTTAATCGTTTAATGTTCAAAAATGTGTTAAAATAGATCCTAATTAACAAGGGTAAACATTTTAGGTCCACTCGGGTGCTAAACTAGGTGTAAAATGCTAGTGTACACATTTTACTCCATAACATTTAGCCCCCACTTTAGCATGGGTACTGTTAGGTCTCAAAAATGCAGGTCGTTAACCCTAAGAGGTCACCAGTCTCTCTTGATGTTTTTGGCTAACTGACACGAGGTAGATATGGATAAACCCCCTTCACTTCAGGCTCTGCCAGACCTAGGCGAGTAAACCTCTAATTAATAAAGCAGATAAAAAGATGATCACTACTTTGATCAAAATTAATCTAACTATTGATAATGGCACAAATTATAAAACAGATGAAAAGATAGCAAGTTAATTCTAAATGATCTAAATTGTAATGCTAAAACAACAATGCAATCTAATTAAGTAAATCTAAAGTGAATTCGTGTAAGTGATAATGAAAACACTAGACCAGTGCCTTATTGGATATAGAGTCAGTATGATCATGAAATAAATGACTGTTTGTTTGGTAAAAACTCAAACTATCTGGCATGAAAGAATGGGTACGTAACTTGTACAACCCTGCAAGGAAATAGTTAATATTCCATACTTATATATATCCAATTTATAAAATCAAATTACCTGCATTCATCTAAAAGGATTTAATCCCTCTTTGAAGGAACCTATCAGAATAATACTACAATTGTAAAAGATTTATCAAATAAACTGGAGACAGAATACAAACCCTAACTATATGACTCTTCTTACAGATCCATGACAATGTCTTCACAGTTACTATGACAGATTTAAAGGATTTAATTTTGAAAATAGAAACCAGTTAATCTTATCACACTATAACAGCAAATGTGTATAGACAACTTGAAGATATACTTGATAACTCAAATTGAATAACAGAGAAAACTTTGAAAGGAGACAGTCATATAATTGAATAAACTAAACAGATAGTTGATACCGAAATCTGCAGTTACTGCTTCATGTTCATAGACTTGACTTCATCAGAGAATGCTTGCACATGGTCTACCAAAAATAAAATATATTAAAAGTGAACTAGCCTTGCTGTTCAAATCTAATCTACAGTATCCCCTGTTCTATTATGTAGTCTCTCCCTATTCTATATCTCTCTTTTCTGGTCTTGGTCATCTCTTATAAAGAGAGGCATACAAGCTTCAGACCAGTTACAATAGTTGTGACGGTTGATAACCGAACAACAGTATTTGTCTTAATAAAACAGATTTATGAAAATTAATACTCGTCTTTAATCATCAAATGGATAACCATTTCAGGGTCAAACAAAGATCTTTAATTGTAGTTCTGCTTAATATCCTTCAAGGGTTTCTTTATTATTCCTAAAAAGACCAAATAAAACACAAATTAATCTCTGATCAAATGTTTAAAACCAATTCATTTAAACATATGTATTTACTCGGCTAATTACTTCCCTTATCAATAATTTATTAGTTGCTCAAGATCCTTTCGTGGGTGTTTATATAACATGGTCCCCACTGTGTATATCCTACAAAAAACCCATACTTCAAATGTCAGAAGAATATCTTAACCATTCAAATTTAATGTTGTTTTAGGGTTTCTATTTTTGTATAAGTTATTATGTGTTTGCATGGTGGTAGAGTATTGGCGTGAGGTGCATTTTGTTTCACTGAAGGTGTAATGCGAATGTATATCGCAAATGTATCTTTAAGAATGTATGTGAGAATGTACATTGTGTTGGATACAAAAGGTGATTGGTAGAAACGGTAAAGAGAACCGATGATAACAAGTCATGTCTTGTATTTACAATAGTTTGGCATATCGAAAATATACATTGATATTATGCAAGCCCAATGTGCAAGTGGTGGGACCCACCCTATTCCTCACTCGTATTCCATGTTATAACATTACTTGTATCCAACCTTCATATACAATGCCTGATACATACAAACTCAATTGTATCTCCTTTCCAGACTTCTTGCTTTTATGAACCATAGTTCATTCATTTTTTACTCCGACTTGTATATACCGTGAAATGCATCCTCCGATATGCATAAAGTCCCAATGCATCCCTTTAACTAGATTTAAATCTCTCTTGAGTCCCGTGTTGTATGTACACAGCAATGTATATATCTAAAACATGCAACAATAAAACCGTATTTCGTAACATTTCAGTTCCACGCTATGCATATCATCTTGTATGTGCCGCAATGTATGTATACCGCAACATACATACAAAGTGCAAACATACAAAGACTTAATGTTAATTCATAATTGTTTCAGTTCTAGGCAATGTATATCGTGTTGTATGTCCGCGTTGTATGTTGCGTTCTACCAAACATACAAACATAACATACAAGCAATGGACCCGACAAAAAATACATTTCAACTTTTAACCTCATTGGGTCCACCTTGTATGTAACAATAAAACGTTAGCCAAATGCATACAAGTAAACAATGCATCAACCCGATGACTCCTTTATGCGACCATGCCACGACCTGATATACAAGGGACTTTGCATATGCATCATACAATGACACAACATACAAACCACTTTGTATATGAGAGACTTTGTATATACAAACATACAAACCCATACCACAATGCATTTTACCAAAAACACACATAACTTGCAAAATACAGGGAATTTTAAGATGGTTCAAAAAGCAACCCCTATTCATTTTTTATAAGGAATTCACCCATATTCAGCTCTGGTACTTAATGCCATTTTTCCTTTATTTTCAACAAGGTTTGTAACTTTTCACTTCCTTGTTTACGGTTCATCTTTAATGAGCACTTCAACCATGTTATATTAAGTCTATAGGAATCAAAATAGATCAAATCCAAATATTTCTATCAACTCAATTGTTAATTTCTGCTTGAAAACAACTGTGGATCTTTCCATATATGCTCACATACTGAAATCTTTGGATGATTGAAACTTAATATTTGCCAAAAAGTAGCTTGGGAATTTCAATCCCAACAGGTACAAACTTACGTTCAAACTCACACTAAAGTATGGAGAAGGCAAACTTCAATCACAACAAACATAGAAGTGTTAGAATGTCACAAAAATTGAGGGGTGATCAAGCCCCCAAGTTTAGGATTTTAGGAGTCTATGATGATTTGCACACATAAGGCACAAGGCATTAATTTCTACATATATGAAGCACTTAGAAAATGTGAGACAAAACACACACAAGGCATACACTTGAGCAATCACAATGCATACATGCAATATGCAAAGTATAGATGCCATACACAAAGCATACACACAATACACAAAGTATACATGTCATACACATAGTATACATGCTTGACATGAAGCATACACATAATACACAAAGTATACACACAATACTCAAAGTATACATAGAATACGCATGAAAAACACATGGAATACATGCAAAGAACTTTAGGATAATGCATAAGGAATACATAGGGAAAACACATGAAGTGTGCATGAGGCATGAAGAATACATAGAGAATAAGAATATGCAAGGAGGGCACATGCATCATACAACAATCACAAGAAACACATAACGAAAGACCCTGAGTCAGCATGACAAAAGAGACGTCAATCTAAATGTTGTCTCAATCATCATGCATCATTACCCAAGATGCAATAAGAAGAATGCTAAGGAGGGGTTAGTTAGAAATGGGAAGAAGAAGAGGATACAAACACATCATACACATAATCTACATCAAGAAAAATTGTTTCCACTCAAGGGGATGCACAAACTACCTCCCACAAGAGGATTTTTATGAAGCCTTGTAGAATATGAAGGTGTTCCAACCATACCCAAAGGTACTCTAGCCAAACTCAAGTTGGTGGTTCCAACCCTTCTCCCAAACATGCAAGGAGCTTCAACTTGGGAGAACAAGATAGACTCAAGATCTTTCTCCCAAGATTGCCACCATCCTTTCCAGGAGAGTGCAGTAACAAATATAATAAAAAAGTGTTCTGATAGAAAGATGAGAGTAAGGCTCATAGCACAATATATTCCCCCACCTTAAAGTGATTTCTAACTCCATCAAGGAGCAATTGTCTTTAAGGTAGAATAAGGAAGAAATATAAATAGGCACAAGAGCTTTCTAAAAGAACATGCCCAAATGATATGTGTTTTCAAAAGCTACATCGCAAGGTTGCCCCCAGAATGAGCAAACCAAGGCAATGCTTATAGGCATGATACACAATGGCTTGTGTAGTCATGGTATGATTTTGAGCATTGCAACAAGGTGCCACATAAATATGAAGACAACGGAAGAAAGATCGCATGAAAGTAGAGTACACACAAATTGAATCAACATGAAAGGATGCTAAATCATCCGAAAGAAAAATAACAAAATTGCACATTACAACATATAGAAGAATGAAGATACACATAGAGGAATGACATAACACATTCTTTATCCTTGTACCTTTGTGCTAACAAGGGTGCCAAGGGAGAACTAACATTCAATAAAACATCACAATATGGGGATAACAGTACTTACAAGCATAACACAAATGAAAGGGAGGGACCACACTTGCGAGTTGGCCTATAAAAAGTCATCCTCCCCCAACTTGCTTATTATAAAATGGATGGAGGACAAGTTGCTCTAGGGACTACATCAAGCATGGTGAAAAGTGCTAGGGCCATACCATGTTTGAAGTTGTTGAATTGTTTCACCCAAGACTTGGCATTCTTTAGTGAAATGGCCAATTCCTCGATGATATGCACAATAATGAGGTGTTGAATCTTTTTGTTCATTAGAGGAGGAAGAGTGATTAAGCGGTCTTTAAGTAGACTCGGCAACATACACTCTTGTTGAGATAGAAGAGAAGATATAGGTGGAGTAGGAAGCAATCCTTTTTGTTGTGAACATGGTGGAGAGAACATAGGAGAAGGGGATAACCTAAACCTACCTTAGACAAGTGCGGTGTTGGTTCTACAAGTTCCTTAATTCCTTGTTATTTCTATCCTAACCCATTTCCATTATATCCCTATTTAGAAAGAATTTTGAATCCACATCCACAACACATCTCCAGGTCTAAGGGAAGAGGAGAGGTCATATGACTATCTTTGTTGAAATGAGAACTATCATCATGTGTTGGAGAAGGATCATTCTTTTTATCATGGTGAGGAGGGTCCATCTTTTTTTCAACAAGCCCGTGGGGTTTGAAATCTAAAGTGACCTCATCATTACCAAGACATGCATCAAATGAAAATGATTTCTTAGATTGAGATGATACTTTATCACAAATTGCTATCATTTCTCTAGAAGAAAGTGGATCTTCATCAATATGAAAAGTTCCATCGCTATTACTTTTGAGTCTAAGTTTGTTAGGAGTATGAGATTGTGTTGAAGAAATTTCATTTACCTTCAAGGTTTTTGGGTGAGGGTTAGATTTTATATTCACCTGCAAAGGAGGGTGTAAAATCTAATGAAGCCCAATCATCACCAAAAATTCATTCGAATGATGATACTACCCTAACCAACACTGTTGTTAGCAGCGGGGGACAGTGGTTTGATTTTTGTTAAAGAAGGGATCAAATTTCTTAGAGGAACTTGATGTCATGCTTCCATTTGCAAGCAACTTTTTGGAACTGAATCATCTTTGATTGTATAGAGCTTGTTTTCAAAAATGAACTTTATTAAACGATAAAGCGTAGACGGGACTACCCCTATGGCATGAATCCACAATCTACCAAGAAGAATATTGTATGAAAGAGAATTAGGCATGACATGGATAAGGGTAGGTAATGTCACTGGTCCAGCCTTAATATTTAAGGTGATTTTACCTAGTGATTGTTTACCAACATTATCAAAGTCATGAATGTTGAGTTTATCAGGTTTGATGAAAGATGTATCAACATTGATTTTATGTAACAAGTCTATGCCAAAAACATTAAGATCTAATCCACCATAAATTGCAGTATGTCTTACCCTCATTCTATTAATAATGACAGATATCATAAGAGGCTCATATTGGTTTTGCACCTCTATGGGAGGTAATTCATGTTGTTAAAATGAAATATTTGATGTTATCACATGCATACAACTAAACAGAGATGCTACATCATTCGGTCTAATAGACTTGGTGGAACAACTACCTTTTATAGAGCCTCTTGGAGCATTTCATGGTATGTAGGTGATGTTTGTATTAAATCTCATAGAGAGATCTTATCTGGAGTAGCATGGAGCTGCTCGACAAGATCGTATTCTCTACCAATATGTTGAGAAAGACAAGGTGCTTGAGGAAGAATAGGTTGAGAAGGTGGAAGAGAAGTGGGCACACTCAGTGCTTGCTTGCTTTTCGTATTATTGCGGGTGTTGTATGTGTGATAAATTGCATAATAATGGGGTTGTTGTGACACATTTTAAACACCTTGATTCCTTTGAGTAATTTGTTTTGTGCTATTGAGAAAGTAACCAAGAGGTCAAGATCATTTTGGAACACCTCAAACCGTTATCATGGGTCTAGAGAAAGGAGACGCATTAGGTACCTCATGTGCCATGATTTTAGAAATATTTTGAATATTAATGCAATTATTCACTATCCCTTTAGCAGGTGGAATAAGTCTATTAATGATGATAGAATTTAATTGATATGTTTTTGAGATGACTTCCTAATGTCTTCCCATGGGGAATCCACTAAAATGGAAGAATCTTCATCCACTAATGCTTCATCTTTTGATGGGAGAGCATTGGAATTAAGAAAATTGTTGATGATTGTATCTTTAGTGATCTCCAAGGGGCTTGAACATTTAACTAAAGGAGGAATACCAAGGGTCTTCACATCCTTAGTGATATCCAAGGTATTTGGGCATTCAAACAAAGGAGGAAGATCAAGGGTCTTCACTTCCTTGGTGATATCCAAGGTACTTGAACATTCAACCAAAGGAGGTAGATTAATAGGATGATTCATGGAATCATATTGTGCTATGCTAGAAGTAGAAATAGTATGTTCAACATCCTCTAATGCCACATCTCTAGAAGAGAGATCATTCAAATGAAGAGAAGGTAAAGTAATGTTAAGGAATGTGTCAATGATTTCATCCTCTTGCACCGAAATGTTCTCACTTTTTGGAGAGGGATCCAAAGCATAGGGTGATGTAGGTGAAGCTAGGTCACCATCATGTGCCTTAGAGGTGATGTCATTGGTATTATCATGAATTGTAGTAGAAGAAGAACTATTAGTGCCATCATCTTTCTCATGACCATTCATGGAGATGAATTTAGCAAAGTCCTCTAATATTGATAGAATTAATACGAAGAATCCAATAATACATGTAAGTGTGATATGGAACAAAAATGTACAATTGAATTTAAATATGATTTGAGTATCTAAAATAATATTACAATCAATGACCTACAAGTGCAAGGTAAGCGGCGCTTTCCAAAAAAATTGGTGTTTTTGGTAACCACAAAAACTAAGTCTTGCAAATGTAAGATGTGTAGTATGTGCAAATGATTTTCCTAAGTAAACATAAGAGGGATTTAGATAGATTTGCTTTAAATTAAGAAGCATAAGTGTCAAATGAAGCTAGATAGTTTTGTTTATGCTATTGCTTTACAATTTTAAAGAGAAGATGAATGCATGAATGTTCTTTCTTTATAATTTAAACAAATATGACACATATGATGAGTTAAAGAAACTTAAAATCAGATTTAGCAATCCTTCATCATAGAAAAGATCTGAAAATAAGATTTCAAATACAACCACTATATGCAAGACTAGCTAGGGTTTTACTATCAAACCCTAGATCTTAAATGCTTGTTCCCTAAACCAAAATTCTTTGATGCAAGAATGATTTTTCTTCGTAATTTGAACACAAATGATATTTATGAAATTCTACAGAAATTTATAATCATATTTTACCAACTAATCAACATCACCAAGATTTGAAATAAGATTGTACTCAATAAACCCTAGGTGCAAGACTAGCTAGGTTTTCCAAAAATGCAAAAAATTTGAAAACCCTAATAATGAATAAGTGCAAATGCCAAATATACAACAAGGAGATGATTAAATGATGCATGAGAGTAAAGTAAAATCAGATATGAAATGTAAATCTCATCAGCAAAATCTGAAATAAGATATCTAATTACAAACCCTATGTTTTAAAATTAACTAGGTTTTGCAACAACTGTTTGAAAAAACCTAACAATGAAGAGGTTCAAATGCAAGATATAGCACTATGGAATGATTAATTGCTGCAATACCAATCAGATATGATGTAAAAATCAGAAATTTATATCATGCTATAATAATCTAAACTTATGGAAAATAGACAATGGGACAAATATGCTTTTTCTACACTTAAATCCAATGCTTGATTTTCAAATTTCAAATGTCAAAATGTAAGAATGCAGTAAACACAAGGAAAGATAAGGTACATAAAATGAAATCAATTTAATCCACAAAATAATGTCACCAAGATCTGAAACAACACACTAATCTACAAACCCTAGGTTCAAGACTAGCTAGATTTTCTAATAAATGCAAGGTGTTTGTAAACCCTAACAATGACACAATGTAAAATTAACCTATGAAAGTATGCTAAATGATGAATGAATGTAATATAATCATATCTAAGGTATAAAATAACTCAAATATAAAGCAATAAGGATGCCAAAGTGCAAGAAACGATGGGTTCACCAAAATGTTATATGGCAAAGAGAGACCTAGCCTAAAAGGTTAAACTAGGTCAAACCCTCTTCCACTCAACATTAGAACACAAGCCAAGCTTGGATTCTACCCTTGAATGATATCCAAACTAGAGGGTCTTTATCTCTTTTTTGTATAGAGGAGAATCAACCAAATTCAACCAATCAAACTAGGGCAAAACATGAAACCCTAATCAAGCAAGATTGAAGCATAACAGACCGTCGAAAACAGATATGAAGAATCTGAAAGCACAGCAGAGACCAATGAATAGAGAAGAACCTACATCTAAGTTTGATGAATAGAAAGACTAGGGCATTGGGTTCCCTAAACCCAATTTACAATTTTATAGAAACTCTGAGCTTCGCCACACCTATGCCTACAAAACCTTCCTTCTTCCCAAATCTTGCCTCTCGAAACCTGTTACTTCAACCTGCACACATAAAAGAAGGAAAGAGGGTTGGTGCTATTTAGGAGCTTGCCCAAGTCAAGCCCCATGAATGGTGTTTCCACCTCCACAATAGCAATGATGAGAGATAAAGAGAGTGTACCTTAGGATGGAAAAGGCAAATCTAAAGTAGAATGGAATTCTATCACAAAGCATAAAGGAAAGGAGTCACCATGAGCATGGAAACCCTAGCTTGATTGATGCAGCATCACAACTTGACTCAATAAGTTAGTGTAGCCCAAAGTGTTGAATGCACAAGACAACTAACAAGAGGGTGAATTAGTTGTATCAAAAACTTTAAACCCTCATAAACATAATCACATCCACATCAATTCACTTAAACCCTAATTCTATTATGAAGATTAAACATGAAAAATAGATAACAAAAACTTAATCACATCAAGACCATAAACAAGAGAACACCAGATTTTTATGTGGAAAACCCTAAAAGGGAAAAACTGTGGTGAGGATTAGCTCACAATATATAGTAGTAACAATACTGAATTACAAAGAGGCTCACTACCCAAAAGAATGCTCACTGCAATAGGCTCACTGCCAAAAGAGGTGGCTCACTGCCATGAACTGATATAATAGCATCTACCACATGCCTGAGTTCAATTCCAATGAAGCACAATCATATCACCTTCATAGCCTTACAACACAAACATCCTCATCTTCACATTTTTTTCGCCCATACACACAAATCCTTTACACTTATTTATATCAATCATCAACCTTGAAACATTTATCAAGGTCGGTAACACATTCTACAACCTTTGGAACAGTCTCCAAGGTCAGTAAACATACACAATTCAAACTAGGTCTGGACCTAAACAGTCCCACAGAGTAAAGGGATGAAAGAAGAACATTCACATCTTAGCGCAGACCTAAATACATTTTCACATGCTTCAACACACTTCAACAATCCACGAAGCACATCTGCAAAGAGTGTAAACAACCAGGTCGGCCAAAACTAGTGTTAACACTAGGATCTTTAAGCACATGCTTCCAAGAACACAATCATGACTTGCAAACCAGGCACGTCACTTTAACACATTTTGGAAATATCTACGAACAACCTTAAGTCACCTGAGAACCAACAAAATCATCTGCAACACCTTTCACCTGAAGAAGGTTCATTGTCTACTCATAAACAACACTATCAAACTTTGCTACTCAATAACTTACTTTCTAGAGAACCAAATCACAAAACCTTTGGAATGAAGATAGATAAGGACCTTATAAACATATGTCTAGAACCGTACCACTTGAAACCACTTTGCACAGAAATATAGAGCAAAATACTTTCTCTCAGACACCTCTGCACAACCTAGAAACTATGTCAATTACAGTCTTCAAACTAGTGGATGTAACTTCCACTGCACAGCGATCTAGACCACCAAATTCTAGATTTAGCATCTTAAAACACTTCTCTAAAACATATCCAAATCTCACACTCTTGTCTTCAACATAGAAGAAATGCAGAGCAAGAACTCAGACATTATCTTGCAAGCCAGAATACTCTACAACACATTATTTCCTCTGGAGAGAAAATTTTCTCAAAAGCACTTGGAAACCCAGCAATAGGAACAATATGCTAACATCATCAACACCTCTATAAGGCATTCAAATCACTTTAACATGACAACTCAATCAAGCAACAATCAGAAATATCAGAAGACAGTTGACATTAATGACAATACAAGCATGTTGATATCAATGACAACACTGGTTAGCACATACTTGCAACAATCTCCCCCTTTGTCATTGATAGCAACATATGATGTGAAAAACCATCATGACACAATTATGCATTGATCTCACTCTCCCCCTTTCTTTTAAACATCTTACTCTCCCTTTGTTTTTCACATGAACTCTCTCCCCTTTTACATAAATGGCAAAGGGTGATTCACCTTTCTCAAGCTTTCTACCCTTAAATATGATACTACACATACTTGCACTTGTTCTTAACTGCTCTAAATACTTCCCTCTGATTGCAACATTTTCCAATGCCACTACCTACTCCCCCTGAGAGGTAGTCTCCACAATCAGTCCAGAAAAGAAATGACTCCTAAATCACACTGGATTGATGCACTTCCTTATGCATCTAGTTCAACAAAGGAGGGGCAATAACCCCTAAATTTTCCTAGAGATACTCAAATGTATCCTTAGGAAGAGCTTTGGTGAATATGCCAGCAACCTGATCTTTTGTAGGCACATACTCAAGCTTCACTTCTTTCTCTGCAACCTTCTCTCTCAAAAAGTGATACCTGATAGAAATATGCTTTGTTCTTGAATGCATAACTGGGTTCTTTCAAATGTTAATGGAACTGGTATTATCATAGAAAATAAGAATTGGATCCTCATACTCAACTTGATATCCTTCAGAGTTTGTCTCATCCATAGCACTTGTGTACAACATGATGCTCCTGCAATGTACTCTACCTCTACAATAGATAAGGATACTAAGTCTTGTTTCTTACTTTGCCATGACACAACTCTATCTCCCAGAAAGAACACACCACCACTTGTACTTTTCTTGTCATCTACACATCTGACCCAATCTGCATCTGTATAGGCACTTAGAGTGAAGTCATTGTTCTTAGGATACCACAAACCATGGTCTGGAGTGCCCTTCAAATACCTGAATATCCTTTTTACTACCATGACATGTGACTCTCAAGGATCTACTTGAAATCTTACCACAAGACAGACTGTATGCATGATATATGGTCTGGTAGTAGTTAGGTATAGCAGTCCTTCAATCATTGATCTATATTTTCTCTGATCAGCCTTAGGGGATTCATCATCTTTGCTCAGCTCCTTGACATAATTTGATTGTGAAATGAAAATGCCCTTATTTGTTTGATTAATTTGCAGCCCAAGGAAGAAGTTCATCTCACCACACATTAACATCTCAAATTCTTTTTGCATCTCATCTACAAACTTCTTACACATACCTTCATTTACACCAAAGATTATATCATCTACATAGACCTCAATAATTAGAATTTGATCTTTGCTTACCTTGATGTATAGATTACTATCTACAGGCCCTTTACTGAATCCCTGCTACAACAAATACTTGTCTAATCTAGCATACCAAGTTATGGGAGCTTGCTTCAATCCATACAATGCCTTCTTCAATCTGCATACCATGTATGCTTTGTCTGATGATTGAAATCCATCTGGTTGCTCTATATATACTTCCTCTTCCAACTCACCATTCAGAAAAGTAGACTTTACATCCATTTGATATACTTTGAAATCCTTATGTGCTGCATAAGCCAGAAACAACCTAATAGCTTCTAGTCTTGCCACTAGAGCAAAAGTTTCCTCATAGTCTATTTCTTCCACTTGTGAGTAGCCTTTGCATACAAGTTTGGCTTTGTTTCTTACCATTTCTTCATTCTCATTCAACTTTTTTCTGAAAACCCGCTTTGTTCCAATCACATTCTTATCTACAAGCCTAGGGACAAGTTCCCAAGTCTTGTTCTTTTCAATTTGCATCAATTCTTCTTCCATTGCCTTGACCCAATGTTCATCTTTGCATGCTTCAAAGACAGTCTTAGTTTCAACCTTTGAAATTAAGAAGACATTTACCTGTTCTTCTACAACTCTTCTTCTTGTCAGAACTCCTTTGTCTTTGTCACAAATGATTTGATCCTTTGAGTGATTCTTTTGCACATACTTGGGGGTTTTAGGAACTCTTTCTGGAGCTTCTTTTTCATCAATCTGAACTTCTTTGTCTTTGACTTTTTCAACTACTTCTGTATCAGCAGACTCATCTGACTCATATCCAACAGGCTCTGAGATGTTCTGAATATCTTCATATACCTTTACATTTGCACTTTCAATAATCTTCCTCAACCTTTTGTTGTAGCACCAATAGGCTTTGCTCTTAGTAAAATACCCAAGGAATATGCCTTCATCACATCTAGCATCAAACTTTCCCAATTCTTCATCTCTTCTAATATAGCATTTACTTCCAAAAGCTTTGAAATACTTGACAGTAGGAGTTCTTCCATACCACAGCTCATAAGGTGTCTTTGTTCCATTTACTTTGACTTGCACTTTGTTTTGAATATAGATAGTAGTATGAATAGCTTCTTTCCAATATACTTCTTGAAGGTCAGCTTCTTTGATCATTATTCTAGCAGCTTCATGAACTGTTCTATTCTTCCTTTTAACTACTCCATTTTGCTGAGGAGTTCTGGGGGTAGACAATTGTCTCTTTATTCCATGTTCTTCACAAAAAACATTGAATTCATTTGAAGTAAACTCACCACCTCTGTCAGACATCAGACACATGATTCTGAAATCCATTTCATTTTCAACCATTGCTTTAAATGCCTTAAACTTGTCCAAGGCTTCTAATTTTTCTCTAAGAAAAGTAACCCAAGTCATTCTTGAATAATCATCAATTAGTAGCATAAAGTACCTGTCACCTTGTAGACTTCTTATTCTTGTATGACCACATAAGTCTGTATGCACCAACTCCAACAAGACAATAGAGGTTTGTTCTTTGCTTTTGAAACTTATCTTTGTTTGCTTCCGAAATTGACATTCTTTGCAAATGGCATTAGCAGGCTTCACAATCTTAGGTAGGTCTCTTACAGCTTAAATTGAGCTTATTCTCACCAGATTATCAAAGTTAATATGACACATTCTCCTATGCCATAACCAACTTTCATTTTTCAGAGCCAACAAAAACAATTGTCAATACCTTTCAAATGATAAACATTACCATGAGTCTTCTTACCAACAACAATTATTATTCCGGAGCTTTTCCTTATCTCAAATCCATTGTCCTTAAACATCATATTATATCCTTTGTTACACATATGTCCAGCACTTAGAAGATTATGATTTAAGCCTTTGACATAAAGAACATCATCTATATTGTGCTTGCCATCAAAAGTAATTAACCCTTTTCCACAAATCTTACCAACTACATCAACACCAAATCTAACTAGTCCTCCATCGTACTTTTCCAATTTGACAAAATTACTCTTGTCTCCTGTCATGTGATTTGAACATCTGCAGTCAATGACCCATTCATCCTTGTTAGGATTTGCATGCAGAAGATATCAATTAAATGCAAATAAAGATTAAACAGAGGAATGAAAAATACATAGAAATAATAACAGTGAGACAATTTTTAATGTGGTTCACTCAAACTCAGGCTACATCCACCAACAGAGAGTCCAATATTATTATCCAAAAAATCAAACCAATTACAACCATCAATCCTTGCAACTCAATACCGTTGCAAATGCTACAATACAATATCAACGAAAACCCTAACCCTTAGCCTCTTTTATCAAGCCTTATGTCGGTTACAAAATAGGGTTTTTTTATGTCAGCCAATAGAAAAAATAACTCCTGACACCTTTATAAAATAATAAAAAATATATATATTTGAGGTTTCGAGGGCACTGCCCCTGAGCCCCCGCGGGGGTGATGCCCCTCGACCCTGCCCTATATCGTGACAGGGAGTGTGCCAGGGGCACTGCCCCTTGACCCCGTCTTGGGGGCGCTTCACCCAAACCCCCATTAAATAATTTAGGGGGAAACCACGCCGATAAAAGTGGAAAAAATTTAACCTCCGAGTCTGATTAGGCTATATATAACAACAATCTCCCACTTGGAGACTAATCAGACTCCACACCATATCATCTCCCACTTGGAGACTAATCATAACACCGCTAACCATATAGCTCCCACTGGAAATAAATGCTCTGGACCTTGTTGTTCTGATTTTATTGTTTTCAGTCTTGAAGACCAACCGAACTTGAAGAGGAGCTCAACTTCTCCCTTGTCACTGCCTTTGTAAACATATACACTGGATTTGCATCTGTATGTATATTTTCCAGCCTCAATTGTCCATCATCCAACACCAATTGAATAAAGTGATACCTTAATTGTATGTGTTTGGTCTTTGAATACAAGGTAGAATTCTTTGCAAGATGTATGGCACTCTGGCTATCCATAAACAAATAACTGTTAGCCTGTTGTTTGCCAAATTCTTCCATGAAAGATTGTAGCCATATCATCTCCTTGCTTACCTCTGCTGTAGCTACATACTCTGCCTCTGTGGTGGATAAAGCAACCACCTTTTGCAACCATGAGATCCAATGCAGTAAAGACATAACCTATAGTACTACACTGGTAACAATATCCCCTACCAAATATGAGTCTACATAACCTGCTAAATCAGTATTAGAGCCCCCAAAACATAAGTGTTTTCTGGATGTACCTCTCAAATATCTGAGAATCCATTTTACCGCATTCCAATGCTCCAATCCGGGATTACTCATATAACTTCTTACAACTCCTACAACATGTGCGATATCCAATCTCGTGCATACCATGGCATACATTAAACTCCCTACAGTTGAAGCATATGGTATCTTGAACAATTTGTCTTCCTCCTCTTGTGTCTTTGGACACATCTCCTTAGTCAAATTCAAATGACTAAGCAAAGGTGTGCTGACAACTTTTGCATTCTCCATATGGAATCTCTGCAACACCTTTTCAACATAATCAGCCTGAGATAGAGTCAATTTTTTGTTCTTCCTATCTCTACAAATTTTCATACCAAGGATTTGTTTTGTTGCCCCCAAATCCTTCATAGCAAATGATTGTGCTAACTGTTGTTTTAACTCTCTTATGTGATCCATGTTAGACCCTGCGACAAGCATGTCATTAACATATAAACATAAAACAATGTAGTTGTCATTATCCAACCTCTTAAAACAAACATAATGGTTAGAATTACACCAGTTGTAGCCTTGCTCAGCCATAAAACTATCAAATTTCAAGTACCATTGTCGAGGTGCCTTTTTCAAGCCATATAAGCTCTTCTTCAATCTGCACACCAGTTTCTCCTTATCTTTGACCTCAAATCCTTGGGGCTGTTCCATATATATCTCCTCCTCCAAATCACCATGGAGAAAAGTAGTTTTCACATCTATTTATTCCAAATGCAAATCTTTAGCAGCCACAATACTTAAAACAGTACGAATAGAAGTCATCTTAACAGCCAGAGAAAAAATATCATCAAAATCAATGCCCTTTTATGTGCAAATCCTTTTACAACCAACCTAGCTTTAAATCTTTTCTTACCTCCATCTTCCTCTTTCAGCCTATAAATCCATTTGTTTGGTAAAGCCTTTTTACCTACAAGCAACTTACATAATTTTCAAGTCTATTTTTTCAGCAAGGAGTCTATTTCTTCTTTCATTGAAAGCTCCCACTGAACCTTTGTATCCACCTGCATAGCTTAATCATACCCTTCTGGTTCACTAGCATCTATTAACAAAATAGAATACAAATAGGGAGAAAACCTTTCAGGAGATCTACTTAGCCTTGTTGACCGTCTAACATTTACTGGAGTTTGTGGTATTTCTTGTTGTTGTTGTGGAGCATGAGGAACCACTAGAACATCACTATCTGGAGTATCATCAAGCACCACATAATCCTTTTCTTAATTCTCATGTTGTTGCAACTGATCGTTGTACTACACCTTCTCATTGAATACAACATCCCTACTTCTCACAATTTTTAGATTTTCAACATCCCAAAGCCTATAACCAAATTCATCAATGCCATATCCAATGAAGATACACTTTTTTTATTTTGCATCCAACTTGGTTCTATTTTTGGAATCTATATGTGCAAATGCTTCACATCTAAAAGTTTTGAGAAAAGAATAACTCACCTTCTTATCTAACCATGCTTTCTCTAGAATACCACAGCCCAAAAGAACTGAAGGACCTCTATTAATTAAATATACAACGGTATTGACAGCCTCTGCCCACATGTTTAAAGGCAGCCTAGCATGCAATCTCATGCTCCTTGCACGCTCCATTATTGTCTTGTTCATGCACTCAACCACTTTATTTTCTTGTGGAGTTCCTGAAACCATTTTCTTCCTACGAATTCCATTAAAGGAACAATAATCCTCAAATTCTTTACTGCAATAGTCACCACCATTATCAGATCTGAGACATTTTAATCTTTCACCCGTCTCATTCCCAACCAAGCTTCTCCATTTCTTAAATGTTTCAAATACATCATATTTTTGCCTAAGGAAATAAATCCAAACCTTCCTAGTTGCATCATCTATGAATGTAACATAATACTGAGAGCCACCGAGAGAAGATACCTGAGCCGGTCCCCATACATCTGTATGCACAAGCTCCAACTTTTCATCTTTCTTTTGCTTCCCATCCTTGAGAAAACTAACTCTCTTTTGTTTTCCATACACACAACTTTCACAGAAATCCATATTAATACATTTTAGACCTGGTAAAACTTTTATAGAATGAAGTACCTTCATACCTTTTTCACTCATATGCCCAAGTTTGTTATGCCACAGTGTTGTCTCGGAACCTACAACAACTGTTTTAGTCTGTTCCTACGAACCCGCAGCAACTGTTCTTGAACCTATTTTATTCTTCTCTGCAACAACTAAAGTAGAAGGAATAGTATGACATGTACAAAGATATAAGGTGCCTACTTTCACACCTTTTGCTACTATTAAGGCACCTCTTGAAACCTTCCAATTTTTATCACTGAAAGTAACTATGCAACCTTCATTAGCTAGCTGCCCTGTTGAAATTAAATTCCTACTCAGCCTTGGAACGTGCCTTACCTCTTGTAGTAGTTAATGATTCTCATTCTGCAACTTAATCTTGATTCTTCCCTTCCCAACAATCTGACAAGGTTCGTTATCTCCCAAATAAACCAGCCCAAAATCCCTTTGGACATAATCAAGAAAATAACTTCTATGGGGTGTAGCATGAAATGAGGCTCCTGAATTTATAACCCATGAATCATCAGCATTATCTAGGGAAAGAATCAAAGCATCATCTTTAGATTTATTACTTACCACATTTGCCTCCTTATTGCCTTCTTGTTTGTCTCCTTTATTCTTCTGAGACCAACAATCTTTCTTTAGATGACCTGCCTTCCCATAGTACCAGCAATCCTTCTATCCTCTAGATTGGGACCTCTTATCTTTTGATTTTCCTCGTGACTTCCCATGACCTCCAAAACCTTTTCCTCTCTCCTTTGGTCTACCCCTACTTTCTGCATTTAAAAAACTACCTGATGTGGACCCTCCTAGGCTTTTTCGTTGCATTTCCTTGCTAAGGATAACACCAACAACATCATCAAATTTCAAAGTACTTGAACCAGAGACATAGTTACTTAAAACCATTACCAAGCTATTATAGCTTTCTGGCAAAGAACATAAAACCAAGAGAGCCCTCACCTCTTCATCAAATTTCACTTTTACAGAAGTTAACTGACTGGTAATTGTATTAAACTCATTTAAATGATCTGTCACAGATCCACCTTCAATCATTTTCAGATTAAACAAATGCTTCATGAGAAATACCTTATTTAAGGCTGAGGGTTTTTCATACAATTTAGCCAAAGCTTTCATTAGTTCATCTGTTGTCTTTGCTTCTGTTATATTGAATGCCATAGATGGTGCCAGGCACAACCGAATGGTTCCTAATGCCTTTTTGTCTAGAAGATTCTAATCCTCATCAGTCATTGTTGTCAGTTTCTTGGTTATTCCTTCCAATAGCCTCCATAAATCCTTCTGATAGAGATAATCCTCCATCTACATCTTCCATAACTGATAGTTCTGCCCATTGAATTTATCTACCTTCAATTTACCCTCATCCGCCATTTCTCCCACTTAACCGTGAGACTCCCACTCAATCGTGAGACCTTCCTACAGACGATAATCGAACACAACCCACTCTGATACCACTTGTTAGGAATTGCATGCAGAAGATATCAATTAAATGTAAATAAAGATTAAACAGAGGAATGAAAAATACACAGAAATAATAACAGCAAGAGACAATTTTTAACGTGGTTCACCCAAACTCAGGCTACATCCACCAACAGAGAGTCCAATATTATTATCCAACAAATCAAACCGATTACAACCAGCAATCCTTGCAACTCAATACCGTTGCCAATGCTACAATACAATATCAACACAAACCCTAACCCTTAGCCGCTTTTATCAAGCCTTATGTCAGTTACAAAATAGGGTTTTTTTATGTCGACCAATAGAAAAAATAACTCCCGACACCTTTATAAAATAATTAAAAAAACATTTGAGGTTTTGGGGGCGCTGCCCCCGAGCCCCCGCCTTGTATCGCAACAAGGAGCGCGCTAGGGGCGCTACCCCTGGACCCCACAAGGGACGCTGCCCCTTGACCCCATCTTGGGGGCGTTGCCCCCAAACCCCTGTTAAATAATTTGGGGGGAAACTGTGCTGATAAAAGTGGGGAAATTTAACCTCTGAGTCTGATTAGGCACCATATAACAACAATCCTTTTCCTTTCTAGCATGAAATGCAGACATCTCTTTCTCTTCTTCTGGTCTTCCTTCCTTCACACAGCTTGCAAGGTTAGCAGAAACAGGCTCTTCTTTTATAGCAATAAACAAGCATTCACTAGCATTACCATCTCAAAATCAGATTCATCATCAGTTACACCTTCATCATCTTTGACATAGTAACTTTTCTTTACCATCTTATCTTTAGCTTCATTGTTCTTGATCTTCAAAGTTCTATCAGGACATCATGAAGTATAATGACCAATCTTGCCACAACTGAAACATTTGAAAGGTAACTTACCTATGAACTTTCTAGTTCCTTTCTTCATTATGTTAACAAAGTTTTCCTCAATCTCATCAAAGTTTTCCTCATCTTATTCCACAACATACTTATTTGATCTAACAGCCTTTTCTGATTTGGCTTTAAAAGCAGTCTCAACTTTCACAGGACCATCAGTGGTACCAAATTCTCTCATCTCAAAAGCAGTCAGTTTACCAAGCAATTGATCTTTTGAAAGCTTGCCCATATCTAGCAATACTTCAATGGAAAACATTTTATGACTATGAGATTTGGGAAGTGTTCTAAGTACCTTATTCACAACTTCTTCATCTTCCAGTTTTCCAGCAAGACCTTTGATGCCATTCACAACATCATCAACCTTCTGCATATAGCTTGTTATGTTCTCATCTTCAGACATCCACATAGTTTCATAACTGGACTTTAAATTCTGCATCTTGGCTTTCTTGACAGATTCTCACCTGCATAGATTTTCTTCAATTTTTCCCATATCTCATGAGTAGTTTCCAGATCCAAAACTTTCTCCATTTTAGTGTTAGATAGAGCATTTAGTAGGGCATTTCTGGCTTTACTATTAGTTTCATATTCCCTAATCTCAATTGCAGTCTCCAGACCATCTTTAGGTATAGTGTATTTCTTTTCAGCCATTCTCCACACATTATAACCAAGAGAAACAAGATAACTTTGAATTCATACCTTCCATAAGGCATAGTCGGTTCCATCGAACTAACGAATGTCTTTCTTGTGCACCATCTCGGATCTACCTTAAGCTATTAGGTTTTCTTCTAAGAAACCTGGCTCTGATACCAATTGTTGAATGCACAAGATAACTGAGGGGGGGTGAATCAGTTATATCAAAAACTTTAAACTCTCATAAACATAATCACATCCACATTAGTTCACTTAAACCCTAATTACGTTATGAAGATTAAACATGAAAAATAGATAACAAAAACTTAATCACATCAACGCCATGCACAAGAGAACACCAGATTTTTACGTGGAAAACCCTAAAAGGGAAAAACCACAATGAGGATTAGCTCACAATATATAGTAGTAACAATACTGAATTACAAAGAGGCTCATTATTGAGGGCTCCCTGTAATAGGCTCACTGCCAAAAGAGGTGGCTCACTACCAAAAGGGTTCACTGCCAAAAGAGGTGGCTCATTGCCAAAAGGGGTGGCTCATTGTCATGAACTAATATAATAGCATCTACCACATGCCTAAGTTTAGTTCCAATGAAGCATAATTCATATCACCTCTATAGCCTTACAACACAAACATCCTCATCTTCGCATTTTTTTTGCCCATACACATGAATCCTTTACACTTATTTATATCAATCATCAACATTCATCAAGGTTGGCAACACATTTACAACCTTTAGAATAGCCTCCAAGGTCAACAAACATACACAATTCAAATTAGGTCTGGACCTAAATAGTCTTGCAGAGCAAAGGGATGAAAGAAGAACATTTCATATCTTATCTTGGACCTAAATACATCTTCACACACTTCAACACACTTCCACAATCCACGAAGCACATCTGCAAAGAGTGTAAACAACCAAGTCGGCCAAAACTAGTGTTAACACTGGATCTTTAGGCGCATGCTTCCAAGAACACAATCATGACTTGCATATTAGGCATAGTGTTTTAACACATTCTAGAAACATCCATGAACAACCTTAAGTCACCTAAGAACCAACAAAATCATTTGCAACACATTTCACCTGAAGAAGGTTCACTGTCTGCTCATAAACAACGCTATCGAACTCTGCTTCTCAATAACTTGTTTTTCGGAGCACCAAATCACAAAACCTTTCGAATGAAGATATCTAAGGACCTTATAAACATATGTCTAGAACCGCACCACCTGAAACCACTCTGCAGAGAAATATGGAGCAAAATACTTTCTCCCAGACACTTCTGCACAACCCAGAAACTCTGTCAATTACAGTCTTCAAATTGGTGAACATAACTTCCACTGCACAACGATCTGGACCACCAAATTTTGGATTTAGCATCTTCAAACACTTCTCTAAAACATATCCAAATCTCACACTTCAGTCTTCAACATAGAAGAAATGCAGAGCAAGAACTTAGACAGTACCATGGAAGCTAAAATACTTTGCAACACATTGTTTCCTCTGGAGAGCAAATTTTCTCAAAAGCACTTGGAAACCAAGCAATAGAAACAATATGCTAACATCATCAACACCTCTATAAGGAATTCAAATCACTTTAACATGACAACTCAATCAAGCAACAATCAGCAATATCAGAAGACATAGTTGACACTAATGACAACAATAGTTAGCACATACTTGCAACACAAAGAAGTGGAGATATATTCACAAGACCTACAATAAATTAGTATAACAACAATAATCCACCATAGAGAGATTTAGTGAAGAATGGAGAGTATGAGAGAGAAGAAGAGAGAGTGCAAGTGTACCTAGATTGCTTAGAGAACTTAGAGATGTTCAAATGAATAAACTAACTTGCTTATATATGCATTCCTGCTCATCAATAATAAATAAAACCAAATGGGGCCAACATGTAAAATTTAAAGAGGTGTTCTAAGCCGACACCACAAAAATAGGACCGGGGCTAACATCCAGGACCACGGCGCTAGGTGCCTTGGTCTTTTAGCTCCATAAACTATGGAGACTATCCATTTAAGTGGGCTTAGACCATTCATGTCCCTATTTTGTCAGGTTTATTCATCGATATCAATATTTAATCATTTAATGTTCAAAAAGGTGTTAAAATAGGTCTTGATTAACAAGGGTAAACATTTTAGGTCCACCCAGGTGCTAAACTAGGTGTAAAATGCTACTGTACACATTTTACTCCATAACAGTACTCTATATAAGATTCTGGCAAAAATGTTGGCAAAAAGATTGAAATTGATTCTCTCAGCTTTAATTTTAGATGTTCAAAGTGTCTTTGTTCTAGGTAGAATTATTTCAAAAGGAATTATCACAACCCACAAGATTATTCACTCGATTTCCATCTCAAATAGCAAGAGTATGCTTATTAAATTGGATATCAAGAAAGCATATGATAAAGTGAATTGGAGATTTCTAATGAAGATACTTGAAAATTTTGGGTTTTCTTTACATTGGTGGGAGTTAATTTTTTTATGCATTGCTACTCCAAATTATTCTATACTGGTTAATGGCAATCTGGTGGTTTTTTCACTCCTTTAAGAGGAATCCACCAAGGAGATCCACTGCCTCCCTACCAATTTATTCTGATGGTAGATGGACTTGGTAGATGCATCACTTAGGATAAAATAGATAAATTAAAGGATTTTGAGGCTTTCTCTCACTTACAATTTGCTAATGACACAATACTCTTTGGGGAAGCAAGCATGAGGGAAGCTCATAAAATCAAGAACATATTAGATTCTTACTTAGCTACCTCCAATCAACAAATTAATGATCACAAGTCAGATGTTTTATTTTTAATATATCCCTTAGATCTCAACAAAGGATTACTACAGTTTTGGACTTTAGGCATGGCACTCTCCCTTCTCACTATCTCAAAGTTCCATTATTTGTAGGAGCCTATAAAGTGGAGCTATGGAACTCACTACTAGACTAATTCAAAACTAGATTGGATTCATGGGGAGGAAGATGGCTAAGATTCGTGAGGAGAATCACAATGATAAATTAGCATTAGTGGCATTACCAATTTATCTCCTCTTTATTTTAAAGGCTCCTGGTGGTATTGCAGCAACTATTAACAAAATAACAAAAGATTTTTGTATACACCAAAAATTGTCTCACACCATTTCCCTCATCACCGGTTCACCCCTCAATCATTCTACTATAGTTAATTAAATAAATTCCATTTATTTAATTAATTATTCCAATTTTTTCCTACCAATATTAATTAAATATTTTTAATTATTTGGTTAATAAACTGATTATTCCCCCAACATTAATTAAATAAATCAGGACTATTTATTTAACTAATCAATCATTGTCATCTTTCACCCATAGTCAAACCTTAGCTAAATAAATTCAAATATTTATTTAACTAGGTTCATCCTCGGCATTCCAAAAAGTAAATAAATACATCCTACTTATTTAATTCCTATTTTATCCACCCAATCATTAGTTGACTAAAAACAATCATTAACCTAGATAATCATTTGCACATTCTAAAGCGTGATTAATCAAGATACATCTTGTACAAGGTTCAAAAGTGTACATGGGTCAAAGATTTGATTTGTACACGATTTAAACATGGGCATGGGAAATATTTGTACATCACTCCAAAATTTTACTTTTCAGATCCCCACCAACCACTTTCTCCAAGACAATCCTCCACCCTTGATTTTCCTTAAATCTTGGACCTCGAGTTATACACCTACCACAAGGTGCCATATGGAGGTCCATCATGCCTTCAATCCTCTCAAACATCCTCAACCATTGATCTCTCCAATCAATCTTATCCCTTATCCCCCATCCAAAAATCTATAAATTGAACTCCTCACAAGCCATTTTAAAAACAACTCTTTAATGCAATGTTATGTTGTTGTTTTGAGCACTTAACATCTCCTCTTAACAACAATAATCCTTTTGATCACAACCACTTAAGTGCAACAAGGATTGGTGTTAGTGAGTTTTATTTTCTTTTGTTAACTTTGTTGATCCTTAGGCTCAATCTTGATGTTGCTTTTGTGTATAAATTTAATAGGTTTTTCTTAGATTTACTTGTTTGTATAGGTTTATATTCATTAGAACACATTATCCCAGTGGGAACTGTTGCAAATATGTGCCTAATTAATGTTGTCATTAATGTCAACATATCCTTGTTGTCACTGGTGTCAACTGTATCCCATTCTAGAAGACTTGTATGTTGAGGATATTGAGAAAATTAGCCTCTCCGGAAGAAACAAGTGAGTTACATATCTCTCTGTAAGAGACAGTGAAGACAGTGCAGTTCGATGAAGTAGATTGCTCAAAATTCCTAGTGAGATTCAGATTAGAGTCTGCGGATCAAAGGGTGTTGTAAAGAATTGTCTAAAGTTGCTCTAGTTAAGATTTGAGGGATCCGCATGAAGAATTTGGGAAGTTATGACCATCTGAGTAGAATTGGGTTTTGCAGTTGTTCAGAGGTGACAGAGTGACAGGAATTTGGTCCAGATTGATTCACATTAGAATATTATGATCTACGGATCTAGAGGTATGTTTGGTATGTCAGTGTGTATCCTCAACTCAAGTGGTTCATGGTTTGGAGGTCCGCAAGCAATCTTTCTAGTGTGACAGTCATGGTAGTTGGTGTTCTTACGTTTTGGTATGAAGATGTAAGTGATTCTGGTGACTTGAGGTGGTGCAGTTGTTCTTATTGATTTCATTGTGCTTGTGGAGATCTCTGGATCGTGTGCATGTTGTGTTGGTGATCCGCATTAAGGTTTGAGCTTGTGATTGAAGATTTCTCTTTGGATGTTGTTGTTCTTTCCAGTCTTGGCCAACCAGAAGCTTTGTGCATGTTGCAGATGATCTAAGAGAGGTTCTATGAAGTGTGGCGTATTGTTCGAGGAAGATTTGGGTCCCAGCTATGTTTGGCTAATAGTATAGTGATTTGCATTAAGTAAGTGCTGACCTTGATGTTTATTCCAAGGTTGATGAAGCATATAAATATGTGTGGTTGAGTTGTGGAAAATCGTCCTAGTGCGAAAATGATAAGATCCTAAGAAAGGAAGAAAGGCAGAGAAGAGAAGATGAAAGAGCAGAAGAGGAAGAGAAGAAAATGATGAGGAGATAATGAAGAAGTGTTTGGGGGGCAGAGCAGAAGTATTGTGCACTTCAATGGAACTGACCTTGGCATGAAGAAGATGTTGTTTTCCAGTTCAATCTTTCTGTGATAAACTTATAAATATTTATGTAGGCAGTGAGCCTCTTTTGAGTAGTGAGCTCTGGGCAGTGCACTCGAAGGCAAGTGCCTTCCCATTTTCTTTTCTTTTAACAGAGAATAAATCTTCTAGGTTAACCCCTGCCATGGTTTTTCCCTTAATCGGGTTTCCACATAAAAATCCTGGTGTTATGTGTGTTAATTTTGTTTCTGCTCATGTGTTGTTGATTCATGCTTTCATGGTTATATCATTCATCTATTAAGAAGTGGTAAAGAAGTTTAATTGCAGCAAAGGATAAAAGTTTTTTGTGACAACTGAGTCACCCCCCATCTCAGTTGTCTGCCCTTATTTCAACAATTGGTATCAGAGCTGATTCCTTTAAAAGAAGCTTGTTCGATGTCGACTTACAAGAAGGATAGTCTGAGATTTGATGGAAAAATTACTCTCTTTGGAAGAGTCGCATGGAGTACCACTTGCAATGCATGGGTGATGCTTATTAGTTAATAACTAAGGATGAGTATAAGCCTCCGGAGAAAGGTCCTTCAACTACAGATGAACTCAAAGATGCTGAAAACAACATTCGGGCTAAAGAAGCATTGTTAAGTGCCCTGACTGATACAGAAATGACAAATGTCCTGGAATTAAAAATTGCTCATGAAATCTGGAAGAAGTTGGAAACTCTATATGAAGGTGATGAATATGTCAAATGTGCTAAGTTACAGATCCTAAAGGGTAGATATGAAAATTTGAGGATGAGTGAAAATGAAAACATCACTTCCTACATGCAAAAGGTGAATGAACTTGTGTGCAGTATTAGTTGTGCTGGTGGAAAACTAGAAGAATCAAAGATTGTTGGCAAAGTACTCAAATCCTTACCTACTTAATACAAACATAGAGTTGCTACTATTGAGGAGATCAGGACTGTGACAACTGTTACAAGGGATCAGTTAGTTGGCAAGCTTTTAGCATTTGAAATGAGTGAGTTTGGTGATTCTCTTCCTAAATATGAATCTGCATTTAAGGCTGGTGCTTTTGGAAAGCAAATATTTGATCCAGGTGAAAGCTCTTCAAGAAGACTAACCAGATTTGAGAAGGCAAGGAAGGATCTTGAAGAAGATGAATCGGAGCTTGAAGAACTTGAAGCCCTTTTTGCCAAAAACTACCAAGAGGATCTAGTAAGTATGAAGCAAAGTTGCCTTTCAAATGTTTTGCTTGAAATAAGATTGGTCATTTTACCTCAAGATATTCAGAGAGGGTTTCAAAGCCAAACCCTAACAGACCTAGGATTCAGAAGAAATGCTACTATGTCCAAGAAGCTGTTGAAGAAGGAGTCACTGATGATGAATCTGATAATGGAAGTAGCTCAGGAAATGAATGGGTGTTCATTGCCATCAAAGAAGAAGATCTGGTGCCTATTAAATATGCTAGTTGTGTGAGTGTGGAAAGAGCCTTGGCTGCTTAGGTTGAAGAAAAGGATGAATGGGTAATTGACAGTGGATGCTCTCATCATATGACAGGTGATAAGATTAAGTTTGTAAGTATGGAAAGGTATGGAGGTGGAATTGTGAAGTTTGGAGACAATTCAGCTGGTAGAATCCATGGCAGAAGATCCATCTCTCTTGAGGTAAGAATAACACTAATGATGTTTTGTATGTAGAAGGGTTGAAGCATAATCTTCTCAGTGTTGGACAATTGGTTGACAAGGGATACGACCTCCGATTCAAAGATGGTAAATGTAGAATTTTGGAAAGCTCCAAAACTGAGATTGCATCTGGTACATAGACTAGAGGTAACATATTTCATTTAAGTGGTACTGGTAAAAATTGTTTGATTGCTCAGACTGATTAGAGTTGGCTATCGCATAGGAGAATGTGTCATGTAAACTTTGGCAACATTGTCAAGATAAGTGCTACTCAAGCTGTGAGAGATCTTCCAAAGCTTGTAAAACTTGCTAATAGCATGTGTAAGGAATGTCAGCTGGGCAAATAGAGCAGAACTACATTCAAGAGTAAAGAACAATCTTCAAGTGGATTGTTGGAACTTGTACACAATGATTTGTGTGGTCTTGCCAGGGTTAGGAGTTTGCAAAGAGACATATACTTTATGTTGTTGATTGATAATCACTCACGGATGATGTGGGTCACTTTCTTGAGAGAGAAATTAGAGGCTCTTGACAAATTTAAAGTGTTTAAGGCTAGGGTGGAGAATGAGATTGGTGTGAAGATAAAGTGTCTGAGATCTGACAAAGGTGGAGAGTTTACCTCCAGTGAGTTTAATGAATTTTGTGAAAAGCATACAATAAGAAGACAGTTGTCTGCTTCTAAGACTCCTCAAGAGAATGGAGTTGTGGAAAGGAAGAATCAGACTATTCAAGAGGTTGCTAGAACCATGATGATGGAGGGAAATGTTCCACATGTCTATTGGAGAGAGGTTGTAAGTATTGTTGTCTACACTCTTAACCGGGTGCAGATCAAAGATAATTTTGGTAAAACACCTTATAAACTGTGGTTTGGTAATGCTCCTTCTGTGAAATATTTCAGAGTTTTTGGTAGTAAATGCTATATCAAAAGAGATGAAGATCTAAGCAAGTTTGATGCAAGATGTGATGAAGGAATATTTATGGGTTATTCTAATCAAAGCAAGGCATACTGGTGCTTTAACAAGAGATTGAAAAAGATTGTTGAAAGTGTTAATGTCAAGGTTGATAAAAGCAAGGAGAGACCTTCGAGGTTTTGTGGATATGAATCAGATGATCAAAATGAAATTCCAAATGAAAGAAAGCAAGTTCAGTTTACTCTGGAGAATCCAGTGACTCAAGAAGTGAATGCAAATGTTGAGGAACAAGTTCAAGAATCAGAATTTGAAGAAAATCCCAAAACTCCCAAGTATGTAAGATTGAATCATTCTTAAAATCAGATAATAAGAGATAAAAATAAAGGTGTTCAAACTAGAAGAAGAATTGCTGAAGAACAAGAGGAGTATTGCTTGATTTCAAAGATTGAACCAAAATCAGTGAATGAAGCTTGTAATTATGAAAGTTGGGTAAAAGCAATGGAAGAAGAATTAATGCAAATTGAAAAGAATCATACTTGGGATCTTGTTCCTAGACTTGAAAACAAAAATGTAATTGGAACTAAATGGGTCTTCCGGAATAAATTGAATGAAGATGATGAAGTTGTGAGAAATAAAGCAAGATTGGTGTGTAAAGGATATTCTCAGGTAGAGGAAATTGATTTTGAAGAAACTTTTGCTCCAGTGGCAAGAATTGAAGCAGTCAAATTATTTCTTGCCTTTGTTGCTTACAAAGATCTCAAAGTCTACCAGATGGATGTCAAGTCAACATTCCTGAATGGAGAGTTTGAAGAAGAAGTCTACATTGAGCAACCGGAAGGATTCTAGTTGTCTGATCAAGAAGATAAGGTCTGCAAGTTGAAGAAAGCATTGTATGGACTTAAACAAGCCCCAAGAGCCTGGTATGCAAGATTAGATTAATATTTGTTAAAGTTAGGCTTTAACAAAGGCACTGTTGATAGTAATCTTTATTTCAAAATTGATCATGAACACATTTGATTTTGAGGTATTTGTTGATGACATCATCTTTGGTGGAAATGAGAGTATGTGTAAAAAATTTGTTGATTAGATGCAAAGTGAATTTGATATGTCCATGCTTGGTGAAATGAATTTCTTCTTAGGTCTACAAATCATTCAATCAGAAAAAGGCATCTTCATATCTCAGTTTAAGTAAGTGAAAGAGTTGTTGAAAAAGTTTGGAATGGAGTATTCAAAACCAGTGAGTACTCCTATGGTAACCGGATGCAAGTTGAGTAAAGATGATGATTCCCCTAAGGCAGATCAGAAAAGGTATAGATCAATGACTGGAGGACTGCTTTATTTGACTCATACCAGACCTAATATTATGAATGCAGTTGCCCTTGTTGCTAGATTTCAAGCTGATCCTAGAGAATCTCATGTTGTAGCAATCAAAAGAATTTTTAGATATCTAAAGGGAACATCTAACTATGGCTTATGGTATCCTAAGGGTGATGATTTCACTCTGCATGCATATATAGATGCAGATTGGGTAGGAGATGTGGACGATAGGAAGAGTACTAGTGGAGGTGCATTTTTCTTGGGAAAGAGATTGGTTTCTTGGTTGAGCAAAAAGCAGGAGGCAATATCTCTGTCTACTACAGAGGCAGAGTACATAGCAGTAGCAAGTAATTGTACTCAAGTTTTGTGGATGAAGCAAATGTTGAAGGATATTAGAGTTGTGTTTGAAGAACCTGTTATAATCTTCTGTGATAATTCAAGTGCAATAAACATTTCAAAGAATCTGATGTTGCATTCAAAGACAAAGCACATATCCATCAAGTTTCACTTTTTGAGAGAGAAGGTAAATGAGAATGAAGTCAGATTGGAGTTTGTTTCTTCAAAGGATCAAATTGCAGATATCTTCACTAAGCCTCTACCTAAGGATACTTTTGAGTACCTCAAAATGGTGTTAGGGGTTATTACCCCTCCTGTTCAGAACTAAGGTGCACTAATGTGCATCAGTCCGGTGAAGTTCACAGTCATATCTTGTGATCCAGATTGGTGTTAAGGAGTTGCTACTCAAGGGGAGTAGTCAGTATGCTGATTCTGGATTAAGAAACAAAAAGAGGAAGAGATGATTGCAAATATGTGCCCTTTGCCATTGATGTCAAAGGGGGAGAGAAGTCATGTGAAAAACTTGGAAGCAAGTAGTTGCTGCTGAAAGGGGGAGTAGTGAAGAAAGTGGTTGCAAATGTGATAAGAGAAAGGGTGAGAAGTTCTTGTCTTGATGGTTGAAACAGTTTTTCACATCATATGTTGCCATCAATGACAAAGGGGGAGATTGTTGCAAATATGTGCCTAATCGGTGTTGTCATTGATGTCAACATATCCTTGTTGTCATTGGTGTCAATTGTATCCCATTCTAGAAGACTTGTATGTTGAGGATATTGAGAAAATTAGCCTCTCCGAAAGAAACAAGTGAGTTACATATCTCTCTGTAAGAGAGAGTGAAGATAGTGCAGTTTAGTGAAGTAGATTGCTCAGCATTCCCAATGAGATGAAGATCAGAGTTTGCGGACCAAAGGGTGTTGTAAAGAATTGTCTGAAGTTGCTCCAGTTAAGATTTGAGGGATCCACATGAAGAATTTGGGAAGTTATGGCCATCTAAGTAGAACTGGGTTTTGCAGGTGTTCAGAGGTGACAGGAATTTGGTCTGGATTGATCCGCATTGGAATATTATGATCTACGGATCTAGAGGTATGTTTGGTATGTCAGTGTGTATCCTCAACTCAAGTGGTTCATGGTTTGGAGGTCCGCAAGCAATCTTTCTAGTGTGGCAGTCATGGCAGTTGGTGTTCTTACATTTCGGTATGAAGATGTAAGTGATTCTGGTGATTTGAGGTGGTGCGGTTGTTCTTACTGATTTCATTGTGCTTGTGGAAATCTCTGGATTGTGTGCCTATTGTGTTGGTGATTCGCATTAAGGTTTGAGCTCATGATTGAAGATTTCTCTTTGGATGTTGTTGTTGTTCTTTCCAGTCTTGGCCAACCGGATGCTTTATCAATGTTGTAGATGATCTATGAGAGGTTCTATGAAGTGTGGCATATTGTTCGAGGAAGATTTGGGTCCCAGCTATGTTTGGCCGATAGTATAGTGATTCGCATTAAGTCAGTGCCAACCTTGATGTTTATTCCAAGGTTGATGAAGCATATAAATATGTGTGGTTGAGTTGTGGAAAATCGTCCTGGTGTGAAAATGATAAGATCCTAAGAAAGGAAGAAAGGCAGAGCAGAGAAGAGGAAAGAGCAGAAGAGGAAGAGAAGAAAAGGATGAGGAGATAGCAAAGAAGTGTTTGGGGGGTAGAGCAGAAGTATTGTGTGCTTCAATGGAACTGACCTTGACATGAAGAAGATGTTGTTTTCCAGTTCAATCTTTCTGTGATAAACTTATAAATATTTCTGTAGGCAGTGAGCCTCTTTTGAGCAGTGAGCTCTGGGCAGTGTGCCCGAAGGCAAGTGCCTTCCCATTTTCTATTCTTTTAACAGAGAATAAATCTTGTGGGTTAACCCCCACCGTGGTTTTTCCTTTAATCGGGTTTCCACGTAAAAATCCTGGTGTTATGTGTGTTAATTTTGTTTTTGCTCATGTGTTGTTGATTCATGCTTTCATGGTTATATCATTCATCTCTTAAGAAGTGGTAAAGAAATTTAATTGCAGCAAAGGATAAAAGTTTTTGTGACAACTGATTCACCCCCCACCTCTTAGTTGTCTGCCCTTATTTCAATAGGAAGCACACCCCTAACTAACATAGCTTTTATGTTGCAAGTTCACGATTTGGCATATGTGGTACTAGTTTCATGCATGCATTATGCTCTGGCACATGCATTTTCATTTCAATATGTCTACTATTATTCTATGCAGCTCTACTCTCAATGACTTTAACACATTTTTTGATCATTTTTTAGGGATTATAGGCTACTAATCATTCTATCTATGTAGGGTTTTATAATATAATCATTTTTATGCTTTTCTAACCTTTATTTTGGCATTTGGCCATCTTTTTTATAGATTTCACCAGTTTTATTGGCCCCTATCATGTTTTACCATGTACAAGGCTAGTTTTAGCGTGCCAATAAAAATGTGGTGATTCTATTTACACATCAACACCTCCATTCCTGGACCTAAACCTCTTTAATCTAATATTTTTAATCATTTAGCTCTCTATTTCTCTACACTTTTTAGTTTATAGGAAATCTATTCTATCAACTTTACCATCATTGCTCTCTGTCTGTGTGCATGTTATTATTTTTATCTAATTTTCCCTAATCTTGGTCATTTTTCTGTGCAAGTGTCATCTTCAACACATCTATTCTACATCAACCCATATGTATCTAGTTCAATGCCTCCATCCCATGAATCAACACATCAATGGTAAGTTTAGGTAACCACTAACCTACACATTTTAGCATGTGCAAGCTTGGTTTTGGCATTTCTATAATAATTTAGCACATTTATTTCTATTTTAGCATAGGCATATATAGGATAGAATGTCATCTTTTTATTAGTTTTTGTGCCTTGGACTAACCATAATCTATTTTTTTTTGTCACTAACACTCTTTGTGTAGACTTTTTATTGGTCCTAGACATAATCTTGCAACTACTAACCAGTTTTTTGGTAGCCTTGCTTGTCAAAGGATTCTTTTTTCACTAGTTTAGTTGCACAAATGAACATGTTTAAGGGTGATGAACATTGTATGCCATGTTTGTGAGTGCAAAGTTGTGTGTATGCTCTCTCCTCACGCCCTTGGGTGGTCTTGGAGATCAAAAACACATCTTTGTTCTCTTTTTATTTCTTTTCATCCCAAGAACCCAAGTTGTGTATGCTCTTCCCTCACACCGCAAGGTGATCTTGGGAAGAAAAAGCACTTGGGCTTCTTTCCTTGTAGTGGGGCTACCCTTGGATTTCATCACCTTGGGAGATGACCCAAACCACATGTTACAGAGGGGTATACAAAGAGGGGAGATCAAAAGATGTACCTCAAAGGAAGATTCTCATGTTTAGCATAGCCTTGTTGTCCATGTGAGGGGAAAGGGTGAAGTGGAAAGGGATTCAACCCATGAACACATGTTTGTAGAGATACTCTTATTCATGGAATTTCGCCTCACATACCCTTGGGTATACTGAGATCCCCTAGAAACTTGTAAATCCTAGTTAAGACCATCAACCATATGTGTTTGTGGTGCATTGTTTAGTTGTTAGCACCAATAATCTAGTCACTTTGTGCCCCTAAAACTAAGTTTGTATGCCATGTATGCTCTCTCCTCATGTCATAGAGTGATTTTAGGTGATAAAAAATAGTCAATGCCTCATCATGGGATTTACACTCCATAACTAGACAAGGCATAATAGTGAGCGTACAAGCATATACACACCTACTTGAATAGAATAGGCTTGTTCATATTCTTGGCATGTATTCTTGTGAGAAACCCATGAATTCCCTTTAAATCCAAAACACCAAAATGTTTGCAAACCTTTAACACTCCAAGTAAATTTCATCGCCTCCATCCTAGGTTGCTAGTAATTCACCATGACACATTTTGGTGTTTTTTTTCACAAACTAGTGTCTTTGTATTATTTTTGCATATAAGTTATATTTTTAATGCATCCATCCTAAACCTCATCAAAACACAAATCCAACATTATCCATCCATTTATACCCCCAAATCAAATCACCCTTGTTGATTTTGAACCTTGATTAGTGCTAACCTCCAACTACACCTCATCCTCAAACATCAAACCTAATCATCATCCACATCACCAATCCTCATCCACACATTATCCATTTTTAATCCAACCTCAAAATAAAAAATTATGACCTTAAATCTGTTTAGGTGGAAAATTGGATTTGTTAATGTTTTAGTGTTTTGATGTTAAATCTGCCTTTCCACTTAACATTCAAGGATCTAGGGTCGAGTGGCGAGCACTATCATACCCTAGGTCACTTGAAGATGTAGGGAAACTTGGATTAGGGAATTTAATTATTAATTTTCCTTCTCTTATGCCCAATTAACCATTAAAACCCTAATTATGCAAATACGACAACAAATTGATGAATGACAAAAAAAGCTCTTGCAGACAGGAGTAAAATACCAAATCATAGAATACCTATTTTTGGGGTTCCGAAGTGGAACAGTCGAGGACACTAGAGCGGCCACCCAAGTCCAAGGTACTGGTTTCTTTATGGAATCTAAACCTCCTTCTGACACTGATCAGCCCTGTAACTTTTGTTTCTTAAAACTCGGATGCGGAGGACACTAGAGCGAGTGCCCAAGTCTTGGAAGTGCTCCTGTGTCCTTTTCTTCAGATCCTGAATCCTTGATGCCTACCAATCCTTCATGTAACTCCGCTTTTCCCAAATGCAACACCTGTAACCTGCAATCACAAGACTTGGTTTGGGGGTTGTGGTGTTTAGAGGCTTGCCTCAATCAAGCCCCGGAGGACACTTAAGTCTCTGAACATCATTGTCAGATAAAGAGTGCATGCCCTTGTGAGGCAGAGGCAAAAACCAAAGGAATCAATGATGAAAACACAATATTATGTCACCTTGTAGTGAAGCTCTCATGGGAGGAAGATGCTCTTCATGCCATGAGGAAATAAATGCTCAAATCTACAAATATCAACACACAAAACACCCAAGTTTGCTCTTGCAACACAATAGAAAACCTTGAATCACCTTGAGAACACAATAGCTTACTAGTAATCATCTAGTTTACAAATGAATGCCTAAGCATGCTTATATATGCAACTACAAGCACTCTCGCCAAGATTTTAAAAATCAAAACTTATCATGTTGGCAAAAGGACCTAATAACGGTCATAAACCGACACCCAAAAAATAGGGCTACCCCAAAATAGGGCAAGACTAGGGCGCGGGTGCCCAAGTCCTCCCCCCTATTTTGGGCAGGGTACAGCTCAAGGGGTCCACCTAGGTCCAATCTGCCATGGAACCTAGGTCTCATTCCATCGAGATGCCAAAATATGAACTAAGATGTCCTAAATGCATACTAAAGACCCGGGAGCTAAACCTTATGAGGGAAAAGCCCCCAAGGGGACATTTTTTGACGTTACAAAATCAAACCCATCAAATCAAATGTTAATCTAAACTTTCTTAGGAACTTTACCTATCCTAAGTATATTTATCCAATCAAATCAATCCCCAATCTAAGGTCTTTACACCTTAATCCATAAATCAAAATCTAATCAACTCTTTCTTAATAAAATAACCTATGTTAAGTATAGAAATCAACCCCTCATCCAATCAAATCATATCACTCTAAAGTCTTGATATTTGAGCCTCACCATCCATCATTTAAATCAAATCATTTGAATTGTTTGATCCAAATCCGTAAACCATATCATTTCACATCAACTCACCTTAGCACCCTAATCAAGGCTAATCAAGTTCAAAATCAATCAATCCAATTCAAATTCCCACCATTCTCCCAAATCTATAATCAACTTCAACCCCCATACAACTCCCTCCAAATCTTTCTCAATTAAATTCACCTCATCTAAATCATCATCCATAATCACACCATCATTTCTTGTCCCCAATAAATAGGTCTCAAGCTAAAAGGAACATGGATTCCTACAATAAGAACCCCTTTAGCACTAGTTTTGGACACATCTCACAAGTGGTTCCCTCTTCGCCTCATGGCTATCCTGACAATATAAGTGACCCCATAAGTCTCATTAATCATCCTGAATATGGTGAGCCCACAAATACTGCTAATTGACTCCAATACTCACCTTGGTTTCTGCACTTTCTTAATGATGAAAGGACACATGCAAGATTTGCTAATTTCATAGATCACCACAAGGATGACTTTCTTGAACACCTCATTGACATGGGGGCCAAACTCCCACTCCATTTTGACATGGATAAGCTCAAGGATCTCATTCATCTTGACTCAACCCTATCTTCTACCTTCAAAAATCCATGGGGTCACCCTCCCAAACCATCACACCAAGACTTCACAAATTACCACGTCAACCAACAACATTGGTGGAAGTATGCCTCCTCCTCCACCTCATCACAACTATGCTTCGTCATCTCACCCACAACAACAACCTCATCAAGGTCAACTCTCATCACACTCCTTGAGAGTCACCATCTCTTCTAGGACGTACAATCAATACATCCCCACACTTTCTAATTCACAACAATCTTCAGTTTTTACCTTGACAAGTCTCATTCACTCACTTCCACCCTTATCCATTCTGCAACAAACCACTTCATTTCAATCCACACTACCACCATATATCTCTCATCCACCTACATCAAATTATCAACCCACATTGACCTGTCCCCCAACTTCATACCCACAACATCAATCATATCAACCAAACCCATCGACATATCAAACTCACCCAACATCCATTTATCTTTATGACTTCCTATCAAACCATGGTATCACCACTCACCTCACATCAACCAGCACTACAACAACCTTTCCCATCATCTAATCCCATTCATCACACCATTCCACAACCTCCACCATTCATCTCAATCAATTATCAACCTCCTAATCCACCTCTTGGGACCCCCTTTGACAAAGAGTGGCAATAAATGAAGAATGCCCTCAAGGGACTCCAAAGTGGGTCACAACATAAACAATATAAATTATAAGATCTTTATCCCTATCCCTTAGATCATGCAATCACAATAGTATCCTTTCCCCCTCAATTTTAAATTCTAAAATATGACAAGTACAAGGGAAAGAGAGACCCCTGAGATCACATTAAATATTTTTCATGGCCTTCCAAGAGGTATATATAGTGACATGTATTTGTTGCAATTATTTCCCTAAAGTCTAGGTGGTCAAGCTCTAGAGTGGTTCATGCACCTCCCTCCAGGATCTATCACTACATTTGTTGACTTATCAAAAAAGTTTGTTGCACACTTTTTCTATAATGTTGAACTTGAACTTACCATGTTATTGATGAAGATTCATAGGGTATAATTTAGGAATTATTTTATATTTTATTAGTTTTTATCCTACGTAAAATGTAAAAGTCAAAAGTAAAAGGTCAGTTTCCTAAGTTTTTAGGAAGTTAGTATAAGTTAATATATTGTTATTCTTATTGTTAATTTGTTTTTTTCATCTACATCATGTTATGATTTGGATGGTATTCCAAAATCTTTAATATTGGCATACATTATACATATATATTTGGATGGTATTCCAAAATCTTTAATTTTGGCAAACATTATACATATATATTTGTATCTTCTCCTCACGTAGGAGATATTGGGAAATGTAAGTTTGCAGTGTTTTGTTTGCAAAGGTTAATGTCTTTTGTCTTTAGAATTTAACCTTTGATTGTTGTTCCACTTTTTTTTTTTCCATATAATTGGTATTAGAGCTTTTGGATCCATGGGTTTGGGTTCAGTTTTGAAGCTTCTCATGCTTCTCTGTGAACTCCCACGCCTCTGGTTCAGGACTTGTTTTTATTCTATAAGGCTTCTTCATCTAGATTATTGTTGTGGTGTTCAACACAAATTGAAATAATTTGTTGAAGTTGGTGGAGTTGAATAGAAAAGTGCAAATGAGCTTGTACAAAAACAAAATCATTTTGTATTCTTAGTCAAGGGATCGATTTGAACATTGCTTGGAGGTAGAGGGTTCAAGGTTGATCCATGGATCATATCGCATCCTTTTTTGGATCTGTGTATAGGGTTTGAGAGAGGCCAACCACAGTTTGGGTGAAGGGGCATGACACCGCGCAGGCATGCCATAGTGGCACATCTGATCCAAGGCTGACTCGACCCCTTGTGGCATGCAGGCCTTACATCCCTCTCTAAAATAGATCTCGGTGCCCTCTACAAGGCGTCCACCATAGCCCGAACCAACGCAAAATACATCCCCCATAGGCTTCCACAAAACTACCCAGATGGCATTACCACGTGTTATATGCTCTGAATTCATCGATTATTATTAGAGGAATTGTCTCTATCTTATGATTTCCTTGGGTAACCTTCCATGACATGCTACTTTCCAGACTTTGTCAAACTTGAATAACCAATGATATGCAGGTTCTTGGTCTTCACAGAAATGGCCAACACGTATCTGGCTCCTTCAACATTGGTGATGAACACCATTAGGTAAATCCGCCTCTAAACTAGAGTGTCATGGTTAACATATTTAATGCTATGATTTTCAAGCACCTTTCTAATTTAAATTGTCATGGATAGCACCATAAATGTGTTGAAGTGAATTCCATCCATAATGGTTTTTATTCCTGCTCCAAATATTCTCATCCATTTTATTGTTGGGAGGCCTAAATTATTTCACTAGCTCTAACCTACAATAACATGGTCGTTAATTTGGCTGAGAGATTTGTCGAACTCGCTGGTGGGATAACTACATTGACTAATAAAGTCAATGATATTGTAGTTCAAAGGTTTTCAGGCCCCAAAGGCCACCGACCTCCAGCCAAATTTGAGGTCAAGATTTATGATGGATCTCGATATCCTGAAGTGCTCTATACTTGAATTCTCGACATGGAAACATGGTTCTCCTACAACAAGATCCATAATGATGACAAGGTTCCTTTTGAAAAATTGAAGCTCTCTGGTGTCGGTAAGGTTTTGGTCACTGAACAACAAAATGCTCAGAATCCTATCACCACATGAGATCAACTTGTTATAGATTTGAAGGACACATTCTATCCTTCCAACTATGATCAGGATTTTCTTATCAAGTGGCTTCGCCTACAACAAGGATGATAGATGTCTATGTAAGATTACATCTACCAACTCAATGGATTGAGGATACTACTCCGGGTGCAAGATCCATCTGCTTCTCTCATCCTAAAATTCAAGAGTGGATTACAGGAACACTTGTTTAGGGAATTGAAATATACTACCTTAGCAACACTCGATGTTGCATTCAACCAAGCACAATTGGCAAAAGAAAAACTTGCTACCCAACCTCGAGCATCTCAGCCTTAATTTTCTATAGATCCTCCAAAAACTTTGAGTTCTTGGCCATAACAAAAAAAAATTAAAGAGAAAAATTCTTATCCTTCCTCTAATTTTCATTCTATTCATTCTCCTTCTAATACTAAAAAATCAGGTAAATTTTGTAACTATTGTAGAAAGAAGGGTCGTGAAAAGTCTAAATGTTTCATATTGAATAAGAAGAGTTTGATTGTATAGTCTCCTGATGAAGGAAAAAAGAATGTTCCCATCGAGACTTCTGGTGATGATAGGACATATGATGAGTTGAAAGGTAGACGTCACCTTGATGAAATGTCATTCTATTTTAGGGGACGTGAAAGTTTGTTTGTCACTTGTGCTCCCCTAACACATGATTTCTCTGTGGATTGTATCATTGATAATGGCTCACATAAAAATTTGATTGCGAAGTCCATTGTCGACAAACTGCATTTGCTGATGGATCCACATCCTCATCCATATTCACTTGGGTGGAAGGATAGTGGTTCATCCTCATAGATCACACATACATGCACTATTTATTTTGCATTTGGTCCCAAATTCATTGATAAGGTCACCTATGATTTGACCACTATGGATTGTGGTTGTTTGTTGCTAGGCAAACCCTACCAATACAATAGGAAAGATCATTATGATGCCTTTAATAACACATATACACTACAACACGATAATAAGACATATTTAATCAAATGTACCAAGAGCACCACAAATCTAGTACTCAGTTGCAAACAAACACACAAAGCTATCAATTAGGCACAAGAGCTTGCATTAATTTTCATAAGGCCACAATCTGATGATTCTAAAGCAAGGGTCACTATATTTAAACCACATGCTAGTCTTGAAAAAAATTTGCAATTCTATTCACATGTGTTTTAGAAGCCTAATACACTTCCCCTAGAATGAGAAATCAATCACACTATTGATATGGTTCATGTTGCATCTCTTCCTAATGCCCAATTCTATCAACAATCAATTCTCCAGACTAATGAAATCAAAAGGAAAATTCAAGATTTATTTTCCAAAGGTTTCATTAAATTGAGTACATCCCCTTGTGCTTCACCATTTTTTCTTGTGCTCAAGAAGGATGGAACTTGGCATCTTTGTATTGATTTCTAGGCATTAAACAAGATCACCATAAAAAATCGATATCCACTTCCACCGATTGATGACCTTTTGGATTAACTTCAAGGTGCCAAATTTTTCTCCAAGATTGATCTAAAAATTGGGTATCATCAAGTCAGAGTTCAAGTAGAGGACATATGGAAGACAACTTTCAAGATCAAAATGGGTCTTTTTGAGTGGCTTGTGATGTCATTTGGTCTCACCAATGCTCCTGCCACTTTCATGTGATTGATGCATGAGGTATTTCATGATTGTTTGGAAAAGTTTGTTATCATCTACTTAGATGATATCCTTGTCTTTTCTCACACTTGGAAAGTCCATCTTTATTATTTGGAACATGTTCTTTGCATACTTTAGCAGAATAGTTTGTATGCCAACTTTCCTAAGTGTTCTTTTGGTCAGACATCCATCTCCTACCTTGGATTTTTCACTAATGCACATGGCATTCATGTAGATCCTACAAAAGTGTAAGCTCTTCTCAAGTAGCCCACTCCTTAAAATCTCATGAAATTGAGAAGTTTTCTTGGTCTTGCCAACTTCTACCACAAGTTCATCCTACATTACTTAAATATATTGCCACACCTTTGCATGAATTGACAAAGACCAATGTTGCATTCAAAACCCATTCTCATGCTTTCAACACATTGATAGAGGAATTATGTTCTGCACCTGTTCTTGTTCTACCAAATCTCTCACAACCTTTTGAGATTGAGACAGATGCTTCATAGTATGCACTTGGAGCTGTTCTAAAGCAAAATGGTCATCCTGTGGTCTACCATTCAGAAACTTTCTCTGCTGCTAAATAGAACTACTCCACATATGATAAGGAATTATATGTATTTGTACAAGCCATCAAGTATTGGAGACAGTATCTTTTAGGAAAATAATCCATACTTATCACTTACCTCTACAATTTCTTCAAACTCATAACAAAATTGAAGAAGCTAGGCATATGAAGTGGGCTTCATATTTACAACAGTTTCATTTGGTCATCAAGTATAAGAAAGGGAACACCAACATTGTTGCAGATTGTTTGAGTCATCCTCCTACACCACATGCTCTAACCGATGTGTCCACTTCTCATTTGGGATTTCATACATGGTTTTCTCAGTATGCTCAAGATCCTAATTTTGGCACTACCTACACAAGTCTTTAGAATCCTTCAGCTTCCAATTTGACACCTTTTCAAGATTTTAACATCAAGGAAGGGTTTCTTTACAAGTTGGATAAAATTTATGTCCCTCGAGATCAACAAAATTCTCTTCTCAAGGAAGCACATTCTACTCTTTATGGTGGTCAATTTGGCAAGCAAAAAACACTTCATCATTTGCAGTGGTTCTTCTATTGGCCTCATATGCATCAATATGTTCTACATTTCCTCAAGAGATGTGCAATCTATTGTCTCTCGAAACCAACCAACAAAAGGATGGGCTTGAGTATTCCTTTGCCTATTCCTTCTCATCCCTGGTAGAGCATTTCCATGGATTTGGTTAGTGGTTTTCTATTGATTGTTTGCCTCCATGATTGTGTTTTTGTGGTTGTCGATTGACTTAGCAAGATGGCTGAGTTCATCCCATTCCACAAGACAAGTTCTACACATTCACTTCTAGCCCAACTCTTCTTTGACTCTATTTCGAGATCTTTTGGTTTACCAAGTAGCATTATTTATGATCATGACTCATGTTTTGTGGGCCATTTCTGGTGATCTTTATGGAAGATTTTGAGAGTTTCCCTTAACTTCTCCACTACTTTTCATCCTCAGTCAGATGGTCAGAATGAAGTTGTGAATAAAATTCTTATACAGAGTTTGAGGAATTATTACCATAGTTCTCCTGCCAAGTGGGATTTGAGCCTAACCCACATTGAGCATGCATACAACAAGGAAGTTCACTCATCTACAAGTCACTCACCTTTTGAGGTATGTCTTGGCTTTCAACCTTTGGCTCCATATGAGTTGCCCTTATCTTTGCCCTCTCTAGCCACTATGCATATTTAGAAAGAGCAAAATAAGGCACAAGCCTTCATCCAATAGTTGTAGAATCTTCAATCCAAAGTAATTTAGATTCTTCATAAGACACAAGAAAAGAGGAAACAACTTATGGACCATCATCGTATCCCTCATACTTTTCAATTTGGGGATAGAGTTTGGTTATACTTGGACAAACCTCATTTCTAGAAGAAAGCACACAGTAAGGTCAAGCCGCTTCGCTATGGGCCTTACACTATTCTTTAGAAGGTTTTGATAATGGTTTTAGACTTGATATTCCAACACAATTAGGCATCCATCATGTTGTCAATGTTGATCTTCTCAAGAACTACCATGATTCAACACTAGAGACTGAGCTTCATGTTAGCCATCCTATAGATGTTGTTCCTTTTTTTTAGCTTCTGTTTGATTCTAATCGATTTTTTGATACAAAGACTCATTAGACCCGACATGGTTCTACCACTTCTTACCTTGTTTCTAAACAAGGTCAGCTTCCGCATTAGGCCTGTTGGATCTTTCACCATCAGATGTCTCAAGATTTTCCTTCTCTTTTATGAGCATTAGAGTCCAATGTTGATATTGTTGGGAGGAATGTTGAGGATTCATAGGGTATAATTTAGGAATTATTTTAATATTTTATTATTTTTTATCCTACGTAAAATGTAAAAGCTAAAAGTAAAAGGTTATTTTCCTAAGCTGTTAGGAAGTTATCATAAGTTAGTATATTGTTATTCTTATTGTTAATTTGTTTTTGTCTTCTATGTCACGTTAAGATTTGGATGATATTTTAAAATCTTTAATTTTGGCATACATTATGCCTATATAGTTGTATCTTCTCCTCACGTAGGAGATATTGTGAAATACAAGTTTGGAGTGTTTTATTTGCAAAGGTTAATGTATTTTGTCTTTAGAATTTAATCTTTGACTGTTCCTCAGCTTGTTTTTTCCATATCATGGATCTGTATGATGAAAAACAACATAGTGGTGAAATATTTGCCACCTATTACAATGGTGGAGGGGTATTGCAAGTTGATTCACTTGTCCAGTCCCCAAAAAATAACTCATCAACATTTTCCTCCAAAATCTCAATCAAGATATGACATTCCACCTTCGAGTCCATTGTGTCTCTACCTTTAATGAAATCATTGAAAAAGAGGTCGCCATTGAAAGGACCCTTATCACAAAAGTTTTGGTCAATATTTACAACAAAGACAATAACCAATATAATAACAAACATAAATTATGGGCAAAGAACAAAAACACCATCAATGATGGGGTCACTAACTCTAAACATGTGCAAACCATTTAAGCATCACAAGAAACCCAAACTATCTAAATTTCCAAAATCCAAACAACATTTCTATTCCTTAAGGACAAACAAAGAAATCCCAAAATCCAAAATACAAGTACACCTTTTTGGGAGAACCCATGGAGGTCATATTCCAAAAACTAGTCTAAGTAAACATGGCCACATTCCCTATGACTAGACTATTTGATGACACAAAACCCAAACTTATGTGGTATAAAGATAAAAAATATTGTGAATACCACCACATTAAAGGCCACTCTACTAGTAAGTGCATGAATCTTAAGAACTATATCCAAGATCTTGTTGACCATAGTGAGATCGAAGTAAAAGGAAATGTATCCTCTTCCTCAAACAACCAATTTGATATATATCAGGACCCCCTTCCAAAGCACGACCAATCCCAACCTTCCACATCAAATCAAGGTCATTCCCATAATAATCACACTAATAACATCCATTCCAAAAAAAGTATCCTCTTCTTATGATTTTGTCCTAGGACATATCAAACATGTTTGCACATGAGTTTTTAGCATAAAAATCAAATCCAAATCCTTCGAATATGTCGTTACCACGAGGTGTGGTAGGGTCACCATCCAAGGGGCCTCCTCATCCTCCTCATAGGCCACCCAATACAATCTCTTAGAGCATATTGGGAAGACTCTAGTGAAAATATCCATCCTGGAGCTCCTCAAAACATCACCCATCCATAGAGATACATTGGATTGCACCTTACAAGAATCGTGATTCCCTAACAACATCAACCCTGACTAATTCTAAGCACTTGTGGGCCACCTATCGTCCACCTATCAACTTAATTTTAGCTAAATTGATACGCTTCCCATCAAACCATCTCATAATAAAGCCCTCTATATTAAAGTCCTTATCACTAAACATAAGGCTAAAAGATTCCTCTTGGATAATAGATTTAGGTTAAATATATGCACTTGAAGGCTCATACAACAATTGGTATATTTTGTGGCTGACTTGAAGCCACATTTCATCACTATCAAGGCCTACAAAAATGCAAAAGGAGAATCTAAAGGAACTATTTGCCTTCATGTACAGGTGGGGCCCGTTTTGTAGAAAATAATGTGTCATGTTGTCGATCTTGATCTTCCCTACAACCTCCTTCTTAGCTGCACATGGATCCATATCATGCAAGATGTCCCATCCACTTACCATCAATGCTTGAAATTCCCCTATAATGATGTGGAAGTCACCATTTATGTCAATCCCCAACCTTTCAAGTATTGCAAAGTCATGGAGGCTTCCTACCACAAAAATAAGCATTGCCCTAGAACTAACATTGCTACCCATTACAAGGTCAAATCCTCATCATCATATATCAATCTTGATACCCTTGCTTCCACATCATATCCTTCCCAATATCCCAAATCCACCAAGATCAAGATCGTCAACACTAGATGTGGAGAATATGAGTTGCATAATGCCTTTCATGTTGGAAATTGCCTTTATCTCCAAAGTCCTATGGTCATCCTTGACAACAACCTACTCCAAAGACACAAAAAGTCATACTCTATGGGCCCGCCACCTTCGTGTCCATTGGATCCATGGCCAACAAACACATAGAGGGTTCTATTGACTCTTGGCTATATAGATATGAAATAGAATTCCCATTTGGGTACCTAAAACATAACTATCCTATATCATTGCACATCTATGAAAATATGAACTATAAGGGTAAGGGCCTTGGCCTCCATGAGTAAGGCATTCTAGACCTAATTTAGGTATAGTACTATGTTAAACATCATGGACTCGAATACATTCCACTTGGTATGGAATCCAATGAACCCTATGTAGCATATGTGAGAGCAAAACAAACCACTAACATTACTAAAAGCATTGTGGGTGGAACCATTGTTGCCTATTTTGAAGACCTCAATATCTACAATCATTTCCAAGAAGTTTCCATCATCACCATCGACTTACCACTTCAATACCCTTACCTTATTGATTGGGACCAACAAGATCCTATGTCTTTAGACACATTTTAGAATGATGAAGCACTCACCAAATTCATGGGGCTCCGCAATGGTATTCCTACAATAGATCACAAAATAGGTTTTGATATTGAAATTGATGTTGCTACCTATTTTGGGGAACAGTATTTTGGAGTGCAATCAACACTGAGAGGGGGGAGGTGAATCAGTGTTGTATCAAAAACCAAGTTGTTTATTCCTTATCAAACTTGAAAAGATAAGAATAGATAATCAACCATGACAATATGCATCATCAAATGAAGGAGTCAAATACTGAATGTACGAGTATGAAGAACAATTAAACCACACAAAATTGAAACTAGGACACAAAAGATTTCACGAGTGGAAAACCCTCTCATGGATGAAAAACCACTCAAAACTGCCTCACTAGCTTAATCATGAAAATCTTCAATTACATAGCCTCACTGGCTGATGAATAGGTCTCACTGACCGTGCAAGCCTCACTACCTATAATGTTTAGAAGCACCAACTTCAAGGAGCACCAACCCCTAATACATACAATCACCTTAGATACAAAAAAAATTAAATCAAGGGATTACCTTGATTCACTTCATAATAAAAACCTTGTATCTCAAAGTTTTCTTCAATTTCTCATCTGTCAAGCTACAATATTTGAAGCACCATATACTGCAAATATCATGCAATAAACTCCATATACTGCAAATTTCATACTTCAAATATCAATCAACCTTGTTGCAATTTTCATTCCACATTCATTATTCCTTGGAAATAATACCCTGGCACAATGAGGTTCAATAGAAAGCTTTAAAAGACTGGTCTCTACATAATGTTCTTCAAACAATCATTATCCTGCACAAACTCATTAGTTTCTTCACAAAGATATAGTAATAGCCATCTCACAATCTCATACCAATAATTGCAGTCTTCAATTTCCTCAAAATAATCTCTGTATACATATCCCTGGCACCCTGCATATAGTCTTTATACTCTATTTTTAAGTCTTCATACTTGGCCTATAGTCTTCATACTCTTGAATCTTATCTACACATTATAACCCTGCACCTTACTAAGTCTTCTTAACCTCTACAATCTTATCTGCACATTATACTCTTTATAAACTTGATAATTGTTGTGCCTGCATCTTCATATTGCCTTTATCAACACTGAGCAACAACCAAAAACAAAAAAAAACATCAAATATCTTCCATAGTAAAATTCTCTGGCCTTTTGTATTCGAATGAATTAGAAAAAATAGTATTTCTATCTTTTATAAAATAAGAACGTCAAATTTAGAAACAACATCCGACCGTTGGGCTCCCAAAAGGCATTTAAAAGCCAATCGTTCGATGAATATTTCGCGCCATCCTACCTTTTGTCTTGGACCGCATGATTGAAGCTCCCGCCAAACACATTAAAATGACTTTGCATTACCAGAGCCCCTAGGAGATCGGGAGGTCTCCCCACGAGTTATAAACCCTTAGTTGTCACTTAAGTTGTCTTTTAACCAATTGAGCCGATCAATTCAGAGTTAGAAATAAAGTAAATGACGTTCAACCTAGGGCTTTTAGGATGGGTTTTAGTAGCTTTAAATTAGGGTTTTGATGCCTTGGATACTATATAAAACACACCCTAATATGAAAAATGACAAGTTATGCATCTTATGCCCAACACACTAAATGATAATAACTCTTCACAGTCCACAGAGACTTCAAAGAGCTAACTTTGCCATGAACAAAGCTTCATACCATTGTCACATGCATTGAGCCATATCAACATCAAGTCAATTTTTTGGATCATATTGAGAGCACCAAAATGAGGTATAGCAGTATCAACATTGTGATCAAGAGTAGTACTTGTGTATGATCCTCTATGTAAATGAATGGATTTCAATCAATGATATCAACACAATCATGACTATATCAAGAATCCTTAACAACTCAAAATACATATTACAAGAACCTAATAAGATGGCATAGATGATCATGAGGCAAGATCAAACTATTCTGTATGTCCTTACCAATAATATAGTGAAAACTATCTGAGGTATAATGAGTATACTGAATTATTAAAGCATGGCACTCAACTTCAATATCAATCTTGCAATCTTCTTGTTACAAGATCTCTACAATCCACCTCTGGATACAATATAAATGCACAACACGACATCTCAAAGTGTGAGCTCCAAAAGAAGTAATATTAAGATAACCCCATGATCTTTCAACTTGCCAAAACCCTAAAGAACCTGCCCTGTAATTATGGTATGAAGAGATCATCAACATGCAACTCATTTGAGGCATGGTCTCTGTCAAACAATAAAGGCAATACACTAACTCACTCAACTTCTGAGACTACTCCTATAACACAACATATGAGAACTATAACAATGATAGCAACACCATCCTCAACACATCTCAAACAATTCATCAAAGCATAAAAAATGACCATCAAACCTGAACAACTGAACGTCAACAAGAGAAGGAAAGCTGATCAACTCCTCTTGAACATCATCAACCATGTCTTGTGCAGCATCAACATGAGTTTATCTGTTGAAACCTACAAAGACACCACAAAGACATCAACTTGAACCAAGCACACTGCATAACCAAACATGATGAGCACTTGTCATCCTACCATGTCATCCAATTCTTCATGACATCATACCAACTGACAAATCCATTTCTCCATCACATGCAACCTGTTAAGGGAAAATTGGAGTAAACATGAATAATCAATAAATCAATATCAATAATACCCAAAACTCAACGAAAAGGGAAATAATCAAGATCAAACAAAGAAAGACGAAAAACCTTTGCAAACCTCAATACTTCATAGCTTCCATTGATTGCCTATCTCAATCGATCTTGCATGTATGAATAAGGCCCTCGGAGAGTGCACTTCCTTGCTATTCCAAGATTGTCAATGGAGAATGGCTATGATAGTGCTTCGTAATGAAGATGAGCTTCACAACAATGGTAGTGATATGGTAACAAAGTGATCGCAAGCAAAAAGGAATGATGTGGGTGGCAAAGGCGCACTGTAATTCCTGCAGAGTAACAATACTGAAGGCTTAGATGAATGAAATGGAAGAACAGGATTCAATTTATAGACTTGAGAGAGAGAAGATCAACGGTATAGAGAGAATGAGAAGATCAACGATATAGACTGGCTGAGGAATGTTGCAAATAGGAAGAAGACAAGTGTCTTTTGTCTATTTTGCATGAGAGAAATTAATAAAATAGAAGAATGAGTTAACTGAAGAGATTAATCAATTAAAAGAATAGATTAATCAGTTAAGAGAATAGAACTAGAGAATGGAAATTGCATAAGGATGAGAAGATATTTTAGCTCAATTAAACATTTAGAATATTCAATTGCATGTGCACAAGGATTGAATTATATTTAGAGATAACTCAATTTAGAAGAAATAGACAACTTAAATAAATAATTGATTTATTTAAATTTAGAGAAGATATTATTGGAAGAAACAATTAAATAATTGATATTATTTAATTTAGAATGATTTTGGAAGAACTAATTAAATAATTGATATTATTTAATTTGTTGGAGGAATTAGAAGAATTTTAATAAATTTAATTAAATAAATTGATTTTATTTAATTGTTGGAAGAATATGAACCAAATAAATAAATTTGTTTATTTATTTATTGATAGAGGAATTTGACTTTAAATAAATATTAAGAATATTTATTTGGACATAGTCGTGTCATTTTTAGGCGTATACATTTTGCCCCTCTTTGATGCAATGCAGTTTATAGCGTTGCTTCAAAGAATAAGAATTTCTAATTATGATACATGCCCTGGTTTGCCCTTGGTATAAGTTATGACGACAGGATGCCCCCTCGGGAGATTGGACGGGAAGAAGGCAGAAGGACATGAGACGGACAATCTCACAATGAAGAAGGGAAAACTAGGTTAGGATTGAAGAAAATAGGAATGTGTTTCAGAGAAACGGGACGAAATGGGCGCTAGAAGTAGTAATAGTCATCATACAACCAGTTACGGTTTGCATGCTATATATAGGAGGTGGGTCCACAAGACAAGTCATTTGCACACTTGGCTTTAGTTGATTTGTCCTTGAGAGCTTAGGAGAACATAGGAGAATAGAGCAGTTAGCATTGAGATGGATATTCAGCGCGAGGAGCATCGCTTTGAGCAAGTTCGTTAGTTCGATCGGCCAGCTAAGGCAAGACCACCGGTATATAGCTAAAAAAACTTCACCTAGGGTCATTTATGAGCACAATAAATGCTAGGGAAAAATAGGTAAAGTAAATGCGCAGGAAGGCAGTTCGACGCATATGCCATGCAGAACTGCGCATATGATTTCTTGCAACACATTTAAGCTATGAAACTGTGCATGCATGTTGTAAGTCGGCGCATGCATGATGTCTTCCAGTGCATGTGAATAGGCTGTGCATATACAAGGTATAGCTACGCTTTTGATATGGATCGGCGCATTTAAGAAATGTCGCGACGCATCTGCCAGAAGTGGTGCATTTGCTGAGAAATTGCGCATTTACCTTCTGTTTCAGCGCATATGCATAGGATAGTTTACTTAACAAAATTGACTTGATTGGCATCTTGCTTGATGCGTCAATCGATAAGCTATCTCTGAGATTGCAGGAATCTAGTCAAGAGATGTTGTATGTTGTTTTGATCAATTTGATATGCTAAGTTAGTTGATATGATTCTTTAGATATGTTGAGCAGGTTTTTGGCAGCTTTAGTTTGACGCATTGCCTTGTGTGCTTGCAGGAGGACATTTGAGACATACTTATGTCGAGGGAGCAGTTTTCTTTACCGATGTTGCAGCGATATATGCTTACGGAGGTAGACCGAGAGGCTCTCGGCGCTATGGGCCTTGATTATGTTTGCTTCATGCTTGAGGTTCGTGCGAACCTCAGTTTACTGACTGCAACAGTAGAGAGATTCCATAGTGAGGATGGGACTTTTCACTTTCTGACTGGTGAGATGGCGGTCACTATTAAGGATGTCTACAAGATTTTACACTTGCCAATATAGGGTGAGCTTATAGAGTATGATCCTTAGCGGGATGCGGGACTTGCAGAGTGCAGACAAGTGTTTGATGACCCCGAGCTAGAATGTCAAGTTATCTCCTGGCAGGATATACATGATTATGATGACTACTTCCCTAGTATAGTGGCAGGATTGATCGGACGCATTGTATGCCCTGATAGGAAATCGCATGGGTTCCTGATTGGATGGGGATGAATTATGGAGAGGATGGTTACAAAGGGCACCCACTATGCATGGGGTGTCTATGTATTGGCGCACCTATACCACGATCTGCATCAGGTGGTATACCACAAGGGAGCCAGTCTATCAACAGGCGTTTCACTGTTGTAGTTTTGGCTATGGGAGCATATTGCTATCACACGGATGATATGCGTCTTTTCTAGACAGAGAGGCGAGCCATACAGCTATGGGTATGCAAGTGTGATTTCCCAGCACAAGCTGGGGAAGCTAGAGTACTGGAGGCACGTGTTGGATAACATGGATAGAGTTATCTGGCACCCCTACCTGGAGTGTGAACACTGGGAAGATGAGGACAACGAGCTGCCCTACTACTTTCAGACGTGATGGCTTATTGGCAGGACTCAGTTTATACTAGAGAGACAGATTGTCAGCAGAGTGTGGAGGCAGTTTGGGAGGAGACAGAGCATGCCACAGGGGCAAGCTCAGTTTGCACGGACACACGCAGAGAGGTTTTGGTGGGGTCCAGTGGCATCATACGAGGAGGCATTGGTAGAGTTCTAACAGACTCCTTATGTTGCTTGGCCTATGAGGAGAGAGGTGGTAGATGTAGGGATGACTCCAGATTATGAGGAGTGGTTCACAGCACACCCTTTTCTGAGGTACTCAGGGCCCGAAGAGTTGGTTCCTCGCATAGATGAGGAGGATTCAGATGACAAGGATGGGGCTAGTGGGAGGAGGAGGAGATGGAGGAGGGGCAGAGGTGGACAGGGAGACGGAGGTGATGGAGGGGACAGGGGAGATGGGGGAGGTGGCAGAGGAGGTGGACAGAGGCAGAGGAGGAGAGCTGGGGAGGGATCCTCCCAGCAGCAGCAGGTAGTGTAGCCACAGATTGCACAACATGCTCAGATGCCACCACCACAGTAGGTGCCCTAGCAGAGATAGATACCGGCACCATAGCAGGTGGCGCAGTAGCAGGCACAGGGACAGGGACAGGCCCCTCAGGGTCTAGTTCAGCCATATGCTCAGAAGCAGGCTATCGCCATGTTGAGGGGACATGTTAGACAGCTAAGGGCACAGCTCAGGATGGTTGAGGCTCATAGAGAGACAGATACAGGATGCATGTCAGAGATCTCTAGAGAGTGAGATGTAGCCCTAGAGAGGGTGCAGGCTATCAAAGTAGAGAGAGATGCGGTAGTGGCAGCCCTGGGCACAAATGGTACTAGCAGCTTTCTAGTTGGATAGGTGCAGCAGGCATAGGCACAGCTTGCACAGGTATAGGCACAGCTGGCGCAGGTACAGGGGCAGCTGGCACAGGTGCAGGGTGAGCTTGCCAGAGTGCAGGTTCAGATGCAGTACTACAGAGGACTGTATCATGGGGTAGTGCCAGCAGAGCAAAGGGCACCTAGCTACATGAGTCAGTTTGTGGTAGGTACAGTGCAGAGGGCAGAGGGATAATGGTCATAAGCCTCTGTGATGGGCCCACAGCAGTCTGGGGCTAGCATAGGAGAGGACGAAGAGGGCAGTGCTGGGAGTAGTGGCCCCCGGTAGCAGGGCTAGCCTATAGCTGTACTTGTACCAGATTTTGACTTTATGTATACACAGTTTGATGGCTCAGATAGCCTGGCATGTATATACTTGAGACATGTATCGTTATTTTTGAGATGTATACATTTTATGACCCTGACTCAGAGATGGCCCTGGTAGACTTTTGATATATTGTACATTTGGACATGTTTTATGTTATATTGATATGATGATGCAGCTATTGATGATCTCTATGTGCAGTTGTTTATACTATATGTTATGGATGCCTTTCTATTTTACGATGATACATATGTGATGCAGACTATGATTATGTCTATGTGATGTTTATCTAATGTAGACTTAGATGATTTATATGATGCTATGTGATGTTATCTAATGCAGACTTAGATGATTATATGATGCTATGCCATGTTTATCTAATGCAGACTTAAATGATTATATGATGCTATGTGATGTTTATCTAATGCAGACTTAGATGATTATATGATGCTATGTGATGCTATCTAATGTAGACTTAGATGATTATATGATGCTATGTGATGCTATCTAATGCAAACTTAGATGATTATATGATGCTATGGGATGTTATCTAATGCAGACTTAGATGATTATGTATGATGCTATGGGATGTTTATCTAATGCAGACTTAGATGATTATGATGTTATGGGATGGTATCTAATGTAGACTTAGATGATTATATGATGCTATGGGATGTTATCTAATGCAGACTTAGATGATTATATAATGCTATGGGATGTTATCTACATGTCTTTACCTATGTTTTTTATTTTATTTTGTGGGTACTATGTTATGTATGATGCAAATGTATATGGATGATCTAATGCACTTATTATGTATGCAAATGATTTAATGATGTTAATGACTATCTCATGCGATATGATATGCAACCTATGCTATGTTTTTGTTATGTCCAAATGTACTCAATCGACATAGAGATAACACAATGATAGACAGAAAATTGATTGAAGACTGATTTGGTAGACAGACTCACAAGCTTTCATTTGTATTGATACTCTGCATTTTTGGATCTTTATTGTATGGGACATGGATGCTTTTATGGATGTATAATGGATGTGAATGGTGTTTTACTTTTCACATCTTGATGGTGCAAGTATTTTGAAGTGCTTATTTCATCATTGGGCGATTTTTTTGGTACTTTTTCTGAAATGTTGTAAGTTAATACAAGCACCTAGGTATAATTGAACTGAGATGACCTGAGTAATGCTTACATGGATTTTGATTTAGCAAGTTAATACAAGCATCAAGGTATAATTGAACCTAGATGACCTGAGTATTTCTTGTGTATCAACAGACAAGGATTGCCCCCTTTCGTGTTAGACCTTTGATGTCCTCGATGATCTTTTGTCGATCATGTCATTAGACAAGGTTTCACATTACTAAAGATTAATCCACAAACAATAGACAAAGAAAATGATTATGCCCCCATCATAGCATCTCTAGTTTTTGACATCCTCGAGTAGCATAGGAAGACATAATAACAAAAATCAAGACTCCGTAAGCTAACCTAATCAACATGAAACATTCTTGCATTTAGATGTGTTTTTCTTGCCATAAGTTAGATAGAATCATTTAGAGTGTTTTTAGGTACTTATTTGCTTTGCGTTGGATAGGTTGATGCCTTGTGTCAAGATTTCTGCTTTGGGAGCAGGTTTTTTGCTTGTGCTTGCATGCATGCCTGGTAAAATGGACCATGGATGACGCAGAGGCAACGTAGTTCGGGGACCTGGACCATGGATGGACTAGAGGATAGACGACAAGGTATGGGATGGACAAGAAAGGTGGAGCCTTGGGGGTGCATTGAAAATGGCCTTGCCTACATGACAACGCAGAGGCAACGTAGTTCGGGGTTGACCCTATGACACTGACAACATATGCTATGCTAGGCTGACACTATGGATGGGATACTGGATAAAGCCTTAGTTGATAAGGTGACAAAAGAGATAGAGTATCAAGCCATGATAGATTATCGTTAGGTTGCACAAGGGTGTTTTATTATGGAACAGATATGGATCGAATGAGAAATGATGGTAGGAAGAATGGACACAAGGTGATTAGTTTCCCAAAGACGAAGAAGGCGGTTTATCACAAGTAGCGCCTGTTTACCAGGTTTTCACCACTTGCTTTTATTTGCACGAAATCTAGAAGTACACATGACACTTGTTTGCCAAGTTTTCATCGTGGTACCTATCCAAGGCACCTGTTTGCCAGGTTTTCACCAAAGGATGATTTTTTTGTTGTTTTTTTCATTTTTTCTATTTTTTTTTCTATTTTTTCTATTTTGTATGCCCCCTTACATTGGGGTTCTCTTAGGTATAGAACCGACAAAGGTGCATATTGTTGATTGGGTCATCAAATAGCTCACCTTCTAATGTTGCCAACTGATATGCCCCCGATCCATAGGCAGTAACGATCACATAAGGCCCAAGCCAGTTGGGTTCAAACTTACCTTTCTTTTTCCAATCCTGTTGATTGCAGGGATTTTCCTTAAGTACTAGATCTCCAACCTTAAATACTCTGTGGTTGTAGCTTCGTGACATCATTTGTTGATATGCCTTGAGATGATTGAAGGCCTTCTGTCTCCTTTCCTCAACTCTAGCTCTTGCAATCTGGAAACTCTATACTCTTCATCAGTTATGAGACCTTTTAACGACACCCTTAGAGATGGTAACTCGACCTCGATGGGCAAAATGGCTTCTGATCCGTAGACAAGGGCATAAGGGGTAGCACCTGTGGGAGTGCATATACTGGTTCAATAGGCCCACAGAGCGGGATTGATTTGGATGTGCCAATCACGGCCAGCATCGTTGATTGTCTTCTTGAGGAGTTTCAAGATTGTTTTGTTGGATGCTTCTGCTTGGCCGTTGTCTTGGGGGTAATATAGTGTGGAGAAACAGTGTTGGATTTTGAATCTGTCACAAAACTCTTATACATCCTAGTTCTTGAAAGGTCTTCCGTTATCCGTGATAATGGATGAGGGAATTTCATATCTGCAGATGAGGTAATTGAGGATGAATGAGGAAATATGTTTCCCTATGACGGTGGTGAATGGAACGGCTTCAATCCACTTGGTAAAGTATTCAGTGGCGGTTATTATGAACTTGTGGCCATTGGATGAGGGTGGGTGGATTTTACCCACAAGATTGAGTCCCCATTGACAAAAGGGCCAAGGCGTCGTTAAAGGTCTCAGCTCTTGAGTTGGTGCATGTATCAGGTTTCCGTGTATTTGGCACTACTTGCACTTCTTCACAAACTGATATGAATCTATTTCCAAGTTCGGCCAATAGTATCCCAAACGCATGAGTTTCTTAGCTAAGGAAGGACCGCTAGAGTGTGTTCTGTAAATCCCTTCGTGTATGTCTTGTAATGCGGTTTGAGATTCTTCTCATTCTAAACAATAGAGTAAAGTACCATCCAGACCATGTCGGTATAGGGTGTCAGCAATAATGGTATAATGAAAGGTTTGGCAGATGAAGGTTCGACGTTGGTTTGAAGATAAGTCAGGTGGGAGGGTGTTTCCTTGAGGTAAGTATAAATCTTACCGTACCAAGGTGAATCAGATCTAACTAATAGGCATATGGAGGGGGTTTCAGGATGATCATAAGCTGGTTACTGAATTGACTCCACCAAGAACTCGTACCATGACTCATTCTCTGGGATCTCGAGGAGCGAGGCAATGGTCACCATGGCATCTGTTGCTTTATTTTCAATGCGAGGTATCTACTCAAAGGAGATGATCACAAAGTATTCCTTAAAGTCATCGACCATGCGCTTATATGGGATAAGCTTCTCATCTTTCGTTTGGTAGTCGTCATTGACTTGGTTGATCACCAGTTGAGAGTCGTCATAGACATGTAGCTCTTTGATTTTCTATTCTATTGCCATTTTGAGACCAATGACCAAGGCCTCATATTCTACTATATTGTTTGTGCATGGGAATAACAGATGATAAGACTTAGGTATGGTGTCACCATGAGGAGTGACCAACAAGATTCCTACCCCCGATCCATGGTTTGTATAGGAGCCATCAAAGTAGAGTTTCCATGAGTGTGTTGTGATATTAAATAAGGATTCATCTGGAAACTCAAATGTCATTGGTGTGGTATCCTGTAATGGTGCTTCTGCTAACTGATCAGCAATGATTTGTCCCTTAATAGCCTTTCTGTCTACATACTCAATGTCATATTCACTTAGGAGCATTACCCACTTGGCTAGGTGACCTGTTAGAGCTGCTTTGCTTAATAGGTAATTTAGTGGATCTATCTTTGCAATAAGCTTGACTGGATGTGCTAGCATGTAATGTTGTAGTTTTTGGGAAGCAGAAACCACAGCAAGACATGATCTTTCTATTTGAGAGTATTGCAGTTCATAGCCCACCAATGTACAACTGATATAGTAGACAGCTCTTTCTTTACCTTCGTAATCTTGTTGTGCTAGAAGGGCCCCAAGAGCTATGGGTGTAGCAAATATGTAAAGTAACATCAGCTTTCCTTGGATAGGAGGCATCAAGATAGGTGGGTTCATAAGATATTCCTTCAGTATGCCAAATGCCTCTTCACATTTCTCATCCCACCTAAATGGAATGTTCTTATGTAGGAGATGACTGAAAGGTTGACACTTGTCTGCCAGTTGTGATATGAACTGATGGATTGCTTGTAACTTGCCTTGTAGAGACCACAGTTGAGTAATATTCTTCGGCCGTGGCATTTCCATGATGGCTTTGACTTTGGCAGGATCCACTTCAATCCCATTTGCTAATACAATGAAGCCTAAGAGCTTGCCTTAGGTGACTCCAAACACACATTTCTTTGGGTTCAACCTGACTTTGAATTGTTCTAGTCTCTGAAAGACCTTTTCTAGTACATCCAGGTGTGATTCTCTTGTGAGTGAATTTGCAAGGATATCATCTACATAGTCCTCCATTGTGACGTGCATCATATCATGGAAGATAGTGGTCATAGCACATTGATATGTGGCTCCTGCTTTCTTTAGCCCAAATGGTATGACATTCCAGGAGAAAGTGCCCCATGGACAAGTGAAGGCTATCTTATGTTGGTCTTATGGGGCTATCCTAATTTGATTGTATCCCGAGAAGCCATCCATGAGAGATAACATGGTATATCCAGCTGTCAAGTCGACTATGATATCTATGTTTGACAATGGAAAGTCATCCTTGCGGCAAGCTTTGTTTAGATCTCAAAAATCATTGCATAATCTGACTCGGCCATCAGGTTTGGATACTAGCACTATGTTGGAGACCCACTCTGGATAGTCTATTGCTCTGATGAATCCTACATCTAGTAGTTTCTTGAGTTCTTCCTTCACCAGTAGTGCAATGTGTGGATGCATCTTTCTAAGTTTTTGTTTGACTGGTTTCACTCCTGGGTCTAGTGGAAGATGATGTAGAATCAAATCCAGATCCAATCTTGGCATATCTGCATATGACCAAGCAAAGTTGACTTGCTTTTTCTTAAAAAATGGTATAAACTTAGTCTTTTCTAGTGGAGTTAGAGACTTAGCAAAGTGAATGATCTTAGGTTGTTCCTTTGTTCCAATGTTAATAGGTTCTGTAGGTTCCACAACAATCTGAGACTTCTCCTGGTGCATGTCATCGGGGAGAGTGTCAAGCCTTCCATCGTCAGGTGCCATAGTTGGGTTTTCACCATCGGATGCGTCCTTTCTTTTTACTATTTTGGGATTTGATACTGCTGCAGAGCTGTTTTCACCATCAGATCCAGTTTTTATTTTGATATTTTTTGTGACTGGAAAGCTTGGCACCCTCTCTGAAATAAGCCACAGTATTGAGCTCAATGGTGAAGCCAGCTTTATGATCTCTTGTAGGTAGGTGGTCCCTAAGTTCCATGTAGTCAATGTAGGCATCATCATTTTGGAACATGTATAGTTGCGGGGTTCCTTGTAGATCCCAGTCGATAAGTTCAGGATGCACAAGGGGGAGGGAGTCAGAGGATAGATCTAATTCATTGATAGTTTGAATGGATATGTGAGGGTATTGGTAGGGATAGGGTTCGGGATGGTACTTTCCTCCAAATTGTTTATCACGATAGAACTTGAACCTTCCTCGAAAGTCGTATCCTCGGGAATTGGCGAATCACATTCTAATGGTCTATGCATTAGCGTTTGTCCCTCATGGTAGGGGCTATAAGTTTGAATGGTGTCAACTTCCTTGTCGTCATAGGAGTGCTTTGTTAGCTCATCCAACTCATATTCATTGGAATCTATGTCATTGTCCTCTTGAAGGTTATGAATCATTTCCACAAGACAAGCATTTGATTTTGCTTTGCCCTTGTCCTTGTATCCTAGACCTTTTGTATTTCTTGCCAATGAGGATGAAGAAGGTTGAATGGGTTCTATTATTCCTTCTTTTCTTAGCCCAATGGGACCTTGTCCTTCATAACCCATTCTGTGTAAGATAGACTCACCTCACCCATAGATTTCCGTTGGGAGCTTAGGTGGTTCTTGTTGTGTGTTCTCTTCTTCTTCTGTGTAGAGCCATTGTAAGATATCTCTTTCCTCTGTTTCATTTGATAGGGTCCCCCATTTTACAAAGGCAGTTATAGGAGGTCTAGGAGGAGCAGATGGCTTTAGAAAATATTTTGATCGCCCAAAGGATTTAGGAGATAGAGGCATTTTGGCTAAGTTGAGGTTATGCTCGATGGAGTATTCCCCTACTCTTGTTTCTTTGATGGTAATTTTCTGCTCTTTGGGCTTGGATGAGGAAGCTTCGGAGGTAGAATCATGTTGTGGGGTAGGGGATATAGAAGCTCTATTGTTGGGTATGATGTAATCAAGCTTTGAGCGGACAGAGTTGCAATGCTGAAAGGGGTCGGGATCACCCTAGATGGTGACTTGTTTTCCGTTATGAGGGAGTTTTATGCATTGGTGGTAGGTAGAAGGCACAACTTTCATGGCATGAATCCATGGTCTACCTAGGAGAATGTTATAGGCTAGCTCCCTGTCTAGGACTTGGCAAACAACGTCCTTTATCACTGGTCCCACTTGTATTGGTAATACCATTGTTCCTTTAGTAGTTCTTTCCTCTTCATCATAGGCTTTAATAGTGATCTTTTTCCTTGGATCCATCACATTTTCAGAGAACCCTAATGTAAGGACTAGCTTGAGTGTGCAAATATTTAAACCAGCTCCTCCATCAATAAGAACCCTTTTGATACGGTGTTTATGGATGAAAGCAACAATATGCAAGGGTGTGTTATGAGGCTGAGACACTGAGAGGTCATCCTATTTGGTGAACGATATGGTACTAGAGGAGGTTAGATTTCTTACCATGACTTGAAACTTCTCTTGGGCCAAGTTCGTGGGCACAGTCGTTTCCACTAGGGCTTTATCAAGAATCTCTTTGTGGGAAGGAGACAAATGCAACAACTCTAAGATAGATATGTGGGCAGGAGGTTTTCAAAGTTGGTCTATGACACTATACTGATGGGAGTTGGACTGAGAAGGTGACGACCTTGGAGGGAGGGTATGCAACGTGACCTTACCACTGCGGGTGATGATGCTACAATCAGTTTTGTTGGGTCCTGATTATTGGTTGGGCGTGACCACATTGATTTGTCGGATGTGCTCTGATATGCAGTTGATGGTATAGTCAAACGGCACACTCGCATAGTTAGCATTATTATTCTCATTATTTTGATTTTGCCTGTTGCGGTTGTTATTGTTCTTGCCGTTGTTGTTGTTGCTGTATGACCTATCGTGGTTGAGAAGTGGATCCTTGTATGCCACATGCCTCTCATTAGAGGTATGTTGTTGAGCACCTACTTGATTTTGGTCAAGTATGTCTTGAATGACATGTTTGAGACAGATACAATTGTTGGTCATATGGCCTCTTCCTCTATGATACTTGCAAAAATCAGTGTCTTTCCAATAGTGAGGTTTTATTTGAGGCTCATAGTCGCTAGTTGGTGGAAGAGTGATCTCATTGTTGGCCAATAGCTTTCTTAATGCAGACTCTTGGGATTCTCCCAGCGGTGTGAACTTTCGCCTAGGGTTGGAGTTGAACCATGGCTTTGACTCCTGAGAGAACATTTTATTGGGCGTAGCATTGCTTGCCTCCCCTTTGAGAGTGAAGATTGGTTGTTGTTTGGGAGTTGCCACTTTGGCATCAACTGCTCCATCATTGACAACATTTTTATTCTTTATCCAAAATTTTGACTTGTCCGTAGTGTAGTTAGAGTTAGGGGTGTCCTTGTATAACTTTATTTGACCGTTGGCAATCATAGATTTTTCAATAAATAATCCCACGTCAATGACCTTCAAAAATGAGGTAGGGCATTGAATTTGGATTTGGTAGCTTAGATTGAAGTTAAGGTTGTGGATAAACATCTTCGTCAATTGCTTCTCAGGTATGTCATATGAGCATTTGCTTGCGAGTTGTCTCCACCTTTGTAAGAAGAAGGTGAAGGATTCGCCACTCTTTTGCTTTGTATTGCATAAGTCAAGCATGGAGACGTCGTGTTCAATGTTATACGAGAAGTGTGTGATGAACTTGTTTACCAACTCATCAAAGGTTTTGATACGTAGCGGAAGTCGTGAGAACCACTCCATGGCTTGACTACCTAGAGATCTAGGGAATAGTCTCATTAAGAAAGTTTCATTGTGAGCTACTTCCATGCACACAGCGGTAAATTCCCTAATGTGATCTCTTGGGTCTCCTTTTCCTTTGTATTTGTCAAACTTAGGAACTTCGAACGGAAAGGGGAAGGGCACCATGTTCAAACTTTTGTCAAAGGGGTATGGTGCAATGTCTTCCGAGTAAGTTTTAGTATTTGTTCCTATTTTGAGATCCGTCATTTGTTGCGTTAGGCTCTTGATTTGTTTCTTCATTTCTTCCATAGGTATGTTCAGGTCTACGACTCTCTTTCCTTTACCTTCCCTAGTGGGGTTTTCATGAGTTTCCTCTACGGTCTCTTTCAGTTTGTTGAGATCGAAGTCAGTGGGGAGCTTAAGTCCCAGATTTGTGAGATGCATAAAGTACTTATGAGGATCCTCGTGGAACACTTTTTCTAGTAAGCATTGAAATTTTTGATCTTGGAGGGTTCCTTGGTACTCTTCATGAGAGATTTCCTCATCACTATCGTGAGGGGTGACAATGCGGTTGGACAATCCGGCCATTTCAAGTTGCTTTTTGAATTGAGATCTAGTTAAAACCATGCAAGACAAAGTGGGAAGCAGTGGGATGGAACTAGAGACTTTGGTAAGGTGCAGGCAGAGGTTGCTAAGAAGAGGATACTTGTGATGAGATTTGAACAAGGGACTCTTTCGATCAATGATTCCAAGTAAGATGGTTGACACAAGACGATAGCCACAAGTAAGGGTACTCGATACATGTTTACTGTGTAGAGACTAGTCATGCACCAAGACCACTAGTGAAGTTCTGCAACCTACTAGGGTTACTTGAATCTGAAATGATCCGAAAAAGGTCTTGCGCTAGAATACTTTGACTTTGCTTTAGGGAGACCTGGTAGAAGGTGGATGAGACGACCGACGAAAGAGAGGGTTTTGACATGAAACATATCAGAAAGTGACTACAAGGTAAAATCTGATCTCATAATTTGGAATTAGGCTGAAATGGGTATCCAGAAAGGTGAACCAATTTTTCTCCAAGTGTGTGGAAATACTCATTGTCACGGATGCGCAAAAATAGATGCACAGCAGCAAAGGGTATAAGCGCAGAAAGTCGACACAAATGCGCAGTACTGGTAAAAAATAGATGCGTAGTAACAGGGGATAAAAGCGCAGGAAGTCGATACAGAAGTACAGCAGGTCAGTTCAAATGCACAGCTTTGAAGAACAAATGCGCAGCTCTGGTTTTTTATCATTTTTGCAATTTTTGGCACGCTTTTCAATGTTTTGGTTTCTTGGTTGCAAGATGGTCTTTTTTATCTAATTTTCTTTAATTATGGCAAGAAGACACAACAAACACAGAATGTTTTCATGGTTTTTTGGATTTTTTTTGTAGTTTTTTTGGACTCTTTTCGACACAAAAATAATTACAATCCTAGGCTTCAAAGGACAATATAAACCGAATTCTCACTATCTCTAGTGAAGCATCTTCAGGAGGTGATAATCGCCCTTCCCTGCACTAGCTTATAGGGGTTTTTGGATACTAAAAACAAAGGATGATTAATAAGTGCAATTGTTCGAGTGGTTATACATGCGGTAGCACTACTCTCTGTTATGGAGTCTCCCAGCCTACAAGGGTTGCGCCTTGGAGGGATTTGAGGGAGGTTGGTTGTCGGAATAACACAACTTCACTCGTTGTTTGAAGCTTTCGCTCCAAACATAATTTATTTATAGTGGCTTGGCAAAGCTTGGCTTTAGCTTGTTACCACTTAAGGTCATTCCCCAAGGACGGACAGGTATCCAAGGGTAGGCCTCTCTAAAGGTTAAACACATGCGAAAATGATAAGTCTGGCATTTTGGTCACCCAAGATAGGGGAGAGCATAGGCGTAGTATCATTCCCAAGAACATGAAACACAGTGGTTCTTTTCTCTTAATTAAAATTAAAAAAACTAAATGAGCTATCTACTTGGGCACATACAAAAATTTGTTAACTTTGAAGTGATAACAAGATAGCAATGGTTCGATTTTACCAAGATAGCAATGTGTCTAACTTTGAAAGATAGCAATATAACAATGATTCAATGATATGCAAGATAGTAATGATTCAGTTACCACCCTACTAGTTAAGACTACGTGAGATTTGCATGAACATCATTTTACTTGTCTTTTAGAAATTGCAATGTGAGTTAATAAATGCAGCTATATGAATAAACCGGTGCCTAGCCTGCAACATAGATCCAAGATTCTTCCTGCGAAAAAGTGTTAGCGTTAGCGAAACCACAAGAAAAACCATAAAAATCATTGTTTGGATCAGATGCACAGCTTCAAAGCTTGAATGCGCAGAAACAGAGCTTAGAAGCGCAGGAGTACAGATGCGCTGAGACAGAGGTCAAAAGTGCAGGAATACAGAGTATATGCGTTGAATTAGCAGATGCACCGTATCAGAGGTTATATGCGCCGAAACAGAGCCTGTATGCGTCGAAAGGTTGGATGCACCAGAACAGACAGCAGATGCGTGTTAGGATGGGTCAAATGCACAGATTCCTCCTGTGTATGGCTTCCTAATGCACAAAAACTTAGTTTTTGGGTTAAATTGGGGTTGTGCCCCATGGTGAGCGCCAAAAATGTTAAGGGAAAATTGGAGTAAACATGAATAATCAATAAATCAATATCAATAATACCCAAAACTCAACGAAAAGGGAAATAATCAAGATCAAACAAGCAAAGATGAAAAACCTTTGCAAACCTCAATACTTCATAGCTTTCGTTGATTGCCTATCTCAATCGATCTTGCATGTATGAATAAGGCCCTCAGAGAGTGCACTTCTTTGCTATTCCAAAATTGTCAATGGAGAATGGCTATGATAGTGCTTCGTAATGAAGATGAGCTTCACAAAAATGGTAGTGATATGGTAACAAAGTGATCGCAAGCAAAAATGAATGGCGTGGGTGCCAAAGGCACGCTGTAATTCCTACAGAGTAACAATACTGAAGGCTTGGATGAATGAAATGGAAGAACAGGGTTCAATTTATAGACTTGAGAGAGAGAAGATCAACGGTATAGAGAGAATGAGAAGATCAACGGTATAAACTGGCTAAGGAACGTGCACGAACAGGAAGAAGACAAGTGTCTTGCTCTGTTTTGCTTGAGAGGAATTAATAAAATAGAAGAATGAGTGAACTGAAGAGATTAATCAATTAAAAGAATAGATTAATTAGTTAAGAGAATAGAACTAGAGAATGGAAATTGCATGAGGATGAGAAGATATTTTAGCTCAATTAAATATTTAGAATATTCAATTGCATTTGCACAAGGATTGAATTATATTTAGAGATAACTCAATTTAGAAGAAATGGACAACTTAAATAAATAATTTATTTATTTAAATTTAGAGAAGATATTATTGGAAGAAACAATTAAATAATTGATATTATTTAATTTAGAATGATTTTGGAAGAACTAATTAAATAATTGATATTATTTAATTTGTTGGAGGAATTAGAAGAATTTTAAGAAAGTTAATTAAATAAATTGATTTTATTTAATTGTTGGAAGAATATGAACCAAATAAATAAATTTGTTTATTTATTTATTGATAGAGGAATTTGACTTTAAATAAATATTAAGAATATTTATTTGGACATAGTCGTGTCATTTTTAGGTGTATACACAACCAATCACTCAAACTATCACAACATCTAACCTAACCCTTTTTGACATCAATGACAAAATGACCATCAATCTCCCCCTTTGTCATTGATGGCAAAACTTCAGCACTCCACTCTCTTACTCCCCCTTTTTGTCATCAGATGACAAAGGGATGACATGCTCCCCCTTTGTAGATAGAGTAGAACATTGCACTGAAAAATCAGATGTCATCGAGCAAAAGATAACTATTAAAAATCATGCACTGCAATCTGCAAACTAATAACCAAAAAGAACTGAAACAACAATGTCATCACATGATGGCTTTGTCAACACCTTCCATACTCTGCATTTTAAACATTTTGAGGCTTGTTCCCTAAACTGAACTGTGTGGATTGTGCATAAACTATTGAGGATTATGATAACATTATTCAAAACCTGTTCTGCCTTGTTATGGACTGTCTCAAACAAGGTTAAATCACTTCACACGATTCAAGAAATTGATGCTCTGCATACACATGTAGGTCTGCAAGTAAAATAAAGTCTACACCAAACCAAACATCTTGAAGCATAAGCAAACACCATGAAGAAGATTCAATATCAGCCTCTACAAATCTTTTATATGATTTCTTTTGCAATACATGATATGCAGCCTAAAACTCTTTGTAGCAGCCAAAGACTTTTGTATAGCTCCATGTAAAAACATCTATGAACATGAAGATCCAAACAAAAAATGAATACTAGAAATACAAAGTCTGATACTGTGATAGGAATCAATGATCTGATCATTTCATGACAACCAATCACAATCACTTATCACAGATGCATATTATGTCAGAATTCTATTTGAGTCTTGATACCATTAAATCCTATAACTATTATATGACTCCTCTATCCTCAGCAGCAAGACAGTTGTCCTTTGTCCTTTGTCTTCATTCAACACTATCCTCTGTCCTTTGATTTCTTTTTCAATCAATATCCATACAAAATTTCTTTAGTTGAATATGAGATACCATAACAAACCACGAAGAAATGCTGCCCCTGCTATTTCAAACTCTAATATACAGAGATACAACCCTATGAATCATGAATATCTTTGTCATTATCACTGCAACTTTGTCATGCTACCATCATGGCAACAACCATTACACTCTGAATTACCAAGAAGACTATCTAGATAAAGGTATGATAGATCCAAAAACTTTCTTGAACCTAATCTTTATTAGATTTGACTATCCTTATTACTCTTGTCTTCAATATTTACCATAATCAAGAATGTAAACCATTTGGTATACCAACTAATATCAAGCAGTTCAAAAACACCATGAAATGCCTCCTTCGTAAAGTGAAGCATGAATGAGCAATGACCACCTTGCATCAATATAGTTTCAAGAGAATACACCAAGAGATGATCACTTGAGAATAATCATATGAAGGATCTCATTAGTATCAAAAGAACTTCAAAACACTGACCTAATCAAGCCAAACTGTCTTCAAAGAAAGAGCTTCAATCCTTAAGCACATTTTTGCCATCAAGAAACAAACATTGCAACATCAGAATGATCTAGTCACTGTATAAGATATTGTTCAAATGGATCATAGCACTATGATTTTTATTAGCATTGAAGTCATTATCAATCCACTGCAAGCACACTTGCAATTCACCACTGTCATGAAGACACTACTCATTTCAATATAAAGTCTGCACCACACACAAATAAAGGTTTGATCACTTATCAGAAAGCTCTATCATCAAGACATCATCAAGTCTGCTATCTGATATGATGAACAACACCACCACTTAATGAAGAAGTAAGAGTTTCTCTTCATTTGAACATCGAGATTTGATTTAAGCCAAGTATTGATGATGGTTCTCAAACTGCCCCTCTTCTAGCATGTACTACTCCAAAGGCATCAAATAAGTCACTGTCTCTTCATGATTCACAAGAACAAACACACAAGTAAAAGTGATCCAAGTTTATATAAACACAAAAGCAAATACTTCACATTGTCCATGATGCACTGTTCTAATCAAACCTCAAACCACTTTTGTTGACCACTGATGGGAAATAGGAGTAGCTGAATACAAACATGATTACTTTGCACTAAACATTGATATGTCTTCATGGGGATAAAAGATAAAGCCTTACACAACTCCCCCTGACTCCATGCTCCTCTTTATGCACTCATGGATGTTTCTTGTGCAGTATGCACAAGCTTCAATTCATCCTTCTCCTGATTCTGCTTTCTTCTTCAAATCTTTTGAATACATGTTTTCTTAGAATGTTTTCTTCTCCAAACTAGTATAGTGTCTGATTTCTTGTGATGACTGAACGATTCCATTGAATCATTCCTACAATACAGTGCTTTATGTCCAGGAGAGTTACACTTATAACATTTGATGTTGTTGTCTTAACCAAAGAAGGGATTATTTCTTCTTGAATTATTATAAGAACTCTTATTCACATTCTTGACAAGATCATGTCTCTCATACATTCTATAATTTCTTGTATAATCTCTTGATCTATGGCCATAAACATGACAACAATAACAATAACCATGAAATTGAGAATAATTGTACCTCATTGAGTGCCTGGTAGATAGAGATCTTGTAGACTTGATTGTCCTTCTTCCTTGATCTTTTGGAGCAACAACATGATAACTTAAGTCTACCTTCTTCCTAGGTGTCTTTCTTGTCTTAGAAGATTGTCCTTCCTCATATCCTAAACCTGTTGTGTCCTTATAATGTTTTTGTTTGCCCAACATTTCATGCAACTTGCTTGTGCTCTCTTCAAATTTTAGATTCTTTTCCAACTGTTTCCTAACACCCTCAAGATCTTTTCTTAAAGAGATTATTTCTCCTTCAAGCTTTTGACATTCAACTATTTTAGCTTCCAAATCAAACTTTGTTACATCAGCTATCCTCTTAGCTTCCTCAACCTCTGTCTTCAGACTGATAATCAATTTATCTAATTCACCTACTTGATTCCTCAAATCTATAATCAGATTTCTAGCCTCTTCAAGATCTTAAACAATTTTATCCTTAGAATCCTTTTCTTGTTGATGCTCCAACTCGAATCTCTGGTTCTCCTTTTTGTATTTCTTGATCTCACCCAGAGCACACATGAGTTCTCCTTCTAGATCAACTTCAAACTCTTGTTCATCATCACTTATAATGTGATTTTCTTCTTCTAAATCAGATTGGATCTTATCTTCTTCATGAGAATGTCTTCTTTCATTGTCAGTTTCCTCAAACACCAAGTTGTCCTCTCCTTCAAGTGCATCACCTTGATAGATTCTAACTAATTCCTTCCACACATCCTGAGTTGTTTCACAATGCATAACTTTACAAGCAACTTCATTAGATAATCCTGACAGAATAGCTTTCTTTGTTGTATGATTGCATTCATAAGCCTCTTTGTTACTTGTAGTACTAGGTGATTGAGAGGAAATAAAATATCTATTTTCACTTGACATCCACACACCATACCCTAAAGAGGATAGATAGATTTGCATTCTAATATATCAAATAGAAAAATCTGAACCATCAAAGAAAGGAACTCCAGAAAACTCTTTCTTTAATTTAATACTTGACTCAACTTGTGAGACATTTCTATCAACTGATTGTAGATCACCATTTGAATTTGGTATAGACTGTACCTTTTGATTAGTATGTGGCTTGACATTTTTCTTTTGTCTATTTCTTTTGCACTTTCCCATGGTACTCCACTGTCAGGACCTACCCAAGCCTGTTAGACTTATATAGGGAACCAATGCTCTGATACCACTTGTTGGAGTACAATCAACACTGAGAGGGGGAGTGAATCAGTGTTGTATCAAAAACCAAGTTGTTTATTCCTTATCAAACTTGAAAATATAAGAATAGATAATCAACCGTGACAATATGCATCATCAAATGAAGGAGTCAAATATTGAATGTACAAGAATGAAGAACAATCAAACCACACAAAATTGCAACTAGGACTTAAAAGATTTCACGAGTGGAAAACCCTCTCAGGGATGAAAAACCACTCAAAACTGCCTCACTGGCTTAATCATGAAAATCTTCAATTACATAGCCTCACTGGCTGATGAATAGGTCTCACTGACCATGCAAGCCTCACTGCCTATAATGTTTAGAAGCACCAACTTCAAGGAGCACCAACCCCTAATACATACAATCACCTTAGATACAAAAAAAATAACTTAGGGGATTACCCTGATTCATTTCATAATAAAAACCTTATATCTCCTCAAAAATTTCTTCAATTTCTCATCTGTCAAGCTACAATCTTTGAAGCACCATATACTAAAAATATCATGAAATAAACTCCATATACTACAAACTTCATACTTCAAATATCAATCAACCTTGTTGCAATTTTCATTCCACATTTACTATTCCTTGAAAATAATATCCTGGCACACTGAGGTTCAATAGAAAGCTTTAAAAGACTGATCTCTGCATAATGTTCTTCAAACAATCATTATCCTACACAAACTCATTAGTTTCTTCACAAAGATATAGTAATAGCCATCTCACAATCTCATACCAACAATTGTAGTATGCAATTTCCTCAAACAAATCTTTGTATACATATCCCTGGCACCCTGCATATAGTCTTTATTCTTTGTTTTTAAGTCTTCATACCCTGCATATAGTCTTCATACTCTTCAATCTTATCTACACATTATAACCCTGCACCTTACTAAGTCTTCTTAACTTCTACAATCTTATCTGCACATTATAACCCTGCACCTTACTAAGTCTTCTTAACCTCTACAATCTTATCTACACATTATACTCTTTATAAACTTGATAATTGTTGTGTCTGCATGTTCATATTGCCTTTATCAACACTAAGCAACAACCAAAAACAAAAAAAACATTGAATATCTTCCACAGTAAAATTCTCTGGCCTTCTATATTCGAATGAATTAGAAAAAATAGTCTTTCTACCTTTTATAAAAGAAGCACATCAAATTTAGAAACAACATCCGACCATTGGGCTCCCTAAAGGCATCTAAAAGCCAATCGTTTGATGAATATTTCGTGCCATCTTGCCTTTTGTCTTAGACTGCATGATTGAAGCTCCCGCCAAACACATTAAAATGACTTTGCATTACCAGAGCCCCTAGGAGATCAGGGCTAGTCTCCCCACGAGTTATAAACCCTTAGTTGTCACTTAAGTTATCTTTTAACTGATTCAGCTGGTCAATTCAAAATTAGAAATAAAGTAAATGATGTTCAACCTATGGCTTTTAGGATGGGCTTTAGGAGCTTTAAATTAGGGTTTTGATGCCTTGGATACTATATAACACAAACCCTAATATGAAAAATGACAAGTTATGCATCTTATGCCCAACACACTGAATGATAATAACTCTTCACAGTCCACAAAGACTTCAAAGAGCTAACGTTGCCATGAACAAACCTTCATACCACTGTCACATGCATTGAGCCATATCAACATCAAGTCAAGTATTTGGATCATATTGAGAGCACCAAAATGAGGTATAGCGGTATCAACATTGTGATCAAGAGTAGTACTTGTGTATGATCCTCTATGTAAATGAATGGATTTCAATCAATGATATCACCACAATCACATGACTATATCAAGAATCCTTAACAACTCAAAATACATATTGCAAGAACCTGATAAGATGGCATAGATGATCATGAGGCAAGATCAAACTATTTTGTATGTCCTTACCAATAATATAGTCAAAACCATCTAAGGTATAATGAGTATACTGAATTATTAAAGCATGGAACTCAACTTCAATATCAATCTTGCAATCTTCCTTTTACAAGATCTCTACAATCCACCTCCTGATACAATATAAATGCACAACATGACATCTCAAAGTGTGAGCTCCAAAATAAGTAATATCAAGATAACCCATGATCTTTCAACTTGCCAAAACCCTAAAGAACCTGTCTAGTAATTATGGTATGAAGAGATCATCAACATGTAACTCATTTGAGGCATGGTCTCTATCAAACAATGAAGGCAATACACTAACTCACTCAACTTCTGAGACAAATCCTGTAACACAACATATGAGAACTATAACAATGATAGCAACACCATCCTCGACACATCTAAAACAATTCAACAAAGCATAAAAAAATGATCATCAACCCTGAATAACTAAACATCAACAAGAGAAGGAAAGGTGATCAACTCCTCTTGAACATCATCAACCATGTCTTGTGTAGCATCAACATGAGTTTATCTATTGAAACTTACGAAGACACCATGAAGACATCAACTTGAACCAAGAACACTACATAACCAAACATGATGAGCACTTGTCATCCAATCATGTCATCGAATTCTTCATGACATCATACCAACTGACAAATCCATCTCTCCATCACATGCAACCAATCACTCAAACTATCACAACATCTAGCCTAACCCTTTTTGACATCAATGACAAAATGACCATCACAGGAAGAGTTCCTTAGTCACAAAAATTTTTAAAAATAAAAAATAAAAAAAGAAACATCCCCTAGTGAAAACCTCTCTAAGGTACTATCAGACACAGGAGAAAGAAATAAAGACATGTCTATTGATGAAAACCTCTCCAAGGCATCAATAGATGAGGAACACAACCTACCCCTAGTACTTCTACATTGGTAAGAGAGCTATTCCATCCTAATTGAGGACACATAGGAAATCAACTTGGGAATAGAGGACAATCAAAAGATCACATACATAGCTACCTCTCTCATAGCTATAGAAGCACAAAACATTATCATGGGTCTGAATGCTCAGATAGGCAGAGAAGTGGATGTGCATGGTCCTACTTCTATGGATCAAGTTTTAGAGAAAGCAATCAAGCAAGAGCAAAAAATGAAGTCAATTTCTGCATACCACGAGAAGAAACAGAAAAGGTTTAATAAGACACCAACTTTTCAACCTTTCAAGAAAAGGAATGGCAAACAAGATGTGGTTAAAAAAAGTGACAAGGGCTCCAAACATAACAGAAATGGACTCATAAATGAGAAGAATAACAATAGCAATGTTTGAATGAATAATAATAATTCTCAAGTAAGCCTGTTGAGAAGCGAGGACCTCTTGGAGGATGTTTCACCTGTGTTAGAGATCACTATGCAAATAAATGCCCAACCAAGAACTAGCGAGTTCAGTAGCGTGGTAATGCTTTACCTACCCAACAAGCATCTTTTTAATAGAGGATCCATGCGGCTTTGGATAATCGCCAGGTAGAGTACCAAATTACTCCCATTGAGACAACAAGTACTTTGTTTGGAGTTCCTATTTCTATTTTGATTGATACTGGAGCAACTCAAAGTTTTTCTCTAAGAGTATTAAGTAAATTTCATAGAAGAGTTGGATATATGGCTAAACCCTGGTCAGTTGAATATGCTAACCAGATGAAAGCTCAGGTAGCGCAATGTCTGTTTGAAGCCAAGATTGAACTTCCTAGTTTTTCGATTGAGGTGAATTTGTTTGTAGCCCCCTTGGTTCCTATGATGTAATCTTAGGAATAAGTTGGCTATGGAGGCATAGAGCCAATGTTGATTATTTTGCAAAAATAGTTGAGTGTCTAGACGATCTAGGAAAAAAAAGTCTTTTTGTAAGGCACTCAAAGAGAAGTCAAGATTACACCAATCTCTGCTATGCAACTAAAGAGGACTAGGTGAAAAGGTTGTCAACTTTTTGCAATTAAAATGAAGCAAGTAGAAGAGGATACTAGTAATCACAGTGCATCTTTGGAGAACTATCCTTTTTTTGATATTTTTGAGATGTTTTCCCAGATGAACTTCTGGGATTACCTCTAAAGAGAGCTTTTGATTTCTTGATTGATATAATACCCAGGTCCGAGCTGATTTCAAATGCACCATATCGTATGACTACTATGGAGCTGATGGAATTGAAAGCCCAACTTCAGGTGTTGTTGGCTAAAGGGTTGATTAGACCCAATGTATCTCCTTTGGGAGCACCTGTAATCTTTGTTAAAAGAAGGATGAAACTTTGCGTCTGTGTATAGACTATCATGTGCTTAATAAAGCCATGATGAAGAATAAGTATCCTTTACCACATATTGATGATATTTTCAATTAGATGCGTGGCACAACAATGTTTTTTAAGATCAATTTGTGATTTGGATACCATCAACTGAGAATAAAAGATGAGGACATTCATACAATAACTTTCAGAACAAGGTATGGACATTATGAGTTCACAGTTCTACCTTTTGGACTTATGAATGACCCTGCAACATTCATGACTTTAATGAATAGTGTTTTATGAGATTGCTTGGATAAATTTGTTTTGGTGTTTTAGATGACATTCTTATTTATTCTAAGAACGAGGAAGAACACTTGTAGTATCTGCGGATAGTTCTGCAGTGGCTGAGAGAACATAAGTTGTTTGGGAAGCTTTTAAAGTGTACTTTCTTTCAGAAGGAGATACAATATTTGGGACATATTATATTAGCTAAAGGAATTTTTGTGGACCCTGCAAAGATCAAAGCTATACTTGAGTGGCCTGTGCGAAATAATGTGCATGAAGTGCGCCATGGGGTTAGCTGGTTATTATAGAAAGTTCATTTTGAACTTTTCTAAGGTTGCAAGCCCAATCACTTCATTTCAGAGAAAAGGAAAGCATTTTGACTGGACAAAATATTATCATGAAGCATTTGACCAATTAAAAGAGAGATTCACAACTATACCAATATTGAAAGTACCTAATCCGAGAAGTCAATTTGTTGTCATTACTGATGCCTTAGGAGAAGGTATAGGAGGAGTGCTTATGCAGAATGAGCAAGTGGCAGCCTATGAATCCAAGAAGATGAGAGCATATGACTAGAATTATGCTCCTCATGACTTAGAGTTAGCATCAATTATGCATGATTTGCAAGTGTGGCGACATTACTTGCTAGGAAAGCCTTTTGAATTGAATTCGGATCACCGTGGTCTTAAGTACACACTTCCCAACCTCATCTAAATGCTCGACAAAGAAGATGGTTGGAATTGATATCTCACTATGACTATGAGATAAGTTATATCAAAGGCAAAGAGAATCGAGTAGCGGATGCTCTGAGTCGACGGAGACATATCTCATCAATTGTCTCTATTCACTCAAACTTCAAGGATTTGGTATTGCAAAATTCTAAAGGTGATGAGTTTTATGAGTAAGTTAAGTAGACTCTCTCAGTGAATCCTCGAGATTCAAGGTACGATGAGTTATATTTTGAACCAAGTGGGCTTATGAGATACAAAAAAAGGATATATGTTCCAGATTCGATAGAATTAAGAAACCTTGTGTGGAAAGAAGTTCATTCTGCACCATATTCAGGTCATCCAGGAGTAACTAAACTCCTAGCTGATGTGAAACCTCTTGATTTCTTGAAATGAATGAAGAGTGATGCTACAAGATTTGTAGAAAGTTGCATAGAAATCCAGAGAGTCAAGGCTGAGCATCAACATCCAGTAGGACTTCTGTATCCACATGATATTCCAGAGTGGAAGTGGCAGGTTATTAGCATGGATTTTGTTCAAGGTCTTCCAATGTCACGAAATAGACATGATGCTATTTTAGTGGTGGTAGACAAACTCACCAAGTAGCTCACTTTATACCTGGGAATTTAATGGATGGAGCATCGGTCATAGCTTGCAAATTTGTGTAAGAAGTGTTTAGATTGCATGGAGTTCCTGAGAAGATTATCTCAGATAGAGATACGTGCATGACATCAAGATTTTGGCAAACTTTATTTTTAGCACTAAGAACTTGGCTCAATATAATATTAGCTTATCACCCTGAGACAGATGGTCAGACAGAAAGGGTAAATCAAGTTCTTGAAGATTTGTTGAGGATGTATCGCATGGATCAGCAATACAAGTGGGAAGAGTATCTACCACTTATGGAATTTGCTTATAACAACTCCTACAATTCTGCTATCAAGATGTCTCCATTTGAAGCATTGTACAGAAGAAGATACCGAACTCCTATAAGCTCGGATAAGCTATAAGATAGGATTAGCATAGGTCCAGAAATATTGGCAAAAATGGAAGAACAGATTAAGTTGATCAGAAATAGTTTGGCGGAAGCAAATGATAGAAAAAAAAGTTACGCTGATGCCAAGCACACACCAAGACAATTCTTAGTTAGAGAAAAATTTCTTTTGTGGGTTAAGCCATAGAAAAGTTCCATAAAGTTTGGAAAGTCTTCCAAACTTGTTCTTAGATATGTAGGACCCTTTGAAGTTCTTGAAGTGATTAATCTTGTTGCCTACAGAATCACTCTACCACCAGCTCTTGCCATGATGCATAATGTTTTTCATGTTTCATATTTTAAAAAGTATATAATAGGTGATAATCATATTCTTGATTGGAATGCTTTATAGATACACCATGTTAGTCCATTTTTGTAAATATGGTCTTAAGTTGGTTTTAGGTGTTTTGAGTTTAGATGTCATATAATAAGGTCATAATAGACCATTGCTAATGTAATTTGAGTCATAGAAGGGTCATTTTGCTAAAAGTTGCAAAAAATGCAATATTTGTAAAGGTGCAAACAATGCAAATTGTGGAAGTTCAACGGTCATATGGAGTTCAAAAGGTTGTTGGATCGGTTTGACAATTAGTTTTTGGTGTTTTGATGTTTAAATGACCCCATACAATTCGAGGCAAGGGTGAGAAGCTTTGAATTGGAGTTGTAATCATCTTTGGTGATTAAAATCAATAAAAAAGACCTTGTTTTCTGCACCTTTTAACGTAATAGTCCATGTTTCTGCCTTGGTACGACCTTGTACAGATTGGAAGGGCACTGATCTTCATTGCAATGGATAGAGGAATGAATTGAGAGTCTAATGGTTTTTGTTTGAGGCATTTTCATCCAATAAAATGTTTGTTTGAGGCATTTTAGTGAAGACTGCTTTGAGAACCCTGTTTTGAGGTTTTGAGCACAAAAATAGAGATTTGGGCCCCATTCCACTAGTGAAATCTGCTCAAACTTGGTGGAATGGAAGGGCTTAAAGTGTTCTTTGCGATTTTGATACTGGGTAGTGTAGAAAATGGGGTTAAGGGTGAGTTTGTTCAAACCCTAGGTTGGTTTCCTTACATTTTGGGCTTGTGAGACTAGGCAAGTGGTTGCATTGATAAAAGAACCTATTGTTGTTGTGTTAGGGTAAAAAAATTTGCATAATAGAATCATATGACATTTACCTAGGTCATTGGAGTTGATAGGAAAGGTTGGGAGTGTATATTTCTTGTAGTTGCTTTGGAAAAGAGGGCTAATTGGGCCTAGTTGTAAAATAGGACAGTCAATTTTCACGGGACAGTCTCTGAAACAACCCCTATCCATTTTGGAATATGTTAACAATGGGCTTAATGGGTACTCCAAAATGGTTTGGTTTTCTTTGTATGAGACCCCCCTTAAAAGTTATGCTCTGACAGACCGGTTTTGAGGGCTACTAGGTTAGGGCCCTAATTGTGAAGGAAGTACTAACAAACCCTAATTTTGTTGGGGGTTGTCTGAGTTATTTGGAAGGTAATTGGTCTTGCTCTACATCAAAGTGGTATCAGATCCTATGGATTAGATCTTTTGAGGGTGAAAAGTTGAGTTTGAAGAAGTGAAAAGTGGGAAGTTAAAAAGACAAAATGCCTCCTAAAGGTAGTGCAGTACTTGCAAGGGAGATTAAGTTGTTGAAAGAGTCACAAGAAGCCATTTTAGCCAGGTTTGTAGCAATGGAGACAAAGCAAAGAAGAGGAAAGGCCACTGTAGAGGATGAAAGTGACCAAGAGGAAGAGGGTGAGAATGAAAACCCTCCAGGTGATGATGAATTGGATCCTGATGAGAGAAGGATGATGAAGATGCTAAAGGCTATGAAAGGATATGCTTCTGATGTGAAAGTAGATGTGCCAATGTATAGTGGAAAATTGGATGCTAAAGAGGTATTAGACTGGATAATGCAATTGATAATTACTTTGAGTACAAGGAGGTTGTTGATGATCAGAAGGTTAAGTTTTCTAAGACCAAGTTGAAAGGTCCTACTCTTACATGGTGGAATTATGTTCAAGAGGAGAGAATGAAGAAGGGGAAAACAAAAATCAATTCATGGGATAGGATGGTGTCAAAGATAAAAAGCCAAGTTTTGCCAAATGATCATGCAGTATAAAGATTCAAGAGGCTGCAAGGTTTGAAGCAGAAGGATAAAGATGTCATGTCATATATTGAAGAATTTCACAAATTAACCATTAGGTTTGGTCGTATTGAGGATGAGAATGAAAGAATTGCAAGGTATATGTGTGGCTTGAGGTTTCAAATAAAAGATGAATTGAGTTTGGCTACTCCTAGGACAGTGGAGGAATGTTTCTAATTGGTTGCTAAGGCAAAAGACAAACTAAAAAGAAGACAAGAAAGACAAGGAAGGGGCAGAGGCAACATTAGTAGAGGAAGAGGATCAAGGTAAACTTATGAAGAACAAGAGGATGCAAGCAAAACCAAGGACCAAGTTGCTGATCAAAGAGGTGGTTTTAGAGGTTCAAGAGGAAGATTTGGTGGTGGTAGAAGTTCAAACACATTTTCAAGTTCATGCTATCATTGTAATCAGTTTGGCCATCCAGCATTTAAGTGTCTAGAAAAATAAACGTCTACTTCGGTGGTGACAAGAAAGTTCAGTTAGTGTAAGAGGATGAATGTCAAAGTGCTAATTCTTCTAGTCAGCTTGCTGCTCCAGAAGTTGGGGAAACATTGATGGTGAGAGGAACACTACTGAAGGCATCTAAGGAGAAGGACATGACACAAAGAAGGACACTATTTAGGACAACTTGTAAATGCAATGAAAAGGTATGTAAAGTTGTAGTAGACTTTGGAAGCACTAATAATATGGTGTCTAATGAAATGGTTGATAAATTGAAATTGGAAAAGATTCCTCTTGAAACACCCTACAAAAGTGTCTTGGTTGAATGATGATCAATATATTTTAGTGAATGAACAAGCTTTAGCTGAGTTTAACATTGGTAGATATAAGGACAAGATTCTTTGTGATGTTTTGCCAATGGATTGTTGTCATTTATTTCTTGGAAGACCACGACAGTTTGATAGACATGCCATATATGATGGAAGAGACAATACCTATCAAATTGAGAAGGATGGAACCACTTTTACACTAACACCATTGCAGGAAGATGTTAAGGAGCAAAGTAAGGCAGCTAAGGTGATAATGATAGGAAAGAAAGAGTTTGTGAAAATAGAGGAAGACAAGAAGATGGAGGTTGTAGCCACTTCAGGGCTTGAAGATACCAAGATGGCAGAGGTGAAGAATAATCTGATTTTGATGAGAAAAGAAGATGATGATTTCATGTCAAAGACAGTTCCACAAAAGGTTAAGGATGAATTGTTTGTGAGAAAGCAAGATGGGTTAGAAAAACATGATGAGATTCTGATAAGGACAGTGCTTTGTCCTTTGGTTTCAAAAGAGGTTAGTGAGAAGTCAAATCTGGTCAGTACAGAGGTTTATGAACCTAATAAGACAGTGATATTAGGGACAGAGGATTTGAGGGTAGAGATGAAAGCAAAAGATGAAGTGAGTAAAGATGAGTGGCAAGAACATGTAGGTGATTTCAAGTGTGCAACAAGAGTTAAGGAGAGAGCAATTCAAGATAAAGTTGGTAGAGGTATATCTACAACTTTTCAAGTAGGTTTCACATCAGCTTTTGATAAGAGAAAGATAAGAGGGTATATAATAGGTCAACTTATGAAGATGGAACAATTTCTAGGTGGCAGAAGTATACAAATGCAAAGAACAATGCAAACCTTCAGTACCTGATCCAGTGGAAAGGATTGCCAGATGAAAGATCTTTTGGAGGTCAGAGACATGAAGTGATCAAGTTAGACAAGCTGCAACATAGTCCCCAAAGGGACTTGAGAACTTTTTTCAGGCCGGGTGTATGGTGCAGGGGCACCATGTTAGTCCATTTTTGTAAATATGGTCTTAAGTTGGTTTTAGGTGTTTTGAGTTTAGATGTCATCTAATAAGGTCATAATAGACCATTGCTAATGTAACGTGGGTCACAGAAGGGTCATTTTGCTAAAAGTTGCCAAAAATGCAATATTTGTAAAGGTGCAAACAATGCAAATTGTGGAAGTTCAATGGTCATATGGAGTTCAAAAGGTTGTTGGGTCAGTTTGACAATTAATTTTTGGTGTTTTGATGTTTAAATGGCCTCACACAATTTGAGGCAAGGGTGAGAAGCTTTGTATTGGAGTTGTAACCATTTTTTATGGTTAAAATCAATAAAAAAGACCCTATTTTCTACACCTTTTAACGTAATAGTCCCTGTTTCTGCCTTGGTACGGCCCTGTACAGATTGGGAGGGCACTGCTCTTCATTGAAATGGATAGAGGAATGAATTGAGAGTATAATGGTTTTTGTTTGAGGCATTGTCATCCAATAAAACGTTTGTTTGAGGCATTTTAGTTAAGACTGTTCTGAGAACCCTGTTTTGAGGTTTTGAGCACAAAAATGGAGATTTGGGCCCCATTACACCAGTGAAATCTGCTCAAACTTGGTGGAATGGAAGGGCTAAGAGTTTTCTTTGAGATTTTGATACTGGGTAGTGTAGAAAATAGGGTTAAGGGTGAGTTTGTTCAAACCCTAGGTTGGTTTCCTTACATTTTGGGCTTGTGAGACTAGGCAAGTGGTTGCATTGATAAAAGAACCTATTGTTGTTGTGTTAGGGTAACAAAATTTGCATAATAGAATCATATGACATGTACCTAGGTCATTGGACTTGATAGGAAAGGTTGGGAGTGTGTATTTCTTGTAGTTGCTTTGGAAAAGAGGGCTAATTGGGCCTAGTTGTAAAATAGCACAGTCAATTTTCAAGGGACAGTCTCTTAAACAACCCCTATCCATTTTGGAATATGTTAACAATGGGCTTAATGGGTACTCAAAAATGTTTTGGTTTTCTTGGTATGAGATCCCCCTTTAAAGTTATGCTCTGACAGACTGGTTTTGAGGGCTACTAGGTTAGGTGCCTGATTGTGAAGGAAGTACTAACAAACCCAAATTTTTTTGTGGGTTTGGGGGTTGTCTGAGTTAGTTGGAAGGTAATTGGTCTTTCTCTACATCAATGTGCATGCATGACATCAGGATTTTGGTAAACTTTATTTTTAGCGCTAGGAATTCAGCTCAATATAAGCTTAGCTCATCACCCTGAGACAGATGGTCAGACATAAAGGGTAAATCAAGTTCTTGAATATTTGTTGAGGATGTATTGCATGGATCAACAATACAAGTGGGAAGAGTATCTACCACTTATGGATTTTGCTTATAACAACTCCTACAATTCTGTTATCAAGATGTCTCCATTTGAAGCATTGTACGGAAGAAGATGCCGAACTTCTATAAGCTGGGATAAGCTAGAAGATAGGATTAGCATGGGTCTAGAAATATTGGCAGAAATGGAAGAACATATTAAGATGATCAGAAATAGGTTGGCAGAAGCAAATGATAGACAAAAAAGTTACGTTGATGCCAAGCACACACCAAGATAATTCTTAGTTAGAGTTGTAAAGGTTAAAATTTAGATTGTTTAGTTTTGGTTTAAATCATCCTTTCACCAATTACATTCAAGGACCTTCGGATCAAGTGGCAAAGCACTATCAGGTCCTTGGTCATTTAAAAATGTAGGGAAACTTGGATTAGGGTATTTGATTATCAATTTTCTTTCTCTTATGTTTAATTATCCATCAAAACCCTAATTATGTGAAAACGACAGTAAACAGACAAATAACAGAAAATGCTCCTACAGAAAGATGTAAAATAACAAATAATTGCGCACCTATTTTTGGGATTCCAAGGCGAAAAAGTCGGGGACGAAAGAGCGGGCGCCCAAGTCTAAGGCCCTGCTTTCTGTCGGGATCTGGAAACTCAGTCTATAACTTATTTCTATTGTTTCAGAGATTTCCCATCATGGAACTTCGAGGACTAATGAGCAGGCACCCTAGTCCAGCGTGCTCTTTTTCCTATTGTTTTGCAATTCTGACACTCCAACATGTTCTCCCGCAACTTCACTTTGTCTACATCATCAACCTGTAACCTACAACTATAAAAACTTTGGGAGGGGGTTGTGGTGTTTAGGAGCTTGCCTCAATCAAGCCCTGGAAGGACACTTAAGTCTTCCAAACACCTTTGTCAGATAGAGAGTGTGTGCCCTTGTGAGGCAGAGGCAAAATCTAAATTAATAAATGATCACAAACACAATAAATGTCATTTTGTAGTGAAGATCGCATGAGAGGAAGAAGCTCTTCATTCCATGAGGAAATGGATGCTCAAATTTGCAAATACAAACACATAAACAACACAAATATGCTCTTGCAACACCATGAAAGCCTTGAATCACCTTTAGGATGCCAAAATCACATGAACATAATCTAGTTTCTAAATTAAAGCCTAAACATGCTTTTGTATGCAACTACAAACACTCCCGCCAATATTTCATAAATTCAAACTTACTATGTCGGACTAGGGACCAAATAACGGTCATAAACTAACACTAGAAATTTGGGCCTGACCCAAAATAGGGCAAGACTAGGGTGCGGGTGCCCAAGTTCTCCCCCCCTATTTTGGGTAGGGTTAAGTTCAAGGAGTCCCCCTAGGCCCCATTTGTCATAAGACCTAGGGTTCATTCCATCGGGATGCCAAATTACGATGCAAGATGTCCTAAATGCATACTAAAGACCTGGGAACTAAACCTAAAGAGGGAAAAGCCCCCAAGGGGACATTTTCTGACATTACATTTAGCCCCCACTTTAATGTATGTATAAATGCGAGGCCAATACATGCATTAAAGTACGGTCGCAAACACAACAAACATGCCAAGCACGGAGAAGACACGCCAATCACATAGAAAACAGTAACAGGCACGTAAAACACGAAGAAGACAATTACAGTCATGTAGAACACAGAGAAGACAACAAATGCATAGAAGACACATTAATGCATAGAAGACAAGCATGGTTCTTTTCTTTTCTTTTTCTCATATATATGAAATGCAAATGCAAGTACTGGAAAGTAAACAAACCTCCCATAATGCAGGATGCACTCATCACATAGGTCTTTAAACTACATATATGGGGCATCACACACACAAGACACATAAAAACTCCCAAAATGCAGGATGCACTCATCGTGCAGGTCTTTAAACTACATATGGGGCAACAAACATGCCACACAAAGCAAGCACGTCAAACACACACACTTTGAAGACACAGAGAAACATGACAGACAAGCGACGGGGTGTTCCTATTTTTAGGCTCAACACCATCTCAGGCACATTACAGGCACACACCGACGATTGCACTTCACCACAACAATCATTGAAGACACGCTTAAGGGTTGAGTTGGTCATAGAACCGCTCCCCGCCTCCGCAGAGGACTTTTGAAAATGACAAGATGATGCAATCTGCACCGAGAAATACACCATCCCTGCCTTTGCAAAGGGCTTAAAATAAAAAGGATATATGTGATATCCTGCCTCCGCATAGGGCTTACATGATTGATTGATTGATTTCAAACAAACTCAGGATGCAGGATGCACTCATCGTGTAGGTCTTTAAACTGCACCTAAGGAGAAACACATTGCTAACATCTACAATAGATAGCTTACCTTATATATGCCCCCACCTTAAGGTGGTTGATATCATACATCAATATCAAGCACGTTAAGGTAGGAAGAAAACACACAAGGGAACACAGACTTTCGCAAAGCCCATGCCCCCCGGAGGTGACATGTACTTCACGATCGCCAAATGTTCCCACAAACACATCCTTGTAAGAAACATGTTAGTGTCTACAAAATCATGATAAACAACAACATCAATGCATATAATTAACCACACAAAGAGCAAAGGTTATACTACGAGTTTAGAGTTCGAGGATAACCGTGGGGCTACATCACGAAGCTCTCTGAATCGAGTACCACCAAGGCTAGATTCAAAGACAAACAAAGGTGCACAAAGCAACAATATTGTTAAGGTTTGTAAATAAGATAGCATACCATCAAAATCACTATGCAGAAAGCACATAGTGCTTCTACTAGCCAAGCATCGGATAATTTACTACAACCCCACGTCATATTAGGAACTAAGTCCTTTTTTGATTGCTCTCGAAAGGGACACTAGGTCCGCATCAGTATAAATGTTTTTTTCATCATCCGCCCGCTAGATAGAAACACTAGAGGAAGGGAAACAATAAATAAGAGAGAAGAAACAAGTGTCTTAGGGACAGTCACATAGGAGGGTGCCCCCAAGTCACCAACTGCAATGCTATGTCCGTAAGACACAACACACAACAATGAAATTAGAGAGAGAGGCAATATGGAAAAATGATGATACAAATAGAAGAATGTCACAACAGAGGCGGTCTCCTAGTATCCTTGACCTTACAAGAGAATCAAGGGTCATCCCAGGAGGCCTAAACAACACATAACACATCACGGGGGAAGCACATCATGAGAGAGATAAAGAGTTAGAGATACTTACCTGTAGAATCTTCGTATCAGATTTTTGAATTTTTGAACCTCTTGGAGAGGTATTCGATCATGTTGAGTGCAAACTTTGAGTGGTTCTTATGAGAGTTTTGTTTATTATCATATGATACTTGCTTTGTAACTCCTTGTGTAAATGTACCTTTTTGTTGCTTATGAGGAGGGGAACCACTATTTTCTCCAACTGTCGATAGTCATCTTACTCTTTTCTAATTTTTAGCGAGTTTTCATTGTTGAGTCTTTCTGACATGGTGACAGGAATCATCTTGTACCATTTCACTCATCTGTATCAGTTGTTATATTTGTTTTTCCAATGCATTTTGATTATCTCCCAATCCATATAAGGACAATGGAGGAGGAACCTCAACATAAATTCCATTTCTTCATGGATGAGGTGGATTGTCCACTTGCTTCTTATCCACTTCAATCATTCCTACAATGTTATCATAGTACAAGTAATCATCCTCGTCTACTTCCACTAAACCATGTTCCAACATATTGGTTTCAATATGCTTAGGGAAAGGATTAGTGAAGATTTGTAAGTTCTAATTTGGTGGAGGAACTGACTTGTTTCCATTATCATTCACACCCGATACCTGGATGACATTTGAATCAATAAAGTCCTGTATCTCATGTTTAAGACGCATACATCATTCAGTGTCATGTCCTTACATTCGATGATAATGATAAAAGGCATTAGCATCGAAGTAAGGTCCTTGTTTACTAGGATCGACAGGCTTGATCGGGGGAAGCTTCAGAATGTTATTACTCACAGCTTGGTTCATGATGGAATGATAAGACTCAGATATTGGAGTAAACTTTCTTGGTTGATATGATGCTTTCTTTGGATTAGTGATAGCTGAAACATTCAAAAAGTTGTTCGTATTTGATCCATTAATCTTGATGAAGCTCCTGTTATTATTGTTCTTCTTAAAGTTATTTTGTGATGATCCACCCATGGATTGACCAACTTGAGCCGATGAGTTTTGGTTTTCATATTGACTAGATGAAAGTTGATAATCATGAAGGGCGATGCATAAATGTTGAAAGGAATTATACTTCATCAAGAGGATCGTATCACAAATATTAGGTTGTAGAATTGTAATAAATATCTTTTGAACATCATCATCTTTCATGTGATACTGAATTTGTGCATAAATCCCTTGATACCAACTAATGAATTCAGTCAACTTTTCTTTCGGACCTTGTTTGCATTGAACCAAGTCAATAAGAGTGACTTGGGGTCTGATATTTGCTTGAAAATGTTGTAAAAATTGATCAATCAACTGTGAAAAGGAGTGTATTGAATTTAGAGGCAAAGAGCAAAACCATTCTAAAGCAGTATCTTTGAGAGATCACGAGAAAAGTTTTGCCAACAAATCCTCTTCAAAATAGAAATCACTACACATAGTTGTAAATGTTGCCACATGACTATTAGGATCACCTTTTCCACCATATTTTTCAAAGCGGGGAGTCTCAAACCTCTCGGGCATAGGAGTTCTCAATATTGCATAGGAAAGGGGATTACGGGCATGATATGTTGGTATATTAGGCTGCGAAGAATTTGTCAAATTTGTTACCTTTTGTTATAAAGTATTCATGCCCTATAAAAGTTGGTTTAGGATGGCATCATTTGGAGATGCGGTTTGTTGCAAGGAATTGGAACCAAAGTGAGGAAGTGATTGAAATTGAGATGTGACAGGCGGAAGCTGGGAATAGGTCAATGGTGGTTGGACATACTGGTGGGTGAAAGATGGTTGGGAATAACTATATGTGATGGGAGGTTGAGAACAATTATTCATAAGAACGGTCACATTATGGACCAAGTTCTGATAATCAAATCCCACAGCTTTGTAATTAGTGCCATTAGATACTCCAATACCAGTGGTAGCATTACTACAAGCATTCACATTAGTTGTTAAGTTCGTTGATGTAAAGGTGGATATCCCTGTAGTCGGTATGGGTGCCGAAACTTGAGTATGCAATGGTGACGACATGTTGTTAATAACTTTTGTACATTCACTCACCGACATTAAATTAGTTTGCACAATATGTATTAAACCACGAATAACATTAATTCCATCTTGTCCTTCTTTTATCAATTCTCTTACATGGTGAATCATAGGTAAGGCCTCTTCAGCTATCCTCTCAGTTTGCACATATTCTTGAAATTCGGCAAGGTCTTTATCAAGCTTATTGACTTGTTCCATAGGTACATGCCCTACTACCTCAATAGTATCCTCAACATCATGAAATATTTGATCTTCCATAGTGGTTGGAGGATGTATAACATCTTGCACAATTTGAGTTTCTCCCTTTGTAAAGAATGTGTTCAAAAGATTATTAGAGGTAGGAATGTCGTTTTCTTCAAGAGCACTAAATCCCATTAACCTTTTACTTCTTCTTAAAGGGATATTGCTTTTAGGACAGTGGGTCATAAATCTTATACAAAAGCACACAATACACAATGCACAAACTGAGAGAACAAACCCTAAGAGAAGGATATGATTGAAACCCAACAATGATTGATTTTTTGTACTTTTTCAATGCAAATGAATGAAACAAAAGGTGTTGTATGGATTTTGCTCAAGGGCAAAAAATTATATGTCTGATATCAGTCCAATACAGCAATAAGATCCTTCACAACACACTCTTGATGCAAATCAAAGATGATGGCAAGTCAAAATATAGTGAAAATATGTGATTTTTCACCAAATCTCAATGCAAAAGAGCATGACAAAGGGTGTTGTGAGGAAAATGATGATGGAAAGAAAATTATATCAGTAGTAATAGTTACTTAATGCTGAAATATCCATCACAACACACTTGTAGTGCCACTCAAGGTCAAACCCTAGTGAAAATATAGCAAAATATGCAATTTTTCATGATTTTTCAACTCCAATACCTAGTAAAAGGGATGTTGTAAGGAATTTTAGGAGGTGAAGCAAATAATAGCAATTATATTAGTCACCTCAATCCATAAAATTTGTCACAACACACTTGGAGTGCAAACTAGGCTAAACCCTAGGGCAAAAATAACAAAAATGTGTAGTTTTTCACCAAATTTTCAATACAAGAGCTCGATAAAAGGGTATTGTGAAGATTTTTAGGAGGGGAAGCAAATAATTACCCTAGTAACAGAAAATTAAGGCAAAAATATTCTTCACAACACAGTGCAAATCTAAGGGATAGATAAGGCCAAATCTAGTGAAAATTAATATTTTTGAAACCCTGGGTTTGAGGTCTTGACACAAAATACTATATGAATGTTTTGAAATCTGATTTATGATGAAAATGATATATACTCAGATATGAAGATGATTTTCAAACCCTAAGATGCAAAATGCAAGTGCAAATCTAATGAAAATGCATGAAAATTGCTAGTTTTTTTGTTGAAGTTTTCTATGCAAAATTGCAAATATTTGAAATCTACATGCAAATTTACACCAAAATGCAAGACTACAACCAAATGCAAATTTGGATGAGTCTCTAAAATCAATAGAAAAATCTAAAAGAAGATTTTGCCTACTAACCCTAGATTTTGGAATTACTAGGTTATATGAAAATTGTGAAAATTTCTACAAAACCCTAGCAATTGTATGATGAAAATGCAATGCAAATGATTGAATTTTTGTATTTTTCTGTAATTTATCTTAGATCTAATGAAAAAAATTATAAATTATATGAAATTAGAATGAATTGATGCAAAATAGTAACCCTAAAATGCAATTTTTTTTCAAATTTTTCAAATATTTCAATTTTTTTGTAAATTTTCCAATGCAATAAGGTGATTGATGATATGAATGAATGAAATCAATGCAAATCTGAAGTAAAACAATCAGCAAGGTGCCAAATTCAATTAAAACTTGAGTTCACCAAAATGTAAAGGTTAAAATTTGGATTGTTTAGTTTTGGTTTCAATCCTTCTTTCACCAATTACATTCAAGGACCTTCGGATCAAGTGGCAGAGCACTATCAGGTCCTTGGTCACTTACGAATGTATGGAAACTTGAATTAGGGTACTTGATTATCAATTTTCCTTCTCTAATGCTTAATTATCCATCAAAACCCTAATTATGTGCAAACGACAGTAAATAGACGAATAATAGAAAGTGCTCCTGCAGAAAGATGTAAAATAACAAATAATTGCGCACTTGTTTTCAGGGTTATAAGGCGGAAAAGTCAGGGACAAAAGAGCGAGCGCCCAAGTCCAAGGCCCTATTTTTTGTCGGGATCTAGAAACTCAGTCTGTAACTTGTTTATGTTGTTTCAGATATTTCCTGTCACAAAACTTCGAGGACTAATGAGCGGGCACCCTAGTCCAAGGTGCTCTTTTTCTTGTTGTTCTGCAATTTTGACACTCCAACATGCCCTCATGCAAATTCACTTTGTCTACATCATCAACTTGTAACCTGCAACCATAAAAACTTTGGGAGGGGGTTGTAGTGTTTAGGAGCTTGCCTCAGTCAAGCCCCAGAAGGACACTCAAGTCTTCCAAACACCTTTGTCAAATAGAGAGTTCGTGCCCTTGTGAGGCAGAGACAAAATCCAAATGAATAAATGATCACAAACACAATAAATGTCACCTTGTAGTGAAGATCTCATGAGAGGAAGAATTTCTTCATTCCATGAGGAAATGGATGCTCAAATCTACAAACACAAACACATAGACAATGCAAATCTACTCTTGCAACACCGTGAAAGTCTTGAATCACCTTTAGGATGCCAAAATCACATGAACATAATCTAGTTTCTAAATGAAAGCCTAAACATGCTTTTATATGCAACTACAAACACTCCCGGCAAGATTTTGTAAATTTAAACTTACCATGTCGGCCTAGGGACCAAATAACGGTCATAAACTGACACTAGAAATTTGGGCCTGACCCAAAATAGGGCAGGACTAGGGTGAAAGGAAGCTAGGTGTGTGGAAATCGCTTCCTACACTGATCTAATGAGGAGAGGGTTATGTAAATTCAAATTATTCCTTACAAGTACAACAACATAGAAAATCTAAACGAGATATTGCAGCAATACACATGAACCAGAAAGAAGATAGAAGAAGAGAGACAAAGATATACGGTGGGGAAAACCCTTATCAAGAGAAAAACCCCACTCAAAAAACTGCACAATGTGTTAACAAATCTGAAAGAATGTTTACAATACACTTGCAATGCAAGATTCAATGGTCTTCGACACTTGTATCTGGAGTCAATCCGATAGCATAACAGTACCTGTAATACAAACTCCATCTCCAAGCACCTGTTTATATAGAAAATACAAGGCAAAATAGGTCCTATCTTGGGATGGGCGTCCAACATGGCCTCATGGCCCAAAACCCATGCCTACGGACACTTGGTCAATATTATAGAATGTGGCTGGCACTTGTCCACAGCTCCCATCCCAAAGAGGTCGCCTATTTCCAAAATGGGCTATGATAGATGCTCTTACGACACTAACGACCATCATAGAATCTGTCATAGCAGTTACAACTTACAACTGTAAGAGAATCTGTCATACACATGCTATAAATAGCATATTCTCTTACAACATGTCATAGTCCACCTTGGGGTGCCCAAATATGCCTTTTTCAAAGATGCTTCATGACACATGTCCTCACCTGTCTTACAAACTTCTATTTTTGACTCTTACATGTCATAGATTCTATCATAGGAATCTGTCATAACCGTTTCGGTCAATATTCCCTTACACAACATGAAAGATGCTTACACATGGCAAAATGCTCCTACCACAAAGTCGGATGCCTATCTCCTCATGTGAGGACAAAATTACAAGTTGTCATATTCCATGTAGGATTGACACATCACCGTGCCACATCCCACAATATGACAATATAGAATTTACAAATATTTACAACACAGGCAATTAAATAATAAATACAAATATTAATAATGTAAATAATTACCAAGGTTGAGACACCTTAATTCTCAACATTCTCCCACTTGTCGAACACCTTGTAAGAGCCAATAGAAAAATAGGATTTAATTGCTATAGACCGAGAGGCCCATAGACTCCGAACACCATTTGAACTTCTCTGTGCCCACTGGTTTCGTCAATGCATCTACAACATTCTTCAAAGTATCTACCTTCTCTAAATTTACCTTTCCATCTTCAACCATGTCTCACACAAAGTGAAACTAAACATCTATGTGCTTTGTTCTAGCATGGAAAGTTAGATTCTTCGCAAGGCAAATTGCACTCTGACTGTCACAACTGATCGTGATCTAACCTGCATCAACACCAATATCGGAACACAATCTCTTAAGCCAAATGGCTTCCTTACAAGCATGAGTTGCTGCCATAGACTCAGCTTATGTTGTGGATAAAGCAACAACAGGTTGTCGCTTACTCATCCAACTAATAGCACCACTAAACAGTGTAAACACATAAGCACTGGTGGATCTTCTGCTATCAATGTCACCTGCCCAATCTAAATCCACAAATCCATGAATATCAACAGAATGTAGAGGTCCTGAAACATTACCATGATAGAAAATGGAATACTCGGAAGTACCCCTCAAATATCTGAACACTTGCTTAACTGCATCCCAATGAACTCATCCAGGATTAGCCATAAATCGACTAAGGACTCCCACTGCTTGGGAAATGTTTGGTCTTGTGCAGATCATAGCATACATCAAACTACCAACAACACTAGCATAAGGTACTCTGCTCATGTCCTCCACCTCACTAGGAGATTTTGGACAATCCTCAACAGACAACTTTGTCCCCAAAGAAACAGGAACACACAATGGTCTACAATCTGCCATGCCGAACCTGTCCAACACGGTCTTCACATACTTACTCTGGCTTAGCCAAAGTTTTCTGTTGGTTCTATCTCTTCTGATTTTCATTCCTAGAATGTACCTAGCTACCCCTAAATCTTTCATTTCAAACTGTGCTAACAACTGAGATTTAAAATCAGAAATCATATTCTTACCCTTCCCAATGTGCAACATATCATCAACATAGAGTGCAACAATGAGAATACGATCACCATCAAACTTATAATACACACAGTGATATGATTTCGATCTCACAAATCCAATTGACAACACAAAGGCATCAAACTTCAAGTGCCATCTCCTAGGGGATTGCTTCAAACCATACAAAGCCTTCTTAAGTTTGCAAACCAAATTTTCTTTACCTTTCACCATGTAATGCTCTGGCTGTGACATGTAGATTTCTTCCTCCAAATCACCATGAAGGAAAGTTGTCTTCACATCCATCTGTTCTACCTCCAAGTCATAAGCTACTGCGAGAGACAATAAGAATCGAATGGATGTCAGCTTTGCAACGGGAGAGAAGATCTCACCATAATCTATACCCATCACTTGTGAATACCCCTTCGCAACCAATCTGGCCTTATACTTCTCAACACTGCCATCTGTACCAAATTTCTTCTTGAACACCCATTTTCATCCAACAGGTTTCTGTCCAGGAGGCAAAGGAACCCAAGTTTGATTCTTTTCCAAAGAAGCCATTTCATCTTCCATGGCCTCCTTCTAGGAACCTGCATCTTTCATGTCCATAGCCTTTGATACAGTTCTAGGTTCATCACTGTTAGTAAGCAAAGCAAAAGCACAACTAGAATCAAGCAATGTAAAACCAAACCTTTCAGGTTGCTTTTGTATCCGTGTAGACCTCCTCAAGAGCTGAGGACGAGGTTCAACTTCTTTATATGAGCTTTTAGAGCTGTCAGAGCTCTCCTCATCATCAGGTCCAACATTATCTTTTTGTTCAGTCTTCTCAGGGGTGAGAAGAAACTGAACAACATTCTCTTTCTTTCCTTTTTCTTCTAGTTGTAAAACAATTGAAGAAGGTGTAAGCTCTCTGAAGATGACACTTCTACTATACAACACTTTTTCAGCCACAGGATCCCAAAGCTTGTATCCTTTCACACCGACACCATAGCCAATGAAGATACACTTAACAACCTTGTTCTCTAATTTTGACCGCTTCTCCCTAGGCACATGTGCATATGCCTCACAACCAAAAACACAAAGATGCCTTATTGAAGGCTTTCTTCCAGACCACACCTCCACGGGTGTCTTTCCAACAAGAGTTGATGTAGGAGATTTATTAACAAGATAGCAAGCAGTGGCAACAGCTTCAGCCCAAAACTTTTATTCTAGGCCAGCTCCACTAAGCATACTCCTAGCCTTCTCCATCAGTGTCCTATTCATCCTTTCTGCAACTCCATTTTGCTGCAGAGTGTATGGAGTTGTCTTATGTCTTTCAATCCCAAGTTCCTTGAAATATTTATCGAATTCTGTAGAACAAAACTCAGCACCATTATCAGTTCTCAAACACTTAATCTTCTTACCAGTCTGATTTTCAACAAAGGCCTTAAACTCCTTAAACTTACTATAGACTTAAGATTTACTTCTGAGAAAATAAATCCATGTCCTTCTACTATAGTCATCTATAAAAGATACAAATATACAGATTTTGATAATGAAGGAACATTAACAGGACCAAATACATCAGAATGAACAAGGTCTAACACACTAGAAGACTTGTGAGAACTTGAATAAAACTGAACACGGTTTTGCTTTCCATAAATGCAATGTTTGAAAAAGTCAAAGTCAAGATTACAATCATCTAACCCCTTAACGAGGTTTTTATTTTTCAGGGTATGCAGACCCTTCTCAACAATGTGGCCAAATCTCTTATGCCATAACATTATCTTTTCAGCAGTAAGTTTAACTTCCAAGGCATGATTACAAACATCAAAACTAGAAACAACAGATCTCTTGACTGCTCATTCAGATGGTGGGGATGAAGTGACTGTTGCCCTCTTCTTTGAATCAAAAGAACTATTGCATTGTGAAATGCATGCCTCCAGCTGAAATAGAGTACCTCTCCTAGTACCCTTAGCAAGCACCATAACTCCTCTAATCATCTTGCATCCTTCTTTCGAAAAGACAATCTGCACACCTGCATCATTCAAACTATTTACAGAAAGCAGGTTCCGTGCTAAGCCTGGGATATGCATAACCCTAGAGATCCCCTTCACTCGACCATCAGGGAATCAGATAGAGACTCTTCCATGACCTACAATCTTCAGATGAGAGTCGTCACCCAAGTACACCTTTCCATCATTGAACTCCTCATACTTAGTGAACCAGTCTCGATGCAAGGTCATGTGGAATGATGCACTAGAGTCAATCAGCCACACATCATCAGATGCATGGGTTGCTAGGGCTGCGATGAAAGCATCACCGTCATCTTGCGATTTGTTAGAATTTGAATCAGGAGATTTCTTCTTCTTCTTCTTCTCCTCTTTGCATTCCTTTCAGAAATGCCCAGATTTACCACAGTTCCAATAGATAGCCTTAGACTTTCTAGAAGATTTAGATCTCCCACGGGATTTGGATCTACCCTTCTTAGCTTTCTTGTCCTTCTTTTTCCTTTTCTCCTTGGGTCTTCCACGAACTACAAGAGCCTCTTTGGCTACATCAGAAGACTTCCTCTGCATCTCTTCAGATAACAACGCAGATACCACATCTTCCATCTTGAATGTGGATGTGGTGCTTCCAATAGCCATGACAAGGTGATCCCACAAGTCCGGCAAAGAACAAAGTAGGATCATACACTGATCCTCCTCCTCCATCTTTACACTAATAGATGTCAACTGTGCAACCAGCATGTTAAAAGCATTCATATGTTTGGAAACAGATCTTCCATCCTTCATTTGAAGAGAATACAACTTCTTTCTCATAAAAATTTTATTAACCAGGGATTTGGCTTGATACACATCTCCCAACTTCTTCCAAAGCAAGGTTGCAGTCTTCTCCTCATGGACATTTAACAACACAGAATCAACAAGACTAAGTCTTATGAGACCCTTAGCCTTCCGATCCTTGAGATCCCAATTCGCTTGTTGCATTGTAGTTGGTTTAGTTCCAGTAACGGTTTCCCAAAGGTCTCGGTCAACAAGCATGTCTTCCATCTTTAAATTCCATAACTCAAAATTAGTGCCATTGAACTTCTCCACTTCCATTCTTCCGGATGTGCTTGCCATCTCCTTGTTGTAATAGAAATCAGAATACTCTACATAGACTCCCACTCAACTTAAGATCAACTCAAAAAACCCCTACCCAACAACTAGGACCAAAGGTGATCAAGCTCTGATACCAACTGAAAGGAAGCTAGGTGTGCAGAAATCGCTTCCTACACTAATCTAATGAGGAGAGGGCTATGCAAATTTAAATTATTCCTTACAACTACAACAACATAGAATATTTAAACAAGATATTACATCAATACACATGAACTAGAAAGAAGACAGAAGAAGAGAGATAAAGATATACGGTGGGGAAAACCCTTATTGGGTGAAAAACCCCACACTCAAAAACGTGCACAATGTGTTAACAAATCTGAAAGAATTTTTACAATACACTTGCAATGCAAGATTCAATGGTCTTCGACACTCATATCTGGAGTCAATCCAACAGCATAACAGTACCTGTAATACAAACTCCATCTCCAAGCACCTGTTTATATACAAAATACAAGGCAAAATAGGTCCTATCTTGGGATGGGCGTCCAACTTGGCCTTGTGGCCCAAAACCCATGCCTAGGGACACCTTGTTGACATTGTAGAATGTGCCTGACACTTGTCCACAACTCCCATCCCAAAGAGGTCACCTATTTTCAAAATGGGCTATGATACATGCTCTTACGACACTTATGACTGTCATAGAATCTATCATAGCAGTTACAACTTATAGTTGTAAGAGAATCTATCATACACATGCTATAAATAGCATATTCTCTTACATGTCATAGTCCACCTTGGGGTGCCCAAATATGCCTTTTTCAAAGATGCTTCATGACACATGTCCTCACCTGTCTTACAAACTTCTATTTCTGACTCTTACATGTCATAGATTTTGTCATAGGAATCCATTATAACCATTTCAGTCAATATTCCCTTACACAACATGGAAGATGCCGACACATGGCAAAATGCTCCTACCACGAAGTGGGATGCCTATCTCCTCATGTGAGGACAAAATTACAAGTTGTCATATTCCCTGTAGGATTGACACATCACCATGCCACATCCCATAATATGACAATATGGAATTTACAAATATTTACAACATAGGCAATTAAATAATAAATACAAATATTAATAATGTAAGGAATTACCAAGGTTGAGACACCTTAATTCCCAACATAGGGCTGTTAGGGTTAGCCGGTAGAAGATATCAATTAAACGCAAATAAAGATTAAATAGAGGAATGAAAATACACAGAAATAATAACAACGAGAGACAAGTTTTAACGTGGTTCACCCAAACTCAGGCTACATCCACCAAACAGAGAGTCTAATATTATTATCCAGTAAATCAAACCGATTACAATCAGCAATCCCTGCAACTCAATACCGCTGCAAAATGCTACAATACAATACCCAAACCCTAACCCTCGATCGCTTTTTATTAAGCTTTTTGTCGGTTACAAAAATAGGGTTTTCTTATGTTGGTCAATGAAAAAATACATGGCTAGTGTACAGTACTTTCCTGATCAGTCACCACCTACCAACAATCTCCCACTTGGAGACTGATCAGGTTCCACACCAAACAATCTCCCACTTGGAGACTGAGCCTGGACGACACTGACCCTGTAGCTCCCACTAGAAATAAGCACCCTGGACTCTGCTGTTCTATTTTTGTTGTTTTCAGTCGAGAAGACCAACTGAAGTTGAAGAGGAGCTCAGCTTCTCCCTTGTCACTACCTTTGTAAACATATTTGCTGGATTGTCATCTATATGTATCTTGGCCAGCTGTAACTATCCATCATCCAACACCGACCGAATGAAGTGATACCTCAACTGTATGTGTTTGGTCTTGGAATGCAAGGCAGAATTCTTTGCAAGATGTATGGCACTCTGGCTGTCCGTAAACAAATAACTATTAATCTGTTGTCTGCCCAATTCGTTCATGAAAGATTGCAACCATATCATCTCCTTGCTTGCCTTTGTTGCAGCTACATATTCTGCATCTGTGGTGGATAAAACAACCACCTTTTGTAACCTGGAAATCCAACTCACCGCTGTTCCACATACAGTAAAGACATAACCTGTAGTACTCCGCCTAGTATCAATATCCCCTGCCAAATCTGAGTCTACATAACCTGCTAAATCAGTATTAGAACTCCCAAAACATAAGTGTTTATTAGATGTACCTCTCAAATATCTGAGAATCTATTTTACTGCATTCTAATGCTCTAATCCGGGATGACTCATATACCTGCTAACGACTCCTACAACATGTGTAATATCCAGTCTCGTGCATACCATGGCATACATTAAACTTCCTACAGCTGAAGCATATGGTACCTTGGACATTTTGTCTTTCTCCTCTTGTGTCTTTGGACACATCTCCTTAGTCAATTTCAAATGACTAGGCAAAGGTGTGCTGACAGCTTTTGCATTCTCCATATGGAATCTCTGCAACACCTATTCAACATAAGCATCTTGAGATAGAGTCAATTTTCTATTCTTCCTATCTCTGCGAATTTTCATACCAAGGATTTATTTTGCTGCCCCCAAATCCTTCATATCAAATGACTGTGCTAACTGATGTTTTAACTCTCTGATGTGATCCATGTTAGACCCAGCTACAAGCATGTCATCAACATATAAACATAAAATAATGTAGCTGTCATTATCCAACCTCTTAAAATTAACACAATGGTCAGAATTACACCTATTGTAGCCTTGCTCAGCCATAAAACTATCAAATTTCAAATACCATTGCCGAGGTGCTTGTTTCAGGCCATACAAACTCTTCTTCAATCTGCAAACTTGTTTCTCCTTACCTTTGATCTCAAATCCTTGGGGCTATTCCATATATATCTCCTCCAAATTACCATGGAGAAAGGTAGTTTTCACATCTAGCTGTTCCAAATGCAAATCTTCAGCAGCCACAATACTTAAAACAGTACGAATAGAAGTCATCTTGACAACTGGAGAATATATCTCATCAAAATCAATGCCCTTTTTTCTGTGCAAATCTTTTTACAACTAACCTGGCCTTAAATCTTTTCTTACCTCCATCTACCTCTTTCAGCCGGTAAACCCATTTATTTGGTAAAGCCTTTTTACCTACAGGTAACTTACATAATTCCCAAGTCTGATTTTTCAGCAAGGAGTCCATTTCTTCTTTCATAGCAAACTCCCACTAAACTTGTGTATCCACCTGCATAGCTTCATCATACCCTTCTGGTTCACCAGCATCTGTTAACAAAATAGAATACAAAGAGGGAGAAAACCTTTTAGGAGGTCTACTTATCCTTGTTGACCGTCTAACATTCATTAGAGTTTGTGGTATTTCTGGTTGCTGTTGCGGAGCATGAGGAGCCACTGGAACATCACTATTTGAAGTATCATCCAGCACCACATAATCCTTTTCTTTCTTCTCATGCTGCTGCAACTGATCTTTGTACAACACCTTCTAATATAACATCCTTGCTTCTCACAATTTTCTAATTTTCAAAATCCCAAAACCTATAACCAAATTCATCAATGCCATATCCAACAAAGGTACATTTTTTTGATTTCGCATCCAGCTTGGTTCTATTTTCAGAATCTATATGTGCAAATGCTTCATAGCCGAAGGTTTTCAGAAAAGAATAACTTACCTTCTTGCCAGTCCATGCTTCCTCTGGAATACCACAACCCAAAGGAACTGAAGGACCTCTGTTAATTAAATATACAGCAGTGTTGACAGCCTCTGCCCACATGTTTAAAGGCAGTCCAACATGTAATCTCATGGTCCTTGCACGCTCCATTATTGTCCTATTCATGCGTTCAGCCACTCCATTTTCTTGTGGAGTCCTTGGAACCGTTTTCTGCCTATGAATTCCATTAAAGGAACAATAATCTTCAAATTCTTTGCTGCAATACTCACCGCCATTATCAGATCTGAGACATTTTAATCTTTTACCTGTCTCATTTTCAACCAAGCTTCTCCATTTCTTAAATGTTTCAAATACATCAGATTTCTGTCTAAGGAAATAAATCCAAACCTTCCTAGTTGCATCATCTATGAATGTAACATAATACCGAGAGCCACCGAGAGAAGATACCTGAGCTAGTCCCCATACATCTGTATGCACAAGCTCCAATGTTTCATTTTTCTTTTGCTTCCCATCCTTGAGAAAACTAACTCTCTTTTATTTGCCATACACACAACTTTCATAGAAATCCATATTAATATATTTCAGACCTGGTAAAACTTTCTTAGAATGAAGTACCTTCATACCTTTTTCACTCATATGCCCAAGTCTGTTATGCCATAGTGTTGTTTCAGAACCTGCAGCAACTTTTCCAGTCTCTTCCTGCAAACCTGCAGCAATTGTTCCTGAACTTGTTTGTTTTTCCTCTATTACATCTAAAGTAGAAGGAACAGTATGACCTGTACAAAGATATAAGGTGCCTACTTTCACACCTTTTGCTACTACTAAGGCACCTTTTGAAACCTTCCAATTTTTATCGGTAAATGTAACAGTGCAACCTTGTTTAGTTAGCTGCCTTGCTGAAATTAAATTCCTACTGAGCCTTGGAACATGCCTTACCTCTTGTAGTAGCCAATGATTCCCATTCTGCAACTTAATCTTGATTCTTCCCTTTCCAACAATCTGACAGGGTTCATTATCTCCCAAATAAACTAGCCCAAAATCCCCTTGGACATAATCAAGGAAATAACTTCTATGGGGCGTAGCATGAAATGAGGCCCCTGAATCTAAAACCCATGAATCATCAGCATTATCTAGGGAAAGAATCAAAGCATCATCTTTAGACTTATTGCTTACCACATTTGCTTCCTTATTGCCTTCTTGTTTGTCTCCTTTGTTCTTCCGAGACCAGCAATCTTTCTTTAGATGACCTGGTTTTCCACAGTACCAGCAATCCTTCTGTCCTCTGGTTTGGGATCTTTTGTCCTTTGATTTTCCTCGTGACTTCCCATGACCTCTAGAACCTTTTCCTCTCTCCTTTGATCTGCCCCTGCTTTTTGCATTCAAAACACTACCTGATTTGGATCCACCTGAGCTTTTCTTACGAATTTCCTCACTCAGAATAACACCAACAACATCATCAAATTTCAAGGTATTTGAACTAGAAACAAAGTTACTAACCGCCATTACCAAACTATCCCAGCTTTCAGGCAATGAACATAATATCAAGAGAGCTCTAACTTCTTCATCAAATTTTATATTTACAGAAGTCAATTGACTGACAATCGTATTAAATTCATTTAAATGATCTGTCACAGATCCACCTTCAACCATTTTCAGATTAAACAAACGCTTCATAAGAAATACTTTATTTGAGGCTGAGGGTTTTTCATACAATTTAGCCAAAGCTTTCATCAAACCATCTGTTGTCTTCGCTTCCGTTATATTGAATGCCACTGACGGTGCCAGGCACAACCGAATGGTTCCCAGTGCCTTTCTGTCGAGAAGATTCCAATCCTTATCAGACATTGTTGCCGGTTTCTTGGCTACTCCTTCCAACAACATCCATAAATCCTTTTGATAGAGGTAATCCTCCATCTGCATCTTCCATAACTGATAGTTCTTCCCATTGAATTTATTGACCTTCAATCTACCCTCGTCCGCCATTGCTCCCACTCAACCGTGAGACTTTCTTGTAGATGATAATCGAACACAACCTGCTCTGATACCACTTGTTAGGGTTAGCCGGCAGAAGATATCAATTAAATGCAAATAAAGATTAAACAGAGGAATGGAAATACACAGAAATAATAACAGCAAGAGACAAGTTTTAACGTAGTTCACCCAAACTTGGGCTACATCCACCAAGCAGAGAGTCCAATATTATTATCCAATAAATCAAACCGATTACAATCAGCAATCCCTGCAACTCAATACCGCTGCAAAATGCTACAATACAATACCCAAACCCTAACCCTTGGCCGCTTTTTATTAAGCTTTTTGTCGGTTACAAAAATAGGGTTTTCTTATGTCGGTCAATGAAAAAATAGGATTTTTTAAGTCGGCCCTAAAAAAAATTTCTCGGGGGTTGCCGCCCCCGAACCCCAGCGAGGATACATGGCTAGTGTACAGTACTTTCCTGATCAGTCGCCACCTACCAACAAGGGCGTGGGCACCAAAGTCCTGCCCCCTATTTTGGGCAGGATTAAGTTCAAGGTGTCCCCCTAGGCCCTATTTGTCATAAGACCCAAGGTTCATTCCATCGGGATGCCAAATTATGATGCAAGATGTCCTAAATGCATACTAAAGACCCGAGAGCTAAACCTAAAGAGGGAAAAGCCCCCAAGGGGACATTTTCCAACGTTACAAGAGCAAATTTTCTTTTGTGGGTTAGGCTATAGAAAAGTTCCATAAAGTTTGGAAAGTCTTCCAAACTTGTTCATAGATATGTAGGACCCTTTGAAGCTCTTGAAGTGATTAATCTTGTTGCCTACATAATCGCTCTACCACCAGCTCTTGCCATGATGCATAATATTTTTCATGTTTCATATTTTAAAAAGTATATAATAGGTGACAATCATATTCTTAATTGGAATGCTTTACAAATACAGGACCCAGGAGTGGTCATGATTGAGCCTTTCAAAGTGCTCGAAGTTCACAAGCTCCGCTTGCATAACAGAGAGGCTACTTAGTGCAAGGCCCAGTGGGACCAATATGCAAAGGATAGTGCCACATGGGAAGTTTACCATGATTTTTATCAAATATTTCCTCATTTGTTTCATGCTTTTCAAAGTTGAACAAAAAATTTATCATGTTATTATTTTGGATACATTGGATCATCGAGGACGATGAATCTTATGGGGGGAGATATGTCACAACCCAAATTTTGACTGTGTTGTACTTTTCACTTGTATGCAATTAGTAGATAATTTTGCATGGAATAATGATTTGACATTTAGTGAAAATGTCAGGATAAATCAATGATTTCATGAGTTTATGTTTATATGCGTAGAAATTAGACATGTGATTAATTGTTGTCATGTTTATTTATTCATAATGTATATGGATTAACTAACGATACACTAATATGAGTTTGGTGATTGAAAGTTGTAACCAGGAAACAGGTTTTTGCCCTCTGAGAAAGAGAGGGAGAGCATCCTTGGAGATAAGTGAATAGACGTAAGGAAAGGAATAGGTTGTTGCCATATAAGTCTTGTGTTTTTATGTTTAGTGAACCTTGTTTTAAATGGTAAGTAGTGTTCGACTTATTTGGTCAAGGTTTGGGTTTTGACTCGACAATTGTTGTTTTGATGTCAAGAATCATTAGCGTAGGTTTTGTCAAAAAACTGACTCAGGATAAAAATAACCATTGACAAGATATGGTTGATAGTCATTATTTTCCTTATGCGCTATGATATAGTTTATGGTATTATAACAATTTAATTTGAGGTTAAGATATATTATTTTATTATCAGTGATATCTGATAAGTGTTATGTTACGGTAACTTATCCTTTCTCTGATGTTTTTACGAGATAGATAGGGGAGAAAACCTCGACCCCATTCTCGTACCTTTACGGATGTTGGTATCAACATAAGTAAGTATTGGGTGTTTTTTTTATTTCATCTTATGATATATATATATATATATATATATATATATATATATATATATATATATATATATATATATATATATATATATATATATATATATATATATATATATATATATATGATTTAAGGAGTTAGACCTTTGAGGTGGTTGTTAAATTTCTTTATTAACATAGCTAAGATTCAATGGTATTACAAACAACTTTTATAATAAAGTGGCTTGACTCCTTTACTCCCTAACTGATTTAGAGAGTAAGGGGGAGCATATCAACCAACGCATGGAGTGGTCTTTTATGACCATTGCCTCCACTAATTGCATGTCTACGAGGAATAAACGTAGGCTATGATTATGGAGTGAGGAATGTGGTTATGAGGAGTTGTTATTAATCACAGTGGGAGTGTTATCTAAAGATATACACGGAGAGAGCAAAAGAGGACACACGAAGAGATCTGAAAGTAAATCGACATCAAGAGAGTAGGATCGAGCTCATAGTTAGGAAGTACGATGACTATTGAAAGCTCTTTAGTCAATTCAATACAGGTTTTCTCCTTTGTTTAAAAGCCATAAGTATTGATTATGATTCATAAGTTGTTTTCGTTTCTGTATGTTATAAGGTCGTAAGTCTTTGTTTAACTTTGTATAAATAATTTGGCAGATATTCTGTGTGAATATGATCGATATCTCTATATAAATATATGGTCAATATTCTGTATGAATATGATTGATATCTCTGTATTAACATATGGTCAATATTTTATATGAATATGGTTGATATTCTAGTATATATAAATGGTTGATCTTCTGTTTGAATTTGGTTGAGTTTCTCTATGTATATGGTTGACATATCTTTATGTTATATGGCCAAAAGGATTAGAGTTTTTTTTTGTGTTGCTTGGCCGATAAACTTATAGTTTTTCTCTACGCTATTTGGTCGATTTCTAAGAAGCTATGTGGTTGTTTGACATAGACTATCTTTGTGTTATCATAGTCAATGAACCTAGTTTATTGCTGCTAGTATCTATAACTAGTAAGCCCAATTTAATGGCTTGATTTTAAGGCCGAATAGCCTTCATTCTCTTTGATTATGATTAACAGTAGCTACATATTGTATTCTGGTAGAGTATAGAGATAGATGTATCTCTGCTCACTATTTAGAATGGTATTCGTTTACCTTATTCCACGGGGGGGAAAAACTCAGTGGCTATTTTTAGTGCATTCTATATTTGTTTACATAGGTTATATAGTTGTTTAAACTTAAGTAGGCCGAGACAGTACTATTGTAGACAGTAAGTCTCCTTGTGTATCTTTTCTAGATCCTGAGATGTAGGAAATTGTATTCTGAGAACTTTAGTTTGTTTTAGTCATCTACTCCTTGTTATTAAACTATGAAGTTTATATCATTTGTAATCAAACTGAGCCTCTAGAGAACTTAGATTAGACAAAGGAGTCAAGAGAAGTAAATGAAGATTGAGTTGTATTCTATTCTTCTCTATTATATATTCAAGTTTTATTGTTTTCATCCTAAGACTTAGTGTTAGGTTTCTTTAATCCTAAGTAAACAAGAATGATATTGGATATCATTGGAATACCCAAGGTGCGAATTATATTATTATATATGCACACTTCTATAAAGCAAGTAAATATCGTTATGTGCAAGGATAATGTGCATAGGTATTTAACCTTTCTATATTCAGAGTTAGTGGATGAAAGGATATTATTAGGTTGAAACTTTATTTATTATTCTCTATAGACTCATAATCTATTTTGGAGAACAAACTTTGTTAATAGTATTTATGGTATGGAAAATATTTATTATATTTCATTTACGTGAAGGTAGAAACCCATGTTCTATATTTTATGAGAAACATGAAGTTGAATAGAGCTTAAGTGGTCTAGAGAAGACTAGAGGTTTATAATCATGTAATATGATTATTCATTATTATCTTTGGATAACAAGAGTTTTCATGTTATTTTTGTAAGTTGGGTTAGAGAAAATAAAACCCTAGGATCAACCCATATGGGTATAGTAAACTTAAGACTCTCGATACGGATAAGACATTGATTTAATTTAGTGTATTTATGGTTGCCAGTATAAGAGTCGAGAAAACCATAGACTAAGAAATAAAAAATTAGACAGTGTCTAAGAAGTTTTTTATAAAGTTATTGATATCTTGTTGAAGTCAAAATATGACTTATAGCACAAGAGTGCTTGATTTTGAGTCGATGAATAGAATGATAGGAAGTCATAGACTTTGATGTTTGCAAAATGCAATAAAGGACTCACTAAAAGATTAAATCTTCTAAACCTGTTCATTATTTATATCCTAGAATTCAAGATTAAATTCTAACTCAGATTGACTAGGAATGAAACTTAGTCAAGACATTTCATGACTAGGGTTTTAGTCAAATAAATCAAATTGTAGGATGAGATAGTTTCCAAGTCGAGTTAGAGGTGTGTGAACTCACAACTACGTTTATTGCAAACTTTTATCTATATATAGAAACTTTGGCCAAAGTGATGCATTTGTCTCTGGGTACATTAGTCAGTTCACAGTGTCTAGATGGTGTAACATGTCAGTTGGATCATACTTAGCTAGAAGATTGTCTAGAGTTGTATGGTCGATTGTGTTACGTAGGACACAACACTAGGACTCATATGGCAAACCTATTGGTTCCTTATTTCTATACTCTTTGTGAAGGGTAGGGCCACTTCCAGGAAGGAAGGTGTGCGAGGGACCGCCAGTTTGTGGTTGGAGGTAAAGCACTTGGATGATGCTCTCCCTCTGTAGTTGAAGACTCGTTGAGACTTGAGTGATAGATATCAAGATTCCAGATGCAATATTCCTTATGTTTTGATGTAAAATTATTCTTATTGCCAAATGCAATACATGTATTGTAAATGTAAAGTGAAATGTTTATCACTATGATTTATCTTTGAATATATTTAGTTTTGAGGTTGAAAAAATATTCAGAAAAGATATGTATTTATTTTCTTGTGATTGTGCAAATATTTTTTAAAAAATCATGTTTACCATGTTCATTTTTTTTTCTTGTAAAATGTTGTATAAATCCGAGTAATATGAGAAGGCATGTTACACAAAGAATATTCTATTTATTATGTCATGCTAATGTCAACATGCTCTTTGCAAATTTTTGTCCCCTCACCATTGCAACTTTTGATTTTGCACTTCGACTTCAGAGGCTAATATCTTGAGTGTACGACCTCCTTTTTCAATGCAATTTTTTATATGAGATAAAATTTCATGCTCTTCATAGTGGTGTGATTATTTTCTAATCAAGTGATCCTATTTTTCTAAAAAATTAGTCTTCTCATCAAATCTAGCAGATAGTCACAGTTTTTTGAACTTCAAAGCCTTCTAACTTTCACATATGAACTCAGATTGGGGTGATACTTTTTTGAATGTGAATATTTTTTTGAGCACCACACATTGGTGCCATTTTAAATTTTTCATTTGATCTTAGATTTTACTTTTAGTATTTGGTCCATTTTAGACATTGTTAAACAATAGAAACGACTCCAAAATTATACACACACTAATCTATAAAGTGCCAAATCATATTTGTTAGGGGGGATTCTTTGATTGAGTGAATTTGAGGGGTCTCTTAGTGTGTTTTGTGTTTGTACATATCTTCTCTTTTCACTTGTGCTCTACTTTTCCTTCACAAATGTGTCATTTTAAGTTTCCATTACTAACTCCATACAACTATAACTCATGGCATCCAAATGCATGGAATGCCTTAATACAACAAGTGTATACTCCCCATGTTGAATAAAAGGTAGTTGAATCCATAGATGATAACAGATACAATGGATGCTTGAACACACTAAAGCACTTGGATATCTTCATAGTTACATTTCCCTTGATCTTATGTTTCAAATTGAAACATGTACAAATTGAAACATGTACAAATTCACATGATGCTTGGGAAAAACTTAAAACTCATTATGGTAAAAATGATGAAGTTAGAGACTATTAGATCGACACTGAATTGATGAGCCTTGATCTAAAATGCTTTGACAACATCTAGGATTACATCACAGAGGTCAATGAACTTGGAGCATAATGTAAAGCATGTGGCATCGAGAAAAAAAGGTATTTAGTTGGTATTTAGTGCCCTTAACAAAATTGACCCTTGAAAATGTAGCTTTTATTTCTAGCTTTTACGCACATGTTGACTATGGGCTCAACATAAACTATGCCTTCGTTCACCTCCTTCTATGAGATGTTGATGTAAGGATAAGGGAAGCTACTTTCCACAGGTCTCTAAATCCATCTCAGTCTCAACCTTTCTTGGTTGGTCGATTGAAGGGATACAAAGAGTCAAGTAAAATTGATAAGAAATAGAAGAGGTCCAACAAGAAGCCACAAAAAGATCAAGCACAATCCTCATTTGCCTGAAAAGTAAACTCCAGATCCTCTTCATCTAAGAGTGATTCATAGAAGATGGAAAGACCAACTTGTAGCTACTGCAAGAAGGTTGGTCATGAGGAACATTCATGTCATGGGAAGTAGATTGATGAGCTAAAGCATCTTCTAAAAAAGAACATTAATCTACCCTTCTTTGTTGCACAACAATCCTCTACTCCTTTAAAATCAGGTAGAGGGAAGGCAACCACACTTGTTTCTTCTATATATTCTTCCAGTCAAAGGATTCTTGACTCGAGTGCTTCACCTCATATGGGTTCTGATAGAGAATAATTTTTTTGTTAGAGCCTTGTCCCATGGCCTGTATTCTCATTGGGGATGATTCTCTTGTGGATTTCATTAGGAAAGGTACAGTTGATATTGGCATTGGTACATTTGAGGATGTTATTTGTGTGCCTAACTTGTTATCCAACCTTCTCCCTATCTACTAGATAATTTTAGGATTAAAGTGCCAACCTTGTAAATCTTATGTATTTAATTACTCCTAATATTGTTTGTAAATCATTAATAAGGGATGAAGTATTCACCAAGTAGCAATCTTGTTTGACCTACATTTTGGTTCCTTATACCCGACGAGGGGTGTGGGGGGGCTTGCCCCCCCCCCCTCCCCCAACTACTGTCACTAGGGGTCTAGGGGGGGTGGTTGGCAGGGGTTTGGGGGCAACGCCCCCAAATAGATTTTTTTAGAAAATTGCCTTGTAAAATATTGTAATTACGTAGTCAATATGGACCATTCATCATTAGGTCATAGATCTAATGGTAAAGGTTATGTTAGGGTTTTTTGCCCTAGAAGGCAACACTCTTTTAAGAGGATATTGTATTATGACCGTGGATGAATATTACAGGCACTGCTAGATTGAAGACTGGAGAGGAGATTGATAATATTGTATTGTAAACTCTATTTGAACTTGATACAGACTAGTGCATCTCTTCTTGTGTGGAGTTTTATCCTGAAAGGGTTTCTCCACATAAACACTATGTTATGTGTTTGATCTCCTATTCCACTATTTCTTTGTGTTGATTTCATACTATCTCCATTTTGGTTTTGTACTAGATTAATAGTTTTAATTGTAATCAGATTTCCATTCTATAGTTGTTCACATTCATTTCTAACATATCACTCATCTTCAGAATGGTAGGAAGGTCAAATTCACTCTAGATTCTCTTGTCATCAGGGATCTTGAAGATAATGCTCCCATTACAGTTGGAAAGGTCAATCATCATCCTCAACTCTATGATTTCTCTCCTTTTGTACTTGATACATAGCTGTCTGCTTTACTCACCCATTTAGATTCAACGAGCAAATTATGGCATGAGCGATTTGGCCATCTCAACTACTGCTATCTTCAACATCTCAGCATGTAGGACATGGTCACAAATCTTCCTTGGATCAATTTTTTAGATGATGTTTGTTTGGGTTGTGCCTTGGGAAAGCATCTTGAGGACAAGTTCAACAAAGGAAAGGATTGGAGGGCTTCAAAAGTCCTTGAGCTGGTTCATAATGACTTAGTGGGTCCCTTTCCATCCTTGTCTTTCAACAAGGCTTGCTATTAGCTCACCTTCATTGATGACTATTCTAGATATGCTTGGGTCCTCTTCCTTTGGCAGAAAGGTGAAGTGTTTGACAAATTTTAGGAGTTCAAGGATTGCAAAAATTAATTTGGAAAGTGCATTAAGATTCTTTGCACTGATAATGGTAGAGAATATGTGAACCATCACTTTAAACAATTATGTATTCTTGAAGGGATTGATGTTTACCATTTAGTTGCCTACACACCTCAGCAAAATGGTGTTGCAAAGAGAAAAATAGATCCATGAAAGAGATGGCTAGTTATATGATCTACGCACACTCGCTTGCTTCTGAGTATTGGGTGAAAGCCATCAATTGTGTTGCTCACATCCAAAACAAAGTTCCACATAAGTCATTGAAGGGAATCACTCCCTTTGTATCCTGGTGTTGTAGAAAACTTGTGTGACATTTATGAGCTTTTGGATCTCCTACATGGGTTGACATTCCTTTTAAGAAACATAGGGCTTTGGAACCTCAAAGTTGACCCTGCATCTTCGTTGGGTACCTTGATGGTGTCAAAGGATATCAACTTTTTGATCCAAAGACATATGATTTCTTCATTGAGTGAAGTGTGTATTTTGAGGAAAGCTCTCCCAGATCATCCTCTCACATACTTTCTTCATCCACAACAGATTCAGATGATAGTGACACAGAGGATTTTCCTTGTACTTCTACTCATAAGGTTGATCACGAGGCTCCACCTACTCCTTAATTGAGTTCACATTTCGAGGCTGAGCACTCTCCTCCTACATCCCCTTCTTCCATGCCTTGCTAGGCTCGATAAACTCTCCAGTTTGTAGGCACTCTTGTTGGGGATCCTTCAGATACTCAAATGACTTAGTCACAACACCAGGATATTCTACATTGCTACAACTTTAGATCCATAGTCATTTCATGAAGCGTTAGGTATTACTGAGTGGGATTCAACCATGGAGGAAGAGTATAACTATTTGATCAAAAACAACACATGGGAGCTTGTTCCACTTCCCAAGGGAAGAAAACTGGTTTAATGTAAGTGGATCTATTGAGCCAAATTTGTAGTGGATGGAACTATTGACAAGTACAAAGCATGACTCATGGCTAAAGGTTTCTTACAGGTTCTTGGTGTTGACTACTTTGAGACATTTGCCCTCATTTCCAAGATGAACTCCATTCGCCTGGCTCTTGCTATTGCTGCAACTCATGGTTAGGTTGTACATTAGATGGATGTAAAGAGTGCATTTCTTCATGGGAATCTACACGAGGAGATTTACATGGAATGACCACACAGATTCGTTTAGGATTCTTCACTGGTTTATCAACTGAGGAAGTCAATCTATAGACTCAAGTAGGTCCCATGGGCATGGTATGCCAAGATGGACTCCTTTCTTCTCTTAGTTAGGTTCTCCAGATGCCACTTAAATCTAGATGTTTACATCTTGAGATAGGAGGATGCTCTTATTTTCTTTGTTCTCTATGAACTGATGACTTGATTGTCATGACCAACTTGGGTCTCTTGTACTACTTTCTTAGGATCAAGATTACTCAGACCTCTTCCAGGATCTCTCTTGCACAACCCAAATATGCTCTTGATCTTCTAGCTCATTTTTGCATGGCTAATTGTAAGCTTGCACCAACTTCCTTTTTTCAAATCCACCAATTATCTATTGCGACAACCAGAGTGCCATCTAGATCTCGAAGAATCCAGTTCATCATCAAAGGACTAAACATGTTGAGATGCACATGCACTTTCTTTGGGAGTTGATATAGGAACAAGTCATTGAATTGTGCTATTGTCCTACACTAGAGTAGGTTACATATATCTTCAACAAACCCTTCATTGAGAGAAAGTACATTCATTTTTGAGCTCTTTTGGGAGTGTGAGACATTTTCAGGGCAACCACTTAGCCCTTCTTGTTTCATCCTCTCATGAAGGGTGTTTTTTCCCATTGGATTTTCTCCTTTTTTTTGTTTGAGGGGATCTTTTGTACATGGGTGTCTCATCAGGCCTTATAACTAGGAGCCATCTTTCTTTCCCCCTTGAGTTGCACTTATGGGGGGTATTAGTGTGAACAAGGTATATTTCCTAATTAGTTCTCCACTTAGGTCCTTTTCACACTAGGTTATGTTTACTCATGAATTCTTCACACATTATCCCACATTGGTTGTGTTTTTAGTCTCTTGGGTGGTATATCCTATATATACTCACCTATAGCTCACATTGTAATCACTAAAGCTTGTATGCTTTGCATTCCTGATTGAATAGAATATAGTTTACTCTTTCAATTTTGATTTCTTGTTTATGCTTTCTTTTAGTCATTTACATTTTGGGTGGCTTCACAACCAAATCTTACAAAGGTTTAGGTTAGGGACAAGGGGTCAAAACAACATGAAAGCACACAAAGACGAAGATGGTCTATAATGGACACAAAAATGTAATAACCAAGTTATAGAGTATGCATTTTTAGTTATTACAATGACCTAATAGTTTGCAAGGCAACTACTTAGGGTGGAGGCACACACTCCCAAGATAATTTAGGGTACATATATGTGGGACAACTTAAGAGAGTGGTCCTATGCATTTAATTAATTAAGTTTATTGTTTAATTTTAGTAGTATAGGTGGTCTCATGTAATTTTTTGATTAAGTACAAGGGATAATTTGGAATCTTCTCTTTTAAAGATGAAGTTGTATTGAAATTTTAGCTATTAAAAAATGAGAGCATTGAATTCTCTAGCACTACTTAATGAAAAGTGTACCACATGGTTGCATGTATTTCCTTCCCACCTTTTCTTATTATTTATTTAAAAAAAGTTATATGGTTAAGAAGTTTACAATTTAACAATTGGTTAATTATTTTTGGAACTGCCATAAAGTTGTAACTCAATTAGTGAGGATGATAGTACGGTCTTTAATTTTTCCATCCACCAAAGTTCAATGTTCTAGACGTGTTGATTTGGGCACTATTTAATGAAAAATGTACCACATGGTTGCACGTATTTCCTTCCCACCTTTTCTTATTATTTAAAAAAAGTTATATGGTTAAGAAATTTACAATTTAACAATTCGCTAATTTTTTTTGGAACCGCCAAAATGTTGTAACTCAATTAGTGAGGATGATAGTATGGTCTTTAATTTTTCCATCCACCAAAGTTCAATGTTTTAGATGTGTTGATTTGGTAAACTCGAGTTTTTAGTATGATCTAAGCTCAGAGAGACCGCTCATGGGGGATCTCTTCCCAATGACTTTATTGCGGAGACCACTATTGGGGAGCCTCTATCCCCAAGACATTATCATCTTCTAGATGTACACCATATTAAGAATGGGGATCTCTTCGTAATGCCTTTATTGCCGAGACCAGTATTGGAGGGCCTTTGTCCCTAAGGCATTATCATCTTCTAGATGTACAATATATTAAGAATGGGGATCTCTTCCCAATGACTTTATTGCCGAGACCACTATTGGGGGGCCTTTGTCCCCAAGGCATTATCATCTTTTAGATGTACAATATATTAAGAATGGGGATCTCTTCCCAATGACTTTATTGCCAAGACCACTATTGGGGGGCCTCTTCCCCAAGGCATTATCATCTTCTAGATGTACAATATATTAAGAAGAGCTAAAGAAACAATCTAAGTTTAATGTTGAAACCTCCCCACCTCTTTTAAAAAACAATTAACAAAATTCAAACCATAACTGGTAAACAAAATTAGTCACTTGGAACCATTCTGTAATAATAATAATCTTCCCTAAAGAAACCCCAAAGCCACGCTGGGGCTCCTTTGTTTTAAAAAATATGGAGCAGCAAAGTTGATTTAATTCAGAGGGAGGGACAGAGGAATGAGCAGCAGGATGGGCAAGAGGCGATTAGCGCATGTAGCCTCCAGCAGCGACGATGAACCAGACCACCTCACTCCTATTCCTACCACCGCTCCTCCTGGCAGTGGCAGTGGCAGTAGCATCAAGGACAAGGACAAGGAGAAGGGAGAAGAGCCTGGAGAAGAGGAGAAACAGAAAGATGAGGGGGATGAAGAGGAGGTTCCAGACTTGAGGCCACTCGGAGAAGTTATTAAAAAGAGCGGCAGAGGTCGCAGTGAGAAGAAACATTATGCTGCGTTTGAGCTCGATGGAAATCGCTATCAACTCGTGAGTACACCAGCTACTTCTGTTTCATACTCTGTTTCATACCGTGTCTTGACTTTTAGGTTTGGCTACCGCAAAAGGGCGATTTTTGGTATATTTTGTTTTTTGTGTCAGCTGCTAATAAATGCTTTTTAGACGGCAGTCCTGCAATTTTTTTTTCTACCCCTTTGTTTTTTCGATTTGTATGGGGAAAAAAATCAAAAGAAGATTTTTGATTTATAAAATTTAAAAATTATGTTTTGATTTAGAAAAATAAAAAAACATCATATGAAAACATTTTTTAATTAAAAAGGAGGTGATGCTGTTTAGAATTACTGGACACAAACAAATATATACTTCAAAATTTTCAGTCATAAGATTTGATTTAAATGTTTTCTTATGAAAATTGGGGGCAGGTTCTAGTGTTATTATAAATTAATATATGTTTAAATATGTAATATATTTATTTTTTCTTATTTTTTCTGTATAGAAGTTGCTACATTGTTTTTAAACATGTAAAACATAGCAATTTTTTTACATAGCAATCTTAAAAAATAATAAGTCAAATAACAAACAATGTATTGGCTGTTTACTTTTAGCATGTAAGGGTAAGAAAAAAGAGATGAGATATGCACTAACCATATATCAATGTCTTTTGCTACCTTGCTTTTAAGCATGAATGAAAACATAACAATGTAAAGGAAAGGGAAAAGACCAAATAACAAACAATGTACCCACTATTTACTTTTAATATGCAGACACCCCCAATGTAAGGGAAAGACAAAAGAGATGACATATGCACTAGCCATATATTTAATGTCTTTGGAAAGCTCCAGGGGCTATTCAAATCCTTAAGTTTGTTGTTATCCTATACCAGTCACTGCTGATACTGTGTAGTCTTGAGAGACCTGGGACAGAAAAACTGGACACAAACTTAATTAAACAAAGGCTGCTGCAAATTTGGTACTGCAGCTATTGAGAACTGGAACATTTGAAAGGTTTTGAAAGCTAAACTACTTTAAATTAATGAAATCTGAACAGCTGTATCAATCCTAGATTTGAACTCTTAAATGTGATCAGATAGGGGTTTTCTGAAAACTCTTGCAAACTGGAAATTTTTAATGAAAACTGTTATAACTGAAAAGAACTGGGGACTAGAATAACTTTAAATTAAAAAACTGAACTGTTTTTCTTTTATTTATTTTTGTGAAAACTCATAAAAAAACACAATTACGACATGGCTGGATAATATGTCACACACAAAAGAGATTAATTGGACATGGATTGAGGCAAAAGCTAGCTTACGATAATTGCTTCTCAAAAACTGTGCCTCCCCTGATGGTTTGGAGTCCCTTTCTATAGCAAGGTTTTCTTATGGTGAGGGTTAATGCCAACCTAAGACCCTCAAAACACCCAATAGTTTGGGCTTTGTTATTTGTTCTTGCACTTATATTCACTAACAAAGCACCGTGGAATATCTTGTACTCATGGTTTGCCATGCCAGCTACTCCTGCTTTGCCAGGGTTTTCCTTGGAAGCCCCATCGGAGTTCACCTTATTCCAACCATGTGAAGGTCTGTCCTATTTCACAAGTCTTCTATTGACTAAGAGAAAACTAAACATAGATAGGAGAGAAACACTCAAACCCAACAATTGGAGAGGAAAGAAGCTTGCTGTGCTTCCATTAACTGGATTAGAAAATGAAATTGGAGTATACATTAAGTGAAAAAGATATGACCAATTGATTCTTAACAAATCACCAGTTAGAAAGGTAATTCATAAACCCTCCTTTATATTTTCCATTGCTTTTTGATTGGTAAGCTGAGGGTTCTATTGGGGTTCTCATCCATAAAAGTAAAGATAACATTTTTAGAAAAGCTATATCCAAATAAATCTGGACATCGAAAAAAGCCATGAATGACCACCAATTGACTATACAAAAGCTCCAGCAATGATAGAAATAGGGCTTAGCTGCCCAATAACCAACCTTGCTAAATGACAAAAGAAGCCTTTTTGCCCAAAAAATACCACCTTGGGATAGCCATGCAGATGATCCAACCAAAATTTACAAAGGAATATTCATTTGTGATGGGTAGATGGCCTTAGAACAACACCATCAGGTGTAGGGTTAGCACGCTGCCAAACTTCCTCCTTGCATTCCCTTTGACCTTCACACTTGCCACAAACTAAACCCCCAACTCCAAGAAGATGTGTTTTTCAGCTTGAATTAAACCACATTTGGAGATAGTTGGAAGAGTAAATATATTGGAAACTTTTAAACAAACATTGTGAAGAATAACTGGCAATCCATCTATAGTGAATAATTCACTACTCTTGGATTTTAATAAAATCCTTCTTTTATTAGATTTAGCATCCTAGGGAGCATATAGCATGTTGAATGGTCAAATTTGTAGTGGCCTCTTAAAATACATTTAATACTTCCCCTCCCTCATATGAGAAGTGTGGGTCAATTATCTAATTAGAGCCCCCTTGTTGAATAGCATACTCTTTGAGTCTCATTCGTCAGATTCCCATTTAGATCTTTTAGTCTCATTCGTTGGATTCCCTTTTAGATCAATGGTTAAGGATTGCCCTCCCCTTTTGGGCAATCTATGAATATCAGTTTCTCCCTTTTGTAAACATCTTTGGGTTTGTTCAGCGATGTATAGTCTCTACTTTATATTGCTTTAACTCCTTGCCTCAGAGAGAGTCCTTGGACTTGAAACTTTGTGTGCGTTGTGCCTGGTTATGGCCTTTAAGGTGGAAATGCCTCAGTTAATGAATCCTGGAATGTTGTTCTTGTTTTATAGTTTATTTGTGCATTTTGCTTTGTTTGTTGAGTTGTAGATGTAGGTTGAACCAGCTCTAGCCTCACCAGGCACTCAAAGTGGATGGAAGGTTGATTTTCCTCCTATTGCTTTTCCTTGCAATTTTTAGAGTAGACAGGAATCAACCTTCTTTAGAGGTTGCTTGAGTGCTGGAGTTGTTAGCCCGAGCTTCCAATGTTGTTGCACTTGGGCCATTGTGGGCCCCAACACCATCTACATATAGTGCCGGATCACAATAGAAGGAAGCAAAATCCTCTTTTTTTGAATAAACAATTTGTATTTCCTTGCAAGGCAATGATGTAGTGTCCCCATTTTTGGAATGGTCGCCATTAGAGAGGGCTTGGGCTTATCACTTCACTCCGGGACTCTTGGAGGTTTGTTTTCCGTGGAGCGAGTCACTTGGGAGGGTTGCTATCTCGCCGGGAGATCACTTTGTGTTGAGTAGACGCCTTGTTGACTTAAGGAGATGCCCTCATTCATGCCAAGACAAGTATTTGGGTGCTTTGCTTATAACTTCACTTGTGAGTTCATTATACACATCATCATGGGGGTTGTCACTATTATTATTTCCTTGGCAACCACTACAATATATTACTTCCATGCTAGCGCTTGAAGGGAGGAAGTATAATAAATTATATCTTCAATTTAATTTAGTATTGGCGCCCATGTGGAGTAATGGAGGTTGACCCTCTTTGAGGGAATAAGTAATAAAAATAAAAGGGAAAATTGTAAGATGCTACCCCAATTTTTTTTCAAAATGACATACAATGATATCAGTGTTAGGATCAATTGCATAACCGACTAAATGCCTCACACTTTCTGATCACCTAGATCCCAGAATGGGCAAGGTGAGAGCATACAGTGATTGGCTACAATGAATAACTATGCAAATCTATGAACTATGATTCATCCGCTGCGGCGGGCATTCACATAATGTGGGAATTCACCACTATCAGTGGGTAGAGAACCAAAGAGAAAATTACAAAGCCATCCACTTATTCAGTGGGAATACTCCACTTTCTAGTGGGTAAGAAAATAAAAGAAAGATTCATTCTCCTCACTGGCGGTAAACCATTCAGGGGTACTTAATGATTTTGCATAAGTAAAAATAATACAATGAAATGCTTAATGCAATGAAAATCAGAAGATAGATACTAGGGTTGGAACTTGGCAATTAGAAAGATTGAGAACTTGAAATATTACCCCACATGTCTTTTGCTTGCACACACAAATTAATGTTGATTCCAATGCTAAACACCAAAATCCATACGGATCAAACTGTGTTGCAGAACATGTCACTATCATGAAGATGTATGGCTGCCATGGAAGATCCCAACAAATGCATAAAACACAGTTATTTTTATCCTCTTGAAACTGCCTCAAAACTGATCACAAATTCATAACCATCCATTCTGAATACAAGACAAGGCAGACTGAAATATTTTCTGCATTTAATCCTTTATTTGCTGCAGTACAGGGCCGTACGGCCAGGCAATGGTATGGCAGCTCAGAAGTTTCTTAAAACAGCTTAAAAAATCCTGAAATCAATTGCATTAGAGGTGTCTAGGGCCAACAAGGACATTCCAAAAGAGTTTGCTTCAAAACCATCAACTATTTTTTTAATATATTCAATCGTACCCTACAGCAGTATGGTTCCTTCAGGGGTACGGACATGTCTATTCACAGCAAATACACAATAAAATACTATCTATTTCACACCAAAATGCATACAAAAACTTCTCAAAATCTTAAAATCAAAATACATCAACTCCATGTAAGCTCGGTGGCAAACTCTGTGTTAGCTTGCTCCAATCTCTGTCTTTAGCACAATGGTGATGCCTGCATTGAAATCACACTCAACCTCAAGAGGGTTTTCGTCCTCAAGAGCATTCCATAAGAGGGTTTTCATCCTCAAGAGAATATGGAAGAACACTCGGTTCAATTCGACAGAATAACAATACAAATCCAAAGCATGTTCAAACAATGAGCTCATTTTATAACTTTTTGAGGGAAATAAAATATTATTTCGTTTATCCTTTCATATTTCTCCTCAAACAATATAAAAATAACTCATTATATGTGCACAACTTAAAGTCACCATTTTAATTAAAAGCTCCTTTTAGCTCCAACGACCCCTTTTATCAAAATAAAGGAAATATTTGATTCGTGAGGTCCTAATATGATGCATCCATGTTAAAGCTTTTCATCCCCTTTCCAACGAGCTATAACACTTAAGTGTTAAATGAACATTTCCCAACCTTTTTAACTTAAGTGCAATAATTAATTGTTTAGCTCATTAAATCAATTGATTTTACGGAAAATCCCAAATATCACCAAACTGCAAAATTAAGCATACCAACATACTCCATGATGTTTGGGAAGATGAATGATGCCTTCCAGGTGACTTTCTAAAAATAGACGGCTTCTCCAAGAATCTTGGAGAGCAAACTGGGAACCCGATCAAACATCAGAAAGCATCATTGCGATCCTGAACACCATCTGATCTCAAAGCCAAACCAATTGCTCTGTAAAACTGATCTATGGCCACTCCAAGAACATTGGAGTTCCCCCAACAAAGCTGGATAGCCACTAAGAGACTAAGAACAAGCCAAAATGCTCACAATAATTAATGCGCTAAAAATGGAACATTACAAAAATCCTAGGTCGGCCTTATGGGATAAGTGAGACAATTTGCATATATATATATGTGGTCAATTGGCATTTCAAAGGATATCATTCAAGCATCTTATTCATTCATCTTGGAGAGCGATCTCTTGAAAAGGGTATTGGGACAAAAACCTCACTATCCTATTGGAGGATTCCATAACGGGAATTCACTTGCACTTCATTATTTGGAGCAGAATTATATATCTGATTTGAAGACCACATCTAGGCACTTCTTTGGACCACATCTAGGCACTTCTTTGGTGTGGATTGTCCATCATTTGAGGAGAAGATTTCCCTATCATTGGAGTGCCACCTCTTGGAAGGAGATATCTTGCATATCTGAAGTTTATTTGCAGATTTAGGGTTTCAGCAAAGCAGATTTATAACAGCAGACTTATCACTCCTAATTCAGTGTCATGAACCGACCCTAAAGTCGGCTCTTATCGATGCATATATGAACAAATATTGATTTATCTCACTATTCGATATGTTTCTTGGCATTAGTTTAAAACAATAACACATTTGAGTCAATGATGGTTTATTATCATTGTTTGGTGTAATATAATTACATCCTGATCGGGATTAAGAAGAGGTATTTATCATAAAGGAATAAGTGATTATCATTCATAAATAATTGTCATATGAAGCAGTGGTTCATAAGCTGCAGCGAATAGTATATGAAGGGGCAGCGAACTACTATAAAGTAGTTTAGATAAAGTTAATACTTAAGAGAAGTCTTTAAGCAGCGATCAAATAAAAACATAGTTCAGCAATCCTTATGTGTTAGATAACTATCATAAGACAGCGATCATTTCAAAGAGGGATATAGATATGTGGGGCAACGGTCAACATTATACACAAGTTATAAATAAAAGGTGCAATCTTGTGTAAAGAAGTCATCGTTGGAGGGATGTATCCCTTCGTATGTACATAGTGATACATATATATATATTTGTGTGTGGCATTTAAGAAAAAAAGGACAGCAAGGAAGGAGAATATAAAAAAGAACCATTGAACTGTGAAATATAAAAGGCAGACTGTCCCATCATAAATCGCAGAATCAGATCTGCAAACATATATATATTCAAGGTCATTATATTATTGAGCATCATACAGAATATTGTGTGACAGGTCAGATTAGAATCCATATGAATATTTTATTGTTATCATTATCAGCTCTCCCATCATAGGGGGAATGGCAAACAGGCAATAGGCAAGGAATCCCACCATACCCCCTTAAGGCCTGTTTGGGGGCAAGTTTGATCTACACCCCGTCCATACCCCCCCCGTAAGGGCCTGTATGGAGGCTTTGTATGACAGCTTGGATCCTACCAAACCCTTGTTAGGTTGTATGCGGGGAACCGAACATGCGACCTGCCATGCCCCCCCGTAAAGGCCTGCATGGAGGTATCATGTGCCAATGAATGTCTTGTCATCCCCACTATAATGGAGTTGAGTGAATGAATTTAATTACATGACAATAAGTAGTTAATCAATCTATATGACTATTGTTTATATGCAACACTTATATTCCAAAAGTTATATATATATTTTGTATATATGTTTCTTATGTTATGATTGCAGCTTTAGGGCACAAAAATGATGCAAATTGGAAGGTAATATAAATGGTAACTCCGAAACCCTAACCCTAAACTTGGGGTATTTGAATTTTTAGGGTAAATTTAGTATTGTTCCAATAGGGGACATTGCATCCAGCCTCTGTTGGAGTTCATTTATGCATAATTTTGGTTTGTAATTATTGGCACTAGTGTCTACTTTGTTGCTGGGCTATTGGCTGGTTGCCATCATCATATTGTGTACTCAAAACTTCATATTTACAGCATTTATTACAGCAGGCTTCATGTTTATTGTGGTGGTGTAAATTGATGTGTTCAATGTGTAATTCATGGTGAATATCATTTGCATTGTTGGACCAATCTTATGATGCATTTATGTTGATGTTGGATGTGATTTATGATAAATATATGCAATTGTTTTCAAGTCTGATTTTGGAGCAGAAGTTAGGGTTAGGGCAGAATAATAAAGTGCAAAAATTTTAGGGCAGAATTAGGGTTTAAGCAGAAAAATCACAATAATAGCCAAATATCCCATTTAGGCTATTACAAACAATTTCTATAATTGATCGTCTTGCAATGGCCTTTCAGAACCATGAAGGCTTCTTTTGAGCTTTCACTCAGCAACAAATTCTTAGCAAAAGTTATAACCTTACTCAAGATCCACTCTTTGACCACCAAATCAGGAGCACAAGCATCCACTTTACCCTTGAAGTTAGCCAAAACGAAGGCCTTGGTTCTAAGAGAACCCGTGATCCCCAACCTATCTTGTTCTACCATCAACTTGACATACTTTAGGGTGCCCACATCTAGAATCATGAAGGTATTGCACAACCATCAATTAGAGATGACAACTTTGTAGGGAGAATCACAGAAGGAAGCACCACATAGCATTTCTGAGAGAGAAAGAGCCTAGCCAAATGCCACAAATTCTAGTGCATTGTGAAACTTGCAAAGCAAACAAAGGAAGGGAAAAGCCTTCCCTTGTCTCTATATACACCTCTCATATGTGACAATCTAGAAAGGGCACTTGTAATGCAATCTGCTGTTAGCTGGAATAAATTGAGACATGTGGGGGCTATCCCTCGTTAAAGTAATATGACAATACCTGCTTGCAAGGATAAACACCCCAAGCCTAGGCTTAAACATTCCCCTCGGCCAACACATTAAAATCTAAAATTTCAACCTTAGGAAGGGAACACAATTTAGGGGTACACTTTTCTAAATGGGGCGAAAATCCACACAACAAATGGGATGAAGGCTCTCCATTTTTCTGGTTTACTTATCCTGGCTGAAAAGAGAAGTTGATCGATGCTTGTATATCCTAATAGGTCTGCCATTGTGTTGCAATCCCTAAAGCAGTATAGGAAGATGACTTCCTCAAAATGTTTACACAGAAGGCAAGCCTCCGAAAGAATACTTATAAATTTCTAGTCTTCAATGGCTCCTTTTCTCAAACCTGCAATAATCACATGGGAGTCACCCTCTATGCTCAATTTCCTGCAACACAACAAAGCCTTCATTATTGGATTTGGAACCCAGAAAGAAGGATACCCACTCTAATGAGCTGATCTGAAGGAGAACAGATCAAAGCCCTAACTTCAACCAACCCAAGATTTCCCTTTGATGCTCCACCAAAATTAAGTTTGAAAAAACCTACCGGAGGTGGTTTCCAAGATGCATCTGATCTCAAAATTTATTTCCCGATCAGCCCATTAATGAGGGACCTTTAGAGAACAATGTTGCATTCTAATATTGTGCAAATTTTAAAAATTAATTTTATCATTGCATCATTGTAATATGAGAACGTGTAATTTATATTCATGACCATTATATTAAATATTCAAACACCCTTCCTTAATGATCATATATGAAAAAATGAGAATTTTATTCCTCAATCCAATCAACTTTTAATAAATAGAGGTTTTGTAAACATATCCTTTACTTGCACCTAAGTTGGACAATATATTAGCTTAATAACATCTTCCTCAACTAACAAACAATAAATTTTGAAACGAATCTTTATGTGCTTGGCACACACATGGAAAAGTGGATTTTAAACTAATTTTAGCACACTTTTATCACAAAATACACAAGTAGGCTGCCCTTGATGTAATTGTAAATCAACCAAGATCCTTCTCAACAAAATCGGCTCACTTGCAGCTAAACAAGCAGCATTGTACCCTAGTTTTGTGGAAGACAAACAAATAGTCTGATGTTTCTTGCTTGCTTAAGACACTGCATCTGTTCTGAAGATGTAGCTTTTGGTTTGTTTCTAGAAAGTAACTGTCATGTTCTAAGAATTTGATATTATAATATAAAAAATTAATGTACCTTAGTACCATGATTCTTCAGATGTTTGGTCTTTTATTTTGTTAGTTGGCCACATTTATTGAAGTCAAATGTGCTTTATGGTAGTTAGAAAAACAAAAGCAACTTTAAGCTACTTATCTCACATACATAAACTGAAAAGGTTCACAAAGGGAAAGTAACTATAAAAGTAACTTTAAGTTATCCCTTATGCATAAAGTGAAATGTTCGCAAGAGGGAAGTTATTATAAGAAAAGACCCTTATGCTGTAAAAGTGGATGCTTTTTGGGTAAGAAGCTCCTATGTATGGGTTTAAGTTTGTGTTTAAAACTTTAAACGTTTAGTCTTTGATCAATGTAGTGCCTTATCTTCCTGGATTTTTCTTGAGTCAGCCTCTACACCTTCTCAAGAAAGTACCGTTCATTAGATTTTCTAGCAAATGTAAATTTCAGTTTATTTGCAGTATAGGAATATATGTATTATTTAGCCTTATATAATTTCAGCTTTCAGATCTAGGGTTTGCCCTATAAGTTTTAGAGCAGATTAGATATTATTTTGTTTTTGCAACAATTCCAAACTTAAGATATTATACATTTTCAGTTGTTTCAGCCATAGTCCGAAAATTTGGACTTGGCAAACCCAAATTTGACTCGGACTTGGCAACTCAACAAAACTCGACAACTTAAAATAATACTTAAATTCCTTAAAAACATAAATTTTATGCAAAATATAGTTACAAAATGTATCAAATGAGTTTTTAAAACATTGGGGAAGTGTTTCCTATTAGATTTGAATACAAAAAGGGTACAATATCACATCATCATGCGAATGCAACGACGACCAACCAAATAAATATTATATGTATTATGAATTCATGATGATTGTCATTGAAAACCATCATAAAAGATTACAACAATTTTCAATACCCTCTTCCCTGTTCTAGTGAAAAATTGGGGTGCATGCCTACTCCTTGCAGTTGGCTGTGGCTCTAGTCTTGTACTAGAAGACTATGGCTTCATCTTAGAACTAGATGGCAATGACTTATCTACCTCAAGTTACAACAATTTACAATATCCTCCTCCCCATTCTAGTGAAAAATTGGGGTGGATGTTTACTCCTTGTAGATGGCTATAGCTCCACTCTTGTATTAGAAAGCTGTGGCTCCATCCTGCAACTCGACGGCACTGACTTATCCTCTACCTCAAGTTTAACATCATTTGCAATGATGTCATCCAATGCAATATCTCCTCCTGATGTTGCAGTTGCAGCTGCACCCTCCATAGCTTGCCTTTTGAAATCACAATCTCATCTTCTGTAAACACAGGGGCGTCCTTATCTTGCATAGTCTAGTTTCTATATGGATCAATCTCATCCAAGTTTATAAGCTTTTGAGCAGTTGTGTCCTCCGCCTTTATTTTGCAAAGATGAAGGTTATATTGCACAAAAACAAGGTCATTGAGACATTGTTGTGAGAACTTGTTGCACTTCTTTGTGTGAATGGCCTCAAACAAACTCTAGTTGCGCTCACATCCATAAGTGCTTCAAAGTTGAAAAAAATAAAGATGGCCAATTTTTGAGATTTGGGGTATTTTCACCTCAATTTTCCCACCAAGTAGTTGCAAATAAGATATTCAAAAGTTTGTAAGTAAACAATAATTGTAACTTGTAAGCAATAATTGTAAGATATAAGTGAAGACCCTAATTTTTGTTACCTAGTGTTTTTATGGTTCTCCCTTCGATAGCTAGTGGCAATGAAAAGAGCCTCCCCCTAACCTGCTTGTAATTTTACAACTCTTGAATAATCAGGTCCCTCACCTCAACCTTAGGTGTCATCCTTTCAATGCACATTGAAAGACTCTCCATAACCTCCCCATTAATATATTGTACCCTGTTGCGTGAATGGGTTGGTGGAGTTGATTATTCCATCTCTGATCAATGATCTCTCAAATGGGTTCAAATTTATCTCTATCTCCCCTGTAGTAGCTTTGGATGGCCTTTTGGCCCCATCTATGGCCTCATAAATGTATCTCATTGAGTTTTGCTCCCCATCCACCAAATGCAAAACCCTCATTGAAGGCCCTGACGCCTACAAATAAATTAAAGTGACAATTAAAAAAAAAACTTAAAAAAAGTGATTAAAGGATTCATTTTTAAACTTACATTGAAGTTTGAAGTTACGTTGATGATCTTTGTAGTTCTCTTTGCAAGGGCATCACAAAAATTTGTCTTTATGACCCTCTTTCCATCAACCTTCTTTGAATATGACGAGTCTTGCTATGTTTGGCTCACAAACATCTGCTTCAAAGGTGTTAACAAGCTACAAATGCCTTGCAACGTGAAGAAGTTAGTTGCAAGCTGTGTCACACCTGCTCACACAAGCTTTTTCCCCTGGGTGTGATATCTCATCAAGTTGATAACCCAAGGATGATTGTAGATGTATTTTGTGATTTTCTTGGCTTCATTCATCACCAGTCTCACCCAATCAATTTTGCCTGCGTCCTCCAAGAGAAGGTCAAGGCAATGGGTAGTGCAAGGGGTTCAAAAAAGTGATGGATGCCTCTTTTGAAGCAGTCTTTTGCTGCCATGTATGTTGCTACATTATTGGTTACAACTTGGACCACATTTTCATGCCCACCTCTAACTCAATCTCCTCCGGCATTAGACTCAAATTCTTTGCATTCTTTAACTTTCAGAGGCATCTATGGACTTCAAAAACACCATCTCACCATTTGAAGCTGCTAGAAAGTTGATGAGAGTGTGGTTCCTTCCATCTATTCATACATCTGAAAGTATGGTGCATCCAAACCTGTGCTACTTCTTCCTTTGTTTTTCTAAAATTGATTTTGCACTTGTGACTATGTTTTGGAGCAACTGCCCACTAAAGTCATATGGAGAGGGCGCCTTGTATCCTTTCTTTGCAACTATCAACATTGTGACCAAATACTCCCAATATGGGCTCTTTGCCACATTGAAAGGAAGGTTGTTGTAGAACAAGAAATTAGCACAAACCACATCTGCTTCCTTGTGCATCTCCTTGTTCCATGTTGTACTTCAAAATAAAGGTTGTGCTCTAGTTGTGTTTTAAGGTACAGAAAAACCCTGAGTTGTCTCTGCTTGAGCTAGACAAGGTGGATGTTGCGTACATGTGTAGACCATGACTAGAGCCTGCAATTTCTATCATATCCACCTTTGTTTCCCGCATTAAGTGGGATTAGTTACTGCTGCTATGGTTGTGTTTGTTCTTCTGCTCTCTAATTTCTTTTGATTTGTCAATGCAAGGGCTACTAGCATCTCTCATTCTACTTCATTTGTGGCATTGCGACATGCTTTGACGTCATGACAAGAAATGCATGTGAGGTGGTTTTTGAGGTGATTGATGCCTCCACTTATCTTCTGCTCGCAATAGTTGCAAATAACAGTCCTTGAGGTCAGTCCTAGTGTGCCATGTTTCCAAGCGGCATCCCTTCCATGGGTGGCTTGGCTTTCACTTCCTGATGCTGATGCCATTGTATGCTAACTGGGTAAGAGCAAACCTGACTTTCATAAAATTCGAAAAATACAAATTAAAAAAAATAGTGCTTTGAACCCAAACCATAAAATCCTACAAGCTACACTTGTAAAAAAAAACAGCAACTTTTTTGCCTAAGACATAAAATAAAATCAACATAAAATAGTTTGCATTTCAAACGTAAATGAATAGCATTAATAATTGAAGCAAAATGACTTTTTTTATACCATAATTTGATAAACCCTAACTAGTAAAAAAAACAGTTTTATTGCTCATAAACAATAACTTAAATTAGCATTAAAACTTATGAAAACTGATTCAACCTTTCAAAACATGCTTAAAAACCTAAATCTAACATTTAGGAAAGAAATAAGATTCTTGGAATGCTTGGAAAAAAAGAAAAAAATTCTGATTTGGAATACCAAAATTGCAGAAATTCGGTCCTTAATTCACTTCAAACTCATTTGAATCACTCAAACAAATTTGTAAATGTTGTGTGAGGAAATTGCATGGTTGCATTTGCTTAAAAAGACCAGAAATTGTGTTTTTTCAATGTTTTCTCCGTGTCCATCAGTTTACCTGCAGGTCTGCCATGTATGGTGAGTTTGTGTGGTAGATTCGCCAAGTACTTGTGGCGAGTCTACACGATGGACTCATTGAAGAATCCACAGGTTTGAGGTTCAGTAATTCGGCGCTGCAAATCAGTTGTGAGTATGTGATGGGTTTTTAATCCTTGGATTCAGCTATTTCATTGTCAGAATTTCAATTTTGTCTATTTTAGACCCAGAATTCTCTATTAGGGTCTGCAGTTGTGCAGCTATTTATAGATTGGTTCACAGCAGTAGTATTAGAGCAGCAGATTTCTAACTTTAAATCAAGATTTTTACCATTCATAATAGTAGGTTCTTGTTGGGAACATAACTATGGTATCCGGGCTGCTTTGTTGGCCCTGTGGGAGTACCATTCATGGCTTTAATCTAAACCACACAAGAAGGCAAAATTTGGAGCTCCAAAGTGGCATTGTTTTGGAGGAAGCCATTACCAGTTCAACGAATGAATTGGAGGGAGTCAAGGACCATAAACCAGACTAACAATTGTATCATGGCCATAAATAGGGCTCTAGATGCACTAGTCTTATCCATGGAAAATAGATAACACATGGATAAACACAATGATGATGAAGAAGATCAACATGCACTTCGAAACTAAATGAGAGAAGTTGGACACCACGACAATTTGGAGAACCCTTATATAGGGATAGGAGAAGGGATAGAACCTACAAGAAGACCAAGGAAAGAATCACATAAATCAAAGTTTGCTTGAGAATATTCTCATTGCTGAGTTTGATGGAGTTGATGACAATATTAAGCTGAAGGCTTGGATTTGGATATTGAATTGGTTTTTAGACCAAACACTATGGGGAAATGGTAATAGTGTGAGATGGAGGCTGATGAAAATGAGGATGACCACCAAAAGATCACTTCTTGGGATGAGTTTGTTACCACATTCTCCCATTATTTTGAGGCATACACAGAAGAAGATTATGTCTTGGCCTTCAAAAATATGAAACAATAAATCACAGTGGCATGCTACTCCAAAGAATTTCACCAAGCATGTTTGTTGGTTCAAAGAATCTTCTTTTGTCAACTAGTTGCTATGTATATTGATGGATTCAAGGAATCCATTAGGGGGTATTTCCATGGCCATTCAACATGTAGAGGCCTATTTAGAAGCTATTAGCAGTTGATTTGCAACTAGTTCAGCTTCCAAATATCCCAAAACAACAAAGATTGATTCTGAAGGCATTGAAAAAACTGAATCCACTCTAATCTCTAGTGTGTCCATCAAAAGCTAGAGTCTTGGGCCCTGCTACCCTTGCTGATCTATGTTCAAAAAGGTTTTGTTACACTTATAAGGAAACCTAGTATAGGGGATAGAAATGCAAGATAAAAAAAAATCATATGATTGAGATTTTGGATGGGTAAGAACCTAAAGTAGTTGGTAAGGATTAATAAAAATTCACAAGTGAAGACTCGAAGAGCACATAATGAACAAAGAAGACCAAGACCAGCAAGAAGTCACAATATTATTATACTACTATAAATGCTATGTTGGTTATAACTCAATACCGTACCTTGAGGCTGAAATGCAAGGTCAAAGGTAGAACAATGGTGGCATTAATTAATGGTGGCGACACCCATAATTTTATTAATGCCAAGTTAATGAGTTCTATAGGACCAAAAGTCGAGCCACTTCTGAATTTTCAAGTTTCAATAGCCAATAGCATGATAATGGACTGCAAAGAATGGGGAAAGGGCTTAAATTACGGCTGGATAGCTATGAACTCACTACTTTTTTTATGTCATTTCCATTGTAGGGGCTGATGTAATCATGAGGATGCAATAGGTGAAGACTTTGTTTGAGATTCATATGAAGCACTATTACCTCCTATTTTTGCAAATAGGAATAAAGCCCCCAATTGCTCTTTTTTTGAGCAATCGCAGGCTCTTTACAACTTTTGGGTCTATATTATTCAACATGGGCATGTAACAACACTTGGGTACATGGTTTCACCACATATGAACTCCGCAAACATAATTACCTCTTTATTACTCACATTGTTAAAGTTACCACTGACATGATCCTGCCTCAAAAGACGACACGACATCAATTTTGGTTTGTACATTTGATCTGACAATGGTTAGACTTCGTATGCTATAATTCTAGACTTTGTTTCCCAATGGATAGGGCATTGCCTTGGCATTTTGCTCATAGTTACGTGGAGATTTGTACCCTAACCTTTGATACCCATCTCTCGTATTAGAAACGTGTCCTTGTCTCAGAGGCACATATGAGGACGTCTCCAGACAATAGGAGACTTCAGATGAAGTTTCTTTGTGTCTCTATATGTCTCCTAGAAGGATCACTTGAAAAATGAGAAACTTCTTCAGATGTTCCGTAGATATATCATGTAAATTACATTGGGTTTTCCTAAATTGCTGATATGTTGTTGGCAAAAGTTAAAGGAACTAAAAAAATACAGTAATAAACTTGTAATTTTGTATTTTTTGCATAAAAAATTACAATTTTTTTTTAAACAAGAAATTTTCTTATCAAATCCCAAAGAGGTAATAGTATGAAGAGAAATAATATCAAGGCTTAAGATGTGTACATGCATTGAAGTTTTATCAATTGATTAAAGATGTAGTCATCTCTAAGGACCCTTGTATCATGTTTTTAAAATAGTGGCATTCCCCTCCCAATCTCTATCTGCCATCTCTTGTGATTTGGTTTAAAATTTAATTGTCTATATCATGATGGTGATTATCAAATATGAATATAATTAATCTTTTCTTTGGTTGACATCTATTTCAATACTTTAAAATGTTAATTTTTTTGGATAGGTTAATTGTGGGTTCTATAGGGGCCCACTCCCAAAGGTAGAAAAGCTGTTACAAACAGACCTAGAAACCAAGAAAAGCCCAAGAGGAAGAAAAAAGCAATACCAATTACAAAATAGTTCAGACGAGCTGGGAACACTAAATAAAAAGCTACGGCATATCATCAAGAAGAAGGCTCAGGAGTTGAGCCATCCTGATCCTTTGCTTTGACCTTTATCCCTGGTTCCAAAAAGGAGCAGCAAGTAGCAGGCGCGAGAATGCTCTTTGAGATGCTCAGAAAGGTGAAGAGACAAGATATCTTGAAGCTGCCATTACAATCGTGTGGCAGATAATAATGACACACACACTGTGCTTCGATACCTAACTCCACTCACAGATACAACCAGTAGCCAGCAGGAGAGGAGAACATATGATGAAAAAAATAAACAGAATCCTAGCAATAAATTGCCAGATTGGCATGTTTTTTTCCTCTAGAGAGAGAGATAAATGCTTGTTGCCAACCTGCCCTTCTTTGAGAGGCAAATTTTCTTACCCTTCCCCAAATCAGAAAATCCTCATTTGAGGTCTTCCCATGGAGAAAAATATCATTCACTGGGAGAATGCATCAGAATCTATTCTCTGGATGCTGCAATCAAGAACACGTTCCCCAAGCTTATTGACAAAATCTTCTTCAATGAATGCCTGCATCCTATCCACCCCCAAATTGCAGAGAGCATTAGTCCCCACAATCTCTTTGATGAAATTGAGAGTGGCTGCATCCGGGATGCTGAATGTATGCCTAAGTCCGCAGTCTGAAACAATGCCACTATATGGTGAGTCGTGGATGGAACAACCCCTTTTAATTGAATCCTGCTACTGAAAATATTAATTCCTACTGTTCTGCAACAACTGCTGTGTAGAGAGAAAACCCTGCAAACAAAAAAGGTAAGAAAAAATGACATGGGAAGAAAATGCAAAGTCCAGTGTAATGTCCCCTTCTAGCGAGTCAAAATCTTCTTAACCTTGCACAGAAATTCAACTTGTAAAAGAGAACATTAGTAATCAATTCTTCTTATAATTATCAATATATCATAATTAGGGTTAATAACCACTTATTAATATCAATATCAAAGTTCATATGCTTTTCCACATTTCCACTTAAGGTTAGTAACCTTATAATCATAATCCATATTAAATTCATTACATAAATGCATTTCACATTCACACATATAGTTTTCCCATGGTATACCTCGAGAGAGACATCACTTAGACTGATCGTTAACCTAGTCATCCACCCCATATGAGTAAGGTTATGTTAAGGCGCTGGTGTAACCATCCCATCCGGAGGCCCAAGGGCTTCACACTACACACCTCACCATTTGGCTCAAGGGACTTCATGCTACACACGGCATACCTCATCCACTTGAGAGTCACCTACCGTTGGGCACATTTATAATAACTATGCATTTTATAACCTTAGGCCCAAGAGCTTCACACTACACGCGGTGTACCTCATCTCTTGGCTCAAGGGACTTCATGCTACATGCGGCATACCTCATCCACTTGAGGGTCACCTAGGCCCATTATACCGCCCTTCCTTAACTTACCACCATACTTGTAGGGTGATAGAGAGGTTAAAGGTGAGTCTAAGCACTCTACTTCGAGTATATCATGGATCTATCATATCATATTTACTTATCAATACCATATTAACTTATCATTACCATCTTGTTGATTGCCATTCACGTTACTTGGCATTTCATTCAACATGCTTTCTTATAGGAATATTATTCCTCATATAAACATTCTTATGCCGTGATCATTCTTAGGTTATTCATTCTCATTCTAACATAATTATGAGCATTTTCATGTCCATTAAAACTATAACATTTTCATCCTATAATAATAATTCATTCTATAATAGGCATTATTTGTTACACAAACTATATAAGATTTATATTGAATATGATCGAATTATTACAGGAGAGAGCAAATGCTCTTTATATAGAAGGTACATAGTAATAAAAGACTGATAGCTTGCATAAGGCAAAAGCTACAACAAGCAAAGCAAAGCTGATAAGAACTAATCTAAAAACAGAAAAGCAAAAGACTGAAAAGCAAAAGATTGATCATTATCTAAAAATTATCCTAATACCCCCCCTTAACGATCAATCCACTAACTAAAACAGAGTTGCCCCCCCTGAATGGTGACAATCGAAATTGAGAAAGACATGTCCACAAGCAACTGAAATAACAGGCAGAGGAGATGGTCTAGAAGGTGTAGAAAGCAGACTCCTTCTGCTCAGTATGCTCTGCGACATGTGCTGATGGTGTTGATGCTTCAGAATTGGATTATTCAGCAGCCAAGTGTTTTCAACAATCCTTTTTCATATGGCCAAACTTGTGGCAGTAATTGCACTGGATGTTGTACTTGTTGGAAGGGTCCTGTGACTGACCTTGACTGAATGGCTGATTGGAGCCCTGATTCTGCTGAAAGGACTTGGCAGTAAATGCCTGTTATGAGGAGGAGGAAGTAGCACTGTTACCGAACTGCTGTTTCCATCGATCCTGCTGCAAGAGTTTGTTGCACAGTTCTGGAAACTTTAGAGTAACATTAGTTGAAGTAATGTTAGGAGTCACAATACAGTGCTCGTAAGTAGATGGTAGGCTTTTCAAAGTGATGACTACCATATCTTCCTCGTCCATGTCTCAACCAATTGCCGTCAACTGATCACAGATGTCCTTGATTTTAGTAAGATGCTCTTGCAGAGACATCTGTTCATCCATCATGATCGAGAAGAGCATGTTCTTTAAAAAGAACGCACGGCTCTTGTTAGACGTTTCATGAAGATCCTTCAACAGATCCCAAATTTCTTTTGCAGATTTCCCAGACGGAACCTGAGGTAGCTGATCATCGGTCACGGATAACTTGATAAGCATCACTGCTTCACGATTTTGCTCATCGTATTTTTCCTGATCTTTACCTGGCAGTTGAGGACGTGTAGTTTTCCCCAGAACTAGCTGGTCAAGACACCGATATTCAAAGATAGTCATCATGCGCTGCATCCAGGTGTTGTAATTCTTGCCGTTAAATTTCTGACTGCTCTCCAACAGAATGTTGGTCAAAGATGCCATACTTCACGTTTCTCTGAGACACGAAAAGAAACAAATTATAAGTGGATGGCATAGATACTGAAGTAGATAGACGGCACTGAGAGGGAAAATAGAACTGAGGCATAGATTCCGAAAATACGGAATAAAGCTGAGATACAGAAATAAACTCTATCTACGACTGTGTTTGATACCAGCGCCGTTGAGGGAGAAATAAACTCGGCACACAGAAAAATCTGGAGATTTTTTTTACTCTGCCAACCACAAAACTTGAAGGCTTTGATAAAAACACCGCTGGAAAAACACATTTAAACAATGAGTTGAAGGTCTGTGATGACTAAAGAGGCCGCCAAATGTTACAGAACCCACACAATCATTCAAGAACGGCATCCAAACTGTTAACTGAAGGAGCTAAGAAGAAACGCAACCCAAAAAATCGCCCAGAAAGAGAAACCCGATCCTCCAAAACACAACGCCTGCGTCTAGATCAGAAAAGGTGCCAATCATAGACGAGGATGTCGGCCAGAATAGAAAACCCGAGGAGTGGAAAGAAGACGCGATTGTGACCAAACCAAGACCTTCGCACTCTTCGGGGATGCAACCAAACTAGGAATGAAATCATGACACCTTAGTTTCTAACCACCGGGCCCATAAAACTGTTGAAGAACTAGAACACGTGCATATAGACGCTTAAACAAGAGGACAGGTGTGCGACCAGGTGAGTGAATAGATACTGAGAACCCACGATTAGCAACACAAAACGGCAATCAAAAAACCTTCACACGGCAATAAAAAAACTTCAAGCGGGGATGCCAGAAACAGGAACAACACGCGATGAAGGAAAATCATGATATGTGGATGAAAAAGTGACGCCTCAAAACAAAACCGTGATTTGACCAAAATCCACGACCTTTAGGAGAAAACGATCACTAAAAGAAACTTTCAGGCGTTAAGGCGCTAACACAGCACGACTTCTTCCAATTGTAGCAACTGCGGCAGCGATCGTGTCAAAGAGTTTATGATAGGCTACTTTTAGACGGTGCGGGAAGCTTCAGGACGAATTTACAGAGGCAAACTTTTGGACGGGCGTGAGATCGCCATAAAAGGATGACGCGACTCAATGAAAAAGACGCTACAAAATGCGACCACAGAACAAACACCCAACCAGAAATTGAGCGCAACAAATAGCAACGGTAATGAGGAAATCACGATCAGGAACTCAAAACATTGCCGTTAGCGCCAAAAACCCACTAAAAAAATTATCCAGGTTTGAACCTAGCTCTTGATACCATGTTACACAAACTATATAAGATTTATATTGAATATGATCGAATTATTACAGGAGAGAGTGAATGCTCTTTATATAGAGAAGGTACATACTAATAAAAGACTGATAGCTTGCATAAGGCAAAAGCTACAACAAGCAAAGCAAAGCTGATAAGAACTAATCTAAAAACAGAAAAGCAAAAGACTGAAAAGCAAAAGATTGATCATTATCTAAATATTATCTTAATATTATTCATGTTAGATATACTCATGTTATTCAACTACGCCTATTCTTATTCGTTCTAATATGCATGTTTATTCTATATCGGTATTCTTCTTTATCATATTTTAGAATCACAACTATTTCATGTCATATGATCAGACTGTTAATATAAAACATATCGATTATGATAAGGATCATGAGATATCTTGCTATGATAGAATCATACCTTAGATGTTTGCAATCCAATTGAATCGCTACTATGGCAATGGTCGAACTGCTGCAAGTGAGTGTTGTTCGATTTCAATGATAATAAGGAATGGTATGAATTGCTTAATCGCTGATGCAAAGGATTGTTCGTTGGTTATAGATATGATATAATTCGCTGCTAAATGCTGATGGCTTATCCAATGCAACTGACTGAAGTGATTTGAATCTGGTTCACTGGTATAGGAAGATCTGAATTGTGAATGGGGAGTTACGATTCTTGCTTTCAGATTGATGACTGTATGATTTGACTGTTGAATGATGATTGTATGTTTTTATGATCGATGACTGAATTGCTTGATTTTAGCGTGTATTGAATGAACTTTGATGATGATTATCAATTGATGGATGATGGCTTGCTTAATATCTAAGATGCTGATTTGTGTAATAAGAAATTGCTGGTGTTGGATATAATAATCAGATTGTTTGATGTTAATTGTTTATGAGGATTCCACGAAGGTCAGATCCCATTGTTATTGATCCCCCCTCCTTTGAGACGATGCCCACTCATTCTTATATCTTTGTAGAGTGATAAACCGCGCCTTTTCATAGATCGTTGCTTGTCTTTTAGTTCAACGCTAACACTCTTTAATCATAATCAACGCCTCACCAAATAGTTGATAGTTATTTGTCTTATTCTAATTGATCTCCTCCTTTGGACTCTTAACCGATACCCTTTGTATTTAATATTAAATGTTACATTTCGATTCATATATAACTTCTCTTTAAGTGCCACGTAAAAACTCTATTCACGTTCATCTTGACATATATATATAGGAGTCGGCGTATGTATATTTGTTGCAGATTGGCGCCTTAGACTTTATCATCTTATGTACATGGAGTTGTTCATGTTATTTTGAAGTCTCTTTGAAACTGATCTGACTAGGAGTGACTTCGACTTCTCTTTATAATTTCATATTTGTCTTAAGGAGGGAACATCACAATATGATTTATATGACACTTAATTTATTATTTAAATATATTAAATCTATATTATTTAATATGAGTGTATTTGATTTACAATATTTTAAATGTCATTCATATCTTCAATTTGAATGAATAATGCAAAATCGATTCAATTATAAATTGTTAGTATAGGGACGTGACATCCAGCCCTTAAGCGTATGTGGCATGTGGTAGTAGGAAAATGAGAATAAAAGTGACTGAGAAAAAATTAGCAAATAAAGCAAGCGAATCACTATTGGGGTGGAGAACAAAAGTTGGGCGGTGGTTGGTTTTTCAAAGAGGGATGTATAATCAACATTTAAAAGATTCTTGATATTCCAATCCGCAAGGTCTATACTTGTCTTTGCAGAGAAGGGGAATTGAGAAATCTCTTCATTCAAAAGGCAATCTGCCATGTGGTCACTTCCTCTATAACAAAGATTAAATGAGATTCTATGAGAGTTTCTTCTAACAAACTGGATTTCCTCCAAGATGTTGTTAAAGCTTCCAGTCTTCTAAAGAATTAGATTTGCAGCCTTGAATTATCACTTCAGAATCACAATTTACTTCCAGGATTTTGCATCCCATAGAGACTGCCATTTTATGACCTTATAACAACATCAGGGCTTCCTCATCACTATTTGTCTTAGGTCAAAGAAAAAAGGAACCACCTTTCACAAACAACCCTTGAGAGGAATGAACCACAACAACAGTTATGAACTATTTCAAATAATATGGACTTATTACTAGTCCATATTTAAAGAAGTAATTTGAAACAAGTCCAAAATGTTCAAAATATCCAACTATTAATCCAAATTATTTTACATATAGGCATACTATTCCAAGTCTAGATTGTGGGGAACAAACCCAAATTATTTGAAGTATTTGTACTGTTACTCTAATTTACATAGAAAAAAATTCTCTCCTATCTAGTCTTGGGCCATAAGTCCAAGTTATTTGAAATAGTTCATGGTTCCTATGGGACCTAGATTACCTTTTGAAGCTCCATCGAAGTTCAACTTGTGGAAACCTTCGGTTGGCAATTTCCAAATCACCTTACTTCTTTTGTTATTCTTGATTATCCCTATTAATGGAGGTAAAATGTTGATTTTTTAAAATTTTTAAGCATTTTAGTATTTTACATTCTCTAAAGTTGCATATCCATTGTATAATTATTCTTTATAAATTTAACCTATATATAAAATATTTCTTAATTTTTTCCATCTGCAAGTAACCATCTCCAATTTTATTTAAAAATGGCATACTACTACCCATCCTTGTCTCTTTTACTAGTACAAGTCACCATCTCCTAGCAACTATTATTTTGCTTCATATGGTGCATCGATCAATCTTCATGTATTGTTAAATGCTCTAGTGGTTTCATTGTCATGTTGAGTTGGTCTAGAGTGTCTAGGAATGTCTTATTATGTACTTTAAATGCATATAAAGGGTCCCTTTTTAAGTTGTTTTAATCTTTGCACATGGTGAGGTTCATTTTTTTTAAAGAATTAATTACTATTAAAAATTTGCAAAGGTTATTTTACTATGAATGGACCAAATCATACAATAATTGTGATTTGTAACTAGAGATTATGTTGAGAGAGAAAACATGGAAGGTTGTGATGCAACAACTTCTGCAATTCAATGTATTTAAATCAGTGTTATAAGACTCGCTAGGACTCGCCAAGACTTGGTGAGTCTCAAGGCAAGTAGGTCAAAACGAGTCCCAAGGACTTGTGACTTGGGTACTTGGTGAGTCTGGTCAAACTTGTTAGAACCGGTGAGTCTTGATGGGAAGACTCGGCGAAATCAATGAAAATCAGGGAAAAAATAGAAAAAAATAGAAAAGAGTTGATGTAAAAGCATGAAAGTTAAGCGTTTTTTGAAGGGTTTGGGGGACTTTTGAAGGCTATTTAAAAGCGATAAAATTATGAAAAATGACGTGCCATGAAGGTTTGTGTGGTCTCAAAGGCTTTAATTAATGCTGCCCCCAAATCCCCACGAAGGGTGCTACCCCTCAATCCCAATAGGGGCGTTCCCCCTAGACCTCTGCAAGGGGCACTACCCCCAAACCCCCACACTAGTTCTAAAAAGCAAAAAATAATAATCATTTTGGGTCATGCTGGATGGAAACGTGACATGTCCCCATTTCTGGCATGATCACCCAACAGGGGTTTCGGTTAGCCTATCCTTATTCTCGTAGGCTAATTCATCAAACAAGGGAATAATTTTGGTTGAGCTATGGCTTGGAGAAGATAACGTTATTTAGAGGCTTGGAGAATGGAAAGTTGTTTTATAAGGCTCAACCACTTTCCAACAAAGGGGAAAAATGAATTAATGTATTTTTACATTAATTATCAAAAGGATTAAAAATAACAAAATAATGGGTTTTGGATTTGGGCGAGTCTGTCATGTCCCCATTTCCGGCGTGATCACCAAACGGAGAATGGAGTTAGCCTATCCTTATTCCCGTAGGCTAGTTCGTCAAAACAAGGGAATATTTTGGCGAAGATGGAAAATGAATTAATTCACTCACATTAATTATCAAAATGAAGACAATTAAATAATAATATTTTATTATTTAATTTTAGCGCCAAGGGAAGATAATTAAAAAAATAAATTAAATAATATTATTTAATATGAGCACTTGTTGTGGGAAAAAGTAAAATAAAATAAAATATTATTCTTGGAGCGCTCAAATTTGGAGTGTTGGAAAATAATATAAAAATAGGCCTCGCCTAGTGAGCGCTCACATTGGAGAATGTGACAAAACAATAAAATAATTGAAATAGAGGGTGGCGCTCATCTTGGGGTTTGAAAAGTAACAAATATGGGTTCCTTGAAATGTGGCGCTCATCATTGGAAGAAGGAATTCAAATGAAATAATAAAAATATAGCATTGGATCTTGAGAATCGCCCTGGAGGAGTAAATATTTCAAATTTGGAAGGAGGGAAATGCAAATTCAAATATTTAATTTGAATTGGTATAAAAGAAGGCTTGAAGGCTCATTTTCAGCATCACAAATCTTTTGCAAACTTTCACCTTCATGCTTGGCATTTGCTTTGCTTGGCTTCCAAGGACGAAAACCCTTGCGGATTTGTGTGTTGGACGAAAATCCAATCACACGTGGAGGCGGATTCATACGGAGTTCGCATTTGTGCTACATTGAAGACTTTGTTGGGTTTCATAGATATATCATCGATTTGGGGTTGGAGACCATTGGCGATTTCATTGAAGGCCTTCTTGCATACTGTTGAAGAGTTTATTTGAAGATCTTGCATTGATTTTGAAGACATTGTATGCATTGAAGGTGTTGCTGATTCACCCTGAGCGCCGAATCCATAGAGAAGTATATAACTGCTGTGAATGCCGAATTGCTAAGGAGATCATACACTGAACATTGAAGACTTGTAAACAGGCCAGACTGGAGTTAGACGCTGTCCTTGACATCTTGTGGATATTAGAGGGGACCGATCTGCCTTCCTAAGGCAGCGACAGTCATATAGAATCTGCAGTGTGAGTTCACGTCAGTATTGCATCGGGTCCATCATAATAAGGCAACAAACCATCACTACCAACCGCGATCAGCTAGCAAACACATCACATGGTCAGCGAGCATCATTGAAGGGAGGACGATCCATCCGAAGGCATCGACTATCTCTTCTCTTGCTACAGCAGTTCGCCTTGAGATCTGTGTGTGGAACTCTTCCTCGGATTTACATTGACATCTGATTTGGTATGTAACCAACATTTCTCACAAGTATATTTTGTAACAGCAATCGTTGGCTATCATAAAGCCAATATTTCTGATGTAGCTGAAAAATTGCTAAGACTGTCACTGTTACAGCAAGATCTGATTGCTATCATTGTAATAAGCATCTCATGTTATAGTTGCATTCATTGAAAGCTGCCATTTGTATTGCGCATTGTTAAGTTGGAAATTTGTTCATTATACATGCTTGGCAAGTTTAATTCACTAGTACAAAATAGAAATGAATTTCAGTCCTAGGGTTTATATACAAAAAAAAATTGCAAGATTCAGAGAATTGCCTTCAAATCTAGAACGGGACATGACAGAATCACTTGGAGGTTTTGGGAAATAAAATAATATTATTTTATTTTGATGTCTAGCGCCCACCTTGGAGAAGAAAGTAATTAAATAATAATATTTTATTATTATTTAGTTAGAGCGCTCAATTATGGGAGAAATAAATAAAATATTAATTTTCTATTGGAGCGCCCAAATTGGAGGAAAAATAATAATATTTTATTATTATCAAGTGGAGCGCTCAACTTGGAGAAAAGTGAAAATAAAATAATAAAATAACATTTGAAATTGGGTGGCCACATTGGGAGAAAATAAAATAAATAAAATATTGGCCGACGTGGAGGGAAAAAGTAATTCAAATTTTTAATTTGAATTTGTCAGCTACATCGGAGGGAAAAGAAGATCCAAGTATAAAAGAAGGTTGACGGAGCTCATTTCATCATCACGAACTTTTGGCAACTTTGGCATTTTGCTTGACAATTGTATTGCAGGTCTTTACAAGGACGAAAACCCTTGTGGAAGGTGGTGTGTTGGATGAAAACCCAATCACATCTTGAGGTGGATTCATATGAAGTTCACACTTGTGCTTCATCGGAGAGTTTGAAGATTGTTTGAGCATTCATGAGATATCTTTCCTAGCAGATTTGTGGCGTCATTGGACTGAAGGCTGGATTAAAGATTTGCTCATCATCATTGAAGATCCCTTGGACCAGCTAGGAAGGCTGATTTTGGTTGCAAGATATTGTGGATTGATCATCATTAAGTGAGCGCCATCATAGAGGGTTTGGAGTGCCGATTTGGGACAGTCATATTCAGGTTTTTGTGGACATTTGAACTCAGTTTTTACATCAGTATTGCTGCAGAATTTGTGAGGACTTTTGAAGACCTTTTCATCATCCATTTCGTCAATTTAAAGGAGCGCCAACATGGAGGATCTTGAGTGCTATTCGTAGAGGGAGGATACTCATCATTGGTGCTTGGATCTTGGAGATTTGTTGCTGTTACAGTTTGATATAACCGTAGCCACTGCCACCCTGGAGCTGCCTTCACCATCATCTGTCATTATTGAAGTGGCCGATCCTCATCAAGGGTGAATTTGACATCAAATGGAGGGGCGATCTGCATGCATTCATCATCTTGGGAGGTGCGCTGATCCATAGTGGCATTTCGCTCACCTTGCATTGTAATTTGTCACCAAAATTGGTATGTTACATCTCTGATTTTGTAACAGCAATCTATGTTTTGTACCTTGGATGTCATAGAGCCATGAAATTGATGTAATGGAGCAATAGAATAATCTGATTTCATAACAGCAAGGTCTGATTTAGCTTATCATCCTTTTGCTATCATTCTAGTGTGTAAATCTTGGTGTAATTCACGGTAGAGGAGGCTGCAGATATATGTTTTCTTTGCCATCAATTTTTTGTACATGTTAGTCTATGTTTCAAGCTTGAGGAAGTAAATTGATAAGGTGCAGCAATAAAAATCAGAAGTCAGTCCTAGGGTTTCAAATTGAAACATTGCAAACTCAGAAATTTTGTTCAAACCCTAGTTCGCCACATGTCAAAACGCAACATAGTTTTTGTTCTTTTGACATTTTGCCAATTAAATCCCAAGTAATTGAATTACATTTGTACTTTTGGTTTGTTAAGTCAATCGCTATCCTAAGTAATGTTCTATGGCTGTAGTAGCATTTGCAGATTTGTCTGAGATACAAACACATGACTTCACAGAGCTAGCAATCTTGGGCTGAGCGATACAAGCTCCTTTCTACCATGGTTCATGACTCTGTATTGTGATATTTATTTTTGATGCCATGGATATCATAATCCATGAATTTTGTATACCTAAAACACTTGACAATATTTATATATCTAACAGTGTTGTTTCCTTTAGCTAAAATCTGCTTTTATACTCTTGTGATCGATGTATATTTGTGCATGTGATCAAAGTAGCTTCTATTTGATTAGTTTATTGTGTCTTTAAAGTTTATTTATTAAAGGGTGCATGAAACAAGTTTTAAATCCTTAAAAATCTCTATATTTCATGGTTTTTTCAATTTGCCGAGTCCTGGTCGAGTTTGGGCGCCGAGTCCGGGTTAAAAATCAGCTTACCGAGTCCGAGTCTTGTAACACTGATTTAAATAGACACAAGTATGATGTAATAAGGGGTTCGAAGTTGGAAGCTTTTTAAGGGATGCTAGTGGGATGTTTTTATCCAAAATCTCAGTAGATTTTCTTTTTCTCTCATTAAACAACTTTGGTTTTTCTCTAGTTTTTTAATTAATGTTAATGGAATGCAGCTTTTAGCATGATGGAATCCAATGTTGCTCACTAATAGATATGATGATTGCCTTATTATAAATTTGTTCTTATGTTTATGAATGGAGATTTAATCATACCCATTAAAACATTTTCAGCCACACTATGTCTTCTTTCTCTTTCATACTTTGTGATGCTAGGGTTTGAACTATGAAGCTTTGTATCACCTGCATATAGCTATATCTGGTGAAAACTGATGAAAGTAGATTGTCATTGATGTCAAAAAGGTGTTGGTATTGACTCAGGATTAGTGATTGATAAGAGATGTCATCAGGATATCATGCTAACTTGTTCGGGTTAATCATTTCAGGAGTTCATATACTTGAATTCATATTTTGACAATGCTGAGTTGATGATGCAGATACATCATAGTGAAAGTTAGATCATTCATGGTGATCATAGTTTAAGTTGTTGCAGTCAAAAGCATGAAGAGATCATAGATAAAAATGAGGATGTGAGAGTCAAATTGTTGTTCACTTGAGGGTTGATATGGTTGTCTTGAAGTTGTGATAATTCAGGTGATGTCATCAAGTACTATGTGCTCTGATATAAGTTATGTTGGTTGATGTGAAAATATCAAAGGTTGGACAAGAGGATCTCAATTGGATCTCAGTTGAACAATATATGATGCTATATGTCATAATTGTCAGTGATGTGTTGAGGATAGTCTTTTGCTTCAAATGTTGTTCATACAGGAATTCAATGACTCATATTACAGAGAAGATACAATGTCTAAAATGCATCATAGTGAGGAATCATGTTTTTGGTATTGACATGTTTTCTATTTCATATTAGAATGTATATGAATCATGCTCATCATTAGGAGTTGTTTCATTCACATCAGATATTCTCACTCTCATTGGTGTTATCATCAGAATCAGGTCCTCATGGTGTGTGGTGGTGTTGGATTGAGTTGATTGCAGTTCTGATGATCTTGTTTAAGGTTGTCATCATCATCAGGGATCTTCATCAGGAGGATAGATGTTGTGCATTGCATATGATAGTGGTATTAAGGTTTGATCATGGCAGATGGCGGAGTTAAAGGTTTGTATTACAGATGGCAGATGGCAGAGCACTTCATATGACTGTTAGATTTTGATTTATAAAAAGTCCAAAACAGTAATCTAAATCTCTCAAAGTTTTCACAAGGTTCAAAGTGTTCACAAGGTGCTCTAAATGCCAATCACACTCTATATGCACTTTTGTTATAAAAAGATGTTGACTTGTTATTGTAGGTAAGTCACTTAAGAGTGACTTGTTAAAGGGTTTGTTTCACATATAAATGACCGGTCTCCACAAAAGCCTTCAAAGTCTTCATGATTCAAATGGAGATAAAAAGTTTTTTTTTAAGTTAGAACTTTTTTTCATCTCCCATTTTTGGCGGCCACTTATGAGGCATTTAATATATTCTTTTTGAGCTATTTTAAAGGCTATTTTTTAGCCTGCCAAAGGGGTCTTAAGTCATGGTTTCCCCCTTTACTTTTTGATCGGTCTCTTTTTATATTTAAAAAGCTCCAAAAAAAAAGCCATATTTAAATGTGTGGTAGGTGTTAGGTACAAATTTGTTAGAAATTCATGAAAGATTTTTTCTCAAGACTATTTTTAGTCTATTTCTAAAGGCAGCCTTTTGAGGATTTTTTTAAAGATTTTTTTTGAAGATTTTTTCTAAATAGGTCTTCTTCTCTTGGTGTTTGAATCTTTTTTTTAAAGAAACATTAATTTTGGAAGAGTTTCTATTTAATGGAAGTAAGGAGAAGATATTATTAAAAAAAAATGGCAATATTTTGAGAAGGTGAAAATGTATTCGCAGGAAAGATGAAGAGTTTAAAGAATATTAGAGAGATTTTTCATTTTTCTTACAAGGGCAGATTGGATAAATATTTTTGAAGATTTTAATCTTGCAGATTGAAGAATTTGAAAGAGATATAGTTTTTGTTTATGCAGGGAATAATATTTTGAAGACATATTTTATTGGAGAATAGGGATTTTTATGTATTCCTACATGGAATATGAATGGATTTGAAGATTGAAAATATGGAAGATATTCTTTTATCTCTGGGGAAATATGATTTAAAGGATTAATGACATTTTTGAATAAGATTCTTTTGCAGGAATATGAAGGATCATGCAAAGATTGAAGAAATTGAAGAAAAGATTTATGCAGAAAAAAAGTTCTTCATACATGAAAATGATTATGCAGAGTCAAAGAATATGAAAGGTCATGGATTTATTACAGAGAAGATGAAAATGATTGTGGAAGGTCATCTGATATTTAATGGCATTACAGGTGCTTTGATGGTGTTGTGTGGATCTGCATATAGGGTTGAATATATTTTGAATATCCTCTTGAAGAGAAAATACAGATGATAAGTTTTGTATGTGATTTGAGTTGATATGACAGACACAAGAAGTGATTTGTATTGAAACAGAGAAACCCTCTGAATTCTTGGTTTTAATTTGAGTATGTATTAGGGGTTGCTGCTCCTTGAAGTTGGTGCTTCTAAACATTGTTGCCAGTGAGGCACAGTATGCTAGTGAGGCTTGTAGGTCAGTGAGACCTCTCAATTGTTAGTGAGACATAATATTTAGCCAGTGAGGCTTTGTAAGAAGTTTTGAAAGTTAAGCCAGTGAGGCACTTCATGAGTGGTTTTTTTACCTCTGAGGGTTTGCCACTCGGTAAAAAGCTTGTGTCATGCTTTTCATTGATTTCTTTTGTGTGTGTGCATATTAATGGTTTGATCATGTTTTTGTTTACATCTTTTATTGTAAGTCTTGTGCATATAAACTCAACAAATCATTAATGTCGTCCTCTCTATTTGTTTTGTAAGATAAAGTTTGCAAAAAGTTAAAATTTATACAACACTGATTCACCCCCTCCCCCCCCCTCTCAGTGTTGTTCTGGACTCCTACATTATGTGAATCTCATACATGTATCTGTTGGCATTATATAGGAGGATCATCTGATCTGATTTATTTCCCCCTTTTTCTGTGTTATCCAGTTGGTTATCTGCATATTTTTGTCTACCCAGGGTTTCTTCTTTTCTCTTTCCTCTCTTTTTCCTTTTGTTTTTCTGTTCCTTTATATTTTCAGGTATAAAACATGCAAAATACAAATCCCTCATCATTTGAGGAAGCTGCCCCTCTCAAACGCAGAGGGAAATTGCCTTGTTCCTAGTGATAATTTCACATACTGTTATGGAAGTTGTTGCTGTCCATTGGGCAGTCACACTTATTTTGCAAAGGATAGAGGTGACCGATTCAAATGTTAACAACTACAATAACATTTACTTGAAATTCGAGAAAGACCAACAAACAATAGCCACTAGAAGACTACCCCCAATTGCAAGCATGCTCATCTCAACATAGAAGATGGCCAAGCAACATGTTAAAGGAGAGATGGGTTTTATGCTTATGTACAATTCTATGAAAGGACTGGATGTGAAGGTCATAACACGAGGTCCAAAAGAGAAATAGAAATGCAGCAAATAATTGACGAGTTTGCAAAATTTTTTTAAGGGATTGCCGCATGGATTTCTACCATACAGGGGAAAAACACATAGGGCCCAAGCTTGTCATTATTTTGCCATGCCCATACTACAAGCTATTTAAGGATGAAATGAAGAAGGTGGTAAGAAGAGCTATTATTGCTGGGGTATATAGTGCCAAGTAAGAAAGTCCTTTTATATCTCTAGTAATTGATGAGTTTGCAAATATATTAAGGAATTTCTGCATGATTTCCACTAGACAAAGGAAAATAACACATTCTTGAATCAGTATTAGGATCCAAACTTGTCATTTTTATGTAATGCCGATATCTCAAGAGCTATTACAGTTGGGGCATACAGTGCCAAGTAAGTGTCTTTTTGCACCTTAAGTGGTATTGGCTTGGAAGAATGATGGTTCCTCATGTATATGTATTGATTATCGGGTGCTATAGAAAAGAACTTCTAAAAATACATTTTGAATTCTACTCACAGATGAGCTACTTTTTGAATTACAAGTGGTAGTTGTGTTCATCAAGATAGATTTAAGGTTTGATAACAAGCAAGATAAAAGTGAGGGAATGCTGTTAATTCAAGACAGCCTTTCCAGCTCATCATGGCCAATATGAGATTGGAGAGATATCTTTTGGGCTTACTAATGCTCCAACAACCTTTAAAGTTACAAGTTACAACAAATCAAATCTTTCAATCTCATTTGAGGAAATTTGTTTATGTTTTCTTTGATGACTTTCTAATTTACAGCAAGTCTATGGAAGAGCATTTGCATCATTTAAGGACTTTTTTAGAAACATTGCGACTAAACACTAAAATGTGAATTTGCAAAAAGTGATTTAGTCTGGCTAGGCCACATCATTAGGAAAGGGGGAGTAAAAGTTGATCCAACAAAGATTCAATCCATCCTTGACTGGCCCATCCCCAAGAATGTGATTCAATTGTGGGGGTTTAATGGTGTATGCAGCTATTAGGAAAAAATATATTAAATGTTTTGAAGTCTTGATGGCCTGCTTGGTAACTTGACCAAGAGTGACAAGTCCCATTTGGACAAAGGAAGCAGAGGATGCATTTGAACTCATGTAGCAAAAGACCTTAACCAAATGACATATAATTGGTTAAAAAGGCTGCAAGGAAGAAGGTGGTTTCGTCCTTGTCCCCAAATATTACTATGGCACAGGTTGCCTTTGCTCCATGGAGTAACCATTCTGGACCGCTAGCTCTTGTTCAATGCAATGATTTACCTTCAGGTTTGAGGAAGTACTATTGAAAGTTCTGAGGAGATGGCTGTCAAAGTGTCAATTGACATATTAGACCTTTCACCATTGTATGTAAGATTCTTGGAGTTGCTCATGAAGATGTCTTGTAAGGTTTTCGTTGAAACACTAGTTGATCCTACTGTTGATTTGTTTCAACAATTGAATGATGGATGCATGGTGCATTGCAATATAGCTTGAAGAACAAATTTTTGCAAGGTTTAAACTTGTTGATATTGAATATGAGCTGCTGTTCTAAATTTCTGAAATTCAGAAGAAAGAAGATAAGCCCACGAGAAACTTTGTGGCAGTCTCCAACAAGCTGCTGAAATGATTCCATGCTTCGCTAAGCCAAGTGCTAACAATATTCTTTACTTCTTTACTACTGCACTACACTCTGAAATCAGATTCATCCTAAAAAGAAACAATGTTTCTGACATTTAGGATGCACAACAGCAAGGGGTAGAGATAGAAGATGACTTGATACTTGTTGGAAAGGTGGAGAAGAAGTTTGTGAAACACCCACCGGATGATCTTAACGAGTTTCACGAAAAGCGAGCACATAAAGATAACCAAGTATTGAACAATAAAACAAGAAGGGAAAGCCTTCATAGACAGGCTTACAATCATGAGAGACAACCCATGTTATGAATGTGAGATAAATAAAAAGAACATACTAAAGGGAAATAAAACATAAAAGTATATCCTAAAGTCAGAATGTCTTTATTAAAGCCTACGACTAATAACTAATTGACCATTACTGTTTAATATTTACTTTAACACCCTCCCTTAATGGTCATTCTACTAACTACACCAATCTTATCCCAAAATTTTACAAATTTGTTAGGACCCAAAGATTTGGTACGAATATTTGCAGTTTGATCCTTTGTTGAACAATACAGCAACATAATAGATCCATCTTCTACAAGTTGTTTGATGAAGTGACAATGTACTTCAACATGCTTGGTATGCTTGTGGAAGACTGGATTCTTGGCAAGTTTGAGCACCCCTTGATTGTCATAGAATAGGGTTAAAGGCTCTGTCTGTGGTATCTTCATGTCTAAAAGCATTCTTTTGAGTCAAATTGCCTCACATATTCCTTTTATTGCTCCTTTTTGCTTTAGTTGAGGAAAGAGCTAATACATGTTGCTTCTTGCTGGTCCATGTGGCTGCATTTGTGCCAAGGCTGAAAACATATCCAAAAGTGGATTTTCTATCATCCATAGAATCTACCCAATTGGAATCTGTAACCCACATAGCCGAAGGTCTTTGCTTCTGTTGTATAGAATGCCAAAGTCAAGTGCCCCTTTCACATAGCTCAACACCCTCTTCATTGTAGTCCAATGTTCTATCTTTGGTGTTGTCATGAATTGGGAAATGAAACTCACAACACAACTCAAATCAGGTCTAGTGGCTGTAAGGTATATTAAGCTCCCCACTAGTTGCCTGTAGGTTGACTCATTAACTGTCTTAGAGTTAGTTTTGGTTGAAAGCTTTAACCATTTGTCCATAGATGTAGATGAGATTTTGCAATTAGTCATTTTGAATATGTTGAGCAAACTCTTGGCATATTTGGTTCGTGAGACAAAAATGCTGCCACCTATTTGCCAAACTTTTACACCTAGGCAGTAATGTAGGATGCCTAGATCATGTCAAAAGATTTACTCATTAGATTTGATCTGTTCAATAGCACATGCCTCACTACTTGTGATATTGATGTCATCCACATATATGACCAGAAGAATGAGATCATTTCCTATGCTTTTGACGTATAGATTGGAATCCGAAGGACTCTGCTAGAATCCTTGTTCATCTAAGTGCTTGTTAGTTTTAATGTACCATGCCTTGGGTGCTTGCTTCAGGCCGTATAGAGCTTTCTTTAGTTGACACACAAGATGCTTCTTCCTTGAAACCTGAAACACCGTGGTTGATACATGTAGACTTCTTCCTCCAAATCATAGTTCAAAAACTCGGACTTGCCACGGACTTGGCAGCCCAAAATAGGACTCGGACTCGGGACTCGGGACTCGGGACTCGGCAAAAAACTCGGCTAGGACTCGGCAAAGAAGAAAACCGTAGTTTTACAAAAAAAAAAAGAAATTAATGCATTTAGAGAACATAAGAGCCATAATTCAAACATTACACATGTCATATGATCTTCAAACACTCAATATTTGAAATTTCATCATTCATGAACCATAATCATACGATTCATACTCATAGTTTCAAACTTTCAAATGTATAACAAGTAACAACATCATAAGTTTATAAATGTTTACATATAATGATGTCAAAATGAGAAAAACAACCAAATAAAATCTACATCTTCCTCTTTCCTCTCCTAATGTAACTCAATTTTTGAGGCCTCGAACTAGATGCTACAGTTGTTTCTTGTTCTTCAAAATCAAAATTGTCTTCGTCATCCTCCATTTCATCCAATTCTGCTGCTTCTGCTTCTACTGCTGCTCCTCTCTCCAATTCTGCAAGATCTTCTTCAGTAAGGAGGACATCATCATCATTTTGTTCATTGGTAGTCCATTCACCATATGGATCAATATCATCTAAGTAAATGGACTCATGTGAAATGCCCTCCACCTTTCTAGTTCGAAGGCGAAGGTTGTACCGGACGAAGACAAGATCATTGAGCCGCTGCTGGGTCAACCTATTTCTCTTCTTCGTGTGAATGTTCTCAAATAAAATCCATATGCGTTCACACCCAGAAGCACTACATGTCTGGGACAAAATACGGACGGCTATCTTTTGAAGATGAGGCGTGGCAGCACCATAATTCTCCCACCATAAATCTACAAAAAATATTTAGAAATATAAGAATTAAGAAAAGAAATATAAGAGTCAATTTTCTATTTTTTTCTTGTAGTATTGAACTAAATTTTTTCCCTGGTTGTTGTTTTCCTCTCCTATCAATTGCTTGAGATGAAAAAAGTCTCCCCTCTGCTCCCTTATAGACCTTGAAAGGATAAAAAATAAAATTAAATCAAACATAGAAAATTAGTTACTATGTATGTAAAATGCATGTTTCTAGATAGTCAATGACTCAACATTGCCAAATTCATAAATAAGATATAGCAAATCTCACCTCCAACTCATCAAGAACCTTGTCTCTCAACTCAGGTTCAGGTGCCATCTTATCAATGCATGTAATAACACCTGCCATGACCTCCTCATCAACCTTAAGTGAATCAGACAAGTAGAATTTTGGATTCAAGAAGTAGGCCAAGGCATGTATTGGCTGTTGGAGTTGGTTTGTCCATCTACGATCAATGAGGCGCCAAATGATTGCATATTTCTTCTTGTCTCCGTCGTAGAAATGTGAAATGGCCTCTTTGGCCCTATCCATGGCCTCATAAATGAAACCCATTGGCATGCCCTCTCCATCCACCATACGAAGAACCCTTACCAAAGGTTCTGTCATCTAAAAAAATGAAAACAGATTATAAATCATTACAAAATTAACCTAAAGAAAAAAACAGCAAATAGACTCTAGAGTCTAGAGTTTCTTGTATCAACTTATAAAGTTTATGTTTGTGTTTGTTACTTACCCTAACCAAGTCCTCTGCATTTTTCTTGAATGACTCATCAAAAACAATTTTTACAATCTTCTCAGCTTCAGGTTTTTTGTAAAATGGAGACTGCATCCAAGTATCAGACACAAACATCTGTATGAGATGAGGAATGACACCAAGAATGCTTTGCAATGTGAGGAAGTGACTAGCAAATCGTGTCACTCGTGGTCGCACAAGATCCTTGCCATTTGTGTGTTGTCTCATCAAAGAAAGGACCCAAGTATGGTTGTAGAGGAATTTGGTGACATTTTTAGCATCTTCAACCACACTTTTCACCCATCCAATCTTCCCAATGTCCTCTAACAACAAGTCCAAGCAATGTGTAGCACAAGGACTCCATGAAATTGTAGGATGCCTCTCCATAAGCAATCTACCTGCAGCTACATATGCAGCTATGTTGTCCGTGATAATTTGGACAACATTCTCAACACCAACCTCCTGGACCACCCCATCTAATAAATTGCACAAAGTCGCAGCATTTTTGACTTCATGGGAGGCATCTACAGATTTCAGGAACACCAATCCACCATTAGAAGCCACTAAGAAGTTCAGGAGAGTTCTATTTCGTCCATCTGTCCATCCAGTTGATAAAATGCTGCATCCTTTTCTCCTCCAAAATTTTTTTTGTTCCTCAACCACAAGCCGTGTATTTTTTACTGCATCCTCTAGCAATGGCCCACTCAAGCTGTGTGCTGTTGGGGTCTTAAACCCCTTGCCTGCAACTGTCAATGCATTCACCAAACCTTCCCAATATGGGCTGCTCGCCACATTGAAAGGTAAATTATTATAGTACCAAAAATTTGCTGCTGCCATCCTAGCTTCCTGATGTTTTTCTTTATTCCAACCGGTACCTTCAAGTGAAGGTTGTGCTCCTGGAACATTGCGTGGAATAAAGTAATTCGATCTTGATGGAGGCATCTGACTAGCAGTAGAAAAAGAACCACTAGGAGTCTCACCAAAAGATGAATGTGCTTGACGGATGGTTTGACTTGGATTCGATTGCGTAGGAGTGTGAGACGGAGACATCACTGCTGCTATTGCTTCCTTTGTTTTTTGCCTTTCTTCTTTTCTCATCTCAAAACTAGAAAGAAGGGCCTTCATCTCTCTAACGATCTCCGGAGTTGACTCAGTGCATATCTCCACATTTTGTCCAGGTATTTTGGCAAGGTGGTATTTTAATCTATTGATTCCTCCTGTCATCGATTTACCACATTCAGTACAAGTGACATCACCCTTTTTATTTCCCTGTACTCCATACTTCCATGCTGGGTCTCTTCTGGATGGCCTTGAAGTTGACATTGCTGTTTTAACATGAAAAAAAAAATCAGTAGGGTTTTCAATTTTGTGAAAAATCAGCAAAAAAATGATAATCAATCATTTGAAAAAAAATAGAATTCAAAAACAAGCTAAAACTACTAAGAAATACGTTATGAAGGGAAATGAAAAAAAAATTGCCAGCATTTCCCCTTATTTTTGAAGATTTTTCGATTTTCAATCAATCAAACAAAAAAAAAAGAGAATTAAAATCACTTACCTGGCTCTATTTCGATCTCCTTAGCTCGTAATCTCCTCTTCTCCAGCTTCTAATCCACTATGCAGACCTGTTGTGTGCCTCAAAGAGTGTTAAAATGAAGAAAAAAACAAAAAAAAAAACAGTTTTAAGTGTTTCTAGGCATTCAATTGACAGGGTGAGAGTCCAGGGTCGGGACTCGGGAGTCCTACCCTGGGACTCGTGCGAGTCCCAGGGTAGGACTCTTTAAGACTCGACTCGCGAGTCTGCGGCAAGTGGACTCGGCCCGCCTTAGGACTCGCGAGTCTGCCGAGTTTTGGCGAGTTTTGGAAGAGTTTTTAAACTATGCTCCAAATCTCCATTGAGGAAGGCACTCTTCACGTCCATTTGATAGACAGTCCATCCAAACTAAGTTGCCATGGTTAGGACTAATCGGACGGTGCTCATCTTTGCTGTAGGAGCAAAGGTCTCCTCCTAGGCGATGCCCTCTCTTTATGAGAACCCTTATGCAACCAATCGTGCCTTGTAATAGTCTAGTGTGCCATCTGCCTTGTACTTGACCTTGTACACCCCTTTGTAGCCAATGGGTTTCTTTCTTGGTGGAAGATCTATGAGATCCCAAGTCTTATTTTTCATAAGACTCTCATGTTCGATTGCCATGGCCTTTTCCCATTCAGTTTTTCCTTTTGCCTCCTTAAACACCTATGGCTCATAATCTCCTTGAATATTGGCCATTAGAGCAAAGATGGCCGTGTTCCTCTTGTTCTTGCCTCTTGATGATTGTTCCTCAATCATTACACCTAGCTGAACATCTCCAATATTGTTGTGCCACCACTTTGGTCTCTTCTTGGGATCCTCTTCATCCAAATCAATGTTGTGACCGTGACTTGGGCTCCCTGTACTTGTGTCATTTGAGTGCTGATTCAGGTTGTCATCATTAGAGTCTGGGACTATTACCGGCTTGGGAGACACCAAAATCTCAAAATCCTCCCCCTTCAAGTGGAGCTACCCGAAGTCGAACACCTTAATCCTTAGCCACAACAGGCTATTCTTCTGTAATTTTGATCTCTAGAGAAGTCTGGAAATGCCCAACTTCTTCATCAACAATGACATCTTTGTTGAAGGTCAACCGGTTGGTGTCAACATAAATCAACCTATAAGCCTTATGATTGTCATTGTACTACCTTGTGATCATCAGTTTCTTGTTCTTGGAATCTAAATTGGTTCTTTTCTCATCTGGAAACTAGGCATATGCATTGGAACCAAAGACCTTAAGATGATTGACTTTGGGCTTCCTCCCAGACCATCTCCACCTGTGTTGGAGATTTGTTTGGCAAATATATTGCTATAAATACTGCCTCAGCCCAAAACCTTTTTGTAACATTCCTGTTCTCCATCATACATCAGGCCATCTCTGTGATAGTGCCGTTCCACCTCTCAACTACTCCATTCTATTGTGGAGTGTAGGGTGTAGTGAATTGTCTTTTTATATTGTGTTTAACACAAAAGTTGTTGAATTCAGTTGAACAAAATTCTCCTCCATTATCAGATCTAAGAGTGGTTACGTAACAACCCAAATCTTTTTCTACTAATGCTTTGAACTTTTGAATTTCATTAAACACATCTTATTTCAATTTTAGAAAATACACCTACATTTTCCTATTGTAATCATCAACAAACAGAAAAAAATACCTGACACTAGTGGTTTGTTTTTTTTTCTTTTATTTTCTCTTACTAACTTTTTTTTCTGTCGTGGCTGAGGCTGACCCTCGGGACTCGCTAGAGACCCGAGTCTCAAGTCCAAAAAGACGTGTTTCCTGCTACTTGCCTTAAGATTCGCCGAGTTTGGGTGAGTCTAGACGAGTCTTGTAACTATGGAATTGATATTATGACTACTTACTTGAATTGGCAAAAAACTCTCTTCAGATGGCACTAAAGGGAGTCTTATCTAGCATCGAGTCATGGAGATCACGCTCTTACAGAAAATGTGTTTTTCCACTTGGTACTTGTACAAACTGCCATTTTCCCTCGACTTTCAAACATCCAAAGTACCTGTACTGTAATCTGCTGAGAATAACAGAAATTCACATGCAAGAGCTATATGGACATTGGTGTTCCCAAATATATTCAATTATCTCAAGAATGCCCTCAAGGTAGGGTTTCACCTTACAATATCCTTAGAACTTATCAATTATCAGCTGTGTAGTGCGTTCTTAATTTAATTTATACATTTTGTGTGAATTATGCTCTCAGAGAGAGAGAGAGACGTCTTGCCATAAATTCAGAGAAACACTGTTATTTGTTCTTGACATCAATAATGCTGTGTGTTATTTCCAATGACACAGACATTTCTCTTCAAAAGTGGTGTCTGGTCATGAACATGTAGTTGGTTAGAAAAAGGGTGTTGGTTGGACAATTGTCCTGCACCTATATGTACTGACTCACTGAGCACATGAATTGGCCAAGACTATAAAAATATATTTTAGGACATTCAAATTATATAGCACCATTTTTGGTTGGATAACATGCCAGCACTAAAGTATTGGCAAAATTAAACTTATAGTAAGCAAAATAAAACATAACAAAACTCTTCTTTTTTCTATAACAAAATAAGTATTGGCACACAGCAATAGATTATCATTTTATTTTTGGATATATTCTCTGTACTTTAGCATTTAAGTTGTAACCATAAACAAATTTGTTACCTCTCTATAACAAAATTGATTACTTAGATGTATTCCATTCTAATTTTGTTATCAAATAAAGCGACCTCTCAGTTAAAGAATGTTTCTAAATCATCATCAGCTTAATTTTTTTGCAATTTTGTCAGATTTCTTGAAGCCACGATTCAACCCATTTTTGGATCATTTATATATCTTTAAATGGAGTGTGAATTCTCGTGACATTACTTATTGGTTTTATTAACACTATATTAGTGGGAAATCTGCTATTTTTCTGCTACAATTTTTGGACATAAGATCTGGTCTAAAAAATAATGAATGTTGGAGGTCATCTGGTTTGATTTTTGGGAGGATAGATAATGAATGGGGACACATTCACATACTATTGATTCACATTATGCCTACACATGGGAAGAATTGTGGGACATGTAATACGGTTCTATTGATATTCATTGATGAACTTTGTAGGGGATAAGAGAAAGTAATTCTAGCTATCTGTCATATTGCATGCATGGGATTCTCACCATGTGGCACTGAGCTATTTTTAAAGAAAAAAATAAAAGAGTAAATACATACTTTTCTTCATTATCTGAGATCATGATGTCTATATGTTTGCAGTCACTGTGTCATTTTTTGTGTATCTTGAAAGTTTTCAAAGTCAAGGTAAAAGTTTTGATTTGATGTTATTCTTTTGCAGGAAGACCCTGTATTGGTAACTCCAGAAGAAAAAAATGAGAAACCTTATGTTGCTATAATAAAGGTAACTATGATAAGATTCACTTTTATTTTGATCCATGTATCTCTACTTCTTTGTATCTCCAGGACATAATTTAGCTGGCTTCTTTTTTAGTTTCTTTTTCCTTGACCCTTGCCATAGAGATAGCAGACACAACCTCTATATGTTAGATGATTTCTGTGGAGAGAATTGGTTGGCACACACTCAAATGAGTGTATGCTTGCATTCACTTTTCAATGGGTAAGTCACATGGTTGTTGAAACTTAATTGTAAGTTACTTTTTAGAGATAACTAATGTGGTGTTACTACATCATTAACATATGCAAGAAATGCCTGTGTAGTGTGTACAGAGTGTAGTCTAACATTATATTATATCAAATACCCTCTTATTGATTAAATTGAAGACAACTTCAATTTTGTTTCAAATTTTGACAAAGAGAATAACACCAAGAGGTTTGGTCATTAGATCAAGAAACTGTTCCTCAGAAGGGCAAAAGAAATATGATCGATGTCAACCCATTGCATAATTTATTGATGATGAATCTCAATATGCATGGTGCAAAACTAACAAATTGGGTTCTTCACCAACTTCAAGACTCTTTCATTATCATAGAAAAATGGAGTTGATGGAATATAAAGCTACAGAGCACCGAAGCTTACCCAGTCATTAAAAAAATTGAGCCTAAAGAAAATATGTAGCCAATAGGTGACCTCCCAGTATCAACTGAACCAACCCAATTAGAGTTTGTATGTCTTGTCAGCATGAAATCTTTTGTCGTCTAATAGAGAGCACCAAAGTCAACAATACCTTTGACATATCACAATACTCTTTTTGCTGCCTGCCAATGAACAAGCTTCGGTTGGCCAAAAATCCTAGAGAGATAACTAACAATGAAACAAAGATTTGGTTGTGTGGATGTAAGACATAATAGACTGATCACCAATTTGTAGAGTGATTCATCTATTGATGTTGATTCATCATATTTTGCCAACTTCAGCCCGACCTCCATAGGGGTAGTGGAAGGTTACAATCAACCACACAAAACCATTCCAAAAAGATTCTTAGCATACTTGTCCTAAGCCTTGAAATGAAATGGTCATCTGGCTTGAATTCCATCTAAGCAATATCGTAGGATGTAATGTCCCCTTTTTCCGAGTGATCACCCAACAGAGTTGGCTAGCCTATTTTATTCCCGTAGGCTAAGTCGAAGTGGCAAGGGAATAATCCAATTAATTAAATACTAAGTAATCCTAAGTCACTTTGGATTATTTATATTTAATTAATTAAGGTGGACCTCTTTGTAATGTGAAATGACTTTATTATTTAAGTTGGCCACTTGATAAATAAAATAAAATAAAATAAAGAGAATTGCCAAAAGGGAGGTCGGCCCAAAAAGGAGGATAAAAAATAAAGTAAATTGCCAAAGGGAGGTCGGACAAGGTGGAGGTTAATTGGTGGCTATAAAAGAAGGCAAAAAACAAGTCATTTTCATCATTTATTTTCATATCATTTCATTGGAGATTTTCTCTTGTGGCTGCAACTTAGGTTCAGCATATTCCAAGGACGAAAACCCTTAGGAATGTTGGTGGATTGGACGAAAACCCAATTCCATCTTGGAGGTGGATTCATACGGAGTTCACATTTGCACTTCATTGGAGTTTTGGAGAAGAAGATCGAGCTTCAAGGACATACTTATTTCTGCAGATTTGGAGAAGAAACCCTAGGGCCAAAATTGTGTGATTTGTGGCCAAATACAATTTTGAAGAGTGAAGGCTATATTCAGATTTTTAGATCAGATTTTGGAGTGCCAACTTTTGAGGGCTTTGTTGAAGATATATTCAGATTTTCAAATCAGATTTGAGCGCCTATTTTTTAGGATTTGTTTGAGGATTGTTGCTAGGGTTTTACCCTAGGTTGAGCGCCACTTCCCAAGAAGGGCGATTTCATATTTTGGATTATTAGAGCCCAAACCCTAGTCGCCGCCTTCCTTGTGCATGCCATTTTTCATCTTCAAGGGGAGCACCGCCTATCTTGGAGGATTAGCCCATCTAGGGTTTGCTATAAGACATCATTCTTCACCATTCTTGATATGTATAAGCCTATGTTTAGGTCTGATTTGTAACATCAGAGGTTTGGGCTATGTTTGGGCATGCTTGAGCCTATAAACTTGATGTAATTTCAATTCAGAATAGTCTGATTTGTAGCAGCAGACATTTATATTCAGAAATCAGAATTATATGTCATTTGTTTTGCATTTGAATGGTCATATTATGTGGTAGAATTCATGATTGATGTTATCTTCATAAGGGTACATAATTGACATGTTTATTTGAGCAATTGCCATACATTTATTCGCTGTCCAAAACCATTTAAAATTCAGAAACAGAAAAATCAGATTTCAGACCTACGGTTTGAAGAGATAAAAAATTAGAAATTTAGAGCAGATCTGATTAGGGATCTTACAGTGGTATCAGAGCAAGAGATCTTGCCAGAAGGGTTTATATGATAAGAATGTTGACTTATGAATCCTGAGGATAGAGAGTACATTACATATAGGAGAAGGTAGCAGTTTATTGGCTCAGATTTTGAAGAAGACGACATCATGGGTAACAGGAATCATGAGGATCCCAACACTAGAGATATCCTCAATGATATTGCTAGAGGACAACGTGACCTAATGCAGCTTTTGTCCCAATTTGTGCAGCATAACATGGCAAACAATGGAAACAATGGGGAGGCTAGCATTTCGGGGAATAATACCGACACTCACACTAGAACCACTCAAGCTTTCGTAAGTAGACCTCTCATGCCTACTTTTTTAGATCAGCAAGGAGCACAAGAGGGTTGGACAACAAGTTGCAGGTGATAGCTTCAATGATTACATGAGGGAATGGCAATCTCTAGGTGATGAGTTTCAAGCTACAATGTCTCTAGAAGATTTCTGTCAATTGAAGTACAAGAACAGGCCTAGAGCGAAGAGAAATCACAATCATGATTTGCAAAGGAAGTTGAGAAAGGTGACTATTACTCCTTTCGATGGTTCGGGTAGATACGCGACACGTGCATGGATTCAGAAGATGGATAACTATCTCACTTTGAACCCTATGTTCGAGAAGGAAGCAATTCAGTTTGTGACTTTACACTTGGAGGGAGATGCACATGATTGGTGGTACAATGAGATGGTTACACAAGGTCATAGCCTTATCACTACATATTCAGATTTCACTAAGAGGCTGATTGATAGGTTTGACAAGACTAACCCTGAATAGTTTTTCAGAGAGTTGGCCAAACTCAAACACAAAGATTCAATGGATGCTTATATATCTGAATTTCAAAAGCTTGCAGTCTTGGTTCCGAATGTTTCTAAGAGTAGATTGACTTATCTCTTCATCGAGGGTTTAGAGGAGCCTCTTCATGTTTGGGTGAAAGCGCTAGATCCACCTTCATTGCAGGATGCTATTAAGAAGGCTAGAGGTTATGCAATTTTCAGCACCTTCCAAGCACAAGTTTCGAAGCAAACCCTTCTCTTCATCAAGGAAGGATTTTAAGAGAAATTTTCAGAAGGAATGGCCTAGAAGGATGAATCCAGACATAGAAGCCGAGAATGAACTAAGGAGGAAGAAGTTGTGTTTATCATGTAAGGAACCTTGGGAGCTTGGTCATAGATGCCTTGGGAAAGGCAAAGCACATTACATAGAGGTCACTTTAAACATTGATGATGATGGAGTCCAAGATACTAGTTCGAAGAGTGATAATGAGGAGCAATAGTTAATGCTCGAGGCTACAACTACAGGTGACACAATACATGGTACTATTGCTACATTGTCAGGAGCTCCTAAGTATTATCCTTTTAGAGTGAGAGGAGTCCTAAAGGTACAATGGGTCACATGCTTGGTTGATAGCGGGGCCACTCATAACTTCATTGATGAGGGTTTGGTGGTGAAGAGAGGATTGCAGATAGAGGAGTTTTCAGGCTTCAATGTGATGGTTGCAGATGGATTCAAGATGAGTTGCACTAAGAAGATTCCGTAGGTGAGTATCCAGTTGAGTGACTATACAGTTACCGATGATTTCTATATGGTTGGGATTGGTGATACGGATGTTGTTTTGGGTATCCAATGGTTACATTCACTTGGCAGGTACATTCAGGATTTTTCAGAAGATGGAGTTGGAGTTCATGTTAGATGGGAGGAAGATAGTGTTGAGAGCATTGGTGGATGGAGCGCCAAGGATAGTGACAACGAAGAGGATGGAGACATTGTTTAGACATGGTGATGTTGCATGGGCAGCTCAATGTTTTGTGTCTTCTAAATCTTCTAGCAGTGACCAACAATATCATGTGGATATCTAGTTAGTGCTAGATAAGCACAACATGGTGTTTAGAGAGATTCCTCCTGGTAGACCTCCTGATCACGGCTTTGAGCATGTGATTGAGTTAGAGGAGGGCTCCAAGCCCGTCATTGCCACTCCTTATCGTCGTCTTAGAAGGTTCAAGGAGGAGATAGAGAAAACAATTAAGGAGTTATTGGATATAGGACACATCAGGCCTAGCTCTTGTCCCTTTGCTTCTTCGGTGGTCTTGGTGAAGAAGAAGGATGGCATGATGAGGATGTACATTGATTACTGTGCCTTGAATAAGAGGACCATCAAAAACAGGTACCCTATACCCAGGATCGATGAGTTGTTGGATGAGTTACATGTAGCATTTATTTTTCCAAGATTGATCTTTGTTCAGGGTACCATCAAATTAGAGTTCGTGATGAATATATTCATAAGACTGCATTCAAATGTCATTACAGGCACTATGAGTTTTTGGTTATGCCCTTTGGTCTTACTAATGTTCCTGTGACTTTCGAGGCATGCATGAATCATATTTTCAATAGATAGTTGCAGAAGTTTGTATTGGTATTCTTTCATGACATCTTGATATACAGTAAGACATGGGAGGATCACCTCAGGGATATTGATGAGGTGTTTGGCATCATGGAGGCACAATCCCTATTTGCTAAGGCTTCCAAATGTGAGTTTGGAATGACAGAGATTTTATATTTGTGACATGTGATTGGCGCTGATGGAGTTAAGGTACATCAGGAGAAGATATAGGCTGTTCTAGATTGGCCGCTGCCAAAGAACATTTCAGATTTGAGGGGTTTCTTTGGGCTATGCAGTTACTACAAGAGGTTTGTGAAGGGGTTTTCACAGTTGGCAGCACCTCTTACAGATCTCACTAAGAAGGGCACATTCAAATGGTCAGATGAGGCTCAAGCGACATTTGGTAGACTTAAAGAGGTGATGAGCACTAGTCCAGTATTGGCTCTACCTGATTTCTCTTAGCCATTTGTGTTGGAGTGTGATACATCAAGTGAAGGGATGTGTCGTTCTCATGCAGAATAGACATCCATAGCCTATGAGAGTAGGAAGTTGAGAGATGTGGAGTGGTTGTATTCCACCTATGATAAGGAGATGCTTGCCATCATTGTAACATGCCATCTCATATTATTAGGAATTACACACACAATTTACTAAGGAAGCAAATGAACATGATAAACATGAGTGAAATATTTTTTTTAACACAGAGAAATAAAAGCATATCTTTTCTGAATATTTTTCAACCTTGAAAAATAACAATATATTCAAAGATAAATCATAGTGAAAACATTTCACTTTACATTTACAAATATGTTGCACTTGGCAAGGAGAATAATTTTTACATCATAAGTCATAACATCTAGTGTATTGCATCTAGAATCTTGATATCTGTTATACAAGTCTCGGCAAGTCTTCTGCTACAGAGGGAGAGCATCATTCGAATGCTTTACCTCCAACCACAAACCGGTGGTCCCCTGCACACTTTCCTTCCTGGAAGTGGCCCTACCTTTCATGAAGAGTATAGAAATAAGAAACCAACAGGTTGCCATCTGAGTCCTAGTGTTGTGTCCTACGTAACTCAATCGACCATACAACTCTAGACAATCTTCTAGCTAAGTATGATCATTCTAACACGTCACACCAATTAGACATTGTGAACCGACTAATGCATGCAGAGACAAATGCATCACTTTGGCCAAAGTTTTTATATAAATAGACGTTTGCAATAAACGTAGTTGTGTGTTCACACACCGCTAACTCGACTTGGAAACTATCTCATCCTACAGTTTGACTTGCTTGACTAGAAACTCTAGACATGAAATGTCTTGGCTAAACTCAATTCCTAGTCAATTTGACATAGAATTTAATCCTTAATCTAGGATATTCATGCTATATACAGGTTTAGGTATTTTAACCCTTCAGAGAGCCTCTCGTTGCATTCTTGCAAAAATCAGGGTCTATGACCTCCTGTCATTCTACCCAATGATTCAAAGATTAAGCATTTTTTGTGCTATATGTCAAGTTTTGACTCTATCAAGAAATCACTTAAGTTTATCAAAGTACTACTTAGACTATTTTCTAATTTATACTATTTTAAACTATGGTTTTCTCGACCATTTACTGTCGACCATAATGCACAATAGACTAAAACAAAGCCTTAATCAACTTAAGAGTTCTAAGATTTCTAAACCCTTCTAGGTTGATTCTAGGGTTATGACTTCTTTGACCCCAATACAATGAAAAATAAAATACCCTTGTTTTCCAAAGTTAATAAGTTGTAATAAAATAGCATGAATGTAATAACCCCTAGTCTACTTTTGACCACTTGGGCATTGATCGAATACACATTTCTCATATTACATATAAACATAGAATACGAGGTTTTATCCCCATTCATATAAAATCTCGATGAATACTATTATTAGCATAAGTACTCTTTATTTCATAAACACTTTATTTAAAATGTTGCTTTTTTTTTCTCAAGATAGATAATGCTATTGAATTGAAGGACACTCAAGAACATGCCATTGAGTTGGAGGATCATATGATCACTTTAGGCATAAACTAGAAAGATTTAATTAGGCCATTGGTTCCCTTGAATGTCCCACCACTTCAGCAGTAGCTGTCTCCTTTGAGAAGAAATGATTCTTTCGTCAATTATATCAGCAATAGATCTCGTTTGCCTACTTCTCCAGCAGGGTAGGTAGTAGAAGCTTCTTTTCTTGCATACACATATGGTATGTTTCATGAAATTGATCAACATGATAGAAGAAGTTACTTTTAAATGTAAAGATCAGGGGTCTTCGGGTGATCCTCAATGTCTACAAGACAAATCTGATGGTGAATTTGTGGTAGGATATACCAATATGAACTTGATAAGGCAAGAAATAGTTTTCATAATCATATATTGAATGATGTCATGTGTTTGCATAATCAGGAACAACAATTAGAACAAGAATATCCACAAGAAGAATAAATTTTTCCTACTTTTCTCCAATTCTTTGAGGTTGAAGAGCCAATCATTACATAAGTATGCCATATATCCTTTGAAGAAGATGAAAGTACATAAACATCTAAGGAGCAAACTTGTGAACAAGAAGTCAAATAAATCAGAGAGGATGATAATCAAGTAGTTTCTTTTCTTCATTTCGAAGGTTTGTTCAAAGAACTTGCAACGGATGTAATTGATGGATGTCAAATCACCCAAGATTCTGGCAATATCTGTTGAAGAAATAGATTTTGGTATCCGATGATGGTGATGTTAGTGAAGGTTCGTAGTTAGATAAAGAACAAGATTTCCTTCTTGAAGATAATTCAGCTCTAGTGGCATTCATCAGATCAGAAGTCTGTGGAAGATTTATCACTAGACCTTGGCAGTTTTCTACAACACCTTGAGAGTAGGTCTTCAATGATGGTTTCCAATAGATCCCATGTATGTTAGTGAGAAAACAAATGCTGGACATTCAACGGTTATTAATGAACGTATGCCAAAAAAGTTTGCTACAGAACATAATAATTTTACATTGATGATGAATGAAGACCAAGACTTCTTTGTTTAACACATATAGGTTAGAAGATTATAGAACATCTAGTTATGATCAGTAAACATAAAGGTACTGAAAAGTTAGAAACTCTCAACGAGTTTGTGGTAGAGCGTGTTGAAGCAATATGTGAAGGGAATCATATGTATGAAAGAGTGAATACTAAGGATGAAGAATGTCAAGAAGATATCAAAGAAGAGGAAGTGCAAAGATTAGAAGATCATCTTCCTACTGCTTATGTGTCAGAAGATGATGGATGGCAAAGTTTGCTACCACAGATGGATATTTTTCAACATGTGTACTTTGATAATGATCTAGTGATTGAAGATTTAGATTTGGATAGTTTGTCGAATTCAAATCTTGATGATTTGTTTGATCAAGAAGCAAATGATGAAGTTGAAGAAGCATTGTTCATGCAAGGTTTATAGCCAAAATACCGATTCCAGACTTGGAGAGTTCGATGCAGTTAATGGAAGTTTTTCTTACCAACTCTAGTCCTCTTTGAGAAATAATGTCTCATTCGAGTTTATGGTGGAGTATGCCGAAGTGTCATGTGAAGGGATTGGATAAAATATGAAGTGATCATCATACTTGAAGATGTGCTGCAACAATAGGATTTCACCAAATACATTCAAAAGGAAATGGAGTATTTTCAACAGATGTCAAATTTTAATGAGATAGAATATTATTGATATAATCTTACTTGGTTTTACTCTGCATTAGTGACATTGTGTTTTGTCATTAGTTAGGTGATTCATGAATGTTCATCTTTAGGCGATTTCAGAATAGTTTGACTCTATTTCCCAATTGATATAGCACTAGTTTACTGTAAAAACATTTTTTTGGTAGTTATCCTATGTCACAACCATGGTCCCCAAACAAATCCAATTGTTGTACCCATACAAATTTTTGGTAATGTGTCAAGTTTAAAGCTAACTTCTATTGTTTACCCAAGTGCAAGTCGTGATCAGGTCTTGTCTAGTTTGTTTGTTTTGTCATCTATGTGGCTCTTTTCTGAATGTTTACAGGATCATGGAACGAACCTCTTGAAGTCACCCATCTTGGTGGAGAAAGATGGTTGCTGTTGAAGATTTTTGTTAAGTCTAAAGACCAAACATGCGCTTGATACATGAGGAAGGTACTGTGTTTTCAAAACCAAAGAAGATAATTCGTTATCAAGAATGCACTTGTGTGAAGTAAAGAAAATAGATAGTAAAGAGGTGCACACCTTTGATAAGAAGACCTTCAAGATTAGGAAAAATGCTAAGTATAATATCAAGGTGTGCACTTGATCATGGATATGAAAGACGTGTCGATTGAAATCAAAGCAGTATGGTGAAGGGCGCACATGATATGATAGAGCCAAAATCAAAGTTTAAAATTAGCTATAAGGTGTGCACCTCTAGTAAGGAAAATTGAAGTTTCAAAATGCACTCATAAGTGCTCGCCTAGAAGGGAAGACTCATCCAAATTGAACAGAAGAGTTCCCATTTCGATGTGCGCACCTCTATGAGGAGAAATTGAAGTCGTGTTCAAAATGCAAAGAAAATGGCTAAGGCATGAGGTTAAGGGTACACCTTTAAGGAGGAGGTGTTTGAATAAAAACTTGGCTAAGTATGATGTTGAAGTGGGCACCTAGAGTAGAGGGGTGCATTTGATAAAGATAAAGTCCAAAGTTCCAGTTTTCATTTATAAGGATAGGCATGAAAGCAAGATAGAAACTGGGGAAGAAAGCATGGCAAAAGGTTGGCCATTGGGAGAGAAATTGGAAGAAATCTAGCCAAAAATAAGCAACTTTCGCAAACACGACAGGGTCGCCTGTGTTGGAGTATGGGTTGCCCCTTCTGTCAAGGCAGGTTGCTCGAGTGACCCTGCAGCTTAACATGGGTCTCCAGGGTGACCCTAAGGTCTGCCAGGTGCCCTTGCAACTTATGGTAGGAAACAAGGTTTTTAGCCTTAGGAGGCGAAAAGTTTATGAAGGCTAGGAGGATGGAATATAATGATGGAGAACTCTGAGGAAGGGCACTAGGATGTTGGAAAAATTTCCATCAAGGTAGAAAAGGCTATGAGGAGAAATAAGCATGCCATGTGGGTCGTGCGCTGGACCTTCAAATCATCATCGGATGTGTAATATGACCCATGCAATTTTGGGTACTTACAGGTACTTGGTGATGAAGTGCACACTTGTACAAAGAGAATCAAAAGTGGAAGTTTGTAATGATCCACCCTATTTTTTTCAAAATTTCATAGTATCAACAGCAGTTTTAGCACAATGTATGCAACCAAATATGCACCTCCACAATTTTTGATCACCAAGTTCCCAAGGTGGGCGAGGTGAGAGCATACATTGCTTTGGTTAGCATTCAAATCCAAACCAACAAATAAAAGACAACTTCCACTTATTCAGTGGGCATCCGCTTATGTAGTGGGCAACCGCTTATTCAATGGGAGAAACAAGAAAGGAAACTAGGCACCTCCACTTATTCAGTGGGAAGCCATTACAAAACCACTTATTCAGTGGGGAAAATAAACAAGATAAGAACAAGCACATTCGCTTATTCAGCGGGAAAGCTAAGAAAGAAACAAATTCATTATCCTCACTGGCGGTCAGACCATCCATGGGTTACAGAGTATTTGCATCATAATAAACAATTACAAAGTACTAATCTGTATGCTGCAACACACATAGATTTAGCTTAGATAAATCCTACAATCATGAATGATATGTTTCCCTTATTATCAATCTGCATATGTCAGATTAGCATCAACATAACAAGATGGAAATCACCTCTAATCTGAACAATACCAAGGAACCACTCTACTGATGAAGACGGCACCCAGGCTGAACTAGTTTGCTGCTGTACGACAGCACAGGGGTATGCCAAATTCAGATGAATGCATGGACAATCACCAAACCTACCTCCATAGTCATCAACATTGTAATATAGAATCCAGACGGCAAACAATAATAAATCTTAGCATAAAAAATCATAAGCGATCTGCAGAAAGAAACCCACGCCTGGAAGGATGGTACAACAATCCTGAGCTTGTATGGCAGGCTGATATCAGTATTGAAATCTACTGATACAACTCCAAGGGTCAACAAGTGATTGCTCAAACAGGAAGAATATAACCCAACAACACACTTAAGGGAAGTCTATTCAATGTTCCACAATGTCCAGACATGTACGGCTCATAAAATAGTACGGTACACACAACAAATTCATAACAGCATCAAAGACTCTTAAATCTGCTCAGAAATGAACATTATAATTTGACAAACATCAATCCAATGACTTTTCACACATTCATGTATTGATTCCTTTACAAACTCCAATCACCCATTATGCAGATGTACGCTAGGTTGTACGGCCCAGCAAGAGGATGACAACAACAACTTCAAACAAACTCCAAACAATGACTGAAATCATCACACCAAAATCCATTACCATAATAAAGAACACTTCCCACACCAAAACTGTTAGAAAACATCATACTCCATTTCCACTCTGTGTGATTTCTGAGTGAAATCACCTTGAATCAGCTAGGGTGGATCTTCCACCACTGAAACTAATCTTCTCCAAGAGGGTTTTCATCCTCAAGAAGGAATGGAAGAACACGCAGGTTCAATCCATCAGCATAACAATATCAAATCAATAGCATAAAGAGCAAAATGAACTCTCAACTCTCTTATATAGGCACTTTTGGAGTTACACCAAATTAATTATTTCTTGGAAAATAACTTACTCTTTTCCCAACATAAGTGCTCAGTTTTATTGGCCTATTAAAAAGAATGTCTTTCCCCATTCCAATGAGCTATTACACCAAAGCACTTAATAATTATTTCCAACCTTTTAGAACTAAGTGCGAAATAATTAATTAATAGCTCATTAAATCACCTGCTTTTACGAAAAATCCCAAACTTCATCAAACTGCAAAATAAACTATGCCATCATACTCCATAAGGTTTGGGATGAAGAAAGACGCCTTTCGGGTGACTTTTTAAAAATAGACGGCTTCTCCAAGAAGTTTGGAGAGCAATTTAGGAAGCCAAAAAAACTTCCGAGAACATCATCGCAATCCTGAACATTATCTAAGCTCAATGCTACAACAAAACATCACAAATAACTGAACCTGTGCTCTCCAAGAATAAAGGAGCTCCCTAACCAAGCCAGATAGCCTATAGAAGCTCAGGAAATAGGCTATTGATCACAAACTTGGCTAAACGCCAATTGGGGACATTACAAAGTTCAAACTCTATTTTATAGTGTATTGGTGCATGTGAAAATCATAAGTGCATGCCTATCAAAGGGATTCAAAACATCAAAATGGATTTTCAGGGTTTTTTTGATGTCTTCAAAGGGTTAGCCATGATCAAAGGAAAAGTTATAGAATTATCAAAGTCATCTAGAGCTGCCTATCCAAAAGTTTATTTTTAGCCTTCAATTTTGTAGAAGAAAGAGCTTATTCTGAGTTTTGCTATTTTTAGCAGGAGCTATTTATAGCCCATGCCATTTTTAGCTTTCCTCTAATTTAAGCATTCTCTATTTATAGCCTGTATTACTTTTAGCCTGCATTATTATTAGCTTTCATGTTATTTTTACCTCAGAGTTGGCTATTTTAGATCATCTATTTTTGGATCTTTTGTCATGCAAGAGATGTGACTTGTAAGTTTTACTTTGTAATGATCTTTGCCATCACTCTAAGTGATGATTGCATGGTTTTAGTGGATAGGATTTTATAATAAAACTTGCATTGCATGCAAGTAGTCAGTTCCTAAAGTAGAAGTAGCAATTAGTTTTTTATTTATTTTCATGCAATAGCTTTGTAAACATTATAAATAAGTGCCATTTGCATTTAGATTTCTAATTGTAATTCTCATGCTTACTTGTTGCAAAAATTGCTGTTCACCAAGTATTCACTATTGTTAATTCATAATTCAAGGTTCATTCAATATAATTTATTATGCCTATCTTGCTTTTAATTTTCTATTGAGATGTTTCATTATGTATGTTGAGGGAGATTAAATTGCATTTAGTTTATTTGCAAGCTTCGTATTGCAGGTTTGCTTGAAGTTGAAGATTATGGCTTTGTACCAATCTCTTAATTTAATTTACCGAAGTGTTACTGTTCATGTTTAAATCTATCCAATCTTTATGTGTACTTGCGTTGTTCAGTCTCTACTTTTTAGTTAACCAATGTAAGTGTTTAGTTGTGGGATTTATTTTAGTCAAAAAACATAAAAATCTTTTGCCTCGAGTTGAAGAGTGTGTTAACCTTTTGCCCTGGGTGAATTAAAAAAGATACATATTTAATTTAATTCAGCATGATTGTGAACCACCCAATAAAACATTTTAAAGGTTGTAAATAAAGTATATATTGTGCAGATTAGGTTAGTTTTTATTTATAGGGAGTTTCCTTTTATAATTTGAAGAGCGGTTCTGGTTCTACTGCACATCTATTCTGTTTTATGTCGCATTGAAAGGTGCAAATTAAAATGCGAACATATTTCTCTTAAATGAAGGTTATGTTTGAGGAGCGCAACTACTGAGAAGCTAGATATCTGAGTTGATTGAGAATAAGGTCCATTTTCCCATTATAATGGATTGCTTGTTTGTTGATACATATCTTCTAATTCATGGTAACAGCAGGATATAACTGATTTTGTTTTCCGTATATTTAAATTTCTTAAAAATAAAGAGTCAATTTTAACATTGGTTTTATATTCCCAGTCTGAACTATTCTTAGTAAAGGGTGTATTTAGTGAGTTTAAATACTAAAACAAGAATTTAAAGATAATTGCTAAAGCTAAAATTTGTCTATTGCAATCCATGGAGGCGTAAAGGTGCAAACGGAGCATTTTTTTGGTTGTGCCTTCTTTCAATAGTTGTGGTAAAGAAGGAATCTGGGATGTTCTCTGTTTGCTAGCTTTTATGATAACTAATGCCAATTTTGAACTCTTGTCCTACTTCTTACTATTTTGTGATTAGATAGCAGTGAATTGGTTTCTGACAAGAACATCATCTGCCGTAACAGTAGTTAACTGGATATTGAATGAAAGGTAATCTTTGACATATTTGTCCATGTTATTTAATTCTAACGTTCATGCTACAGAATGGCAGAATTTTTTCTTTTCTGACTGGTATGGTTGAATTTCTCAACCTATTTGAGAAGAAGAATCGTACTTGTGTGTTTGATATCCATATTTTGACACAAATTTTATTTCTTTTATAAATTTAGAAAATAATTGCATCATGTTTTTTTCCATCAGACTGGAGTTTAGTCTTCCATGCTCTTTTTAATAAGATGCTACATGCTGTTTGTTTAGAAGGAAATTTTGGACCATGAATTTTTTAATATAAAAACAAAATGGCATTATGTAGCATGCATTTCTACTGTTTATGAGGTTTGAAATTTATACAATTTATATTTGGAAAATTTATTAGCTATTTGTTTTCATTTTTTTTGCAGGAGATAAAACAATCTAGAGATGGTTCTATTGCTATTTTGGGGCAGTGGTTTTATCGGCCTGAGGAAGCTGAAAGAAAAGGTGGAGGCAACTGGCAGTCTCGGGATACCCGTGAACTATTTTATAGTTTCCATCATGACGAAGTTCCAGCTGAATCAGTTATGCATAAGTGTGTTGCACACTTTATTCCACTAAACAAGCAGATCCCACCTCGTTCAAAACATCCAGGCTTTATTGTGCAAAAAGTTTATGATACAGTTGAAAGAAAACTTTGGAAACTAACAGATAAGGACTATGAAGATTCCAAGCAGAAGGAAATTGATTTGCTTGTGCAGAAAACCCGAAATGTTTTGGGAGAACTTCCAGATGTTATATCAGATGAACTCATAGCCGATCAAGAAGAGCCTGAAAAGAACAAACGGAATGTCCGAAGAAGAACTCTGACACCTTTGAGCATACATAAGGATGAAGATGCAACTGGAAGAACAGAACCATTTGGGAAAGTAGAGACTCCAGGAAGTACCATGCATGAAGGGCAGGGTGGAAACTATTCTGAGATCTATACCATTTTATTAAATCACAATATGCTAACTGGAGTCAGATCACGAGATAGATGGCTAGAGAAAATCATCCAAGGAGTGAAGCATATGTGCAGTGTAGACAGACAGATAAATTCTAAAAACAAAATGCAGGGGAATACTGAAGCTAAACCTGTGTCTACTGAGGAAGAAGTTCGAGAGCAGACTCAAAAGACTGTTAATCAATCAGATGGACTACCAGAGAAATTAACCGAAGACAGTAAGGTATTTACCATACTATTTTGTCGAGTGTTGTATGTTTCTGCTATTACTTTGGGCATAAGTCTCATCTTGCTTGCCTTCTCCTTTACAGAAAGTGACAGTGATTATGCATGTCACTGAGGTTAAAGGAAGTAATGATTTGGCTAGCTTTGCCAGTATCATCTATAGTGATGGTAAGCTAGAGAATGTGGCAGTTGAGGTCAATCTTGGTTCATAAGGGATTTTTGTTTTGTTTAACAGGGCTACATAATTGATCTGTGAATATTTTGGAATGAGGATATGCTTGCATTGAATTGCAGTATAATAAAAAAATCTTTTGCACTAATAGTGATGGGAGGAGAATATAATGAGCTCATGTGAAGTCATGACCTTAGAATTGCCTATTTAAATCGACGATCTTACTATAATTGTAACATATGTAAAGCTGCTGCCTTATACATGAAATAAAATTAATTTCTATTTAAATTGACGATCTTGCAGTAAGTGCAGCAAATACAAAGTTGCTACCTCATAATTGAAATAAAATTAGGTCTGGAATGTATAGTGTGATAAATCAAACACTTTGCACAATGATTTCTGTTTCTTTTTCTTTGCTTTATTACCTCTTTTCTGATTTTCAATTATAAATTGGTTTATATTCTCTTTAATTAATGATAAAGCTGATTAATCTATGAAACAAATGCATGCATAAGCCTCAGAATACATTTTCTGTAAGATCCCTAATCAGATCTGCCCTAAATTTCTGAATTTTATCTTTCAAACCCTAGGTCTGAAATCTGATTTTTCTGAATTTGAATTTTAAATGGTTTTGGACAGCGAACAAATGTATGCCAATTGCTCAAATAAACATGCCAAGTATGTACTCTTGTGAAGATAACATCAACCATGAATTCTACAACATAATATGACCATTCAAATGCAAAACAAATGACATATAATTCTGATTTCTGAATATAAATGTCTGCTGTGACAAATCAGATTATTCGGAATTGAAATTACATCAAGTTTATAGGCTCAAACATGCCCAAACATAGCCCAAACCTCTGCTGTTACAAATCAGACCTAAACATAGGCTTATAAATACCAAAATGATGGAAAATTGTGTCTTGTTTGCAAACCCTAGATGGGCGAATCCTCCAAGATAGGCGGTGCTCCCTTGAGGATGAAGAATGGCATGCAAAGTGAGGGCGGCAGCTAGGGTTTGGTCTCCAATTCCTCCACAAATCTGAAAATCGCCCTCCTTGAAGTTGGCACTCACCTTAGGGTAAAACCCTAACAAGAATCCTCACTCAAAATCCTCCAAAATGTGGCGCTCCCAAGCTGATCTAAAAATCTGAATATATCTTCAATCTCCAAAATTGTATTTGGCCACAAATCTCACAATTTTGGCCCTAGGGTTTCTTCTCCAAATCCGCAGATATAAAAATGTCTTTGTAGCTCAATCTTCTTCTCCAAATCTCCAATGAAGTACAAATGTGAACTTTGTATGAATCCACCTCCAAGATGGAATTGGGTTTTCGTTCAATCCACCAATATTCCTAAGGGTTTTCGTCCCTGGAATATGCTGAACCTAAGTTGCAGCCACGAGAAAATTTCCAATGAAATGTTATGAAAATGAATGATGCAAATGACTTACTTCTTGCCTTCTTTTATTGTAATGACCCCTTCTCATGCCTAGTCTGTTGAGGGCCCAATAGCCTATTCATTTGAGTTCCGATAGGCTATTTGGTATGGTAAGGAACTCCTTGTTTTGTGGAGAGCTCTGGTTCAGTTATTTTTGACTTCTTTTGTTGACAATGAGCTTAGTTGATGTTCAGGATCGTAGTGCAGCTTTCAGAAGTGTTTTCGGCTTTCCCGATTGTTCTCCAAACTTCTTGGAGAAGTCGTCTATTTTTAGAAAGTCACCCAGTTGGCATCATTCTTTATCCCAAACCTCCTGGATGGTGTTCGTATGATTTATTTCACAGTTTGCTTCAGTTTTGGATTTTCTGTATGTCAGGGGTAATTAATTGGGCTATTTCATTATTATTTTCACTTTAGTCACCTAAGTTGGAATTAAATTAAAAGGTGACTAAGTGTTATAGCTCTTTGGAAAGGGGAAATGTTAAGTTACCGGGTTCTTCTCATATGCCTGCTATGCCCGTGTGGGTTTGGTTTGGGTACGGGTACGGGACGCCAAGGGGTTCGCCCAGGGTTCTGCCCGGGCACCTTGGGTTCCCTATAGGTTCTTCAAAGAAGAACCCATAGAGAACCAAGGGTGCCCGAGCAGAACCCTGGAAGAACTCGGATAGAACCCAGGAGAACCCAAGGGAGGGATGCCCAAAATGGTGTCAAAATCAATTTTTTAAAACATTTTTTAAACCTTTTTTTTAACTTAAAAAAACCTAAATGAGTCTATTGCACCCTAAAATTGAAATTTATCCAACTTTGACTAAAAGTGAAATGAAGTTTTTAGATGAACATTTTAATGATTTGGCATTCCAAAATAATGAAAATAAGATTTTTTGATAAGAAGTATGAAGTTGGAATGTAAAAGAGATATCATCTAATATTTTTGGATAAATTTGTTCTTATAGTTTGATAAAGCAATTGGGAGGTATAGATCCAATCTCCATAACATTTTCTAGCATCCTCCAAGCCTGTGAAAAAATAGGAGCTTTAGAATAGGATGAGGAAATCTATCAAATCAGAATGGAAAGAGGATTTTTGTCTGACATAGTAGCTACAAATGCCTTGGTACATATGTATGCAAAATGTGGAACAGTGGAAGCATACATAAGGCAAGTGAACTATTTGACAAAATACATCAAAAGAACATGGTTTCATGGACTGCAATGCTTACAGAATATACACAAAATTGGTTTGTGCCATTAATTGCTATTAATGACTATATTCTTTTTATCAAGTGTTTTATTGTTAGGACATATAGTTTGTATAGAGTGTAACATTGGTTTTTGGTGTGAATAAATTAGATATAGCTTTAATGGTTGGTCATACCATTATAGTCTTTACAATATTATATAGTCCTCCATTAGATGGAGCTTTTTTTTATCAACAATACATATATTACATAATTAGAACTTGATTTCTATTGCTTTGATGGTGCTACTTGGATTCAATTATGACTTTGAAATCACTGAATTATGAATTTCAATTCATGAGTATTTTGAATTTCCATTATTACAAGTTATGAGGTATTTAATATATATATATATATGTTTCTGTATTGTACTCGGGCCAAAAAAATTGTCGTATCCGCGTACCCATACCTGTACCAGGATCGGAAACTTAGGGAAAATGCTTTATTAATTGATTGTGCACATCAAAGTGAGCGCCTTTACTTGGAAAATGGGAAATAATTAAGTTGGAGGAAAAACGTCATTATTTCCAAGAAAGAATTGTAATCTTGTGTAACTTCCAAACGGTTTATTTAAGAGAAGTGAGGGCTCATTGTTGAGTTTCATGCTGAAGATTATACTGTTATGCTGTAGGAATGTAATGTCCCCATTTCCTAGTCCTCTTGTAGCGCAATTGGATCTGACTTTCTGGGTTTGTGACAGCCTGATCAGAGGAGTATTTCGATGTCACCAGTGTGCTTAGGGGTTCTAGTGGAGCCGTATGACACTTTCCAGAGGGATTTCGGACAACTTATCTGTACTTACTATGTATAGTAAGTGCTTGCATGGCGACAATATTTCTGGGTTTGTTCTCTTTGGCCATGGGAGAACACTGCTATTTATAGTAAGTGATAGTTTGGACACTGTTTTGGTGACATGGCAGTTCGGCTGTCTCGGGGGCCTTTCCAGGGTTTGCAGTAAGCCCAGTAATGTCAGGAGTCCGTGATGACGCTTTCCAAAGCGTTTTTGGACCCTTTGCCCATACTTACTATTTTTAGTAAGTCACAGGTTGGACACCGACTTGGTTAATTGGCAGTATTTCTATGTCGGGAATGTCGGTTGAATGCGTTGATGGAAATGACTTGGCAATTGATATAGTTCGAGACGTTTATTTTAAATAGTGTTAAATATTAAAGTTAAATTGAATATTTAACTTTATCGTTATTTAAATATATTGACTTTATATTGTATTGGGAACTTAATGAAAATTAAAGTTAATAAAGTCACTATCTTTATGAGTTGGGCGCCCATGGAAAAAAGGTGAAATGTTATTAAAATATGAAATCCCAAAAAAGGGCGTTGAAAAAGGAGAGAGTAATAAAAGTGAAAATGGAAGTCATTTCCTCTCATTCACTTTGGCAAAATTTCTCTAAGTCTGAGCTTTGCTTTGAGCAAGGGTTTCAAACTAGCTTCATTGGAGATGAAAACCTCCATTGATAAGAGCATCTGCAGGGTTGGAAGACACTCTAAGGATGTTTTTGGCGTGGTTTCATCCAGGGGTCACATTTGAGCTTATTTGAACGAACTGACATTGTCGCGGAGGAGATTTGTTTGATATATCATCAGTTTCTTGTCTCCATAATTATTGAAAGGGATAAGAGAACATATTGCAGGTTTTAGAAGGAGTTTTGAGTGGGTTTTGGTGTGGTTTCAAGCTCCCAAGCTGGCCGTACATCTGCTGTACAGGGCCGTACTACTGCAGCAACAAATAAGTGTTTTTGGTTTGGAGATTGGATTGTGTTTTACCCAGTAGGGTTGTTTGGCTTTGGCAAGTGATCATAGAGACTTTGAGGTGATTTAAGGGCAGATTTATATTGTTCTTGAGTGCTGATATTCTCCCAGCAGGCCGTACTTCACTAGTTGGATGTGGGAGTCTTCATTGAGGGTTTTGAATGCATTTTGTGGCTCTATGTTGGAGCTCTGTTATTGTAACCTATTGATATACATTGTAATGAACATGTTATGAAGTGTGGATGAAGGATTTGAAGAGTTTGTTGCCTATTACACTGTTGTACTGTCATTTCCAGCTATGTATGCTTTGTTATAGCTAATGGGTATGTAAAACATTCCATGCTTTGTTCATTTCTTCATATGGGTATTGATTGAAAGGGTTTATTAAGGCATTTCCATTATATTTTAGCTTCTGGGTATTCCTATTTCCTTGTATTTTCGAAAAAATATACATGCATGCGTTTCTATGTCAAAATGCAAAAAACCCAAAACGCAATAGGTATCAACTAAACATCAGAAAACAAAAGGGGTGGGATATTACAAGGAATGAACCTATGAGTTCTTCATACCTTCTTGGGGACGAAAACCCTCTTGAAGAAGTTTAATTTCGACGGTGAAAGATCCACCCTAGTTGAAAGAAGTGATTTCAAACAGAGGTCACTCTGGTATTTCAATGGAGTTAGCTAGTTTTGATTTTTTCTGATGATAATAATGTAAATTTGCATGTTTTGGTGATACATGAAGGGATTTTGATTTTTTTGAAGAAGATTTGTGAAGATTAATTGCTAGATGCTTCCTTCCATGGCGTCCGTACAACACCAACAATTCCCATATTTATTGCTGTGTAAAATGTGTTGATCGGATCTAGGTTGGCGATTAAAGTTGGAGTTTTTTTGAATAATGAACGAAAGATTTCCATTTTATTTGATCAATAACAGGCTGCTCAAGGGTCTCGTACCTCCTTGGCCGTACTACACCAAGAGCCGAGCGTGAGGCAAAAAGATGAAGTCAATGCTTGTAAGCTGATGAAAAATGTCAAACAAAGATAGGCGATCCTTCCCTAAGTGGAGCCGTACCAATTTGTAACTTCTCCATGTGGTTTGTGATGCAAACTAAGGCCATTTGCGCTTATTGGGTTGTCTGTACAACAGCGACAGGAAGTTGTTCAGACCTGATTTTGTAACAACATTGGTTGATTGATGTTTGTGATTAGTTGGGAAGGTTCTTTCTTGAAAAGATGAAGCTTATCAGTTGGGTGCAGATTTCTTGAGCTCCGTGGGTGAAGAGTTATGATGTTTTTGACATGTTTGTGCTCATCTTGTGATTGCAGCAGGGGTAGATTATAAGTCTGAATTATTTTGATATTAGTCAGCATTGAAACTATTGAGAAATAACTCTATTTTTTTTGTATTTAAACCCTTGGATGGTATGACTGCTAGTGTGAACTGAGAGGCTCATGTTTAATTTCTTACCCCACTGAATAAGTGGTTCATTGTGTGGCTTCCCATTGAATAAGCGGAAGTGCCTGCATTTCTTTATTTCATCACTCCCGTTGAATAAGTGGTGAATTCCCACTGAATAAGTGGATGCCTGCTAAATAAGCGGAAGTTGTATTTGATTTGCACTGCATTATATTTGTTTAGCCTGAAGCACTTGTATGCTCTCACCTCGCCTGTTTGGGAACTTGGTGATTAGAAGGTGTGGGGGAGTTAGATGGTTGCATTTCATTTTTTAACACTGTTTGTGGTGTTGGAAATAATCTGAAAACAAAATTTGGGGTAGATCATTACAGTGGTATCAGAGTTGGTCTTCCTGCCGGCCTGATTTGGTTGCTAACATCCTTGTAGATTTTCAGTGGTAAAATCAGAAATTTTAGCCTGTTCAATTGATGAATCCAGAAGAGAGAGATTTTATAACATACAGAAGAAGGCAACTACACATTGATCCAGAGTTAGATGGTGAAAACATCATGGGTGAAAGGGCTCCACAAGATCCCAGTACCAGAGACATATTGAATGACTTGGCAAGAGGGCAGCAGGAAATGGTGAGAAGTCAACAACAGATGACAAGATTGTTATCTTAGTTGTTGAATCAGAGTATGGGTGGTGGCACTCCTCTGAATAGAGGAAATAATGAGAACCGAGGTGATGCTAGTAATTCCAATAATGGGAGCAATCCTCCTATAAACACTGGAACCTCTCGTGCCTCAATGGCTAGGCCCATGATGCCCGTTTTTTGGGACAACAACAAACTCAAGGAGGTGGACAGCAGATTGTGGGAGAAAATTTTGCTGATTATCAGCAAGAATGACTATCTTTAGGAGATGAATTTCAAAATGCTATGTCTCTGCATGATTTCTGTAAAATTAAATACATAAATTGACCAAGGAACCAAAACCGGGACCTTCAACGGAAGCTTGTGTAGTATCCCTAATGGATATTGGCTTAAACACTAATCAACACTTGTTATTTGAAGAAACTTTCACCAACAGAAATTTATAGCTTAGCTATCTATCAAACAGTTTGCAAGATGAAATAGATTGTTCAAATTAAAGATTTGAATGTACAGCTGTTATAGTTTCAGACCTATCTGATTGAAGATTTGAATATCCCTGATTTCTGATTAGAATGACAGAATGAACATTCCAAAATAAGATCAGTAGCTCAATCTTATTATTGGCAATGTTGATACAATTTGCTTTTCCAAATCACTGTTTCTGCATCTTCTGTTGTAATTCAGAACTTATAAATCTAAATTCCACAGATATGATATGATTCAGGTATGATGATCCTCATTCAATGAACTGAACTCCTGCTGTTGATAGACTTGTCAATTTGTCAAACAATTATCAATCCTCTATCTCACTGTAGATTGAAGGTTTAGTAATGGACATCTGACTGTGATCTTCTTAGAATACTTCTAACATATCAAATGCTGACTTCAATTGAAATTGTAACTGATGGTTAAGTGACTGCCCATATTTCACTGTATTTCCTTTTATCTTCTATCAGCTGCGACACGGAACTTGGCACTGCCTGCAATAGGTGCTAGCCTCAAACTATAGGCATTGATTCTATTTTATGAATATATTTCTCCCTTCCTTAAATTCCACACCTCATACCAAGGTGGATTGATGCCCTTTTAATATTCCAAGTAAATACCAAGGCTTCTTTCTATATCTCTGTGCTCACTCTAATGATATGTCATCCTTAAAGTTCGGCGCATAAGAAACAATGCATTTCGAGGGTCTTCACAATCCACGATCTCTTTCCACGCAGCTCCTTTTGAGTATTGAATCCTTTCCAAGATTCTATACGACCTCCTTCAAATATGAGTTGTTTACCTCTTCGTTGCGTGACTCGTGACTCTTTAATTGCTACGCCTCTTCAATTTTCAGCTCAATACTTATTCAATGAAAACATACGCAGGATACCACTCCCACGCATTCAAACAAGCTGAATGATATATGATAATAGGTTGGTGAATGATAACTAAGTCTTAAGACTTAGCGCTGATGGAAATTGAGTCCACGGTTCACATGAAACGCCCTCAACAATGCCTTTGGTATTGCTGAATTCTTTTGCAATATATACCTTCACAAACTGGGCCCATGTTCCACTAGCTATCAAGGATTCTTTAACAGCTTTCTTCTTTCAATTGTCAGATCCTGTCAGGAATTGTCTCCTATTGAACAAAAATTCAACAATATCAAAACTTCATAACAAACACCACTATGTGCTGCGATCTCCTTATACTCCTCATAATAGATGCATTGGATTGTTGAGGGTCCCACGCCTCCTTACTTCCTGTCAGATTTTGTCCCTGTTTTGATAAACAAATAACAATCTATATTCTATAATTTTATCTCTCCTTCACAATTATTGCTTGTTTACTTCTTATGGCAGAGATTAGATGATACTAGTTTTTAAACTTCAGATATTCAAATGCATTCATAAAGAAATCTATATATTGAATCCATTTGCAAATTTATATTTATTTATAAATCAATAAATTTGCAAAAACCCTCTGCCTGAAGCAATATCTTCAAATCTGCATCTCAATAACAACAATACCAAAACACAAAATGTCCTGATGGCACAAATCTTTGAAGCCCAAATGTGAAGTCTGAAGCAACTTCACCTCAATGTCGGTAAGGGAACATCACCAAACCAACTTCTGTAAATGCAAGGGAGCATCACTTTGACATTAGCTGAATACAACTTGACAAAAGACATAAAACTCAACACAAGCATGATCCTAAATGGATCTCAACTCTCCTTTTAAAACCTTCACAAAGGTTTTTGTGTACACGGTCACACTTATACAATTTTAAATGCTTACACACGACCTTTTTAAATGTTTGTTTTTGTGTACACAATAACACTTTATATACTTTATTTTATAAAATGTTTTTAAATACTCAAGTAACTTAATAAAATATTAATTTTATAAAGCAATTAAAATACTTTATAAAATTAATTTACAATTATGATACTTTTAAGTTACTTGCAAAAATGGGGACATGACAACTTGGGAAGGTACCAATACCTTCATTTGATGGGTCAACCAAATGCATTGCTAGATCATGGGTTCAAAAGCTTGACAACTACCTCTGTTTGAACCCGATGTTGGAAGGTGAATCAATCAAATTTGCCACTCTACATCTTGAAGGAGATGCTCATGATTGGTGGACTCATGGAATGGTCACTCAAGGACATAGCCTAATCACTTCCTATGAAGAGTTCACACAAAGGCTAATTGACCATTTTGATAAGAAGGATCCTGAAAGCAATTTTAGGGCGCTGTCCCAAGTGAGACAAAGGGATTCAGTTGATGTCTATATTGCGGATTTTCAGAGATTGGTGGTTATGGTACCGGATATTTCTAAAGGATGGCTGACTTACCTATTCATTGAAGGGTTATTAGAGCCTTTGAGAGGATAGATCAAAGCTTTGGAGCCTCAATCATTGCAAGAGGCTATTAAGAAAGCTAGAAACATGGAGTTTTCAGCTCCATGAAGTAATTCCAGCCTATAACATTTTCTCATAGAAGGGATAAAAAATCTTTTCGGAAAGAATTCAATCAGCCCAAAACATTGCCCCAAAGGATGGATGACGAGCTTTGTAATGAGCTAAGGAAGAAGAAACAATGTTTCACTTGTAAAGAGCCTTGGGCCCCAGGACATAGGTGCTATGAAAAGGGCAAATCTTATCAACAAGAGGCTTATGTGACTGCTGAATCTGAATCAGGAAATTCAGAACAGTAAGATGATTCTAAAGTTAGTGAAGAAGAAGAGTGCCTTGAAGAGACTGCAATTGCTAAGGACAATGAAATCTCCTTTGCTCAACCTTCCGGATGTCAAAAAAACGATCCTTTCAAAGTCCGAGGTGTTCTTTGTGGGCAAAGAATTGTTGCACTCATAGATACTGGAGCATCACACAACTTCATTGATGGAGTTGTGGCAAGAAGAGGTTTGAAACCCGAAGAGTTTGAAGGATTCAAGGTTATTGTTGCAGATGTTTTTACACTATCATGCACAAGGAGGATTCCTCAGTTGAGTACGCAGTTTGGCAATTATGAAGTCAAAGATGACTTTTATGTGATAAGCATTAGTGATACCAATGCTATCCTTGGTATACAATGGCTGAAATCTTTGGGTGAAATATGTTTGAACCTGCAAACTATGGAGTTGAAGTTTGAGGTTGGTGGAAGGAAGGTTGTTTTGAGAGGGGTTTCTACTGGAGGCCCTAGAGTTGTCACCACAAAGAGGATGGAACGTTTGTTTCATCATGATCAAGTAGAGTGGGCAGCCAAGTGTGTTATCATGCCTACTCCTCCTAAAGAAGAAAAGAGGAAGTACCATCTTGATGTGCAAGCAGAGCAAGGATTTTAGTGGATTGCCACTTGGGAGACCTCCTGAGAGAGGAATTGAACATATCATTGAGTTGGAAGAGGGAGCTAAACCGGTGATAACAACTCCCTATTGGCACCCCAAGCGGTTCAAAGATGAGATTGAAAGGACCATCAAAGAACTCTTAGACATGGGGTTTATCCGTCCTAGCAAGAGTCCATTTGCATCTTCTGTTGTGCTGGTTAAGAAGAAAGATGGAACTCTACGCTTATGCATTGATTACTGAGAACTCAACAAAAGAACAATTAAGAATTAGTATCCAAAACCAAGAATGGATATTAAAACTCAATGAGTACTCGCCAAATTTCATTGTCAATACTTACCAAAAACTTAGCATCTCTAATCTGCATATTTACTCTCTAAGTACTCATTTCCAAAAAAAACCCACAAGTACTTGGCGAAATTGCAATCTATGGGGAAAATTATAAGTGTTATCGGATTTGGAATCTATGCAAAAATTTAAAGGATGTCATAGTCCTACACTTTTTTCAATTTTGTAGTTTAGGCAGTCAATTGCGGTTAAATGTTGGTCATCCCGAGGTTCCTTTGGAGGCAAATTTGATTTTTTGTTGTTGTTGTTGTTGCTAGTAAGAAATATTTGACACCCTTATTGTGCTAGGTTGACTAGTATGGGTATCATTTCTGAAGCGCTCACCATACCACTTGGATGGCAGGGGTCAAATCCTATTGACACATTCTTTTTGAAAGAAGTGTGAACCTCTTGATATCATGTGGTAGGTTGCCCATATCATAGAACATTCTTATGTCGACGTTTGAAATACAATTGGTGTCCTACAACACATTTATGTTTGTTAAGTGAATACTCTTGTCATATTCCACCCAATCAAAGTTTTATGCATCAACTTGCCTAGCTAGTAGTCAGTCAGCTTGCCTGACCAACATATAGTTAGAGTCTAGTTACTAGCTAGCTTGCCTAATGTTGGCATCAATAATGATGAAATTGTAGTTGCATGGCGATAATGGTTGCATTAATATTTTAAGTTTTTTATAGTTGTGGCATAATTTTGGGAGCCCCTTTTGCGATTAGTAGTGAAAACTCCTAAATGCCATATCATTTAGAACAAAGTGTTTTGAGCTCTTGTTTACTTGAACATTTTTTTGCATTCTATGTAGTGGTGTAGTGAAAATAGAGGGATTATGTGTAATGACCTCCCTAGATTTTATTTTTTTGAAAACCCACAAGTATTTTCTGACTCCTATCATGCAGGCATTCCGTCATACACCTTGCATAGTGATTGTTTTAAGTGGATTTCAATGTGTTTTGAGATAGGATAGCTCAATGAGAAATTAATAATCATTCAACATAGCATTTCAATATGCATATACAATTTGTCAAACACTTTGCTTTCATTCAAGGAAGATAGAACAAATACACGAACAATATGCTCTGCTGTTCAGATAATAACATTGATATCAATAAGTTACAATGAAGTGTACTAATCCAGAAAATTGCATGAAGGCTCCTTATAACACTGGAATGAGTATGGCGGCCTGCTGTTACAAATTCCTCAATGCTGGAGCAGACCATAAGCAGAATAAACACTGGAAAATCAGTCATAGTTTGACTTAGAACTATTATTATCAGACCTGATATAATGCACTTTGGAACAGCTGAGTGTAAACACCATTGAAAATCACTTTCCACTATCAGAATCTGCTACAAACCCTTCCTAAACAGCAGGTATAGGGGCGGCTGAGAATGATAAGCTTCTTAAACACCATAACAATCAGAACTTCACCGTCCAAAGGTCACGTTTCAGCCCATAATTAGGAGCGGCTTGCATTAAACCTCCACGCCTTACTTTTAACAAACAGAAATCACTTTATATGATTTCCAACGCCTCTATATTGCAGACATAAAAGCTTCCCCAGGCAGCGTACAACAACAAATATCCTTAAGGAGGAATGGCGGCTGAACAAGGGTCAAATCCCTTCATAAACAAAGTGTCCCACTCTATCACAAAGCGCCTAAACCTTGCTTCACCCAAGAAAACTTCATCATCAGACTTAGGCGATATCAAGAGCCTCAAATAAGAGGTGCGACCAGCACCAAAAACTCATGCTATCCTTGATTAAACAAAACCTTGCTTTAGTCTTGAACCACATATAATCCAAGGCGTTAAAATAAATATTGGACACCGAAACTTCTTATCAAATGTTTTCAACTAATCCCAAATTCATTATTCGAAGAATCTCAATGAATTTGCAATTAAACCCTTTCTTCTAATTTTTGGAATCAGCAATGAAGCTCCAGGCGTAGGCTTTGAAGTAAGTCTATCAGCTAACCAATCTACAGAAACTGTAACTCTGAATGAGTCACACAATATTAACTAGGGAGGATCTTTCACCACCGTGGCTAATCTTTTCCAAGAGGGTTTTCGTCCTCGAGAAGGTTGAGATGAACCAAGTTCAATTCCACAGAACCACAAGGGTTTCACAAGAGGAAATAAAATAATCTGCATATCAAATGAGCTCTCTAAACCTCCTTTTATACTTTTTTGCCGAACTTTCCAGAAGCTTTATTTTTAAATTCACTTTTAATAAAATACCCCTTTTTGCTCCAAAAGACCAATTTTTATGAAATAATAATATTTGATATGCAAGGTTCCTTTTTCAAGCACACATGAATTAAAACTTTTAATTCCCTTTCCAACGAGCTATTACACGAAGCTTCTTTTTGAATTATTTTATAAAATTAAGCAACCTTAGTAAAATAATTAAATTAAAGCTCATTAATTCATTCGAGTTGCGGAAACCACCGAACAACATCGAAATCCAAATTTGACTATACTGAAATAATATTGATGATGAATAATGATAATCGGGGTCGACTGGGTGACTTTCTATAAATAGACGCTCTCTCCAAGAATCTTGGAGAACACACCGAAGGTCAGAATTCACTTCGGAAAGTGTCATAGGAGTCCTCAAGACCAACTGAGCTCACTGCCAACAACAAACATCCCTGCAGACCACAACCTGCATCCTCCAAGAACCTTGGAGTTCCCCTCATAAAACACTAGGCCGCTTCTGTCAGAACAGGAGTTGGACAAAAGCTTGCAATTCGGAGTAGCTAAAAATGGGGACGTTACAGTCCTTCCTCCCCAAAATTGCTTGCCCTCAAGCAATTGCCAACTCAACCAACTGCTCAACTCTGAACAAACAATGTAGCTCCAGGATCCCAAATTAATCTAGGAGGTTTGTAAGGTTTTTTATTTGAAGTTCCATGCTGCAACATACTTGCAAATAACATATCCTTATCTATACTGAATAGACGTATGGCAATACTTTGCATGAAATTAGCAAACTTACGATCACATTTTTTTAATCTACCAAGTTTCCGTTGTGCCACTTTGGTATAATCTGGGAATTCTGTTATAATATTCACTCTTTCCAAACCAAGAGTCCCTGAATGACGGTTGAAAATAAACAGTAGACTGCTGTTCTGAAAAAACTTCAAAGATATTCTATTACAGTGTTCCAACCAACTCTTTGCAACATACCCTTCATTAATGAAGTTGAAGGGTTCTCTTTTCAAAAAAAGATTTAGAACAATATGGGTGCAAGCTGAAAACAATTTGTGACAGTCAAAAATCACTTGATTATTCCCCCAAAACAAGATTGTGATGCCTGGAATATTCATTTGCTTTAGCTGGAAACACTTATCAACATTCCTCGATAGTTCTATACCTTCAAAATGACCCATCTTACTACTGTTCAAGTCTGAAAATAGTAAATAATGATATGATTTCATTAAAATCAGCACCCTGTAAGTGGAACAGCAGCTGCAAATTTGAAACTTTCTTACCAAATTTAGAAATGATAGCATAATATTGACTAAAACCTCTTCAGAATAGACTGAAAAAAATGTCTTCCAAATAGTCACCAATTGAAATTTGCTCCATCCCATGGTAAGAAAAACTTGCAAATCCAACTGAAAATTTGCCAATAAAGTCATATGATTGATGTTTGAACAACAAATAACAGCATTAAAGAAGGAATTTAGACTTGTAAATCTCTATATAGCCATCCCTCTGTCACTACCAAACTCTAACTTCTTTAACAGATATTCACTTGCATGAAAATTGAAGGTTAGAGCATCATAATCATGCCCTTGTTTCCACAACCTTTCAACCAAGTTATCTTCAAGAGCTCGTAGAGTCTCAATACATTTCCACCTCTCACCATAATGATGGTGACTCCAACTTCTTGACATACTGAAAGATGCAAGTCTAAACAATATGCAAGAATGATACAACTCAAGGCAAGTTCCTCCATGAAAATATATTTTAACTGGATCCCAAGAAGTGCATACCTTGTTTACGTTCCCTGAGTCAACCAAAGGAGATGCCTTTGGGATGAGAGAGTTTTCATTCCACGAGGCAACTTCTTCTACCTCACCAATCATTTCTTCCTTATTAGGTGGTCTTTCAGGAGGATTACCAACCAAAATCATGTCATGCTTGATTACATGGCTTGGCACATTATTAAGATTAAATCTCTTCTCTTCATTTATGGCTTCTTGTAGAACAAGAGACCGATCCTGGGAAAAATTCCTCTTCTTTTGCATGTCATCAACAAATTGGGATGGCCCCATAAGCAAAACATGTGACACCACCTCATGTCTGAACAACACACCTGGATCCCATATCTTGTTATTGTCATCACTTGTGTTTCCAGAATCAGGAAGTGACTCATCGTCCAACTCAAAGAGTGGATTATCAAAAGATGACTCTGCATCCATTTCAAAAAGAGGATTGTCAGCAAACTGAAAATTACCTCTACCTCCTTGCTCAAGCCCATCTAGGTGATCCAAAACTGCACATGCAACTTCTGAACTCTTTGGGAAGACTTCTAAATCAAAATCTTCCTGAATTCTATCAAGCTCATCAATTACTAATTTGATTTCCTTAGTTGTGGCTTCATTCTCTTGCTCCCTGAATTTTGAAACAGCAGCTAGCTGATCTTCTGCTTTTAGTAATGCTATTTGAGTGCTTTCCAAAGTATCCTTAGTTGATTTAAGCTCAAAGGTGAGCTCATCAACCTTTTTCTCTTTTTCTTTTGTCAACTTAATCACATGATCTCTGTCCATAAGCAAATGTAGGTAATCGGATTTCATTACGTCCAATACATCTTTGATAGTTTTCAGATTAGTGACTCCATCCTTGATACCTTTATGTCTTTCTTCAACTTGGGCCTTCCAAAATAGTTCATTAGTGTAATTGTGCATACTATCAATTCTTGTAAGGCTTGCACAATCTTCTCTTCTGGAACCAAACATTTACTCTTTAGAACTTGTAACTCTTCAGGCCTATGTTCTAGATCAGCAAGGTAACTCTGGAAAACCTCTGATTTATTTTCAAATTTAGGAGTAAAATGACTTTCAAAATCAGCTTCCCCTCCTTTGTTTACTTTGCAAATTTCAAAATTAGATGGTGGAATAGCACTATGCTCCTGCAATGAATCATCAATTGCTTGCTCATCTTTATTTTTTGTTCTGAAATCAGTATGCTCTACTTCTGATAATTCTGAAAAGACGCTCTGAAAATCTTCTTGAAATATTATCTCCTTTTTAGCCTCTACTTCTTTTCTTGCATCATCAATTCTTTTCTCTACACTAGCAGGAACTTCTTGTGATTCTTCTCCAGTTATTCTTTCCATTGGAAAGTATGGTTTCAACTTTTGCTCACACTATTTGGCAACAATGACAACCAACTCATATGTAGCTGAAGAAGTAACCTATTCTTGCCTCAAAACAACCAATAACATAGATAAGAGTGGCTGGGAGATAGCACCACTCTCATTCAAAATCAAAGACATAATAGTTTTCATACAAGCAAGAATAATTTCTTCATGATTCACACTAATAGCAGCCATGAAATTATGAAACATTTCAAGAATAAGATCTTCACAATGTAAATCAATCAAAAGGACACATGATTTGACTTCTGCCATAAGTTCTTAACCCTCTTTTAAAAAGAAGGGCTTTTGATATCATCCAAGCCATGAAAACTTTCAATGATTAGCTGAAATATCTCCCTCATAATTTCATCATCATATGGAGCTTTAGGAGCTATTATTCTTATGATTTCATTGATGCAAGTGGCAACTGCAAGTCTCACATCATTGTCTGGGTGTCCCAACAACTTGGGCTTAACCAACGAATACATTGATGGAGTCATAGATAGTTGCATTATATGAGAAGGTGACTGTTCAACTATGTATAAACAATTCTCTAGTCCCTCCAAAGCGCTGAGAAAAACTTCTTTTGACTGAGATAGGTGTTCAAGTTCCTTACCTGCATTGTAAAGCTTTTCACACAATTTTTTTTCTCTCACCTTTTTGATATAGTTATTCAGCTTCATCTTGCTTGGATTCCCTTCTACAAGTATTCCCAAAAAATCATCAAAGGAAACAGATTTCTTAAAATCATCTGGTAATACCTGGTACTCATCAATAATTTTAGTGGCCTCTTTTTTCTGCTCCCCATCCTCTTCCTCATGTAAGAATCTTTGGAGAGCTCTTATCATTTCATTTTGACTTTCATTTTGATTTTCTCTAAAAGAGTCAAGTCTGCCCACCTGAAGCACTGCTATTACTTTGAAATATTCTAAATCACACAACCCCAAACAAGCTGGCAGGATACACTAGGCTCTAATACCACTGTAATGACCACCCTAGAATTTTTTTTTTAAAAACCCACAAGTATTTTTTGACTCCTATGATGTAGGCATTCCGTCATACACTTTGCATAGTGATTGTTTTCGGTGGATTTCAATGTGTTTTGAGATAGGATAGCTCATGAGAAATTAATAATCATTCAACATAGCATTTCAATGTGCATATACAATTTGTCAACCACTTTGCTTTCATTCAGGAAGATAGAACAAATACAAGAACAATATGCTCTGCTGTTCAGATAATAACATTGATATCAATAAGTTACAATGAAGTATACTGACCCAGAAAATTGCATGAAGGCTCCTTATAACACTGGAATGAGTATGGCAGCCTGCTGTTACAAATTCCTCAATGCTGGAGCAGACCATAAGCAGAATAAACACTGGAAAATCATTCACAGTTTCACTCAGAACTATTATTATCAGACCTGATATAGTGCAGTTTGGAACAGCTGAGTGTAAACACCATTGAAAATCACTTTCTACTATCAGAATCTGCTACAAACCCTTCTTAAACAGCAGGTATAGGGGCGGCTGAGAATGATAGGCTTCTTAAACACCATAACAATCAGAACTTCACCTTCCAAAGGTCACATTTCAGCCCATAATTAGGAGCGGCTTGCATGAAACCTCCACGCCTTCCTTTCAACAAATAGCAACCACTTTATATGACTTCCAACGCCTCTATATTACAGACATAAAGGCTTCCCCGGGCAGCGTACAACAACAAATATCCTCAAGGAGGAATGGTGGCTGAACAAGGGTCAAATCCCTTCATAAACAAAGTGTCCCACTCTATCATAAAGTGCCTAAACCTTGCTTTACCCAAGAAAATTTCACCATCAAACTTAGGCGATATCAAGAGCCTCAAATAAGAGGTGCGACCTGCACCAAAAACTCACTCTATTCTTGATTAAACAAAACCTTGCTTTAATCCTGAACCACATATAATCCAAGGCGTTAAAATAAATACTAGGCACCGAAACCTCTTATCAAATGTTTTCAACTAATCCCAAATTCATTATTCAAAGAATCTCAATGAATTTGCAATTAAACCCTTTCTTCTAATTTTTGAAATCTGCAATGGAGCTCCAGGCATAGACTCTGAAGTAAGTCTACTGGATAACCAATCTGCACAAAGTGTAACTCTGAATGAGTCACACAGTATTACCTAGGGAGGATCTTTCACCACTGTGGCTAATCTTCTCCAAGAGAGTTTTCGTCCTCAAGAAGGTTGAGATGAACCAAGTTCAATCCAACAGAACCACAAAGGTTTCACAAGAGGAAATGAAATAATCTGCATATCAAATGAGCTCTCTAAAACTCCTTTTATACTTTTTTGCCGTACTTTTGTAATATACAACCCCAAATTTTTTCCAAAATATAGAACGATGATAAACAGTGTTAGCACAATTTAACTCCTCCACACTTCTGATCACCAAGATCCCAAATCGGGCAAGGTGAGAGCATAATGTGCTTTAGATTACAAATTAAAAACATTGTGCAAACAAGTAAACATTCATCTGCATATGCAGGCATCCACAAGCTGTGGGGATTCGCCACTTTCAGTGGGTATGAGAGCAAGGAAATACAAGTACAAATCATCCACTTATTCAGTGGGTATTCGCCACTTTATCCAGTGGGTAGAAATATGAAAGAAAGAAAACCAATTTTGCCCACACTGGCGGTAAACCATCCAGGGGATATTATATGTGTTTGCAAACAAGATTGAAAGATTACAATGCTATCTATAGATTTCCAACTAGATCAAGTACCCCTGATTTGCACAAGTCTCACAGCTGCAATCAGTTAAAGGACAAACCAAATGGAATCATGAAAAAGATCTTAGAATCCACTTTATATGAAGAATATGGAAAAATGTCCTTGGATTTAATTCCTCAAGAAACTGCTATAGCTGATCGATGACTGTGATTATTGCATCAGCATTGAATCCCCTTTAATTCAGGCCCAAACACCTTATAACATGCATCAATCTCATGAACATCAGCTAGTGTATCCACATTGTAGCAAATGCATATGATAGAGCCTATCACACATCCAGATAAACATGTCCTTTATATTAACATTACCCATGGAACTCATTACTGATAAAGGCAGTTCACAGACTATTATACTGCACAGCTGATTGTCTCAGTCATAAACCACACATAGATCACATAAAGTGATATTCCTTCTAACACCACAAACTTCACTACTGATCTGTCAGAACACACTGCACATGATAGTTATTTAAAACAAGAACAAACTGCATATTTAAGTACCTTGATTTCCCACAAGACTGTACGGCTCAGGATGTACGGAAATGCTTGCTGCACATCCAAATCACATTCAAAACACTACAGGATAATCCCAAAAGGGTCCCCCAGACATCACAGTAACAGTGCATTCAATAGACAATGCAAAGACTCAGTCAATAATCTTTACTATGCATCGATCACCTGTCAGCTGGTACGGCATTAGATATGTACAGCTGAGAATATCAACATTAAAGCTGGCTTAAATTCACATTTAACTGCTTAGAATCTTATGCAATCACATAACAATCATATCACAACCATCATTATCTCCAAACGAAGTAATATTTTTACATGCTCAAAATCATACTTCACTGAGTACGGACTCTCATGGTACGGATGTAATTTCAGCACTTCAATAACCATCAAAAACTCTACAAAGAACCACTAATGGAGTTGCCCAAGCATACCAATCAATCTGCAATTAACAAGGAATGCATACATTCATCTCTTTATTTCTGATCAACATCAGTCATTTCCAGCATGTACGGCCATGAACAGTACAAACAAACTAACTTCAGTTTAAAAATGCTTCAAACCCCATATCAAATAAGCTTAAAAGAATTGTTTGTAGCATACTATGAGGTCTCAATACATTTTACTGCTCAGAACACCCTCATTTATTTCTAGATCTGATTTTACCATTCAGCATGGTACGGCAATGTAGTACGGGCAAGTCTCAACAATAACAAAAAAACAATGTAACATTGCTAGCTCTCTTTACACTAAAAATTACATATGAAACCCCACACCAAACATGCATCTAACTTATTACAATGTAATCTATCTGAGCCCCAACTAAACTTCACAAAAAACACAACTCCAATCAGCTCCATTGGTTCCTTGAAGTAGAAACCACCATTATCAGCTAGGGTAGATATCACACTACCGAAACTGATCTTCTTCGAGTGGGTTTTCGTCCACAAGAAGGTAGAAAATGGAAGAACACGCAGGTTCAATCCAACAGAGTAACAATTCAAAATCCAAGCATGCCCTCCAAATGAGCTCTCCATCAGCATATAAAGGCATCTGGGAGTTACAAACTCCACTTTCTTGAAAATATAATCTTTTTTCCTCCTCAACTTATAAAGTTCTCCTATTCCAAAGTGGTGCTCACTTTAATAATAAATCTAGGAGAAATTATAAATATGTCCTCATCCCACACTTAAGTCACTTTATAAAATATAACACTATAACTTAAGTGCACCAAAAAATAATTAACCTGATTAATTATCAATTTTCCTCCCATTATCAAAATTGATAATTAAATATTTACTCCAAAGATTTGGAATGAGGATAAGTGGCTTCAGGACGACTAGACTAAAAATGGGAACATTACAACTTTCCAGAAGCTTTATTTTTAAATTCATTTTTAATAAAATACCCCTTTTTGCTCCAAAAGACCTTTTTTTAATGAAATAATAATAATATTTGATATGCAAGGTCCCTTTTCAACAAACTATTACACTAAGTTGTTTTTTGAATTATTTTATAAAATTAAGCAACTTTAGTAAAATAATTAAATTAAAGCTCATTAATTCATGCGAGTTGTCGAAACCGCCGAACAATATTGGAATCAAAATTTGACTATACTGGAATGATACTGATGATGAATGTAACATACACCCCTCTGTATATGTTTTCCCTTTGACTGATTTTTTTTTTTTTAGTATTTTTGTATTTTTTGCTGTTTAGGGTTTATGGGTTGTTTTGCATGTTTGATTTTTGCATTGCATGTGCATAACATAGTTTAAAAAATCGCCTAAACTCGCCACTACTCGCGAGTACTCGCGCCAGAAATGGCTGGGCGAGTACTCTTCAGGAAAACTCGCCAACGGGTTTTCGCAAAAAATCGCGGCGTTGTTTGCACTAAAAACTCGCGGGTTCCTGAAAAACTCGCCCAAAACTCATCCAATGAAGTAAAACAAAAAAGGTATGCGATTTCGTTTTGTATATTTGTCATTCTGCAAAAACGTGGACAACCCAGTGGCCAGACGGAAACCCTAACGCGGTGCTCTGCAAACGATTTAGTTCATAAAATACTCTGTAAAAACCCTAAATCGCAGACTGGTAAAGATTTAAAACGGTAGAAGTTTAAACTTTAGTTTCGTTTTACAAATACAAAACGAAGGTTCATTTTCGTTTTAATGAAAGGAAACCACGACATGAGAGGTGAGACGGTTGACCAAAATCTCACTGTCACGTATTATTAAATAGTAAACTATATTAAATAAACTATATTAAACCGTAAATTTAAAACTATGTTATTTAATAAATTTAATAAATTTTAAACTATGTTATTTATAAATTATTGACCGTGAAATATAGAGAATTAGAGATTATAAATTTATTAATATGAAACCTATTATTTATTATTATATATGAAACCTATTTAATATTTATTATTTATTATAATATATTTATTATTTATTATAATATGAAACCTATTTAATTTTAATATATAATATGAAAGTTGAAACCCCATAATATATGTATTTTTTAATGTTGAAAGATTTTTAAGCATATTTTTAAAAATTAATGTATTTTTTAATGTTCGATAACTTTGCCGAGTTATTGCCGAGTTTTTCCCCGAGTTTTTGCCGAGTCCCGAGTTTTTAAATTTTTTGGGTCCGCCGAGTAATTGCCGAGTCCGAGTTTTTAAACTATGGTGCATAATACGAAGTAGATAAACACACCCAGAAAATATACAATGAATCTACACAAACTAAAAGCAACCCATATCACAAAATGCACTAAAACTAATTCAAATGAAATACCCACTTGGAAATCTTCAACTTGGTTTATTGCTGAAACTTGTAGCAGCATTACATGGCCATGGGTATTGCTCCAAAACTCATTCATTACAATGAAGATGCAGATTTTAATGACTGTGATAGTAAACCAGACCCTAGGCGTCCTTTTTGCAAGTATTAGCAGCTCCAATAAGGAAGAAATTGCATGCAATGAGACCCACGTCCTTGACAGGACTGTATGGCCACGCTGAGTGAAGAATCAGTTGAAAGTCACCTGAAAACAGTCCATTTCACCTCCAAATCTGCTCAGAATTAATCACACAAGTTGGGCGACCAATCTCCAGCCCAAAACCAAAGCAAACATTACCTTAAATCTGCCAAACAACTCTGCATATGGTATGGCCTGTACCAGCAGAAGTACGGCCTGCTACGGATGATAAAAAACAGCAATAAAACCCCTTCCTTAAAGCTCAGATGTACCTTAAATATCTGATTCTCAGGTCTGCACACTCAAATCATTTAAATATCTTCGATACTTCTTCAAACAAATTCAGAAAATGCTTTCCTGGATGCACAAATGAAGCCCCTGAATGAAGCCTCCTCTAACCCCTTCCTGATGCACTCCCTCATACATGAGGAAAGGCGAGATGCAAAGGTTTTCGTCTCAGCAAATCGATGATTAAAGCCAAAGAGCCAAGCTCAAAACCCCAACGCTGGAGCAACTCAATATCAAAGCAAAAATCACATAAGCAAGAATAAAGAAATGAAGTTACTTTTTAGCCTTTATAACACCCTCAAGCCCAACACCTAAGTGAGAGGGAAAATCTTTTAATTTTTAATTGACCCCCTTATCCCTCCATGAGGTGGGCGCTCCTCCTTAGGCAATCACTTTTTCTAACTTTAAGTTACAACTTAATGTTATAAAGACAAGTTATAACATAACTTAAAGTTACTCAAAAATACAATAAGTTAAATCTTTAATTTAACTTATATAAAATCGATATAGCTCTAGAAGATTCGACTTCCCGAATCTCATGTCCAGGCTCCTGCACTGCCCTGCCAAATATGGAATCCGGCTCTGTCACGACTTACTATAAATAGTAAGTCCCCAAACTGACTCCTTGAACACTGCCGTTAGCCTACGGGAATCCTGTGATAGACTAACCTTGACCTCCTGGAGTGATGAGCTAAGTGGGGGACATTACAATGAATAATGATAATTGGGGCTGACCAGGTGACTTTTTATAAATAGATACTCTCTCCAAGAATCTTGGAGAGCACACCGAAAGTCAAAATTCACTTCGGAAAGTGTCATAGGAGTCCTCAAGACCAATTGAGCTCATTGCCAACAACAAACATCTCTGCAGAACACAACCTATATGTTCCAAGAACCTCGGAGTTCCCCTCATAAAACACTAGGCCGCTTCGGTCAGAACAGGAGCTAGACAAAAGCTTTCAAATCAGAGTAGCTAAAAATGGGAAGACATTACATTATGTCACAAACGATAAAGGAAACAAAATGGACTCGAATACCACCATAGTGATGATTGAATTGTTAGATTTTCGTCTTTGACATTAGATGGTTTCCTTGATGAGATGTAGGGTTCTATGTTCTCAAGGGATTGAGAACTACACACATATGATGCTTCGACACTGTAGGGAGTCAATACCTTACCAAAATATTGGCCTAGAGATGGAGGTAATCATCACCTCTGGTGGATTTTCAGAACCATGTGAAACTATTTCTTCTCTTAACTTTGACACCATTATTTGTATCTTGGATGCTTTTGTGAATAAGTTGGATGTTCCTGCTCATCAAGCTTTGATGACAAAGGTTGTGGAGTGTTTTAATATTATCATCTAACTTCATAGCATGCTTCTTCTTGAGCACAAGGATTGAGGATATCTTCTCTAAGTTCCTTTCCATGATGATCAAAATAATACCTCCTCAAGCTTCCAAGCCACTTAAACATGATGGATTAAAACTTCATTGACCCACATTTTTTTAAACGAAGAGTTTGAACCTCCTACATTGTGTGGTAGGTTGATTGTATCATATAATGCTCTCTTGTTGACATGACAGGTACACATGACATCCTATAGCACATAATGGTCTTGTGTTTGGGAAAACAAACAATAGACTTTGATACCATGTTGGAAAAGGCACAAACCTTGTTGGAAAGGGCACATGGACTATCATGGCATGTGGTTGATGTAGCAAAACCACTCACAACCTACTTAAGAAAGGGACCGAGATTTTATCTTATGCAAGAAATTACTATAAACATAAACCAAATGCTACAAATCTTAATTTAAAATAATAGACAATAGCATGATAACATTACATCACTAAGCTAACCAAGAAAACTCCTTTCATGGAGATTATCTTGTAAAAAGTTTGCTCACATTCATCCTCTCATAGGTTTTCTAAAGGAAGTGTTAATTTATAGAATTCTAAGCTAACCCTATAAGTGATCCTATAGGCCATATTACATTACCGTTGATTTGGGCCATTAGCCAAAGTTGATTGGATTGAACTAGCCTGATAGATGCCCCAAAAGTTGACCAACTGCCGGCATGCCCTAAAAGGGTTGGTTAGGGCTGGCTCAACAATCCTTGTGCCCTAAAAGTGTCACCCAACATTGGTTGAGGTTAGGATGACAAAGGCCTCCCCAAGATAGGCTAGGTTGGGAGGGAACACATTGTAGGGTGGAATGGGGTGAGAAGGCTGATGAGGATGGGGACAACCAATCTAGAGAGGTCGGTCGGGTAATTTAGGTCAGGCTATAGGAGTAGGGTAGACATTTGCAGTAGGAGCGTCCCTAAAATTGGAGATTTTTATTCTTTCAAAAAACACCGTAAATCCTAAACTTCAAAATTTTCTCAAAAAAGTCAAATTTCAATTTTTTTTTTCCAAACATCACTTTTTATCATGATGCCCTAAATCAAATTTAAGGTTACCTAGAACCAATTTCTGCTTATATAAAGAAATTTTAATAGAAATTGGGAAGAGAGGAGAGGAGAAAAACAAGTGTATTGGAAAAGCAAAAAGAGAGACATGGAAACCAATAGGCTGTCTTATGCTCTTATTTCCTCACCCTATAAGGTCTGATTTTTCTCAACAAAATGACTCTCGCAAAGAACCAACTTTGATACCATGTTAGTAAGAAGCAACATGGACTGTCAGCCATGCTATAAATGCAGGAACTCATAACATCAGTAAGCTCCTCTCATGGACATTATCTTGTAATATGTCTGCTTACACTTGTCCTCTCGCATTCATATGTTTCTAAGGTGAGAAAGCTCTAATTATTAGAGAGATTTTTAGCAAAATCAAAGCCACCAGCAAGCAAAGCAATTTCATTGACATTGTGCCTATTAAATAGGCTTATAAAGGGAAGCCAAGTTGGCTATCTGTGAATTGATTACACAAGTAGACAAAATGAATTCTCAACAAAGGAATCATCTTTCCTAATTTTGGAGCAATTTTTAACCACCAACATAATACCTGGTTTAATCCATATTTCCTAAGCTTTCATTCTAATCAATTAAATTATGACTAATATATTTAACACCCCCCCTTAATGACTAAACCAGAAACAATTCCAAGCTTATCTCTAAATTTGACAAATTTATCTCTACGAAGTGATATAATCATTATGTATGCAATCTGCTCCTCTGTAGGACAGTAGTAGAAACAAATGTCTTATTATCAACCAATTGGCGGATGTAATGGTGCTGAACTTCAACATGTTCGGTTCTGACATGATAGACTTGATTCTTCACCATCTTGAGGTCTCCATGATTATTGCAGAAGAATAAAGTCAGTGTAGTGGGATCAAGTTGAAGATTGACCAAGATCTGTCCCAACCACATCGCTTTACAACCTATGCTGACAATTGCCTTATATTCTGCTTTGATGAAGGATGAGGCAACTAGATGCTGTAACTTGCTCTGCCATGAAATTATTCTTGATTGAAGACTAAAGATAAATCCATTCATAAATTGGCAAGTATCAATTGACCCAATCTAATTAGAGTCAGTATATCCAAAATAGTATAAAATTAGTAGAGTACTGATAAAGAATGTCGGAGATGAGTATTCCTTTAACATAACGAAGAAAATATTTTGCAGCTTGCTAATGTTGTTCTTGAGGTTTGGACATGAATCTCGAATGACAACTTACTGCAAAACGCAAGTCCAACTGAGTGGTAGTAAGATGAATCAAAGTCTATCTACCCACTAGTTGACAACACATTGAGTCATTGAGCGGTGGTGAATCAATGTTAGTTGAGAATTTGATCCCAACTTCCTTAGGTGTGAATGATGGATTTTTATAACCTTTCCAGAATAGATTTGGCACACTTAGTTTGAGATACAAATATAGCATTCTTAAGTTGCCAAAATTCTACGCCTAAACAATAATGTAGGAGGCCGAGATCAATCATTTCAAAAATAATACAAATATCAGATTTCAGCTTTTGAATTGATTGAGCTCTGCTTCCAATGATGGCAAGATCATCAACCTAAACAAGAAGTATTACAATGTCATCACTAGTGATTTTTATATAGAGATTCGAATCAAAATAATTTATTTTGAGTTCTGAATCTTGAAGATGGTGATCAATTTTTACATACTAGACTCTAGAAGCTTGCTTAAGTTTGTACAAGGACTTAAGTAACATGCAAACCAAATTTTCTTTATCCAAAAACTGGAACCCACGTGGTTGCACATGTAGACCTCCTCTACTAAATCTCCATTCAAGAAAACACTTTTGACATCCATTTGATAGACTTTCCATCGAAATTGACCAACAATAGAAATTACTAGTGAAAAGGTTACCATCTTTGCAATAGGGCAAAGGTCTCTTGATAATCCACCCTTTCTTGCTATGCATATCCTTTTGCGACTAAGTTACCGATTCTGGTACTTGTACTGGTTCAAGTTTGGGGGTTCGGTTCGTAGGTCCGGTCAAAATTTTTTTTGGGTGTGGGTTCGTTTTGGGTTCGTCCATACAAAAACATATAAAAATCAGAAATATATTCATATTTGCAGCAGTAATTAAGTTCAGAATACCATAGCATCATGAATATGATCATATAATAAACAAAACCACACTAGTATTAAAAATTAAAAACACTACAATGTCAATTAGTCAAACACGAATGTCATGATATATATTAGTTATTACAATTCAAAATTAGAATGCCAAATGTCAACAATCAGCCATCACTAATTAGGCATCAGCGTCATATGGGTCTTCAAAAATGTCATCACCACAATCCTTATTAGATGATGTAGGTATTGGTATATTAGAACCACAAAAAGTGGCACTGGCACTAGCACTAGCACTCTCATGCCCACTACCAAGCTCGACATCAACATCAACTTCAAGTGCAACAAGGTGGGAAATGGTAGCATCCAAGCCAATATGCTCTGGCTCGATATCCCACTTCCATGTGTCCCCTTCCTTGTAGTCCCTTTCTTTGTGTGAAAGGAGGCGCAAGTTAGAATGCACACTAAGTCCTCCGCCTTTTTTGAGTGCAGCCGGTTACGCTTTACTGAGTGGATGAAGGACTATGTGCTCCAATTCCTCTCAGATGCTGATGAACTAGCAACCTTTTAAGACAACATTAGAGAGTTCGAGTTATAAATTAGAATTTAGAAATGAAACTTAAAAATCTAAAAGATAATAGAACTTACTTGCACTAAAATTTTGATTGCAAGAGATTGTAGATGTATGAATGATTGGCCATGGAAGTACCACCACCTATGAGCATCAACCTTATATTTGTCACAAAGAGCATCAATACTAATGTCATTGGAGCTTACAAAATCCATGAACTCGACTCTAATTGCATCTCGTATGTCAAGATCAATGAAGAGTCTGTGAAATGCTGCCTTGTACCCCTGGCTGACTTCAACATCTCTATATGGGGCAATCCTTGTCGACATAGAAAGGAGCTCAACACTATAATATTTGGGACTTAGTGCAAAGGCAATAAGATGCAATGGGGTAGTCATTTTGTTCCATCTCTCTTCAATAATTTTGTGTACTTGTTTGAAGAAAGTTTCTCTAGGATCTCGCTCTTTTTCATTTATGATGGCTTTCATCTTCTCAATCATTGAGTCGCTGCCATCACATACCTCTTCCAAACAAGGCCTATCCATGTCAGTATAACGGATCATACTCAATATGGGCTCAGTAAAACTGAGGAGATAGTCAACCAAGTGTCATCTAGGATCAACTACTTAATTTTTGTTGCCCTTGCAGTGCTAGATTGCCTCCATATGGACCAATTTTGGGTGCAGACCATGTTAGAGAGTGCCTCTTTAACCATTAGAAGCCGTCTTAAGACAATTGTGTTGGAGGCAAAACAGGTCTCAGCAACCTATACAAATCAAAATAAAAAAAATAGAAAATAAGGCTTCTTAAAAAATAAATTTACAAAACTCAAAACATAAACTTAAGAAAAAATTACTTCACTTACCTTTAGCAGCTCCAATTTTGAGAATATTTTGAATATGCCTTGTGACATATGGTGGTTGGTGATGAACATTTGGATGTCTTCTACCTCACTATACACCTATTTGATCCAATCAATTTTTGTGCCAATTTTTTGTAGCGTAAGGTTGAGGGAGTGGACCGCACAAGGTGTTCAAAAGATGTAACGCTCCTCAACCAATAAACCAGCTGCTCTACAATTTTTTGCGTTGTCTGTTATGACTTGAACAACGTTTCGAGGCCCCACTTTCTCAATGGCTTGACAAAGAATATTAGCAATAAATGGACCATCCTTCACCTCCCCCTCATAATCGACTGCTTTAAAAAACATAGCCCCTTTAGGGCACACTGCAATAACATTGATCAATGGCCGATTTTTTGAATCTTTCCATCAGTCAGAAACGATGAATAAACCTGTCTCAACCCAAGAATCCCTTATGGGCTTCAATCAATCCTCTACAAACTTCACTTCCTTTTCAATAAGGTGCTACGCACCTTCTCAAACCCTGGGCCCTGGTACCCTTTTGGAGCTTCATTAATTACTTTCACCATTTGTTGCCAATACGGTGAGCAAACAACATTGAAAGCTAATCCATTTGCATAGACACATCTTGCAATATGTTGATTAGCAATCTCATGAGACTCATTGTGAAATGCCATTTCCAATGGTCCCTTTGATCTCTTACGTGTTGCAGGTTCTTCAACTGTGGCCAAAAATGGGTGGCTCTCTACAGGTTCAAGAATAGATGGTGATTGAGGGGGCTTCATTCCTTGAGATCCTTTCTTTAGCAAAGGTTGATTTAATTTACGATCTGTTGCTTCCTCTGCTTTTTCTTGCTTTTGGATATATGCAAGGACTTGCTCTTGTGGGATGGGTACGTTATTTTTTCCTGGGCAAGATTTGATGCCCATCCCAGGAATGTTACACAAATGGGCTTTCACCCAACTGTAAGAGCTTCTATACTGAACCTCACACCCATTGCAAATCCATACATAATCCCCATCGCCTGGAATTGGTTGTAACATATTAACATATTTCTAAAGGGGTGAGTTTGGATCTGTTTTGAACTTGGATTTCTCCGACGAGGTTGAACCGGTTGCCATTTTAATCCCTATGCCAACAAATTAAACAACACATTCGAAGAATTCAAACAAATGAAAACAAAAAAAATATAGAACCTAATCGAGTTAAAAAGCTTTACACATGTGCCATTGATTCATACTAGATAGAAGAATTTAGAAAAAGACCAAAAAAAATTCAAAACAAAACAAAAATGTAGAAAAAAAAATTAAAAAAACCAACCTCTTTTGCAAAAATCTGCCTCTACAATCTCCTTTGTAGAAAACTAGCTATTGCACACGCGTAGGAATAGCAAACCAATCACTTTGGATCCTTCACCGATCAATCTTCAACTCTATTTGTTTGATGGCAAGCAAAAATGAGAGTTCAGCTCAAAATGGAAGACACCTCTATTTTGCATTTAGAATGAGGTAAATATGAATGTTTTTTTGTCTTTGAAATGCCTTCAAATGATGCTTTTAGGGTTAGGGTGAGAGTCAAATTACTAAAAACGATTTAAAAATGCAAAAAAAATCATAAAATAAACTCAAAAAAGCGCTTTTCCCAACGGGGCAGGATGGGTTTGCCCTGGGTTCGGTCGGGTTTTCCCCGGGTTCCTTGGGGTTTGGCCCAGACGAACCCACATGCCCAGAACCGGACCCTGGCCGAATCCCCAGGAGGACCGGACCAAGATCCAGTCCTGGGACAGACTGAACCGGGACCCAGGCCTGCACAATGAAGAACCGGTAACTTAGTTTTGCGACAAGCCTAGCTTTACATTTGACTTTATATACCATCTAAAGAACCATCTAATTTTCATTTGACTGTATATACCCATTTGCAACCAATGGGCTTCTTCCATTGCACTAATTTAGACAACACCCAAATCGTTTTTTGCATCTGGGCCTGGAATTATATCTTCATGGAATTTTCCCATTCAGGTTTACCCTCAGCCTCATCATACATGCGAGGTTCAAAGGCCTTCATAACAATAGACATTAGAGCAAAATTTACTTGCTCACGATGTTGCACAAGTTGTTTCCTCAATTGCATAGATTGGCCTTCCATTGCCTTCACTAATTCATCCTCCCAAATATCTTTTATCATGCCATAAACCACATTGGTCTTTCTTGCTAGCTCTCTTGTGAAGTCTAGGTATCACTGTACTCTTCATCAGTGCCCTCCTTTTACTTGACCCTTTTGATAGTCTTGTCTCCAAGCCTTGATTGATTTTGTGACTAGAAATTGTTCCTTAATAATTAGTAGCAGGTTCCCATTCAATGCTGTTTAGAGGTTTATATCGTCTGAGAAAAAAGACATCTTTTCATCTACAACCACATCTCTATTAATCACAATCTTTTTTGTAGAGACATCAAGTAACCTATATGCCTTGGATTGTGTAATATCCCTTCTAGGATATTTACTAAAATTCTGATTTATAATGAGCTCTGATATGATTTTTTTTCTAAATCTTGCAATTTTTCAATCAAACCCTAGGACTGAATTTCTGATTTATTTCTGAATCTTCTTAAATCCACACATGAACATAGACTAATATATGTAAAGTAATGGCAGTCTGAAACATACAGCTGCTGTCCTTATTAGAGACGAATTACACCGTGACATACATATTACACATGTCAAACAAGATACAACTCCAATGCTGATCGCCCTCAATGAGAGATGATTTACAATATACATATATCAATGAAGATGCAACTATAAGACAGCGAGTCTGATTGCAATGATTTACAATAATGATGGCTCTGTGTGGACAGCGAACTAGATTCTAAATACAATTTCAAATGTTGAATATGCAGAGCAACAAAAGGAAGAACCTGGTCGACTTCTTGAGAAGCAGTTGACAGCGGCTGGCTGCCTCTAAAAATCATGATTTTTGGCTTTTCTCCAACAGTCACTAAAATCGACTTCCAGCAACACCAAATCAAATCCTTCATAAACTAGATTATCTTTGTTCCTTAAATGCTGCGCCAAGGTTACTAGCTGAATTGCGATTTTAATACATTCAAAATAATAATCGCTCCAACCTGGTTAACTGTAGATGGCTGCAACTAGGAATTGCTAGCAATTCGTCTTTGAAACCTCAACTCGTCCTTGGCTGGTAATGGCGTCTCCCCCTGAACAAAATCGCCTTACTTCCAGAATTCGAATTTAGACAAAATCTCCACCAAATTCGAATTGCTTTTGATGCTAAATTGCTGCACCCAGAATTCTTAAAGAAATATGATTTCCCCAAGTGTAATCGATATGCCAATGAGACTGAAATCTAAAATCTCCAATAAGCCCACATGCAAGCTCTATATGAAGCTGCTCCGTAGAAATCAGCCAGGGGTTATCTTTCAAACTCGAAACCAATGTCAACCATGAGGGTTTTCATCCTCAAAGCCCTTAGATCAATAGAAAATCCAACAACATTCATTATTAGCAATATCCAAGCATGAGCATCAAGAAGAGCCCTCACCTCCTTCCATATTTTCTTCCTTGAGAGTTTTCGGAAACTTCCCCATATGGACACCACACATGAGAGGGAACATCTTTTTAAAAATTAGAAAAAGACTTCTTTCTTTCCTTTTCCAATCTTTCCCTAGGCGTTCCCTTTTGGCATAATTAATTAATTTATCCTTAAATGCTCACATGGTCCCTCTTTTAAAACAACATTAAGTTGTGTCTCCTAGGCGTTGGGGTACAACTTAACTTTATAATATTTTATTATGCCAAAGTTGCCTTTTTGTGAATATAATAATAAAGTGCTCATATTATATTATTCTTGTCCATCCCAAGCAAGAACTGCCAAAGAAGAACTCAATGCCATACTCTGCCATAGATCATGTTGCCAGAAATAATGCTTACTAAAAATAGTAAGCTCAAGAAAGTCCTCGGATGCCAATGCATGACATATCACTCTGAAGCGCTCTGAAAACCTAGAAGGAATCCAGTAATCAAACTGCCATATACTGACAAATAGATCCCCAAAAGCTCAAGAGAGATCACCACACAACTGGAAACCCTAATTATTGCCTCCGACTAGCCTACGGGCCTTTGGAATAGGCTAACGGTCAATCCTGGATATCACTGATGAGAAGGGGACATCACAAATTGTGTAATGTCTCCATTTTTGGAATGGTCGCCATTGGAGAGCAGAAGGGTTAGTTTTCACATTTCGGGACTCATGGAAGATGAATGGAGGTTCCGAGATGCATTGGTGTATTCATCTAATGGTTTTGATATGCTCCTTCCATTTATTACTTTTTCCTAACCATTGAAGCAAATCACCTTGTGGAGTTTGAGTGAGGAAACTTGCCGTGTTGAGGAGATTGTGCCGGGAGATGAATGTACTAATATGTTCTATGTCGATGCCACTTTGAGGAAGGGTATGTAATATTGCTTTGATCATTCGCATGTGCCATCCTTGTGGAGATCTAGCTTGATGTATGAGTGGTTGATAAAGGATAAAATAAATAATAAAATAGTTTCAATTCCTTGGGATAGCTTGAAGGAAACAAAGAAGACAAAAGCGAAGCACATTTACCTAGGTCGGCCTAAGGAAGCTATACCTGTGATTGACGCCAAGATATACTAAGGCAGGTCGGCCTAAAACAGGTGTTAGGTTGGCCAGAAATGATTGGGTGCCTAGTTAGGTCGGCCCTATAAAGTTGGGCTTTATGGGGTCGGCCCTAAAGAGGAAAAAAGGCAATAAATGATGCTTGGGTTGGCCAACATTTGAGGGCAATGGAAACATGTATATATACAAGGTAGATTGTGGCATTTCAAGGCATCATTCAGCATTCATTCATTCATTGGGAGTTATTTCTTAGCATAAGGATCTTGGGATGAAAGCCTCAAGCATCCTAGGAAGAGTTGGACGAAAACCTAGCTCATCCATTGGAGGATTCCGTGACAGGGATCTACTTGTGCTTCATTGCTTGTTGGGCAGATTTGTATATCAGATTTAAAGATCATTCTTGAGGGCTTCTCTTTGGCGTGACTTGGTGCATATTGACTAGGGTTTACCCTAGGTTTGGAGTGCTACATCTTGGAGGAGGAGCAACTTCACTTGGAGGCGACTTGGGTGATATCATTGCTGATTAGTGTTTGATTTACAGCAGATTTTGGAGCAGCAGAGTTGCAGACCTAATTTGCCCTTGTTGGAGGATTTCTCTTTGGTGGTTGAGACATCATTTGCATAGGGTTTGCCCTACTTGTGGAGCGCCATCATTGAAGGAGTATTTTGGGAGGTTTGTTAGCTTCTTTGGCATCATTGGTTTCTGGAGCAGCAAACCTTAGCAGACCTGAGCGCATCATTTGGAGCAGACTTCTTGGTGTTTGAGGATACATTGTCTTAGGGTTTCAAGCCCTAATTGGAGCACCACACCTTGGAGATCATTTGCCATCATTTGGAGGTCATTTTGCTTATGTTTTGGTATGTAAAACCTTAGGGTTTATATCTGATTTGTAGCTGGGCATGTTTGCCTTGATTGCCCATGACATTTGATGTATTTGAAGACTTCATAAGATCTGATTTAAAGCAGCAGACTTCTGATTTACATTTTCAGTCATTGTGGTTGTGAATTGAAGTGGTTTCATTGTGTATTTCATTGTGGAATTCAAGTATATGATTGGCAATCGTGTTGGCAATGTTTATATGATGATTTGGCATGTTTTTTGGGCTGCTACAAGTGTTTGTTGAAGTCTGATTTGAAAAGCAGAAGTTCAGAAAATTAGGGTTTAAGCAGAAAATCAGAAATCAGAAATTAGGAAAGCCTGGAAATCCAAACTTGAAGAAAATATCCCCATTTGGGATATTACAGATCACTCACTGTAGCCAACAAACATATATGGCTTACTCTTTCCATCTGATTTTCTCCTATTCTGCTCAAGATTTTGTTCAAAAGCAAAACAATTAAAAATACACAAGTCACTTACTGGTGGTCTCCTTCTTAACCATACTTCCTTGGGAGTGATATTCTCCAATACCTTACAAGAATTTTAGTTAAGGGTGTAAACAACTATGTTTATAGCTTATGCCCTTTACTGATATGGAAAATTTCAGTTGTGCACCATGCACCTTGCTATCTCCACAACCATCATATTCCTCCATTCCACAACTCTATTTTGCCATGGAGTGTGTGTAGTAGTATATTGTCTATGTCTACCATTATTCTTGTAGAATACCTTGAATTAATTAGAGGCAAACTCCTCTCCATCATCTGACCTCATTGATTTAATAGGTTTGTCTACTTGCTTGTCAACTAGGGCTTTGAATGCTAAGAAATTAGAGAAACATTCAAACTTTTCCTTTAAGAAGTAGAGCCAAATCTTCCTTGAAAAGTCATCAACAATCAACATGAAGTACTTAGTCCTACTCAGTGGGTGTCTTCATTGGGCCGCACAAATCAGCATGAACTAGGTTGAAGACTCCTTTGGCCCTCCATGAAAATCAGTATCAAATGAGTGTTGACTTTGTTTTCCCATTTGGCATCTTATACATGCTTCTTGACTTTATTGAATGGATGGAAGTTCATTCACCATATTATTCTTGCTTAGTACAAATAAATATCGATAATTCATGTGTCCATACCTTTCATGCCTAAGTATACTTGTATTTTCCACTATTGCCAGTGCATGTGATTCTGTAGTTTTGGGATCAACAAGCTTGTACAATTTCTCACAACCAATGACACCTTGCCATTTTGGAGAGTTTTGACCATACATTTAATGTCTTGAAAGTTGATAGAAAGAGTAGGATTCCTAGTTATTTCACTAATAGAAAGAAGATTCTTGTTCATGTTAGGAACATATCAAATATGCTTGAATGAATAAGTAACATTGTTCAATGTGACATGAACATTACCATGCCATTAAACAAAAGGAGTCCACCCATCTCCTAAAGTGACAGATTCACTTCTACTTGTATAATTAGTAAAAGACAATACCATTCTTTCCAACATGTGTAGTGTTTAGATGTGTAATGTCCCCTTTTGTAAATGCCCTAAGTTTTTGCCCTAAAATCACAATTCGAAGTAAAGCAAGAAATGAAATAGGGTTAATGATACCATTTACCAATTTAAATTGTTGAACACGATAGATCCTGGCTGAGACCCTGCAACCATGTTAGATAATCATTGAAAGTATAATCCATAAAATAGATCTTTCCTATTAGGGTTAGGAACATTATCTTAATTATATGATATACCTTATTCACTAATGGAGTCCATCCAAAAAGGGTTAGGATAAGGGGGCATGATAGGGTGCCCTAAGCGATCCTCTACCCTAGGCCCAACAGCGGATATACCATCCCTCTTGGCCTCATGTGGCTTCCCGCCATCCATATGAGGAGGTGTACCTAGTGAGGAATCCTTTAGCAGTTCTCCCTCTACTTGCCACCCTTATTCTCCTCCCTATGATTTAACCCAATAGCCAAACCTAAGCGGGTATGGTAGGGTGTTCGAAGCGATTCTCTACCCTAGGCCCAAGAGCGGATATATCATCCCTTTTGGCCTCATGTAGCCTTCCGCTATGCAGATGAGGGGGTGTACCTAGTGAGGAATCATATAGCAGTTATGTCTCATCTTGCCACCCTTGGTTGCTACTAAATACATCCAGATTCATAGAGATTATACACTAATAAATATATCATTATACACAACAATCATGATAGAGCATACATATCCTTCATATGCGAGTAATTATGCATAATTAATAATGAGTTCAATACATATATTAACAAGCACGAAGTATACACGTCATACACGAAGCATACACATCATACACGAAGCAGACATAATTATTTCAGGATTCTTATATGACTTCCTTCCAATGAAGATAGCTTCCTTGATTGCTAATTGATATCTCAGATATTTGCTGATTTGATTGATTCAAGAATAGAATTATAGAACGATAGAATGATAGAATAATAAAAGGATAGAATAATCGAATGATAGAATAATCAAATGATAGAATGATAGAAGAATAGGATGATCGTATGATAGAAGGATAGAATGACGAATAAGATAATAGTAGAATGATGGAATAATAGAATAATAGATTGATAGAATAGAATGATATAATGATAGAGGAATGGAATGAGAGAATGATATAATAATTGAGTAATAGAATGATATTAGAGTAGGAGGGTAGAGTGAAGAATAACATATTAATAGATATGTTGGAATATAGAATGATAGAAGAACATAATGATTTAATGATAGAGGAAAGAATGAAATAATAATTGAATATTAGAATGATAGAGTAATAGATTAATAGAATCTGAGGATGGTAGAGTTGAAGAATAATAGAGTGGCTGCAATAAAAATAATTCCCTGCTGTCATCCATTATTGTATATATATATAGCACTGCTGATATATCCCTGCTTGATATATTTCCCTTTTCTTTCCTCAGCTCTGCTCTTAAAGTTTAGAAATAAAACCTTCCAATTGCTTTTGAAACATACCTTCATAACCTTTTATACACTATCCAATGGAGATGTCTCTATGAATAAAGGTGGCTGTTCATAATAGACACATCTTTTGATTTAATTTATACCTCTTCATTAATCGCTTCCCAAAGGAGATTAAACTTTAATCACAACGCTTGATAAATAGTGATCACTGCCATAATATCTTTTAAGGAGACAATTTCTGACACACTCTGCAGGTTTGTCTCTTGTGAACATATCTAAAGCTGCCGTACCAATTTAATATGGGATAGCAGCATTTTAATTTCCTTGGTGGCTATCATACCCATTTTACCAAGTCAGCATAATTGTGGTGGGCATTGTACAATCTGAGGTTTGATATTTTCCTTGGTAAATAATCATGAAGTCGGCCAAGGTTAAATATAAATTTTATTATTTTAGAAAGGGACATTACAGTCCACCCTGCCCAAGATTGCTTGTCCTCAAGCAATCAGAACTTAGGATGCTCCTAAAGTAATCAACATTCCATTCAATATTGTTTGTCCTTGGAGAATTGTTGTTAGTATACTTTCCTTAATCCCTCATAGTTCTTTAACATTATAAAGTTGATAACTTCTTCTAAAGTATGAGGATAATTTATTGTCCCATATTCTTCTGATTCACGTACTTGTATTTCCCAATATCTCTCAACAACAAAACCAAGAGTTGGTAACGGGTAAGGTCCCTAACTTAAGACAAGTTTTCTCTCATCTCAGGGAGAGGAAACCAAGTTGGCCCAATTTTTGCACATGGATATCCTTTGAGTCCAAGCAGGAAAGTGAACTTCTCATGTATTAAGATGGGAATTAGAAGCATGACACACATCGATGACCTCAAATGCAATGTTCTTTTCTGAAATGATATGATCCATGGATTGTCATTCCATTTCCAGCTTGCATATCAATTGCTCCTTTCCTTTGTTTGTTCATACATTTGAGTATTTTAGAATTTTGGGTACTGCTCATATATTGTAATCACCTTAAAATCTTCACCATCCTTGCATAATCATCTAGGATGCATTCATAGGTCTATTTGAGATCTTAAGTGGCATTCATACCCTTTTCATAATCATCTAGGATGCAATGTTGATGATGTTTTTGTGCCAACAACAATAGAATAAAACACTAAGTATCCTATTCTCTCTTGAATAAAGTCTCTCAAAGGCTAAGCTATGTGATCTAGTGAGACAACTTCAAGGTTCCGTATTCGTGATTTGCATTGGATAAACTCACTGAATACATGTGATCTTGTTGATAATCACAAAGGGACTTACGCAGACTTCTTACTTCCTTCAGCTTATTCCTCCTTTCAATGTGGATGATATATGTACAATGTTTCAATGATAAAGAAAAAGAAAAAGATAAAGGTTTAGAGGAACTAATCTAAGGTCAATGAGGCAATGATGATGCATGAATAGACAAACTCCTTAATCAACCTAACTCCATTTCGCCAAGAATGCCTACAACTACATGGAGTAGGTGCAATCTCCTAAGGATAGCGAATGGTTTTCAAATCATGAAGGCTCATATAAGCACCCATTAACGGCATAGTTCAAACAAGCATTCATAATTGAACTTAAGCAAATTACAATGAAGCTCAGACTAGCTTTACACAACACTTCACCAATGATGAATGTCAAAAGCACGAGCTAGGAGTTGATCAAATACTCAATACATACATGCATTATGTCAATGAACTACTATTATTCTACTTCTAATCTACTTAGAAACATCTCTCCATTTCATCAAAATACAAAAAACCATGTCATTTCACAAGACAACACTTAACACCAAGCGAGCTCCAATGTCATTGCATTAACCTTGAGGAATATTTACAACAATCTTCAAGTACTCTCAGAGAATTTCGAGAGTCTCTTCCTACTCTACTCTACTAATCTATTGCCTACTGACTTTTTTTCCCTTTACAAATGAGGCAACAAGGCCTTTATATAGAGTTCCAAAATTACAATGAATGGCCTGGATCAACTCAAGTAGCCAAGGGCCCAGATCATGCCATCTCAGCAAGCAGTTACAACAAATTGCTATTTTTAGTACATAAGAGAGGCAATGAAGGCACGCTTTCCAAGAAGATAAGGATAAAATAGAATCTTTAGAGCATCTTTCACATAGGCGTCCTCCTTGGCTCCTTGCTTGTTGAATGATGTGGCGAATTGTGATTAGTGAATAATATGTCTATGCCACGTGGGTGCCACCTCAGCATAGTCCCGAATTGAATCATCTGTGTGATGTCTTCGAATGTAATTGCTTTGAACTTGAATGTTTGGGATGTATCTTTATTGACTTTGCCTTGTTCGTTGTAAGTTAAATGTGTATGATACATGTTGCTCATTTGCTTAGCACTGTGATTCTTTCTTCTTTGGCAGGATGTAGATCTTCCTTGTGAATGCATCTTTGTAGAGAGTAGTGTAGATCATAGTTGCAAGACTCGGCAAAAGTATTTACTCGGCAAGCCCGAAAAATATTTACTTAGCAAGACTCGGCAAAAACTCGGCAGCTTAAAAAATTGCTTAAACTTCATTAAAAACACATTTTTTTTGCAAAATTCAATGATAAGATGCATCCAATGAGTCAATAAAATGAGTACATAGAAGAAACAAGCTGAGTCTAGTTATATTTGATTGATTTCAAAGAAAATTAGATACAAAATTGCATCCTCATGTGGAATGCTCAATACGCTAATACTGATAGTCTGAAACAAAATGAAAATAGCAAATTCTTTTTGTAAAACTGAAAGTAAATACTAAATACAAATTCACATCTTCCTCTTCCCAAGTCTACGTGAGAAGACTACTGGAGAGGGTGTAGTCGTAGGACTCTGCTGTGGCTCCTCATCCTCCATCGACATCCTGGATGTAGATCCTACTGCTGGTCGTGGCACAGTCACTGGCAATGACTCCTCCTCAGGGTCATCCTCAATGTCATCCAATGAGAATGCAAATCCACCCCCCTCCTCCATTGCCTGTTGCTCTAAGTCATAGATGTCATCCTCGGAAAACAATGGAGGCTGCTCATCTCGCCCTGGATTAACATTATTTTTCCGTGCAAATTGGGTAGTAAGAGTTAACAATGAAAATGGATTAATTCTTTTACAAATTTTTCCTTTCACCAACCAGTCTTTTATACATGTCTACTACCTGGGGATGAAATACTTATTTTACATCAGCCAGTATAACCACTACTCTCCATGTATGTAAACTGAAGGTGCTAAACATCATTCAAAATCTCAACTTTAGTTCACTTCAGAGCCCTTGATCTGTTAGTGGGCAACAAAGTAGTCTATTGCTGGCATGCCGCACTTTGGACATACTGATAATCTTGTTGGCATTCTATGTTTGGGTGATGAAAGTCAATCCACAGCTTATTGTCTTAGTTAAAGTAGCCAAAATTGTTGTTGCCAATAATGAGAGAGAGAGAGAGAGATCACTAGCTAAGACTGGAGCAGGCTAGTGATGTTAACACCAGAGAGGGGGTCCATGCAAGGACTTGCACCCCCAAAGCTTGTTTCAGGATTTGTTAAGCTTTTGTTGCAGGTAATGCCACATAATCTATCAGTTCCTCACAATTGTTACCCATATTTAAATATCAGCCAAAAAAACAATCTAGAGTATTTCATTGAATCTCAAACTATTTGAGTATGTATTTGACTTGTGTGTAATACTCACATGAGTCACATCAATCAAGGTATTACTGAGTTTTGACAGCCAAGCTGAATGACAATCTGACTCCACTCATTTAATGAGTTGACTAAATGTTATGGTGTGTTATTAATAGCAGTCACTGAGTTCTACTTCTCACATTGTCATTTCCTTGCCCCAGGTCAAGTTATGGTTTTTTTATTTTTGTAAATCGATGTAAATAGGTGCATAATGCTTTACAGAATGCTTTTGCTGAGTGAGAGCTTCCAAACGAATGACGAAATGAAGTTCAAACACTTTTTGAAGCCGCCATGTGAGGAAAACTCAGTCGCAAGGGTTTTTAGGAAAAACTTGGCGAGTTTTGAGGAAAAACTCGGCAAAAAACCCTACACCAAATACTCGTTTTGAAAAAAAACCCCCGAATTTTTAAAAACTAGGCGAGTTTTTCCCGAGTCTTGCAACTATGGTGTAGATGATGATGATGTGAAGTAGGAGACTTCTTTTATACTTGAAGTTTGAAAGAACTAGATGAATGTCTTCTCTAGATGTCATTGATGAACAGTGCCGGCATGTTAGACTTGAAATGACCTCTTGGAGCAGCTACATGATGTCTCCTCCTTAGTAATGGCCTTCTAACCTCATTCCTCGCTTGAAGGTGACTCCAAGCGCTTTGTTCCTCAAATGACTTCCTCAGCTCCATCAACGTTCCTGCAACATAGAGAAACATCATATTAAACAATTGATAAACATTTGATTTCATAGCTTAAAGGAATCATTTCCAAGCATATTCAACATTCTTCTAGCTTAGGCACTGATTTAGGTTACAAATAGGTGAAAGTGCGCCTAGGCTATTTGGCCTCATATTTGTCATTTCAATGATTACAAACAATTAGAAATGACTTAGAATGGTTCTCCTACTCAGGGCGCTCATTCCCTAATATTAATTCATGCTTTTTCATGAGGCGCTAATTGAGGTTTCTTCAGAGGCTAAAGTGCGCCTTAGTCAAATTAGCTTTATATTTGACATTTTATGCTCTCAAACGATTGAAGATGCCTTAGAATGATTATATCTCTCAAGGCGCCTATCTAGTGATATGGATTTGTGTGGTTTCTTTGAGGCACAAATTTGAGTTTGCAAAGATAGAAATGTGCGCCTAACATCTATTAGCTCATTTTGGATAAGGTAAAGTCTCTTCAACACTGATTGATGCCTTTAAACTTGAGGTGCAAAGGTGCACCTAGCTACGACTGGGAATACATTTCAACTTTATGAATTTTTGAACTTACCCAACTCAAAAAACTTCAAAATTATGTAGAATTAACCAGATTTTCTCCTTAGGCGCAAAATTAAGGTTGCAAATGTGGGAAAGTGCGCCTTGATCAAACTTAACTTGTTGTTTAACATTCTGATGATTCCACTACATGCTCAAATGTTTAGGAGACTCTTCTTCATCTTAGGCGCCATTCCCATGATGTCAAATTTGATGCTCTCCATTGAGGCGCTGATTTGAGTTTGCTCAGGTGGAAAAGTGCGCCTAGCTGCACTTAACTTGTTTCTTGACCTTCTAGCACTTTCAATCACCTACCCAATCCTCCAAGAGATCTTCTCATCACTTATGCTAGATTTCAAGGTTTCAAGGTCTTTACACTTTGGGCGCCAAGATTGGATGGTAAAGACAATAAGTGCGCCTTGTTCTTGAAAGGATACTTCATTTCGCATGGATCCAAACCATTGTGGAGGTTCAACAAATGTATCTTGAGACTTAAACTCCTTCAAATTGGTTGATGAATGGCCTTTGAGTGTTAGGCACTCATACTCATCTCTCCAAACATTCTACTTCCTAGGCGCTCATAGGTGACTATAAAAGCAAGGAATTGCGCCTTACTTTGATGAGGGGTTTACTTCAAAATTTCATGATTTTAGAACTTGTATTCACTTTTGTGAACTTGTCAAACTCGATACCTTCAATGTTTATTGATTCAAGCATAGTTTCTCCCTAGGTGCCAAAATGGAGTTGTTCAGACACAAAAGTGCGCCTAGACCTCTTTGGCTTGCTCTTGGACATTTATGATGATCTCAAGTCTCTCTTTACCAAGGCGCATATTGATGATGCTCCAGGTGTGATATTGCGCCTTAGTATACTTTGGATTGTTTCCAAAATTTATCAAGTCATAAGCACCTCACATTGATCCTAGGCGCAATATTGAGTCTCAAAATGATGCTTTCAAGCATAGGCGCTGATTTGGATCTCTGCAAGAGCACATTTGCGCCTACGACTATTATGTCTTTTCCTTGCAACATTTTTTAAGTTGGAAGCATCTCAAGGACCAAAGCGTCCATTTCTAGCAGTACACCATTCAAACAACATTAACTTCATCATGAATTAACCTTAAGACGTCATCCCAGACCACGGCAAAGCACAGGAGCTAAGAAAAAGGGGGGTCCCCATTTACAATGGGGCAATGTGTGATTAGGTCACAACACCTTTCCTTTGTTTGTGCATACATTTGAGTATTTTAGAAGTTTGGGTACTGCTCATATATTGTAATCACCTTAAAATCTTCACCATCCTTGCATAATCATCTAGGATGCATTCATAGGTCTATTTGAGATCTTAAGTGGCATTCATACCCTTTACATACCGGTCACATATCACATTGTCGCACTTGCTATGAAGGACTTGGTTGGTAGGCTTCATTGTTTCATAAATATTGCCTCACGCTCATCCTACACCCTTACTTCTCTTTAGCTTGTATCATTAGGCCTATTTTGCAGGAGTTGCATTGATATCTTATTGTTAGGGTCACACCTCAAGTGTTTGATAAAATGACTTGTTACATTTTTGTCATGATTAACTCTTCTTGGGCTTGTCCGGGTTTCTTATAGTTCTGATTTCATTCTCTCACATTCAAGCATGTCTTCACTCCTTTTAAATTCTTATGAGCTTCTTTTCCTTTCAGTCTATTTGTTGTCTTCCTTGAATTTTCAAGCTTCTCCTTATCACAATTATTACTTGTCATCACTCAACTTGTTCCTACAAGCCCATACATACTTCCTCTAGTTAATTTCCAATTATACTTAATAGTTGATATCACTTGTTTTCCACTTCTTGTATAGATTCTTCCTCCTTTTGGGAATCACTGATTTTAATATCATTTTTGTTGTACTGGCATCCTCACTTGCCCATATGTATTTCTTCTTGAATCTTGCCCATATTTGTAGTGGCGTCTTCACTTGTCAATTTCCACTCTTCATCACATTCTCATTTCGTTTGATTGTTCTCATTTCACACTTGCTGGTTTTAACCACATATTCTTACATGCGTGTTCATTACATCTCTTCTGAGTCTCCCACGGAAGCATATTTTCTTGCATAAAAGTTCTAGCACCTTCTTCATTACTTGATTTTTGCATTTCCAACTGTATTCTTCATTGCTTTTACCCACACTAATCTGCTTCCAAATTGTTTCATGAAGGATAATGTGGCTTAAGCTTTAGACCAACTTTAATTACACAACTACCTCTCAATTACATTCTTCCTATTCCACAATATTTCCTTATTCAAAAGATTCTCTTTCTTTAAAATAGACAAGGAACAAGAGTTTCACATCAATTCATAGGGAGACATAACACAATTAGTTAACTACATGTCTAATGGAGCTTCGTTAAATTGGTTCTAAAGTTGGACTGAGCATTGTCAAGTCTATGAGTGGATGACATATTCACTACTCATTACTGCAAATCATCTATCCTTTTCAGATTTGACCTTTGATCCCCAGGCTGGTAGGATCATGCTTTGATACCACTTGTAATGTCCCCTTTTGTAAATGCCCTAGTTTTTGCCCTAAAATCACAATTCCAAGTAAAGCAAGAAATGAAATAGGGTCAATGATACTATTTACCAATTTAAATTGTTGAACAAGATAGATCCTGGTTAAGACCTTGCAACCATGTTAGATAATCATTGAAAGCATAATCCATAAAATATATCTTTCCTACTAGGGTTAGGAACATTATCTTAATCATATGATATACCTTATTAATGGAGTCCAACCAAAAAGGGTTAGGATAAGGGGGCATGATAGGGTGCCCTAAGCGATCCTCTACCCTAGGCCCAACAGCGGATATACCATCCCTCTTGGCCTCATGTGGCTTCCCCCCATCCATATGAGGGGGTGTACCTAGTGAGGAATCCTATAGCAGTTCTCCCTCTCCTTGCCACCCTTATTCTCCTCCCTATGATTCAACCCAATAGCCAAACCTAAGGGGGTATGATAGGGTGCCCGAAGCAATCCTCTACCCTAGGCCCAAGAGTGGATATACCATCCCTCTTGGCCTCATGTGGCCTTCCGCCATCCAGATGAGGGGGTGTACCTAGTGAGGAATCATATAGTAGTTCTGTCTCATCTTGCCACCCTTGGTTGCTACTAAATACATCCAGATTCATAGAGATTATACACTAATAAATATATCATTATACACAACAATCATGATAGAGCATACATATCCTCCATATGCGAGTAATTATGTATAATTAATAATGAGTTCAATACATATATTAACAAGTACGAAGTATAAACGTCATGCACGAAGCATACACATCATACACGAATAAGACATAATTATTTCAGGATTCTTATATGACTTCCTTCCAATGAAGATAGCTTCCTTGATTGCTAATTGATATCTCAGATATTTGCTGATTTGATTGATTCAAGAATAGAATTATAGAATGATAGAATAATAGAAGGATAGAATAATTGAATGATAGAATGATAGAAGAATAGGATGATCGTATGATAGAAGGATAGAATGACGAATAAGATAATAATAGAATAATAGATTGATAGATTAGACTGATATAATGATAGAGGAATGGAATGAGAGAATGATATAATAATTGAGTAATAGAATGATAGAAGAGTAGTGTTGATGATTGTTTTTCGACAAGTCAACAATTAGAGTGAAATACAAAGTATCTGACTCCCTCTTGAGCAAAGCCTCTTGAATGCTGAACGAAGTGATCAAACAAGATGACTCCAAGGTTCCTTTCTGATGATTATATAAGAGACAGCTCAGTGACTAAGTATGATTTTGCTGTTAAACACAAAGGGACTTACGCAGACTTATCTTCATTCACGTTTAGCTTGTTCCTCCTTTCAGTGTGGATAATGTATGTACAAGGTTCCAATGATAAAGAAATAGAAAAAGATAAAGGTTTAGGAATCTAACCTAAGGTCAATGAAGCAATGATGATGATTGAATAGACAAACTCCCTGATTAACCTAACTTCACTTCGCCAAGGGTGCCTACAACTACATGAAGCTGGTGCAATCTCCTAAGGTTACGCGAATAGTTTTCAAATCATGAAGACTTATACAAGCCCCATCAAATGGCGCAGCTCAAACAAGCATCCACAATCGAACTTGAACAAATATGGCTTAGACTAGCTTTACACAACAATCCACCAACGATGAATGTTAAAAGCATGAGCTAGGAGTTGATCAGATATTCAATACAACATGCATTACAACAATGAGCTTCGAATCTACTTCTAATCTACTTGAAACATCTCTCCACTTCATTAGGTACAAGAAACCATGCGATTCCACAAGATAACACTGAACACCAAACAAATAGCTCCAATGTCTTTGCATTAATCTTGAAAAATATTTACAACAGCTTCAAATCCTCTCAGAGAATTTTGAGAGTCTCCTATTCTATTCCTAAAATCTACTCTCTACTATTACTAATGATCTACTGAATTACAAATGAGGCAACAAGGCCTTTATATAGTCGTCCAAGTTACAATGAATGGCTAAGATTGATTCAATAGCCAAGGGCTTAGATCATGCCACCTCACAGGTAGTTACAATAATTTGCTATTTTTAGCATAAAAGAGAGAGGCAATGAAGGCACGTTTTCCAATGTGATAAGGTAAGGCGAAAGCATTTAAAATATCCCTCCACATAGGAATCCCTTTGGCTTCTTTCATTAAATGATACATTTAATGCATTTAAAATAATGCGGCTAATCAAAATTGAATGATGTGTACTCGCCACATAGACGCCAACTCAGCATACTTTGAAAATTGTATCATCTTTATGTGATGTATTCAATGTGATTGTTTGAACTTGTATGTTTAGGAATACATCTTATAGATCTTTGCCTTGTACATCTCCTTGCAACTGGATGTATGATACTTGTAGCTCATTTGATTGACTTTGTAATTCTTTCTTCTTCTTGTAGGTAAGTTGATGATGATAATCTCCTTTGATGATGCTCCTTCTTGAAGAATGAGTAGATGATGAAGCTAATGATGTTTCCTTGGACTTGAAAGTAGAAGACTCTCTCAGACTTGAAGGTGAAAGGACTTGAAGTTTAGATGGATGAATGCCTTCGCTTGATGTAGAAGTTGATGAAGTGATCTTGCATGATGATCTTCGAAGTGACCCTTCGGAGTGTAGATGACAACACCTTCTCTGGATGTGGAGTAGATGACCTCTCAAGGATACTTGAAGATTGGGAAAACTTTACTTGAAGCTTGGATAGATGAAATGCTTCTAACATTTGATGATGATACCCTCCTTATGATGGAACAGCTGACTTCCCAAGGAGACATGAAGCTTGATGAGTCTTGAAACTTGAAATATGATATTTCATGATGTCATTGATGAAGAGGACTTGAGATATATCTTGCTGTGACGTCTTGGAGCAGCTACCTCTTGAAGTGATGTAGATCTCTTAGAATGATGCTTCCTGGAAGATGATCTTGAATGAAGTAGAATATATGAAATGCTCCAACTTGATGATAACACCTTCCTTATGGTGGAGCAGCTACTTGATGTCTTCTCCACACGACAACTGGTTGACTTCACTCCTAGCATGAAGGTGGTTCCAGCTTCTTCTTCTTTGATGACTCCTTAGCATCATTGACATTCCTGCAACACAAAGAAAGAAATAATATCAACCTTCTTGATAAACATGATAATATTTGATTTATAACATATAAGAATGCATTTCCAAGCCAAGCGCACTAGATGACAAGTTCTTGATCTTCATTGAAACTCTTGACCTCTTAACCAAAACTCACTCTTCCTTAACCTTAATAGCTCATTAGATTGAGTTTTTAATGTCTGATCTAAAAGATATCACAGAATTTCAGGCTTAACTTCCTCTACCAGGTGACAGTTTAGATCTGATTTTCTTTTTAAATTCTTCTCGAAATTTCATACTTGGAAGGTGATAACCCTTGGTGCATCACTTCAGGATCCTAAATTCTCTTCGTAATGAGCATATTAAATCAAATTCCTGAATCCTCCAGCGTAGCAGATAAGAAATCAGACTTCTCATTCTCAACACCTTCTTATCATCTAGCAACCTCTTTCCATATATGGTATTGGATGAAAGTTCTGAATTCTTCATGTATTGCGCTTTGGATGGAACTTTTGAAATCTTCTTGATTGCTGACTGCTAGACTTAGTCATTCCACTTACATCTTGCATTGAGCTCCTTACCTTGAGGTGGTGCAGCAGTCTACAAGATCCGAATCCTCTTATTCTCTATGACAACTTCTTCTTAAAACTTGATTTATGACTTGGGCGCTTTAGATCAGGATTTCAAATCCTCTAGGATTGGTGCATTGGTTCAATGTTTTGAAATCATCCTGATAAACTTTTACATGCCTAGCGAGCTTCTTCTATATGTGGCGCGTTGGTTGGACATCTTAAAATCCTCTTGAAATATGCCTTGGATCATTGGATAGGTTGTTGAAGATCCTCTAGATTGAGCGCGTTAGATGAGGGTTTAAGAATCCTCTAGGGGTGAGGTGCATTAGATCAGGAATTGGAAATCCTCTAGAAATCCTTGTTTTAAACTTGATCTTATGCAACATACTTCTAAGCTTGAAAGGGCGCAGCAGTTTAGGATCTTAAATTCTTCTTGAAAATGACTTTCAAACAGCTAACAAGCCCCCCATACATGTGGCGCACTGGTTTGAGTATTTGGATTCCTCTAGATCTAGCCTCGAAACTTATGATGTAGCATTTCCAGTCAAACTCCTCCTCCTCTTGGACAGCGCATTGGATGACCTATTTGAAATCTTCTAGGAACTTAACACATGTCAATGATAAACCCCTTCCCAATCATATTAGATCTTGGTATTGAATCTCCTTAGAAGTGGTCGCATTGGATGAAGGGTGTGATTTCCTCTAGACTTTTCCTTTCGAGACTCAACTTTTACTCTCCTCTACAAGGTCGCATTGGTTGAGGAATTAAAAATCCTCTTGAATTTCGCATTGGTTAAAGATTTGAAATCCTCTTACAAAGGTGTTTAAACTTGATCAAGATTTGGTTGTTCGCTTTGAAATTTGCCTTGAAACTGAAATTTAGCCTCATTATGTGAGTGGCGCATTTGATCAAGGAGGTGAATTCTTCTTGAAGTTGGTGTTTTTTGAAATCACTTACCTTCTTCCACCTTTGGCGCTTTGGTTGAGGGTTTCGAATTCCTCTAGAATTGCAAAATGGATCAAGGTTTTAACAACTTCTAGATTGAGCGCTTTGGATAAGAGCTTTGAAATCTTCTAAAATTGACTCTAAGACTTGACCTTAGATTTTCTTTGAAGTGATCGCAATGGTTGAAGGTCTAAAATTTTCGCATTGGTTGAGACCTTCAACTTCTTCCTTGTGTGGCGCATTAGATAGGGTATAGAAGATCCTCTAAGAATTCGCATTGGTTGAGGATTAGAGATTCTCTAAAACCCTTAATGTGCAACAATCCCAACCCAAAATCCCTCTTTCTCCTTAGGCGCTTTGGATCAATGCTTTAAAGTCTTCCTCAAAACCTTATGCTTTTCCTCATATTTGGCGCTTTGGACGAATGTTCTTTCAAAACATAAATGTTTCTGCTTTGGGCGCATCACTTCAAGGGGTTGATATCCTCTGAAATTTTGCATTAGTTGAAGATTTAAAATCCTCTGGAATTTCCTTTCACATGTGGCGGGTTGGTTAAGGTATTCTAAATCCTCTAGAATTGGCGCATCACTTGAGGTGTTTGAAATCATCTAGAATTGGGCGTGATTTATCACGATTTTGCGCCACCTTAATATGCCGTCGCACTGGATCAACTTTTTGAATCCTCTGGAGTAGTTAGGCGTTTTTCAGGGTTCGTGAGGTAAAGGTATATTGAAAAATATATTTAAGTATAAGTTGAATTTCTTATACTTTAAATATTTTTCAATATACCTTTCAGGATGTTTGAGATAGGTCTCGAATCCACCGGATTTAACATGCAAAATCTAGAATTTGGAGGATTCACCAGATTTCAGACTTAGTCAATTTTTCAGGATTTCAGGGTTTCAGGCTCCAGACTCAGTCTTTTCAGGATCTCGAACATACTTCAGGATTGATCTCAATGTTCATTATCTGGATAGAATTCAATCAAGAGTCTTCATCACTGCAAGTTCATCCTCCAGATAAGACCTCCAGTTATAAAGCAAAATCTTCTAGGAGAGAGACTTATTGGATTGGCAGAGGAAATGAACCTAAGGCATCATCTAAGATCTCATGCAAAACATCGGAGCTCAAAAAAAAAGGGGGTCCCCATTTGCAATGGGGCGATGTGTGATTTGGTCACAACATCTAGCGTCAACCCGAATAAATGTTCCTGAACATTTCAGAGACAAAGACTCAATCCAGACTCAAAAAACTTCAGACACCCCTCTTCTATCTATCAGCTAGCTAGACAACAAAATCGAAAAGGAAAAGAATCATAGATTGGATCAAGACACTACATCTCTGATGTGTGATTAAAGATTGATTTCGATTAAAACAGTTTCTTAAATATTCCAAAGATAAACAAATGTCAATTTTCAACATCTCCATGTACACCCAAACATTAGATCAAATAAACACGACTACTCGTTCAAAGGATCAGAACCAATTGCCAGCGCGACTATCTGTATTTGAGGTTTGAAGTGCAAGCACTTGAGTTCATTCCCATCCCTTGGAAACCAGGATCATCTAAGTTAACCTGTCTCAAGCTAGGTAAATTCATGAAAGCGGATGGAAGGACGAATATGTACATATGATGGCATGCAATGATATTGAACGGGGTGATGAGAAACGGGGATGATATGCAAATGATCAGAAAATGGAATGACATGAAACGGAGGGGAATGCAATGAGACAGGGTGTCTCTACGCATGATGCCTGTTTGCCAGGTTTTCATCATGGTACCTATCCATGGCGCCTGTTTGCCAGGTTTTCACCAGTGGACGAAAATTTTTTCTTTACTTTTCATTTTTTTCAATTTTTTTTTTCTTTCCTTTTTTTTTTTTTTTTTTAAACCATTACACACGGCGCCTGTTTGCCAGGTTTTCACCGAGGTAACGAATGGTAAGAACTCCAGAGTTTGATTCTGTAGATGACGCGATGATCCACACATAAAATCATGTCAAATTGTTATATATATGGATGTTGGCAGGGAACAACAAAATGATGGAAATAATGGACTATGGTGTGAATTATATAAAATAGATGTATGAAAAGTGCATCAAACACCAACCAAGTAAGTGGTGGAATATGCTGGGACACAGAATGGACGGTGGAAATGGATAATATGTAGCGGAGCGAAGTGGAATGGAACCATGATCAACTTCTATTCGTATCTACCTAAACTTTGAAGCTTGCAAGTGGAAAGGGATATATATAATGGGGGAACGGGAACGGCGATTTGGAAATTAATAATGACAACTTCATGACCTTCACGAACTTAGAATTTCCTTTTTTTTTTATTTTGGTTCGTGGGATGAAGTAATTTGGGGATGGAATGGAAATAGTAATGGAAATGGACTTATCGGATACGGAAGCCTCTTCGGATTCGGCTTCAAATACCCAAAAGCTTTATTTCTCAAGCATTTCTTGACTTGAAAGTACAGCATGAAATATCTTTTGAACATGCCTGGCTTAGGATTTCTGGCATTTGTATCATGAGGCATAGAGATCTTTGGATTTTCAGGAATCTCTTTGCTTGATGGGTAAAAGCATCCAAGTATTTATTTTACGAAGTGTGGGAAAATGGGTGGAGGAATTTGCAAGCTTCTCGATTAGATGACACTCACGTTCGTTAATCATGACTAGGAGATGGGTGAAAGGGATAAAGGATATGATAGTGTGATAGAAAGGCGGAGATAGGATGGATGATGGAAGGTATGGATAGTTACATGCCTTGAGACTTTGCATAGTAACGAAGGCGAAATGGATATATGTAATAGATGGAACGGAAAATGATAGATTTTAGATGGAACGGAGTAGGAATACCGATATCTTGACTTTGACCTGTATACAGTGGATAAGGTCATTTGAAAAGGAGATTGACATGAAAACTCCAATGATTCATAAGGACTACAACTTTTATCCTTCTGGAGTATACAACGAACAACAGGACCGTATAAATGATTCAGACATCAGACTTGCATTCATTATTGAATGAAGAATGCAACATGGATGGAGGTTGTATTAGGTGAATGAGCTGTGGTGAGCAGAATGACGGAAATGGAATTATGCAAAATGCTTATTATGGAATGGAATTGAAAACATGAATTACCTTGAGATGTTCACTTGATCTAGGCTCACAAAGACTCCCCTAGCAACTTCGGGATTATTAAGATGTGTAATTATAAAAACCTCAAAATACTTCAGTCAATACCGAACAACTGACTCGTCTCCCAAGAGCAAGCAGTCATGTCATCTGACACTAGTGATGGAATCCACGGGAAATCCATCAATCATGACCCAAGTTTCTCAATGGAACAAATAAGAATTCATAAAATTTAGATTTGGCATTTTAAAACATTATAGTCAGAAGATAGCAGTGTCAAGACACAATAGATGGTTAACTTCCAGGTCAAGTTCAAAATCTAACAAGATGATAAACTAGAAGAAAACGTCCTCGGACTCTAAGACCTTCATGAATAAATATCTAAGAAATGAACTAACACACTATCACAGGTTGAAACTAGAGTGTGTTTAAGATACATCACCTTCTTACAAATGGGAAACCGACACAATAAAACAACTAAGAAAAACAAACAGCTAATCTATGAAAACAAACGACAACCAACCACTAAGCTAAGGAAAAGACAACAACAAACAAGCAACTCGAAAACAAAACTAAGCTAAGGACAAACCAAGACTTGAGTCAAATGACATCAAGGAGCAAATTTATTCTAAAACGCGACATAAAATAAAAACCTACTCTAACCTAGCTATGTACAAGCAACAGAGATGCAACCCAGGACACAGAGTATATACAAGCCTTGGCATGATTATTCAGTATGTACAATAGTAGCAATGCAACAGTGACGGTTCTCAACTGGGCAAATTCATCTTTGAATTCAGAGAAAACTCATCTTTCAGGCAACGTTCCTCAAATGTAGGAAATTTTTTTGGAGGTATTATGAGCAATTGAGGATTCTCATCGGGACCATGATTTATCCAGATACAAGTTGTTCTACCCAAACTTCCATAATCAAACTCATATTCAATATATGCAATGTGTTCAGTATGCTTAGAATTATCAATACTATCACTGCTATCAATGCTATCAATTAGAAGTTCATGATGTTCAAATTCAAAATTCCTCCAATCAATAGAAGGGAAAGATACAACCTGATGCTCGCCGTTTATAAGACATGGCCTACCAAGCATTTGATCATACTCTAAGCATCCATCGGGAGGTCGCCACTGATGGTGGATGAACTTCTCGTCTTCTTCATATTGCATGATCTCATTGTCCAATTCTCTTGTGATCTCCAACAACGGTGTCAACAGCTTCTTGATCTCAGCATCCATCGCAGCAGCATGTTCTTCAATTGTTATTCTCTTCTTTGGCTTGATATCTTCTTGTATAATGATGGCAGCGTCGAGCATCGACCCGAATTGCTCGTCTACTCATAGGCTCTTCATTAGCATATTCTTGAATGATAGCTTCTAAATTTCTTTGCAAAGCTTCCAATTCATGATCTTCTAACAACATTTTGTGTACTTCTTGCAGCTCATTCTCAAGGATCTCTTGATGTAGTGTAGATGCATAATCCTCAAGAAACTTATCTTTATCGAATTCAAGTTCTAGCCACAAGCTTGAACTTCTTTCTTCCGCAATTGCTGCTTCAAGTGCTCTAACATCCTCTAAACCTTGTTTACAATCCTCTAATGCTTTTGATAACCTTTGTCCAAATGCTTCTACTTCTTCTGGATTGATAAACTCGTATTCATATTCCTTTTCGCTGGTACATTGCTTATCAAGGTTCTCTGTAGTAAAGACTTCTTCCTCAACAGGTACACCAGCTTCTACTTCTTGCATAGCCTGATGAATTGCTTCCCAGCATTTCTCACAAGTGTATTCCAAATGATCTATATCATGCAACCTACACCAACTTCTAGGAAGCAATATGTCGTCAACACTTAAATCCTTATCATTCTTGAATTCTTTCTTGATTTTGTCTTTCAGCGTCTTGAATGCTTCACCATCAACAGGAGTATTAGGATCTATCCTTGAAAATACCACTGGCTCATGCACTTGTAAGAATGAAATTTTCCTTTGCACTGCTAGATCCATCCTCGATAAGAATGTTATACAGTCTGCTTCTCTATGATCATTTGTATTATGAATACGACATCCGTACTTGCACTCGAAATCTTTCAAACTCTTGCCACCAAGACGCTTACTCAATGACCACCATAGCTGAAGAACAATTGGAGTCGAACTTGCTGGATCATACCCAACAACTTGCCGCATATTCAAACTAGAATCCATGGTTGAGAACTCCATCTTCTGATTTTTTGTGTATTTTTGATTTTTGCTTTTTTTGGATTTTTGAACTTTTCTACTTTTTTGTATTTTTCTGGAATTTTCTACTTTTTTTGTATTTTCTAAAAAATCAATCCACAACTTCGAAGTATCTTGTGCTCTACTTGAAATGAAGAATATCTAGGCTCATGCCCTCCTTCTAGCGCCAAAAATGTTGATGATTGTTTTTCGACAAGTCAACAATTAGAGTGAAATACAAAGTATCTGACTCCCTCTTGAGCAAAGCCTCTCGAATGCTGAACGAAGTGATCAAACAAGATGACTCCAAGGTTCCTTTCTGATGATTATATAAGAGACAGCTCAGTGACTAAGTATGATTTTGCTGTTAAACACAAAGGGACTTACGCAGACTTATCTTCATTCACGTTTAGCTTGTTCCTCCTTTTAGTGTGGATGATGTATGTCCAAGGTTCCAATGATAAAGAAATAGAAAAAGATAAAGGTTTAGGAATCTAACCTAAGGTCAATGAAGCAATGATGACGATTGAATAAACAAACTCCCTGATTAACCTAACTTCACTTCGCCAAGGGTGCCTACAACTACATGAAGCTGGTGCAATCTCCTAAGGTTACGCGAATAGTTTTCAAACCATGAAGACTTATACAAGCCCCATCAAATGGCGCAGCTTAAACAAGCATCCACAATCGAACTTGAACAAATATGGCTCAGACTAGCTTTACACAACAATCCACCAGCGATGAATGTTAAAAGCATGAGCTAGGAGTTGATCAGATATTCAATACAACATGCATTACAACAATGAGCTTCGAATCTACTTCTAATCTACTTGAAACATCTCTCCACTTCATTAGGTACAAGAAACCATGCGATTCCACTTCAGGATGTTTGAGATAGGTCTCGAATCCACCGGATTTAACATGCAAAATCTAGAATTTGGAGGATTCACCAGATTTCAGACTTAGTCAATTTTTCAGGATTTCAGGGTTTCAGGCTCCAGACTCAGTCTTTTCAGGATCTCAAACATACTTCAGGATTGATCTCAATGTTCATTATCTGGATAGAATTCAATCAAGAGTCTTCATCACTGCAAGTTCATCCTCCAGATAAGACCTCCAGTTATAAAGCAAAATCTTCTAGGAGAGAGACTTACTGGATTGGCAGAGGAAATGAACCTAAGGCATCATCTAAGATCTCATGCAAAACATCGGAGCTCAAAAAAAAAGGGGGTCCCCATTTGCAATGGGGCGGTGTGATTTGGTCACAACAAGTAGGAGGGTAGAGTGAAGAATAACATAATAATAGATATGCTGGAATAATAGAATGATAGAAGAACAGAATGATTTAATGATAGAGGAAAGAATGAAATAATAATTGAATATTAGAATGATAAGAGTAATAGATTAATAGAATGAGAGGATGGTAGAGTTGATGAATAATAGTGGCTGCAATAAAAATAATTCCCTGCTGTCATCCATTATTGTATATATATATCCCTGCTTGATATATTTCCCTTTTCATTCCTCAGCTCTGCTCTTAAAACTCAGAAATAAAACCTTCCAATTGCTTTTGAAACATACCTTCATAACCTTTTATACACTATCCAATGGAGATGTCTCTATGAATAAAGGTGGCTGTTCATAATAGACACATCTTTTGATTTAATTTATACCTCTTCATTAATCGCTGCCCAAAGGAGATTAAACTTTAATCACAACACTTGATAAATAGTGATCGCTGCCATAATATCTTTTAAGGAGACAATTTCTGACACATTCTGCAGGTTTGTCTCTTGTGAACATATCTAAAGCTGTCATACCAATATAATCTGGGATAGCAGTATTTTAATTTCCTTAGTGTCTATCGTACCCTTTTTACCAAGTCAGCATAATTGTGGTGGGCACCATACAATCTGAGGTTTGATATTTTCCTTAGTAAATAATCATGAAGTCGGCCAGGGTTAAATATAAATTTTATTATTTTAGAAAGGGACATTACAAGATGCACTTGAATCAAAGTACCAAGCTGTAGACTCCATGGATTGTTCATGTGATGCAACAAATGTGAATTCATCATTCACCTTTGGCTCATTCACTTCATCCTCTTCATTCTCAAATTTTCAGCAACATTTGCATGCTTCAATTTCTTCTAGTCTCTCTTTCTTTTAGGGCAGTTCCTCCTAAAGTGTCCAGGCTCATTACAATAAAAACACTCTGTTCTTGATCTTCTAGATTTGCTACTACCTCTTGATGTGTCATTTGATGCACTTTTAGTGTGTTGCCTGCCTTTGCCTCTCATTCATGCATTGAATACAATCTCTGTAGACTCTGAAGTTCTTGCTTCTGCTTGATCCTGTCTTCTCTCCTTTTGCAAGAGAAGTGTGGATACCTTCTCAAAATCAAGTGTTTATACCTATTAAATAGGCTTACAAAGGGAAGCCAAGTTGTCTATCCATGAAACTGATTACACAAGTAGACAAAATTGAAATCTCAAGTTCTCAACAAACGAAACAACTTTCCTAATTATACCTGGATTAATCCTTATTTCTGAAGCTTTCATTCTAATCAACTAAATTATGACTAATATATTTAACACTAATTTATAAAATTGCGAGCTAACCTATATTTAATCCTATTGGCTATATTAGATCACCCTCGATTTTGATTGGCAAAAAGTATATGGTTCATAGTTACAAGACTCAGACTCGGCTTGGACTTGGCAAGCTGATTTTTGACTTGGACTCAGACTTGACAAATTGAAAAAAACCCTGAAATATAGAGATTTTTAAGGATTTAAAGCTTTTATTAAGCACTCTTCAATAAATCAACTTTAAAGACATCAGCATTTTAACTTAGTTGTAAAGCAGATGGAATCACGTGAACAACTGTTTGTCAGGAGTAGAGGTCACTAAATTGCATGCTAGAGAGCATCAAGATGGCAAAATGATCAAAATTGCACAGTTTAATCATAGATGTCAGCCAAGAGTCAAGACAATGTGAATTGTGTGACAAGAGGAATAGAGAGTGGTAGAGGTCTTCTTATCATGTGACTAAGGGTTTAGAATGCTGACAAAGAAGGATCTTCACATGTTGGGGTTTTTCTTGCCGATAAGGTTAGTAAAATCCTATGACCAAGCACTTAAATGGCTGCAAGGACAGAAAATTGCATGGGTTGTGTCTAAAACATCCCAAACACAGAAATTGCATGATTAGAGAAATTGTGCGAGTCTGGCTAGACTCATTGAGTATGCAGGCCCCAAGTCCTATAGCCTCAGATGCATTGATACGGCTTGGAACTTGCTGAGTCCATGCAAGTTTCTATGAGTCTTGTAACTGTGAGATGGTAACTCTTATTGGCTGGCTTGTATGGTAGCTTACTTTTTCTAATTTCCTAATTATTCAAAATAGAAAAAAAATTAATATTTTTAACTTAGGATAAACTAATAAATTAAGTACCTAAGTGAGTTTATGTAAAATGTTGTGCACATGTACCTATCTTTGACCCCATTATATTTTATCTTAGATTCTTATATGGATATGTTAGATGGTGATGCTCATCAAGCTTTTGTGTCCAAGGTTTAGGAGCGTTGTGTTATTATCATTTACCTTCATAGCATGCTTTGCCTTAAGCACACGAGGATTGAGGAACATAGAGGATATCTTCTCTAAGTCCTTCTCCAAGGACAATTTTGTTAGACTTAATGAGATGCTTGGCATAGAGTGGTAATCATTTAGGGTGGTGATTATCGGAACAACATTTTCTCAAGGTTTCAAGCCAATTCTTTTGTTTTAGGATATGACTAAATGATGCATATATTATTGGTCAAGTGATATGTTTGAGGGAGCTACAAGGATCATATATGAGAGGTATGTGTTTTTTGTTGAGGTACCATCACATGGGCCCTAAAGTTCTCTAACATATCACCTTTAGGACACTTCTTCCGTTTTTTCTTGTTTGCGGTCTGTTATGCTTATTGCTATCATGATATAGCTTACCTTTTTATGGTGATTTGTTGATTGATGATTCCCATACCCTAATGGGAGACATTGGGTTACGACGTTAGTGTACTATGGTTGATCTTGATTTGGTGCTTCACTTTGATTGTGTACAAACTATATAGCATGATGCAGGGTTATGCCCCTCTCAACTTCAGTGTGCCTTGGGGATTCTTCAGCACTTTATTGAGGCTTACATATTTATCGAGAGCTCTCAAACATCCCCTCTCCCATGTTAGACTGCTCATGCTGCAAGGATCCTTCCAAGATTGTCATGACTAGTTTCGTGAACATCTAAAATTTATCCACCCACAGTATAACTACCATCTCCATAAGATGTTCAAATGTCTCTTAGAATATATTGTGGGAGTGTGGATGGATCTTCAACATATCCCTTGCAGGGCACAATCCTACAAGTTGGATAGTTAGTCATCAAGCACAATATGAAGTAAATCAACCTCTATCATGCAGTATAGGATAACCCCAAAAGAAAAAGAACATATATTTTAAAATACAAGCATGATTATCCATTGAAATGTACTCTCTTCATCATGCAAATCTATATGCTCTCAATCACCCATAGTGTGGCCTCACATCATTTCCATGGCCATCTACAATAATGTAAAGGAAATCTTGATAGTGAGATCAAAATGTTTCAAAAAAATGCTCGTCTCATGCCATCTTCTATCCAATAACATATTGGTCCATTATTCTTTCATCTTGGCCTCCTCAAATTAAAGTGTCTACCATACCTAAACGTAGTGTGATTATACTGTGGTGGAGTTTTATTGTACCTCCTTTGTCCTGCATATGCTCCACATGTCTTGTATTAAGGCCAAGAATGCCTTCTACCTCCACTAAATGATGATTTAGGCTTAAAGTGCCTTCTCTCCATGAATGGATCATAAGGCCTAAAGTGTCTCTTCTATCTTTAGAATCTCTTATGGTCCAGTTGCTTCCTCTCACCTTGTTTCTTTTTGAAGCATTTCCTTACAAAAAATCCTGCTTTGCTGCAATAGTGATCTTTCTTCTTCTTTCCATCTATGCTGCTGTTATGAGAGGCCAACAAACGCTTTTTGATTCCTTATTTTGAGGGGAATACAGCAAGTAGTGCATCATGTGCCTCCTCCTTATCATTCTCTATATAGCCTAGCTCTCTCCCATGTTATTTTATACTAAAAAACTAGAGACTGGAGCAAAATGCCTTGAATAATCCAAAATTCAAGCAGCATTCCTCAAAACACCTGCTTTCAATTGTTTTGGGGCCTCTTAACAGTCGTCATTACAATCATATTTTCAGATACCTATTTTCATATATATAGATGAGGTTTAATGCTATTTCTAATATTTTCCTGAAAAACTGGAAAATCAGTTAAAATACCATATTTTGACAAATTCTTTAGGACAGATAAACCCTAAAATGCCTCCAAAAATTGCATTCTACCTCTACACTGGGCAAACAAATACTATTTGGAAACCTGAAGCGAAACCTTAACATCTGTACAAAAATTAGAAAAAACTGCACAGATATTCCCTAATTCATTGTCAAACTTGAAGGCTCCCAAAGGCTGACCATAGAACTACATCTAAGGCCTTTTGACTTTCTGACATTATAAACTTTGTCTTGTCCATTTTCAAGGATTCTGATAAAATCTGACAAAGCAGATGCTTTCTGTTAATTTCTTAGTTTTCTATACCTTGTCTATATCTCTCATGACCCCGGACAATTTTGACATTGTAGAACAATAAGGATTGTTGTAGGGTCCTAGTCTTTCTTAAACACCATAGAGCATGGCACATTCCTTTTCAATTTCTTTGTGTTTTAAACGTAGTTTTACTTAAGTTGATTATTTTGGTAAAATTCTCTACTTTGTAGGATCTTTATTTGAGGTTCTGCCAAGAGTTTAATTAACAACCATTGATGGTAGTTAAAACTGAAAGTTTGGAATATTTTTGCAGGTGGAGGATAATATTGTGTGGCCTGAGGCAGCAGTGGAGGCAATAATTGCACTTGAAAAAGCTGCTTATGAGAGTTTAGGTTCTGACAATCACAAGTACAATTTAAAAATGCGGCAACTTGAATTTAATCTTAAGGTTAGTCAGTTTTTATTTTTTAATCTCCATGGGAAACCATCTTATTGGTATTAATGTTTGGAATTTCAGGGTTAGTACCTACTAACAAAGGGAGGAATTTGTAAGCTTCAAAGAAAGGGGATAAGAAAGACACAAAGTGATATAAACTTCAGAGATGCTTGTATATATTTGTCTGCAGTAACATGCTTTTTAATGATTTCAGTGGTACTGGAAACTAATCTTTTGTAGTAATAATGAAAATATAAAACATACCATTTGTTTTATTTACACTAAATGAATTAGAAAAATAGTATCTGTCATGTCCCTATATTAGTAATTTATAATTGAATCCATTATGTATTATTCATTCAAATTAAAGATATGAATAATATTATAAAGGGAATATATTTGATATATTTAAATAATATTTATTTAAAAACAATTAACAAGATATATTATTATTATATTTATAAATAACACATATAAATAATATAATATAAATCATGTATCATTTATTATGATATAAATGATATAATATAAATAATATAAAATAAATAATATATCATTTATTATAATGATATAATATAAATAAATAATAATATAAATAAACATCTTTTAACCTATCCTCTTATGATAAGGGAGTTACGTATGGTTAAAACTAGTTTTACCACAAAAGGGAATTAATATAAAGTAATAAAAATTATAAGAGGGTAAGTATGTCTTTTACCACCAAGCATAATAAGAGACGTGCCTCTTCGAACATATCTCTTGAAAGGGAAATAAATAAAGGTTGTGAGATAGAAGGAAAACATCATGGGAAGAAAATAAAAAAAGAGTATCCGATAAATACATATATTTTGATCTGCTATATATATATATATATATATATTTTTTTTTCTGAGTCATAAGTAGGAAAGATATAAATTAATATATAGAGATATGTGCATCAGCAGCAAATGGGAGGAATGATTCAAGTAAAAATAAATAAATAAATAAATATAGTAGATAAAGGATGTGATGTTCCGATAGAGATCGGCACGATTAAACATTATTAAAAATTATATTCATGATAACACTATAATAATAATGATATTATAATAACAATAATAAATAATATTATAATAACATATATAATACTATTAATAACATATATAATAATATAATATAGAGATATTATTAATATTATAACAAATACTATAATATATAAATATTAAAGAATAGGCATGAGGCCAACTCAAGAATAGTTGCAGCAGACAAAAAGGGACATTACAAATATATCTCATGTTGTATCATATATTACTGTATAACACCATTCATAATAATAAAGGCAAATTGTATGTTTTGGAAATGTGTGTGGAAATTGCATGTATTGTGTTCCTGATTTAACTAGGAAAGGAGAATGCATAAACTTTAGTAGATTGCCTATAAACCCCATCTAAGGTTCCGTCCCCATAGGCCCGAGACAAGGGTTTGGGTAGTATGCCCCCCGTAGGCCTGAGTCAAGGGTTTGGACCATGGAGGGATGGGGGTCCCACATTGGAACATGCCCCCATAGGCCCGAGACGAGGGATTGGGCAAAAAGACCAGCCCCCATAGGCCCGAGTCAAGGGATTGGGCAATAGGACTGTGGTAGGCCTTTAGGCTACTAAGGGCTTATGTCTTCCCCTCCCCTGGCATGATGAATGTTTTCTTTTACCTATGTGTTTCAAAATGCAAGTGTGTAGTAAGATATCTCTAAGTTCTCATAAAGTAATATATTTGAAAAAAGTTATTTTTATCTCAACTTAATGTTATTTAATAGTTATAAGATTATATCATAATATATAACCCCATATAGTAAATTCAATTAATATTATAAATATTATATGTTGTATAAATACATATAGATATATTTTCAAGAAACACATATATAAATTATTTAATTTGTGATCATAATAACCATGTGCTTAGATCCACAACCCTATTAAACATAATTATAACATTTAAAAATAAATAAATAAAAATAAAAAAATAATAATAAAAAAAGTATTATATATTTAATATTTTTTATGTATACGTTAATTTTAAATTACTTATACTTTCGCCTAATCCTTAATCTTCTGATTGCTTGAGGACAAGCAATTTTGAGTGGGGAGGGTTGTCATGTCCCTATATTAGTAATTTATAATTGAATCCATTATGTATTATTCATTCAAATTAAAGATATGAATAATATTATAAAGGGAATATATTTAATATATTTAAATAATATTTATTTAAAAACAACTAACAAGATATATTATAATTATATTTATAAATAACACATATAAATAATAAAATATAAATCATATATCATTTATTATAATGATATAATATAAATAATATAAAATAAATAATATATCATTTATTATAATGATATAATATAAATAAATAATAATATAAATAAACATCTTTTAACCTATCCTCTTATGATAAGGGAGTTACGTATGGTTAGAACTAGTTTTACCACAAAAGGGAATTAATATAAAGTAATAAAAATTATAAGAGGGTAAGTATGTCTTTTACCACCAAGCATAATAAGAGACGTGCCTCTTCGAACATATCTCTTGAAAGGGAAATAAATAAAGGTTGTGAGATAGAAGGAAAACATCATGGGAAGGAAATAAAAAAGAGTATCTGATACATATATTTAGATCTGCATTATATATTAATATATATATTTCTGAGTCATAAGTAGGAAAGATATCATAAATTAATATATAGAGACATGTGCATCAGCAGCAAATGGGAGGAATGATTCAAGTAAAAATAAATAAATAAATAAATATATATAGTAGATAAAGGATGTGATGTTCCGATAGAGATCGGCACGATTAAATATTATTAAAAATTATATTCATGATAACACTATAATCATAATGATATTATAATAACAATAATAAATAATATTATAATAACATATATAATACTATTAATAACATATATAATAATATAATGTAGAGATATTATTAATATTATAACAAATACTGTAATATATAAATATTAAAGAATAGGCATGAGGCCAACTCAAGAATAGTTGCAGCAGACAAAAAGGGACATTACAAATATATCTCATGTTGTATCATATATTACTGTATAACACCATTCATAATAATAAAGGCAAATTGTATGTTTTGGAAATGTGTGGAAATTGCATGTATTGTGTTCCTGATTTAACCAGGAAGGGAGAATGCATAAACCTTAGTAGATTGCCTATAAACCCCATCTAAGGTTCCGTCCCCATAGGCCCGAGACAAGGGTTTGGGCATTATGCCCCCGTAGGCCTGAGTCAAGGGTTTGGACCATGGAGGGATGGGGGTCCCACATTGGAACATGCCCCCATAGGCCTGAGACGAGGGATTGGGCAAAAGGACTAGCCCCCATAGGCCCGAGTCAAGGGATTGGGCAATAGGACTGTGGTAGGCCTTTAGGCTACTAAGGGCTTATGTCTTCCCCTCCCCTGGCATGATGAATGTTTTCTTTTACCTATGTGTTTCAAAATGCAAGTGTGTTTATGTTGGACTGATGAATACTAGATATTAAAAGTTAAAACTAACATGTAGCAATATGGACTTGAATATGTACTAATTCAAGAGAATGTGTGATCTATTCAACCCAAGGTTACCCCATTAAAAGAGAAGAAACCCTAAACCTAATTCACAAGCGAATTCTAGGGCAAGTTGGGTAAGGGACATTACAGTATCACAAGCGTGCTATATTCTTTCATACTAATGTCCACTTATGCAAAAACAAGGAAAATGTAAATTGCTTTTGTTTTTGACAATGAAAACACGGAATCCACTATTTGTATATAAAGTGAAACATAAATGGTTATAAGGGAGGATCAAACACATGTTCATACAATTTCATTGCCGTTTGATGCTTGTCAAGATCCCAAGTCAAAACTGGACTTGCTTCCAGTGTTGAATATATAACATCCTCCATTGGCACGATGTATGATGTGATATTTAGCATGCAATATGGAATTGAATGTACTTATAGCATGATGTTTTTAAACAGAATACCACTGTTGGATTTTTTTGTTGGAATAATGCTTGCTGCCTGCTGTAAAACTAGTTCTTTCTATAATACAATTGGCATGGTTTGTTTTTGCGGTAGGAAAACACCATCAGGTTAGATGCTGTATAATCAGGGAGAGTATTTATTCGTGTATTCTATCTTATGTGACTTGCACCTTGTCCCAGCTGCTAAATGGGGTCTTGAACTCTCCAGCATACAGAAGGTCAATCTAGCCTTTTAAACCATTGGGTTACACCAGACTAGACTCAGAAGGACAATTTATGCCCCAAGCATGACCATGGTTTGACCTGGGCCAGAGGCAGCCAGACAAGGAAGATGATTTCCGAAAAATCACCGTTTAAAAAATATTTGAGAACCCAACTCAGAAATACCATAAATGACCAGACATGGTCCAAGCTTGTCCACAACACAGCGTTGGTTGAAATATTTGAAGGCATCAGATTCATTTATGTAACGAAATCAACAAACCTATAACCTCAATTCATGGATCTTTAAGGATGCTACAAGGTTCTTCAAGGTAGTGAAAAGATCTCATTCAAGTGATGTCTGCAAATTAATCCATGCACTTAAGCTTGAATGCCCATGTTAGGTATGGTTGAACTGCAGTACACCAAATAAAATGTCTAAAGTTATACTGTTGCACAGATTGCCTGTGCAAATTCTAAAACTTAAACATTCTTTTGTTGGATCATTTTAAACTAAGGATCATGTTATATGAAGCCAGAGAAATGGCCGCTGCTTCAATGAGAGAAGATGAAATGACAGATCCAAAAGCTAAGTACAGCTAAAACTTGTAGTTGAGCATTCAGTATAAAATTTCAGCTTCTTTCCCATATGGATTTATAATCATGCTCAGAATTTTTCATAGAAAGTAATTTCACTTTGCCAATTAGGGAAGGTCAACCATAAATATTGGTGTTAATTCCTAGAATCTGTGTCCTGGATAATCTTTAAAAAGGCATAATTATTGGTTGGGGGGAAGGGGAGAGGCATTGTGGGATGTCCTTTGGATGGAGGTTGTTCTCAAGCCTGAGGGCACCTTAATTTTTTCCATTTTGAGTTTTATTTTTGAACCTTTAAGGGAATACTAGTGATGCAAACCAGATTTTCCTGATTATCTATTGATTGTGGATTGTAAGTTTGGGTGTACTGGATTTTTAACACTATTTCCTTATAAAACTATTTTTTTTGTGTCGTTTGGAAAAAAGGTCCTTTGCATATATAGCCCTTCTTTTTTACAAAGATACAGTTGTTAAAAGTTTATCTTTATATTTTTTTCCCTGTTTGAGCTGTCTAGTTTGTGGCAGTGTTATGGCCTTTAAAACCTATCATTTTAATTTTCTTTCTTTTGTCCCAGATATAAAATTTAAAGTGAGTGCTAGCAGTGAAATCTAAATTTAGTTAAATACCTATTAATGAGTGTATCACATTTCCACCATGATTTTCTGATAGTAACTATTTTAATGTTTCATTTGAATAAGGGCCGTTCTATGCACACATAAGTTTTCTCTTCTGTTATAGAATTTGGACAAAGATGCAGCCTTCAAAAGTGTATCTTTTTATATTTCTTTCCTTTAATCATCATTATTCTTGCCACTCAAAATGCAATAAAAGTCACCTTAAATGCATTGAAAGACAAGTTGCCTGCTAAGTGAAACATTTCAATAAGTTACAGTCCCTGCTTTTGTTGGCTTTTTTTTTCCTAAATTGACATTTACATTGTTGTTTTCACAAGTCCCATGGTGGTAAGGAGCTCAAATGTGTAGGGTTTTTATCATGGTTGTTAGAAGATCTCTCATAGCTGTAACAGGGACAGGTAACTTTGTTGGTACTATGAATTGCATATCAATTCATTTTGATTTAACTATTCAAGACAGGTTTTTAAATATAACATTTTCTGGCTTGTCTGTTGTTCATTTTTCAGTTGTATGATTGGTGGAGATTTGAATTTGATTACGGAAAAGGGACATAACACAAATGGTTTTTTCATAAAGAAGTCCATAAAAACATGATATGATTTGTGTTTTGTGTCAGTTTAATCTACTTTTGGTAGAGGACATGTTGAAAGAGCGATGATGAGAAAGAATTTGGTAGATTCTCTTCCTGTTCCATTGATGCTTCTGATTCTAAACATTTAAAAACCTTTTATTTTCAGTTCTTATAACTTATGTTTGCAGGTTATCAATGGAAATGATAAGTATCAAGTCTAATAGTCTATCTTTACCCAATCATGCTTGTTATTCTTATGGTCTGCACCATCTCCTAATGGTCATTTGTTATTATTTGGTCACTAGATACACTTGTTTTTGGAAAAATATCCTCTTGGCATATGCAAACTGCTACTCTTTAGGTTATATAATCCCGTGTAACTAGTTCTCTAGTGGTCACTTGTAATAGAACTTTTTTTCAGTAAATAAAAACTGTGTTTGGTACTGTTCTCTGTTTAATTTTTAAGACAATCCAGAAATAACATGATAGTTATATAAGTAACTTGATACCTGTGTGGGTCTCTTTGGAATCCTTGGAAGTTTCTTCATGCTCTATATTTACAGATTAGGTTAAAAACAAAAGCAAAAAACAAATGCTTTCTGTGCTTCTGAAGTGTTAATTGAAGATTGACTAAATGTCATTTTGCTCAGTGTCTAATTTTTTCTGTGTAATAATATGGAATGGAACATATTTTGAATGCTGTTTGGCTTAAGGCATTAAACCAATTGCTTATCTTTGTGTTGAAGATTCAAGATTACAATGTGCACGCTATTATAAGGTATAATTCGGCATTGATTTTTCTTCTAAACTGATATGGTTATTTTGCAGGGTAATGCAATACTATCAAAGCGTCTACTAAAGAAAGAGTTGGAAGCTTCCACAGTTTTAAACATGTCCCCTGCAGAATTGAAGGTATCAAAATTTTGTTTCTGTTCAGCATTTGTGACTTTTCTGGTGAGGTTCCATCCATTTTAAAATGGATCGATGAAACTAAATAGCCATGATTGTGATGAGCACACAGTTATACTGAGAGGGGGGCAGGGGTGAATCAGTATAACACAAACTTTTACTTTTCCGAACATAAACAATCACAGCAATAACAACCACACAAGATCTAACAATTATGCAACATAGGAAGAACACATGATTTACGTGGAAACCCTTGCGGGAGAAAACCACGGAAATATATATATATTGATCTTCTTTGTAGGCACCAACCTACTTCTCTTACAATTCTTCTTTTGTGAGCACCAACCCACTGGAGACATCAATCCCCGCTTGTAGAATTTATAGGCACCAACTCACTGGAGACACCAATCCCCATAACTAAGCACCAACTCAATAAGAGACACCGATCTCTTATTTGATAGGCACCAACCTCCAAATTCTTCAATGGATGATATTTTTCTCCCTTCCTCACAAATCTGATCACAACTTCTTATCTTGAATGATGTATGTCTTTCCTTCACAAATCTGATCCAAACTCATGCACTATCCTTCATTCACAAATCTGATTCAAATAATGTAATGTCTTCTTTCACAAGTCTGATCACTTTAATGATGATGACCACTGAATGATGGTGACGATTCCACTAACAACATTTACACCTTGCATACAATGATATTGCTACTTTGACATCAATGATAACTAATCTTAAACATCAATTCTTTCCTTTGAGATCAATGACAACAATTTCCAACAGATTGCAGCTTGTGAGATTTGTGTATGCAATGACATTTTGTTTAACAATTCTAATTTTGAGTGGTTTTAAGGTCTTGGAGTAAGTAATAGCTAATTTATATATGCTTCAAAATTCTTGCAAATATGATTTTATTATTCACTCATAGTTTCCGGTACTTCACAGTTTGCTTAATCACTTCTTCCTTTCTTAGCATCAAATAAATTTCTTTCTGTGTATCAAACATATTTTGGAATGTCATTTATAAACCTGACATATGAAACAAAATAAAATAACTAAAAAAAATCTGGACTTTACTTGACTCAGTCAAAATAGAGAAGATGGGGTTTGTATTGAGTACATGACTCTTTTGATCAGTTTAATTAGACATAATGCCTGTTGTCTTAATACACAATCGTAAGGGTGATGAGAATGTCCTTAAATTAATAGGTCACACTAGAAGATGGCATATGTTTTTGTGAATTTGCTGATCACAAGAGCAGTTAGCAAGATCACATAAAGGATGAGACGTCAGTGTCTCCATCAGAGGCTTGTGGTAGCTCCTATTTGAATTTCTTGTGATGGATTAGTCAATTAAATCACACTATTGACTTGTTTTATTTGTATGAATAAAGTTGCAGAATTTAGTGCCTGTCTTTGATATATTTTCCTTAATTGCCACATTCAAGGAATGGTAACAGTTAGATTCTGTCTTATTTATGCCTTGTATTTCAGAAGCTCCGGTGATCTCGAGAACCTTGTGTAACAAAGCCATTTTTGTGTAAATCAAACAGTTATGTAGAGGATTTTACTTAGAATGTGGTTTATTCCATGTGATATTACATATGGATCCTTTTATAAAGTATACATGCAGAGGTTGTAGCCCACATGCAGGTTGAATAAGACTCATAGAGGTCCATGGAGAAATAATGATTTCATGCACTCTGCATGTTTTTGTTAAGATTGCTCTAGTCAACTTGGTATCAAGCACTGTTGATATAGTGGAAACTGTTTAATTTGGTAGAGGCCACTTATGAATGGATCCAATAATACTTTGTGTGCCATCCTATTGGTTTGGTGAGTATGAAATTTTTAACACCTGAGAGAAGCCATACTACCACAGAGAGAAGTGCTGGCAATGGTATATAATCTCCAAATGTTTAGGCAAAATCTTCAAGCAATACAGTTCAAGTTCTACAGATCTGTAGGTATCCAAGTACTTAGTGACTAAGACAACACTAGAAGGGAGAATTTCAAGGCGGTTGATGTTCTTTCAAGATTATCATTGTGTGGCATGAATAACATAACATTGGACCATATCATTTAAGATCTAGACAAAAGAAGAGCCAGGAGATCTTAAGTGTGTTCTACAATATTCACACTTGTTTCATGTGGAAGCCATACTGAAATCCAGAGGAAATCTCACCACATTTATAATCTAGTGAGTAGCCTAATCACTACATAGAGAAAGAAAAGAAGCATTTAGTTGCATGAGCTTTGTCTTTTACATTGATAGATGGATTTCTCTATATGTTAGGCAAAAGTGAAGTACTGCAAAGAGTGGTCTTGGAGCATGAAAGAACAATGATTCTCAAGAATCCTATGGAGTTATAGGAGGTCACTTCATAATTTGAATTAGTTAATTGTGAGGAAAGTGCTAAAAGTTTGATTATGGTGGCCTACAGTGTACACTATTTAGATGTGTCCACGAATTTGCAGATGAATCCATTTCTAGCCATTATTTGATTCAAAAGATGGGGGATAGATTTCATTGGAGCAATTGATTCTTCTTTTGAGAGGTCCAATGTGAGATAAATTATTGTGTCCATCAACTATTTCATCAAGTAGGTCTAAACTGTATCTACTTCAAATTGCACTGGGAATGATGCTACAGTGTACATTTGTGAGAATATTATTACCAGGTTTTGTTTCCTGCAAGTGCTTGTAAGTGATAGAGGTACAAATTTTATCAATAGCACTAGAAAAATTGTTATAAGAGAGTTAATTGATTTCACATCATAAGAGTGCTACATATCATCCTCAAGGTAATGGCCAGACTCAGGCATTTAGTGACAAAATATTTACTTAACATTGTAATGTTGAAAGGAATGATTGGGAAGATAAAATTCCAGTTGTTTTGTGAGCTTACTGGACAAGTTATAGAAGGGTAATCAGACAATTTAGTGGTATATGTACATGAAGCCATGATGCTAATGAAACATTTGGTTCTGGTAACCAGGTTAGATGAAGAGGAGTCTTTGAAAAGGAGATTGTAGAATCTGATAAGGTTTGATGAGGTAAATTTGTTTGAGCATGGAGCTAAGAAGGTCCAAAGAGGAGCCAAAAATGAAAGACATGATAGGAATTTGTGAAACGAAGAAGTCCAAAAATGTCAGTTAGTGTTGCCATATGCAAGTATAGATCACATCCAGAAAAATTGCAAATAAGGTAGCAAGGAAGTTATAAAGTTCATCAAATTAATGAGAACAAGAGCAATTAAACTTTGAGATATATCAGGGTAGGTGCATGAGTAGTTGGTTTTAGATATGTAATGGGAATAAGTCTACTTCTTTACACAAGCTGGAGTACAAAATTTCAGCTAGTATCATATATTCATTCTAGCGGCTGGTTTTCTGATTATTGGACCTTGAAGATTGATAAATGCAATCCACTGCTCTCGAAGTCTAGGTGCATCCTCATCATTGGACATCTTCCTAGGGGTCTTCATAAACCTGTCCTTTCCCTCATCATCACTAGGAGGAATTCTGGTAACACTAGGTGCATACAACTTGGGGTTAAGAGCATAGACTGCCATATGAAGTGAGGCGTTCATGGTATTCCACCTCCGTATCACAATGGACCTAATATTCTCCTCATACAATTCTAATCAAGGATCCTTGCTACAAATTACTTGTTTCATTTGGTGAAGCATGCTATTAGATGTTTCATAAATTTCTCCAAGGCTAGGAGAGTCTATATGAGCACACCTAATTATCCTCATAACAAGTGAGACGACAAAGCAAATATCTTTTCAAAAAACATTTAGAAAACAAATTAGAAGTGAATGCTAATGTTTTTCAAAATTACAAGTAAAGGCAAAATAAAAATATAAAAATAAAAACATAGAAAACAAAATTGATAAATAAAAAAATTACGGACATTCTAAATTTTTTACCTCACAATGGATCACCAAGCATCATCAAGTACTTTTTTAGCTCTCCTTTCCTTCCTTTTTCTGGCCTTAGCCTATTTTTTCCACTCTCCAAAGCTACCATAGATTGTGGAGCCACCTCCACCTACAAAATTCTCTTTAGCAAAATGAAATAGCTAGCATATCTAGTTTCTATTAGTTTGAAGAACTCGTAACTTGAAAAATTCTCGAAGAGTGCAAGTGATGTGTGGTTGTTGCATACAATCAATTGTTTGTCTTCAACTTCGGCCACCATTGTCTTCACCCAAGCCATCTTCCCAATGTCTTTCAATGCATGAACACTTGGGGTCTAAAAGATGCGTTTGTAAGCTTCCTTTGTGATAATACCAACTTTCAAACACAAGCTGAAGCAGTCACAACTTACACAATGTTTGAAGCCCTCTTTTATGGCCTCCCTGAAAAGATGAAATTGGAAGTCTACAACGTTGTGCTTCCTAGAGAAATCAACAACTTTGTAATGCCCATCCCAACAAACATCCTTGAACATGTGGAAACTAAGTTACTAAAATAGAATTAATATATATACACACACACACACACACACACAAATACGGAAACATGGGCACAACCTGCTAAGATCCTACCTATGTAACAACCATCGGCACTGCAACAAAAAATGTTGTGCACACCCAAAGTACTTAATGATCATGTGCATAGAGCATTGCAACTCTCGACATGATGTGTGCCACAACCCAACCAGGTCAACAACGCAAGTTGTCACACACCTTACTATGTTGTACCTAAGCAAGAAGGTTCCCATGGTCACCCTAAGGTTTGTGCAACCTCACATTAGGCAAGTTCAACAACCGAAAACCTAAACAAGCCACAAGGACAAGTTAATTGTCTTAAGCAACTTCAAATTGGGTTGCAAGCCCCAATACAACTTTTGCACACCTTAAATGCATGCACCATTGCTAAGAACATGACAAAGATTACTACATGTTTCGGACAACTACTCAATGGTCTGCATGACACAATCTCAAGGATGCTACCAGTTAATTACAAGCTCTATGCAATTGACCAATGGTCTATGCATTAAATTTCTATGGATACTTTACAAGGCTAGAAGAAGACTCCAATGTGTTGCTTCTACATGCATGACCCTAAGGACTCAATCTCAATCCCGACTTTGGTGCAGGTAGCTTTGTGCTTCAATGACATTATCGTCATAATACATTGTCTTTATGGGATACAACAAGGTTAACTTTAGTAGTTGGCGTGCTAGTGCCAAACTAGATATCACTGCACCAAGTGTAGAGGAGTCTATTATAAAGGTCTCTTAAATATAGGGTAAGCAAGACAACATTGTGCTTTCATGCGCCTCACTAAGCTATGCTGCACCTAGATTACAATAATGAAGAGTAGACTCAACTCCTCAAGGAATCACCCCTATGGCCTGTGTGCTTGTGTAGTTATAACTTTTACCTCTATGCAACATCTAGGTACTAAAGCCATACATCATAACATGTCATCTTTACTTATAAGCAAATATTCATTTATTCATGCTAGGATAAGATAACTCTATAAAGATAGCAGATTTCTTTATTACTATTCACCAAATGTGCAACTAAGGCATTCATAGCAATTTCCTTTCAATGCAACTAGGCAATCATTCATAAGGCACATTGTATTTGATGAAGATCATTCATGCCTCTTTATAACAATATTTCAATGATGGCTTAAATCATATTATTCAAGCTTTTCAAAAGCATTAAGCATGCTCCTGCTGCATAGGCATAGTTCAATTAGTGGTACAAATCATAACATTTCAGAGCTTCACAAAAGCATATAATCATATGTGCACTCTTCAATAAGGTGTGAAATACAAACATATCATTTCAACATGCACATTTCATTAATAGATGTCTTCAATAACTGTGTGCCCCCTCACAGAGACATGCACATACAACATAAGTATATTCAACTTTACAATAACTTCCTTTCAAGAGATAACACCATTTATAGATCACAAACTTTAAAAAAGGTCATTACAAATACGTGAATTGGCATACAACTTGATTTTTCGTAGATCACATAACAACTGAGCAAACAATCCTTCAATGCACATATTTGTCCCTTTCAGTTACATATTCTATATGCATGATAGTAACAACATAAGTGCTCAATGCATTATTCACAATTTCATTCTCAAATGATAACATGTAAACATGGTGCACTTTGGCGCAACTTACATTATTGTGTGCAAAATCGTTTTAAAATATATTCCCAGGGTCTTGCCTTTTTAAAAAAAATAAATTATTTGGGGATCAATATATGGGGCCCCATCCCAACTACAACCAAACATAGACAACCAAACCAATATAATAGAGGTTATTACACTTTTCCTTTCTTACTTAACGATCTAGCCACTATATATCTTGATGGCGAAAACTTTACAGATTCCTTCCTTGGCCAACCTCTTTCCATCCACATGATGCCTCATCCACTTCATAATCTGTAAAAGAGGAATCCAATAATGGTTAATTGATTGTTGCTAGCAGAGATTCTTGAAAATGGGAGGCAACACCCCATTCTTCTTCAGTCGAAAGAGCACGAGACCACTCTGACTACCAACTGTCTATTTTGGCGATGGGACATAGCACTGATTGCCTCTCATTAACAATGATAGGCCCTGGCTTCTCCCTAAATTCCACCATACTAACAAAGGCTTTTTGTTTACCTTTTTGAGAAGAGCCTACCTAAGAATGCCCGTGTAGAGGCTAAGATTGGGTTACTATTTCTAAGAATTTGCAAGGAGAAGGTGGTTTTGGAGTAACCAAACTAAATGCCAGAACAGGCATAGCCTCATTAGGCTGATTTTCCCCTACAGTTCTTCTCATTCTATCCACTTCCGCCTCACTTGACAAATTTAGAGGGCCCGTTTTATAGACAAATGAGAAAACCTAGCCCCCTGCCACCATGTTTTTTATCTCACATTCTTGGGCTTCTCCTTTGAGCATTCAACAGTAGTATCTAAACCAAATATTTTCATAGTCCAAAACTTGCTTCCATATTTTCTCACAGACCTTTAACCAAACTTCCTTAGGCAACCCTTTCGAAATATTCAATTCAACTTGAATTTGAGCAAAAGTAGAATGGATTAGCCCTTCTGTTTTAAGATCTATCGACTAGAATCAACCCAACAGATTGCCAACCCCTTGAAAACATTCATCCACCCAGAACTGAAGTGGCAAATAAGGCAGCCTAATCCAAACCGGCATGACCAAGAAAGTTTTAGTCATAGGATTAAACTCCGGAAACCACGGTTTCAATAATAACATTCCCTTATCCCAAAATCATGGGACATTAGCTAAGATATACCCTCTATCTTCCACACATTGACATAATAGGACAAAAAAAGCTTGACCCTTTTAGATTTTCTAACCAATTTTTTGTTATCCACACATGCAAATCGGATAGTTGTGGGTATAATTCATTAAATTTGCATAATAGTCCATGACACAAAAATTTCTCTTCCTCCCTAATCACCTCTTGCCCCAGAGCAAGGATCAGAAACTCACTTGAGCAAGGAATGAGATTCCACCATAGCATTTGGGATTCCAACCCTACTTTCACATTTTTAGCTCCCATAGCAGCAACCTCCTTTGCTGCTTCAACTCATTTTGTGTGTGACACAAGTGCCCTTGACACATAGGATTTGTCCACATAAACCCATGTACCTCCATTGCATAGTTTGCATGGTGTAATTAGTGCCTCGCATTTTAACCCCCCAACAACTAGGGGCCCAAACTTGATCCCTCTACATCTCTTGTCTACCCTTTAACCACACTGCCCTCCACAATGGGAATCTACCCATGACTGGTTATTCGACATAGCACAGCCAAGACCCAACACACTAGGATTTACATTCGTTTGAGTGGGAGACGCCTTTTAAAATCCCATCTTTTGCTTGAACCATTTTTAACATGAACATAAACTTAAACTCTTGGTTGTATTCCCAGGCTCTTGCCTTGCTCATGATGTACAATTGCCAAATACAAGTATATTACTAGCTGCACCTATTGTGCAAATCATATTTATATCTCCACATTACAAAGCACCAACAAATCGACTTTCTGTCTATATCATCTAGCACGAAGGACATCAAACCAAAAGGTTGCTGACAGCCCAACCATATTGACATCATAAAGTGCCATAGGTTTTACCTAACACTCTAGTCAACCCTTGAGCCAAGAACAATCAAACACTACAAGGATTTATCCCAACACCAATCATACAATCTTTGCATTCAATATACACTATGCAAACAAGCACAAGGCTAAGAGGACAACATTTAATAGTGAGACCTTCTTCAAGGTCTTATACATGAGAGTGAGAAAGAGTAAGAGAGAGTTCTTGGTCTTGCTTGTTGCTTCCTACATAGGACACTTAGAGACACACACAATCTTGTCATCTTCCGTGAGGATATTTAGATTGTTGGTTGATTCCTATATGTTGCATAGTGGACACCATTTAACATGGTCACTAGATCCTTCACTCGATTATCAAATCCTTTACTTGGTCACCGATCCCTTCATTTACTTATCAAACCCTTTTCATCATCATCTGGTTGTCAAACCATTCATATAGTCATGACATTTTATGGCACTTTATAGCTTTTTAAGCATTTATATTTGTATTTGATGATGTACTTATCTCACCAAGAAATATTGCAGTAATCATTCTAGTAGTAGGACATTACTAAGGGAAGCTTGGACATGAACTCTCTTTTGAAACAACATCGTTCTGTGAGTTTTATGTGGTGGCTTTAGAGAAGCGTTGCAAGGCATTAAGGGTTGGAGAGCAATGCGACATAAAGGGTTTGACAAAAGCAAACATTTTGTGGGCAGTGGGAGGAACAAAAAAGCATAATAGGTAGTCTATTTTTCCTTGAGAAGAAAACATTAAGTAATGACTAGAATATGTGAAAGAAAAGGAATAAATAGTATGTTCATATGATGTCAGTAGGAGTGAACGATGGAGAATCCGCTTCGTGGTCAACTGCGGATAGTGTCTCTACCTCTTCTTCTTCCTCTGCTTGCTTGGCTCCTCCAGATACCTTTGTGTTTGATGCTGCTGGTGAAGGGATATTATTGCCTCTGCCCATGCTACTGGTGATTTTGCTCGAGATTGGGTAGGCCTCAAATGTATAGTTCGATAAACTCATCTATCCTACCGAAAGAAATAGAAGCTGTGGCTCTTCCCACTACCGGTCCTTTCTTTCTTTCTCGTCTTGAATTGAATTCATCCAACTCCTATCTATAGGTAGTGGGGTGATAGCTTTTACATGGCTTCGGTAGTAAGCAGTAGTGGAATGAATCGATCCATCTATCTATAGGCAGATGAATCAATCTAGCCAGGTAGGCAGATGAATCGATCTATCCAACCATAGGCAATGTATAGTTCGACTCATTTCTCCTACCTCCGACCCCCCTGCTGCGGGCGTTCTAGTTCCCACCCACCCGGCAACTAGAGTTCCCGAGGGTTTGCCAACGCAATTTACCCCCCCACCCCGGGTGGGTGGAACATACTCTCCTGAACTTAAGTGAAGGTGAGGTCCGGTTTCTCCAATTAGAACCATACTAGCAGCCGGGCACCTTCTATTCCCGCCCATCCAACCTTCAGCTTGTCCCATTCGCTTCAGGCATGGATCAAGGCATGCTCCGATGGTCCCAGTACATCGCTGCTTTACAAGGCCTAGCTGGCTGCTACGGCTTGACTGGCTCCTCCTTCCCCTACGTTAAGTTTTACTCTTTAGAGTAATTCTCTGTCCACCCGTCCTCTTGATTGTCTGCTTTGTTTTATTGGCTGGCAGTTGTTCTTGTTAACCTGCCGGGCAAGAATAGCAGCAGCAGTAGATCCTACAGGTCCATATCTAGCAGCCCGAGTGGAGAAAGCAGTTCCGCCAGTGCCATTTGATGATGTTAATGCTCCAATCGTCTTAACTCCCTCGGTAGAGAGATCGATTGTTCCATCCTTCACCCCCGGGAAGCTGGGAAAGGAATAGATACCAAGTTCTGTTGCTTCGACATCTAATCCGGAGGTGTGGGCAAGCGGGTGAAAGAAAGTTTCGATCGGTTCAATCGGGGCTCCAAGGAGAGCAGGTACGTAGTTTCGGATCCATTACAATCAAGAATGATGGCAGTGGAAATACGAGCAGGTACGTAGTTCCGGATCCATTACAGAAGGAAGGTCCTCCGAAAGGAAGGTCCTCCCACCATCCAACCTTCAACTTGTCCCGTTCGCTTCAGGCATGGATCAAGGCATGCTCCGGTGGTCCTAGTACATCGCTACTTTACAAGGCCTAGCTGGTTGCTACGGCTTGACTGGCTCCTCCCTACGTTAAGTTTTACTCTTTAGAGTAATTCTCTGTCCACCCATCCTCTTGATTGTAAGCCTCGTCAATTAGTTGAGGGATGTACCCGGCTCCATCTCTCTTGATTGACAGCTCTGTCTGGGATTGCTGGATGGATGCAAGTCATGGTGTTCCAGGGTTGGTCGCCGTCGCTGGAATGAAATTGACTTACTTGTATGCGATCCAGTCAAGCAGCTGCAATACTGAGACATATTGTCAACATTGAGCGCATAAGGCTACGGCTGCGAAAAATAGTATTTCACACCTTTAAAACGGGCCTAACCCACTCGATGACTTGTACTTAATACCCACCATTAAGGAAGGAAGGAAGATTCATACTACCATACGAGCAGGTACGTAACTTGAGGGCACTATCGGCATCCACGTAGTTCCGGTAAATACGAGCAAGTACGTAGTTCCGGTAAATACGAGCAGGGACGTAGTTCCATCTCGCCCTACGAATTTGATAGGCTATGGGCCGAAGTAGCTTAGTGTGGGCGATAAATTACTTCAAATGAAATGAGATGCGAATGGTCGTTCGTGAAGCAGAGGATGTTTTTGATGATGGCCGAATTGAATCACGATGTGTCGCGAGAAAAGATGGGATCGAGAAAAGAGGCAATAATTTGGTTGTTGTTAGTTTGCGGTGTAATTTTGTTGGTGGGGATTATGGTGGGGCTTTTGGTTGGGATTTGGGTTGGTCAGTCTCTTTATGAATAACAGCCTATCCAATTAACCAATTCCACGCTTGTGCGAGGAGTTGATCGAGAAAAGAGGTCTGTACTTTTTTCAACAGTGCTGACGGGGGACTATCCACCGAAGGTGGTGACGCGGGGCTTCCATCGCCACTGGGTGCGCTGGGTGAGAGGGTTCCCTCTCCTCCCCCGCCATCTAGAAATGGCCACCCTGACTGACCAACCCAAATCCCAACCAAAAGCCCCACCATAATCCCCACCAACAAAATTACACCGCAAACTACCAACAACCAAATTATTGCCTCTTTTCTCGATCCCACCTTTTCTCGCGACACATCGTGATTCAATTCGGCCATCATAAAAAACATCCTCTGCTTCATGAACGACCGTTCGCATCTCATTTCATTTGAAGTAATTTATCGCCCACACTAAGCTACTTCGGCCCATAGCCTATCAAATTCGTAGGGCGAGACAGAACTACGTACCTGCTCGTATTTACTAGAACTACGTACCTGGTCGTATTTGTCAACGAGGATGCCGACAGTGCCCTCAAGTTACGTACCTACTCGTATGGTAGTATGAACCTTCCTTCCTTCCTTAATGGTGGGTATTAAGTACAAGTCATCGGGCGGGTTAGGCCCGTTTTAAAGGTGTGAAATACTATTTTTCGCAGCCGTAGCCTTATGCGCTCAGTGTTGACAATATGTCTCAGTATTGCAGCTGCTTGACTGGATCGCATACAAGTAAGTCAATTTCATTCCAGCGACGGCGACCAACCCTGGAACACCATGACTTGCATCCATCCAGCAATCCCAGACAGAGCTGTCAATCAAGAGAGATGGAGCCGGGTACATCCCTCAACTAATTGACGAGGCTTACAATCAAGAGGACAGGTGGACAGAGAATTACTCTAAAGAGTAAAACTTAACGTAGGGGAAGGAGGAGCCAGTCAAGCCGTAGCAGCCAGCTAGGCCTTGTAAAGCAGCACAGCGATTGAATCAATTCATGCTGTTTACCAAGTTCTGACTCCAGACTAGCAAGACTCTGAGCATATTCGTTCTGCAGACTAGCATAATCTTTATGCAGACTAGCATATTTGTTCTGCATACTAGCATATTCTTGATCTTTCTTGTCTAACTGCTCCTTAAGAATCATCAATTCAAATCTCAGAATAGAGCTTTCTTGCCCACCGAAGTCTGTTACATCCTTAGGTTGTGTGTCTACCCAGACATTGTTATTATCATAGACAGGGTCCCTTTTGCTACCCAATTTGATTCCAAGGTTGATTTGGTAAGCCTTTTTGGCTATGTTTAGGGTATGCCAATCAATTCTGAAGTTACATTCAACTGTGATCTGCTTAGTTCGAGAGAGATCAGCGTATTGTGACTCAAACCATTCAACATTGACACAGCAGATCTGTGGTGTTGTGAGACCATTGAAAGCTAGGGTTTTGCCCTAGATAGGTGCGCCACCTTTGGAGGGGTTCAAGGTTTTCAAATCATATCATTTTGGATCTGCATTTCACCATTATTTCGAGCAGAATTCTAATTATTTTTGGAGCAGCATTTGTACAATTTTAGGAGCAGAATTTTGGAGCAGCTTTGAAGACTTGTTGAGCAGACTTGATCGCCCCTTAGTAGCAGCATTTTATGGTGGTTTTGGTCATATTGCATTAGGGTTTAAGCCCTAAACCTGGAGCGCCACTTTGTGAAGGGCGAATTTGTTTTGTGGAGGCTGATTTCTCATTGATTAGGGTTTCTTAATCCTAGCCATAGCAGCAGATCTGTGCGCCAGCCATTGGAGGTTTGTGGAGTAGCATTTTGTCATAATTTGCTATGTAAGAACATTTGACTTTGGTTGGAATTGTATTGGCAACAATTCAACAATGTTTGGGCATGTTTGAGCCCTAGAACTTGGTGCAATTTTCAATTCAATAAATTCAGATTTGGAGCAGCAGACTTGCATACTCAGAAATCAGATCTTTTTGTCTTATGCTTTGCTCATGAATGATTGTTGTTGTAATTGCATTCATGCATAACAACTATCTACTTGTTTGGCATAATTTGTGGATGTTTGGCACATGTTATATTGGCTGTTCATGAAGTGCTCATATTCAGAAAATAAAATCAGATTTCAGACTTAGGGATAAGGCAGAAATCCAATCAGAACCTAGGGTTTGAGCAGAAAATAAAAATGCAGAATTTTAGGGCAGAATTTCACAAATTTAAAATCAAAAGTTTAGGGCAATATCCGTTTGGGATATTACAGCTTATTTTAATTTGTAAAGAAAAATGGAAGAGCTAATTGGAAATAAAAGAACAGTTAAAAAAATGTATAAGTTATTTGAAAAATTAGAAAAAATAAATTAAAAATGTCCCTATTTCAGCCATGATGGTTGCAGCTTACCTAAAAATGAGTGATCATACACAATGATGGTGACAATTCTTGATGTTTCCTTCCTCTTCATAGCTGCAATTGCAAATTGATTGTGGTATTTGTAAAATAAATTGTGAGTTGCAAATGGGAGGGCAGGAAGTGACATTTTGGGCCTTGTGGGCTCGCCCCTCCTTTGATATCTTCTCTATTTTTTTAAATGAAAAATCTGGGGATGTTTGGAGGGTTTAGGGTTTGATAAGTGACATTTGGGGGCTGGTGGGCTCCTTTTTTCTATCTTTTCTATTTTTGAAGTGAAAAAAACTAGTGATGTCTAGATGTCCTTTGGATGAGTGATAGACGTCATTGACGTTCTTGGCCATCCTAGGGTTGGCTAGACATCCTCAAGACATAGGGCATCCAAGGAGTCCGTTTCGGTGACATGCCCCCCAAAACATGGGGACAAGGGATGGCTTGGGGATGTCCCCTACCGTTCCCATGTCTTTGAAATGTATGTGGGGACAAGGATGCAAGGTTTCAGGGCAAGGCTGAGAGGAGACACATACTTGTGTAACATAGGATTAAGGCAATCTTGGGTGATGTTTTCAACAAAATGACAAAGGAGTTTTAATCGTCTTTTTGCTTTTGATTTTGCTTGTGTGGCTGAAGATGCTAGGTGAACTTGTCATAGTAGATCCTACCTATTATTTAAAGAATTGTTTTTATGTGGGTTTTGAAAGAATACATCTATTTTGATGCAACAAAATCAAGAATATTCGTTTAAAAGTCAAGTGCAGGTGAATAATGAGCATTGTGAGGAAAGACAGCAAACTGAAGTCTCAATTACTACCATCCATCCTCATAGAAGAGCTAGCCATGAGAGAATTGTGCAAACAAAGGGATGACCCAGATACATTTATTCAGCCTTTAAAATTGATTCTTATTGAGCACTTAGCCTCAAAAATCAATTTGAGGAAGCCACACCAACCAAGGAGGTGGAAACTACAAAATGCACACAGGGAGCCCCTGAATGAAGAAGAAGTAAAAGAGTAAAAGGAAAGTGATATGCTAGATCAACCTTAGACTATGAAGAAGGTAAGATGAGTATCCATCAAAATCCTAGCCCACTAAACAAGTAAACAAGAAGGAAGCTTGAAAGGCACAACAAGAACCATTGGTTGAAGAAGTTGAAGCTCAACGGAACCCATGATTTCTAGAGGTAGTGAGGTTCATTGATTTTACAAGCATCTAGGTTGATAGAAGTACAATTTATGAAGCCATTTCTTTACTTGTGGGGGATAGGTAGTTGACTGCAGAAGAAAATGAGTATTATAGGTTGAGAAGCCTAGCAGGAATGCAGCGTGAAGGGGGTTATACAAGGCATCTCATCAAAGCACCTTCCATTCTAGATTGTTTGATGGAGACTTTGGGTGCAGATGAAAAACATGAATGATTTGTAAAATCTGAAGACCTATTCTTATAGAATTATAAAATCAAGAATTTGTACTGTGCTGCTTAATTAATAATTAAATGACAGCCATTAATGAATAAATTATTATGCTGTGCTACTTAAAAAACAAAGGTGCTGAAACATAAACACAATATTTGAGCTTGGAAAACCCCAATGTGGGGTGAAAAACCCAGTTGGTAGACGCAACTGCTCTTCTACCCAAGTATTTTACTTGTAAAATGGATGATACAACACATAAATGTTCTCCCTTGCTTGGCAAAGGTACACCACACAAGCGTCCTCTTTGGCTTGCTTAAACCTGAGCTTTCATTCCATATATATATTTCAAAGCTTAAGAAACGAAGAGACATGTGTGACCTTTCATCTCCCTTTTGGAAATGGAAGAGATGGTGCATCCTTTCTCCTCCCTTGTGCGACTTTTCATCTGCTCTTGATGGAAAGGACAAAATAGCATGTTCTTCTCCTCTAGGAAAGTGACAAAATAGATAAGACAAAGTGGGACATCCATGTTTATACATCTTCCATTTTACACAGTCTTGGACACTAATGCACCTGTGTTGTAATATAGGATGATAACACAACCATACTGTAGCCCTGTATACTTTTCCTGCTCTATTTCTTCATTTCTTTATTCTGCAGCTGTCCCTGTAATTGAATTCACTTTTCTGTTCATATTTCTCTTATCTGTTCATAACTGTACAAATTCATTAATCACTTTGGAATCCATTTGGATCAATGAAAGGGTAAAAATAGCCCAATTTTTTTTCATGGTCGTAGTTCAAGTGAACAAATGGCCACTATGACTTCAATATTTTATGTGAACGTGGAATTTTTGGAAGATATCAGTGCAGCTAATTGCTTGAAGAGATTAGGGAAAAAGATTGAGCAAACTCTACAAGAAGCAAGGAAAATTGTATATCTCCAACTATGAGGATTATAGACTCGGGAAGTTTTTCTAGTTGAAATCCTAAAAGAAACGTTCCACCAAAATCGACAACCAAGAAGTTTCTAAAGATTAATTTGACATTGAGAAGTAACAAAAAGAACAAAATTTTGATGAACATGAACTTCACACAAAGCATAGTCATGATCCAACGAGATGACATCCAATGTGAGTTCAGCAACACGCTACACCTATAAAGCAAGTGCCTACACAAAATATGTTGAAATTGGTTGCTCCTAAGTGTTTTATTTCCTAGACGTTATTTTCTTCATCATGTTCCTAGGTATGTTGGGACCAAGTAATTAATTAGTAGCGTAAGTTCCCATTTCTAATTTCTCAGGAATTTTCTCCACTTATATATTTATAGAATTAATGTGAGAAAAATAAGCTTGATTGTCTCTTAATCGTTTTTTAAAGTCAGATTCTGGTAGTTAAGTTGGGATTTATTTTACGTTTGGTTAATGTCTTGGTTTTCCTCCTTGGACAGCTAGGATAATATTGAAGATAAATTGATCAAGTCTTATTTGATTGACAAGCAAATTGGTAAGTGCATAATCTAAACTTATAGCTGAGTATGAGTGGTAGGAATTAGGATGATGCCTACCCTTATTCATTGGTCACCCTTAATCACTTTCACATCATTATATATAGCCATGTATGCTAGTGGAAAAGTAATCAATTGCAACAAGGATGTTCTAAGTTACTTCCGGTTGTAACCATATGAATTTTTCATATGGAGTCATTTTCAGTTGAATGTAAATCTTTCTTGTTTAACAAGTCTTGATCGAATCCTTGTTTACCATGTTCATGAATGTCATGTTTCTCAAGCTTTGATCAATGTCATTGCATGCCAAATAGGAATTTCTGTCCAACACGTCAGACAAGAGACAAAACAGAGCTTGGACAAAGAGGAAAAACGAAAATGGTGCAAGGCACAAAAAATGGCACACTCCATGGTGTAGAGCGTGCGCCTAGACAAAGGTGGAACACTTTTTGAAGTTTCAAGTAAAAAATTGTACACTTTAGTGGTGAGGGGCATGCCAATACAAAGATTTTACCAAAATCAAGTACTTAAGTTAAAAATTGGGACATCTAGATCCATGGTGTGGTCCAATAGAAGGAGTGCCCCCAAAAGTGAAAAACATGTAAAAATGGACAATTAAACTAGAAAAGCATGCCATTGCACTAGATGGTCCAAAATTGTCTAAATAAAAAAAATGGTACACTCAATAGTGGAGTGTGTGCCTCTCCAAAGAATGTACCAAGTCAACTTAAAAACATGACAAAACATGGTGCATAAGTGGAAAAGCATGTGCCTCTCCAAAGGATTACCAATGTCAATTTAAAAATATAACAAAAAGTGCCTACCTAGACCATTGAAGTACCCCCCTTCACTAAGTGCACAAAGTTGAGTGAAAATTAGAACAAAAGTAGACATCTAATCTATAGGAGCATTCCTCTCCATTGAGTGGACATTTTTGAATGAAAACTAAAAAGGGACAGCATATGTATTCAAGCACTCCTCTCCAAAGGAAGACCAAGTTTTGTCAATTGCAAAAGAAGGGACACTTAGACCATTGGAGTGCTCCTCACCATTGAATGGAAAAAAATTATTCCAAAGAAATCAGCAAGGGTTTCAAGGCTAAATCTGCCCTAGAAGAGTGTTAAGATCAGAAATAAGAAAAACCTTTTTCCATAAAAGATTTGGTTGTTTGCTCTTCATTCCTCCATTCTTTCCAAGCTCCATTGAAATCTCTTTTTGTTCACTTCCAGCAGGGTCTTCAGCAAGTCGTGAAAGATTCTCAGTCTTTTGGAGACCATTCATCAGATGATCGATGATTCAGATCTATAGCATTCATAGAGGCCTATAATAGCATATAAGGGTGTCAGCAGGTGCCATAGCAGAAATTTTCACCAGATTTTAACCATCAATGAACAAGAACAACAGTGAGTATCAGTCTTTCAAAGGGCTAGGGTTTTGAAGGTTTTATTTTCACAAAAGGACTGTGTGAGGGTTTTTCAGTAGTATTGTCTCTTTGTATTTAATCTTTCTTCATGCCTTAGGGTTTTCAAACATCCAAGGTTGTAGATTTGTATGACAGCTAGGTTTTGACAAGGGTTTACAATAGTTTTTCAGATTTTTTGCAGATTTGCAAGGGTTTGACAGTTTTTCAGCAGTTTGCAAATAGCCAACGCCATTATGCATTGATGCCTAGAGTTTGGGGGCTTCTTTTCCGTGATTTTTGTGGTGCCCAGGATTTCAAATATCAGATTGCTATTTTGTGTTAGGCTGTGAGGGTCCGATTTGAGGCAAAACATAAAAAAGGTCATTTATTGCTGAAGCATATGCCTTATACGACTTTGTTCTAAAAGTTTAAAAATCACAAAACTTGTCCACTAAACCAAAAAGTGCACTCCTTGTCAAAGGATGCCTTTGCTTACGTTTAAGATGACCTCTCAATACTGCAGCACACGCTTAGGTGGAGGTATTGCTAAAAGTAGTGTTCCACAGGGATGTGGCCCTCTTGAAAATGCAAAGTTTTAGGCACCAGACATTTTGGGGATGTGGGGAGGGGGATAAAACGTTCCTCCATCGCCCCCCAACCACCAACAAGAGGTGGGGCTGTCCCAAAGATGCCCTTGCAGAAGCAGGGGATGTCTTTGGGCCCTCTAGTTGGGGACGATGGGGGTATGCCTCAACATCCCCGAGATGGCCTAAGGATGCCTATGTGTACTTCAACTGTTTTGGGGACAGTGGGAAGTCCCCAAGGCCTAGGAAGGCATAAAGTGCATTTTAAGAAAAAAAGCATAATTATAAAAATCTAAAGACCGAACCCTAACACTAATGTGCTAATAGGCCTCACCCACAACCCACAGCCCCAAAAAACTATAAATATACATGCCTACCCTCAATTCAAATCACCATCAACGCTTTGTGATTGCATTGAGCAAGAGGAAGACGAAGAGGAAGACTTAAAGTGCCTTCATCAATCAAACATTCAAAGCATTCATCAAGCCTTCAGGTTTAGACTTAACAAATCTATACTTTGTCTTTGAGTTTTCTTCAACATTCATTTTGGCATTTTCTTTTAGCATTGTAATAGGATTACTGAAATATTTCAATGTTCAAATATTAATAAACAAAATATGAATGTCAAATAATGAATCACATTGCTGTTTTGTAAATTTTTATTAAATTTTAGAGTTTTAGAAATCATCAAATGCTGTTTTTTTTTGGGTTTCCAAATTTAATAATCAATGTTCATATATTCAAATTATTCATAGGGTTTCTAAATTATTAAATGTTGTAGTAGGCATGAGTTTTCCACAGTCCATAGTTAACTGTGAATAAAGCTTTTGGATTACACTCTGTGTTTTTAGGGTCGGACAACTTCTGTTTTTACTATTTAGGGTTTTGTAACAGCTGTTTTAGAGCATTTAAACATCATTTTAACTATTTAGTATTTTAGGATTTTAAATTTAATTTTTTTTAAATATTTATTCGCATAATGATATAGCTGATTTTCTAATTTTCACGACTTTTGCATATCCTCAACTACTGCACCTCAAGTAAGCTGAAGTAAGAAAAACAAAAGTAAAATGAAAATGAGAAATCCTCTTTTAGTTTTAAAGTTTAATAAACATTTAACTATTAGTATTTAATATTTATTTATTTATTTTATTTTTAAATTTTAATTTTAATATTCAAATTAGGATTTTCATCTTTTATGTATCCTCTTCTTTTGCGCTCTGTACAACCAAATGAAGAAAAACAAAAGTAGAATCCTTGTGTCTTGAGCCCTTGCATTTGCCATTAAGTTTATGCAGTGAAGTTAACAATAAAATTTCATTTCTTGTAGTGTCACTATGAGTTATGATGGCATGAGTGATACTGAGGAGGTTCAAAATCAAATTGAGAACATACATTGGGGGGCGGGGGGAGGCCATGGGTGGGTGGGGGGACGAGGAAGCTAGTTCAAGGGGGAGTGCTTCTCATTTCAGTTGCCCTTCCAAACTATTGGAAGACTTTGCAAAGGGTCCATTCGATAAGGACCCTCTAAAACAATTTGCTACCAAGTTGCAAACAAACAAATCTAGTAGTTTAGGGGCGACGTAGCTATGGGAATGCCATTTTTGTGGCTTAGAATTTTATTAGAGTTAATGGGCATCTCCTTCACATCTTTAACAAGGGGGTTGGGGCATGTAAAACATTATCATTGAAATGTGGAGAGATACAAAAAATGTTTGGTGGTGGGCATGAGCATGACATAGTCACACCACGTATTGGCAGTGGCAGTGTCACTTCTCAATAGACATGGGCACAAGTTTTGCTTTTCTGTCTAGTGCATTAGAGCCTAAAGGGAAATGTACAATGACAAGTGCATCTCAAAACTCGGTGGCAAAGATGTTTAATGTTTAGATGAGTGATGGGGTATATGATGCCATTGACAAATTCTTTTTTGCTAGTGGCATTCGATTCCATGTTGCTCGCTCTAGTTAATATAAGGAGGTTGTGGCTAAGATTATAAGAGTAGGGCCTTCATATGTGCCACTAATGGAAACAAAATTGAGGACTAGTATCTTGGAAAAGAACTATTCTAAGATAAACATTATGATGGAAAAAATCAAGGCTACATGGGTCACTAGCGGATGCAACTATATCATGGATGGGTGGACAGACATTAAGCATTGTCAATATCATGGTGACGTGTACAGATGGCCCTTACTTTTTTAGGGTTGTTGGTTGTTCAACGCATCATAAGGATATAGAGTTTAGTTCTACATCCTCAAAGATGCTATTGAGGAGTTCGACACTTAGAATGTGTAGGTTGTGATAGATGTGGCCCATGTGTGCAGGGCAACCGGGAAATTGGTTGAAGTTGCCTACAAAAGTATATATTGGACCCCTTGTGTGCATGCCATGAACAATGCACTTCAGGACATGGATAAAGTTGAATGGATCAAATGGGTAATCATTGACATGAGAATTGTGTGTAGATGTTTATTTGCAATCATCATACATCGCATGCATTATTTTGGACCTCCAAGAAGAAATTTCTCAAACTTGTTGAGACAAGATATGCCTCATACTTCATTCTCTTGTAGAGAATGATTGAGTTGCAAGAGCCCTTGCAACTAATGGGTTGAGCCTAAGTCAAACCAGGGGAAGAGGGTGAAGGAAGTGGTGACACAATTACCGGATACTCCACCCCCTCTCCCTTGGTATGCGTATCTCCGTATCGGATACGGATACTCATAGGATACAGCTCAGATACGTCTTGGATACAATATCCAGCCGTACCAAAAAAAACCCTATTTTTTCCCGTGCCGGATACGTGTAGATGCGGCATTCTCATGATATTTGTGTCTTATCCCAAAAATATTAACCCTAGAATGGTGCCGGATACGCGCAGATGCGGCATTCTCATGATGTTTGTGCCGTATCCCAAAAATGTTAACCCTAGAATGTTAAAAATTGGTGCAAGCAACTGTTCCATGATATGGCATGCTGATTTCTTGTTGCAGGGAACTACTCTGGACCAGCAAGCACACGATCAGAAATATGGCTTTCTACGCGATCGTATTTACTCAAATAATCACATTCATTCTAAAGTTGGAGATATAGTGTCAACAAGCAATGGAGGAAGAGGCAAATTTTATTAACTGGTGATACTTTTTTAAATTTTTGGCTTTTTGTTTTAATTTACATCGTAAACTTTTATTTATTTATTAAGTTTAATACATTTAACTTTTAATTTAAGTTCAAATTATTAATATATAATATATTTGTTAAATATATATTATTTATATTAAATTTAAATTATTTAATATTATTTATTGCTAATATATCTATCTATCTATCTATCTATATATATATATATGTCGTATCTAGCCGTATCCATATCTGATATATATATATGTCGTATCTAGCTGTATCCATATTAGGGGTCCTGAAAAATGGTCGTATCTGTATCCAATACCGTATCCGTGTCCATACAACTCTGAGTGGTGAAGAGTGACTTGTTTTGGGTTGATGTGAAATACATCATTTCCATCGTAGCTCCTATTTCCACAGTAATTAGATACTTGCAATTAATGGTGGTGACACAGGAGTGGAATTGGTGGGTTGAGCCTAAGTCAAAGCAAGGGAAGAGGGTGAAGGAAGTGGTGAAGAGTGACTTGTTTTGGGTTGATGTAAAATACATCGTTTCCATCGTAGCTCCTATTTTCACAGTGATTAGATATGGTGACTCCAATGCTCCAAACCTTGGGGAGGTGTATGAATGCATTGATAGCATGCTTGGCCAAATGAAGGTCATTGTAGAAAAGAAAGACCCCACTTTGTAGTTCTATAATGAGCATATTCAGCCTATCATTTAGTTGAGGTGAGAGAAACTCAACACTCCCTTGCACATGGCTACCTATACATTGAACCCAAAGTGTTACATGCAAAGGCTTGGCAGAGTCATCCCTATGGTGGATGGTGAGGTGAAGAGAGACTTTATGAAGGCAATTACAAAGATGTATAGTGTAGAGGATGCCACCACCATTCGTTGTGAGTGGTCCAAATTTGCCACATTCAAGGGGCAATCCAAAAGAGGCAAAGTTGGATTTGCATACAATGGCATAGGATGACTCTACTATGGTGGACTATGCATAGGCTTGATTTATTGACAACACACTAGCAATTTGCCTCTTGTCCCAAGTTTCTAGTTCCTTCGGTATTGAGAAGAATTGGTCTACATATAACTTCATCCATTCTCTCAAGAGGAACAAGCCTACCTCAAGGAAAGCATAGAAGCTTGTAGCCATATATAATGCATTGTCTCATTGATTACAACACACTTATGCAGCATGGTGAGATGTAGACCCAAAGGAGCCGTCACAAATTGACGAGGATCAGGCACAAGTAGGGTCGGTTGGTGCCCCATTTGGATGACCTTCAGCTAGATAGGTCAAGCAGTTCCAAAGATGAGTTTGCCATTAAATTTGGGGAGGATCTGGATGATTAGACCTTTAAGGCATTGGCCTATTGTACTTCAATGTAATCATCATATTAAAATTTTGAATATAATAACATATTGATGAATTAGTAGGGGCCCCACCCTTGTGTTGAGTCATTATCTGCCAGCCAGATCGTACTGGCATAGTTCCCTTGCCTTTTTAGTAGAACCTTAAAGTAAGTGAATGAAGGAACGATAACATTTTCAATGCATTGTTTATAACTAATTTTTCAAGTACTGTATTATAGTTGCATAGCTGTTCCCACACTGTCCCCAAATTTGGGTCCATGGTCTCCTGTCCCCCAAATCTCTCCCCCCATTCCAAAACTCTGTGGAACACTGACTAAAAGTATGTAAAACTTTAGAAAAGTGACGCTCTGAATACTGAAGTGCGCCAATATACAACAGGCGCAGAAGTTCACTAGAATTGAAAACTCTCGTCTCTCAGGTGCTCCTCATGACAAAGAATGTCCTGGATTTTGTTGGAAAGTGATTGCAATGCTGAAAAGTGTGCAGGTTTATCAGAATACAGTACCAACATACCATCATTCAGCCATCATCACAAACATCTTCAACAAATTTTCAGTGCTTTCCGAGGGTTTTAGCAATCGTTCTTACTCAGTTTTCAGCACTTTCAGCAGGATTTTTAGTGACTTTATTGCAGGTTTGTAAGCATTTTTTGAGCACTTCTATTGAAAGTATCTACAGCACATTTTTCTTGTGACTTGGTAGCAGGTTTCCAATTGTGGTGTAAGTTTTTCAGTATTTACAATATCTTTCAACAAGTTTTCAAGCATTCACAGCCAGTGTCTACAACAGTTATCACAGACTTTGAGTCATCGTGGAGAGCCTTGTCATTTGCTTCATTCTTCATTCAAGTTGCTCTAGGTTGATGGTCTGATTTTTTGTCAAAGGGGATCACATGGAGGTGATTGTATCCAAGGGTTTCCACAACATCGAGTTGCAGATTTGCCTACAACAGTTATCACGGACTTGCAGTCATCACAGAGAGCCTTATCATTTGCTTCACTCTAAATTCAAGGTGCTCTAAGTTGATGGTCTGATTTTTCATCAAAGGGATCGTGTGGAGGTGATTGTATCCTAGGGTTTCCACAACATTGAGTTGCAGATTTGCCTCCAACGGTTAGAATTTTAATCAGCGTTTGTCAAGCAGCTAAGAGTGATTTCCAGGGGTCATCTTTGATGAAGGTTAGGTCTGCAAGTTCTTGGATTTGACAAGGTCAAAGGTGTGGAGGTGATTGTATCCTAGGGTTTCCACAACATTGAGTTGCAGATTTGCCTCCAACGGTTAGAATTTTAAATCAGCTTTTGTCAAGCAGCTAAGGGTGATTTCCAGGGGTCATCTTTGATGAAGGTTAGGTCTGCAAGTTCTTGGATTTGACAAGGTCAAAGGTGATATTTTATTAGGATTCAACTGCATAGTTTTTGAGTCAGACTATGGTCAATAAGTTTGACACTGTATAGTTGAATCAAACTCATTGACCCATGTGACTCAAAAACTACGAAGTTGATTCCTGATAAAACATCATAATTTGACACACTGCAAAAAAATACCACCTACTTGTCAAGGTCAAAGGTTTCAGTTCACTAAGTATTGCACGTCACCAGAGGCAGATTGGGTTTGTAAGTGCATTTTCAGTTAGATATCGGATTCAAGTCACCAAGATCGTTTGGTGATTTGTTAATGGTCAAGTTTCTTTTAAGGATTGTCACGATGGTCAGAACAAGGGAGCTGCATCAGACTCACTGAGAGTACAGTTCACCATCAGACTGGCTATTTTTATCCATTGCTATTATTGGAAGAGAGCTACCCTGAAGGTTTAATCTAAGAACATGATATATTTAGTTGAGGTCTATTTAACGTTTTTCTTGTTTTAAATGAACTATTTTAGACAATTTTATATTTTGAGCTTGCTTAGATAGCAAGCGAACTATTCTTAGGCTTTAGCATATAAAAATCATATATATATATATTATTGTCCAAGGGGTTGAACTTAATTGGTTGAAACATTGGTTTCTTGTTGAGGAGACCCAAGTTCAAATCCCCATAGGGACATCTAATGTGGAATGCTAAGTTGTGACTCTTGGTCTTCCATAGTTGGCTTCTAATGTGGATGTGTTCTAATTTCTAAGTGTTCATGCTGGGGATGAGCCACAAATATATATATATAAAACTAATATTATATTAATTTTTTGTTTTAACTATATTGTAAAAAACTATTTTAATAAAATACTATCTATATCATATTAATATCTTTAATTTTTTTAACTATATTGGAAAAAATATATTAATAGCATACTGATCTATACTATATATATATATATAAATATAACTAATACTATATTAATTTTTTGTTTTAACTATATTGTAAAAAACAATATTAATAGAATACTATCTATATCATATTAATATCTTTATTTTTTTAACTATATTGGAAAAAATATATTAATAGGCTATAATAGCATACATATACTATATTAATATGAAACCTATATCGACAGTATCACTATTTATATAAAGATACAAACCATAGTAATAACTAATATCTATACTAAAATAAATATAGTATAAGCCAATAAATAAAATACTAAACTCTATTCTTAAAACAACCTTTAGTGCCGTGAAGTGTCATAAATTTTAAACCTAAAGGCTAATCGTGAGCGGTAGAATGAAGGCGGGCTTGCTTGGGTGAGCAGACGGAACCAAATCTATTATTCTGCAAAGACATTTAAGTATCTTTTGTAAAGACTTATTTATATATTTTCTGAATTGAATTATTCTGCAAGTTCAGGAATGCTATTATTCGAAGCTGGCACTGCAGATGGAACCAAGCAAACTATTCACATTGGTTTGAGTCGTTGCTGCAACCTCATGATAAGTGACGAATCCTAGCTGCTTCACGTCTACTTAAGATAGAAAATTGGTATTGGGATTCGCTGCGGACGGGAAGAAGAAAAAAATACCTTCAAAAATTGCGTCTGCCTCTGGAATTGCTCAGGATTCGCTCTGGAATTGCCACGTCAGCGCTGGAATCAGTCGGATTTTACTAGCAAAGAGTGGAATCGTTTCCAGCGGGAAAAAATTGAAACCTAGTTGAATTCACAAGCAATTTGAACCAGGATCCGATTCCTGGACGTTTTGTGCCCGGACTCAGCCTGTATATCTGCCAATTCTTAACATAGATAGAAAAAGGAATGAAGGTACTCCAAGAACTGCTTCTTGATTGTAAGTAGAGAACAACCAACCTTTCGATTGTGACTTGGAACCGTTCTTGGATCAATAAGTGGTTCTAACAATGCATAATATGAGAGCATAAAGCTTCTCAATAAATTTTAGCACTCCTAAAGGTCTACTACAGAAAGAGGAAGCAAAAAAGTGAAAATGCAGCAATATAACCCTCTTGTCAGGATAACCCCTTCTGCAAAAGAATCTCATACTATCACAGTTGAGAAGGAAGAGCCAAAGCTGCCTGCTATGGGATCCCATCTAAGGCATAACCTGCATCCACAACAGGTCATCAACGCATGGGTCAGAGCATTCTTTCAAAAATCAGGTTTACATTCAGGCTTTGGTGTTTCATTCCTAACCCAAAATATGAAAATTTACTTCAGTTTTCATTGTTCAATGGCCATTTTGGTTCTGTATTCACAGATATTGAGAACATTCAATATATAATACTAATAGTAAGTTTTAATGGTAAATCCACATTGAACATTTAATATGATACTGAAGCATCTTTTTCTGGGTTGTAGTTTTTTCTTCTTAAATTTAGAACTTCTTAAAGCATTGTATCCTTTTACTGATAATTTTGTCAATTTTTTACTTTCAACCAACATTTTTGGAACCCATGCCGCTTTTTTGCCATTCACATTATTAAACTCTGGTAAGTGTAGAGATATGGATAAAAATTTATATTTCTAAATCTAGTGGGTGAGCACATATTTATGCTTTAGTTTTTTAAAGGCTAGAAGCCTCTTCTTAGGCACCCTGTTGGATCATATTTTCAGTACCATGTCATTCCTTTAGCCAGGATTCATTGGATCTTAGAAGCATAAACACTGCATTTGATACTTGTGCGCTCACCATCAGTTTTCTGTTGCAGAGTACCTATATATGAGAAAAACAAAATGGCTAAAACACACCAGAAATTCTGAAGCTAACCATTGGAACCAAAAATGTGTTAAACAATATGTTTATATTTTCTTGATTTTTTGTTTTGTCTTCCTTCATTACATGATGTTTTCCTGTTGTGCTCATCCTGAACTCTTGGTTGATAACTTGGTAAGCACATTTCACACAAAGCTAAGCACTTAAGTTCTCTGCTGCTACACCACAGAGTTGCACCCTTTGGTAATGAACCATGTGGATGCATTTTTATTATGATCACCACCATGGGTAACTTATTTTTTCTTATTACCACGAGCTCTGTAGATTTGCATTTTTATAGATCCAAAACATTGAGGAAATGCTTGTATTCTGACACAATGTTCCTCTTTCATTTGCATTGGATATAAATAAAAATGATTTTTAATTTTATCTATCATTTTCATGTCTTTGTAAAATTAAAAATTGGCTTTTCCATGTGGACTGTTACACTTTTAGGATATGGTATCCATGGTGGTTACATTAACATACTTAGGTTATATTATAATTACTAGGAGACATGGGTACTGATACTGGTAAAGCCTAAAGGGATGGGGATGCCAATCAAATTAGGGTACACGAGTAAATTAATAAGGAGATTACCATATCAAATATAAATGTAATCACCAAAAATTGTGGGTGTGGGGGCAGGTATGCCGCTACGCGGTCCATGTTCCTATAATGGAGTTTCCTGGCAACTATGGGTTATATAGATTCTTGCAGAGGAAGGTATTTTCTTTTTTTTGATCCGTAAGAAGATTTTTATTGGTTGCCAAACGAGCTTATTACAATCAGTTTCAAGCATAGTCTCTGCTCTAACAGCCAGTTCACTTATCTCCTCAATGCTCCTCCAAGCCCACGCAGGGCCGACCAAGGAAAGGAGATTAAGTTCTCATCCCCAAATAGGAACTACCATTAAACGAGCTCACCCAATCTACTCTAACGAGCCCACTAAATAAAACCATGACCTCTGAACGAGCAGCAATAGAAAATCTGACACCATGCTGGAAGATACCCGCACCAGAATGCTGCCTCTGTCCAACAGCCCCACACCTGATTCCCTGGCGCACTGGGCTTACCTGAAGGTCACTCAGCGCCTTACTCTTCCCATAGAGCCTCCTCTGAGTATGCAAACTTGGATCTGGGATTTTAAATGCTGGATGACAACCGCACTCTGTGGCTGGTAAACCCGTTCCCCCTGACACCATCCCAATCTCATTAACTCACCTGTTCTGCTACAAAACAAAATTCTCTCTGTCTGCGGTTTGATTAGCAAGCCCATCCGCCTCTCCGTTTGTCTCTCTGTAGACATGATCCACAGTAATAAGGTTGAATTTCCTGTAGAAGTCCAAAGCTTCTTCCAGCAACGCAGTTAATTTCCAGTTAGGCATTGTTCCCTTCCTCAATGCATTGATAATGATGCAAGAATCCCCCTCCACCATTAAAAATCTAGGTTAAGCTCCCAGCATTTCCTGAGACCCGTTATAATTGCCTATAGTTTAGCTTCGTTGTTCGTCGCCCAAACAAGAGGCTTGGCAATCCTACATACAATCTCTCCTTTCCAATCTTTGATGATGCAACCAGCTCTGGATACCCCAAGATTACCTCTAGATGCCTCGTCGAAGTTGAGTTTGTACCACCCCTCTGGAGGAGGATGCCAAACCACACTCCTTAAGTTTTGGGAGTCCGTACCCCCTGGCCCTACTGCGTGAGGAATTTTCAGCCCATGCCAATGCTTCCTCTTTAAAGCATCCCATTCTGAGAACTTCATATCCTTGAGGTTTTGCTCCCTGAGCCTGTTATTGATCACCTGCACGATCACTGCTTCAACCTTGTTAAGAAAAGAGATCATCGGCATCTCTTTGTCCTGGAAAACTCTCTGATTTCTTTCTTTCCAAAGCTCCCATATTAGAATTGATGGACTAATAATCCAAAGGCAAGCATATAGTGTATTGCCTTTCAAAATTGGCCAAGATTTGAAAAGGCACAATAAATCATTAGGAAGAGCACTTACCCATCCTAATCTCGCACAGAGCCATCTCCAACACTCCTGAGAGAAGGGACATTCTAACAACAGATGATTTACTGATTCTTCATTCCTCTTACACAATGTACATCTAGAAGGCCCACAATAACCCATCTTCTTAAACTTATCTGCTGTTAATATCTACTTTTGCAGTGCTGCCCAAGTAAACACTCCGACGTTGGGCATACACATTTTATGCTAACGTAGCTTTGTTGGAATTTCTGTGAATGCATTCATTCTCTCTTTTTCCAGCAAGTTGTACCCCTCTCTAACATTATAATTACCAGATTTAGCTCCATTCTAAACTATAACATCTTGCCCTTCTCTCAGACTCACTCTCCTATCCTTCAGAATGTTGTTCAACAGCTCTACTTCTTCCCTTGGCAGACCCAAATAATCAAAAGATTTCTATGACCAATAACAAATTCCATCCTTCCATTCTTCCATCACATAATCCTGGACCCTCCCTCCCCACCTCTGCTTGAGCGTTGCCTTGGCTATGTCTACTCTCAACAACTTATCCAAACTAACTAAACCTAACCAAGAATCTTCCCAGAAGAGCGCTGTCCTACCATCATGAATGTCCCATGTTAGATAATCTATAATGAGATGCCTACTATTCAACATTAAATTCCATATCTTGGATCCCCTTGGCAAATTCGAGGTAGTTAAGATACTTGAATCCAAATCGCTGTCTAAATACTTCTAGGGCAGCAACTTTGCCCATTTAGAATGCTGCTCTTTATGCACCCTCCAAACCAACTTGGCCCCTAAAGCTTTGTTTTGAAAAATTTGATCTTTAATCGCACAACCTCCTGCAACTCTTGGTTGGCAAACTTTATCCCATGCTATTAAAGCAATTTTGCTTTTCTCATCATTCCCCTACCAAAAGAATCTCCTCATGAGCTGATTCATCTTTTTACTAGCTTCTACTGCTAGCGAAAGACAAGACATCATGTAGATGGGTATGGCAGCTATTACTGCCTTTATCATCATGATTCTTCCTGCCCATGACAGCCACCGACTTTTCCAAGCAGCCATCCTTTTTGCCAATCTTTCTCTTAGGGGGTCCCATAACCTATTTGTCCTCACACCCTTTGTTATGGGCACACCTAGATAATGGCAAGGAAATTGACCTTTTCTATACCCCAACACTCTGATCGTCTCCTGCTCCTTTCTCGCCTAAGTGAAGAAGAAATGAATTTCTGATTTCACCTTGCCTACTTCCTGCCCTGATGCTTTCGAATACACTTGCAATATATCTTTGAAAGCTTCTGCTTCTTGTCTTGATGTTACTCCGAATAACATCGTATCATCAACAAACTTCTGATGTGAAATGGGTGGAAAATTGCTAGTGACTTGAAGCCCTTTTAATTTGTTTGAGGAGACCGCTTTGCTGATCATTCTTCCCAATGCTTCTGCCATGATGATGAAGAGGAAGGGCAATAATGGGTCCCCTTGACGTAAGCCAGTGGAGGCTTCAAAGAAGCCTTTAGGAGATCCATTGACCAACACTGAATATCTTGGTCGCGAAATTAGCTTAAACATCCAATCTAAACACACACTGTCAAAGCCAAAGGCTTCCATCACTTTCAACAAAAATCTCCAATCCACCTTATCATACGCTTTTCGAATGTCCAACTTGACCATCATCCCAGAAGTTTTAGTACTTTGTAGAGAATGCATTGCTTCTTGCGCAATAATGATCCAGTCTAAAATTGATCTTTTCGGGACAAATCCTGTTTGCTCCTCTGAAATTACATCTGGTATAATCCTCTTTAACCTGTTGACCAAAGCTCTTGCCATAATCTTATAAAGAGTATTACAAAGAGAAATTGGCCCAAAATCATCAAGTTGTTCAACCATGTCTTTTTTTGGAATGAGGACTAAAAAAATGTTGCATACCTCTCTAAGTATCTTCCCAGAGGCCCTAGAGTCTTCCATAGCTTCAGTTATTTCTTTACCAACTATATCCCAACATTTTTGTTAAAAAACAGCTGGGTAGCCATCTGGTACCGGTGCCTTTTCTGGTGCCAGTTGATCAACTGCCATTCTAATTTCCATCTCCGTGAAAGGCTGATTAAGCATCCTATATTGATCTGCTGTCACCACTCACGGGATACACTACAAGGGTTCTCTTTGAGCCGCTAAATCTGAACCCTCTCTACTGTTAACTAGATTCTGTTAATTAGATTCTCAAAGAAGTTGACTGTTGCCTCCCTAATCTGATCCGGATTTTCAATGAGAGAGCCATTGGATAACTTGAGCTTATAAATTCTATTGATGTTCCTTCTTGCCTTAACACTGTTATGGAAGAATTTCGAATTCTTGTCTCCATCCTTGATCCAGATTTCGCGTGATTTCTGCCTCCAAAAGGTTTTCTCCTTTGCCAAAACCTCTTTATAACCCCCCAACGGTTGTTTCTCCTTTAAAAATCTGCTCTTATCAATGCCTAATGCTAACACTTCTCCATTCAGAACCTGCATCTCTTCTTCTAAAAGCCTTTTCTGCTCAAAAATGTTTTTAAATTTCTCTATATTCCATTTTCTTAAATTTTGTTTGATCATATTTAATTTTGAAACTACTTTAAACATCTTCGAGCCTTCGACTTGTACCTCCTTCCACCATTCTTCAATCTGATCTAAAAAGCCTGGGTGCTGAAACCACATGCTTTCGAATTTGAAGGGGCTTCTTACCGGCCTCTTATCGCCCACTATATCCAGTTGAATCGGGAAGTGATCTGAACCTGACCAAGGTAAGATACAACTTTCCAAACCAAATGCAAAGAAACCCATATCTCCTTTCCAAGGAAATCTATCCAATTTCTCCGAAATATTGCTAAAGCCTAACCTCCTATCGTCCAAGTGTAGGAACCATTGCTTAAATTTAAATCCATCAATTGACACCTTTCCACCCAATTTTCAAAATATACCTGTGATTGAAGTCTTCTCACACCTCCACCTTTCTTTTTGCTGCTATGAAGAATGGCATTGAAGTCCCCTCCTAAAATATGGAACTAATTTGGCCAAGAGAGTAAAAAATGTTCTATCTCAGCCCAAGTTTCTCTTTTACTGATGCATGCTACTGGACCATAAACATTGGTTATTAGAAATTGTAAATTTGAGGTGAGGCTTCTTACTTTGCAACTCAACCAAAATCTACCTTCCGCGATCTTCTCCACTAAAACAACTTGCTGTATCCACAGAGTTGCTAGACCTCCAGAGGCTCCTACTGCGTCGGTCCATTCGCCCTGCCATAATTTGAATCTTTTTCTCAAATGCTCGCCTTCAGCAGTTGTAACTTTGTTTCTTGGATAAGAAAAATGCCTGCTTGGGACATCTCCAGGTGGCGTTTTACCACCCTTTGTTTGTTAGGGGCGTTTAAGCCCCTAACATTCCACGAAAGGAGCATCATTGCCCCTTGGGAAGGGTGTTTCCCTTTCCTGATCTCAGAAGTCTACTGATTTTGACTTGACCCCAGCATCCCTGTCCATGCTTCTCTTTTCTTGATGTGATTTTCTGCCTGTTTTCTTCCTCTCCCACAATCTGGAGTCTCTATGGGGGAAGGTTTTTGCGAGATCCCAAGTTTTTTCTGAATGTTAGAATCCTTTGGAGTCTCTGAACGCTTCAAATTCTCCGGTTCGCCTGCAACCTCTACCTCCTCAAGGTCCCCACCCTCCAAAACCTCATCTAAAGTTGCTAAATCTTGCTCCTGTATCTCATTATCTTCATCTTGACTGTTAGGGATGCCAAACAAATCTCTTGCAATCTCCAACGCAATAGCGTTGACATTTACATTGTTCCTGTCCTGACCCTCCTTAAGTGAGTTTTCCAAAGAATCTCTGCTTTTCAACAAGACTGCTCCTGCATCAAAAATCTCTCTACCATCCTCTAGAGATCCTACTTCTCCCCCTGTGAATTCCTTTACATCATCTGTCTTTGAACCCCCGCCCTCCTGAGAAACCTTCTTGAAGCCCGAGTTTGCTGCACCCTCCAATCCAACTTTGTGCTGCTCAATAATTCCAGTATCCTTGAATAACCTACCTCCAGATCTCGAATTCTCCAACCTCTGATTTTCATCACTTTTACTACTGTTCCCCTTCCCTTCCAAGGATCCTTGATCTCCTAAATGATTAGATAAACACTCTTTCCGCATATTAATCTGCTCTGTTTCAACAGCGTTTTTCTCTCCTACAACTTTGTACTCCATGGGAGCACCTCCTTTAACGCACCCCATGTCATCCTGCCCTCCGCTCCCTATAACCTTCCAGACATCTGACGGTTTTTCTACTTCTACCTTCTGCTTCCATCTGCCGAATTCTGAGATGAGCTCCAGCTCTTCCCAGCAACCTCCCTGTAAATCAACTTCCACGCAAATCCTTGCTTCTGTCTGGGATTCTGCAATCTCTCAATTTTTATCTGCTTTGATAAAGACTCCCAGTTCATTTTCAATCTGCCTGAACAAATCTAAACTCCAAAATTCCGTTGGGAGATTAATCAGACGAATCCACATCGGTGTTTTCCCCATTTTCTGAGTATGGGGATTGAAATTAGGTTCCCATTCTTTAATGAAGAAACCTACCTTGTTCATAATAACAGGTCCATAATTCATGATTTCCGCTTTCTGATCCGTCGAGCTGCATTCCACTACAAAGAAGCCATTAGCCAGCGCTCTGACTTTGATCCCTCTGCCCTAGAAATTCTCCCACCAGCGAATGATCTGCCTATTCGAGCCTTGCATGGGTTAAGGCTTTTGAGAGGGATAACAACATCTTTACTGTTAGGTAATTTCATGGGAGCAGACCTCCTCTGCTGCCTTTCCTCATGCCCTGTTTCCATTTTGTCAAACCTCCCAAACCTATCTTGGTAACTATTACCTTGGTTTCTGAAAAAACCCTGTCTAGGGATCTCCTGACGCCTCTGCCCGCTCTCTTTGCGCTGGCCTAAAGGAACGGCGTTCGCACCAGTGGCCAGTTCCGAAGTTTCAAACCCATACGCCCTCTGATATCCTCGGCCTCTCAAACTGTATTCCACAAAATCAACTGCAAAGCTCTTCCTTGGACCAAACCTGCTACCGGCACCTCTCTCCATCTCAGCCCCAAACGCGAGAAGGCTTCTCATCACATTACATTTTGATGAATTTGCAGAGGAAGGTATTTTCATTAGTAGTTTTGCAGTCAGTTTTCACCCCATAGAGGGCAAAATATAATCTGGAGTGTGGAGTGACAGGATTTGGCTATGTTAAGAGGCGTAAGATCTAATTACATGTTTTTTTTATGCTTATTGCCTTTGAGAAAGTGAGATGATCATTAGCAGTTTAGAGTATATGCTATTTATCTTTTGGAACATATCTTTCATTATTATTAAAAAAATAATTGAACCTATGGAATTAATTCTGTGTTGGCCTACCCTATGAATGATAACAAAGATATCAGGAAAGGTGGCCCAACTTGTAAAATGGCTACCAAGGATCCAATCAATCACCCAATCCATGTGTATGCTGGCATACAATTTCAAGAGAGTGGTGGCTGAATTGTGACTCATTCACCAGCTTCAGGTTAAGAATGACCATAATGCTATGAGATTGAAGAACTATGTGAATTGGTAAATCATTAGGTCAATTCATTTGAGGAACAGGCTGGGCAAACACACTTTAAAAAATCTATATATAGTATCAGATTGTGTCATTTATCCCAATGGCTTGCACACACTGGAAAATCAGATGTATATATGTTTAACATGAATAAAGATATAGGTTTGTATTTTTGGATTGGTAGAAGCTCATGAATGTCTTGCACACACTTGAAAATCAGATGCATATATGTTTAACATGAATAAAGATATAGGTTTGTATTTTTGGATTGGTAGAAGCTCATCAATTAAATTGAATCTTTCTTGTAAGGTATAATAAACATGCTAAATGATTTCAGGATGGCTTAACACAAGAGGAAAAAACTGCTCAAGAACCACAGGAGTTACAAACAATGCAGGTTGGTTGGTACTTAAACCTATTTTCATTGAAGGTTTTATTCTTAAATAACACTTGTCTCATGCTGACTAGTTTTATGTAATAGATGACAGATGTCCGATGTTCAATTTGCACAGAGAAGAAGGTTGGTGTTAGAGATATCATACATGTTGGATATGGAGATCGTTATCAGGTTTGATGCCAAGATATTTTTCTGCAAATTTTGTAAACTCAGATTTGCATTTATTAAATTGATGGATCATTCTTTTTGTTGAGGCTCTTTACAAGTTATTCTATTGTAAATAAAACAGAAATGCAGTGTAGTTTTAGATTTGCAGGGAAGTTGTACATTATTAGGCTCAACATCATGGATATTGACTCTGGAGATGATTTGTGCTACTGCTTTTCAGTTGGAATGCTTGAAGTGTGGCAATTTATGGTATGCATCGAGAGATTCAATCTCTTCATTGACAATAGAACCAGTAAATCCTGTTAGTCCAGTTGGTACGGCACCATTAGCAACCACAAAGTTTGATGAAATTGAAAAAGTGATTGGCAGTTCTCGGGAATCAGAGAAACTAGCAAATGGAGAGATTGGAAAGAAAGAAATACCAGCAGTGACTCCTGTTATAGATCGTCAGAGTACTGCTAGTGATGTTGTCTCGGTACTCCCTGATTCAAAGCCTTCGGAGACCAAAAACACAATTCCTGCTGAGATTGCAGGAAAAAAATTGTAGACATTGTAGAAATCAAGTTGTATGAAAGTGTAAACGAAAAGGTTTGTTGTCTCTGTATATTCTGTGCATTTTTTTGGAGAAATAAATAATGAACTTTGTCTGTGAAAGGGGAGTTTGTATATTCATCTACCTTTTCATGTTGATATTACATGACAATTTATTGGGTGGCTGAAAAAGAACAACCCTGGGATGCTTATGATGTTACATATACAAGGCAATAGAGCTATGTTTGGAAAGCTGAATGGAAAAACAGTGGAACCCAAAATGGGTACAATATCTGTGAAAGGGTATGTGGTGGGGGAGTTCAAAACCCTATATGAATTCACAATTTTTCACATACTATTTGATACAGCTGAATAATATAGTATTCTAAATTTTTAAGGTTTTGTGGGTCCCAAGAGCTGGTAGATCATTTCAGCAATGTTTGTTAAGTACTGGGAAGGAAAAAAGAAAACTAGTTGTAAATGTAACCAAAGACCAGTTAAAATGCTCCCTAGACAAAATGCCAATGCTGAATTCAAGGATGTAATGAGAATATGAAATGTATTATTGTACATTAAAATTTCAAAGAAAGAGCTAAACCACAGAGATGGATTTAGCTATAGCTGAGACACCTTTGACTTTTAACAAAAATGGTCTGCTTTGTTAAGTGGAATGAAATTTAATGTCTAAATTCTAAAATATGAAACAAACATGGAATGTCTGCTATGGGTGCAAAAAATATTCAAAAGGTCATAGGAAGTTGACTCTTAAATGAATTTCAACTACTGTTTAGTTCACTTCAACTGTGGCACCGGTAGACACCTCATTCAAATTAATTACTATTGTTCATAGTAATCTTAAACGTTGCATCAAAGCAAGAAAGATGCTGAAAGGGCATCTAGGGAACATTGTATGTGATCAGGCCAATATACTGATAGGGCTTTGGCCAAACAGTAAAAAATATAGGCTCCTTTATCTTCTGCATGGGAAACTAGAAACGCTCTCTTAATTTGAATGTGTAAACCTGAAATTGGAATTTATTTTTATTTGGTCAAGCATGCTTATTTTTTATTTGTGCCTGGAATGACTCTCACATACATCCTGCAGCAACATAAGGTACAGAATGCTTGCCTCATCTATCAGAAGGGGTAGAAGAGAACTTGGAGACATGTACTAATCCTTATGGTCGCTGCAAGTGAACCCGATGGCAGTCTTAATTACATTCTGGTGTGTATTTTGGGTTTTTTATAGACTAATGGCAGAAACAACTCTTTTGTGTTGTCGGCTTGACTTTTGTACCTATGTAAACTGGCAGAAAGAAACAAAACTTTGTTTTATAATAAAAGAATAGATTGGACATAGATAAGAGTAAACTGAAATTATAATGAAACGAATCACATTCAAAATTTTATCTAGAGTAGATACAGTTGGATTGAGAGTATATGATGTTAGATTGGCAGTATAAATGTGAATGAATAAGATAAATCATTTATCGAGATGGTTTGATGCTATGTAGAACAAGAAGAGTGCAGAAGAGAGGGATTGACACTTTATGATGATTCAACTGAGATTAAGGATAGATCACCTCCTATACACAAAACAAATTGAGTTTGCAGACTTGATGTTCTAGCTGAAGGAAGCCAAGGGAATAACTTTTTTCATGTGGACAGTGCTATGTTTTGAAGACTGACAAAGATGTGTTAATCATGTTATATTGCAAGAATGTAAACTTGTCACTTAGGAGGAGGTGAACTAGGACATTTGGAGAACAATAATTAATGCCCACAGTTGTAGACATTTTCCATTCAGGGGTCAATTTTAATGTAATTTTCCTTAAATATTTTCTATTGCAAATATCTATGCATTGCTTAATCTGCACTATGATGGTTGATCTTGTTAAATCATCTATGAAGAAAATCCTGGTGTAAATTCTAGACCAGTTATGCATTGAAGGGTTTGTGTATATAAAAACTCCTGTGTGTTGTCTGGCCATTCAGGCCAAAGTTCTAGTTGATAATGGCATAAAGTGGTCCCGACTCCTGACAATAATGCAACCTGGATAAAAAGGGATTATGTCATGGGTTCTCATCCATAGTAAAAGGTTGTGATGCAAGCAGTGACAGTATCATTAGTGAGGGAGTGCTAGGTCTGAGTGATCAAATCTTAAATGTATGTAACTACACGAAAGATTATGAAATTGCAGTTCAGATTCTTCATGCACTTTAAATATTACTTACATCATGCATATTTTTGCTTGCATACGTATATTTTTTCTGTGAGTGGAGAAAAGGGTCTTATAATAGTAGTTGATTTTGAAGTTGACCAAAACTACTGATATTTGGCTGAAGTTTATTATTGCTGTAGGAAAATTTTTTAAAAGAAGCTCTCAATCGTTTAATCTGGCATCAGCAAATCTCCTTCATTTCCCTGGGTACCTATTATATCTTTTATATGTGGTGGTAGGGGAAGCTTCAAGCCAGGTGAGATCATTGGAATCTCTCTGCTAAACCAAACACAATGATAATGACAGGAAAAAGTTTAAATAGTACACATGTTTGAAATATGGTGTTACTAGATCAGCCTTCTAAATTTGAATGATTCGACTGTTGGTTGTAGCAAGTCAACATGACCATAACAAACTTTAGAAATGTAAAATCGTAGTATCAAAGTTCAGTCAAACTTTGAAATGTTTGAGGATGAACTTTATGGGATTAAATTTGTCATTGTTAGGTTAGTATTGATAGTGACATCAAACCCTTATTTTTGCCACATCAATTCTATTTTTCAGCCCACGGGCTTTGAAAACCATAATTGACATAGTGAATATTTTAGTGGAAGTGCAGATGCATTGGATCAAGATGTAGCTACTAATTCTGTTTATGATCATCAATTAGATGAAGATCAATTTACAAGAAACAGGGTTGTATGATAATGTGATGGGAGCAATTGTTAAAATATTTTATGGTAGTGTGATGAACCAAATTTTTATTTTTTAATTAAATATTTGGGGATCTATATAAGCTGCCCCAGCCTGACAACATTCGAGCCCAAACCTAAAAGGGACTACATAAGACCATCACATAACAGGCAAGACTGCATTTTACCTTTCTAACTCCCGGTCAAGTCATAATATGACCACTAGGCTGTAATTTAATCGACCTATTCCTTGGCTTAAGGTCTTTCCAGCATGTAGACACTTTATCTACTTCATAATCTATATGGGAGTCCAAAAGATGTTGATTTATGGCTGCTAGCAAAGATTCTTGGAATTGAGCACCAATCCCCCACTCCTCATTCGAGAGCATCAGTGGCCATCTAGAGGGCGGTTGAGGAGTCACCAAATGTATAACATTTAGCTCAACTCCACCTATTGAGCCACCCCATTGTTGGAAACTTCCTCTGAATTAGAAGAGGAGCTAGAAGATGTTTTTTAAACTATTAAACATGTAAGCCGTGACTCTTGCCACCAAGTTGCTTGCTTTACATTTTTAGGCTTGCCATTGAAACATTTTGATACTATATGACCTACCTAGAAGCATCTTCTACATCTAAATGGGGAATTTTCATAATCCAAGACTTGCTTCCTCTCCCCCTTACTTTTAACCAAATATCCTCAGGAAGACCTTTAGAAATATCTAGTTCCACTTTTAATCTGGTCACAATCGAATGAATCAAACCATCAGTTTTAAGATCAATAGCCAAAAATTGCCCTAACATATTGCCTATCCCTTGAAAACACGAATCCACCCAAAACTATAATGGTAGATAAGACAAACGAATCCACATTGGCATTATCGAGAAAGATTCGATCATTGGGTTAAACTTTGGGAACTGTGGTTTTAGCAATGAAATATCCCACTTAGGGTTTTCACCAAAATTTCTGAATTTTCAATTTTTGAATCTTGAAACCCTAGATCTGAATTCTGATTTTTTTGTTTCAGATCTAAATATACACTTACCTCATCCAATTATCATGCCAAATACATCATGATCAACATGTCAAAATATGCAATCAAACCCTAGTTGAATTACACAATGAATTACACAAAATCCACAATAGGTAGATAGCAAAATGATGGACAAATCAAATCATAACACTGCTGCTATGAAATCAGATTGTTCAAAAGTGCAATTACATCAATTTCATGGCTCTAACTTGGCCAAGACTCATCCACAATGACGCTGCTACAAAATCAGATATGAATGATGGTTTTCAACATACCAATTTAGATGTCAAATGTCAAATCAAGGTGAGTGAACCTGTAGCAAATCAGATCTGCCTTCAAGATGATGTCAAGGAACCTCAAATGCTGATCGCTCCACCTAGAGATGTTAAATAGTGCTATTCGGCCTCTCCTCAAGATGATATCAGCAGCTCAAGATAACAAATATTGCCCAAACTTGGGCGATCTTCTTCAAGAATCGGCCCCTGCCAAGAAAATGATATTATGATGCAAGATGTGGCAGCTGTTAGGGTTCTTATCAGATCTGCAAACCGGCATGAAACCCGCACAAAATCAATGCACAAGTGATGGATATCTCCCTCTCAAAATCAGTGCTCACATGAAGGTATTCTCCTAAAAATCGGTGCTCAAGTGATGCAATGAATCAATATATTCAACAAGTGTCTTCCACAAATGGCACCACAAATTTGCTATGAATTTGTCATGAATGCTTAACAATCCTTCGATGAAGTGCAAGTGTGAACTCTGTATGAATCCACCTTCGTGATACAATTGGGTTTTCGTCCTTGGAAAGACCTGCAATAAAATTGCAAAAGCAAAATGCCAAAAGATACCAAAAGTTTCAGATCATGAATGAAGCTCCAAAGACCTTTATTTATACTTGAGTTTCCTTTTTCCTCCAAGGTTGGCCGACCAAGTCTAAGCACCTAATTTTGAAATTCAAATTAAAGATTTGAATTGCTTTTCTCCAAGTCAGCCAAAGAAACAATATTTTATTTATTTTCCTTTCTCCCAAGTGGCCGCCCAAAATTTGCAATTTATAATATTTATTTTTCCCACAACTTGAGCGCTTCAAAAATATTATTTTTTATTTGTTTTTGCCGACCATAATCCTCCAAGTGGGTCACACTTTACACGGGAAAATAATAATATTTTATTTATTTTCAAAAACCCATGAATGGGTCGTCCCAATTCAAAATCAGTTTTTTTTTTGGCTTTATAATAATTAATGTAAACATACATTAATCAGTCTTCCACATTCGCCAAGTCTAGGAAAATTAGTTGAGCCTCATAAAAACAACTTTCCAAATTTGCATAGTTCAACCATTGCATTCCCTCAATTCATGAATTAGCCTACGGGAAAGAGGATAGGCTAACTCAAACTCTTGTTAGGTGATCATGCCAGAAATGGGGACATTACAGTCCTCCCTTCCCAAGATTGTTTTTCCTCAAGCAATAGCAAATTTGGATGCTCTAGAATTTGTTCTCCTTCCCGTGTCATATCCTCTAATGGCAAATCTTTCCATTTCACCAAATACTCATGGATCACCCTATTCCTCAGACGTCGCTCCTTCATCTCCAAAATACTATCAGGAACCAAAACCAAAGTGCCCTCTTCATTAAAAGGTGGAAGATCAGGAGAAGAAACAACATTCTGTCCAAGAGCCTTCTTGAGGCAAGACACATGAAAAATAATATGAATCATGCTTCCTGCCAGCAACTCAAGTTCATATGCTACCTTTCCAATTCTCCTTAGAATCCTGTAGAGACCATAAAACCTCGGCTTCAGTTTTTTTGCACCGCTCTTCTTCAATGTTGACGGTTTGTATGGTTGAAGGCGCAAAATGACCTAATCACCAACCTCAAAAGTCATCTTAATCCGATGTCTATCTGCATGCATCTTCTGCTGGTTCTGACCCTGCTGAGTATTATCCTTAAGTGCCTTAAGGATATCCTAACTATCCTGCATCAACTCCTTAGCTCTGGGAGCTCGACAATCATCAAAAGCCAAGTCTACAAATGATGGAGCATCGTAACCATACAAGGCCCTGAAAGATGACATGCCAATTGACATGTGATAGGTAATATTATAGCAATACTCACCCAAGTGTAACCACTTGATCCAAGCATGATGCTGCCCTGCAACATAGTTGCGAAGATATCCCTCAACTCACTTGTTCAAAATCTCTGTCTGCCCATTTGTTTGTGGGTGATAACTTGTGCTCGATGTTAACTCTGTTCCAACCAACTGGAACGACTCCTGCCAAAACATGCTGAGAAACCTACTGTCCCGATCACTGACAATGGTCTTAGGGAGTCCATGCAACCTAAACACCGTTTTGAAGAATAACTCTGCAACGTGAAGAGTTGAACAGTCTAATGGAATTGCAAAGAAGTGTGCATACTTAGACAATCTGTCAACCACAACATATATGCAATCTCTACCTTGGACTGTCAGTAGACTAGTGATGAAATCCATCGAAATACTCTCCCACCCTTGCTTTGGAATCAGCAATGGCTTAAGCAATCTCGCAGGGAAGGTGTGCTCTGACTTGTTCTGTTGACAAGTCACACTCCCTAACATGCTGCAAGACATCATCCTTGAGACCCTTCCATGAGAATCTCTCTCTCACCTGCCTGTAGGTTTTGAAGAAACCTGGATGCCCTGTAAGTGGAGCATCATGAGTAGCCCTCAAAATCTTCTCCTTCAGCTTCAACTCAGGTACCAAGTAGATCCTGTCCTTATAGTAGATCACATCATCAATCACCTTATCCCTGTCATCCTGAATCTGGCCATCCATGATCTCACAAACAAAAATATTCTTGGAATACTCGACCAAAAGATGAGCCTTCCAATCTGCTGAAATCTCTGACATAGAACAAAGGGTAGGCCTCTTGGATAGAGCATCGACAACCACATTGTTCTTCTCCTTAACATACTCGATGTCAAAGTCATATGCCTGAATCTTGCTCACCCATTTCTGTTGCCTCTTATTCAAATCCGTTTCTGACAGAAAATGCCTCAAATTGTTATGGTCGGTCCTAACCACAAATCGGTTACGCACCAAGTACTGCCTAAACTTCACCAATGCATACATGATGGCGAGCATCTCCTTATCATAGGTGGAATAGAGTCTTTCTACATCTCTCAACTTTCTGCTCTCAAAAGCAATGGGATGTCTATTCTGCATCAACACTGCACCAATGCCCTCTCCTGATGCATCACACTCCAACACAAAGGGTTGCATGAAATCTAGGAATGCCAACATTGGGCAAGAACTCATCACTTTCTTGAGCTTGTCAAAAGTAGCCTGGGCCAAATCTGAGCATCTAAATGCTCCCTTGGTGAGGTCTATGAGAGGTGCTGCCAATTGTGAAAACCCCTTAACAAATCTCTTGTAGTAGCAACATAGCCCAAGGAAACCTCTCAAATCTGAAATATTTCTCGGTGGTGGCCAATCCAAAATTGCCTATATCTTCTCCTAGTGAACTCTGACTCTATCAGCTCCAATCACATGCCCCATTTAGAGGATCTTAGTCATACCAAACTCACATTTGGATGCCTTAGCATACAATGATTGCGCCTCCATGATACTCAACTGTAATAAGTTACCTCAAATTGTTTTCAAGTTTGTACAATGATATCACAATGTTAGCACAATAATGCAACCAAATAGGATACCTCCACACTTTCTAATCACCAAGTACCCAGGATGGATGAGGTGAGAGCATACAGTGCTTTGGTTAATCAATCAAAACCATGCAAAGGAACTAAATACAATCTTCCGCTAGAACCAAAACTGGTCAGGCTCTGATACCACCTAAAAGGAAGCTAGGTGTGCGGAAATCGCTTCCTACATTGATCTAATGAGGAGAGATGAGTGTAAATTCTTTTTAATCCTTACAATTATAGATTATGTTAACCCACTAATAGAGATATTGCAACAAACACATACACAAGAATGTAAGACAGAAGAAGAGAGACACAAGATATACGTGGGGAAAACCCTTACGGGTGAAAAACCCCACACTCCAAAACACAGCTCAAATGTATTCCGTAAAGAATGAAGGTTACAATATAGTCACAGAGCCAATGCTCTTGTAGGAGTCTTCGACACTCGTATCTGGAGATGATCTGGCAGCATAACAGTACCTATCAATCACATAATGCATCACCTCTCCAAAGCCCCTATTTATAAAGAACATACAAGGCAAAAATAGCTCCACACTAAGATGGGCGTCCAACATGGCCTTATGGCCCAAAACCCACGCCTATAGACACTTGTCCAATACTGTAGGATGTTCCTGACACTTGTCAAGTCACCCCATCCCAAAGAGGTTGTCTGTTCGTAAAATGGGCTATGACAGATGCTCTTACGGCTCTTACAACTGTCTTATAACTGTCATAACTTACAGCTGTAAGAGAATCTGTCATACACAAGCTATAAATAGCATATTCTTTTACAACATGTCATAACCCACCTTGAGGCGCCCAAAGATGCCTTCCTTCAAGATGTTTCTCGACACATGTCCTCACCTGTCATAGAATCTTCTATTTCTGACTCTTACATGTCATAGAACTGTCATAGGAATCTGTCATGACCGTTTCAGTCAATATTCCCTTACACACAAGTCAAGATACCGACACATGGCAAAATATTACTACCACTAAGTGGGACGCCTATCTCCTCATGTGAGGACAAATTTACATGTGGTCATATGCCTTGTAGGATGACACATCACCGTGCCAACTCCCACAAGATGACAACATAGGATTTGCATCCTAATTATACAATAGGCAATAAATAAACAAATACAATGAAATAATACAAGGAATTACCAAGGTTGAGACACCTTAATTCCCAACAGAAAGGTATAGCCTGCCAGATTTCTATTGTGTATTTGATTTATTGAGTACTAACGATGAATCTAGATCCTACAGAGAAGCTATTCATGTAGATGATAGTGAGTCTTGGCAGTTAGCCTTGCAGGAGGAGATGATGGCTTTAGACTCTCGCAACACCTGGGATCTTATTTGTTTGCCCAAAGGAAGAAAGGCCATAGGTTGCAAGTGGGTCTTCAAGAAGAAGTTTGGAGTAGACAGGTCATTGGAGAAATACAAGGCTAAACTGGTAGCCAAGGGCTACTCCAAGAGAGAGGGAGTTGATTTCAGTGAAATATTCTCTCATGTTGCTAAATTAACTTCTATTAGATTTTTTTTATCCATTGCGGCAACTTTTGATTGGAAAATAAAGCAAATGGATGTTAAGACTGCATTTTTGCATGAAGATCTTGAGGAAGAAATTTACATGCAACAGTCTACATATTTTGAGGTAAAAGGGTAAGAACATTGGGTTTGCAGATTGAAGAGGTCTCTTTATGGTCTGAAACAGTCCCCCAGAATGTGGTACCAGAAATTTGATTCATTTGTGTTGAAATTGAGTTTTGTTAGAAGTGAGGAGGATCATTGTGTTTACATTTATTGTATTGATGATTCTATTCTAATCATTGCATTGTATGTTGATGACATGTTATTTTTTAGCAATACTAAGGGTATGATCAATGAGTTGAAAACCCAACTTTCAAGTGCATTCGATATGAAGGATCTTGGAGTTGCCAGTATATTCTAGGTATGGAGATCAGGAGGGACAAAGGTGACAGAAAGCTTTGGTTGTCATAGAGTAAGTATGTGAATACCATTTTGCAAAGATTTAGTATGCAGGACTGTAACCCAGTTAGAGTTCCTTTACCCATTGGTATTAAGCTTTCATTAGATATGTGTCCAAAGAATGGGGATGATTTTGAGAATATGTCTAATGTACCATATGCTAGTGATGTAGGGAGTTTGATGTATGCAATGGTTTGCACTAGGCTAGATATTGCCCAAGCAGTGGGAGTTTTGAGCAGATTTATGTCCAACCTTAGTAGACAACATTGGAATTATGTGAAAAGGGTGCTTAAATATCTTGCAGGTACTTCTGATTATTGTTTGTTTTATTCTGGTACTGATAGTGCTAATAAAACTTTGGATATATAGGGATTTTTTGATGCAGATTGGGCGAATGACTTGGATAGTCAAAGGTCCAATAGTGGCTATGTGTTTACTCTGTTTAGAGGAGCAATGAGTTGGATGAGTAAGAGGCAGCCCACCGTTGCTTTGTCCACCACCAAAGTAGAGTATATGGCTACTACTCATGTCTTTAAAGAGGCAGTTTGGTTGAGGAGACTGTGTACAGGGATTGGTTTTGATTGCAGGGTCATTTAGATTGGTTGTGATAGCTAGAGTGCTATTTGTTTGGCGAAGAATCCTATGTATCATGCTCAGACTAAGCATGTTGATGTTCAGTATCACTTTTAGAATTGGTTGCAAGTGGACAGATTGAGCTAAAGAAGATAGACACTCGAGAGAATGTTGCAGATTCATTGACCAAACCTGTGAGCACAGAGAAATTTGTTTGGTGCAAAGAGACCATGGGCCTCGTTTCTAGTGCCTAATTATTTTTCATTTGATTTCCTATGGGTTGATTTATAATGTATGATGTCAAGTGGGAGAATGTTAGGATTAAGGTGTTATCAACCTTGTAAATCCTATGTAATTAATTACTCCTAATATTGTTTGTAAATCACCCATAAGGGATGAAAGGTTTCACCAGCAACGATCTTGTTTCAACCGCATGTTTATATCCGGTCCCTGATGCTAATTCGTCCATGACGGAGGGTCACAGGGGGGTTAACAGGTCGCTAGATTGAAGAATGAAGGAGAGGAAGTGCATGTATTGTAATCTCATATTTGAAGATAATACAACTTGGAGCCTCTTTTCTTGGTGGAGTTTTTTACCCAAAAGGGTTTTCTCCATGTTACATACTGTGTTATGTGTTCATTTCTTAATGCATGTTATTTTTGTGTAGTGGGTTTTATTTTTGTTGCAATTTCCATTGATTCTACATTGTTTAGAGGACATAAATAAGGTTTGAATCAGATTTCCGTTGTGTGATTTGAACCTTCATTTCTAACATTTATTTCTTCATTTCCATTTGATTAAATGCATTATTTTGTTAATTTCTTAGTATATTGTGTTGTTGGGTGCTCATTTTGGTCCTATGTGTAGACCCGATAAAGTTGCATACCTAGACTTAATCGTAAAGTATGGATTTCTGTCGTTGGACAATAGTGCAATGCACAGACGTCCCTGTAACGTGTTGGCATCCTGGGCCAAGACTTTCCTTCTTTGGTGCAAGGTTCCTCTTTTCTTCCTATTTTTTGTTGTAATTTATTTCTATGACATCAAGTTTTTAGATTTCCATAAATCATAGTTTTTCTATTGTGCCTTAGTGTTCCTGCTTATTAAAATTGATTAGTTTCTAAGCATAGAACCAGATAGGATTTAACTAGAACTATTTTTTGCTCCCTGATGAGACAACAACAAAATACTCTTCCAAAAAATTGGTAAAATCCTCGTGTAATTGTGAAATTTGTTTCTAGTTAGATTACATTGTTTAATCTTTTATTAGATTCCAAATTTATACACTTCACAAGGTTTGAGCTTCTTCATCCTCAATTTGTTATATGTCCAAACAGGGACCTTTGTTTTAGTAGATAAACCATTGCCTCCTCCCCTCTAGCATATTACTTATGTATTTTCTTCTATTCCACATGTTCCTTATATTTCAAATTCATTTTCTCCAACTAGAATCTCACTTCTTCATATGTTTCACAAAATCTTCTTTAATTGAACTCTTCTTATGACTTGCAATGAAATCTCTTAGCTTAGAAACACTAATGGGATTTTATCCATACACAATTTCAAATGGTGTCTTGTAAGTGCTTCTATTCACTAAGTTGTTAAAGGAAAATTTCAATTGCAATAAAGCTATGTCCCAACTACTTATCTTTTCACTTCTCAAACATCTCAATATATTTCCCAAACTTCTATTTATAGCCTTCTATTTATCTATTAGTTTGTTGGTGATGTCCTAAAATAAATTTTAATTATGTATTCAATTTTTTCCACAATGTCCTTTAGAAATGACCAACAAATTTCATATCTCTATCTAATACAATGCTCTTTGGTAATCAATATAAGCATACAATTTCTCTAAAAAATAGATACCTATATGCACATCATTAATTTTATCGCATGCAACAGAATGCGCCATCTTGGAAAATTTGTCAACCACTACCAAAATTGAATCATTATATTTACGAGTTCTAGGTAATTCCTATATAAAATCCACACTTACATGATCCCATTGTTTTTAAGGTATAGGTGGATGGGTGTGTGTCTTCACCCACATCTTTTGATGCTAATATGAATTGTGTTTCCTCACCCCTTGTTTCTGGGAACAAGAATGATTTGACATGGAATAGGTCAAGAACCTATTATTTGTGGCTGCCATGCAATGGTGTTGTTAGTGGTGGAGCTAACTTGGGCTTCATGATAATTGGTTGCAGACTAGTGCAGGCATGTGGTAGCCATTTTTGTTGTAGCTAAGTGGTGAATGCAGTTTTGGTTTGAGGAAGATGAGATCCTTCATTCGACTTGTCTTCGATAGAGGCAAGTAGTTTTAGTCATCTTGTGCAAGTTTGACCTGCAGCATGTTAAAATTTTGATTTGTAGCCAATAACTTTAGTGTTTGTTCTTTCATGCCAACGACTGTATTGTCCTATTGTATATACGTTTGTTGTCTTGTAAATACATTGTTCCCCCTGTTCCATTTTTGCCGTTTTGGTCTGCCGGGAGATAGTTGGTTCTCATTGTGCCAAACTTGGCACACGTCCTCAACCATAGCCACTATTGGGACCTCTATTTTCCATACCTCATAATTGCAAAATCATGCTAAATTCATCTAAATTTTCCTAAGGTGCCTCCATGTGTTTACCTCGTTTTGTGTGCCTTGAATAGTGCCAAAACCCTACCTAAAAGTCATGTGAAACTCTACAAAAAAACTTTGAAATGCTAGGTTTCCTTGAACCTTTTGTTCCAAGCGGAACTTTTGTCCCCCTCAAGAAAAAGTGGAACTTTCACATGGTTATGGATGTATCTTGAACCCCACCGAACATCTGCTTTCCACATACCCCTGAAACTTCTACCAGCGTTCTTTATCCTCTTGCCAGGTGGAGTTTCAATGGAGGTTTGGACATGTTCAGGACATCCCAAAAGTCCTGCATCTAATACCCACTCGGATTTCTACAATTTAGCAAAAGGGCGTAAAAATGAAAAGAGACTGTCTCCTCTAACTTCCAGATGCATGTCAAACCTTGGTAGGTCGTCATTAATGTGAAATGTGTGGTTGAAAATGATGCATTTATTGCATTTGGTGGCCTCCTTAGGGTTTTCCTACCCATTTCATCATCAAATCCAAGTTGCAAATTGTTCAATGCACAAGAAAACTGAGAGGGGGGTGAATCAATTGTATCAAAAATTTCAAACCCTCACAAACATTCAGATCTGCATTAACCTTTAAACTTGTTATGATGTTTAAGCATGAAAAGAAAATAACAAAAAGTGAATCATAACAGCACCAAACACAAGACCACCAGATTTTACGTGGAAAACCCAAGAAGGAAAAAACCATGGTGAGGATTAGTTCACAATATAAAGTAGTAGCAATACCAAATTACAAAAGGCTCACTGTCAAAGGGCTCACTGCCCAAAAGAAATAACGCTCACTGCAGGTGGACTCACTGTCCAAGTGAACTCACTACCCACTGAGAAAGAAAGAGAGAAGAGAAGAGTGGCTCACTGCCAAGATCTGAACTAATATAATTGCATCTAACTTATGCATGGAGTTCAGTTCCAATGAAGCTCAATATTTACTACAATACAAACATCTTCGCAGCAATACTGAAAAATAGTAGACACCTTCTGATCACTGCATCCGATAACCTAACACATGAAAGATCTCACTTCCCCTGATCAAGTTTGCATCACAAACATCATACCCTTTGTGCATACGTACATCCACGAATCCTTGACACTTATTTATACCATCATCAACCTTGAAAACATTCTCCAAGGTCGGCAACACATCTTAACCCATAAAATTCAAATTAGGTCTGGACCAAAACATTCCCGCAAAGGAAAGGAATGAATGTGGACCACATCACATCTTAGCATGGACCTAAATCCATTGTTACACGTTATTACACACTTCCACAATCCATGAAGCACAACCATAATTAGTGTAAACAACCAAGTCGACCAAACTTGTGTTAACACCATGATCTTTTAAGTGCATGCTTCCTCAAAACCAAAAGATGACATGCAGACCACGCACCAAGCTTGAACATGATCTAGAAACATCCACAAGCACCTAAAAACCAACAAATTCCTTTGCAACATCTTTCACCTGAAGAAAGTTTATACCAGAGCACTTACCAGCTCTATCATACTCTGTCATCATCTACAACTCAAGAAATGAACTTACGGAGCACCAAATCAAGAACCACTTGAACTAAAGAAAGATATAGACCTTATAAGCATAAATCTAGAACTGCAAAACTAGAAACAACTCTACGGAGAAATGCGGAACAAAACAATTTCTCCCAAACACTTCTGCACAACTCAGAAACATTGTCCACACACTAGTCAACATAACTTTCTTTGCACAATGAAACAGAGCACCAAATCTAGAATATAACATCTCTGAGCACCTCTAAACAACATATCCAAACCACACAATCAGATGTTCAATAAGGAAGAAATATGGAGCAAATCTCAATCACAACTTTGTAATCCAGAACACATCTTTAGCACAGTGTTTCTTTTATTAGTCAATTTTTTTCAAAAGCACTTGGAAACCCAACAACATAAGCAAATTCTCAACATCGTCAGCACTTCTACAAAGCAACCAAATCAACTTCAGCAATGCAACTGAATCAAACAACAACAACCTCACAAAAGACACAAATGACACCAATGACAACATAAGCTTGTTGACATCAATGACAACACCGATTAGCACATACTTGCAACAATCTCCCCCTTTGTCATTGATGGCAACACATAATGTGAGAAACCATCAAGACACAACTCTGCACCAACTTCTTTACTTTCTTACTCTCCACCTTTCTTTTGCACATATTACTTTCTCTTTTTCATTTTAATGTTGTTCTCTCTCTCCCTTTATTTTTCACATGAACACTCTCCCCCTTTGACATCAATGGCAAAGGGTGACCCAACTTTTTCTAGCTCTCTCCCCTTTTTTATGATATTGCACATACTTGCACTGCTCACTACTACTCTGAATACTCCCCCTGACTATAACAATCATCAAAGCTACTACCTGCTTCCCTTGAGAGGTAGCTTCCAACATCAGTCTAGAAAAGAATGAATCTTGAGACCCACTAGACTGATGCATTTCATTATGCATCTAGTTTAAAGGAGGGTCAATAACCCTTAACTTCTCCTGGAGATACTCAAATGTATCCTTAGGAAGAGCCTTAGTGAATATGTCAGCAATCTGATCCTTTGTAGGCACATACTCAAGCTTCACTTCATTCTCTACAACCTTCTGTCTCAGAAAGTAATATCTAATTGAAATATGCTTTGTCCTTGAATGCTTCACTGGATTCTTTGACATGTTAATAGCACTTGTATTATCACATAATAGAAATTGGTTCATCATACACCACTTTGATATCCTTCAAGGTGTGTCTCATCCATAACACTTGTGTGCAACATGATGCTGCAGTAATATACTCTACCTCTGTAGTAGACAAAGACACTAAATCTTGTTTCTTACTTAGCCAAGACACCAACCTACATCCAAGAAAGAATGCACCACCACTTGTACTTTTCCTGTCATCTACACAACCAGCCCAAAGTCTATTCCTTCCACTTGTGAGTAGCCTTTACAAACAAGTCTTGCCTTGTTCCTTACCACTTCAGCATTCTCATTCAATTTGTTCCAGAATACCCACTTAGTTCCAATCACATTTTTATTCTTTGGTCTTGGGACAAGTTCCCAAGTCTGATTCTTCTTAATCTGCATTAGTTCTTCTTCCATTGCCTTGATCCAATACTCATCCTTGCATGCCTCAACCACTGTTTTAGGTTCAACTTTAGAAATTAAACACAGATTTACCTGTTCTTTAGCAGCTCTCCTTGTCAATACACATTTTCTCTTGTCACCAATGATCTGGTCTTTAGAGTGATGCCTCTGCACATACTTGGGAGTTTTAGGGATTCTTTCCAGAGCTTCTTGTTCTTCAACTTGTGTTTCTTTTTCCAGAGTTTCTTGTTCTTCAACTTGTACTTCTTTTTCTTTAGTTTCTTCTTCTTCTCCGCAAAAAAACTCATCTAATTCATATCCATTAAACTCTTTAATCTTCTGTATGTCTTCATCAACCTTAACATTAGCACTTTCAATAAATTTTCTTAGCCTTTTGTTGTAGCACCAGTAAGCTTTGTTTCTAGTAGAATACACAAGGAAAATACCTTCATCACACCTTGCATCAAACTTTCCTAGTTCTTCATCTCTTCTAATATAACATTTGCTTCCAAAAACTTTGAAATATTTAATAGTAGGAATCTTTCCATACCATAGCTCATAGGGAGTCTTTGTGTCGTTTGCTCTTACTTGTACTATGTTCTGTATGTAGACAACAATCTAAATTTCTTCTCTCCAGTAGACTTCTGGTAGGTTTACTTCTTTTATCATTGTCCTTACAACTTCTTGAATAGTCATGTTCTTCCTTTCAACCACTCTATTCTGCTGAGGAGTCCTAAGAGCGGATAAATGCATCTTTATCCCATGATTCTCACAAAACATGTTAAACTCATTAGAAGTAAATTCTCCACCTCTATTAGACCTCAAACATTTGATCTTCATATCCATTTCATTTTCAACCATTGCTTTAAAAGCTTTAAACTTATCTAGCACTTCTGATTTTTCTTTAAGAAAAGTAACCCATGTCATTCTAGAACTATCATCAATAAATAACATAAAATCCCTGTCACCTTGAAAACTCCTTACTCTGGTTGGACCACAAAGATATATATCTGCCAATTCCAACAGTCCTGTAGATGACTGATCCTTGATTTTGAAGCTTCTTCTTATTTGCTTTCCAAATTGACATTCCTTACAGACAGTAGTAATAGGCTTTGTAATCTTCGACAGATATCTCACAGCTTGAACTGAACTTATCCTTACCAAGCTATAAAAACTGATGTGACACAATCTCCTATGACATAGCCAACTCTCACTGATCTAAGTCATAAAGCAATAACTATCACCACCTTTGAGATGATAAACATTTACACCAGTCCTCTTTCCAACAGCAATCACTTTTCTAGAGCTTTTTTTGATCTCACAGCCATCATCTTGAAACATAAGATTGTATCATTTGCTACACATCTGTCCAACATTCAAGAGATTATGCTTTAAACCTTTAACATAGAGAACATCATCAGTGTTATGCTTTCCATCAAAACTTACTAAACCTTTTCAACAGATCTTAGCAGCTGCATCATCACCAAACCTAACTACTCCACCATCATATTTTTCAAGTTTAACAAACTTACTCTTATCACGTGTCATATGATTTGAGCATCCACTGTCAATTACCCAGTCATCTTTTTCTCTTCTAGCATGAAAAGTAGACATTATAGTGCCTTCAGAGTTAGTACTTGCTTCCATACCCTTTTCCCTCACACAACTTCCAAAGTTAGCTGAAATAGTTTCATCTCTTAGGGCTATGAATAAGCATTCATTATCATTACCGTCCTCATAATCAGATTCATCATCAGATATACTTGCATCTTCTCTAACATTATAACTTTTCTTAACCATCTTACCTATGTTTTCCCTATTCTTAATTCTCAGAGCTTTATCTGGACATCTTGAAGCATAATGACCTATTTTCCACAACTGAAACATGTAAAAGGCAACTTACCATTGAACTTTCCATTACCCTTTTTCATCCTTCTCACAAGGTTAGCTTCCACTTCATCAAAGTCTTCTGGATCATATTCCACAGTCTTCTCTTATGCCAGCCTTAAAAGCAGTCTCATCCTTTGCAGTTCCACTAGTTGTGCCAAACTCTCTTATTTCAAAAGTAGTTAATGTGCCAAGCAACTGATCTTTGGTAAAGTGATTCAAATTTTGTGATTCTTTAATAGCAAAAACCTTATGAATGTAATCTTTGGGAAGAGTTCTGAGTACCTTCAATATTACTTCTTTATCATATATACTTCCACCAAGTCCTTTGATGCCATTGACAACTTCATCCACCTTTTGCAAGGAGCTTGTAATGTTTTCATTTTCAGACATTCACATGGTCTCAAACATGAGCTTCAAATTCTGCATTTTAGCTTGTTTGACCTTATCATCTCCTTCATAAACACTTTTCAACTTTTTCCAAATCTCATTAGCAGTTTTCAAATGCACAACTTTCACCAATTCAGAATTAGTAAAACCACTTAAAAGATCATGTTTTGTCTTACCATCAATTTCACGAGCTTTGATCTCATCTGCAGTGCTTACACAATTCTCAGGTACAGTGTAATTAGACTCAACAAACTTCTAGATCTCATAACCAAGAGAAATCAGAAAAGCTTCCATCCTTACCTTCTAGAGTGCAAAGTCAAATCCATCAAATAGGGGAACATCCTTCTTATGTGCCATCCCAGATCTACCTCAAACTGTTAAGCTCTCTTCCAAGGAACCTTGCTCTAATACCAATTTTTGAATGCATAAGACAACTGAGAGGGGGGGTGAATCAGTTGTATCAAAAATTTCAAACCCTCACAAACATTCAAATCTTCATTAACATTTAAACTTGTTATGATGTTTAAGAATGAAAAGAAAATAACATAAACTAAATCATAACAGCACCAAACACAAGACAACACTAGATTTTACATGGAAAAATCATAGTGAGGATTAGCTCACAATATAAAGTAATAGCAATACCGAATTACAAAAGGCTCACTGCCCAAAAGAAAGAATGCTCACTGCAAGTGGACTCACAATCCAAGTAGACTCACTATCCACTGAGAAAGAAAGAGAGAAGAGAAGAGTGGCTCACTACCAAGATTTGAACTGATATAATTGTATCTAACTTATGCATGGAGTTCAGTTCCAATGAAGCTTAATATTCACTACAACACAAACATCTTCGCAACAACACTGAAAAATAGTAGACACCTTCTACTCACTGCATCCGGTAGCCTAACACATGAAATCTCTCACTACCCCTGATCAAATTTGCTTCACAAACATCATATCCTTCGTGCATACATACATCCATGAATCCTTGACACTTATTTATACCATCATCAACCTTGAAAACATTCTCCAAGGTTGGAAACACATCTTAACCCATAAAATTCAAATTAGGTCTAGACCAAAACATTCCCATGGAGGAAAGGAATGAATACGGACCACATCACATCTTAGCATGGACCTAAATCCACTCTTACACATTATTACACGCTTCCACAATCCATGAAGCACAACTGCAATTAGTGTAAACAACCAAGTCGACCAAACTTATGTTAACACCATGATCTTTTAAGTGCACGCTTCCTCAAAACCAAAAGATGACATGAGGACCATGCACCGAGCTTGAAAATGATCTAGAAACATCCACAAGCACCTAAAAACCAACAAATTCCTTTGCAACATCTTTCACCTGAAGAAAGTTCACACCGGAGCACTTAACTAAGTCTATCATAATTTTTCATCATCTACAACTCAAGAAATGAACTTGCGGAGCACCAAATCATGAACCACTTGAACTAAAGAAGATATAGACCTTATAAGAATAAATCCAAAACCGTAATACCAGAAACAGCTCTGCGGAGAAATGCGGAGCAAAACACTTTCTCCCAGACACCTCTGCACAACTCAAAAACAGTGTTCACACACTGGTGAACATAACTTTCTCTCATAATGAACTGGAGCACCAAATCCAGAATATAACATCTCTGAACAACATATCCAAACCACACAATTAGATATTCAATCAGGAAGAAATACGGAGCAAATCTTGATCACAGCTTTGTAAGCCAGAACACATCTTTAGCATATTGTTTCCTTTATTAATCAAAATTTCTCAAAAGCACTTGGAAACCCAACAATAGAAGAAAATTCTCAACATATTCAACACCTCTACAAAGCAACTAAATCACCTTCAGCAATGCAACTGAATCAAACAACAACAACCTCACAAAAGACACAGTTGACACCAATGACAACACAAGCTTGTTGACATCAATGACAACATCGATTAGCACATACTTGCAATACAAACACTATAAATACATGAATGAAACTCATTCAAAGGTTTGGTATGTGAGCCATCTTGGATTTGGAAATGCTTCGGGAGGATTTAGGGCATCAAATCACTCCAGGCAGATCTACAAACGAAGGAATACTTCTAGCATTTCATAAGAAAGCTCTTCAACAAATATTTTCATGCAATGGTATGTCTCCATGGAAGATTGTAAGGATTCAAGGGAATATATGATCCCAATTCTCATACCACAGTTGTTGGTATGTTGTAATAGAGTTCAGATTAATATATGACAACATTTTAATTCAATACAATGGCTTTGTATTGGTCTCCTCTTTGTTGCATTTGGGTTTTTGTAGCTTTTCTCGGGATTACTAAGTATGTCTATTGTATGTACATATATTTTGGATTTGTATGTGAATACATTTCATGTTTCTATTGATGGTTACTGAGTATCTCCTTTCTCTTTGTTGTTCTTGACTTTGTTGCCCATTGGAGTAGGCATCGGTCTAGTTTGGGGATGGATCAATCACTCTTATTTAATCAAACCCCTATCTTGTTAGCTGTAGGAGTAGAGTAGGTTAGGGTTTTCATGTTGTCCATGATTTCATGTTATAACCAGGGATTCATATGAAGTGATACAAAACTGTTTAGATCTTGAGTGAATCATGACGTGCATGTCTACATCTTGCCATTGTGTAAAATGTAAAATGAATGTATCTTATGGGGATGAAAATGGTGTTATTTATGGGTGCATGTGCAAGGTGTGAAATCAGCTATATTGAGGTTTATGTAGCTAGTTGTTCTTAGTTTGGTGATAGTGTTTGGAATCGAGTCAATGAGTTGGGTTTAGCCACCACTTTTAGTTGTTCATCTAGTTTATCAAACCTCAGGGAATCCCCTCCTGATTCTAAGATAAGCTCGAAGTGTAAGAGAGAAAACCCACTCTCGTTCATTGGCCTTCAACCCTCCATGATCTGTGGATGAGCAGGTTTTACTTTCATGATGATAACCCTAGCCTTGAAAGTAAATTTATGTTCTAGGAAATGGAGCAGTGGTTTTGGGACCCAACAAGTCTACTCCTAGAGATAACTAGTAAGTGCCTTAACTTCTTAGTTACCGGAGGATCTACCTGCACTAGGCAAAGGTCCGGAGACATCATATACTTCCTTGTTCTTCCATACTTTATTCATTTCCATCCTTTTCTAAGAAATATCAACCTTCTTTTGGGAAACAAGCCTCACATTCTTTCCAAAGATGCCTTGTTTGATTGCACTCATGACATGTGCACTTTGTTTGTTGAGCATTTCCATTTCTCCTTGTCTTTGATCTGCAGTTAGTTGCTTTATGGCCAAACTTATTACAAGTATAATAGTATCTATAAAAGGATTGAGCATTATCCCTATTGTTCCTTGGCATTTTACTTCTGCACACATTAGCCTTATGTCCCATCTTATTGCAGACATAACACCTATTCTGAGTTGTCTTACTTTTACATTCAGCAGCTCTATGACCAACTTTATTTCAAGTGTAACATCTTAGAGCATTCTGATTTATCTTGCTCCTAAAATCAACATCTTTGTGACCAAACTTATTGCAAGTAAAACAATTACCATTGAAGCCTTGAGAGTACTTGATGTGAGCTGGTTGCCTTGTAGGTTGAGGGTTTTTGAAATTCTTCTTCACATTTTTCCTTTGTCTTCGAATAGGAGTGAATTCATCTTCTTTTGTAACTTTGTGGGCTTTCTTCTTAGAATCTTTAGTGTAGGTCTCTTCCTTCTTAGTTTCATACTTTCCTCCTGAATGAAAGTTATCATATTAATTTGCAAAGGCATTGATCATAGGACTCTTTCCCTTTTCAAAACCAAGACCTAATTTTTCTTTTGCTGGATTTTGAGAGTTAATTATTTCATTAAGAATTTGAGTTCCTCCTTTTAGTTTTAGTCATTTGTAAATCTTCTCTTTTGCCTTTTCTATTTCTTTTCTTAGGGTAACAACTTATTCCTCGAGTTATGGACATTCAGTTGATTTCTCAAAGAGCTTGATGTTTAAACAATCTTCAATTCTCATTTCTTCTTCAACCATGATTTCAAATTTGAAATCATTTCTTCTGCTTCCTTGAGCTTTGTGTCACCTCCTTTATTTCCTTCCATTAGGGATTTTAATTTGCCAATTTCTTCTTTTGATTCCTTGGCCTTTGTCTTCAACTTGTCAATTGTCTCTTTTGCTAATTCAAGCATGTCTTCATATTCTACATTCAGTCCTCTTACTTTATCCAGTTCATTAAGGGCTGACTCAAGTTCTTCCTCAAGGTCTACTTCACTCCCATCAAGGTCCTAACCTTCAGGTTCCATTGCTTCAAGGTTTGGTTCCAGTACAAATATATCATTGTCCATAACTTCAGATTCCATGTGTTTAAGTGTAGGATCTGCCTTAGTTGTTAGGTTTTTCAAAGGCACTTGGCTCTGATACCAATTGTTGAACACAATAGGGTGCTGAGAGGGGGGTGAATCAGCACACTTAAAAACTTTAAACAAACATTTGTTGATCAAACTGAATAACTTGGAGAACAAAAGAGAAAATATGCAATTCAAGAGTCAACACATAACACTAGTATTTTTACGCGGAAAACCTTAAAATAGGGAAAAACCATGATGAGGATTGGCTCACAATATAATATGCTCATTGCAAAAATGTTACAACTTTAATTTAAGGTTTCAACCCAAGGAAGCTACTACTCCATAATTTACAACTTTGATTTAGGGCTACAACCCAAGGAAGCTTCTACTCCCTTAATACTCATCTCACTGCTATTGGATTTATAATGATGATACATATACAAGGACTTCTATGGAGAACACGTCTGTTATATGTTGATGGTGTAGTCTGCTTTTCTTGCTCAAAACATATCTTCAACTGATTTTGCACACTTCATATCTTGTCATCTTCTCTACTATAATTCACTCTCGCCTTATTACCTTTCAAATGAATTATATCTTCTATAAATATCCTCCACAACACATTGAAACATTGATTAGGTTGGCATCATGATCAATATAGGTTAAAATGTGTAACTTGTCACTGGTCGGCCTCGGCCTCAACACATGCAAAATGATGAGAATACTTTGTTGTGGACCTCAAGACTTTATGAAAAGGATCAAGGCACATCTTTTCATACCTTCTAGACTTGAGAAAATTAATCAAGAGCCTCTGCAGCTTTAGATACTTAACCAGTCAGCTCATACTACATAGGATAGTTAAATGTTTGTTTTCATACAGCTAGGGAGAAGCTAGAAACTCTATGTGGACCAAGAATTCATTCATACATGAACACAAAAACATCTGTACACCTTGTTGAAGAAGTATCATATCAAACTATGCATCCGCAAGACAAGAAACATGACTATCTATAGAAAATAGAGTCTTCAGACCTCATGTGATGCTTCACATCTTAAGAAATGATGTTGTGGTGAAGTGCAAGGCTTGAAACCTTTTGGGAATGAACTTAGACATCAATATATATTACTTAACAGATCCACACACCTTTATCTGATGTTTCCAGAGGAATTCAAAAGATGACTTGGAGAACCAGAGTTTCAGAGGACAATTATACTTAAAACTCCACTTGTAGACATGATAACTTGATCCGGTACCAGAAAATGAAAATTGTCTGCATGTGAATCATACCTGATGTACCTTGGATCATATAATACCTTCGCATATGCTCTGGTGACATATCTATACATGTTTCAACTTCTGCAGAACTCAACTTGTGTATTCAGGCTCCTGAACAGACTGTATTGCCTTTGTCACTTAAGTACTATCTTTACGGACCACCAGAGCACTTGAAACTCCATCACAACATGTCTTATACATATTTTAATCATTCCTCAAAACTGCATGACAAACAGATTTTGTTGAAAGTAAGGAATACTGAGAGGGGGGTGAATTGGTATTCCATAAAACCACTCGTTAACTTGTTTATTAATCTGATTTCCAAAGTTAATAACATGAAAGCATAACAAGCATAAGAACAGCAACCATAAAGACATAACACATAGACACCAAGATTTTTACGTGGAAAACTTAAAGAGAGAAAAACCACGGTGAGTGTTAACTCACAATATATTATGATAGCTCAATACTAGATTATAAGAAGGCTCACTGCCCAGGGCTCACTGCCTTATGAAGAAGTGCTCACTGCCAAGAGAAAAGAAGAAATAAGAAGGATTGGCTCACTGCCAGAAGATGAACTGTTGTAAATGCATCTGCCACATGCTGGATTACAGTTCCATTGAAGGTTCAATATACAGATTCAAAGGTCTTCATTTGTTCTTCCATGCTTCTCAACTTAACTACATATACTCTATTTTTTGTCCTTGTTCAACTTCTTCTGCTCATAATCCCTTACACTTCTAATTCACATACTTCGCACACAACAACCACACACCAACGTCGAATTCCATCGAGTATATATATTTGCTACAAGATTTATCTCATAATTAGGTCGGCAAGCAAAACATAAACCGTGTACACAAATACTACATCTTGTCAGCTTGAACTTGTGTACAATTTGCAATGCGGACTTAAACAAACATACAAAAGTCTTCATATAGGTCGGCTTCAATCATAGCATCACTTAGATTGACTATTCAGACAATATAACTTCTCCGCATAAGAATCTAACATGTCTATCAGCTTGTTCCTAAAGAGTATACTTGATCAACTCATCTGTCACACCATAATTTCCACTACAGACCATATGAGACTCTGAGATGCATAACCAACAATCAATCTCGATCTCTTAGCATACCTTCAGAACCACAGAACAAAATATACAACTGCGGAGGAATGCAGACCCTTTTCTCTAGCACTGTGCATTGTTCCTAACTTAACTGTGTTCACCCGGACTTAAGTATTTTACCATGTGACTTCCGGAGGAAGTCAATACTTGAGCACTAGAACAAATCATCATTGAATAGCTATGAACAACATTCCTGATCCGCATATACTGATCTTTTATTGCGGAGGCATACCATTCTAAACATTGTTACTTACTCTATATGATGTATATTGTTCATACTTAGTCATTTATGCTTCCAGAGTAAAGTCTCTTTATCATACCAGTGGAATCTCTTTCCTTTGTTTCCATCAATGACAACATTCAATTATCAGAACAATGTATCTTGTCAATAATCTCCCCTTTTGGCATTGATGGCAACACTTAGTGAAAAATGTGCATTTACTCCCCCTAAGATGTTAGCCCATTTTTCACTGATCTTCTTCTCCCCCTTTTACATCAATGGCAAAGGTGTATGTACAAGAGTCAAAATTGGACCAAAACTACAAAAATCTTCATACTCTGCCTCATATGTACACATACAATACTTCAACTTAATTAGTTGTTGGTGAAAGAATATCCTTATACACAATCTTTAATTATGTAATCTCTTCATCCCATCGAATTTTTGCTCTGTCCAAAATTTGGATGTGACCATTTATCAAAAAGATTGATTCTTCTGTCTTTTACATGTTAGAGGATGTGTCTATTTGCAATGCTGCCTGTGCTTCTATTGCAATACTAATCATTGAGTCTAAATTAGGACTAATTAGTCCTCTCAACTGACACATTTTATTTTTCATCTGATCCCTCTTATTTAGAAGATCATTTAACTCATTATGAATATTAATAACTTGTATTCCTTTTCTGCTCACTGAATCAGCTGCTGGATCAAATGATTTAGAGATATTTATCAGCTACAATTTCAGATCCTTTATCTTTTCTTCTAGCTCTTTTGTGACTATTGGCCAGGATAAACAAAATTTGTATAGGTCACTTGCTTCTTTGATGGCACTCTGTATGCCTTTCATTTTATTATCTAGTAGAACTTTGTCATTCACTATCATAGTCTTCAACTCATTTAACCTTTTCTCATCAAATTCTTGTCTCACTTTTGTCTTAGTAGATTTCTCAAAAGATTCAAAGTGCTTACTTACAAAATTTATGAGTCCTTTAAGTTGACTTATAGAGGACAAAGAGGTGTCCTATTGATATGATGGCATTACCTTCTCTAAAATGCTAGATGCCTCACCAATCAGTTCATTGTTCTATATGTGAGACTTTAGAATTTCTTCCTGTGCCTTTGCCTATACAATTGATACCAATTTGAATTTCTGTACAAGGGACATTGAGTCCAGGTTTATTAGTCCTTGCAAAAATTCCAGCTCGTCCAAGACCTATTTCTCTTCCTCCAAAAAGTCTTTAATCAATTCTGCAGTGTCTCTTGCTATACCAGAGACATCTTCTTCTTGGTTTAGCTTCGAAGGGTCTAAATTCATAGCTTCATTTGCACCATCCTTTTGTCCCGGTGTATGGATTTCCTTATCCTATTTCTCTTCTTGGTCATCGGCCTTATCTATCTTTTCAGTCTTCTCCAATCCTGTCTTGTCACCTGTTTGATGTTCCGGAGCGAGACCAGTCTCAATATCTATAGCAGGTGCTTCCTTCTCTTTGACCCCTCTGTCATCTAACCCTCAGTTCAAATTTACTTCCAAAACAGATGCATCATCTCCAACATTTGCTTCATCATTGTCATTTATTGTTGGGAGATGAAATTCTTTAAGCACTCTTAAAGTGATTTCTCCAGTCTCTTTAACTACTTTCTCAGTGTCATCTGACATGAGAGTATTCATTCTCCTCTTTGTTTTGAACTCCTTGCTGAGTGCTTTGGAGATTTTTGTTTTATCTTCAGGAGAGATCTCCGGACATAACTTTATCAGTGTATGCTCATAGAGATCAATGTCTTTTGCCATAGCTACTTCTTTTCTTGTAGATATAATACTACCCAAGGTATCTGGAAGATTGGTGATTATCTCAATAAGGGCTTTGTTGTAAATGTCTAGATATCTGACAACAGCAGTCTCAATAATTCTTTTGTCTGGATCATTATACTCACCATACAGTTGGGCTATGGGCTTTAAATTTCCATCAACTGTTATGGCCTTTAGGACATCTTCAAGACCTATAGTAGCTTCTCCTATCTGAGACTCATCTTGCCCTGGCCTTTTCTCATCTTTTCTCTTACCAGAAGGCTTCTTTTTGCTACTCTTGGAGGCTTTGGTGGCCTCAGTTTTCATTTTATTCACTTCTTCATCTGACTCAGTTTCATCCTCATCGGCTCCTATACTTACATACATTCTACGACCTTTGGTTTTCTATCTTTTGTGGCTGGTTGCACAGGTTTCCACACTTGTAAAGGGTGTGGGACTGGAGGGCATAGATGTAGTTCCTGCAGAAGTAGAACCTCTAGTTCTTCTTTTTGTTACTATTGGATTTTCTGGTTGTCTCTTAGGCTCTTCCGGAGCCTTGACCGATTCACTTTCCTTCCTTTCTTTTGCTTCTCTCTGCTTGTCCCTTTTCTCTTGCCTCTTTCACTTGTTCTTTTGTGAAGCCTTGTCTTGGGGTGAACTCCTCTGCTACTCTCCACATTTTCTTGGAGATTTCAGGTTTTCTCACCTCAACATGTATTTTTGTAGACAATTCCTCATAAGTGCCAAATCTTTCTTCATTGGGATCTCTAGGTTTGCTTAGCATATGTTGGGCATAATTTTCCAGTATTCTTCCATCTACTTCATAGCCCATTGGCATAACCCATATTGTTCTAGGCTCAACAGCCTCCATCAAGCATTGGTCTTTTGTCACGATAAAGTAGATAGTGTCCTTATACTTTTCAACTACTAATCTAGGAATCATTTCTCTAGTTTGCATTAACTTTTGAAAGTTTTTGAAATAGCCCCATAGGGCTATGTTCTGGGCATCATGGCTACCTATGCTATTAAGATGATTTCTAATTTGAACTGCAACAGGTTTATCACTTGTCCAAAATAGATTCTTCATACCTGGCAACTCTTGCATGAAGTAGAAGAACAAATAGATAATCAGCATATCATACTTGAATGAATATTTTTGCTCTTTGGTTTTCCTTAATTTTCCATCAGTTGTTGACAGAGCAGTTCACAAAGATCATACTCTGCATCTTCTTTAATCGTCTTAAATGCTATGTCGATTGCAGTACTAGAGATTGAATTCTCCTGGTTTGAGAAATAAACTTTGTATCCAATAACCATGGATGCAAACCTTATTGCATGGTCTTCAAAGTCATTGATTGTTAGTGCCCTTTTGTCAAATTTTGCTCCGGTGGCCGTCATTACTGTATCATTCTTCACAGCTTTCAACAGGGGAACACTACTAGTAGAGCTTAATCCAGTCACAACTCTAATTGCATCCTTGGTAATCTTGAAGGGCTATTCCAACCACATGAATTCATCATGGATTCTGCTCAAGACATACCAGACCCATTCATCTTCCGCAAATGTTGGGAAATCAATGTATTGAATGAATTTCTTTGTTTCCAATACCTTATATATTCATTCTTTAAATCATAATCCCTGTTGCACAAATGATTTATGAATAAATCTGTGAATTTGCCTTTTCCATTTTCTTCTAGGGCAACATGAATATAAGCCCTAACGTCTTTCGCATGCATTACACCATACGAAATGGCAGAGAATGCACCATTTGGGTCGACCTCTGTTGATTTGAATGGATTCTTTTTGAATTTTGGTCAGGCTCTTTCAGTTATATCAATCACATGTGGTGTTGCCATTCTTGGAAAGATTCAAATGAATTCACGGTAGGGTTTTGAATTTGATAAATACCTTTTTCGCCAAATTAGGGTTTTCTTTGGTCTTGTCTTAATTGTTTTGGAAATCGCTGAGTTGCTTGGAATTTTAGCTTCAAATCACCTTGAACACTTGAAAGATTGAATACAAAGTGATTAATCTTTTACAAATCCAAGCCTTTAAACCCCTTGAAGCCTTAACTTAATCGTCATAAATGCGGTCTTTCAAAAAGTTGTCAAACATTTCTATGTCATTCACAGTTAATCCAAATTTCTCTGCAATGCTCTGCATTAGATCTTTCTTTATCGAAATTTCTTTCAAAGGCTTTGTCATAGAGTTCTTCACAACATACCTTAGTGCCAGATTCCAGCACTAACATTCTAGGTGGGGGCATTAGATTTTCAACACAGCTCCCCCTGAGCCCGAGCTCCCAATTTACTTCCCGGAGGAAGTATCTACACCAGATGCTGGTGCGGATCCATCCTTAACTTCAATTACTTCTTTCTTGATCCAAATCTTTTCCATTTCTTTCTTAGTTTCAACTGGATCAACTTTTTATTTTCCCTTATCATTCCTCTGCTTTGTTTTCCTTTCTTCAACATAGTAATTCCTTTTCATATTCTTGCTTCTACAAAATCTTGTAACATGTCCAAACTTGTTGCAATTCTAGCACATAATGTTTCCTTGTCCTTGATTCCTTCCTCTAAATGAATTCATCATTGATCTGCATTGATTATCCATATGTCCAAATCTATTGCATGCAAAACATCTTCCATTGAATGATTGAGTATTCCTTGAATTGTGAAAGCCATTTCTTACCGGACTTTTGCATTCATTTGATCTATGACCAATTTTCTTGCAATTGAAACATTAACCAGAGAATGATGGAACATTTAGGTTTATTCTAATCCTACACTGAGTAGCTTTATGACCAAACTTTTTGCAATTAAAACAATGGCCATTGAAAGATGGGTACCTTTGAGCATTTGGTTATCTGGCAGAAAGTCTTCTAGGTCTTCTTCTTTGATTCCTGAACTGGTTGCCTTTGTTTTGCTTCAACTAAAAATTCCCTTGACCTAATTTTGAACTTTCTCCTTTCTCAAATCCTAAGCCTTGCTTATCATCTGAACTCTTTTAACTAGCAATCATCTCATCAAGTTTTACAGAACTTATCTTGAACTTTTCTTCATAGCTCTTGGCTTTGTTCAAGTCTGTTTTTAGGCTCACGACTTCTTCTTCCAATTCGACACATCCTTCTATATTGTTGTTTACCATCAGATTTAGATATTATTCTGCTTTAGCTCTTTTAGTAACTTCCACTTTCAAATCATTCAAGGTTTCATTTGCTGATATTAGTTGTTCACTAACATCTCTGTATTTTTCTTTGAATTTCTTGACTTGTTCTTTCAGATTTAAAATGCACTCATCAGCTTCTTGAATATTATCCTTCAAAACCCTAATTTATGCTTCCAATTTTTCAAGATCAGCAAGAGTTGCTTCTAGTTCAACATTGTTTTCATATGAAAAGTTTCCATACCTTCTAGCTGCCATGATTGATTCTTCCCAAATCTTCCTCAAACAGTTAGGCTTCTTCCAAGGAACTTGGCTCTGATACCAATTGTTGAAAGTAAGGAATACTGAGAGGGGGGGTGAATTAGTATTCCACAAAACCACTTGTTAACTTGTTTATTAATCCAATTTCCAAAGTTAATAACATGAAAGCAGAACAAGCATAAGAACAACAACCATAAGACATAACACATAGACACCACAATTTTTACGTGGAAAACCCAAAGAGGGAAAAACCACAGTGAGTGTTAGCTCACAATATATTATGATAGCTCAATACCAGATTTCAAGAAGGCTCACTGCCCTATGAAGAAGTGCTCACTGCATAAAGGCTCCTTGCCAAGAGAAAAGAACAAAGAAGAAGGATTGGCTCACTGCTAGAAGATGAATTATTGTAAATGCATCTGCCACATGCTGGATTACAGTTCCATTGAAAGTTCAATATACATATTCAAAGGTCTTCATTTGTTCTGCCCTGCTTCTCAACTTAACAACATATACTCTGTTTTATGTCCTTGTTCAACTTCTTCTGCTCTGCACTCTACTCATAATCCCTTACACTTCTAATTTGCATACTTTGCACACAACAACCACACACCAACATCAAATTCCATCGAGTATATATATTCTCTACAAGATTTATCTCATAATTAGGTCAGCAAGCAAAACATAAACTGTGTACACAAATACTACATCTTGTCAGATTGAACTTGTGTACAATCTACAATGCAGACTTAAACAAACATACAAAAGTTTTCATATAGGTCGGCTTCAATCATACCATCACTTATATTGACTATTCAAACAATATAACTTCTCTACATAAGAATCTAACATGTTTGTCGGCTTGTTCCTTAAGAGTATACTTGATCAACTCATCTGTCACACCATAATTTCCACTACAGACCATATGAGACTCTGAGATGCATAACCAACAATCACTCTAGATCTCTTAGCATACCTTCAAAACCGTAGAACAAAATATACAACTGTGGAGGAATGCGGACCCTTTTCTCTAGCATTATGCATTGTTCCTGACTTAATTGTGTTCACCCGGACTTAAGTATTTTACCATGTGACTTCCAGAGGAAGTCAAGACTTGAGCACTGGAAAAATTCATCACTGAATAGCTATGAACAACATACCTAATCTGCATATACTAAACTTTTATTGTGGAGGGATACCATCCCAAACATTGTTACTTACTCTGCATGATGTATATTGTTCATACTTAGTCATTTCTACTTCCAGAGTAAAGTATCTTTATCATACTGGTGGAATCTCTTTCCTTTGTTGCCATCAATGACAACATTCAATTATCAAAACAGTGTCTCTTGCCAACATACCTCTTCTGGAGGAATGCGGAGCATTCCATTATCTCCCCATTACTACTTTGCTTTGTCTAGGTGATGGCTGATACATTGTCCCTTGTAACTTTTCATGTTGAAGATGTGAAGAGCTGGAAACTTGGATATATCATGTTAATACATACAAGAAACTATCTTTATAACAACAAGATCAAATCTTTATTTGCAGAGAAGTGGAAACCAATTCAAGTTGACTTTGCCTTAGGATGTGCACTGTGAATGCTTTAGTCAGTTTTTTGCTTCTTACCAATAAGTGCGGTACTCCCAACTAATGAAATATGTATGTGTGGATACAGGGAACAAGCAAAGACATCAGTGTTTACCTCCGCATCATGCTCAAACACAAAACTAATCATCTCCCCATACTTAGACTGTTTTCTCTTCTCCTAGACTGGTTTGCCTTGACTATACTATCTCTTTCTTTGTACAAGTCTGTCTATACATTTCCATCTGCTATGTTGACATCAATGACAACACACATTGCTAGTTCATTAACTATATCTATAATGTCCCCATTTTTGGAATGGTGGCCATTAGAGGGGATTTGGCCTTATCATTCCGCTTCAGGATTCTTGAGGGACATATTGAGCATGAGAGGTGACTTTTAATATTTTTATATGCCTATCTTGGGTCAGACAGTTTGTATTCCTTGGAGCATTTCTATCTTGCCGAGCGATCACTTTGTGTTGTTTGGATGTCATTTCGACATAGAAGGATGTTTTCTCATAAATGCCTTGCTACGTCTCCATTCACAATCACTTTGTACACATCACGAAGGTCATCATATTAGGCGACTTGAGTTGAAGATCTATTATTCCCTTACACCTCTCCTTGGCGACTAAGGGATGGAATAAAATATGTATCTACTCTTATTTATGTGGGTGCTAAAGGAGGAAATCAAATAATCACAAATTATATCTTTAATTTAATTCTTGTTGGTACCCAAGGTAGAGAAAGGGAGGTCGGCCCTCTTGGAGGAAAAACACATTTAAATTATATAATTTCTTATGTGGGTCGGCCCTATAGAAGGAATGGTGAATTGCATATATATAGGAGATAATTTGGCATTCATTCAATAATCAATCAATCAACACACATTCATTCATTGGAGTTTATCTCTAGCATAAGGATATTGGGATGAAAACCTCAAGTATCCTTGGAGAGGCTGGACAAAACCCTAGCTTATCCATTTGGAGGATTTCGTGATGGGGATCTACTTGTGCATCATTGGAAAGAAGAGCAGACTACAGATCATATTGTGGAGATCATCTTTGGAGGCATTCTTGGTGTGATAGTTCAACATTTGCAAAGAGAAGTGCTCTAACTAGTGAGCGCCACCCTTGGATGACTGCCTTTTGTGATTAATGACATCTTTGGCATCATTTTATTGGAGTAGCAGACCTAAGAAGACTGGAGGAGTAGACCTAGGGTTTTGAGGTACAAATATCAGCATTGGCTTTTTTGTCATCATATGTAAGTGGTACAATTCGCCCGAGCTAGGGTTGCTTTGGGACACCTCATTCAATGTAATTATTAGTCCTTGAGGTCTGATTTATTACAGCAGAAGTATGAAACTGTGTTGGGCAGGTCTGCCCTAAATATTTGGATATATCTTGCATTCTTTTAGTTAGAAATCAGATTGGTTTGATTGTTTTACATTATGTAATTCATGTTTATAATGCTTGTTAATGTGAATATCATTTGTCATCAATATTAACCACAATTGGATATGTTTCATGCTTGCTGGGAACAATTGTTTAAAGCAAAAAACTTTGATCAGAACTTAGGGTTTTAGCACACAACTAAGCAATAGAAATCTATGGCAGAATAAGGAAAAATCAGTTTTAGAAGTTGGGAAAGTTAAAAAAATCCAAACTAGATTGAAATATCCCCTTTTGGGATATTACAGTGGTATCAAAGCCATGACCTTGCCATTCTGGAGGGTTTGATCATACATATTAAAGAGTTAATATGGATTGGTCTTCCTTCTTGGAAGAATGGAATCTTTTGCGTGGGTCTTTTCAACAAACACAAAAAAATACAAATAAGGTTGGATCAATGGAAGCAAGAAGAAGAAGAAGCCAAAAAAATCAAAAGAGATTGCATTCTTAACAAATCCAAAGCTTCCATGGGAGAAAGGATAGAAAGGTTAGAGATGGATGAAGGATCACTTGCTTATGACTTGTAGCCTACAAATGAGCATAAGGAGAACATAAATCAGTCTATGTATGTTGAAGATTGGGCTCCAAGCCCTAAAGAAGGCAAATCCAAAGGTACGTCTCAGCCCTATGAAGATATCACCATGGAATAGGAAGGTTCACTTGTTGGTAATTTGCAGCCTAAAAGTCATTATAAGGGTTTGGGCGAAGAAGTATCACACCTTAGAAAGGACGAATACCTAAAACTTCATAATGTTCACATGAAGAAAGGACATGCTATCATGGAGATTGCCAAGCCTACAAGGTTGGATCAGCTACAAGGAGGTATGAATTCATTTGTTGTTACTTTGAATGAGCCTACCATTGTTTCATCACCTTCACATCATGTTGGCAAGCTTGAGATGGATATTGTTCATAAATTGGAGGATGGTTCAGAAATGTTGTTATATGATGAACAAAGAAATGTTGTTAAGGTTGATTTAGATTGGCAAGAGATGAGTGACCCATTGGTAGATAAGGAGGTCATACTTGTTTCATCTATTATTTAAGATCATGATGTAGAAGACTCTACCACTACTTTGATGGAGATCCTTGGGTCGAGCATGGTGATGGCTTAACACATGAGCGTCATGGAAAAGATGGCAAGGAAGGAAATCGTTTCGGAAGGCATGATCGTGATATGTTGCATGAAGACATAGGGTCTCATAAGTCACATCCTTTAGAGGGGCAACTATGAGTAAATGAAGGTATGATTGTGGCAGCTCTAACACTTTTTTATCATGTTCATAAGATGATGGTAGGCTTGTGTTGGAAGGCTCTAGAGAAACATGAAGACTTTCAAGAAGACCTATATCTTGCCGACCTACATGAGCTCAAGGAGGCCTTAGTGGTAGTGAAGTCCAACTACCTTCACTTGCTTGTGGATAGAGATCATCTTCTCGCACTTGGTGAGATATACTTAGATGCCTTGAGAAGAAGGGAAGATGAGATGGGAAGCCTTGTTGGGAGAGGGCACACTCTTCATCATACATAGTAGAGGCTCAGTCTTCTATGACAACTACATGTAATGGACAACACGCTAATCCAAAGTTTGTGAAGAATAGACACATGGATGGAGGAGTTGATGGTACACAAGGAGACATAGCTTGCAACCATAAAACAAAGTTTGGGACACATGGTACACCTAATGTTCCATTGAAGACATCACATGGACATGTCCTAGTTGATGATCACTCACTCATGAGGGAAGAGAAGGTTAAGGTCTACAAGGACATCACTCAAAGGCATGAGGTAAGATCTAATTTTTGGATATGTAACAACAGTCCCTTAATCTCACAATATCAAGTCATGACAGCCAAAGGAGAAGAAGTACAATTCAGATTTGAGGCAAGTGAATTTCATATAGAACCCCTTTTGGATCTGCACTTGTGAGAGGACACATGGCAAAGGAGAAAGAAGTGATTGATGAGCTAGGGGACAACTCGATAAGGTATGATAATAGGCCTGATTGTCTGATGTATCATGGCAGAAGTCCTTTATCTTCATATTATTATGTAATGACAGCCAAAAGGATCAGCTTTGAGGCATGTAAATTTCATGGGGAGTCTCATGTTGGATCAGTACTTCATGGGAAGCATGCAAAAATAATGAAGGAGGTAATTGACATAAGGGAAGGCACTACAGAAAGGTATGACATAAGTTTTATTTTGATTGGGTCAGCAGTCTTTCATTCTTGCATACTTATAGTTTGGAAGCCCCTACATTTGAGAATGAGAGTGAGAATATTTCGGTTGTTGGAACTCCATGGGAAGTCAAGCATGAAGACTTTGTGGACTGTCCAAGGCATAAGATAATTGAGTTGCTATACAGTGACATGGAAGAGGCAAAGAAGGTTCCAAGCATGTGGCATCAAATGAATGAGCATTGCATGATGGTAAAAATGGAGCAATCAGATATGCATAATGGGAGGTACGATTCAACAATCTTTGTTGGTTCACATTGGTTGCTTCATAAGGATTTGGTGTCACATCTTTTGGAGAGCCATTCAAAGGCTCAAGTCATAGGCATAGATGGAGTGTTGGAGCATACACTTAGTGGATCAGCCACTAGTGCCATGTCTTCACATGATGAGGAGATCATAAGTAGTTCATCTTTTGAGGTGTCATTAGACATCCTTGGAAAATATGAGGAGTTAGACATGATGCAGCCCTATCATCTTGTTGAACCCTTGGTGGTAGGAGAGGCTACCTTATTTTTGAATTATGAGATGCATACCATGGATACACTTTCATCTAGTTGGCACGATGAGGAATTACAGCTGATCTATGTGCCTAGGTCTGGATTCATTGCTATGATTTTTTATTTTGAGGCATTAATGGGTGTATTATAGCTGGACTATGGCATGGGACTTGGTGGTGAGCATATGACATTGGGTTTTTAGTCTTAGTTCATGGAGTACTTGAGGAGTTTGCTTGTGATGAGTCCCAATAGGTTGATGATTCTTTGATGGAGTACGAGGCTGCCCTACTTAAGGGATTTGAGACTCGTGCCATGGAGATAATTGTTTTCGTTTGGCATCCACTTGAAGGAATGAAGTTTTAGCTAAGCTATGACACAAGGTATGGAGGTATTGTTATGACGATGCTTAATTTTAGGTTACTAGTGCTTGTATTTCAGCTAGGCTGTGGCTTAGGGTTTGGAGATGAACATGAAAATATTGGTGTCCCAGTCCAAATTCTGGAGTTACTACTTTGAGCATGGATGAGAAACATGGTTTTTCTACATTTTCATACATGGGTTTCTTTGAGAATACTTGGAGGACAACAGCTGATGGGGTGTTTTGGATGGGCTTGGACCATCTCCTCATCATTGGAGGATGGCGTATGGATGATACTCCATCACCATATGTCATTAGAGGTATTATTTGTAGCCACATAGGTTTGATTTTCAATTGGGAGGTCGCTATTCTGATCTACATCAGCAACCTAGGGGGAGATGATATGTATTGTTTTACACCTATGATGGGAGTTTTGCACATCCACGGGAGGTCGACTAGAGTTGGACAATGGATTGATGTTGCTAGCACTTTGAGACGCCTTCATCTTTTCTTGATTGATGGATGTGATAGGATGCTTTGGGACCCAGGTGGAGGTATGTTTGGTACATCACTTCATTGGGGCATTGATGGGTTGCTTCACAACTCCAGGAGCATTGCTTATGATTATATCATAGTGGAGCGGCGGAAGCTTGGAGACTTGTGGTTGTGTTCCAGGGATCACACTCTTCATCACTTGTTCTTTGAGGCTTTGGATTGGACCATCTATTGCTTCTCGAGGAGTGGCACCTTGGGAGCTTTAGGGTTTTTTGCACTTGTGGTTGCGGGCATATTTTCTGAAGAATGGTGCTTGGTTGGACTCGTGAGTGTATGGTTTCAGCTATCGGGGTTCACTTTGCATTGTATTCTTCCATTTCTTCTTGGAGGATGCATCCATCAGTGGATTATTTGTACAGCCATCAGGCATGTGGGTAGATGGAGATACATTACACTTGACACTATCTCACAGTATACACACTTGCCATTGCTTGAGGACAAGTAATTCCAAGAAGGGAGGACTGTAATGTCCCCATTATTGGAATGGTCACCATTAGAGGGGATGTGGGGTTATCATTCCAGTCCAGGATTCTTGAGGGACATATTGAGCATGAGAGGTGACTTGTTATATTTTGATATGCCTATCTCAGGTCAGATAGTTTGTATTCCTTAGAGGATTGCTGTCTTGCCAAGAGATCACTTTGTGTTGTTTGGATGTCATTTCGACATAGAAGGATGTTTTCTCATAAATGCCTTGCTACGTCTCCATTCATGATCACCTTGTACACATCATGAAGATCATCATATTGGGTGACTTGAGGTTGAAGATCCATTATTCCCTTGCACCTCTCCTTCATGACTAAGGGATGGAATAAATATGTATTTACTCTTATTTATGTTGGAGAATGGATTGATGTTGCTAGCACTTTGAGACACCTTCATCTTTTCTTGATTGACGGATGTGATAGGATGCTTTGGGACCCAGGTGGAGGTATGTTTGGTACATCACTTCATTGGGGCATTGATGGGTTACTTCACAACTCCGGGAGCATTGCTGATGATTATATCTGAGTGGAGCAGCGGAAGCTTGGAGACTTGTGGTTGTGTTCCGGGGATCACACTCTTCATCACTTGTTCTTTGAGGTTTTGGATTGGACCAGCTATTGCTTCTCGAGGAGTGGCACCTTGGGAGCTTTAGGGTTTGTTGCACTTGTGGTTGCGGGCATATTTTCTGAAGAATGGTGCTTGGTTGGACTCGTGAGTGTATGGTTTCAGCTATCGGGGTTCACTTTGCATTGTATTCTTTCATTTCTTCTTGGAGGATGCATCGATCAGTGGATTATTTGTATAGCCACCAAGCATGTGCGTAGATGGAGATACATGTCACTTGACACTATCTCATAGTATACACACTTGCCATAGCTTGAGGACAAGCAATTCCAAGAAGGGAGGACTGTAATGTCCCCATTATTGGAATGGTCACCATTAGAGGGGCTGTGGGGTTATCATTCCTCTCCAGGATTCTTGAGGGACATATTGAGCATGAAAGGTGACTTGTTATATTTTGATATGCCTATCTCAGGTCAGACAGTTTGTATTCCTTAGAGGATTGCTATCTTGCCAAGAGATCACTTTGTGTTGTTTGGATGTCATTTCGACATGGAAGGATGTTTTCTCATAAATGCCTTGCTACGTCTCCATTCATGATCACCTTGTACACATCATGAAGATCATCATATTGGGTGACTTAAGGTTGAAGATCCATTATTCCCTTGCACCTCTCCTTCGCGACTAAGGGATGGAATAAATATGTATTTACTCTTATTTATGTTGGAGAATGGATTGATGTTGCTAGCACTTTGAGACGCCTTCATCTTTTCTTGATTGATGGATGTGATAGGATGCTTTGGGACCTAGGTGGAGGTATGTTTGGTACATCACTTCATTGGGGCATTGATGGGTTGCTTCACAACTCCGGGAGCATTGCTGATGATTATATCCGAGTGGAGCAGCAGAAGCTTGGAGACTTGTGGTTGTGTTCCAGGGATCACACTCTTCATCACTTGTTCTTTGAGGCTTTGGATTGGACCAGTTATTGCTTCTCGAGGAGTGGCACCTTGGGAGCTTTAGGGTTTGTTGCACTTGTGGTTCTGGGCATATTTTTTGAAGAATGGTGCTTGGTTGGACTCGTGAGTGTATGGTTTCAGCTATCGGGGTTCACTTTGCATTGTATTCTTCCATTTCTTCTCGGAGGATGCATCCACCAGTGGATTATTTGTACGGCCACCAAGCATGTGGGTAGATGGAGATACATGTCACTTGACACTATCTCGCAGTATACACACTTGCCATTGCTTGAGGACAAGCAATTCCAAGAAGGGAGGACTGTAATGTCCCCATTATTGGAATGGTCACCATTAGAGGGGATGTGGGGTTATCATTCCGCTCCAAGATTCTTGAGGGACATATTGAGCATGAGAGGTGACTTGTTATATTTTGATATGCCTATCTCAGGTCAGATAGTTTGTATTCCTTAGAGGATTGCTATCTTACCAAGAGATCACTTTGTGTTGTTTGGATGCCATTTCGACATGGAAGGATGTTTTCTCATAAATGCCTTGCTACGTCTCCATTCATGATCACCTTGTACACATCATGAAGATCATCATATTGGGTGACTTGAGGTTGAAGATCCATTATTCCCTTGCACCTCTCCTTCGCGACTAAGGAATGGAATAAATATGTATTTACTCTTATTTATGTGGGTGCTAAAGGAGGAAATCAAATAATAACAATTATATCTTTAATTTAATTTGTGTTGGCACCCAAGGTAGAGAAAGGGAGGTTGGCCCTCTTAGAGGGAAAACACATTTAAATTATATAATTTCTTATGTGGGTCGACCCTATAAGAGGAATGTTGAATTGCATATATATAGGAGATCATTTGGCATTCATTCAATCATCAATCAATTAACACACATTCATTCATTGGAGTTTATCTCTAGCATAAGGATATTGGGACGAAAACCTCAAGTATCCTTGGAGAGGTTGGACGAAACCCTAGCTTATCCATTTGGAGGATTCCGTGATGGGGATCTACTTGTGCATCATTGGAAAGAAGGGCAGACTATAGATTAGGTTGTTGAGATCATCTTTGGAGCCATTCTTAGTGTGACAGTTCATCATTTGCAAAGAGAAGTGCCCTAACTAGTGAGCACCACCCTTGGAGGACTGCCTTTTGTGATTAATGGCATGTTTGGCATCATTTTATTGGAACAACAAGCATAAGCAGACTGGAGGAGAGGACCTAGGGTTTTGAGGTACAAATATCAGCATTAGCCTTTTTTGTTGTCATCATATGCAAGTGGTACAATTCACCCTAGCTAGGGTTGCTTTGGGACACCTCATTCAATGTAATTATTAGTCCTTGAGGTCTGATTTATTATAGTAGAAGTATGAAACTATGTTGGGCAGGTCTGCCCTAAATATTTGGATATATCTTGCATTCTTTCAGTCAAAAATCAGATTGGTTTGATTGCTTTACATTATTTAATTCATGTTTATAATGCTTGTTAATGTGATTATCATTTGTCATCAATATTAGCCATGATTGGATATGTTTCATTTTTGTTGGGAACAATTGTTTAGAGAAGAAAACTTTGATCAGAACTTAGGGTTTCAATAGACAACTAAGGAATAGAAATCTAGGGCAGAATAAGGAAAAATCGGTCTTAGAAGTTGGGAAAGCCCAAAAATCCAAAGTAGACCAAAATATCCCCATTTGAGATATTACAGTATCTTAGAACCTTTCCATGAATAGTAAGATAAATTATGGCTCATAGAGACAAGGCATAAAATTTTACAAATATAAGACTTCATATGAAGTCGATTGTGGTGTACAAACTACCATATTTGAGGGTAGGGAGACCCAAATCCCCCCAATGAGAGTAATGGAAGTCTTATCCTAGAAATTTATTGGCATAAATTCCCCTAGCAAGAGACACATGATTAAGCATCTATTAGATTTACAAAAGGTGGAGGTTATCTTGTTGAAAGAGACAAAACTAAATTTGAAGGAGGCTACAAGATTGATGAATGAAATAACCAAAAATATGAACCTTTTATAATTTAATAAGGGTGTTTCTTTTTCATGTGTGGTTGTGTGTACATACAAAGTGCAAGTCAATTTTACCTAAGGTTATCTCCAACTATCCTAACATTAATTCACAACCACTAGAGTTGGAATTAACAATTGACCAATAATTCAATAAACTATGCTAAATTTGGACAATCATGACTTGGAAATCAACCAATTAGAAATTTGACCAAGTATGGAAAAAAAGATTGATGAAAAAGTGGATCAAGATGCACTTGTGAGATGAAGTGGTCTAATAGGAAAGTGCTTAGAATCTACTCTTGATGTTGCTTGGGAAATTTGGAGGTTTCAAGATCAAAATGTCAAGGTCGTTCAAAGGCAAATAGCTATCATGATGACATTGACCAATCCTAACAGCCACCATAACAACATTGTCTAGGGGGTAGGTGGAGGTCTAAAATTTGTCAAGAGAGTTCCTTAAAGAGGTTCCCAACTTCTCAAAAGTGTACTAATGTCAGTCAATAGCAGAAGACATGGAATTACATGCAAATCTAAGAAGTCTTGATACAAATGATTGAAAATGAAGCAACTTGGCAAGATGGAACGGTTTCAATTGACATAATGAATCATGGACTTTAAAAAAAATAGAGATTATTGGTAACAACATATAAGAGTGTCCCAAGAGATTTTAGCTCTTCACCTACAAGGGAAATGCCAAAACAAACAACAAACCTTGTGTTCTCGAATGATTGAAAAGAGAGATCAAATGCAAAAATTAGAGTGTTTTAACTTGATAAAGGTTTAGTTTTTTTTATCATGGATGACTTCTAGGGACTGATATAAACCTAAAACAAAAAACTAGGCATGAAATCAACAAGTGGCAAACTATTAGGTGACCTTGACCCTGTCTAGTTGTCATCTAAAACTTTTGTCAAGGATTCTTCATGAAATTTGAGGGGTACTTTTCTCCTGTCACCTTGTCTAAAAACTTTCTTGACATCCTTTAAAACTACCATACAACTTGACTTTGTGAGTGGAAACCCTTCAAAAACAAGGGGTTAAGGGGGAGTCTACCAAAATTAGTCCCCTTGTGGGATTTCAATCTCATTCCACATTAATATACTAGTAAATAACAAGCTATTAAACTAATCTATTCCATGAAATCACTCTAAATCAAAGCATAACCATGTAAAACCTTTATGATAATGCTAATGGACAATGGAAACACAAGCCAAGTGAGGTTGGAGAATGGTTTTGGATACAATGTGATGGCTTAAGAAAAATCCTTTCAAGAATTCAAAGTGGACTAATATGACAATGGGAAACCACAAGTTTGAAGTACTATGGTGAAGATTTGATATGGAAATGGTTCACAACTCTTAAAGGTGGTAAACATTAGCTTGCATTCACAAAGGGGTGATGTGAAACATAACAAAATGACAAAATAACATAATGGAGACTTAATGGTGATGAAATAACATGGTATAGGGTCTAAAAATTAAGAAAAATGGAGGTGGGTTGATGAGGTTTTTGAGGGAAACCAAGAGGAAATGGAGATACACAAAGGTTATGGCTTCAATAATGGAAATACAGAGGGTAAGAGATAGAAAAATGGATTGAAATGGTATGGTAAATGGATGGAAATAGATTGGAGGGTGTGGGGGAGAGGTATGAAGAGGGTCCTACAAAAAATTAGAAAAATAAGCAAATTTCAAATAAAAACCTTAAAATGAAATGGCTTATGCTATGAAAACCCTTCGAAATAAAGCACCTACTATCAAAGATCTCGATACAAATGATTGAAAATGAAGCAACTTGGCAAGATGGAACAGTTTCACTTGACAAAATGAATCATGGAATTTCAAAAATAATAGGGATTATTTGTAACAACATATAAGAGTGTCCCAAGAGATTTTAGCTCTTCACTTGCAAGGGAAATGCCAAAACAAACAACAAACCTTGTGTTCTCGAATGATTGAAAAGAGATATCAAATGCAAAAATTAGAACATTTTCACTTGATAAAGATTTTGTTTTTTTATCATGGATGACTTCTAGGAACTGATATAAACCTAAAACAAAAACTAGGCCTGAAATCAACAAGTGGCAACCTACTAAGTGACCTTGACCCTATCTAACTGTCATCTGAAACTTTTGTGAAGGCTTCTTCATGACATTTGAGGGGTACTTTGCTCCTATCACCTTTTCTAAAAACTTGCTCAACATCCTTTGAAACTAACATACAACTTGACTTTGTGAGTGGAAACCCCACAAAAGCAAGAGGTTAAGGGGGAGTCTGCCAAAATTAGTACCTTTGTGGGCTTTCAAGCTCATTCCACATTAATATACTAGTAAATAACAATCTATTAAACTAATTTATGCAATGAAATCACTCTAAATCAAAGCATAACCATGTAAAACCTTTATGATAATGCTAATGGACAATGGAAACACAAGCCAAGTACGATTGGAGAAAGATTTTGGATACAAGGTGATGGCTCAAGAAAAAATCATTTTAAGAATTCAAAGTGGACTGATATTACAATGGGAAACCACAAGTTTGAAGTACTATGGTGAAGATTTGATATGGAAATGGTTCACAACTCTCAAAGGTGGTTAACAATGGTTTGCATTCACAAAGGGGTGATGAGAAACATAACAAAATGACAAAATAACATAATGGAGGCTTAATGGTAATGAAAGAGCATGGTATAGGGTCTAAAAATTAGGAAAAATGGAGGTGGGTTGATGAAGTTTTTGAGGGAAACCAAGAGGAAATGGAGACACGATTCAATAATGGAAATAGAGAGGGTAGGAGATGGAAAAATGGATTGAAATGGTATGGTAAATGGATGAAATTGGATTGGAGGGTGTGGGGGAGAGGTATGAAGAGGTTCCTACAAAAAATTTGAAAAATAAGCAAATTTCAAATAAAAACCTCAAAATGAAATGGCTTACTCTATGAAAACCCTTTGAAATCAACCACCTACTGTCAAAGATCTTGATACAAATGATTGAAAATGAAGCAACTTGGAAAGATGGAATGGTTTCACTTGACAAAATGAATCATGGACTTTCAAAACTAATAGGAATGATTCGTAACAACATATAAGAGTGTCCCAAGAGATGTTAGCTCTTCACCTGCAAAGGAAATGCCAAAACAAACAACAAACCTTGTGTTCTCGAATGATTGAAAAGAGAGATCAAATGCAAAAATTAGAGCATTTTCACTTAATAAAGGTTTGGTTTTTTTTTTTTTTAATCATGGATGACTTATAGGGATTGATATAAACCTAAAACAAAAAGTAGGCTTGAAATCAACAAGTGGCGACCTACTAGGTGACCTTGACCCTGTCTAACTATCATCTAAAACTTTTGTGAAGGCTTCTTCATGACATTTGAGGGGTACTTCGCTCCTATCACCTTTTCTAAAAACTTTCTTGACATCCTTTGAAACTAACATACAACTTGACTTTGTGAGTGGAAACCCTACAAAAACAAGGTGTTAAGGGGTAGTTTGCCAAAATTAGTCCCCTTGTGGGATTTCAAACTCATTCCACATTAATATACTAGTAAATAACAAGCTATTAAATTGATCTATGCCAGGAAATCACTCTAAATCAAAGCATAACCATGTAAAACCTTTATGATAATGTTAATGGATAATGGAAACACAAGCCAAGTGGGGTTGGAGAAAGGTTTTGGATACAAGGTGATGGCTCAAGAAAAAATCCTTCTAAGAATTCAAAGTGGACTGATATGATAATGGGAAACCACAAGTTTGAAGTACTATGGTGAAGATTTGATATGGAAATGGTTCACAACTCTCAAAGGTGGTAATCAATGGCTTGCATTCACAAAGGGGTGATGAGAAACATAACAAAACGAAAAAGATAACATAATGGAGGCTTAACAATAATGAAATAACATGGTATAGGGTCTAAAAATTAAGAAAAATAGAGGTGGGTTGAAGAAGGTTTTGAGGGAAACCAAGAGGAAATGGAGACACATAAAGGTTATGGCTTCAATAATAGAAATAAAGAGGGTAGGAGATGGAAAAATGGATTGAAATGGTATGGTAAATAGATGGAAATGGATTGGAGGGTGTGGGGGAGAGGTATGAAGAGGGTCATACAAAAAATTAGAAAAATTATAGCAAATTTTAAAAAAACTCAAAATGAAATGGCTTACACTACGAAAACCCTTCGAAATAAACCACCTACTGTCAAAGATCTTGTTGTAGCATTGTCCAGTGGATAAATAAAAATTATTTGAGAGGTTGAGGATTAATATAGATCACTCTTAGAGTTTTTTAAACAATGGTGTAGTGTCATCTTTGAGCAAAGATAGCAAAAATAAAATTTAAACAACTCAAAGTTTCACTTTTCCTATGTAATAATGAGACAAAGATGGCTTGATTTTAAGAACTTACTAAGGGAACTTGAGGATGAAAACTTAGTAGGTGGTAAGCCCTAGAAATTGATGATCTTACATTCCAAATTAGTGGTGGGAAGATGAAAAGTCAAGGCCACCCTTTTCTAGGTAGAAAATTGTGGGCATTGTCTGTGAATGAGAATCAAACCCATTTTTTTAGGAGACACTAAGCTCAAAGGAGGTCATCTTGTGGTGGGTGGTCATATTTAATTTAAGTTCAACAAGGTAGGATTTAGGAAGGATAAAGTTGGGATTTTAACATAAGATGATGCTAGGCACAACTTTTAATGGTTTGACAAGGGGGTAAAGGGGGATAAATTCAATGGAAATTAAAGATGGGGTTAGGACATGGAAGGGGGATAAAAATTGAATGAAAATGGACACACATGAAATATAAACAAGACCATGGGTACAACATAAGAAAGAGGACATGGATGGGCTAGTATGACTTAGGTTAGGGGGTGCAACCACAATAATAGGTTACACTTTCTGGGACATCCTGATTTTTGTTGAAATCACATATTTTTAGAAAATATAATGATTTAATCCTTGAAAGGTTCCATTTAAAGGATTTTAATTGAAGAGGGTTTGATCAAACCCCCTTGGATAGAACCCCTCTAGTTTTAAACCATACTTATAATGGAGTCTCCTCTACACCTATCAAAATGCTAATAAAAAACCACTTTTGATTTACCTTTTGGAGGATCAAATGAATTCATTTTAAATTTATGTTTTTTAAGTATGTAGTCCTTATTATAAGCTTCCCAAAAAGTATAATTTGATTATTATATTCATTTTTATCTCTTGTGAATGTAGGTTTTTCAATGAACATCAAGGTATTTGTTTCATACATACGAAAAAATAGGAAAATATAGAAAAAAAAATTCTAAAAAATATATGTCCTCTAAGTATTGATGTCCATATTCCAACAAAAAAAATTGAATTCTTATACATACAAAAAAGTTATGCTCTTTTTAGTACACCTATGTCTAAATTGTAATTGGTTTGACTTCAAAATTTAATTAAAAAAAACATTCAATGAAACATTATGAAACCAAATGCATCCTCTAGATATTGTAGTTACAAATCTAAATTCAAAATATTTAGAATTTTATCCTTTATAGAAAAAAGTTATGTGGTTTATAGTACACATCACTCTTTAAAAATGGTGTTTACTATTAAAAACTAGTTATCAAAGGAGATAGAAAAAGAAATGCAATTTGATTCCAAAATTTTTTAAAATATATATATTTAGAATCTGTAGAAAAAATGTCACAAATCACTAGTTTGCATCATCTTCAAATTCCTCATAGTTTAGCAACTATAGGTGTTTGAAAGTGAAGATTTAGTTCAAAATGTTCATTTCAATGTCAAGTTTGGACAAAAAGTGTAACCCAGTATTGTGGGATCACCCTAAGGATAAGGGGTCAAAACATGAAAAAAATGCATACACATGGGGATTGGGCTAAAATGGACACACAAACATAATAAAAAAGTTGCAAGGTATGCAATTTTTATTATTACAATGAAATAGTGGCACATATGGAAAGGTGAATTTGTGGAGGCCTCTTGGGCCTTGGGTGGTTTGGGGATTCTCTAGCCACCCTTTTTCTATTCGTACAGAGATTGTCAGGATTGGGTCTAATCAGCAACTTTGCAAGGTAAAGAGTTTATCTTCTAATCTTGGTTGTGCCCTATTTAACATATATGGTCCTACTAGAGTCCTTCTCAAGAATCATCTATGCGACATGTTGGGAGTGGAACTACATAATTTATAGGGTTACCTGGTGGTACTTATAGGAGACTTCAATGCATTCCTTCTTTATAGGGAGATGAGGGGTGGCGTGTCTCACACCACTCAATCACAAGTGGATTTTAGGACCTTTATAAGTGACCACAACTTAGTTGATGTACCTCCCAAAATGTTTCCTTCACTTATGAAATGTAGATTAGGATCCTCTCGAATCATTGAAAGATGGACATGTTTCTCATTTCTCTTTCTTGGCTGATTCAAAATTATGTTGTAGACAACCACATTTTGCCAACTTTGGGCTTCGACCACTGTCCCATTCTAATAGACATAAGGTGCTATAATTGGCTCCCTTCAAGTTTGAACAAATGTGGTCTAAGGATTCTTCTATCATGGATCTAGTAAAAGGCTAGTGGTGTAACAATCCTTAAAAAGGTGGTCTAAAATTTACAAATTGGCTAAAAAATAATTCACATGAAAGGTTGTATAAAATAGTACAATAGCAGTACTTTCAAGAACATCTTTGAAGAAAAAACTAAAATTCAAGAGTCTTTTTGAGCTTAATGAATTGTTAATGGTAGATGGAATGATTCAAGAAACATACCATCGAAAAATGCTCTAATGGCGGGTTTACATGAAATACTAGCAAGGGAGAAAATATATTGGAGGCAAAAGTTAAGGAACACATAGTTTAGTGATGGAGACCACAAAATAAATTTTTCATGCCTCTACTAAGGCTTGAAGATACACAAACATAATCATGCTAATTAAGGCCAGAGATAGGTCATTGGAGGATGCTAAGGATATGCACACTAAGGTGATCAGATTATTTAAAGAGTTGTTGGATGTGTGGGTAGTATTGTAGCCTAAGGCTCAACACAAAATTTTAGAACATTCCACGTCTCATAACCAATGATCAAAGTGGAGAATTGTTAGTTTTGTTTACCTTGGATGAGCTTCATGTGGTGATTCAGTTAATGAATAGGGACAAAACCCTAGGGCCAAATTGTTTACTAGACTATTCCTTTTTAAAATGTTGGGAGTTTATAGGTAAGAATATGATATTGAGAAGTGAAGAATGCAAAATCGAAGAAAGTCTTGAAGGACATTAATTGTACTTATATAGTGCTCATCTAAAAAATAATTCTCATCATCTTTCAGTGACTTCTATATCATTATGCAACACTATATACAAAATTATCTCCAAGGCCATGGAATTTACCTGCTCAAGGTGCTACTTCCTAACATCGTCTCTTTAGAATAAGGGGGTTATGCCCCGGTGAAATTTTTTTGAAGGTATGTTGATCATCCTTGAGGTGATACATTTTGCCTAGACTCAAAAATTAAGTGCAACACTAGTCAAACTTGACATGAGTAATGCAAACTATAAAGCAAATTGGTCTTTTCTCAACAAAATTCTTGATAGATTTGGATTCAATAGTGAGTGGAGGAATTGGGATGCATCTTTGGCCCCATTTATTTTGTTCTAGTGAATGACAGTCTAATTGGTTTCTTTCCCACCTCTCAGGGGCTTTAACAAGAAAACTGGTCTCTCCTTTTCTCTTCATGCTAATGGTAGAAGCACTTGGTTGAAACGTATAGGCAATGCATGTAGTCAAACTCTAGAATGGTATCTTGGACATGGACGAGATGGACTCATTCACCCACTAATAGTTTGCTAATGATATTGTGCTCTTTAGAATTCCCAACATCAAGGAGGCTAATGCCATTAAGCAAGTCCCATCTACCTACTATTCAGGTTTAGGTCAATTTATATATGAAAATAAATATAATTTTTTCCTTCAACACATCTTTAATTATGTAATGAAGAATTTCCAAAGTTTTTAATTTCAATATCAACATGTTCCCAAGCAAGTATCTTGGACTCCCCTTATTTGTTGGGGCCTACCAAATCTCTCTATGACATAATCTAGAGGATTCTCTTCGCACATAGCTATCAAAATGGAAATGAAAGTGGTTGACTATGGTGGGGTGATTGCTTGTGGATACATATGTCTTAGCTACTATACCTTTCTTCCTCCTCTTGATTATTAAGGCACTTGTGAAAGTGGTTGATAACATTGAAATATTCCTAAAAACTTTCATTTTCCAAGACTCGGAGGGCAAGAAGAATCTTTCATTACTAACATGGGATGTGATCTATGAACTAAAAGTAAATGGGGTCATGGGAATATGCAAAATTAACACAAAAAATATGGTATTGAATAAAACTAGTTTGGGAGGTCACCCCTATTTTCCAAGTGGGAGATAAAGAAGTGCAAGCTCTTGTGGAAAAAATACTTGGATACTAAGGATAGGGATCAAACTCTAACGGTCACCAATTACCCTCAAGTTCACATTTATGGAACTTACTCCTACACTATAGACCATTGATTCTTGATCACCTAACTTAAGAAGTCTAGAATGGAGAAAAAGCAAAATGTTGGCAGGACTTCTAAGATGGGCACCCTCCCCTTTCTAACTGCTAGGATCTAGCTAAGACCAAATGTGGATGGAAGTGGAATGAGGTTTCTTTGTAAAAGATTATTTTAGGGTGGAATTAGCAAATGGCTTCCTCGAGGTAGTTTCAAAGGATTTATCTAATTGCAACATTTTGAAAAAATCATTTGAAGGAGAAACTATAAGAGATATTATCACATAGAAAATTCTTCTTCAACAATAGTGAGTATACCATATGCTAAGGTAGGGAAAACTTTGGTGAATACTCTATTGAATCATGATACTTGGCATCCCAAAGTGTGGAAGACTATATGAATTGGTTGGTGGTTCTTCGCTAGAACAAGGCATGCCTTCTAAAAGTTGATGTCTTTGCATGGCTCACCTTGTACAACATAAATCTTATCGAGGACCAATTGATTAGACTTGGATTAGATAACCATTACAAATGTATTCTATGTAACAATTAGAGGGAATAACTAATCACCTCTTGATTCATTATCCTTTCCCAACAAATGTTGATCTTGGTTGTGTGTGTGGCTTGGATGGATTAAGGCTCTCCCACGAGCCCTTATTTAACTATTCAAATGTTGGCTACAATTATACAATAAAGCCATTTTTTCAAGCATTTGAACCGTGGCTCCGCCATTCATCATTTGGCATTTATGGCACGAGAGGAATATGTGGGTTTTAAAGGATGAGACAACAAATGTGGGCTTCATAATTTCAAAGCTTCAAATTCCCATCCTGGAAGTTGTGATGAATAGGGTAAGCCAACTATCAAATAAGAACAAATGTTTTTGCAAATGAGAGTAATACATTTTGGCTACTTGGAAATATCTCTCACCTCCCCCCAATCATGGGTTTGTTGGTGATAAAACCATAAAAATTGGTAGATCATAGGTAGCATGGATTCCACCATAGGAAGGCTTCTTCAAGCACAACTTCGATGGTGATTTTAGAGATAACTCGAGATTATTCGATGTTGGTTGTGTTATTAGGGACTAAAAGGCTCTTTAATCAAGATTAACTTGATAAAACTGAATAGAGTTACAAATAATGAGATCAAGGCATAGGCTCTGGTTTATAGTATTGCGTTGGCTAGGGATTGTGAAATTACTCATTTGGTCATTGGAGGGATTAATGCATTAAAAATAAAGGAACAATGAATTAGAAATTGAACAACATATTGAAAGAATTTGGAAAATTATGGACACATTCATAATGTATAAATGTGGCCACTAGTTTAGGGAAGCTAATGGTGTGGTAGACTTCCTTGCCAATTAGGCCATTGATACAAAGATTAAATGGTAATAGCAAAAGATAAATCTCATTGGATTGACATTGATCAAATCTAGGACAATACCCAAGAAGTACAAGGTGTTGTAAATAAATATAGATGTGATATGAATAGAATAGAATAGAAGAGTTTTAATGTACATAAGGCCAAAGATAGCCTATGATTATTGCCTCTTGGTGGTGCCAAACTGGTAAGTGATGACAATAAGGGAAAGGAGCCAGTAGTCGTTAGGACTAACTTTGTGACCATGTAGTGATTGAATGGAATATTGTAGGACCTTCATTTTTTTGTAGAAATGTGATATGGACTCTTATCTATCTACAACTAAGGTTTGGAGGTGAGACTCACATGCAACTCGCCACGTCAACACGTCTAGTGAGAAGTGTCCTTAAAATGAATTTTTAAATATTTGACCAAAACTTTATCATGGAATCTCTAATAGTGGAACAAAAAAATATTATTTGTTGTTAAAACAAGATCATATTCTTATTTAAAATATAACTTATATGCAACCAAAATGATCTTAATACATTTTGGTAACCATGAATCTTGTTATCTCTAACCTTTATATCCAACACAAATGACCCAATAGTTGAACATAAAATACTATTTATTGTTATAAAAACAACACGTTCTTATTTAAAATACAACTTATATTCAACCTTAAATGATCATAAACTTTTTGACAACCTTTTACATTTCATGACAAAATAAAGGTATTTATTGTACTCACCTTTTAGAGTTGTCATAGGACAGACATATAAAATGAAGTATTCCAATGCATATGCATTGCCATCCTAGTAGTTGTACATGTAAGAATAGTATATGTGCACATAACAACAATACTTGTTTAGATGAGCACCTTATTTTATAAATGATACACTTATAGTGGAAAGTTATGATATTTATATAAAGCAAAAAAGTATTTAGTACACTTGTTAATGAATGTGTTTATAATTTTTTCTATGACATTCATAAATTCTCATGTGATTGACAAACATTTGGTCAGTTTTTTTTAATAAAAAGGTGAAGATCACCTATACTTACATTAATAGCATAAGAAACACTTACATACAAAAGTGTGGTCAGAGAGATATACATTCTTCATACAGTCCACTTCCAAAAATAGCCAAGGGCTTTGAGCATGAACAAAATGAAAACATAAAATAATCTAGCTAACATAAGGGCCTTCAATATCTAGATTTGTAGTCTAAAATCTTAGTCTCTTCCATAGACAACATACGAGCAATATTCAGATCCACCATACCCACATTCTGATCTTCTTCAGAACCTTGATCTTCAACGTTTTCCACTTCAACTTGAAAAACATCCCTTGGGTGAGGAGGAGGGGGCATCAGGTGAGGGTCATAATTAAGCACAAAGTGAAGGGCACCAAAACATTGTCGTATCTTAGCAACAAAAAATGGCCCAAACACTGATTCATGAGAGTCCACTGAACTTTCAATCACACAGGCGCAATCATTTTGGAGTCCACATTTGATGGCATTAAACACACACTTCACAGTTGTGTCGTGTTTGGGTTCTATATGTGAGAACAATCCTCCTACGAGATTTTTGCCTTCAAACAGATTTGATTTACATGTAGAATAATTATTGACAATATATGGTATAAATATGTTGCGAGGATTCTAAGGAGTTGGAACTACATAAGACAACACTCAACTATCTTATTGGGATTCCACCACTGTTCCAAATTTTTGGTGGACGTATAAGACACTTCATCTAAGGGGATGTTGACCCTAAAAAATGGTAAATGGATGATAAGGTTGTTGAATGATGAACCTAATTGGAAGCATCACAAAAAGACCTTGGTTGATGAACAATGCAGTTTCTATAGTGTTCCAAACAGTGTTCATTAAAGGAGGGGCATTGGTAGTGCAATAGTTATAGAAATAGATGAACATAGGAGTTGCCACCTAAGTAGTAGAGGAAGATAAATTCCAAGAGGAGAGTTAACTAGGATACACATGGGTATTGTGATAAGTTATATAGAAGACAACTATTTGAAAGAGAGGAGGATCAACCCCAACCAAATATTTGAAGAAAAGATCCAGATTGTCGATCTAGAAAGAAAAATTAGACCACAATAAAAGAAGGCCAAAGGCTATATATTATAGGTTGTTAATGTGATAAGAGATAAAATTATATGAATATAAAGCTAATTTTGTGTAATAATTGAGACATACTTAGTATAGATGTTATAGTTTAAATGGTTAACTATATGTGCTTATGCACAAAGCATCGCAATAGTTAAAGTAAGTTAATAATCGATGGAGAAGTTATGCGCAAATCTTCTGTCTATTATTTTTATTTTGTTGAATGTTGGTAAAACTTTAATGATACATGTTAATTAGAGTCAAGTTTATGCATAGAATTAGCCTTGATGTATCCATCATTATGCAACAACATGTATGTAGATATCTATGGTGAGTAAACTTTTGCAAGCTTTTCACAATATCCTCAAGGACTATTGTGCTTTAGGTGAGCTCTCAAGTCTCTTCCAGACACTAGGAATTGGCCAGTGTGACATTTCCCACTTTCTTGGAATTATAGTCTATCTATCTAGAATGATAGGGCTATCACATGTGTGCCAACACTAGTAGATCTAACCCTAATACTTAGAAGGACTCGAGACCATCTACCTATTGAACACACTGAGATGCTGAGAGGGGGGGGTGAATCAGCATATACAAAAACTTAACTACTTTATTTGTAGAATAAATCAAATTATTTAGAGAGCAGAAAGTAAAACATGCACCACATTAATCAACACATTGACACCAAAAATTTTACGTGGAAAACCCAAAATGGGAAAAACCACGGTGAGTGTTAGCTCACAATATAATGCTCACTGCTTATAAAAGTTTACAACATTGTTTTAGGCCTACAACCCAAGGAAGCTACTACTCCCTGAAGATAACTCACTACTACAAAGGATTACAATGATAACATAACTATGAATTGCTATGAAAGAAGCATCTGACTTATGTTGGTGTTGCAGTCCTCTTTTCTGCACAATTCATCATACTAACTTTGCACACTTCATACTACTAATTCTGTTCTATATCATTCACACTCACTTGTCTATCTCACAAATGAATTTGTTCTTCTATATATATCCTCTGCAACCACTCAAAACTTCAATTAGGTCAGCACTAGAAAGACCTTTAGATGAAATGTGTAATTCTCCATGAGTCAGCATCAAACATATTCAATATGAGAAGAAAGTGGGTTGCGGATCACCACACATCACAATGGGACCCAAAACATATCACAACACATCCTTCAATGCCAAGACAACTGATCAGGATCTGCCGCACATGAAGGAAACCAAGTTGTCAGCTCAACCAGTACTACCACTGCTAACTGTCCATCTTCACACCACTGAGGAGAAGCCAAAAACAATATGTGGACCAAGATTTCAACCATGTATCTTTTTGACACTATCCATATGCCATTCTCCCGAAGTATCTAATCAATGCATGCATCCGTAAAACAAGAATCATGTTTCAATTGATGAAACAGGGCATTCTGGACTAACTGTGACACATCAAAACTTAGGATATTGCATTGCGGACCACCAAGTTAACTGAAATACTCATCAATGAACTTGTGCAATGTTATGAACATATTCTTAGATCCACACAATCATATCTATCATTTCCAGAGAAATGTGGAGACATTTGACTCAACTGCACTATGATCAACATTTATGTATACACATAACTTAAGATGACAATATCTTGTGCAGTACTGGAAGTAAGAGAAACTTGCATGTGGTTCAAACCTGAGTTACTATAAGGCATGTAGAGTCTCCGTAGACACTCATATAGTTGATCTATACCTTCTCCATTTTCCGCAAGTACTAAAACATGTGTTCTATAGGGTACTTCTGCATCCAAAACTGTCTGTGTTGCTTCTGACACTTGAAATCTGACCTTGCGGACCATAAGAGCACTTGCTACTGTAAGGTAGTGTGCATTACACATCTCCAAACATATTTGCAAAACCGCATGGGCACAACTTCTCTTCCAGAGGAATGCAAAGCATTCCAACAGGTCTCCACCATTGCTTTACACTGTCAAGTCATAGTCCAGAACACTACCATGTATAACTTTCTTTGCTGAAGGTGTAATGAGCTGAAATATTGGATATAGCATGTTCATATGTTAAAACTTATCTTCTGAACCACAAGACTAAATCTTGCACTGCGGAGAAATGCGAACCAAAATGTTGTAACTCTGCCTTAGGATATACACTGTGAAGGCCTTAACCAAACTTCTGTAACTTTCCTCTAAGTGCGATACTCCAAACTGATAGGACATCATTGTAGATATATATAAAACATGTTAGAACAGGTTTACACACCTCCGCAACACATTTAGATATCATGAAGATTACCATTCTTATACTTGGACAGTTTTTCTCCATCTGCTAGATCTTCCAGACTGACCTCCCTTAAGCATGCTGATCCTATGTCTTTAACTTAGTCAAACCATCTCTCTCAAATCTTCCACTATCCATCAGCTTTAACCATCTTTGACCTCAGGTAGACACATATAGAGTTGACATCAATGACTACACATATTGCCAACACTACCTAAATCACCAATAGTAAGAAAGGTGTTGTTAAGCCTTTAACTTCACTAAGGGAGCCTTTGAGAGTGTTCTAGTAATGGATGATTATACAAAGTAATTTCCTTTGTAGAAGTTAGAGATTTGCTTGTAGAGGGCAGTGGGGAATTCAAAGATTAGAGGAGGGTCTTCATGTACTCCATGGAGGAATGTGATGTTCAAGGGGATGTGCAAGTGTTCCAAGGCATTGGAACCACTAAAGAAAACATTCAATATCATTTTTACAAACCCAACATAGTGTTGCTCTGTCTAACTTGATAGATAAGATACTTAGTCTAAGGGGATGCTAGTTGAAACTATTGGGAGTGGGATAGTGGGTTACAAAGTAGATGTCTTTGTTGGAAGCATCACAAAAACCCTTATCGAGTGAACAATCATTCAATGGAACACTTTTAGAAGTGTTTACTTAATAAAATACATTAACAATGTGTGACTAGAGAATGAAATGAGGGAAGCAATTGCAAGAGAAAGAAGTTGGTTGCTTGTGTAGAGAGAAAGTCCTTAAAGAAAACCTAAAAAATTCACACATAGGTGATGTGGTAGACCATGTGGTTAGACGTCTGTCAAAGAATAAGGAAGATCAACCATAGCTAAGCAAGTCAAAATAATCACTAACCATTGATCCAAGAGTTCTTGACTAAACAATTAGAGTGTAGAGAAGCTACCAAAGGAATGAAAGCCAATAGCAAAGAGATGGAAATATAGAATATAGAAGATATAGACAATAGTGAAGAAGAAAATAAATATGAGATAATAGAGATAGGTGGACATAGTATAATGAGGTTAGAGCATTATAGTCTTGTGCACCTTACGCAGAGTGTTGTAATGACATGAATGTAATGATTCAAATTGATTATACCATGGCTATTTTGAATCTCTTTATTTAAAGTGGTAAACATTAACAATCTTCATAACTTCCATAGGTTATAATAAATGTACTATCATAAATAACTAAGTGTGTTTAAACTACACAATTATATACTCTAAGTAACAATTAATTTACGTGACACCTTAATAACGTTGATGTCCTTAAGCATCAGATCTAGTAAGAGGCCCAAGGAGATGTTCTTTGAGTGAGCTCTCAAACTTCTCTAGAGTCTAGTTGATAGGCTAGTGTAACATCTCCACATGTTCGGTGGGACTAGGGGAACAACTACATGTGTGCTCACTTCTAATCAAATCTCAACACCCCTTATTAGAACCAATCATTGTGTAATCAATTCCTATGAAAATTGTTATTTTCACATAAAATAAAAAAAATTCCTCAATTTTCCTCGTAGAAACATTTGCTTTCTTCATTAGAAGTGTTCTTCAAGGTGTGCTTTACTTCCTCATGGATCCATAGTGTGACTACCACATCTTTTATCCATTTATGGACCACGCATCCCTAATACAAAAACTTTTGGTCCCCAAAATCCATGGAGATTATGAAAATGAGGGATGACCCCTTAATGGATGACATGGCTAGCACCTAACTCTATACCACTCCAACCAAGAGCTCGAAAATCTTCATCTCCAACTAGATGAAGATGTCTAAATTGTCAAAGTTGTTAAATCAAACGGAGTTGTATTAGTACTCTGTTTTCTCCACTCAAAAGAATGATCTCGATGCTTTCACTAAGCATCCTCATTGCTTGAAGATTAAGGATCTAAGATTGCTTGGACTTGCCCTTGCAAGCAAGCAATGTGAAATGATAACTATTATTGACTAAGCAATATTTGTTTTCTCATTTGTACTAAATATCACTTCTCTTGAACGTGTAAGGGATTGTAGTGAATTCTTCACTACCTTCATATTTTAATAAAATCTCATGGAACATTCTAGTATGTAAGTTAATTATCATTTGTTTTGGCTTCCTTTAGTATTAAATATAAAACTTTCCCCCATATGAGGAGGGCAAGACAAGTTATCTAAAATGGGATGTCTATTTTTAGGTTAACATGTTAGTTATTGTGGTCCTTTAGACTGCCCTATTTGATCAACAATTAAGATTGTTTTCTCTTCTTGACAATCTATAAGTATAGGGTTTCCCTTGTTTGTAAAGATCTTTTGGCTCTTGAATGAATGGAAGTGATATTTTGGCTTTATTCCTCATATCTCGATCTAGAGAGTCTCCCTTGGTTTTAGTTTCACACATGTTTTGTTTGCTTGCTTATGGCTCTCAAGTGGGAGCTAGTTGAATTAGCATCAGATGTAGCCATTAATTGTTGCCTACTCATGATCTGAGCTAGCTAAAGCGAGTTGAGCCAGCTCTGGTTGCAATCGTTGCATTTTCATGTTTGATAAATTAATTGAATGTTGAAGGGAGAATTGATTTATCACAAATTTTTGGCACATTGCCCTATTCTTATTTTCTTTTTTTGCACCATTATTTCCTTCTAACCCCATGCTTCCTAAATCTTTCTTTGTAAGCATTAGATTAGATTTTAGATTAGAAAAGAAGTCAACTTTCTTTGGAGGCTCTCACATGTTTGAAGTTGTGCATATATGCATATGAGACTCCTTGTCCCCAAAGTGTCATTTTGGAGCAATCAACAGGGATGCCAAAAATAACTCCACACATTTGCAATAGAACACTATCTATCAATACTTCATCAATAAATTTTTTATTAACACCAAAATTTAATCTATAAATTGATTAGCAACAAAACAATTATCACCCTTCTTGGTCGTATCCAAAGCATATGGCTTGGGGTGTTGAATAGTTTCTAAACCAAGATTTTCAACTAAGTCTTGAGAAACAAGCTTAGATTGGGAATAAGAATAAAAAATTGCATCAAATGCAATGCCCTTGACCTGAATCTTAATATTAAACAAATTCATATGCTTCTTTTCCTCTTGTGCTGGATTATAAAAACTAACTTTCTTTGTAGTATAGAAAATTTTAGGATTAACCTCTAAACTACAATCTGTTTCTTTTCCACCTAAGGAAGGCATAATGGTTTTACCTTTCTCACCCTCTCAACATGGACACTTTTCTAGACGTAGCTTCCAACATGTTTCATTTGTATGATTATTGACATCACAATGGTTATAATGTCTTACAAGTTTTGAATGTGTGACATTTGCCTTTTTTGCCTTGGCTAGTTCTCGGGCCTTTATAGAGGACATTGTAATATATTCTTTGAGGTAGTGAACATTAAGCGTGCCTCAATGAATGTCCCAAGCTTTGGAATATAATACAAGCCTTTGAAGATGGCTATGAAGGCCTTTGATGAGTTTCATCAACACATCCTCATCCTACACATCTTTGTCCATTTAGGCAACCCTTATTTGAAGCTCACTAGTGCATTATTGCACACTTTGTGCTTACTTTTGTCTCAAAATATTGCCACCCCATAGATTTTCTCTATATTACATATTGAATAAAAATAGTTTTTAATCAATTTCTTAAATTCTTCCCATGAACCAATTGTAAGAGACTTTCAAACCAAGTCAAAGCATGCTTTGCCATTCTCAATCTAGTAAAGGAAATCTTCAGTTCCAAACTAAGAGTATGCACACTAAAATATATATCTACTTGTGCTAACTAACGGTCCAACTTTTATGCATCTACCTCTCCTTCAAATGGTAGAATTTCAAGTTTTACTTCAACCTTGAATTGTAGTGTCCTTGGTAAACTTGTTTTGCCACGGAACTATTCTTCTTCTTCTTCTTTGAAGAGGGCTTTCTCCTTACCCTTGGTGTCTTTCAATGAGCATAACTTCTATGTGAGAGCCTCCATAAAACCCTTCAACCTCTCCATTGATTCAAACATGCTTGCTATATTAGCTTCTAGCACAAGAAACCTTGTTTCTCCATCAAGAGATGTTGCATCTCTTTCATTGCTTCTTAGATCTTCTTTTAACTATGAGATTTAATCTCTCTTTGAAAAGGCAATAACTCTTTCCCACATGTTCTTTTTGTGGGCATCAACTTCTAAAATTAGTCACATGCTATAACTTTACACCAACTAACATGGATTAATTCAATCCAATATGGATATGCTCTAGTACCACTTCAACTATAAGCTTAGATGGAAATTTCATACCATTATTCTTCAATTACAAATTTAAAAGAGGAACGAAATATTGTAGCAATCAATTAAGCTTCTGAACATGAAAGATTAAGGGTAAACAAACACAAAATAAAAGACATGATATTTTACCCTATAGAACCCAAAATTTAGGAGAAAAACCTAGTACGAGTGAGGTCTATGGGCTTCTTGTCCACTATCTGTAATTTGATTTCAATCTTAGGCCTCTTGGGCATACAAGCAATAAAGTACAATGTTTTCCCTCTAAGATCAACACTAACTCTCAACACTTCCCTCTTTGTTGTACAACAACCTACTTATAGTCATAATCACCCATTAAATAACTTAGATTCAATTATACATCACTTGGATGCTTCCCTTACATGCCAATTTACATTTACAAGGTGTTATGGAGTAAATCCACATGTATTTTTACCTCCTTGTTTAGCTCCTACTTCCCCGTGATTACATTATACATTCTAAATGTTCATCCTGATACAAAAATGCCTGACACCCAAGTGAAATTGGAATATGGGCCCCATGCTTTACCTTATCTTAGACCTAAAAAAGGCTAGTGGACATGGGTGGTACCGCCCATGTCCCCCCTTTTAGGTTGGGTCTAATTTAAGGTTATGTCAGCTTAACACCTTTCTCAAGGTTCCTCCTTGTTGGATCTTTTGGTTTAATTTGACGATTGTTAGCGGGAAAGCATATATAAGTGTATTTTTGAATTCATTATGAACCAAGATAGAGATATCTAACTTGAGATATCAAAGGAAAGAAAGCAAGAGCATTCATTGTGATTCTAGAGCAGATTTGTGTGTTGTTATTGTGTGTTTGTTGCAGGCATGAAGCTATCATATATCCACCTTAGGACTTAAAGGATCTTCATCGTTCTAAGGGATCATCACATAGGTGATATCATTGTCGTTTATCATCATTTGATTCATCATTATTATCTTTGTTTTTAGCCTCTACCCCAATGAAGGCACACAGTCTCTATCAATCAACGGTGTTGGGAAGCTTGAATGTTATCCCAGGATTTGACTGAGCCAAGTCCCTAAACACCATAACCCCCAAACCCCTTCTTATCTTCTTGTGTGTAGGTTATAGGAGCGAGATTTGGAGAATGTGAAGATACAGGAAGACTAAGTGAAGATTAGGGTTTCAGGATCCGACAACAGTTACGAAATATTCCTCTATCAAAGACTTGGGTGGTGGCACCCTAGTCTTTCCGCCCTTTCAAACTTCAGATCTGGCATCAAGGCAGCATTTGCAATATCTTTCCAGTTTAGACCTTGGGCAAAGTCTTCTTGTCAGAAATTGGGCAGTCCTGAATTAGTCCTCCAACACTTCTTCTTTCGGGAGGCAGGTTCTATCATCTTCCTGATCATCCCTGTGCAATTGGTTTCTAGATAGATGTTGTACTTTCTCTGTTATAAGCTGATCATTGTTAGACTAGGGTTTCATGCATTGTTAACCTAGTGTTTGATAGAAAGGCTGAGTTAAATCTGATTCCTCTATAGCATACTTGAGTACAAGATCAGTAGCTAAGTCCTCCTCCATTTGGTAGTGATTTGGCTTGGTCTTGTCCTTGAATGTTATATGGAAAAGGGTTTGACCTAGTGTGCATCCTAGTTGTCATCATTCTCCTTCTTCATACTTAACATTTTGGTGAACCCATAACTTTGAGCATTTGCATCTTGCTGATTGTTCAAATCAAATTGTGCATTGATTTAATACATGTTTCTCATTATTCATTTGAAAATTTTGCATCATTTCACATCATAGATTTGAAAATTATACATTTGTAATTACACATTATGTATTTCAACATAAGAAGTGTGACATCTCTTTAACATTTATTTGCAAGAAATCTTATAATTGTCTATATTACCTTTTGTGTAGCACTTTTAACATCTTGATCACTTTGTTTGTAGTGACACTAGTGTGTCTTTCATACTTGAAAAAAGCTTCAAAAATCTGGTTTTCTCAAACAAGTGTCTTGGCGTACAAAAGTCTCTCATATTGGTGGTACTTGATTAATGAATAGATCTGATTGTACATTGTTGTTCCAAGACATTCCATGATGGCATCTTCAAGTTATTCCTCTTTGAAATCTTTGCATGCAAATATCCTAGATTTTGAAATTTTCTCTAAATTCACTAATATGCATCCTCATGTTTTAGAATACATAGCATCTGTGAATGATATTGATGTTTCTTAATGTTCCACATATGAAATCCAACTCCTTTGTTATATACATGATTTTGATAGCTTCACATTCCTCATGGGTGTATATTCTTTGATATTAAAAGATTTAACTGAATTCATCTCCATGAATACTCACGAGAAGGATGATTGTGATAGTTCTTCTTCTTCTATTACTACTACAAATCATGATAACGCCTTGGATCTACTATCTAAAACATATGATGATGATGATGATTCCATGAGTCATCCTATTGGTATTCCTCCTTTAATTGAATGTTCAAGCACATTAGATATCACTAAGGAAGTGAAGACCCTTGATCTTCCTCCTTTAGTTGAATTTTTAAGTACATTGGATATCACCAAGGAAGTGAAGACCCTTGATCTTCCTCCTTTGGACATCACTAAGGATGCGAAGACCATGGATAGTCCTCCTTTGGTTGCATATTCAAACTCCTTGGACATCACTAAAGAAACAATCATCAACAATTCTCTTAACAAAACTTTACCTTCCCTTCTTTCCAATTCTCTCGCTTCAAAAGACGAAGCATTGGTGGATGAAGAAGGTCTCTCACATTAAATCCTTTGGGGATGGATGTTGAGATTAATCAAAATAAAAACAATGTTAATTCAATCATCATTAATAAACTTATTCAACCTAATTGAAAGGAAGCTAGGTGTGCGGAAACGCTTCCTACACTAATCTATTGAGGAGAGGGCTATGCAAATTCAACTTTATCCTAACTATTACAGCGATGTTAAACCATTAACATGAGATATAGCAGCAAAACACAAGACCCAGAAAGAAGACAGAAGAAGAGAGACAGAGATTTACGGTGGGGAAAACCCTTATCGCGTGAAAAACCCCACACTCAGAAACCTACACAATGTATTAACAAATCTGAAAAAATGTTTACAATACACTTGCAATGCAAGCTTTGATGGTCTTCAACACTCGTGTCTGGAATCAATTCGGAATCATAACAGTACCTGTAAACCTGTGATACAAACTCCATCTCCAAGCACCTGTTTAAATAAAACATACAAGGCAATTTTGGACCTTTCTTGGAATGGGCATCCAATATGGCATCTTGGACCAAAACCCATGCCTAGGGACACTTGGTCAACATTGTAGAATGTGTCTGATACTTGTCCACAGCTCCCATCCCAAAGAGGTCACCTATTTCAAAAATGGGCTATGACAGATGCTCTTACGACACTTACGACTGTCATAGAATCTGTCATAGCGGTTACAACTTACAGTTGTAAGAGAATCTGTCATACACACGCTATAAATAGCATATTCTCTTACAACACATCATATTCCACCTTGGGGCGCCCAAATATGCCTCATTCAAAGATGCTTCATGACACATGTCATTACCTGTCTTACAACCTTCTATTCTCGACTCTTACATGTCATAGATTCATCATAGGAATCCATCATAACCGTTTCGGTCAAACATTCCTTACACAACATAGAAGATGCCGACACATGGAAAAATATTCCTACCACTAAGTGGGATGCCTATCTCCTCATGTGAGGACAAAATAACAAGTTGTCATAATTCATGTAGGATTGACACATCACCGTGCCACATCCCACAATATGACAAAGTGGAATTTCCAATTATTTACAACATAGGCAATTGAATAATAAATACAAACATTACAAATGCAGAGAATTACCAAGGTTGAGACACCTTAATTCCCAACATTCTCCCACTTGTCGAACACCTTGTAAGAGCCAATAGAAAAATAGGATTTAACTGCTATAGGCCGAGAGGCCCATAGACTTTGAACACCATCTAAACTTCTCTGTGCCCACTGGTTTCATCAATGCATCTGCAACATTCTTCAAAGTATCTACCTTCTCCAAATTTACCTTTCCATCCTCAACCATATCCCTCATGAAGTGAAACTGAACATTAATGTGCTTGGTTCTAGCATGGAAAGTTGGATTCTTTGCAAGACAAATTGCACTCTGACTGTCACAACTGATCGTGATCTGACCTGCATCAACACCAATATCAGAACACAATCTCTTAAGCCAAATGGCTTCCTTACAAGCATGAGTTGCTACCATATACTCAGCTTCTGTCATGGACAAAGCAACAATAGGTTGTCGCTTACTCATCCAACTAATAGCACCACCGAACAGTGTAAAAACATAAGCATTGGTGGATCTCTTGTTGTCAATGTCACCTGCCCAACCACAAATCCATGAATATCAACAGAATGTGGAGGTCTTGAAACATTACCATGATAGCAAATGGAATACTCGGAAGTACCCCTCAAATATCTAAACACTCGCTTAACTGCATCCCAATGAACCCATCCAGGATTAGCCATAAATCGACCAAGGACTCCCATTGCTTGGGCAATGTCTGGTCTTGTGCAGACCATAGCATACATCAAACTGCCAACAAAACTAGCATAAGGTACTTTGCTCATGTGCTCCACCTCACTAGGAGATTTTGGACAATCCTCAATAGACAACTTTGTCCCCAAGGAAACGGGAACACACAATGGTCTACAATCTCCCATGTTGAATCTGTCCAACACGGTCTTAACATACTTACTCTGACTTAACTAAAGTTTTATGTTGGTTCTGTCTCTTCTGATTTCCATTCTTAGAAAGTACCTGGCTGCCCCTAAATCTTTCATTTCAAACTGAGCTGACAACTGAGATTTAAAATCAGAAATCATATTCTTACCCTTCCCAATGAGCAACATATCATCAACATACAGTGCAACAATGAGTATACGATCACCATCAAACTTATAATAAACACAGTGATTCGATTTCGATCTCACAAATCCAATTGACAACACAAAGGCATCAAACTTTAAGTACCATCTCCTAGGGGATTGCTTCAAACCATACAAAGACTTCTTAAGTTTGTAAACCAAAATTTCTTTACCTTTTACCATGTAATGCTCTGGCTGTGACATGTAGATTTCCTCCTCCAAGTCACCGTGAAGGAAAGTTGTCTTCACATCCATCTGTTCTACCTCCAAGTCATAAGCTATTGCGAGAGACAACAGGAATCGAATGGATGTCAACTTTGCAACGGGAGAGAAGATCTCACCATAATCTATACCCTCCACTTGTGAATACCCCTTCGCAACCAATCTGGCCTTATACTTCTGAATACTGCCATCTGCACCAATCTTCTTCTTGAACACCCATTTGCATCCAACAGGTTTCCGTCCAGGAGGCAAAGGCACCAAGTCCCAAGTTTGATTCTTTTCCAAAGAAGCCATTTCTTCCTCCATGGCCTCCTTCTAGGAACCTGCATCCTTCATATCCAAAGCCGCTGATACAGTTCTAGGTTCATCACTGTTAGTGAGAAAAGCATAAGCACAACTAGAATCAAGCAATGTAAAACCAAACCTTTCAGGTTGCTTCCTTATCCATGTAGACCTCCTCAAGAGCTGAGGTTGAGGTTCAGCTTCTTCTTTTGAGCTTTCAGAGCTGATAGAGCTCTCCTCATCATCAGGTCCAACATTGTCTTTCTGTTCAGTCTTCTCAGGGGTGAGAGGAAACTGAACAACATCCTCTTTCTTTTTTTTTTCTTCTGGCTGCAAAATAGTGGAAGAAGGTGTAAGCTCTCTGAAGATGACACTTCTTCTATACAACACTTTTTCAACCATGGCATCCCAAAGCTTGTATCCTTTCACACCAACACCATAGCCAATGAAGATACACTTAACAGCTTTGTTCTCTAACTTTGACCACTTCTCCCTAGGCACATGTGCATATGCCTCACAACCAAAAACACAAAGTTGCCTTACTAAAGGCTTTCTACCAGACCACACCTCCATAGGTGTCTTTCCAACAAGAGCTAATGTAGGAGATATGTTCACCAGATAGCAAGCAGTGGCAACAACTTCAGCCCAAAACTTTTGTTCTAGACTAGCTCCACTAAGCATACTCCTAGCCTTCTCCATCAGTGTCTTGTTCATCCTCTCTGCAACTCCATTTTGCTGCAGGGTGTATGGAGTCGTCTTCTGTCTTTCAATCCCAAGTTCCTTGCAATACTTATCAAATTCTGTAGAACAAAACTCACCACCGTTGTCAGTTCTCATACATTTAATCCTTTTACTAGTCTGATTTTCAGCAAAGGCTTTAAACTCCTTAAGCTTGCTATAGACTTCAGATTTGCTTCTGAGAAAATAAATCCATGTCCTTCTACTGTAATCATCTATAAAAGATACAAAGTATACAGATTTTGATAACGAAGGAACATTAACAGGACCAAACACATCAGAATGAATGAGGTCCAACACACTAGAAGACTTATGAGAACTCGAGTAAAACTGAACACGGTTTTGTTTTCCATAAATGCAATGTTTGCAAAAGTCAAATTCAAGATTATAATCATCTAACCCCTCAACGAGGATGTTATTTTTTAGGGTACGCAAACTCTTCTCACCAATGTGGCCAAATCTCTTATGCCATAACATTGTCTTTTCTGCAGGAAGTTTAACTTCCAATGCACGATTACAACCACCAAGACTAGAAACAACAGATTTCTTCATTGCTCATTCAGATGGTGGGGATGAAGTGACTGCTGCCCTCTTCCTTGAGTCAGAAGAACTATTGCATTGTGAAATGCATGCCTCCAGTTGAAACAGAGTACCTCTCCGAGTACCCTTAGCAAGCACCATAGATCCTCTAGTCATCTTGCATCCTTCTTTCGAAAAGACAACCTGCACACCTGCATCATTCAAACTACTTATAGAAAGCAGGTTCTGTGCTAAGCCTGGGATGTGCATAACCCCAGAGATCCCCTTCACTCGACCATTAGGGAATTGGATAGAGACTCTTCCACGACCAAAGATCTTCAGATGAGAGTCATCACCCAGATACACCTTTCCACCATCAAACTCCTCATACTTAGTGAACCAATCTCGATGCGAGGTCATGTGGAATGATGCACCAGAGTCAATCAACCACACATCATTAGATGCATGGGTTGCCAGGGCTATGATGAAGGCATCACCGTCATCTTGTGATTTGTCAGAATCTGAATCAGGAGCTTTCTTCTTTTTCTTCTTCTCCTCTTTGCATTCCTTTTAGAAATGTCCAGTCTTTCCACAGTTCCAACAGAGAGCCTTGGACTTTCCAAGAGATTTGGATCTCCCACGGGATTTGGATCTACCCTTCTCAGCTTTCTTGTCCTTCTTCTTCCCTTTCTCCTTGGGTCTTCAACGAACTGCAAGGGCTTCTTTGGCTGCCTTAGAAGACTTTCTCTACATCTCTTCAGATAACAGTGAAGAAACCAACTCTTCCATTTTGAATGTGGATGTGGTGCTTCCTATTGCCATGACAAGATGATCCCATGAGTCTGGCAAAGAACAAAGCAGGGTCATACACCGATCCTCCTCCTCCATCTTTACACTGATAAATGTCAATTGTGCAACCAGCATGTTAAAGGCATTCATATGCTCAGCCACGGATCCTCCGTCCTCCATTCGAAGAGAATACAACTTCTTTCTCAGGAAGAGTTTATTGACAAGGGATTTGGCTTGATACACATCACCCAACTTCTTCCGAAAGAGTTTTGCAGTAGCCTCATGGACATTTAACAACACAGAATCGACAAGACTAAGTCTTATGAGACCTTTAGCCTTCCGATCCTTGAGATCCCACTCATCTTGAGTCATTGTAGCTGGTTTAGTTCTGTTCACACTTTCCCAAAGGTCTCGGTCAACTAACATGTCTTCCATCTTGAGCTTCCACAGCTCAAAATTACTGTCGTTGAACTTCTCTACTTCAAACCTTCCTGATGTGCTTGCCATCTCCTTGCTGCAATAATATACAGAATGCTCTGCACAAACTCCCACTCAACCTAAGATTAGCTCAAAAAACCCCTACCCAACAACTAGGACCAAAGGTGATCAAGCTCTGATACCAACTGAAAGGAAGCTAGGTGTGCGGAAATGCTTCCTACACTAATCTATTGAGGAGAGGGCAATGCAAATTCAACTTTATCCTAACTATTGCAGCGATGTTAAACCATTAACATGAGATATAGTAGCAAAACACAAGACCCAGAAAGAAGACAGAAGAAGAGAGACAAAGATTTACGGTGGGGAAAACAAGTGAAAAACCCCACACTTAGAAACCTGCACAATGTATTAACAAATCTGAAAGAATGTTTACAATACACTTGCAATGCAAGCTTCAATGGTCTTTGACACTCGTGTCTGGAGTCAATCCGATAGCATAACAGTACCTGTAAACCTGTGATACAAACTTCATTTCCAAGCACCTGTTTAAATAGAACATACAAGGCAATTTTGGACCTTTCTTGGAATGGGCGTCCAATATGGCATCTTGGACCAAAACCCATGCCTAGGGACACTTGGTCAACATTGTAGAATGTGTCTGACACTTGTCCACAACTCCCATCCCAAAGAGGTCGCCTATTTCAAAAATGGGCTATGACAAATGCTCTTACGACACTTACGACCGTCATAGAATCTGTCACAATAGTTACAACTTACAGCTGTAAGAGAATCTGTCATACACATGCTATAAATAGCATATTCTCTTACAACACATCATATTCCACCTTGGGGCACCCAAATATGCCTCATTCAAAGATGCTTCATGACACATGTCATTACCTGTCTTACAACCTTCTATTCTCGACTCTTACATGTCATAGATTCGTCATAGGAATCCGTCATAACCGTTTCGGTGAAACATTCCTTACACAACATAGAAGATGCCGACATAATGAAAAATATTCCTACCACTAAGTGGGACGCCTATCTCCTCATGTGAGGACAAAATAACAAGTTGTCATAATCCATGTAGGATTGACACATCACCGTGCCACATCCCACAATATGGCAAAGTGGAATTTCCAATTATTTACAACATAGGCAATTGAATAATAAATACAAACATTACAAATGCAGAGAATTACCAAGGTTGAGACACCTTAATTCCCAACACTAATAAGGGGATAGTGAATAAGTATACTAATATTCCTAAAATCATTGTGCATAAGGCACCTAATGTGTCTCCTCACTTCAAATTGGTGATTACGGTTCAAGGTGCTCCAACACCACCTTGACCCCTGGGTTACACTCTCGATTATGCAAAATAAATTACTCAAGGAAATCAAGGTGTTCAATATGTGTCGCATTATCACACGATTGCTCACACATATAACACCCATAACAACAAGCAAAGTAAGCAAGCACCGCATGTGCCTGTTTCTCTTCCATCTTCTCAACCTATGCTTCCTCGACCACCTTGTCTTACTCGTAATGTTGGTCAAGATTATGATCCTGTCGAGTAGCTTTGTGCTACTCCTGCTAAGATCTCTCTTTGGGAACTCATAGAAACATTGCCTACATACCACATAATGCTCCAAGAAGCTTTACAAAAGGTGATTGTACCACCCGCTGTTAAGACAAATGATGTAGCAACTTTGTTAGATTGTATAAATATGCGACAAAAATGGATATTCTATTTCAACAACGCGAATTACCGTCAATTGACAATGGATTGGTTCTTAATGTTTGTAGCATCGATGTGCTACACAAAATCAAGGTTGACACATCTTTAATCAAACTTGATAAACTTAACATTTGTGGCTTTGATAACGTTGGTAGACAATCACTAGGTACCATAACTTTACCTGTAAAGGCTAGACTTGTGACATTATCTACCCTTATCAATGTCATGCCTGGTGCGCTTTCATGTAACATCATTCTTGGTAGACCATGGATTCATGCCATGGGGGCAGTTCCGTCTACCCTTCATCAATCAATAAAGTTTATTTATGCAAATAAACTTCAAACTATTGAAGCTGACCTAGATCTGGAAAGTTGTTTACAAGTTGAGGCATAAAAAAAGTTATCAATCACAAGCTTCTCAATAACTTAAAAGTTGATTCATCAATACCTCTTGCCGTAGATAATGTTGTGCAAGATTCTAAATCACCATCGAATGCACTTCTTGGTGACAATTAGGTTTCATTAGATTTTACTTGTTCCTTTATGGAGGAATATAAACTTAATAACCCCAATCCTGAAACACCAAAAGTTGCCTCAATCTCATCCAAGCAATTTTTGGAAATACCTAAGAAACCTAGGTTTCTTTAGTAGTAAACAAAGACAATTATACTATAGAATATGAGACTTATGAGACCCCGCCTTCTTCTAAAGAGATGGAGTCTCTCTATGGTTATGGATTTCAAATCCTTTACAAAAACTACAACTATGCAGGGAATGGTTGTGGCATAAAACAACAAGGAATCAAAGTGCCCTTAGAAGTTGTTACACATAGCTCTTCAGCTAGTGTTGGATACCATCCTTTGAAGCCCACAAAATCTTACCATCGTCCTACTCTCAATGTTAACACAATATCAACAAGTCTGACACTAAATCTGATATATCCTGAGATGATAGATAGATTGTATGCCAGGAAATATCCAGTATGAATCAGGTAAGTATTTCTCAGTCATTGAGCCACACTTGATAAGGTGGCCTCCACCTCTTAGGTGTATATGTTGATGTGTTGTATTCCCTCGTGTAGTGTTACATGTTGTTTAGGACTCCTTGGACGACCCTTGATACTCTTGTAAGGTCAAGGATACAAGGAGACCACCTCCATTGTGACATTTCTTCTATTTGTTTCTCTATTCTCCTACTTTTTCTCTTATTGCAATTATTGTGTGTAGTGCCTTGGGGGCATAATGTTGTGGACAATGTCTTGGGGGTATCTTCCAACGTTGTGACCCTAAGTCACTTTTGTCTCCTCTCTCATTTTTTGTGATTTCATTCTTCCATTGTACTTGTGGCTATACTAGTTGACAGATGATGACAACAAATATATACTTTTGATAGGGACCGTGTGTCCCTAACAAGAAAATAAAATAGACCCAGTCCATATATGAAGACAGGGGTAATTTAGTCCTAACAAGAAAATAAAATAGAATCACTTTGTGTTGTGACGTGATCATGTATTGTATTGTGAAATTGCTATAACAAACCTTTGCAATACTCTAAATGTGCTTCTATGCACTTTTGAAATGCTTTTGTCTCACCTTGTAGCTACACTCGGTTCTGAGATACCTGAAGTATAACCTCATAGCTATACTCCATTCTAAACTCATAAGTATAGCCTTGGTTTGTTTGAGCAGCATGTTATCTTATTTCTGTATCAATTTCATGAAATGATTTGGTTGTTATCTTAGCTTAGATTTTCTAACCAAAGCTTATTATTGATCAATGGTTGTTAGCAAATGATATTGACGTGTTTCTATCATGATTGTTGGGAACAATTTGGTGATTGTAAGCACATGTCACTTTAGGGCATGGGCTTTGCGAAAGATCTTGTTCCCTTGTGTGTTTTCAACCTTACCTTAAATGTGATTGCTACCGGCAAGCAAGAGCAACCACTTTAATGTGGGGGCATATATTGTGTTAAATGCTTGGATATCTTAGACATCGTGATAAATTATGTTTGCGTATACTTTCTTTTCACCGTAAGGCATCTCCGCGATGTAGGTGGGATTGTATACTTTGTTTTGTGTGTTTGCGTATACTTCCTTTTCACCGTAAGGCATCTCTACGATGTAGGTGGGGTTGTATACTTTGTGCGCATGCTTCCTTTTCACTGTAAGGCATCTCCATGATGTAGGTGGGGTTGTATGCTTTTGAAAGCTCTTCTGTGGAAGACAGGATGATGTATACCCTTGAGTAGGTTGCACATCCTTTCGAAAAAATCCTCTATAGAGGTAGGGTTGGATCTTGAGTTATTCACCCTTGAGCGTGTCTTTAGCGATTGTGGTAGCATAGCTCAACCGTCAAGTGTGTTTGGTGTGTCTTAGATGGTGGAGCATAGCGATGAGCTCCTCTCTGTCACATGTGTTTGCTTTGTATAAGATGTATAGTGGGTCGATAACACACTCTACGACGCTCGTGTATTTCGTGTGTTTTTCATGTGTCTTGTGTATTTTGTGGAGGCGGGTAGTGATGAGCCCCCCCAATGCCATGTGTCTTGTGTGTTTTGTGGAGGCACGTAGTGATGAGCTCCCCCCACCCCACGTGTTTTGTGTGCTTTGATGGTGGCGCATAGTGATGAGCTCCCCCCATCGCCTAGTTAGGGTTACATAATTATTTAATCATGTCTTCTATCTATGTATACCTTGTGTATTGCGTGACTACGTTCATGTCTTCTCTGTGTATTGTGTGCTTCTTTACTAGCTTATCTATGTTTTGTGTGACTATCAGGTGTTTTCTTATGTTTGCCTAAGCTTGGGGGCTAGAAATGGTCCTTTCAACTTAGGGAGTGTCTTTGCTCTAGTGTCTGATGTGCTTGATGTGTTTTCAACCGTACTTTAATGCATGTATTAATTGTAAGATCATACACACATTAAAGTGGGGGCTAAATGTTATGGAGTAAAAAGTATCCACATGTCTTTTTACCTCCTTATTTAGCTCCTAGGTCCCTGCGATTGCATTATACATTCTAGATGTTCATCCTGATGCAAAATTGTTTGATACCCAAGTGAAATTGGAACATGGGCCCCATGCTTTACCTTATCTCAGACCTAAAAAGGGCTAGTGGACATGGGTGGTACCACCCATGTCCCCCCTTTTAGGTTGGGTCTAATTTAAGGTTATGTTGGCTTAGCACCTTTCTCAAGGTTCCTCCTTGTCAGTTCTTTTGGTTTAATTTGATGATTGTTAGCGGGAAAGCATATAAGTGTATTTTTGAATTCATTATGAAGAAAGTGTCACAACTCAATTAATTTTTGAATTCTAAATTTAAAAACTAAACATAAAATGTATATTCATTTAAAAATACAAATAATAAACAATTAACAATGGATTACACTTAAAAAAAATGGAGGATAAGATTTGCAAATCCACTAAACAGTGGAGGATGCATTATCATTAAACAAAGAATGTGGAGGATGCATTATCATTAAAAAAAGAGAGTGGAGGATGCATTATCATTAAGAAAAGAGAGTGGAGGATGCATTATCATTAAAAAAAAGAGAGATGGAGAATGGACTTTTCTATAAATTGCCTAGAATTGTGAGGAAGTAGGAGACGGATCTTTGTTTTGGGAGTGCTGGAGAAATCAAGTATTCTCCCCTTCCTCATTGCTCTGTTTGATTCTTGAAATTTTGTTAAATTTATTTTAGTTTTGAATTCATTTGATCATATGTCTTAGGATAATTGACATCAATCACGAGAGAAATTGTGTATATGGTTCTATGAAGGTTTTGGTAAATGGAAGTAGCATTTGGAATAAATATATTGATATAAACCCCCTTGTTTGTTATGTTAGGACAGATGTCCATACCATATTTCTAAACTTATTCTTTCTTTAATGTTCTAAAGCCCTTTCGACGAATCCATTTTTGCATATCCTGCGATCATGGGACGGAACAAACAGTTCATGTGCATTGTGTATGTTTCTACCTTCTGTATACATGTATACTGGGCATTTGCAATTACAACGTCTGATGGAATTTATCTTTTCTTTATGCTTGATGTATGTTCATGCCCTGTTTCCAGAGCCCATGCAGGCTTAGGTAGGGAGGACTATTGCAAGGTTGAGGAGTTCTTAAAAAGTTTCTAAGGCCTTTTCAAATACCCCCTGCTGTTATGGCATTCTGTGAGATCACATTTCCATAAGACATTTCGTCAAAGTGCTGTTATTGCTTGATTGAAGTCCACCCCCTGCTCCTGAGTGCCATTTTGGTACAGGCAGGAAGTACGCTGTCAAGGGCGGTGGGATTTGTCTCACGCCTGCCAATTTCATTGGCTCAAAAACTTCAAAAGTCCTTTTAACAAATCAGTTTTGTGAATTCCTGCAAATCATTGCATTCCACTATATGACATCTCTTTGAGGCATTTTGTCAAATAGTTCACATGCCTAGTCTATGCTTCCACTTTTGGCGTATATGTCTACCAGTTAGTTTCCAACTATAATATCTGACAAAAATTGCCCTTTCATAAAAAAATTAGATGCCATGCTCCAAAACTCCCATGCTGATAGGTAGGGAGGACGCTGGCAGAGGTTGTGGAATTTAGATTTATCGCTGACAATTGCATTTGCTTGATAGTTTTAATGCCTTACCAACAAACCCGTTTTGTGCATATCTCGAAGTCGTTGCAGCTCATGAGGCAACATTTCTTTGAGGGATTTTGTCAATAGTTCCAAAAACTCACCTTCAATTATGGTTTGATGAATGTTTGTGCCGTGTTCCAAAGTTCCCACGTTGGCACTGGCAGAGAGGATGCTGACAACGGTTGAGGAGCCTGGCTCTGCATTCGCCAATTGCTTTTGCTTGAAAGTTTTTAAAGCTTTATCATCAAATCCATTCTGTGTACATCCTGCATTCGTTCTCTTTATCAAGTTTAAATTATATTCTTTTTTTTTACAAACGAACTCCATTTAATTTTCTTATGGGATAAATAATTACCCATTAATTAAGCTTATACATTATAGAGCTTTTACATGAACATTGCAAATTATAAAAAAATAAAGAAAACTAATTGAGAGACAAATTACAAACAAGGCTTATGTTGAAATATGTCTATCATTAAGTTTGTTAAATATGCATAATGTATTAACATAATAAAATGAGAGAATCAAGGTCTCCTAATCCTTTTGAATCTCTAATAAATATCATAGGCAAAGAGTGGAGTATAACATCCACTACAAAGTAGTCTTTCAAGGTATTAAGTGAATTTTGTATTGTCCAAGATTATAAATGTTATCAAAGAAATTTCCTTTTTGGGTCCATGATAATTGACAAATCTACAAGAGTATACCTCTTAATAAATCTATCTATAATCTCTAAGTATCAAGCAACTGTATCTCAATTGACATGATATATGTATGCATTTTCACATAGAGTATAAGGGATAGTCTTGTATATCTTTTGTATTATGAATCTTATCAAAAGTACATGAATCAAGTATATGGTGAATTCATTAGCATATCTTATCTTAGATTATGTGAATTTCTTAATGATCAAACATGGGTATTATTGGATTAGGAATGGATGGAAACGAATGCTTGAAATTGTGATAAAATAAAAAGGAATTATTGAATCTGTAGTTGAACTAGTTATCAAAGATTATTTTAATTTGACGTAGATTAAAGATCTTTTCTATTTATGAGTTGATATAAGTAATTTTCTAGTCATAAGTTTATGAAATTGATTAAAGTTTATTTTCCAGTTCTGTTTATTATGAGCAACCATCTTTTATCTACATTTTAAATTAAGGAAGTATTCTCCTTTATCAACTATTATCATGCAAGTTTTCCTTTGCTACTAGATAGGTAAACCTTGTAATTAAATGTCCAAACTCAAACATTCGCAGTGTTCGGTATTTACGGTACCTCTGGGTCACGTTTACGGGTAATGCCGTCGCGTTGAACCAAGTACCTCGCGCCTAACATAGCTGCAACAACGACGTCTGGGCACCGTCCCTCTAAATCGTCGGGGAGTAATAAGCAACATGTCAAAGTTAAATCTGCAGGAAGGGAAAATCTCCTCAGATACCTGACTAAAAAGATTAAGAAAAAGAAAAAAGTGAGACTATCAAAAAAATTGTTGTAGGACGATCAACAGGAAGACCTCATCAGGGAAATATGCGTGATAGGTAAATTATTCACACTTGAAAACTTAAACGCCAAACACTCCTGGGAGGGGTGTTTGCAATACTAGTTTCTTTGGAATTCTGTCTCTGTATCTCTTGAGTGAATGGATAGTCAGCGAAGAACTGTGTACCAACCACAGTTACATAAACATAGTGCAAGACAGAACTACATGTTCGCATTCGTCGTGTAGATCGCATCCGTAGAGGGCCTTGATCCCGTGGATACAGGGTATGTAGGCAGTCTGGACGACGAAGGATGCCCCCAGTACTCAGGTCCCTCGGATATAGGGTACTCTTTAATAATCAACTTCATAATCTTGATCTCTAGTTAAAAGGTTAACTAGGTAACTTAAGAACTCTCCTAGTACTTAGAAGAATCCCCGGGGTGGATTACTTGTACCCAGCGTTGCCGTAAACTGAGGTGAGTACAAGTTGATGTTATGTGTTCCCTGGTCGACATCCTCAGTACAGTGTCTGGGCAGACTGTGGTCCCCAAGAAGTGACTCATGAATCTATATTGGTTCCGAGGAAGTTAGAAGTCTCTGCCCAGAGCATAATGATTCCTGTCCTCTTTAGCCCATTTGGCTGTTATGTTTATGCATCCCGGATTGGAGCATAATGATTCCTGTCCTCTTTAGCCCATTTGGATGTTATGTTTATGCATCCTGGATTGGAGCATAATGATTCCTTTCCTATTTAGCCTGGTTGGCTGTTGTGTTTACTTATCCCATATTGGATAGAGTCTTGGTCCGTTTAACCACCAGGCCGTTTTGCCACCATTTGTTCTGCCCCGTTTTGGGTAGCGATAAGGTCCGTTAGACCTGGTTCCGTATGAACCTATTTGCCCAAAGGATAGAAGAGCTTGGGTTGGCTTAAGAATGTTCCGTTTTGAACATATGGTCCGTTTTGGCCGAAATTAATGTTCTGTTTTGAACATATGGCCCGTTTTGGCCAAAGTTTTTCCTGAGTACTCAATGGAAGTTTTGATATATCTCTTAAGAACTTGTTAATAGAGTAATTTTTTTGAAAATTTGAGTTTGGATCAAGCGGGTCCTTACAAAAAGATAGAGATAGGTAACTTGAGATATCAAAGGAGAGCAAGCAAGAGCATTCATTGTGATTCTAGAGCATATTTGTGTGTTGTTATTGTGTGTTTGTTGCAAGCATGAAGCTATCATCTATCCACCTTAGGAGTTGAAGGATCCTCATCATTCTAAGGGATCGTCACATAGGTGATATCATTGTTGTTTATCATCATTTGATTCATTATTATTATCTTTGTTTTCAACCTTTGCCCCCATGAGAGCACACACTCTTTATCAATCAACGGTGTTGGGAAGCTTGAATGTTATCCTGAGATTTTATTAAGCAAGTCCCTAAATACCATAACCCCCAAACCCTTTCTTATCTTCTTGTGTGTAGGTTATAGGAGCGAGATCCATAGAATGTGATGATAAAGGAAGGCTAAGTGAAGATCAGTGTTTCAGGTTCCAACAACAATTATAGAATGTTTCTCTATCAAAGTCTTGGGCGATGGAACCCTAGTCTTTCTGCCCCTTCAGACTTCACATTTGACATCAGGGCAGCATCTGTAATATCTTTCTAGTTTAGACCTCGGGCAAAATCTTCCAGTCAAGAATTGGGTGGTCGCGAATTAGTCCTCTGACACCTCTACTTTTGAGAGATAGGTTCTATCATCTTCCTAATCATCCTTGTGCAATTGGTTTCTGGATAGTTGTTGTACTTTCTCTATTATAAGTTGGTCATTCTTAACCTAGGTTTCATGCATTGTTAACCTAGGGTTTGATAGAAAGGCTGAGTTAAATATGATTCCTCTATAGCACACCTAAGTATAAGATCTGTAGCTAAGTTCTCCTCCATTTGGTAGTGATTTGACTCAGTCTTGTCCTTGAATGTTATATGGAAAAGGGTTTGATCGAGTGTGCATCCTAGTTGTCATCATTCTCCTTTTTCATACTTAACACAAGGTCTATCTATGCTTTTAAAAGCTTGAATGTAAGGTGAAAATATGCCAAGAAATTGAGAAGTGTAGAATTTGAAATGCTATAGGCCATTTTTGGATAGATGACACAATATCATTTCATATAGATAGGTAGTTTCATAATTGCCTCAACAATTGTGAAATCACTACACCAGTTGTGAAATCATTACAATGCGAATAAAAAACAACTTTTTAGAGCTGATAATTGCATAATTACTTCATTTCAAAACCAATAGTTTCTCATAAAAAGTTAAAAAATCCTCTATTTTCTTCCCCAAAACACCCCCTTCATCAAATGTGTTCTTCAAGTCATGCTCTACTTTGTCACTGATCCATAGTGTGACTAACTCATTTTCTGATCTATTTACTAATCATGAAATATGACTCTTAAAAGGCCATGAATTTAAGGTAAGGATGGCATATATATGTGTTTATAACTCTTTTTATACTAGATAAAGCTATAAATTGGTACATGGTTGCAACAACAAGACTTTAATGATGCCATAAAGGAGCTTTTTAAACCACTACTAAGATTACAAAACTCTTAATGCACATACAACTATAAGCTTTAATTTTTTTTGATAGCATTAGGGTATTGGTAGCCCAACAACCTAGAATTGGGCATAAATAGTCCCATTTCTAGCTTTGAGTTTAAATAGGGTAAGCCACTAATTCCTTGGGGCAATGCAAGTTGCCTCGTGCACCGTGGGTAAAGCAACATTGGAACCTGTGACATAGTGGTCACCATTGCAAGGCATATCATTGAGGCACAGCCTCGAGGGAACTCTATGCTTTTAGTTTTGGTTGTTAACCAAAATTTTAATTTTACATAAACTATGGCATACAATATTATGTATTTTCAATTTTGAATATCAAACACAATTTTAAATTTACATAAACTATGGCAACCACCATGTGACCCTTGTTTAATCATGGTTTAGAATAACAATTAATTTATTTGTTAAATATATTGAATTTTGCTAATTGTAAATGAACTTATATGCAAAGAAGTTCAAAACTATGTGTGACCATTGATCATAAATTAACTAGTGGTTCACTTTTACTCCATCAATAGACAAAGGTGTTTGAAGTTGGGTATGAGATTCATTGACTATTACATTGAAAAGAGGTCAACTATTTATCTTTTACTTTACTCCAAACTATCACACTATTTCAAAAACAAGAATTAAGGATATGAATGATCATTAACTTAGGAGTTAACTAATGGCATGCATTTTTCTTTTTCTATAGTAGTGAAAGCACTTGTTGAAGGACCTATGTATGGACACTTATTAGATCAATTATAAACTAGGTGCCACTAATAATTGTCTAATGCAGAAGGAGATGACTAATAAATATGTGAAGATTAGATTTTCTTTATTAATTACTATTTTTGAAAAGCCTATAAGGCCTTTTCAACAAGCCCATTTTTATATATCTTGTGATCATCATAATTCACAAGATTGTATCTTGTTGAGGCATTTTTTTGAAGATCCTTCAAGCCTTGTCACAAACACCATTTGTTTCAATCTCACAATTTATTATTCGAGGCATTTTGTAATATAACTTATAATATTTATTAGACATTCTTCGATGATTTTCATTCATCCTTGCCATGCTTTTAGTTATTAATCATCTAAGATTAAACTTCACTTGTCGATTTGTAGAGCTTTAGTCAATATGAGCTTGGTTTTGGATGGTAGATCAAAAGCAAGATCCAACAACCATCCTTCACTCTAAGGGCCCCTTCAATGTTTGACTATTTCTAACGAATGCTAACCATAATAATCAACAATAATTGCTTATAGGATTCTTTCAATGTATTATAATATTTATCAAATGTTAACCACAAGAATCAATAATAATAATAAAAAAAAACTATTTCAACTTGTATATGTGACAACCTCCATAACATAATTACCATGGTTACAATGTTCTATACTAGATGACCATAATTATTCCTCAAGCAAGAACAAAAATAATAAAAAAGATTCTTTTTCAAATAAATTATAATAATTAATTAATTCTCAATCTCAATATATAAAATACATATTTCAAAATTTTAATTTAAAATTAGTAAACATTATATTGTTTAAATGTAGCTTATTTAATTTTTTAATTAATTATTAAATACTAAGAAATAAGTAAGAGATATAATTCTGACCTCATCTCTTATAATATTCAGAAATTGAAACTAATTTACAAATTTTATTAATAAAAATCTAAAATTTTAATAACATCTACAAACCAAACAATTTATACGTAATAATGAAAGCCGCAACAAAAGTACTTAACGGCAAAGGGCAATAAAAATCTAAAATTTTAATAACATCTAGATACAAAACCAAACAATTTATACCTAAGAATGAGAGCAACAACAAAAGTACTTGAGGAGAGAGGGCAATAAAAATATAAAATTGTACTTAGGGTAGAGGGCAATAAAAATATAAAATTTTAATCAATAGACCTTCTAAACAAAAATCAAAAAAGAAAAAATAATAATAAATAAACTAGTATAGATATCTTAAACACATCTATCTAAAGAAATGCCAAGAGATATCAATTTGAAATTATTTTATTAACTTCACATTAGAACCATTTTATTTACTACATACATAATTTTAGTTAATTATATTAGTTTTTAAACACACTCATGCTATTACACTCCACCCTTTGATATCATTGTAGAATGCCTCTCAATAAAATTTAATGCATGGTTGCATGATAATGAAAGACAATAATAAATATACCACCACCACTTTCAAAGATGTTTTTAAATCAAAATGCAAATATTAGTTGGAGTAATTTATAAATAGCAAAACTAAATACACCACCACCACTTTCAAAGATGTTTTTACTATTTTAAATGAAAAAATCAAAATGCAAATATTAGTTGGAGTAATTTATAAATAGCAAAACTAAATACACCACTACCACTTTCAAAGATGTTTTTACTATTTTAAACCAAAATGCAAATATTAATTAGAGTAATTTATAAATGGCAAAATTAAATACACCACCACCAGGGCTTAAATTTGACAGTTGTATAGCTGTATTTAAATATTTTAACTGTAAAATACAATAAAAATAAATATTTGACTGTATTGATATACTTGTAATTTATTTTAAAAACTGTAAAAAACACAATTAATATGAAAATCTATTGTATATATATATTTTTGAATTTTTTAATAGGAATTTTTTTTTTTTTTTTGTTTGGTAAGTGCCATCATGGGGATGGCTCCCTTTGATCTTTTAATAGGAATTATTATTTAAGAACAAATTTCCCAACTTTTTAGATTTATTTTTAATAGAATATATTCATTCTAAATTATATATATATATATATATATATATATATATATATATATATATATATATATATATATATTCTTTTTATTTTTAAATTTTTAATAGGAACTTTTAGCACAACTCTCTAAATTTTATATATATATATATATTCTTTTATTTTTTATTTTTTAATAGGAATTTTTATTATTTAAAAAAAAAATCTTAGATTTGTTTTTTTTAAATAAAATACTTTATTTATCTTAGGCTTTTTCAACACAATTTTCTAAACTTTTGCTACACATCAAAAATAGTGAAATAGAAAGAATTAAAATTTGACTTGCATTAAAAAAAATTGATTGTCATGTAAAAGGCAATAATTCCTACTAGACTGTAGGAAGAAAATTCCTTGACAGGCAAGGTGGACTGTCAAATTTAAGCCCTGACTACCACCACTTTCAAAGATGTTTTTACTATTTTAAACCAAAATGTAAATATTAGTTGGCGTAATTTATAAATGACAAAACCAAAAACAAAAAAATAAATTGAAAGATATTGTAAATGTACTTTAATGTAGATATATTTTTTTAAATATAAATATACTAATAACATCTACAAAACCAGACAGTTTATGCCTAAAACAGCAGCAAAAGTGCTCGACGGCAGAAGGCAATAAAAATCTAAAATTTTAATAACATCTACATACCTAAGAATGAGAGCCGCAGCAAAAGTGCTTGACGGCACAGGGCCAAAACAAACATTTTCGAAGGATAGTAAATCGGGTAACACTTTCCCGTCTAGTTAAGCGAGTTGAGGTGAAGGATAGGATCTAAGTAGCCGTGAAGGGCTACAGAGTCTGGAGTACCTTGCTGCTAGCAGAGCTGTTACGATTATATTGTGGTAATGAAAAGCTTGTTGGCCGGTAAGAGCGGAAGGATGAGGAGAATCAGGGGCAGAGACAAGGGCGGAGGAGGAGCAGGAGCAGGAGCAGGAGCAGGAGCAGGAGGAGGAGAATCAGGGGCACCAGAAGGAGAAGTGGGAAGAGGAGGGGGGTTAAATTTACCGCAAGCGCCAGTGTTTCATCCAAGCGAAGAGGAGTTCAGAGATCCGCTGGCATTCATAGAAAAAATTCGAGGCGAGGCGGAAGCGTATGGAATGTGCAGGATCGTGCCGCCGGAGTCATGGAAGCCGCCATTCGCACTGGATATGCAGAAAATGGCCTTTCCGACGAAGCTGCAGGCTTTGCATCACCTGAGCCAGCGGCCATCCACCTGCGATACGGATACTTTCCACCTTGATTACGCCCGCTTTCTGCAGGAAAAGGGCCGATCGGGGACGCCGCCGCCGGAGCCCTCGATCCAGGGAGAGCGGGTCGATTTGTGCAAGCTTTATAATGCCGTGAAGCGCCACGGGGGTTTTCGTCGGGTTCTTCACGCCAAGAAATGGGGGGAAGTAGCCAGGATTCTCAATACCGCCGCCCAAATTTCTCCTCATTACAATTCCCTTCTTACACAGCTCTACAAAAAGCACTTGCGGGATTACGAGATTTATCAAATGCGCACAAGTTCGGCGGCTTCTGGTCCGAAATGCAACAAGGGGCGGAGGCTTGGAGGTGGGGTGAAAAGGAAGAGGAGTGTTGAGGAGGGGGGGAAAAGGAAAAGGAGTAATGTGGTGGCGGAGCAGAAAGAAGTTAGGGCAGCAGATCAGATATGTGAGCAGTGCAAGAGTGGGCAACACGAAGAAGTTATGCTTCTGTGTGATAGATGTGATCGGGGATGGCATGTTTACTGCTTATCGCCGCCGCTGAAGGGCGTGCCACAGGGGAATTGGTACTGTTTCGATTGCCTCAATTCTGAGTCCGATACCTTTGGTTTCACTCAGGGAGACCTGTATTCGCTCCGCTCTTTTCGAGCCTTTGCAGAGAAGTTTAAGCGTAAATGCTTTGGAGCAGCCGCTAACAGTGTCACTCATGGTCAAATTGAAGATCGTTTTTGGGAAATTGTGGAGCGATCGGGCATCGGAGAGAGGGGGGGAGAGGTGGAGGTCATGTATGGCAGCGATTTGGATACATCTTTGTATGGCAGTGGGTTTCCTCGTTCCTTAGACAAAATGCCCGCTGATGTAGATCCCAAGCTGTGGGAAGAACATATAGCTAGCCCCTGGAATCTCAATAATTTTCCAAAACTACAAGGTTCCATGCTTCGCCTTGTGCACGATAATATTGCAGGCGTTATGGTTCCTTGGCTTTATGTAGGAATGTTGTTTTCGTCCTTCTGCTGGCATTTTGAAGATCACTGTTTCTATTCTATCAATTACTTACACTGGTATGCTTCTCATCCTCAACAACTATCTTTAGCTTCTGTACTAGTTTTTCTCATCTGTCCGTCTATTCGCAAAATTGTCACATGATTTCTGAATGATATAGTTTAGAATACCGAGACATGCCACACGACAATGAATGAATGAATGAATGAGTTTTAATAACGTCCACGAGACCAGACAGTCTATGTGACTAAGCGCCAAATCACTAAGACTTCTTCAGGCTCCTTTCGATGTCATCCCGTCTCCTATGAATCTTGACCAAAAGCCGGGCCGTGTTGTGGAGCCTCTCTTCCTCAAATAACTCACTAAAACAGCCAACATTCACGCTGTTATCATGCTGCATATGAATATCCTTGTACGCATCACATTCCCTAATGAAGTGCTGCTCAGTTTCAACCGCTCTATTACTGCAGAAAATGTAAGTCCTATATTACTGCAGAAAATGTAAGTCCTATCTTCCCATCTTTTCTTGGGAACCGTCCATCTACCAATTTTGCACTTAAGATGGTGTGAACCGGTCCTCAATTGTGCAACTAAGAGCCTAGCCTTACCCTTAAGATCGGCACTTAAGTAGGCTTTATCCCCATGGTCCCAAGTGGGATTGAACTCTTTAATATAATGCATTTTTTACGTCCAATCTGATTTGTCCACATGGCAGTCCTGAATTTTTCTAACACAAGAAAAGGAACTTAGAGAAAGGCTTCAGAGAAATCCGAATTTCACTTCAAATGAATAACACATCTAGATCTATTCAGTCTAAGAAACACATTAGCCTCTTTATGGCTGTCAAAATCATGGGTAGTTTTCTTTAGCATGCTCTGTACTTAAAGCCTGCAGATAATGAAAGAGATTACAATACACCCAACCTTCATGGACATTTTTATAATTTTTGAAAGTTTTAGAATTTATTTCTTGTTGACTGAAATATCACATATACCAAAAAATTGCCGTGCATAAAACATGTTCAAGAGAATCTAAAGAATCAAGAATGAAAAACTACTTTGTGCCACCCTCAAATATGTGAGCTTCATTATTTTCATTGACCACATACTTGAAGACTTCAATCAAGTTATAATCATGTAACGATCAGTAATGAGATGTTTTGCCTTCGACGTGTCTTAGGAGGCCAATTTGGTCCAAACTCCTAATCCAGCCGTGTATTTTTCGTTGGTCCGATATCTGTGAGGGCGCAAAATTTGTGGGGAGCAAAGAATTTATACTAGGTGCTCTCTTTGATTCCAAGTGGTTCCTTTATAATGAATAAAATGGTAAGTGCTCCAATTCCTCTCACAACAAGACGTAGTGGCAATTTGTGAGAGTAATTATGTAGCAAATTTAGATAACAAACACAATTGACATTAGAACGAGGAAGAGAATGTGTGAGTCATTACAGTTTGTTTAGTTAAATTTCTTTAACCTCACAATGTAATGCATAACAATGTTTATGCAACGTAAAATGACTTTATATGAAGACCCTTTACACACTCTTGTGTCTTTTCATTTTCTAATGCACCCAACCTTTAATTCATTTCTATCCCAATTTTGTCATCACCCAAACACTAGAGCTTGATGAAATTGACACTACTTTTCCAACACCCTTTGAACAGTTGCTTGTGCTGTTGCATGAACTATTAAATCTTGGTCGATACAATCTCATAATACCTCAAACCTGCAGCACTGCAGCTTTCTGAAAGATCCCATACCTTTGCTGAATCAGAATTGATAATTCCAATTACTTCTGATTCTTCTTCTTTAACATATCTGGACTACAAAACCTAACAAGCGCAAGTAATGACCACAAACCTTTATGAGATTGATACAAAGGTGGCATCTCGCCACCTCTACAATATGAAACTGGATAAAGTGGCCTCACATTTGCCTTTCAAGGATTATGGAAGTTGCCACATGTCAATTCTGCAATTGATAGCCTACTAAGTTCCCAAACATTCTGGAGGGGATCAAACTGGATGGATAATTGGTCTCTATTGTCACTTCTTCTGTGAATGCTCAGATAAGTGACCTCATTCTACTGAAATATTATGTCCTTAACCCAACACTAGTGTGAACGACACAAAACTAACAGGACACAGACTTAGCCTAAAAGTTAAAACACATCTTATCTCCATTTCCTGTAAGTTATTTCACTTCTCACCAAAACTCTGCGGCTACATTCTGCCTTGAGTTTTCTACCGAGTGGTCCTTTGTTTTGCATTATTTGAAAAACACAACTTTTTTTTTGATGAATTAGAGCTATATACTAATACGAAGGTAAAAATGTACAGTCAATCCTCAAAAAATAGCGGGTGGCATGGCATCATGCCCCCAAAACCATCCAAACTTTTTCTTTTGAACTTTAAACTTTTGGTTTAAATGACTGTTTCCTTTTATGGGGCCATGTGTTTTGTGGCTGTTTCCATCTTTTTGAGGCCACTTGATACTTGATGCTTCGAAACACACAATTATGACACTTTCTAATCTTGACAGACTTTACAGACTTGACAAAAGGTCTTACAATTGCTCACTAGATCTTTTACATTACATGAATCTTGAACAATATCTCAAGAGATGACACAGTTTCAGACTCTGACTCAGATCACCAAATTCTCTTTAGGTTTACTTTTGACTTTTCCAATAGCAAGACGGACCGAATCTGATCGAATGAATAATTTATGCATACTTTACTGACTAGGATTCCTCTAGCATGTAGTTCCTATGTCCCACTTTGATCAAACTACACCATACATGACTTTTAAACCTCAACTTAATTATAAACCGAACGCATCTGGATTCTGTACAAATAACTTCTGAAGCATTCCTTCTTTTTCCCCATATCATTTATGTCTAAATGATTTATTTGACACAATATGTTAAATCAACACTGAATTGGTTATGAGTGCTATCCTTTGGACTTGGTAATCAGCTTACAAGTTTTGACACAAAATCAAGTCTCATTCACTTTTGACCAATGCGGTATAGGTCTTGACACAGAACGTGATTTAATTTCCTTATTTAATAGTCTATGACACTTCATTTAGAAAACTGTTAGTAAATTATATTCACGTCTCAAATTTTTTTTAATTAATTCAAAATTTGTTAAGCTGACTCTTATGACTAAACATACTATTGTACTGCATGACAAAGCTTAACAAAATTTTCCATTAGCTTCCTCAATGCCTAGCCCTTGAATTGATTCATACATTATTGTGTCATCATTTGACCGTTCAACATATTACTATCTGATAAGGATGCATAGATGGTGCATAGAGCATCACACATAACATAGTACTTGGGATAATTGCACTTTCTATAGTTTTTACTTTCACTCATGTAATCACAAATAAAATTGGAATATCGCATATTCCACTTCACTTAGTTATAGTCTCCTAGTTTTTGACTCCTACATATTCCACCTCTTTTAGCCAGCTATAGTGCCCTAGTTTGAGACTCCTGTGTATTCCACCTCACTTAGCCAGTCAGAGTCTCTTAGTTTGAGACATCTTCTAGGATAGTTGAGTCACTTTAACACCTGTCATGTTAGGTGACACTTGTGAGGATGTTTTTAGTTTGGGTTTTCTATTTATAACCATGTTTTTGTAAAGCAATGTAACTAATTTGGAATTTTGAACTATTGTTTATCAAACTTAGTAGTTATTGGGAGCAGTTGTAATTTCAGGTTCATTTCTCTGTGCAAACTTATTTCTTATAGTTTATGTTGCTTTTCATAGCTTTCTTCTTTTGGATATTGTAATCAAGGTTGTAGCTTTTTGTTAGTGTTTTAATTAGAACACAAAATGGAACAATGTGTATGGTAAAACCTTTCTTCAAAATAGAAGGGGGTGCGCCCTTGTAACAAAAATACAACCCTAGAACTCTAAACAATTGGTTTTTCAGTATGCAATGTAAACAAACTTTAAACAAATGTTTGTCTTCTTGGTCCTGGGGAAGGGCACAAGGCTTATCAACACTTCTACTCAAGATGAGGGGTTTTTATATCTTTTTGTGAAAGTATATACCTATGACAGCTAACAAATGCTTGTGCTCTCTAGCTAAAAGAAGATACTAGAGAGCATAAGTACTCCACAAGAATTGGATTGAAAATAATAAACACGATTTAGTGGACCAATTAGATGCTATCATATACAAAGCTATAATAACTTCTTCAATGAAACCCACAATACAAAACCTTCACTTTTCAAGAAAGACTATTCAATTTGACAAATGAACATACACAAGATTACATGACAACTTTGAACAACAATCTCAATGGAAAAATAATTGTTAAAATTACCATTAAAAATCTAAGTGCTAATATCACTTATTTATAAAAGATTACAATACTTTGCATAAAAAATAAATAAAAAGCTAACTGCAGCTCCTATGCTAAGAATAGTTTGCTTGCACACAAAGTAAGCTTTAAAATACAAATCTGTCCCAAATACATCAACTAAATTTAGAAATCTTCAAATAGTTTTTTGATGGGAACAAATATTTGTATACATTAATCTTCTAGAAGTCCATTTCAAAATAGTTCTCTCAAGAGTAGCAATTTCTACCAATAGGATGTGCTAAAAATAGTCAATTTGGTAATTGGTTCCTCACAATGCTACCTTGTTTTGACCATGGCAAATCCTCTAAAGAAGCCATAAAACCCTAATGTCCTTTGATAACTCACCAAGCAATTTTGATGAGTGGAATCCAACTCCATTATCAAAAACTTGTGAAATTCAATGTCAGTGCCTTGAACCTCACCTATGATGAACACCTTTTATGCAATGATCATCCATCTTGAAGTGCTTTGAATGAAGAGTTAAGGAAATGACAAGGTCTATCACAATGATTACTCTTGATGCTTGAAGAAAGGAAAGGAGTGTTAATCCTCAGACACTTGCAATGACACTTGGAGAGTCTGTTGTTGGTGGTCAACAAGATGTCGTGAAACTTGCTTTAATGGCATCCTTTTGCGATGTGAAGGTGAAACTTGGACTTCTCCATGTAGAGGGTGTGCTTTTGAGTCCTTGCACTTTTTGTTATGATTTGATGTTCATGTTGTCACATAAGTGACTTTCTCTCTCTAGGCATGCTTTTGAGCCTCTTGGTGCAACTTTTACTTATGTTTTCAAGTTCACTTTTGACACTCAACCCCACTTGGGCATGCTTGGGCTTTTTGAAGAACTTTTGCTTTATGTTTTCATGTTGACAACTTGACATCCAACCCCTTGGGGTGTGCTTGGTAGTCTTATTGCACTTTTTCTCCTAATTTGTCCTCATTGACACTTTGACTTCTTAGTGTCGCATTGAGAACTTGAGAGCACTTTTTGTTTATTTTGCAATTGACGCTTTGTGTGCCCAAGGGTCTTGATGCACTCGTGACATGTTTTCATGTTGACATTTTAACATTTGAGTGGCTAGGTGCATGCCCAAGGGATTAAGTGCCACTTTCTGGTCTATTTTGATATTGAGTTTTGGCACATAAATGAAAAAACACTTTTTGGGTGACTTGAGTGGTTTTCACATTCCAATTTGCTGTTGAGATTGAAAAGTGCATTCCCTTTTTCTACTTAAGTGATTTCATGTTCCAATTTGTCATTGACATTGCACTTTTCCCACTCAAAGTGTCTTTTTGACTCAAAGTTCACCAAAACATGACATTTCCTCTCCTTGGCGCTTGCCTCGGCACTTGGAAGACATTTTAAGTGATTTTGACCTCTTAAGTATGACATTCTCTCTTTGACATGCTTTGGACCACTTGTGCACCTTTTCCTTACTTGAAATCCTTAGAAAGAACCTCTCCTTTGTCGAGTTGTGTCTTGAAACCTTGGTGACCTTTCCTTTGCCTTAGAATGCCTTTTACATTCCTTCATTGCCCAAGATTTTGTTTTCACCTTGCTTGATGTGCTGGATAACTCCTTTTGTTAGCCTTGTAAAGATGTTAGCTAAAAATGATGACAACAACATTGACAACCATTGATAATAAGGTCTCAAACTTGTTTTACAAACGAGAAATGACAAGATTTTTGGCTTAAAAGATGATTCAATAGGAAATATTTTGTATAGGTACAAACACTTGTTATTGTAGAGATTCCTCTGTCACACATCTTAATATAGACTTTGAGTGCTATGTTGCTTGATTCCATATCAATTGGTATTAGAGCCTCTTTTGATCCATTGGGTTTGGGTAGTTTTCCAATCCATTTAAGATTTGGGTTTATTTTTAAGAGGCTTATTTTGTCAAATGTTTTAAGAAGCTTTCTAGGTCAATTTTGACAGCACCATTGCATTCAAACTCCCTAAGAACCTATAAATCGACTATCAATTCATTTATTTTGGGCACTGTCCCTAGAACCATTTTTGATTTTTGTAGGCACATAGCTTGAGGCAGCTGTAGGTACAAGCTTGACATGTTTTTCATTTGTAGTCGTAGATTACGAGGTATGAAGTACAATATTCTGCACTTGTCAGAAGTTATTTGGCTTGCACATGTCCTGTTGTACAACCTCAACATGTTGTCATCCCTTGTGTTTGTCCTCACCATGCACCGTCATGGTTTCCTGACTAATTATTGTTGTCAATATCCTTTGTGCAAGCTTTCTAGTGCTTCACCGACTACATCATGTTGTTGGTATACGTTGCCTGACAACAACCATTTTTTCTGACGACCCACTATCTTTTATAGCGTCGTTAAACACTCTCCGATTGGCCACTACTTTGCCACCGTGTAGCCACCCAAGCTTCATCATTGCACCACTTGCACCTAGCTCCATTGCTAGGTACGACAGTGCACCATTTGCTTCTAGCTTAGCCCATGCTCTAGCTCATGTTGCATGCTGCTCCAGCTCAAGCAACATGCCACTCCAACTCAGCATGCATGCCGCTTCTGCCAATGTGCTACTTCAATTCAGCTCAAGCAGTACTACATGCCATATTTTGACCACCAAAAGCTCTTTTATGGGAATGGTTATAATTGTTGATCCATCCAATTGTCGACTTCTTATGGTTGTTGGAAAGCTCATTCAAAGCACTACAACATGGTAACATATGTTTTTTTAGACTTAGCTTGAGTTTTATGTAATTTCCTAGGTTTTCTCTCTTGCTAGTTTTCATTCCACAATATGGCTAACCCATCTTTTGCTGAGAGTTATTGAGATTGCTGCTGTGGTCAACAATCTCAGGAAGAAAGTTAATGACATTGCCAACAGTCCTTCAACTCCATAAATGAAATGTGATGTGAAAATCGACAATGGTTTGTGCAATCCTGAGGTCCAAAATAGCTGGATTCTCAACATTGAGACTGTAATATCCTAGGGATGTTGTATGTTTAGATCTAGGGCTTTAAGAAATTGATTATTAATCCGTATGGAGTCCTCAACATTCAATACACTAACTGTAACTGAAAAAGGCACTACTCAGCACTCAATTTAGTTGAACAGTTCAGACCACTACTGCTGTAACCTTAAAATCATCATACACTGTTAAAAAACATGGGCGCAGTCTAGCATAAAATTCCAGCTTGTATTCAGAAAATAGACTCGGAGAAATATTACATAGATACTAATGCTGTCATCTGCATTCATATAACCAATCTTGCTACAAATTGATAGTCTCAGATTTACATTAGATAAACCCTTGCCTCATTGCACTTTCACTTTGATTGACTCAAACTGGAAATTCAAGTTTATTCCCATGACCTGGAATGGACGACCTTGCTCGCCTGAGTTCAGGATGGGGTTGTGTATAGATACAAGCCGATCTGGTGGAAATATCTGATTGGCACCTGGATTCCTGCTTGCAAATCTGTGGAATGACTCAAAGGTTTCTGGAACTGGTAAATGATGACTCGCTCTCCAGATCCCTTCGCTGATGGCAATTCCTTGCTGATCTGAAAATTGTGGTGTCTCTGACACTTCAACCGCTTCCCTTCAGTGTAATCCTCAACCCCCAGATCTGTAGCTAGCAAGGGTTCAATTGCTGAGATCCCTCAGTCCAAAAGATAGTCGCGGGGAATTCCGAGATTCCTATGATGTGAGAAAGCAACTCCAAATGAGATGGGGTCAAATTAACTCAGATCAAACTTCACTTCAGAATTGGCAGTATGTGAGTCGCGCTTGAGTTTGTTGGTGTGTGGTTTATCGCATTTGTCTCGGACAAATCCCAATCACTTTTTCCCAGCCGAAGATCTCCTAGATGTATAACGGGTGGAATTCTTGGAGGTTATCAGCTCTGTCTGCCACAAATTCTAGGTAGGGGAAAGATCTTTTCTTTGACACTAGGCATTCGTGGGTGATCCATCCATACACTAGGTAAAAACATTGGAATTTGTACTTATACCTTACAAGTTACAAATTACAATTATTAATAAAATATTGCTCGCTTACAAACTTTTGAATATCTTATTTGTAGGTTTTTGGTGGGAAGATTGGGGTGGAAATACCCCAAATCTTCAAAAGCTAACCCTTTGAATTTTGTCTCAACCTTGTAGTGCTTTTGATTGTGAGTGCAATTGGAGTTTGTTTGATGCTATTCACACAATGAAGAGCAATAAGTTGACTAAATGACACCTCAATGACCTAGTTTTTGTGCAATACAACCTTCGACTTCACATAAGAAAGGCGGAGGACAAATTACAAGAGCTTATTGATTTGGATGACATTGATCCCTATGGTGATTGGACTGTGTAGGGCGAGGAGCCATCCTTGTTTATGTAAAGGGTAAAATTTGGATAGTTAAGTTTTTTGGTAGTTTTGTTGTATATCCTCCTTTCACCCTTACATTCAAGGACCTAGGGTCGAGTTGCAATGTACTATCATACCCTAGGTCACTATTGAGATGTAGGGAAACTTGAATTTTTATGATTAGATTGACAATTTCTTTCTCTTATGCTCAATTGTACCGTAAAACCCTAATTATGCAAATACGACAGTAAACATATGAATTACGGGAAATGCTTCTACAGAAAGATGCAAAATATCAAATAACTGTGCACCTGTTTTCGGGGTTCGAAGGTAGAAAAGTCGGGGACTAAAGAGCGGGCGCCCAAGTCCAAGGCCCTGCTTTTTGTTGAGATCTGGAAACAAGGTCTGCAACTCGTATCTGCTGTATCAGAGATTTTCCCATTGCGGAACTTTGAGGACTAATGAGTGGGCGCCCTAGTCCAGGTAGCTGTTTCTTTCACTGATCTGCAATTCCGACACTCTGTTGTACCCTCCTGCAACTTCACTTTGTCTGCAACTCCAACCTGTAACCTGCAATCATGAAAACTTTGGGAGGGGGTTGTGGTGTTTAGAGGCTTGCCTCAGTCAAGCCTCGGAGAGACATTCAAGCCTTTCGAACACCGTTGTCAAATAGAGAGTGCGTGCCTTGGGAGGCAGAGGCAAAAACCAAATGATAAATGCACAATAGTCACAATAGATATCACCTTGTAGTGAAGATCTCATGGGAGGAAGAAACACTTCATTCCATGAGGAGATGGATGCTCAAATCTGCAAACACAAACACATAGACAACACAAATTTGCTCTTGCAACACAATGAAAGCCTTGAATCACCTTTAGAATGCATAAAGTTCACAATAGCCATCTCTAGTTTACAAATGAATGCCTAAACATGCTTTTATATGCAACTACAAACACTCCCGCCAAGATTTCGTAAATTCAAACTTACCGTGTCGGCCTAGGGACCAAATAACGGTCATAAACCGACACTAGAAATTTGTGCCTGACCCAAAATAGGGCAGGACCAGGGCGTGGGCGCCCAAGTTCTCCCCCCCTATTTTGGGTAGGGTTAGGTTCAAGGGGTCCCCCTAGGCCCCATTTGTCATGATACCCAGGGTTCATTCCATCGGGATGTTGAATTATGATGCAATATGTCCTAAATGCACACTAAAGACCTGGGAGCTAAACCTTTTGAGGGAAAAGCCCCCAAGGGGACATTTTTCGACATTACAATTTATAGAGGACAAGATTGCTGATTTCAAGAGGTAGGTTATGGAGGATGTAGATGTAGCAGAAGCAGGAGAGGTTGAATTGGATGACATCAATGTAGATGATGTCGAACATGAGGCATAGGGAGATGTAATGTCCCCTCTTTGATGGATGTGAGTGGTTATGAGATTAGCCCATCATGGCGACCCTCGTGGGCTAGTTCAGTGGATAGAGGGTCTTTTTTTCTGTCATTCTTTTGCCAGTTCAGGACATTAGACATCATCAGTGCTCAGTTGGTATCATGTTGTGGCTTCTATTCTTGGCTTTGGTCATGTTTGGAGGCACTTACTATTTTTAGAAGGTCGTATGTTGAGGGGTTGCTATTTCAGGCAGGGCACTAGTCGATTGGACTTCCATAGTTATTTGGTGACTTGGTGGATTGTTTTCATGGGGAGTTCATATTTTTTTTAATGGAGTTAAGTAATAAGTGTTATATTATAACTTATGTTATAATTACACTTTATATCTAATAAGGGTGCCCATGAGGCCAATACCCTCATTAAGTGTCCCTTAAATGAATTTATTTTATATTTGGCACATAAACCAAAGTTTGAGAGGAAACAATAAAAAAACAAATATAATTGGAATTATGCATTTGAAAAGAAATAAATTGAATTTCCAATGGTTACATATAATTCTCTTCACAAAGTTGGCCTCATTATTATTTGAGCATTTGATATTTGGTGAAATTGGTCTGAGAGCTTGGCGTTGGAGAATTCAAGGGTTTGGGCTTGGAGATTGAGGAATCTTCAGGTTTAATGGCAATCTGAAGTGGTGCAAGATCCACTAAAGTTGCTGGGTTAATCAAGAAGGAATTGATGGAATGAGATTAAGAATGTTTGATTGGCTGAAATTGAAGATTTTAAAGATTCCATGATTTTTTAAAGGCTGCTACAGTAATCCGTACGGCTGCTACAGTGTTCCGTACCGCTGCCACAGTGTTCCGTACCGCTGGCACAGTGTTCCGTACCGCTGCTACAGTGCAAGAAATCGATTTTCAGGAGGGTCTGATATAAAAAATTCTAGATCTGAATTATGACAGCATTTTTGGTTTTTCAGGTGTGCATGTGCAACCCTCACAATTGTTAGTACATCTATTATCTAGTTGAGCAATCTCTAGCTTTGGATTGCAAATTTAAATCATAGTTTCTTTTAAATTATTGTTGCAATTTCAATTTCCTGTGCATGTCTTTCAAAACCCAAAAAATACAAAAAAAAAACACATATTTCAAACAAAACAAAAAAATCTTTTCCAAGGCACGTTCTTGCAGCAGATCTGTATTTTGGCTTGAGAGGCATCAGGTTTCTTACAGGAGAGTCACTGCCGTCTAGTAGTACAGTGGAGCCACAGGTGCAACCTTCTAGGTTGAGGGAGGAGCCACAGTTGAGTGCGAGGAGAGGACTTGACCCTCTCACCAATTTTTCACTAGAACGGGAAGAGGAAATTGTAAAATCTTTTAATTTGTAACTTGGCTGGATATGCAATATATGATGATGATTTTCAAATACAATCATCATAAATTCATAATAGTAGTAGCTAGCTGTTGTATTCGCATGATGATGCAATTTTGTACTCTATTTTTATTGAAATCTAATAGAAAACACTTCCCCAACATTTTATAGACACATTTGATACATTTTGTAACTGTATTTTGCATAAAATTTGTGTTTTTTTAAGAAATTTAAGTGTTTTTTAAAGTTAAGTTTTTGCCAAGTCTGAAATTTTTGGTCTATTGAGTTCTAGTATGCGAACTATACTGTATGGCATGCAAGCAAGGTTACCAGATATGGCACCCCTAACTCCCTTGGTATGCGTACTAGCGTATTCGGTACGACCTAGATATGACTTGGGTACCATGCCCGCTTGTACCCAAAATGAGACCAAACTTGGAGCCGTGTTAGATATGTGTGGATTTGGCAAGTCAATCGATTGTATCGTGTCCGGGTCAACATTGTTACATGATTAAAAAACTGAATAATGTATTATGGAATAAGATAATTTAAAATGAGAGCGAAAGCTCAATATAAAGAGATTACAAAGTCTAAAAATAGACTAAAGCAGAAAAACTAAAGCTAAGAAAGCAGAAGAGATAGAGATTAACTAAAGATGGAAAAAGAAGCTATCTAATAGGAAAAAACTAAGAGTGACCATTAAATAACTAGATATTATCTTAATACCCCCCGTATTGGTCAATCCACTAACTAAAACCAAGATGCCCCCTAAAACAGACTGCCTTTCGAGACAGAGGGACGACATAAACAAAGAACAGAACCCAAGGACGAGTGTTGAAACACAAATCCCAAGGGATCCAAAGAAGCAGAAGGGCCACTTGCCAAACACAAATGCTGATTGCTGGTCCTGTTGATGACAAGAAGGGGCTAAGCGCTTATAAGCGCAGATCAAAGAAGCCCTCAAAGTTGCGAACCACGGCAAAAAGGCAGACTAAAATCTTCAGAAACAACGACTAGGCAAAAACATTGCCAAAAACGGAAGCCGCCGATCAAGAAAACAGAACCCCATTCAAAGGGCTACAGAACAGGAACTCAACTCTGACGAGATCCTACAGAGAACACCGACGAATTTTTTTTGCTGTCGTTGAACTTCTAACTGTTGTCCAAAAAGATGCCATACTTCACGTTTTTCAAGGCACGAAAAAATGGATTATAAGCTGATGGCACAAATACCGAAGTAGATAGATGGTATAAATTCTGAACAGAACCATTGCACAAGTTACGAAGCACATATTTTCAAAACACGGAATAAGTCTGAAACACAGATACCGAGGCACAGATCTCGAGATAAATTAGAACATGGATTTCAAAACCCAAATCTCGAGAGTACGGAAAGCAGAGACTTATAGAATCTGAACACGGATTTTAAGATAAAGCGGAAAGTATGTCTTCATGACTGTTGGGTGTTCATAGATACAAAAAAGATTCCCGCCGGTGACAAAAATAATGACCGCCAAAGCTGCTGGCCTCCAAACAGGTCCTACAAAGTTTTTAAAACCACGACCTTGAATTTTTAAAACCACCGCTAAAGCATATGAACACCGATGAAGAGTAGGAACACTACACATCCTCAAGAAAGTAGACACTAGAATTCGCGACCTCAAATGATAAAGAGACAAAACGGAAAAAATGCTGACTAAGACGTTCAAAACGACCGCTGATAATATTTTCACCGCCGACGATCATGGAGAAGAACCGATAGAAAGAAAAGATTTGAAACCTTCGGAATATGCCAAGAAAGAGCCCACGCCACTTGCAGATTCCAGAAACTTTAACCTTAGAGGAAGGATTCGCGAGCAAAGAACAGGCATGCAAAACTCTATCTCAGATGAAAAGAACTTGTGACCTCCATAGGCGATGTCGCATAAAACTGAATTCGTGTCCAAATCCAAAGATGTCTTTTGCAGAAAAGCCACCAAAAAAGACACGAAGTCGTGTCTAGAAAGAAGCAGAAACCACGATCGCCTAAAGAACCCTTGAAGCAATGAATGGAAACTAAAAGACAGGAATCGCGGGCTATGAGAAACCTCGATTGCAAAAATCGCGAGTTTCCAGAAACGCGACCTCTAGGAAAAGACACCTAGGATTTCCTTGCAGAATCGCGATTAAAAAATGACCAAAGAAAAACGGGAAATGTGACCTTTCTAGAGGAGAAAACGACTAGGAAGAAAAACACCCCAAAACATAGAGCTTCATCTTCAAAACCAGATATCCCGCCAAGAATCGCATATACAGAAACGACTCTCAGAATGAATCGCGACCTCCAAGAAGTGAAGATGCTGAACATACTTCAAACGGCGAGGAAAGGAAACAAAAAAAGCACAGAGAGCCAAGGTGAAAAATCGCGATGATTGCAAAGGGATCAGAAAAAAATCGTGATCAGATAACGAACTCGCCTAGAAACCCTAGCAGTGAGGTACGGATGTACGGAAGCCCTCGCCTTGGGCCCTGATACCATGTTACATGATTAAAAAACTGAATAATGTATTACGGAATAAGATAATTTACAATGAGAGCGAAAGCTCAATATAAAGAGATTACAAAGTCTAAAAATAGACTAAAGCAGAAAAACTAAAGCTAAGAAAGCAGAAGAGATAGAGATTAACTAAAGACGGAAAAAGAAGCTATCTAATAGGAAAAAACTAAGAGTGACCTAGATATGACTTGGGTACCATGCCCGCTTGTACCCAAATGAGACCAAACTTGGAGCCGTGTCAGATATGTGTGGATTCAGCAAGTCAATCGACTGTATCGTGTCCGGGTCAACATTTTTTAAAATAAAATTCTAAACCCTAAAACGTCAAAGAAAACCCTAAAATGAAAAGAAAACCTTGTTTTTCATGAATCTAGTCGTAGGCAGAGGTAAGCTCTGATTCATTTTCTATTTCTCGTTTATTTTGATTTCCATTTTTCGTAGCTATGAGCAGTTATCACTTGTCTGTTATTAGCGGGGGAAGAGTAGAAAATCTAGCCGCATCAACCACTATAGGCTATGGTTCTCAAACATGAAGGTATGTTGTGCGGGCTATGGTTATTGAAAAGGAAGAATGGGGCGAGTAAAGCCAATCTTCTAACCAATCTCCGCTTCAATGGATTGAGCAAAACAACAATGACTCGGCATCATCAATCTCTCTTCTTAGATCGGGTGAACATCACTTGTGAAGCTTGGCACTCAGAAAACATGTGCACTTGACTTGATTTTGTAAGCATCCGCACTCGCCTATTGATAATGGAGGACGCGGCCCTCATCCTCATCTCTGTCCCACTTTCCAACATCTCTATTCCATGGGCTCGTCAACTTCGTCAACTGTGGTTGATAGATTCCTGCGACTTGCTTTAAGCTTCAAGTGATAACATTAAGTTTGTTTAAAGTTATAAATATCAATATCAATATTTATAACTTTATTAGTATTACTATTAACTTTTAAGTCTTTTAAGTTTATTTACAACTTTATTAATATATTAATTTTATCAATACATAATTTATAATTTTATTAATACTAATATATGTAATAAGTTTGTTATTTATTAAGTTTATTATCAATTATCATTAATATTAACTTTATGATTCTGTATTTAGTAATTAAATTTAATAAGTTCAATATTTAATATTAATAAAATTATAATATTTATGTATAAAATAATATTATATTTTAATATAATAATATATTTTTAATTTGTAATATATATATATATATATATATACACATTGTATCCAGCCGTATCCACATTAAGAGTGTTAAAAGTAGCCGTATCCGTATTAGATACCGTATCCATGTCCATGCAACTTTGCATGCAAGGGTTTCCCAAAATTGCTGTTTATTGTATCCCTATCCAACCAATTTAATGGAGAAGGTTATAAATCAACTTCCAATTCATCTCATGGCATTGTCAGACAAAGGTATGAAAGGTTCCTTTAGGTCTGTTACAATTTGCACATATTTTCTGACCATCACTTCATCAATGGTGCAAAGTTCCACTCCTTTAGTTGCTTTTTTTTGATGGGAGGTTTCTTTTTGTGCTCCCATTCTTTTTTGCAGCCCACATTCTCTTCCCAAACAACTTGCTATTTTTCCTTAAGCATTAATTCTGCTTTGCATTATTTTTGAGTCTCAATTTTTCTTGTCTCTATTTCTGGTGCAAGGTCACTTGGCTTTTGAGGATACATTTATTTACTTTTTTAGTTTTGATTTGGTGCTTTTTTAAATTAATCTTGGGGATGTTCCCTCCTTTAAATTTTTTTAGGACCTTGTTGAGTTGTGTGCATGTTTTATAAGGATTTTAATGTTTCTTTTAAACATGAGCTAGGCTTTTATTAGATGATGTGAGGGGTGTATTTAGTTCATCAAAATCATATATCATTTGCACTTGGCTTTGTTCCCTTTTGAAAAACATTGCAACCATGAGCCACTAGGATTACAAAGACTTGAAGTTGCTCTTGCTCTCAAAGGTAGGCACGAGAATTGAGAATGTTGATTGAAAATTAGGGTTAGGTCATTTGCACAACAAGTGCTCCGAGTTCCAACTTATGCTTGGAACATAAATAGATGAACTTTTCTTGGGATAACTTTAGAAAAGTTATTAGATATAAATGTGATAAATTATTCAACGGACAACTGATTTGAATGTCAAAGTAAAAACAAATTCATGTTTATCCTATTTTAAATCTAAGCCAAATACATCAGATTTGAATTGAAGTCCAAATTAATACACAACCCCTCAAAGCCACCCTTTACATGTTAGGAAACTGGTGTTTTCTGTATCCAGATGGATGATGTCTCAAGATGACTCAAATCATTCATTAGCAACATTATGTTCCAAGCTTTAGTAAATCTCTGGTTGATACGTTGTTCCAACTGGGACCTTACTCAAGGTTTTATTTTCATTTTGCCTACGGTTCAGTCAAGGTTCTGTTTTCATTTTGCCTACCATTTTGTTATGAAGCTGGCTTTACATATCATGTTAGTTCATTCCCATTCTTTGATTGCTGCAAGCCACTTCTCTTCAGGGGCTACCTAACTTTCAGGTGTCTTATCATTACCCACTGTTAGAAGGTTGTTGCTGGAGCAATTTGCCCTTTTTCTTCACCATTGAGGGTTTAATTTTCTTATGCGCTTTCTCAAGAGAGGAGGTTAATTAAAAAGTCTTGGAAAATTTTTGAGGGTCTTCTCTAGGGTCTTCACTGGCTGTATTTATTAAAATCCAGAACATGATAAGGATTGGAAGTAATTGCACCTGCATTGGACATGTGTCCTTTTTAGTTGCCTTAGCCAGTTTACTAGCCTTAGCTGGCTAGATGCTTTGCTTTTTTTTGTTAATTGTCATTACTTCTCTCTGCTAGCATTTTGCAGCTTTGAATCAGGTTTTCTTCTCTCCCTTTTATCAGCCTTCAGAACTGTCTTTCAATGGCCAAGTCACCTGTTGGAGTCTTTTGATTCAAAGTTACACTTGAAAGGACTGTGAACTGCCTGTTTGTTGATGCTGAGTGTAATCCCATTGTTACATGTTTAGAAATGATCACTGGGAAGGAAAAAATAGCATCTTTGGAATGAGCTCTGTTTAAGGAGAATTTGAGTCTTCTCATGCACACAACAAAAGATAAATCACCAAAATGCCGTGCCCATTTTCCCTGGACCAAAAAGATTGGCCATGAACATGGGTTAAAATCACGAGGAAAGGAGGGGCAAAGATCTGGGATATAGCTCAGGCTTGTGGTGTGATACACTATGACAAAATGTGGTGGTGCCCAGTGACCTAGTTTGGTGTGAATCGTGATAAAGTCTTCACTAAGTGGTCCAACTCCATTCATTGAAGGGAACACAAAATGATGGGTTACTAATCTTGTGATCTCTAATCAGTTTGAGGCATTCATCAATGGTTGATGCAATTGACTGCCTTCAGAGTGAAACATTTCTAAATAGTTGTCATGAACTTTGGCTTTCAACTTTAGTCTTCAGTGAGCTTGGCAGCACTGTTGGCTCTCACTTGCTTAATTTTATATTTGAAGGGGCTTACCTTGTGACATATTTTTCTTGCATGTAGGGTTGTGGTTCCATTTAAACACTTAAGGTACAAAGCCATTGTGACTGGAAGCCATTAAAGAAATAAGTAATAACTGAATTACCAGTGATAGATACAAGACAATAAGAAGAAATGACGGCATGTATTCCGTTAAAGAAATTATCTGTATTCATAGTTACAAACAGTGATACAAATTTCAAACAATAACTTTTGATGACCTCAAAGATCTTTCATGATAATCAGTATGGCAACTATTTGTAATTTTGACAATCCCTATAGTAATGCATGACAAGACGTGTCATTAATTATTAGCTAGTCTGATTATCTTTGTAATTTTGTTTTAGATGACTACTAATTCACTTTTCCTTGCCAATGTTGACAATCCCTATATCAATTCACAACAAGAAATGTCATTGACTACTAACTATTTTGACTATTCTCATAATTATCTTCCTATCACTAATAATTCACTTTTCATCATCAATTTGGCTTCCTATCTCTGTGTCTTCCACTGAACAATAGTTTTTCTTAAACCTATTTTTTTGAGTCTCTTCTTGATGGACTAGATCGCATTTTAGAGAATAGAAATCAAGAACTGTTGGATAGAATGTGATTTGTGTAAAAGAGGCTATGTATAGGTGGGATTCTTGAGTGTTGCTACAAGTCATTGCAATCAAGAAAGTGCCTTATTTAATGCAAGTTGTCAATTTTTTGCAAAGGACACACCTTTTACTCATTGCTGCCTATTATTGCTATGTATTGTTTGATAGCTTTGCTATTAAGACTATGTTTGTTATCTATGTATTTAATGGGATCGTTAGACTAGTTCTCAGCTTTGTAAAGTTTTTCTTTTCACATACTTAGTTTGATGCAAATGGATGGTGTATGCATCCTGAATAGCTGATGTGTCAGTTCCTGCTTTGTTTCCAGCAGAAGCTATTAATATTCCATGTTATTGAGTTCCCTTGTATCTTGTCCTTTTGGGGCATTTGGTTTTAAATTTTGTATCCTGTTCTGTGGATGAAAAGCTATTTTTCTTGTATTGAATCTTTTGATGACTCTGTTATTAGCCCTCCCTCTACTGTTGGTGTAGTGCTTTGTTTTTCACTTTAACTGTTCTCCATGACTTCTACGAAAAGTTCCTGACCTCTGTATTGCCAGTTTTATACTTTAATAATTCCTGTTGAATAAGTTCATTGGTCACCCTTTATTGATATTGCAATTTTGAAGAGACTTGAGAGGGGGCTCATATCATTGATCCTGTCTTATGCAATATATTTAATCATTTTATTGCGTACTCGGTTACATTGATTGTCGCAAAAGTGTGTATTATCTGAAAAGTTATCACTAAACTTTCTAAAACTGGTGTTTCTGACATGTTTGTTGCCAATTATGCAATTATAATATTATTTGGTTGTTGAGGAGTGTTGTTGATTCTGAAGTTCATCTATTTACACAATTAAACAATTACATGGTAATTACAGTCATATTGCCTGCAGTTTATTTGTAACAAAGTCCTTATACAGGTGCATTGTCATTAATGAAAGTTTCCTTTGTGTTCTTATTCTCCTTTGAAGGGGTGAGCCAAAATGTTGGTACAGTGTTCCAGGTAGTGCAGCTGAAGCTTTTGAACAGGTGAGAATTTAAAACATTTGACAATAAATTTTACATGGAATGTGGAGTTTATGGCATTAGATTTATTTCCACATTATGTGTAACAGATTCTAGTATTCTTGTTTATTCTTATTAATGTGCAGGTTATGCGGAAAACATTTCCAGACTTGTTTGAAGCACAACCAGACCTCCTATTTCAGCTGGTGACCATGTTAAATCCAACTGTCTTGAAAGGAAACGGTGTCCCTGTTTTTACCACATTGCAGGTCTTATTTGAATACCATGTCTTGATAATATGATAATAGTGATTTCAATATACTACATCAAAAAATAGAAACTTTTATAATGAGTATAAAGAGATATTTCTGAGGTTTTTGCTTTCTTTAACATGACTTTATCAGCTAATCAGATTTTGTGGTTTTGATCCGATTAGTTTAGATGAAAGATGAACACAGGATTTATGTAAAATATATTATGCATAAGAAATTTGCCCTTTTTTATCATAAGCTTTTCAGCCATACTTTGAGTCGATCACTTTAAAATGCAGTTTGTTTGTCTGATCATATCAACTTTGATGTATGAAGATAGGAATGGGGTGTGTTATAGTTATGTTGTATTTGTTTTTCTTGTGTGATAAATATGTGCTCTATTCATTTCCTCTATTGGTTGGGGGATTTTGGAAGTAGTAAGACTTACATTTTGTCAGTATCCATCATGACAAGCAATGTTTCCAGCTGAGTTGATGTTAATGTAAATAGAATGGAGATATCAGCCAATCACATATTGAAAACTATGAAAATAACAGCAAAATGAGAGTCGGATGACAAGCGATTATTGGTATTAATTGTGACTAGCAATGTTTCTGGTCAAGTTGATACTAATGTGATAGGATGCAGATGTCAGCTGATCACATATTGAAAAGCATTGAAATATCAGCAAAATGATAGTAGTTGTCATAAAGACATCATCAATGGCCATCATAAGAAAGGAACACATAATTGAATGTTTGAAAATCGAAACGTACATACAATTTAGTGAATACACATGGCGTGAAACATCAAGGTAAAACAAAGCCTTGCTGCGTAACATGCAAAATCAGCTGATTCGGCTCAAATATTATCTTGAAGCTATGTTACAAGTTCCGAGTTTGTGTTTGTATTTGGCAAAGGTAAAATATGAAACAAATTCGTGAGCGAATGAATTTCAAACAATAGGATATTACATTTTTTTCATTTTATGTTTTTGCATAAGTAAACTTAACAAAATAAATAAGTTAAATAGAAAAAAGGAATATAAGTTATTATTTTCCATGAATTAAGATAAATAATATTTATATTATTTTGACCAATGATAATTTTAATAATCACTATTATAGTAGCAAAAATTGAAAATGGAGATGGAGGATTTGTGGAAGTAAAACAAAGAAACTAGCAAGGAGGGTCAGATCTAATATCAAAGACTAAAGGAAATGATTGGGAAACCACACCTAGGAGAAATAGAATGGGGATGGAAAATGTGAAGAATTCCAGAAGAATGGTAGACGTGCACAACAAAAGTGAATTCTAAGAGGAAAGGATAAGGGAATAAAGAAGGAATGAGAGGTTCCATGGAAAAAATGTGGATAGCAAGGAAAAGAATAAGTAATTATTATATTAGGGAAAAATTTTCAAAGGATCCGTAGGTTATTGGCCTATTGTAGAAGAATTGTGTATATGGATAGAGAAAAAGGGGAAATAAGTGTAGAAATAAGATTACTAGCAAGGTTCTTTCTTGTCATGCTTGAGAATGCAGAAGATAGAGATAGGGAGCTTGGTTTTTGAAGAGTTCAAGATTATAGCTACAGCCATGGATGCTAAAACTCCAAATTTTTATCCAGGTGAGGAAATGATGACAAAATCATCTGTGTGGGTTAGGTTATTTAGATGAATATTAAAATTGTGGAATGTCTTGAGTTTTGAAAAGATTGTGAATTTATTGGGAAGTGTTTGTAAACATTGTTGTTGTCACTCAAAAAGGGCTTTTGGCCAACAATGCACATAAAATAGATCTGTCCAAACCACATCAACCAACAATTTAACTGTTAAGATTTACTTGGGAACTTCGCATAATAAACTGGTTTATGAATTTTTGTTCTTAGTGTGCTATTTTTCTCATGAAATAGGGCATTTGGAATGGGTTTTGCCTAGAAATATGAGTTAATGCAACATTCAGAAGTAAATAAAAACAAGATAGATCCTTTGTCCAAGTGGTAAGATTTATCATTTCAGCAGTGGAAGCCTCAGCTAGGGATATTAGGAAGAATATTGGAAAGAAAATAAACTCCAAAGCATCAAGAAAGAACACGGAATGGATGGAGAACAAGAAGAAACAAGTTCCTAATCAATTATGAGAAGAAGAGAAAAGAAAAAATTATGAAAGGAATTATAGGTTTTTTGGTATTAAAAAATGACTCCTTTTTGCAAATAACAAAAAGGAGTTGGAGAAATCCCAAAACCAATATTTAAGAAGGCAAACGAGTGATCACGCACGAGAGGAGACGAGTGATCACACACTAGAGGAATTTGTAAACGAAAGAGTATTATGAAGAAAATTCTAGTAATTGCAAACAAAGGACCTAGAGGAAGGAATTAATGAGTACTTTGAACTACGATATTGAAAAATTGAAGAAAGGAATTGTCAGCTTCAAGAAGTTCAAAATATGCTAGGAATAGGCTTAATAACTGAAAGACATGGAGGTGAGATTGAGAAAGAAGAGATTTGATGCCTTAGTCACAAGGGCATACGGAAATAAACTGTAGAGAAAGAAAATGGAGAACTGGGTTTGGACACCCAAATTTCAAGAAAGGAGAAACTGAAAATAAAGATAAGGAATTACATGGCCTATAAAATATAGAAGAAAAGGCTAAACAATCAAAAGCAAATTCAAAGAGCCGATAAGGGCGTGGTTCGGTGGTCAAGTCGCATGGTTGTTGTGGCGGTCACCAAGCTTCAAACCCTTGCTGGGCCAAAGATCTTGCAGGCCTTGTGCCTTCACTAGGCTGACGTGCTCACAGGATATGTGCCTTCGCTGGGCTATCGTGCTCGCAGGATATGTGCCTTCGCCGGGCTATCGTGCTCGTAGGATGTGGGCCTTCGCTGGTCCAACGATCTCGCGGGTTTGAACTTGGCGATAATGCCTTGGGGATTGAGACCCCCCAATAGTGGTCTCGGCGATAAAGTCATGGGAAGAGATCCCCCGTAAGGGTCTCTTTGGGCTCAAACTAGGCTAAAACCCGAGTAATTCCAATAAAAAAAAGCAAATTCATAGAAAAGGCAGAGCGAGCTAGAGCTAGAAGAGTCAAATTGACGGAATCTCATGAGTAAAAATCAAGCTTAAAGCAAATGAGCAAAAAAAATATTACCAGATACTTGGGTAAAAGCAAGAAGAGGATGAAAAAATATTCATAGAAAAAGGAAACATAGAGGCACAATTAGAAATTATCAAAGCAAGTTAGAAGAAAGTGAGAGTACTAGAGTGGGGATAAAATTCCCTTACACCAGCCATGAAATTCATGATTTGGAATGTTAGGGGCATCAAAGCCCTTGATAACAGTCACCTACACTTACTAAGGCGGCTAATAGAGGATAGACATTATGATTTTTCAGGAAACCAAGATAGATGTAGAAAAGTTGATTAGGGTCAAAAACTTAGTATGAAGGATAACTAAGATAGCAAGTCTTGTAGTAGAAGAAACAACATGAGGTTTGTCCACTTTGTAGAATCCTAAAAAGTTTAAAGGGTTTAGGCTGACTAGTTAAATAGTTCTTGAATATAATCTTCAAGGATTACTTAAAACTAACAATTCTTATCATCAAATGTACAAGGATTAGCTAATATCCGTAGGCATTCAACACAATGAAAAGCCAACAACTGTAACCTTTAAGATTGAGATGAGGTGGACCCAAGATCATATTTTAAAGATAAGCTAAAATATTGGTGAAGAATATATGCAAGGGAACAAAATGTTATAAATTGACACATAAGCTTAAGTATGTGTGGAAGGACAATGAATAGATTAAAAAGTAATGTTCAATCTCTTTAAAGAGAAGGAAGAATTGAATAACGTATTGTAAATAATTAAAAAAATATAATGATAGGATGAATGAGGCACTGTAGTAGAAATAGATAGAGATTATGAAGGAGCTCCAGAGGGTATCAAGAGTGGAAGAACATTTTTGGAAACAAAAAACAATAGTTAAATGGTTGGAGGAGGGAGATAGAATCACAATTTTTTTTCATCTGTCAACAATAAACAGAAGAAACAATAAAAAGGGCTAAAAACTCTAGAAGAGAACACCATAAAAAAGATGAAAAATATTTCAGAATCCTGTTAATTGAAGAAGATGAGAGATAGAAGGAGAAAAATGAAATAGTCAAAATATTTCAACTAGAGGATAATAAATTGCTTATGTAAGAAATGGATCTAGAATAAATAAGAAAAGCAATGGCAGGGCTGGGTGAAGAAAAAGCCCTAGGTATGGATGGATATCACACATGAATCTCCCATGAATTTCAGCATATTTTGGTGGAGTAAAGACAAAATAGAATTGCCCAGAAAGGAAAAATTAGATTTGAAAGAATGGAACAATACTTCTCTGGCCTTGATCCCAAAAATGATGGATACATAATTCTTTGGCACCTTCAGACCGTTTTCTTTATGCATTATAATTTATAATATTGGTGAAAGTAATACAATCTACAAGACTAAGATTAGTAAAGAAGAATTAGGATGTTTTTTTGATGGGAAGACATATGTTAGCTGGGATCCTATTAGCTCATGAAATAAAACAGTCAATCTACAAACTAGGAGGGCAGGAATGATGATAAAATTAGACATGAACAGAGCTTATGACCAAGTCGATTAGGAATTTTTGTCAAACGACTAAATATTTTTGTCTTCACACAGGATTAGGTAGCATGTATAGGAAGTTGCATAAGTACACTTTCAATTTCAGTGCTTGTTAATAACTTGTCATTTGGATATTTTCAAGCATCAAGGGTTTTCAGGCAAGAATATCCACTCTCTCCCTACCTGATTTATCATAGTGGCAGAAGATCTAGGAAGGGAGATAAAGAAGGAACAAGATGAAAGAAGAATAAAATTCTAAGCATAACTTCATCAGTGGATCCATCATCTCTTTTTGAATTTATGGATGATACCCTGATGATAAGAGATCCTAAGAATGAGGAGCCTTTGTGGCAGGAAGAGAGATATTAGATGGAATCCTATTTGCTTGTGAAATTAGACATCCAATCAACAAAATAAGGAAGACAAGGATGATGATAAAATTAGATACAAAAAATGCTTATGACCGAGTAGAGTAGGAATTTTTCGTTCTAACCACTAAAGATGCTTGGCTTCACATAGGATTAGGTGGCATGGGTTAAAAGCTGCATGAGCACTCCATTTTTTAGAGCTTGTTAATAATTTGGCAATTAGATTTTTTCATGCATCAAGTGGTTTAAGGTATGGATATTCACTGTCTTTCTACCTGATTTATTATGGTGGGAGAAGCTTGGGGAAGGAAGATAAAGAAGGAACAATAAGAAGAATTAAAGATCTAAACGTAACTTCTTCAGTGGATCTGATATCTATCCCATTTTCAATTTATAGATGATACTTTGATGGCAGGGGTTCCAACTTCTTAGGAAGCATAAACTTTTAAGATGTCAGATATCCCCGAAACTTTTGCAAGTTAGGCATTTAGCAAGCAGAAGCTAAAGATTTTTTTTCTGTAAGGTAATTGTAGAATTACAAGAAAGAATTTGCAGAATTATGGATTTTAAAAGTTCTGAGCTACAAAGTATCTACCTAGAGTGTCTATAATGGTGGAAAGGATGGACTGTCACGAGGAAGTGGTAGACCAAGTTAAGTCAAAATTATCAGAATGGAAAGGAAAATGACACCCTGGAATTCTTTTAGTTAAAGCATCTCTACAAGTAGTTTCAATATAAATGACATCTCTATTCAGTGCCAAGTTAATTAGTTGAGGCTATCTCAAGATTTCAATAGAATTTTTTTGTGGAATGTGACAAAAAAATTTCTACAAGATTTTGGAAAAATATATGCTGACCAAAACAAAATGGGGGTTTAAGTTTTAGATCAGTGAAAGCCATGAATTTAACTTTGGGAGCAAAGATGGTATAGAGGGTATATAAAGAAAAGGATAGGTTTTTGAGCAAAGTTGTAAGAGGGAAGTAGCCAAGAAGCTGAAAGTCTAGTCACTTTAGAGCCTCTTCCATATGGTTCTCAGGCACGGAGTTCTTTGAGGTGCCTCCCTATAATTAATGAGGACCTGAGACAGAATGCAATGGACCTAACAAGGCTTTGTTTTGGAACGACATACTACTTTGTGGGAGCTGTTTTTGGTTTGAGGATGAAGTGTCTATTTGATGCCCCTGTTTTTCAAGTTATTAGTTGTAATTCAGATGATTTTGAGCTACAAACACATGGTAGATAATGAAGGGAAGAAAGAGATTACAATGTTTGTTGTTGATTTTTTTGCTGAAGTTGGCTTTGTTAATTAAGGATGAAGTGTTGTTCCAGCGAGTTACAGGGTAGATTGTAAAATCTATGAAGGTCTTTACCAAGGATAAAGCAATTGTGAAGAAAAAGAGCAAACAAGTTAAGCTAGAAGAGTAGTTTCAAGATTTTAGGAATGTGTGGTGTAATGCCCCAACTTTTGCACTAGGACATTAGCTGACAAACATTGGACAAACAATTTTTTTGCCATGCAATTTTAATACTCACATATCACAATTGCACACTCAAACATGAAAAACCACCAATGTGCCACACAATGACACAAGAGAGAAGGTGGGAACAAGACACACACTTCTACAATGACGAGAACAACCAACACCGACAAATGGCCCACAAGCCAAGCAATGTCGACAAACGGCTAACAAGCTAAAGGGAGGATCGATCACGAAACCTCAAAAGGACAAACGTCCCACAAACAACCAATCACAAGCACTATATTACTAACCATAAACAACATGCTAACAATCTCAAAAGCATGATTACAATTCAAATAAAGAATAATATACATCTTCCAATTCACTATCATACATGTGAAAATATGAGAAATGCCAAACGGAATGCCACGCTCGTTCGACACCAACGTCAAGACGGGCCAAATACAATTATGGGAAACTCAACCATAATGTGGGCACATTATAACCCAACTCATAAACATAACATAGAGCAATAACATCATATGTAAAAGATGGCTCCAACTTGCCAATATAATCATTTTTAACAAGACAACTTTCTCAACATGACAATTTGCTTCCAAAACAAGGTTCGTTTTCCAACCAAGTGATCATATAAAATAATAACATGATGGAAGTTACTTCCCAAACATGGAAGGATCACACTGCAATAATAAAATGATACTAGGAATAAATATACATCAATAGTAAGCCACCTTCAAGGTACTCCAATAACCACAAAATACAACATGATCACAATATAGAATAATGCAGCTCCCAAGAGATCGTCTTGTAGGACCAATGGGGAAATCTTATCCACAACCATGTAATACTATCATTGAGCACAATAGATATCTATGCCACTCTAGGCAACCCCCAAGCTACGGAGAAGAAGATCACGACAACACTGCTATCAAGGCCATCTCACACAAATTCAAGGAATACGTGGCTACACTCAAGCCAATCAAAGTACACCACACGTGGCAACTCACACTACAACTAGCATATAAGGCAACATATGGCACACACGCTAATATCACATGCACAAATACATGTGGCACAATTGGCAATCAAATGCATACAAAATATGAATGGCTCACACAAGCCAACAAGAATAACATAATGCCATAACAATAATCAAGCATAAGTGATTCTCACAACTTCAATGCACACCAAACAAGGCACAAAGAAGACATAACCACTCAAACAATAAGAGTCTCAAGAATGACATCACCACTCTCATAGAAGCCTCAAGGAGAGGACGTCACCACTCTCATAGGAGCCTCAAGGTAAGGATCCCACCACTCTTAGATAAGAGCCTCAAGTTGCATGTCCACCACTCACACGTAAGAGCCTCAAGGTGCATGCCCGTCACTCACACATAAGAGCCTTAAGATGTACATACACCACTCACACATAAGAGCCTCAAGGTGAACGTCAGCCACTCTTAGACACACAATAACAAGCTCAAGGGGCACTTCTTCAGCGCACTCCTTGCATCCAACCTCATCCAACGAGTTGGGAAACTAACCACCCCAAACATCCTATGGATAACTCCCTATTCCACACAAATTAGGGTCACCTTCTTTCAAGGAACCCAAAAATAAGGAAAAGAGCGATTTTCCTTGAAAACACGCTTCTTGATGCACATAAAAATTAAAACCTATGGGATAATCCACTAATCCACATATCATGCACTTTGTAGAATTTCCAAAATTCATAAAAATAAAGTAAAATATTTCTAAAAATATCTAGGGTCTGCTATTAACGGATCTTGTAGCATCCTTCCCAAAATTTATCCTCAAAAAAAAACAAAGAAATTCGAAAATCTAAAAATAACCCCTTATGCCAAAATAGCCCAACATCATAATTTTCACATCGCATAAAATTTTCAACAAGATTTGACAAGGTAAAACAGAGAAATTCATCTATTTTTCATGTTTTCTAAGAAATGCAAAAACTTAAAATGTAATCATACACCTTTTTTTGTCAATTCTACCCAACAATACACTTCTCAACTCAAATTGCATTTTTCAGAAAATTTGCCAAGGTTTGGGTAGGAAAATCAATTTTCCAAAAAGAAAAATTTCCTACAATCAAAATTTGAAACAAAATTCAAATTTAAACACAAGCAAGGAAGGGGATTACCTCATGAATCCATATGCAATTGCCAAATGATTCACTCCATTTCAACAAGCAATTGCAATCACTTCAGTCCATCATCAAACAAGCAAGAATTCCATTTTTCTTCAAAGGAGGGTTTGAGAGGTATTTTCTCCTCTATTTTTGCTCTCCAAATTCCCATAGTGCATAATAAAAATGAAAACAAAGCACTTTTTCATGAATACACTAATTCAAATTAACTAAAACCTTTTTCATTATTTCCACAAAACAATATCACTCAAAACAAATATCCTAAAATTATATATTTCTATCAAATGGAAATTAAACTATTTCCAAGCACCAGCAATTAACTATAACAACTTTAATCTAAATAATTCCTTTACACAAAATTGCAACATTCCTATCTTATGGAAATGATTCTAATTTCCCAAATTAGAACGCATTTCATCCAAACACATTCTTTCCAAAACGTAATTAAATAAATACAATGCCTTTCCGCAATTAATAAATTAAGCCCAAGGGGTTGAGCTTAATTGGCTAAAATGTTGGGTTCTCATTGTGGAGACCCAAGTTCAAATCCCCATAGGGACATCTAATGTGGAATTCTAAGTTGTGACTCTTGGTCTTCCATAGTTGGCTTCTCATGTTGATGTGGTTTCTAAATAAAGTGGATTTCTAAGTAGTGACTCTTGGTCTTCCATAGGTGATTTCTAGTGTGTTTGCTCGTAAAGAGCTTGTATTGGTCTCATGTTGATGCTCGTATGAGCAGAATATTTGTAAACGATATGAAATATAAAAAAATTAATAAATTATATAATCCGACTAAATCAACCAAATGCATTTTCCTCTACACTAGGAATAAATAGCATAATTTAAATTTTTCAAGGCACTAATAATCATTTTTGCACATATCAAGCATAAGCACAATCGTACAAGCGATAAATAAACACTTTTCTTGATTCCCACAAATAACTATTTCGAAAGGCTAATAAACCTTAACACATATGAAGCAGTCGCAAAAGCAACAATTAAAATCACCCAAGAAGACACTCACGGGTCTAACACAAGGGGATCTAGAATTGCAATCGACTTGGATATGGTTTTCACTGGTAAAGACAACAAAAGGACAAAGGTGAGATGGCTAAGCGTCCCATGTCAACATTCTCCACATTTCTCATTGGTCAAACACTTGTAATTTTCTTGCACACTCAATTCAAACGTTATGCGCATTTGCCCAATTAAATCATAACTATTTAATAGGCACATTTCATTTAAATCATCCATCCAAGCAATACGATCAAAGTGCAATTACTCATATAAAAGCATAATATAGAAGAAACTAGGTCTACCCACCCAGCATATCATTTAAATGAAAACAGTGAAGTTGAAGCACTGTAATAATATCTAGCACACAAAGACAACATACACATTCCATGATGCATAGTCGGTAATCCAATGTCATAACATCACCTCATCAGGAACACCTCGATGGTCCTACAACATGATCAACACATAAGGCATCTAGACTACACCATCAGAACACCTTAGTGGCAAGACAACCTCATCGACAAGTTAGATGCAATGACACATAATCACAAGAATTGCACAATACACTGCAAAAACACTCAATACAACATATCTCATATAGGTCCAACAACATAATCAACGCTTAATTGATCATCTATAAAATAGGATGGCGAGGGTCAACATAGGCAGGGATTTGAAGGCAGAGCTGAAATCCTTGTACATAAGGTTTTTAAGCCAATATAATGAAATGTTCAAATACATCAAGGACTCAAGTAAGTAATAATGATATGATTAAAGGTTTCTAATTCCATTTCCCTTCTAGTTCTCTGCCAAAGCCCTACCTTGTAGTTGAAAATTAAAAAAACAAGCTTGGAAAAGTATTGGTGGGAATATGTTTCACCAAAGAAAGAACTTAGTTGAAGGAAGGACAATACAAAAGAAAGCTTCAAACTTTTATAATGATCTTGTCATCACCAAAGCCAAGTTAGAGGAATGCTATTTGTTGTAGGAGGAAATAGAGATGGTTTTGGGCATTATATAGGTTCAAGGGAAGCGAAGTGTGAGGAGGCTAGCTCAACTCAATTGCCAATAAGGTGGATAGCCAACGTGAATTTCTCGGAAAATGCTCAGTCCAATGTCATAATGTTAGAAGGTAGTAGGATTGGGGATTTGACCTAGTCATAGGGTTATTGATGCTTTGGTTAGTCGTTTCTCCATGTTTTTTGGTGTAGCTAGTTTCATTGGTGAATCTATTATTGCTCATGGTAGTTGGCTGGTGATGATGTAAAGGGATAGAGAAAATTGTCAACTAGTAATTGTATTTTTATCATGTGTTGTAAATGCTTTATTTTAAGGTTTCTATAGTTGAGTCATGTAATTTGGCTTCTATGTTTAATTCCTTTTCAATTGAAGTTCTTGTTAAAATACTCTTTCATTAATCAAGAAAAAAATTTCCTTGTATAATCAAGTGAATTGATTGCCATTGACCTTGACTAAAGTAGTGGTTGTAAGTCAAGGTGTGATGTCCCGATATTAAGGCATTGTTTAAATATGGTGTTTGTTATCGTCAATTTGGATAATAATCGTGTATATAATAATATTTAATAAACATATATAATTAATATATAATAATATTAAATAATATTATTTTATAAATATTTTTATATAGTTAAAATATAATATATTTATTGTATTTATAAATAATAAATATAAATACAAATATAAATATTATCAATTCAAATATTATTATAATTATAATAATTATAATATAATATATTAATAAATATATTTATATAATATGTTATATGAAAATAAATATATTATAACCTATTGGCATAAGACAAAAGTACCTTATCCAAGCGATTAACTTCATTGGTAGAAGGCATTGCATACTATAATATGCAGTGATCATTATAAATGAAGTGAATATTAACATCAACGATGTTACAGCGATTTACCAAAGGCAACGATATTGCAAACAAGTATTAAGACAGCGACTATTGAGGCAGCAAGCAGCGCTTAAACTAAAATGAGCACTCAGCATACATACGATTAATATTAGATTTTAAAGGCAGCGATTTAAATATTATGTGCAACGATTTACATTAAGATTCTTTATGAAGGGACGCCTTCCTTTGTAGAATCACCTCTCTTCAATAGAGGCATCAAGATATAAAATAGAAGGATGAGTTGGACATAAAGGAAAGAAGAGAAGAGATCTGATTCACATACAGATTTAAAAGAGTATATATTTCTGATTTGAGGAGTTATACTTGAGGCAGATCTGAATTATAATATACAGCAGTATATTGAGCAGCAGTGCCTATTAAATGATTTATTGATACTACTGTGATTTACATGAATAGAACTCACCAATCATAGAGGGATGATGAGTAGACAATGTGGAGGCAACCCTACCATGCCCCCCTAAGGGCCTGTTTGGAGGAAAGTCTGATCAGCACCCCTGCCATACCTCCTTGAAGTGACCTTATGGAGGCCTCGTTGACAGTTACATCCTGCCAAGCCCCCCGTTAGGGCCTGTTTGGAGGGAGAACTGAGTAACAACCTGCCATGCCCCCCATAAGGGCCTGCATGGAGGTACTGTTGACCAGTCATTGTCTTGCCATGTTGCTCAGCACCATTCCCACTATGATTGAGTGGAGTGAGTGAATAAATGGATTTAATTACATAATAATAAATAGTTGAACTATGTTTTATGCATTTGAATGTAGGGAAATCTTATCTAACACTTATATTTCAAGAGGTATGTTAGTATATCTATATTTTGTATATATGTTCCCTATGTTATGATTGGAGATTTAGAGCACAAGAATGATGCAATTTGAAGGTAATCTAAATGGTAATTCCGAAACCCTAACCCTAGTTTTTGATATTTGAATTTTTCTAGGGCATATTAGGTAGGGGACATTACACAAGGACTTTAAGGTGAGATTTTAACAACCTTGTGAAATTATTTTGAAATGAGAATGTAAACTAACACAACGTATTGGCTTGACTAGTAAATACATCAATTTAGCTATCAAAGGATGGTTGAGTAAGTTGGGTATAGTGGATTCTTTTTGTATGGTTTGTGGGAAGGAGGAGATGATCAACTATATCTTCTAGGAGTTCTTGGTAACTAGAGGATTTTGAGAATTGTTGCAAGCTTAATTCAATTTCCTTTAAATAGGCACTCTTTTGGTGAGGATGGCCTCTAGGGGTTTCCTTGATGATTAGGGACAACTGCAAAGTCTGTGTTAGATAATTCAGTTGGAAGCAATACGTTTCCTTAGGTGGACATCCAAAGCTACTTTTCACAATGATTCTTTCTCACACAGTATGAGGAATTTGCAAATGTATATACAAGGTTTGAGTTTGATTGTTCAAGCTAAGGTTAAGGTGTTTGGGAATGAATGATGTGAATTTACCACTAATTGGGGCATAGGCTTATGCACCTTATTATCATGTGCACGAAGAGATTTTTCTTATCATCATAATGTTGAGTTGATGCAACTCTTCTGTTCTTTGGGCTAATATAAGATGCATTTAAAATGAGAAAAATAGAACAACCATGGTGAAGAAAGATATAAGAGTTTGAAGAAGAGTTACCAATAGAAGAGAGGAGATGCTAAAAGAATTAGGATTATAGTTGTTACATTTCTATCCAAGGGTTCAATTCGCTACAACTTTGGAGCTTCTTCAAATTGATGGGTTGAATAAAGTTTGTTTTTCCTTCATTAGAAGGGCATATACAAATATATTGCTTAACCTAGTTTCATTCATGATTGATACTCAATTATCTATTAATTGTGTGATATGAAGGCATATTTGCTTATGAGCATATGCAAATTCTAGTGTCTTTTCCTATGTATAAGAAGTTTTAATTCATCCGTGTCCAAATAGCTCTAATGTGGTGGCTGTGTACATTGTTAGCATTTTAATTCATACTTTTTGATGTAACACAAAACATAACAGTGTGTAGGGTAAAATCTTTCTTTGATTGGAGAGGGAAGCTCCCTATAACAATTATAAAACAAAAACCTTAGATACCAAGGACACAACCTCTAATTTTTTACAATATGCACAGGTTAAATCTTGGGGTTTTTGAATATGCATTGCAAACCAATTAAAGAAATTGCCTGTCCTTTTTTAGTTCTCAAGCAAAAGGCACAAGGCAATTTAACACTTTTGCTCAAAATGAGAGATTTTTATGTTTCTTTACTTAACACAAACAACTAGTATCAGCTCATAAATGCGTACTCTTTTTGGCTAAAAGAAGAAACCAAAAATTGTGAGTACAACACAAGGATTGAATTGATTTGAACAAAAGAAGCACCATTCGGTAAAAGGAATTAAGGAATTGAGTACAAAGCCACAATCGCCAACTTATAGAATCATGCAATACAAAGCCTGAAAATTCATCAAAGCAATTCTATCTATCCCTAAATACACATACACAATATCTCCCATAAGACTTTTGTTCAACAATTTTAGCAGCAAGTAGGTATGAAATTCCAATAATAAGAAAACTAACTAAAATTTCCACACTATGAATAGTTTGCTTGCACACGAAGAAAGCTTATTATACAAATTTGCCCATAAATTCTAAACCCTAAATCAGAAAATCTTTAAATAGATTTCTGATAAGGATAACTATCAATTAAAAATAGACCTTCTAGGAGGTCATCTAAAAATAGCCAATCTATAAATAACTGTTCTAAAAAATAGACCTTTCAGAATATGATTATCTCCTCAAAAAAATTGATGACTGAAAATAGTGCGGGTTATAAATAGCTCGGGCTAAAAATAGCCAATTTGACATTTGGCTTTTGGCAATGATTTTGATGAAGCTCTTTGCTTTGACCATGATGTAGTAGAAACCAAGCTGCCTAATGAAAGGCGGCTGATTTCGTAGCTCTACCCATACATAGACCTTTTATTTATTTTTAAATGATATGGAATCAAACTTGAACTCAAAAATTCACCATGAAACTGGCTTGAGATCTTCTTAATTTATTATAGCAATCAAAGAAACAACTACTACATAACATTTGCAAGATGTGAACTTAATGTTCAACCCTCAAATTGAATACAACTTACAGATCACTACACAACCATAATTATCAGACGCCCAACTCAGCTTAAGATAGGATGAAACCATTGTAGAAAATGAAACAAATGCCCAACACATAGACTACTACTTAAATTGCAGGTACAAGGACTCTCAGCACCACAATTTCTCACAATACAAGTAAAATGGAAATATAATTCTGCAGCAAAACACATGTACAACCATCAACTACTCACAAGTACCAACTCTTACACTATAAACTTCTTAAATAAAACAAAACTATATTCTGTTCCAAACCCGACCAGACTGGAGTTTTTGATTTATTTTCTCCTCAATCCCCTTTCGCTCTCCCAATCAAATGCCTGGTCGACTTTAAATAAAAGCAGAAAACTCTAATATGGGAGTCTTCATAGTGGAAGCCGCCAAGTGACTAGAGTAATAAAGTTTTGGAAAGAAAACTGCCGATACCAAATAAAGGTAAAGCGCTAGTCATAACTGCCACTGCTCAAATTAGAAAATCATCTATCTCCATGCGCCGCCAATCATTAAATCTTTATTACTCGTCAATAACTGTTAAATAGAGCACCTGGCATTGTATCAATTGCGGGTCTAAGACAAATTAGAACACCAAAAATTGGAGCTGCAAAAGATTGAAGGAAATCAACCTAAATGAATCCACAAGCGTCCAAAATAAAGTAATAAATCTTCCATGATCCACATAATAGGAGCCGCCAAGTGTCATGTTAGTAGAAATTTAAATGGTCTTCAGGACTGATGCCGTCTAGGGGACAAGAAGACCCCACAGAGAATTAAAATATCCAAGGAAAATAGAGTGGGTCCCAGCATGGCTGACACCCAGAAATAAAAACTTTAGGTGAATGCTAATATATTTATGGTTTGGCATTCAGAATTTGTGGGCCCCAAAGGTATTGCCCAGCAGTAAAGAGTCTTAAAGGCTATCAGTAGGGATGCTCCTGCATCAGACGCGTCAGGTAAGAGGTTTGTGAGCATAGTTCACAAATTAGAGCTAATGATAAAATTGCAAATTTTTCTGGAAGCTCCATTATTAAATCAACTATTTTAGAAGATTTTCTCCTTCGCTTCTTCTAGCACTTGGTTGGAATAAATCCTACTTCCTTCCACCAAATTTGTTCTTCTTCTTTTACTCCTCTTGTGGACTTCTGTCCACCATGAACCGACTTACTCCTCTTCATTTTTCTCCTCCACCATCTTCTTCCTTGTTTCGTGGGATTCGTCCCACCATAAATTTTCCACCACCAAAAATCGTCTTCACCTATACTCAAATCTTCACAATAAATCTTATAAAAAAAATTACTTCCTTTTCTATTTCTGCAAACATCATTTTATCAGTTTTAACAATGTTGTGAAAATAAAAAATTTAATCACCATCTTTTCTTCAACTCCTTTCTCACTTGCAAAAAAATCGGTACGAAAATCAGAAATTTTCATAATTAGCTCCTCCTCATTTGCTTCTATAAACATCTTTGGTTCAATAACTGCAACTTTTGATCTTTCTTGTCTTTGTGCATTTGGTACCTTATCAAGGTACTTATTTTTGTGCTACTCCACAGTGATCGACATCTAGATGTCCTCTAAAGGACATTCAACATCACAACTCACAATCATATGGTGGATTTTAGGGTATCCATTTTCTTTCTTATTCAACTCCTTTTCTCACCACTTCTTCTATAGAGAAATCAACATTAATATTTTATGGAAATCAGAAATTTTCAGCACCTTTTCTTCCCTCACTTCTTCTTCATTCTCTTCCTTTCGTGCATTCGACCGCACTTCATCTGTCAATATCTTCTTTTTACCAAAAGAACTTTCAATTGCCGTGTTCTTCTCACTTGCTGTAATACCTGCATATAAATCAACATAATCAATATTATAAACATTAGAAATTCTCTTATCTTTCTCTTCACCCACTCGGTCATTTACAAATTTCTCCATCTTCTCTTCTTCAACAATATCTTCATGTGACAAATCACACAAACCAAACAACTCATCTACCTTCTTCACTTCCTGTTCATGCAAAGGGTCTTCATCAACTCCATGATCAAGTATAGGGCCTTCACAAGCCACGATGCCAGCTTTCAAATCTACTACCTTCAAAGGAACTTCTGCAGCAACACTCTTGTCTTTTGCAACTTGTACTTCTTGAACTTTTGTCACCATATTCTCTTCTACTTTCTCTTCTTGGTTTTCACCTTCCTTCATATCTGCAAACAAAACAATGTCAGATAAAACATGATTTTCATCTTTACCCATCTCTGCTACATCCTTATCCACTATCATATTCAAGCCTTTGGAAAGCCATGTCTCAACTGTAGTCAAGTTCTTTTCTACATATATGGCAACCCCTCTTCTATGTTGCTCAACCTGCAATCTCTTCAATCTGAAATATAAGTCCATTATCTTCTCATAGATTCCCTTCTCAAGTGTTGTCTCATTTTCTTTCATGCCACCAATGTGACATTCATCACCTTTTCTAATCATGTCTGCAGCAACTCTTCCACATGGCTTTGCTTCCACCTTTTCAAATTTTAAAAGGATGTCTGCAATCTTTTCAAGGTAATCTTCCTCTTGGTTCTGCTCCACAAATCTTTGTTCATTTGGCCTCCTCAAATCCATCTTCATCCTCTTTTTCAAAGACATCTTCACTCTCAACTATCTGCAGTTACAGGATTTACACCTGCAACAAACTCACTCACATTCAACAACTACCCTCTACTCAATAATGTCACTGGAAGATGCATACTCTTAAAGCCTTCTCTACCCACTTCTACACAGTGGAGAACATTAGTACATCTTTTACCCAACATTAACTTTGTTGGAGGACAACCAACACATTACTCATTCTTTTTATCACCATTCTCTCATCATCATTAACTCCTCAACACTCATCCAAACGATCAACCTGCTTTGATACTAGTTGATGTAGTCGAAACCAAACTGCCTAATGAAAGGCGGCTGATTTCGCAGCTCTACCCATACACAAACCTTTTGTTTAATTTTTAAATGATATGGAATTGAACTTAAACTCAAAAATTCATCATGAAACTGGCTTGACATCTTAATTTATTATATCAATCAAAGAAACAATTACTACATAACATTTGCAAGTTGTGAACTTAATGTTCAACCCCAAAATTGAATACAACTTACAGATCACTACACAGCCAGAATTGTTAGACGTTCAACTCAGATTAAGACAGGAAGAAACCAGTGTAGAAAATTAAACACACACCCAGCACTTCAACTACAACTGAAAACGCAGGTACAGTGACTCTCAGCACCACAATTTCTCACAACACAGGTAAAATAGAAATCTAATTCTGCAGCAAAACACGCATACATCACTATCAGCTACCCACAAGTACCAACTCTTACTTGCAATATAAACTTCTTAAAGAAAACAAAACTATATTCCGTTCCAAACCTGACCAGACTGGAGTTTTCAATTTATTTTCTCCTCAATTCCCTTTTGCTGTCCCAGTCAAATGCCTAGTCGACCTTAAATAAAAGCAGAAAACTCTAATTTGGGAGTCTTGATAGTGGAAGCCGCCAAGTGACTGGAGAATAAAGTTCTGGAAAGAAAACTGCCAATACGAAATAAACGTAAAGCGCCAGTCATAACCGCCACTGCTCAAATTATAAAATTGCCTGTCTCCATGCGCTGCCAATCATTAAATCCTTATTACTTGCCAATAACCGTTAAATAGATTGCCCAGCATTGTATCAATTGTGGGTCTAAGACAAATTAGAACGCCATAAACTAGAGCTGCCAAAAATTGAAGGATTATCAACTGAAATGAATCTACAAGCATCCAAAATAAACTAATAAATCTTCCATGATCCAAATAATAGGAGCCGCCAAGTGCCATGTCAGCAGAAATTTAAACAGTCTTCAGGAATGAAGCCACCCAGGGGACAAGGAAACCCCATGGAGAATTAAAATATCCAAGGAAAATAGAGTGGGTCCCAGCATGGCTGATGCCAAGAAATAAAAACTTTAGATCAATGCTAATATATTTATAGTTTGGCGTTCAGAATTTGTGGGCCCCAAAGGAACCGCCCAGCAGTAAAGAGTCTTAAAGACTGGTGGCAGGGATGCTCCTGCACCAGACAATTGCAGATCCTTTGTAGAAACCTTGAAACCCTGATGTCCAATGACAACTTACCAAGCAATCGTGATGCCTTGAATATAAGGAAGTGATCAAATTGTTGAGTTAACCCTTGTACCACTCCTCAAATTCACTGATGTGAGTGCTGTTGTATACTGTTTATATCTTGTTTATAGATGACTGGAAACTCGCTGAAACAGTGACAAAACCCTAGCCAAAGTTGAAAATTGCCGTCAAAATGCTGGCTTTATCACAATCAAAAGCCTTGCAACCTGGAAGAGTGTAGACAGTGGTATGTTGGTGATTTAGTTGACTGGAGTTTGTCTTAAAACTCTAGGTGCCCCTGCAAAATCTGATTGAGCATGTAGAAACCCTGCAAGAAATTGATGAAAATGGCTGAAACAACAAAAACCTTCAGTTCAGTCATTCCTCTGTTAATCTGAAAATCTTCAGACCTTTGAGGTTTTGGAACAATGGACAAAAATATTAACTATTGGTATCTTGCTTCTCTCTTCCTTATAATGCGCTCCTTTGTATATGAGTACAAACTCTAACTCTTGGAAAATCTCATTAGCCTCTGATGGAGTGATCCTTATCACAGTCTTCCAATTTTTGCTTTATGAAAACTTTGTTCTTCCTCCCACAAACACGTGCTGTTATATGGCATTGCAATTTTTTAGGTTGAAAAACTTTTCACCTTTCAAGGAAGCGTGTGCCACTATACTGTCTTGCAATTTTTTGAAATCCTACTTGAGTTTGGTGAGGTATGCTCATGAACAGGGAGGCATTCTATTGTCTTTACAAATTTTGACAGTCCATCACGAGGACTGCACCTATATATACACTCGAACATTTTTTGTTCTTTGAAAACTTGTCAACCCTTTCATAGGCATTGTAAGAACTCCTTCCAGATTCTATACAATTTTTTCACAAAATCTCTGATTCTAATGTGCAGACATTTCTTCGAACAATTTGGCTTCTTGACACTTTTCAGTAATATTTTCAATAGGACTGTTCAGAATATTTTATTGGCAGCTTGGTGACATAAATTATGCATAAATTCATACATATGCTTCATGAAATACAGAGGCAGGATATTAAACAATTTGCAGCATTCTTAACACAGTAAAATTTGAATTGTGAAATGCCCAGAAACTGAATACTACAGCAATTTTCTGCTATTACTAACTTACAGATTATTTCCATCAAAACAATAATATTCAATACATTTCAAGTACCTCAGCGGCTGATATCAAACACAGTCCGTATTGAGGCGCCTCACATGATGAGTTCAGTGCTCTTTAAATCCTCACGTTGCCTTCCTAAGGAGGAAGCTACTCCCTCTAACTCCACACTAACTTTTGTTGACCCCTTTTCAAACTCTACACAAGAGTCCAATACTCATACGCCTCTCATATTTCCCATGCCCTCCTTGTTTCATGATGCTAGCTCAAGTATTGAGCGCTCTTCCTTCTGGGTGCGGCTGACTATGGGAGTGTTGTGGCTGTTGTGGGGGCCACAATCCACTCAAAACCTCCTTTCCAATGTAATATATCTGCCTTCTAATACAAGGATAGATACGACTGCCTTCACAAATCTATTAACTTCAAATGGTATGGCTGGAAATAGATAGGGGCTAATATTAAATAATTTCAAATAACTTTTGCAAATTCACTCCTCACACACAGCACCAAAACCCCAGTAGGCTTCACACCAAAATATCAAATTTGTAGAAATAAATCCTTCCGACACAAATCTTAACCTGCATAAAGATATTGCATTGCACACCAAATCCTTAAAAAATCTTAACCAAATCAATGCACCCGCGAAACCAAAGTGATTCCGCCGAGGATAGTTGAAATAAGTTTTCGTCCAATCAACCAAGAACCCAAGGGTTTTTGTCTTAGGGTTTGTTGAACCTGCAAGTTCCAGCTCTCAAGGAAAACTCCCGTGAAATATCAAGTCAAGAATGAGCTTCCTCTCTCAAATTTTTCCTTTTATAAGCACTTTCCGGTTTTAAATTACTTTCTTATAGAAAGCCAACAGCAACATAAAGTGACTTTATTTTATATTTCTCTGTTGAGCCTTAAAGTCACCTTATAAAATCACTTTATAATTTAAATAAGCCTTATTGCTCACAAAAGTGATTTATTTCATTATTTAAACATTTCCGGCACTTTAGTCACTTAATCAAGCGTCCATGAATTAAAACTTTCAATTCCCTTTCCAACGAGCTATTACGCTTAAGTCATCTTTAAATATTTTCAACTTTAGAGGACTTAAGTGAATTTAATAATTAAATAGCTCAATAACCCACCCAACTTGCAGAAAATCCCAAATTGAAGCAAATTGCAAAATTAACCATACCAACATGAAGAATGATGCCAACTGGGTGAGTTGCTATAAATAGATGCTCTCTCCAAGAATCTTGGAGAACACACCAGGGGCCGGAATTCACTTCAGAAAGTGGCATAAGAGTCCTCAAGACCAACTGAGCTCACTGCCAATAACAAACAACCCTTCTGACAAGGCTGGCACTCACCGAGAAACGCGGAGCTAACTACAATGCTGAAGTGACTGAACATGGGGACATTACAGGCATGCACTTCAAGTCTTCAACACAAGGTCACATTTTTGACTTAGCAAGTTTTATGTCTCCCTTCAGAAAGGCGCACACTGGTCTACTGGGGAACAACTTTTGATTTTTTGAAAACTTGTCAGTCCTCACAATGGTGTGCCTGATCATACACCAAGTGACATTTTTTGAAATTTTAACTTTCATGCACCTCTTCATACAGGTGTGCACCCTCTAACTGGTAAACCTTTTTTTTAAGGCCTTAGTGAATTTTCGAGTTTTGTCCATCATCCGACCATTGATCTTCGTGTCACGATGCATTGGAAAGCTCCTTTTGTTGGCCCTGCAAAGACACTGACTAGAAATTACAAAAAACAACATTTATGACCACGACAAGAATTCAAGTATGGTTCTCAGAATGAGGAATATAAAAATTTACTTAACTGTGACAAGACAAAAAATTTCGTATGGGTACACATACATCTACAACCTGGATGTATACATCATCTGTTATCTGTTATGTATGAAGGTTACTGTTAGGATTCTTGATCATTGTGGTTGGATGTATTTGCTTCTTATTCTTTTTGGTGGTAATAGGCACTTTCTGATTATTTGAATACTGGATGCACTTGTATTTTTCTAACTTGAAGTTGGATGTTTGTGATACATACTTTTCAGGAACCTGGTAACTTTGTCATAACCTTTCCCAGGTCTTTTCATGGGGGATTCAACTGTGGTGAGCAACGATGTTTTTTTGTTTTTGTTTTTCCTCTTACTTCAAATCATAAGGTAAATGTCTTAACAACGTAGAAAATGTGTGCACATATAGCGAGCAAAGGTTTTGGAGACCATCATCTATAACTTTAGTATTCAATTTCTTTTTCTTTTTTTCTTTTAGTATCAAGAATGTTTATAACCATTAATAATTTGTCATTGTGCATCATGTTAGGATTAAATTGTGCTGAAGCAGTGAACTTTGCCCCTGAAGATTGGCTGCCTCATGGTGGATTCGGAGCAGAATTGTATCGTTTGTATCACAAGCCTGCAGTTTTATCACATGATGAGTTATTATGCGTTGTGGCAAAGGTTACTTTCATTCCAAGTTCTAGAGTTTCTCATGTATATATGGGTATAATGAATTGTTTCTCATTGATTCATTTACGAAGTGTGTCTAGGCTGCACTATTTGCATTATTTGTTGCCTCGATAGTGGCTTTTGCTGAATTTATTTCCACAATTGATTTTTTATTGCACTAGAATTTATTATTTGCATTCCAGATTTTGTGATAACCATTTGGAAACGCATCTCTAGGATCTTATAGTGCATAGTTGATCTTGGTTTATGTATATATCCTCAAGAATTTGGAATTAAGATTATTTGGTTGTCTATGATTCAAATTTGGTTGGAGGGTGAAAATTGGTATGCTTTATTGCTTTATTATTGAACAAAGGTATTCTTTGTTTGCAGTTTGTGGAATGTAACTATCAGGTACTATTTTTTGAAGAAGCGTGTTTTTTTGAAGAAGCATTAGTTTTTGAGCAGCACATTTTTGCACTAAAATTTTAGTCATCATAGGTGTAGTACTTTTTTGACTTTGCTTTGTTCCATCTATTACTAATAATTATGGCTAGAGATGTGGTCTGAGGGTGTATCTATTACCAGAGAAAGGCCCTTAAATTAATGGATTTCTAGGAATATTTAATCCTGCAATCATATGATTGGTAACATGTTAAGCAATCATGAATTACAAAATGTGTAGTATGCATGGTGGGTTATAGATACAGCCAACACATGTCGTCGAAACATATTTCGGTATCATTCAAGTTCACAACAAACACTACTATGACTCACACAAATATGTATGATGTTCTCATTACAGCCTCCATAATTTGACAACAGTAAAAAACTTTGAAAGTCAAATTTTGACTGGGTGAAAAAGAGTTGCACAGTAACTAATACCAAGAACCTCTAGCTCGTCAACTCCAAGTTTGTATTATCTCAGCTGCATTAGTGGCCAGTTTCCTTTCATTGTTAAAATTGAATGGGTAAACTGTTGGTAGCATGATGATTTGGAATTTTTTGATTTACAATCAGAAATCTTTGGAAGTCTTCTTTGATTGAATTTCATCACAAACTTTCGAGTTTCTTGGAGATAACCATTTCCAGCCTAATTTAATAAAGGATCAGTGTATACACGATGTCTGAGAATGAATATTTATCTCTTGATAATGCCTTTCATAATGTTTTGGGACTGATTTGCAGATACTAGTGTTTCTTCAATTTTCCAGCATGGAGGGAGGTGGGGACAGGGTTTTGTGAACAGCAAAGTGGGGGAGACAGCTGATAAAATAATATTAAAAATATTTATATTTAAAATTTAAAATAGATTAAAGTGAAAAGAAGAGATCCAATAACCCATTAGTAGCATGAATCATTGATGATATAGTTTTTCAATTATATAATTATCCTTATTGATGAAAAGTTGAAAGTTGAAAGTTGAAAGATACAAAGTTTGAAGTTCGAAGTACAAATGAGCTGAGAATCACAACTTCAGTCTACAAGTGACGAACATGAAAATGACAAAGTGGGAGTGCCAAGAAAAATGTGCATAGCTGGTTTTTGTTTGAGCAACAAACTCAAAAATCAGTCATTATCCATTGGATATCTTGGATGTTGGCTTTGTGGTCCTTATGATCCAAAAGTTGTATGTGTGTTATGTTAATATATCAAGTGTTAGTGGCTAGTAAGTGGTTTGGGTAGCTTGGTAGGTACTTGGGTTGCTGCATGGGAAAATGGAAGAAGGCTTATATAAGCCACTTTGTGTACTATGTATTTCATCCGGGCATGTGTAATATATTAATATTATAGCTTGTGTTTTACATAATCTCTGCAATTTCGGTTGTCATGATATAATAACTTAATTTTTCATTTTGTTGTTCAAACTTCATCTGATTCCAACATTGGAAACTCCTGCTCATCATTGGAACTGCTAGAATGAATTGTATCCTTATTCTGCAATGTGATCCCAACCAATCCCAATTGCACACTCATCAACTTGTTGCAGCTTCCTAGGCTCTACATCCCATTGTGTCATTGGGCTTAGTGGCTAGTAAGTGGTTTGGGTAGCTTGGTAGGTACTTGGGTTGCTGCATGGGAAAATGGAAGAAGGCTTATATAAGCCACTTTGTGTACTATGTATTTCATCCGGGCATGTGTAATATATTAATATTATAGCTTGTGTTTTACATAATCTCTGCAATTTCGGTTGTCATGATATAATAACTTAATTTTTCATTTTGTTGTTCAAACTTCATCTGATTCCAACATTGGAAACTCCTGCTCATCATTGGAACTGCTAGAATGAATTGTATCCTTATTCTGCAATGTGATCCCAACCAATCCCAATTGCACACTCATCAACTTGTTGCAGCTTCCTAGGCTCTACATCCCATTGTGTCATTGGGCTCTACTTGTACTTAGGTGTCTTGTGATCAATGAGCCGCAAGGCACTATCTATAACAACAAGCTTTTCAGCTCTTGTAGAGGTAAGTATAGTCCTCTTAAGAGACTAGATAAAACTATGTGGATCAATTCCTCTCAACAACAAAGGAATTAGAAACCTGTGAGAGAAGGCGAATGGCAAGTGAATCCAACAATCTTGGGAGTCCATATAGTTGCCACCAACTAACTAGCTTGTCTTGTGCCAAAGTGTGCTTGTCAATCCTTACTCTCTTGAGGTCAGTAAACCTTATCCTCGTCTTTGACCAATGAAGCTTCCTTTGGACTACGTTTGTTTAAGGGCCTTCATGAGGTCATTCCTCACCTTGTGGTCATTAATGGGAACAATTCTGCCTCATCACTCCACATACCACTCTGGATTCGATGCATATACAACCATCTCCCACCTGTTTTAGATGATGAGCTGAATATACTCATGGTAGAACAATAGGTGGGGTCTCTCTCACAATTGGCAGCCTTCATCCGGTTGAGCCAAGGTTTTTTTTACTAGCTTTAGGGACAAGGTTCTGTATGGGGAACGCATGTTGTATACCTAGGTACAACATATTATTAGACTTATGTTTTAGTCTCTAGTCCTGAGTCTCATTGTTATTATTTAGGTCATATTTCGTCTACCTAGGATTAAAGAAAGGTTATGTCATGGGTTGTTTGGGGTTTCCTTTCCCCTTGAGTATATATTGAGGGAAAACTCTAAAAGATGTATCTCTTTCAAAGTTATTTTTTTAATGCAATATAGAGAGATGTCATCAAGTGAGTAATCTTGTGTTATTGCTGATTTGGAGGTGTGATCCAACTTGTGTGAGTAGGTCACCCCATTTTTGCATATTTGTTTTCTGCTGTTCAATATTTTCCGTTTTTTATTTTATTTTATTCCTAATCATTTAAGAACACATCATTGTTTGTTAGTAATAGTTAAGTACATCATATCATTATATTTGCTTGTGGAACTGAAGGTTTTCTCAGTTTTTGCTTGGTGCCTAAATCAGTCTTATTGATGCATCTGACTTACTATACATTGTAACTGAAGTGCATTTAACCTTGAAACTGTCATGGGATTGTTTCTCTAATCTATGAATGCAATTTGATAGCTGCACTTTGCAATTACCTGTCAATGTGGTTTTTTCGGCTGTATTCTTCATTACATGCATCTGACTTGCTGTAGGTTGTAACTGAAGTGCACTTAACCTTGCAACTGTCATGGGCTTGTTTCAACATTCTATGGATCAATTGTATTGCTGCACTTGCAGTTATTATCATTGTGGTCAATCTGCTCTTGCTTTTATTGGTTGTATGCAGCACATATATTAAGTATCAATTACTCATAATATTCTATTTGCTCGTGTTTTTCACTGTTTGGTGTTGTTTCTGTATTGTAACTTGAAAAGAGTCTTCAGTTATCACTTTAATGAATGGCAAAACATTTCTAAATGTCAGTATTGTTGAGAATGCCTTATATTGTTTCTAGCAATGGTGCTTATTTAAGCAGAAATTCGGGTTTGACAGAGTGGATGCAGCAAAGATGTACGCCCCTTTTTAAAGGAAGAGCTTGTTCGTGTAATCAAGAATGAGCGCATGCACAGGGAACGACTTTGGAGAAATGGTGTTGTGAGAATATCTAGAATGACTCCTCGCAAGAATCCTGAATATGTTGGCACAGAAGAGGTAGTCTTCAGACTTCTGTTTCCACAGCATGTGGAGATGGGTCTTCTGATTTACATCTAAAGTTCTGTTTGGATTGTTGCTGAGAAAACTTGGATTTTCTAATGGACAATATATTTGGATTGAACTGTGTGCTCAATAGGATCCAGAATGTGTCATTTGCCGATATTATCTACATCTTTCTGCTGTTACGTGTTGCTGTCGACCAGATGCTTTGGTCTGTCTACAGGTATATTTTATTTGTAGGTTGGAAAATTCTAATGGGATTCATTTTGCTTACATGTTTACAACTTCATCATATTATTTTGTATTAGTTATTAATTTTACTTTATCTATCTGAAATCATAGATGAGGTTTCTACCACATCAAATGTGTGTTGTCTTATTTGCTTCATGTATTTCCTTGCTTTGTTTGTACCTTTTTTAGCCTCCAATACCATTGACGTGGGCCTTATCCTAATCTGAAGGAGATAGTCAGTACATCAGAGTTACCGGATACGGCACTCTCTCTTGTCTGGGCACCCATACCAGCGTACCTGGTACGGATTCGGGTACGGTATGGCCTGGGTACCGTGCCCATCCGTGCCCTATTTTTTCTTTTTTTAATGCCGTGCCAGATACTCCAGGATACAGCATTTTAGGAAAAATCTTCCGTATTTTGTCAAAAAAAGTATGAAACTATATATTTCGTGATAAATACTGTAAGAAATATTAAAATCTCTCGGCAATAGGAATACTTAAAATAAAAATAATAAAAAACAGTCAGAGTTTTCAAATCAGCACGCGATTTCTTCAGCTCCATTTTCAGCAGGCGATTTTCTTCAGCTCCATTTCTGCACACAATTTCCTGTTCAGCGGTAGGTTTTTTATTATTTAATTTAGTTTAAATGTTTATCAAACTTTATTTATGTTTTACACTGTATAGATATGATTTATATTTATATTTAATAACTCTAAACGGCGTTGCATGCGTAGGGTTTTTTAATTTAGTTTCATTCGATTTATGTTTTTGTTTTTATATTTATATTTTTGTTTTATAAACTCTAAACGACGTTTTATATTTTATATTTTATAAACTTTATAATAGTTTGTACTTATAGTTTATAATTATAAATTATAATATTTAAATGGGCTGTATTTGTAGTTTGTAGTTATAGTTTATAATTATAAATTATAGTATTATATTTAATATTTATATTTATGTTAAATTGTTAATATTGATAAATTTATATTTATATTTATATATCTTTTTATTATTTTAATACCATTTTTTCTATTAATTTAAAATGTCACTCTATAAAACTTTTTATTAATTTATCTCAATTAAAAATAATAGAAATATTTAAATATTTAGATATCCATTTTTTTATTAATTTAAAATTTCATTAGATATCAAAATTGCAAAATAAATATTATTATATTTCAATTAAAAGTATAAATAAATTTAATTATTTAAATATCCATTTTTTTATTAATTTTAAATTTCTTAATATTTATGAAATTTTAAATTAATAAAAAAATGGATATTTAAATAATTAAATACTTCTATAATTATTCAAATATCCATTTTTTTAATTTAAAATTTCATTAGATATCAAAATTGCAAAATACAAATATTTAATTAAAAATATAGAAATATATTTAATTCCTTTTTTTTATATTTCAATTAAAAATATAGAAATATTTAATTATTTAAATATCCATTTTTTATTAATTTTAAATTTCGTAATATTTATGAAATTTTAAATTAAAAAAATGGATATTTAAATAATTAAACACTTCTATAATTATTTAAATATTTTTATATTTCTATAATTATTTAAATATCCATTTATTATTAATTTTAATATTATGAAATTTTAAATTAATAAAAATTTTATAAACTATGTGAAAGTGAATAGAATTTAATTATTTTATCTACTAATAAATTAATAATTAAATGTGAAAGTGAATTAAATGTTACAATTAATTTAATTGTAGGTTTTTGGCTTGTACGTCTTATTAAAATTTAAAATTTTTATTGTTCTAGGATATTATCATGGCATCATCATCTAATGTTGGAGAAAACAATAACAAGTGGATCAAATCTATATATAATTGTGTTATATATATATATGTGTGTGTGTTTTTTATGAATGCAGTATCCAGCCGTATCCATATTAGGGGCCTTGAAAAATGGCCGTATCCATATCCGATACCGTATCCGTATCCATGCAACTCTGCAGTACATTCTAAATCCATTGCAGCACTCTACAGTTTCAAATGCTGCTATAGCAGTGATAAAACTAACATACTTTATAAGTATATCATCAGGAGTATTGGCCAATAATACAAAGGAAAACGATATCTATGATACCCATTACCAAAATTCTGAAAGACTGGAGAAAACCAGCATATACCATCATGAGCATTAATATAGAAAAAAACCACTTGACTGCTTCTGAGTTATTTCTATTAATATTTATCATATGCATAGCAGGCCAAATAAACATAACAATACAGACAATATCAGATAATAAAAACAGAGTGATGCAATTAGACTACACCAGCACTACCAGCATTTCCATTGTCAGGTTGGCGATGGGTTGGCCTACTTAATTCTTCTGGCAGGTTAATACACAGATGGTTAATCACCATTTTCTAAACCTTTACATACTTGGTCTTTGGTTGCCTTGAAGAAGCACAAAGAAATGTTTTGAGTAACCCTTGGAAGGTCATATCATTGATCTCCAAATGTGGAGCCGGGCATTAAAATTCTGATTCTTCAAAATTGTTTTCTCTCAAATTGCCAATAGGTCAGACGTTTCCATCATTATACTTCAAAAGATGAGGATTGGGCTGAAGCATGTGAACCTCATAAATCAGTGATTATAATATTGATCATTGTTAAATTGATAATCAATATAGATTATAGAAAATAGTTAAAAAGTCTCTTTGTAAATCATGGTGTATACTGTATAGGTTTTAAAGTATATATTTTCCTTCCTTCTTGGGATGATTAACCTAAAGATTGCTGCCCAAATCAACACTATTATTTCGTCTTCTAATATAAACAAAGGATATTAACGTAAACTTGTGTATCATGACCAAGATATCTTATGCTGTTCTATTTAACATGTTTATTCCTTGATTATTTGTCTTCCTAGACATCCCCTGCCATGCATTTCTCTTGAATTTTTAGCATTGTTTTTGGACAATGTTGTAATGTCACATCAATTAGAATATATGTAATATTATTTGATTTTGTAAATCTTTCTCAGTATTAATATAGGTTCTTTTATTTTGCCAATTAAAAAATAGCCTTTAGGCTTTATTGGAATTAGAAATACATAAAATACAGCATAATCATTGTGAAGAATATTCCTCGTGAATTTCCTTTCTTAGAACTTCTTTCCTCTAAAGCCTTATTATTACAAAAAGGACCGACAATGGAGAGTCGTTGCATTAAAAAAAACTCTCATTCTAATCAAATATACTTTGGTGTGCTATTTAGTCATTGTGAATAAATAAGTTATCATTATGGTTAAATAAATTGGATTTGCTTCATAACATGTCTAGAGTATTTCAATATGTGGAAGTATTCCTATGGCTGCAGAAAATTCAATTAACTGAAACCTTTTCTATTTAAAATAATATGCAGCATGCAGAACGTCTCTGTGAATGTAATCCAGATAAGCAGTGTCTCTTATATCGCTATAGTATGGCAGAGCTGGATGACTTGCTGCTTATGGAAGATGAACAGAGTGCCGAAAGGGACAATGCCACAATGGATGGTAGGGTCCGAACTAGAAGGATTTCTGGAAAGCAGTCTGCTCAAACAATTCTGATAAAGAAGGTTAAGGCTTATATTTTAATAATTTCATTTGTCAATATTTCCTCTGTTTTACTTTTATTGCCACATGGCTGATTCTTAATCAGTGATATCTATTTGGTAGTTAAAATTTTTGTTTAATGGTTTGCGATTTTGCATGACGTATTTTTTTTAATGGTTTACATTTTGCATGACTGATTGGCTACATTGAGGTTTGAAATTTATGAAGAGTCGACATTGGACTAAATATTTTTAATGGTCTTGGCATAAATCTATATGATTATTTTGAAATGCAGTTTTAGGCATAATCCTTGAAAGCCAAGTTACTGTTTCGCTCAGAAAAAACCCCTGATCTGGGGTCGGTTCTTTCCTGGTCTGGGTTCTTGGTATTGTTTGCATTTGGTGTGGGCTGGGCTTGATATTTAGGCCCAAGATCTGTGTCAAGGGCGAATCTGGGACTCAAATCCCGAACCCAGCCTGCAGCAACTGCAAACCGTGTGGCCTTTTTTATTTATTTTTTCATTTTATTTTCAACATACCTTGATGAATCTGGGGCCCAAATCCTGAGCCCAGCCCACATCAATTGTGAACTGCATGGCCTTTTTAATTTATTTTTTTCTTTCTCTTCTAACTTGAATTGTTTTTTATTTTTTTGATCATCACATTTAATAGAAAAGAAAATGCTCCCACACCTCACTGCTACAAACACAATTTCTTTGTTAATGGCTGGGGACTTGTACAAATTGTTTTAAGAAGACGAGAAGAATGTGGTAGAAAGGCCACTGTTCCCTGAAGTTTCTCCTTCTTCTACTTACTTCTGCATCCAATGATGGCTGATGAGTGCGTGCATAAAAATGATGGTGCTTTGGAGGTGTTCATATTATTGTTTGTGCTGCTTCTGTTTTAAGTTTGTATGCTGCTCTTTCATTAAAAAAAAGTTTTGGAGAATTGTACAGCTTTTGCTTTTGGGTTTCATGACTTGTCTTTTTACGGTAAGTCTTGGAGTATTACCTGCTTCGTTTCTCTTAAAATGCAATAATTCTTCACGTTATAAAAAACAACACATGCTTTACTTTTTACTGCCTTTTTAAGTGTCCACTGCATTAATATCGTGAGTTTTATTTTTTATTCTTCAGTGGTTTGCTGGATTTTATCCTAGACACTTCTATAATGTAACATTCTGGCTTCAAAAGGTTCCCTTAAAAGGTAAAATCATTCTGTAACTTTATTAGCTCTCATATTTATTGAGAATATGTCTTTTGGAGCTGCTTGTGTTAGTCCCTCGTCCCTGCAAATGAGCTGAATGGTTTCTCTCCAACTTTGATCTGTCCATAGTTTTCTGAACTTATTACAGTAATTAGGAAGGCGCTTGTTTTTATAACAGAGTCACCAGGGAACTCCAGTATAGGGACAATGACTCTGTCCCCATCCCTGTAATATACATGATGATATTAATATATATTCATATTCAGTTATTCGTGTACCATGATTTGAAATGTTGTGCCTATGTCTCTAGGGGACTATTGATGATGTATCAGAAGATTTACATCTAACTTCTATCAGAATGCTGGAATGAAAACAGAGCAATGATGCAAAATTGCAAATCAACAGAATGACTTTCTTCTCTTTTCAGTTTTTCGCCTTTTGGTTTTGATTGATCTCAGTATGTGAAATAAATGATTTCCCTACAGATACGAACACAGGCTTCTGGATATTTTGTGTTGTGTATTAGGTGTAATGTGATGAATAGTATATTTTAGGTTATAACTCAAGTTCATTCTGCAACAGTGAAAATGTTTGGCACATAACAATGTGAATCGGCAAACAAATGAAAGGAGGGAATTCATTAATGCAAATAGGGTCTTGGTTTTGTCTGCCTTTTCCTTTTATGTTCCTTTTGACTTTTGTTCTAGGGCAGCTATCTTGCACACGTGACATGGCTGAGTATGTTTGGTTATGATCTGACTTTGCTGGTTGCTTTCTTTACTCTTTCATGTGTCTCATTTGGGGACACCATCCACTATCACCCTCTTGACGCATCAGTTCTAAGTTAGATTTATTACCTTATGAATTCACATAGTTGCCAGGAGACTGGTACTGATATCGGTATCGGTACGGGTACGTCATTTTTTGATAAAAAGGAGACGGGGGTTCTTGGAGATGCCAATTTTATATATATAATGTTAATAAATATACACACACACACACACACACACACACACACACACACACACATATATATAATAATTTAATATTAAGTTTAACATATATATAATGTTAATTTTAAATTTTAACACATATATTATAGAACAAATCAATAATTAATATTTATTATTAATTTATTTATAAAATATATATATATATATATATATATATGTTAAAAGTTAAATGTAAAATATTATATATATAATATTAATTAATAATTATAAATAATAAATAATAAATATTAATTATTAATTATTAATTTAATAATTAGTAAATACTAATAGTAATAGTTAATAGTTAGCCGATAGGCTTTTATATGTGAGCACTATAGTGCTAGGAATTGTCTCACACCGTAAAAAATATTCACACCGGAAAATTTTCTAAACTCGTCAGTTGTTCCTATCGGTGTTTTCCTTGAACCTCCTATGGGTGCAAGTGCATTAGCCTTCCCTGCATCGCCAAACCGGAAACCCCTTCCCTGCTTTGCGAAATCCTTCCCTATTGATCACGTTTTTGGGCGTGGGAAAAAAAAACAATGGAAAGTGCCTGTTTTTAGTCGCAGTGAAAGAGGAAACGTCCAGGAGACTTCGGGGGTTCATCAGGCGGCGTCTCCTCCTTTGAGGGACGTCTCTGCAAGAGACTCCGGGACGGGAGACGCGTCCCTGACCCGGAAACGCGTCCCAGTTTTCGGGAGACGCGTCTCCCTGCAACAGTGTGAATTCACAATATCAGCCAAGTAAATACTCTTGTCTTTCAATAAATAAAGTTGTACAAACTTTCATGGCACTTTGAACATAATGGATGTTGGATAAATAAAAAGCTACAAAAATTTAGTTTAAAAAGTTGCTTTTATATTTGAAAAATTTATTACCTGTTAAAGGGTAGTGAAAAAGTAGGGTGCTAGTAACATTGGGGATACATTTGCGATTGAGCAATGTGTGCACCAAATTTTATTGGAAGTTTAGCAGGCTATATGGATGTTTGCAAAATATCTTCTTTTCATGATATTTTATTTCAGGGTTTAACTGCATATTTTTTGAGTTAAACCCTGAAATAAAATATCATAATTTGACATGCTGCGAAAAATACGTCCTACTTATCTATCTTCTTTTTGTTAATATTCGATTATCACACGTGGAATTTGTTTTTGTGCTGATTTTCTATTCAGTCTGTGGATCTTACTAAAATTGGTGAATTTCTTTCCTGCCCCAGTGGTTGTGGGTGATGTTCTGGGGATGGAGGAACAGGGATGGGACACCCTCTTTTTAAGGTCTGGACAACCTGCACCATTTGGTGCATAAAAATTTAAAAAAGGCAACTTAAAAAAAATGCTAAAAACCCTTAAATCCAGAGGGGGAGGATTATCCATTGTAAATTTGCACATTGTATTTACTTTTTAAAATTTCAGCTTCTTTTTTGGTCTCTGGAACTGTGTCGCCCGTTGCCCTCTCCCAGAAACGTGGAGAAACACAGGAATTTCTTATATGAGCATAGATAAAATTTAATGGATGGGGATTAGACTACTGATTGTTATACATGGCATGATAAACTCTGGATGATGCTCTGAACCATATTTTTAATTTCATTTTTATCTGCAAAACTGGCTTTTTAATTTGTCAATTTCAGTGGCAGGCATATTTTAACATTTCTAAAAGATATTTCTAAAGATGAAATCTGATTAGATCTTACAGGTCCAAGGCCGTTCTGTAACCCATAAGGAGCTGGCAGAAGCATGGCTTGCAAGTGCACACAATATACTCTGCAGCCCGATTTCAGAAGCTAATATTATTAATGACATATTGAAGCAAGCAGAACAATTCTTATGGGCTGGGCATGAGATGGATCTGGTATTAGATCATTCTTTTCAAGCAAAATATTATTTATTTCATATTCATGTATCCTAATGACAAGGAACACATTCTTTGTTAAGAAGATTTGTTTGTGATAGTAGTGATTAATAGAAACACAAACCAATATGCACAATAGATAACAAATTTAAAAGCAAACTATGTTCTATCGGGTGTGCTCCCACTCTTTGATTCCTTGTGACCTTGTTCTAATCCTCATGCTATTTTCCTATTCAAATATCATTTCTAGGATTCCAGTGGTACTTCTGAGAGTTGCCTTTCTCGGTTGAACATAGAAAATAAATCACGAAGAAAATAAATTCATTCGCATATCCATAAAACACACTCACAAGTATGAGACAGATTTACTCTGTAACTTATCTTTTCATTCAAGTGCATGTTACGAGCATCTATTCACACAATTATGTCTCGACTTCTTATATTCTATGCATTTCTAATCACTATTAATATCTTTCATCATGCACATCATTACACTTGAGTGCTTAAGTAACAACTATTTTGCTTGTAAGTTTAATTGGACTTGGCTTACTTTAACAATAATCATAACATGCAAAATAGAAACAACAATTTAAAGTCACTTCTATTCTACTCATTCACGACTTTTCCATATTTTTCAATATTCCTAATGATTACAAGTATCTTGCACCTGCAATAAATTGAGTTTGCCTGCAGGTGCGGTCAATGGAGGAGAACTTGAGAATGGCACAAAAGTGGTCTCAAGATTTGAGGGAGTGTTTGTCCACAATTGAATCATGGATGAATAATAAAGACAAGATATCATCAAAAGTTCCTTTAAGTTTTGCCCAAGACTTGATTGGCATTGATCCAGTTCCATGTATTGAACCCGGGTTCTTAAAACTGAAGGTTGTCTTGGCTGCATCCCAGTTCTTCTGTAATTTAATGCATTTACTGCTTCATATCTTTTGTCTCAATATTCTGTCACTTGTGTTTCTTTTGTTCAGGCTATGGTAGAAGACGCCAGTCTGTTGGAACAGCAAATTAAAGTTGCTTTATCATCGTCATCACCTGTAATGGTAAAAGACGACTAGGGTTGTAGAATGTTTATGCTGTTGTTTCCTTTTGATTTGACAATTTCATTTGTCTTCATGCTTTATTTTTGGTGAATGGATGATTCACCTCGTTGACTGAATTTTGAATTGTCAGTTATAACATTGAGATTCTGTGTTGTTCTCTTGATGGATTTTTAATCTGTTCTTGCATGTGTTATGTAGAAATAGTTAACATTAAAATATGATAATTACTTTTAAATGTATGAAAAGGAAACAATTGTTTTTTTATTATGCTATCTCAACTGTGAGCAAAAAAGATTTTACATAATTTGAATTAAGGATTGAAAATTCTGATTCTCATTAAGGGATACATTTTGCCTTTTGTAATATTTGGCTTCTTCTTCTTTGAAGGAGCACCTGCAAACAACTACAAGATGTTTAATTCTATCAGGGGGCGTCATATTGATTGTAATACTTGTCTTTACATGTCTATAGCAGGTCTGATTGAAAAGGGTGTAAAATTCTTTTCGTTCAGCTCAAGCATTTGGTGCTTTATATAAAATCTGTACCTCTTTTTGCCTTGCCCCTAAAAAAAGTGGTGGATTAAATAGGTTGGTGGAGTAATTAGTCAGGGATTTTCCTAAGCTCTTGCCTGCTTGCTTGATTTCGTGGCTGTTGTTATAATGTTGGTTAAGTTTTAAAGAAAACTACTTCTACCTAGTTTGTAAGAATGGAAAATTTTGCTTTGAACTTGTCAAAGTATAGGAAGGATGTCTTGGAAAAGCATATGATCAAAGAAAGCTGTTTTCTGTTTCATTACAATGTTATGAAAAATTTTTGTTCATTACTTTTTTGCTCTGCTAGATTTCAAATTTTTATTCTTCCAAATATTTATGGGTGTGGCTTCTCATCATGTGGAACATAATATTAGCACGATTATTCTGAAGATTGTTCCTCAAAAGCTTCTAATTGGGATTGCCAGATTCCTACATCATTGCAGCTCTTAACCAATAAACATTACATATTGTTGCTTTGAACATAGGAGTCAACTGTAGCAATTTTTATAATAGTGGACTTGCAGAGACATTGCTATAGATCAAAAAATATCTCTGTAATTTTGTTATGGTTAACTAAGATTAAAACATGACACTAAGCAATGGACACAGAAAAAAGAGTAATTCTTAATTTAAATTATGCCTAGGGTTGTGGTACTTCTATGATTTTATCCATCAACTGACATTCATTAGTGTCCACTGTCAACTATCTCCTAACTTTCAACTAACTCAGAACTACTGACTTATAACATTTATCTCCATGTATAACCATTAGATAAATTCTAATACCCTCACTTAGAGGTCATAAAACTCTACACAGTCTAACATCCTCACTTAATGATTTTATAAGAGATTGCACCAACTTTTCTCTAAACCTGATGAATTTACAAGGTCCAAGAGGTTTCGTCAAGATATTGACTGTTTGCTCGAGTTGAATGATATTGCAAGTCAACCTCTCTTTCAATTAATAGCTGAGTGAAGTGGACGTTTACTGTGATATGCTCTGTGTGTGCCATGTGTTAGTGTTAAAATTTGTCCTTCAGAGGACAACACAAAAAGGGACTGCATATAAGGTAAAACCTTTCTTTAAATTTAAAGGGGAAGCTTCCTTTTCAAGATTGAAGAAAATTATATATTCTCTTACATGAAAATTAAAATAAACCTAGAACTAGCGGGGTTTCTTTGAGTGTGCAATGCAAGCAAACTTAAAGGAAACCTGTTTTTTTGTTCTTAGGGTAGGAGTCAAAGCTATTCATCAGTTCAGCACAAGACAGGGGTTTTAAACTTTTATGATTTCTGACTAATGTAGACAACCTAAAGAACTAGTAAACACTCACACTTTTCAGATAAAGACATAAACTGAAAAGTATGAGTACAAAACAGAGGTTGAATTGAATTGAATACCCACACAGTTTGCTAGATTGAATTGAAGAATTGTGTACAGAGCCACAATTACCAATTTTAAGTAAACCTACAATACAAAGCCTGTAAACTCACTAAATGTAATGTCCTACCTCCTTTTTGGTTTTCTGTGGTTTAGTTGTCACCTGATTCATTTTATGTTTTTTGCATTTTTGACATAACACCATGCATGTACATATATTTGATAATAACAGGAAATGACAATACCCACAAGCTAATAATCAAACAATACCCACATGAAGAAAGTAAGAGATATCAAAGAAACTTGCATACCCAATTTGCTGATATAAAAGTACAGTGCTGGGGTAGCTGCTACTGCAGCTAGGTCATATCAAACGCCTTAGAATGCTCATACAATTCAAGATTTGTTCATGAAGAATACAAACAGCAATCTCAATATATAATGGCGCCCAAAATGAGAGTAAACAAAGCATGAAATGATCAAATGAAGACCCCTGGAAAACCCATGTCCTCTGCTGGACTGGTACGGCCCCTAACAGCAGTACAAATCTGTTCTTCCAGCACTTAATACTCCCTTTAACATCTCCAAACTAACCAAAATCTGATACTGGGTTAGCTGCGACCAGTATGGTAAGAAGAAGCAATGAGAAAACTCACAAAACAGTCACAAACTCCTTAATGGAGGTACGGCATGCTGGCTGAAATGGTACAGCCCAGCTAGGGAGCAGAAACCATCATAAAATCCACCAAAAATCCAGTCTAAAGCTTGCAAACTGTTCTTCAATGTCCTCCAATAATTATAGTGACAAGAAACTGAAGATATGTCTATAAAATCACCTCCGTGGCAATGCTGGTTACTTCCAATGAAGCTCAATGGTAACCCCTGAAATGAGGACACTCAAACAACACCCTAGGAGTGTCTTTCAACCCTGCAGATGCTCCAAACTATGGAGGTTTTTGTCTCCAAAGACCGCTGGTTCGAAACCCTTGCTCAACCAAGAACAAAGCTCAGACATAGAAAAATGCAATAGTGAATGAATAAAAAATGAAAAGTCACTTTTCTTTTGTTATATCCTTCACTTTTCCTCCAATGCCTTCTTTTTGGACAAAACAATATTTTATTATTTCTTTTAATCTCCTCCTTGGGCGCCCACTTAGACTATGACTTTATGAACTTTAAAATATTTCATTAAGTCCCCAATATAATATAAAGTCACTTTAACAATAGACATATTAAGTTATATCTTCAATTTAACTTAAATATATCTATTATTAAAATAATATTTCGAACGGTCTCCACAAGTGTTCCGTAGTACCGCTGAGTTGGCCAATGGAACATCGACAAAAGTCAGGACCATTGCACTGACTCGCTCTGAGTCCCGTGAGCCCCTGCTAAATATAGTAAGTTTGGCCAAATGGCCCAAACTCACTCCAGAAAGTGTCAACTGGTAAATCCCGCCAAAGGGAATCCATCTCATCACTCTGTAAATGCTGACTGAGCTATGGTGAGCCACATCACGATGGGTCCCCTAACCACCCTTACTAGTCTACAGGAACCCGTGTAGTAGACTAGCCCGATGCACAAGTGTTGGCCTAGGAAAGGGACATTACACTAAAGCAATTCAATTTACCTAGGCAAACATACACAAAATTTCACAAAATGACTTTGAACAACAATTTAAGCAGCAAGTAGGCATACTGAATTCTATTCAAAATCTAAAGTGCCAACAATGCTTATTTATAAGTGTTTACAAGCTTTTTTGTATGTGATTTATTTAAGATAAATAAAAAACATACTGTAGTTTCTACACTAAAAATAGTTTGCTTACACACACAGCAATCTTTAAATATAAATGTGTCTTCAAAGTTCAAATATATCAACTAAAATCAGAAATCTTGAAATAGATTTCTGTTGCAAATATAAAGTATCTAGGATTAGGTCTTCTAGAAGATCTTCTAAAAATAGGACATCTCTGAATATATCTTTTAGAAGATCATCTAAAAAATAGCTGCTCTAAAAACACTTGCAATTAAGAATGGCAGCAATCCAAAAATATCTCTGTAATTTTTACTCCTCTTGAGCCCTACTCAACAGGCCTGACACAACAGCAACAGTAGCAGCATCCTTCGTATCCTATACCCTCAGGAATCCGTCAACAAAGTTCCATGCCTGTGATCTGTCAGGTGGTGGCACTGAATCCATCTGAATCATTTGATTATCTATGGTGAAACTGCTCTCTGATCAATGTGTCAATCTAGGCCACCTCTTCCTCGTCATCTTGTACATTCGTGGCAATGATGGACAATTTGTCTATGTTTTCATCATGTTGAGCTCCTCCAAGCGTGTCCTTCACCAGCCTCTAAAACTCAGTCTATAGCTCATTGGCAAAGGTATATGAGAGACATCACTGAGGAAGCAGCCTGTTGTGTAACTTCATAGATCTAGTCTTCTGATCTCCCAATATCGTGATGGCCTCATCAAGAAGCTGAACTAGAAACTTGTACTGCTGTGACCAAGTGAAAGTTCGATTCTCTCCAATGCTTACTACTACACTCATCTCAGCTAATTTCGGTGGTCCAAGAAGAGTTGGTCTCAATTTTTCTATGAAGCCCTAGTAGGTGGAAACCCTACCCATCATACCACGCCATAGTTCCATGGAGATGCATCTCCCCCTGAAAAAGGGCCGTCCCGGACACGGGGACATTTCTGAGATGGGGAGACTTCAAGGAAATGTCCCCCCGCCGTCCCCCCGTCCCCCTGCCAAATCTGAAACGTCTCCCTTTGGGGGGGACTTTTGGACGTCTCCCCCAAAATGCATTAAATTTTTTTTTTTTTTTCAGATATTCATATTTTGTCAGATGTTGCAACTGCCCTGGTAGACATGTATGCAAAATGTGGAAGCATAGACAAGGCACGTGAACTGTTTGACAGAATGCCTCAAAGAAATGTGGTCTCACGGACTGCAATGCTTGCAGGATATGCACAAAATGGATTTGTTGAAAAGGCTTTAGAAATTTTAAAGCAAATGCAGCTGGCTGGTGTAAAGCCAAATTCCACAACCTTTGCCAGCATCCTCTCTGCCTATGTCAAAATGGGAGCTTTGGAATAGGGTATGGACATCCATCAAAACATAAAGGATAGAGGAATTTTGTCAGTTGTTGTAGTTGCAACTGCCCTGTTAGACATGTATGCAAAATGTGGAAGCATAGACAAGGCACATGAACTGTTTGACAGAATGCCTCAAAGAAATGTGGTCTGAAAATGTGGAAGCATAGACAAGGCATGTGAACTGTTTGAAATGATAAATCATTGCAATGTGTTTAAACTCTAAACTTTACTTATTAAGTTATTCTTTAGGCTTCTGCAGTTATACATCTTTTTATAACTAATTTTTCAAGTACTATACGTATTTCAGCGCACTGCTCCCCCGCCGCCGTCCCCCCGCTGTCCCCCGCTGCACCCAAAATTAGCCCCCCCGCCCCCCGTCCCATAAACGCGTCCCCCGCTGTCCCCCCGTCCCCGTCCCCGAAACTCCGTGGAACTATGGAAAATCTACTAGCCGAACATCATACACCATTTTCCCCTCATGAGGAATAGCTGCCTCAATGATCAAATGAACTTTAGTGGTCTTCTTTGTTCAAGACAATTTCTTTGGCCTCTTAGGTTCCAACTCAGAAAGAATAGAAGTAAGTACTGTAAAATCAACTTGACAGGAAGGAACAAACTTCCTCTTTCTGGTTACTTCAGATTTCACCCATTCTGGCATTTCTCTTTCTTGCTCATCTTTTCTAGAAAGACTAGGGGAAGAAATAATGATAATGGGAATGAGAAAAACAGGTGGAAGATTTTGCACTCACGGTGGAGAAGGAATGGAAGGTGGAATAGAAAAAATCAAGGATTTGGATGTTGAGACAACATCCAAAGGTACAGGTGAAGGGGAATGATAAGAAACCCTAGAAGTAGGAGAAACAGTAGGAAGGTAGGAGAAGCAACACTCATAATATAGGATGCCATTTGAGGCTCTAGATTCAACTGAAGGTGAGGAGATTTTGTACTTTTCCAAGCAACTAACTTCAACTTGGGAATTTTTTGAGTTTCATCTTTGTTTTCTTCTTCTCCTTTACCGCTGCTGCAACCAATGACTTATGAATCTGGTACTGTATGTGAGGAAGATAAAGATCGCACCATTTTCACTCGTAGATCTCGAGAAGAGCTAGCTGATTTTTGTCATTTTCTATACTTTTCTAAGACTTTGTGGTCTGTAGGAACACTCTACTAGTATCTATTAGTGATTTAGTTCTTTCGGTGATAGTAGTACCTGTCTTGATAAACCAATTGACCATGGACAAAAGCTGTTGGTCAATATTGGATGCTACAAAATATGGAGACAAAACCTCGCATTTTGAATCTGGTGTCATTAGGCACTTCTTCAGAAATGAAGCTATAAATCTAGTTTATAGTCGATTGACTATATTCTCTTCTTCTCACGTCATAGTCATCTTGGCAATTAGCCTAAAAATCCTTTATATTAGCAACATGCGGAAATTTATTTCCCAATCATTCCAATAAAAGGCCCCTAGGATCATATGTACGCTTTTTAGAGAAAAGCTTAAGGTTATATTTTGCCATTTTACCACCTTCATCCTTAGCATCAATGATGTTTTTGCATTTGTAGATGCACAACTGAATGGGAAAACTAACCACTTGCTTGTGACGATCACTAAGATATCTAGGGAGCATGTGGTGTAAGAGAAGAGGCCGAAAACCCAGAAGTAGCCAAAAGTAGGGAACTGAATGAGCCAATCTGCTTGCTTTGAAATTGTTGCCCTAGCTTGTTCGGAAATTTGGACATGAAGTTTCTAATCCTTCTTTCTAACGGAATGCTTCAAGGAGTCATTCACCCATCAATAGTGTTTCAAAGACTCACTATGCTCCAATTATTGGAAATGCTTGTAAATACATGTAGTATTAAATGACCCTTCTCTTGACAATCTTGCAAAAGATCTTGTCTTGCCAAAGCATAGACCAAGTAGGATAACATGTGAAATACCCAAGTTTGCTCAAGTTTCACCAACTGTCCATGAATGCACTCACTGATTAAAATGGTCGAATCCAGATAGGCTGCTCCCTCCATATCGTACTCATATTGTTGAACATCCATGGCTTGAACATTCTTGCCTCATCTTGCCTTGTTGCTCAATTGAGAGTGATCATGACTGAAAGATCCTCTATTAACTAATTTCCCCAAATGACTTGTGAGCACGTTGCTTGCTCTCCTTCAAGCATTGTTTGTTGACGTGTTTATGGAACTCAAGGGTTTTTGTGTTCCATACTTTTTCACATTTCTTCAAATCAATCTCTTGCATTTCTTCATACATTGGGAAACTATAAAATACTCTCAGAGGAGTAGACACAGCTTGCAGAGAACTTGGCCGTTCATTGAGCATATCTCGCTCTTCTCAGAATTACAGTGTTTTGCACAAGTAATGATTAATTCTTGACTTTGCACTAAAATTAGAAAGGAGCCTGCCTCAATTAGTCTGCTATCCTAAGGTCTTCTTGCCACTTTATTTTCTTTTCTAATGCAATCATCTGTTGCCTTCAAATTTTGACAAAGTCTTCAAAATTTTCATTCATGTCATACTTAACAAGTTGGTCACACTTTGGAGTGTTAAAGTGTTCAAAAGTCCCTAGGTTTTCAAAAATCTCTCTCGAAATTTCAAGTCTTTTCTCTATTTTTGTCAGACCTTTCACCTTTTCTTGAACATTGTCAGAGAGTTCACGAGTTCATTAACCCCCCAAACCCCCGACATCCTTCTTTTAGAAATCCTTGTCGGCCTTTTCCTTGTTTCAAGAACCTATTGAACCTTTAACTTAGTTCTCTCCCCGCTCAAAACCCCAATAAAAGACTTAGAAGATCTCTTTGTAATTAAGCTTGTTGGCCTTCTCATTGGTTATTGAGCCTCATGAACTCTTGACAAAGTTCCTTCATTGCTCAAAACTCCAACAAGCACTTGGAAAGTTTTAATGAAGTAGAAGTCAGAGATTCCGCAGTTCATTGAACCACTAAATACTCTGACACATTTCTTTGTCGGCCAATTCTGATGTTCTTGAACTTGTCGGAGAGTTCAATTGTTGGCGACAAAGGAAAAGGATATAACTTAAAGTGTTTTGTCCGGGAGTTCAAAAGTTCTTGAATCCTTCGAATCACCGACATAGCAAACAAAATGACTTGATGATATTTCTGTCAGCGAGTTCAAAGGTTCAAGAACTTGTCGAATCTCTAACATTGGTTCAAAAATGATTGAGAATGCCGACACAAAAGTAAAGGGAAGAGAAGAACAAAAAATGACGACCCCTTGAAGTTCAATGACCATTCCAAACACCGACAACGTGCAAAAGAGTGCAAAACCTCCGACAAAAAGGCAAACGTAGATTATAAAAGGGATTTCAAAGTTCATTTGTGAATTATCAAATGTTTGAATGCGAAGGAGCTCTGCACATGACCTAAGACACCTTGTTGTGCATTTCACTGCATTCTCAACAATTTTTTTCTTTAGATTAGTTTCATACCATACTGCAAGGTAAGTCAAACATTTTCCCTCCAAATCGCTGTGAATTTCTTACGTTTTTGCTCTGCTCTAGTGAAATTGGACCGTATTATCTACTTGCTGTGTGATTTAGGCGTTTTCATGAACTGTATCCATCATTGCTCTCCTGCATACCAAAATAGGATTCCCTCCCTTGCTATTGACCAAATTCTTGTGCAAACCCTAGCGCACCTAATTTGGTTAATCTCAAAGCCACACAAAATGAAGTTTGCATATCAAGTTTATGAACACGACTCTGTTCTAGACAACTCATTGTCAGAGTCGGAGATAGCAGATTAGGGCATATTGATTTATATGAATTTTGACAATAGATGGCACAGAACCCTAGGTCTCCCATGGCAGAGGCGACATTTCAAATCGACCTAGCTCATGCAGGTGGTTTTCTCACCTCTATGTAGTGTATTGATCTGGTTCTTGCTTGTGTGAGACATTACAAACCAGATACTCGAGAAATCAAAACTGTCGATGATCATTTGATAGCAAAATTTGATAGCCCATCCCTCAGCATTACACTGAGACCTCCTGTGAGAGAGGAGTGTTTAGATATGAGCATTGACACAAGAAATTTTTATTTTCAGGATAAGAAAGATACTTGCCTTAACAACATTGCCAAATATTGGTTGAGAGCGCCCAAAGAAGGCAAATCACAACTTTCTAAGACCTTGCAAAGATCTCATTTCAATGACGACATCTTTGACATTATTAGTCTGTTGAATAGAGTGATGGGCAACAAAGAAACAAATTCATTCGAATATTGGATGTGTCAGCTCATTATAGTTATTGGATATGCATCTCAGCACATTGTTTGGGGCAAACCGATTAGTGACAGTCTTCACAATCAGTTGATAAATTTCCAAACAACTCAACAATTTTATATGACCTCATATTTATTCTATGCTATAGCCAACATGAAGCAATGTCTTGGACTACAGGAACAGGTAGTATATGATGATGCAATGCAAATATATGATTTTTATCCACAACTATAGCTGGAGGTCGGTAATAAACATTTTAGACGTGTCAGTGATGCCTTCACTATGTTGACAGTGAGGGAATTTGATTGAAATGTTGGATTGTGGATCTCTCTTGAGGCTGCAAACTTGATCACTTGGTTTGATAGCTATTACATTCAGTTCTCAAGGTTCACGTATATCAAGCTTGGTAGTTTTGATGAGTATCCTTACAAGCTGCCTCATTATGTAAGTGATTACCTTACCCCGATTGAACTTTGCAGATAGATGGCATTTGTAAATAAGAAGTGCAGAGTTAAAAAGAAAGTAGGTTATCCATTTCCTGTAGGCTTGAGCTACAATACTTGTCAATCTTCTACTGATGCACAAAAGTTGAAAGACTCTTGTTAAAATTAGAATGCATTTCTACAATATGAGGTTTCTTTTCGATAGTAGAAGTTATGTAAGAGATAACATGCATCTAGGATCCAAATACTTCCACCATCCTTGTTTGGAAGATTACTGGGTGGATTGTGAGAACGATTTTGAAGTCAAGAAAAGAGATTGGTCCAGAATGACTATCAAGCAAATGAAATTTTTTTGAGCTTGGCTGGGATACCATGTGCATCACGGATGATGGCACCGATATGGTTGATAATATTTATACAACTACTTTACAGTTGCAACCTCTCACGCAGATCAACTGGGAAGATAAGGAGATGACTGATATCAGGGAAAGATCCCTCTTTGTTTAACAAAATCTAAGAAGTGGCTGGATACTAAGATTGCGAACATACCGCCACTAAGCCACATAGCACACCTTTAAGGAAACAAAAACAAGTAGATAGACAAAGTGGAGTGGCTGGATCCCAACAACCAACTGCTGTATATGCTATGAGATCCAGGTCAAGCGCTGTTGGAGGTGGAGATGGGGAAGATCCCAAGAAAGGGTTTGATTTGAAAAGCTCGTGTGCTCAAGGAGGTATGGAGCCAAAGAAAAGTTAGAGATAAGGAGACCCCAAGCTTCTCAAGACACACAAGTAAACACACAGTTGCTTGAGAGCGCCATTGCTGCAGATGCAAATCCTTCCTCATCGTCGCCTCCTCATTCTCCCATTCAAACACCTCCACTACTTAAATCCCCTCCTCCTCCACACTAGGATGATGCCACTATAGATACTGTGCCTAAAATTACTCTGCCTCCTATTGTTTCTCGTTCCACTTCTAGCCCGAAGAAGGGACTTATTACTTCTCAATGGTTGAAGGAAGTGGTTTGTAAAAAGAGAATATATGCAAGTAATGCACCCCGGTTTTGATATAGTTGCTAAGATGTTATAGGCAGCAGTACCACAACTCAAAAAGGCCCAAATTGCCTCAAGGTTGATGGTGGACGTTCCAGGGAATCAATATGTGGAAGTAGCAAAACCTGCAGCTGATAAATGTAGAAGATGTAACTGATGCTAATTATCAGGTTTCACAAGTTGAGCTTGGTCCTTCTACTCATGAGGGAGATATCCATAACTCTCAAGTTTCATCTGTGAAGTTGGTGGAAAGGACGAAGAAAGAAAAAGAGACTAGGGAACAACTTGAAGAACAAATCCATGTTTTGACTTCTTTTATCAAGTCTATTGTAGATACATCTGCCCAACCTTTAATCACATCATCATTGGCTTCAATAGTGCAAATATAAAGGATGTCAATAAAGAAACAATGGAGAAAATTAGTAAATATCAGGCATATGGTAGAGCCTCTGAAGCATGGGTTGAACAAATCATTCTTGATGGCCTAAATTTATCGAGGAGGCAATAAGGTTGTATGAAGAAGCTGATAATAAAAAGGAGTTGGACATTGAACTCACTGCAGTTAAGAAGGAAGACATTATATGGCAAGGTGTAACTAGGGACCTTGATGAAATGGCCAAGTATGATGTTCAGACATTCATATTTGAGAAAGTTTTGATCAAGCCTGATGATTACGATGTTGTGGTATGGTCTAAAAGTATTGAATGGAAATTGATGATTTTCAAGCAAACTATTTCTGAATTGAAGAGATTAGCAAAGCTGTGTGATCAGATCAAGTCTGACGTTATTGCAGACTGCTTAGGCTTCGAAGTTAATATTATGAAAGAAGATAATTTAGAAATAGAAGATGTGCAGATAATGAAGAAGAAGTTCAGAGATATGATCTTCGAAGAGTTGTTCAACAAATAAACCATTAATGCAAATACATCGAAGAAGTTGGGATCTATGTCATCTATCATGATTGGCTGCTGCAAAGACCTATCCAAGTTTCCTGAGTGTATGAAAAAGGTAGATGAAACATTAGTAACTTGGAAGTTGCGCTTGTTGAACACCATAGTCCTAGGAGCCAAATTACTTGCCCCCAAGTTTAAACAGTTCAGAATTTTCATGGGGATTTCTTCTTCTTCAGAGCAGTTAGAAACCTCAAACGAGCTAAATTCAGACCAGCAAGGCTGAAGACTTCCTCTATCATTTATTTCACTTTATTATTATTACAAAGATGTAAATTAAGTCATTTTTATATGACTTAATAAAGTGACTTTTGTTTATAACTTTAAGTTAGAAAAAATAATGGCTTTTTAATTTGTTCTTAAAGTTGTAAACTAAAAGTAGTTTCAAATTAGTTATTAGAGGAAAGCCTATTTATACAAGGCTGAGATGTAAAGGAAGGACTCTATTGATTCCCTCACTTTTGATAGAACCCAAAAGAGTCTTTGTGCTCTCCATTTTTTGAATTTAATAAAGGAAGGATATTGCTGGTTTGTGAGCCTGTGTATTGTTTTCTTTATGCTGTTATCTCTTCTTATGTTGAAATTACAGCCATTATTAGATATATTTTCTGTCATTTGATGTAAACATTGGTCACATTTTACTTGTTTGATTATTTTATGCAATCTGGGCTGTTTTAAATTGGTTTATTTCTGATCTGTGAATCTGAATACCCACATGAATTAAATCTTTCTTATGTCAGATCAATGTTCTTCCTCTCAAACCCTAGTTGCATTCTATGTTAAAATAAATCTTTTAAAGGGAATAAATCTTTGAGTTTATTCTTGTGTTGGTTTTGAAATTCCCCTTTCTTTTTCTGAAAATTTGAAAGTTTTGGCCTCACATCAGCCAACCTAGGGTTTTCTTTCTTTGTCCTTAGTTTTTAGTTAGTTCACTTCTCTTGCTTTCTGCTTAAAAGTATACCCCAGAAAATCAAAATTATCATACGAAGTAGCTACCCCTGTCAAATGTAGAGGAAGATTGTTAATCCAATAACAATCTCTTCAACTGTTGTGAGCATTGTCATTGCCCATTGGACGAGTCAAGCTGATTTGCAGCAACAATCGTAGTGACAAATCTGTTTAGCAAGATCATCCAATATTCCAAGTCTTGTATATTCACGTCCAATCTCAGTCTCTTTGATTTATGGGGATTTAGACACCCATTTGGAAGGAGAGTCCACCATTTGGAAATGATATTGCATTGTGCTGACTTGAATGTGCAATAAAAGATTGCTGTTTTGACCACTTTTTTCTCTGATTTTCATCTTTATTCTTCCGTCCTTGACCACAGGCAACCTAAATGCCTTGAAACCCTCAGAATCCAAAAATCACTGTTTTTCAGCTTTCTACAGGTGGAAAACATGTTGCTAACAGACTGTTATCACTAATCTCAGCTGTAGATGATGAGGATACACCATAGAACTAAGTCACCGCATTCGCCGAATTTCGGCCATGAACATCGAAATCCGGCGAACTTATAAACAATACAAAAAAATCGTTGAAAATCGGCATAAATTCGTATCGTTATTCTTTTTAATAAAATATATTTTTATAAGGATTTTTTTTAGGGTTTTCGCTCCCTTTTCCGTGCTTAGTGACGATTTGGACAGCGGAGATTGTTATGGAGCTTACCCGCGCGAAATTTTTTCCGTTTTGGAGCTGTTCGTGAGGTGGGCGCAGGAGAGATTCATCAAAGTCGGCGCTGGTTTCTTTAAAATAATATTTAATATTTACTAGCGCTTGCATCCATAGGAGGTTCAAGGAATACACTCAATAGGAACAACCAACGAATTTAGAAAATTTACCCGCGTGATTTTTTTTTAATGGCGTGAGACAATTTTTGGAGCACTATTTCACATATAAATGCCTATCGGCTAATTATATTTTAATTTTTTATAATTTAGATTTTTTTTTGTTTTTGAACTTTAAAGTTAAAATTTAAAATGTATATTTAATATATTTTTTATTATTTATATTTTTAAAATAAAATAGTATTTTTTAATTTTGTTTTTTAAAATTAAAACATAAATTTAATATATTTCATTTTTATGTTTTTAAAAATAAAATTCGTAATAATTTTATTTTATTTTTGAAGTTAAAATATAAATTAAATATAAAAATAAAACTAGTATTTTTTTAATTTGTTTTTCTAAAATATATTTTTATTTATATGTTTTTTAAAATAAAATTAGTAATTATTTTTTTTAACTTTTTAAAGTTAAAATATAAATGAAATATATTTTTATTTTTATGTTTTTTAATAAAATTAATATCTTTTTAATTATGTTTCTTATGATTTAAAGTTTATCATGGTTTATAAATGTGGCATCTATTTAGCAATTTTAAACTATTTTGACAATTTTGTATATTTATTACTTATATTTAAAAAAAATCAAATTTATGTAAGGCGAATTTAATCACAAATTTTTTTCCCCAAAATTTTCCTTGCCGAATTTATTTCAAATTTCATCCTTGCCGAATTCAAATTCAAATTCGAACCTGGTGACTTAGCCATAGAAACGTGTATTGGGAGCTTCGAACTTGTTTGCAAACTGCTGCTACTAGAAACTGTCCAAAACTGCCCCTAAACACTTTAAACTGATCTGAAAAGCACCCTAACAGTCCTGACTCCTGTTTTGCATAAAAAATATTCTGTGACTGTCATACGCCCTTTTTGAGGTGAAAATACACCGTAAAACCATGCGGAAAGGAACTTTTAGGAGCTTGTAACCTGCTGTTTTAAGGTTGTTGTCACTAAAACTGAGCGACCTGCAGAAAACTCCTTGAAAGTTCACTGAAAGCCTGCTGCAACTTCTGTGTAAAAGCCCCTTTTTTGAAACCCTAGGCACCGTTACAAGCAAGAAACTTGAAGAACTTGCTGCTGTTGCATATTGTTGAAACTCTCGGCAGGAAAGTACTACCATTTTTTGTTTGCAAATGATGAAAATTTTGTTGTGAAGACTGCTTCAAAACCATCACAAAACTGCCATAACAACATTAATGAAATCAGCACAAACAACAAGAATACCTGGTACAAATGCTTGAAGGATATGAGAGGAGTATTATGCTTTGAAATCAACAAAGAAACCATGAAGAAAGCTGCTACAAATGTGTTTCAAGCTGCTCCAATGATGTCTCCTTTCAAACCCTTGCCTCAACAATGAAGAAATATAATAAGAGAAGACAAACACTTTAATAGAGAGTGGAGTGAGGTTTTCTAATTTTGAACTTGTTTTTTCCCTGCCTCTCTCCTAGGCGCACTTTTTGATGTCCAAGAGCAACTTTGTCTGACATTTTCACTTTGACTTGCATCCAGAATCTTTAGAGCATGCATTTTCACTTTAATGCTGTTTTTCATGATAAAAATTGACATTCTACACCTCGGGCGTGTGTTTGGGAGGTATATTGCACTTATGTTTTGTCATTGACATTTTGTCATTCAAGTCACTAGGCACACCCTTGGGAGGTTAAATAGCACATTTTTTGTGTTTTTGCATTGACATTTTATCGTTCAAGCCAATAGGTGTGCACTGAAGGCATGAAATGCACGTTTTAAACTTAAAAATATGTCATTGAGTGATTTGGTTGCGCTCCTAGTGCACTTTTGGACCTTGGTTATGTTTTTCATTTTACTTAAGTGATTTTCTCTCTCCCGGCACACCCCTAGAGGGTCCAGTGCACTTATTCTTCTGATTTGATGTTGACTTTTGCTGCTCGAGTGAAAAAGCACTTTATGGGTCACTTAAGTGATTTTGAGTTCTAATTTGTCATTGACATTGCACTTTGCCACTTGTCTTTTTCAATTAAGGTTCACCAAAACATGGCATTCTCCTTCCTTGGTGGACCCCTAGGTACTTGGAAGACATTTTTGTGTGTTTTTGATAAGTTACTGATCCTGATACTGATTTGGATTCAGATTTGTGGATTCGGTCAATTTTTTTTTGGTGTGGATTTGTTAATACAAAAAACATATAAAAATCAGAAATATATACATATTTGCAGCAGTAATTAAGTTCAGAATACCACATAGCATCATGATCATTTAATTATAATAAACAAAACCTCCCTAAAACAATACAAATTAAAAATACTACAATGTTATTTAGTCAAACTCAAATGTCATGATATATATTAAAATTAAAAATAATAATATCAAGTGTCAACAACGAGCCAACATTAATCAAGCATCAATGTCATGGGTCTTCAAAAATCATCATCATCATCATCCATATTAGATGACATAGGTAGTGGTATATTAGAAGAAGTTAAGAAGCACAAATAGTGGCACCAACACTAGCACTGACACTAGCACTAGCACTTTCATGCTCGCTAGCTCGCTCGTCCTCAACATCAAGTGCAACAAGGTGGGAAGTGGTAGAATCCAAGTCAAATGAGTTAAATAGTTGTGTATTTACTCTCATGCTCGGTTTTAAAATGAGGTAAATAGTTGTGCTTTTGTCTTTAAAATGCATTGGAAGGAGTTTTCTAGGCTTAGGGTGAAGTCAAATGAGTTCTAATATTAAAAAAATGAGTTATAATATTTGAAAAATGCAAAAAAAAATGTTGACCCATCAAAATCCATGGATCCCTCTGGATTCGTCCCAGATTCTTTGTTGATTCGCCTCGCATTCCCTCGAGTTCGTCCCAGACAAATCCACAAGCAGTTTTGCATTTCTTGGACATTTCCAATGCAAATCGGATCAGAAAATTTATCCAGATCGAATCAGAATCCGTATCAGGTGCCTAGGGGAAGAATTCGGTATCTTAGTGTTTTTGACATCCAGGTATGACATTCTGTCTCCAGATCACTTATATCTATTTCCAACGTGAAATTACCCAAAAATGCATCTCCCTTGTCAAGATGTGCTCCAGAAACCTTGATGACCATTTATCAGCCTTAGAATGCCTTTGCCATTCCTTCATTGTCCAAAGTTTCCATCCTCACCTTTCCTGATGTGATGGATAACCTTTTTCATTGCCCCTACAAGGGTGTTAGCTAAAAACGATGATGACAACAAGGACTGAAGAATGACTTACAAATGAGAAACCACAGGATTCTGGTTTACAACTTGACACAATACGAAAAGCTTCATATAGGTACAACACCACTAACACGAGATGTTTTACTGTCTTAAGAATGTTTTCATTGTGATAATGAAGAATGTTTTGATTGTGATAATGAAGAATATTTACTTTTTCTTGAGCTCCGTGCGAATCGCCAAGTGCCCTCCTTAGCCAGACTGCTTCACAAGCTGCAAAAACATCAGCTTCATACAGTGCTTAAGTGGAAGAGAGAACTTTGGGGATTTTTGCAAGCCTACAAAACAACAGATATTCCGAGGCTAAAGAATGTCCTCCTGTTTATTTCCAATGATATATTGGTCGTTCCCAATCAGCATAAGTAAATCCAACAAGCTGAAAGTCATCACTAGTGACGTAACAAATTTTCACATTCAAGAGCACCTTGCACATGCTTCAGAATTCATTTTGCTGGATTCCAAGATCGGGCCTTTGTGGCTGTAAGATATAGCAAACCGTTCATATGCTTCTACGAGTTATTTATCGGTTTGTTTTCAGCCTCTATTGCTGAGAAAAGACAGATGTCCAATTTTCTCTGATAAGAACAGGCCTCCTTTTTTCAGGTAAAAGAAATAAAAATAGTCTTGATTCTTTGGCAGAAAATATCTGTCTCTGATTGCAGGATTCAGGATTTCTCAGCATTTTGGCAATGCCCTTTTGGCTTTCGTGATCTTGAAACAGTCACAGAAAAAATAAGATCAGGTACTTATCAAAATTCAGACACTGCTATTGCTATTCATGCAATCTGATGTAGAGCTGCTCCAATGCCTTCTGGATTTAGATACCAAATTTATGCTGAACAGCTGTCTTTACACAGACATCTACTCAAATTGGATTTAGATGCTGGTATGTATGCTGAAGGGCTGACTGTACACTCTCAACTTGGATGTAGATGCTGGTTTGTATGCTCAACAACTGACTGTACACAGTCACTTACTCAACTTGGGTTAGATGCTGGTCTTTGTGCTACTGCTTACTATATGTCTGCACAAAGACATCTAATCACACCCAGAAAATGTTGATTTTGCATAACTATCTTTTCTCTTTGTAGAAAACCATTCTTCTTGATAATTTACAGAAATGTGTAGTTCAGAAAATTACCGAAATGTGCTATATAGGGAAATAGTTTGTACCGTCACTGCAACTGATCTTGGTATCGAGTCATTAACAATGCAAGAACAGATCTTTGCATCTTGAATCTTTCTCTGTCCTCCATGAATGCCTTAGTATTAGGTGGTACCCTCCTTGTCTCCCCCCTGATACCTTTATCAGTCTCTAATTTTGATCTTTTACCTTGAGTTCTCAATGCAAGAACACATCTTTGCAATTGAATCTTTCTCTGTCCTCCATGAATGCCTTGGTATTAGGTGGTACCCTCCTTGTCTTCCACCAGATACCTTTATCAGTCTCTAATTTTAATCTTTTACCTTGAGTTCCCAATGCAGAGATGCATTGCCTAGAGCACTGATACGATATAAGAAAGTTAATACTAACATTATAGAATATATAGAGAGAGAAGAGGGAACAATACAAGAAATTGAAGTGTTGGAAATTATGAAATTTAATATGACAGTTTGATCTTTTGTATTTAGAAAGACCTGTTTTATGAACTGTGCTTATCCCTAGAATTACTCAATTACAGATATGGTTTGCAGTTATGTTCCTGATATATTTCGTATAATTTACTGGTTTTTTATGATGATGAAACTAATTTATTACCATGACTATTGTCCATAATATTTGGATGTGTTTTTCCCAAAGTTACTGGATATGCCAGCCCCTCCCCTGGTATGGATACGGGGATGGTGCGTCATGGATATGGCTTGGGTGTTTTGCTTGCCCATACCCAAAATTAGGGCAAACTTGGAGCCGTTGTCGATACGTCTAGATTTGCTGAACTAGTCGAGTGTGGCATATCCAGGGCATATAGAATTTTTTTTTTCCATTTTCCATGTCTTCCCTAGAGGCCTGCAATTTCAGAATAACTGACTGTTTTGTTTTAATATTTGTGTCTTCTGTTTGATGGTTGTGGCCTGTGTTTTTTTAAAAGCCAATGGCAATCTTTTCCGGGGCATCTCTGCATGACAGCGGTGTACCTCTGTCAATGACTTTGCCCGGCAGCTATGTAATTGCCTGCAAAATCATTGATTTTTTCGAAGATTTTCATACATGTATGGTGTGGGTTCTTTTGTTTTCTGTTTACCAAAGTGTGTCAGTTTCCAAATGTGTTTAGTGCTGATTCATTTCAGGGGCTTAGCACAGAGCAGGCCGTTCAATAAAGAAGGTCAAAAGTCTGATTTCGTGCAAGGTGAAAATTCATTTGAGTATTATTTTTGAAGTTCACTAAATGGCAAAAATTTGCGAAAATGTAAGGTGTCGATTCATGTTGTAACATTTGAAGTGCATATAAACCTTCCCATAGAATATGTTTGGAAAAGCAATTTGAGTCTCTTAGGGCAAAGTGAATCTTTGGGAAATTTCAGTAATTTTTATAAAGCATAAAGATTATATCCTTTTACACTTGTTGGTTCTTCCGTTTTTGTGTGGTCTGCTGTTATTGTGGGTTCCATAGACTGTTTTTGGTCTCGTGGACGTCATTAAAAACTTTCATTTTCATTTTCATATCCTTTTACACTTTTATCAAGTATAAAAGAATACCATCCTTTTTTGTAGGAAATTACACCTAGTAAATAGGATTTTTTATACTTTTACAAAGTAAATATCAAAGTTGGAAAACTCAGACTCAGCGTGGACTTGGGAGCCCAAAATAGGACTCGGACTCGGGACTTGGCACGGACTCGGGAAAAAACTTGGCTAGGACTCGGCAAAAAAAAAAAGAAATTAATGCATTTAGAGAACATAAGAGCCGAAATTTGATTATCAATTTGTCATAATTCAAAGATTACACCTGTATTTGGCAAAGTAGAGGAGTGAAATGAGGAAAGAAATAAAAAAACAGAGGTTTTAAACCCTCTTTTTTTCTTCCCAGCCATCCAGGAGAGTCTCTGCACGGGACTCGCGAGTCCGACCTCATAACTCGTGCGAGTCTTGAGGTCAGACTTGCTAGTCCCGTGCAGGGACTCTCCTGGACAAGACTCCCGAGTCCGCGCCGAGTCGACTTGGCTAGCTTGCAGACTCCCGAGTCCGCGGCGAGTCCGGACGAGTCTTCCAACCTTGGTAAATATACCTTTAGGAATATTCCTTTATTCCTCCATAATAACATATTGACTTTTTAAAAATAGTTTTTTATATGTTTCATTTTTTATTAATATTTAAATTTTAATATATTTTTCATTTTTATTTAGCTTATTGCATTTTAAATTTCCAAAAATATAAGGTGTCGATTCATGTTGTAAAATTTGGAGTGCATATAAACCTTCCCATAGAATATGTTTGGAAAAGCAATTTGAGTCTCTTGGGGCAAAGTGAATCTTTAGGAAATTTCAGTAATTTTTTAAAAGCATAAAGAATATATCCTTTTACACTTCTATCAAGTATAAAAGAATACTATCCTTTTTTTTTGGAAATTCCACCTAGTCAATAGGCTTTTTTATACTTTTATAAAGTAAATAGACCTTTAGTAATATTCCTTTATTCCTCCATAATAACATATTGACTTTTTTAAATGGTTTTTTATATGTTTCATTTTTTATTAATATTTAAATTTTAATATATTTTTCATTTTTATTTAGCTTATTCCATTTTAAGTTTTTTATTTACATGTCAATGTGAAACTTAATTAAATTATTTGTACGCTTATTTTTGTGAAATCATAATCATATGTATATATATATGATTGCTGTATGGGGTCTTGTAAAATAGCCGTATCCATATCCATATCCGTGTCCATGCAACTCTGGTTTTTTCTATTCAGAAGTAATGGCTTGTGTGTTCTTTTTTGTTTAAGGTCTATCTGAGTATTTATTAACTATTTTCCTTGTTTTGTTTTGCATGCCTTGGCTTCAGATTGGGGAATTGAAGGATATTCATTTCAGAATGATGGAATCTCCTTTTAAGCTGGCTGAATTAGAGACTCTGGATAGAGTAATTGATTCTGCAAAGGTTTCTCTTCCTCTCGTTTTCACTCTGCTAAAGCTTTTAAATTTAACAGCTGTTGAAGTAGATGGATGAACTTTAAGTAACTCACTTGAAGTGCACTTTTAGAAATTTACAACGACTTATTAGATATACTGTTATGGTGGCCCTTTCATGGTGAATCTATTGTTGGTTAGAAATTTAAGGTAGCATCTTAATTGTTCCATAGGAAATTATCCTGAGAATCTTATTTATACAAAACTCTGTGTGCAATTAAATTCTGTTGTTCCAGTTTTTTCTGTTTCTAGATGTCCTTTAATTACGATCTGTCTAGATGAGGCTTGTAGCGTATATTTCTTGCTAACCTTTGTAATGTCTCCAAGTTGGATTTTCTGGAATATGCAAATTTTTTGTATTTACTGACTTGAACAAACTGGAACAAATACCAAATACTAACAACTTATCACCAATATAATATATTATAATGGCTGGAATAAACTTCTGATATTAAAATAATGTTACAGTCTGCATTACTTGATACCATTGCCACTCATAGATCATTATCACTTAACTGTACTGAATAGCAATTTCATTAATTTCTGATTTTCTGATTTTATTTTCTGCAACCCTTCAGAATGACTAGATCCTAGTTAAATACTGATATTATCCCAAATATTGCCACAGCCTTATTGAATCAGAAATTATGAATGCAATGATGCCACCAGCAAATATACCACCCTTAATTTTTTTTTTGTTTATAGGCAAGCTGCTACCATGGGGGTAGCTCCCTTTCCATTAAATATCAAAATCCTCAGAGAGGTTACATAAGATTTCCTTCAGCCGTAGACCCCGAAAGCAAGTTCTGGTGATCCACAATGAATTTCTGAAAAGGAGCGAAGTTCTTGAGGACATTGCCTTTGGTGAACAGCTCCAAACTCCTTTGAAGATTTCCATTGGTCTTCATCACCTCGTGGTCAAAGACTCCACCACATGCTCTCGTGGTGTGCTTGTGGTCGTAATTGGAGATGGTTGCTTGACCTTTGTTTACCCAATACTCCTGTAGTAAATAGCTGGCCACTACTTTGCCCATCAGTTTTCTCCCGGTCATGTCCACGAGCAGACCCAGGAAATCCCCAACTAAAACATGGTCATGAATGTGGCCATCAACTAACCTTTGATGCCTCACTTCCATGATAGCCACCTCCATCGCCAGGTCTTTTATTTTAAAGATACGATTCAGTTCCATCGAAACCTCCTCTTCCTTGCAAGCACAGTCGACACCATCCAACTCCACCTATTCGGCCATTTTGTGCTGAAGACATCGCTGCTGAGCGATATAAATGAACACCATAAGGTGGGGAAAGATGTGATATCTGATGTTGCAGGTCCTATTGGCTGCTGAGCCCGCCACTGAGGGAGGCCTCTCCCAAATCCTTTCGCATGGTTAGTTCCATACCTACCTAGCAGTGGTCTGAATTTGAAATTTTGATGTCATTGTGCTGGTCATACCCATGGTTAGCCAGAAAATCAGCCATGCCATTGGATTCTCTGTAGATATGCCGTATGGAGAAATCCTTGAGGTGACGTAGCAGGCAGACTATCTGGTCTAATTTCTTCCTGAGTTTCCAATTTGTTGTACTTTGCGCTTGGACGACATTAATGCAAACCATAGTATCTCCTTCGATATCAATTTGATTTAATCCTTTCTCACAGCATAGTTTGTAGTATCCCCCATCCCGATTGGCCTTCAAAACTCCAATTTTTTTGTTTTTCTAGTGTATTGACAATTTGTCAAACACTTGACATGCTGCTGTTATCATTGAGTTTTCTGAGTTTGATTGCTTGCATGAGTGTTTGTTTTGTGATGGTTTTCAGATTGTTCCACATATATATCTTGACAAGCAATTGGACAAACACTTGGCGTACATATGCCAATTGATGGTAAACACCTAATGACTGATATAAAACACTTTGACAGCAGATGTAAAATAGGAAATATATATTCAAATTAAAGATTTGAATATGAGTTTATTGCTGTTTGCATTCAGTTCAGGATTACATCAATAGAATGATAACATACCAAGTTCGTCCTTGTGCCAAAATAAATATACAATGCCAAACAAGAAGAAAGATCTCAAATCAAATCACCTTCATATAGATGCTGCTCCGGCTGTAACTAGATAGCTGGGATGAATAATAGACTGCTCACCAAATATGACTTTCCTTATGCTGCGAATTCTTTAATGGCTGTGATGGAAATAAATGAGGCAGCAAACTGATGATAAATGGCAGCAACTTGATGTATAAACTCCTTTCTAATGTGAATCACCCTCCAATAGAAGGCTGCACCAACTTAAAGAGGGCTGCGATGACTTCTTGAAGGCTGCGACCTCTTCTAATGCCCACATCTCACCCTTATATCTACTGCGACTCCTATAAACCTGCTGCGATCTCCTTTATACCAGGTGCCAACACTAAATGACAATCATACACTTGGCGCTAGGGTTTAAGAAATGACCCACGAACCCATATGAAGAAATATCCAATGAATGACTTCAGATCTGTAGTGAATATCAGTAGAATGATGAACCTTCCGCTCCAAAAAATCTTCAATAGATTCACATTTAGCTGTAGGTCTCAAACCAAATCTTTAAATGCACTGTGAAATACCTGTGAGATATCTCCAACAAATACCAACCAGAGTAGATCTTTCACTACCGTAGCTAGTCTTCTCCAAGAGGGTTTTCGTCCTGAAGAAGGCTGAGATGAACCAAGTTCGATCTCCAGAACCACAAGGGTTTCAATCAGAGAAATAGAATAAACTGCATAATCCAAATGAGCCCCTCAAATACCTTTTTATACATTTTCCGCCAAACTCTCTAGAAGCTTCTATTTTAAAATTCACTTTTTAATTAAAACTCCAATTTAGCTCCGAAAATGACCTTTTAATTAAAGTAATGATAATTGGACACACAAGGTCCTTGTTTAATGCATCCGTAATTCAAAATATTTCATCTTGGTTTCGATGAGATAACACTAAGGTGCTCTTAAAATATTTTAAATAATATTTTAGCAACCTTAGTAAAATAATTAAATAAAGCCATTAATATACTCATTTTGCAGAAACTGTCGGAATGCATCGGAATCGAAAACTGACTACATTGGAGTGATTCCGATGAAGAATGCGACTTTCCATAAATAGACGCCCTCTCCAAGAATATTGGAGCCCAAACGGGAAGCTGAAAATAACTTCTGAGAGCATTGTATAACTCCTCTAAACCATCAGAGCTCATTGGTAATATCAATTTACCCCTCTAAACAAGATGACACAGACCCAAAAGGTCAATGACAACTACACTACTAGAGAACCCAAAAATGGGGACATTACAGTCCGCCCTCCCCAAAGATTGCTCGTCCTCAAGCAATGGCATAATAACCTCACAATCATCATATTGATCCAAACTGAACCCAAGAGTGATCCCGAGGTCCCAAATCAATCTATGGAAAAATCCATCATGTTGTCGCTACTTTACTTTGATAAAAACTATTAATCCATAGAGCCAAGTCTGCACTCTCTCCTCCAGTAACCCCAAAATGTAATCATCATCAACATCGAAACTGAAATATCTGCGAGGGTCGAAAACTATATCATGAAAAGTCTACTGCCAAGGTGCTATAGTGAGGTCCATATCTGAAATCCCATTTCTGGTCAACAAAAAAATTAATCTGCTCATCCTCAAAGAATAACCCTTAGCATATCCCCATAGTATCTCGGAAGTGATGCCAATCTGTCCCTAACCGAAAGCCGATAACAATAGTGCCATCCCTAGAATCATACATCCTGACAATGCCATCCCGATCATAGACTGATAACCCCTCACCGACACTTAATCTCCAAGTGTCAACATGCCCATATCGAGCACACCAACTCATCCAATCGACTGCAACCATCACACTAACATCTGTAGTTTATCCATCAACATCTCGAACTGATTGTAGTAACCATCACTCACACTGGTGGAAGCTAAAATAATTGCTCTAACTCTGTAAATCCTCCCACAACCTGCTGCCAAGAAGAATGTAAGTACTCAAGGTCCATCTACTCATAAATTGAAATTGCCATAATCAAACGCTGAAATACTAGGGCAACAACTATCATAAAAAATTACCCTAGAAAACATAGGAAATGTGAAATGTGGGAATGACCGAAGGAACTCCTCCAATAACCACATTACCTCTACTAATCAACACCATCTGAGAATTACTCCACTGCTGGGCTGGAGGTGTTGGCCAATCCAATTGCATGATATCATTCATTGTCCTATGTGGGCTGATTGGAAAGTAGACAACGGTACCAACTGCGGAGTTATGTCCACCTCTCCAAATTTGAATCAACATCTCACCCCTGAACACTGTCCCTAGATCCCAAGTCCTATGATTGCCATCAATCATAATCACACACACCTCCTCTTGGCTGCGGCAACAACTGATGACAGTCCTAATAAGTTTGAAAATTAGTTCTATAATCACCTCGGAATTGCTTCTATTGTCATAAGTTGGGAATGTCTCATTAGCATTCCAATTCCAAATGCTATAGTGACAAACCCGCGCACAGCAATCCATGTAATCAACTGCTATTAGGAATGCAAGGTCATAAAATATCATAATCAGCACCATAGAACAACCCTTAAACATAGATGTGTAAGTTGGAAACCAAAGAACCATGTTTGAACACTCTTCATCAATTTGATGCACCTTGTTGTTATGTATTTTCATGAAGTAAGGAATAGTAAAGCCATTATGAAGCATCATATCATGTGAATGACTTGGGCCAACAAACATCATTTCATGCTTGGCCATAAAATTTTGAATATCAACAAGATGAGGTACTTTACCAATGTCATCAAAGAATTAGCAACCAGTTCAAACTTTCATCGGTGTCTTCATGGATATTATGTATACCTTCTCCCATTTCAAGATGGTCATCATTAGTCACTTTTTCATAAAGTATATCATGCTTATACCAAGATAATAGGCTGCTGTTAACACTCATAGAATCTGCACTTTCTTCATTCCTTTTAATGGTGTCTTCATAGGTTTCATGCACCCCTTCACCCAACATTGAATGTTCATCATTATCTACAGATTCAAAATATGTATCACGCTGAAATCTGCCCTCATTACCTATTATATCTGCTATCCCATGGCTGCAAGCTACCCCTCCATGCGAAAATTGATCTTCAAGCAGGTTCTAATCTTTATCAACATATTGAACCTCTTCAATATGGGAAGTGCTGAAATCATTATGCAACATTTCTTCCTTATGGATTTCAACAATCCCTTCAACAATTTTTTTGATCTCCATAATCCTTGTGTCACTTTCTTGAACTTTGGATGTGGTTGCAATAGGAATAAAATTTTCCTCTTTGTATGAAGAAAAGTGAGCCATACTCAATTGTAAGCAAAGATCGTCAACTTCTTTTTCTTTGTCCTCAGCATATTTGAAAGCCAAATCCCTGACCTTAAGCAATTGCAAGTAATCTGATTTCATCATTTCCAATGCTTCTTTGATAGTATATAATTGAGTAAGAGTGACTCCACTTGCAACACCCTATTTCCTTTCCTCAATTTGAGCTTCCCAAATAAGTTCTTCAACGTATTTGTGAGAATCATTTGCCCTTGTTAACACTTGCACCACTTTCTCATCTGTAACCACAAATTGGTCCTTCAAATCTTGCAATGCTAAAGGTCTTTGATCAAATTCATCAAAGTGACTTGGGCTGCCATACACTAAATTTTCTGATTTACTTTCATGTGTAGGAACCATATCATCATCAAAATCAGTTTTTTCACTAGTTGATGCCTTGCAATCCTCATGTAAAAATGATGGGACAGTGTTATGACCATACACACTATCCTCAAAGGAATCCATCTCCTCACAAGGCTTATCAATTACAATTTCTAAATCACCCACATAAAGACTTGTGCACATTTCTCTTGTAGATGCAATAAATGGTTTGTTTTCCTCAACATCCATGGCATTGCTTTGCTGGAAGGTAACATTGTGGAAATCATTATTTGGATTGTTTGTTCCTACATCCTCATTGGCTAATTTAGTAACCTCCAAATCAGCAGATTGTTTGCTCTCATTATTACTGTGAATTTTAATGTATTCAACTTCGTTGATTGTAACACTTGAAGAACTAACTTCATCCTCATTCTTAAATGTTTCATAGCCATCACGAACAACTTCCGTCATCTGTATCTCTTTCCCAAGCATCACATCTGTGACTGTTTGCTCTTCCTCTGGTTTCTTCACCATTTTACCTGTGCATTGGTGATTAGGTTCCCAAGGTCCTTTGCACAAGAAGCAAAGCTTTTGTCTTCAAAGATCGTTCTTGCTGCCTTCATTATTTCTTGCATTGGAAGAATTATTTTCGTTGGTCTCTGCTTTCTTTTCAACTGATAAGTGAGGTTCCAACAACTCAGAATGTTCTAACAATTTTGTTAGATTCTTGTCATATCTTTGAAAGTTTTGCAACAATTCTGTCAAAAGCTCCTGCATGGACTCCATCTTTCTCACTTTGCTGCAACTAAAGGATAAGTGCTGGTCACTTACCGGAAGCAATCTAAGAATGGTCTTTATACAGATAACCACTTAGGCTGGCAGAATACACAGTTCTAATGAATCTCAAAGCCTTATCTCTGCTCAGAAATTTCTGCTAAAGAAAAGTTCATTTAAAACCCACTGGCTGGCAAGATCTCTTGCTTTGATACCACTGTAGTATCCCCCGTCCCGATTGACATTCAAAACTCCAATTTTTTTTGTTTTTCTAGTTTATTGACAATTTGTCAAACACTTGACATGCTGCTGTTATCACTGAGTTTTCTGAGTTTGATTGCTTGCATGAGTGTTTGTTTTGTGATGGTTTTCAGATTGTTCCACATATATATCTCGATAAGCAATTGGACAAACACTTGGCGTACATATGCCAATTGATAGTAAACACCTAATGACTGATATAAAACACTTTGACAGCATATGTAAAATAGGAAATATATATTCAAATTAAAGATTTGAATATGAGTTTATTGCTGTTTGCATTCAGTTCAGGATTACATCAATAGAATGATAACATACCAAGTTCGCCCTTGTGCCAAAATAAATATACAATGCCAAACAAGAAGAAAGATCTCAAATCAAATCACCTTCATATAGATGCTGCTCCAGCTGTAACTAGATAGCTGGGATGAATAATAGACTGCTCACCAAATATGACTTTCCTTATGCTGCGAATTCTTTAATGGCTGTGATAGAAATAAATGAGGCAGCGAACGATGATAAATGGCAGCAACTTGATGTATAAACTCCTTTCTAATGTGAATCACCCTCCAATAGAAGGCTGCACCAACTTAAAGAGGGCTGCAATGACTTCTTGAAGGCTGTGACCTCTTCTAATGCCCATGTCTCACCCTTATATCTACTGCGACTCCTATAAACCTGTTGCAATCTCCTTTATACCAGGCGCCAACACTAAATGACAATTATACACTTGGCGCTAGGATTTGAGAAATGACCCACGAACCCATATGAAGAAATATCCAATGAATGACTTCAGATTTGTAGTGAATATCAGTAGAATGATGAACCTTCTGCTCCAAAAAATTCTTCAATAGATTCGCATTCAGCTGTAGGTCTCAAACCAAATCTTTAAATGTACTGTGAAATATCTCCAACAAATACTAACCAGAGTAGATCTTTCACTACCGTAGCTAGTCTTCTCCAAGAGGGTTTTCGTCCTCAAGAAGGTTGAGATGAACCAAGTTGGATCTCCAGAACCACAAGGGTTTCAATTAGAAAAATAGAATAAACTGCATAATCCAAATGAGCCCCTCAAATGCTTTTTTATACATTTTCCGCCAAACTCTCTAGAAGCTTCTATTTTAAAATTCACCTTTTTAATTAAAACTCCATTTTAGCTCCGAAAATGACTTTTTAAATAAAATAATGATAATTGGACACACAAGGTCCTTGTTTAATGCATCCGTAATTTAAAACATTTCATCCCGGTTCCAATGAGCTATAAAACTAAGGTGCTCTTAAAATATTTTAAATAATATTTTAGCAACCTTAGTAAAATAATTAAATAAAGCCATTAATATACTTATTTTGTGGAAACTGCTGGAATGCATCGAAATCGAAAATTGATTGCACTGGAATGATCCCGATGAAGAATAATGATAAACGGAGCCAACCGGGTGACTTTCTATAAATAGACGCCCTCTCCAAGAATCTTGGAGCCCAAACCGGAAGTCGGAAATAACTTCTGAGAGCATCGTATGACTCCTCTAAACCATCAGAGCTCACTGGTAATATCAATTTACCCCTCTGAACAAGATGACACATACCCAAAAGGTCAATGACAACTGCACTGCTAGAGAACCCAAAAATGGGGACATTACATAGTTTGATCCCTTGATATAAAGCTTCCATTTTAGCCTCATTGTTGGTGCTGATCGGTAGTCTTTTTGAAACCACCCAAATGAGGATTCCCTTGTCATTCCTAATTATGCTTTTGCTTCCTGCGATCCTAGGATTGCCTCGTGAGGCCCTGTCGAAATTAAACTTCAATCTACCACTTGGAGAGGCCAAAATATACCACCCTTAATAATAATATGTGCTGTAACCCATACTTATGAATTTCAGAGATGAATGGTGGGACAGCAAAGATTGTGTCAGTCCTTGGGCAGAAATTAAGGAAGTTAAAATTAAAAGCCAATGTGTCAGTCCTTGTCTCCAGTAGTCAACAACCTTCATGAAAATGTTTCCAAAATATTCGGCTTAATTTGTGAGACAAGGATGCTGCATTAATTTCAATATGGTGCTGCTGGCCTTTAGCAACAGTCCAAACAAATTATAATACCGCGAATCAGTCTTGAAATATGCTGGACTAAAATAAACACAACCAATAATATCTTCAACAAGAATAGGATTCAGATTTGCTGTTATCGAGCAAATAGAAATTAATTAATAATCCTCAGAAATTGTATGGCAGGAATAGTAGGATAGATATAATAATCTCCCACCAACATAACCTCTAAAAAATGTCAAAATATATATTAGAATATGTGAACAATATTCATAATAGCAACCCAACAAATATACAAATTGCAACACAGGTGCGATCCAAACAGCAACACTTGATTTATATTGTAATATGGAATATGGACAATGCCCAATACAAGCTAAAAATTTGGAAACTTAAATCAAACTGAAAACCATCAAACTGAAACTGGAAATCTGCAACCTCCAAACAATATGGCTGATTTAAAAATTTGCTTGCAAATCCAAATTGCTTCAGCACAATTGCAATTCCTGAGTATGTAATGCCCCGCTTTTCCTTATACTTAGGAAAATTGCAGCAATATAAATACATCGACCAAGCTAATTAATTCCGCAAAAAGCTGTGATTAAATAGTCAATGCCTTTAAAGAAGTCATCCCACTTGGCAATAAAGGATATTATCTAATATAGTGATTATGTTATAAAGATTAAAGGAGGAAGGCAGCAATTGAGGTTCATACAATGAAGATCAAGAAATGTTAACAAAAGACAGCAAATATAATTTAAAGGTGGTCGACTACCTTGAAATGGAGCGCCCCATTTATGTGAAAAGATGCAAAAAAAGGTGGCGAATAGAATAATAAGAACAGTGAGTAGTCTTAGGGACGTGTCCCTTACCAAGGGAGGGCATAATGGATAGTTGTGTCTGTCCCACTGTGAGGATACAAAAAGAGGCATGCTTCCAAATAAGGACATCATCGAATCATCTTCAGAAAAATATATTTCATTCAGGCAACCGATACCTTAAGAATATTAAAGGAGATCAAAACAACAAGCCCATTGAGCAGATCAGAATTAATTATCTGCACTCAAGAGCAGATTTACAAGGAAGAAATATATATTTCAGCAGAGATAAATCTGCATGAATAGATCAGCAGTGATGCCTATATATGCAATAATGGATGACACAGAATTAATTACTGCAGCCATTCTATTATGTTAAAACTCTATCAGCCTCTCATTCTATTAATCTATTATTCTATCATTCTAATATTCGATTATTATATCACTCTTTCTTCTATCATTATATCATTCATTCTTCTATCATTATACTCTATCAATCTATCATTCATATTATTCCATCATTCTATTATTATCTTATTCGTCATTCTATCCTTCTATCATACGAATTATCTAATTCGTCATTCTATCCTTCTATCATTCAATAATTTGATTATTCTATCATTCTATCATTTGATTATTCTATCCTTCTATTATTCCTTTATTGAATCAATCAAATCTGATTCTCTGCACTCAGCAGACAAGGGCAGAATCAGCAGTTAATACATTTGCTTCTGAGAATGTAGCAGTCTTATATTTTAATAGATATTGTGGTATGCTCTATCATGGTATGCTTTATCTGCCAACTGACTAACTGAGAGGGTATTTTAATTTAATTCAGGTATATACAAGTTAATTCTAATAATTTTAGTATGATTATGAGAAATCAACTTTACAAATATAATTGTTTTGAAGAGCTATTGTCTTATCATACATGTAGTAAGCAACAGTTAATACCTCCTTCCTTCTTGTCATATTGCATCGTTGCTTCTGAATCAAAAAGCTTACTCTGCATGTGCAGCACTAAAAAGATAATCTGTCTGTTAAATTACCTTCACATTCTGCAAAACTGCTTTGGTGATATCTGCTGCATCCTCTTCTCCTTCCTCTGTCATGTCTACCTCTTCCTCTTCTGTCTTGTAGATTCATATTTTATTTCTAGTAGCACTTTGCTTTGACATAGTGACAATGTTTATTAGATGATCTACGGGAATGGCAAATTACTTCTGTCAGTTTGTGAGTGGTTTCTTCCTCTTCCTTGATCTCAAACAGTGGATACAACCTCTATTTATCCTTATTTCTCCTTGTAAATGCCCAAACTGCTGTATCTGCATGTTCAACTATTAACCATGTTACTTCCTGTAGAATCAGATCTATAGTCTCTGCTAAGGTTGGTGCATTAATACAAAATAAAGCTGGTGTACATTTTGGCTAAACCTTTTAACAGAATTGTGACTAATTCTTTATCATAGATTTTAGTATCAACTATGTGGTAGTTATTTCTTTATTCTTCAAGTTTTCCATCTTCTCTGACCACATCACTGACAGACAACTTCAAGTTGGCCCATTTTGTTTACTGAAGTAGAACTTTCATGTAGAATTTTGATCTTTCTCCCATATTTGGAAAAGCAGAATCAATGTGTTGAATATGAGCAAGAATATCATTCTCAACTGAGGAGTATAATGGCCTTCCTGTTCTTTTTTGTATTTACTTCTTTGTGCTTCTGGTTTGGCAGTTGAAGTTTTGATGATGAACCACAGGACATTGTGGGACATGATTACTTCCATTTTATGTTGCCAAGTTGAATGCTTCTTTGCATCAGCTTGTGTGACTCTGGCCACATAAATTGATACAATAAACATTTTGAAAATAGTCAGAAACATTGGGTTCCTAGCATACAATCTCCCTGCATCTCTGGAGAAGGAAAATAGAATTTAGATAATCAGGTCTCCAATATCAGGTTCCATTCAAGAGAAAAAGACTTTATTCCTCCAAAACAGTATGTCTGCTAGGTCAGGTCGGAATCAACAATAAATTTCCTAGACCAAAGGATTCAGCTTAGAAAATTTGGTGTACTAGACCAAATTTCAGTCATCAAGAATCTCGTGGTGGCACTGGAATACATATGAAAAACTATTTAGGGGTTCCTGAAACCCATTATAGAGGCAAACATCATACCTGTTCTCCAACTGATAGTATATCTTCCAACCTACTTATGGTACATCATGGCTTGGAAAATACTGTTTTCTGTAGAGAACTGTAACTTTTCTTTTGTCTTTATATCTCATCTGTTTAGAAAAATGAGCTAGGCTGAATCAACTCTTTTGCACCATCTTCGCATTGCAGGAAAAAGACTGATTTGCTTTTTGATGAGATCTTGATCGAGTGGTAACACAAAATTCGTTCTGACTGGTCAGAACAAAAATTATAAATTGTATTAAATTAGTTATCTCATGTGGTTTTTGGAGACTAATGAATCTGTATTAGTACTTTACACAGAATGATGTTTTCTTGGTGACTAAGGACCATAGTATGAAGACTCGCACTCAGCAAGGACTCGACAATTTGATTTTTGACTTGGCCAAGGACTAACTTAAAAAACTTGGCAATTAAAAAAAACAAACTATAATATAAAGAAATTTTTTTGGTGTTTTTTCAAATTTTAATTTTTTTTCTGTTTTCTTAGCGGACTTGGCTAAAGGGAGTGGGTACTTGGTAATGCTGTCTTGCCTCGTGAATTGACACTACTCGCCAGTATTCATGAAGTTTCAAAACATTGCTAAAAATAGAACTCAAAAAACCTTTGGTTGTTTGGGAAATTCTCTGCCTGTATAGGCATTTGGCAGAAACTTTATCCAGATTGTCATCTATGCATCAATTGTGTTTGAAAAAAGGCTCTGTATATGTTAATATGTGTTATATGGTCTCAATATTTTATAGCTCTAGTGAGCCACTAATATTTCAGCTCATATATAACAATTTTCCGTATTGTCAACATCTTTACCAAAACGAGAAAAATATGGCTTTGACAAGCATAAGGAATTTGTATATTACTGCTTAAAGAGCCTCAACTTTTCTGGATTGAGCAAGCATCCTTAAAAATTGCTTTACATGTTTACAACAAAAAATTAATGGCAGTCAGTCATATAGTATGCCCTAAATTTGTGCAGCTGTTGTTGTACATCTAAGCATCTCTTAAAAGAGAAGCTGGCCAAGATGATGGGAAACTAAATAAGTAATTGGCTGAGGTTCTAATGCAAACCAAAATGTCCTGGATACAGAAAATCTCCAGAAGACATGTCTTACCTAGTCCTCACTCCTCCAGAGGGTGCAGAAAGAAAATGGTATGCCAGCCCTTGAATGCCTTACTCTTACTTACAATCGTTGGGTAAGTACATGCTACGTCAAAACTTTGTGATTAAAGGAGACCCTTTATTCGCAAATAGCCCAACAGCCTTACTGCCATTGCACTTTAGGGCAAGTCAAATGTTGTTCATGTTTGGATCAATAAACAGCAGAATGTATCGTTTTATGATTTTATCTAAATTTTTTTCTCATGTACTTGTAAATCTTCACTCTTTAAATCTGAATAAGTATTCTTTTTAACTTGTTTTTGTTGGCCTTGTTTGTAGCATTGTTTCCATTTTCAAATACAAAATGCATATCTTGTATAAATATTAGGATAACTGTATAATTCATTGGTTGTATCAGGATTGGCTAGAGCGTGCTGAAGAATGCTTGTTTGGAAAGCAGAATTATTTGGCATCAGATGCCTTTTCTCATAACATAAATATACTTTATAACTTGCAGTCAGAGGTAGGTCGTATCATTATTTTCTTTCCTTGTAATTTGATTTGATTGTCTTGTTGGAAATATATTACATCTACAGTGTATAGGTTAGATAAGTAAATAATAAATTAACATGTTAGTATGTTTTTGATTAAAGTAAGCAGGGATTTTGAAAGGGCTCCGACCCTTTTACAATAAGGAAGATAAGACAATGAAGATCAACAAAACAAACAAAAGGCAAACACCAGACACCAGCAACAAGACAACCACAGAACAACTAAAAAACAACTACAAAAGACAATACAATGCCCCACAAGTAGCCAGCCCAAAATTAGGGTGGTTTGAAGCCAAATTGTTCCAAAATTTTTTGAAAATCCACAGTCATATTCTCCTTAAAGCTAAGGTCCTTCTGCACATGTCTCCTTTTATTTTCAGGAAGAACCAAAGGGCAACGATCCTTTCAGGCTCCCAAATCATAAGCCTCTCCGTGAACCTCCATCGAAGGGAGCTCCATCACAGTAGAAGCACTTCCCTTATAACCTTCCTGCACAACCTCAGTGTTTCTATTACAGCTCTTATCACCAGAAGGCATTTGATCTTTCTTCTACCAAACAGGGTAGTGTTTCTTCTTGCCAAGGCAATCCACCATTGCATGCCCCACTTTGGAGCAACAATGACAAACAACTGAAGAGTTTTCAAATTCAATTTGCTGCACCCATTTCCCCCATTTGGAAGATAAGGTAATCCTAGATGGGAGCACCCTCTCATCCTCCACAAGTGTACATAATCTTGCAAACAAAAGTTGTTTCTTGAATTTCGTGACTGCATCAGCTGTGATGTACTGCCCAAAAGTGTTGGCAATGCCCATAAATATCTTTTCATGCCAATATTCGAAAGGCAGGCCCGGTAATCTCAGCCAGATCGGAAACTTGTTGATGTTGTCCTTCATCGGGTTAAAACCCATAGACCGGTTCTTAAGACAAAGACCATTCTGCCCTAGAAACCAAGGGCCTTCCAAAAGGATCCTAGAACAATCATCAGGGTTTGAAAAGGAAAACAAGAAAAAATTGTTCAACAGAGCAATTACCTCAACCCTCCGCACGAGATTCAATTTTTGAAAAACCCATCTTCTGATGACATCAATGTTGGGACGGTAGCCACAGAATCTCCCAACAAGCGAGCTCTTGAGCCAAGCACTAGAGCTATCAACAAGGTTGTCTGGAATCAAAAGATGAGGATTTGAAACCTGCCCCTCAGTCTGGGAAGGAACAACAACCACATCAGACAAATCCAAAGGAGAAACAACAGGAAGAACAGCGTCAACCGACTTAGGGGAAGCCTCCACCCGAAACATCAGACCCACATCCAGCAGGTTAAACCACAAGGCCATCCATCATAGTGCGCTGGCTCAAAGCTTCACCAACCACATCCGTAGCCAAGGAAGCCCTAGCCACCAGAGAAGAGCTAAAAGACCTGCAAGGAGCCTCTGTTGTAACAACAGCATGGAACAGGGGCTTAGCCGTCAAGCCCAACTTAGAAGAAATATTGGGAGAAGGGAGCAGAAAGCCCTTCGTGAGCACTCTCCCAAGGTCTCCTGCCTCAGAAACAGACGAAGGCAGCCTCCTTGAAGACGATCGCGCCTGCAACATCGATCTCTACGCCTCCATCCTTAACTCCAATAGGGTTTCCTCGCCATCAACCTCGTCTTCCTCAAATGGTCCTGACCAATCATCAAAGTCTCCATCATCCTCATCCCCTTCGTCTGAACCATTGTCGCTTCCGCTCTGCACCTGTTTCAAAATACCATTCCCGCTCCCTTTGCCGCTCCCTTTCCTGCTCCTCGCCATCATTTCTAATATATAATATGTTAGTATGTTAATGAATAAAAGTTAGTAAATAAATTAATGTTAGTAGTTAAGTGGGAGTTACTTTCCTGTATGGAAGTAGGTATTTGGGTGGTTAATGCACAGGAAAGATGAAGGGCTTTAGAAAGCCATATTGTGTCCATGTAAATCATCCCCATAGTGTGTGTAAAAGTTCTGGTATGATCAATCATATAGCTTTACATATGAACAATGTAATCCCTGAAAAATCAATATATTATACAGCATTTTGCCATTTTATATCTGCAATGACAGTTTAGTTTTTTGCAATTAGTTTTCTGCATATGCTCTACCATTTTTTCAATATGTCTTGATTTTCTCATGTGAATATTGTGTCCTGGTTCTAAAAGAAATCTCTTAAATTTATTTTTTCAAATTAAGGTGTTCAAAATATCAGGAGTTAGTAGTAACTCAAAGTCTAATTTGATATAAACTAGGGTGCAAAGATTCCTGTCATGCTCCCAGAAATGGCTCTTTTTGATTGTCTTATAAAAAGGATAGAAAATTGGCAAGGACGTGCTAGGGAGCTGATCAATTTTCCTATGACCTTAAAGGTAATTCCTTTTTACATTTATATAACATTAGTCCTTTTCTCCTTTCAAATTATTGTTTTGAACTTGGCTTGAATAATGATCTTTTGAACTTTGTATGTTTGTGTGTTAAGGAGCTGAATGTTACATTGCAAGATGCTGAGCATTTTAATGTCATCACGCCTGAATTAGAACTACTGAGACAATATAAGAACAGTGCATTATCCTGGATGGAGCATTGCCATAATATTCTTGATAGCATCCACAAAAATCTAGACTATAGTAAAGTAGTTGAAGATTTGACTACACTCTTGGCAGAAGGGAGGACTTTAAAAGTTCAAGGTAGGATTGTTTTTAAACTGCATGCCATTTAAAATTTCTATATTCAATGGTCCTTTTGGTGATACAGAGTTGTTATGAAATTTAATTGCCGATGCTTATTTTTTTGAACATTCTCACTTAATGCAGTAGAAGATTTGGGCACTGTGGAACTCGAGCTGAGAAAATTTTTATGGAGGGAGAAAGCTTCCAAGGTGGGTTGTACTAGATTCCTCATTTATTGCATTTTGATTATTGAATGCTTCAAATTCAAGTTGAAGTTGAGATGATGCTACATATAGTGGACGCAGATTCTAGAGTTCAGAAGGAAGATGCAGGAGACGTCAGTTCTTGCATTTCTTTTTCTAACTCTGCAAAATAGAAAAAGTGTAAATGTTGTTGTTGCCAATATGAATGAATTCTATACCTTAATTTTTAGTTTATCCTAACAATTTTTAAATCATGCCTGGCATAAATTGACATTTTGCTATGTAATACAAAAGATTAGATGGATTCCATTGGAAATCAATTATAGGTATATTTCGTAAACCAAATTTCTCTCGCTGATGTATTTAAATGCAACTATTGGCATAGGTTAATTACAAAGCCACCTATGAAAATTTCTCTCTGTGGGTTGTTGAAAACTTGAAAGCTTTGGTAGTGGGAGCAAGCTGTCTTGTATTGCTTTCCCTAGGTTACCTTCCAAAACTTAAAATCTTATAATTCTAAAGTCTACTTAAAACCAGACTACAAAAGCTTTTCACTAACTTTAATAATATCTATGATACCGGATTCTTCCCTTGGGCGCTTGGATCCTGATCTGATTCGTTTCTGATCCTGATTCGGAGTTGATTCTGTGGGGGTAATGTCCAGGAAACGGAAAAAGGCCTGTGGATTCATCCGGGACGAATCCGGACGAATCTGGGTCGAATCCGCAGCTTTTGACAGGTCAACACGTTTTTTTGGGCATTTTTTTAATATTATAACTCATTTGACGACCATTTGACTTCACCCTAACCCTAGAAAACTCCTTCCAATGCATTTTAAAGACAAAAAACACAACTATTTACCTCATTTTGAAAGCAAAACATAAAACTCATTCATTTTGGCTGGACTTTCATTCTTGCTTGGCAACAAACAAATAGAGTTGAAGATTGATCGCTGAAGGTTCCTAAGTGATTGGTTTGCCATGGAAGTTTTGTTTATTATAATTAAATGACCATCGTGCTATGTGGTATTCTGAACTTAATTACTGCTGCAATATATATTTCTGATTTTTATATGTTTTTATATTAACGAATCCAAAATAAATCCACACCAATTCTTTTTTTTTTTTTTAACCAAATCCACTAATTGAACATGCGAATCCAAATCCGAATCAGTATTAGGATCGGTAACTTAGAATAATATAAAATAATGTTAACATTATTCATATTACTTTTATTAGTGCGTACACAGACATTTATTGCTTATGGTAATGTTGTAACAGCACCACATTAGTTATGTCTAAAAGTAACTTACACCATTTGTGTAACTTCGCCATACAATAATAAATACAAGGATAGATCGATCGAAGCGTGTTCCATCCAATTCTCTCAAATTCAGTGCATTCCTTCTTCGAACATTTGTTGTTAGAGCAAGCACACGCTAGGAAGGCTATGCTGATTCAGAGCGAGGAAACCCTGGGACAAGGGTACACTAAACCAATCCGACGAAGTGGAAGATTGAAAAGGAGATCAGAGGGAGAAAGTAGAAATTACTGTCAAGGACTGTCAATTTGCTGTCAAAAGAGGTGGTTCAGTGTCAAAGAATTTGTTAGGGCTGACTGTCAAACAAAGTAAAGGCCAATCAACTGGAGATTTGTGCAGGTCTGACCTGACTAAGGGAAGAAAACTGACTTTCCCTGTCTGTTGAGGGTCGATTGTCCTTGTTTGTCAAGGGCCAACTTGGGCTGATTTGAAACTTGTTTTGGGCCGACAGCTTGCTGTTAAGGCCTGACTATTTGCTGTCAAATGCTGACTAAAGAAGGAGGCAACTGTTATCAAAGGTCTGCTGTTCAGGGCATGCTTTCAAGGGCGGACTTTCTCAAGGAATTGCAGGGTAGAAAAACAATAAATACAGTCAACACATGGTATTTAGAAACAGGGTACTGAGTATTTTTAATTTAAAACCCTTCAAAATTGTTTTCTGAAAACATACAAATTTTGTATTATTTCTCTTGTGAAAAATCCTGCACTAGTCTACATTATTTTTATCAAGGGGATTATTTTTTTTCCCCTGTAAAGTCTATGTTGCATAGTCATGACCAATATTCAAAATCTTGTCTTGTCTGAAGCCCAAAAATTGACAAACCAAAACTTCAATATTTGGAGTCATAAAATACTCGGCACTGTTGAGTATAGAAATTGTGATAGAATAATCCTAAAAATGGAAATCAAATTGGCTTAAAATCTTGCAAATTTCGATAACTGTTATAAAGAAGCATTGTTTTCAAATTGTCCGTTTGTAATGATTTGATCCCCGAAGTTTTGAATGCCACTTCCGTGTGTGCTCTTTGGAAACGTCTTGAAAACAAGTATCGAACTTCTGAAAAAGCTAGCCTTGTATTTGAAATTTTGTTGTTTTCCACAAAGTTGGATGAGGGTGGGTAACTTTTAGAGCATCAACTTAGGATGAAAGGCCTAAGAGATGAGCTCTCGGCTGTCAACAAATGAATAGATGAAGATGATATGGTTGTTTGGGTCATCAATAGTTTGCCACCATTGTTTGAAACATTGGCAGAGAGTCAGATTATCACATTTGAAGAAGTTAGTGTATATTTTTTTTGCAAAAAGATAGAGACAATTGCAAATGGTTGAGTCTAGTTTTGGTCAATTTGAGAGTGGAGTTGCTGCACAATATAAGGGCAAAACAAAGAAAACTTTCAAGAAGGTGGTGTTTTTTGCAATGTGTCAAATTATATAATTTTTTATTAGGATTCAACAGCGTAGTTGTTGAGTCCCCATATTTGATGAGTGACGGTTCACAAGAACCCATCTCTCATTAGCATGAATGGTCCATTTAGCACTCATTGCATCTAGGTGATGCTCGTAGGGGTGAAGCATCGAGACTTCTTGGGAGGTTAACCATCCTAGAACTTCCCTGAGTAAACATTTAGTTTCCCCCAATATCAAGCCTGTTTAGCTTGCTACCCCATTTGCCTTGGACAAGGTGGTTTGTACATGCTAGTTTTTCATGGACTAGTTACGACTCGAACCTAAGACCCCCCATGTGCAATGTGGGAGCTTTATAACTAAGTAATAGGTCCACTTTGTGACTAGGGATTTTTGGTAGGCTTTTTATTATGGTTTGGGTGTAATTCATTTCTCCAAGAAGGCTTTTTAGTAGTTTCCTTATTATGGTTTGGGTGTGGCTTATTTCTTCAACATAATCAACTGTCCTCTATAACTACTTATGTCCATTAGATTTGTCAAAGTATCTACGCAACATTATATGCATGATGGTTTGTACAAGCTATTGCCAAACCACAAGATGCCTATACCGATTCATTACATACTATAGTAGCATTCCATTTATAATACATTGACACGGTGTAGTAAAAGTGTAAACAAAATTCAATAACTGAGGTTTAATATGGGGAAAACATGACAAAAAGTCATAATTTCCTCATACAGACTCAAAAATGAGGCCCTGCTTTCTTTTAAATTGCATAATTTTTCGAGACAAATCCAATTTTGAAATCCTTTCGTCTCCACTAGGTCTTGCCTAGGTGATACAATAACCATGCCCTTTTGAAAGTCTCTTTCTAAGAGACTACCTACCTCTTTTCCTCTAGTAAGGTCTCGCTCAATTGATATCTTGACATGCTCTTGGCTCTTCATAAGGTATTGCTCAAGCGATAGCTCTTCCTTGCCTTTTTACTCGATGAGGTATCACCTAGGAGATAGTTTGTTTGGCTCTTGCCTCAAGTCTCACCCTGATGACAACTTCTCATGTCCAAGTCCTTAGAGGTATTGCTTCGACAATAGTTTGTGGTGTCCAATAAAATAGATGAGGAATTTTAGATAGTATTGGCATCAAGTTTAAACAAGGTTCCAACTTGAACTCTCTTTGCCAAAACCAAATTTCCTCAACCTATTCTACAAGCTTCTTTACTGAAAACAACATGCACTCCCAAATCATTCATCTTGTTGACAAACAATAGGTTTCTTGCCAAACTTGGAATGTGCAAAACACAAGAGAGAGTCTTGACTCTTCCATCTTTGAACATGAGCTTGAATTTTCATGGCCAATGATTTTATGAGATGTATAGTCTACCAAGAAAACTTTGCTTCCACAATAATTTTCATATTAAAAAAATGGTAATCCACTTCCCATGGAAAGTTATATGAAAAGGGGCATTAGAATCTATCAAGCATGCATCTTCACATTCATGTGTAACCGAAGATGGCTACCGAAGGTGCTTGAAACACATCTCCAGATTCTTCTCAAGAAGGTTTAGTCATTTCAAGACTCAGTTTTCTTCTTCTTTTCCTTGCAATCCTTCTTGATGAGACTAATTTTTCAATAGTTCCAACATTTCACCTTGGATTTTCCAGAGACTTGGACTTACCTTTGGATTTTGATCTTTTTTCTCCATTCCTATTCTTGCTTTTCTCCATAACATAACCTCTAATGAACAAAGCATCCTTTATAGAATCCATGGATTTTTCCCTTGTTTCCTCAGACAACAAAGTTCCAACCACCTTAGGCTTCAACTTAGAAGTGATGCCACTAATCATCATAAGAAGATTTTCCAATGAATTTGGCAAAGAGCATAGTAAGGTTATGCACTAATCTTCTTCATCTATCTTGACATCAATGGATGCCAATTCATTTATTAGGATGTTGAAAGCATTCAAATGCTCTCTAATTGAATCATCATAACCCATTCTCAAAGAACATAACTTTTTTCCCAAAATAAAAACCTATTAACCAGGGACTTAGTATTATACAAAGCACCAATTTTTTTCCAAAAAACTTCAGCAATATTCTCTCCAAAGACATTTAGAAGTATTGAATCTGAAAAGCATAATCTCATGGTCAACCTAGCCTTTCTATCCAAATTTTCCCAGTCTTCATCAGCCATTGCTGAGGATTTTTGATCTGCCACAACAAACCATCTTTCATGATCAACTAGGAAGTCTTTCATTTTGAGCTTCCATAGCTCAAAATTCATTCCATTGAATTTTTCAATCTCGATTACTCAAGAAGTGCTAGCCATTTCTATGTACCTGAAAAAGATTCACCTGTGCAAAAAACTCCCACTGAAACCAAAGATTAAAAACAAGGGTTTTGCCCTTTCCAAATAAGGAACATGAGTTGATTAGGCTCTGACACAAAATGAAAGGAATGATGAATACAATTCCAGTTAATCTTTTTACAAGAGTTGCTACAAAGTTATAGAATTTATGAAACCATTTGACAAAGAAATAACAAATAACATAAAATTGATCTGAAGAAACCTTTCTGGGAAGAAACCTAGCAAACAATAGCACTATTCTGCATTCATTGTAAAATATTACAATACAATAAGAATCAAGCTTGTGTTATTCAGGTGATCTTCAGCACGCAGAAGCATCAGGTAGCAACCACAACCACCAACTTCCTAGAGAATTTCGACAGCAATTACCTACTCTAAACACCAGCATACAATCTTTAAATCTAGCATTGGATTTATAGCCAAAATCCAATATTCACCCATGCAACTTGAGTGCCCCAATTCATGTAATAAAGCAAGATAAAGCAAAAGCCACCTCCCAAGAAAAACATATAAAGCAAAAGCCATCTCCCAAGAAAAACATGCTTTTAAAGCAAACTTGCAATGCAAACCATCTCAACTCCCACAACATAAGGAATTGACTTATTAGATGATTGCAATGATTATCTAGAGAACTGTGCCCAACTTTAGCTGTCCCAAGTGTGTGTTTACAATGTTTACAAGGCTTGCAAGGTGTACAACACACATTTAACCTCACAACTTTTTCAGCTTGTAAGGGAGGTTGGAAAAGTAGTTAGCATGATATATAAGTCTTGTACTTGGAATGGGGAGAAGAACTTCATAGCCTTACTGAGGTCCCTTAGAATTAATCGGCAAGGATAGGAGTATTTTGTGGTGGAGTCTCATAAATAGCCAGTGACCTTCCTTTTGATCATTTTACCTCAGTTTTAGACTATCTACTTACACCTTCAGATTTTTCTGGTTCCTATTTAACTCTTGCAAGATCTACATTCGAGAAAATATTTTGCACAGTGTTATTCCCAATCATGTTGTTCTGGCATCCTTGCAAACATTCTTTTCTTGCAAGGTTCATATTCTCTGTTTGTGCTTATTTTCATTGCTTCCTTTTCTATCAAGTTTTTCTAGAGTGGATGATTTATGTCAATATTTCACCTGTCTATTAATTTTGAGGAGCTATGATTTAACTCTCTAAGATAGATCTGTATAAATCTAGGCAGATAATTTTCGTATCTGCTGATTTCTGTATTCACAACTGTTTCCTGGCTGCCTTTTTCATAATAGCATCTGTGATGTGGAGTTGGATGTTTCCTTAGGCTATGGAATGCAATTACCATTTCAGGTTATTGTATTTGAAGTTTGAAACTGTCAATGCAAATGCAAGATAATTTTTTCTTATATATTCCTTTATTTTGCTTTGCAGGCCCTGGGCAGGCGATTACCATTGAAGATTCTAGAAGAATTGGCGATTGAAGCATCAAGGTTTGTTTTCTGCATTTGCTGTCTAAATTTAGGCTTTTTTAGTACTTGATGTTTTAATCTAGCAATTTGAAGACTGTCAAATGCGTTTCTGAATCTCTTGTTCTTATACAAGGTTGCAATTACCAAATGAAAAATTGGTAATTGAAGTTTCGACTACTGTTCGAGCTGCATATGCTTGGGAACAAAGTGCTAAGAAACTTCTGTGTGCAGGCGGTTGTAACTCCGAATTTAAGGATCTAGACAGGTTTTAGCGCTTGAATCTTGCTGTTTGAAAATTTGAAGACATTGTTGAAACAGTGTAATAGTCTACTCTTTTGTTACATCTAGAAAACATTAATGGATATATAGCTTTTGTTTTCAGGAAGTCAGATCACATATGTGTAACCTTACCCACCTATACTCACATCAAGGATGCTATTTTAGCTGCTGAACTGTGGTTGGAAAATGCAAAGCCATTCTTGGACCAAATCTTTGGAGTTCAGCATGCATGCAGATCTCGTTTAAGTATTGATGTACTTAAGGTTGTTTTTTTTTCTCTCGATTTTCCTTTACCGATTAAGTTTTGGAAAAGATATGACACTGCTTGTCCGTACAGAACTTACACTAGCTGAATTCTCCAGATATGTTCAATTGTAAAATTCTGTACAGGGGCTTCTTAGAAAGTCTGAGCTTCTCAAAATCACACTTAAAGAGTCAGAGTTACTAAGAAAAGCCTTGAAAAATGTTGAGGAATGGTGCACAAAAGCTGTGAAACTGCAGGAATCTGGACATTTGCTCCTGAATAACCAGAATGCATGGAGTGTTGCCCATGATAACAATGTGGACAGTAACAGTCTTATGGCAAAAGTCAAAGAACTGATTGCTTTTTTAAATTCTTCTGTAAAAAGTGGTATGGCTCTTGGATTTGAATTAGATGAAATCACAAAACTGAAAGAGGTTTCGGCTGCATTGACATGGAACTTGAAGGCTCTTTCTTTTTCCTCCATGTCTCCCTCACTAGAGGTAATAATCTTCTCATCAATTACATGTGAATAAGTGTTATTTAGCACAAATTAAAACCATTTCTCAGTTTTTTTGGTCATAGCTTTTTCCTCTGAGGTGTCCTTATTATAATTAATTTAGTTATCATTTAATACTTTATAATTTGTCATTGGACACAGTTAAAAACACTATTTTCCCTGTATGTGGGTTATCAGCTCTCCATGGTCAAATATTTGATGCATGCTCATTTTTTTTGGTGTGGCTTTCTTCTTTTGTTGTTATGCATTTGACCATTTGTGAAAATGGATTTGCAATATCATGATGCTAATTGTGTTTTCTTTGATCTGTGACACCTTTTCCTTTCTTTCGAGATGTACTTTTTCTAGAAAAGATGTAATTTGTGTAGGCAGTGGCGTCTGGACAATGTTAGTCCATGCAATATCATGTCATTAGGCACTAGTTATCACCATTAATTATCTACATAAATGATGCTGAAAGGACATGCCGGTAAACTGATGTTAACATAAGCATAAAAAATATGTTTTACCCTATGGATAATCCTGTTTCATACTTTAAGATATGACTCTACAATATAATTTGGAAAGAGATTTTAAAGTTCTCTTCAATTGATGTTTCTTTCCAAAATTAACTTGTAAACAAGGGGTCATGATCCTAACAGTCACCTTGGGAAAACCATCTAGTTTATAAATTTATTTTACCTTATTGTCTGCAATTTCCTGTGTTGCACATATTTTTGTCTTAACAATAAAATGTGCACATTTTGTAAGTGGATATGTTTTACCAAAATTCAATCATCGCCTTTTGGGACAGGCAATTCATTTATAAATTCCATTAAAACTTTATCCTATTTTTGCTCAGGGACACCGCGCATGCAATGGTTGGAATAACACTGGGTATGGAGCATATTCAGTTTTATTTTTCTTTGAAAAGTGTTGCATTCTGCAACATATTAATGTATAATATTGATTTTGCTAAGTTGCCGATCCTGGTACGTATTCGGGTATGGGTACGCAGATACGGCCAATTTTTTTTTTTGGCCCAGGTACAGTACGACAACATATATATATATAATTTAAAAACTTTAAAACTCTAAGACTAACAGTAATAGTCATATTTGCCAATAAACAAAATAAAATAACAGTCCTCTCTGTTATAACAGTTTTATAACAGTATATCGACAAAGACTTATCCATGCTGTGTAACAGTAGCATCTAAATTGGCACACTCAGGAGTTAGATCCCAATTCCTTGTTATAACAGTTTTATATATCGATTTAGATGCTACTAAAACTGTTATAACAATACATAACTCCTGATGCTGATTTAGATGCTATTGTTACACAGCTTGGAGAAGTCTCTATCTACTATTACACTGTTATATTGTTATACTGTTATAACAGTATAACAGCATAACAGTATATATTTAACAGTCCTCTCTATTGTTATAACAGTTGGAGAAGTCTCTATCTACTGTTATACTGTTATAACAGTAGCATCTAACTCTTGAGTGTGCTGATTTAGATGCTACTGTTGCACAGCTTGGAGAAGTCTCTATCGATATACTGTTATACTACTGTTATATATATATATTCTGTTATACTGTTATTGAAGTGTTGCTTTTTAGGGCGAAATCACCTTTTTAGGGTTTTTTTGGTTTAAAAAATGTTAAAAAAATTTAAAAAGGCGCTTTTTAGTGCTGCCTGTGCGTGGGTACGCCTCGGGCTCGCCCAGGGTTCTACTCGGGCGCCCTGGGTTCTTTGTGGGTTCTTCAAAACCCTGGGTGAATCCCCGGGCGTCCCAGACCCGTACCAAGGCCCGAAACATCCTGGTCCGGGGACGGGGGGCTAACCGGGAGTACCTGGTAACTTAGCGTTTTTGACTTCCACAATAAAATGATTGTCGAGCATTATAATATGTTTTGACAAATCCAATATGTCTCGGATTTAGAGAATTATAATTTTCTTCCATCATTTTCTTTGTAAACTTTGAATCTTGCAGTAGTTAAATATGGTTCTTAACCTATAATAGAACAGTTTTGAGGCAAAATCTTCACATTTTAAAATAATGGTGATCATGTTTCAACATCTACTCTGTTTAACATATTCTCCTTGAATATCTCATATCTACTTTGGAAGGATTCTTGAAGTAGAAAAAGCTGAAATCTCATTTTTTAATTTTCATTTTGACAAGTGTTGCATTCTGATCTGTAATCCAGGGATGCTATGCTGCACTCCAGCACATCAACCATGTGGATTTAAATGAGATGCCCTCAAACTACCTTTGAAGGCACTAAACCACCTATAATCGCTGTCAGTCGCCATGAAATGTGCAATCAAGGACTAAAATAGAGAACAACTCAACGTGTGGAAATAAAACAACCTTGCAATCACACACACAAATTGCAACAACAAGGTTAACTTAGAAGAAACCCTCAAATGGGCAGAATACTCTATGAAGAGTGAGCAATATTCCTCATGCCACTAATTCATAGTCGTAGAAGTCTTCATATTGCCTCATGAGCTTTTAGATACACCCACATATTGTCTTGAAGAGAACATGACCTGCAGCTACAGTTGCAGTAGGGGGAAATGAAGGACTGAAACCTCTGTAATGAGAGAGATGGACTTCTACCACCAAACTCCCCAAATGGATCTGCTACTCCACACTTGTAGTTCAGCAACTTGTTGCATTAGCTCCAGTGGCTCAGAACGCAACCTGTTGAAAGTGAGTCGATACCATTGCCAATGGGACAATAATGGCCATCAATGGGATGCCTGAAGAGAAGTTGCTCCTCACTTGTGGTAGCATCCTTTCTCCTACCTCCAACACCCTCTCGACTAAGCAGTCTCAACTAACCAGTTAGCCTGCCTTTCAAATGTTTCACCTTCTACCTCTGCCCCTTTGATAACGACACTGCTGAGAATGGCAATGGATGTTACCCAAAGGGATAACAGTCATGGCCAGGGCAAAGGGAAATGGCGTCACCTAGAATAGGGGAAAATGACCGCCCAACAAGGTCCACACCGTGCCCGCCAAGGAGGTAAATAAATGCTTGAGAAGATGAGTCATGCATTTTCCGAGTTAGGGTAAACAATCTGCCTCTGAATCTAGATGGCCGTGACTACCCCAACTAGAAAATGGTTGCACTAGGAAGAATCAGTAGACACCACCCAATCAAGGATAACAATCATTGCAAGGGAACTGAATAGCCATTGTAAATGGAAAACAACATGCTACCAACAATAGAAACAAATACTGCCCATCAAGGGATAACAGCCACTGTCTGAGGAAAGGAATTAGTCACCATCTGGGACAAATGAATAGTGATGCCAGTGATGGAAAACATGCTGCCAACATAGAGAAAACGGTCGTTGCCAATCATGGAAAAGAGTCGCTGCCCATTAACCTTCTCCTTCAACTTTCTCTCTGCCACTTCATCCTCTGCGGCTGCCAACTACACACTCATGTGGCACTCTTTTGTCCTTTGTGCAACTGTTAGACACTGCCACACCTTCTCAATTACATGCCCTAGCCATTCAGCCATACCTACAGCATTGTTGCAAGCAATGATAACGCCCCCAATGGGAAGGACTCGAGCCACTACATGTGTTGTGTTGGATAACTGGAGCAAAGATGATGGTGGAAATAGTCAACCGACTGTTGGATTGAAACCTATCACTCTCAATGTTGTTGTAGGTAACGCTTGCAGCAAATTGCAAGACTTGTGGCATCTGCTGCAAGTGAACTTGCAGCCCCACTAAGCAGTTGCAAGCTGCTGTAGGTGAGTTGCAACCTTGCTGTGGGTGTCGTTTCAACTTGTTGCCTTAAAACTTCTTTTAATGTTTTATTTCTTAAACATTCAATCTTGGGGTAGGTTAATAAGGTTCTTAATACATCATATAAGATTGTCAAAGCAAATTTTGGATGTTTGTCAATAATCGCTACTTTTTAAACATTGGGCCTGAATTGTTTATCTACACTAAAAAGATTATTGAAATAGCATAAGATAAAATTTCCCGATGTCCCAAATGAAACACATGAATTGCCTAATTATCTTTCTCTTTCTTGTGTTAGGCATAAAAGTAAATGTTTTTATCTTCATCTGCTTCTACTACAATGTTGATAAATCTTTGGTGAAGGAGCTATTATAGATTGTCATAATCAATTTCGACTAAAAATTTGCTTCCTGGTAAATATCGTAAAGAGAACCAAGATTTCTATTTTCCTCTGGGTTTTTAATTTATGACTTAAAAATGGAATAGGGTATCCTTGTGTAGCGCCTGCTTATATTCCTGCACTGTATGCATTGAATTAAATCACGAAAGGTTTTATAAGGTCTTGAAATATCATAAAGAGAACCAAGATTTTTATTTTCCTCTAGATTTTAATTTAGGACTTATAAATGGAATAAGGTGTCCTTCTGTAGTTACTGCTTATAAGTGTGCACCAGATGCATTGAATTAAATCAGTAAAGCTTCCTTAAAAGACATAGGGCCAAAACTAGAGACATTCAAATTTCTGTTGGCAACCACTGATCAATAAATGGATCTGGGTTTGTACTCTGACATCAATTTTGGACAGTGATTGGCTTCTTTAGTGCAGTTTTGTTGCAGGGCCAAAAACAACAATCAAATGAAGTCAAAGTTGAATATTTGGAATATTCATGTTTCTTTTATAAAGCTATGCAATTTTAAAAAAATGGCATCACATTTCGAGTTCATATGCAGAATGTCTCCAGGAAGTCGTTGCTGCAGTTGCTGCCAAAGTCACACAGGTTGCTGGTGAAGTTGCATAGATTGCTGTCGAAGTCAATGTGTTGTCTTTTAAACCCACATACATGATTCTTGGTTTATTTTGGTCGCTTATTAAGGTGTATAATCATCCTATGTAGTAAAATAAATATCTTATATGCAGCTAAAACAAAACAACAATTGCATAAATGACAAAAAAAACCATAAAAGTGATTTTTGGCATTCCGGAATTCTGGCTTCTCATTTTTATCTTCTCTGTGATTGTTGTTTCATCTTCTAAATGTCTTGGAGATCTATATCTACTGTGTTAGATTGGTGTTATGGATCATTAGGAGTTGTTCAAGCCTCATAGCTCATGTATTGGGAGCTTTGTGAGTGTTTACTGCTCATGTTTATGACTATTATGTAGCAGATGGTTGAAGAATTGCAGATAATTGTTGGAATTAGTAACTTGAGAGTGTTTCCAAGTTCTTGAATCAGTCTAAGGGCTGAGATCAATTTTAACTAAGCCATTTGGATTACATAAGTGACCAATCACACACTTTTGGTGGAGTTTTTACCCACAAGGGGATTTTCCATGTTAAATGCTTGTCAACTTTAGTCATTTGTTGTGTTTTCTGATTTCTTGCTACAAATTCATCTAATTAAATAATTTTTTAGTCATTTGTTGTTCTCATAATTCTGTAAGTTGGTAACTAGTGTATGGAATATCCATCGTAGTTTATGGATCAACCACCACACATCACTTGCACTATTTAGGACATTTTCGGAGTGGAGACTAGAAGCTGTTATATTTTTCTGGCTCTTAAATCCATGGTTGTTTGCGGAGAGTGGAAAACGTGGGCTTAGAGAAAGTCAAAAGAATGGAATAAGGTGACACAAAAGGTAAGAAATTTAAAATGTTTGTTTTACCTTTAATGTGTAATTTTGAAAAACTTTAGCATCCACTTTTAATTTTTTTATGTTTTTAAATGTTGCTTGCAAATACATTTGCTTTGTCATATTACTTGTTGTGGGGGTAATCAGGTATGTTGCATGGAGTCTGAATTGAAATTCTAAGGAGCATGTTAGGCCTATTGTGACATAGAGGTGGACCATAATGAACACTCCACTACATGGCTGCCCAAGCTCTCTAACCCCAAGCAGTATGCACTTAGGGTTGGAAGAGTTCCTCCTAATGATGATGAGGTGATGGATGAGCTTATGAAGGCCCTTGAGCAGATGTACAACATTGAGGATGAATCTAAACTTCAAGAGCAATTGATTGTATTTGTCAATCTTAGGGGTCCATTGTTTAGCAAACTAGGGGCTAGGAGAGATAAGGCTATTCTTGCTGAAAAATGCTTTATTAGATGGTGGACATGACATGAGAATGAGACAGTGGAGCTGAGGCAATTTGTCATTTTTCTACTCTTATAGGTAGCTAGTTCTTCTTTACCCACTTGGTAAAGAGGAATAAGCTTACCTCTCAATGAGCAAAGAAGTTAGTTGCAGTTCGTAGTGCCTCGCAACTTCAAAACCGATAGATTCCCAAGTATCAACAAACTCCAAATGCATGTTGGGATGTTGATCTTGAAATGCTGGATAGATTGAGGACGGGGTGCAACTTGGATTTGTTGGGATCATATTGGATGAGTTACAACTTGATATAGAAGAATGACTTAGAGTTAGAGGCCGATTTTGACATTGATAGCCCAGTGGTGGCATAGTTGTACTTAATATTTTATATGTATAATCAATCTTATTGCTATGCCTATTGTTGGGCTGTCATTTTGTAGCTTTGTAGCTTTTTTTCATAATGGGAACAATGAAATTTTAATTTTTTATTGCTGCTATACTTGAATCAATGAACATTGATCATTGAATATTGTATTTTATACATTATATAAATTAAATTGCACTCGAGCATGCATGCACCTCTCAACATCAAATAATAGAGCTCATGCCAAGATCAGGGAGAAGAGATGAAAGGTTTGGGGAGATTTGGGATAGGGGGAGATTGTAGATGTAAGAAAATAGTTTGCAATTATTTTTCATTACGGATGAACTTATTCAATCAGCATAGATGCCTCAAGTGTAGATGACCTAATGAAGCAAGTGTGAGGGGGGCATGACAAAAAATGGCTTATCCACAATTGTAGACTCCAAGCACATGCCCTCAAAGTTGTCTTAGCAAGGCAACAACCAAAATGTATCTAGAGGTCTATAACTTCGATTTCCACCCAACTCTTTTATTTGCTTCCAAATCCACAACATTATTTCTTGCCTATTTGATGTGCATAAAGGAAATTGAGTCAAACTTGCTTGATAGCCATTTCACCTCTTCGACAATTGTTTCAAGCCTCCATACTTGAACTCTCCTTCATGGCATTGACGACAACTTGTGTCTTCTACTATAAGATTTTTCTAACCCGAAAAGATTTTAGAAGACTTTTTACCAAAGCCATGGAAACTCTATAGGAATTAAAAACTTCAGATTTAATCGGACAAATCGAACCGGTCCAATAAATTTGGATCTAGTTGGATTTGAACCAATTTGTTCAGATTTGGTAACTATGCTACCCACTACTATACACAATGTAATGTTCTATGATGGGCTCAATTGTTGGTCAGGAATTGTTTATTTTACTTTACATTAATACTATGCTATATCGTTAATTAGTTAAGGGAAGATATAGTAGACAATACAATGGACACGAGATAGCCTTAATCAATGTTCCACGGAGTCTCGAGACGGGGGGACTAAGGGCCTAGATTTGTGGGCAACGGGGGGGGCGGTAGTGGGTGGGGGTATAGAGGTGGAGCCCCTAGCGGGTGGAGGGGCAGCACCCCTCGTAGGGGTCTGGGGGCATCACATCATTTTCACAATTTTGTCACTATGTTTTCTACAACACCAAGTCCTTAGTTTTTCTATCCTTGCTAGGAGACTGGTACTATTACTGGTACCTGTACGTCTGCTTTTGAAAATAGGAGACGGGGTACTTGGAGACGCCTATTTAAAAAAACATAATTTATTAATTTGCTAACATTAAAACTGAAAATATCATGACATTGAACTTTCAAAACAAGAGTACTGGTAAAGTTTAAAATTAACTTTAAAGTTTAACCACACAAATGTCAAAGAGTCAAAGATTTCATACTACATATTGTCATATTACATATTGAAATTCAGAAATCAAAAAACAAAAAAATCAGAAATCAGAAATCTATTGTCTACAATTCTATGTCATCTATTTCTAGGTCCTTAGCTATGACACTCTCCAAATATTCATCACTGCCAAGCTCAGGTTCCTTTGTAGGCAATAAAACTAGGGGTAAATCACCGAGGCCACCTGCTTCAACCACTTCATCCACCAAGGCTGCAACTTATCCATCAAGTGAAATTTGGTCCCATTTTGCTGAAGGACCATCCTTGTACCTAGGGTATACACGAGAGAGAAGACGAAGTGAGCTATGAATGTACACCAAGTTCTCTGCTTTATTCGACACTAATTGGTTCCTCTTCAGTGAATGAATAAAACCATAAGTACTCCAATTGCTCTCACAAGATGAAGAGCTGGCTACTTGTGAGAGCAATCTTATTGCAAATGATTGCAATTCAGGGGTTTCACCTCCATGGTTCCACCACCACTCTATAGGGTCTTTCTTTGCATGCATATCATATAAGGTAGGCTTCCACGAAAGAAAAATCACCTTGCCCACGTGAAAACTTATTCCATTGAGTCCTTATAATTGAAGCATCCTCACCTCGACTATAAATCTTTTTTATTGCAACCCAAAACCCCTTCATTACCTCTCTATCCTCATATGGAGCCCCTTATTGGTCACATGTATATTATACCATTTGTGATTTAAGGCATAGGCAGCACAATGAAGGGGCGTGTTAAGTTTTTTTGATCTTCCATGTATCTTTTTTTCTATCAAAGGATATAGACTAAGTTGCCGATCTTGGTATGGGTTCGAGTATGGGTATGAGGTTTGGATTTGCGGATACGACAATTTTTTTTGGGCCTGGGTATGGTACGACAACATATATATATATTTATATATATATAATTTATTATACATAATACAATATATGATTTTATTTTAAAACTAAATTTTGATGGAGTTGCGAAAGGCAATCCTGAGAAATCGGGTGCGGGATGCGTGATAAGAGATGAGAAGGGAGAAATTGTGTGGGCTATCACGAAGAAGCTGCCTGATGGAACTAATAACGAGGCAGAATTTCAGGCTCTACTGGCAGGGCTGAACCTCTGCAAAGATAAAGGTTTAAATGACAGAAATTGAAGGAGACTCAAATTTGTAACAACGTCGTTAGAACAAGAAGGATTTAGAATTGGAAACTTAGCAATATTGCCTCTGCAATCTAGGCAACCATTGATAACCTGCAAATTGTTTCAACAAAGCATTGCTATGGAGAAGCAAATCAGCTAGCAGATCAATTGGTAAATAAAGCATGCCTTCAACAGGAAGAGGAAATCATGTCCAATGACATCACTAGATGGGACGGACTTAATTTTGATATATTCGTGTATAAGCTCTTATAGAGAGCCTCCATATTTTGGTTTCTTTTCATTTTTAATATATATGCTGTCATATGGGCAGCAAGCTTATCCATAAAAAAAAAATACTATAAATTATAAATTACATTTTATAACTTATAAATATAAATATAATATATTATAATTATATATATAATATTATTAAATTATAATATATTATAATTATATATATAATATTATAAATTATAAATATAAAAATAGTAATACTCTTAATTGTCAATAAACAAAATATTTAAATACTTCATAACTTTCCGTTTTTCGTCAAGTGTGTGTGCGCAGGCAAAATAAACCCTACTTTTTCATCGAGAGTGAGTGCATAGGCAGAATATTCGCACATAGAAACAATGGAACAATGGAAAAATGAGCTTTCAACACCTGATAACACCTCCATGATGTTTTTTGTTCACTTTTGCCTGGATACGCACCCACAACGAACCCCCTGCCATCTCGTGCCAACACAAGTGCTCGAACCGTACCGATATGGGGACAACAGGGTAAACGGACGAACCCAGTAACTTAGGATATAGAGAAAGATCTCTTGCATCTATTATTTTTTTAATTCTTTCACACATGGAATTTACTTCTTCATAAATTTCTCCCAAACATGGCTTGTTTGAATTTGCAGATTTTATCAGCTCACATATGGGCTTAAAAAGTCCACAACAAACTTAACATCAGCCCAAAAATGGTCATCAAGGACCATGCCTCACCTCAACTGCAGTCTCTGATGTAGATTGTCTTCAAGCTGCCCATGCATCACTAACTACTGTGGAACACAAAACTCCTTTGACTTCACAAAGACACTCAAGAATAAAATAAGAAGGAAACCGTGTATCAGCAAGTTTGAGGAGTTCCACCTTAGCAAATTTTCAATACATGGCTTGTGTGTGGTAATGGTTACATATGAACATCTGTATTTTTCTGCCCTTTTCAATGGGATCTGAGATCCATTGGAACTTGCCAATATCTTTGAGTGCATTATTCAACGAATGCACACAACATGGTGTCCAAAATATATGCATGTACTTTTTTTGCACCAACATGCTTGCTGCTTTACAAACATGGGCAACATTTGTAACTTGGACTACATGTGATTGCCTTAAAAAATAAGGCTCTTTGCTGCATGTTACCATGATATTAAGTAGTGGACGATTTCTAGCATCCGTCCACCCATCCATCACAATACTACATCCTTTTGTAGACCACACTCTTTTCATTGGTGTGGTTTGTTGCTCTAATCGAACTTTTTCTTTATCAATTAGAGTAGTGCGAAGCTTTTCATACCCAGGTGGTTTAAATATCTAGCTAGTCCATTATTGATAGCTTGGACCATCTCCCCGTAGAAAGGTGAGCGAGCAACATTAAATAGTATTCCATTTGCATAAAAGAAGCATGCAATCGTTGCATCAACTGCTTCTTGAGCTTGGACATCAAATAATCTTTCAATGGGGTTTGAGCTGCCAATGTATGGTCTCTTACAAGAACATCCTATTGCCACATCTTCTGTTGTCACATGGACATCTCTAGAAGACACATCCATCTCTGACTCTCTACTTTGATTATGAGTTGCAACAAGCACGAGAGCTCAAATGAGATACTTTCATATTAGCTCTTTCTTGATCCCTAATGGCATCATATCGTTCATTCTCATTTAAACAAAGATCAACACCTTTTCCAGATTTGTGAAGGAAATGAGCCCTCACCCTCATGTAAGTACCCTCCCATGACTTTTCACAAATTTCACATGTGATGGTGGTTGTTCCACCCAACCCCTTCAGCACTCGAACACGATCACAATACTTCCACAGTGATTACAAACCTTGTATTCCTCCACCTGACATATCTAAACCTGAAACAGAAAGACAACAAATAAAATTATGACAATCAAAAAATAATAATTACAGTAAAAAAAATTATTAGTCAAAAAAATAAAAATTTCAAAGTTTACACATGTTTCATGATGAATACAGAATGGTTATATTACTGGTAAATTTTAAATTATTGGTTATTACCAGCTTAGTCATGGGATTCAAAAAAAATAACACCAAAAATTATTGGTAAATTGTAATGTCCCCTTTTTGTCTTCCTTAGCTGAGCCGACTTCACCTAAGCCAAATTGAAGTTAAGTTGAGCCAATTTTGAAAAGTACTTTATAAAGTGACTTTATAACAACTTGGAGAAACTAAAGTCAGTTAAGTGTAGCAAAAGTGACTTGGAGAAAGGAAAATCAGTTAAGTGAAACTTGGAGAACAGAAAGTCACTTTATAAAAAGGAGAAATAAAATATAATAAAATGGCAAAATAAAATATTATTTTATTAGTCAAGTGGGCCGACCCATTTGAAGGAAAAGTGAATAAAAATAATATTTTAATCCCAATTGTGGCACACCTCTTGTGGACATGAAAATTATATAAAATATGACAAATAAGGCCGATTCCTTTAGAGGCTTTATAAAGAGGTGTTTGGAGGCTCATATCATCATATTGTATTTTGTCATTTGCATATTGGATATTTTCCTTTGAGCTGCAACACAGGTTCAGCCATTTCTAAGGACGAAAACCCTTGGAAATTCGTGGATTGGACGAAAACCCAATGCCACTTGAGAGGTGAATCCATCCAGGTTTTTCTATAGAGCTTATTTGTAGGTTTTGGTATAGTCTTGGAGCTTCAAAGATATATTATTTTCTATAGGTTTATATTGACTAAGGTTTGAAGACTAAATTGATAAGATTTGTTCCAAATATCAATTTAGGATTGAGGCGATTTGAGGAGAAACAATGGCAGGCCCCTTAGGGTTTGAATTTCATTGATATCATAAGCATTTGTGAAGGAATCGATGCATTCAAGACGACAGATCTGATTTGGTGTATTGCTGGTCCTAGGGTTTGATGGCATTTATGCAGACTTAGGCGCATCATATTGGCAGATCAAGGGTTTTGGAGGTGGTTTTATCATCCTTTTGGCATCCACTATTGCCTAGCGTTAGGCGCACATCATTGGAGGATCTAGCGCCCATTTTTGGATGGATCGTGGACATCATCTACATCCATTTTTGCATATCAGATTTCATATCAGATTTCAATTGTGTAGCAGCTGTCATATCAGCTTCCTAGCACTCATATTTCAGTTATCTTTCATTGTGATTCAAGTATATCTTTGTACAAATTGAAGGAGACACAATTCCGGGTATGTTTGACAAGTTTAGCTATTCAAATCTTTAATTTGAATAGGGTTTGTAATCGCTGTCATAAGTTGTATCAGACCTGTCACAATTTGTAATCAGACCTCTTATGATGAAAATAAAGATATGATTGGTGTGGTATTTTGATGTTTAATAAATGCAAAGTTGTATGTTATGTTTCTACTCTATTGCCATAAGTATTTATCATGAAAAGCATCACAAACACACATCAAACAAACAATCAAACTCAGAAATCAGAACTCAGTTACTTTGCATGCCAAGTGTTTGACAAAATGTCAAACCACTGAAATCAGAAAATTCAGGGCAGATTTGGTTGGGGTTCTTACAGTGGTATTAGAGCTTAGCATCCTGCCAACCGGGAGGGTTTAATTTGATTTTCATTTTATGCAGCCAGGAGAAGGTTCAAATAAGTATTATTGTAGAAGAAGAGTAAGACAACCACCAGAAATCCAAGAAGAGGTTAATCCTTTGACAAGTACACAACAAGTTGAGATGGATAGAGATAGAGGTGGTGATGGTAATGAAAGTCCTAGGAGACATGAGCAGCCAAACATTGAAAATATCTTGAATAATCTTGCCCAACAACAACGACAAATGATGCAAACTTTTATGTAGTCACAACAACAGTTGCTTACAGCCATTGGTCAAATGTCACAAATGAGAATAAATCAGCCTATTGCAGGGGAGGACAACAATATAGGAAATCATAATGCAGGTAGAGTTACTGCAAGTGTTTCGGATAGGCTTCTCTGACCCACATTTGTGCATAGTGAAGAAGAAGAAGCTTCTGAAGAGGAGGAAGAGACACATGACTGATGATGTAATGGTTACTTATGATGAGTACCATACACTTCCACAGCATGTTAGAGATGAGCTTACCTTAAATCGATATATGAATTAGTGGAAGGACAAGAAGAGGGTAAAACAGGAAAGAAGACCAAAGAAACATCACAAGGATTATAAGCATGCCTTGAACAAACTCTCTCTTCCTAATTTTGATGGTAGTGGGAAGAGTACAACCCATGCTTGGATACACAAATTGGATACATTCATGATACTCAAACCGATGCTAGAAAATGAGGCAATCAAGTTTGCAACCATGCATTTGGAGGGAGTAGCATATGATTGGTGGCATCATGGACTTGTAACTCAAAACCATGCAATGATTCATTCTTATGAAGAATTTACAAGCAAACTCAGTGCTAGATTTGATAGGAAAGATGTGGAGGTATACTATAGGGAGTTGGCTCAAATGAAGCAAAGTGACCATGTGGATACATACATCAATGAGTTTCAAAAGATTGCTGTTATGGTTCCTGATTTGCCCGAAAAGAGAGTTGTAATGTTGTTTGTAGAAGGATTGAATGCAAACTTGAGAGGTATGGTAAAGGCTTTCAAGCCTAGCACACTACAAGAAGTAATTCAATTAGCACTTGACTTAGAAACATCACCTTTTACCAATCAGCCATATAAGAAGAATTCTAAGCATGAAAAATCAGATCAGAATTTACTTGATCAGCCCAAGCCTACAAAATTTGAAACACAACCAAAGATGGATCTTGAGACAAAGAATGATCTTCGCAAAAAAAAGTTATGTTTTTCTTGTAAAGAACCATGGGAACCCGGTCATAGGTGTCTTGGAAAAGCTAAAGTGCACTATATAGAGGTCACCTTCGATATTGATGATGTGGTAGTAGACACTAGTTCGGAAAGTGAACATGGACAACCAACGTCACATATTGAGAGTGATGGTGACAAAGGGAATATGATCACTTATCCTTCAGGAGCTCCAAGGTATAATCCATTTCTATTTCAAGGCATCTTATTTGGGTGTAAGGTCATGACACTTCTTGATAGTGGAGCTAATGAGGAGGAATAGTTCCAGGGTCGTAATCAACAAGATATTAATTCTTCAACCTTGTCGGCCGGTGCCCCAACTATTCTATGGGCAACAATTCGAGATAAAGAGTGCGGGTCCTCTACTATTCTATGGGCAGTAGGATTAGCCCTTCAACTAGTAGCCAATAACTTTGATAGAGGCAGCCCATGAGGGATAGGGCTAACTACCAACCACCAACTTCTAAAGCACCTACCCACCCTTTCCAATTAATCCACCCATCCAATCAGCTAATACTGGAAACAAGAATAGTAGGGCTCTTTTCATCATAGTATTGGATATGTTTAAATTACGTATATAACCTCTCTTTTCGAACTGAAAGCCCCCTTTCAATTATAGTTTAGTTGCCTGCCGTCTAATAAAAAATGTAGTGCCCCTCAAAGTAGTCATGAATGAGCAAGTGTGATGCCAGACTATCTATCACGAGAGAACATGGGTGATTACACTTCTTGATAGTGGAGCTACTCATAACTACATAGATGAGAGTTTGGTGGTTAAGAGGGGATTGCATGGTGATGATTTTGAGGGATTTGATGTGACTAGAGCAGGTGGTTTAATTATTCCATGCAAGAAGAAAATCAGCAAGCTTAGTATTCTCTTTGGTGAGCATACACTTTGTGATGACTTCTATGTTCTTGATTTGAAAATGGTTACATTCACTTCATAAAGTCATTCAAGACTTACAAACCATGGAGTTGAGTTTCCAACATGAAGGGAAACAAGTTACAATGAAAACACTCAAGCACACGCTGCCACACCAAATTACAGCCAAGAGTATGAGAGTTATGAACAAAGAAACACTTCATTTCGATCATTCACAAATATTTGCTATGCAAAAAGAGGACATTTATGTGGATTTTTCAGTGTTGTTCACCATGTAGGAAAAACATGATGGGGAATCACAGAATTTTAGGAAGTTTGTTGAATACATGTGGAGGATTGTGGCACTTTTAGCAAGAAGGTTGCATAAACTCTCTTTTGCAAATTTTGTGCAGCATAGCATATCACATGAGAACTCATACCAAAGTCCTAGATTAATTTGGGATCCAGGAATTGGTTGGAGTGTTTGGGCCTAATGCAGATTTGTCTCATTCGATTGCTTGAGGACAAGCAATCTCGGGGTGGGAGGACTTGTAATGTCCCCTTTTTGTCTTCCTTAGCTAGGCTGACTTCACCTAAGCCAAATTGAAGTTAAGTTGAGCCAATTTTGAAAAGTACTTTATAAAGTGACTTTATAACAACTTGGAGAAAGAAAAGTTAGTTAAGTGTAGCAAAAGTGACTTGGAGAAAGGAAAATCAGTTAAGTGAAACTTGGAGAGCGGAAAGTCACTTTATAAAAAGGAGAAATAAAATATAATAAAATGACAAAATAAAATATTATTTTATTAGTCAAGTGGGCCGACCCATTTGAAGGAAAAGTGAATAAAAAATAATATTTTAATCCCAATTGTGGCACACCTCTTGTGGACATGAAAATTATATAAAATATGGCAACTAAGGCCGATTCCTTTGGAGGCTTTATAAAGAGGTGTTTGGAGGCTCATATCATCATATTGTATTTTGTCATTTGCATATTGGATATTTTCCTTTGAGCTGCAACACAGGTTCAGCCATTTCTAAGGACGAAAAACCTTGGAAATTCGTGGATTGGACGAAAATCCAATGCCACTTGAGAGGTGAATCCATCCAGAATTTGCTATAGAGCTTATTTGCAAGTTTGGGTATAGACTTGGAGCTTGAAAGATATATTATTTTCTGCAGGTTTATATCAGCTAGGGTTTGAAGACCAAATTGATAAGAATTGTTCCAAATATCAATTTGGGATTGAGGCGATTTGAGGAGAAACAATGGTAGGCCCGTAGGGTTTGAATTTCATTTATATCATAAGCATTTGTGAAGGAATCGATGCATTCAAGATGGCAGATCTGATTTGGTGTATTGCTGGTCCTAGGGTTTGATGGCATTTATGCAGATTTAGGTGCATCATATTGGCAAATCAAGGGTTTTGGAGGTGGTTTTATTATCCTTTTGGCGTCCACTATCACCTAGGGTTAGGCACACATCATTGGAGGATCTAGCGCTCATTTTTGGAGGGATCGTGGGCATCATCTACATCATTTTTGCATATCAAATTTCAGTTGTGTAGCAGCTGTCATATCAGCTTCCCAGCACTCATATTTCAGACATCTTTCATTGTCATTCAAGTATGTCTTTGTACAAATTGAAGGAGACACAATTCCGGGTATGTTTGATAAGTTTAGCTATTCAAATCTTTAATTTGAATAGGGTTTGTAATCGCTGTCATAAGTTGTATCAGACCTGTCACAATTTGTAATCAGACCTCTTATGATGAAAATAAAGATACGATTGGTGTGGTATTTTGATGTTTAATGAATGCAAAGTTGTATGTTATGTTTCTACTCTATTGCCATATGTATTTCTCATGAAAAGCATCACAAACACACATCAAACAAACAATCAAACTCAGAAATCAGAACTCAGTCACTTCGCATGCCAAGTGTTTGACAAAATGTCAAACCAGTGAAATCAGAAAATTCAGGGCAGATTTGGTTGGGGTTCTTACATAAATAAGCAATATACTAATAAGTTAATAACTAATAATTAATAAATTAACAATAAAACTAAAAAAAATGGAACAGTAATTGTAATACTGTAATACTGAGTAAATAGTTTTACTAGTAATTAGGGCTTCAAAAATGTATTACATTTACAGTAATACATTTTCAAAGCCCTAATTACTTGTAAGGGATGAAAAGAAAGTTAACCAAAAAAAAAAACACACCAAAATACATTTTCCGTTTTCAAAGCCCTAAAAAAATAAAAAATAAAAAGTTCAAACAATAAAAACGTGAAAATGGTGAACAGGGTTGTGGTTGAATGGCATAGGCCAAATGGTTCTCACGATGGAGATCCAAGTTTGAATCCCCCAAGTAACGTGTGGTTTCTATGTGGCTTCTAAGTTGACTAAGTATGATTAAGTGGATATGTTGATGGGGAGGAGGTCCCCCTTGTGACCTCCAACCAGTACGGATAAAAAATAAATAAAAACGTGAAAATGGAAACCTACTTGTTATAAAAATGCGAAAGCAAGCAAAAATGTGTCTTTGCTTGATGTTGTAGGGTCTGAAATCACGTGGAAATGCTTCACAACAGGTCACGTGAGTGAAGGCGAAGGCAACTTAAGTTTTAAAACAAAAAAAATAAAGCGAACCCCTTTATACGCTTGCAGGGTACCCGAAGACTTGCGAGAGATGCGTTTGGCCGTCTCCTGGGATGTAGGACGTTTCTACCTGCATCTCGGAGACGGGAGACGTGTCCCCATATCAGAAATGCATCCCAGGTGTGGGGAGACGTGTCTCCCTTCAACGTTGCCTAATATTCTCACTCTTGCGGCCTTTAGCCTTTCTCATTTTTTTCACCTTGGTGATTGCTTAGGGTGTGGATGGGGTCCATAAATTGTTAAGGTTAGGGTTATTGGCACAAAGATCCCAAAAAAAATTGATTTAAAAAAAACCTTTCAGTTGTCGTGGGGGACGTATGGGAGTCTCAGGGACGATTAGGAAATGTCTAGGAGTCCCCTTGGCATCTTAGGGACGTCCCCACGTCTCCAAGAAGAGCAAAAATGAAGGGGATGTCCCGAAAATGTCCTCAAGTCTCGAGTGGTGGTGGGACGGCGGTGGAGGGGTGCGAAATCCCGTGGAACATTGGCCTTAATGTTAATGCTATATAACCAGAGTATTCCCAACTAATCTTGTAACTTGTACGGTGCTGATTTCACTTTGTATATTTCTGTAACTTCACTTTCTTAGTCATTTGTCTATATATGGTTCTTGATGGGCTTAAAGCTATGTTATTAGACTAGATGCTCGACTTTGCTCTTGGATAGACACTTCCTTGTAATGGATACAGACTGAATTTGTATCTAGATTAGTGTTATAAGACTTAGACTCGACACTCAAACTCGACCAAGACTCGTAAATTGAAAAAACCATGAAATATAAAGATTTTAAGGATTTAAAACTTGTAACATGCACCCTTCAATAAATAAACTTTAAAGACACAATAAACTAATCAAATAGAAGCTATTTTGATCACATATAGAAGTATACATCAATCACGAGTATGAAAGCGGATTTTAGATGAAGGAAACAACATTTTTAGATTTATAAATATTGTCGATTGTATACAAAACTCATGGATTATGAAATCCATGCCATCAAAACAAATACCAAAACTAAAAGTATAAGTCTATGGCTCAAAGTAATCTACATCACTCGTCCCAACATCCATAGTTGTATGACAAGTCTTGTGCGGGCGTCTAAGATAGGTCCTCGATGATAATGCAACCATGATATTTGCTTGTGTATCAGTGACACCAACATCCAAGGGGTCTACTCTTGGTCTATCCTGCTCTGCCATGGCTACTACCTTTGCCTCTAGATTTCCTTGATCAACCCATGTAAGGTCCTCCTTGTGGAAGACGAGATCGTCAACCTCGATGATCCAATCTAATTGGGGATCAACCTCCTCTACAGTGATGGGAGATAAGTTGATGCCCAAGATTTGTTTGTGATTGAGGTGAAGGTTGTAGTGAACATAAACAAGATTATTCAACCTTTGCACCGACAACTTGTTGCGCTTCTTGGAGTGTATGTGGTCAAACATACTCCAATTGTGCTCACATCTTAGAGCATTGCATGGTTGGCTCATGATACAAACTGCAATTCTTTGAAGATTTGACACCATAGCACTAAACCTTTCCCACCATGCATCTGAAATGAGAGGAAAAAAAAACAAACTCAATCTCATTGTCAAAATTTGGGTTTCAACATTTACGTAAAAAAGGGAAAAATTTTAATTTTTAACTTCAATTACGCCCTTAATAGACTTTTGCTTGGTTGTAATGTAGTCTGAGTTGCCTTGCATATGTGTCATGCAAAGAGGTCCCCTATGGAAGTCTATAGATCTCAATTTTAAAGATTATCTTCGCTCCAAGCTTAGGATTAGATACTATCTGCTCTATGTGTAGAGCCCACTTAGAACCTCCTCAGCAGCCTTGAAATCTGGGCGGAATCGGAATGTCGGATTCAAGAAATAGGTCCTTGCATGTAAGGGCTTGTGAAGCTGAAGGTGTCATCATTGATCAATGATGGACCAGGTGGGATGATACTTATCCTCAACCCCAACATAAATGGATCTAATGGCCTCCTTATCCATGTCCTCACATAAATAGCCCATTGTAGGCTTCTCCCCATCAACAACTCAAAGGAGAACAACTAAAGGCTCTGTGAATTGCAATTATAATTAAACATTAACATAAATAAGTGTGAAGAAAAATAAATAACTACAATGGAAATACAAACAAAAATGAACAAAAATATAGTTGAATATCAACTTACCTCTACAATCTCCTTCGCTGGAAGCCAAAAGCTGTACCCATTGAAAACCCAATCAACCATGTTAACCCTTGCATTTGTCTTAGGTTATGATGTAGACCCCTCTTCGCTAACAAACATGTGCCTCAAAGCAGCCTTTGACTGAAGCAAAGATTGCAACATGATAAAGTTTGTTACAAAGCGGGTTATTCCAATATGAGCCAACTCCTTGTCTGTGTATTTCCTCATTAGGTTGAGGACCCAAGCATGGTTGTATATATATTTTCAAATGTACTTACCATGCTCCACACATGCTTTGATTCATGGGATTTTGCCAATATCCTCCAATATGAGGTCAAGGCAATGAGTAGCACAAGGAGTCCAGAATATGGGTAGGCACTAGCAACAACATAATTTTTATTATTTGTAACTATTTGCACAACTTTCTCCTTTCCCATCTCTGCGAAGACTCCCTCCAAAACCGCACAAAGGAATTCAATTTTTTTTGTGTTTGTTGAAGCACCAATGGACTTCAGGAAAACTATGCCATTTGAGAAAGAAACAATGAAATTTGAAATGCTAATGTTAATCAATAAAGTAGAAACTAGAAATCTCAATCTCTAAATTGATGGATTTTGAGGAAGTACAATCGCTTGAGGAAGAAACAAGGAAATTAAGCAATGTTCTATTCCTCCTATCTGTCCAACCATCGGTCATGATGGTGCAACCCTTCTTCCTCCATTTATCACACTGCTCATCAATTGTGGCCTTCACATCGACCACCTTTTGAGTCAAAATGGAGCTGTAATGTTCCATTTTTGGCACATTGATTATTATGGGCATTTGTGCTTGTTCCTAGTCTTTTGGAGGCTATCCAACATGTTTGAGAAGAACTCCAATGTTCTTGGAGTGGTCTTAGTTCAGTCTGCAGAACAGTTAATTGGGTTTTCCTTTTGTAAATGGATAATTTTGTCTTGGTTTTGAGCTCAGTTGATGTTCCGGGTAACATTGACGGTTTCTAAATTTTGATTGGGCTTCTGGTTTGCTCTCCAAGATTCTTGGAGGAGTTTTCTATTTTTCTAAAGTCACCCGGAAGGCATCGTTGCACATCCCAAACCTTACAGAGCATATTGATTCAGTTTATTGTGCTTTCGGAGGCTGTTTGGGATTTTCCGCAAAATTTAATATTTAATGAGCTATTTTAATTATTATTTTCACTTAAGCTCCTAGAGGTGAAAATAATTAATAAAAATATAAGTGTTATAGCTCGTTGGAAAGAGGAAGAAAAGTTTTAAATCATGGATGCATCATTTTGGGGCCTTGTGAAGCAGATATTTTATTTATTTCGATAAAGGGGTCTTTGGAGCTAAAAAGAGCTTTTAATTAAAAGTGGTGACTTTAAGTTGTGCACACTTAAAGAATTATTTTTTATTGTTTGAGGAGAAATATGAAGGGATAAAGGAAATAATATTTTATTTCCCTCAAAAAGTTATAAAAAGAGGAGTTGGGCTCATTGTTTAGGCATGCTTGAATTTGTATTGTTACTCTGCTGGATTGAACCTGCGTGTTCTTCCATATTCTCTCGAGGATGAAAACCCTCTTGTGGAATGCTCTTGAGGACGAAAACCCTCGAGGTTGGGTGTGGTTTCACTACAGGAATCACCATTGTGCTGAAGAAGAGATTTGAGCAAACTTATCCAGAGTTTGCCATTGAGCTTTCATGGAGCTGATCAGTGTTGAGAGTTTTTGCTAAGTTTTGGATTGGAGATCATTGTTTATCAGTTGTAATTTGTTGTAGATGATTTTGTTAGTATTTTGGAGTATGTTTCTTGAGTTTATATGCTTTCATCTGCTGGTCCGTACCCTCTAATGGCCGTACTTGCAGATTTGAAGACATTTGAAAATAAAAATATTGGAGCTAAGTTTGGGTTTCATCCTTTTTACATTGTCTTAGTTCAGCCTAGGCGACTCCATTTATGGTGATTTTATATGTTTTAAAACAATGTCTGAATTTCTAAGATCTGCCGTACATATCAGGGCCGTACGGCTCTTGGCATGATAAAAATCATTTGAATGTTGCTTCACCTTGCGCTATGGGCATTTAAATCAGTTGTTTGTTAATTTTGAGAGAGTTAAAATCATATGGAATCAATGTTTATTTGAGGGCAGATAGCTGTAGGTTGCATGCAGTCCGTACCATGTCAAACAAGTGCTGTATAAGTCTGAAAAGAGTGTTTTAGCTCTGCCTTTCATCACTGTTTTGTTTAATGCATACAGTCTATAAATCCCTTTAGAGTCTCTTGTATTGACAAACAAGGTTTATAGTCTATGCTATGAAATACTTCCAAGGATGCCAATGGACTGTACAGAGGGTAGTTTGATATAACATTCCAGGTTGCAGTAGAGATGAACAGCAAGTGACTTCAATGATGTCATAAATCATTCAAGATTTCTGCAGGGTATTGTCATTCTACCTTCAAGGATTCTTATCAAGTTCCAAATCAAGATTATGATCAGCATTGTTCTTGCTATAATTGTAATCTTTCTCATATGAAATCACATTAAGTCCCCTGGATGGTTTACCGCCAGTGTGGAAGGAAAGAACATATTCAAACATTTTGTAACCCCTGGATGGTTCTACCGCCAGCAAGGATAAATAACTCTCTTTTCTTTTCATTTTTACCCACTGGACAATTGGCGAATTCCCACTGAATAAGTGGATGGCTTTGTAATCTTTCATGCTTATTTCATACCCACTGATAAAGTGGTGAATACCCACGATATGTGGATGCCCGCCGCAGCGGAAGAAGTGTATTTCTTTCTTGCATATTTGTTACTGTAAGCCAAAATCACTGTATGCTCTCACCTTGCCCATCCTGGGATCTTGGTGATCCGAAAGTGTGAGGCCTCTAGATGGTTTATGCTTTGATGCTAACCTTGCTATATCACTGTATGAATTTTGAAAAAAAATCTGGGGGTAGTATCTTACAGGAGCCCTTTATCTCCTCATCATTAGGGGCTTTAAACCCCACCTCACAAACAATAATGGCATCTAGCATATTTTGCCAATTGGAGACTCGAAACAAATAAAATAAACAAAATAAGTATTATAAAAATTAGAGTTTAAATTCTACAAATCCCCTAATTCAAAACTTCAAGAGACAAAAATCAAACAATATATTTTAAAACAAACATAATAATTAATTACCTAGTTGTATGAAATGGAATGGTACAATAAAACCAAAAGTCTCTGATTGCACTCCTTGCTACATCATGCTTGTCCTTGTTCCAACCTATGCTCTCAAGTGGTGGTTGGGAACTTGGAGTAGTGCATGAAGTCTCTGATTGCATTCCATGTTGCATCATGCTTGTCCTTGTTCCAACCCATGCTCTCAAGTGGTGGTCGGGAACTTGAAGTAGTGCGTGGTATAATATATGAAATAATGAATCTAATTTAGATCCACAAACTCTAGGTCCAACACTAGCACTAGCATTGCCACTACCACTACTCAAAGATCTAGGAAATGGAGGAATCGAAGAAGAAGAGTCTCCATGAATGACTACCATCTCCTCTCTTTGCCTTTTTTAGTTCTTTCTATTGCTCAAAGGTCTCTAATTGGCTTTGTACCTTGCACACAACTTCAAGAGGCACCAATGTGCATGCTTTAACATCTCGGCATAGTATTTGTGCGAGGTGATATTTCAATCGGTTAATGCTCCCCCAAGCATTTTTGTCTTGCAATGCGTACAAATCAACTCCTCTTTCTTTGACCCAGTGATGGCATGTTTCCAACCAGGGTCCTTTCTAATTGGGGCCGACATTGGAACAATTTATAAATGTAAAGTATGCTGCAATAACAAATAAATGGAAAATAAATTAACATTTAGGTTTTTTGGTTAAATTAAGATAAAAAATAAAAAAAGTAAAAACAGTTACGGTTTGCAGCTATAAAATAGAAAAAAATTACCAAAATAGCTAGGGTTTGTTCATAAAAAGAGATTAAAAATAGCTAGGGTTTGTACTTTGTTCCATGAAACTTAAAATGAAAAAAAAAGAAAAATGTCAAATGACAAATGAAATTAAAAAAAAAATTCAAAATACAAAATTATCTCTTCAAATTTGCTTCAAATCGATGATGGGCTGCTTCAAATCAATGGTGGGCTTTTCCAGATGCACCAAGGGCTTCTACAAACATGCCCAAATGGCATTCAATCAATGCTTTTTTTCTCAACTTGTGTGATGGTTTTTTCTTCTATGGCAGGTAATTTTGGCTTCAATACTCTTTTTTCTCTCCTCCTTGTGCTTGCTAATAAAATGAGTGGTTTTAGAGTCTAAGAGGTCATTTTAAGTGAATATGTTTTAACCTTTTGTTTTTTTTACTTATCACATTTTCCTTTTTTTTTCTTGGCGCGGCTGAGTCTACCCATCGGGACTCACCGAGTCCGACGAGTCTCGCAAATAGTCTGTCCAGACTTGCAGGGTACTCAGGTCATGAGTCGCTGGGCCTCGGTTTGGTCGGATCGGCTCGAGACTCATCGAGTGTGGGCAAGTCCCGACGAGTCTTGTATCTATGATCCAGATACAGATGAGTAGGGTCAGGTGGTGTAATGCCTACAAATGGTATGAAGTTGAAGCTATGTTACCCAAAGTTCAGAACTCAAAAACGGGTAGACCAAATGCATATCTTGTTACACATACATCTCATGTTTGAGATCAAGTTTGTAAGGATTTTGGCTGCTTTATTTTTGAGAGTGTTTTGGGAGCAATTTGGTGGGATGTTGGTTTAGATTCTTAGGCTTAGTTATTTAATTATTAATAAATCTGTGTTGCTATTTCTTCCAGGTTTTACAAATGGAAGTTCTCTTTTGAAGTACATTTCCAAATTGATGAATGACATTTTAAATTCTTCATAGACACAAACATACTCACGCCTATGCATGCTTTACCCTAGCTGTGCCATATCGAAGTCTTCTAAGAATTTGTCATCTGTATTGCGTGATGTACCTATATCAGTGCTTTTATCCATAGAGATGCAATTTAGCCTATTATTGATTTCAAAATATTGGTTTTGGTGATTTCCTGAAAGGATACTATTAAATGAGTATTTCTGTAAGATTGTTCATGTTCTCTGGTTTGTGGTATTTCCATGTAATCCCTGTTAAACTTGCAGCTTGTTGTTTGACTTATGAGATTATGCTCTGATGGGAAGTGACATCTTGTTCCTGTGTTATAGGATGTTAACTGTCTCATAGATGATGCAAGAAATCTACCTATTACAGCTGGAGAATATAAATTATTAGAGAGCTCTTTGCTTGAGAGTAAACAGTGGCTTTCACAAGCATGTTTACTTCTTCCAGATTCAAATTCAAAGAAAAAATGCAATATTCAGGATCTGGAGGACCTTGTTGTGAACTCAAAGGTATTGTTACTTGAACTCTGGTCTCTGGTTTGCCTTCCAGGCAAACAGGTATATTCTGATGTTTATGTCGATGACAAATACTATATCATAAACTGCTAGATTCAAGTACATATTTCACTTTTTTGCAATGTTTTATTAAAAGAGTTATCCTGGTAGGTTTTTAGTACCATATGTTTAATGTAAGATATTTTTAGTCGCATAAGCATAGTTTATTGGATTGGCTTCAAGTTATTAAAGTTCTTGGTATTATCAGTACCACAAATATCTAGTTTATATTTTTCGATATTGATATGAGAAGTGTTATTAAAACCTAAATTTGGATATTTTTTCTGTGCAGAAATTGAAAATTTCTTTTCCAATTAAGGTTGGTCAAATAGAGGCAGTTATTTCTAACTATAGGTATTTTCTTGAATTTTTGATATTTCTGTTTTGTGTTAAGATCTCATGTTTATTGTTTTCTGGTTGAGGTTCCTTAAAAAAATGTCAATCAGATAGTTAAATATTTGTATTTTTCAGATCATGGCAAAAGGACGTACAGGCATTGTTTAATTGCAAATCTTCTGCTCTTACATGGCCAGAATTTCTTAAACTTAAGGTGAGTCATTTCTGGAGATATTCATATCTTGTTTGATACGTCAATTAGGAATATTTATTCATCTATTCAGCTTGTTGATAGTATGGATCTGGGTAAATCTAGCTTATGCTTGAGTGTGGGGCAATGATTTCAGTTCAGAAGTGATTTCCCTATTTCCACACACCGCTTTATTGAGGAATACAACACTGATTTAATTAAATAATAAAAAGCCTAAATAAGTAGTCTAAATAAGAAATTACCATTTATAGAGCATGAATTAAGTATGAGCTTTTGGAAGGGAGGCTTCCATATATTATATGGCTCTCATTTTTCAAAGTTCTTATTGTATTAATGGTGAACTTCTGGTTTCATAATCATTTCCAATTCTACATTGGAAACTCTATATATTTATAAAACTCCCTTTGTGATGACAAGATTTCTTCTAAAAAGAATATGAGGATTTTGGAAGTACAGTAAGGAAATGGTTATCACTTTTTGAGGGCTTACAAACTCATATTATATTCAGGAGGCTGGAGAGTCTAGTATTGTGGAAGATGGCAGCCTGAGAATGCTTGCTTTAAAAGTAGCTGATATTGAAAATTGGATTTTACATTGCAAGTCTGTGACTGACCGCTTTGGTAGCTGTGCATTACCACTGCAAGATTTTCTTCTACAGGTTCTGTTTAGGAAATCTAATATAGCAGCAATAAACTATGTTTATTTATTTCATTCTACTCATTCCTGTGTAAGATGTTCTTAAAATGTCTGGTATCTCTTGTGCAGATAAAAGAATCTTTGGACAGAGCCCTGTGCAAATTCCAGGTTTCAGATGCTCATAGCGATGAGAAAGATTGTTTTATATGTGATGGCAAACCAATGCAAAACAATTCAAATACAGTTTATTGTCAAAATTGCAAGGACAGGTAACTTAACTAAGGCACTTGAAATCTGGAGTTTTAAGGGCTACACATTCTCTATTAGACCTCGTGAAGTTGACAACTGTTGCCTTTATATTTTAATCTGGTGACATTTCTTGAAATGAAATTTTAGCTAAAAACACGTAACTTGTGAAAGGAAGGGACAAAGATAAGAGTGTCAACATCAAGTGTCATGCCACTTCTGTTTGTGCACCGATTTGACATAATTAGTATGATGCTTTTAGTTGTAGCTTAGAAATCTTCCCTTTAAAATTTAGTTGTGTTCTTGTTAGTTGAATTTGTTGCTGCAGGCAGAATCATCTGCTTGTCTTTGAATGCATTTTGGTCTACTAGCTGGGTTGCCTGAAATGGTGAATGACAAAAGTTTCAGAAGCAGGGATGGCTTCATAAATGTAATTTCCCTTTCTAGAACATTTCTTATTTTTGCTTTAAATCAATAATCCTAACTCAACATGATAATTGCATTATATTTATAAAGATTACATTATCTAAAATTATGAATTTTATTATAATATTCAGATTTATGACTTATGAAGTAATTCTGAAAATAGAATTTATCTTTATTTTTTGCTATGATTTTCCTTCAAATTTGCAGCTATTCTCTTTGAATGATTGTTTCTAATGTCTACCCAAGTTAGGGGTTTTCGTCCACTTACTTGCTAAGAGAAATTGAGGGTTTTCGTCCTATAATCTCTCAATTTACCTTGGAGGGGGGTCGTCCTCTTTGGCTGTAATATTCACTTGTAATAAGTCATATTATTTCTTCTCAAATTGATGCTTTTCCTTCTAGATCTACCTTCCTTATATACCTTATCTTGCTCAAGGGACACAACCCTACATAGGTATTTTGACCATTCATAACTTATTTTTAGTTTGTATTTATTAATCATTTAATGAGCGCTTCCTTTAATACCTTCTACCATGCGATTTCCTCCCAAGCGCTCTTTAAATAACCCGATCTCTTTTCATTTGCTATCTTTTGTCTTCTAGTGCCTAAGACAACGGTTACTTTTGTCTTTATTATGGTTGAGGCGGTTTGTCTTATTTGGCACTATATTTAATCGCTTTCCTTAGCAAATTTCTTTCTTGCGGCTGGGATACATTGAATCATTGAGTGTTATTTCTTCCTTGGCGGGGGCATCACAGCCCGTCCTTCCCAAGATTGCTTGTCCTCAACCAATTTTAAATTGGGATGATCAAAGATGTTTGCTCCTTCCCACGTGGCATCTTCCACGGGTAGATTCTTCTACTTAACCAAATATTCTTGAATTACCTTCTCAATTTTCTTTCTCTCATGTCAATGATGTTTACCGCAATATGGTGTGATTCACAGAATATGAAGTAAACAGAAATACAGAAGTAGTAGTATAGTGCATCATACAACATAACAGAATTACTCAGAACGAACCATTGTATTCGACATTGATTCATAGGAAACATTACAATGCTCATAACAGCAACATACATATTTCATTATGACTCCAATGTCTGCATATCAAATATTGTCAATTCACTGATGCCTCGACTACGATGTATTGACGCTCTAAATAGTCATTGCCAAGGTTGGTTGTGATGCCAACCGTTGGTATCGACTCCAAACTACCCGACCCGTCGGTTGGTACTGACAACTAATTACATCTTATTACGTTATTTATTCACTTAACTAATTTGCTGTCTACATCTATCCCCCCCTCAAAATTGGTCTTCTAGACGACATTTACATCAAAACAACAAAATTATGACAGAAACTCAAAAACATCCTACTAAGAGTGGGGAGGTTGGAAGGACGTCCCTGGATGTATTGAGGAGGTTGGGGTGGCTGATCGCTACTGTGCCTGTAGCTTCCTTGCTTCCTTGGTCCTTTGTTGTAGCTGGTGTTGGGCCACTAGCTCTCGCTCTTTTGCTGCCTTCACCATTGTTTGCACTCATTTTCCGTCAGACTTTCCCAGGCTTCCATTCCTGTATCAAACAATCTTCACAGCAACAATAGTGTGGTGTACAGCAACCTCCTTGACACTTATGCAATCCCTGAAGTCTTGTGTATGGCTTCCCTTTGTTCGGCTCCTTCCCTGTACGGCCTTCTCTGAATTTGTACAGCAGTCTCTGTGAAATCTGTACTTGGCGGCTTGATGTCCTTTTCTCTGATGTCCTTTTCTCTTCTTTTTCTGACTCCCTCCTCTTCCGTACGGCGTTTGGACAGTTTTGTGTTTAATTTGCAAGGGACGGGGGATTTTTAATTTGTCAGGGGTGGGGGAACACCGTATGTTGTATGTCGTACGGCCTGGCCGTACATCGTACGGATTTTTTTTGAATTTTTGAAAAATTTGGCCAGGTCGTATGTCGTACTTTTAAAAAAAAAAAAAAAAACTTCTCCCGACATTTTATATTTTTTGTCTTTTCCATGTCAAACTGAATTTGATTTGTCTATTTTTCTTCGATGGGTTTCACGTTGGATCTGCAACTCCGACTGGAATTGTTGTCTTAAAAAAAAATAAACTATTTGACTTTTGAACATTATTTTTTCTCTATTGATTGTCACCGATCACCAAAACATTGCTAGTCGATGGAAATACTCTATAGTCCTTATTCTTTCTGTATGCTCTCTTTCTGGCCGGTGTTTTCAATGTTGTGTTCTCGACGTTAGTTTCATCACCCCGATTCACCTTGTTTGTCAATGACTCTTCATATCTGATCACCTCGTCTGGTTCAAATGTATGTGCAAGTGTATCATCTATCTTGGCTTCACCCTCTGTATATTCTTTCTGTGCCTCTCCTAGTCGACTTGTCTGTTCTGGTCGACTTGTCTTTACCACTATTTGCTCTGTTACTTCCAGCTAATTATTATCTTCCTCCCCTTTGTCACGAATTACTGGTTCCCTCTTGCCAAGTGGTCGAGTGTTTGTCAATCCATCAAGTGCTTCATTCGTGAACAATGTTTCACTCGTCGGCCTAGAGTTGCCCATAGTTTCACAGTTGTCGAGTGTTTCACTCTTCGACCGAGTTTTGCCAAGAATTGCACTACCATGACTTGTATTGCCAGGACTTGCACTACGAGGACTTGCATTGTTCATCGGAGAGCTCTCACCGACTTCTTTTATTGAAATCATATTACATTCCGGTTGATAGAACTCGTAATCTTCCATCTGCCAGTGGAAGAGCCCACTAAAGGAATTAGTTTCATCCTCAGAACATTCTTGCAATTTTAATACTCCTTCCTCATCAGGTTCCATTGGCCCTCTGCCAACTGACTCCCCTCCGTCTGAATCGGAATCCGATGCTAGTTCCTCACTTATAGCCTGTGTTCTCAGATCTTTGACAATCTTCTTACCTTTGTTCTCTATTGACAATGTGTTTCTTTTCCAGTTATGGTTGGCCTTGGCGGCTATCAGCCACCCTCGACCGAGTAATGCATCGTACGACGCATTTTGTGCTGTTATGACTACAAAGTTCAATCGAAAGAGTTGGGCGCCAATCTTCACTTTTTGAGCCATTAGCATTTCCAGCGCTTTAATTCCGTGCTAGTCTGCTCCCAATAACTGGAAATTTTGTGGCCATAGTGTAGGTTTCCCCAAGCACTTCCACGTATCTTCTGTCAACACATTCACTCCCGATCCACCGTCGATTATTGTGTTCGTCAGGTGACATCCACCGATTTCTATGTGTACGACGGCTGGATTCTTGCCATTGTCGATGGCCAATAGTCTCGGGTCGATGACTTGTTCTCCTTCCAGCGGTGGTTCCAGTATGACATCTTCATCCTTTGTTTGCCCGTTTGGGTTCCCTTCCATCGCCTTCGAGATTGCCATCCTCAGTTGCGGCATGCTCTGTAGAAGATGCGCTATCTTGACCGATACAGTGGTTTGTAACACCTGATTCACGATACTCTTGTCCGACTCTGGTCGTACGATAGTTGTTCTTCTATTCTTTCCTTCCGTTTCCATTGCCATCTCTACTTCTTTCCTAGCCTCCCAAAGTCTCCTTCTTGGTTCGGGGATCTGGATACGTCGCTTTTTTCCATTGTGCTCGGGTGACCGCCAGGATCTCTTCATCATTCTCCTTGAAACTGATTAGGTTCACCCCTTTTTGCTTTAGGCAATCTTTTTCTTTGTGATCTCCAGGCCCACACCACTTGCATAATGCATTTATTGTGTTTTGATTGTTGTTCGGGCATTCTCTTGCAAAGTGTCCCCATTCGTTGCATTGCCGACACTGTATCATGGGTCGCCCCTTGTTGTCGTACTGCAATCTGTTTCTCGGACTTCTATTGCTTTGGTAACCTCCAGGGGATGCATGGCTATTATACTGGGGCTTTGGTGGTGTGTTCGGCGGTGTTGACGGTTTTCCTTGAGTGAAGAGTACTTGCGTACCCCTTGCTTTCAGATTGTATGGGCATTCCTTGATGGAATGTCCCATCACTTGGCAGATATCACAAAACAATTTTTTCGGACAATTTACCTTTGTATGACCTTCCCCCTTGCAAACTGTACACCACAGTTCTCTGGCTTCCCTCGTACTCTCCTTGTCGGCCTTCAGTTTTTTCATCATTCTCATCATGTCCTTCCTGAGTGCTTGCACGGTCTTGGACTCACTGTCGCTGTTGTCATCCGTACTCTCCTCGTCGTCCGTCTTCCTTTTCCCTCGGAAGGATATTTTATTTTCACTCTCTATATCCATCGCTCGATTGTACGCTTTATCGTATGACGACGGAGGCACGACTTTCGTTTTTTTCCTCAGCGATGGGCGCAACCCTTCGATGAACCATCGCTTCTTCAGCCTGTCGGCCGGCTGAGTCTCCAGTTTTCCCAACAATTCTTTCAGTCTCCGGTTGTAGGTTCGCATGTTGTCGTGCTTCCCTTGCTTCGTACTGTAGATCTCCGCTACAATTTCACTATCATCCCTCAGAAGTTTGAATTCGTCTTGGAATGCCTTCTTAAGTAATCTCCATGATGCCCTGTGTGCTTGGTCCAACTCTGTGTACCAGTCGATGGCACTATCTCTCAGTGTCGCTAGAAATGCTTTCAGCCAGTAGTCCACATCATCTTGTCCATTGGCTATCCAAATCGTCTCGCATGTCTTACAGTGTCGTAATGGATCTTCTGACACATCCCCCATAAATTTTGGCAGCTTCTGCCTCTCGGCTGGCGGAGTCACCATCCTTCCCGGATGCCCTCCTTGTGCGTTGGACCTGACTGGACTGGTTCTCTCGCAACGTCCCGGTGCGTCACTTACACTCTTGGCCACGTTCGAGTCTTCCCCGCGTCCTCTGTCAACGTCCTCTACACCTTGAGTCTCCTCGGGTTCGTTCTGATACTCCCTCTGCCCTGGGGTCTTAGGCTCAAATCTTCCAACTCTCAGCCCTTCGTCGTCCGATATGGATAACTCTCTGATGCGGTGTATGCGGTTTTCAATTTCTTCTGTCAATTCATTTTCATTCCCTTTTTCTTTATTTGTTAGCAGTGTCTTGAAAATTCCTTCGTTGGCATGATGATGTTCATTGACAATTTGTCACAGTGTTTTCCTTCGTTCTTCTTGTTCCTTTAATCTCAATAATCTTCGTGTTCTTTCCTCTGGTGTTTCATGCCCACTTGGTACTCGGTTCTTATCCTTATTGAGTTGTATGGGCATTAATTGCTACTCGGGTGAGGAGATGGTCGACCTCTTGGTTTACATGCACTTGATCCCAGATGACCGACTAAGGGATCTCTCGCCTGAGAGCCTCCCTCCGTACGTGGTCCTTCAACGAGTTTTCCCACAAACTGCAAGGTCTTCCGTCAAAGTGTCTTCATGATCCTCGTTTGCTTGTACTGGCTCTTCGGTCGACTGCCCCATCACGATGCCATCTTCATTGTGTTTTTTCCGACCCTGGTTACACCCGACGGTTTGCTTGTTTCTGACGATGCCACTTGTCCGATGGTTTCCGACGACTCAACTTGTCATCCGATGGCCTCGGACGACTCAACTTGTCATCGACTTGTCACCCGATGGCCTCGGACGACTCAACTTGTCATTCACCCTCGACCCGTTTTTGAACTGGCAACAACGCCAAATGTTTACCGCAATATGGTGTGATTCACAGAATATGAAGTAAACGGAAATACGGAAGTAGTAGTATAGTGCATCATACAACATAACAGAATTACTTCGAACGGACCATTGTATTCGTCATTGATTCATAGGAAACATTACAATGCTCATAACAGCAACATACATATTTCATTATGATTCCAATGTCTGCATGTCAACTATTGTCAAATCACCGATGCCTCGACTACGATGTATTGACGCTCTAAATAGTCATCGCCAAGGTTGGTTGTGATGCCAATCGTTGGTACTGACTCCAAACTACCCGACCCGTCGATTGGTACCGACAACTAATTACATCTTGTTACGTTATTTATTCACTTAACTAATTTGCTGTCTACAAATGATAGCTTTAGGCTCCAAAATCAGTTTTCCGTCATTATCAAGGGGAGGTAACTCTGGGCAAGGTCTGACATGATGGCCTAGCACTTTCTTGAGACGGGACACATGAAAGACATTATGAATTTTACTGTTTGCTGGTAACTCCAATTCATAGGCTACCTCTCCGATCCTTCTTATAATTTTATAAGGTCCATAAAATCATTGCTTGAGTTTTTCCGCACCACTTCCTTTGAAAGAGGATTGTTTATAAAGTTGTAACCTTAGAAAGACCAAGTCTCCAACTTCAAATGTTCTTTCCACTCTATGGCGATCAGCATACATCTTTTTTTGATTCTAGGTGTGTTGTAAGTTTTCTTTGAGTGCATTTAAAATATCCATACTTTGTTGAACCAAGTCTCTAGCTCTCGAAACCCTACTATCAGCAAGAATTAAATCCACAAATGATGTCACTTCATACCCATACAGTGCTTTGAAGGGAGTCATTCCTATCGATATATGGTGGGTAGAATTGTAACAATATTCTGCAAGATGTAGCCATTTGACCCATGTTGTTTGTTGCCCCGTAACATAATTCTGTAAATACCCTTCAAGCCACTTATTTACAATTTCCGTTTGCCCATCCATTTGGAGGTGGTAGCTAGTGCTTGGGGTTAGTTCTATTCCAGTCAACTTAAAGAGCTTTTGCCAAAATAAACTAATAAATTTACTATCTCTATCACTTACGATGTTTCTAGGTAGTCCATGTAGTTTGAATATTTGCCTAAAGAAGAGATCAGCTACTTGTGGAACTCTATATTCGGAAGATATGGCTTGAAAATGAGCGTACTTAGTGAGTTTGTCCACAACCACAAATATGCAATCCTTTCCTTGTACTTTCAGGAGTCCTGTGATGAAGTCCATCGAAATGCTCTCCCATTTTTGGTTTGGTATGGGCAAGGGTTGTAACAAACAGACTGGAAATGTTTGTTCTAACTTGTTCTTTTTACAAACCATACATTTCCTGACATGTTTTAAGACATCACCCTTGAGGCCTTTCCAAGAGAATCATTATCTCACTTGTTTATAAGTTTTATAATATCCTTGATGACCAACCAATGGGGTATCATGATATGCCCTCAAAATTTTTTCCTTTATCTTCGATCTTGGGATTAGATATATTCGGTCTTCATAGAGAATGAGCTTCTCTACTACCTTGTACTTATCATCTTGTAACTTGCCTTCCAATATATCATTAGCTAATGCATCTTTGGCATACTCTACTAATATAGAATTATTCCAATCAGTAGAAATATTCGTCATAGAACATAAGTGAGGCCTTCATGACAAGGCATCGGCCACCACATTATTCTTTCCCTTCATATACTTAATAACGAAATCATAGGCTTGTAACTTGCTAACCCACTTCTGCTGCCTATCATTCAAATCCTTTTGATTTAATAAGAACCTTAGTCTATTGTGATTGTTCTTAACAACAAATTTCCCACATACCAAGTATTGCTTGAACTTGGTTAATGCATGCATGATAGCTAGCATCTCTTTATCATAAATAGAATAATTCTTCTCTGTTTTCTTGAGCTTGGGACTCTCGAAAGCTATTGGATGTTTATTTTGCATTAATATTGCTCAAATTCCTTCTCTTGAAGCATCACATTCTAATTCAAATGGGATTGAGAAATCCAGAATGGCTAATATTGGGCATGAACTCGTTACCTCTTTGAGCTTGTCAAAAGCTCTTTGTGCCTCGTCACTCCATGAAAATGCACCCTTTTTAGTTAAATCTGTTAATGGGGCAGCTAATTGTGAAAATCCCTTGACAAACCTTCTATAATAGCTACATAGTCCCACAAATCCTCTCAAGTGTGTTAAGGTCTTAGGTTGAGGGCAATCTATGATTGCCTTGATCTTTTCTTCATCCACACTAAGGCCTTGGGCACTGATATTATGCCCCAAATACAAGATCTCTATCATACCAAACTCACATTTGGATGCTTTGGCAAATAGAGACTATTGCTCAAGTATTCCCAATACTTCATCTATATGTCTTAAATCATCTTCCCAAGTTTTACTATAAATCAATATATAGTCAAAGAAAACTAAAAGAAATTTCTTAACTGTTTATTAAATACCTGGTTCATGGAGGTTGGAATGTAGTTGGGGCATTAGTTAGCCCAAATGGCAAAACTAAGAACTCAAAATACCCAAAGTGACACCTGAAAGTTGTTTTGTGAACATCTTCCTTCCTCATCCTTATTTGGTGATATTCGGAACGCAAATCAATCTTAGAGAAATACACCGCACCCTGAAGTTCGTCATTCAATTCATGAACTCTAGGGATGGGATAACGGTTTTTAATAGTCTTTTTATTGAGTGCCCTATAATCAACACACATCCTCATAGTGCCATCCTTCTTTTTTACCAATACTACGGAGGAAGCAAAAGGGCTAGAGCTTGGCTAGATGTGCCCCATGTCAAGTAACTCCTTAATTGTTTTCTCAATTTCTTCCTTATATTTTCTTGTATGGTGGTAAGGTGTGGTAATAACTGGTTTGGCTTCTTCTTCTAATTCAATGATGTGTTCAAAACGCCTCTTAGGAGTCAATCTCAGTGGAATATCGCTAAAAACCATACTATGCTTATCTAGAATAGGTTGAATATCAATGTGAGTAGTTTTCCCTCCTTCAGGGGAAAGTCTATCGGTGATCAAATACTGGGCTGCCCCACTCTAGGTGTCCATGTCTAAATGCTTTCTCCATCCTTCTAGTTGTCACAACCCTCGGAGTTCCATTTGATTTACGTTGTAGAATCACCTCCTTTCCATTATGTTGGAAACTCAATTCCATTTTCTGAAAATCTTGATAGTATCTACCAAGAGAATGCAGCCACTGGATTCCCAAAACCATATTTGTATCGCCCCTTCCTACCACAGAGAAATCACCACTTATTTGGTGCCTTCCCAAATTGATATTTAGCTATTGAATCCTTCGTGTAGAAGGGGTAGTGAATCCGTCAACCATGACTACCTTGAAACCCTCAATGTTTTCAGCTTTTAACTTCATTCTCATCACTAGACCCTCATCAATGAAATTATGAGTGGCACCACTATCAATCAAGACAGTCACCTTATGACCTTGCAAAACACTACGGACTCGAAAAGGGTGATACTTGGGTGCCCCTGAAAGTGCTGCCAATGCCCCCCCTGTAAGCTTTTCTTCTTCTTGATTCTCTAGCTCCACCTCTTCCAATACATATTCGGGTTTGGTTTCTTCCTCAGTTTCTTCATCTGACATTACTTCTATGTGACACACTTGTCCTTTCCCCGAACATCTATGTCTCGGCTCCCATGGCTTCCTAAAAGAAAAACACAACTTTTTCCTTCGGAGCTCATTCTTAGAGTCTTTATCTTTGCTTGATCTTGGAGGTAATATCTTAGGTTGTGAAAATGGTTTCTTATGTTGCTCGATTGGTGCATTCTTGGAATATGACTTGTTTCGAGTGGTAGAAACCTCCAACCTCAACGCCTTTTGAATCGCATCTTGCAGTGATGTAGGATCAAGAGCGCTCACCAAGCCATGGAGTGACTACGTCAATCCCTCAATAAACAAGTATGTGAGCCTTCCTTGAGTAACATCTAGCACCATGATTGAAATTCTTTGAAACTCTGCCACATAATCCTCTACCGAACCCTGTTGTTTTAATCGTGCCAATTCTTTGAAATGTCTCTTGTAATGCTTTTGATCAAATCAGTCTATAGGTCTTTGTGTAAAATCATAATACGTCACAATATTTTGATACCCTTGTGAGACAATTTCATGATGCCACCACTCATGTGCAATCCCATCTAAATGAAGAATAGCAAATTTGATAGCTTCCTCTTCTATCATTGCGCTGAGTGAGAGATGTGTCTAATTTTTGGATCCAAGCTCTTGCTATAACCTTTTTGGAACCATCAAATGTTGGAAGTGACATCTTGTTTAATTTTTGTTGTAGATCTCTATTGCCCTGTTGCATGGTTTATCTTCCCTTAGATCCATTCCTAACATTGTAGAATTGTATGAAAGGAATATCACGTCTAACTTCTGGATCAATCCTTGAATAATCATCTATGCAGGGATCAAGTGTTGTTTGATTTAGACCCTCTTCTTCTTGGGTTGGTTCTGTTCTAGGCAGAAATGTAGGTCGAGTCAGACGTGGTGCGGATACAATTTGAATTCTTTTGTTATTTATGTGCATGTTGGATCCATTCTGATTAGTATTACTACATTCACCCCCCATTATTTTGTGTAAATCGGTTGGAATTGTTCAGGTTTTGCATCATTTGGATGAGTAATTGATTGGTTTGCTCTTGCTGTTTCATCATTTGCTCATTTCTTTCTGTCAACTGCTGCATAAATACCCTCCACTCATCCCGATCTGCCATTTCTGTTTTACTTCTAATTTGGTTTTCTTCCTCTTCTATTTTTTTTTCTTTCCCTCTCCAAAGCCCTTTGAGCTCTTTGGCTCCACTGCATCAACTAACCTTCCACCCGCAGGCTGGCAAGGCTGCTGCTCTGATACCAATTGTAATGTCCCTTTCTAGAACATTTCTTATTTTTGCCTTAAATCAATAATCCTAACTCACATGATAATTGCATTATATTTATAGAGATTACTTTATCTAAAATTATGAATTTTATTATAATATTCAGATTTATGACTTATGAAATAATTCTGAAAATAGAACTTATCTTTATTTTCTGCTATAATTTTCCTTCAAATTTGCAACTATTCTCCTTGAATGATTGTTTCTAATGTCTACCCAAGTTAGGGTTTTTGTTCACTAACTTGCTAAGAGAAGTTAAGGGCTTTCGTCCTTTAATCTCTCAATTTACCTTGGAGGGGCTTAGTCCTCTTTGGCTGTAATAATTACTTGTAATAAGTCATATTATTTCTTCTCAAATTGATGCTTTTCCTTCTATATCTACCTTCCTTATATACCTTATCTTGCTCAAGAGACACAAACCCTACATAGGTCTTTTGACCATTCATAACTTATCTTTAGTTTGTATTTATTAATCATTTAACGAGCGCCTCCTTTAATATCTTCTACCATGCGATTTCCTCCCAAGCACTCTTTAAATAACCCGATCTCTTTTCATTTGCTATCTTTTGTCTTCTAGTGCCTAATACAATGGTTACTTTTGTCTTTGTTATGGCTGAGGTGGTTTGTCTTATTTGACACTATATTTAATCTCTTTCCTTAGCAAATTTCTTTCCTGCGGCTGGAAAACATTGAATTACTGAGTGTTATTTCTTCCTTGGCGGGGGCATCACAATAAATGATATTAAAATACAGAAGTTATTCTCTTTCTCTCTATATATATGTATGATTGACATATGGCATTAACAAATTAATTCAATCCATAAAGTAAGTAGAAAGCATATAGTGGAAATATTTAATGACATCAATGGTCATGATCAAATGTTAAATTGCTAATAAGCTGTGGCATTTCTTTTTGTTTTTAAACTTTCTAGAGGGTTTCCTGTTGCTTCCATTTGTTAATTTCATATCAGTTGACGATGGTTTAAATCTGGGCTCTTCATCAGCAATAAAATGTGCCAATATATGGACTAAAACACTTCTTTCAAGCAAGCAGAAAGTTATAATGTGATTCGGTTCCAATGAAAGCAATAAGAAATGACAAACTTCAATGTTACTGGTGGCAGGCTCCGCTTGAAACTTGTTTCTCCTAAAAGCATCTGACTAATTTTCGTTGAAATAATAGAAAATGCAATCCTAATCCGGCTCCTGTTTCAAAACACGTGTTTTACATTTCACCCATTGTTTTATTCTAATGACTCGCAAAACAAAATTTATAAATAAAACTCAACTAAGAGGAAAGAGGACTTGACATCAAAGTTAAAGATCCAACTGTAAAGGCTGAACCATCTTGACAGAGACCACGATAATAGACCTCCAGTACTTGTTGAAAATTAACCTCATGCTTTTACAAAGTGAGACTAGCATAGCAATGACATCGGATTGCCATGTTACAAAGTTGTAACAATTGAGGAAAAACAACAGTATATACTATACAGGAATGTTCTGGAAAACACCTCAGTTTTGGGCAGGTTTCTGAAGGTTCTGAAAATCTATTTTTTCAGTATTTTTTATGTTTTTGTATTTTGTACTTTTGAGGCCTTTTGAAGTGGACTTTGGCAATGTGACAGTTGGGCTGTGCTTAGCCTACAGTCCAACCCAGATTGATTAGTTCATGAGCTAAGCTTCAGAATACAATAACGAATTTCAAATTTCAAATGACTACTTAAGAGTTATAAACCTGACAAGTAGGGGTTTAAAAAAAATAGCTCCAACAAACTTTTTCAGTTTTATTATAAGTTGTCCTTATCTAGCTGTTCATTTCAACTTCCAAGGACCACATGGGTCAATACTAAGTGTGGTGATTCTTGGTGACTCTTTGGTTCTCACCAAGAACTGTAATTTACCATTTTTAGTATGTTTTTAGATTCTTGCAGGGTTACTAGATACACGCCTCACCTAGTAGACGAATTGGCGTACTGGGTACAAATATGACATGATACAGCCTAGATACAACTTGGGTATCGCTTGTTCGTACCCAAAATTAGGGCAAACTTCGTGCCACATTGGATATGTTTGGATTTGACAACATGGTCATCTGTACCATATTTGGGTGAAAATTTTCATGTTGCTATTGACAACGGAGCTGTCTGCATAGATATTTTAAATGATGAAGCAATGAACCAGGCTCTGCAAATGAGCCACGATTCAATGGAGCACTTGCTTGTAAGGATGCAAAAGGAGTTGGATAGGGCACTGAGTGGTACATCCCCATGTCGGAGGGCTCATGCCCAAGTTGCACAAGAGTTGCAGCTTTGTTAATATACATCCTTTGGAGATGCCATTCACTTCTAGGGCAGCACCCACACATTGTAAGCTAGACGGTTCTATGGGTGATGCAAGGTGTTGATTGAGATCAAAAAGATGGGGGAGCATTCTTATGAATGCCACCTTGTTTTTAGGGACGTTTTTTGAGCACATTGCTGCTTCTCCTGGCGAGCATTGTGGGATTGAGCAGGTGGATTGCAAAGCTTACTTGAAGAGAATGTTGTGTTGGCTGATGGGAAGAGAGAGGGTGAGATAGAGGAGTTATAGAGGGGATTGAGATCAAGATCCTCCACGCATGTCGATCAAACTTCTCTTTAACAACAAAGGGGTTTTCTTGTCTCAAATCATTGTGTTGTAGGCCTGCAAGATTCTTAGTGGCTCTGCCCCCACACATTCATCATTCCCACACACCACAAATATGGCAATGAATGGGCCATGTCAAATTGAGTTGCATTGTCCAAAGGAGGTGGCCTCGGTGCTTGGTTTTCATTTTAACTTTCTAACTCATGGTTTTAAATTTTAATATGCTCAATTTTATGTTTTTTCAACTTAGGTTGAACTTCTCATTTCTAAAATTTAGTTCATTTACTATGTTTAATAATATTTATTATTAACTTTTAATTTTTAAGTTTTTGTTTATTTATTAGGTATTAACTTTTAGTTTTTAAAATTTAGTTTATTTATTACAATTCACAATATTTATTATTGATTTATAACTTTAAAGTTTAATTAATTTATTATGTTTGACAATATTCTTATTTCTTTTTTTATTAGCTATAAAATAATTAAAATATTTGCATTACCCTATATTTATTATTTATTAGTAATTTTATTAAATATATGATTGTAGTATCCACCTATATCTATATTAGTGGGTCTTGAAAAATAACCATATCCATATCAAATACCGTATTCGTATCCATGTAACCCTGGATTCTTCTATTGTAAGGCTATATAATAGTTGGATTCAAAGCATGTAATAAGAGTAGAAGGCATACACCTCTTTTATAGAGTTTGTCCATTTTTTATAATCTATCAGTTAAAATGAGAATTTACTTTGTTTAGCTCATAATAGCAAAAATCTTTTAAACCAAAAGCTAAAAGATTTTTTCAATTAATCAGGAAAAAAATGGTAATACAAAAAATGTTGAAAAGTCCACAAGAAAAAAAGAGGAAACTGTTTTTAATTTTTATATAAAAGGAAATTTAATGAGAGAGGTGGGGTGGCATACCACACACTGCTAACGAAGATACTAGTTATAAAGAACTCAAACAAACTAACATCACTTAACATTGGTTATCTTGTCTTACTGCATTAATAAACAAAGATCTTATGCAGAATTAAGCACAATAAACATGCTTAGATTGAACAAACCTGCAAACTCATAATTAACCTGGAGAAAGCCCAACATGGGCGGAAATCTCCAGTCTAGGGAGCAACCACTTCCTATTCCACTGTGGAAATGTAATAAACAAATATCTTCACTACCATGTATGCAGAATTAAACACAACAAGAAAGCAAAACAAGCATCAACAAGCTCCAATACAGACTATATAGTAAAGAGCTACGATATTGTTGTCGCTTGAAGGTCCCCATGTCAGCCATCATTGATGCCAAGATAGTGGTGATCCCATCAAATCTAGATTGAGTCTCTTGTACTTGGACACAAGCCACATCCACATTGTGGATGGCATGTTGTAATCCAGTGGTAACCTAAGCCACATTATTCTAGTAGCATTTGCACAATTCTTTGACCAATTTTGGGGATGTAGGCTACATGCTTGCAGCCCCAACTTTGATTTTGTCACTTAGCTCATTCTCCTTCCTCCTTAGTTCAGCAATTTGGCTCCGAAGCTGTAATATGGTGCTAGCTTGATAAGATAGCCTCTATTGGGCCTAGGCCAAGTTGACACTAACGCTCTACTGATTCTACTTTAGGCTCTTGACTTGGGCTTGCAATTGATTGGTTCTTGTTTTATATTCTTAATCCTTCTTGCAAAGGTCATCCACTTGGGCACTTAACTTGCCAACCCTTGACTTTAGGGTGGTGACTTTGCTTTTATGCATCCTCTCTCTTTAGTTTTGCTGCTTGGGCCTTCATTTGTTGTTCACCTAATTCGTCGACCTTCTGTTCAAGCTTAGCATAGACTTGGTTAAACTGTGAAATCAACAAATTTGTTTGATGTTTACATTTTGTGACCTCTTTTTCCTTGTCATTCATCTTAGCTATCAAGGCAACAAACTGTACTTTGAAGATGTCAACCCCATTTCCTAGGGCGATTTTTGTTAGCTATACTCTGGAGTTTCTTTGCATCTCGGTTTGTAGTCGGGCTTTGAGGGATGTTACCTCTTGTTCTAATTCTTTCATCTTGGCCTTTGCGTTGCCAACCTTAAATTTTTCCTCCTTTACTTTCTCCCATTCCTTCTCGACCATGCTCGTAGGAACTTTACTAGTCACTAACCTATAGCTAAGAGAATGTGTCCACTTGTTGTTGGGGAGTTTATATGTCCTCTCAGTATTGATGCTTGGGCAACCACCTTAGGCGTTGGCATTTGCTATGTGGCAAACATGGTTTGCAATTGGGTTGGGCCACCTCTTCTACTCTCTTTTGCTAGAAGTTGTTGAGTAAGCAATGAGCCAGTAGGTGATTTTTGCTTCATTTGTCGGGTGGCTTCTGAGGATACATCTCCAATTGGTCCCAACGCGAGGGGGGCTTCCTCTCATACTGAGAAACTAGAGATTAGGCTATTTGCTAGGTGCTCTTGATCATATGACTTGAGCCATCTTGCATCTAGATTGTGTTGGATTGGTGAGACTCTGGTTTGGCCAATCTTAACCCAGAACCTCCTCTTGGCATGAATTTGTTTGTCATCCCATGGTTCACCAATCAGTTCGGCTCGAAAAATGGACGACATCTTTTGCTTGAGGTTATGGCTTGACACCACCAACTTTTGATAGAAAGCCTCATAAGGCTTTATTATCTAGACTTCTTGCTCTTTTGGTGGCTGCTCTCTCGAAATTTCTCTTGGGTCAATGAACTTAATATATTCATCCTCTCGAGGCCATCTCCTTGCTTCAATATCCAACCTACTCTCATGAATGAATCTTTTAGCTTCATTTCTCCGTCCATGATATATTCTTTATATATTGGAATGAACTACATGGGAATGATTTTATTGTTAGACATTAAGTACTTGAATTTTTTCAATCCTTTTACTAGGGCATAGGTCTATTTTTGTATAAGAGCATATATATAGGTCCTCGGTAGTTGGGAAAAGGGACCACATGTTGATGATATTCCTTGTACTATAGTTTTTGTATAAGAGCATATATATATGAGTGAATGAAAGGACTGTTCACATTCTTCTAAATTGGAATTTATGGTATGAATCATTGATGTGTATTTCTTCTATTTACTCTGCAATATATAAAAAGTATATTAACTAGGAAGTAAACACCAGCAACAATAAGATTCAATAACTGATATATGAAAGACTGAAAAATGCTTATCAAACATATGTTGTAGCAGAAATCTAGATCGTATATCTCTTTGAAAAGGTACAACTAGCTACAAAAATAACAATTTTATCACCTCTGTAAATGAAGCTCCAACAGTGGTACAACTTCTTTAGCATGCATAGCAGCAAACATTGTTGATCGCCCACCCATCAAAACTATAAGGACCCATCACTGTATGTATGGTGGTCTCCTAGGAACTTGTACAGCTAGAAATGCATATGTACGACTAGGTTTATGCTGTTCAAACTCCCCTATAATGATGTGACTATTTTTCTATCACATTGTAAGATGCTACCCCAAATGTTTTTCAAATTTTTACTATGATATCAGTGTTAGCATCAATTGCATAAACCAACTAAATGCCTCACTTTCTGATCACCCAGATCCTAGAATGGGCAAGGTGAGAGCATACAGTGATTGGCTTACAATGAGCAACTATGCAACAAGAAATTACAATTCATCCGCTGCGGCGGGCATCCACTTATCATGGGGATTCACCACTTTCCAGTGGGTATGAGAGCAAGAATGAAAAATACAAAACCATCCACTTATTCAGTGGGTATTCTCCACTTGTCCAGTGTGTAGAAAGAACATGAAAGGAAAGATTCAATTTGCCCACACTGGGGGTAAACCATCCAAGGGATTATTATGTGTTTATGCAACATAAAATGAAAGAGTACAAAAGACATCAGCTGTGAGCTACATTAGATGGAATACATTTTATCATCATAGTTTCAATGCATGTGTCTAGCTTCATACTAATACCCTACACAAGGAAGAAGATTAGTTTGCACAAAGTCATATATAGCCAAGCTGGAAATCACTGCATATGGTTATTGATTGAACAAAATCTGAATCACAACTCAGCCTTCTCACTGCTGTACGGCAACCCTGCAGTCTATTCAATTGCCAATGTGCATGGTCACAATCAGAACTGCCAACATTCAGCCCCATAACAATCTTATACTATAGATAATTCCAAACAGATTATAATCTATCATAACAATAGTCAAATCTGCATTCCCAAAAGCAAATCGGCCCAAACAGGTCCGTACAGCCCTATGTTTGGGAAGATGAATGATGCCTTCTGGGTGACTTTCTAAAAATAGAGGGCCTCTCCAAGAATCTTTGAGAGCAAATCGGGAACCCGATCAAACATTAGAAAGCATCACTGCGATCTTGAACACCATCTGAGCTCAAAGCCATAACCAATTGCTCTGTAAAACTGATTTGTGGCCACTCCAAGAACATTGGAGTTCTCCCAACAAAGCCGGATAGCCACTAAGAGACTAAGAACAAGCCAAAATGCTCACAATAATCAATGCGCCAAAAATGGAACATTACACACATGTACGACTTGCAAAAAGCACATAATATGATGCAAATAGTAATAAGAATTGTACAGCCTGCATCTAACAATTAAATTCACAAAAAAATTGCGACAGCGTAATCTGGGAAATGTATGGCCAACAAGGAATAGTACAACCTTCTTAAGAAAGAGTACGGCCTAGGGAATGGTCTCTCAATGCATCGATCAGATTTGCAAGCAAATAATTGTTATCCTCCGCCAATCTGAAAATCACATTTCTAACACAAATTTGGAAACTTCGTTAGATCACCAAAATTCACAAAATTTTTGAAAATCTACACACCACACATTAAACTAACAGAAACTAGAAATACTTTGCAACTGTTCAACACATTGGTAATCCTTAAATGGAATTACTCACACGAATAAGAGGGTTTTCGTCCTCAAATCCATCTTTTCCAAAAGGTTTTCATCCTAGGGTAGAAAAGAAGAACATATGTTCAGTCTCAAGGAATTGGGGTTTTGATAATAAATTAGAATGCATTTCCTCAATGCCCAACTCCTTTTATACGCACTCTGAGGGAATATAATATTTTTGCTTTTCCCCTTTCCCTACAAACTTATTGTACAAAGTGTCTAGAAAGACTTTTCAAAATAACATAACTTTTGGACCCCAATGCTAGCGACACTTTATAAAACATAAGTCACTTTTTTGAATAAAATGTAAAGTTACTTTTTTGGACAACTTAAGTTAAATTATTCAAAAAAATTAAAATATTTCCCATACACCACCCCAATAGCCTATTGGAAATAAAATAATAGGCTAGGGGTCTTCTGACAACTTATGCTTGGAGAGGGGACATGACAAAGCATTTAGTAAGGCATTACTCCCTTTGGAGTTGATCATCATGATATCTCAAAATATATTGCTTTCAAGTAATAGATATAGGCCAAACTTGGTGGGGTTCACACCTCAAATGGGATCATTTGCTATGTTTTTTGAAATCTATTGTTAAAGTCATCTAGTGTCTCCATAGGCTCCGTCTTGATGGTTGTTAGTTATTCTAGTAAAGACATCGCATCTTCCTTTTCTCTAAACTTGTTGATTAAGGTTTTTCCTAGTCCATCCCAATCATGGAACAAAACGGGGCTTGTAGACTTGTCTGAGTACCAATATAGAGCATTTCCTTTAAATGATGTAGCCAAAAGCCTTAGAGCAACATTTTCTTCAACAACATTATACACAACACAATGATTTACAAAATCATGCAGGTGTTGTGTGGGTGTGGTTGCATCCTCCCCTGTGAAATGAGGGAGAGATCTCAAGGTGACATTTGGAATAGGATCCCATACATCAAGGGTAAGAGGTGTTACAAAGGGACCTTTGGTATTCTGGGCAGGAAAGATTCTTGAGGCTGGTTGAGCAGCCATGAGTGGATTTGAATGTTTAACAAGGGCGGATTAGCTGGTTGATGTCCCCAATTGGAATACTTGATCACTCGACAATTTTTCAATATGAATGGATGAATCCTACAACCTTTTGATCACCGAGATCCCAGAACGGGCAGGGTGAGAGTAGATGGTGACTAGAATATTAAATTATTTATACTTGCTGGCGGCTTGGCCAATAATGCATGCAGCTACAAAATTTGAATGAATGTTAGACCTGGTGGCATTGCCTTCCAAGTTTCACAACAATATGGATATCGATATGGTGGAGAACTGCTTAGATGCATTAAGAAATCACTAAGCCTGGAAATGCACCAAAATATTGCATAAACCCTTCAATATTCTATTTTTAAAATTCTGAACAGCATAAGTACCTCAAATGATTCAATGAATAATCAACAATGACTAATTGAATTTAGATGAGTAATCATGAATCAACAAAATCCCATATATAATATTTATCAAACATAAATCAACTCACAAAAAATATGCTATGACTATTGTTGTCCATGTTTTTAAACCTGACCATTTTTAAACTTTTCCCATTTTAGAATCATCGCATATCATCAAACCCAAACCCGACATGCATTATTTGCCTCCTCGAGTTGCATGTGAAGTAATCCTGCCATCTCAGTTTGGTTGAATTATTAGTGTTGCACCGTGCTCATAAAATGTTCATAGTTGTTTCAGGGTATTGGTGAATCCAACAACTTGTTCTAGGAGATCGCAACTCCAGCCTTGGTTTCCAATAATGGATTCTTTGAGTGATGAGTTATCTTCGGTGCACAGTCAAGTAGGCATGCAAATTATTCATCAATATGTCTCAAAGAATAGAATGAATATGGACTGATTAGGAGTATGGTGGGAGAATGTTTCAGTAATTATGATCAATCTGAGCATGGAGCCTCTTGCCAATAGCTTGAGAATGAGACCTTCCACTTACAAAAGAATTGGAATATATACCTGTCTACATTGCAAGATTTGCTTCTATGATAATCTTAGTATGGTCATGCTATGTATCTCTGTTTGGCAATATAAGTCTAGCTACAAAGTTACCAATAGAACATTGTGGAGGTTCATCTTTTGGTAACGGATATCGCAATGATAATTATTACTTTCAAAATGTTTCTGATGAAAACAAGGATGAGAATGTTGACTCACTGATTGCTACTCAAATTGTATGATAAAATGCCTCAAAGAAATTTGGGGATTGCTTTAGGAATCCCAACGAGGAAAGTGGAGAGTGAATAAAGTTGGAAATGTGGAAAGTAAATGAAGCAAAAGGCCGCATAGGAAAATAAGGAAAGTGGTGGCTCCACTGTCAACTCCATCGAGATGCATATAGCAAGTTGCAGCCTAAGCAAACAAGCATGTCAGTCGTTTGTCATGAAAGACCAAGGTGATATGCAAGTCATGACTTAGGTAATGGTTACGCAGGAATCTCCAAAGAGCATGAGTATTGCATGGACCAAGATAAATACTATTTGTTGGGCATAATAAGGGTTTGGAGCATGCGAGTTGTGGTCATAATGTCTCAATTACAAAAGCCGCAACCTTTATATCAATAGTATGAAATATGAATTGTTTGGCATAGAAGTCGTTGATTTGCAGATGAAGGCGTGGACTATTTACCAAAATGCCTCAATGAAATTGTGTCATGATCAGCTGCATAAGTCTTTGGCCAAATGCCTTCAAAACCAAAGGAGATGGAGGAAGCTGTGTAGTAGCATGAATTTGAGAAATGTCAAAAGAAAAGCAATGCAAAAGGCCGCACCCAATTATTCCTTTTTGTCTAAGAGTTAGTTCTACAGAGGATGCAATGAAATGCACACTAAATAGGGAGCCTTTGAAGTGTTTCAAATAGAATATGACTAAAAGGTTGCAGCCAGTAAGAGAAAAGGTGGATGTACTGCTTGACAAAATGTCCCAAAGAAATGTTTCTGCATGAAATGCAATGATCACGGGATTTGCACAAAAAGATATCCATGCAAATAGATTTGTTGAATTGGTTTTAGAAACTTTAAAAAATGCAATCGGCATGTGTAAAGGCAAATTCCACAATCATCGCCAGCATCTTCCCTGCACATGCCAAAATGGGAGCTTTCGAATAGTGTAAGGACCACCATCAAGGCATAATGGAAGCAGAATTTTTGTCAGATATTATAGTTGGAAATGCTTTGGTAGGCAAGTATGGCAAATGTGGAAGCATAGACAGGGAACATGAATTGTTTTAAGAATGCCATAAAGAGATGAAATGCAATGATTGCAGGATCTGCACAAAGTGGATTTGTTGAAAAGACTTTTAGGGACTTTCGAGCAAGTTCATTTGGCAATTGTAAAGCCAAAAGAACGCTCACCAAAAGGCTGCAACCAAGTACAGAAGGAACAAAGGCATAGAGCTCTTATGTGTTGAGTATTAGGTTATTTGAAAAGCTATAGAGAAGGCTTCTCAATTGTTTGACCAAATAAAGAATGTCGCTCCCATTCATCGTGTCCTTCATCTTACAAAGTGACCAAAGGGGATAACATTCATTAAGTATGAAGCAATGGAAGGAGTTGAAGCTTCTACACTGGCTGCACCATGCAAAGAAGATCAAAGGGCCGCAGCCTGCAAAATAAAGGAGTTAAAGAATATGAAATGCCAAAGCGCCTATCAAGGTTATGCTAACCATTCACTGTGTTGCTTGGTGATGTTGCTAGGATTGATGTGAAGAAGAATGTTTTTATTACTGTGACATTTGATAAAGGTCTTTGTGGTGGTAACAACTTAATATATGTCAAAATAAGCAAGGCTCTTTTCAAGATGGATTCTTGAAGTCCCAAGAAATGGACAAAATAACACAAGACAAAATTCATGGAAGGTAGAGCAATGGGACTGGTTAGGAAGACAGAAAGGAACTAGAAGCATAACTTGGTAAATAATAAGGACCATAATAAGAGTTGGAACCATGGCAAATGGGATCACATTTTTAGTTATATTAAGACATCTCCAATGTACTCCATAGGCTGTTCCTTGATTGGAATTAAGTTGGGATGACACAACATCACAAGTGTGTAACCCATGGGAAGCATGACCACTCAAATACCCATCAAGGATGATCTTGAGGCTAATGAAATGGCCTTTACATTAACCTAGATAGGATAAAATATTTCAAAGAAAAGGTGAAATAACCAAGCCAATCTCCCTCCAACTCTTTATGTTTTTTTTCCAAATAGAGGTGGTATAGTTAGAGGCCCTCCGGAATTCCAAAGGTCACTTTTGAAGTGAATTTGTAAATATAAAATAATAAATTAGGATTTTCAAGAAGTAATTACGGGATAGGGAAAAGCTATAAAGAGAGTTTTAATTGTAAAAGGGGATCTTTTCAACCATTGGACCAGAGAGCTTTGTAAGGGGAATTTCTAGAGACTTTGAGCTCTAGTTTTGGTTTTAATATTTATGAAGGATTATTGTTCTTATGGCATTAATTCTTCTTGGGAGATGATTGTTCTTATGTCCAATTGGCTATCAAATTGTTTCCCTTTATCTGCTCTTCTTGTGAATTTGGATTGGAAGTCTTTGTGCTTCTGTAGCTGATACAATCATTTCCTCTTTTATTTTGGTTAGGAAATCTAGGCTGTGTTTCTTATGTTCTCAGCTGAGTTTCCTCTTTTTCCTCTTACCTACTCAGAAATCCTAAAATTCCATCATACGAGGGCGTTGCCCCCTCTCAAACACATAGGAAAATCATTGGCCTTGCAATGATTTCTCCATTCGTTGGTGAATTTTGTTGCTGCCTGTTGGGCGAGTCACTTATTTTTCGCAGCGACAAAACTGTTTACCAACAACTAAATAGCTGGTACGGCTGCCCAAAATGATGTAGGACAGCTCCAAGAAAGGGCTGCATATTAGACGAAGATATGGTGGACTTTTGACTTTGTATGGCAGCTTCTAAACATGGTATGACATGCTACTAGCACCTCATAAAATTTTGTGACTACTTTTAGATGATACGGCAGCTTGTAATATCAGCGTCCACTCTTCAACAAATTGCAATGTAAACTATGATGGTACGACATTCTGTACGGCCAGAAACAATATCCGCGAAAGCTATGATCTGCTCCAGAATTGTGTACGATTTGTCAAATCTGCATACAAGATAGTATGACCAACCTTAACAATATTTTGAAGACTTGCTGGAAGTTGTACGGTTGTCTTGACATCCAAAATTTGAGTATTGATCACTAATATAGATGTGATTTGTTGTACAACAACAAATATGATATTTCACCTTGTAAATCTTCCCCAATTGAAATTTGATATGAGCCCATTAGCACAACTGTAAAATCCCAAAAATGAATTGGAAAATCTACAAGCTTTCAGCACAATGGTAATCCTGGATGGAATTACTCTAAATGATTCAGAGGATTTTCGTCCTCCAAATCCCTATGCCAAAAGGGTTTTTGTCCTCAGACAGAAAAGACGAACACAAGTGCTTAATCTTCAAGAAAGGGGTTTTGATAACAAAGACAATGGATGATTTCTTCTCAGCCCATTTCCTATTATAATCATCTTTTCTAATTTTTTATTCCTTTTTCCGTCTCCTTCTATAAGTGTCTAGAAACACCTTTTTAATATTACATTAGGCCCTATTTTCTAGAGACACTTTTTAATATTACTTTTAGGCCCTTTTTTAATATTAGAACATAAGGTGCCCTATTTGCAATATTATAACATAAAGTTATTTGGACAACTTAAATTAATATTATTAATTATTTCCATATCTCAATTATTTAGAAAGACAGACATGACATCTTCTTGGGACGAAAGTGAGGGGTTGCACCAAGATGTATAGATTAGCCCTTGACATAGACCTAGTGATAGGTCTAGGGGTCATAAGCTTCTGTAGTTTGAGATAGACAGAGTCGTTGGGTGATGGTAAAAGGCTTCAAACAAGCAAGAGACCAAGATCTCACCAAAATCTTGATCAAGATGTGACATAGTCCCACTAGGTGTGTCAAAAAATTGTTGCTCAAATATTGCAGCCACTTGTCGTAGTGGGTGGGTGCACTCAATACCAATGCCACATAGAGAACACAACAATTGGAAGCTTGCGATCGTGGGACTTGAACCATAGAACAACCTCCAGGATTGAAAGGCCAACTCCTTATAAGATATGTAATGAACTCTTCATAGTTGCTTGATATAGGGAAAGGAAGAAGGAAATTGGATGAAAATAAATCCTACTCTAAGATTGGTGATGCACTAGGGAGAAGGAATTTCCTTATACTATCTAGCTGAATCTATATAGACAAATGAATCAATAATTGACTGGAAAAGGGTATAAGTGCATCCTAATGAACATAGACTACAAGAATATTCATTCACATAACACAAATATAGATGGAGGGAAATTAGTCATAGTTGTTTGTATTGTTGTTCTTGACAATACAAAAGTCTGTATACACAAGAAGGCTTGGATGCCTTGGGAACATGAGGCAAAGTGGGATGCCTTGGATGCTAAGTTTGGGAACATCTAAACTTAGCAAATAGAAGAAAATTTGGTGGATAGAGTTTTTGCATATAAGGCTAGATGCTAAGCATGAATGTGCAAAATTCCATCCTAAGCCTAAGCAGGGAACTCCTATTTATACATGCTAGAAAGGGAGGAGAGGGAGAAAGAAGGTGGGAAATTGGAAAAGCCAGGAGAATGGTTGTGTAAATGCCTATCAAAAGATGAATTTCTTCTCCACAAATCTTGGGAGGACAAAAGATTACCCCCTGCAAGATCTTTGGTATTGTCTGATTTGTGTGTTCCACCACCTGAAACTGCTAGTAGGGGGGCCTAATGTCTTGAATTTGTGAAAAAAACTGGCCATGTGTACTAAGTTCATAGGGGGAAGATGGCACATGTTCAATTTTGTAGGGCGGGTGGTTGGGTCCGCAACCTCATCATTAACAAGTTGTTCCCTTGTAATTTGATCTCTTCTCTATTGTCCTTGATTTTAGAGAGAGAAGTGAGCCATGAATGTTTTGGCAGAGATTTGTGTCTAAAATTTGATTCAGGTTAACCCTTGCATTAAATTTCCTTTGGCGTGGATGGTCGAGAACTGTTAGTTGGTTACATAGAATAATGGCTGTTATTGAGTATGCTTTTGGTAACTAACCAACCATTCATTGCTTGCAAGGGGGGCCTGAGCCATTGATCTTTGTTTATTAGATGGTTGATTCCATTTTCCTTTCGGCTCCCATTGACAATCAAAATGTGAAGTAGGATGATCCCTCCAATTTCATGTATTTTGGCAAAAGGGTGAAACCGAAGTGGGGCCCACCATTGGGTAGAGTGGACCAATAGCGGGCATTGGAGACAAAACAAGGAGGCTTCACTCTTGACTCCTCTCCAGCTGTTGGATCACAAGATGGATTGTTGGTGGAAGCCTAAGACATAAAAAGCAGTGCACTATTGGGAAACTCTGTGGACCATTAGATCAAGGCAATCAACTGTGCATGAGCATTGATACTTAACATCAAATACTTCTACTACTTGCATCAATCAAAATACGGGGAATGGGCCGCATTGAGGCACAATCAAAATGCCCGAAGGGGAACATGTATTGAAAATTCACTACAAACTCACTAGCCATTCCCTTCAAATTACATACATAGACTTGCATTCACTGTAATAGTCTCAAAACATTGGCTTCACACATCAAAACCATGAGAGCCAACCCTCTCCCAATTGTGGAGAAGCATTACATCGCCTTCCTAAACATCCCAAAGGAGAGAAGATGGAAGATCAACATCCAAACTAGAAGATGGAATGCCAAACACCTGAAATTCGAACTCATTGCTTGTGCATAAACTAGTTCACTTGTTTACTAGAGAAAAAATGTATTGGCATGAACACGTATGCACCACTTCACATCCTCAGTGCTTGAAAAGCCCAAATGCCATAGAGACAATGAACATGCCAAGAAATCCTGTAAACCACTGCGTTAACTATTATCATGGCGCCATCCTCCCCAATGATCAATAATCTTTTATATGTGAGCGTTATAGCCCTCGAGACTGTTTCGCACCTACTATAATAGAATAAGTCTTCACTTACATCACCTATATCTATCCGCATAGAAGAAGCATGCAAAATGTTTAAATAGACTCGTTGATCATTTCCAATGACTTATTCCCTGAACATTTCATGGGTGCAAGTGCTGTAGATGTTGTGGTGCTCTGAGTAATAAGTTCTCGATGTTTTTCTTTCCAGGCCACGTGGTAGCCGTATCATCCTCTGCGCCACCATATCTCCTCTTTAAGTTTGTCTACTATTCTTCATCAAAACATCGAGAATACGGAAACTTCAGGAAAAACATAATACTAACAGGAAAAACATAATACTAACAACATTTTATGTGTAAACAAATCATAAGCTATAGCATGATATTTCTTCCTTGCTCAAATTTGTGACAAAGTTTGGGATGCATATCCATATAGTCTTTGAAAGGAAAATTCTCCTTAACCTGTTGAGGAAGAGTGCTATACTCCTCAAATATGCTAAGCAGTTTCGCTTCCTAGTCTTGTGGCATTGGACCTTTGCTAGTAGAATGAGATGATTCTTTAGAGAGTCCAAACTTTGAAAGTGAATCATCTAAACGCTGCAATTTACGTATGGTCTTGTGTTGTGTTTGTTCAAATTCTTTCCATGCATGTTTATTGCTAAACAACTTTGCCATGATGACCTTTTGCGCTGTCCAAACTAAAAACCAACTCCAAATTGACTTGTGCAGAACTGATTTCACACCAATTGAATGCAATCATTACCCAACAGGCTGGCAGGATTATAGCTTTGATACCATTGAAAGATCTCTTACCAAATTTGCCCTGAATTTTTTGTTTTGCTTTCTTGAAATCATGTCAAACAATTATCTTGAAGTTTCGGAATACGGAAACTTCAGGGTCGAAGGGGCGGGCGCCCAAGCCCAAGGTACTTTTTCTGAGGGCTTCAGGACAAAACCTGTTACAGACTGCAACCTGCTCCAAGATTTTTGGCATTGCAAAACTGAGGGTCAAAAGAGCGAGTGCCCTTGACCTTTTTGTAATATTTTACGCCTTTTTCTTCAAAGATGGATTCCTTTTGCTCTGCAATGGTCCTCTACAACTCTCCACAAGATCCGACACCTGCCACCTACAATCACAAGAGAGGGGTAGGGGGTTGTGGTGTTTAGGAGCTTGCCTTGGTCAAGCCCCAAAATGGCATTCAAGCCTTCCAACACCGTTGTTAGATAGAAAGTGCATGTCCTTGCAAGATAGAGGCAAAAGCAATGATAAAATAGATAGATTGAATCACAAATAGATATCACCTTGGAGGTGTAGCTCTCATGGGGATGAAGCTCTTTCACGTCGTGAGAAGATGAAGACCAAATCTGCAATAACAAACACAACAACACAATTCTGCTCTGCAACACAATGAATTCCTTGAATGCTCTAAAATCATAAGTTCGCCAAAATCTCAAAATCATCTTCTAGTTTGCAAATGAAGTCCTAAACATGATTATATATGCATTCCCGCTACAAATTTCGTAATTCAAACTTAAGATGTCGTCAACAGAAACCTCTTAACGGTCACCAACCAACATTCAAATTTGGGACCCCAACAAAACAGGGCAGGGCAAGGGCATGGGCGCCAAAGCCCAGGGTCCTATTTTGGGTTTGGATTAAGCTCAGAGCTATCCCCTGAGTCCCATTTGTCATGGGTTTCGGGGGATTTTGTCTCGGGATTCATTTCTAAGATGCATGATTAAAACTAAGGGACCCAAGAGCTAAACTTAGGAGGTAAAAGTCCAAGGGGGACATTTTACGACATAACACTTCCTTTGAGAGATTGTGGGATGATTCTATCCAGGAGGAAACTCGGACGGAGTCAAGAGCCAGCAAGAAGGGTGGTGGTGACGAGAATTTAGCTCTCTATGGACAGACAAAGGGAAATAAAGGAAAAGGGAACAAGGGAAAGGGAAAGGATGAGGACTCATCCTCACAGTCGGGGAAGAAAGAATTGAGTAAAATCAAGTGTTTTCATTGTCATAAGTTTGGTCATTATGTCACAGTGTCCAAACAAGAAAAAAAACCAAGGCAAGCAACAGCAAAAGGAATTTGCAACCTCTGCAAAGACTCAAATGAACGAGTTTGTTGCTAAATTTGAGAAAGATTTCAATGGTTTCTTGCCTTTCTACCAACACAATGTCAAAGGATGCCTAGTATGTGGACAGTAGGGCCTCTCGCCATATGACATCAACCCAACAATATTTTACCAACTTGCGAGAACATGATTCAGGAGTTCAGGTTGAGCTTGGTAATGATGTCAAGTATTCAATAGCAGGAGTTGGTACAACTTCTTTTCGTTTACAGTTAGGAAACTCTTTGGAGTTTGACGATGTTTTGCTTGTTCCTGGGCTCAAGAAAAATTTGCTTTCAATTTTGGTGATGAGAATAAAGGCTTTACAGTTGAAATCAAGGATCAACAAGTCTTTATCAGACCGAAGGGATATAGCCCAATTTCAACATAGGTTACAGGGGTTAGAGAAGGCAACCTTTATAGGTTACAGGGTGAACCAGTTTTAGCCTTGGTACATAACAATGACAATTTGTGAGTTATGGCACGAGAGGATGGGGCATCTGCATCATGCAACATTGCCTATTTTGAGGGAAATTGTCATAGGAGTTCTAGAGTTCGACATCGAACATCAAGGAGTTTGTAGAGGATGCACGCTTGGCAAGTTTGCCAAGGCTGCTTTCCCAAGCAGCGAGCATAGGTCTAAAGGGATTTTAGACTTAGTGCATTTGGATGTATGTGGACCAATGTTAGTGGGATCAATTGTAGCAAGCATGTACTATGTTTCCTTCATTGATGACTTCTCTCGAAAGACATGGATTTATTTCTTGAAAACCAAAGATGAGGTCTTTAGCAAGTTTCAGGAGTTCAAAGCTCTTGTTGAGAACCAGACAAGAAAGAAGATTAAAGTCTTGAGATCGGACAATGGGGGATATACCTCCAAGAAGTTCGAAGGTTTCTGCAAGGAAGCAAGAATAAAGAGGGAGTTAACAGTTCCGTACAACCCACAACAAAATGGGGTTGCAGAGCGGAAGAATCAGTCAATCATAAGGGCTGCTAAGGCCATGATTCATGACTTGGACTTGCCTATGTTTCTTTGGGCAGAAGCATGTTTGATAACAGTTTACATCCAGAATAGGTGTCCTCACAGGATTTTGGCAGACAAGATACCAAAGGCGGCATTTAGTGGTGTGAAGCCAGAGGTGAGTCATTTCCACATCTTTAGTTGTTCAGTATATATCCATATTCTTGTAGAGAAGAGGACGAAATTGGAACTTTCCAATAGAAAAGGTTTATTTGTAGGGTATAGCGAAACTTCAAAGGCTTGCAGAATCTACATTCCAGAGTTCAAGAAAGTTGTAGTCAGTAGGGATGTCAAGTTTGAGGAAAACTTTGCATCCAAAAAATCTCAGAAACTTATTCCAGTGGCAAAAGATGAGCAAGAAGCTCCAAAGGGTGAATCTTCACAGATTCCAGTTGCTTCCAGTTCAAGACAGAAACCTTCAGGGGAGGAGGGAGAAACTTTAGCGACTTCTTCTGTTAGGAGACCTTGATGGTTTGAACAAACATTGAGGGATGCTCAAGAGTATGTTGAAGCTCCTAGGAGCACATTCAGGGAGACTAGGTCTCCAAAGAAGTTTCCTAACTACATAGCTTTGATGAGTACCATCATTGAGTCTTCCAACCTCCAGGAAGCAGCAGATCAACACGTAGCTAATGCAAAATTCCTTCTTTGCTAAGAGGGAGTGTTGAGTTTTTAGCTTAGTTCAGAACTATGTCACAAGGTTCGAGTTCGTGTTCGTGTTCGGCAAGGATGAAATTTGGATGAAGTTCGGCAAGAGGAAAAAATTCGTTATTAAATTCGTTTTATTTAACTTGATTTACAAATATATATATATATATATAAATATATTATAATATATTTATATATTGTAATATATAAATATAATATTATAATATAAATATTAATATATATTAATAATATAAATATTATACTATTTATAATATAATAATAAATATTATTGATATAATAATATCATATTATAATATTATAAATACTATAATATATAAATATAATATGATAATTTTATAATATAATTGGTAAAATGCTTCGCCCAACTAAAACCCACAAGTATTCCATTCTCTAGCTAAAGTTCAAAGACTAAAAGGAAACAAGTGAAAAGTACATTGTATTGAGTTAATAAATTTCTATCTTGCCTCTACCTTTATACTATTTAGCTAAAAATCTAATCTTCCACTAAATCGATCTGATCTCTAAAAATGAAAGCAAAAGAAAGCAACCTTATCTCACGCAAGAGATGACTTAGAAGATAAGTCTAAGTCATTAAAGCTTTTGCACTTTATTAGACTTAATTAACTAAATAAAAGATTTCACTTTAATCAAGTGAATTACAAAATAGAATATCTCAAACGCTTTTAACTCAAACTTCATCCCGCACGTTCACATTGAACTTGTGCAATTGTTCTGAACCTATGTCACAAGGTTCCCCGAATTTCTCCTTTGAAGTTTGAAATTCGGCGAACTTCAAAACTGTATAAAAAATCACTTAAATTCGTCTAAGAGTTCGTACAGAAAAAAAAGAAGGGTTTTTTTTCTCATTTTTTCTCTTTCCCTTGACTCCAAGTACATCGTGAATGGGGACTCCGCTAGTCCGAGGTGGAGATCATCGAAATGAGGGGTTACAGGTGCATCTCGACTGTGTTTGTTTGTGCATAGAGAGAGGACCATTTCCATTGGTTCCGGCTCTGTGATATGAGGATTGTCGTTGTCGAGTGCATGTCGCTGTATATCTCCAGATTCGAGGGCTTTGCTCCGTTCGGCAAGGAGCCGCTTATTACATATTATTAATATTTATAATATAGTATGATCCATTTTACATATTAATATTTATAATATAATATGATCCATTTTACAATGCATTTTCACCATAAATGTTTTTAAGAAATTTTATTTTGCTTCTAGTAGAGTGAGTAAAGAAAGTTCATTTTACTTCGTAGCTATGTGAATAAATAAATTCTTCAAAGCGTAAATAAATTTTATATTGGATTTGTGAGTGTGTTTGAATTTTGGAATGGACATTTGAAAATTGAAATACTTGCTCACAGACATAATGGATCGTTTGGTGATTTTGGCCTCTGGTCTGGAAGCTGAAGATGGTAAGTCCTCTACTTGTACTTTGGATGTCCCAATATGAGATAATATCAGTTAGGGCAGGAATTTTCCCCCTTTTTTTTGTCGGTCTGGCCCTAGTTATCTATAGCAGGAAAAACATAATACTAACAGCATTTTACAGTTAAAACTAAAGGAAGTCCATTACACAAGGATGATCCTAATAAGTAACACTTGCAATTCAAACACCTAAACATAAAATTAAGCAAAATTTAATGTCGTAGTTGTGGTGTAACAGTCATAATGATGAACTCTCACAAAGGAGACCAAAGCTCAAATCCTGAATTGGCCACTGCAATAACCTGGGGAGATAGTAGAAGTGTGTAATTGTGGTAGTACGCTAATATCATTACAGGCAAACACAAAGTTGATGAGCACACGGTGATACTATTGAAGGCTCCAAACCCCACACAAACTGAGCTCCAACCTCTATTTGATAGGCTCCAACCTATTAATCCTTCAATGGCTGATATGGTCTACCTCTCCACAAGATATTCTTCTCACAAATCTGATTACAACCCACACAGTATACTTTTCTCAAATCTGATCACAGTTCAGATAATAAACTTCTCTCACAAATCTCATCACAAATTACAAGTCTGACCCAATTACAAATCTGATCACTATCATGCACTCTTTCTTTTCACAAATCTGATCACTATCATGCATTTCTTCTTTTCACAAACCTGATCACTATCATGCATTCTTCCGTTTCAAAAATCTGATCATAAACATGTCAATATATTCTTCTCTCATAGTCACACATATTCCTTTTCAAAATAAATCAGAATTAGACTTCATTTTCTGCCTCTTCTCTTTTTACATCTGCTCTAATATTGACATGATATTCATTACATTTCTTGTCTTTCTCACCACATTTCAACTTCTATATATACTTCCTCATGTGCTTTATCATCCAGGGGATGCAATCCTTCAAAAATTGTTGTCTTTTTACAATGGACACAACTCTTTATTAATCATACCTCTTCACTTTAATTGTTCCTTAAACAATATTTGATCGCTGCCTTATGAATATATTCTTCATTTAACTTCACACTTCTTCACAAGCGCTGCCTTGCATATTCACATTGCTGTTTCTGAATCACACTTTTTCATATTATGATTGTTTTCCTATTCATTATCAAATCGCTGCTCTTAACAAGCAGATCAGAGCTTTTAATATCTTTCTTCATAATCGCTTATGTTAACAAATTTCTGCCTCTTCACTAAGTCACTGCTCTTCAAATCATACCTCTTATTTTAATTGCAGCCTTTATGAACAAATTCACACTTTTCGTGCATAACTTATTTTATGTTTTGATCACCATCTATTTACTTCTCTTAATCGTGCCATATCATATAAATAAGTCTCTTGTTTTATTATCATAGGAAGGTTGGCCTCTTCTTGATTTATTTAATACTTCCTAAATCTTTGAAACACTAAACATGGGCGCTCTCCTCTAGTGGGCTATTTCAGTCGGCCACATTTTTATATTTCTTTCTTTTTATACTTAGCATTCCTTCTCTAAGAGGTTGGCCATCAATAACTTGTTTATTTTATATCCCTTTTGGTGGGCGATTAGAACAACTTCATTTGTAATTTCCATATTGACGATCTTTTTAATTGCTATTCCATCTGGTTATAGTCGTTAATCTTTTTATTCTACCATATGCTTTTTCCTAAGTCGACCAACAATAAGTGTTCTTAATATAGACAAGGCGCTGCCATAAAATAATAAAATACTTCATTTGAAGTCCCTTTAAGATCTTCGCTATAGCTTCTATAATATCTGTGATTCTTTCTCTCTTCCTATGTAACTCCATTACTTAACTGAGAACCTTGTTCAAGTCTAGCCGGTCATCATATGGTTCATCATGTCTTCTATAATCTCTCCTTGTCAATACATCTCAATCTCCACAACAATCTCTTAGACATTAATCTCACCAACAGTCTCAGTCTTTGATACTAAGGATAACAATCTTGTTCATGCACTTATGACCACATGTGTATGCACCTTTGACATCAATGGCAACACTTCCAACAAAAGTTGCCACTTCAACAACCTTTTCTGACATGATTCTTTCGGAAGCAAACACTTTTGCATACAAACTTGAAACGAGGCATAGTTTTTCTTTCGAAATTGCACAACTTTTAGAGATAAATCCAAATATGCAATAATTTTCACCTTTTGATTTCATCCACAGTGATTTTGTCCTTGCAACACAATTGCATACCAAGGGTTTGGAGCATAGATGAAAAACCCGCTAGAAACTCGCCGGACTCGCGAGTAATCGCGCGGCAATGTCATCGGCGAGTTTTAATGGTTAAAGCTCGGCACGAGTTTTTGCAAAAACTCGCCGCGAGTTTTTGCTCTGAAACTCGCCAGACTCGCCGTAAAATCGCACACCATACCATGAAAACTCGGCTTCGGCGACGGACGGCTGCGAGTCGCGACTCCACGAAACCCTAGCGCAAGGAGAGAGACGACAATGGCATAGATCGAAAGGTAGGTTTTCGGATTTTCCATTGGACTCTTGATGGACGAACTGTCAAAATCGATATTGACGAACTGCATGCACTATTATAAATTTATTTGAAAGAAGAGATTTTGGACGAACTGTCAATTTATATACGATTATGATGATATTGTAAATATCATCATAATCGTATATAAATTTTGACAGTTCGTCCAAAATCTCTCCTTTCATATGATACAATCTTTTTAAAATTTCGATTTACAAAATTTTATAATATGAAATTTTGACAATTCGTCCAAAATCTCTCCTTTCATATGATAGTCTTTTTAAAAATTTCTGTTGTTACATAATATAAAATTTAAATATCATCATAATCCTATATAAATTTTGACAGTTCGTCCAAAATCTCTCCTTTCATATGATAGTCTTTTTAAAAATTTCTGTTGTTTTATAATATAAAATTTAAATATATCATAATCCTATATAAATTTTGACAGTTCGCCCAAAATCTCTCCTTTCATATGATAAAGTCTTTTTAAAATTAAATATCATCATATTCCTATATATATTATGCATTTTTAAAGAATATTTTTAAAAAATTATGCATTTTTAAATGTTCGATAAATTTGCTGAGTTTTTGGCGAGTCCCGAGTTTTTAAAAATTTTTGGTTTGCCGAGTTTTTGCCGAGTCCGAGTTTTTCAACTATGGTTTGGAGAACCAACCTTGGAAAGATGTCTTTGCCAAAGAATGTTTCCTATTTAATTTTTCAGATCACTAATTACATTGCACATTGCATAGTACATTACTACATATTTCGAAATCGAAGTTCTAACTTGAAAATTAATTACAATCAACTTTGTACAAAGTCAACCTACAAAGTACAAAGTAATAGAAAATGGAGGTAGCTAAGGACTCTTGCTACTACAAAGTATGATACACTAGGGGGCTATAGATTGTGATGATGAAGCTCTAGGGTCCATGCCTCTCCTAATTCAATCAATATGGTCTTCATCAAGTGCTTCAACATCCCCCTCAAGATAGAAAGGTCATCCTCGTCAAAAAGTGGCTCATCATTTGTGATCCGTTTAGAAGCTAGATCAAATTCCTCAAGGTCAATTAGTTGATCTTTCTCGATGCCACATTAAAGCAATAATTAAAATTTACAATTACAGTTGCAAGTTTTTCTAATCTCCATTCTATTGAGCTTAAGATGAAGGTCATGGTGAACAAACATCAAATCATTCATCTGTTGTTTAGTCAAAACAGTTGCATTTCTTGGAATGTATGTATTCAAACACATTCCTAGTATGCTTACAAGTGGATGAATTGCATGGCTGGCTCAAATGTGCATCACCATTCCTTGTATGTTTTTGGCTTCCTTAATAAAAAAATTGCATCATTGTGCAGAAAAAACACAAATTTAATCAATATTCTACCATGTACAATTTAGTTAAAATTTAATATCTATAATCTATGTATGTATAATATAGAGAAACTATAAATAGTTAATGCAAATACTTGGTTTGATGTTGGTCTTGCCTTCAATGACAAATACACTAGAGTAAAAATTTTTCGCTTTCTTGTATGTGGGCAACTTTGCCATAGCTGCCCACAAATCCTCTGTACTAGGGAACATTTTCTCCATGCATTTGGAGAGGTGGTTTGTGACCTCTACATTGTCTTGAAATGAGTCACTATAGAACAATGCTACATCGAGTCACTATCCAGTGGCATGGAGGGGGGAATGAATCTGTCAATCCCATTCATTACCAATGATTTTCCATAGCGGCATGTACTTGTACCTATCATTGTGCATCATGCTTGTGATAGCCTCCTTGGCTCTAACAATGGCCTTGTACAAATAGCCCATGGGGGATTAATCAATAGTAGTGTTTCACTCTAAAAACTCATGATTTGCCCCGAGTAATCACAACCCATCTGATCTCATGTTGTTTCTCGAGTCTCTCAACATATTAATCCTCAAAATCTTGTATGAGAGGGCTTTGAACTTAGGATCCACAATTGCAATGACATCGACTGTAGCTTGCCTATACGAAGACCTGACAACATTGAACAATATGCTAGAATAATACCAAAAATTGCTAGTGGTCTTTTTGGCTTGTTCATGAACTTCTTCCTTAACCTTATATTCTCTAAAGTTGGTTGCACTCTTGGAGTAGTACAAGGTGCAAAGAAGGTGTTAATGTTTCCCCCGCAGCGTTGGGTCCATGTGATGTAGAAATAGGCATAGGAAAAGACTCTTAGGCTGTTGCTCATTAAAATGATTGACTCTGGCCTCAAAAGAAGTCAATCCAACTAGTGTACCTGTCCTTGCCTTCTTTGCCTCACTATTTGAGTATGATTCAAGAGCCCTCAAACCCTGATGGTGACATTAGGAGGGCATTATTTGCAAGGCTTCACATCATGTCGTAGAACCTTCGACGAGTGCCATTTGAAGTGATAAATGCCTCCATTGCATTCAAGGTTGTATAGATTGCATTTTACTCTATTTGTATTAGTAATGGATGTGCCATATGTCCATGTAGAGTTTTTTTTACGTGGTATGATGGCCAAATCTGCAAAAAAAAAAAAGGTTTAGGGTTTCAAATATTTGAAGATTTCCCCTTATCATTCCTAGAAGAAACTCTTATTGCCCCAACCTTATCACTTTTGCCTATTGATAGACCTATATTTTTGGTAAGACAAATAGTCCAATATACCACGCCTCCCTATATATCCAAAGGTATGTGGAATAATGATGGTATAGAGGAGCAATCTCCTCAATATATCAAACCGTTTGATATGCCTTGTAGTACATGGAAGTAGAGTGGAATGGGAAAACAAAGTGATATGGGAAAGTAGCATGGTGCTGAAAGAGTTTCCATCTCAGGTTTGTCTGAGGCTTAACTATTTTAGTAGTAACATCCCTCACTTTACTAGCCCCTTTATGGAGGATCTAGCTTAGCCAATAATGATAGATCATTGAAAGAAGAAATACAAAGAGAAGAGAGAAGAATATATAGAGAAGATAATCGCAAGGAAAGTTTTTGCAGTCTCCTTATCAGTCCAACCTCATAGCTCTCAAATATATCTTGAAGTAATGAATTCCTAGAATACAAGAGGATAATCTTGCCGAATGTTGTGTTTGGTGCACTATGGAGGGGCTCAAGAACAAAAAAATATATATCAGATATTTTGCAAGTGCTTTTAGTATATTACAACAAAACAAACAATTACACACATGCTAAATATTAAAAAAAAAATCCCCTAACCCTAGCCTTAAACCCTAATTTTGTGTTTAGGGTTAGGAATTAGGGTGTAGTAAAAGCATAAAAATAAAATCCCTAACCCTAACCATCATGGCTTGATCTTCCAGCATGTCCATACTCTTCTCCTAATAAGCAAAAGCAATGTCTAGGCTGTTGTGACCATACCAAAACTGGATTTTGAGCTTCTAACTGGCAAAACAAGAAAATTGAGAAAATGAGTAAATTTGTGATCTAATTGTACTCATTTGGAGGATGGATACCTGGTCTATGATTGAGAAGTTATAGAACATTATTTTGAATGATGAAAACATAATATGTATATAGGGATTCCAGCTTGACCATTAGTATGCAATGTATGTTGACTATTATCTGAGATGATTTTGAAGTGTTATGAATAGGGCTTAACCTATTGTGATGGTTGATGCTGCTAGATCTGGCTAATTATATTATATCATCATAATCAAGTTGGGAAATCAAGATATTATTTAAACTCTAAACATGATGCCTGCCTAAAGAATTAATGGCCCATCTAAATAATATGAGCTTATGCAGCCAGGACAAAATTGGAATGGTATGAATGTCTCTGAGAATCTATATTTGAAGATAACCAATCAGCTGTTAGTATCTGAGAATCTAAATATGTGCTTATGCAGCCAAGATACGTGCTTATGTGAAGATAACCAATCAGCTGATAGTATCTGAAAATCTAAATGTGGTTGAGAGATTCATCATGGAAACTCTAGATATATATTTGAGAGAGCGAACTCAGGTCAATGTGTTCATTTTCGATGGTGCAAAGAGCCAAAGGTTTGATTTTATGTTTTAGAATAAGTGAACAGGCAAATGCCATTGCTTACTTTATGTTAATGAGTTCTGGTTTATTTTCTGAATGTGGCTGCTGGGCATTCCCTCAAATTCTCTCTTATCTTTGTTTTGTTCACTGTAGTTGTTACATTAGTTGATTCTAGAGTTTTTGATATAAGAGATCACTCCTTTTTAATTGCCTTGTACATGTCCAGGATCATCACAATGCAGTATCTCAGCATACTTGTCCTATGATTAATTTATACGGTTAATAGGGGTGGTTTTTAACAGTCTTTAACATGTTCATTGTTTCATGACAGGTATCATTCTTCATGTCTTGGGCTCAAACAAATGGAAACATTAACAACTACACAGTATGTGTGCCCTTTTTGTACTGCTGTTGCAACTGGATCTTTATACAATGAAGAAACACAGCCGAGGGTAAAAAGATGGTTACTTGTAAACAAGAAGTTTTGTTTAGTAGGATGACCAATGCTTAATGATTTTGGGTTAGCTTTATAACTTATCTTTATTTGTTTCAGGTTTCCAAAAGGAATTGCCCAACAATTGATGTTTTTGTTGAACTCTTGAATGAAGCAAAAAGTCTCTCCCCATGGTATTATCTATTTTCTTTATACTAAGTTGGACATAAAGACTTATTTACCATGCTGAAATATTGTTCAGGCTGATGTTTGTCACTGGGACCAAGCCATCATCACATTTGTGTGATAACCACGTTACCAATTGTGCAAATGTAGCTCGTTTTATACATTAAAACATTATAATATATCTACAAGCCAGAAATAATAGACTTCTAAGCAAGTATTCTTATGCTGAAGCCCTGTTTCATCCAATGCGACTTAACTACATTTACTTTTCATCCACAACAATCACACCTTATAACATATTACTAAGTGAGATGTTTTATTTATTTACTAACTCTACTATATATACTATAGATGTAATATTAAAATCCCAGCATTCCCCCTCTTAGAAATCCGATAAAGTGGATCCACCAAATCTCCTAACACACTTAGAACACACTAAATTGATCGCATCAGGGGATGTCTTGACTGTCAAACAAAACCTGTAACAAATCCTTTGTACCACATGAGAGAACGAATCCCAACCTCCATGCACAATGAGAGAACAACTCTCGTCTGAGAGTCTACTCTCCTTTGAGAGTGTCAAAATCGCTCCTCGAGTGATAAAAGGGAACAAATCTCTCCTCTAATGTACAACAGGAACAAAACCAGTAAATGTAGATACACTAACCAAACCTCTTCCAGTGATTACACTATCCACAAATACTGCCAAGAATCACCAAGTCCCCCCTTGCTCTAAGAATGGACACAAATTGATGGTGAATCTCAAACAATCTACCATCTCGGAGTGAGAAGCTACCTTGAGATACGAAAATCCTCCGACCTCTGATGCCCTGCAGCGTTCTCTTTGGCCTCTTTACACTGTAGCCATCAAATGTAGCACTGGAAAGTCTGAAAGTATTGTTAGATGTAGCATTGATGCCTCTGAAAGTACAATATACAGCCATGTTTAAATGTGAAAAACAATGTGTCGGTCTCAACCAATAATGCACCCTTTTACAAAAGTGAGCAAAAAAGTTATATTTTGTATATCCTTATACCTCCCATGTAGTTTTTATGATGCATATAAACTTTAAAAGAAGTTTTGAATTATAGGCATCTTACAAAGCAACTGAACTTCCTACCAGCTTTCTAAAGTGTTTCAAATATCAATTATACATAGTCGCCAATGCAAGTTTTCTAAAAAATAACATTTTTACAAACAAGGCAAAAGCAAAATAGGGTTCAAACCAAACCGCCAAAATATCAAACCACAATGCCAACTAACCAAGCATCCAGAGTTTCCAAATGACACAATCCCAATGCTGGGAAAAACAACTTTTAAACAATTTTCTCCACTGTGCTCACCAAATGTGGCAATAAAATGAAGATGATAGACTAGAGACGAACCTATTGGCACCGCCTCCGCCAAGTGACAAAGCTTGTATGCAGCTGTTGTCTTGATGCTGAAACCAGCAGGCCGAGGGCAAAGAGACAAAAGTTTGATTGCTCCTTGATCCACAGTCAATATTTATTCATGGTGCTCTTACAGTTCACATGCACAGGTCAAAAGATGCCCAAGAGGCGTTATGATTGTCTAGGGCATGTGTGTATGAAAACAGCTGGAGACCAACGTTTCAAAGAATGAATGACAGAAACAGTACACATTCTATGATTCATTGACAAGAGATCATGTATACTCTCATCAAAGGCTTCTTGCAGACGGACCTATATATAGTGCTGACGAAATATCAAAATAATTCCTCAAATAGCACTTCAAACACAGATTTTGCCCGGTGATTGTCTTGTATACAAAATGATCTCTGTTACCCACAATGATTATGTTGCTCAGCTATTATGTATTCATTAGAATTGGTTATTGTAAATAATTACTGAAACTGCTCAAAATGACCACATCTGTCCTCAATGCCATACAAGCAATGAGCATAAAACACAATAATAAAATATTGGCCTCTCCGATTTTTATAGGTTAAAAAATCAAATCAAATTGATATGACCTTTGTATGGCATAGAGTGAAAAATTATTGTACGCCTTCTACATATCCTCACACCGCTCCTCCCATCACAGCAGCCTGCAGTGATCAAATGCCATATCTTTTAGTACTTCAACCATACACACTCATAGCATCTCAGTGGATCGCAATGTGGCTATTGCTGGTCTGATACCATGTTGAAAATGGTAAAGATACACAAAGGATTATAATCATGATTTCACCAAAATGATAATAGTAAACTATATTATTCATTGGGATATTGTTACATTGATTGCATTGACTTTATAAAAGCCTTTTCCCTTCAACCACCTAAACCTAAGTCACAAGATTCGAGTTCGGCAACCATAAAATTCGGATTAAGTTTGGCGATGAAAAAATTGAAAAAAAAAATTCGTGATTAAATTCGACTAATATAAATCTAATTAAAATATTTAAATATATTAAATTAAAATTATTAAAAATTTAATGTAATTACTACAAATAAACTAATATTATAATAAATTTAAAATATTAAAAATATACATAAATTTAAACATTGTATATATTAAATCCAAATTTGTGCCCGCACCCTTTGAGGGCCCATCCTACAAGTCATCCCGTGGATTGCAATTAAATAATCACATGTTAAATTAGCTCACACTAATATATATTAAATTAACTCATAATAACTAATAAAAAGAGAACATTTAAATTTTGGATTTATTCTCATATGCTTTAGGCTTAATAAACCCAAAATATTTTACAACTCAAAGTGCTCACAAAACTAAATGGGAAATGACGGGAGTAAAAACATTGCGAATAATAAAACATACTCAAACAAAACCCACTGAGATAGTCAGTAGCCATCGCATATATTTACAATCTGTATGCAGTCCTCCTTACCTCCGACTTGAAAATAAGGATTAACAGGGACATGCCAACGATTTGGTATAAACATTAATAAAAATCCAATCAAACAAACAAGTCCCCAAATTTTGCCGCGCAGGATTCAGACTATTTCGTCGCGGATTCAATATATTTTATTAAAAAAATGAAAGCCCTTATCCGTACGAATCCAGGGCGAATTTCAGTGAACTTTTATAATTGTTTAGAAGTCCGCCGATTTTCGAATTTCATGGTTGAAAATCGGCGAACCTTGTGACTTAGACCTAAACCACCTTACGGGAAAGTATTCCCGTACAACTAACCTAAACTACCACACCCAATAACATATTACTAAGTGAGATGTTTTATTTATTTACAAACTCTACTATATATACTATAGATGCAATATTAAAATCCCAACAATTCCTTGGTATATTTTTTGCATATATAATAGCTGAGTCTAAAAGGTTAATGAGCAACTATGTAAATATCTTTGCGAATAGTTTTGGGTGTTAGGATATCTTTGTGTGTGCATATCATGATATATATGAGCTCTCCAGCCTGCCTCTTTGACTATATATATATATATATGTATGTCTGTATAGATATATAGTCTAGTCAAAGCAGTACGTTGCAAAGCTTATATATATTATTATATATATAGGCTTTGCAATGTGCCCCTACACACACACACACTTTAAGATTTGAATACTTTACTTAATTCTTATTTTATTTTGAAATATTTTATTTGTAGATTTGTGGGGGGAGAATTGTGATGCTAGTACACCAAATGTTTAGAAGCTAGCTATTTGTGTTTTGTCTCAACCTAAAGTTTTAGCTTTAACTTTATGGCTTATGAGTGTGACACATTATAGTTTATCTGAGAACATTCACACAAAGAAGTGAAACATGTTGACCCATGAGCACCTCAATAACCTTGTTTTTGTCCAATACAACCTTAGCCTTTGAACGAAAAAAGCGGAGAGACCCTCTCATGATGCCATTAACTTGGATGATATCAAGTCATTTACTGATTGGACTGCTGGAGTCGAAGAAGCGCATAATGATATCATGTTCATTGATGAAGATCTAGCTGAATTGGAGAGAGCAGTAGTGGTGACAGAATTGGATGCATTGGAGGAAGATGAAGACATATTTGAGGAAACAGTCAGTCCTCATATTGATATTGACTTACCTTATAGTTTGAGGTTTGAAAGTTACACTAGGAGGGGGAAGAGGAGGATGTAGATTGTATTTGGTTGTTTATAACATCTGTCTGTTGTCAACAATTAAACAATTATTATTTATAGTTTTATAGTAATACAATATACTGTTTGACTTTGAAATTTCGAAATTTCAAATTTTGAGCATTTGAGGCTCATATGACATATGCAATCTTTGAATTATTATGTTTTTTTGTGTAATTATGGCTACTTTGGGGCTGTTTTATGATCTATTCATTCACAATCTGAAATAAATGTCTGAAATGATAGCTTGGTTTAAGTTGGAATTAGTGAGGCTAATTACACAATTTCAAAGGAGGCTTGCAGATGGAATGGGTTCGGTGATGATTATAGTTCTTAACAATCCTTCTAGGTTTACATCTTGGGGCATGGTAGTTAAAAAAACAGTTATGTGTAAGTATGCATGTTTAGGGAAGGTGGTCGTTAACACCTTTGAATTATTTTTTTTTATATTGTAAACATTCTCTTAGTAGTAATTATATATAATATTATAACCATACTGGAAAATACCATATGAATTTTTAGATGTTTACTCTATTACTAGATTGCTTTGAAACCCTCAATCACCCCTTGCCAAACTGATACAAATTTGGTCCAGTTCTTTCATAATCTTCTAAGTCCTCCCTGGAAATGGTGACTGGATTTGCAGCACATTATGGGGAACGGCTCTGCAATTCTGGCTCACTTTGCCAACTTAATTTTCTTTATATTTTTTTAACATTTAATATACAAACTTTTCCAAGATGAACCAAACATGGGCATCAAAATGTTATTTTCAGAATAATATGCCAATATTATTAATAAATGGAATCATTACAAAGATAGAGCGGAGCTCTATTTATAAAGAGTTTTACAAAAGATTCTAAATATAGAACGGAAACTACAGCCGGAAAAAGCAGAAAGGATAGACTAAAAAACAGATTTAGAAACTAACTAAAAGAAACTAATATTGACCATTATAGAACCTATTTAATTTATTTAATACCCCCCTTAATGGTCAATTTTCTAACTATAGTAAGTTGCCCCCCTAAATTTAATAACTGATCCACGAGTATCTGAATATATTAGGCAGAAGAGTTGGCCTAAAAGGCGTAGAAAGCAGACTCCTTCTGCTTAGAGTGCTCGGCGACATGGGTTGATGGTGACGATTCTTCAAGCTTGGACTGTGCAGCAGCCAAGCGTTTCCGGCAATCCTTTTTCATATGGCCAAACTTATGGCAATAATTGCACCGGATGTTGTACTTCTTGGAAAGGTCCTGTGACTGACCCTGACTGAATGGCTGAGAGGGCTGATTGGTTCCCTTATTCTGTTGAAAGGACTTGGCAGTAAATGCCTGCTCTGAGGAGGAGGAACTAGCACTGCTACCAAACTGCTGTCTCCATCGATCCTACAGAAGAAGTTTGGCGCACAGATTTGAAAACTTAAGGGTACCATTAGTTGAAGTAATGTTAATGTCTCGATAAAGTGCTCGTAAGAGTGTGGTAGACTTTTCAGAGTGATGACTACCATATCTTCCTCGTCCATGTCCCGGCCAATCGCCTCCAACTGATCACGGATGTCCTTGATTTTGGTGAGATGCTCCTGCAGAGACATCTGTTCATCCATCATGATTGAGAAAAGCATGTTCTTCAAAAAGAGCGCACGGCTCTTGTCAGACGTTTCATGAAGAGCCTTCAACAAATCCCAGATTTCTTTCGCTGATTTCCCAGACGGAACCTGAGGCAGCTGATCATCGGTGACTGATAACTTGATAAGCATCACCGCTTCACGATTTTGCTCATCGCAATTATCCTGATCTCTACCCGCCATTTGAGGATGTGTAGATTTGCCCAGAACTAGTTGGTCAAGACGCCGATACTCGAAGATTGTCATCATTCGCTGCTTCCAGGTGTTGTAATTCTTGCCGTTGAACTTCTGACTGCTCTCCAACATGATGTTGGTCAAAGATGCCATACTTCACGTTTTTCAAGGCACGAAAAAACGGATGATACGCTGATGGCACAGATACCAAAGTAGATAGACAGCATAGACAAGGAAAATAGAACCCTTGCATGGGTACAGATTTCGAAAACACAGAATAAGTCTGAAACACGAATATTGAGGCACAAATCTCGAGATCTGAACATGGATTTCAAAACACGGATCTCGAGAGTACGGAAAGCATGAGCTCAGAGAATCCGAACATGGATTTTGAGAAAAAACAAAAGAAATTTCATGTTTGTTGGGCGCAAATATGACCAAGGGCACAAATCCCAAGGTTGACTGTGCTATTGACAGGTTGAATGGTGAGTGCTAAGTGCTTATCTCCTCATGACTTGTGGCTGGAAATTCAAAAGACCCACACAAAAGAGACCCTCCCAAAAAAAAAGACCGTCATATATGATAAGATGCCGCTTCAAACCAAAATAGAAACTACAGAAATAGAACCGACGAGCCTTTCAAACTTTGACCAAAAAGAAAACTTGAGCGCCAAAACGAGAGGGAATCCACGAGTATAGAAGGAAAGTAAGATGCCACCTTGCTGATCAAAAACTACTCTCAAACTCAAAATACCCAGAAATCGAAACCCTTATTCAGGAGGTAAATGCAAATAAGAAAGCTCAGCTCTAGAAAACGCGAGCTTCACAGAGTACGAGAGCCCCAAAAGAACACGCCTTCAGAGATGCGATTACAGAAGGACGTCGGCCATAGAGGATGAAAATCTTTGCAGAAATCGCGTTTAACGGATTCACGATTTTTAGAGATGAACCGCCTTTTTAAAGCAAACACCAACACTCCATAGTCACAATTACCAGCAACACGATTTGCAGAGAGGACGTGGCGATTAGGGGGTGTATGCAAAACGCGAACATGGAACAAACCAATGAGGAAAAACCCGCGAGAGATACCTGTGACCATTAGACGGAGATAGCACCTTCAAAGAAATCGCGAACACCAGACGCGACTAGGGTTAAAAGACAAAAAAAAAGACCAGATCCGTGAGGAATACGGAGAGCCCAGAATTTTTTTTGGCTCTGATACCATGTTATTTTCAGAATAATATGCCAATATTATTAATAAATGGAATCATTACAAAGAGCGGAGCTCTATTTATAAAGAGTTTTACAAAAGATTCTAAATATAGAACAGAAACTACAGCTGGAAAAAGCATAAAGGATAGACTAAAAAACAGATTTAGAAACTAATATTGACCATTATAGAACCTATTTAATTTATTTAATACAAAAGAGTGTTTCTAATACCCATACCCATTTCCATGTAACTTAGCTTTCTTAATAGTTCAATATCGTGTACTAGTTGCTTTCTTGCTTTAAGGTATACGTTCATGTCAAAAAATTAAAAGAAAGTAATGTGTGTTACAGTTATGCTTTTATGTAATGTCCCCATTTGGCGTTTAGCCAAGTTTGTGACCAATGGCCTATTCCCTTGAGCTTCTGTAGGCTATCTGGGTTGGTTAGGGAGCTCTGTTTGTTGCGAAGAGCACAGATTCAGTTATTTGTGATGTTTTGCCTTGGCTTTGAGCTCAGTGATGTCTCAAGATGGCTATGCAACTTTTGGAAGTTTGTTCGGCCTTGCAGATAGCTCTCCAAGATTCTTGGAGGAGCCGTCTATTTATAGTAAGTCACCCGGATGTCATCGTTTTTCATCCCAAACCTCGTGGAGCACGTTGGTATGATTTATTTTGCAGTTCACTTGAGTTTGCGATTTCCCGCAAAGTTGGATGGATTAATGAGCTTTTTAATTATTATTTTCACTTAAGTCTCCTAAGGGTGAAAACAATAAAAAGTACCTAAGTGTTATAGCTTATTGGAAACGTTGTTAAGTGTTCTAAATGATAGACACTTAAAAAGGGGGCCTCACACATGATATATTTTTATTATTTCAAAAAAGGTCTTTTTGAGAGAAGAAATATGAAAAGGCGAAGAGAAAATAATATTATATTCCTCTCAAAAAGTTATAAAAAGGGGACGAGAGCTCATTTGGAGGGGCTTTTTGGGATTTGATATTGTTTGTAGATGGATTGAACCTATGAGTTCTTCCATTCCTTCTTGAGGACGAAAACCCTCTTGAAGATGAACAGTTTCGATGGTGAAAGATCCACCCTAGCTGGTGCAAGGTGATTTCACTCAGGAATCACATAGAGCTTCATGGATTTTAGATAGTTTTTTGAAGTCTTTGGTTTGTAACTGGATGCTATTACATTTGCTATGGATTTGAAAGTATTAATTGAAAGATTTTAATGTGGTTGTTAAGTTCAGAAGCAGATTTCTCCTTGACAGGCCGTACCTGTAATATACAACCCCAAAATTTTTTCCAAAATATAGAACAATGATAAACAGTGTTAGCACAACTAAACTCCTCCGCACTTCTGATCACCAAGATCCCAATTCGGGTTAGGTGAGAGCATAATGTGCTTTAGATTACAAATTAAAACATTGTGCAAACAAGTAAACATTCATCTGCATATGCAGGCATCCACAAGTTGTGGGGATTCACCACTTTTAGTGGGTATGAGAGCAAGAAAGGAAAATTACAATGCCATCCACTTATTCAGTGGGAATACTCCACTTATGCAGTGGGTAGAAACAATAAAGAAAAGTTCATTTATCCACACTGGCGGTAAAACCATCTAGGGGTTACAATATGTTTAATTGTTCTTTCCTCCACACTGGCGGTAAACCATCCAGGGGCCTTAATGTGATTCACAAGAAAGATTACAATGATATCAAATACAATGTAAATCAAGTCTTGTTTGGACTTATTAAGAATCTTGTGAAGATAGCATGACCATACCCTGCAGATTTCTTGAATAACTGAATGATAATGTAGTATTTATTTGCTGTCCGTCACTGCTGCAACCTGAAATGATACATCAACTGCTCTCTACATAGACCATTAGCATCCAGGGAAGTATAATATTACAAGACTAAACCCAATGTTTGACAAAACAAGCGGTCCCTAAATGATCTATCAATTATATGTACCGAACACAACAGAGAGAGTGATAGACTATAAAATGACTTCTTCCAGACTAGTACGGCACCTTCCCAGCATAGTATGGACTGCTGAAAACTCCCAAGAAACTGCCCACACTTAACAATATTGTTTCCCACTCTAAAAACTATGCTAATACAAGACAAATCCAATGTTTCCCATGCACTAAAGATCAGTTAACAAAAACACTTCACAAACTATGCATTTCCCAGGCCGTACGGCCAGCAGAAGTACGGCTGCTCATAAAAAAATAAACAAAGCTTCCCAACCACTCACTATGATCAGATTGGGGTTGCCTAAGGAAAATATTAATAGTGCAAAAAGATTTAGACACAAAGAACTTCTCAATAATTTTATTTTTGCAAAACTCTTTTTCTGCCTGTACGGCAATATAATGGTACGGACTAGCAATATGACATTAAAACTATACAAGGCATAAAAAATCTGCTTCTAACTTCATTCTCATCTGATTGCCATGATATTTAATGAACTCTAATCCAAAAACTCTTAGCAACTTCAAACATATTCAGCTCCATGAAAGCTCACTGGCAAACTCTGGATAAGTTTGCTCAAATCTCTTCTTCAGCACAATGGTGATTCCTGTAGTGAAACCACACCCAACCTCGAGGGTTTTCGTCCTCAAGAGCATTCCACAAGAGGGTTTTCGTCCTCAAGAGAATATGGAAGAACATGCAGGTTCAATCCAGCAGAGTAACAATACAAATCCAAGCATACCCAAACAATGAGCCCAACTCCTCTTTTTATAACTTTTTGAGGGAAATAAAATATTATTTGCTTTATCCCTTCATATTTCTCCTCAAACAATATAAAATAATTCATTATGTGTGCACAACTTAAAGTCACCACTTTTAATTAAAAGCTCTTTTTAGCTCCAAAGACCTCCTTGTCAAAATAAAAGAAATATTTGCTTCTCAAGGCCCCAAAATGATGCATCTATGATTTAAAACTTTTCTTCCTTGTTCCAACGAGCTATAACATTTAGATTTTTATTAATTATTTTCACCCCTAGGAGCTTAAGTGAAAATAATAATTAAAATAGCTCATTAAATATTAAATTTTGCGGAAAATCCCAAACGACCTCCGAAAGCAAAATAAACTGGACCAATATGCTCTGTAAGGTTTGGGATGTGCAACGATGCCTTCCAAGTGACTTTCCAAAAATAGAAAACTCCTCCAAGGATCTTGGAGAGCAAACCAGAAGCCCGATCAAACTTTAGAAACCATCAATGTTATCCGGAACATCAACTGAGCTCAAAACCAAGACAAAATTATCCATTTACAAAAGGAAAACCCAATTAACTGTTCTGCAGACTGAACTAAGACCACTCCAATAACATTGGAGTTCTTCTCAAACATGTTGGATAGCCTCCAAAAGACTAGGAACAAGCACAAATGCCCATAATAATCAATGTGCCAAAAATGGAACATTACAGTACCCTTGCTAAAGGGCAATTTGGGGTTTTATAGTAATTTATTGCTTGCATGTTCGATTTAGTTGCTGTATATAAACTTGATTTTTGTGGAGGTAAATTGAATGCAATGTGCGGGTATCAGGTTGACGCCCTTTCCTAAGCAATCTGAGAGATCTTTAAAGAAGTTTTGATGACTTCCATACCTGCCGTACTTCATAGAAGCGTCGTACCATGCTTGAGATGCGATTTTCTGTGGAGTACATTTCTATCAGCTTTGAGCTAGACGCTTGTCCAGAATGGAGAGTTAGGTGAAGAGGCTTATAACTGATGTCAAGATATGAATTTTGGAGCAGTATTTAGTATGCTGTGAGGCTGCCGTACATCCCAGGGAGCGCCGTACAGCACAGCATTTGGAAGGGTTTTCTATGAATGAGATTTGATGGTATTTTGTGGTCGAAATAAGTACCATCCATTGGCACCTTAAGACAGAAATAATGGTGATAGAGTTTGAGTAATGGATTATGTATCTTTCTGTGCTTGATTTGTGGATCTTATTGAGGTTTGCTGTCCGTACAGCAGAGGGGTTTTCTGATTTTTCTACCAGCAGTTTTCATTATGCCTCTTTCAGTTTGGGCAGAAATTATCATGTAATTGTGAAGCTAACACTTATGCAGGTTGTTCAACATGTTGTGAAGCACATATGATAGGGGATTGTTATTGCATGGGGTTAAGCATGAAAGAGTCGGGGGTTTTGGGACTGATATGAAGGAATTTTCAGTGCTGATATAGAAATTACAGTCTGGATATCAGCTACAGCAGTAGTATGAACTCTTTAATCTGGGAACACACATCCATATCTGCTCATATGGTATCTTCTATGGTATTTACTATTGGCAATTGATTTCTAGTCATTATTACATGTTCAATCTTCATATTTTAGAGTTATTTCTTTGGTCTGCATTGCTACAGCTGTGACATGATAATGTCAAGTGATAATGCTCTAACTAATCACAGTTGGGACTTATTCACATCTGGGTGTTAATCATGGTATTGTCATCTGATCTTCAGTGTAATTATTCTTTACATTGCAAACACATATTGTAACCCATGGATGGTTCAATCGCCAGTGTGGAGGAATAAACATTGTTTATCTTTATTTTTACCCACTGAATAAGTGGAGTATCCCCACTGAATAAGTGGATGCCTGCTGAAAAGTAGATGCCTGCTATATAGCGGATGATTGTATTAGTTTATTTGCAAAGCTTTGATTTGTAAGCCAAAACACTATATGCTCTCACCTCGCCCATCTTGGGAACTTGGTGATCAGAAGTGTGGAGGTAATCTATTTGGTTGCATTCATGTGCTAACCCTGTTGATAGTAATTGAAAATTGAAAAAAATTTGGGGTAGCATATTACATTTTAGGTGCTTCTATTGCTATCGCCTTCTAAGGTATCTTTTATGTATTCTGCTAATCTGATTTAATTATGTATATACTATATAGTCATTGCCAGTGTAGTAGATTTGGCATATTATGTTAAGCGAGGATTTCTTGCAGAGCTGTTGGGCTGCTGCCTGTTGTCCTTTAAAAACCCAGTCTTTAATTATCTTTTGCAAACCGTCATTGTAGTCTAATGGATTGTCGTGTTCCTTCTCTGAACAATGTGTACAGAACATGCTCTGAAACTTTTGCTCACTTTCTTTATTTCAACGTGTTTCTCTGTTAAAGAGTCTTTGGTCAAATTACAACTTATTTTTGTTATATTAAATGCCTTTTGCAGGATCCAGGAAGTAGAACTTGTTCGTAGCATTGTTGAATGTGCAAAGCAATGGCAATCTCATTTAAGAGGAACAATTAGTAATGCTCTAGTTCAACAGGATAAGGATTACAGCTTTGATTCAAGAAGACTTGTAATTGCTTTAAAGGTATCTAGTGTGTTTATTGACATTTTGTTAATTGCATTGTTCTTCTATTGTTTTCTACTTGTGAAGCTGTATGTTTACCATTGGTCACACCTGTGATGATTGAATGCTTGCATTTATGAGAATAAATGATTGCATTCAATGAATTCATTCCCCAGGCTTTGATGAAAAGTGTTTGTACCTTTACATTCTATTGTTTTGTGAATTATCGGTTATTATACTATGTTGGTTGAGTATTTCATGTCATCTAATGTTAACAAATCAGAATGTTTTCTTCATGATTATTTTGGAGTTGCATGTGTGGGGTAAAATTTACTTTCCTCCCTTCCTAAAATTGTTTAGGGTTACTTCTCTTGCATATTCTTTTTATCTTAAAGTTTGCTTTGTTATGCTCTTTGCGACCAAGTTTTATATTCAGTGAGTAAGTCTCATGGAAGATTTTAGGCATCATGTTCATCTGCTATGACATGTACATGATCTATTGATGTTTTTGTTACTGTTTTGTGATTTGAAGCTAAGTTGTAGAATCTTAGAAAGTTAATGCAAGAAAGTGGCAGTACAAGATGGTGATGGATCATTGCAGGATTACTTCTGGTTATATGTGAAGCTCAACTAGAATTTGCAAATGCGACATAATTTTAAATCTATGTACAATGTGACTTACAATGGAGGGAAAAGTTTGTCTATGATAAAAAGCAACTAGAATAGTTAGTACTTTTATTCATGTTATCATAGGTCCTCTTTATTTTGGTTTTTTCTCTAAGCAGACAATTGAAGTGGTGAAGCTTCAAGATCAAGAGAGCAGTATGCTTGAGGTTGCTCTTTGTACAAACACTTGGAGAAATAAGGCAAAAGCGCTGGTGGAGGGTGCAACCAAACCTTCACTCAAACACATTCGACGTGTTCTAAAAGAGGTCTGGATCCTGAAAACATAAAATTTTGTCTTTTGTAATCACATCTGAGATTTTTTTAATGACTTGAGTACCATTCCTTTTACCAATGCATTATTTTATATGCATAGCATTTTGAAAGTAGGAATTACATAGAATGAATCATCAATAAAATCATATAAGTTGGAAGAAGATTGAATACACAGAATGTGAACGAATAATAATGGTGGACCCTAAATTTAAATTGAGAGAATGGACAATTTCAAATACATGAAGGGAATAAAAACCTTCAGAGGGAAATATTCGGGCTACAATAAAATTTATCTGAAGTCATTAATCAAATGCACAGGAAGAATACAAAGATAGACTAAATGCATGTTAGCTTTAACAAAATTTGTAAACTTGAAGTGATTGAATAGCTGCTGTGTTCACCTTTTCAAATTCACGGGAAAACAAAATAATAATTATGTATTTTGGTGTTTACATGAAATATATACCGGATAATTTTCTTACTTTTGATTCAGAAAATAGATCTTACTTGTTTTCTTATGATAGATGAAATTCAGGATTTTTTCAACTTTTTGATGGATATATTGTCAGAATGTATGTGTAATCCTTCTTTACTTCATCTTTGAGTTGAGTAATAGTAATGAAAGTGGTGCATTTTGTATGAGTTTTGAAGTTTTTGATGTATGCAGATTGAAAATGTGGCTGAATTGGAAATATTAATTGTTACAATGAGAAATTATGTTCATAAACTAAAACTTTGTAATGTCATGTTGTGGCCTATAGAACCTTGGGGTTTTATGAGATGTGTATGAAGAAGGGGCCATTAATGGAATAAGGCCTGAAGTAGTTGACTGGGATTAATTTATGTTTGTAAGGGTCTAATTGACCTTTAATAGTATCTCACATACCAAGCAAGGGATATATTATTCCTCTTTTTCTATAAATTGATGAATTTCCCCCACCTATTATTGACAAATTAATCAACATCTTAATGAATGCATCTTTAATCTATCAAGAATGGATCTCTTTTAAAAGACTAATCTCTCACTTAATAGTTGTAGGGACAAGTGCTACCCTAACCTTGAGGTTGCAGTTATTACCTTCTTTTGGTTGCTCTTTCTACTCTTATTAGATAGATGGGATCTAGTTTCAGTAAATCTGATTGTCACGACCTTGAAGCAGTATTGCATTGTAGGCTATGCCAATGAACCTTAATTCTGTGTTTTATTTTGCCACACAATTACCTATCCAGTTGACTCTCGTTTTTTGTGTTTTCCGTTCATGCTTGATGAAATAGAGAAAAAAAGATACCTTATACCTACTTTGCTTAAGTTTGGAACTTGATTAAGTATTCACAACAATGATATTTGTTTTTTCCTACATTGCTAGATTCATGGAAGTAGTGGGAGTCGTGTTTACTATCCACCAACTTTACCAGACTTATGTTTTCTTCCTGCAAGTCTCAGGGACTTGAGTATTTCTCTCATATCTTGTTTATATTCTAAACAATTTGACACAAAATTTTGCACATCTCTTCTAAACTTTCTTGAAAGAAATCCTTTTTGATTGCATGACAGGTCTAAGTCCAGAGTAACACTATGTTGAGAATGCAATTCTTGCACAAAAAAATTGTCCTTGTACCACAACTCATCTTCCCTGTAAGCTAATTTTTCCACACTGTTTGGTTCCTGGAAGTGCTTGATAAGTTGTTGGTTGCTAGGATCATGATAATATTCTATTTTATATGTTTCAATCCAACCTGGTTTAATTATGGACATAGGAGTACCCTATCTTCTTCTATCTTAGAGAGTGCACCCACCACCACATTCTTCTTTAACTTCTTTTAAAGGTTTTAAAATCATAACTCACATTCTCGTGACCTATTTTTGTTGTTCTTCTATTGAGAGTCGTTGTTCCAACAAGTATTGAATGCTATCATGATTGGTTTTTACCACGAAACAATGTCCCTATCAAATACTGGGTGTTGCTGTTTGACTGCATGGAGAATGCCCATCATCTCCTTTTCATAAGTTGATCTCATTGCATTCTCACCCCTGATTTGGCAACTCTCAAATGCTAACCATAAGCTCCTGCATTGACACTGCACCATTTCCATAAACCAAAGAATCATACTGAACACAGAAGGCTTACTGAAATCTAGTCTGATCAAAACTGGAGTAATGCACATTTCCTCTTCCAGCTTCTAAGTTCCTGGGTTGCTGCTTCTGACCATATAAATTCATTGTTCTTTAGCAAGGTTGTGAGTGGAGTTGCTATTCAACCGTAGTTCTTCACAAATTTGTGGTAATACCTACAGCACCAAGAAACTACAAAAATCTTTAGTGACTTTTAATTATGCCATTATATGATAGCTTTGATTTTTACAGGTTCAATCTTTTACACTTTCATGAGATACAATATGACCCATATTCCGCTTACTGATTCCAAAAATGTAGTTGTATGGTTTTGCATAAAGCTGATAATCCTCTAAAATTTCAAGAACACGGTCCACATGCTTCAAGTAATCTTCCTAAGTTTCTTTGTAAATAAAAATATCATTGGAGAAAACCAACACAAATTTCTGGAAAAATGGCTTAAATACATAATTTTTCATACTTTGGAATGTAGATGCTGCATAAATTAGTCTAAAGGCATATCAAAAACCTTATAGCCTTCATGTGTCTGAAAGGATGTTTAGGCTCATCCTCACTCTTGATTCTAACTTGATGATGACTAGAGATCCAAGTTAGTGAAAAACATAGCTCAATGTAATTTAAAACCATCAATTACAAGAACATGAAACTTATCTTTGGCGATCATGCTGATCATCTGATAGTTTGGACACATGCACCAGCTAAAGTCCTATTTCTGGACCATGACTATAGGTGAAGAGGAATGACACTTTTACTAGGCCTAATGCTGCCAATGTCGAACATTTTATGAAGCTTATAGTCAACCTCATTCTTTCACACATATGCGTAGTGGTAGGGCTATATTAGGCTGTTGAATTCCTTGAATGAGGATGATAGCATGATCATGATTGCACACTAGGAGACACTGGGGCATATCAGGAAACACATTGTCATGCTTATCAATGACAACCTTTGATCCTTTAGGAGGATATTCCTTGAGGGTTGCACTTCCAAGGGAAAAAAATGCATTAGAACTTGTGCTCTCTCTGGAAACTTTTCCATGCAATTAGAACTAATCACTTGCAATGGACTGACTTGGACACCTTTAAGTTCATGATCAATACCAATCCATTGTGAAACAGATAAGAAGGTCTTGGAAATTCATGGCAACTTTTCCTATTGACTTCAGTCCTTGTGTTCCCAATGCTACCTCAACTCCTCCCATAGTGATTCTGAACATGGGATAAGTTAGTTGGCAGTTCCCATGGACAACTCAACCTTATAACAATTTTCTTCCGTTGATGGTACCTCATCTGAGATCATTACCTGAAATTATGAAGTTGGAAAATTGAAGCAATTGAGTTCACCTGCCAAGTGTGAGTAGATAAAGTCGTGAGTTGTATCTGAATCACTTGGAAGTACTGCCTTTTTCTTTATAATAAACACATCTACCTTGAGGATTTGTGGAGTTGTAAGACCTGCTAGCACATGGCAAGAGATGACAACATCTGGATCTGATATTGTACCATAGACTGTTCTCTTCTCATGATCCATCTTCCTCCCCATTCACATACACGATGTGGAATGGGAATGCTATGCTCGTTATTGACATGTCAAGTAGAAATGCTCTGCTCATTATTGCAATGTTGAGTAGAAATGCCATGCTGATTATTGCCATGTTGATTGTGATTATTGCTATTTGTCTCATCTTGTTGTAGGTAATAACCTTGGTGAAATGCCCTTGCAATGAATCTTTGTAATGCCAAGTGTTTTTCTTGCACTTCTTATCTCATCAGTGATCGAATAAGGCTCAAAGAGATGGAATTTATGCTGAATGGTGTCCCTTTAGCCCCACGTTGAACATATCCAACATATTTTCATTGGAGATGTCTTCAGTCGCATATTACCCTTTGAATTTTTGCAACATACTGTCGAATTGATCTTGTTACCAAAACTTTGCTAGATGTCTTAAGAAGATTGCATATTGACTTATCCCCAAAATGTGCTATTAATGCATCCACAAAGTTGCCCCATAGCTGAATTGATTGTTTGTGTTCCTCCATCCTTGGCACCAAACATATTGGTTTTTTCATGTGCAGGGCTTCCAAGGGTATGTTCTCCAAATTCGGTGTATGATAAAACTTGAACAATGTAATGACCTCTCTACTTGGCCATTAGAAAAACCATAAAATAGCCCCAAAGTAAATGCTTTTTTTTTAAAATTTTAAATATAAAACAAGCCATATAGCATTTCATTTAAACATGTTCAGTAAGTGCATTTTCAAAATTTAATAAAACATAACATATGCTCAAATGGAACTACAGTACCATATACGAGATTTACCCATAGTGTAAAAGAGTATGCTTCATACATGATATACATATCAAATTAATAACGGCTATAAACCAAATAAACAATTTTCCATAATCATGTCAATGTAGATAAATAATAGCATAACAATGTCCTCTCTCGACATATAAATAAAATATAAATGTCCTTAAATGAACATATAACATAGCACATGTCCTACTTGACAATTTCAATCAATAATATGTAATTATATGCAACATTCTGTTGGGTGAATATTTTGTCTTCAACTAACTGAAGGCAAAATGGTTATATCGACCACAGTGTAATGAGATAAATCTCTTCTCTCAGCAAGGGGAGGTTCCCTATCAACTATCGCAGACTTATTTAAACTAAATACTAACTTAGGGGTGAGACCATATTATCCATTTCTCTTTTTTCAGAAATGATGTTTACAAAATGAAAGAGCACTTTCTCGATACAAATTTGAATAACCAAGAAACCCACGAGAGCACAAAGTCTATCATTGCTCCTTTTACTGATTTATAATTTAGAACTAAGTAGAATAAGGTGCAGCTCAAAGTCTTCACCGGATGCTACGATAAAACATATGATCACAAAAGATAATTGCAGCTCAAAGTCTTTCCAATATCTTTTACTTCAAAACGCAAAATCATAAACTAAAGATAATTGTTGTAGCACAAAGTCTCCACAATCAGCTTTAGAACATCTCCCAGATTATTCACACTCACACTACAATTTGATCAAGCAGATAAGATAGTATTAGGAAAAGGACATAAGAACAATTTCCAATACGCTACAAGTTATTTCAACACAAAGATTGAACGATCACTTGCTTTTCTATTCACTTGATAAAATTTGATTTACAATTTGAACACAAAGTCTCAAAATGCTCTTCAATTTGGCAGAGTTTCGCTTCAATAACTAAAAGATCATTATTTACAATGGGGGTCCTCTTTATTTATAAGAGAAACCGAGAGCAAAAATAGGAAAATCCTAACTACTTTGACTTATTCAAACAGAAGAGTCCTATTTGACTTAGGACTTCCTTTGCCTCACATGTAATTACATTTTGGAAAATTACATATGAATATGTCCACAACAAAATTCAAATTACATATACAGAAATAAAATAAACTAAGGTATTAGTTTCCTCCATCATTCTTCTTCAGAAAATTCTGGTACATGGCCTGTATAGCCGCCATTTCACATGCATCCGGCTTAGCTATATTTTTTGAGATAGTGCGGGCCCGAAGAATTGCATCTTTTACTGCCTTTATTGCCTTCTCATGTTTGTCAAGGTTGTCCTTCAGGTTCTCAAAAGTCGAATGTTGATCATAGAGATTGTCCATGGAAAGTACTGAGGGCACCTCCTCTTCGAATTTCCTTTGAACCATCTTTTCGAAGGAACTTATCATCTCATCTGCTGAAAGTAACTTATGGTCTTCACCTGTGAGGGTGCATGGGATTTCTTCCAGCCTGTGTAGAAGCGTGACATCGTTGTCTTCACTAGCTTCACGAAATTGACATAGATCTTCAAGTAAACCTTTCATTATGTGGATACGATGAACCAGAGACTCCTTAGTTTTAAGATATGATTCCCTATTTGCAACGATCCCGATGGTGATCAAATTCCTTATCTTAATCTTTTTCATCTCTATCCACTCCTCCAAGCTCTCTTCTTGATCCTGCAGTTCCTAGGAAAGTAAGTCAACCATGTTATCAAGCTCGACTTTGGCTTTATCCATTTTCTCTTTTCTTTCTACAGTGGTCTTTAGTAGAATTCGCCCTTGAGCTAGCAAACGTTCCACAATATCTCCTACCACCCTTCCTCTGGCCTGAGCTTTTTCAACCTTCTGGATCAAGGGATCTTCTACAGTTACTGCCATGGGCTCCACAATTTCAGATGACTTAACTATTTTTTGAAGAACTGCATCAAGCTGTTCTGCTTTAGCCTTATACTGTTCTTTTTCCTTTTTGACTTCATCATATTTTTCGAGCAAGGTGCTGGTAGTAGTTTGAAAATCTGTTTTTATGCCTTCATGAGTTAGCTTGCCTAACTCAACCCTTGAAACGACATAATCATTCATGTCAAAATTGTCAATAGTAGCATCTTCTGGTGGTTTAGCAATCTCTGCATATTTGATTCCTTTCTCATTGATAAGCCTAGAAACAGTCTTAGGCTTTTTTTTCAGAGTCTTTGATTTTACAGGTAACAACTTTTCAATATCAATCTCATCAGGCGAAATAGCTTGCTTCTTCCTCTTTGGAGTATATGCAGATAACCATGGGGGAAGCACAGAAGCACCAACAACCGGAGATGAGTCCACTACTTGTTTCGCCGGATCCATATTTACACCTGTTATGGTCACAATAGGATTGGTGTTGGTAAAAACTACACCTGTATCAACAACCTTCTCTGAACCATCCAGAAGATTCTCTAAAACAGATTGTTCACCAATGTCAAAAGACGAAGAAGATAAACTTGGGATAGAACCGGAAGAATCAAAAACGGTCCCAAAACTGGTTCTTACAGAAGTAGGGGTATTATCAGAAGAAACAATGAAAATAGGTGAAAGAGGAACACTTGAAACTACTGGAAAACTACCAAAAACAGGAGCATGAGGAAGGGGTGTAGAAACTTGTGTTCCAGTGGGAAGATCTTTCTCAGGGGACAGATGTGGATCACCACGTTGTTCCTTTTCTGCATCCTCATCCTTGCCTTGTTCAATTTCATCTTCCTCATCAGATTTATCAGATACTTCTGTTTGTTGAGCATCCTTAGACTTCTGAATATTTTGCTCTTCAGTCTCAACATCTTCAACCTCCATTTGCTCAACATTTGTATCTTCAGCACCTGATTCAGTGACATTGGAGGTTTCTGCAACTTCTTTCTTCTTCCCTCCCTTGGATACAAACTTAATTTTTGGTTTTTGTATTTTGGAGGAAGAAGGGGTGTCACTCTTATTTTTGGTCCTGTTCTTCACTTTCTTGCCTGTTTGCTCCTGTGCTTTAGTCTCGGACCCTGTGAGAAATTCCTTCAATTTGATCCCTTTGCTTTCCAGCCATATATTTGTGTTAGCCAGGATTGGCTGAAATCTTTTTCCTTATGGATGTTTCCTCTTTAACTGACCATTTCACTTCTGGAAGAGGTGATACTTCAACATTCTCAGTGTTATAATTGGGATCTAGAACATCCCCATCATCCTCCATTCCGTCTGGAATATCAACGAGGCCCAGTTCTTCTATCTGACTCAGATGAAGTCTGTAGTAGTCTAGCTTCCTGATCTTGTTTGGTGTCTTGAGATCAGCCCAAATATTTTCCACCATAGGCACATGAAAGGTTGACTTTCTTTTGATCTTATCTTGCACTCTCCTGAAGTCAAAGTGGTCTCTTTTCTTGAAAGTTTTCATAGTGACCAGCTGTAATTTAGAATCAACTATTTTTTGCCTTGTTAGCCGATTGAACTGAATACCTTCCAATTTCAACGGGGAACTTTATCCCTGACTTCTTCAGCTCCATCTGTTTAATATGCACTACAATCAGCTGTCTACATAATTCCATGAGGACAATACGGTCACTGGGATACCGTGGAAGAATATAAGGGTAGCCAGGATAATACCCTACCCTGAGATATGTGAAAGTGGGGAATTGTAAGAACAAGCAACCAAAAGAATTCACAACCTCCCAAGCTTCATCTGAGACCCTCTTCTGAACAAGTTCATTGTCCCATAAGCACATGAATACTGAAAAGAAGGCATCATTGACCCTTCGGAAATGATGGATTGATCCCTTCAGAGTAATTTGAGGATAATACTCATATACAGGAACCAATCTCCTGTCACCAACCTGAGTCAAACCAGGGAAGCTTCTCATGCTAGCAACAACATATACAAGATACGAGGTCATATAGAATTTGAATGTTGTGTTGACCTTCACCAGTTGTTCATGCAATGCATTACTGATCTGCTCTCCCCAGAATATTCTTTGTGTGCCCCGAAGAATTACCTTGATGTAAGTGTACATTCATTCTTGAAACTTGGAGGAAGAAGGGAGTTCTTTGATACGACTCAAAAGAGTGATCAAGTCACAAACTTCCTCTACAAAGTAACTCCTAGGGAGATCCTTCGGCCATCTAGTTAGATTACTACGAGGAATTTTTAACCATTTGTTGTTTATGTACCTTCTTGCAGCTTCCACATCTGTGTCAAAGTCCTTTTGCCCTTGAGCAAAATCAATCTGTCCAATGTTCACAATAGGCGGACACATGAAGATTTTATCAAGGAATTTTGCATCCAACCTCATGATCACATCCCTTGGGAATCTATTACAACCCTAGTGTCCCTGTTGTAATGGCTAGCCACCTGAAGAACGAACTCGGGATTATGAGCAGAAACCGGAAATGAGGCAACCAAGTGAATATCGCTGTCAATGATCTTTTGCATGTGTCTGGAAGGGTTTGTCTGTTTCGTTCTATCCACAAATTCTACCATGTCCACATGGCCTATTTTTGTATCTCTGATTTCATCAATATTGGACTGTACTGAAGTCACCTAGAAGACACCTTGGTACTTGTACTTCATGATTTTGGCTTTGGATGGAGACGGCTCCGACATTAGCTCTGGAGAGAACTCTGGAAGAGATATCTACCACGAACGCTTGTTGAGAACTGCAAAAGGCCATGATCTTGCAGTTAGGGGAAAAATGGATAAACTGGGAAAACCGCGATTCGATGATCATGGACAGGAAAGCATGCGTTGAGGGGCTTGAGTGCGCGCAAATCGAGGTAAAGGGCGAAAGCGAGTTAACAGGTATCATTTGCAGGAATTTCCCAGTGTTAAGAAATATTTTGCAGAATTTCATGCACGGGTGGTCAAAATGACTGCTTCTCCATGTGAGAGAAATGAGAATTTCATGTATGGGCGGAGAAAAGGTCCACCCTTACATGTTGGATAAATTTGCAAGTCTATAGGCATATGTAAGGTCGGCTAAACGAACCGCTGGTGCAGGGGTTTTTGGAAAAATATAAGTTTTATATGTAGGGGTGGTCAAAATGACCGCCCTTACACATAGGTAACATCTGTCTTTGAAATACATGTAAAGTCGGCAGAATAGGCTGCTATTGCATGTAGACTGAGAAGATTTAATGTATCGTCGACGGTCTTAACCGCCACTGCATCTATTTTTTTTATCTCTGAGTTGTGTAAAAGCGGTATTTTTCACTGCCTTCGCATGTTGGAAGGTTTGCATAAGGTTCATGTAAGGGCGGCGATTTTAACCGCCCTTACATGTGGGAAAGACTGGACTCCTGAAGGATGCGACGACAGGCAATAATTCCGCCAATGCATGAAGGTTAAAACACAACCAAGGTTTTCACAAGACAGTGAAGTAAGGCATGACAAATCTGCCACTATTACAAAGGAAATGATGAAAACACATAGCATTCTAACTTAGGATCTCAAACTACACTTAAAATGTGCAAAACGATGACCGAAAATAGAATGAAAACGTTTACATAAATCTTAAAATAAAAAACGTCAAATAAACCCTAACAATACTAATCATACCATAAGTGGGAAAACGAAAGAAAAACGGAAAGTGAAGGTTTACCTGGAAAGGCCGACCCGAAACCCTAGTTCATGCAAAAATGGCGAAATATGCTTAAATCTGCAGGTGTCTCGATCAAACGATCCCAAAGAGGGTTTTACCAGTTGAATATGAGGTTTGGTAATAATAAACAAACAAAACGAATTAAAAGCAATTAAATAGGTTTTTAAAATTTGCATTAACACATGGCACGAGTGCCATTAATACAACTTCAAGTCGAACGATTCGCCAAGATTGTGCTCGAGCGGCGGAAAAGATCGTCACTACATTAGGCGATCAACATGCGCGGGCGGGGAAAAAGACCAACTTTGCATATGTTGAGAAAAATGACTTGAAACATGTAAGAGCGGTGAAAACCGCCGCTATTACATGTTGGAAAATACAACCCAAGTTTCAAATCACAAGCATATGCAAGAGTGGCTAAATCAACCGACTATGCATGTGAAAACAACAACAAACATGCAAGACAGCTGGATTTCACCACCTTCGCAGGTAAACCTGAGAAAAAATTCCAACACCCTAAAAACGGTCAAAATTGATATTTTGACCAGCTTGTAACTTAGTCGGTTTTCACAAACTTCGAGGAAATGACTTAGGGGAATGTTACAAGCTAGTATACGGTGTCGAATGACTTCGCACGAGGTTAAGAGTACTTGCCTCGATAAGCGAACTTAGAGTGTAATCTACGAAACGGACAAATTTCATAGGGGTTGTCTACAAAAATGAGCGTAGCTGATTTTGAGAACAACACATTCCTATAGCATGTGATCCTAAGACTCAGGTGTACTCAGACTAACTTAGTGGGTTAGCACCACCCTAATTGCAATTGGGTTAGGACCACAGATCCCCACCTAGAATCAATAAATAGTGATCCCTAACTTGTGGGTCGGGTTTCAGAGTGCTCTGGTCAAAGACTCAGCAAACCAGATCTACTCTCCTTGGGCGTACATGCCATAGATTGCCCACTGAAGAGCCATAATCTGGAATAAGCTACTGTAGTACAAGTGTGATAATCAGATATGTTGAGGTCACTGCTCTTCAGGCTAGATAAATAATCATACATTTCTTGCCTCAGATTTGTGTGCTACTCGGATTGACTGAGCACTCAGTCTTTAGCTAAAAACAACTATCTTCTCATGGTTTTACTTGCCTAGTCTCAATATAATTGATCATATAAATAATTCTTGCCAAGCTATACTTAATCATGATTCACAATCACGTGTAATATAAAAAAGAGAACCTTTATCTGTAACACAAACCACATATTAAATGGCTTTTACTTTTGTTTATTAGATTAAAACATGAGTAGTATTTCATCAATTATATCCAATTCAAATTCATCTTTTTCACAATCTCAGTTTAGCTATATCATGTTACATATTTTAAGTATATTTCTATTTCAAAATTTTTGAACTTCATATCCAATTTTTCAATAGAAATGTATATTCAAACATATATTTTCATGGTTACTCTTAATTTAAAAAAGTCCTTAGTTACTAGTGTTCTGACTTGACTCAACAAAATTCCTTCTTCCATAGCCTTGCCTACATATATGTCTCCATGAAATCAAAATCACATGTAGTTCTCCCATTAAAATTGCATGTTAACTAAGTTAAGGTAGCCTGTGATTACAACTTCATATGTACTTAAAAAATTGGATTCATCAATTTTCATTTACCTATCAAAATTATTCATTGTAGGCCTTACTTTTACAAAATGTCAATTTTTGAACTATTGGCTGACAATTTTTAAACTTCATTTTGGTGGAAAGTTAGATATTTGTTTAAGCTTTAATTCTATCTAATTTTTAGATTGATTTTGTTAGTGGAAGTACTAGCTGTTTTACAACAGATATAACAGTAAAATTGAATGATTAGACTTCTAGGACTCAAACTAGTTACTTCAGACCTTTGAGTGTCAGACGCAGGTTTGACCCCTGTAATTTGTGGGTTTAATCCTGCGGCCTGCAGAGCTGAACCATGCATGCAGATTTGAATCTTACCTGTGGAAATGAACTGTGATATAATCTGAAAACAATAACCCTCTTCCCTTCGCAAGGTTTTTCCCAAGGTGTTGGTCAACCCAAAACTCTCATAACACCTCTATTGAACTAGAAATAAGTAAACAAATTTACTCATGTTTTACAATGCACAATTCTTAATGGACACACAAAATCTGATAATGCACAAACCTTGTAACAGTCATAAAGATCACTCAACAATAAGCCTCTATCCAAGACATCAAGTTCAACACTCTAATTGGTTCAAAATATCAAATCAATACCAACATCTCAAATTGGATCCATACTCCAAAACAAATAAAATTTCACAAAAGCACATTTCCTAAGGTAAAAGTCTAAAATTGGTCAGCTAACTGAAACCCAATCAGCTCATAAAACACTCAAGAATTCCAATCTTGACAAGGGTTCACATTCAAAACACTAATTCATATAATTTATTGAATAATCAAGCCTTAGTTTAATTAACTAGGGTTTAGGATTTTTAACCTCCCTAGGTTTAATTCTCACAAGAATTTCTCAATATTCTGATATTTATAGTTAAATTAGTTGAAAACAATTTCCTTCTTGTTCCTTTATAGTCTCAAAACCCTCATATTGTTTTCTCCATGGATTTTAATCTACTAGGCTTTTCATTTTCACTTTTGTAATTTGGTTTCTTTCAAGAGTCCGTTAATTCCATAAAATCAGAATTATTTTAGTTTAATTCCAATTAACTATTACCTTCTAAATTCAAAAGTTCTTTTTGGAATAAAATCCTCTCTCAATGCTATTCCTAAAATTCATAGAACTTTGATGAATACTCTTTAACCCTTGATGCTTGAGCTCTTGAAAATTCCAATTGTAATAGTAAAACTTTTATATTCACACTAAAGCTTGCAATGCCTTATAATAATGGTTAGATTTTATTTTCATGCAATGCACTACCTTGCTTACTTTCCAAGTTTCCTTTGTATCAATAGTCTCATTCTTGATAAAAAGTTTGTTTTATTTTTATATTTATTCATAAATAATATCTACTAAAGATATAAAATAATTAAATCATAAATCATTTAACAAATCTTTTTTTATTCCACACTTAAATATAAACAATTTAATTATAAATAGATTTCCTTTTATCTATTTCTTTATCTCTCAAAAGAATTACTTTTTATATTACCTTATTCCTGTTTGATGGAAAAGGGAGACTTAGCTTAAAACCCTAAACTAGGTCAAACCCTCTTCTATCAACATTGGAACACAAACCAAGCTTGGCTTCTACCTTTGGAGGAGAGCCAAACTACAAGGGTTTTGTCCCTTTGTTGTATAAAAGAGTGTTAACCAAATCCAACCAATCAAACTAAAGCAAAGTAGGAAACACTAATTGAGCAAGAGCAGCGAATAGATGACTGACAGAAATTGTTATAGAGAATCTGAGACAACAACAAAGACTAGAGGATAGATAAGAACTGGAACCTGGGTTTGAGGGCATAGAGGAACCAGGGCGCTGAGCACCCTGCACCCAAATTAGGGTTCTTCTAAATATTATGATCTAGTTGTCTTCGCCTGTCGGCCTTCATGCTTCTTGTCACCTATTGTCGTCCCACTCTGCCGAATGCAACCTGTACACAAACAAGAAGAGAAGGGATTGTGTTGTTTTTAGGGTCTTGCCTTAGTCAAACCCCATGTTTGTGTTTCCACCTCCACTACAACAATGATTAGAGATCAAAGAGTGTGTGCCCTAGGAGGGCAGAAGCAAGATTTTCTATAAATGATGAAAGAATGAATATAAATGGTAAATGTTACCACAAGATATGAAACCCTAGTTGGAATAGGTGACTCAAGACCATGCACCAACAAGAAGATAGAGAATGAAGACTTGAACTTCCTTCAAGACTTGCAAACAAGCATCATAATAGCCACATACAAAGAGCTATTCCAATCATGAAGAATACTTGAGCATAAGATGAGCAATTCTAACATTCTAATATTCTCTAGTTCTCTCTAGGTGTAAAATGAATAATAAAACTCCTTATATGCATTCCCGCTCACTATCGGTGAATAAAACCAGTTGAGGCTGACAAGTGTAAACCAAAGAGGTGTTCTAAGCTGACACCACCAAACTAAACCCGAGGATAACATCCGGGCCCAGGGCACGGGGGGGCCTTGGTCCTTTAGCCCTCATAAACTCCGAGGAGTGCTTAATGGGGTGAGCCCTAAGTTTATTTGTCGGGGTTTATTCATCCAGATCGAGAATTAATTGTTTATTGTTCCAATAGGTTCCAAAATAGGTCCAAATTAGCAAAGGGTAAACATTTTACTCCATAACAATTCCACTTAGTAAGATTTATACAACCAATCCTCTATTTTTGGAAATGTGAGGATTTTGAAATTAATTTAATTTTCTTATTATCTAATGTTAATTTTCTCTTAAATTAATATTTCAACACTTGGAATAAATTTTATAATTAGAATTATAATTTCTATGATTTATCTTTGCATATAAATTTATAATTAACAATTTTGTTCCACCAAAATTGTTCAAATAAAACTTCCAATTAATGGATTAATTTATCCTCCTCAATAAATTAATAACCAAATAATTTATTGTACTCTCAAAATTATAAATAAAATAATCCAAATAATTTATTCTACTCAATAAATTATAAATCAAATAATATCTCTATGCAGGAATATTAAGTACTGAATAGGGTGGGCATTGCAAACAACTGCTTCATTTGACTACCCCAAGGGAAATGTGCCTTTTCCATTAAATTTGTGTATGCCTTGTTTGCGTGTTTTGAAAAATGTTACACTTGTTGTCTCTCCCTTAGTGAAGCCTTCCTGTTCTTCTTCCCCTCTTTGAGGATGTTGCTTCTTGTATACTGGGTGAAGATGACACACTGTTATTTTTTGGGACCAGTTCCTTTAGAGTACTTGTATGTTATCCAACTGCCTCGTTTGCTTATGTAGGCTCTCATGAATATGGTTGATCTGATCATCTGACTTTTCCTGGCTCCTTGTAAGCCCCTCACTGCTAGTCTGAACTATTCATGCTTCTAATTTCATTCCTCGGATTTGCCTTGAATTCACCTGTCATGACATCTGACGAACTAGATTCAATGACAAATGCTGGTTGTTCCTAAGTGGGGGTATGTTGGTTCATGCTCTGCAAATCACCAACCAATATGGCAGGCGTAATGTCCTGCCCTCTTTGGTTTTCTGTGGTTTAGTTGTCACCTGGTGTGTTTTATGTTTTTTTGCATTTTTGACATAACACCATGCATGTACGTATATTTGATAATATCACAAATTGACAATACCCACAAGCTAATATTCAATGGAAATGCATTAATAAACCATTTCAAGCAATACCCATATGCAATACAAGCTAATACAACAATAAACCAACATACCCAGTTTGCTGTCCAATGGAATACAAGCTGAGAATGACTGTCACAGCAGTTCGGAATGTGCAAACTCCTCACCAACCAACCAAACTCAATATATTTTAAAGGTACATAAATGACAGCAGCAAATATAGTTTTTACACATCATAAAATAGCATTGAAAACCTCCTAAATGCATTTGCTAGCCCTGCAAACAGACCCACGTCCTGCTGTAGGTGATGGTACGGCCTGCTGGGAAAAGCAGCCACAAAGACACTCAAAAGACTCCCCTCAAACTTCTGAAAACTCTGTATGCAATCTGCAAGAAGCTCGCGCCCAACTAGAAGGGAATACTCAAGCTAAACGCCTCCACAAATACCAAACAGCTCCGTCTAAAAAGTACAGCTTGTTCTTGGCTGTACGGCCTGTGTGGGATGAAGTTAGCACCACAAAACTCCTCCAAATTCACAAATAAACCCTGCAATGTGTTCTCCCATGCCTTCCAATAATTATCATGACAAAAACTCGAAGATATAGCTATGCAAACACATCCGCGATAATGCTGGTCACTCTTCAATGAAGCTCAATGGTAACCCCTGAATGAGGCCACTCAATCAACACTTTGGGAGTGTCTTTCAAGCCTGCAGATGCTCTCAACCATGGAGATTTTCGTCTCCAAAGTAGCTGGTACAAATCCTTGCTCACAATGAACAAAGCTCAGACTTAAAGAAAATACGCAATAGTGAATGAATCCAATGAAAGTCACTTTCTTTTGTTACATCTCTTTTTTTTTTTTTTTTTTCCTTCAACGCCATTTTTGGGGATTTTAATATTTTAACTTCTTTTTATTTCCTCATGCCTTGGGCGCCGACATAAAAGGTGACTTTATTAACTTAAAATATTTCATAAAGTCCCAATATAATATAAAGTCAATAATATTTAAATAACGATAAAGTTAAATATTTAATTTAACTTTAATATTTAACGTTATTAAAAATAAACGTCCCGAACTATATCAATTGCCAAGGCATTGCCATCAACGCATCCAACTGACATTCCCGACATAGAAATTGTAGTAAGCTACCCCGATTTTTTTCAATTTTATACAATGATGTCATAGCAGAGTTAGCACAACAATGTATGCAACTAATAAAATACCTTCACACTTCTGATCACCAAGATCCCAATTGGGCGAGGTGAGAGCATATTGTGTTTCGGCTTACAAATTATAATATTGTGCAATAAAATAAACATTCATCTGCATAAGCAGGCATCCACAATGATGTGGGAATTCGTCACTTTTAGTGGGTATGAGAGCAATAATGAAAAGTACAAACCATCCACTTATTCAGTGGGTATTCACCACTTATCCAGTGGTTAGAAGTGATAGAAAGAAAGATTCAATTCCTCCACACTGGCGGTTGAACCATCTAGGGGTACTTTAGTGAGTTGCACAAACAAATCAATTACAATATACAATTTGCAATGGTATTTCAAAGCTACAGAGAATAGAGTTTGATTTGGTAACATGAGATTTAGAACTTTGAGACTTTACCCTGCACTTCATTGTTAATCCAAGACCATTCAATGACTGCCCAAAACTGAACAGATTGATATATACTTGCTGATCAACAGTACTTCTAAAATCAGAACTCTTCCCTGACTGTACGACTGCCCAGAAACCTATTATAACTTCATAGAATGATCCATAATGAAGAGATCTTCTTCAACTGCTATGCAACTCATGATTTCAATAGCCCATTGCAATACATATGACAGAAAACCACACAAATTGCAGACTGATTCAGGATTAAGTGGTTCTCCCTACAGGTCCGTACGGCCTGTGACACCATGAATTCCTCACGACTCATTTACTACTGCTCAAAAACCCAAGGAAAGTGCTCAGAAATGTTTATCAGACTTACACAATAACATTCCATGTGATTTATGCAGCTAACAATAGAGAATACATTCCATACTATCAAACCATATCCTGAACTGTACGACGCTGGTCAAGGATGAGTCTATTAACTCATAGAAACTCATAAACAATAGATATCATTCCCAAACTGCCCTCAAACTGATCAGAACCAATAAATATTAATTTTGAATCCAATAAACACTACAAACAGTGAGATATTTGCATCAGAAAATCCACACATTTCAGTACAGGGCCGTATGGCCAGGAAGGTATGGCATTCCCATAGCAGCCCCAACACTACACCAAAATCATTGAAGTTAGTCTTGAAAGAAGCGCCCAAGACATACAAAAAACATTTCCAAAGACTTGGATTCAATTAACATCCGCAATATTTTCCAAGATCAAATCATCCCCTTCAACATAGTACAGCACTTCATGGTACGGACATCTCAAAAACACAACAAAGACAAGTTATAACTGCCATCTTCTTCACACCAAAACTCATATAAATCCATCACCAAAATTCATAAATAAAAAGCACAGCAAAACTTCATGTATTCAACAAATCTTCTTAGCTCCATGTAACTCCAGGATGAAGTTACCAATCTCCAGCTAGGCGGGATATTGCACCAACAAAACTGGACTTCTTCATGAGGATTTTCGTCCTCAAGAAGGTAGGTGAACTTTCTGGTTCAAAACCAGCAGCATGTTTGTATCAAATTCCAAGCATATCCCCAACAATGAGCTCTCAACCTCTTTATACAGGCACTTTAGGAGTTACAAAGGAAATGAATTGTTTCTTGAAAATAATAACCTTTTTCCTCCAACTTAAATAATTTCTTTTTTCTTCACTTTAAGGCTCACTTTTTAAGTGCCTTAATTTTTTCCCCTTTCTAATGAGCTATAACATTTAATAACTTTTTAATTATTTTCACCCTTAGGAACTTAAGTGAAGATAATAATTAAATAGCTCATTAAATCACCTGGCTTTGCGGAAAATCCCAAACTTAGGCGAACTACAAAATAAATCATACCACTGCCTTCTATGATGGTTGGGATGAAGAATGATGCCATCTGGGTGACTTACTATAATTAGACGGATCCTCCAAAAATCTTGGAGAGCAATCCGGGAACCGGATCGGACTTCTGAAAACATCACTGTCACCCTGGACATCCACTGAGCTCAATGCCATAGAAAAATAATCCATTAACACAAGGGAAACCTATATAACTGATTTGCAGATTGAACCAAGAATGCTACAAGAACTTTGGAGTTCATCCAAACAAGTCGGATAGCCTCCGAGGGATTAGGAACAAGCATAATGTACACAAAAATCTATGCACCAAAAAAGGGACATTACAGAAATACTGCCAACTGACCAAGTCGGTGTCCAACCTATGACTTTCTAAAAATAGAAGTATGGGCAAAGGGAGCTTAGTGCAACCCCTAGAAAGGTCCCGAGACGGTCGAACTGCCATGTCACCAAAACAGTGTCTAGACTGACACTTACTATAAATAGCAGTGTTCTCTGAGGACCAAAGAGAACAAACCTAGAAAAAACCCAGAAATATTGTCACCATGCAAGCACTTACTATAAATAGTAAGTACAAGTAAGTTGTCTGAAATCCCTCCGGAAAGTGTCATACGGCTTCACTGGAACACCCAAGCACACTGGTGACATTGAAATACTCCACTGATCAGGCTGTCGCAAACCTAGAAAGTCAGCTCCAACTGCGCTGCAAGAGAACCCGAAAATGGGGACATTATAGTACGTATGGCCAAGATCCCTCACTAGACAATATGGTTTTGAAATGGGCTATGGGGGAATTACACACTGTTATCGTTTGGAGATAAATCCAACCATATATATGGTCCACAATCCAAAGAGCCCTGCTTCCAAACTTATTTTACATTCACTCTAAACATGAACACTTAATTCTTCTGGGAATGGAAGATAGCATGTGTCGCTGGTCTAAGCTATACAATTTCCAGATCTCACAAAAACGCTACTGCTACACTGATATAGCAATTCTGTTTGCAGAATTTTATCTGGATATTATTTGATTTATAGCTTGTTAGGTCCTGACTCTGTTCTTGCCTGCTGGTTTAGCTGATAGTTTTTGCCTAAATTGCAGCTTTAATATTATTATAGATATTTATATATTGAATAAGAACATAATGGCACATCTAATGAAAAAAATAACAGGTTCATACAACATCTATCACAAAAGGTAGCAGATCAAACGGATTAGCACACAATTTGATGCTTGACAATTGACTACCTAGCTTCTATTTATAGATGATATTAGGTTGGCGCAACCCCAAAGGTCTAGTGTAGCTGAGTACCTAGAAATTATAAAGTCTAGAAACTTTCATATGACTGAGTCAAAGGTTATGTATGCAACAGGTTGGCTGCTCTATTATTCAACATATAGTAGCATTACACTCCAAAAACTCATGATTAATCCCGAGTAATCACCACCCACCTCATTTGCTGTGTCGTTTCCCGAGATTTTCAAAAAGTGGTTCTGAATTTTTTTTTGGCTCAGTTTTATGCTTAGGAGAAGAAAAATAAAGCATGGGAAGATTGTTAGCTTAGGATCAAGGATAGGGCATTCTAACATTGAATTCAATAGATTAACTTTTTAGTCTAATGAGGATTTGGTATCAAAACATTGGGTCGCCCCTAAAATAGTAGGCTGTGTTCAATGCCGGTAGCACTTCCCTACAATTTTGGGACCAACCACATTTTTTTCACATAAACTCTTAGGTAAACTTAAAATAATTGTTTCTAAAATTCCCTTTTTTTGTTTCTTTAATTTCTTTTTGAATAATTGGATTTTTTTTAATTTATTATGTTTATTTCTAAGCTCTATGTACTAGGACTCTTTCTTCTTCTAAACATCTTAGCAGAAGTCCAATTTTTTTCCTGAAAAGGACAGCTTCAATCATCTTGTACTGAGCTGCATGTAATCTATAAGCCCTTTTTTGGGCTAGATTCAAATTAATAGGGTATTGCCCTATCTCTAAAAACTTTGTTCTATCTTCCACACATTTTGCTCAATGCTTTGCCTCATTGATTTGGCAAGTCTATATTTCTTCTTGTTGTATCTCCTCTAAATCCTTGGGGATAATGACCTTCTGCCAGGTGTTGACAAAGAGCTATTCTTTTGATTGGCTTTGTAGGCTTTACATCAATGTCATATTCAAGAATCTTGGTGATCTAGCTAGCTCTCATTTCACTGATCTTGCCACCAAGAATGTACTCTCATATGCTTGAGTGGACTACCGTGGCTAAGACATTGTTTGAAGAGACTAGGTGTATGAACTTATTTACCTTTAAGGCATATCTCTATTTTTCTACAAAGTTATGCTTAACCTTAGTGTCTTTCAATGTTTGATTGAAGAAAGCAATAGGGTGCTTATTGGTGTCAGCCTCTCTTTCCTTCTAAGTGAGCACTGTAGCAATACTGGTTTGTCTGCCATACACATATAGGAAAAAATCCTTAGAAAAACTAGGATTAACTAAAACTAGGGCCCTAGAGATGGCCTCTTTGAACTTTTCAAATTCCTTTTTACCCTTCTATGTCCATTTGAACTTTTGATCCTTTTTTAGCATGAAGGTAATAGGCCCCACTATATGTGATGTCCCATTTTCAAATTAAGGCACCATAAAGGAGTTCTTTGCAGAGTGTTTGAAGAAGGAAAACTCTAAGAAAAAAACGGGGCTTTGTATGTATCCAAACAAGTTCAGGGCATTGCGGGTTTGTTATTCGTTTCCATGAGCAACAACGTGGAGATAAGATCATTGTCTTTGTGGATAATCTCTTTGCTCTCACTGAATATGCATTGAAGCTTAGGAAGCCTATGATTTACGGAGCAATCAGTCACAGTGAAAGAACAAGGATTTTGTACACATTCAAGCACAATCCAGTTGTTAATACTATTTTCCTTTCAAAGGTAGGAAACAATTCTATTGATATTCCCGAAGCCAATGTGATTATTCAAATATCGCTCATGCTGGTTCCCGACATCAAGAAACACAATGATTGGGATGTATTTTGAGAGCCAACGGTAAATTCCAGAAATAGAGCGCAGGAAAACCCAAAACAAAGTATAGAATATTCCTAATCACCATCTAAGGAAATCACCGAGATTATAGTTAAGTAAATTGGCACTAATATCATAGAAATCGATGGAAAGGGAAGTGGCACTAGTTTCATACTAGCGGTTTGGAATAAAACATAGTTAAATTAAAATTAATTATCAAAGGGCAGCGGTTGTATGGGAAAGGTTGTGACTCCTTCAACAATAAGATATAAAAGGGAAGTCATTTCAATGAGAGGAGGGCATCACTTCCTATGTATTACTATCTTGATCGTTGATTATAAGCAGCACTTAATATCTTTATTAATATATATAATATCTAACATCTTTAAATAATATCTTTATTAACAATATTTTTACTAATGAATAATATATAGTAATCCCTTATTAGTGAGATATAGTAATAGATTCTTAGTTTCATTTATATTGTTAATTTGAATGAATAAAAAAATGATCAATTCATAAATATATTTGATTATAAATAGGGACATGACAAAGTGATTATTACAGCCAAAGAGGACAAGGCCCTCCAAGGTAAATTGAGAGATTTAAGAACGAAACCCCTTAACTTCTCTTAGCAAGTTGGTGGACGAAAACCCCTAACTGGGGTAAATATTAGGGACAATCATTCAAGGAGAATAGCTGCAAATTGGAAGGAAAACTATAGCAGAAAGTCAAGATTAGTTTTATTTTCAGAATTATTGCATAACTTATAGATCTGAATATTATAATAAAATTCATAATTTTAGATAAAGTCATATTTATAAATTTAATGCAATTATCATTTTGAGTTAGGATTATTGTTTTAGGGCAAAAATAAGAAATGTTCTAGAAAGGGACATTACAAATGGTATCAAAGCTTTGATCTTGCCAACCTGCAGGGTAAAGCTAAAATGTTGCATGCATTCTAGTCACAAACTCGAAGGACGACAAAGGGAAGAAAACATGGATCTTATGCAAGAGTTATTGTACAAATTTGAGGCTTCCAAAATTATTGACAAGTATCAATTTTTGTCAGATCATGCAAAATCTTGTGTTTCCTTTAATGAGTTTGGAGGCACTCAGGTACCAGTTTCCTAACAAAAGAGGCCTATATGACTACATAAGGAAGGAATTGATTAATAAAGAATCAAAATCACAAGGAGAGATTGTGGAAGTAATAAAAAAACAAGAGGAACCTAAAAAGGAAGTCGAAGATAAAAATTCTTTTGTAGGAAAAGATGTTTTATTGGTTTCTAATGATGCCATGCGTCACCAAACTATCGATGAAGGTATGACAAAAGGGGTTCCACTTGATGGATGGGAAGAATTCAAGTTAAAAGAAGATGCCTCAAATCATGCTCTATCTTTCGAACTTCAAAATAGTGAGCCATTGATGGATATACAAAGTAGCAGGATGAATGAATATACATTTGAGAAGAACACTTTGGTGAGCCATAATACGGGGATGTTAAGTCACAACAATGAAAATGTTGAGGATATATCAACAAATTTACTTTTTGCAAATGAGGATGTCCATACTTTAACTAGTGGGAAGGATGGGTCTACTTTTGAAATTCATGGTGATCATTTTGAAGAACAATGGATGCATTCACCAAGTTGTCATCTCACCACACTTTAAGATAAAATGGATATAGTCACCCCGGGGAACTTGATGCCAAAAGAAGTGAGAGATACGACCTGCAGTAAAGGACATCTAGATCCCTTTACTCAAATACCCAATTGTCTTTGCACAAAGGAGTGGGATCCTGGTATTCACGACACTCCTGCAATTCATCATGGCAAAAGATGCAACGTTTTGCTATCATTTTGGATGTTAGCAATGACAATCAAGAGTTTGTATTCATTACCCAAGATCGTTTGTAAAAATAAAATGAGAGAGCAGAAGATCATGACAACTTATGATCTCATTCAATGTGATCACGCCAATCTTTCATGTTCTTTTTCAAGGTCAAAATCTACTGAGGAGAATACATGTGCTCTTGCTAATATAAGTGTTTCCCAACGGCGGTTGAAAGGTACAGATAATGCCAAATATATGAATGTGCAGAAATTTTATAACATTTGGGTTAAGCAGAGTATATTATTTTATAACATACATCAACCACCTAAGAGAGGATGGCGCGTGAGAATGGAAATTTGTAAACAAGGAGTAACTTGTGAAAACTCCCTAGCTTCTATGAGAAATGACAATGATATAGAATTTCCTATCTTCTTATTATGGTATTCATTGGATGGGACCTTTGTAACATCACCCCACAAATCTCACACTAGTGCATTTAAGCTAATACGTAAGAGGGCAATTTGGATTAGTTTATTGGATTATAATAAGAAGAACATATTCCTACCACTTATCTATGAAGTGACTCTATTGCTGAGTGAAGATCTTTTTGTTATCATTCGTAATGGAGAAGAGGAAATTATCTTCACCACTGTTCCGAGGCAGCTAGTACCATCTATAGTGCATAACTATAATGCTCCCATGTTTTACATTTTGCTTTCCCGTTGCCAACTCCTCATCTGGAACACAAGACTCTCCATCTCTTGCATCCGGCTCTGAATCTAGCACCTGTAGTTTCTTTAGGCTTCCTCTCAATCATTTGTATTCGGACCTCATCGACTAGTTGAGGTAAAAGGTTTTGCTGCTTGCTCAGATAAGTGGGGAGGAAGGCAAGCGTTGGCAGAAAACATCACATTGGTTCTTACACAAAAGAGTCAACCAATAGTTAATACGAGATTCAGCTACAAGGTTGTTTGGGCTACTAAAAATCAAATGGAAGCTATACTTCACACTAATCAACCAATGTCATGCGGCTGAAATGGAAAGCATAGAGACACCAAGAGAAATTAGGGAAAGTGAATCAGATTTTCTCCTACAAAGTAAAGAAACCGTGAAAAGCACCATTACAGTTCTAAAGAATGAACTTACTCGAATAAGAGTATTGAGTGAGAACCATAAGAAGTTATGTATTCAAGAAAAAAATGTGTTGGAAAATAAGGTGCAGAATTGCAACAATGTGATTGAGGAATTACAAAAAAAGATGAATGGTGATAGATGCTCATGGGATGCTTGTAAGCAAGGAGAAATTGTAAAGCTACAAAGTAAGCCTGACTCTGCAGTTAATAAAAGAAAAGTGTTGAACCCAAAACATGAGGAATTATGCGCCAAACATAGAAATGATAAAAATGAGTCAAGAAAATGCAATAAAGGGGCTAAGAAATTAAAAGCAAAGATGGTCGCAGATCAGAGTGTGATTCTAGTAGGGTGGATTTAGAAGGAAAAATTGCAGAACTGCAAACGGAGCTTAATGAAACAAGAGTATTGAGCCAGGGACATGAAGAAATGTGCACAAAGCTAAGCCAAGAAAAAAATGGTTTGGAAAATACATTGAAAGAGTGTAACGATATAAATAAGGAAATACAAGAAAAAATGATTGAAAATGGTCTTTTGTTTGATGCTTTTAAGGTGGAGTTGGAAGGAAGAGTTGCGGGGCTGCAACCTGTCTTTTTGTTTCTTCTCTCTGAGGATAAGAGAAAATAATCTTAAATTACAGACTTCGCAAATTTCCAACTCTTGGTTTTGTTGTTGAGAGTTATTGGGAAATACAAGTACATGACTCAGAAGAATATAGGACAATAAATTATACTCATACCTTAGAGGATGGTATCAACTTTATGACATTAAAGGATTATATGGATAGGCTGATTGAGGCAAGTATACTAACAACTCTTCAGGGACATCATTGCAGTACAGAGTCAGACATAACTAAGACAATGAGAGAAGCATCACTTGGTGCAAAGTTTTCAATTCCTAATTATATCAAAGTATCACAGCATAAGCTAATTAACTCACAAGGACGATCAATGTCTAGGAATTACAAATCTACAAGGTTGATTTGGGATCCTGGCTTGTGATTGCTTGAGGACAAGCAATTTTGGGCAGGGCGGACTTTGATGTCCCATTTTCAAATTAAGCTGCCATAAAGGAGTTCTTTGCAGATGTTTCAAGAAAGAAAACTCCAAGAAAAAAAGGGGCTTTGTATGTATCCAAACAAGTTCAGGGCATTCGGGTTTCTTATTCGTTTCCATGAGCAACAACGTGGAGATAAGATCATTGTCTTTGCGGATAATCTCTTTGCTCTCACTAAATATGCATTGAAGCTTAGGAAGCCTATGATTTACAGAGCAATCAGTCACAGTGAAAGAACAAGGATTTTGTACACATTCAAGCATAGTCCAGTTGTTAATACTATTTTCCTTTTGTAGGTAGGAGACAATTCTATTGATATTCTCGAAGCCAATGTGATTATTCAAATATCATCTCATGCTGGTTCCCAATGTCAAGAAACACAACGATTGGGAGGTATTTTGAGAGCTAAGGGTAAATTCTAGAAATAGAGTGTAGGAAAACCCAAAATAAAGTATAGAATATTCCTAATCACCATCTAAGGAAATCGATGGAGATAATACTTAAGGGAAGTGGTGCTAATATCAAAGAAATCGATGGAGATAATACTTAAGGGAAGTGGCGCTAGTTTCATACTAGCAATTTGGAATAAAGCATAGTTAAATTAAAATTAATTATCAAAGGGCAGCGATTGTATGGTAAAGGTTGTGACTCCTTCAACAATAAGATATAAAAGGGAAGTCATTTCAATGAGAGGATGGCATCAATTTGTGAATCAATATTATGACCTATTACAAGTGAATATTACAGCCAAAGAGGACAAAAGCCCTCCAAGGTAAATTGAGAGATTTAAAGACGAAACCCCTTAACTTCTCTTAGCAAGTTGGTGGACGAAAACCCCTAACTTGGGTAGATATTAGGGACAATCATTCAAGGAGAATAGCTACAAATTGGAAGGAAAATTATAGCAGAAAATCAAGATAAGTTCTTGTTGGAAATGTTTGTCATTGATGTCAAAGAGTTTGTTGTGGAGATTGTTGGATTAATTGTCCAAGATGTATGGACAAGAATGTCAAAGGAATATGTTATCATTGATATCAAAGCAAAATAAGATTAGTGTGTTACACATTTCCGTTGAAGAGATGGTAAAAATGGAAGGCCGACTTAGAGATATGTGGATGTTTAAATTAAAGATTTAAACATAATGAGAAAGACGTTGGAGGAATACTTAGCTGACCTCCTTGAGTTTAATACCACCGTTGAAGAATTGTGAATAACAAAATAAGACAAGTGAATATGGGCAATATAGCCAAGGTTGCACCGAGACTGGTACTGGTACTAGTATTGGTACGGGAGACTGGTACCGGTACCGGTACGTCTGGTTTTGAAAAATAGGAGACAGGGGTACTTGGAGACACCATTTTTCTTTAAAATATAATTTAATAATTTTATTAATTTATTAATATGCTAACATTAAAACTGAAAATATCATGACATTGAACTTTTAAAACAAGAGAACTGGTAAAGTTTAAGTTTATAGCTTACTTGTAACAATTTAATATAGCTTACTGTATATATATTACTTATAGGCTTATAGCTTACTTGTAACAATTTAATATAGCTTAATGTGTGTGTGTGTATATATATATATATATATATATATATATATATATATATTACTATAGACACTAGTATTGAGGTTTGAAGTCCGTAGGAGTAAGAATCCACTGAGTTTGTGAGAAAATAGTGGAAAAAATGAAAGGTAGAGAAAGAAAAAAAAATGGAGAGGCCTTTTTTATTGACGCAGGGTACTTGGAGACGTGTGGGAGACTCAACCAGAAGTCTCCCTTTGCAGGGAGACATACCCAAGAAGTCTCCGAGACGGGGAGACGAGTACCAGTCTCCGAGACGAGTACCAAGGGGTCGGAGACGGGTCTCCATGCAACATAGAATATAGCTTAAATATAATTTAAATTAAAGATTTAAATTATAGTGTTGGCCGACCCCATCACAAGGAAGCGCCACTTTTTTTTTGAAGAATATAGCCGACTCCCAAAGGAGAAGATTTAAAAGACACTATGAAGGTCGACTCCCCATAAATGGTGCACTAGACATAAGACAAAGAATAAACATTTAGTGAGGCCAACCTCTTCCCATAATGGAGCGCTCAATATAATGACAAAATGTCTAATATTTTATATTAACATGTGGTGTGATTAAATAAGGATGAGGAGCGATTTAAAACAAGACAAAAAAAAGTACGATCTGCATTGGACAAGGGCAACGATTAGGAAGAGGCAGCGACTTCCTTTGGCAGCTATTAATAAATGTTACAAGCAGCGATTTCATTCTAAGAGCAATAATTAATATTTGAAAGTGCAGCAATTTGTTTATGAGGAGGTGCATTGATAATTAAAGGTTGTCTTTTTGGAATAAGACATAGCTATTCATTAAGGACGCCTCTCTTGAGAGGATATAAAGAAGGGAAGGAGGAGCGCTTAGAAGATAAGCAATTTAAATGATTTATTTCTGAGTTAAGAGCAGATATAAAGGAAGAGAAGGGGCAGAAGTATGAAGTGCATATCTGATTTGTTTTGAAAGGAAGTGTGTGTGATAATATGAAGATGATTTGAGCAGAAATTTATGCGAAGATATTGACATGTTATGATCAGTTTTGTGTAAAGAAGTTGTGCATGATTTGAATCAGATTTGAAGGGAAGAAAGTGTGTAATCAGATTTAAGAAAGAAAAGTGTATATTGTTTTGTGAAGGAAGAGCAGTGCATATGAGTAAATCTGATTTGCAAAGATAAGACTTATATCATTCAGAATCAGAAGTGGTAATCAGATTGTGAGTAAAAGAGAACGATATCATCCATTGAAGAATTTGTAGGTTGGTGCCTGGAGATTGGTGTCTCTTATTGAGTTGGTGCTCAATTGTGAGGGTTGGTGCGTAAGATTTTACAAGCAGGGATTGGTGTCTCTAGTGGGTTGATGCTCACAAAAGAAGAATTGTAAGCGAAGTAGGTTGGTGCCTTCAGAAGAAGATCAATAAATATATAAGCAATATTTTGCTGTGGTTTTCTCCCACAAGGGTTTCCACGTAAATCGGGTGTTCTCTTTGTGTTCTTAATTGCTAGATCTTGCATATGTGTAGTTGTTGTGATTGATTAAGTTTGAAAAGCAAAATATTGTGTGATACTGATTCACCCACACCCCCCCCTCTCAGTATCATTGTGTGCTCATCAGTTCTATTTTCAGAATTATTGCATAAGTTATAGATCTGAATATTATAATAAAATTCATAATTTTAGATAAGTCATATTTATAAATTTAAAGCAATTATCATTTTGAGTTAGGATTATTGTTTTAGGGCAAAAATAAGAAATGTTCTAGAAAGGGACATTACACTATATTTGCAAAGTCTGATATAAATTTCCTTACAAAATTAATCTTCCCTAAGAAAGACTGTGGGCTTTTCTTGTGTTGGGGAAGTGAGAGCTCAAGGATAATTTGAACCCTTTTAGGATTAATAGCTATACCTTATTTAGAAACAATGTGTCCCAACAACTTTCCTTGAGGGACACCAAAGATACATTTCTTGGGATTCAGAGAGACCCCAAATTGCTGACATCTTTGAAATATTTTCTCCAAATGGTCAAAATAATATTCCTTGTTCTTGGAGAAAATAGTCAAATTGTCAAGATAAGTCAAGATGATCTCATTGATAAAGTCCTTAAAAGAAATATCCATTGCTCTTTGAAAAGTAGCAATTTACAAATATAACATACATTTTTTAGATACCAAATTTTTGTTGAGCTTTTTTCTATTTTAAACTTGGGTAATTGAATCCCATTTACACTTTTGCCACGATGTGTCAATGCTGTGTAAATGGAATGCTACTATGATTGAACAAAACATAATGGCATGTGGACAGTTAAGGGCATAACAATTTGTTTCTCTATGATAAGAGTGGGTGCACCACTTCCATATTATGACTTTAATGGCTCTTTCTTCTCCATGTATACCAGATTGGTAGTTGTTTCTTGGTGATTCAGGCAACAGTTATTATTGTAGTAACCTGGTCTGGACGCACAAACTCTTTAAGAATGGATTACCAGTTGGTTTTCATGGCTGCACTTAGAATGACCCTGTTGTGTTGCCTACACTTACTCATCATCCTGTTATAAGTGCTGCCCATTCTCCTTTGGTTTGCTGTCCTATACGATACCTCCTTTTAGTCATAGTAATTGCCTTGCAAACTTTTCCTTAATCAAATCTTCAACTTTTGCTCACTTTTTTACTTTTTCAAACAATTGTGTTGAAAATATCATGAGATGGCTTGCTTGAAGTTCGTGCGGTCTATCATATTGAACTTTTTTGTGCTTGATATAGGTTGTTTGTAATTGAGCATGCAGCAAAAAAAGACATCTTGTGTTGTTGGTGCAAGTCTTTCTATGACTATCTCTCAATCTGTACTTCTGTAGCTGTCTCTAGTTACACCTCTACTTCTTACTGTTGCTATTTTACCTATTTCGATTGAATTACAGTGTTCTAGGAAGTGAAAAATGAGAGCCTTTAGTTATTGCATCGTCTCATTCGACACTAAATTGTTCTGTTGGGTGTCTTTTACTTCTTATCAACTGTGCCAAAAAATGGCAATGGCTAATCCCAAAGGCAAAGTCTACACTAGAACTACTCAGAACATGGACACATGTACATAGAACATACAGAGTCGGCAGAGCCCTAATCTACAATCATGATGTAGAATATAAACGTTCTCCATATAAGATTGTCATTTCTCTGTCGACAGAACCTTCTTAAGACCAACCAATGAAATATAGATAAGGTTAATAGGAATAGATGCATGTTGGTTGAATACAGCTGCTTGTATGCAACCACACATGGCTAAACATAACGAAAATCTTGAGTAGGTCAAAGTACGTCACACTTTTTCAATAATTCTTTTATTGAACAATATACTTAAATTTACAAACAATGTATGCAGATCAATATGATAAAACATTATAAATAAATTGTTGTCTATGTTCACTTTAGTTTGTAAATTTCTGTTTCGAAAGTTAAAATTGTTATCACAACAATTAGCACATCCATTGTAATATTTTTTTCAAATTTTTTTTACATGAAATTCTTGGACACATAACTTCAGAAAATAGCATTTATAAGCTAAAGAACTGAAGCCATCCGCATTCTCTGTTTCTGCATCAGGGAATCTGCATGCAAGTGTCTTCTAAAGATTACTATCTTCAAGAGATGAAGAGAGTAGAGCAGATAGCTTCTCAATGGGCAGTGCAGGGAAAACAGGTTTCCCAAAAATTGCATTTGATGTCATTTTTATTAGAGCAAGTATTGTAATATGACAGTATGTTAATAATGTTTTTCAATTTTGGCATCTCTTTTTGTAGGTCGTGGCCGATCATGGAGCACTTGAATTGGATGAGGTATTCAAATTTATTGCAGCAGGTGAAAGATTACCTGTTGATTTCAGGAAGGAGTTAGCGGTAAGATAACAACACTTTCATCTAAGAAATCTCTGTGAGATACTTGACATAGGCATATGATGCATCAAAATAATATCCTATAAATTAATAATATATACAGGCACTAAAGATCCGTAGTGTGCTTTACTGCATTTGCCGAAAGCCTTATGATGAAGAAAGAGCAATGATAGCTTGTGATAGGTGCAATGAGTGGTACCATTTTGACTGTCTTTATCTTCAAGAGCCAGTCAACGGCAATGAAGATTGTGAGCTTCTATTACAACAGAAGTGTGGACCAACAGGTGAATTTATTTGTCCGGTTTGTAAACCATCAGACAGACAGGACAGTTCAAGTCTTCACCTAAAGGACGAGGATGATGACAGGTAATGTAATGAAGGTTTTTAAGTTTTGCTGTTTAAATGCAGAGCTGCTTTGGCCATTTGTTAAACTGTTATATAGCAGTATTGTTTGTTTGTAACTTCTCAAGGAGACAGTGTACATCATATTCTTCCAATTTGTAGAAGTGCCTCACCTTTTGTCATAGATCTATTTGATTTGATCTACTAGGCTAAAGTGTCTAGTTGTAGTAATCATAGTTCCTACGCTAAAAAAATATGATTCGTTTGGGAGGTAAAAAAATTCTGAAATCTAGAATTTTGAAAATAATTTGGTAAAATTTCTATAGGAATTAAAGAGTCCGGACTAAATTGGACAATTCTGGCTGGTCCAAAAAATTCAGATCCAGACGGATTTGATAATTATGGTAGTAATAAAATGTGCAGCTTTCTGAGATAACTAGCTTGGAGTTCATTCAAAGCTCTTCATGATTTGCAATTAAATCTTGCAGCACAAGTCTTTTAAGGCTATTTGAGGGACTTGAATTGAATGGCTATATGATTCAAACTAATAAGGAACATAGATCTGCATCCCCCAGCTAATGAGATCTATGTTCCTTATTAGTTTGAATCATAGTTCGCAAACTCGCCGAGTACTCGTGAGTTTTTTGGCTCTGCAAGTACTTGCAAGGTTTACTCACCAAGTCTTTTTGCCGAGTATTTGGAAAAACTCAGAGTTTTTGGCGAGTACTCGCTAAGACTTGCCAAAAACTCCGTGAGTCCAACAACTTGACTCGTCGCGCCAGCAACATGTCAAAATTGTGGAAAAAACATGGGTTAAACACTCCAAAAACTCTGTTTTTTTGGCTTTATAAGCATCGTTTTTTTGCCTTTAAAAAAAATTTGAAAATGATGTGCACCATGAAGGTCTGTGTGGTTTTGAAGCTCTTTATTTGGGCACACTCCAAAAACTCTGTTTTTTTGGCTTTATAAGCATTGTTTTATGCCTTTTAAAAACTTATGAAAATGGTGTGTGCCATGAAGGTTTGTGTGGTTGCCCCAAGACCCCCACGAGGGGCGCTGCCTTTCGACCCCGTTGGGGGCATTGCCCCCAGACCCCCAAACCCCCAAGCAAACTCATTTGGTACATTTTCAAGCTATATTTTGCATAAAATTTATGTTTTTTCAAAAATTTAAGTGTTTTTTAAGTTGCCAAGTACTCTTCAAGTCGGAAATATTTGGCTTGCCAAGTACTCTCCGAGTCTGAGTGTGCGAACTATGGTTTTGAATGATTTAGATTTTTATCAGTTAGCTTTCTTTTAGACTTTTAAGTTTTATGTTAAGGTATATGTTCCTTAATAGTAGAAATACTTCACATTTCTATATTTTAGCTTTCAATTGGGATGCAATGGCATTGTATATCCTTTGGAATCTCTTATACCAGTATGTTAGTCGCTCTTATGTTAGGATCTCTCTGCATGGTAGCCTGGTAAAAGCGAAAATTGTAGCTGTTTTTGTAAAAACAACTTAAGCAAATATATGCACTTTTCTTTACCAAAGAAAAGGACCAAGTGCTATCTGTATTGTTTAATCAACTTATTTGAAAATCATGATCATATAATTATTATTATACTGGTAATGCAAATGCATTCGATCAGAGTTACTGGCACTAATTATATTAACATGAAAGCTGTTCTGATTTTCAAGCTGCCCAAATTGCTATTTTAGTGCCTGGAAGTCCTAGAGTCTAGGCTACGGAGATGCAAGAGCTATTAGTGTTCTCTAAACATTGTTTGATGGTATGACTCATCAAATTTTGAATTACTGTGAGCGCTGAGTCTTGAAATCTATATTATTTGTATATATTCTCTGATAATGCATAATTTTTGTGTGTTATATAGTTCAAATATTTTTCCCCAACCTTTTTGAAACTCTTAAAACTTTAGTATCCTTTCCCATTCTCAAACATATGAAACATTTCAAATCTTGTCTATGGTTAAGCTAACAAGTAACCCATGATCAATTAGCAGTAGATGAGTTGTTTCTGTTGGCTATACCAGAATGAGTAACTTGTCATTGTAGATTGTTCACGTTATGAAACTGATTCTTAATATAAATTCTATTGATTTTTTTTGTTATTTTGCTGGTCATGCATGGATTTTATTGTCAGCTTATGCACTTTTTGGTTTTGTGTTTTATGATAGATCCATAGAGATTTGTTTTACCTGTTCAGGTGATTTCAGTCAGAATTCGTTTCAATTATTTCCTATTGCATATGGTTTCATATGGACTATTTTTTGTTGTATTGAATTATGACATATTAGAGGCATATAGGGAAGTACAATATGTCATTGTTTAGGTGATTTCAGTCAGAATTCTTCTGAATTATTTCCTATTGCATATGGTTTTATATGGACTATTATTTTGTTGTATTGAACTAATGACATATTAGAGGCATATAGGGAAGTACATTATTTTATTTGTTGGTTAGTGCATGCAAGAAGATAATCCAAATGTGATGGTTTGGGTTCTTGACATAAGGTTTTGTCAACAAAACTGATACTATGGTCATTTCATTTAGAAGATATCCAGCAAAGATAGAAAAGGAAATCAATATTCAAATGAAATATTTTCTAAGAGCCTAAGTTGCCAGTTCACCATAGGGTGATTTTTTTTACCCGGGTTCTTGCAGTTGGGTATGGTTGTGTCAGTACAAACTTATACTCAATAATTTGCAAAAGGTTGATTCAAATTTTGCACTTTTGCAAAAAATCAAAATACTCATAATTCATTGATTCAATGTCAAAGTTCAATACAAAATTACAATCAGTAAACTTCATATTGCTCTTCATCCCTTTGTTAGTCCTTCACCTTCGAAAAAATAATCAACAAGCTTTAGGAATGCAAAATGGCAGCTTGGAGGCAAAGTAAGTGTTTTGGTCTCTTGTATTTGTCAAATGAATGTTGTTTCACTTAAAGCCAAAATAGGTCATATTGGGTCACTTTAGGTCAGATTAGGAATTAAAAATGTGTTTTTTTGTTTTAAAAAAAAAGTGCTTTAGTTGCGAGATTTTGCTGTCACGCTTGTGGGTTCATGTCGGCTATGCCCGGGTACAGCCTGGTTTTGCCCAGGGTCTGGCTTAGGCATCCTGGACAGCAAATATGGGATGCCCAGGCTAGACCTTGGGCAAACCGGCAGGCCGCCCCGAACAGTTATTTGCCTGTTCGTAGATTGTTTCTGCCAAACTCAGCTTCATAGCTAAAAGTGAATGTGAATGTCTCTTGTAGCAAGGAAAAAAAATTACAGAGCCAAAAAACTAGGGATCATGACATGTGATATTGAGAAGATCTATGATAGTTTTTGACGCTTTCCCCTTGTGATGGTTTAAATTCAACATAAAAACAGAGGCAAGGTAATTTCCCAAGCAAATTTGGAGATGAACAAACCAAAACAGACACCCCCTAGTAGAACTAAATGCTTCTAAATAATAAGTCATTTCTTTCCTGCTTTAGAAACAATTATAAAAAAGGTAACAAGTCTATCGTCTTCTTTTTTCACTTTGCACTACTAAGCAGACATTAGTCTACATCTGTGTGGTTCTTGTTTTTCTGCTTTATAAGCTAATTTCCAATTGATGCATAACTGTTTCTGGATCACTCCAGAGGTATTCTCTAGATTTTGAATGTTTCTATTGAAGAAAAGATTTTCCAGTTTTCTGTTTTCTGTCCCTCGTGATCTTTTGTTTTAGGAGCAGAGCCATGGTAATTGAATTGATGGTTATGTTTTGCAAATTCAAGTCTGATCTTGTAAACTGGCAGGTCGATTGTCTGTCAGTTTTGCAGTCTGGTTGACACAATATCAGTGATTTGTTCCTTGTACCTCTTTTAATCTCCCTGTTTATAGAAATATAAATATTTAGATATCAAATATGATAAATTGGATTTTTTTACCATGCAAACAGTGAATTCATATCAGAGGAGATTTCTCATGAAAGAGATGGAGTTACTCCATCTTTTGAATTTACAAGAGGAAAGCGACGGAGCAGAATGACTGGGAAAGCTAGATCAAACTTGCAGGAAAGAATAAAAGAAAATTTGAGTTCTAACTGTCTGGATACAGTGTGCATGCTGCCATCTGATGCCAATATTCAAACTGATAACCCCTTGACAGCAACTGGCAGGCCTTGTAGAAGGACAGCTGGTCAACACAGCAAATTTGAAAGTTTTGTATTACTTCCACATACAAGGTAGATTCATTTTTTTGACTCCCATTTATAATGAAAATTTAGTCTCAAGATTCAATAATTAACAAAATCCATGATGGTTCTCTGAAGTTGCATATCACTGACTGCTCTGCCCTCTAACCGTTCTGTACCATATTTTCATGTTGACTTATTAGCAGTTAGTCTAGCCATTGCCTTGATTGTATGAACACCTCAGTGCAGAGCACAATCTGCAAAATATAAGCATAGTCTGCAATGTAAAATCAAATAGATTATATGATTTGATTTGAGGTACCTACCAATGACCATGTTGCATAGCTGCTTATAATTGAATGGCATCCGAAGAGAAGTCTGACTAAATTTTTCTGAGAAGGAAATACCTTGTGATTAGCATATTGTAATAATAGGCTAATAGCTGATATGTTCTTATGCTTTATATTTGTCGTTGGGATTAAAGGCACCCGGAGGAAGATGTAAACTAAATAATAAGAGAGTACCAAAACATGAAGATGATGAAGATATGTGAATGATGGAAAAGTTGCAACTAAAATTAGTTGCTAGTTGCCTTTCACACTTGGATGTGGCACTGAAATTGGTAGGCTGCTTCTGCCTCTGGGAAGCTTTGGAAGTGAAGAATCGGTTCTTCAAGCAGTTTTGCAAAATATTGTCAATGGTGTGCATGTGTGTTTTGTCTGGTAAGTAGTTGAGAAGTAGTATTATTGAAAAATCACTCAGTTTCGCATGAATGTCAAGATGGTTAATAAACATCATAAAAATGAAAATAAACGTTTCTTGTGATTTGATGTAATTCATGTATTTATTCTAAACATCTCGTCTTATATTGTGGATAGTATATTGATAGAATTTGTGAATCAATAATTAGGAGACAACCTGATGAGTGTGCCTATGATGAGGATGCTAACCTATACTTCAAATTTATGCTATTCCATATTGCACAAGAGCAGTGCGGCATATGTCAACGTTCTTATTCAATATTTGGGATGGAAATAATGTCGGGTATCTTTCAAGTTAATTTCATGATAAATGATGGTTTATTTACACGGAGCAATATTTTTCTTCATGTGGTCTTTTTATGTAAGACATGAATACCTACTAAAACTGCCAGAACTTTATAGGTGTGTCTAATATGCAGAACATAAATATGTATATTTGACTCTAGACTTGCAACAACCAATAATGTAGAAAAATACGTTGTTCACATTTCTTTGCTTGCATCAAAACTAATCTTTCTAGCCACAGTTTAGATATATCAATATGTGAATCATGAGTTTGTGTTTGCAGAGACCAAATGGCTTAATAGTTTATAAAATGCCAGACTTTGTGCATGCTAAGTGACAGTGTGGACTGCATCTATGATCACTACGTATAATCCCTTGTAAACCTTAAACAGAACTTTAGCTTTTAACCTTTGACCAAACATTTCCTTTTGCCTCGTGATTATTCTTCAAAACTTTCATCTTAATGATTGCACTATACTAAATACAAATATTTTCATTGGATGTTCTAGGTGCCAAAGTAAATAGAATTTCATATCCTCATTTGTCTTCAAACCTGTAACATGACTGAACTAGAAACTTGATCTTAATGATGCATTTCTCTTCTCCTTGTTAGACCATCAAATGTTTACTAATATAGTATAACAAGATAAAGTTATTATTTTCAAAACAAACAATGACGAATCATTTAACAAACTAATCTTTCAATATCTTATGGTGAGTCTCATCTTTCACTGAATATTACTGGTAAGACATAATCAGAAATTTTATTGCATTTGCACATTTTTCTTTTCTATTCAGAGCTCAATGATGATGGGGACATATGGCAATATTATTGTGAGAAGCTTGAATAGTTGACAATATTATTCATAATGATTAGTATTGCTCTTGGTCACTTGCACTAACCCCAACTTCAATGCACAAATTGTTGGGCTTTAAAATTTATTTTCTTTACACTATTATATGGCCTGGAATCTCATTCATTGATATATTATGAAGAGTAATTTCATGTTGTATGCTTGTGAAATTTGACAAAATGTGTTTCAATTTGACATAAATTGTCATTGGTGTGACTGAAACTTTATATCTCGAAACTCATTATTGCCCAAGGCCAAAAAACCAATACCATGATGAAAAACGAGGGTGAGGTGGTTTGATTAATTCTTATAGTTACTTCCACCATTGGATACTAGTATACAAGCATTGCTATGGTTCAAAATGTCTTGAAACGATATATATGTTATATTCATCAAAATTGTTTGGTGCATCAAAAACATATGTAGCTTTTCCTTGGAAGCAAAAAAAACAAAGTATAAATGGTATGCTAGGAAAAACACTTCGCATAGGACTTCCATATTGAAGGAAAAAGGGTTAAAACACTTATACAAACAAATCAAATATTGAGTACATTAGGTAACACAACTTCATTAATTCACTGTCTGAATTGATAGTTACACAACATATCTATGGTAGTAATCATGGTACAATTAATCTCTTTAAATAGTCACTAAACTAGTGACCTATGAGATACAGTTTGTGGGCTAAATTCTCACCCCCTAAACATAGGCATTAAAGTAATATTAGACATAATTACAAGACATCATTAATATTCTAATACCCCTTTAATGTGAAATTGGAAGATTTACAAAACATTTAGAGTAGATAATACATAGACAAGTAAAGAGAATGTCATGACAAGCTTTCTGAGACAACTATTGTCAAAACTTGATGAACTTACTCTCCATCAATGGTTTGGTGAAGATGTTTGCCACTTCATCCTTAGTCGCAACATAGTTAATTAGAAGGATCCAATAGTTTACAAACCTTGTGATACTTATCCTAATATGCTTAGTCTTCACATGAAAGCCAAGATTCTTCACAATACAATTAGCATTTGGATTGTCATAACAAAACATTGGCACAAGCAAGTGATCTAGCAATTCTTGCAACTATATTGTTTCATTCAACGCTTGAGCTAGTCCAATGTACTTTACCCCTATTGTTGATTCTAAAACACTATTATGCTTCATGAAAGACCATGAGATTAGAGAATCTCCCAATATGAAGACACAACCTGAAGCAGACCTCATTTGATTAAGATCCCTTGCCCAATGATAATTTTTGTAGCCATAAATAATGCATTCATCTCTTTTGAACAAGTCTAAAATTTGGAATACTTTTTGCATATCGCAATATGTGCTTTGCAAATTTTTATGTGACTAGTTTGTGACTCTTGGATAAATCTCACCACCAATCTAACATCAAAAGAGATATTAGGCCAAGTATGGGTAATATACAATAAACTTCCCAGTACGCTCTAATGTTTTGTAGGATCTACCTCTTTTGTCCATGTATCCTTTGTCAACTATATACCATTCTCATGTGGAGTTTTGGCAAATTTCACATCTTCCATCTTGAATCTTGTTGACACCTACTTGATATACTTTGACTATGAGACAATATACCTATCTTGTTCTTAACAACCCTATAAAACTACAAAGTACTAAAGCAATGCTAAATCTATCATCTCAAACTATAAGGCTACCTAGTTCTTGATTTTAGTAACCAAATCAACATTGTTACTTGTTAGAATTAGATCATCTACAAAGAGAACAATAATGAGAATTTTTCAATTAGTCTTCTTAACATATAGATTGGACACTTTTTCAAAGTTGTTGAAACCTAAAATATGAAGATGTCTACTAATATTTTCATGTCACACACAAAGTGCTTGTTTCAAGCCATAAAATGACTTATTCAATCTACAAACCTATTGTTCCTCTCCTCCACAAACCTAGGAGGTTGGTGCATGAAGATCTTGTCTTTTGAATTATCATGAAGAAATGCACTCATGACATCCAATTGATAAAGCCAAAGAGATGCTCAGGAATCTAGAAGGAAGCATTATTGCTTATCAATTCTAGAACAACATGGGAAGACCATACTAAAACCCTAACCCTATTGCAATTGGGTAAATCACCATATGTTCAACCTGAGCTCACTAATGTCTAGATCCAGATCAATGAGCAATGGGAATCAATATGGAACCCCATGAAAAATCTCCAGCCTTTAAATTTTTATGAGGAATACTTGGATTATTTGTTGAATCGGAGTGATGAGAATAAGAGCAAGAGGAATAGATGTGGTACCGGATACCATTGATTTTAGCGGTATTTAAGACAATTAAGAGAACCGTTATTAAGAACTAACGAAATGCCACTAGCAAACAAAAAGACTTCCCCTATGATGAAATGACAATTTGAAAAGGTACAAACCCCCGACTAGGAGTCAACCCCAGTGCCATACAAATCAAGAAGAATTTCGATGGAATAACAAAACAAAGAGATAGACAAACAAAAAGAAAGAGAAGAAGAAATTAGTAAGACTCGCTAAGAAATATTAGGGAAAGAGTACTTTGACATTAAATTACAAAGAGATAAGGGCAGAGAAGACAAACCCTTATCGTAGAGACAAAGTAAGAAAAAACAAGAGAAAATAGAACAAACACACCACAAGGAGGATAACACACAAAGATAACAAAAAATGGACTCACCAATCAAGCTACTAGTGTTCAGAAAAGATACCACATAAGCTGCAAAACATGTGTTTGTATTAGAATCCACATGGCAAAGAAAGAATGTAACACGAGACCAAACCAAACTATTTGATTTTGTTGGAACCTTAAGGAATGAAGTCTTGAATTGGTATAGGAAGATATATTCTAACCATGATAAATCAAGGGATGACATCAAAAAAGCATTCCTGGACAATTTTGAATCACCAGATATACCCACTAAAGGAGTAAGCAAAATGTGGGACATGGTCCAGAAAGAGGGAGAATCTATTAAAGATTTTGACAAGAGATTCAAGGAAGTCTCCCGCAAACTGGAAGAACCATTGACGAAGAAGCAAAGGATCGAATGGTTTATTCCAGGACTATGTCCTGACATCAGGGCCTCCCTAGATGACAAAATTTTCAACTCATACTCAGAAGTGGTAACTATGGCATGTTGGATAGAGTCACAAACCTGGCACATAAATGACAAAATTAAGAAAAATATAGAAATAGAGAAACTTAAATTAGAGTTGAAACAATTAAAACTAAAGCAAGAAATTCTAGCACGGAAGGAAGAAAGTCCACAAAAGCAGATACCAAATATATGGTGCTCTTATTACAAAAGGACATCTGCAGAATGAGTGCCCAATGATAAAAGGAGAAAGAAACGTTGTTGCAATGAAGGTAAATTGTAAGACAATACTCAAAAGGAACAACACAGTCTATTGCGATATTTGCGATGATTGGGATGACCATGAGACAAAAGATTGCCCATTACAGTTATTTAGACTAAGGGAAGATGACGATGACCATGAACCGTGGTGTAATGCCCACCGCAATAATAGAGCAAATAATCACAACATGGCATATGTAAAAGGATTGGTCAAGAAACCTCTATACATCCAAAACCATGGTTGCAAAGTCCCTAATTGGATTAATCAAAAAAATGCTAATATATTACAAAACACAAACTCCAGTTACATCAACAATTGAGGAAAGAGGCCAGTACAATGGATACAGAGGAAAAGGCCGCGGTAGAGGAGGAGGAAGGAGTGATGATGCAACTTGTTACAAGTGCGGTAAACAAGGGCATTTTGCAAACGAATGTAGGGGGATAAGAAGAAACAATGCACATTTTGCAGTAACTCAGACCATGACTTGTTTGCTTGTGACAAAGCTTGGTATTATTTTAAAAACACACCTTCTTAATAAAAAAGCGGTGAGTTACAGGGATTCAATTCACAAAAGGAAGCCCGTATAATAAGGAAAATACCTAAAGATACATCACAAGCAACCAGAAAGTGCCATAATAAAAGTAAGTATGACTCAGACAATACATATAATGAAGCATCATATGAGGAATATTATGATAAGCTAATTTATAAACAAACAAGCATTAAGAAAAAGATAAATAAAACTAAAGCTACAGTAGTCACAAGACAAGGAACTAACACCACAAAACTAGAAAACATTGACATTGAAACAAAAGAAGAAGAGGAAGAAAAAATTTCCATCCCCTATAAAAACCAACATGACAAAATTGTTGAATAATCAAAACAACTAATAGCTAGAGAACAACAAGAATAACAAAAATAAACACAATTCTTTTCAGAAGAAGTAATGACACTGAAACAACTATCACAACTAACAAAACAACATAATCTTATAGAAAAGTTGAAACAATTCTATAAATATTGGAATAAAGAACCGAGGCCAAAAGCTGCAAATTAGAAAAAGGATAAAAATTGATCGACAATGGAAAACATGACCATTAATGAAAAATGCTCATATAAATCATCATAAAATTAAACAAGTTATGGTAGACCTTGGCATAGATGTTAATATGCTACCAAAAAGAGTATGTGAACAATTAGGAAGACCAAGATTAGAAGAAACACCGTACAATAAGTTAGCCTAGCAGATGGACCAACAATGCATACATTAAGAACCTGGAGGAAGGTAGATGTTAACATAATGGGGGGCAAACAATTGGTAGATTTTCAGATGGTAGCAATGAAGGAATCATTTGATTCCTTCAACTCGCTACTAGGCCTTCAATGGTTTGTCAATGCAAATGGACTTGTGGATTCAAGGAAAGAAGAAATATCCTTCGCAGATGACACTAAAATAGTACATATCCCCCTAGGAAGAAATAATGATGAATCTTATATAGAGGAAGTCAACCAAGAAAATTATACAGATGGGGATTCCAAACAATTATACTCCATAGCAAAACTACCCAAACATGACCTATTAGAAGAAGCAAATTCTGAAGGGGAAATACAAACAGAAAGTGATAACTATAGCATGGAGAGTGAGGATGTACTTGAAGCCTAGCTACAAAACGAATCAAAACTTAAAACCCAGAGAGTAAGTGGATTCCACGGAGTATTTTTTGTTAAGATCACAGATGAATCCTTGCCGCAAAATACTGCAATTAACAAAATAAAACCGGAAAATACAACTGGTAGCTCAAAACAACCAAACAACACATCCCAAATATTACGAGGGGTTAATCACATAACAAGAGGAATTTCCCATATAAAGCTCCCCAAGTTTTCAGGATTAGGAGACCTACACAATTACCTAATAGAAATGGAAAAACTTTCACAGAAGAACAGTTAAGGCTAGATGCGCTACAACACACATTGATATGCAATGCTACAAGCTAGTGGAATACACATAAAACTACAATCCAACATTGGCCAATTTATAAAATCCTAATAAAAACAAGATACCTACCACATGAAGGGGAATATGAAATTATACCAAAATAACAAGGACAAATTACACCACAAGAGCACTTAAACATGTGCATATTGGTCTAGAAAAGTAGAAACGAGTATGACACAAAATTATACATCCAATTGTTCTACTGGACATTATCACCAGTTGCCCAAATTTGGTACATAAATCAAGAGCATATATCATAAACAAAAGAATGGAATGAATTACAAAAAGGCTTTATACACATTCTCATTATATAACCTTGACAAACATATTCACACCGCACTCCTCAAAATAAAAGAAATAATATTTAAATCAACTGAAGAAGCTGAGGAGGAACCATCACAGCAAAGTCCTCCGCCACCCAAGACTGATGGTATTTGGAAACTGATAGAATTGATGGACAATGTAACAAAATATACTGAATGAAGATGTCATAGAACGCAACAACAAGATGATGAGAAAAAACACAATTTGGACATAGAAATAAACCAAGGAGAAAGATAGAAAATAATAATTGAACCTAAAGAAAAGTATTACAATCTATCAGTTAAACTAAGAGAAGAAAATATCGCCAAAGAGGGTGATCCCAAGTTGGCCAAAATAGGGGACTATTGGGACGAAACAGTAGTGGCCCAAGTTGCAAAAATATTGTCAGAATTTAAGGACTTATTCCCTAGAACAGTTACAGATCTAAAAGGTATAAAAGAAGTGGGAGTTATGAAAATACAACTAAAATATGGAGTGAAGCCACAAAGGAAAAGGCATTATAGATTAAATCCCAACATGAAAAAGGTTAAGATAGAACTGGATAAAATGATTGCGGCAGGAATCATTAAACCAATAGAAGATGCGGAATGGATAAGTCCAATGGTAGTGCATAATAAGAAAATTGGTGAAGGATATATGTGGACTACAGAGAACTGAACAAAGTATTTATACATGACCCATTTTCGACTCCACTTATTGAGGAAATACTAGAATCAGTAGCCGGAAGGGAGATCTACTCATTCACTGATGGATTTTCTGGCTATCACCAGGTTAAGATAAGAGAAGAGGACCAACCAAAAACTACTTTCACATCAAAATTTGGATCATTCATGTATACAGTCATGCCATTTGGCCTAAAGAACGCACCAACGGTATTCAACAGAATAATGGTACATGCATTCAAGGACTTCATCCATGACTTCCTGGAGGTGTACCTGGACAATTGGACAGTATATGGGTTGGTAAAAGATCATGTACAAGCATTAAGAATGATGCTCAATAGATGCATAAGTCTTCAAATATCATTAAACCTGAAAAAATATATGTTGGCAGTACCTTTTGGTACTCTACTAAGACATTATCTATAAAGAAGGGCTAATGGTTGATCCCTTAAAATTCAAATTGATAATGACACTTCCCCCACCAAAAATAGTACCAGAAGTGAAGACATTCTTGGGATATAGTAGATATCATTGCAAATTCATCAAAGGATATGTGGCAATAGCAGCACCACTAGAAGAACTGACAAAGAAGAAATGTGGTAAAAATAATGAATGGAATGAATAGTGTCAAACTTCTTTTGACACATTAAAACAAAAGATTGCCGAAGTACCTATACTGATATTTCTATTTTGGAACACACTATTCCACGTACATGTTGATGCATCAGGGATTGCCATAGGCACAGTATTAGCACAAACTAAAGGCAATAAAGACCATCCTATAGCGTTTGCCAATAGGAAGCTATCAAAGGCTAAGAGGAACTACACAACTACAGAGAGAGAAGCTCCAGCCATGGTATATGAATTACATAAATTCAAACACTACTTATTATCCACACCATTCACCTTCTACACTGATCATGAACCTTTGAAGTATCTATTGAACAAACCAATCACTCAAAGAAGAATATTTTGATGCTTACTTCTATTCCAAGAGTTCGACTTGAAAATAATGATGAAACCTGGTAAGAATAACCAAGGTCCGGACTATCCATCTAGAATAGAAACTGGGGGAGAACCGGATAGCTAGGAGGAAGACCTCCCTGGTGCAAATCTATTCGGAGTAAATGCGATACCAAAAGAATTGAATGACATATTAAGTTTACTCTCTATAGGTGAATTTCCACAAGAGATGTCACTGCAATAGAAACAAACCTTAATGTGGAAAGCCTTACCATATACATTGATAGAAGGGGAACTACATGTCATAGGTAAGGATGATATTATAAGGAGAGTTGTGTATGAGCATGAAAGAGAAGACATACTACGAGAAGCACATGAGAGAATATGAGGAAGCCTTAATTCAGGAGATACAACCGCAAAAAGAGTAAAATTGGTCGGACTATGGTGGCCTACACTGCACAAGGATGCCAAGACTTATGTTATACAATGTGATATCTGCCAACGCACAGGGAGACCAAATGCCACTCAAACCAATATTAGCTCAAATCCCATTTGAAAAATGGGCAATTGACTTTATCGGACCAATAGATCCCCCAGCCAAACATTCCAAAGCTAGATTCATAATTACAGGGGTAGAATATCTAACTAAGTGGGTAGAAGATGAACCTACCAAGGATTGTACCGCAAAGAGCGCCACTAAATTTTAATATGAGAATATAATCACCAGGTTTAGATGTCCTTTAAGCATAACTAGTGATCAGGGTAAGCATTTTGTAAATAAAATGATTGTGGAGTTACTACAGAGTTTTATAATCACACAACAAAATCTTGCCATACCACCCACAAGAAAATAGCGCAAGTGAAGCTTTAAATAAGATTATTGGGACCACACTAACCAAGATGTGTGACGGAAATAGAGAAGATTGGGACATAAAAGTACTTGCGATGCTATGGGCCTACCGCACATCATACAAAAGAAGTACTAAGTTCACACTGTTTGAATTAGTGTATGGGACAAATTCAACACTACCAATGAACTTCATAATCCCAAATTTACACACCATACTTACCCTGTGATTGAATGAGGATGTCTCCCTAGCTGCAAGAATTGGAAATCTAGAAAAATTAGATAAAAATAGGGTTATTGCGGCATATAATCAAAACTTGGAGCAGAAGCGCTAGAAGGCGTGGCATGATAGAAACCTGTGGTTGAAAACCTTTAAGGAAAGAGACCTAGTTTTACTCTATGACAGTAAATTTAAAAAGCAAAGGAAACTAAAAGTCCATTGGCTTGGGCCCTATTACATACATGAGATTGTGGAATCAGGTGTGGTAAGACTTCAGAAAATAGATGAAAATGCGATAACAGGGTATGTCAATGGCGCGAGACTAAAACATTATCAACCTATGGAATAAAGGAAGAAGGCAGGAAATTCATAAAAATGTAGTATATGTACTATATGTATTATATGTATCATAAAAGATAAATAGACCGTTAACAGCTAAGCTGTCGGTTACACTTAATGACTACAAAAGCCCACCAAAAGGGAAATGGGAAAATGCAATTAATGCACAAAAACATTCTTGGACCTATATAACTCTAAATCCAACCACAATTACTCACAAGTGCATCTAAGGCAAGAGCTAAGAGTGAGAAAAGAAGAAGAGCAAAATACTAGTAGAAACCCTAAGCGTAGCTGCAGAAAAATGGCCACTCATGTGCTAATAGACATTACTGAGAAACTACAACCGAAATACAAGAAATACCCATACAAAGCAATGAAGGTAGATAAAGATGGCACATTCTCAGAGATTCCATAGGACGTAATTTACATGGAGGATGTATGGAATTATATACATGCAACAATTTTTGAAATCGATCACACTAAATTTGAGGAGCTAAGCAATACACTCCTCCAACTGGACCAAACCACTTACTTACCACAGTATGATGAGATAGGGAAGAAGAAATTGGGCATATGGAAGGATTATCCAGATTTATGTGTAGAGCATGATTGGGTAAGGCTTATACTGAGCCACATACATGATGAGTTCATGTACTTGGATACGCCACTCCGCATAACCAAAGAAGCGATCCAAGCGGTGACGGGGTTGAGTGCAGTAGGGGAATTGCCATCCGAGAAGGAAATTAAGAATGAGAAGGTGATTGAGCTAACCGATGCGACACCAGACGGGTGGAGCCTCAATATCAAGGAAATTATGAATCTCGCGGTAAGATACACAATCATGGGAATTGCATACAAAATCTATTATGCAAACCGCGAGGATTCTGTCACCAGAAAGACCATCCATACAACATACCAAATGGTCGTAGAGGAGAAGGACTTTGATCCGTGCAAAGTGTTGAGGGAGCAACTACTAGAGAATCTACAGAAGACAAAGATAACATTGATCATATGTCTTGTCTTTTATTTCATGAATGCTTTACCCAACTATGGCAACAAGATATGGCAACAAAACATCCTAGTTGCGGAGCAAATTATACATGGGAAAAATTTCAAAGATAAACCCTCATTCACAGCCGCCTACTGGGGGTTCTTCAAGGCCTTTCAGACTAAAATGTAAGCTAGGGAAAGGATCCCTTATGAGTCTGTTAAGAAATATATAAACCATATATTCATGGTAGACAAGGATTATACATATATGGAGGCGGTGGATCCTAGGACATCCTAGATACCCAAACTACCATATGAAGTCATAAAGGCAGAAATACAAGCATATGCCCAAAATCTACTAAGCAAACCAAAGGATCCAAATGTGGAGAGATTTGGGACATATAGGGAAGTTATGGACAAACAACAGAAAAAAGATGTGAAAGAAAAAGTGGAGAAGAATAAGAAGCTGCATGAAAAATGGGGAATTCCACCACAACAAGGTGCATCAGCCCTGCAAACTAGTACATCACTACCACAACATTACCACAAGCTAGCACAACCGAGACTCTACAACCAAGGAGCTCATGAAGAAGACAATCTGCAAGCACAAGTTCACAAACTGCAGTAGAACCGAAGTCCTCCACATAAACTGTGTCAACTCCGCAGCAAAGTAGGAAAGAACCAGAGGCAAAAGAAGCATAAAAAATCCTCCTACAATTGAGTGCAAAGAAGAAAGCCACAAGGAGAATGAAAGAAGGGATAAAAAGGAGCATGATACAAACATCCACTGAAGAAGGAACTCAACAAGAAGTAAACGAACCATTGCAGAGGAAGAAAGCCAAAGTTACAACAGTGGATGTAGAAGAAGAAGAACAAATAGAGAAACAACAACAAGAAGAGCCAATAGTCAACCTAAAAGCAATAGTTAATGGTATCCAGTACCATAGACTTCTAAAAGAGACAACAAACATGTACAATCAAGTTTTTCCAGAAAATAAGGAGATAATAGAAAGGGCAGGCATAAGCTACATGTGGAGAAGTGACAAGCCACTAGAGAAAATCATGGAGGGGTTCCCCCAAGAACTAACAGATGCAATAAGGAAAAGAAGGGAGAAAGCCCTACAATTAGAAGAAGAAATAAGGTAGAAATCCATAGATGAGATAGACCCAGCTATCTCCATAGAACAAAGACAAAGATTGGCACAAATGCAGGCCACAGAACTTTGTACAAAAATAAGGGTAGATACCCTCATGGTCATAACACAAGAAGAGAAAAGGGAGTTATAGGAGGAGACAGAGGAGATAACAAAGAAAGCATATGATGCATTGCGGGAGGAAGAGAAAAATGAACAAGAACAAGAAACTAATTCTTCGCAACATAATGGACTACAAGAGGAAGAGGAGCAACATGAACAGCAGATAGACACTCTTGGGGCATCTTTCTCTGCCTCTCCCATTCAATCTATTAAAGATTTCTTGGCTCAACAAAAGTAAATACAACCACTGGTATCACCGTATATGTTACAATGCCCATTGCTAGGATCTCAAGTAAATCTATCATGAATACCGCCTATTCAAAAGCTGCAGTTGGGAGACATATTTCATGCCACATCAAGAGAAGAAATTATAGATGTAGATAGCACAGAGTAACTGCAAGAGGCTATAGATACAATACAAAATCAACTATTGAATGCACAAAGAGACATCACTGACTTTAATACAACAACTGAAACAACTAGTAAATAGCATGCAAGCAGAGTTACAGTATCAAGAGAATAAGGTCAAATAGCAAGTGAAAGAAGAGATGACAAAGAATAGAATGACTGATGCAACTAAGAAATGTGTGGCAGAAAACGCTCAATTAGAGACACAAATAAGGAACCTCCAAAAAGCTATAGGGGAGGCTAATGTACTATATAAATTTTGTCTACAGTGGCCGACAACTACGAAGAGTATAAAGGACCAAATTGACAACCTAGAGGCACAAGTAGTACAATCTGCGGTAACATATGATCCACTAAAAGTTATGAATGGAGTAGTAAGAGCGCAGATTGAGGCCATACACACCCAACTACAATAACTACAAGACTAGAGGGAACAAATAAAGTCATAAATAAAGCAATTGAGGGAAGTGGTCAACTTAAGGTTGGCTCACTTAACAGGGATAGTAGGAGAGGCCAAGGAGATGGCTCAAAAGATTCAGATTCCTTCTACTCTTGTGGAGGCAAAAATGACACACATTCATATGGAAGGGTACATACAGGTGTTGCAGTAGGCTAAAAAGCAGTGGGACACTACACTCACTCAACTCAAAGTAATTTACAAGAAAATCCTACCCAGTAATTAATACCGTATGTCTTGAGGACAAGACATAGTTTCAAAAGGGGGGGACGATGTTGGCAGGGTACATGTCACACACCAGAACCTACTGCAACTTAACGCAAATTAAGTTTGGAAGACAGGGCCAACATATAAGATAGTATTTAGGTTGTTTGATAAGGGACACATCCCTATCATAGCATATATGCAATAGATAGTATGACAAGATATGATATGAGATAAGAAGTCAATGTAGAAGAAGTATAATACAGAGCAAAGACTTAGACCTACCTTTTGTATATGTTATGAATATATATGTGTGTGTGTGTGTGTGTGTGTGTGTGTGTGTGTGTGTGGAGATATAAGGGTTAAAACTAATGAACTGTGTATATGAATGTGAATGACTTGTATGTATGATCTAATCTTACCTCACTATATAAGATTTCTATCGTTGTTACCTATTATTCTATCACTGTCATGTCTGGGGTATAAACAGACTTAGAGACTTGACTCAGGCTCAGATCTCCGAACTATGTCCTATCTTTTCTTGCCAACAATGTGTATATGCAACATGCCCAAACACTTTGAAGTGAGATAAGAAAGGCTTCTTGCCACTTCATTTATCCTCAAGAGTTACATCCTTTTCAACCTTTGTTGGCACCTAATTACTAATATAATGAGTACAATTCGCTACTTTTGCCAAGTAAGCCTTGGGTAACTTATGAGCTTGTAATATACACCTAGCCATCTCCATGATTGTACATTTATTTCTCTTAGCTACCTCATTCTATTGTGGAGTATGAGGAATTATCGATTCTCTTACTATGCCGTGTTGTTTAAGGAAGTTTGTAAACCCTTGATAGACATATAGTTTTGTTACCTATTTGCAACTTGATATTTTTATGAGTTTGATTCTCCACATCTACCTTAAAGACCTTGAAGGTAGACAACACCTCATCATTCTTCAAAAAGTAAACTTATCTTTCTAGTAAAGGCACCAATCAAGACCAAACAACACTTTGAACTATGAATATACTAGTTGTGGACCCATCAAGTCACAATGGACCAAAAGTTTTATGATGTTCTCCATGTAGTGTGTTTTATCAAAAGTTTCTTTATGATGCTTCCCATAAACACAACCTTCATAAACACCCTAGGATGTAGTAACACATGGAATACTATTTGCCATGTCTTTTCAAGAAAGAAATGCTTTGGTAGTTAACGTGTGCCAATGTTTCATGTTGCAAATGACTAGCATTGTCCACCGAGGTAATCAACGTCTTATTCTCCTTACCACAATCTATCAAAGGTCCACCAATTATCATTTAAAGTATTGGTTGCAACAACATAAAATTTGTGCATTAGATCATTAATCCATTTTCTTTGAGAAACTTAATCTTCTATCCTTCTAAAGCAAGCTATCTCATTGGCAAAAGATTCTTTGTCATTCCAGAAGCATACAAGAGATTGTTGAAGAAGCCATTTTTGAACTTCACTGTTTCCATATCAAGCATTGGTACTAAATGACAATCACCAACCACAACATTTTGACCATTGTCTTTGTTTCTAGGAAAAATTATTGTCTCTTATGGCTAACATGTTTATGGGCATCAATATTGTCATGCCAATAACATCACCATCACCAGAAGTAGATGTTTGTACAACTTCTACAATAAAGTTATCAACTCTTTCACCTACATCTTTATGTCTTGAGATCCAAACGAAACATTCTAATTTCCAATAACTTGCATTTTTTTGCAACCATAAAAGATACCCTTGAATTCCAACACTTCTTACTTTTCAAATTGCTCAAAAGATTGAGTGTTGTTCTAATCCACTTGCTTTTGTCTTTTATCTTTCTTCTTAATCTTCCCATTCTTCTTCAGAAAGTTTTTTTTTCTAAAAAGTTGAGTCCTTCAATGTAGACACAAGGGCTTATGGGGATGATGAACGAAACAGATTAAATTATTTCAACACTTATTCTTGTCTTGTTTCTTGAAGTCCTTCCATGATATGTTCATTTTATTATCATTCCACATGAAAGTTAACAATTTATTATATGGTGTTAGAAGATTCTCTAGAACTAGGTTACACATCTATTTATCATCTTATCAAGAAATTATTATATGTGGCATGAGATTATCTTGAACCAGGATGTACATTTGTTGATCATCCTATCAAGAGAGTTCTTCTAGAGCCATAAGCTTGGCCCTATACTCTTCCAACTTATTCACATAGTCAAGGATATTGTGTTCATCTTCAACCTTGAAACTGGTACTTAGCGCCACAATCAAATTCACTAATTAGATGTCACCAATCTCATACATCTTTTGCAATTCCTCCTAAATCATAAATGGAGTACCACACCTAATGAGTTACAACTTGATGGAAGTCACAATATAATTTTAACAACATTGCTCTTTCTAACAACTTGAACTATGTGTGAATTTCACCAAATTGTCTTTAGACAATTGATGTGGTTGGATCCTGGCTATCAATGTCTCAAAACACATGTTCTAACAAAGGAGTGGTCAAGTCACATTTCCATTAAAATCAGTGAGATTAAAATCACCTCTCACTGATAAGAAGAACCAGCTGATACATGGTGCTCAGGTCCAAATGTGACATGCTTGAAATCTTTAAGGTTCCCTTATTACGTCTAGAAGAGCCCCTTATTACTCCAATTTATCATTGCCACCTTTCAATATACCTAGAACTTTGATAGCCAAATTGTCCAATACACTATATCTCCCTATATACCCATCGATATGTAGAAGACTGATGGCACAAAAGATCAATCCTTACAATATATTAAACCTTCTATATGTTTGATGTTACGTAAAATCGGAATGGTACAAGAGAGTAAAATGGCACCGTGAGAAATAATACAAAAGGTTTCAAGTTTGTCTAATGGTGTATCATCTCACAAAGAGTAATTCAGAGGCTCTATATATCGTAAATGTATGTGAGAATTGGAAGGCTTGGTCGCTCCTTTAACAACATGATTCCTTTGATGCCAAATTTACAGCCTATGTTAGAAACTCATTTTGATATATGTATTGGTATCAGTTAGTATCATCTTGGGTGCATATATTTTGTATGTTATCTCATATGATAAATTATAATAAAAGTAATTATTCTACATGCATGAGATAGTAGTATTTATCTTTAGCTATATCCTATATATTATAAAGACATAGAAGTGTAAAATATATTGGATATTGTAATTGAAGTTTATGTTTTATTTGGAGGATTGCCCCCTCAAAGTGGATCAAAAACACAATAGATAAGTATTCTCTTGCTCTTATTTCTTGTGCATATTTGTGTCTTATTATTTTCTTTGCAATATCAAATGACCTTGGAGATGTATGCTCTCTCCCTAGGTGGTGTTGATGTGGTGTTGGGAGCGCAGTGACTAGACATTAGGGAAATTTAGTTGTGATTAGTGCAGCTTTGGATGGAATTTAATCAATAGGACAAGGAATATATTTTGTAATATATGAAGGGTGAAGATGTTCACCTAATCAATTCTCACATGGAGAATCTACTAAAGAAAGGTCATTTGCGTATTATTGCACCGTTCCACTCTATTGAAGGTCAAACTCTTTCCCATCATTCTCCTTCAGATTTCAAGGGATATCGTATCAACATAGACATTGCTTTAATACGCAACAATCAACCTCAAAATATTTAGCCCTATTGATATCCTTTTAAACAAAAGAATGAAACTGAGATGGTTAAGGAGCTAATGGAGGGGGTGACATTAGACCTAATACAAGTTCTTGTTTGCCCCCTATGGTGATGGTTCTTAAGAAAATGGTGGATGGAGGATGTGCCACAATTTCTAGGAATTGAATAAGATGACCATTAAAGACAAGTTCCCTATTCCCATAATAGATGAATTGTTGGATGGGCTTTCCGGGGCCAATTTATTTATCAATCTAGATCTTTTCTCTCAATATCACCAAATTCAAGTAGAAATATATTCTCAAAATAGCTTTCTTGACACATGAAGGTCATTATGAATTCTTAGTGATACCAATTGGCTTGACGCATGCTCCCTCTACCTCTCAAAGTTAGATAAACAAGGTGTTCAAAGGCTACCTTCACAATTCATCTTAGCCTTTTTTGATAACATTCTCATTTATAGTTACAAGAGGATTGATCATCACAAGCATATGGAGATTGCCTAGAAATCTTAAGAGATCATTCTTTTTTTCCAAGTACTCTAAGTGTGTGTTTGGGGTGCAACAAGTGGAGTATCTTAAATACATTATTTCACAAGAGGGAGAGCAGGTAGATCCAAAAAATATTTGAGGCAATGTAGGAGTGGACCAAACCTAAATCCATCAAAAGTTTGCAGGGTTTCTTAGGCTTGATTGGGTAGTATCGCAAGTTTGTCTAAAATTATGGTAAAATTGTAGGACCTATAACAACATTGCTCATTTTTTTGTGCATGTGGAATGTTGAAGCATAAATGGATTTTTGTGACATCAAAGCTCCTATGTGTTCCAGCCTAATTTTTGCAATACTTTATTTTCTCAAACCATTTGTCCTAGAGAGTGATGCCTCATGGACATGTATGGATAGTGTTTTGATGCAAGAGGATCAACCACTTGCCTTCAATATCAAGTAACTAATGATGCAAAATCTCACCAAATCCACCTATGAAAAAGAGATGATGGTTATTCTACATGTTGTTCAACAATGGCATCCTTACCTATTGGGTTGCAAATTCTAAATCAAAACTAATCTTCGTAGTTTGAAATATTTACTCCCCTAAACAATAGAAGTGGTGACTAATATGCTAGGTTATGCTTATGAGATTATTTATAAAATACAAATTAAAATGTGGTGGTCAATGCACTTTCACTTGAATATGAAGATGAAGGTCATTGTTTTGTTTCTCCATCCAAATACCCACTTAGATGGAAGCAAATTGTCTAGAATGCAAAGAAAATACCAAAATTCAACATATTATTCAATAGTTGGAACAAGATCCTTAGTGGGTGTTGGGGTTTATATGGCTAGGTTGAGTGTTGGAATACCATGACCGTACTTATTTATGTAACAAATCTCAACTTAAGAATCATTTACTCATGGAAGTTCATTTTCCCCCCACAATAGGTCACTCTAGCTTCTTGAGTAGTGCATCAAGGATAATTTCTTTTGGAATGGACTAAAGCAAGATATAACAACTTTCGTGGCAAAATGTAATGTATGTCAGTATAACAAAGGGGATATAGTCAACCTTCTAGGGTCTTTACAACATCTTCCTATTCCAGACATGGCTTTGAAATATATTTCTATGAATTTCATTGTATGGATTCCTAAGTCTAATGGTAGAGATGTCATTTTTGTCATTGTTGACCCCCTGACCAAGTTTTTTTTTTTTGTGCTCTACCCTACCCTTACATGGTAGTAGTTTTGGCACAACACTTGTTGGACACTAGGTTCAAGCTTCATGGTATATGCCTTGCTCCATTGTTAGTGATTGTGATCCTTCCTTCCCAAGCCACTTCTAGCAGGAACTATCTAAGTTGAAGCACTTAATTTGACATGAGTTTAACCTATCATCCTTAGACTAATGCCCAAATAGAGCTTGTAAATAATACTTGAAAACTTATTTGAGATGTTTTATGTTCAAGCAACAAAGGTAGTGGGCCAAGTGGCTGCCACTAACAAAATTATGGTACGGTATCACTTATTATAATGCGTCCAAGATGAATTGACATGTGGCTCTTTATGGTCAACCCCCACTTTGTTTGGCTACTTATGCTTTAGGTTCTTCGGGGGGTCCAAGTTATTGATATCTCCTTTTCCTAACATGAGAAAGTTCTTAGTGTCCTTAAACACAATTTGGAGCAACTACACAATTGTATGAACTAGTTGGTGGATTAGAATAGGTTAGAGCATATCTTTGAAGTTGATGATTGGTGTCGAACTCCATTATTAACCAATACATTGATGCAAAAAGGGCATGCACACAACTCAACAGACCAATGGATCCTCTATCAAACAACCTACTAGTTATAATGTGTTGCATTTAAATTGTCAAACCAAGGAATCATATTCTTCTTGGATGATGCCTGTACTATGTGTACAGTTAAAGATTCCTAAGTTTTAATCTAGAGGTTGTGCATAGGAATAAACTAATTGAAAAGTAAACAACTCTATTTGCAAGGATTGACAAGTACTATAAGTAAGCAATGCTGGTAAGAAATAATCAATGTTATTCAATTGGCTATAATCAAATGGTCTTATATAATTCCAAATAAGAGAACAACTAATAATTAGTCGGTGATCACCTTGAATCAACAACATAGATTATCAAAATCTAACTAATTCATATAACATAACTCATTGCAACATACATTAATCACATACACATAAACATACAACATTAACTAAACACATGAACATATAGGAGAGACACAGTTACCTCAAGTGGCCCTTGCTTGAGTGACTGTGATCCCATGAAATCTAATTAGATCTCTACTGTATCTCTGAAAACCATTGACTATACTCAAAACATGTGTTCCTTTATTGAACGTTGAAGAGAAAAGTACAATAACAAATCTGATAACACAATCTCTGTCTAACCTTCTTGTTTCGTATATATAAATCTAATCTATCTATAGACAAGATCAGACCTTTTTTATTTGAACAAAACTACTGAACAATAAATACCATAAATATCCATTATCCAACAATGGAGGAAGAGGACTTTATTACAAAGCAAACTAGGAATAGGAAACTAAACTATCATGAAGGTAATATAGATGGCACAATCCTACTATAACTCTCTCTAGTCTTTATGAAGAACAGTCAAGACTAGAAACAAAACATGGAGCACAATCTAAGATTCTTTCATTATTCATGACTGCATCAACTGTCGAAGGATAACCGTCAAAGAGTGGAGAGTTATGGATAACTCATTCCAATCAATTTGGAGTCTTCTTCCTTTGGTTGCAGGTGCTTGTACTATCTAATGTGGACATCAACACCTCCTTTGTTGTAGGTTGCCTAGTGGTCTTCATGAAATGTACCCATGTACTTGTTACATGGGGGGTTAGTCCATCACATGATATCTATACATCAAAATTACTAAAATTAACATAAAGTACCATCATATTTCATGAGCAATCATCAATTTACACATAATTAATTAACAACATATTATATACCCATCATCATGCTTTCAATGTCTTAAGGATGATTATAGACATAGTTAATATATATAAAAGTCTGGGAATGTCTTAGGAAGCATGTACTTAAAGCAAGAGAAATAAGACAAAACATGGCCTCATGACACCCCCCAACTAAACATGTTGATGGTCCTCCAAAAACCAAGGTCTCTGATTGTATTGAAGAGCTATCTCCCTATAATCTGTAGATTCTTCTACTCCTCTGTCATGTTTGAGATAGAAGCCCTTCTTCTCTGCCAACCTATTCCACCTAGCCCATTCTACTACCTGATTCATCCTTTGCCCCATCCAATGTGGAATGGGATAAAGAAGCAGGGGAGGATGTAATACTAATGGTAGCCAAGTTATTCCATGTTCATTGGTTGATCTTATATATTTTTGTGCCCTATTGATTGCTACTGAGAGGTTGAATACTAAATGAGGCTCTTTCCTTTACAATGCTGGTGTCAACTCTTTCCACCTACCCTGTAAGAAACCCAAAGCTTCCTTACCAATCCCTATCAACAAATAGATGCTCCCTTTCGGATTCTGTATCAATGTGTATATCAACCACATTCTTCTTTTCAGGCTTGGTTTTTCCCCCTAAAAGTTCTTTCTCCTTCAGGCAGTCTAAGCGCCTATGTGATTGAGTAGGGAATTTTTGCTTCTTCTTGGCTCTAGATGAAGAAGAGGATTATTTTCTCTTCTTGGTGGGCTTTGAGATAGGAGTTTCATGGGCAGTTTTAGGTGTTGCGGGCGATGAGCTAGTAGCTCCAAGATGCAGTTTTTGTTTTGACTTTTTCTTTGTACGACTAGAAGTCTGTGAAGGTGAATTCTCTAGCAAGGGGCTTGAAACTAGTGAAGCTGCAGGTGTGGGAGACCTAGCAGGTTCACCTATAGGATTATCAGGGTTTGGAGTTGGATGTTCCTCAACAGTTGCATGGTAGCGGGTAGGTGAAGCTTCTAGTTGAGAAGAGGTCGCAGGTGCTTCCTCTTCTTCCCCTGTTTGTAAATCTGCCTTTGCCTCTTCTTCTTTCTCTGTTTCAACCCTCAAAGGTCTCTCATCAACATGATTAATTTCAAGAAAATGTTCCCAAGAAATATTAGGGTACTGAATAGATAGACTCATGTTTACTATTAGCACAACCAAGCCATGATGAGATAATGAAGACTGGATTTTTTTCCTTCTATATTCAGCAGACATCCTTTTTAACTGAACAAGAAATTTAGAGCATTCACCATCCTCCCGTGATGGAGATGGCTTAAAAGTTTGAAATGCATAGTATAAAGAAAGATTGCCTCCCATCACAGGTAAGATATCTAATAATATAGGTAGCAACACCTATTAGGATTAAGGTGCTATCAACCTTGTGAATCCTATGTAATTAATTACTCCTAATATTGTTTGTAAATCACCCATAAGGGATGAGAGGTTTCACCAGCAGTGGTCTTGTTTTAGCTACATGTTTATATATGGTCCTTGACGCTCATTCATCCACGACGAGGGGTTGCAAGGGGGTTTCCCCCCTACGAGGGGTCCGGGGGGATCATCCCCCCGACAGGGGGTTTGGGGTCCGCACACCCCGACGGGGGTTCAGGGGTAGTGCCCCTGAAACCACATTTTATTTATATTTTATCATTGTAAATCTAGATCGTTCGTCATTAGGTCACAGATCTGACGGTCGATATTTTTTCGGTTATCTTGCCCTAGAAGGTGACCCCCTTTTATAAGGATATTTGTACTACATTTTTATCAGATTGGAGAGTAACAGGCGCTGCTGGATTGAAGACTAAAGAAACAGAGGAAATGCATGTATTGTAATCTCATATATTTGAAGATAATAAAACTTCGAGCCTCTTTTCTTGGTGGAGTTTTTTACTTGAAAGGGTTTTCTCCATGTTACATACTATGTTATGTGTTCAGATCTTAGTGCATGTTATTTTTGTTTAATGTGTTTTAATTTCTATTGCAATCTCCATTGATTCTACATTATTTAGAGGATAATAAGATTGAATCAGATTTCTGTTGTGTGGTTTGCACCTTCATTTCTAACAACACAGGCCCATAACTAGGGCAAAGAGATTCATTTGGTACCTTGAGAAGTAGATTCCATTCTTTCTTCTAGTTGTCTGAATTCAGCCCTTGTTGAAATGGCATCAACTCTTACGAGGAATTCTTCTCCAACGGCCCATAGCCCCATGGCCTCGGCTATGGAAGCTACAGCCACGTCAACCTGCAAACTGTAGCTTCCTTATTCGAGAGTGTTCCCACAAACTGCTGGGTAATGTCTTCATTATACTCTATTAGCCTAAGGAAATATTCCAACCACCCTGCTTGCTAAAAGATAGGCATGCAATCCCTGTCAGACAATAATGTTGAGTGGACAGTAGGCTCTCTCCTGGTTGGATCTCCACCCATCGTGATATCTCATGAAACTCTAGTACTCAACCTAATTCCACTCTACAAACTCAATTCCCTCATCTTAAGCCCCTGTTCTTCGGCAAATTCTTCTTACCAGCCACTTCTTATCAATTATTTTTACCAGTTGCTATTCTGCTAGCTTGTATGTTATGCAGTGCAGATAGTCATAATTATGAAGGAAGATATTTAAGAGATTTGAATGTGCATAAAATAATTCCTACATATGTAATTCCCCCCCAACTATGGTGTCATTTGTCCTCAAATGAGAAGATAGGGTAAGTGTACAGAAGAACGAGGTGAAAGCAAGTCGAATGGAAATAATATATGAAAATAATGATATGTGAAGTTTGAAAGCCATAAAATAAGAAGCAATAAATGTTAATTAAAGAAATGGCTATAAAAATACCTTTGAGGTGATGTCTAAGCTGGAAATGTTGCATGGAAAAATGATTACATGGTGGCTAGAGTTGATGTGTTCCATGAACGAGCCGAAGTGAATCACATTGATGTGATGTTGAAGAAGTGTGTGGATGGAGTTTTTAGTGGCAATGCGACACGTAGCAAGAAGGTACAAGCTATAGTGGAAGATGGCAGCATGCAGATGCCATGAGAAAAGGTGTGGCAGGTAGGAGTGGTTGCATGCACACAATCAGAACGTGAAATGAACAAGTCTCATGTGTTGTGGTTGTAGGTGCAGTGGCTACAGGTCCAGTGGGAATGACGACCAGTGCAATTGCTAAATGTGAAAATGTATAGGTCCCATGAAACAGCAGAGAGCATTTGGCTACATGTCCCTTTAGTGATGTGGTTGGCGGCCAAAGAAAATCTCAACTAGAGAATGGGAGCTGAGTTGATGTTGCATGAACTTTGATTGAATTATTTGGTGTGGTGTAGCTCCTTTTTTGTTTTTTGTTTTTTTATGTTTTATGTTTAATTTATGTACAAAGTGCATAAAAATAAAACCTGATGTGGTAATGCAGTCAAGTTAGTAGCTTGATTTGTTGCTAGAATGTTGTGATCATCTACAACTTGGTTGCAAGCCTCATCTGAGGCAGACTATTGTGGAACTTCTTTATCCATATATGCCCTTAATTGTTGTAGGAATGTAGCTTTATTCAAAGGCTTCTTATACAATTTCAATGTATGTCCATTAACCATCAGTGAGAATCTAACTGGGTCAATTGTGATTAATTGGACTGCACCATTGGGAAAAACTTCCTTGATTTCATAAGGGCCTAATCATCTGGCTGCAATTTGCCCTTTTGATCTTTATACCTAGAGTCATAGAGGAGTGCCCAATCACCTACCTGAAAGTCCTTGGTTTTGATATACTGATCATGCCATTTGATTCTTTATTTTTGTACTATTTCAGTGTGATGAACTGCTTCCATCCTTAATTCTTTCAAGGCATTAAGCTGATGCAACCTTTCCTTTTGAGGTGTTGATAGGTTCATCCCAAGTTGTACAGGGATTCTCAATGTTTTGTATTCAAACTCAATAGGAAGGACAACTTTCTTTCCATAAACTAATTCATAAGGTGTGTACCCTATTGTTGTCTTCCAGGTAGTTCTATATGCCCAAACTGCTTCAAATAGTCTTGCTGCCCAATCTTTCTTGTGTAATGCAACTATCTTTGTTAATATTGCCTCAAGCTCCCTATTTGTGACCTCAACCTAGCCATTTGACTGTGGATGATAGGAAGTGGACTTTTGATGTATGATTTCATATTCCTGAATAAGGCTAGCAATTAGTGCTGATGTAAACTGTGGTCCCTGATCTGTTACTATTTCCCTTGGGACACCATACCTTGTAAATATTTCCTCATATAGGAATGTAGCAACCTTACTGTCTCTGGCTACTTTCAAAGCTTTCACCTCTACCCATTTTGTGAGATAATCAGTGCAAACAAGTATATATTCTTTGTTATTAGATGGAGGATCAATGGGCCCAATAAAATCAATGCCCCATTTGTCAAATGGTGTGACCACCAATTGTGGTTGTAGGGGCATTTCATCACTTCTTGTAGGTCTGCCCATCCTTTGATAGTATTCACATTTTCTTATATAGAGAGTTGTATCTTTGTGCAAGGTTGGCCAATAGTATCTAGTATTCAAGATCTTGATTGTTGTCCTCTTAGTTGCAAAGTGTCCACCACATGGTTCTTCATGACATGACTTGAGAATTTCATATACTTCATCTTCTCTAATACATCTTCTCATGATATGATTAGGACCTGTGTAGAAGAGGTAACTAGCTACCCAAGAATAGGAAAAGTTGCGCTCCACTAGGTGCTGCCTCTCCCTTAGTGAGAGGTGTGGAGGTGTTTTTCGTGCAACTAGATAATTTGCTATATCTACATAGCAAAGAGTTTGTACAGTTAATGCAAATAAGTGCTCATCTAGAAAAGAATAATCAATAACTGGGTCCTCATAACAAGTAGGTAGCTTGGAGAGGAATTCAACAACTACATTGGCCTTCCCAGGCTTGTCCACAATGGTGATATCAAATTCTTGAAGTAGCAATAACCATCTAACCAATCTACCACTTACCACTAGTTTGTTCATTAGGTATCTTATTGTTGCATGGTCGGTATGAATAAAAATAGGATACCCAGTGATACAATGCCTAAACTTATTGATTGCATAAATAACAACTAACATTTCTTTCTCAGTGATAATATAGTTAAGTTCAACACCTTGTAGATTCTTACTAATGTAGTAAATTGCATACTCCAAATTTCCTTCCTTCTGTCCAAACACAGCCCCCACAGCAAAGTCAGAAGCATCTATATGTATATGGAAAGGTACTTCCCAATTAGGTCCTCTGAGTACAGGTGTCTTTGTCAATGACTCTTTGAGACTATCAAAGAATATATGATAGTCGGTTGTCTAATTAAAGTCTGCATCTTTAGATAGTAAGACAAACAAAGGGGCAGCTATCTTTCTGAAGTCCTTTATAAATCTTCTATAGTACCCTGCATGACCGAGAAAGTTTCTAACATCTTTCTGTTTTTGAGGAACATGCAATGTTGAAATGATTTCAATTTTGTGTGGATCCACTTGAATGCCTTCCTTGGACACAAAGTGGCCAAGTACTACTCCTTGTATCATCATGAAACATTTTTCATGACTAAGGGATAGGTTATGATCTTGACATCTCTAGAGTACTTTTTCAAGTTTTTCAGGGCCTCATCATAAGAGTCTCCATAAGTGGTAAAATCATCCATAGATACTTCCATAGAGTCATGGGCAAGGTCAGCAAAGATGCTTAAAATAGCCCTCTGGAATGTGGCAGGTGCGTTGCAAAGTCCAAATGAAAGGACTAAATAGGCATATGTCCCCCATGGGCATGTGAATGTGGTCTTATCCTGGTCCTTAGGGGCTATTTTGATCTGGTTATACCCACTGAATCCATCAAGGAAAGAAAAATATTTTTTCCTAGCCAAGGAGTCTAATACCTGGTCAATGAAAGGAAGAGGGAAATGATATTTCCTAGTGGTAGTATTTAATTCTCTATAGTCTACACAAACTCGCCACTTACCTCCTTTCTTTGGTACTATGACTAGTGGGGATACCCATTGGCTATCTAATATTGGATATATGAATCCTGCATCTGGTAATTTTTGCAATTCATTCTTCACTATGTCTCTCATTGCAGGGTTCATCCTTCTTTGAGGCTGCCTAATTGGCCTGCACCCCTTATTAATGTATATCCTATGCATGTAGAGGTTAGGGTCAATACCCTTCATATCATGATAGTCCCATGCAAATGTTGTCTTGTGAGTTTGCAGCATTTTTATTAGTTCAATCTTCTGGACAAATGTCAATTCATTGTTGATGTTAAGTGTCCTTCCTGGTGTAATGTCAAATGGTGTTGCAAAGGCCATGACAAAGGCAATATCCAATCCTAATAAATTGAGGCTACAACTATGGGGTAGCAAATGATGAAACATACTGCTAGTGGAAGCATAGGCTAGCATGTTGATTGTAGGCAGAATATTGTGCAGTGGGCAAGTCAGACATACTAGACATGGGTCTTGCTACAGGTCCATTCAATAATTGTTTTGTATGACATTGGAAAGCACTTCATCTTCATCCTAGATATCCAATAATGGGCTTCGTTCAATTGCCATTAATGTCTAAAGAGAATATTGGTTAGTATCCTTTAGGTCTGACCAAATAGTTTGCTCAATATCAGTAAAAGATTGTACAAGTGGATAAAGGACCAATTTCTTTGTTATATTCCCATTGGAAATTATCATATTCCCTGACCTACATCCTATGAAGGAATATGTTGTTGCCAACTAGGGTCTCCCTAGGATGAGTGGATATCCTCCTAGGCTAGGCTTGGGCTATAAGACCATAAAGTCTGCAGGGTATTACCATGAATCCAATGTAATTACAAGATCTTCAATAACCCCCTCTGGTCTGACAGTGGACCTATCTGCTAACTATAATACTATTGGAGTAGGTCTTAAGTTATCCAGCTGAAGGTTATTCATTGTTTCCTCTGTCATTACATTGATGGTTGCACCTAGGTCAATCAAGGTGTTTTTGATAAGGGTATCATTGATGTTTACATCAACCACATGTTTTCCAAGATTTGCATATTTTGGGACAGCCAAGTTACCTAACATGATATCAGCAAGTTGTCCTATAACATGTATTTTCTGAGGATCTTTTCTTTTCCTTCCTGGTTTCTTAAGGTACAATTCCCTTATAGCCTTGGTATATATGGGTACATCCTTGATAGCTTGGATGAGGGGAATTTTAACACAGACATTTTTCAACTGCCTCATAAAATCAAAGTCAGGTTCAGATGGAGTTGGTGGGTGCATGTTTAATCTCTCTAAAAATGGAGGGCTCCTGGTGATGGTTTCCTCTTGTGGAGAGATTTGCTCCGAAGGCCTTTGTTGGTTATTTAGATGATTGTTAGTGACGGAGGGTTGCTCCTCATTAGGAAGTTCTGTGATGAGTGGAGATGAAGGTCCAGCAAGAATTTTTCTTGAGCGCAGGTGCACATCACTAACCTCAACCGTATATGTTGGGTATTGGATGGCTTCATTAGTACAAGCCTTTTGAACAAGCTTGTTGTTAGGGTTAGGTACAAGTCGGGCTGGCAATTAAGTGGCTCTAGGCAGAACAGAAGTAGGTGAAGTTGTATTTGGCATAAGGGCGGGTTGTTGAGGTAGGGCTTGTTGTGGCTACGAGTATTTCATATTTGGATTTTGCCAAGGTTGGTTTCCACGACACTATTGTGGCTAGGGGTTTTGATTGGCCTACCATTATAGATTATAATTTGAGGGTTGGAATGGTTGTTGTGTCCATACCCCCTGCTATTGGTTCCAGCTAGGTGGCATAGTTGCCCATTGTTGCTGTGGCAGGTTATACCAAGATGCATTATTCCAATTAGGAATATTTGAAGCAGATGATGCAAATGGCATAGTATTGGTTAATGGGTCCTGAGGCATACCTTGTCTTTGCTTCCATGGCCTTCATTGTGCAATGTAAAATACTTGACACTCTTCATCTTCTATAGCTCAAAAATATGCTTTCTCATTCTTTCCCTCTAGGGGTTTCGATTGGCCTACCATTGTGGATTATAATTTGAGGGTTGGAATGGTTGTTGTGGCCATACCCCCTGCTATTGGTTCCAGCTAGGTGGCACAGTTGCCCATTGTTGCTGTGGTAGGTTATACCAAGGTGCATTATTCCAATTAGGGATATTTGAAGCAAATGATGCAAATGGCATAGTATTGGTCAATGGGTCCTGAGGCATACCTTGTCTTTGCTTCCATGGCCTTCATTGTGCAATGTAAAATACTTGACATTCTTCATCTTCTATAGTTCAAAAATCTACTTTCTCATTCTTTCCCTCAGAAATACTGGCAATACCCTTGCATCGGCAATTGGCCTTTTCTTGTTGACAGTGTGGATAGTATTCACCCAAAGTTGCCTCTGCTACCTCTTGCTTCTTCTTTATGTGCAGAGTGTCTAGTTATGTTGCCAGATGGCTTATGATGCCTTCTTTCATGTTTGACAATAGATTGTCGAGCTCTACTCTAGAGACTCCAGTAGATGATTTACTCGAAGTCAGGGTTCTCAAACCTCTATTTTTCTTCAAGGTAGAGCGTGAATAGTTTATGCAAATTTGATAAATTTCATCAAACCTAAGTTAAGAGATGTCCCCTGCTCTAATTAAATTTCGTGCATCCATACATTCTTCACTCACACCTCTTAGGAAGACCAACTTGAGTGACTCTAGGGAGAGCTTGTTCTGTCTTGACTCCTTGAGGCAAAACTGAAATATCTCAACATAATCTTCCAGAGGTTCATCTATTGGGAAACGAGGTGTCTCAACCTTGCTGCACATTTCCCGTTATAGTTATTTTTATTTAATATTTTCCTACAGCTGTTACGCATTGTCAGTGCTTTGAAAATTGATTTTTTAGGTGTCAAAAGATGCCCACATGATAGTATATTATGGAAGGCCTATTTTTAGGCATATTATGACAGATTCTATGACATCTGTAAGGGTCAAAAATAGGGGATTTCATTTTGGACGTGAGAGCTTATTTTGGGACTGGAATCTTGGCTGAGAAGCCTCGCACATGGTTTTGTAAAACCACAAGTGGTTTCTTGTATAGCCAAAAGTCTATAAATTGGAGGCTTGAGGAGTTGTTTGCATAGTGTGAGTTTGCAGGTATTGTTATGGTGTCGAAATGCTACCAGAATTCTTCCAGAGTTGTTTACTGGTGATACTCCTATAATAAACTTGCTCTGCAAGTGTATGTAATCTTATTATTGGATTTGGAATACATTGAGCAGGCTTTTAGAGTGTGGGGTTTTTCACCCGAAAGGGTTTTCCCCATGTATATCTGGTGTTTTGTGTTTTATTGTTTATTTCATATTTTGAATGTGTTGCTAGAATTTCTGTAGCTATTAGATCAGATTTAAAGTTTTCCATATTGTCTCTCTTCAAGATTGGCATAGGAAGTTGTTTCTACTACTTTAACTTCCTTACAAGTGGTATCAGAGCCTAATCACCTTTGGTTTCAATTGTGGGTTGTTGGGTTTTTTGTGCTAATCAAGGTTTGAGTGGGACCTTGTGCAGAGGATACTTTGTGATCTTGTTGCAGGATTTTTCAGATGGCGAGCACATCTAGGAGGATTGAGGTAGAGAAGTTTTCTGGCATGAACTTTGAAATGTGGAAGCTAAAGATGGAAGATCTATTGATTGATCGAGATCTATGGGATGTAGTGGATGAAAATGTCCATAGGCCTATGGATCCAGATTTGGCTGCAAAGTATGATGTAATGGATAGAAAAGCTAAAGGTCTCATAAGATTGTGCCTTGTAAATTTGATTCTGATAAATGTCCATGGAGAACCCACTTCGAAGAAGCTTTGGAAGAAGTTGGGTGAGATATATCAAGCTAAATCTCTAGTGAATAAGATTTTCTTGAGGAAGAAGTTGCATTCCTTGAGAACGGAAGAAGGTGGACGAATTTTTGAGCATTTGGAAACATTCAATATGTTGGTGACTCAGTTGACCTCAGTTGGGGTTAAAATGGATGAGGAAGAAAGGTGCCAAATTTTGCTGTGTTCACTACCAGACTCATGGGACAGCCTAGTTATGGCTATTGGGAGCACTGCATTCGTCTTGACGATGGAGGATGTTGTTGGTTCTCTAATTTCTGAAGAGATGAGAAGGAAGGTCTCTCTGAATGCCAAAGAGGCTTTGAGTGTTCGAGGAAGAAAAAAAGAATGAGGCAAAGATGAGAAGCAGCTTGGCCATTCCAAGTCCAAGAATAAGGGGAGATCAAAATCTCCTGGTAAGTCCAAGGCAATATGTTGGAACTGTGGCAAATCTGGACACTTCCAAAAGGAATGTAAAGAAGAGAAGAAAAAGAAGAAGAAGCAAGATTTTGACTCTGAGTCCGAAAAGGAAGATGGAGATGCTTTTATTGCAACCTTGGCCACTTGTGTAGGTGATAACGCATGGTTGATAGACTCAGGTGCATCTTTCCACATGACTCCTAACAAAAACTGGTTTAGTAAGTATGAAAACTATAATGGTGGTAAGGTGTATTTGGGTGATAATTCTTTCCTTGACATTCTTGGCCATGGTAGTATTCATGTGAAATTTTTTGATGGTAGAGTTAGAAGATTTGATGGTGTCTTGCATATCCCAGGACTAGCAAGAAATTTATTATCTGTTAGCAAGCTAATAGATGCGAGTGTGCATGTACAGTTTTCTGAAGCAGGTGTCAAAATGGTGAGAGGTGCTATGGTGATAGCAAGAGGAAGCAGATTGGGTACATTGTACCAGCTTGATGCATGCACGGTTGAGTGCAATAGCACTTCTGATAAAATTAATCCAAAAACTACTTCGCTGAAAAAAGAGATGGTTTCCTCTTCTGCAAATGGTCCTGGCTTCTGGGTACCCAAGGGTGCTCTATCTACCGAATCAAAGTTGCCTGCAGAGAAGACCATGTTATGGCACGAGAGACTTGCCCACATTGGAGAGAAGGGTTTGAAAGCCCTAAAAAATAAGAACCTTGTTGAAGGTTTGAATGATTGCAATGTAGAGTTTGATTTCTGTGAACACTGTATTTATGGCAAATAGAACCGCATTCAGTTTTACTCATCTTCTCATAAGTCTTCATGTATTTTAGATCTAATCCATTTGGATGTATTTGGTCCTGTTGATGTTGCTTCTATTGGTAAATCAGTTTACTATGTTACTTTCATTGATGATTTTAGTAGGAGAACATGGGTATATTTTTTAAAGAACAAATCTGAAGTTTTTAGTCATTTTAAGGAGTTCAAGGCTATGGTAGAAACTCAGACTAGAAAGAAAATTAAATGTTTGAGGACTGACAATGGCAGTGAGTACTATTCTATAGATTTTGACAGATTCTGTACAGATTGTGGGATTAAAAGACAGAAGACAACTCTGTATTCTCCTCAGCAGAATGGAGTTGCTGAAAGAATGAACAGAACGTTGATGGAGAAGGCTAGGAGCATGTTGAGTGGAGCTAGTCTAGAACAAAAGTTTTGGGCTGAAGCTATTGCCACTGTTTGTTATTTGATAAATAGATCTCCTACATCAGCGCTTGTTGATAAAATGCCAATAGAGGCGTGGTCGGGGAAAAAGCCTTCACTTAGACATCTGAGATTTTTGGTTGTGAGGCATATGCACATGTGCCTAAGGAGAAGAGAACAAAGTTGGATTCTAAGGCTATCAAATGTATCTTCATCGACTATAGCTATGGTGTGAAAGGATACAAGCTTTGGGACCTTGTTGCACATAAGGTAATTCATTCCAGAAGTGTTATTTTTAGAGAAACTAAATCTTCTCTTGTTATTTTTCAGCCAGAACAGCATAAAGAAATTGAATAGAAAAAAGATGTGATTCAACTTCCTTCTATGCCTGAGGAAGATAAATCGAGGCCCCAAGATAGACAAGAAGTTGAGGAGAGCTCATCAAGCTTTGAATCTTCAAAAGAGGGTGAAGAGGAGGAAGAAGTGGAAGAACCTCCACCTCAGCTTGTTCGAAAGTCTACAAGGCATAGGCAACCACTTGAAAGGTATGGGTATTCACCTGATGATTGGAAGTGTATATTTGCTTGAATACTAACATTGATGAACCGAGATCTGTGTAAGAGGCTTTGGGTATGAATGATGCAGAGTCTTGGAAAGTTGCCATGGATGAAGAGATGGCAACCCTTGAAAGAAATGATACATGGGACCTTGTACCTTTGCTTGAAGGACGTAAACCTATTGGATGTAAATGGGTCTTTAAGAAAAAGATTGGTTCAAATGGAAATGTTGAAAAGTATAAGGCACGGTTGGTTGCGAAGGGATACTCTCAAGTTGAGGGTATTGATTATGGTGAGATTTTTTCTCCTGTTGCTAAAATGACATCCATTCATTTTTATTATCTATTGTAGCAGCTTATGACCTAGAGGTCGAACAAATGGATGTGAAAACTGCTTTCCTTCATGGTGATTTGGAGGAAGAAATCTATATGACACAGCCAGAGCACTACGTGGTAAAAGGTAAAAGCAATTTGGTTTGTAAGTTAAAGAAATCTCTGTATGGCCTTAAACAAAGTCCTAGGATGTGGTACCAGAAATTTGATACTTATGTGTTGAGTTTGGGATTTGTGCGGTCTAAATCTGATCACTATGTATATTTTAAATCTGATGGTGATCGTTTCCTGGTAATTGCTTTATATGTTGATGACATGTTTATTGGGAAAGGCAAAGGTTTGATTACAGAATTGAAATCTCAGCTCTCTGCGAAATTTGAAATGAAAGATCTTGGTGCAGCAAAACACATACTTGGGATGGAGATCAGAAGAGATCGTGAGAACAGAAAGCTATGGCTTGGCCAGAGTAAGTATGTTTGTTCAGTTTTGCAAAGGTTTAACATGCAGGATGTAAACCACTTTGTGCTCCTGTTACATTGGGAACGTAGCTCTCTATTTCATAATGTCCTACATCCCCATCGGAGATGGAAGACATGAGCAAAGTACCTTACCAGAGTGCAATTGGAAGCTTAATGTATGCTATGGTCTCTACAAGACCAGACATTGCCCAAGCAGTGGGAGTTCTTTCTCATTATATGTCTAATCCTGGAAGAGTGCATTGGGATGCAGTTAAGAGGGTCTTCAGATATTTGCGGGGTACAACAGAGTACTCTATTTGTTTTCATGGTATAGGAGATCAGCATTCCCTAAGTATTCATGGTTTTGTGGATTTAGATTGGGCTGGTGATGTCGATAGCAGAAGATCCACCAGTGCATATGTGTTACTCTTAATGGTGGTGCAATCAGTTGGATGAGCAAGCGACAGGCTGTGGTCACTTTGTCCACTACTGAGGCGGAGTACATGGTAGCTACTCATGCCTGTAAAGAAGCCATTTGGCTAAAGTGTTTGTGTTCAGATATTGGATTGAAACAGGGTGCAGTTATAGTTTATTGTGACAGTTAAAGTGCAATCTACCTTGCGAAGAACCTGACTTTTCATGCCAGGACCAAACACATTGATGTTCAATATCACTTCGTAAGAGATATGGTTGAGGATGGCAGGGTGAAGCTGGAAAAGGTAGAGACTATGGCGAATGTTGTGGATGCATTAACTAAGCCCATGAGCACAACAAAATTTAGGTGGTGTTCCGAGTCTATGGGCCTTTTGGCCCCTAGCAGTTGATCCATGATAATGTTATTCCCCTGGCCCTTGCAAGGTATTTGACAAGTGGGAGAATGTTGGGAAATGAGGTGTCTCAACCTTGCTGCACATTTCCCGTTATAGTTATTTTTATTTAATATTTTCCTACAGCTGTTACGCATTGTCGGTGCTTTGAAAATTAGTTTTTTAGGTGTCAAAAGATGCCCACATGATAGTATATTATGGAAGGCCTATTTTTAGGCATATTATGACAGATTCTATGACATCTGTAAGGGTCAAAAATAGGGGATTTCATTTTGGACGTGAGAGCTTATTTTGGGACTGGAATCTTGGCTGAGAAGCCTCACACATGGTTTTGTAAAACCACAGGTGGTTTCTTGTATAGCCAGAAGTCTATAAATTGGAGGCTTGAGGAGTTGTTTGCATAGTGTGATTTTGCAGGTATTGTTATGCTGTCGGAATGCTACCAGAATTCTTCCAGAGTTGTTTACTGGTGATACTCCTGTAATAAACTTGCTATGCAAGTGTATGTAATCTTGTTATTGGATTTGGAATACATTGAGCAGGTTTTTGGAGTGTGGGGTTTTTCACCCGAAAGGGTTTTCCCCACGTATATCTGGTGTTTTGTGTTTTATTGTTTATTTCATGTTTTGAATGTGTTGCTTGAATTTTTGTAGCTGTTAGATCAGATTTAAAGTTTTGCATATTGTCTCTCCTCAAGATTGGCGTAGGAAGTTGTTTCCGCTACTTTAACTTCCTTACATCATCTTCCTTTTGTGACATCCTAAAGATGTCATTTCCTTTCATATCTCTTCCACGGCAATAATCCTGATATTTTTGTAAGAACTTCTCCTTCATGGTAGCCCAAGTTGTTACTAAATTCTCACCCAATCCCATCAACCATCGCAATGTAGCATCCTTAAGAGTGGCTGGAAAGAGCTTGAGTTTGTATGCATATGTAGTGTAGTCATAGCTCCTACAGAGTACATCAAACTCAAAGAGAAAGGCATCTGGGTTTTTAGTGATTAGCCCATGAAAGTTTGGTAGGGCTGAAGGAGGAATGTTCTTCAAGGTGTCAGCTCTCTCCTAGTTTGAAATAGGAAAGGCAAAGGTAACTGGCTCAGCTAGGTTTTCTACTTCTTCTTCTGCCATTGTGTCTTGATTCCAACTTGCAATATCCTCAAAATCTTTAGTGTTCTCTGGTCCAAGGGATAATTCAAAGTGTTATTTTTCTTCTTCTATTGAACTGGTTGGAAGAAACCTCCCTCTATGGTCTCTTGGTCACCGCATACAATGATGTATAAGCTAATAGCTATGTTCTTGTACCGTTTTAGTGGATAGTTTGGAGATAGATTGAATTTCTAAGTAATTCTAAATGCTGAAAAATATTATATCCTTTGAAAGCAAGTACAAGCATGAAACAAAAAGAACTCAAAAACTCTAAACTTTAGCACCATCCCCGGCAACGGCACCAAAAATGTTGAACTCCATTATTAACAAATACATTAATGCAGAAAGGGCATTGACACAACTCAATGAACCAACGGATCCTGTATCAAGCAACCTACTGGCTATAATGTGTTACATTTAAATTGTCAAACCAAGGAATCATATTCTTCTTGGATGATGCCTGTACTATGTGTACAGTTAAGGATTCCTAAGTTTTAATCTAGAGGTTGTGCATAGGAATAAACTAATTAAAAAGTAAACAACTCTATTTGCAAGGATTGACAAGTACTATAAGTAAGCAATGCTGGTAAGAAATAATCAATGTTATTCAATTGGCTATAATCAAATGGTCTTATATAATTCCAAATAAGAGAACAACTAATAATTAGTCTGTGATCACCTTGAATCAACAACATAGATTATCAAAATCTAACTAATTCATATAACATAACTCATTGCAACATGCATTAATCACATACACATAAACATACAACATTAACTAAACACATGAACATATAGGAGAGACATAGTTACCTCAAGTGGCCCTTGCTTGAGTGACTGTGATCCCATGAAATCTAATTAGATCTCTACTGTATCTCTGAAAACCATTGACTATACTCAAAACATGTGTTCCTTTATTGAACGTTGAAGAGAAAAGTACAATAACAAATCTGATAACACAATCTCTGTCTAACCTTCTTGTTTCGTATATATAAATCTAATCTATCTATAGACAAGATCAGACCTTTTTTTATTTGAACAAAACTACTGAACAATAAATACCATAACTGTCCATTATCCAACAATGTAGGAAGAGGACTTTATTACAAAGAAAACTAGGATTAGAAAACTAAACTATCATGAAGGTAATATAGACGACACAGTCCTACTATAACTCTCTCTAGTCTTTATGAAGAATAGTCAAGACTAGAAATAGAACATGGAGCACGATCTAAGATTCCTTCATTATTCATGATTGCATCAACTCTCGAAGGATAACTGTCAAAGAGTGAAGAGTTATGGATAACTCATTCCAATCAATTTGGAGTCTTCTTCCTTTGGCTACAGGTGCCTGTACTATCTACTGTGGGCATCAACACCTCCTTTGTTGTGGGCTGCCTAGTGGTCTTCATGAAATGTGGCCACGTACTTGCTGCATGGGGGGTTAGTCCATCACATGATATCTATACATCACAATTACTAAAATTAACATAAAGTATCATCATATTTCATGATCAATCATCAATTTACACATAATTAATTAACATATTATATACCCATCTTCATGCTTTCAATGTCTTAAGGATGATTGTAGACATAATTAATATATATAAAAGTCTAGGAATGTCTTAGGAAGCATGTACTTAAAGTAAGAGAAATAAGACAAAACATGGCCTCATCAATTGGGTCTTTTTTGTGACTCCAATCTTACAAACAAGTCTCCTTGCATGACAAGGTTGATCATAAGTTGGGTCCAAAATTTTATGGCCCTTATCAAGTGGTACAGGGAATAAAGGAAGTGGCATATAATCTCGTGCCTCCCTCCTCTTCAAAGATACACCTAATTTTTCATGTGTCTTACCTTAAGAGAGTTATTAGGATATCTACACACATATTGACCAAACTTACCACATTGGACAAGAAGGGATCCATCTTTTTATAACCAGAGGTGATCTTAGAAAAGTGTGCAAAGCAACTTCGCAATTGTGCTACTAAAAAGGTCTTAGTCCAATGGAAATTAATGTACCTAAAGATGCCATGTGGGATTTCACTAGCATTCTATTCAAGTTTTCTCATGTCAAGCTTTGAGGATTTTTTTTGAAAGGGGACATAATGTTACAAACCCCTATTGTAACATGTATTCGTATTAGTTTGGGCACATGTGCTTTATAAGTCACCCCATGAGCTAAAATAAAGTAAAGGTAATTATCCCACAAGTATGGGATAGTAGTAGTTGTTTTTAGTTGGAGTTTATATATTGTAATGAATTAGCATGTGTAAATCATATTGAATATTGTAATTGGAGTTTATGCTTTGTTGGGAAGATTGTTACTGATTGTGATCTTTCCTTCACAAGCCACTTCTAGCAAGAATTATCTAATTTGAGGGACTTAATTGAACATGAGTTTAACCTATCATCCTTAGATTGATGACCAAATAGAGGTTGTAAATAAATACTTGAAAACTTACTTGAGATGTTTTGTGCTCAAGCAACAAAGGTAATGGGGCAAGTGCCTGCCAAGTTAACAAAATGGTGGTACGATACCACTTATCATAGTGCATCCAAGATGACTTCACATGTGGTTCTTTATGGAAAACCCCCACTTTCTTTAACTACTTATGTTCTAGGTTCTTTGAGGGTCCAATTTGTTGATAGCTCCTTTTCTTTACATGAGAAAGTTCTTAGTGTCCTTAAGCACAATTTGAAGCAACTAGATAATCATATAAAGAAGTTGGTGGATTAGCATAGGTTATAGCATATCTTTGAAGTTGGTGATTGGGTATTTTTATAACTCCAATCTTACAAACAAGCCTCCTTGCATGACAAGGTGGGTCATAAGTTGGGTCCAAAATTTTATGGTCCTTATCAAGTGGTGCAACCAATAGAGGAAGTGGCATATAAGCTTGAACTTCCCTCCTCTTCAAGATCCACCTAATTTTTTATGTGTCTTACCTTAAGAGAGTTATTAGGCAAGGTACACAAGTATTAACCAAACTAACCACATTGGATGAGGAGGGATACATCTTTTTAGACCCAAAGGTGATCTTAGAAAAGTGTACAAAGCAAATTCACAATTGTGCTATTGAAAAGGTTTTAGTCCAATGGAAATGAATGTACTTAAATATGCCACGTGGGATTTCACTAGCATTGTATTCAAGTTTCATCATGTCAAGCTTTGAGGATTTTATTTTTTTAAAGGGGATGTAATGTTATGAACCCCTATTCTAACATATGTATCGGTGTTAATTAGTATTAGTTTGGGTGCATATGCTTTATGAGTCACTCCATATGCTAAATGGAGTAAAAGTGTTTTAGTCCAATAGAAATGAATGTACTTAAAGATGCCACGTGGGAGTTCACTAGCATTGTATTCAAGTTTCCTCATGTCAAGCTTTGAGGATTTTATTTTTTGAAAGGGAATGTAATGTAATGAACCTCTATTCTAACATATGTACCGGTGTTAATTAGTATTAGTTTTAGTGCATATGCTTTATAAGTCACCCCATATGCTAAAATGGAGTAAAGGTAATTATCCCACATGTATGATATAGTAGTTGTTGTTTTTAGCTAGACTCTATATAATGTAATGACTTAGCAAGTGTAGATCATATTGAATATCGTAATGGAGTTTATGTTTTGTTGGGTGGATTCCCCCCTTGAAGTGACCCCATAGACATAATATACAAGCATTCTCTTGTTCTTTTTTTTGCATATTGTCATTATTTTTTTGTAGGTTCCTTAGCTTGTAGCCTGAATGATAAATCATTGGACGAAGACACACACATACACACACAAAGAGGATTGTCTTGAGTTTTGTAATTTTTTTTCTTTTCTTTTATATCTTAGGAAAAAATTACATGCTAACAAAGAAAAATTGAATACATCAAAAAAACTAAATGAAACTTGAAAAATAACACCTAAAAATTTAAAATAAAGTACCTTAGTAAGATAGTTGAAAAACTTGTAATTGGAAGCTCTAAAATTGAAATCCAATTATAACATTGTGAAGAGCTTAAAAAATATGCAATTTTTAGAAAAAAAAATGCTAAAACAAACCTTTGAATGACCAATAAATCACACTCAAAAAATTGCCTCCAAAGGGGTGTTTACAAATAGATTTAACCTCTTTAGGGTGACCATATGACTAGAGGGTTGAAAGTTTGCACTATTTCCACATCATGTGGCATTGATCCCTTAACACCTTTGCAAAAGCTCTTTCACGTTGACTGACCAATTTCCAATTCACCACATAAGACCATGTGCTAGAGTTTGGAGAAAGGCTTAACTTTTAAAAATAAATTTTAGTAAATAACTAAATAGGGATTTTCACATGGAATTTTGAAATTTGTATTTTGGCTTTAAAGACACGGAGCACACAAATTTTATATTTTCAAACTAGGTTTGAAGCTTTTTCTTATTGTTATAACCACTGAGCAGCAACCCACGACCTGCTCAAAAAATGATGCTTATGCTACCAAGCATTTCAAAGCCACAAAGCACCTGATTCACAACACTTTCAGCACAAAAAGATTAGATTTTTTTCTTTAAAAAAATCTTAAAAAATAATGACATTCAAAACTTTGTTGCCCACTCTTTCCTTGAAATTTTTGAGTGTAAGAATTGTGTTGTTTTCAAACACTGAACAACCAACATAATAGCAGCACCCCAGGCTAGGTGCCCACCAAACACTTTTAAGGGTTGGCAACAACGAAAGGCAGTTATTTGGAAAGGGCAATGATCTGCACCTATAAGTACAAAAAAATGCACATAGGACTACTTGGCAATCTGATGATGTATAGAGATCTAAATCATATCCCATGAAGGTGTCAGTTATACTCGTCTCAACAATCTCACACTTGATGACGTGTCCCTCAATATTTTTCTCTTTTTGAACATCTTTTCTAACCTTTGAACTAGGTTCCAGGACTTTGTAAATGTTGAACAACCCTTTTCAAATCCTCAACAAGAGGGTCGTTGAAACAACCTACCTTAGAAAAAGGGGTGACCCATTTCCTAAAAGAGGTGACCCACTTCTTGAAAGAGGTGACCTTGTCATGTTTTGGCAAATGTGATTTCTTGCAATTCCATCGAGTACACTTCCATTTTTGGATTTTGATTGAGAGTTTCTTCATGCACAACTGAGTCATTACTTCCACTAACTATTTGTCAACTCTCAATCACTCTTTTGTTCACTCTTGATCAATTCACAATGATCTTCCAATCAATCTCCTATTTTCTCCTCTCCAACTCTTGTGATCACCCATTCAAACCTAGCTATCTCCTTAATCAATCCTTGTTAACTCCCCAATCACCCCCACCTATTTTGCTTATTTTCTACCTATAAACAGCCCCCTTCTCTATTGTTTTAGAGGAGGATGAGAATTACTTGCATTCTTGTGTTGTTCAATCTTATGCATAGTAGCCCCCATAACATTACTATGCTTGTTCAAGACCCCCTAATCCTTTTTGTTTCTATTTTCTTCTAAGCCCTCGATCCCAACATGAGGCTAAGAATTACTTGCATTTTTGTGTTATTCAAGCTTATGATAGGCAAACCCCATAGCATTCATATGCTCGTGCAGGACTACGTGTGCCTTTTATTTCCATTGTGTTGTTTCTTCTAAGCCCAAATCCATTTCCTCATATCCTTGCTTTTGTTCCTATCATCAAGAGGAGAACCCCATTGTTGCAAAGGAGAAGACAGATGCCACAGGATCTCTGAGGACAAAATCTTGGCACTGGCACCCAAATTATATAGGTTCTTTTTTGCATTCACTAATAATTAGCTCATAATCGTACCCTTGAGAAAGTAAATTGATGTTTGTTTTCTCTTGGTTAGTGTAGATTTTATTTCTTTTCATTTCTTTCTAGATTAGATGCATTTCCTATTTCACTTAGAGTAGCTACAAATTTCATTTTTCATATAATAGATTACATCCACATCAAAACACAAAAACCCAAAAACATAGACAAATTGCATTTAGGAAAAACCATTTAGTTTTGCATTCATATTTCAATTTTGAGTTGTAATTAGTTCATATAAAAAATCAGAGAAAGAATAAAAAGTTTGCATTCGTCTAGCATAATTGCATGTAGAAACTCATACAACATTTGAAAACATACAAAACAACAAGGAAGATCTTGATCCCATCATGAGGCAAAAAATTTAACAAAGTTAACACAAAATTTAACAAAGTCAACAAAAGAACAACAAATTCAATTTAAAATGAAAACAAACATCCATCTCCTCCACTTAGCATTTGATGTGTGTAGGTGTGAGAGAAGATTAGATCCAAAAAGTCCTAGAACCTCCCCACACAAGAAAACCCCATTGAGGAAGATATTCAAGAATAGAAAGAAATCTTAGATCAAATTAGATGAGATACAATTAAATCTCACATCCTAAGAATCTTCCAAGTCTAAGTCCAAATTATCAAGCAATTCCAAAAGCAAACCATGCAAGACTTAGCAATCATAAGAAAGGTAGGAAACAAGAATCCCAATCTTCTACAAGAATTGACTTCTCAACTATGTGAAATAAACATCAACAATCACAATAATCAACAACCACACACTCAATCCAATAATGCAATCAATCTAACCGAAATCCATGACGTTTAGCCTCCTCAAGAATATAACATCCCCTCAGTTTTTGTAAGCACTAAAATCACGCATAGCCTCCATGAGGACCCCTATGATGAGTCACAATCCTTGTCACGTGCATGTAAGAGTGAAATAACATCCTCTCGGCAGCAATTCTCTTGGTGACATGTCTTTTTTTCCTCTTTATGTTGTTTCCCCTTTGTCATTTTCTCTCTCTTCACTTTCGACACTTTTCAACACTTATCAATTCTTGTTTCCTGTGCTTGCGACTTAGTCCCTAAGCCTTGTATTCATCTATTTGTTGTAGTTGGCCTTTCCCATCCATTCTTTCTTCCTCACCCATCCAACTCACCTTCCAATTGGCTACCGAACTTTTTAGGGCTTGAGAGACCGACAAGATACCCTGAGAAAAATGGTTTGAAATTATTATTTGGTGACACTTTCAAGAAAAAATAATGGAACCATTGCATAGCTCTCAAAAAATCATGCACTTTCAAAAAAAAGGCACCCAAAAAGGAGTTTGTATGTGCCCGAACGAGCCCCCGAAAGTTCTATGATCAATTCAGAAAAATTGTTTTAGGGTCGCCCCTAGGCGATTTGGACTGATGAAAGGGGCGACCCACATCATTTGCATCATTTTGACTTGTTTATGGAGCCTGATGGCTTCCTTATCCCTCCAAAATCATTCTCTAACTGTCAATTTTCGCCTAGAGCCCTAAGCAACATGATCTCCCCTTGTGCAACAGGATCTCCCCCGGGAGACCCTATTGTACAACAGGGTCGCTCCTGGTCGACCCTAACTGGTGAAAGGGGTGACCCATGGGCAACCCAATCATCTTTTCAGCGGTGAATTAACTCAAGTTTTTGACCAAAAATAGCTTTGTTTTCACCTGTTTTTCTTCCTATTTGCATGGAATTTCGTACTAAAGATAGAGCTAACTATTTGATGCACCCACACATGCATAATTGGCTCTATTTCATCTTTAGTTAACAATTCATGCATTCCCATGCATTCTTCTAACTCCATTTCTTCTTCAGTGATAAGTTATCATTGCTTCATCACTCCCTAATCAATCCAGTTCACTCCTCAATCAAGCTTGTTAACTCTTAAATCAAATTGAGTTAACTTCTCAATCAATTCCACCTTTCATGACTTCTTCTAGCCTATAAATACCCCTCCCCTCTTCATTATTTTCCAAGTTGGAGTATGTTTTTCCCTTCTTCACATGCTTTTTCAAGCTTCTTCACAGGCCTTTGGGCCTCTTTCTTCATTTCTTTCTTTAGTTTTCCAAAGCTTCAAAGCTTTCATTGTTACAAAGTTTCAAAGATCCCCTTTTGAGGAGGCAATTTCATTTGTGCACACAAATCTTGCAAGTTATTTCTCTCCACATCAAGTATTCACATGCTCATACAGGACATAGGAGCCTTTTGTTTTGTTCATTGATTCATCTAGCTTTCATACAAAGCTCATCATGCATCCATACGTTGCTCAAATCAAGCCATAACACTGATCAAATCTCTAATTGAGTTGTTTTCAAATCTTCAAAGCTTCTTTTGATTCCATTATCATCTTATCGCTAAGAGGATTCCCCACTACTATAAGAGGATATGAGGTTGCCATCATAAGGATTTTTTAGGGTAGTGGAGGCTCATGCGTCTCCAGGTTCCTTTATGCTTTCTTTCAATTTGTAGTAATTAGATCACCAAAATTGCTCTTGGAATCAGTAATCTTGTTGCTTTTTCCTTGATAGGATAGATAGATCTTGCACTCTTAGAGTAATTTTCTTTCAAAGTTCTTAGATTAATTCTTTTAAAAGCAATTTCCCTTTTCTTAGATAATTCATTCCAAATTTTCGGAAAACCCCAAAAACATGTTTGCATTGCATTAGGTAAATTCATTATAGCTTGCATACATTCTTTCATTCCTAGATTAGAAAAAAGCATCTTCAATTCTAAAAACATAAAAAAGCACAAAAAAGAAGTTTTGCATTCATTTAGTCTTGCATTCATAAAAACCCAAAAAAGAACAAAAACATTAGAGACTTAGAAAATTTGCAAACCCTTGATTCCATCACAAGGTCATTCAAAGTCAACATAAAGTCAAACCTTAGGTCAAACAAACCCTAAGTCAAACCCTAGGTCAAGTCAAGGTTAGCTCACAAACGCATATCTCTTGTCTCGGCTCACGAATGTGCCCAGGGCTAAGAGGTGAGTGGGTGAGGGAAATCCTCGACGAGATAGAGGAAATCCATCCAAGACAACAACAAGACCCACTTGTCCTACAACAACAAGAAGCATTTAGACAACTCCTAGTACAACAAGCATTCATCCAACGATTTGAAATACAACAAGAAATCAATGGGAACAATAGCTTACCCACACAAAGGTGGAATATTAGAAACCCTAACAGGAGAACAATGCCTAGTGACCCTTTGGGTCATACAGTTATCTCTACAATCATGATCATTAAACGAAACGTCTACATAAGCGCACAGCAACACAGGCCCCAGGACGTGCCGACCCCTCTCTGCGAAGTCCAAATCTCCAATGAGCCAGACCACCCCCATGTTTCGCCTCCTCTCGACTGGATACTTCCATGAGAGCGAGAGTGACATGGAGGTTCACCCTGTGGCAAGGAGGGAAGGGTCCGTGTGCGTGCCAAAATCTGACTCGATAGCCCCAAGCCACTTACGTGGTGATTTTGATCATATAGTTTCACCGCCACTTGACTAGCTTTTTCCACGAAAGCAAGAGTGACTAGGCAGGGCACCTTTACCAAGGATACAATTCATGTGCTAAATCAAATTCTAACTCACTAGCATGAGCTTGAGTCGAATTTGAACAACACATATTTTGGTGAACCTAATGTGAAGAACAAAGCCTCTTGGATGGGATTTTTTGCATTTTTGTGCATTTCTTCCATACTGGTTTATAGAATGGCTGGGACAAAAGAAGAAAGAAGGACTATTGTTAAGAAGCAACTTAAAGACATCAAGACTTGGGAAGAAGAATGTGACTATCTTGAGAAGCAGCTTAGAGACTCTAAACCCTCTACTTCCCATGGATATAAACATCCCAAATGGAAGAAAAGTACAGCTTCACCTCGTTCTTCCTCTCCACCTCCTTTTAAAAAGCTATCCTCCAAAAAAATTGCTTCTAATCAACTTGATGTTGTATGCTCCAAATTGGATCATCTTATTGAGGACATTCAAAACCTTGCATGGCAAATTTATTTGCAAAGAAAGGAACTTACTTCACTCACTTCAGTCGTGGGGGAGATTAGAGAAAATTTGTTCAAATATGACAACAAAAATGATGAATCTTCAAGCAATAGCTCTAACTCTAATCCTGGAGAACAAGCAAAAGCTTTATACCTTGTTGAAAACTGCACATATATCACATCAATTTCTATTTTTCGGGATATAAGCAAATTCCAATGGATGCCTTTGTAGATTCTGGCTCTTCTAGAAGCTTTGTCAAGATTAATGTAATTCCTCCAGAATTCTTGAAACCCAAGCCAAAACTCCCAAAAGGATATGCAATAAATGGAGAACAGATTCAGATGGGTAGATATGCGCAAGATGTTACTATTGAAATTGAAGGAAAGAAATTTGTGACTGATTTCATTGAGTATAATGCTTTACAAGGTGATGTTTTGTTAGGTTTTTTGTTCTTGACTAAATATCAACCTTTTATTCTTAGAACTCATGAAATCTCTCTCAGACATGAAGATGGCCCAATAAAGATTCTTGCTTTAAAAGTGGTCAATTACAAGTTTGACAGAAAGACTACTAAACCAACTAGGAAAGAAAATGCTAATCTTCAGATCTAAAAATCACCATTGTTGCTAGAACCAATTAAAGCTAAATTTGAACCAGCATATCTGATGAGTCCTACCAAAGTCAAAGAGATGGATGAACATCTGAAAGAGCTACTCCAAGGATATTTCATCTGAGAAAGAAAGAGCCCTTTCAGTTGCCCAGCCTTCTTGGTAAATAAGCGAGCAGAAAAAGAAAGAGGTAAAAAGAGATTATGTATCAATTACAAACCTCTTAATGATATAATTCTTTCATTCAATTACCCAATTCCATTCAGTACTGACTTGGTCGTGAGAGTAGCTTCTAAAAAGATATTTTCTAAGTTTGACTGCAAATCAAGATTTTGGCAAGTAAAGATAAAAGAAGAAGACAGGTATAAAACTGCCTTTTCTGTTCCCCAAGGACTTTATTAATGGAATGTAATGCCATTTGGTTTTAAAACTACTCCTGCTTACTTTCAAAGAAGAATGGACAAAGCTCTCAAAACTCTTAAAGATTTATGTGCAGTGTATATAGATGATATCATTGTGTTTTCCAAAGATGCTTCAGAACATTTAGAACATTTGTAGATTTTGTATAATGCAATAAGAGAACATGGAATATGCTTATCTGCTAAAAAAATGGTCATTGGCCAAGAAGAAATTGATTTCCTTGGGTTGGTTCTTTCAGAAGAAAAAATAAAATTGCAGCCTCATATTTTAAAGCACATTAATGAATTCCCTGATATTTTAGTTGGGAAAAAATAGATTCAAATATTTTTGGGATGTCTTAATTATGTTTCCCCTTTTTACATTGGCTTGGCAAAAGACAGGGCAAAGATTCAAGGACAGTTAAAAGATGGAGCACAAGGATGGACTAAAGAACTGACTGAAATAGTCAGAAAAATCAAAGAAAAATGTCAACATCTTCCAACTATGCATATGCCAAAGGAAGGATATCCGCTAATTTTATACACTGATACTTCTTATAATGTTTGGAGTGCTATTTTGTTACAAGAAATTCCTCTACAAGGAACACAGATCTGTGGATATAGATCAGGAACATTCACTGATACAGAATGCAAGTATACGATTTATGAAAAGGAGATTTTAGCAATAAAAAAGGGTATTCAAAAGTTTAAAATCTTCTTAAAACCTGCTCACTTCATTGTAAGAATAGACAGTCAGCCTATAGGTCTCTCTTAAAAAAGAAACTAGATAAAGATTTGGCTCATGGTAGGATTGCACAATGGTATTTAGATTTCATAAGCTATGATTTTGATATTGAATGGATACAGGGAGAAAATAATCCATTAGCTGAGAGTCTAACCAGAGAAATGTCAAAATTTATTGAAAGTGCATTTATGATGATTGAACCTATTGAAACTTTCCTAAGAGAAGATGGAGTGGAAGTCTATGAGACGTCAGATGAAGAAGGTAACAGAATGATGGTTCCCCAATTACCTCAAGAAATACTTGAACCTATTCTTCAAGTTTATTTCCTTAATAAATGGCTTCAAGGATTAAGAAATCATATTGCAGACCATTTTTAAAAGGGAATTCTTGAACCAAATGAACAAGTTACATTTTTAGAACTCTTTGGCCTAGATGAAGCCAGTATAGCTTATTCCATTAGGAATGGATTTTCTTTTGATATTTGTATTACTTCCTTAATACCTATGAATTGGGATGTAAAGATAAAGAAAAATCTGCTAAAATGTGCTAAGTATGGCTTCATCAATAGCATTACCATACTCCAAACTAAATTTGAAGACTACTGATATCTTTGCTGGTCATGGAAACTCTGTCCTACCACCTGATATGAGAGAATTCTTTGATCTTATTCAGGGAAATTTTGCATGGGCAATTGCAGAAGGAATGGTTAGTTATCTAACTAACCCAAGTTGTTATCACCTACCCCGAGTGGAATATTATCCCATGGTTCATAATTGGTTTTCTAGAGCTGTGATTGATGACATGGAACCAACTCTTCACCCAGCCTTGGTAGCAATCCGCACAAAATTGGATTTGGCATATCCTGAAGAAATCACCCGCATAGTTTATGCTTTTAGGATGAGAAATGATGATTTGGAGAATGGTTTTGAACCACTTCCTAGTGATCTGCTTCCTCCAACCATATTTGGATAAAACTAGCACATGGGTTTGTCTATGCCGTGGCGTTGGCCACGTTGTGACCCAACAACAGGATGCAACCCTATCAGAAAAAGCAAGATCCCCATATTCGCTTTTGGGTGTAAAGTAGGTCGTTCTCACTTATAGTGTATTCAAAGCGATTGTCTTTTTCACTACTGTTAATGTTTACAGACAAGACTACCTAACAGTTGTCCACTTCTACAGTAGTTGCTACGTGTCAATATTGTATGGTCAAATTTCTAGGATGGTTAATAAGTTTTGAGGTCCGCTGGCTATATATTCAAGCCTCAGCCTCATTTTGAGGCATTCGGAGTTCAATTCAAAGTCTGATAGAGTTTAGGTTGAGTCATAGGATCACAAGAGTATGCTCTTGCTCTGTGCTTAGTGTGATCTCAGTAATCAGAAATTGTGTAGAGATCTTCAAATGTGTTGCATGTGTGGATCCTTATCGGTTAACACATCTATTTATAAATTGTAATCTTGAATCTTTATGCAATATAATTCTTCCGTTTAAATTGGTATCAAAAATTTTCAGCTTCAAGAACATCATTTTTCTGATTACCACAAAATAAACCAATGAGCATGAGTTTTAGCATTGAAAATCCTTCAACAGATATATCATTGCTACCCATATCCATATTACTACCTATTGATTCATGGTTGGCCATGAAATTTTCCCATTCTTCAGCATCATTCAATTGTTCTAAAACAAATTCTTCATTTACCATTGTTGGTTCTTCATTTTCAGATGCTTGGGATGATTCTGCATCTAAGAATACTTCTTCATCAGAAAGAGAAGCATCCATATGTGTTGTAGCAGGTTCATCCATATAGATTGGTTCATTATTCTTAATTTGAAGTTCTTGTAACCAATCTATCATTTCTTATGCATGTTGCATAGCATGTTCCTTTTGTTTAGCGAAAACTAATTTTGTAGGCCTAGGGGTTGTTTTGGTTCTAGAGGGTGCTACTTGTTCTTCATCAGGTTCATTGGTAATTAAAATACCTTTTCTCCTCTAAACCTTAACTCTCTATTTTTGTAGAGGTTCTGAGTAGTGGGATTTGGCTTCTTCAATTTCTTCCTCAAAACTATCTTTTCCCTTTTGGGAAACTCTGATTTTCATTGTATATCTTCTATTTTTTTCTAGATTTCTGGCCACATGTTCCAATAATGCTTTATTTTCATGGGCCTGATTATCTCTTCTAGCATCAAAAGTAGCTAAGTCATCAGAAATCTTTGTGACAGATGTGTTAGTTCTTTGAGCCAGGTTTTGAATGGTTGTGACAGAATTCTGAATATTCCTGACTTGATAGGAGATTCCTGAAGTATCATTTAGAAGAGATGTTGACTACTTTTCTAAGTTCATAATATTTAAGTCCATTCTATTTATAGTACTTTCTACATTCAATAGAGTTCCATAAGCAGAAGTAGAATTTGTTGCAGCTTGCTTAATATCAAGTGCCATATCATCCAAATTTTCTTGAGCAAATATCATCCACTGGGCTTGGCAGTTCCTCTGAGCTTCTGAATTTTTTTGCTAAACCCCTACTCTAGTGTGAAGTCTTGACTAATAACCGCCCCATAATTTTTTATCAGTGTTTACTATTGTAAAGGATTTAGGGGTTGGCCATCTACCTGGTTCATAACCAATGACTTCAATTGTAGTATTTGGGTCTGTCTAGATCTGATATCTAACCTTCTTTTCAACATTATATCTAGGCAGTGATTCTCTCATCATACAAGAAGGTTCATCCATCCTCTAAATTTTGATCTGCTTTTGTTTTTTATCTTCTCCCTCTTTAGGGGCTAAGTGCAATCTAGAACTAACCTGTTTGACTAATTTGTCCATAAGTACATAATCATTGCTCAAGTCAGAGGTTGATGCAAAAGATTTTCTGGAGGGATAAGGATTGACAAACATATGCAGTCTAGAAGGTCTAAAAATAGAATGGCTAGAGGATGTAGAACATTCCTCAGGGTTATAATCCATATATGGCTTGCTATCAGAACTGGGGAATGAATGAGCCATAGATAAACTTCACCTTAAAGATTAGAGTCTAGCCATATTTTCATCCACCAAAGTTTGTTCCATGATAGTCTGATCCAGGATAGATTGAAGTGTCACATTGGCTACTCTTCTAGTTTGGAACAAAGGTCCATTAGAAAATTTATTTCTTTGCACAGGAAGATCTCGGAACTGGGGTTTCTGTTGGTTCAGGAGTTGTTCAATAATAGGAAATCCTATGTCAAAACCAGTATGGTCAATTATTCTACCATAATCTAACAGATTTGAAGATCCTTGCGAAAACCCTACCCCTGTGGGCAAAGAGACTAGAGGTGACATAGTATTCATTATTCTGTAAACACAACGACTTCCTATAGTGGCATACATGGATCCTGGCATGAGAGACACACCTTTAACTTGCAGAAGAAGGAAAAATCTAGAAGAGATGAATTTATCAAACAATGAAAGGGTGAAATTTGGACAGACAGAGATCACGCCATCTCCTTTCTCAGCACTTAGGATACCCTAAAACTAGGCTATAACAGCTTGTTCCCAGATTCTGCAGTGTGTATCTATTAAAGTGGCAAAAAATTGAGCACCAATATCGTAGTTGAAATGGGGATGAACAATCAAATCAACATGAGGAAAGTGGACATGGAAATATCCCTTTTCTCTCCAGTGAGAGACATCAAATGGGAGTAAGAAAGGGAGATAGATAGGATAGATTCCTTCTCCAGACTAACAAATTTATTTCAGACTAACGGATAGAATCACAGATTTTTGCTTTAATTCCCTTTTCAAGGTAGAGTGTAGAGATTTTAATGTCAAGGAACTTGAAGTTACCCTTCTCATCAACAACATGTTCATCACTATCTTGAAAGTAATTATGCAAAACTTCAAACAATGCAGAGCTAGCATTCATTGATCTTCTACTGGCCATAATGAGAGATATGAACTTACTGATTTATGGTCGTGATATTCTCTGCTACTTTGGTCAGATTACTAATGCCCTTCACATGGCTCTCCTAGCCTTCAATACAGGACCTTTGATTGCGACTTCCACAGATACTACACACGCTACTGATAAATCATTCAGAGCCATTGGTTTCCTTGTTCTTTGATTTGCTTATATGAGATACCTATATAGGACATAGGAGCCTTTTTTTTTCTTTGTTGCTTTATCTAGCTTTCATACAAATCTCATCATGCATCCATACATTGCTCAAATCAAGCCATAGCACTCATCAAAGCTCTCATTGAGCTCTTTTCAAAGCTTCTTTTGCTTCCATTATCATCTTGTCACCAAGAGGATTCCCCACTACTATAAGAGGATGCGAGGTTGCCATCATAAGGATTTCTGAGGGTAGTGGAGGCTCACGCATCTCCAGGCTCCTTTATGCTTTCTTTCAATTTGTAGTGATTAGATCACCAAAATTACTATTGGAATCAGTAATCTTGTTGCTTTTTCCTTGATAGGATAGATCAATCTTGCATTCTTAGAGTAATTTGCTTTCAAAGTTCTTAGATTAATTCATTTAAAAGCAATTTCCCTTTTCTTAGATTAATTCATTCCAAATATTCAGAAAACCCCAAAAACATAGTTTGCATTTGCATTAGGTAAATTTATTATAGCTTGCATACATTTTTTGACTCCTAGATTAGAAAAAAGCATCTTCAATTCCAAAAACATAAAAAAGCACAAAAAAGAAGTTTTGCATTCATTTAGTCTTGCATTCATAAAAACCCAAAAAAGAACAAAAACATTAGAGACTTAGAAAATTTGCAAACCCTTGATTCCATCACAAGGTCATTCAAATCAACATAAAGCCAAACCTTAGGTTAAACAAACCTTAAGTCAAACCCTAGGTCAAGTCAAGGTTAGCTCACAAACGCCTATCTCTTGTCTTGGCTCACGAATGTGCCCAGGGCTAAGAGGTGAGTGGGTGAGGGTAATCCTTGACGAGATAGAGGAAATCCATCCAAGACCACAACAAGACCCACTTGTCCTACAACAACAAGAAGCATTTAGACAACTCCTAGTACAACAAGCATTCATCCAACAATTTGAAATACAATAAGCAATCAACGAGAACAATAGCTTACCCACACAAAGGTGGAATATTAGAAACCCTAATAGGAGAACAATGACTAGTGACCCTTCGGGTCATACGATTATCTCTACAACCACGATCATTGAACGAAACATCTACACAAGCGCACAACAACACAGGCCCTAGGACATGCTGACCCCTCTCTACGAAGTCCAAATCTCCAATGAGCCAGACCACCCCCATGTCTCGTCTCCTCTCGACTGGCTACTTCCATGAGAGCGAGAGTGACATGGTGGTTCACCCTTTGGAAAGGAGGGAAGGGTCCATGTGCGTGCAAAAATTTGACTCGATAGTCCCAGGCCATTGATGTCACAATTTTGAGCGTACAGTTTCACCGCCACTTGACTAGCTTTTTCCATGAAAGCAAGAGTGACTAGGCAGGGCACCTTTACAAAGGATACAATTTATGTGCTACATCAGATTCTGACTCTCTAGCATAAGCTTGAGTCGAATTTGAACAACACATATTTTGGTGAACCTAATGTGAAGAACAAAGCCTCTTGGATGGGATTTTTTGCATTTTTGTGCATTTCTTCCATTTCTCTTTCACCTTTCTCTTTCATTTCCATGTTCATTCCATTTATTCTATGGTGTTTCTTACACCCCCATAATAGGAAAAAATCACACAAAATTTAGGGGCACGTGCCCTCTAATGCCATCTTTCGATAGGTATATCCCACCAAATCCATTAGCTCTAATTTCAAATTGCTATGATTATGAAGATTCAAATCCAAAGGGCATCAATCAAGAGCCCCACAACTTCTTGACCTTTAACAATCTAACTTGGAATCAAGATATAGTTATCCAACAAAATCATCGCAACCAAGGTAGAGCACGTCAACTACTCATTCAATCTAAGATCCATCAACATGATCGTCCCATCACAAACTACAGGAAAATGGCCATCCAAATGGACAATGGGTGAGCCATCTATAAAGAAGAAGCTCAATAAGCCCACCATGTCGCATATCAGGCTGAGTGATTTGTGGTACATCATGCATTGCTAGAAAACATTTTGGAAGAGATAACAAATGAAGTAACTCAATCACAAGAAAAACCAATACAAAGTGAAGTGACTGAAAGGACAGAGGTTTTAACCTTGATTAACCTTATAGCCACCTTATTCCAATAGATCAGGATGCTAGAAGTTGGAGGTGTTGAACAACCCTAACAAGACAAGACTAAATAATGCATAGGCTAATCCTTTATCACAAGGGTCTAACAAAGCTAGGGACAATCCAACCCCCCCATTTGAACTTTTATTCTCAAAATGCTAGTAATGACACAGATCTACCTTTTCAACAACTTGGTGGAGTCTACATGATGTAAAATTATCAGACTCCTCTAGCATATCAACCCATCAATGTCCAATCAATGTACCTGATGATGCCTAGATACCAAACAAATATTCAAATGCAAAATCAATAGGTCACATCTATGTGGCTCATTTTCACAGGGACAATGCCAACTTCTTAAAACTCATTTTTAGGAACATACCTAGAGTACTTAAAAGAACCCCTTGATTACAACATCTGCATCATTTTGTGACCATGTCCCATGTCAAACTTACCAAAATTCAAGGGAGAGGGAGACCCAAATTTGTATATCAAGGTGTACATAATAGCTATGAGGGAACTCACATGGGATGGAGTTGTAGTTAGGATATTCCCCAAAACTCTTTAAGGAATTGTGCTAGATTGGCACTATCACCTCCAAGAGGCCTCCATACATTCATTCTATCAACTCATAGGTGAGTTTGTGATAGTTTTTGATATGAACAAATTGGTATAGACATGTATTTGAGAGTTCTTAACTATGAAACAAGATGCAAACAAATCAAAGGCACATTTTGTAACATGTTGGAGGAAAGTCCTCTACTCATCACCTAGTGCCCCAAATATGGATCATAGAGAACTTTATGACCTCTTTTTACATGCCCTTAATAGGGATACAAGGGTGGAGGTCCAAAAGTTGCCTTATAGGTCTTAGAAAAAAGATTTGGAAAGCACGTTGAGAATCAATCAAGTAGCTATTGATAATGGGTGAAACGTTTACAATGCAAATGGATGACTGATTACCCAAACAAATGACAACAAAGTAACCCTTCCACTATCAAGATCTTGAAGAACAATTATAATACAATGATAGATGGGGTAACTGATACAGCCCCTATGAAGAGAAATGACCAAAATGGGAATGACTTTCAAAACAATGTGAATGTTGTTGGGCATTCACAGAACAACAATTTTTTACCAAAAATCATAGAGAAATTTCCAAGGATCATATTTTCATTCCTTTGATGCTAAAACATACTACTTGTTTCATAAATTAAAGGGACATAATATGAAGGCATGCTACAATTGTAAAAAAACCATCTCAAAACTTTTCAATGAGCAATGTAAAAAATTCATGATTGCTCTTCTATCTCAAGGAAGTAAAGAGCATAAATCAAATAAACAGTTACAAAATCACCAACTCATTTTTTATCAAAACATGTAGAGTAACATAGAGTTGGACAAAGATCAATAAATTTGCATTACCCATGAACTAGATGCCACTCTAAGTGATTCATATTTTTCTCACATGCTAGACCTTCTCAAAAGTCCTCCTACTCATAAGAATGCTCTCATCAATGCCTTGGATTTAGGCCATCTAGTTCAAGCCACTTCAAAAAAAACATTCTTATTCCACATTTGATTTTGAAAACTTACCCTTGGACGAAGATGATTGTACTCATTACCTAATGGTCCAAGTTTACAGTTATTCTATTAAGGGTGTCATGATTGATGATGGTTTGTAGCCAATATAGTCCATCTTTCTCTTCTCTAAAGGATGGGTTATGAAAAATCTCACATTACTTGTGACACTAGCACTCACAGAATTCATTGTAATCTCAACATGCATTCCATTGGTAAAATTAGTCTTCCTATTACTGTGGGCCCCAAAACCTTACCTATAGAATTCTTTTTCATAAACCAAGAAAGTACTTACAACATGATTCTAGGAGGACCTTTGATTCATAGGATGAGGGCCATCCCCTCCACATTATTACAAGAGATCCATTTCTTTTACATGGTTCAAGTTCACATCATCAAAGGGGACCTTGATCCTTTCATCCTTTACATAATTGAACAAGCCAAAAAGAAGGAAGATCTTTCCAAAACTATCAATGACTCAAGGATCAAAATTTATGAATAAGGAGAGACATCTAAACAAATCATGAACATTGCTAAGACCTCAAAATCTATAGGGGAAGGGACAATAAGAGAGTTCCCCTTTGACCCCCACTCAACAAAATCATATGCTCCATTTATCCTAACATCCATTCTTGTCAAGCCAGATGTAAACATCCATATGGTTGAGACCACTACTAAGGAAAAAGAAGAACTAAATTCTACATGGGAACTAGGAGAGTCATAAAAAATTGTTCAAAAACCACTACTAGTTTCCCCTCAAAAGTTTGAAGAAGGCCACCCATTTTCAATTGATGAAACTATTAAAACATTGGAACTCTAGAAGAATACAAAATAATAAAGCTAGTGGCCAAATTATCAGAGGATGAAATATATGAGTACATAGAGCCTCTCACTAAGTTCACAATCATTTTATACTAAGTCTCCAAGTGTCCTTGCAATAACTTTTGGATGATAAAATATGGTTGAGAGAAGTATAGAGGCATGATTCCTATCTCACAAGAGTGATAAATCAATGTAATAAGAAAGTTATCCCTAGACCATTCCAAGTCAGAGATCTTGTACTTAGAATTGACAACTTGATTGACAAAAGAACCAGTGAAGGCCAAAAGTTTAGATGAAAATAGATAGGACTGTACATGGTTAAAGAAGATGTTGGAAATGACACTTATCTCTTGTGTACCATGGAAGGAGAGGAATTCAATGAAATTGTTAATGCCTTTCATCTAAAGAAATACTATATCTAAAAAAAGAAAAAAGTGTAAAATCGAGAGAGAAATTAAATTTTCAAAGCATGCATTTCATTATGTTTCATCCTTGCATTTTTTAGTGATTTGCTCTTGTTTAATTTTCATCCTTGTAAGGAGTCTAAGGTTACCTAGTACAGGTTGTCTCTACTAAGCCTTACAAATCCCCAAAATCATTATTATCCTTTCCCCTTTGCACACCCAACAATTTCAAATAAATTCAAACATTTAACTTTATATTAATCCTGGTCTCAACCACCATCTAGTAAAGCCTAAACAAAGCAAGTTTTCAAGCCAACAATACCTAATAGAAGCTAGAAAATAGATCTCCCCTAATCCTTCTTAGTAATAAGGAAGTATTAGGAGTTGGTTATCTTTTAATTTATGCCTAGTCCCTTACTCACCTTGCCTAATCTTTAATGGTGAACCCTCACTTCTTCCTAGTTGTGTGGGGTTATGTTGAGGGGGTCAAAAATCCAATTTTGCAAAATAAAATAGCATGCCCACACTCACCTAGTCTGATCTTTGGTGATGAGCCCTTGCATCTTATCGGTTACATGGGGTTAGGCCATGGGGGTGATGTCAAAAATATAAAAATAAAAAATAAAATAATTGTTCAAATGTTTGTACTCACAAGTGGAGACCCATATGGTTGAAAATATGCAAGTGGCATTCCAAAAGAATAAGGAGTTATAAACTAAGCATGCACACACACAAACTAGGTAACTGAGAGCCTAACCTATCTTCTAAGGCCATATTTTGTTGAGGAGACTTTTCCTTTACCCTAGGTCTAGCTTGTTGGCCATCTTCAGATATAAATCTAGTGGGTACCCATAAATTTTATTGCTTGTCTACATTGAAAACTAGTCTAAGTGGTCAATTTAGATAAGGATCAATATTTAGCCTTTTCTAAAACTTAATTTAAAAAAATTTCCATTACCTTCCCCATTTCCACTTGATTCCCTAATAAAACCTATCTTAAAAAGTTTAGTAGGTCACCCTATACTAGGTCAACTTGCAATCCCCTAGGTTAAAAATCCTACTAAAGAGCTATCACAGTGTTTGTTACATATGCATATGATTCAAAAGCAAGCAATAATGCATATTATAATTCATGACATCCATAATAGAAAAACATATATATAAGTGTATTGCATTTCCATCCATATGCATATCAAATGCATCCACACATGTTCACATTGCATACATTTCATTCATAGAAATAAGATAACAAAAACATGATCATAATGCCATCATCCATGTGTAATCACAAAGCATCTATAGTTTTGTAACATAAGTTATATAACCAACCATATGTACAAGAGATAGAGAAAAGTACAAGACATTAACTACAACATATAGATCCAAACAATCAAAGTTGTAGTAATAAGTGAATAATAATGTCTGGGTACAAGTTACTACATCGACAGAGTCTAGAGATCAAAAAAATGTGCACCCATGCATGCAAGTCTCCCCATGCAAGGGGGCAAGTAGAAAATGTCTAGACAATAAAGGTAGGTCTCTCAAAGACCTCAAGGTTGACTCTAACCCATGGAACCCCCAGGACTCATGCTTTACAATCTCCTCCTGTTATGTGCTCTAAAAGTCTAGGAGTCCTTTGAGTATGCCTCAATGAAGGGACATGGTTGTGAATCCATGAATGTCAAGGTCTTGGTGTCTAGATTTGTGAAGTAGAAGTTCGTCTATAGACCCCCAAGGCTATAAATCTCTCTAAGCAAAGCATTTTGGCCTTCAATGTACTGACTCTAGTCTTGTGAGATGTCATATTTTTGCCAACATGGTAAGTGGGAGCAAGAACATCTATATGGTGACTATCTAGTGTAGGCATCCCAAGATCAACCAAAAGCACCTCCTTGGATCATTTGTTGGTAGGGACCAAAATATCCAAACAAGCATTTCTAATAAGGTCCCTCTAGCCATCAATAGTGCTTGTGTAGAAGTATAAGAAAAGAGAGTGTTAGTCCAAAATTAGAGCATAATCATTTGAGAAGTACAATAAAGTAAGGAGTAGAGAAACATGGTACTCGTGAGGATCTCTAGGATACCATGAGAGATCAACTATCCTCATATCCTCCATTTTCAGTGTTGGAACCCAAATTTACCATTTTCAAAATGCTCAATTTTGCCCCATTTTGCCCTCAAAAATTACAAAAGCCCTGTGCAAATCTCCTAGCCAAGGTCACCATTGAATAGAGAATTGAATTATGAGCAACTTTTCCTTTTGAACCACAACAAAATTCCTTAATAAGAAAAAGTTATGTTGGTTCAAAGTTTTGTGTCTTATATGTTTTTCCTTAGTCAAACGATGGTTTCTACTTTAGAAAAATTTTCATGTTTTGCCTTAATGTCAGCAAGTCAGCAAAAGGTATAACTTTAGAACTTGTTCGCAAGTACTATTTTATGCCGATTCGTCGATATGTATGTTCACCAATTGAAAGGCAAAGGGAGAGTGTTACGGTAAAGTAAAGAAAAGGTGAAAGGACTCCTCTATCAGAAAAAAGAAAAGTTCAAGAACCTGATGGTTCATTGATAGGGAGTTCAGCCAACAACCAATTCACCAACAAAGGGCGCAACATAGAGAAAAGAAGGTCAAAGTTCTTGTTTCTTTCTTTTTGCTGATATAGAAAGTCAAAGTCTAAAGTTTGTCGTAGCTTCTTTTTGTTGATAAAAGGAAGCATAAGCCAAGTTCTAAAAAGTGTTGATTTGCTGATAAGGCAAATATACAATGAAAAAGCAAAGTTCAAAATGGAGCAAATTTGCCGACAGGGCAAATTGAGGCAAAATTTGGCTAAGGCATAAAAAGGGGAAACAATGCCTTATCGGGGAATCAGCCGAGGGCCGAACCAATGCATAGGTTCAAGATTTGGTAAGTTCGCCAATAGGCCTTTTTGCCAATAAGGCAAGTTGAAAAGTAAAGTTCGGCAGGTGGCATTTTTGTCGATAAAGTGGCAAAGTGTTTGGTTCATGAAAGCAAGTTTTTGCCGACTAAGGGAAAAGTAAATTGAGTTCGACAAAGGGGCCACTTTGCCGATAAAGAGGAAAAATGACTAAGGCATAGGATATCGGTAAATCAGAGGAAAGAGGAACTAGCAAACTAGTTTAGGATCTTCATAATTCGTCGATAAGATGATAAAAGGTGACTATTCTCCAAGTTCTAAAGAGTATGAAGTCACCAAAAAAGCAATAAAAAAGAATGGTTCAGCAAAATGTGTTTTTGCCGATAAAGGGCTACAACGGCCTTTGGTTCAGAAAACTTAGATTTTGTTGATAAAGGAAAAATGGCTTAGGTTCAGCGCAAAGAAAATTTATCGATAGGAGTGATAATGAGAGAAAAGGAAAAGTTTAGCAAATTGGAAGTTTACCGACAAGGCTAGTAAGAAGGCAAAATAAAAAGTTTGCAAATGTTAACAGTTGTCGATAAGGCATAAAGCATGACCAAGTTCGGAATTGTTAGATTTTGCCGATAGAGGCCAAGTGGCCCTGGGTTCAAGAAAATGTAGATTCACCGATAGGGGCGAAAAGATGTGGCAGAGGCTTGGTTCGATAAATGCAAGATTTGCCGATGAAGGCAAATAGTTTCCAAAGTTCTGAAAAAGGTGGAATTCACCGATAGGGTGAATAAAGAAGAATGAAGTTGCTAGGCATAGTTCGGCAAAGGTGAAGTTTGCAGACTAAAACAAAAGGAGATGAATGCGATGGATGACGGCAAACAGAAAGTGTAGAAAATGAAGAAGATTGGCTGGAGAATTGGAAAATGCAGAAATGAACAGTCAGTGGTCAGAGGGCTCGAAATAGAAAATGAGTACAGCACACTGGGAATGTCATCAATGCCTGAAGTAGATAATTCCCTGAATGCTTGCCATAATTCCAGGGATACATAAATGCAGATTTTGTACTCAGCATTAATGAGTTGCAAGCTAGAATTGTGTAGGTTGTTCAAATAGTGAAATTCTTCAATGCACAAAGGACAAATCAGATAAGTCAAAGGCTAGAGGAGGGAAGGAAAGGATTAGAAGCTTCCTTCTTTATTGCTTAGGGTACATTTGGAGTGCAAATGATCTTTGACAGATTGATTGCAGAGGCAGCAGGACATGGGTCTCAATCCCAACGTGCAAATCAACTAACAGATTGGGAGTTGAGTTTAATGCAGCATGGCATGTACTCATTAACTGAGTGCAACACTGGAAATGGATATACTCAATTTGAATTGAATTGCTATATATGCAGGGTCTGAATTGGTGTTAAAGGGGGGTCATTTTGGCATTTTCTCAGCAGGGTTGTGAGCTCCAGGAGGCAGATTAAGAAAAGATATTGTGCAGGCTATGTTTATACATGAATCAATCATGAAGTGTATGTAATACAGTTCAAATCCTTGTATCAGATTGTTGTTTGTCTCCACTACTGTAGGTGTTTTTCTTAGTAAACTGTAATCATAGTTTTAGTTTACTTTTACCACATTTTGTGGTATGATTGTAAGCTCTGATTTGATGAATGTGACAATTCTTAATTCATTCCCAAGTTGTGTGAATGATCATTTCAGTATTGCATAGGGGAAAATGTGGTATAGTGTGTGATTCTTAAGTATTTTTAGTAATTTGGTAGTGATTTCTTTGCATTTGATACGCCGAGCAGGCAATTATACACTTTTATATGATTGTTTTCCTCTGTTTTACATTAGACTCTATAGCCCAATGGATAGGCACCAGTCTGAGTAGCCTCAGATCACCCATCTTCAAAACAAAAACTATACATCTTATTTTTAGAAGCAGAAGTAATCTCCATGCATCCTCATTGTATAGGATTGCATTTATCATCTATATAGGGGTCATACAACAACCAACTTTGCTTAGTTCAGTGACAGATTTGGGGCTAAGAGAGCAATCTGGGTTTGGTTGTTGTTATTATTTTAGTTTTTCATCTAGTTTGATCTCAATACCTACTCAGGTATAAAACCCCTTCGAATATCCCTCTAGAGTTTAAGATGATCTGGAAGAGAAGAGGAGTTTACCCATCTCCTGTAGTTGGCCAAAATTCCCCTTTACTTGTTGCTAAACCTCTTCAATTCACCTTGATGACAATCCCTGGCCTAGGTGTTTTAGGAATGTTTTAGGGTTTTGGGTTGGAGTTATTTTGGGAACCAAAATTTTGGTGCCATTGTCAGGGACCAATTATTTTGTGCAAATTGAAATTTTCCTTGGTAATAGTGAATTGTTTTAGTTCTGGTTGTTGATATTGAGATACAGTTTTGTTTAAATTTTCTTCTTAGCAGGGGAGTGGCGACTTTGTTTTGTTAACCCAGGATTAATTTCAATGTGAAAGAAGTTTCAAAATGGATAGAGGAAGAAACTAGGAGCAGCCTGGACGTGAAGAATCCTCTAGCAGTACTGGAAACAGAAGGAATAAGTATAGGGAAATGAGACCCAATGTGGTGCCTGCAAGATATCCTTACGTTGAATCACCATTGAATGCCCACGACCGAGTGGATATTTCTGGAAGAGATGATGTATTTGATGACCAAAGGAGTCAACATCAACATACTTCTAAGGACTCTATTGATAACATGCTCAGGACAAAAAGAAGACAAAATAGAAGTGACTATGATGTTAGAAGGAATGAGAATGTTATTGGAAGAAGAGGTAAAGATGGATCACATGACCCAAATGTGAGAACATTTGGGATGCCTAGTGATAATGAAGAAATATATCAGGATGCTAGGCGTCTTGATTCTCCCACAGGATCATTTAGAGGCCAACAAGACACTATCCCTAATGTTGATGATCAACAGCAGCATAGTAATGATGAAGAAAGAGAAAGAAAGATCAAGATGAGTTGGACTTGCTTAATCACATTAGAAATAGGCAAAGAGAGGTGCAAGCTTTACTTGAGCAGCAAGAAGCTCAATTAGCCCAGCAGGCCCAGCAAAATCAAAATGCTCAGTAGCATGGCCAAAATCAAAATGTTCAGTAGCAACAATATCAGCAGCCACACAATCAACATAAGAACCAGAGACAACGACAACAACGTCATATGAGACAACAAGGCGTAAATCAGGCCGCTCACAACATCAACATGCAGCCACCACAGAATCAAGTTAACTAGCAGCATGGCAACATTCAGCCCGTTGGACATGCTCAACGAAGACAAGCACAGAGCTTTATTGCACAGAGGTAGTTGTTGGGAGCTAAAAGATACAAACAACTCAATTTTATTGGTATTTCTAATTTTCCTAATCCCATCCCAACTAAGATTAGAGGGAAAATTCCAAGATTTCAGGGCAACAACGCTGTCACTGGTGAGGAACACCTGAGACATTTTATTAATGTCACTGATGAGTATGAGATTGAAGATGAAGATGTGATGATGAAGTTGTTTGTGAACTCATTGGAAGAAAGTGCAAAAGAATGGTACAAAGCTCTCCCTGACAGTAGCATTGATTCTTGGGAGGAGTTCATGAGAGTTTTCAACCTGCAGTATGGGGATAGGATTGACCCCAAGTTTGTCATTCATGAGCTCACAACAATCAAAAAGGCCATCAATGAGACAGTGGTTGAGTTCAACGGCTGCTTCATCATGACTATGAGAAAGGTACCTCCTCATATGAAACCTAATGAATCAATGTGTTTAGTTTTATATTGTGGTGCATTTGATTCAAAGCTTGGTTATTGTCTAAGGGACAAGAATCCCCAAACATTAAGAGAGGCTTATGCTATAGCTATAAATATTGAGTAATATGAGAGCTTCAAGAAAGCATATTAAAAGGGCTGATGTGAAATTGTCCCAACCTGACAAGGTTGTTTTCAATAAACCCCTTACTACTAATGATAAGTTGGAAAAACTTATGGGGGTAGTGAAGGATCGGAGTTATAAGGTTGCCAGAAATGACAAAAGGTTGCCACCTCAGGGTGCTGCAACACATTTTAATGAAGGATAGAGGCTTCATAACAGGCCTTATAATACTGATTGGTCTAAGAGACCACAGTAGAATGATAGGCAGGCGGCTCCCAGGCATGTGAGTTTCAAGCAGACTGAAAGGGACACTCCTGATCCTTTGAGAAAGGATTAAATTAATTTCCAAGATGAATCTTTGTGGTGTCAAGCTTGTTTCCTTCCCCATGACCCATCTAATTGTGGGGTGGCTCATTCATTGAGCAAAGAAGAAGAGTTTCCAAATGAAGAGGTTGCTTCTGAGTACTATGAAGAATAAATAAATCAGTTTGATACTAAGGGCTATGAAAAAATTGATCGGAATGTTGATTGTGGTAATAATGAGGAGGATGATCATATTTTTCAATATGATTATAATGAAGGTCTGAAAAAATACCAATTTCCAGCTCATGATTTTGGGCATCTAAAGGATCTTATGCAGAAAAAATATCAACAATCTAAGCCCCTGAAAGAGGACATGAAAGCATTGACTGATGTTACCATCTTGCAAGTCTAAGGAGGCTATCAATTGAGGAACAGAACTATCCCTATTCAAAACGTCCCTGCTAAAGAATTGAAACAACAGAAACCTAATGAGAAAAGGGACAAAGGTAAAGGGAACGTGGAGCAAAAGAAGAGTAGCGCTCCCAAGAGAAACGTCCCTAAAAAGAGAAAGAATCCAATGCCAATCCCAATAGTGAAACAAAAGTATGTACAAAAGAATCTAGCGCCAGTCTAGCCTGTGGATACCACTCCTATTCTAGGGGTCCATTACCCAAAGGGTGGAAATAGTAAGCAGGATTAGCCCCAAACACCAAAGGAGCCAAAAAAGGAAAAGGCAAAGGAAGAAGGTAAGGATATTTTGTCAAACCAAGTAATTCCTTATATTCCTTCTGCAAATGACATAATTGTTTCATATGACACTCCCTTGCCCAACTATCTCTCTATTGACATGGCTCAAGTTTTTAGCCAAATTAAAATCTATGTGCCTATAGTGGAACTGCTCAGAATCCCTGAACATAAAGATAGGGCAGAATCTCGTATTACTGTCGTAGATACACAAAAACAACCTGAAGTTGTTCCCAATAGTAATGATGAGGGTGTAGGAAATGAGGAAATAGTGGAGGTTAATTTAGGGTGTTCCATGGTTAATAGCAATATGGGAGTTGATCCCTTCTACACCACTTTGATTACAAATGGATGGTTGTTACATAATTGTATGCTCGATTCTGGGGCATCCAACAATGTCATGCCACTAGAAATGATGAATGATTTGGAATTCAAAGTGTCCAAATCTTTTGGCAAGTGTTTTTCCATGGATTCTGGGGAGGTCAATGTCATAGGCTTGGTCAAGGATGTTGAGTTCAAACTTGTTGCCTACCCAGACAAGTCTTTCCTCATGGACATAATTATTGTGGACTGCCCAGCCAAGTGGGGCATGTTGTTATCTAGAAAGTGGGTTGCTTCCATGGGTGGTAGTATCCAAATGGACTTGTCATATGCTACCATTCATGTCCAGGGTGTAGAAGTAAAATTATACAGGGAGAAGAAGGTGGAAGATGAACACATAGAAGACAGATATAAAACAAAGGATGATCATGCAAATTTCTTGGATACTGAAATTGATCACTTTATGGCATATTGTAATGATGATGATCCTGATGTAAGTGTTTTGCCTTCTGACCTTGTTGTTGTTGTTCATTATACATCTGATTTGTGGATGTTGCAAATGGTGCATTTTCAAAAGATGGTTCTAGTGCCAGGATTATCTTAACATCCCTTGAAGGTAAGCGGTTGTGCATGTCTTTCAAATTAGATTTTCACTGCACAAATAATGTGGCAGAATATGAAGCATTGTTGCTGTGCTTGAATGTAGCATACAACATGGCATCCAATGTCTGAAAATATATGGAGATTCAAAGTTGATTGTACAGCAGATCAGAAAGATGTTTGCTGCCAAAGACAAGAGGTTGAAAGCATACAAAAATGTTGTATGGGATACCATAGAGTTGTTTGACGCCATTGGTATTAAGTGGATAAATATCAAAAAATGAAGAGGTGGATGCCTTGGCTGTAGCTGCATCCAGGTATAATCCTTAATCTAATTTTATTCTTGATCATCATGCCATTGAAGTACTTGCAAGGCCGACCATTCTAGACAACATATACAGTTGGCAAGTATTTAATGACAACAGTCAAATTTTTAGTTTTTTAAACTATATGGATGAATTTGAAAGTTAGGAAATTGGCTGGCAAGCAATGGTTAAAATGGAGAATGGCAAAGAAATATTGTTTGGCAGTGAAGTGGTACAGTTGAAGACCAATACCATTCCCAAAGGACTGGTAGCACTGGAAAGGATGTTTGACAGCGCTGACCATTGGAAGAGCTGATGAGTGCCAAGTAGCACCCATAAAATACATCTTTTTACCTCTCTTTTTCTCCTTTCTGATCCCAACTTTCTTGATGTCTGCACCCGAATAGGCTAGCAAGATTGTTCTAAATAATGATTAATTGAAGATAAATTACTTAAGATCATGATTTCTGATTAAAGGACTAATGTGCATGGAATTGATGGAAATATGCAGAAAAACTTCTCTTTTTGAATCAACAGGTGTAGATGTTTGGGATGGCAATTTTGTGCATCTTCGGAGGTAGTCCTAAATGATCTTTGGAGACAATACCAGAATACCACGACATCAGAAGTTTTGAAGTAAAGAGGAAAAGCCTCCCCAAAGTTGGATTGAAGTCTGGAGCATCTCCAGAGCTGAGCAAGAAGGCCGCAATTATATCTCCGGAGCTATAGACATATCTACGGAGTTGTAGACAGAGACATACATTTCTGATGCCTCTTTAGAATAGAGCAGATTTCTAGCACAGCTATCGGTCAGGCACTTTCAGCGGTGATCGTGATACCCCTCATATTACTCAAATCATCTCCTGAGTGATTAAGGGCCATCTTTAGTTAACTGCTGGGAGTTTTTATCTCTTTTTAAGTTTTTACGTGAGTTACTGATGAAACTGATTTAATATCCATATTTTTAGGGCCTCGCTGTCCAAATGTATTAAGACTCAAAACTTAGATTCAGAGTGGACTTCTTTTCCACTCAATCTATTTTTATTGCATGGTTATTTTTCGTAGTTACACAGCTAGTATAATAAAGAGATGGATGTCATCTCATAGAAGAACTGGTAGATAAGATAAGTGATATGTCATCACTCATTTTATGTATACTTAAAGAAGCAGCAGGAAAAAAAAAGACTTATTATCCTGATTTTCTATAATCTTAATTTGGATATCAATATTTCTCTGAATGCAAAGTGAATGGAATTGGACTGAATTAAGTTGTGATCTTATTCTTTTGTGCCGATTCCTTACTGTAGCCTTCATCCCTAAGGGTGTGGAGTAAGGGCCCGCTCTCACCACCAAGGCAGAAGGCTAGTACCACTATTTTGTTGTTTCAATATTTTGCTTTATAGAATACTTACTGATTTTGATAAATAGATGCATGTTGCAGTTTATAGATTTGCTTTGAGTAATTTACTATTCAATTCTGTTTTCAGCATTCTTTGAATTCATTTAGTAAGCAGATAGATCAATCTTTTTAAATTAGTAAAAGTCATTAGAATTAGCTAGAGAAAACTGGTAACTGTAGAATCCCTAATTGCAGATAGCCGAGGACACAGCCCTGGATTTTGACATCTGAAATATGATTAAATGATGAGGTACAATGACCCCTTATCATTTTTGGCGCTGTTGCTGGGGATTACTGTGTTAATTAGGGAAACTTAGCTAAGCAGTTTTTAGGTTAGATCTGTATGGTTAGAGCTAGAGATTCAAAAGGAAGATACATAAAACAGACACCCCATCAACAAACTATAGGAGAAAGCAGTGGGGTGGCACAAGATCTTGTTGAAGAAAGAAACCTAGAACCTACCTTGGAAGCTGCACCTCAAATCAATAATCCCTTAGATCCTCCAAATCTTCCACTCGCTAATTATATCCAAGAATTACAACAAAAGTTTTAGGCAGATCCTTTGATAGAACCTAATTTCCTAGAACCTTAGGAAGAAGAACCAGTACTAAAAATGGATGATAATAATGATAATCATGAAGAGGAGGAAAATCAGGCTCCAAGAACCTTCTCATATCCCATTGTTCTGGCTGCTGGAGACAATGCTCCTATGAAAAACATCTCACTAGCACACTTGTCAAATTTTAGAGGTCTTTCTTCTGAGGATCCAGATCAGTTTCTGTTTGAATTCAAAGTAGTATGCCAAACTTATGATTATGGATTAGATAACCAAAAACTCAAACTATTCCCTTCAACACTGAAAGATTCTGCGATGAGATGGTTTATGGGTTTACCTTAGAACTCTATTCATTCTTGAGATCAGATGGAAACAGAGTTTTTAGGAAAGTACCAAGATTACTGTAGAGTCAGAAATAAAAATGAGGAATTGTTTAAAATTAGACAAGGAGAGGAAGAGACCTTAGAGGACTATGTGGACAGGTTTAACTTCACCTTGAGAAGGTATGGCAACCCCGTAAATCACTCTTTGGCCAGAACCCTGTTTGTAAAAGGGTTGGGTAAAGAATCAAAATAGGCACAGGATCTAATGGGAAAAGGAAATATCAACAAAATGGATATACCTGCTATAGAAGAACTCTGCAAGAACTATTCTAGATCATTGGATGGGATTCAAGCAAAAACTAGAACAACTGATCAAAATAGAACAACTGAACCACTCTCTATCTATTGTCCTAGGTGTAGAAACAAGCATCTGTTGAGAGAATGTCCTTTAGACAAATCAGAGATTTGTCAGATCTATGACAGGGAACATCCTACCAGTCAATGTAGTCAACTCCCAACCTTGAAAAGGTTGAATAAGAAGAATGGCATAATAGAAGAAGAAATAAACTATGTGGGACAAAAATAGGCTGGGAATTTCCCTCATAATCAGTATCCAAACTAGCATTCTTACAGGGGTCCTTCTAATTGGGGAAATAATCAATGGAATCCAACTTGGCATGGGCCTCAGAATAATCCTCCTTGGGGATAGTAGGATTGGCCAAATCAACATTGGCAAAACCAAAATTGGCAAAATCAACACTGGGGAAATCAATAGTGGCCACCACAGTTTGGATCACAAAACATGCAACCTCAATGCGGTCCTCAACAGGGATATAATCAACAATACCAAGGACAACCTAGACGTTTCCAACCTCAACAACAAGCTTTACTAACTGGACCCTCCAACACACAAGGTCAATCACAAAATGAGCCAATTAGCCAACCACCCTTAGCAGCTCAACCTATACCAAACCCACGAAATAAATAGGGAGCAGTTGTTTACATGACAAAACAAGAAAACATGGCTGGTATTAATGCTATATATTCAAATAATCTCCAGCTGCATTCTAGGAAAGCATTCCCAAGACCATCGCCTCTAACTATAGTTGAAGTAACCAATGATGAGGAACCTGAAAATTCATCCACTCAACTCCTAGAGGATATTACTACCGAAAAAGTGCTAAAAGAATCATCCCTGGATAACTCTGGAGTTGCTCCTAAAAGATCGACTCTGGAGAACATTCCTAGACACAATTCTGATAAAAGCTCCAGAGATGGAAAAACTAGCACCATACCCAGAACGGCTCAAACAGCATGTCCCCCAAAGAAAGATCTTACAAAAACAAGTCTAACCCAACCTGGAATCAGAACTTTTACAAGAAATCAGGCAATTGAACATTAAAATTCCTCTCTTCCAAGAAATCAAAGATGTACCAGAACTGAATCAATTCATTAAACAACATTGTGTCAAAACATAGGGCAAGAAGAAAAAATTTCCTTCTACAATCCAGGTGGAAGGGAAAGTAGTAGATCTATTAATGGGAGAAATGTCCCTCCCAAAATATGGAGACCCTGGAAATCCTTTCATAACTATTTTCATCTCAGGGGTAGAAATTTCAAATGTTTTGATTGATTTGGGAGCAGTAATTAATGTGATGACGGTTCATACAATGGACAAATTAGCTCTATCAGGTATCTAATCCATAACTACAATCTTTCAACTTGCTGACTAGTCAGTAGTTATTCTGAAAGGAGTAATCACTGATGTACTAGTTGTGATAGAATCATAGGAATTTCTAGTAGACTTCCTGATATTAGAACTAAGAAACCAGAGAAATGCTTATCCACTGATTTTAGGAAGACCATGGTTGGCTACAATAGCAGCATCTATTGATTGTCAAACTGGGGATATGGTCATTTCTAATGGTATAGATTTGAAGAAAATATCTCTATATCCTCCAACTAAACCATCAATACATTATACAGGAAGAGTATGGGTGGATGAACTAGATAACAATGACAACAGTGCCTCAGTAGCTATGGTAACCATCAGGGAACATCTAGGAGAGTTGGAAGAAGAAATCTACTATGATACAACAGAAGACATTACCCACATCCTAATCAATGAGGATGCGATGGAGCTTGCCCAAGATTCTAGGAGAGAACTTCTTACTTCTACTCATTGTGCCCTAGCAAATATCATTCCTTGTGGGGAGACCTTTTACAAAGACTTAGCCATGTTCCACATGTTGCTTCCACATTCTTTCCCCCTCAATACCATGACTCTAGTGTATGGATTAACTACATCTATGGATCAAATCACAAAACAGGTCATAATTTTACCAGGGAAAACACTTAATATCAATACTCAGTTAACAACAAATCAGGAAGAAAAACTTATCCAACTTCTGACTTCCCATTCAGCAACTTTTGCTTAGGAATACCAAGATATGAAGGGCATCCCTCCTGAGATCTGTACCCATCATATATACACTGAGGATATTAAACATGTCAGAGAACCCCAGAGAAGATTGAATCCTGCTTTAAAAGACATTGTTAAGACTGAAATAGAAAAATTACTGCAAGCAGGGTTTATATATCCAATGTCAGACAGTCAATGGGTCTCACCCCTAGTCATAGTGCCTAAAAAAATGGGAAATGGAGGGTGTGTATTGACTATAGGGAGCTAAACAAAGCTACAAAAAATGACTACTTTCCCTTACCATTCATTGACCAAGTACTGGACGACCTTGCTGGGAGAAAGTATTTTTCTTTTCTAGATGGATTCAGTGGGTATAACCAAATTCAAGTAGCCCCTAAAGACCAGGACAAAACCACTTTCACCTGCTCTTGGGGAACTTTTGCTTATAAAGTTCTTCCATTTGGACTATGTAATGCCCCAGCTACATTTTAGAGACTTGTTTTAGCCATTTTTGCTGAACTAGCTAATGAATGCATGGAGGTCTATATGGATGACTTTACTGTGTATGGAGATAATTTTGAAGAAGCTCTCACAAACCTTGAGAAAGTACTGAAATGCTGTGAGAAAAATCAATTATCCCTTAGCCATGAAAAGTGCTTCATGATGGTAGAGGAAGGAATTGTATTGGGACAACACATTTTAGCAAATGTGATCAAAGTGGATCAAAACAAGATAGAAGTGATCACATAGTTGCCTTCACCCAAAAATTAGACAGATGTTAGAAGTTTTCTGGGTCATGCAGGCTACCACAGGAGATTCATAGAAAATTTCAGCAGAACAGTTGCCCCCCTATTTACCCTGCTTAACAAAGAAACAGAATTTATATGGACAGAAGACTATCAATCAGCATTTAAAACCTTGAAAGAGAAGCTTACTATTACACCAGTTTTGACAGGACCTAATTAGACTTTACCATTTCACATACAAACTAATGCTTCAAATGAGTCCATTGGGGTAGTTTTAAGACAAAAGGAGGAAGGAGAGAGTATGCATGCCATTTATTACATTAGCAAAAACCTTACCTCTGCAGAAAGAAATTACACCACAACTGAAAAAGAATTCTTGGCAGTCATCTATGCTATAAACAAATTCAGGCATTATATCACTGGATATAAAATATTTGTGGACACTGATCATGCAACCATCAAGTACCTAATGAATAAGCCAGTAGTAGGTGCAAGGATCATTAGGTGGTTATTGCTATTGCAGGAATTTGATATTACCATAGTTGATAATCCAGTTAAGTTTAATTTGGTTGCTGATTTTCTGTCAAGATTGCATACAGGAGGAGAAAACCGACTAGTGGAGGATAGGTTCCAAGATGAACATCTTTTTGTTATCTCCTCTACTATACCTTGATTCACTGACATAGCTAATCTTTTAGCTACAGGCTTGTATCCATCCCATTTTACCTCAAAACAAAAAAAATGTTTAGTTAAGGAAAGCTTATCTTACAAATGGTTAAATGGATTGTTGTTTAAATGTGGTCCTGATTTCATTTTACGCAGGTGTTTAAAAACTGATAAAATTTTTGATGTATTGAGAGCATGTCATGATGAACCATCTGGTGGGCATTACTCTTCCCACAGAACTATCCACAAGATCCTTGGAGTTGGTTACTACTGGCCCTCTCTTCATAAGGATACTAAGAAGTATGTATAGCAATGTGACCAGTGCCAAAGGATGGGACAGCCAACCTTCACTCAGGAGATGTTACTGCATCCTCAAGTCATGATGGAACTGTTTGAGTAGTAGGGTCTAGGCTTTGTGGGACCAATTTATCCACCATCATCAAGCAAGGAGTATATTCTAGTATGCACAGACTATGTTACTAAATGGGCTGAGGTTCAAGCATTGCAATTTGCATGAGAAGAAAAAGTTGCCGATTTCCTTTATAATAAGATTTTCTTGAGGTTTGGAGCCCCAAGATCCATAGTTTCAGACAGAAGACCTCAGTTTACTTCACAAGTAATCAGAGCATTCATAAGTTTATATCAGGTCAAGCACAGAAAATCTTCACCTTATCATCCTCAAGCCAATGGGTAGGAAGAGGTAACTAATAGGGAACTTGAAAATATTCTGACAAGGACAGTAGCAATGAACAGAAAAGATTGGGCTAATAGATTACCTGAAGCAGCTTGGGCTTACAATACCACTTGGAAGTCCACAACAAAGTTCTCACCATATGAATTAGTTTATGGTAAAAAGCCTATTCTGTCTATAGAATTTGAACTCTAGACACTTAAAACTGCATTGGATATTGGTCTACCATTGTCCATAGCCCAACAGAACAGAATTCTTCAACTCAATGAGTTGGATGAAATCCGGACAAAGGCCATTCAGCAAACAGAACTGGTTCAGTATCAAAGGAAGCAGTGGCATGACCAACACATCAAGAGGAGGACATTTCAACAAGGTGATTAGGTTCTTCTTTATGATTCTAAATTCAAGGAGTTCAAAGGGAAATTACAAACTCATTGGATGGGTCCTTATCAGATAAAGGAAGTTTTTAAAAATGGAGCAGTACTGTTGGAACCTATTGATGGAAGCACAGACACATTCTTAATGAATGGCCACTGAATCAGACTCTATAAAAGGCCATCCACTAAAGAAGAGTTCCTCAATGATTTGTGCTTTGATACAGGGGATACCTCCTCTGTCACAGTTTTGGACTAAATAAAAAAAAAAGTTGAAAACCAACAAATGGCGGCCTTCTGAAAAAAAAAAAAAAAAAAAAAAAAGAGGAAGATGGAAAACCAGTAAATGGCTGTCTTTCTCGACCAAGGGAATTGAAAACCAGCAAATTGCGGTTCCCTTCTTCATGCCAGTTGAGAATAATCAAGCTATGGAGGTGATCAGGTGCCAGGAGTTACTCAAACACACCTCCGGGGCTTCACAGTTTAGGAGCACCTTCGGCGCTTTGCAAACTAGGAGCACCTCCGGTGCTCCACCAATAAAGAGTTATTTACAACCATAATAAGTGGGAGGGGACCCACCTCTCCAGGAAATAAAGTAGAAATGTCATTTGATGAGGTCATCATGACTCATCCTCTACTTTATGGCAGAAATAAAATTAAATCAACACGTATCTCGTGAGAAATCATTACTCTCATTTGCACAGGTACTTGCAAAAACTACATTGACGTCACCCAAGATACATGGATTCTTGAACCACTCAGCGGGAATGATTGCAGGTTACGTGATAATGAAGGTGATTGACATCATCTCAAGCCATAAAAAGTTCCTCAGGTGCCATGTCGCGTCTAGTCTCATCAACGTCGTAGCATCTCAGCCAAGTACATCACGCATCATCATTAAAAATGGTTCAGGTAATTTTATCTTAATTAAGCATTAAATAGCAACTATCTTGTCTTTCTATTTTTGGGTGCCGTCATTATGACACGTCCTCCTGCCATCATTTTCCTTTCCAAATTCATGCATGCCGCCATCTTTGCTATACTATCACCATGCCTACGGAGTGTCCCATCACTCTGCTTCATTTATGACCACAAACACTCTAACTGATTTTCAATTCTTTCTCCATAAGCCTAAGCCATTAAGCGAATTGACATAATAATCCTCATTTAAACTATAACATACCCTGAAGAATAGAGTCAGCTGAAACAGTTCTTTGGAGCCTACGGAGTGAGAAAGGATTGTAAGCACAGAGGATAGGAAACGAATTTAGAAATGGGGGTTAAGAAGAAATCAGAACCAGAAAATGCTACAGGCCTTTTGTAGGATGAAGCTGCAGCAGACATTCTGAGGAATGCGGGATGGTTGGAATTTCTAGAAAAAATTGAGGGGTTTCAAGAAGATATTGTTGATGAGTTCCTAAGAAACCTGAGGGACAATCAAACAGCTATAAGGGGAGTCCAAATCAATCTCTCTGCAACCACTATCAGTCATATTTCTAGGTTGCCTAAACAAGGTGAGAGGTTCTATCATCTGAAAACCTTATATGCTGATTTGATTAGGAATTTCTCTGTTGAAGGTGAACCTGCAATACAATTGCATTTAAATAAAAATGAGGTTAAAGGAATTCTTAGGTCCTCACTTCCAAACCCTTGGCAATCTATAGCTATATGGCTGATGAAATATTTCACATGTGATGGTCAATTTTCCTTAGTTTTAGGACCAATAATGAAAATGTTGATTTTTCTTAGGCATGCGAATGGACACCCTGAATTCAACATAAACATTCCCAACTTTCTGTACTCTGCCATTAGGGCAACTGCAGAAAAATATCAACAAAACAAGGGTCCTATGAAACATCATGGCCTCATTTTTCTGATAGTGAAACATCACTTTCTGTCTCAAGCTGATGGGGAAGAATTATGGCAAACATTTCTTGAACAAAATCCCCAGGGCAAAGAGCCAGAGAGGGCACAAGCAGAGGGTGAGGGTTCCTCTACCCAGCAAGAAGAAGAGACAGAACCTTCAACCTCCTCTATAGCTGTTCAAAAAGGAAAGAAGTCCTCACTGGAGGCAACTTCATCTGCAGCCCCTATTTCTGATAAAAAGAAGAAAGGCAAAGAAATTAAAGAACTTGCTCTTGAGCAAACTCCATACATGACTCGCTCAGCTAGGAGAAAGATGACTCTAGCTGAGGAATCTTTCCCTAAGGAACTAACAGGGGAGAGGTCAGGGCAGAAAGAAAAGAAAACCCCAAAGAAAGCTGACTCTAGAATACACTATTGGGCTGAAGAAGCATCCCATGATTCCGATGAGATCCCTCTAGTGAGAAAGAAAAGACTGAGAGAATTTTCCCCAGAACCATCTGTCCATCTGGGTTCAAGTCCAACTTCAGAACAATCTCCTACTCTGGAGACAGAACACAGGAAAACTTTTACTATTTCCTCAGATTCTAAGGATGAGACACATGCTCCGGAGGCACCTGCCCCACCTATGCTACGGAGAAACAAAAGAAAAAGGTAGCTCTCCCAAACTGAGAAAGATAATGCTCTCCTAGCTGAAGTGCTTTTGGGTTTCAGAACTTCTGAGGAGAAAGTTGGGCCTTCATTAGTGCCAGCACAAACAGAGAAAACCCTAGAAGAACCTTAGGACAGGGAGGCTATAGGAAAAGATGAAACAGAGCAATTGGATGCAACTGACAGTGCAGGACAGATGGCTATGGAAGACCCTGATGTGCAGCAAACAAAAGAAGAAACAGGAACTTTCTCTCATCCCTCTGATCAAGAGGATATTGAGATTTCAAAAGAGCAGCAACTGTTGGAAGAAATTGATAATCTAAAAAGATTACTTTGGGGGAAAAATTAGATTATCACTGACCTCAAGAAGGTCAGAATGGAAATAGAGATGGAGCAAAAATAAGTAATTGAAAAACTGCAAACAGAGCTCTAGAGTAAAGACCAAATAATTCAACAGAGGGAAGCAGAACTGGAATCCCAGAAGATAGAGACAACTAAAATCATGAAGGAAAAGGAGATAGAGGCAGTACAAAGTATCTATGATCTTACCAAGGCTAGAGACAATGGTCTCATAGTAATTGCAGCATTAATTGAGAGTACAGAGCCAAGATATATAATTAACTTTGGCCAACAACAAAATAGATGATCAAGAGGAGTATATTCAAGAGTTGGTTGGCCCAAGGGCAACCAGTGAACAAGAGGTACAAATAGATCCATATGTGGGTCCAATCCCCATTGATATTCCTAAGGCCCTATTTTATTGGGAAATGAGATGTAGAGAATATGAGGCTTCTAAGCCTATGCTGCAACTACAGAGGTCAGTTACTACCATGACAAAAAGAGTGGAAACCCTGGAGGAAAGAGTCATTCAGATAGCCTCCATTTCTTTTGAGATTTTATCTTGCAGACCTCTAAGTGCCAGTTATTCAATGTTTTTACAAGAAAGGGTCCTACAAAGAAAGTTGTCTTCAGTTCTATTTGATCTACCTGAGAACACAGAAACAGCAGAGGGGTTCATGGAAGCCTATACAAGGAGCTCTGGTGAAGACAAAAATTTTCTATGTGAATTATCTCTGCATGGATTCTGTGTTGACGATATGACCTTCATTCTTAATTATTTTGTAGGAGATTGCCAGCTCAAAGCATTCATGTCAATGATGAGGAATCATCAAATTTGGAATGAGCGAATGGAGGCTCACCTCAAGAAGGATATAGAAACAAATCTTTTCATCAGAAAAGAGTGTCCCAACCCTCAAGATTTTGAGATCCAATTCAGGGCATATGTCTATCACCCTAAAAGTTAGAACAAAATTTTGCCATTATACCTGAAAATTTTGCAAGAGTGTAACATTGATTGTGGTTTTTTATGAACAGTTCAGCTAATCCAGTGCTTGCAATAGCAAAGAAAAGGTGGAATATTCTGACCTCAGAGCAGAAAATGAGAGAGGTGGTCACCCCTACAAACTTAAGGTTATTTATGAGGAAGGCAAGGTTAATATCCAAAATGATGGATAAGCATAAACAAGAGTGGATAGGTGGGCGTTTCAGGCCCCCTCTCATAATTGAACCACTCCCTATCTGGGCTGAGCAGATGGAAGATGAGAAATTGCAAGAGTGGTTAAAGCAGGTTGATCAGTACAAGGGAAATGGTAATACCAACTGCACCACTTGGTCTACCTATGCACAAGACTACAACTTGACTGACAGGCTACTCCACCAGAATAAATCCAAATTCTGAGAAGCAGGAGGACCTGCTAAACCTTAGGTATGGGGGGATGATGAGTGCCAAGTAGCACCCATAAAATACATCTTTTTACCTCTCTTTTTCTCCTTTCTGATCCCATCTTTCTTGATGTATGCACCCGAATAGGCTAGCAAGATTGTTCTAAATAATGATTAATTGAAGATAAATTACTTAAGATCATGATTTCTGATTAAAGGACTAATGTGCATGGAATTGATGGAAATATGCAGAAAAACTTCTCTTTTTGAATCAACAGGTGTAGATTTTTGAGATGGCAATTTTGTGCATCTCCAGAGGTAGTCCTAAATGATCTCCAAAGACAATACCAGAATACCACGACATCTAAAGTTTTGAAGAAAAGAGGAAAAGCCTCCCCAGAGCTAGATTGAAGTCTGGAGCATCTCTGGAGCTGAGCAAGAAGGCCGCAATTATATCTCCAAAGCTACAGACATATCTCTGGAGCTGGAGACAGAGACATACATTTTCGGTGCCTCTTTAGAACAAAGCAGATTTCCAGCACAGTTGTCGGTCAGGCACTTTCAGCGGTGATCGTGATACCCCTCATATTACTCAAATCATCACCTGAGTGATTAAAGGCCATCTTTAGTTAACTGCTAGGAGCTTTTATCTCTTTTTAAGTTTTTCCATGAGTTACTGATGAAACTGATTTAATATCCATATTTTCAGGGCCTCACTGCCCAAATGAATTAAGACTCAAACTTAGATTCAGAGTGGACTTTTGTTCCACTCAATCTATTTTTATTGCATGGTTATTTTTCGTAGTTAGACAGCTAGTATAATAAAGAGATGGATGTCATCTCATAGAAGAACTGGTAGATAAGATAAGTGATATGTCATCACTCATTTTATATATACTTACAAAAGCAGCAAAAAAAAAGACTTTTATTATTCTAATTTTCTATAATCTCAATTTGGATATCAATATTTCTCTAAATGCAAAGCGAATGGAATTGGACTGAATTAAGTTGTGATCTTATTCTTGTTGGCAAGAGACACTATATGGATTCATGGTTGTTGTCATTGATGGCAACAAAGGTCATCCCACATATCCGCAAGACATGATATGTCTCTACCGAAAGTCAGAATAAAGAATGTTGTGATCCGGTGAAGAAGAATAGAGCATGTGGCAAGGTCCGACAGATTGGTCCGGACCTCTCAGAGGAAGTGTCTTGGTGCAGTGCGGATTTGGGGAAGTCAAGAGGACTACCTTGAGTGGTATATTCCAAGGATTTAGCCTCCGGTGATGGACAAGGAAAAAGATATGAATGGTTGAGTACCGGATTCCTGAGAGACAGTGAAAACAGAGGAAGAACTGACTGGCAGAGTATCAGACTGCTTTCCGGATGAGTTACTATTGATGACAGAGGTTGTGAAGGCATGAATCATGTTTGGCCGACATGATTAATGATATCTACAAGTATATGCTTGATCCGCATTGCTTGGTGAGGAAGGATTCAGCCGACAGAATGAAAGTTTATAAGAAACTAGACTGTTCCGGATGCCGACTAGAAAGGTGATGAAATTACTTGTGCGGATATATATAGAGGATGGATTTAGTTGTGAAGTGTGAAGTGTGTGTAGAGAGATATGCGAATAAGTCCAGAGAAAGAGCAGAGGTAGCAAAAAGGATCCGGTATGTGAAAGATAGCAGAATAAAGAACAGAGGAAAGATGAAGTGCAGCAGATCAGTGTACTGAGCCTAACCGGAACTGAACTCCAGCATATGCAGATGCTTCCAATCAGTTCAAGACTGTGATTCTCATCACTTTGTAGACAGTGTGTCTTTTTGTAGGCAGTGGGCCTCTTGTGAGCAGTGTGCTCGGGCAGTGAGCCCTAATTGGCAAGTGCCATTTTTGTAATTTCCTATTCTTCTAACAGAGAATAATTCTTGGGTTAATCACCCCGTGGTTTTCTCCCTTAACAGGGTTTCCACGTCAAAAATACTGTGTCATGTGTTTCTTATTTCATGGTTAATGTTTTGTGTTTGATTTTATGCTGCTTCAATTAAAAGGAAAGTTCAATAAGGGAAATAATTAGGATAACTGATTCACCCCCCCCTCTCAGTTATCAACAATTGGTATCAGAGCTAAGTTCCTCCTAATAGAGCCTAACAGCTTGAGGAAGATCTGGGATTTCAAATGGATGCATATGGTTTAAGGGAGCAACTCAAGACTGCCCTTGAGGATCTTGAACAGTCAAATTCTGAAGTCAGTGAATTAAAGGAAAGACTCAAACAGGCTGATGAATTCATGAAAGAATTAAAAGACAAATTAAGTCTCTCTATGAAAAAGAGAAAGGAGCTGCTTCAACAGTTGGCAAGACAAAGTGAAGAAAGCAATACAAATGAAGAATTGACTGAGCAAACCAAGTTATGTGAAAAGTTATCAAAAGAAGTCATTATGTTAAGACATGAAATGGAATCAGGAACTATAAAGTTTACTCAAGAGATTGAAGAAAAAAGAAAGGCTGAAGACAATCTAAAACAATCTCTTAAAGAAAAATCAGAAGAATGCCACCAGATGGACAGGATTATCAGACACCTTGAATCTGATCTTGAAGATGCCAAAGATAATGAAGGAAAACTTGAGGATCAAATTGCCTCTCTCAAAAGAGACCTTCAAACAGCAAATGAATATAAAGAGAAATTCAAGATAAGTTCTGCTCAACTTGAAGTTCTTCTTGGAAGTCAAAAGAGGACAGATGACAAGTATGGCTTGGGATATGAGAAAGGAGAAAGCTCCGGATCCGGTCAGAAGAATCTTGGATCAGAAAATCCAAGGAGCAGGCCTAGAAGACCTCCGGTAAGACATCCAAATGCTCAAAGATATCCATCCTTCAATGGATACTGCCACAACTGCAACCACTTTGGTCACAAAGCTAATCAGTGCAGAATGAGAATGAATCAGAATAATTCATCCTTCTCCGGACAGTGCTTCAACTGCAAAAGGTATGGACACAAATCCCATGAATGCAGAATTATGCAAGTAAACAAATCATTCAAAGGTAGATGCTTCACATGCAATAGAATAGGTCATATGGCAAATCAATGCAGATCAAGAGGATATCAGTCAAATATGCAAAGAAATGTTATTTGCCAAATCTGCAATAGGTCCGGTCATAATGCTAAAGTCTGCAGAAACAAGAATCAGGACAAAAGAGGTCCGGTGTATAATCAGAATCAAGACAAGGGTAAACAAAAGATGAATGCGGATGAGGTTAGGAATCAGATGAGCAAGATTTGGGTGAAGAAAAGTTCAGAGAATGTAGAGGTTGGATCCGCACCAGACTCTGGTGCTGATATTTCTTCCGGAAATTAAAAGTGAGCTCAGGCTCAGGGGGAGACTCAAAGAAAATCTTGTTCCCCCAGCCAAACAAGTGGTGCCGGATGTGGCACAAGATGCGGATCAAAGGGTTTGTAGATATGAATCTTGAGATACTTCAGTCAAGTTTTCAGAGGTCCGCATGAAGTTATGAAGAAGCTGTGATCGATCAAATAAGACCTGTTCAGGGAGATGCTCCGGTATGATAAAGGATTACAAAAAGGTCCGGAAAGATCCGGAAATGCACTATCTTGTTCTGCGGATTGGACAGAGTGTTTGAGATGATCTTGTAATATGCTACCTCGATTTATTCATGATTGAAAGATCCGGATGATATCCACAGATCAGGACTAATCCGGGATACTCCAAGCTATTCAGACAAGGCAAACTGGAATGATGTAGGTGAAGCATTTATTGCAGACAGGTATTAGGGTTCGCGGAGCAATTTAAGGGATTTCTCAAAGGTCATTTGCTCATTCTGCACTCGAGAAGAAGCGAAAAGTGGAGCTCTGCAACAAGGTTCTTCAAGCACACCAAGGATCTCCTGCCAAAGCTATTGGATAAAGAAATCAATCCAACCACTCCGTGCAAACCGAAGGCGCATAAGGTATTCTCCATTTTTCATTACCTCACTGCAAATCTTTGAAGAATGGCTACTCCAAACATAGTTAAGATCTCCGATAGACCTCGCCCCTCATTCAAGAAACATCCCTACAAATCATTGGAGGTTGACCCACTAGGAGCCTTCTCTAGTGTTCCTCACGGAGTTTTACACACCGAAGACATTAGGGTTTACATACATGCAAACATTGAGGAATTTGGGGAATTCAAATTAAGAGACCTCTATCACAAGCAGCTGATTGACAATGCTTTTGAGCTTAAACCAGAGTATAAGGATATTCAGAAGAAACAATTTGAGCAATTTATTCATTTCCCCTGTTTTGAAGAGGATGAATGGGTCCGGTATGTACTGAGCAGGATGCATGACAACTTTCTATGGCTAGATAGACCCTGCAAGATCACAAAAGAGGCAATTAGAGTAGTAACTGGCCTATACTCTTCCGGAGGAGTACCTATCCTCAAATCTGTCAAGAACAACATTGTAACTGAGGCCACCGGATCAAAATTTGACAAAAGGGCAATGACCATTGAAGATATTTCGGATCCGGATATCAAATATGCATCAATGATAATAGGATACAAGATCTATCACTCCAGCAGGGAGAATTCTGTATCCGGAACTGCAATATACACTGCTTATGAAATGTTAAGAAAGAATGCAGAATATGATCTCTGCGAACTACTACTAAGCCAATTAATGGAAAACATACAGAAAATCAAGAAGGATAAGAAGAATTCCTTTAAATATGGTACTCTTATTGTATGTCTATTCTTCTATTTCATGAATGAGCTACCCGGAACAAGTGGATGGGTATGGCAGAATGACAAACCTGTTGCAGTCCAGATAAGAGACTACTTGCATGGACTTGGGGATGCAAAAGCGAGAAATTCAGCTCTATGGGGATACTTCAAAAACTTTCAGAGCATGATGCAAGCAAGAGAGAGAATTCCTCAGTCTCTCATTGAGAAATACAAGGACTCAGTGTGCTTTATGGTTGACACTGATCAGTGCCTAATGGAGGCAGTGGAGCCAAGGACTGTCTGGATCATGCCCATGGGGTATGAAGTTGATGAACAGATAGTGGAGCTACATGTTCAACACATGCTAAGTCAGCCCAAAGATCCTAAGGCAGAAAGGTTTGGAACCTTTGAGGAGCTGAGTGTAAAAATACATGTAGAACTCAGGGAACCTGAGATTAAAAGAAAGGTAAGAAAAGAAGTAGAGCACATTGCTCAAGGCCTAGGTATCTCAAAGGAGGCACTTGATGCCAGCCGGGAAAAGAGGAGGAAGGCCGAGGAAGAAGAGAAAAGCAAAGAAAGTGCTCCGGTTGGAGCTCCCACCCGGACCAGATCAACAAAGAGATTTGCACCTCCCTCAACCAAAAGTTCAAAACCGGAAGTCCAGGCATCCGGTAAGAGATCCAAGACAAAAGCCACAAGGGCTTATGGAAGCCAAAAGGATGAAGAGGAAACAGAATCAGATGAGGGAGTAAGAGAAGTAAAGAAACAGAAGAAGAAAGGATCCGGTAAGCCCTCCACAGGCCAAGACAAGGATGAAATGGCAGAGGTAACTGTTGAAAAGCCCACTCTGTCACTAGAGAGCATAATCAAGTCAGTCACGGTGGATGGAAACCTTCAACCAATGACTGAATCCTATGATGACTTCAGTGAGGCAGACCAAAAGACTCTGCAGGAAGCCACAGTTAAATATCTGAACATATACAATAAGGCTTTCATTGAGATCATATCTCTCATTCCTAAAAGCCTAGAGAAGGAAATGGAAGTAAGAAAGAATAATGCTCATGCCAAAGATCTTGAGATCCGGGAGCAGATAGCTATTCAGCTATATCCTCAAATTGATCCCAAGACAATGAACATTATCTTCAAGGACTGCAAAGATGAGTTCAGAAGCAAAGCCAGGATGAATCAACTCATGCTTGGTGAGACTGACAAAGTGGCCCAAGAAACAGAAGAGATCCTCCGGAAGGCCTTCAAAAGGTTCAATCTTCCTGTTGTAGAGGACTTAGGTGCAGAAACAGCTGCTGATTTGGAATCTTCTGTTCCGGAAGAAGTGAGCCCTGAACAGACAAGTGAGGACTTGGGACCCTCTGCTCCAGAAGAAGGGGCCCATGAACAAGTTAGCATCTCTCCTCCGGTTTCCCCTACAGTCTCCGGATCCAAAGAAGAAGAGCAATTATAGGAGAAGGAAGCAGTGGTGAAAGACAAAGAGGTTGACAGTTCTAAGACTGCAGAAGAAAAGAAACATCTGTCTCCGGCAAGAGACACTGCACAAACTGTTCAACAATTTTTGAGTAAAGAAACTTTAGAGATTGATGAACCGGAGCTTCTAAAAGGCCCATTTGATTTTGACTCTCTCTCTCCGGTACAAACAATGAAGATAGCTTCATTTGCAAATGCCAAGGCAAATGAAAAGCTCCTGAAGTCTCATATGGAAGACTGTGAGTTGATAGAGGCTGCCTCCGGAGTACTTGTGAAGATCATGCCATCAATCCAAATAGATCCGACAGCCTCCACTTCCGGTAATCTAAAAACCTTAGTCAGCAGTGTTGATACACATTTTGATTCTCTAGAAAAATCAGCTGAAGAAAAGGTCCGGAAGGAATTTTTGGATAAGAGATTTTCAGAGATATTAGAATTAATTTCTAAAGATAGGAAGATTGTAAGCATTGGAATAAAGAGCTTAGAGAATGCTCTTAAGGATGGCGGTGATATCTATAAATTTTGTATATCCTGGTCAAAGGCAACAGCAGCATTTGACAAGAAAATAAAAGAGGAACAGGATAAGCTACAAAGCTTATCTCAAAGTTTTGATCCTCTCTCTTCCTCTATAATAAATCAAGAATGTCAGACTATTGCAGTCTTGAATGAAATAAAGAATCTTGAGAAGGAAAGGAAGAACATCACCAACCGGATGGGAGAACTTAGAAGGATTATAATCCCTAAGTTGGAAACCATGCATGAGGCCATCAGTGATGCTAGGACCACCGCCCAAACAAAAGATCCGACAGATCTCAAGCGGGCAGAAGCGTTTGCATTTTTGTTAAGTGGTCACATTTCAATTTTGGACAGTATGAAGCAAAGTTGGGCTACCGAAATGATTCAATTACAGACATCCTTTGTAGACATTCTTCAATATATGTGAGTATGTAAATATGCGGCTAAGTATAAGAAATTTTTGAAAATTTTGATATGCGGACCCTACCCTTTGCCATTGATGTCAAAGGGGGAGTGAGGAGCAGTGAAAAATGAGGGATCCAACTAAGGGGGAGTTCCGGAAATTGTATATAAAGACAGAGCATCAGCAAAGGGGGAGCATAGTGAAAACACTTAGTCATTTTTCACTAAGTGTTGCCATCAATGCCAAAGGGGGAGATTGTTGGCAAGAGACACTATATGGATTCATGGTTGTTGTCATTGATGGCAACAAAGGTCATCCCACATATCCGCAAGACATGATATGTCTCTACCGGAAGTCAGAATAAAGAATGTTGTGATCCGGTGAAGAAGAACAGAGCATGTGGCAAGGTCCGACAGATTGGTCCGGACCTCTCAGAGGAAGTGTCTTGGTGCAGTACGGATTTGGGGAAGTCAAGAGGACTACCTTGAGTGGTATATTCCAAGGATTTAGCCTCCGGTGATGGACAAGGAAAAAGATATGAATGGTTGAGTACCGGATTCCTGAGAGACAGTGAAAACAGAGGAAGAACTGACTGGCAGAGTATCAGACTGCTTTCCGGATGAGTTACTATTGATGACAGAGGTTGTGAAGGCATGAATCATGTTTGGCCGACATGATTAATGATATCTACAAGTATATGCTTGATCCGCATTGCTTAGTGAGGAAGGATTCAGCCGACAGAATGAAAGTTTATAAGAAACTAGACTGTTCCGGATGCCGACTAGAAAGGTGATGAAATTACTTGTGCGGATATATATAGAGGATGGATTTAGTTGTGAAGTGTGAAGTGTGTGTAGAGAGATATGCGAATAAGTCCAGAGAAAGAGCAGAGGTAGCAAAAAGGATCCGGTATGTGAAAGATAGCAGAATAAAGAACAGAGGAAAGATGAAGTGCAGCAGATCAGTGTACTGAGCCTAACCGGAACTGAACTCCAGCATATGCAGATGCTTCCAATCAGTTCAAGACTGTGATTCTCATCACTTTGTAGACAGTGTGTCTTTTTGTAGGCAGTGGGCCTCTTGTGAGCAGTGTGCTCGGGCAGTGAGCCCTAATTGGCAAGTGCCATTTTTGTAATTTCCTATTCTTCTAACAGAGAATAATTCTTGGGTTAATCACCCCGTGGTTTTCTCCCTTAACAGGGTTTCCACGTCAAAAATATTGTGTCATGTGTTTCTTATTTCATGGTTAATGTTTTGTGTTTGATTTTATGCTGCTTCAATTAAAAGGAAAGTTCAATAAGGGAAATAATTAGGATAACTGATTCACCCCCCCCCCTCTCAGTTATCAACAATTCTTTTGTGTTGATTCCTTACTGTAGCCTTCAGCCCTAAGGGTGTGGAGCAAGGGCCCACTCTCACCACCAAGGTAGAAGGCTAGTACCACTGTTTTGTTGCTTCAAGATTTTGCTTTATAGAATATTTACTGATTTTGATAGATAGATGCATGTTGCAGTTTATAGATTTTCTTTGAGTAATTTACTGTTCAATTTTGTTTTTAGCATTCTTTGAATTCATTTAGTAAGTAGATAGATCAATCTCTTTAAATTAGTAAAAGTCATTAGAATTAGCTAAAAAAAACTGGTAACTATAGAATCCATAATTACAGATAGCTGAGGACACGGCCCTAGATTTTGACATCTAAAATATGATTAAATGATGAGGTACAATGACCCCTTGTCAAGAGCAGTGGTAAACTAGTTCAAGAAGATAGTTTAGAGGGTGTTAACCATGGAACCAAGGAATCACCAAATATGGTTTACATAGGCAAGAAATTAAAGCCTCATGAAAGGCAAATGATGATTGCTTTGTTAAGGGAATTCAAAAAGTGTTTTGCATGGTCATATGATGATTTGAAATCTTACAGGGAGGATTTATTTCAGCATACTATCCCCCTCCAATCAGATGCAAAACCATTTAGGCATAAACAAAGGCCTATAAATCCCACCATAGCTCCCAAGATGTAGAAGGAGTTGCTAAAAATGAAAGAGGGAGGTATCATCAAACCTATCAGGCACTCTAAGTGGGTGTCTAATCTTGTCCCAGTTAGAAAGAAGAATGGGGAGATTAGATTGTGTATCGATTTTAGAAATTTGAACATTAAATCTCTCAAGGATAACTATCCGAGCTTCCAAGCATGGATCATTTATTGCAGAGAGTGCTTGGTTCAGAATTAATGTCAATGATGGATGGATTTTTATGGTATAACCAAGTGCTAAGCAAGGAGTCAGAATAGTACAAAACAACATTCACCACTTCTTGGGGTACGTATGTATATCGACAAATGCCATTTGGACTAAAAAATGCAGGTTCTACATTTCAAAGAGCAATGGATGTGGCCTTTGCTAGCCTTATTGATGAGATCATGGATGTTTACCAGGATGATCTTACTACATTTTCAAAGGATAGAAATTTATCATTGCAAACATTTGCAATTGATTTTTGAGAGGTGTTTAGAGTATGGGATCTCTTTAAATCCAAAAAATGTCAATTTGGAGTTGAAGAAGGAAAGTTGTTGGGACACATTATGTCAAAAGAGGGGGTTAGAATTAATCCAAATAGGGTTAAGGCCATTGACCTTATCCCCTAGCCTGAAACAATCAAAGGTATTTAGTCCTTCCTTGGTCAAGTTAATTTTGTAAGAAGATTTATTCCTAACTTTATTGAGAAGACAAAATCCATTTCCAAGATGCTTAAAGGGACAATCTGTCTTGTGGGACAAGGAATCTGTTGAAGCCTTTCTTGATATGAAAGAGGCTCTAAAAAATGCACCAATGCTGGTAAGTCCAGACTATTCCAAGCCTTTCCAGCTCTTTTCATTTGCTTCATTTTACAATGTCGTTGTTGTGTTGCTACAAAAGAAAGAACATGGATATGAACAACCCATAGGATTTTTTAGTAAATATTTACAGGCTGCTGATTTGAATTACTCTATTATGGAGAAACACACCTTTGCATTAGTCAAGGCTACAAAAAATTTCAGACCCTATTTCACAGGGGCTAAGATTATTGCATATGTGCCACACACAACAGTGAAAGATATATTCATGCAACGGGAGGTTTCAAGTAAGAGGTGCAGGTGGATTAACAGAATCCAAGAATATGATATGGACATACAAGTCACCAAATTGGTAAGAGGCCAAGGCTTAGCCAAGCTGATGGCAAATTCAAATCTTGAAGCAGCAGAGGTAAATGAAATTGAGGAAAATGATGTAGTTCCTCATTGTTCATTAGCTAACAATCCATGGTATAAAGATATTGTCTTTTATCTTATGAACATGCATTGTCCTCTAGGCATGACTGTTACACAACATAGGACCCTTAAACTTCAATCCCAGAGGTATTTCTTGGTTCAAGGAATGTTGATGTGGAGAAACCATGAAGGGTTGTTGTTAAAATGTCTAAACCAGCAACAAGCAGAGGCTATTGTTGATGAATACCATCAAGGATATGTGGTGGGCACTTCCATGCCAAAACCACAGCACATAAAATCATCAGAGCAGGCTTTTGGTGGCCAAATATTTTCAAGGATGTTGCCAAGCAAGTCAGAAAATGTGATGCTTGCCAACGTTTTTCTAGCAAGATGAAATTTGTTGGAGCATTACCTCTTATGCCAATTGCAATTGAAGCACCATTTCAACAATGAGGCATTGACTTCATAGGAGAAATTTAAGAGAAATCCAGTAATGGATTTAAGTGGATCCTTGTGGCCACTGATTATTTCACCAAGTGGGTTGAGGCTATCCCCACTCACAATGCCACATCCAAGGTGGTAATTGAGTTTATTACGAGCAATATAATAACTAGATTTGGAGTGCCATCAAGAATTGTTACAGACAATGCTATGTGTTTTAGATCTCAGGATGTTGCTGATATGTGTTCCAAATATGGAGTTAAGTTGATTCATTCTTCACCATATCATCCCCAGAGTAATGGACAAGATGAGTCCAGCAATAAGAGTCTTATGAAGATTATAAAGAGGACACTAGGTCAAAATAAGAAAAGGTGGGATGATAAACTGAAATATGCTTTATGGGCTGACAGGGTAACATTCAAGAAATCCACTGGGAGGAGCCCATTTGAGCTAGTATATGGAGCAGGGGCAAAAATGCCAATATCATTGGAATTGCCTGTATATTAGCTGCTGCAACAAATTGGTGAGGAAGGGGATGATGCTTTAACTCTAAGAATGCATGAGTTGGCTGAGTTAGATGAGGCCAGGAGGATGGTCCATGATAAAAACCAACAACAGTAGCAAAAGGCCGAACATTTGTTCAACAAGAAAACAGTAAAGAGAAGTTTTCATATTGGTGATTTGGTTCTCTTGTGGAATGCAAGAGCAGAAGACAAGGGTAAGCATAGTAAGTTTGAGCCTTTGTGGCTGGACCCATACCAGATTGATGAAAAAGTTGGACAAGATAAATATTACATCAAGAATATGGAGGGAGAATTGTTGGAGCTGCTCATTCATAGACAACATCTGAAGCTTTACTTTTCTTGAGTAAGTGCTTCCCCTAAATTTTGAATACAATCAAATGGTGTTATGTGCTCTAACGTTTATGATAGTATTTTGCCTTGTATATAAATGTGGCTATAAATACGTCTGTGTGTGTTATCTCCCTTGTGTGTTTTTATGGTGTTTGTGTCTTTTGGGTTTACCCAGAGATCTGAATCCTCAATGTGACACTTTTTGTCACACGTCCCCAACCAGAGCCAATGTTGGAGCCCAAATTTACCATTTCCAAAATTTTCAATTTTGCCCCATTTTGCCCTCAAAAATTACAAAATCCCTATGCAAATCTCCTAGCCAAGGTCACCATTGAATAGAGAATTGAATTCTAAGCAACTTTGCCTTTTGAACCACATCAAAATTCCTTAATATGAAAAAGTTATGCTGGTCCAAAGTTTTGTGTTTTATATGCTTTTCCTTAGTCAAATGATGGCTTCTCCCTTAGAAAAATTTTCATGTTTTGCCTTAATGTCGACAAGTCAGCAAAAGGTCTAAGTTTAGAACTTGTTTGCAAGTTCTATCTTCTGTCAATTCGCTAATATGTATGTTCACTGATTGAAAGGCAAAGGGAGAGTATTGCAGAAAAGTAAAGCAAAGGTGAAAGGGCTCCTCTATCGGTGAAAAGAAAAGTTCAAGAACCCGATGGTTCGCCGATAGGGAGTTTGAAAGGAAGCTAGGTGTGTAGAAATCACTTCCTACACTAATCTAATAAGGGGAGGAGAGTGCAAATTCAATTTTATCTTTACAATTACAGATTATGTTAACCCACTAACAGGGATATTGTAGCAAACACATACACAAGAATGTGAGACAGAAGAAGAGAGACACAAGATATACGTGGGGAAAACCCTTACGGGTGAAAAACCCCACACTCCAAAACACAGCTCAAATGTATTCCGTAAACAATGAAGGTTACAATACAGTCACAGAGCCAATGCTCTTGCAGGAGTCTTCGACACTCGTATCTAGAGATGATCCGGTAGCATAACAGTACATGTCAGTCACATAATGCATCACCTCTCCAAAACACTTGTTTATAAAGAGAATACAAGGCAAAAATGGATCCACATTGAGATGGGCATCCAACATGGCCTCATGGCCCAAAACCCACACCTATGGACACTTGTCCAACACTGTAGGATGTCCCTGACACTTTTCAAGTCACCCCATCCCAAGGAGGTCGCCTATTTCCAAAATGGGCTATGACAGATGCTCTTACGACTCTTACAACCTTCATAGAATTTGTCATAGTTGTCATAAATTACAGCTGTAAGAGAATCTATCATACACAGGCTATAAATAGAATATTCTCTTACAACATGTCATAGTCCACCTTGGGGCACCCAAAGATGCATTTTTCAAAGATGCTTCTCGACACATGTCCATACTTGTCATAGGATCTTCTATTTCTGACTCTTACATGTCATAACTTTGTCATAGGAATCTGTCATGACCGTTTTGGTCAATATTCCCTACACACATTACAAGGTGCCAACACATAGCAAAATATTCCTACCACTAAGTGGGACGCCTATCTCCTCATGTGAGGATAAATTTACATGTAGTCATATGCCATGTAGGATGACACATCACCATGCCAACTCCCACAAGATGACAACATAGGATTTGCATCCTAATTATACAATAGGCAATAAATAAATAAATACAATGAAATAATACAAGGAATTACCAAGGTTGAGACACCTTAATTCCCAACATTCTCTCACTTGTCAAACACCTTGTAAGAGCCAATAGAATTAACAGGATTTAACTGCTATAGGCCGAGAGGCCCATAGACTTCGAACACCATCTGAACTTCTTTGTGCCCACTGGTTTCGTCAATGCATCTGCAACATTCCTCAAAGTATCTACCTTCTCTAAATTTACCTTCCCATCCTCTACCACGTCTCACACGAAGTGAAATTGTACTTCAATATGTTTTGTTCTGGCATGGAAAGTTGGATTCTTCGCAAGGCAAATCGCACTCACTATCACAACAAATCGTAATTTGTCTTGCATCAACACCAATATCTAAGCACAATCTCTTAAGCCAAATGGCTTCCTTGCAAGCATGAGTTGCTTCCATTTACTCAGCTTTTGTCATGGACAAAGCAACCACAGGTTGTTGCTTACTCATCCAACTAATTGCACCACCAAACATATTGAACACATAAGCACTGGTGGATCTCTTGCTGTCAATATCACCTGCCCAATCAAAATCCATAAATCCATGAATACAAACTAAATGCGGAGGTCCTATAACATTACCATAATAGCATATGGAATACTCAGAAGTACCCCTCAGATATCTGAACACTCACTTAACTACATCCCAATGTACCCATCTAGGATTAGCCATAAATCGACTAAGAACTCCCACTGCTTGGGCAATGTCTGGTCTTGTACAAACCATAGCATACATCAAATTGCCAACAGCACTAGCATAAGGTACTCTGCTCATGTCTTCCACCTCACTAGGAGATTTTGGACAATCATTAACAAATAACTTTGTCCCCAATGAAACAGGAACACACAATGGTCTACAATCTGCCATGCTGAACCTATCCAACACGGTCTTCACATACTTACTCTGGCTTAACCAAATTTTTTTGTTAGCTCTGTCTCTTCTAATTTCCATTCCCAGAATTTACCTAGCTGCCCCAAGATTTTTCATCTCAAACTATACTGACAACTGAGACTTCAAATCAGAAATCATATTCTTACCATTCCCAATCAACAGTATATCGTCAACATACAATGCAATAATGAGAATGCGATCATTGTCAAATTTGTAATACACACAATGATCTGATTTCGATCTCAAATATCCAATCGACAACACAAAGGCATCAAACTTCAAGTACCACATCCTAGGAGACTGCTTCAAACCATACAAAGACTTCTTTAACTTGCAAACCAAATTTTCTTTACCTTTCTCTATGTAATGCTCTGGCTGTGACATGTAAATCTCTTCCTCCAAATCACCATGAAGGAAAGTTGTCTTTACATCCATCTGTTCTACCTCTAAGTCATAAGCAGTTGTAAGAGATAATAGAAATTGAATGGATGTCAGCTTTGCAATGGGAGAGAAAATTTCACCATAATCAATTCCCTCCACTTGTGAGTACCCCTTCGCAACCAATCTAGCCTTGTACTTTTCAACACTGCCATCTGCATTGAATTTCTTCTTGAACACCCATTTGCATCCAACGAGTTTCCATCCTTTAGGCAAAGGAACCAAGTCCCATGTTTTAATCTTTTCCAAAGAAGCCATCTCATCTTCCATGGCTTCCTTCTAGGAACCTGCATCTTTCATGCCCAAAGCCTCTTTCACAGTTCTAGGCTCATCAGTGTTAGTAAGTAAAGCAAAAGCACAACTAGAATCAAGTAATGAATAACCAAACCTATCAGGGTGCTTTCTCATTCGTGTAGACCTCCTCAAAGGCTGAGGTTGAGGTTCTACTTCTTCTTCTGAGCTTTCAGAGCTGCTAGAGCTCTCCTCATCATTAGGTCTCACAGGGTCTGTCTGTTCAGTCTTCTCAGGGGTAGAAGGAAACTGAACTGCATCCTCTTTCTTTTATGTCTGTTCTGGCTATAGAACAATGGAAGAAGGTGTTAGCTCTCTAAAGATAACACTTCTGCTATACAACACTTTTTCAGCCACATGATCCCAAAGCTTGTATCCTTTCATACTGACACCATAGCCAATGAAAATACACTTAACAGCCTTGTTCTCCAATTTAGACCGTTTCTCCCTAGGCACATGTGCATATGCCTCACAACCAAAAACATGAAGATACCTAACTAAAGGCTTCTTACTAGACCACACCTCCATAAGTGTCTTTCCAACAAGAGCTGATGTAGGAGACTTGTTTACCAAGTAGCAAGTAGTGGCTATAGCTTCAGCCCAAAACTTTTGTTCAAGGCTTGCTCCACTAAGCATACTCCTAGCCTTCTCCATCAGTGTCTTGTTCATCCTCTCTGCAACTCCATTTTGTTGCGGTGTGTATGGAGTTGTCTTATGTCTTTCAATCCCTTGCTCTTTACAGAACTTATCGAATTCTGCCGAACAAAACTCACCACCGTTGTCAGTTCTCAAACACTCAATCCTTTTACTAGTCTAATTTTCAGCAAAGGCTTTAAACTCTTTAAACCGACTAAAGACTTCAGTCTTGCTTCTGATAAAATAAACCCATGTCCTTCTACTGTAATCATCCATGAAAGATACAAAATATACAAATTTTGAAATCGAAAGAACATTAACAGGACCAAACACATCAAAATGAATAAGATCCAATACACCAGAAGACTTGTGAGAACTAGAGTAAAACTGAACATAGTTTTGCTTTCCATATACACAATGTTTGCAAAAGTTAAACTCAAGATTACAATCATTTAACCCCTTAACGAGGTTTTTATTTTTTAGGGTTCTAAGACCCTTCTCACCAATGTGGCCATATCTCAAATGCCATAGCATAGTCTTTTCAGCAGGAAGTTTAACTTCTAAAGCATGTGCACTACCATCAGAAAGTGTTACAATAGATTTCTTCACTACTTGTTTAGATGGTGGGGATGAAGTGACTGCAGCTCTTTTCTTCGAGTTAGAAGAACTATTGCACTGTGAAGTGCATGCCTCCAGCTGAAACATAGTACCTCTCCAAGTACCCTTCGCAAGCACCATAGATCCTCTAGTCATCTTGCATCCATCCTTCAAAAAGACAACTTGCACACCTGCATCATTCAACATACTTACAGAAAGTAGGTTTCGTGCTAGGCCTGTGATGTGCATAACCCTAGTGATCCCCTTCACTCGTCCATCAGGGAATCAGATTGAGACTCTTCCACGACCAACAATCTTCAGATGAGAATCGTCACCCAAGTACAGTCTTCCATCATTGAACTCTTCATATTTCGTAAACCAGTCTCGATGCGAGGTCATGTGGAATGATGCACCAGAATCAATAAACCACACATCATTAGATGCATGGGTGGCCAGGGCTGGGATGAAGGCATCACCATCATCTTGTGACTTGTTAGAATCTGAATCAGGAGCATTCTTCTTCTTCTTTTGCTTCTCCTCTTTGCATTCCTTTCAGAAATGCCCAGTTTCCCCACAGTTCCAACAGAGAGCCTTGGACTTTCCATGAGATTTGGATCTCCCATGGGATTTGGATCTGCCCTTTTCACCTTTCTTGTCCTTCTTCCATTTCTCTTTGGGTCTTCCATGAACCACAAGAGCCTCTTTGGCTGCCCCAGAAGACTTTCTCCGCATCTCTTCAAATAATAGCAAAGACACCACATCTTCCATCTTGAAGGTGGTAGTGGTGCTTCCGATAGCCATGACAAGATGATCCCATGAATCTGGCAAAGAACAAAGCAGGGTCATACACTGATCCTCCTCCATTTTCACACCACAGATGTCAACTATGCAATGATCATGTTGAAAGCATTCATATGGTCCGCAACAGATCCTCCGTCTTCCATCTTCAGAGCAAACAACTTCTTTTTCAGAAAAAGCTTGTTCACTAAGGACTTGGCCTGATAAACATCACCCAGCTTCTTCCAAAGGTCTTTCATGCTCTTCTCCTCATGGACATTCAACAGGACAGAGTCAACTAAATAGAGTCTTATGAGACCCTTAGCCTTCCAATCTTTGAGGTCCCAATCAGCTTGTGACATTGTTGTAGGTTTTACACCGGATATAGTTTTGCATAGGTCACGATCAACAAGTAGGTCTTCAACCTTGAGTTTCCACAACTCAAAATTAGTGCCATTAAATTTCTCCACCTCTAATCTTCCAGATGTGGTTGCCATCTCCTTCCTGCAACAAGATACAGAATACTCTGCACAAACTCCCACTCAACCTAAGATTAGCTCAAAAAACCCCTACCCAGTAGCTAGAACCAAAACTAGCCAGGCTCTGATACCAACTGAAAGGAAGCTAGGTGTGCAGAAATTGTTGCCTACACTAATCTAATGAGGGGAGGAGAGTGCAAATTCAATTTTATCTTTACAATTACAGATTATGTTAACCCCCTAATAGGGATATTGCAGCAAACACATACACAAGAATGTGAGACAAAAGAAGAGAGACACAAGATATACGTGGGGAAAACCCTTACGAGTGAAAAACCCCACACTCCAAAACACAACTCAAATGTATTCCATAAACAATGAAGGTTACAATACAGTCATAGAGCCAATGCTCTTGCAGGGGTCTTCGACACTCATATTTGGAGATGATCCGGCAACATAACAGTACATGTCAATCACATAATGCATCACCTCTCCAAAGCACCTGTTTATAAAGAGAATACAAGGCAAAAATGGCTCCACATTGAGATGGGTGTCCAACATGGCTTCATGGCCCAAAACCCATGCCTATGGACACTTGTCCAACACTGTAGGATGTCCCTGACACTTGTCAAGTCACCCCATCCCAAGGAGGTCACCTATTTCCAAAATGGGCTATGACAGATGCTCTTACGACTCTTACAACCATCATAGAATCTATCATAGTTGTCATAACTTATAGTTGTAAGAGAATTTGTCATACACAGACTATAAATAGCATATTCTCTTACAACATGTCATAGTCCACCTTGGGGCGCCTAAAGATGCTTCTCGACACATGTCCATACCTATCATAGGATCTTCTATTTCTGACTCTTACATGTCATAACTTTGTCATAGGAATCTGTCATTATCGTTTCGGTCAATATTCCCTTACACACATTCCAAGGTGTCGACACATGGCAAAATATTCCTACCACTAAGTGGGACACCTATATCCTCATGTGAGGACAAATTTACATGTGGTCATATGCCATGTAGGATGATACATCACCGTGCCAACTCCCACAAGATGACAACATAGGATTTGCATCCTAATTATACAATAGGCAATAAATAAATAAATACAATGAAATAATACAAGGAATTACCAAGGTTGAGACACCTTAATTCCCAACAAAGTTCAGGCGATAACCAATTCGCCGACAAAAGGCGCAACACATAGAAAAGAAGGTCAAAGTTTTTGTTTCTTCCTTTTTGCCGATATAAAAAGTCAAAGTCAAAAGTTCATCCTAGCTTTTCTTGCTGATAAAAGGAAGCATAAGATAAGTTCTAAAAAGTGTTGATTTGTCGATAAGGCAAATATACAATGAAAAAGCAAAGTTTGAAATGGAGCAAATTTGCCGACAGGGCAAATTGAGGCAAAATTTGGCTAAGGCATAAAAAGGGAAAACAAAGCCTTGTCGGGGAATCAGCTGAGGGTTGAACCGATGCATAGGTTCAAGATTTGGTAAGTTCACCAACAGGCCTTTTTTCTGATAAGGCAAGTTGGAAAGAAAAGTTTGGTAGGTGGCATTTTTGCCAATAAATCAGCAAAGTGTTTGGTTCATGAAAGCAAGTTTTTGCTGACTAAGGGCAAAGTAAAGTGAGTTTGGCAAAGGGGCCACTTTGTTAACAAAGAGGAAAAATGACTAAGGCATAGGATATCAACAAATCAGAGGAAAGAGGAACTAGTGAACTAGTTCAGGATCTTCATTATTCGCCGATAAGGCGATAAAAGGTGACTATTCTCCAGGTTCTGAAGAGTATGCAGTCACCGATAAAGCAATAAAAAAAATGGTTTGGCAAAACATGTTCTTGTCGATAAAGGGCTACAAGGGCCTTTGGTTCAAAAAACTTAGATTTTTCTGATAAAGGCAAAATGGCTTAGGTTCCGCGTAAAGAAAATTTGTCGATAGGAGTGATAAGGAGAGAAAAGGAAAAGTTTGGCAAATTGGAAATTCACCGACAAGGATGGTAAGAAGGCAAAATAAAAAGTTCACAAATGTTAACAGTTGCCGATAAGGCATAAAGCATGACCAAGTTCAGAATTGTTAGATTTTTCCAATAGAGGCCAAGTGGCCCTGGGTTCAAGAAAATGCAGATTCACTAATAGGGGCGAAAAGATGCGGCAGAGGCTTGGTTCGGTAAATGCAAGATTTGTCAATGAAGGCAAATAGTTTCCAAAGTTCTGAAAAAAGGTGGAATTCGCCAATAGGGTAAATTAAGAAGAATGAAGTTGCTAGGCATAGTTCGGCAAAGGTGAAGTTTGCTGACTAAAACAAAAGGAGAGGAATGCAGCAGATGATGGCAAATAGAAAGTGTAGAAAATGAAGAAGATTGGCCGGAGAATTGGAAAATACCGAAATGAATAGTCAGTGGTCAGATGGCTCAAAATAGAAAATGAGGATGGCACACTAGGAATGTCGTCAATGCCTGAAATAGATAATCCCTGAATGCTTGCCATGATTTCAAGGATACATAAAAGTAGATTTTGTACTCAGTATTAATGAGTTGCAGGATAGAATTGTGCAGGTTGTTCAAATAGTGAAATTCTTCAATGCACAAAGGACAAATTAGATAAGTCAGAGGCTGAAGGTGGGAAGGAAAGGATTAGAAGCTTCCCTCTTTATTGCTCAGGGTACATTTGGAGTGCAAGCGATCTTTGACAAATTGATTGTAGAGGCAGCAGGACATGGGTCTCAATCCCAACATGCAAATCAACTAACAGATTGGGAGTTGAGTTTAATGCAGCATGTCGTGTACTCATTGACTAAGTGCAGCGCTAGAAATGGATATACTCAATTTGAATTAAATTGCTATATATGCAAGGTCTGAATTGGTGTTAAAGAGGGGTCATTTTGGCATTTTCTCAGCAAGGTTGTGAGCTCCAAGAGGCAAATTAAGAAAAGATATTGTGCAGGCTATGTTTATACATGAAACAATCATGAAGTGTATGTGATACAGTTCAAATCTTTGTATCATATTGTTGTTTTTCTCCACTACTGTAGGTGTTTTTCTTAGTAAATTGTAATCGTAGTTTCAGTTTACTTTTACCACATTTCATGGTATGATTGTAAGCTCTGATTTGATGAATCTGACAGTTTTTAATTCATTCCCAAGCTATGAGAATGATCATTTCAATATTGCATAGGGAAAAACATGGTATGGTGTGTGATTCTTAAGTATTTTCAATAATTTGGTAGTGATTTCTTTGCATTTGATACGTCGAGCAGGTAGTTATACATTTTTATATGATTATTTTCCTTTGTTTTACATTAGACTCTATAGCCCAATGGATAGGCACCAGTTTGAGTAGCCTCAAATCACCCATCTTCAAAACAAAAACTATATATCTTATTTTTAGAAGCAAAAGTAATCTTCATGCATCCTCATTGTATAGGATTGCATTTATCAACTATATAGATGTCATACAACAACCAGCTTTTCTTAGTTCAGTGACAGATTTGGGGCTAAGAGAGAAATCTGGGTTTGGTTGTTATTATTATTTTAGTTGTTCATTTAGTTTGATCTCAATACCTACTCAGGTATAAAACCCCTTAGAATATCCCTCCAGAGTTTAAGTCGAGCTCGAAGGGTAGAGGAGTTTACCCATCTCCTGTAGTTGGCCAAAATTCCCCTGTACTTGTTGATAAACCTCTTCCTTTCACCTTGATGACAATCCCTGTCCTAGGTGTTTTAGGAATGTTTTAGAGTTTTGGGTTGGAGTTATTTTGGGAACCAACAGTTAGCTCTACAAGTGAAACCACTTGATGTGTAGGTGTGGCCTCTACTAGCATGACCTCCTCATCCTCTAGAGCCAAGTTCTATTCCTCTGATACTATCTCATTTCTCTCTTCCTCAGGTACATAGTCCTTGTTAGTCTCTTCCTCAACAACAAGTCTCTAAGATTGACGATCTCTCTAATGTTTAGGGTCTGGCCCTCATGATGGTTGTGTTATTAGAACTCTAAGAACAAGTGAAACCCATGAAAGTGTTTTGTGTTGTGCATTGGTTGCCTCCTAAACAAACCTATAACATGGGGGCACTAGGGGCAAATCCTTAGGAAAGTCATCTCTCAACTGCTAGAGCATTCATGTAATAGAATGAGTGACAAGGTGTCATTGAACCCTGTACTTTAATTGAAATATATCAGTTTATCGACCAAGCAGTGTCCAAGGCTATATGCAAGAGGAGGTTTAAGTATCTCACTTTAGTGGCACTTTTCTAATTTTCTTTCTTAAATGAATCTTGCAAACAAACTCTAAAACTAGGAAGCTTTGAAATTTATACTAAAGAAAGCATTAAGAAATTATCTAAAAATCATCAGAATCCTATACTAAGGAAAGCATATTGTAGACACCTAAAATTGACCATGCCTTGTTAATACATCACCTAATTAGTTAAATAAATCATATTTATTTAACTAATTCTTATCATAATCACATTTAATCCCATTTCAATCCCATTAGTAGATTAATCAAATAAATATATTTATTTAATTAATTCCCACTTTTCCTCCAAATTAATTAAATAAATTAAATATTTATTTAATTAATTCCACATTTATCTCTATCTTCACATGGCTAGAAGCTTCTAGATAGCCTTATTATGTGGAAGACATTTGACTTTATTCCTCTCATTCAACCCTCATGTGACACTTGTCACATGACTACAACTCCAACCATCACTTAATCGTAGCCATCCATTACTATCACTTATCTCCTATAAATCAAGCCTCACCCAAGCCATTTGGGGCTCTTAAGAGATCACATCTTCATACATCATCATGTTGTCTAAATTGTTCTAAGATCTTCTCATCTATCATCCTCACACTAGTGTTATGCTGCAAATTTGAGCAATCAACATCTCATCCTATCTATCGTCCATCAAAGAGAACAAAGCTAGTAGATTTGGGTGCATCTACTCCATTCTATCGCGTATGGAGGACTTGATTGAAGATAAAGGTAATAGGGTATCTTATGATTATCTTTGTATTGTTTGTACCAATTTTCCATCTACATTTTTGACATGCCCCGCTGGTCTAACCCTCGTTTGTTGCAAGTTTATGCATTTTCTTTGTGAGATCTAACCTATTTTTGTCAAGATTTAGAAATCAAATTTTGCAAGTGATCTCCTATGCCAGATCTAACCTCACCATCACGTTCGGGAGGCCTCCTAGGTGAAGATTGACATAAAACACTCTTTGTTTCGCTTCCAAAAAATTTTGTAAATTTTTGAAAAAAAAATTAGGGTTGCAAATCCGTACAGTATGGATCCGTACCATATGGATCCACAACACCCTCTCTATGGACACTATTCCTAGTTTTAGTTTCCTATTGTAGGTTTTGTCTTATTTTTAATCTTCTTTGTCACCTGTAACAACTTCTTGTTGACCAACCTACCAAGAATCTTCGATGTCGACTTGCATTTAAACCCTTGCTGACTATTATATTTCTGCCCAGTCGTAGCCTCTACCAAATTCTACCCACCAATCTACACCACCGACTATGCTTTTATACCATCGACTATCATTTTCACCATCATCAACCCTGTTCAAATCTCCGTCGCCACCATTGGTCAGCTCCCACTCCCACCTGTAACACTCCTCAAACCTTGTCACCTCCCTCTCGCCTTCCCCTTAACATCTGCCCCTTTTCTGTTGTCAAAACCTGATCTCCTCTCCCTTCCACCACTCACATCCCTGTCAAAACCCTTATACATCCTGACCTCTGCCATCGTATACCCCTCTACTTGCTTTTAAATCTTGTCGCCTCCCTGAAACCTTTAGTCGATGTCCCTTGCCACCATTCTGCCTCATTGTAGCCTCTTTTCCATCTTTGTCACCACCTCATGGCCCCCATAACCTCCCTTTACCACCTTCTGTCACTGCCACTATCTTCGATGACCTTCGCCCATGACATCTAGTTCACCAAACCTCCGCCTGCGTCAAACTCCCTTAGCCTCATTTGGATTAGTCCACAGTCACTTTTGTGACCATAGGGTTGCTTTTATACATTTACCTTTTCTTTTCTTTTTATTTTTTCTATCCGCCTCGCCCTTGGTCACATGGGTGACAAGGGTCCCGTGTGACCCCAACCGCCTGCTAAATTGCCAGATCTTAACCACTCAATGTGACCAAACGAAACCCTGACGGCTAGCAATTACCTGCCCGCCTGGGACTACTCTTTGATCCCCAAAGCCCTAGAAGGGGCTTATTTTTCTTTTTTGCATAACTTTTCCATACGAAGTCAGATTTTTGTAAAACCAGTGGTGTTGGAGAGATGGCTTGCCCAACTTCGTTGTGGCAAAGGAATTTTTAGGTAATTACATCAGATTTCTTAGTTACACTCAATCAAAGTCAATCCTTTCTTACAAGCTTCAAACGCTCATAACTTGTGCAAATTTTATCCAATTATCATGAATTTTTTTAAACAACATAGAATTTCCTATAGAATCTGATTATCATATCCATTTTATTGTTACTAATTATCATTATCAAAATTTCATTAGATTGTTCCTTTTTCACCTAACAAGTTGGCTTGCAAGTTTCTTTGTTTTTTTGTTTTGGTGGAATCTAGGAGACCATAAGATGTTGCACAACATTAACATTAACATCATATTTGAAGACAAACATTCTAGGTGCACATAATCCATCTTTTATCTTTTCATTTAATAAAAAAACTTGTTTGCAATCACACTTCAATTTGGGCTTAAAATGAACATGTGTCTTCATCATCACATTTGGACTTGGGTTTAAAACGAACTTGTGCTTGAATTGTTTGGTGGATTTGAGCGCGATTTAGGGTGTGTATGCTCTTCTCATGCACTTTGTGTGATCTTGAGAATCAAAGACATCCTTTAATCCATTCATCTTCACACACACATTTAGGGTAAATCAACATTGTGAGTGTGAGTCAAGTGTGTGTATACTCTCTCCTCGCACCGCAAGGTGACCTTAGAGATCAAAAGAACTACTTGATTTGATTTTGTTACCCTTCTTAGGAGGCCTTCTTGGAGACACACCACTTCAAGGGATGACCTCGACTCCTATGTTCTGGTAGAGTATAAAAAGTGAGGAGTGAATCAAAAGACACACCTCTTGGAATTTAGAATCTTGTCATTCAAGCTAAGCCCCCAAGAACTTTATACCTTGGGGAAGTGAAGGTGAAGGGTGGGTTACCCCTTTCTCCTAGCTGTGTGGCATTATTTCACTTTCATTTCATATAATTGGGCCCCCCGTACCTTGTGTATATTGGGAACATCCTTAGACAACTTGTTCATCCTAGCTTAAGACCTCTTGGCCACACCCACTTAACTAATAGTAGGCTTGTTGATGTGTCTTCAAGTGTCTTCATAATCACCACAGTCAATCTTGAAAAGTCAAATTTGCCATTGTGTCTTGTGTGTGTGATCTATACATGTACATGTGAAATCTTGCATTTGTAAATTGCCCAAGTCAAGATATCAACATAAAACGCATTCCATATCATCCTAACATTCTTCTCATCACATCCATCTTAAGCCAAGTCACCTTCATCATAATCCAAACCCTAATTATCCCATTCATCCATACTAGTGATCATAATCATCCCTATCATCCATCACATTATCCCTAATTATCCTACTTGTCATAATCCCATTCATTTCGAGAGTCTACCCATGTCTTTCTCCCCAGCCTATTCTCTCGAGGGGGCATCCTTCCACATGACCCAATCATCCTAGTCTTCTCCATAATCCAGTCAATTTCATCCATCTCATCATCCTAATCATAATCCCATTATTGATCCCCATCTAATCCATCCTTGTCAAAATGGTTGTGATCATTAACAAGCCTAGAACAAATCCAAAATCACAATCCCAGGAGGCCCTCCTTCTAGCTACAATGATGATGAGAACCTTGTCGACCGTAGTCGTATCACTATTCTAGGATCTCCATCCTCATCCATTCCATCTTCGTCCAAAGCAACTCCTTGGTATAATATCTCTTATCATCTAAGAAAGACATCTACACCAATATCAATCTTGGAGCTTTTACAAATTTCTCCTATGCATAAGGAAATATTGGATAAAGCCCTACTTGAATCTCGTATCCCCGGTGACATTAATGTTGAACAATTTCAAGCCATGGTTAGACATCTTACATCCACTCACTATTTGGTCCTCATCGAAAAGGACATGCTCGACAATGATTCATCCCATAATGAACCCCTTCGTATAGAAGTTATAATCAAAAGGCATTTAGTCAAAAGGGTCCTAATAGATAGTGGCTTAAGGTTAAACTTGTGCACTTTAAGATTGGTTAAACAAATAGGATACTCCACTAAGGTTATTGAAAAACAACATTCCATCACTATTAGGGCCTATGATGAAATTGAAAGGAGGTCTGAAGGTACTATTCAGTTGCCCGTCGAATTAGGTCTAGCCCTAGTGGAAATCACTTTTCAAGTCTTAGACCTTAATCTCCCATATAATATCCTCCTAGGACACCCATGGATTCACGCCATGAGGGTTGTTCCTTCCACCTATCACAAATGCATCAAATTTCCATATAATGACCAAGAAGTTACTATTTATGTTGACCCACATCCTTTTGAATTTTGTCATTTAGTGGAAGGACCATATCGTAAAGCTCATTATTGCCCACTCAATGACATTTCCTAATAATATGCCTCATATATCGATCCATCCACCTTAGCCTCTTCATCCAAGTCACTACCACCATCCATACAATATCAACAACTTCTACCTCAATCCTATGAGTCATCCCCCTCAACTTCATACCAACCCAATTCATCCACATATCATGTCAATTCTACATCAACCTACCCCAACTCTTCCAATATCAACCAATATCCATATCAATCCATACCCCAAGAACATCCAACTACTTATCCCAACATTTCACCTCACCACCAAATCCATCCACAAGACTATCAAGTTCCTTCACAACAAGAACATGTAAGTCCAAGTTACCCTTTGCACCAAGATCAAATGTCCTTAAGTCCTCATGGTACCTTTGACAAGGGGAATACCACTCTATCTTATGCATCCTATGAGCACCCTCTATCATCATCCAATCAAATGTCAATCCAAGAGCCTACTAATCCTATCAAAACACCATGTACTCCCACTCCTAGTCCATTGATCAATCAATCATCCAGTCCATCAAGCCCTTCATTACCTTTATCACCTTCACTATCATGTCCCTCCAAGCCTCCTAATCCTATCCAATCAGCATCACCATCTTCAAAAATGTTAAATAATCCCACCCAAAAGGCTTTGGATATTAAATCTATCATTGACAAAATCCCCGATGCAGACCTTAAACGGATACTTTGCCTAGGATATAAAATACCTGTGGATTTTGATATAACCCCCTTTCTCCCTAAGGATCATCCTCTCCTAAGTGCTAAAAAATTTGGAGGATCTTCCCAACCACATGTTGAAGAAACCATAAACCCCAACACATCAAACCTTCCATCTAGTCCAAATCCCAATCCATCTAATCCCATTATCCCTCCATCTAGTCCAAGTCCTAATCCATCCAATCTCATTACCCCTCCATCTAGCCCAAGTCCTAATCCATCCAATCTCAGTATCCCTCCATCCAACCCTAATCCATTCAATTCCATTATCCCTCCACCAAATCCTAATCCTAAGCCTAAAATACCTTCCACCATTATTATCCATCCATTATATTGCCCATCCACCCATACACTTATCAAGGATGTGATCCAATGGCTATTAGCAAGGAATAAACTATCTCCACATCATCAAACACCTATACTTGAGCCTATCAAAGAACCTTCAAACATCATGTTTAGTCCTCCAACCCCATCATGTAGTCCACAACCTATCAAGCCTATTGAAGAGTCTCCCACCATGAGTTCAAGTCAAGATCCATTATACTCTCATGTTGTTGACCATCAAAAGCCTATCAAGCCTATCCAAGAGTCTCCTACTTCCACTTCCATCCAAAATCAAGAGCTATGTCAATAGTATCATCTAAAGCATGTGGAGACATCAATCCCTTGTCCAAATCAAGATCAAAGCCCTTCCATTCAATCCATCCATAACCTATATCTTTTTTATGATCAAGATATTATCTATGATCATGATCCTATCCATGAGCACATTGATCCTATCCATAATCCCATAATCATCTATGATCAAGAAACCTCCTGCGTATAGGATAAAATTGAGATTAAGAAAGATCAAACAATAAACGATAAACTCAATCCTATAACCTTCAAAGAAATGATCTAGATAATAACCAAAAATCAATGAATAATGCAACAATGAAAGCTTTCACCTAGATTGTGGATTGCTCAATATATTGTGAAACCATGTTTGCAACAAGTGGATGTATGATAGTGCTCAAAGATTCAATATGTGCTCAACGATGTGATATAATGCTCAAAGTGCTTAAGAATTCCCAAAGCTTAAATGATCGAAGAGATTCAAAGCTGATCAAAGAGGATTTTTTATGCAATGAAGGGGGTATATATAGGATTCAAGAGAAGATCGATCAACGGTTGAGATAATTCAATGAAATTGATGGATGAGATAATTCAAAAGCTCATGATGAATGTGCACACGACATGTGTCATGAAGAAAAAGCTATTTTATTGAGTTAACTGCTTGCTAAGATAAAGATAGGATTTGATTTCATAAATTTAGAATATTTTTTCCTATTTATCATTGATGATAAAAACAATAATGATTAAAGCTAATTAACTCAACTTTAGATTTGCTTTTTTGAAGTTCTAAAAATAAGACTGATTGTGCACATAGAAGAAAATGATATTTTAAGAAGATTTGGAAGATAAAAACAAATTAAATAAATAAATTTATTTAATTTATTGTGCATGATTGAAGAAAGAATAAGATGTGAAGATTTAAAGTAAATTAAACAAATAAATTCATTTAATTTATTTTGCATGATAGAGGGATATAAATAAAATATTTATTTTATTTATTTTTAGAAGATAAAGTCAACTTAAATAAATTTGAATAATTTATTTAAATTTAGAGGAATAATTGATTAATTAAATAATTAAAAATTATTTAATTGTGGATAAGAGGAATTTAAGTGATGAATTAATTAAATAATTTATTTATTTAATTAATGTAGATTTGAAGATTGGAAGAGGATAATTTAATGAAATTAATTAAATAAATAGAATTTATTCAATTAATGTTGAAATTAGGGAAAATAGGGGAAATTGATGAAATTAATTAAATAATTAGATTATTCAATTAATGTTGAATGCAAGTGCTTTAAGAGGAATTGATGTATGCAAGTGATGCAATGTGAAGGTCATTTTTAGGTGTCTACATTTTACCCCTCTTTGATACAATGTGACTTACAGCGTTGTTTCAAAGAAAATAGTGATGACGAGATAATACAATCATTCCCCAGTGTAACTAGCGTAGGATGCCCCCTCGAGAGGAAAGACAGGGAAGCAACAGAAGGACTGGGTTGACTCGTGACTAGAAGAATGGGATAGTGACACGACAGAAAGAGGCTAAGAAGGACTAGATTGGATTGGACACGATGGAGAAATAGGGTTGACATGAAGAAAAAACTAGAAAGGGGGTGGGAAGAATTAGGGTTGGGATGCTATATGGATGTGATGACATATATTATGATCATGGTTTCATGTGATGATGTTTGTGCTTATAGATGTATGGATGAGATGACATTATGCTATGATTATGAATTCATATGATGAGATATGCATGATGTGTTTTATGAACATGATGCCTAACATGTATGATTTTGCAGGTATGCAGAAGACTTTTGATGATGGATAGAAGAAACGATATAGACTAGAAAGTGATAGATAGGTGATCGATCTTTGTATGAAAACTATATGTTGATTTTGGATGTATAGATGGGTGTATGGATAGGATGTTGCAAAGGTTTCACAAATATTTATAAAGATCAATCCTTATTTTTTATATAGCATATGGATAGTATACACCAAGGTATAAAAGACCAAGGTGTGGAGATATCCGGTACAAGGATGTTGACTCTACAAACAGATGGTTTGAACTTATATCTACTAGACATAATATAACCTTGTTGGATATGTGAATGAGCCATAGTCCTTTAACATATAATAAACTTAATACATATGAGGCCTTTACAAAACCTTAAATGAAAAAGAATATTAATATGTAACATACTAGGTTGTAACACACACACACAAGATAAATATTAGCTGTAGTAAGATGATAAGAACATCCCACAAATACAACATACAAAAGCAATGACCATGCCCTAATCCATACTTCATCACAACATAGCAAGATATAAATAAATCATGATAGTCCTGAATAGGTAATTAGAAAGGAACAAAAGATAAACCAAAAAGAAATTGACTGACTGATAAAATAAACACATAGCCAACATATTCTCTTGCCAAAGAGGTTGCTTAGGTTAGATAGATAGATGAAGCCTTATCGTAGGAAAGATATATCCATTAAAGGTTGTTGGTCTGATCTAGGATAGATGGATTGACGTAGCAGATGTGGCAAGGGGTATGTGGGACAACATATGGCTTCAAGAGTAGTCTTTTCACTTTGAGTTTGATAAGTACTTGAGCTTTCAAAGGATACATAGTTCATTTTCTGCTTGAGTTATTCAAGTCTAGGTGATAAGATGGATTGTGATAAATGGAAGACAAGAGATGGAAGTGTTTGATGGATTGGGATGAAGAATGATGAATTGTATGTGCCTAAGTACTAGATACTTCCTTCATATTCCAGACTGCCTACATACCCTGTATCCATGGGATCAAGGCACATTCCGATGGAGATGGTTATGATAATATGTAGTTCTAGGTAATGTGATGAGATGGGGGGGAGTGTGATGAGAACGTTTAGATGAAATGATGACATTTTATGTACCTGAGTATTGGATACTTCCTTCGTATTCTAGACTACCTACATACTCGTATCCATGGGATCAAGGTACTTTAAGATTGATATGATGATGATGATGATGATATGTAGTTCTAGGTAATGTGATGAGATGGAGTGAAGTGTTTTGAAGATGTTTAGGTGAAAGGATGACATCTTATGTACCTAAGTACTGGATACGTCCTTCGTATTCCAAACTGCCTACATACATGTATCCACAGGATCAAGGTACTTTAAGATTGAGATGATGATGATGATGATATGTAGTTATAGGTAATGTGATGAGATGGGGTGAAGTATTTTGAAGATGTTTAGGTGAAAGGATGACATCTTATGTACCTGAGTACTCGATACTTCCTTCGTATTCCAAACTGCCTACATACCTGTATCCAAGGTACCTTAAGATTGAGATGATGATGATATGTAGTTCTAGGAGATTTGATGATATAGGATAATATGAAATGATTATATGGGATAGTGATTGATGATGTGGTCATACCTCGAACAAGGATCCATTCCTAGACCTAGATTAAGGAAAAAGTTGCCCCGATTTAGGTAGAGGTTTTATTATGGATGATGATGGATGAATTGACTATGGATGAACTGACTTATGGATGAACTGACATATGGATGATGCTAAGGGATAATTGATACTGACAATTTCCAAGCCATGATAGATGGGGATATGGAAATGTAAAAGTTCAATGATTTTATTATGGATGGATGGATGTTTTATTATGGATTGAGATGGATGTACGACTTAATAGATGGTAGGTGTTGACTCTACACATTGTGCTTGTTTTCCAAGTTTTCACTATGGTACTTATCCAAGGTGCTTGTTTACCAGGTTTTCACCAGAGGACTATTATTTTTGGATTTTTCTATTTTTTTAAATTTTTTTTTGGATTTTCTGAGGATACTCTGAGGATCAAGCAAAGAATTTCTTAAGATGAACATTGTTGAGGGGCTCATCTAGAGGAATGCCTTTAGGTATTGATAAATCATAAGCTCACGATCCATAGACTGTTGTGATAACATATGGTCCCAACCAATTAGGCTCAAACTTGCCTTTCTTGTCTCTGTCTGATTGGTTTCTCTGATTTTCTTTAAGGACAAGATCACCTATCTAGAACTGTCTCTCCTTGATCTTCTTATTGTAGCTATGACAGAGGTGATTTTGATATACATGAAGATGGTTTAGTGTTATGAGACACCTCTCATCAAGTAACTCTAGTTCAACTAATCTAGAAATTCGGTACTCCTCTCCATCAATCAAGTGCTGCATAGATACTCTGAGAGATGGGATCTCAACCTCAATGGGTAAAATGGCTTTAGAGCCATACACTAAGGTATATGGGGTTGCACCAGTTGGTGTTCTGATACTAGTGCGATAGGCCCATAAGGCGAGATTGAGTTGTAGATGCCAATCACGACCAACTTAATTGACCATTTTCTTTAGGATTTTGAGAATGGTTTTGTTGGAAGCCTTGACTTGGCCATTACTATGAGGGTAGTATGGAGTAGAAAAACAATGTTGGATATTGTATTATGTGCATAAGGCGTGGACATCTTGATTCTTGAATGGTCTACCATTATCAATGGCAATAGATTGTGGAATACCATACTGGCAAATGAGGTAATTTAGGATAAACTTAGCTATTTTCTTGTTGGTGATGTAGGTCATTAGAATAGCTTCTACCCACTTTGTAAAATACTCAATGGCGGTAATGATAAAATTGTGGCCATTAGATGAGTATGGATGGATTTTACCCACGAGGTTGAGTCCCCACTATGAAAAAGGCCATGGAGTAGTAATAGGTTGTAGCTCATGTGCTGGTGCATGTATCAAATCTCCATGTTGTTGGAATTGAAGACATTTCTTAGTGAACTGCAAGGCATCTTGTTTTATAGTTGGCCAATAATAACCTATACAGAGTATCTTCTTATCTAGGTTTGGACCAATGGAATGTGCTCCACATACACCTTCGTTTATATCTCTTAAGGTAGTTTTTGCTTTGTCCAAGTTAAGACATCTAAGGAGGATACCATTGAGACTCTGGCAGTAGAGGGTGTCACCTAGAATAGTAAAATGAGAGGCTCGGCGGATGAAGGTTTTATGTTGGGTTTTGGATAGTTCAAAGGGAAAGGTTCCATTTTGGAGGTAATCATAGATATCTTTGTACCAAGGGGAATTGGGACCAACAAGTTCGCAGATTAGTTCAGTTGCAGAAACATCAACAGCTGGTATCAACAGTTGCTCGATCAAGAATTCACATAGCTGAGTGTTTGTAGGCATATCCACAAGTGATCCAATAGTAGCCATAGAATCTATAGCTTTATTATGTACTCTTGGAGTTTACTCAAAAGTGATGATAGAGAAATGTGGCTTGTATGTATCAACCAATTGCTTGTAGGGTATCAACTTGTCATCCTTAGTTTGGTACTCACCAATGACTTGTCTAATGACTAGTTGTGAGTCTCCATATACTTGAAGTTCTTTGATATTCCATTGGACTGCTATACGGAGACTTGTAAGTAATGCTTCATACTCAGCTATATTATTGGTGCGAGGAAATGCTAGCCGATATGATTTTGGAATATAATCATTTTGAGGTGTGATAAATAGGATTTTGGCCCCTGAACCATGTGTGTAGGAACCATCAAAGTATAACTTCCACTCTACTGAGGTAGCTAGAGTGAATAGACCTTCATCTGGAGAGTCAGAGATCATAGTGTTGACATCTATTATTGGAGCTTCGGCTAGTTGGTCTGCAAGAACTTGTCCCTTGATAGCTTTTCGATCAATGTACTATATGTCAAATTCGCTCATAATCATGACCCTAGCTAGTCTGCCTGTGAGGGCTGCTTTTGATAAAAGATACTTCAATGGATCAATCTTAGAGATAAGGTTGGTATGTTGGTTCAACATGTAATGCCACAACTTTTGGGAAGAAAACACTACTGCTAAACATGCTCTTTCCATAGGAGTGTAGTTGAGTTCATAACCGACCAATGTACAACTGATATAGTAGATGGCATGCTCTTTACTTGACTCATCATGTTGTGCTAGGAGAGCACCAAGTGCTATAGATGTGGTAGAGATTTATACAAGAGCAAAGGTCTATCAGGTACTGGTGGCACCAAAACTAGAGGTGTAGCTAGATATTCCTTAAGTTGATCAAATGCCAGTTGACACTTACTATCCCATCAGAATGAGACATCCTTGCGGATCAATTGTAGAAATGGTTGACACTTATCTGCTAGCTATGAAATCAATCATCTAATAGATTGCAACCTTCCTTGAAGGCTCCTTAGTGCTTTAAGACTCTTGGGTGGAGACATCTCTACTATAGCTTTGACTTTTGCTAGATCGACTTCAATTCCTCTGCGAGATACAATGTATCCCAACAATTTCCCTAAAGTAACACCGAAGACACATTTCTTTGGATTTAGCCTCACTTGATACTTCTCTAGTCTATCAAATATATGTCCTAGAACCTGAAGATGATCGACCCTAGAAGATTTTTCTAATATGTCATTGACATAGTCCTCCATGATGGTATGGAAAAGGTCATGAAATATTATTGTCATAGCTCGTTGATAAGTAGCTCCTGCATTCTTGAGACCAAAAGGTATGACTTGCCAACAGTAGGTACCCCAAGGACATGTAAAGGTTGTTTTGCGTTGATCTTCTTCTGCTATCATAATCTGATTGTAACCAGAGAATCCATCCATAAGGAAAAGCATTTCATGACCTGTTGTCAAGTCCACTATGATATCAATGTTAGGTACTGGAAAGTCGTCTTTTGGACATGCTTTATTGAGATCTCTGAAATCTGTGCACATGCGGATGCCCCCATTCAATTCAGAAATAGGTACAATGTTAGAGACCCACTCTGGATAATCAATAGGTCTGATGAATTTGGCATCGAGCAATTTCTGTAATTCTTCTTTGACCAATAGTGTTATTTGTGGATGCATTTTTCTAAGCTTTTGTTTGAAAGGTTTAGCATTAGGAGATACTGTGAGGTGATGAACCACGAGTGAAGGGTCCAACCTTGGCATATCAGCATATGTCCAAGAAAAAATGATTGTCCTTTGCAAGAAGAATTTGAGGAAGTCCTTCTGTTCTTGTTCTAATAATGAAGCTACTAAGAATGTAGTTTTTGGATTATGAACTGTACCTAGATTCATCTAAATTGAGTCTTCCACTAAGAGAGCTAATTTTTCTTGATACTTAGATGGTAGGGGAAGGTCAAATCCTCCATCCTCAGGCACCTCAAAGAGGTTTTCACCATTAGATATGTCTTTTAGTTTTACTATTTTGTGATCGGGAGGTGCCACATTGTGGTTTTCACCTAGGGATCTATTTTTATTTTCTCTTTTACGACTGGAGGATTTGGCATTCTTACCAAAGGAAGTAGCTTGACCTAAATCCATGAGAAAACTAGATTTATGATCACCAAGCAGAATACCATCCCAGAGTCCCATAAATTCTGCTATAGCCTCATCATTCTGAAAGATATCTAGAACGGGGGCACCTTGTTGGTCCCAATTAATGAGTTAAAGGTAGATGAGGCATATATTCTAGGTGTTCATGGTTGAAGTGAGGGAGATGGATGATATCATAAATATCAAGGTTTCTTGGAATAAGTCTATCATGTGAAGGTAGGAGTCATCGATAGTATCCTCTCTAGAGATCGAATCTGTGACATAAGCTTTCACCACCTCATTGAGAATAAACTCGATGTCTGAGGCACATGGTACCTCCTTACCGTATCCTAACCCCTTTTTGCATTTATAGCCCATGTTTTTGACAATTCTAAGACCGTTACCATATTGGTTGATAGGTAAAGTGATTGGTTCCTTCTCTTTATATAGCCAAGAGGATATATCTTCAAGGGATTCTTCTTCTAGCAAACCTCCATTAGTAAACTGTGTAAGGGAAGCTGGTATCTTTGTTTTTTTGGTAACTTTTGCTATGGGGGTTTGCCATAAGATTTTGGTGAAAGAGGCATCCTCCCCACACAACAAGATTTTGAGATATCATACTCGCCAAATCCTGTCTCTGATATAGACTTTGATTTCTGGCATGGGATTGGATGTAGCTGTAGAGGCCTTTTTCAAAGTATATGGATCAATGTATAATGGGGATGATTGGGCTTCCTCATTATTGGGAATTTGCTTGTTATTCTTGTAACGCACTTGCATGGCGCGACAAAACTCAAAAGGATGAGGATCTCCTAGGATAGTGATTTCAGTACCATTGAATGGGAACATGAGGGATTGATGGTACATGGAGGGCACAACTTTCATGGCATGAATCCATGGGCGTCCTAGAATGATATTATATGGTAGGTCAATGTCTAAGACTTGGCATCTTGTTTCCAACATGACAAGGCCTACTTGAATAGGTAAATGTATTACACCATTTGTATGGTGTTTCGCATCTCATATGCTTTGATAGTAATAGATTTCTTAGTGTTTATGTGATCCTCAAAGTATCCTAATTGTTTTAACAGTTTGAGTGAACAAATGTTGAGACCGGCACCACCATCTATAAGTATATGTTTGATTTTACGTTGGTGGATGAAAACTTCGATGTGGAGTGCTTCGTTATGACATGGATCATGAGATGAGAGGTCCTTTTTAGAAAAGACCACATTGTAAGGGGATGCAATGTTACCTATCATGGCTCAAAAATATGTGGCAACTATATTATTGGGAACTGAAGAATCTTGTAGGGTTTTTTCAAGCACTGCTTTATGAGCGGGTGACGATCTTAAGAGGTCTAATATTGAGATCTGTGTGAGAGTCTTCCCTAGATGTTCAACAAGATTATAATCAGAAGTGATAGGAGTGTTTTGTGTAGGCCCACGAAGGGTAACACGACCACAACAAGTTGTGATGGCATAATCCAGAGCTTTGCCTTTAATAGTAAGGGTGGATACTCGACTTTCTTCAAAATGACCCACAATGGAGTCATAAGAAGACGAAGCTTTGTTAACACTCTTTCTTTTATCAAGATTTTGACCTTTACCATGTTGAGGGATTGGATCCTTGTATATGTTGAGATCTTTGTTTGTGGTATGATGAGGAGGATCGTCAAAAGTAACTTCTCCATTCTCTATGAGGTTTTGGATCAAGTGCTTCAATTTCATGCAAGATGAGGTTTTGTATCCTTTCACTCTATGGTACTCACAATACTTATTATCTTTGTACCATCTAGGTTTAAAATCAGGTTCATCATATTGACGTGTTTCAGGCAATGTGATAAGGCCACTTTGAACAAGCTTTTTAAGGACTGATTCAGTAGGTTCTCCCAAAGGAGTGAACCTATGTCTTGGAGTATAGTCTTGTCTCTATTGCTTCCTAGGAGTAGATTGGGTTGGTTTAGATTGCAAATTGAGTGGTGTTTGGAGAGTTTGGATGTGTTTAGAATCCACAACACCATCATTGACAACGTTTTTATTTTTAGACCAAAATTTAGGTTTGTCATTGGATTGTTGAGGAGAGTTATCTTTGGTCGTCTTAAAGATTTTGACTAACCCTTTTGCAATGAGGGATTTTTTTATATTGGTTCCTTTGTAAATGCTCTCATCAAACGTGGTAGCACTTTGTATTTGGAGATGAAAACCAAGATCTGGATTAAGATTTTGTACAAAGATGCTAACCAATTATTTTTCAGGTATGGGCCATGGGAATTTACTAGCCATATTTCTCCATCTTTGTAGGAAGGAGATGAATGTTTCCCCATTTCTTTGTTTATTGTTACACAAGTTTGTCATGGAAATCTCATGTTTCATATTGTAAGAGAAGTGGGTGGCAATTTTTTTAGCTAGTTCATTGAATGTTTTAATACTCATGGGTAGGTGTGAAAACCATTCTATTGCTTGTCCTCCAATACTATGAGGAAAGAGGTGCAAGAGATAGGTGTCATTGTGAGCAACCTCTAAGCAAGCAATGTAGAACTCTCTAAGTTGTTCTTTTGGATCTCCTTTTCCCTTATATTTGTCAAATTTTGGCATGTCGAAGTTAGGGGGAAAAGGGATCATTGGTAATGATCGATCAAATAGGTATGGAAAAACCTCCTCCAAAGAGAAAGTTTTCTTAGTGTGACCAAATGAAAGATTGGATATTTGTTTTTGTAAATCAAAAAACTTGAGCTCAAGATCAGATGGAGGTGTTGGTAGAGCCAAATTGTGTTGGATTTGAGGTGGTTGTTGTTGTCCATAAGGAAGATTGGAATTTAATCCATATGAATTGATATTATATGGGTCATACAAATGATGAGGGTTGATTGGGGGTTGATTGTTGAAAAAATTTTGGGTTTGAGGTGATTGTTGTTGAGGTGCTAGGTATGAGTGTTGGCTTTGTGAATGTTGAGGGGGGTTGGTGAAAGAATTTTGATGTTGATATTGTTGTGGTGGAATGATGTATGTGTTTTGATTTTGTGGTGGTTGAGGTGGATTGACATAGGTAGTGTTTAGATTTGAAGAATGTTGGGGTGGAGTGATGTAGGTGTTGTTTAGGTTTTGAGAATGTTGAGGGGGATGAAGATATGTGGTGTTTAGATTTTGAGAGTGTTGGGGTGGATTGAAATAGGTAGTGTTTATGTTTGAAGAATGTTGGGGTGTAGTCATGTAGGTGTTGTTTAGGTTTTGAGTGGATGATGTTTGGGGTGCTTGAGACACTTATGGCGAAGTAACATAAGCATCAATAGGTGTGTAATTTGGAGGTAAAGATGTTCGTGGTGGGGTAGCATATGCAAGATTAGATATAGCTATATTAACTTGTGACATGCATGGAGGATTTGGAGGATTTGAAGGATTTTGAAGATTTGTAGGTATGGATGTGGTGAAGAAGGGATTTGATTATTTGGCTTGTTTTGCAAGATTAGCTTGACGTGCTAGATTAGCTTGATGATGGAGGTTTTCTTGTTGAGCTTTATAAATATCCATGGGAGTAAGGAGAGGTCCAAGTGATATCTCTCCCATGGGATTTTAATTTTGATAAAGAGGATTGACATATTTAGCGATGAAAGGATTGGATACTCCCTCTTGTGAAGATGATTCAGGAAGTGGTGTAGATATGGTAGACATTGTTTGGATAGGGTTTACTTGTGGTCTCCCCATGGCATCAATAGCATCATGGATATGGTCTTTATCCTTAAGAGTAGATGTATCAAAATCTTGAGGCAATTTAGCTCCCTTTTTGCAAGCAAATGGAAGTAATGATCTTGATTGGAGCGTAAGAGTTTATCTATAGCTGCCATGATTTTAGGGTCTTGCATGGTTTCATCAAGTTCTCGAGACTCTTCTTAAGAGGATTGACCCTCTTGGAATTGTCTATCTACTTGAGATGGGATTTGACCAATGGTGTATCCTTTTGCAGGGAAATCATGAGAGTACATTCCCATGGAAAAGTGGGGAGAATCTATCAAAGAGGTATTACCCTCTTGAGGATTGTTTTGAATATTGCTTTGAATCTCAAGTTGGGGATTGTGATATGGGATGTTTTGATGATCTTGTTGAGGGTGTGTTGAGGATTTTGTTGTGGGGTGTTCTGAGGATTTTGTTGTGGGTTGTTTTGCTTAGCCTCCATGGCTTGGCGATGTTGTTGTCTAGTGGTAATCAAATACACTATGACAGAGATTTGGGGATTGATTTTGGACTTGTTTTGATTGAGTTGAGATTACTAGTTTGATGGTTTGATATGGGTTGCTTGTGGAAGATTATAGAAGCTAGATCAATTGATGATTGGATAGTTGATGATTACATAGAGGTAGGCTACTGACCTCAATGAAGGTAGATAGGATTAATGGTGTTTAACTAACTCATGAGAAGTTCATTCTCTAAGCTAAATAAAAAACCACTAATAGATACTAATTCCTCTTCAAGGATCTAAGATATGCAATCACTCTCAAATCAAAGATGAACTAAGGGATGATGTGATCTAGACTCTATGGTGGAAGCCAAATTACAAAGCTTTGAAAGTGTAAGGATTTAGGCTTGTTTGGTGAAGATGGTTTGATTGATAATAATCTCAAGAGGATAAAAAGCTCAAAAAGTCCAAGTTTTGGCTATGATGATGGATGAGGATGATCTGATGATTGTTGGGACAGGTCTGAATGTGTTGTATGATACTAGCTCAGAGGTTTGAAATTGATCAAAATTGAATTTTACTAGATTCTGGGCTAAATAGATAATAGGCAACAGACAGAGACCAAAGGCGCACTTCTATGGCTCAAAGGCACTTTTATGTGGCTCAAAGGCGAGCGAGAATAGCTCAGAAGCAATTTTCTATATAAAAAGAGGCACGTCGGGATAATGCAAATGCATGTCAAGATAGACTAAAGGCACTTCAAAATAGCTCAGATGCAAATTTTTAACAGACTAGTAAAATTGTTGACAGAGCCAAAGGTGTAGTTCTACGAGCCAAAGGAATGGAACTGCGCTGTAAAGGCGCGGATCTACAGGCCAGAGGCACTTTTTAGCAAACCAGAGGCATGTAACTATAGTTCAAAACTGCTTAAAAATAGTGCAAAGGCGATTTATTTCTGTGTAGATGCGAGTTTTTGGAACAGTGTTTGTTTTCAAGGCCAAATTTTTGCATAAGATTTGGTTTGATTTCTTTGGCAAGAGAAAAGCACAGTAGCAAAGTGGCTAAGGACTGACTCAATGGAATTGCTTGTGTGAGGCTATTAACCTTCGTAGATAACAAATGGTGTTTACTGGTAGATAATGATAGAGAAGACACACCAAACAATCTTTTAATTCAACAACCTAGAAATTATTCAAGTAGGAGTGATCGATATTGTAAGCCCACACGATTGAATACCTGTCCATGTGCTTGCCTAACTAAGCACACTTCCCCTTAAGTATATAGCTAGAGATAAAGAGTGTACACCCGGTATCTCTCTCCTTGGAGGTTTTGACACTTTGCCCAAAGATTTTCTATATAGTCCTTAAGGTAGTATGGATGGTGAGCAACTTTAGGGTATAGTTCACATACCTTGCATCATAATATGAAATGGTTGATGGTCTTATCTAGGTTTACAATAGATTCTAGGTTGTCCTCGATATACGCAAGGTATGAGAGGCCCAAATCTGTGAACGAGGGTGTCCCAGTTAATTGACGCTCAACTATCCAAGTCTTGGCAGACCAAGTATCTTGAGAGTGTATTTCTTGGAGTTAAAATGGTCCTTCCTTTGATGTTGAGTCTTTCAATACTCTCATCATTTATAGACTGCGCCAAAACATGTGGTTGGGGTTGTTCCTTGAGGTGATGAAATTCCCAAGCAAGCCCCCTAGAGAGGATATCAAGCACTTTTTATTTTCAAGACCATCTTTTGACGTGAGAAAAGAGCATACGTGTGATCTTGAGTCCCCAGGAATTTGAGCACAAAAATATAGTAAATGAATATCCTAAGTACTTTTGATTTCCAAGATCACTTTACAGTGCGAGGAAAGAGCATACGTACTAGGTATTCCAAACACAGTAGATAGTTGTAAATTCCTTTATGAAATTGAAGTGTTTCTAAGACTTAGTATGAAAAAGATTGATATCTTCGACAAACATCCTACAAAAATATATTAGAAACTCTTATTTGATCTTGGATTGATGATAAGATGCTGCAACAAGTGATATTAGCTCCAAAGAAATCAAGTAGTTAGCGAAAATAATTAACTAAACCAAAGGCGTGGAATTGTGGTGCAAAGGCGCGTCAAAAATTACCAAAGGCACGCAACTGTGGTGTAGAAGCACATTTTTCCTGTGCAGAGGTGTGGAACTGTGGTGCAGATGCGTCAAACTATGGTGCAAAGGTGCCTCACTACCGTACAGAAGTGCTTTTTTCGAGTCAGGCCTGCAAAAAGCAATAAAACTAGTTTAATGATTGATCGAATGATTGTTGAATGATTCCATGATGATCTAGGATGTTGTAGGAGGATGGGGATCTATATGTTTGTAGCACAAATGAACAATAAACCGTAAGATAGTGGACTAGCAAAAAAATGTCAATACCCTTAAATAAATTAGCTTAAGGAGTATGCTAGAATGAGTGTTTAGACAAATAAATCAGTTTGTCAACACTAGAAAAGATCAAATGATATCAGAAATCCCTGTTAAAAACCACAAATTAGTTAGAAAACCTAAGAAACCAAAGGCGAGTTATAGCAGACCAAAGGCACATCACAGTGGTGCAAAGGCACGTTTCTGCACACCAAAGGCACATTTATGTCGCCTAAAGGAACCTTTATATAGGTCAAAAGCACTTTAATGTGGTTCAAATGTGATTTTTCTGCGTGATGGTTGTGCTTTTCCGTACCCGTGCTTCAAAAAAGCAAAGGTTAGATCAAGTTAGTGGGTCCCATTAGGCGTGCCAGAATGTGTATAGGGTAAAATCAAGATTAGGAAAGATCAAACAATAAATGATAAACTCGATCCTATAACCTTCAAAGAAATGATCTAGATAATAACCAAAAATCAATGAATAATGCAACAATGAAAGCTTTTGCCTAGATTGTATAGTTTCCTTGGTTTTTAGTGGATTGCTCGATATATTGTGAAACGATGTTTGCAACAAGTGGATGTATGATAGTGCTCAAAGATTCAATATGTGCTCAACGATGCAATATAATGCTCAAAGCACTTAAGAATGCCCAAAGCTTAAATGATCGAAGAGATTCAAAGCTTGAATGATCGAAGAGGATTTTCGATGCAATGAAGGGGGTATATATAGGATTCAGGAGAAGATCGATCAACGGTTGAGATAATTCAATGAAATCAATGGATGAGATAATTCAAAAGCTCATGATGAATGTGCACATGACATTTGTCATGAAGAAAAAAAAAATTATTGAGTTAACTGCTTGCAAAGATAAAGATAGGATTTGATTTCATAAATTTAGAATGTTTTTTTCCAATTTATGAGTTGATGATAAAAACAATAATGATTAAAGCCAATTAACTCAACTTTAGATTTGTTTTTTTGAAGTTCTAAAAATAAGACTGATTGTGCACATAGAAGAAAATGATATTTTAAGAAGATTTGGAAGATAAAAACAAATTAAATAAATAAATTTATTTAATTTATTGTGCATGATTGAAGAAAGAATAAGATGTGAAGATTTAAAGTAATTTTTTTTTGCTATGTAATAAGGATCTACTTTATATTAATTATCAAAAAAATATTATAGTTTCCAGTTCTGAGATTTCCAAAAGTAGCCTATAGCTGCAACCGTCTAGACTGAAGCTACTAAAAAAGATATGCCACACACGGCAAGACCAGCAAAACAAAGACATTGATATATAACCACTATTGAAACCACACTATAACCCCGAACCTATAAACAGATACCCAGACCAGAGATGACCAGTAGTGAAGAAAACCTTAACCCCTTTATGCCTCCAATTCGTAGTTATGCAACTTCATATTGAAATCTCCCATCCAGTCCAAGCCATGAGTCTTCACGTTCTGGCAATACTTCAACAGGAAATTTGATGCCACCCTAGCATGTTGTCTGAACCATACTAGATCCGCCCCCCTCAGGTGGAGAATGAATGGGAAGTATTTCACTACACTTCCTGGCTGTTGCAGAAGGGGGATGTCTCTCGGTCGCGGCATGCCTGCGCCAAAAGCAGTGATCTCCAGAGTCTCCTCAAATCCTCCAAGCACACTAGGTATGAAGAGTCTTCTAACCACCATATTCACCCATGTCTTAGCCACATTCAACTCTAACAGAGTGGCCACAAACTGGGAACTTATGTCTGTGTCTACTCGATGTCATTCACTGTGATCCACAAACTCCTTGCCTAGAATCATCTTGACCGCCCCCAAAACGAGTTCATCCTAGAATTTTAGGAGGCATTTAAGGCGAAGGTCAATGATGCCTCCCAAAAATGCCATCTACCTCTTATCGCTAACCACCCAAATGGCGGGGTCCATTCCTGTGCACCAAAACCAATCTATTAAGAGCTGCAACACCTTTGGTTTCTCTGTCATTTCACAATGCTTCACAATAGGTGGGCTACACTACTAAATGAGGCAACTCTAGCTTCGCCTTACTCTTTGATCATTTTGGCTATCCCATCTTCTGCCCTTCTAGTCTGTCAGTTGCTACTTAACTACTATCCACTCGTGAGAGCTGAATCCTTACCCTCATGTTGCGAAGTGACTGAATCAGACTTGTTGTTTCATCATTGCAATCCGTTCCTTCGAGCATGTGAATCAAGCTAAGTGTGTTTGTTAATTAATGTTCCCTTGCCGCTCGAGAAGGTTCCTGACTTAGTCCAATTGTCGTTCCTGCCAAAACCCAGCTGGCTGCCAGCTGATCTGCCCGCCACTCATGGCACCGAAACCCCAGTCCTTCCACACCATTACATGTGGAAGGACTCCCACCCATCCACCCACAACTAGATAAATAAAAAAGAATTCCATTTGATCAATCAGTCTCCAGCACTTCTTTGCATTCTCTTCCATCCACTGTCAAGTTCGATAAAACATCCGCTTCATTGTTACCTTCCCTAAGTATGTGCTTGATCTGGATACATTCAAAAGAATCTAAAATTTGTAATGCTTGGTCCAACATTGCTTTAGGTCTCCATTTTTCCAACCTTCTGGTCCTCATCCCGTTGATTGTAAGCAAAGAATCCTCTTCAATCTCCAGTTTACTAATACTCAATTCTCTAAAAAAGTTTAAACCGAGGATTAATGCTTGCAATTCGGCTACATTATTGGTCCCATATGGCAGTTTTTGGGCCAATTTGCCTAAATTTTTGCCTTCCTAGTTTTGAATAATTCATCCCGCCCCGGAGGCTCCAGGATCCCCCCGTGAGGACCCGTTGAAGTTTAACTTGAACCATCCAAAATCAGGAGGGCTCCATTTGACTTGTAACCTATCTTCCCTAGTAGCCTTCTGATCCGCTATAGCCAGAATCTTTTATCCTGGGCAAAATTTCCTCATTTCTGCATCCCATCCAGAGAATTTATGATTCTTTTGTCCTCCTCCAGCTAACCTTGCATTCATTACCTCTATGATATTGGCCTCCACTCTGTTCAAAAAGGATGGAAAAGTTCTTTCCTTCTCCTGAAAGATTCTTTTGTTCTGTTCTTTTCAAATTTCCCATAAAACCATTGAGGGACAGATGCTCCAAAGTCCACCGAACAATGAGCTTTGAAGGATCGAAGGCCAAGCCAAGAGAAAGTCTAACAGTTTGGCTAGGAATGTTGACTGCCATTTCAATTTGGAGCAAAACCACTTCTAAGTATTAAGCGCAAACTCACAGTTTAGAAAAAGATGATCTCTAGATTCCTCTTTTTTTTGTAAAGCACACACCTTGAAGGGCCTGGATAGCCCATTTTCTTAAATCTGTCAGTTGTAAGAACTCTTCCCCTAGAAGCAGCCCAAGTGAAGATGCCCGCCTTGGGAAGGCAGAACTTATTCCAACAAAGATTGAAAGGTAGGCTTGACTCTATCCCTTGCTCCCCTTTGAGCACTCTATACCCTTCCTTTACACTGTACTGCCCAGAGGGAGAAGCGTTCCATCTCAACTCATCCTTCCCTTCCCTAAAAATCATTCTTCAATTCCTCATGGCTACTTCAAACACTTCTGTGAGTCTGTCGTCCACACCTAGGTCACTAACATCCTTCCATTTTATGAATGTTCTGGCAGAAGCCAGTGAATTCATAGCATAATCTCTCACCAATTCTCCCCATGCCTACTTAGTGATTATTATGACCTGGTTCAAGTCATCTCTGGAAGATAATATAGTTTGACCATCCCATGAATCTTCCCAGAAATGCACTCTGTTGCCGTCTCTTATTTCCCAGGTTAGCTGACTTGTCATCCAACTTCGACAACTTCCGATAAAGTTCCAAATTCTCGATCCTTTCGAAAGCTGTTTGGAGATGAAGATGTTGTTTTCTTCCTCCTCCAAATATTTTGCCTTTACCAATTTTACCCATTTTAACTCAGGTTTTGAATGAATAGTCCAAACCAATTTTGCTCCTAACGCCACATTCTAAGCAAGAAGATCTTTAAGCCCTGTTCCATCATCTTCTTTGGGTTCGCAAACCTATGTTCATCTTATCAGAGGAAATTTATGCTGATTTGAATTTCCTTGCCAGAAAAAAAATTCTCATTTTCTTATTGAGTTCTCGAAGGGCTGCCATAGAAAGAGGAAAGCAAGACATTGTTTAAATCAGGATTGCTGAAATAACTGCCTTGAGCATAGTTAACCGCCTTGCCCAAGAGAGTCATTTGCTTCTCCATGAAGCCAATTTTACTTTAATCCGTTCTAGAAGAGTATCCCAAATTTTCCCTAGTCTCACCCCTTTTGTGAGTGGTAAACCCAGATATTTGCAGGGCATTTCTCCTTTTTTAAAGTTCAGAGTTCTGATGTTGTTTCTTTCATTCCTTAGAGAAGAGTTGAAGAAAAAAACTTCTGATTTTTGTTGGCACACTTCCTGGCTAGAGGCTTCTGAATACTAGTTTAGGATATCCTTGAAGACTTTAGCTTCACTTTCTTTGGCTGCTCCGAAGAGCATCGTATCATCTGCAAACTGCTAATGGGTTACCTCTGTGGTCCCACTACTGATCTAGATCCCATTCAGCTTTCCTTCAACTCTAGCTTTGAGACAAGTTCTTCCTAATACATCTGCCATGATTATAAATAGGAAGGGGAACAGAGGATCCCCCTGACGAAGGCCTCTGGAAACTGAGAATAAACCTTCAGGAGATCCGTTGATTAGTACTAAAAACTTGGGGCTGGCTACCCATTTGAAAATCTAGTCTAACCAGTTGTTGTCAAAACCAAAAGCTTCCAACACCTTGAATAAAAATCTCTAGTTTACCTTATCATATGCTATCTTTATGTCTAATTTGATCAGCATGGCCTCCTTTTTCATCCTTTGGACTCAATAGATGGCTTCCTGAGCAATAATTACTCCTCCTAAGATTGATCTTCCCAACACAAAACCCGTTTGCTCCTCTGAGATTATTTCAGGCAATATCAGATTTAATCTGTTGGCAACAGCCTTTGCTAATATTTTGTAAAGCATGTTGCAAAGGGATATTGGTCTAAAGTCTTCTAGTGCTTCCAGCTTTTCTTTCTTTGGGATGAGAGCAATAAAAGTGTTATTTACTTCCTTGAGAATCTTCCCCGTCCTTCTCGATTCCTCAATCACTTCTGTAACCTCAGTGCCCAAAAAATCCCAGCACTTCTGAAAAAAGATAGTTGGAAACCTATCTGGCCCTAGGGCTTTATTTGGATGCAGTCCAAAAACTACTTCCTTGATTTCTGATTCTGAGAAGCTCTGAGCCAGCAGTCTATTTTGATCTTCTGAAACCAATTTAGGGATGTTTCTCAAGAGCTAATTTTGAATGACCAAAGAAGAGCCATTCCCATCATTAGGTAAGTCCCTAAAAAAATCAACGGTAGTTTTGTTTATATCTTCCAACTCATCAATCGTCCTTCCATCAGCTAGCTTTAAAGAAGAGATCCTGTTTAGTTCCCTTCTTACCCTTATCGAGTTGTGAAAGAATTTTGTATTCCTGTCCCCAGCTCTTAGCCAGGTTTCCCTGGATTTTTGCCTCCAGAAGATTTCCTCTTTTGCCAGTAGATCTCCCATCTTCCCTAAAAGTTCCTTTTCTTTTTGAAAGCTTTTAGCATCCATTCCTTCTCTAAGGATCTTCTCATTTAGAGCTTCCAACTCGATTTTTGTATTCCTCTTCTCCTGAAAGATGTTTTTGAAACTATTTCTATTCCATTGCTTGATGTTCTATTTAACTAGTTTTAGCTTTGTGACCAAATTAAACAGTTTGAAGCCCCCAGGGTCTATCTCAGTCCACCATTTCTTGACTAGATCCAAAAACTTTGGGTCCTTAAACCACATATTTTCTAACTTGAAGGGACTTCTAACCAGTTTTCTTTCTCCAAGAATGTCTAAGAAGATGGGATAATGGTCTGATCTCAAGGTAGGTAGAATCTTATCCTCGAAGGAGAAGGGAAAAAATTCTCAAATCTCCTTTGAAGAAAAATCTGTCAAGTTTCTCTGCTATGTTACTTAAACCTAATCTTCTGTTTGTCCAAGTATATTTGCCATTTCCCAAAGGGATATCCAATAGAGAATTTCTATCCACAAAATCATCAAAATCTGATTGTGATTGTAATTTTCTTCCTACACCTCCCCTTTTATCTTCTACTTTTAAGATTGCGTTAAAATCTCCTCCCACTAGGAAGAAATCAAAACCCTGGCTACCGTAAATTAAGTCTAGTTCCTTCCATAGTTCCTTCTTTTCTAAACAAGAATTGGGTCCATATACATTAATAAGCAAAAAACTCAAGTTGGAGGCTAAACTCCTTACCTTGTAGGCTAACCATGATCTCCCTTTCGCTATCTCTTCCACTATCACTGTTCAAGGTCATCAAGGTCGCCACCAGGTGATGAGGCCTCCTGAGGCTCTCGCAACATCAACCCCCAATAACTTCCATCTCCCAAATTTCCTACACAGTGTCTCCCTGTCTGCCTGGTTAAGCTTAGATTATTGCAAAATACATATGTCTACCTGTGAAGATTCCAAAAAATGCATGAATAGGCATCTTTTATTAGGGGCATTTAAGCCCCTAATGTTCCATGAAATTATTTTCATTGCTTTTCAGGAAGGGTTTCACCCTTCCCTACTTTCAAAAGATTTTTGATTTTTATTTGCCCATTGGCTTCACCATCTAGTTTTAATTTCTCCTTGTTGGGAGGCCTCCCTCTTCCTTTGGATTCCCTGTAATCAGGAGTCAACTTAGAAACATCCTTTTGTCCAAGACCCAGAGGTCCTCTAATCAGATCCCCTCCGATCCTCAAGCAATCCAAGTGGAGCTGCTCCTGTGGAGGCTTTGGGGAAGGAAGGTCATCCTCGGTTTCCAAGTTCAAAAAGTCATCCTCTTCCATGTCTCTCCACTGCTCCCCCAGATTTTTTGTTCCAATAGGAATGGATCCTTCCTTCACAGCTTCCGCTAACTCTACTAACTCCTTCCCAACCTCAATCAAGGAGTTTAGATCATCTTTTTATATGTTAGGGTGAATCATTTCCAAGGTTTCTAGATTTTTCTTATCCATGCTCTGAACCTGCGCCCACACAGCTTTTAGATTCTCCTCCTCAACTGATTCTAGAGGGAGAATCTTACTTGCAGCAATCTGCTCATCTCCTCTTCCTCTGGATTCCTTGTTAAGACCAGGTAACTCTTCTTGCTGCTTGGAGGAATGAGGATCTTCCTCGGCGCAAACCCCTTTTTTCTTCTCTTTGAGGCAAATAGTCTTCACGGGAATGTCACCCAATTGATTCCACCAGGACACCTTTAGGATTAGGATCAAAAACTAATTCTTGCTTTAAAGTTCCCCAATCTGTGAAGATTTCTATTTCCCTCAGCCGAGAAGAATTTGGTTTGTTCTCCACACAAATTCTTATATTTGTACTAATCCCTTCTTTTTCATACCATTCTTCTGCACATATGTACTTCCCTAGGAATTTGCTTATCTCTTCTAATATTGTCAGCTGCCAAAACTCCAATGGTAATTTGGGAAGTTTGTACCATTCATGTACATAGCTTAAATTGTGATTCCTTGCATCAAACCCTAGCTCCCAATTTTTTAGATAAAATCCATATCCGTCCAAAATCTAGATTCCATCCAAGATCTTCGCTTTGATTTTTTCCATGGGGCAGATTATTAAGAAGAAACCATTCTCTAGAGTTCTCATTTTAATCTCTTTCCCCCGACGTTCTTGCCACCATTACACCAGACATTTCCAATCCAAGTTTGCCACAAACCATTTCCCAATTATTCCTACCTTTTCCATGTTTACGATTGACGGCTTCAGGAGGCATTGAGGCATCACCATAGTGATCTTATTTCCTTCTTAACAATCATTCCTTCATGGAGGAAATCGTTTGTTACCAAAACCGCCCTTTCCGAAAGACCTAGGGTTTCTCCAAAAAGGTCTTCTTCTCTCTGCCCTTTGGTTCTAGATCTTTGGTTCCATCTGGTCCTGTGGACGAAAAAACCTATAGTTATTTTATCGAGCCCACCGATCTAGTTGGAATTGTATTCTCCTTCTATCATCCTCCTATCTGGAATTCCAAATTTCCCTTCATGCTTTCCTCTGGATAAATTCAGAAGGGATTTCGCTCTCAGCATCCTCCGCCCAAGAGGCTGTTCTGCCAAAACCATCATTCCTTTCCCATCCATCTGCTACCTCTTCTTTTCCCGCTCGTGAAATTAACTTCTGCTCCTCTGCTCCGTTTTCACCTACTTTGCTTGTCTGCATTATTTTGCGAAGATTTAAAGTAAATTAAACAAATAAATTCATTTAATTTATTTTGCATGATAGAGGGATATAAATAAAATATTTATTTTATTTATTTTTAGAAGATAAAGTCAACTTAAATAAATTTGAATAATTTATTTAAATTTAGAGGAATAATTGATTAATTAAATAATTAAAAATTATTTAATTATGGATAAGAGGAATTTAAGTGATGAATTAATTAAATAATTGATTTATTTAATTAATGTAGATTTGAAGATTGGAAGAGGATAATTTAATGAAATTAATTAAATAAATAAAATTTATTCAATTAATGTTGAAATTAGGGAAAATAGGGGAAATTGATGAAATTAATTAAATAATTAGATTATTCAATTAATGTTGAATGCAAGTGATTTAGGAGGGATTGATGTATTCAAGTGATGTAATGAGAAGGTCATTTTTAGGTGTCTACACCTCCATTACTCCTATCCATCCTCCATCTAGCCCTATCCATGATCCCACAACATCCACTTCCCTTGATGAGACACTTGGCTCCCAAGTAAACATAGATGATCAAACAAATAGCTTGGATCTTAGTGAGCATAATGATACTCATGATCCTATTGATCCTTCATCATCCAAAATTGACTATATTGCAAATCCACCAACATATCCCCTTGGTCTTACCACCTTTATCCATGAATGTTCTTTTTTAAGAAAGCAACAACCACTATCCACCACCTCACCCTCTCCATCAAATAATGAGCTCGCGTCTAGTGTCCAAAACACCCATATTCCCATTGTCCAATGAATACTCCAAAACATGAATTATCAAGGTAAAGGCTTAGGCCTTCATGAACAAGGTATTTTGGAGCATATCCATGTCAAAGTCCCTCCACGCTAATATGGCCTTGGATATATACCCCAAGGAAAACAATCTAAATATGTTGGTACTTCCTCCATGCCTCTTAAATCCACTCCTTTCCATCACAAACCTCATCATACCCCCAAGACATATGTTTCCATCCCTGCTCCATTGTCATACAAATCCCAAAAGCATCTGACCATACACCTTCCACCATCCACTTTACCTCCACTCCTTCCAACTCTTAATATCCCCATCCATCAGTCCACTTTACCTCCAATCCTTCCAACTCCTAACACCCCAATCCATCTATCCACTTTATCTCCACTTCTCCTGACACCTAATAACTCCATCCTTAAATCCCCTCATCCATTTATCCATAAATCCACTTTTAATCCCTCCATCCATAAATCCCCTAAACTTCCCAATCATGACCAATCAATGCACACATTATCTACACATGAAGCTTCCACCATGTCCATGGGATTAAAAAATAAAAATTTGGATGCCTCCTTCCCTAAAGCTAAAAATCCTAAAAATCCTCATGCCTTAGGGCACCAATGCAAAGAATTGAAGATAAATACATCTAAAAGGCTATACAAGCCCATACCTCCACAAGAAAAGTACAAAACTAAAATGGTTTGGGTACCTAAGCAAAAAGAAATCAATTCAAATGAAGCATCCACATCCCAGAAATCCAAAAAAATTGATTCTATCCAAAAATTTCAAATTCCTTCACCCCATAAATCCCAATGCAAAAATCATAAAAATTATAAGTCCATGTGGCTCCCTAAATTCATAAATCAACCATCCCCTAAGCCCACATGTCCATTACTTCCTACACCTCCTCCAAATCAAAAGTTTCAATGTTTATCACAATGTGTACAACCGTTGGTCTTGGTTCCTTTCCATTCCACAACATTCCCACATACCTCCATCTCCCCATCTTTCATCCATTATCCTACATATCTCCCCTATCACCTTCCTATGGTCCATGTTTTTGCATAAACCTTTCATAATCCACATCATAATCCGCTATCCTTCCATACATAATCCACAATCTTTCCATCCATGATCCAAATCATAATCCATTATCCTTCCCTCCATAATCCATTACCTACCTACTCCATCTCTATCCATTCCATCTTTCCACACCTACCAACGTCTATGAGCATAATGACACTTGACATGGTCCATGTGTGACATCCATCTCTAATAGGACTATCACCTTTCATGGAACTAGACACTTGAGGCCCTCCTATTCATATCCACCTATCCCATCCAAATATTCCAAAAAAAAGAAGAAAAAAATCAAAATAGTAAAGAGAAATCCCTTCATCCAATGGTGAAAACCATCTTGGTGGTGCCTTGGATAAGTACCATGATAAAAACTTGGCAAAAAGGCGTCATGTGTAGGTTGATTATCTATGTGTCTTACACTTGGGGGCACATTGTCTCATCCAAACTATCATATCCAACCTACCATTTCCATCTTATCTTACCATCCTTATCTATTATACCTACATACCTATCCCACTACACTATCCATCCTCCCTTACTCATTTTGATCTTGATAAAGACATGGGGGCAAAATGTTGAAGAATGCTTTGGATATCTCTTGATATACCTCATCCTTTCCAGCCAATCCTATCATCATCCTCTCATCATAAGCCTTGTCATGTAAAATCCTAAGCATTACACTTAGAATGGGGCATTTTATTTCTATGTGACATAGTCTTTGGAGATCACATCCTAGCTCCCTTATGTTGCATACATCCATTTCATCCACTATTGTCTATCCTTTTATCCATCTATCTATCATGAGCTTTCCATTCCACACATCATCGCCTATCCTTTTATCCATCCATCTATCATGAGTCTTACATCCTATTCACTATCGTTCATCATTTTATCCATCCATCCTACCTCCATCCTTGCATCTAGACTTGGTTTTCCCTTGTCATTGTTATCTAGCACAAAGGCTATCAAAATTGTAATCCATTGTCATACCAAAAACCAAACTATCCCAAAACATTTCAAAAATACAAAAAACAAAAATCAAAACATTAAAAAAAATACAAAAACAATTAAAAATCTCAAAAATACAAAAAATCAAATATTCAAAAATCCAAGAAATAATCCAAATGCAAGTCATCTTTAATCTATACCAATCAAGTCAATCAATCTATCCAAATTATCCAATCACATCCTTGGTATTGACCCTAATCTTGTTGTAAACCACATAAAATCAATCAATCAATCAATCCAATCAAATCAAATCAATCCGACATCATCAATCCAATCAATCAACTCTTGCTTAAGGACTGTCTAACTTAAGTATAGAGATCCATCATTATCAATCAAACTCTGGTGTTGATTCGCATGGCTAACAACACTAGTATCAATCAATCAAAATCAACCAATCATCAATGGGATATATCATTCCTGCTTCCTTGTGTTGATCTAGGGATATGCCATTCCCCACAATGGTCAACAATATCCTTATCAATCAAATCCTAGTGTTGATTCGTATGGCCAACAACACTAGTATAATCATCAATCAATCAATCATTGGTTTACAACTTGACAAGGGAAATACCTTATTTGTTTTTTAACCATTTGTACATGTTTGCTTGCTTGCTTATGTGTGGTATCATTTTATCTTGCATTTGTATCAAATCCGTATCTTTCCAACTAATATTCATATCTTGTGTATGTTGGAATAGCTTTTTGCATTATCCTTTGCATCTAAGGTCATATCATACCTTTTGTGCATTAGGACTTTAATGCTCTAATTTTTCTTCCTCATACATTTAGACAAGGTTGTATTGCGCTGGGGCACAAGACACATCATCACCCTAGTCTTTATACCTTGGTGCATAATGTATAGTGCTATACCAAACTATATGGTTTCTCACTTCATGCAGCATAATGTATCATTAATCTCTTTCATCCATCCCTTATCTTGCATCCTCCATCCCTTGGCCAATCCCTTTCATTCATTTCAAGAGCATACCCGTGTTCTTCCAACTTGCCTATTCTCTCGAGGGTGCATCATCATCATATCCTTACATCATCATCTCATCCTTTCATCCATTCCTCCTTGTCACTCTTTCAAGTGGCTAGATATCCTTTTCTCCTTCATCCATACCTTATCTTCTTTGAAATGATGTTACTTCTCTTAGTCGCAACATCATCTCACAGAGGGGCAAAATGTAGACACCTAAAATTGACCATGCCTTGTCGATACATCACTTGAGACACTTTGTAACACGTTTTGTCTTAGAAACCCTTTCATCACCTAATTAGTTAAATAAAACATATTTATTTAACTAATTCCCATCATAATCATATTTAATTCCATTTCAATCCCATTAGTGAATTAATTAAATAAATTATATTTATTTAATTAATTCCCACTTTTTCTCCAAATTAATTAAATAAATTAAGGATTTATTTAATTAATTCTACATTTGTCTCTATCTTCACATGTCTAGAAGCCTCTAGATAGCCTTATTATGTGGAAGCCATTTGACTTTATTCCTCTCATTCAACCCTCATGTGACACTTGTCACATGACTACAACTCCAACCATCACTCAATCCTAGCCATCCATCACTAATCTAATCCATTCCTATCACTTATCTCCTATAAATCAAGCCTCACCCAAGCCATTTGGGGATCTTAAGATATCACATCTTCATACATAATCATGTTGTCCAAATAATTCTAAGATCTTCTCATCTATCATCCTCACACTAGTGTTATGTTGCAAATTTGAGCAATCAACATCTCATCCTATCTATCATCCATCAAAGAGAACAAAGCTAGTAGATTTGGGTGCATCTACTCTGTTCTATCACATGTGGAGGACTTGGTTTGAAGGTGTAATTGATTATCTTTGTATTTCCTTTGTACCAATTTTCCATCTACACATATAAATCTAATTTTTGAAAGCATGGAAACATTTTGGTAACTGTCTAGAAGAAAACAAGAACTAAACTATACTTATAATAGGAATTCATGCAACTATGTAACTTCAAAACTTTTAACCACAAAAAAACTATGTAACTCTTTGTCCACTAAACAGTGAGAAAAAGCTTCAAAACTTCAGAAGGTGTTTAATAGCACTTATGGAATTCTAACTATAAACAATTTCTAAATTTTACTGAACAATGATTACAACACGAATCTTGCAAGCTATCATAGACTAACTACCACATTCCTAAATGATAGAAAACATTTTAATAACATTAACAAGAATTACAAAAAACATTCACATAACATGAAAACAAATACTTATCTATTTCCTAATCCAAATGAGTGGCCAACTCTCCGAAATACTTGCACTACTTCAGATCATATCATAACAGAGACAACACAAATCCATTCACAACTTATATGAAATAATATATACAAAAAACTTATTGACTTTCAGAAAATCAGAACATTATATTATCATTGTATATCCATAATAAAAATATAAGGTTTATATATTTACTGATCATGCAAAAAATCTAGGGCGGCTCATAATTGCCATTTAAAAAGTCTTGTAACTGGAAATATAACAAATTGCTTTAAAAAGTCTAACTTGAAGTGTAATAAAGGAGGCTCTGAGTGGGAGCTTAAATGTATTGTCATTTGGAAATAACAGAAAAGTAAAGAAAATGCTATATGCATGGAGAATCATAAAGTAGCTTAAGACTTCTAACCGATGGTTTCCTTCTTTTCTGGAACTTCCAACTTCTAGTGATGATTACTCATGTCTTCATTGAATGTTTTCTTTCTCCACTTTGTTGCTATAGAGTCTTGTTTGTGCAATGATAGATCTTTTACACAACACTTTGTCAACATTAGCAGTCAAATCTTAATCAAATTAAGAATAAAGCTTTATACATTATTTAATTATAAATAAACAATATTTATCGTAAGAACTTTAATATATTGGTATAATTGGGTCAACAGACTTATATAAAAGGGGTAGTTTGATCAAACTAGGATGAGGTTGATTTTACCTCATCAATGAGTCGCGATTAAACCATTATTGTCAATCAACTGACTCACCTCTCTATAATAAGATTGAACTACTCTATTGCCTAGCCATAACCCCTTCATATCTTTATAGGGGTCTGAAATGAAATATGCATCTGTTAGAGTAGCCATATCTCATGTAGAAGTGTTGAAGTGAACAAGTTGAACCCACCTCATAGATCTCAGTAGTCTTGGGTCTAAAGGGGGCATCTCTCTCTAAAATGGTTCAATGTGCTCAAGAATCCATGTCATAACTAATGAATGGTGGCTAAAAGAAAGGACCCCTCATCATGAGATGTGATACAGGTCTTGGTAAACCAAATCCAAAATGTTAACCCCCTAAGAAAAAATTATCCCTTGCTCAAGTTGTTGAATGATTGGTGCCCAACACCACCTAAGAATCATGACCTTCTTGCCTGACAAGCAAGTGGCAATTAGACCAATCAGGACCTTCCATAGGGGTGGAATGGCAAGATGAGGAACTGAAGTGAGCTAAATGTTGAGGTTGTCTCCAGGTCAAGACTCTCCCATCACAACTTCCCAAGCTAGTCTCTCTCACTCAGACTCCCTCTCAGATAATATAAGTGGTTCCCCTATTATAGGAACCTTGAGGATGTGAAAACAATCATAAATGTGATCATCCACTCTCCAAAAATAGATGAGAATCATAACATGTTCTAATCAGCATCCCAATAAGTCAGGATGTTGCAAAAAATGTGGGACGAAGGGTGGACAATCAATATCTATGCCACCCTAGCCAATCATGTCCTATGAAGAATGACATGATCCATGGTAGATAATCCCTTTAGGGCCTCCATATTTCAATCCTACTCATGGATAGCATTCCACCATATGTAGGTGTCCTTCAAGAAGAGAACATCATGTCATATCTTCATTGTAAAACTTAAAAAACCATAAAAATTATTAAAAAAAAAAAAAAGCTCAAAAATAAGAAATGAAAAAATGAAAAACTTAAAAAATCATTAAAAATTGAATATAATCTTGAAAATCAGTAATAAATAGATAAATTAACGTTAAAATAAATATATTGAACAAATTCAAGCATCAAAATCATCACTTTTGGCTAACATCATGTCAACAAAACCTCTCGACAGGGTCTCTCAGACAACTTGATTGGTCTCTCGAGTGACCCAAGTTAAAGTGGAAATGTCACTCAAGAGACCTACCCTAGAAAAAGGGTGCCCCATGGCCATGCCCTAATGTGCTCCAGTGAGCCTAGAAAATGTAAAAGTCAATAAAAATGGGAAAACAAAAACAAAAAAAAATAGTAAAAACCTAAAACATAGGCAAATGTAATAGAAAAATTCAAGTTTAACAAGTATTTTCAAGAAAAATCAAGAAAAGAGAGTCTAGAGTTTCGTAGAGGGTTTTTCTTGATTCTCATACTTGGGGGCTGATAAGAGGCTTAATGGCCACCATAATGTCGATCTCTTCATCCTTAGTGTTTTGTTGACTATTCCCTTATGCAGTTTCTTTGTCATTTGCTTGATTTCTCTCACTTTCTCTCTTTCTTCTCCTCTCTCTTCTCTAGCTGAGCATTTGAAATGATCTTTTTTTCTTAGTTTATCTTTTATAGTGTAGCTTTTGTCCTCATTTTATGTTTTTATCATCATGGAAGGTCATTGTGGCAAGGCAAGACGACACAAGTAAACTTCAAACTCACGCATCAAGGGTACATTCTCTCGTCTTCCTTTTTTACTTACTTTAAGCTTATCATGTATCTAAATTACATTTAAACCATCTTGTCAATTACAAGTCTAGATGTGGGACAACAACAAAGGTAAACACCATGCTTGGGAATAGTACCCACCTTTCATGTAGACTATTCTACCCGAGGGGGAAAATATGTAAGTACAAAAAGGGTGCATAGGCCTACATGGCAATTTGATGATGATATAAAGATCTAAATCACAACCCATGAAGGCATGAATTATACTCCTCTCAATAATCTCACACTTGATGATGTGTCCCTTAGTGTTTTTATCCTTTTGACCATGTTTTCCAACCTCTAAACTAGGTTCGAGGACTTCACCATGTTGAACAACCCTTTTCAGATCCTCAATAGGAGGGTCACCCAAGAGACCTTAGGATTTCTTGGATGACATGTCCTTAAGTTACAATTTCATCCGGGTGACCTACCCTAGCAAAAGAGGCAACCCACTTCCCAAAAGGGGTGACCTTGTGTTTTGACATGCATGATTTCTTCTAATTCCACCTAGTTTACTTCCACTTTTGGATTTTTATTAAGAGTTTCTTTATGCACAATTGAGCCATACTTCCACTAACTATTTGTCAACTCTCAATCACTCTTTTTTTCACTCCTGATCAATTCACGACAATCTTCCAATCAATCTTCTATTTTCTCCTCTCCATCTCATGTGATCTCCCAATTAAACCTAATTATCTCCTCAATCAATCCCTATTAACTCCCCAATCACCCTCACCTATTTTGTCTATTTCCTACCTATAAATACCTCCCTCCTTTAGGGGAGGCTGAGAATTACTTGCATTCTTGTGTTGATCAAGCTTATGTATAGTAGCCCCCATAGCATTTTTATGCTCATACATGACCCTATGAGCCCTTTGGTTTCTATCTATTTCTAAGTCCACAATCTCAACATGTGGTTGAGAATTACTTGCATTCTTTTGTTGTTCAAGTTTATGCATAGGCAACCCCCATAGCATTCATATGCTCATGAAGGACTATGTGTGCCATTTATTTCCATTTTGTTATTGCTTCTAAGCCCAAATCCATTTCCTCGTATCCATGCCTTTGTCCCTGTCATCAAGAGGAGGACCCCATTGTTGTTGAGAAGACAGTTGCCACAAGATCTCTGAGGATAAAAGTATAGCACTAAAACTCAAATTATACGGGTTATTTTATTTCTTTGACTAATAATTAGCTTGCAATCTTTCCCTTGAGGAAATTTTCTCTTGGTTAGTGGAGAGTTTATTTCTTTTCATTGCTTTCTAGATTAAGATTCATTTCCTATTTTGCTTAGAGTAACTACAAATTTCATTTTCTTAGAATAGATTACATCCACATCAAAACACAAAAAGCCAAAAACATAGACAAATTACATTTAGGAATAGCCATTTAGATTTGCATTCATATTTCAATTTTTAGTAATAATTAGTTCATATCAAAAACTAAAAAATAACAAAAAGTTTGCATTCATTTAGTGCAATTGCATGTAGAAATTCATACGAAATCCAAAAACATACAGAACAACAAGGAAGCCCTCGATCTCATCATGAGACACAAAATTCAATAAAGTTATCACAACACACAATGAATTCAATTAAAAACATCCATCTCCTCCACTTAACACTCAATTTGCCTAGGTGTGAGGGAAGATTGGACCCAAAAAGTCCTAGCAAAAATTAGGGAGAACCTCCCCACACAAGAAAACCTCACTTAGGAAGATATTCAAGAACAAACAAAAAACATAGATCAAATTAGACAAGATACAATTAGGACTCACATCCTAAGAATCTTTCAAGTCCAAGGCCAAATTATCAATCAGGGCCATTAGAAAACTAGGCAAGACTTAGCAATCATAAGAGAGGCATGTATTGAAAATCCCAATCTTCTATAAGAATTGACCTCTCAACTATGTGAAATAAACATCAACAATCACCACAATCAACAACTTCACACTCAAGACAATAACACGATTAATCTAACTACCATTCACACCATTCTACTTCCTCAAGAATAGCCTGACCCCCTTGATTCCACCACCACTTGACTAGCTTTTGCAACGACAACATGAGTGATTAGTCAATGCACCTTTAGCAAGGGTATGGTTCATGTGTTATGTTAGAGTATGACTCACTAGTGTGAGCTTGAGTTGATTTTAAACAACATAGAACCTGCATAAACACCCATGCACCAACCTACAAATCACACTTACGACTAAAGTGAAAAAATAATACCCTCATCAAACACAACCACAAAAGACTCATATAGATCTCAGATCCACATCAAATCTAAAAAAATTATAGCCAATTGAATTGGAGACACCCATGAAGTTTAAATTGCATCTATCTCATACAAAAGATTAACTAAAAATATAGTAGAATAGAAGATTTTTAATGTCCACAAGGCCAAAGATAGCCTACAGGATAGTAGACCCTACCATTTTTGCTTCTTGAAGTGTTGATCTTCTATTATTCAATTCAATAATGGACTCCCCCATTCTCAACCCTGTCCTCACTAAATAAATCTTGAAATGAATTTGCTACTAAATTACTTGCATACTTGATCTAAATGTCCTTGTAAGCTTTACATTCCAAAATAAAGTTATTTTCTATTTCCATTGTCCCAATTGTGCAAAAGACACAAACTTTCTCTTCCGATACCACTTTTGGCCTTTTCCATCTCCTTGTTTCACATCGAAGATCATGTGAGTTAGTCGTTAAGTAAGCTATGAGAATCTTTACTCTCTAAGGGATATTGGCCCCTAAATAGGCTTTTTGTTGATGGTTGAAATGGCTATTCTTAAACATCATCCAACTCAATAGTGAAAGGTTAATTTTATCCAATAAAAATAGGACAAATATTTACCACATTTTGGTGTGGATGAGGTGTAAAATTGCTATTGACTATTTGACCATTGAAGTGGATGATGCTTATGTGAAGTGGGTTAGAAGTGGGGTTAAATTCCTCAATATAATATTTTGACTTTCTCCCTAATGCCTTTTTTCCGCATAGACTTGTGAAACTTATCTACAACGAATGCCTTTATTTCTTTGTCATTATTAGGACAAGCATTCAAGTGAATGTGTCATTTTCTCATCCACCTATTATTTTTCTTCATCCATGACTTCTTTCTTTCACTCAATAAATCTTTAAAGACAACATTGGATCATCTATTTGCCTCCATCTACCTAGTTTTTTCAAATATCTTAAGAGATCTACCATAGCAATGGCTTCAATAGAAATTGTACCTATTTCAGCTAGAAGAATCTCATAGGAGACTGAAGCTTTTAATTTGAATTTACTTGTGATCATGCATTTTTGGATTCTCTCTATCTACTTCCATTTAGTGTTTGAAGTGTCGCTATCTCGTATTTCAACCCATAAAGCACCACCGTAAGTACTAATAACCCAAATAGAATCTGAATAGTTTTCCAATCCCATAACCTTCCCTCTCTGCATCTATTTTGAAGGGAAAAAAGTACTCTCCAACCTCCCAAAGTTCTCTTCCTTTTTCAAGTTTCCCAACTAAGCTTGTTGTTGAAGTCAATCCCAAGGTATTTGTACTTTGTTACTTCCTCTAGAATACTTCCTTTAAAATAAAATTTGAACTGGTTTTTTTCTTTCTATTGGAGAAGATCATGATTGGTCTTGTTGGTGTTGACTCACATACCCACTTCTTTGCAAAAGCACTCAAGGGCATACAAGTGCTCTTACAATCCTTGAGTAGACATAGCAATCAAAATAAGATCATCCACATACAAAAGAAGCATAAAACATATTCTCTCAGAAGAACATCATCCACACCTTACAAATTCAACAATTCTTCAAGTTTGTTGAGATATAAGCCAAAACGAGTAGGGGATAATAGGGATCCTTGCGTAACTCCAATGTCACTCTTAAAACTTTCAAAAGTGTCTTCTTGAGTTTTGATTTTTACTCAAAATTCTTCATAGAGCCTACAAACAACCGCTCTAAATTGCATTGAAATACCAAGATTCTTCATTCTACACCATAACTTATTCCTAGGAATCATTTCAAAATTCTTCTTGAAGTCAACAAAATAGAAATAAAATTTCTCTTTCTCATTTTGGAAAATTTTTCAATGATATGTCTCAAAGTGATTCCATGATCAATTGTTGAGTGCTTTGGTCTAAAACCTACTTGCCCTTTTTCTTTCTTTTCTTTTTCTTCTGCCCACTTTCTAATTTTATGTTCAAGCATGCTTCCAAACAACTTTGCAAACAAGGATTGATTGTGATGGTCCTGTAGTTGGAAGGATTGTTAACATCCCCACTCTTAAAGAGGGGTATTGCTAAGTTGGTAATCCAATCTCTTGGAAACACATTTTGAATGATGCTATTGAATATTTTCATAATGTGAGGGGTGAGGATTTTCATCCCTCATTTGACATATTCAACCTAAAGATCAACCATGTCACTAGCCATTTCTACACCCAACTTCTTAATACCTTCCTTAACCTCTTGTAAAGTGAATAATTTCTTTGTTGTGTTGAACCTAGGGGGACCTCAACCCCTAACTCATGCTCATACAATTGCTTTGCATATTCAAACCATTGAGTGGTCATTATGTTATTCTCTGCATGTTCTTTTCTTGGTTGAAGTTCCCTCCAAAATAGTTTTGGGTTATTCTTCCCTAGATATATCAACTCTTCTCTCCTTGTGTTCATGAACACCCTTTTTTTACTTTTACAATTTGCCTGTTCTCCTTATCTTTACCTAGCTCTTTAAGAGCTCTCCTTACATCTTTGCAATCCTCATCAAACCAAGCATTTGCCAAAAATTAATTTGTTTTCTTCTTCCTATTATTTTCCCTTTTACAACTCTCAAGTGCCTCTTGAATTATGCTTGTTAGCTCATGATTTTTAGACCTTATGATCTTTTTCTTTCTTTTTTCACTAATTGCCTTAATGTTTCCTTAAACATATCACAATTTTCTTGGGTTAATATGATTTTTCTCTTTGTTGGGTGTTGATGGATGGGTTGCTCCTTTAGCGTATGTTGATTTTTTCCCACCAAGAAAATAAAAGATGTATTAGGTTATTGACCGATTTTAAATCTCCAAGGGGATCTTCAATCACCACCTCTATTATTTTATCAATTAATCTTTGCAAACAAATGGCATAATCAACAACACTTTCTCCATTATAGGTTAATGCAAGAGGGACTCCCTCCACTTTCACAAACTCACATACACCAAGATTACACAAATAAAAATAATTTTCTCTATTCAATTGAATAATTTGCATAGATACAATATTTATTTGAACCAAATTACAAATCAAATTTGCATAACAAAATTTACAACTTTCGGCACTCATTGGCCATTCGATGCACAATCACTCTTCACACTGGCTTTGCACACTCTCTGCAAGCTCTCAGCTGCTCCAATCTGCCCCTGTGGCATCGCCTTCTTCCCAAGGCTATCTTCTTCTCTCTTTGTCAGCAACCAACTAAATTAATTATCATGCCCTCTCTCATGGGCTCACCCTTGCGAGATCCACGCTTTCTTCCTTCTATCTGGCTGCCTTAACTCTACAACATTTTCCCATTTTAAGAGCCACGAATGTGATGGTTCATTTCTCCATTGGTGCCCCTATCCAACTCTCCATTTCCCTGTTTGAATAAAATACAAAAAGATGCCTCTATGAGGCATTTCACATTAGCTTTTCAACTATAGATTTTAGGTGTTGAATGTATGGTGTTTGGGTGTGGTTTCCTCCTTCCCACGTGGCATAAAACCTTCCAATTTTAACCTTATGAGGCTGCTCCAAGTCATTTAATTTTCTGTTTGATATTGACCAAGGACTATTCGATGTTGGACACCTTTTTCTTCTCTCCAAAAGATATTGAAAGGTCATTTAAACATACACGCCCATCTTCCAACTATGGTGCCTTAGTTATAAATTGAAATTTTTGTTTAAAAAGGATAAAAAACTTGCAACCTCATCCCATTCCTATCGGCCAACAATTATATCTTTCATGAAGTGAAAACAAACTTCTCTTGGTCACCATGGCAGGTAAGTATAACCTTCAAAAATGATATAGCGGTTTAGATGTTGAATAGATATTAATATCTAATGCCTATCTGAATGCAGTCCCCTATAACCTTAACAATGAACTTTAAAGTATTCATATCACTAGTATAGAGCTACAAGATGTGACATTCATCAATTAAGATGCTCTGGAATGAAGAGATCAACATAGACTTGGATACAAACTACTTGTGCTCTTGTATCTCTATTTTTGAATGACTTGAAATAACAATTCCCTTCCAAAAAATTAGTCACATACACATAATATCATTGAAAGAAGCAAATATGTAGGCTACACCAAACACATGTTCTCCAAGCAATGTCATTTGACAATCGACCAATGGAGATGAAAACTGACAACGGTCATAAATTCTTACCAAAACCTTGAAATCTCACTAAAACTGTTTGGGATGAATATATCGATGTTCCTAAGGCCTCCACCAAGGCGTTTGATCTCAAGTTCCACAAAACTCCAGATTTTGCATTTTTTGCCAAACTGTCAGCACAAGTCGCAAAACTTAAAAATCTCAAAAACTGAAAGGAATTCAACTATGAAACCTTTGCGTATAATTATGGAATTATCTTAGGATTCTTCCTGTCAGAGGGTTTGTCTCCAAACTTCATAGATTGCTCCAAACAATTGTTTCTTTGACACTGCCTTGTTATGTGTTGGGACTGAAACTCCACGAAATTGCAACTTTGTAATTCTAACTGTGCCAATCACATCCAATGCCGAGAAATGCCAGCAAAGACAAACACACACCAAAAATGAAGAAAACAACTTCAATTTTTTTGGTTGATGTTGATCGCCAGTCCACCCAGATGCTCCTGCATCATAGGTCTTGCATGTATAATTTTTGGAGCTCTTTCATCTACCATACCATTGCAAATAATCAAATCAAAAGTGCCACATAAAGCAAGTAATTCTTCACCAAAATGGTTTTAATATCCTAGTTATCTATTGAACCTCTTGACCATTGGTGATTTTACTATTCAGTAAGCCATAATGGATTATTATCCTCCTTGCTGCATAAAATTCCAGTTTGCTCATTTGTCGTCCTTACATTGAAATCACACAATAGAAGAACTTCCCCTTGTTGGGAGAAAGATAGAAATTTTTTTAGTGCTGCATAAGGGTCCTTATAATCCAACCCATCTTTTTTCAAGGTTTTTGACACTTGAGGGGAAAATAACACATTGCAATTCTTATGTGCTTGCCATTCTAAAAAAAATTAAACCAAATGTATCGCTTATTTGGGTCTTCTTTTTCCAACTGAATGTTTATTCCCCTTGTTTCTTTTATTAAGACCATTATGCCACTATAACCTTTGGTATTTCAAATCACATCATTTCAAACTACAAACTTCACGTATCCTTCAAAAGAAGGCATCTTGCACCCATCAATCATGAGTTTCTATGAGACATGTGTGTCTCTTCCATCAGTGATGTGCCCTAACATAGGTCCCCTCCTCCATGGGTAACCTCTACAATTCCAATAAACTAAATTTAAGTGCTCCTGGGGGGCCTACTTTCTATTTATCTTGGGGCCAAAGGCTCAAGGAACAACCCTTGCCTCTTTTCACCTGTGCTTTCTTTGTTACATTCTCCATTGTTGGTCATTGCTTTCTTTGCTTTCCCTTTGCTCCCCTCTTGTTGCGTTGATACATTTCGGGATAGTAGATTGCTAATGATAGCTTTTCCAATTTACAACCATGCCCTTTTACCTTCACTCCTTGTTGCTCTTACTTTGGCCAATTCCACTATTCTCTCCTCTTCTTAAATTGAGGTTAGATCTTCATCCAAAAATAAATGTGAGCCCTTCAAAAGCCTCCTTTTTCTTAGAAGTTGGTATTTATCTTCCATACTCATCAAGGCAACTTTGATAGGTCCAATACCCTCTTCAATTAGCTTTCCAACCCTTCTTTCTTAGCAAGCTTTTCCTCTCCATTGCAACTTGTCCCTTAGAAAATCACTTGTAAGATTGAAAGTACTTTCAATTTTTCCATAATCTCTTACTCCTCTAATAATTATATTTTTTTACTCTTTCCTTCCTTGCCTTGTGTTTTTTTTTTGCTTGTGCTCTATTATCCTTTGCACTTGTCTCTCCTACCTCACTGATTGGGCCTTTAACTACCTGAGCCCATGAAGACTTTCTTTGAGTCGATTCCCATGCTAATTACTTTTTCCTCGAACCCCTAAGCATTTGTTTTTTGTAAGGATTGTGTTCCGCCCTTTTCTATTTTTTAATCTACCAAGTCTATGTTTGTTTTTGTTGATTCATGCATAGTTTGCCATGCTTGTTTCATGGATTGCTATTCATGCTTCCCCACTTCTACATGCATTTGTAGCACTATCACCTGTTCCTTTAACACTATGTTGTATTCTACTAAAGACTGGCTTGTCGCTATTCTCCCACGGAGCTTGTAGTTATTTTCTTTCACCCTTACTTGCATATGTTCTAGCCTATTTTTCACATTTAGTGACTCTCACGCATATAAATCTATTGACTAAGTAAGAGGAGTTGAGGTGGGGCTACATATATCTTCATCTTCCCCATGGTCCCTATCTTCTTGCCCTTTAAATTTTTGTACCATATTCTTGATGGACTAGGTTTTTATCCTTTGAACATGTGCTATTGTTTCCTCCTTTTACACTTGTTTTCTTTTTCTTTTTACAATTTCACTTGAGATAATTTATGCTTTAAAATACCCTAGTATTGTTTTGCATTTACCCACACCCATTTTCTACTTTTGTCTGATAATGCAATTTTTACTTGCCCTAGATGGTTTTTCTCCACATATCTGACAGCTTCATTTTTTAGTTTTCAAGCTTGGTGGTGGTTTGCTTTGCATTGCAAATACCCACGAAAATAATGTGCAAAGGAAAACAAAAACAAAAAGGTGAGAAAGGGGACAACAACTAACCTAATCTAAGGATCCCATGACAAAGATGCCCTTAAAACCATCACTTGGCCTTGGTATTTTTTAACTGCACCCACTGGACCCACATTCCACTATTGACATTTTTGTAGACAAAGGATGCAACTTTTCAAAGTTTTGTCAATAGTTCCTTGATTTCCCAAGGATTTTTCTAGTTCTTATTCCTCTTGCCTTGCCCAGTATTCATGTTCCTATATGTTAACTCACATCTTAGATCTTAGATACATCTTAGATTCACATCAAATTTGGAAAAACTTGCGATCATTGTGAACTAACACACCCACAAAGTTCAAATCACATCTATCTCATGCAAAGACTTGTAGAAAATGCAAACCTTTCCATCACACTTGTACTTGAAATATGATGTTATGATAGAACAAAACACTTCACATTCAACTTGAGTATTGAAATAAAAAATCATAAAAACACTTAGATAATTGGATGATTATGAGGTGTTTTTCACAATGTGCTAAATTATGATATTTTATTACCATTCAAGTATTCAGTTTTCCAATCAAAATCATTGACCTATATTTCATGAGTAATTGTTCACACAAACCCATATCTCATGAGCATGAATGGTCCACTAAGCACTCATTGCATCTAGGTGATATTCACAAGGTAAAGAATTGGGACTTCCGAAGATGTCACCATCCTAGTACTACTTCAACTCAAATGCACTTAACCATAGAGTTTCCACCAAGATCAAGCCCACTTAGCTTTCTACCCTATTTGCAAAACCTTTAAAAAGTGTTGTGCCTTATGAACCATTCATAGAGAGGCCCTTTTAACTTATTTATGGACAAGTAGGAGGTATTTTTCCATATATTCATCCACATAGTTTTTGACAATTGAATTAAAAGATGAGTACATTACATACCCTAACTTTAGTGCATAGATTCAATAACAATCATATTACCACTGACATTTTAAAATAGAGTTACTAAACCAATGGTTTATGAGGTATTATTCATATGAGATAAATCTCATTTATAAACATTAAACCATTATAAAGCATAACTATAATGCAACATTAATATTTTAACATAATAACATTTGTAAGAACATATATGATAGCATGAACACTTGTGTAAAAAGTGGAATGATGATGTGTACAAATATTTAATCTTTTACCATCAGCAACACACAAAAACAAATTTTGGCTTTAAATTAGGAGCAAAACTAAGGTAATGTCTAATTGATAGGAAGCCCTAACAAATGTTTACTAAATATTTAATTGTTGGATTAAAAGGGAGCCAATATATATTTTATAAGCATTTTTTGTTTCTATAATTTTATGTTTAGACCTAAAAATTGTAGGCCTTGGTGTTTTATTAAAAAATATAATTATAAATTTACAATTTAGTCAAACTTTTGTTAGTTTTTGCATTAAGCAGATATACTATGATATTCATTGAATTCAAACAATTTCTTTTTAAATATCAAATTAAATATTTGAATTTTCACATTACAGATGTTTGCACTCATATCAATAGTATTTTTATATCTTCAATAATTTTCTTGACCAAAAAGGTTTCAACCTATGGTGCTCTACACATATGTCATCCATCAAGGCAATGCTTTGAAAGCTTCCAATAACACATTTGTACATTGGTGTACTATGAAGATTTTGTGCATAGAACTAGGTGGTTATAGTGTTGCACCATTTAGAAATGTGTAGTAGATTTTTTCATATTGATTTGGCATTGTTGCCCTTACCTGTGCAATCTTTGTTTGTAGTGAAATGGTTTTAGATGATCAATTGACCCTAATTGTGCACCTTGATGGTGGATAGAGGTGGATACACACAATGCTACAACGTAAACAATTTCTATTTCTTGATGAAAAATGTTACAAGATGCCTCAATATATAGAGGACATTACAATAGATTACTAGTACATCTCATTTAATATTTTTCACCTCTAGAAACTTCAAACCTATCCATCTTCATCTAGAAACTTACTTTTACTAGTTTCCCCTCTTCTAAAATTTACTAATCGAGACATTTACAATTTAATTATAATGACAATTATCAATGGGAGAAATTACTCCTTAGTCCAACACTCCCCCTTAATTTCTACCACTAACTCCTTCAGCATCTACAATGCTTAAATTATATCTTAGATATTCAAAATTCTCTTTTGCTAATGCCTTTGTGAATATATATGCCAACTAATCTTTAGATCTACAAAACTCTAAGTAGATTTCTCCATTGTTCACTAATGACTTCCTCTGAGTCATAACAAACAATCATCAATCACACAACTCAAACATTCAAACCTTATTTGATTGTTATTTAGTTTGACATGTGAATGTTTATGCTTATACACTTTTTTGAACATATTTTTGACTGTTTGCTAATTAGAAACACCAATCCATCCACAATTCATCTATATACAATCTTTCATAGATTTCTTCTTCCACTCTTTGTTCCAACACACTTTTTTAGAATGATTCTTTTAATCCAAAACCAATACAAGGATGAAAATCCCAACACGTTTCCTTTTTATGTCCTTGCCTATTACAATGAGAACACTAGAAACACTGGAATTCTTGAACTATCTTGTTTGTAACTATATTACCTGTAATATCATTTATATTTTCTTTACCTCTAACATATCCAAGGCCTTCATTCTTTATCCTCACTCTTGGTTCAATGGGCTCTCTAATTCCTTACCTATACTTTCCCAAACATTTTCCATCATACACCATTCTTTTCATAATCTTAAAACCAACATTCTTTGCAAAACATCATTTATTATTATCATCACAGCTAGCAAGATTTGTATATTCAAACACAGTGTTATCTCCAACCTTACACTCTTTATCTATATCACAAAATATAAAATGATTCAACAAATCAATAACAAAAATAACTTGTATCACATGAGACATCGCATAGTGAAGGTTTAGACCTTAGACACTTGTTTTTCTTTAGGTATGTTGCAAGTAATTGATCTAACTGATTATTTTGTTCTTTCAATTTTGATATTTCATCCTTTTGAGAACTATTTTCCTTTGCAAACCACTTCAACTTGTTGCATATGTGTTGTCATTGATGTCAACTAAGTGGCAATGTGAAAAGCAAAGGCAAATGTAAATATGTTGAGCAATCAGAGAAATCGTGATGATGTGAGGCAAAGGATCAGTATCATTTGCACACAATCATACCTTATCTTCTGAAGTTCATGTGTAGGTTCATGCTAAGTGTATGCTTTCAATATCTTTGGTATGTTATGTCATGGATGGTATGCTAGGTGAATTATGTTATAATTGGATGATATGAAAATGTGTGACTTGGCACTGGTTAAAGAACGTTGCAATAGTTTGAAGGAAATTGGCTAAGTAAAGTTCAAGACAGGAAAGGTGTCACAGGCTCAGGAAAGTGTATCGCATTCTGCCGCATTTGAAGATATGGGCCTGCAGATTGAAAAGTAGCTAGATATTACTCTCAGGCATCTCTGGTTCAAATTTGAGATCATGGAGTCTACCACAAAGTGTTTTAGAGTTAGAAGAGTGAAGGCAGTAGTAAAACAGGGTAAGTGCAGTCATAGAGAGATAGGAAAATGCTCCGCACTTCTCCGCAGATGAAGATATGATGTTTTGGAGGATGGTTAGACTTAAGTGAAAGGTATGTATGTTTCAAGTTTCAATTGATAATATGTACCTCAGATGCTTCTCTGGAGTCAGCTCTATAAAGGCAAGTCTTGTTGATGGTAATGGTAAGTAGAGGGAGATAGTGGATGTTACCGTAGTTCACTGCACATTAGTATTTGGCCTTGTTGATTGAATGATAATCTCATATAGTTGGTTGGTATGCTTAGTTCAAGATTCAAATGTTTTTGTTTACCACAAGCATGTTTTTCATTGTTCTACATGAAGACTAGGTAAGTAGAGTATGTTAAGGATACCAAAATCAATGTTCAAATATTTGTGCTAGCATAAAACAACATGGATTGATGAAAGGAGAGTATATAAATGATTTGCAAGTCATATAGTGTTCATTGTGTGGTCTGCATGATGTAATTCTATCTCCTCTGATACCGCTTTAGGTCTGGAGATAAATGTAAAGAAGGGGAAGTGTTTGTGAAGCTGACTTTGTGTATGTTGATGATAATGCCATGTGTTTGGAAGTGTGCGCTAACATGGAAGAGTGTGCTAAGGTAAATTAGGTCATGAATTACTCTTACTTTTGAATTACATTGAATTTCTACTTACCGCATATGTTTGGGAGCTATGGTCATTGCACATTTCATGTTGCACGTTTCATCTTGTCCGACCAAAGAAAAATATTTTGAAGCTTGCGGAGGATATAAATATAAGATCAAAGTTGTTGAATGATGTATGGTGTGTGTATGGTGTAATAGCATTGATTTTGTGCAAACAAAGTAAACACAGAAGCAATTTTGATGATGAAATGTAGAAAGGATTAGCTTATGTAAAGTGATATTGTTGCAAAGGTGATTGTAGGTAATGTGATGACAGAGAAGAGTTTCAGAAGTTATTTTGATGTTGTAGAACTTGGTATTGTGAATGTTCAGAGGTGAAATAGTTGTGCAGAGTTTGGAAAGGTCAGCAGAAGGTTGGAGTAGTAAGTGTGAGTCAGATAAGTATTTTGTTGTAGAGGTTGAAGCCTCTTTGTGTAAAAGTTGTAGCAGTTCAGGGAGTTGCAACTTCCTTTGGGTTGTAGCCCATAAATGATAATGTAATCTTATTTTTATTTGTGAGGCTAGATTTGGATAGTAGATCCAAGCAACTTGCTCACCATGGTTTTTCCCTTCTAGGGTTTTCCATGTAAATCTGGTGTTATGGTTACAACAAGTATTCCCACAATAGTGGGTTTCACTTTTTGACCAAAGTTGACATTGAAATGAACATTTTGAAAAAAATCTTCACTTTTGGACACCTATAGTTGCTAAACTGTGAGGAATTTGAAGATGATTTAAACTAATGATTTGTCACATTTTGTGTGTAGATTCTAAATATATATTTTTTAATTTTTTTGGAATCAAATTGTATTTCCTTTTCCATCTCCTTCAATAACTAGTTTCTAACAGTAAACAACATTTTTAAAGAGCGATGTGTACTGTGTAAAACATAACTTTTTTTCTATGAAGGATAAAATTCTAAATTTTTTGAATTTAAATTTTTAACTACAGTATCTAGAGGATGCATTTGGTTTCATAATGTTTTATTGAATATTTTGCTTTTAATTAACTTTTGAAGTCAAACCAATTACAATTTAGACATAGGTGTACTATGTAAAGCATAACTTCTTTTGTATGTATTGGAATTCAAAAAAAAAATTGTTGGAATAAGGACATCAATACCTAGAGGAAACGTATTTTTTAGAATTTTTTTCTATGTTTTCCTATTTTTTCGTATGTATGAAACATAGACCTTGATGTTCATTAAAAAACCTACATTCACAAGAAATAAAAAATGAATAAAATAATCAAATTAAATATATTTAAAATTATACTTTTTGGGAAGCTTATAATAAGGACTACATACTTACAAAACATAAAATTTTAAATGAATTCATTTGATCCCCCAAAAGGTAAATCAAAAGTGGTTTTTTATCAGCATTTTGATAGGTGTAGAGGAGACTCCATGATGGTATGGTTTAAAACTAGTGGGGTTCTATCCAAGGGGGTTTGAATCTAAGGGGGTTTGATCAAACCCTCTTCAATTAAAATCCTTTAAATGGAACCTTTCGAGGCTTAAATCATTATATTTTCTAAAACTACGTGATTTCAGCAAAAATCAGGATGTCCCAGAAAGTGTAACCCATTATTGTGGCAGCCAATGTGTTCTTGTGTTTCTCATGCTTTAAATGCTTACATTAGTTCGAATGTTATTGGAAGAAAAGAATTTGATTAAGTACTAATTCACCCCCCTCTCAATACTTCTGTGTGTTCAACAATTGGTATTAGATCCAAGTTCTTTGAATGCAGTCTAACAGTTGAGGTAGATCTTGGAGTGGAACACATGGGAAGTACTGTTTAATGAAAAGAATCCTTTGGAAGATGATAAAGACATGATAACCTTTAATCTAGAAGATTGTGAAGTTGATTTTGAAGGAGAACTCATTCATGCCTTAGAAGATCTAGATGCTGCAAGGAAAGAAAATGAAGAATATAAGGCCAAGTTTAAAGAATCAAAAGAAACAATTGTCAAAATGAAAGCTCAAATTGTTGAATGCTCCAAACTTAAAGAAGAAGTTGTATTTCTAAGAAAAGAAAAGGAGAAAGCAAAGGATCAGATAGACCAGGGTCTGAAACTTAAGAAAAGCACCAATATCCTTGATGAGATAATCAGTAGTCAAAAACCTCTAAAGAATAAGGTGGTATTGGATTTGAAAAAGGTCAGAGCTCTAAAACAGATATACTTGAAGGCATGTTTGAAATGAAAAAGGAAGAGCCCTACACTAAAGACTCTGTGGAGACCAAAGATGAGGAGCAGGAGTTGGATGATGATGAATTCATACATGTCAATGATTAGAAGAAAGATTTCAAGGGATCTCCTCCTAGACAGGTTACTAATCCCAGGTTCTCTCAATCCTTTTATGGCTACTGTTATTCTTGCAATAAATTTGGTCATAAAGCTATTGATTGTAGAACTAAGGCAAGAAGAAATGATTACATGAGGAGGAATTCATTTGTGCCTACAAGAAATGATGCTGTGATCTCTCATTCCTTCTATGGCTATTGTTATGCATGCAAGAAGTTTGGTCATAGGGTTGTTGAGTGTAGAACTAAAGTAAAGAGAAATGGTATGACTCCAGAATATAATATTTTTTTGCTACAAGTGCAACAACTTTGGGCATAAAGCAAGATTTTGCAAAAGTGGTTATATGAAACCACCAGTCCAGTAGAGGAAGATAGAGGAAACTCTAGTTCAACAAAAGAAGAAAATGGCAAAGATATGGAGAAAGAAGACATAACAAGATAATGAGAAGAAGGAAGAATTTGTGGTTTTGCCTAGTGTAGAAGACTTCACTGTTGACTAAGAGAAGGCATGGAGTTAGGGGGAGCTAACCAATGCACATCTATTCTTCCCCCTGAATGTTCGTGGCTTCTATAGTGGAAGCTAGATGAGTTGACATGAAACTGACAGACAAGGTTGTTGTTAAAGCAAGATAGTTTCTTTCCCGCAAATTTTCAGAACAAAAACATAAGATGTGGAGGATTGCAGAATAGATTTGAGTCTCTGTGGACTTACAGAGCATTCTGGTAGCAGTTTACCTAACCAGATAAGGGTGCATTTATTGTGAAAAGTTAGGGCAAATGAAAAGCTACTAATGTTTCATTTGCACAATCAAATCTCATTAAAAAACAAAGCATTTTCATTCAGAGCTGAGAAGAGAAGAAGACTTTCATAATACTTGGTGAATTTGAGCTGAAGGAAAATCCCAGAATTCAGCGCACTTGGCATATTTGGAACCCTAGTGGTTGAAAAATAAAGGTACTTATTAGAACTGTTCTTTCTTAAAACCCTAGTTTCTGAATTTGAAAAAGTTTGAGATGGCGACTCCGCAACTAGTTGATGTCACTGAAAAACTATGACCAAAGTATAAGAAATTTCCTTACAAATCCATGGAGGTCAATAAGGAAGGGACATTGTCAAACATTCTGGCATATGTTGTATATACAGAAGATGTTAGGTTTTATATTCACTCTAAGCTGGATGAAATCAATGATCTAAAGTTTGAGGAGCTTAGAGATCAACTCTTGGATGATGATGTTAGCTACAAACTAGAATATGCAAATATGGGGGTCAAGCGACTGGATATATGGAAGTATTACCCTAATTTTTGCAATGAGCATGAATGGGTGAGATATATTTTAAGCAGAATTCATGATGAGTTTATGTATCTTGACAAGCCCTACAAGATCACCAAGGATGCAATTAGGGTAGTTACTAGGTTGAGTTCCATTAGACCTGTACTAGTGATTAAATCCATTAAAAATGAGGTCACTAAATTGACTGGGGCTAAATTTGATAAGAGGACTCTAATGGTAAATGACATAATTGACCCAGGTGTTTAGTATGCTGCCATGGTTATAACTTACAACGTGTATTACACAAACAGAGAGGGATCCACCATTGGTACAACAATTCACACTACTTAGCAGATGGTTAAGGAAGGCAAAGGTTTTGGCCTCTGCGAGGTCATGAGAGAACAACTCTTGGAGAATGTGAGAAGAACAAAGGAAACTAGCTATAGTTTTAGGTATGGCACACTTATCATTTGTCTTGCATTCTATTTCCTAAACGAATTACCTAGTTTTAGAGGAAAAGTTTGGCAACAACATATTCCCATTGCCGTTCAAATTAAGAGTCATATAAGAGGTTTCAGTGATCCAAATCACTATAGTACATTATACTGCGGCTTCTTCAAAAACTTGCAAACCAACATGCAATCTAGAGACATAATCCCATCCAATGTTGCAAGGCAGTATGAAGGTTAAATCACTTTTTTGGTTGATAAGGATTATACCTATATGGAAGCGGTTGAGCCTAGGACTGCATGGATTCCTAGACTACCCTATGATGTCTCAGTAGAAGAAAAAAAGACCTATGATGATATTTTGCTTAGCAAGCCTAAAGACACAACAGCTGAGAGATTTGGTACCTATGATGAAATAATGGAGAAGAAGATTAAAAGAAGTGTGGAGGAGCATTTTGAGAAACACAAAGAAGAATTTCGTAAAAGGATGGTTATTTCACCAAAATCCACATTAGAAGTCCCTGTGGAGGAAATATAACATGCTCCTGCTATTCCACCAGTTGTATAAGGGTAAGAAGGACCAACATATCCACATCTGCTGCTGTAAATGCTCTGCAACCCTCCAAATCAACACAAACAATGTCCACAAGAAGAAGAGTTGCTTTTGAAACACTGGTACATATGAAGACTACAGAGAAGAAGCATGCCAGACCAAAGCAACCTGGTAAGAGAAAGAAGGTCAATATTGAGGGGGTTGAAGAGGAAGAAGAAGGAGAGCCAAGCACTTCTCAACCAAAGAAGAAAGAGAAGAAGTCTAAGAAAACTCCTGCGGTGGTGCTTGCACATGAACCTCTCTAACTAGATGCAATTTTTAATGCAATTGTGCATTATGGTATCCTAAAGGATACAATAGATTTATATCCAGATGTGCCAACTGAAGACCAGAGCACCATACAAAAGGCTATAGTAATGTATATGCTTAAATTTAATGTGCTCTTGAATGATCCTTTAAAACGTTTCGGAGAGCCTAGCTCAGGCTCCGAGGCAATGAAGAGAAAGTGCCATAGAAATGGATGTGGAGTTAAGACAACAAGCTATTGACAACGTCAGAGCTTCTGTTTCCTAGGAAGAAAAGGATAAAATGATTCAAATGAAAGCTCAATAGTTAAGGACAAAGCAAAGGGTAGACACCCTTATGAGCATGGAGAAAGAGGATAAAGATAAAATTCAAAAGGAGATTGAAGAAGTAACAAGGAAAATTTTTGGAATGAGGTTAATTAAAAATGTGGAGCAACCACAAGTGTCTCCACCGCACACCAATGTTTCTCCACCTCACATTGTAGTATCTCCTTTGCATGACACACATCAGCAAAATCCTCAAGAGGATAAAGAAGAGCAAACTGCACAAGATGAAGAGCAAGTAGCATTAGGTGACTTGGCAATCCATCTCCTGATCATAATGTTATGCATAATAGTCCTCCTTTGGTGAATACTGAGCAGTAGGGTAACCTAAACAACAAGAGGAGCAAGTAAATGTTGATGTAGGGGAGAGCTCAGAAAAGGGACAAGATACATCTTCCTCCTCTTCTCTGGTTGAATCAATTAAGCAGTTTTTGGCTCAACAGATGCAAATCCAATCGGTGGTTACTCCACAACTTTTATAGTTGCCAATGCTAGATGGACAAGTTAACTTGTCTGGCATATCTCCCCTCCATAAGATACAACTAGGAGATATACTCCAATCCACCGCAAGACAATAAATTCTTCAGCAACAAGTGCAAGGAGTTGAATTACTTGAAGAGGAAATTAACATTATTCAAGAAGAGTTGCCTCAGGTAAAAAGAGACCAACTCTGTCCCCCACTCAGTAGATGAAACTTCTATTGGAGTCTTTCAAGGTTCATTCTTCTCATCTTGAGTAGCAGGCTGAACAGAAGATAATAGAGCAAGTGAATAACAAAAGATTGGCAGCTGCCTCTGGGAGATGTGCTAATGCACATAATAAAATGCAGGAAAATGTAAAATCATTCAAAAGTGTTTGGAGGATGCCAAAGTTTTATATCAGTTTTGTTTGAATTGGACTGCAACCACTAAAGGCATAAAGGATCAAATTGACTCTATTAAGTCACAATTAATTCAACAGCCAACGTATATGATACTTTGAAGGATAAAGATGGAAGTACTAGAGCACAAATAGAAAAACTACACTCTCAATTGAAGTAGCTTTTGGACCAAAGAGAGCAAATGAAAGGAGAAATAAGTCTGCTAAGGGAAGCTGTGAGTCTGAGGTTAGCAGTCTTGACCGGCATTTTGACAGAAGCAGAAAATATTGTTTAAAAAGTAAAGGTGTCAGCTACCTTGGAGGAAGCAAAAGAATTGTACATTTAGCTTGAGAGCCAATTGCCCGTTCTATCCTCTGTAAAGAAGAACTAGGATACAACACTTGCCTAGTTGAAGATAATTTATAAGAATGTTCTACCTTCCAAGTAAATTGAAGACATGTTGAAGGTAAGACAATTTTTGATGATGGTATAGATATGTGAAGAACAAGATAGGAATAGTCAGTGCTATTTTGATATAAGGCACTCTGTATATATTATCCATGAATATCATAAGAAAAATGAAGATCCATATTTTGCTACATCAATTTTGAAGAAATAGAAGCTACTCCTCAGGGGGAGCGGACTGATAGAGGATGATAAGGATTGTTTAGATAGGGGGAGTCTAAATATTTTTGTATGAATAGAAGAAAACCACTAGTCCTTTGTCATTGATGTTAAAGGGGGAGAAATTTGCATATCAAGTCAGTGTTGCCATTAATGACAAAGGGGGAGATCGTTGCATATGTTTTGTCATTGATGTCAATTAAGTGGCAATGTGGAAAGCAAAGACAAATGTAAATATGTTGAGCAGTCAAAGGAACGGGTCAGAGGAACAATGATGATGTGAGGCAAAGTATCAGTATCATCTGTACACAATCATACCTTATCTTTTGAAGTTCATGTATAAGTTCATGCTAAGTGTATGCTTTCAGTATCTTTGGTATGTTATGTCATGGATGGTATGCTGGGTGAATTATGTTATATTTGGATGATATGAAAATGTGTGACTTGGCATTGGATAAAGAATGTTGCAATAGTTTGAAGAAAATTGGCTAAGTAAAGTTCAAGACTGTTAAGGCATCACAGGCTCAAGAAAGTGTACCACATTCTACTGCATTTGAAGATATGGGCCTGTAGATTGAAAAGTAACTAGATATTACTCTTAGGTAACAATGAAGTGAAGATTGAATTTGCTCCTTGGAGGAAAGGATGATCAGCTAGACATAATAAACAAAAGACAAACCCAATTGTGGATTCAATAAGAAATTGAAAGGCAAGAAAAGTAACAAGGAGATGAGGGAAAAGGATGGGTCAGCTGATGGGCAAATAAAAATTAACATGATGTTAAGATTTGGGAAGGGAGTGCCCCTTCCCAATGACTAATGAAGATATTCACATGTAATTTTAGGGGCTTGAAAGTCCCTAACAAATGATGCTTGGTCAAGTGTCAAATGGATATCATGAAGGTTGATATTTATCTTCTACAAGAAACAAAGTTGAGCAATGTTAAAGAAGGGAAACCTCTGCAAAGATAGTCTTATTGGAGGGGAACTTTTGTGGAGCTGACAGTGCCTCTAGGTGACTCAAAGTATTATGGAACCCTATTTCTACCAAACTAGAAGTTATGGCTGCCAATGATCACTAGCAGGTATGCAAAAGTTTTGAATTATTTGATAGAGCAAACTTTCTATCTATTTATTGTTTATGGTTTGGTAGATTTCACACAAAGTAGATTGGTTTGGGAACAAATCTCCTCTATGTTTGATTCCATACACCCTAGAGTTGTCCTTCTTGGGGGGACTTTAATGCCATTGTAATGCCCCAAGCTTTCACCCAGGACATTAGCTAAACAAACACCAAAAAAACAATTTTTTTACATTTGTAAGTGCAACATTTACATGTTACATTGCATCCACACACACATAAGGCGCCATAACAAGTATAACAATACCTAAGAAGATGTCACCATTGCACTAAGTAAGGTGGCACAAGTGGAAGACTTCACTCACCATGTGACAAGTCACCATGATGACCATGCAAGAGGCAAAGCTCACTCCATTACGATGATTGAACACATGTCCACGACCTCACTTCCTCACGAACACATGAAGTAGGATGAAGGTTACAACTACCTTCAATCCATTCCATGAAAACATAAATGACACCCCAAACAAGGGAAAATCTCACCTAAGAGATGATTCAACTAGGAGGTACAAGCCCTTAACCAACTAGAATAGTCACTAGTTGATTTCATGCAAAGGCATGCTTCCCAATGCAAAAGAGGGAATAACTTCCCAACTAGGACACCTATCAACAAAGTGTCAGCATGGAAAGACTCACCAGACCAAGGGGAACAACTTTTGTATACAAAGTCTCTTCGAGAAAAGTTGATAAATGCTCGTTGTCCAAGGTCCCATGGACAACTAAGCAGTTCAGAGGACTGAAGTGCCCCAAGAGGACTACAACACATCCCTCTAGTGTTCCTTCTTGGCACTAGTGTCCAAGTCTAGCATTGTTGTCCTTACATAGTGTCCAAACAGAAAATTTCCTCAAAACACCTGCTTAAGACTTTAACCCAAGGTCAAATAGGGACTCTACTACCTAGGAATCCATCCCAAGGCCTCTTACGAATTGACAAGATATAGAACAAGATCCAAGAGATGATTTTGAGGTCTCCACACTTGTCGATCTCTGAATAATCATAAACCAAACACTCTCCAACAAGAGAGAAGATCACCAAGTGGAACACTTGCCAAGTCAACATCAAGTGTTGCAAGACACCTATTCAAGACACTCATCTTGCATGGACACACCCACACGAGAAGGAGATGGGAGACGATTCAAGGGTACAATCCACCCTACGCAACTGTCGACAACCAACTCAAGATGATTCAACATGTCAATCAAACATTAAAAACCATCTACACTAAGGCACTTAGCCAAATTACAACTTATGAATTAATGCTTTAAGCCAACAACATTCACATAAGCAAATATGACAAAAGCGTTACAAAATACTATGCATGTTTGACACCAATGTCGACACATGCCAAAAGCAATGTAGGATCCTCACCACCTACATGGGCGTAATGTGGTCCACTATGAAAACATCCATAACCATCAATGCAATAAGCCAATAATCTGAAGCTAACATGCTACCAAATCGAGATCACATCTAAATCATTCAAATCTTTCCAACATCCTCACAAGCTGAGGCATGGAAAATACAAGATGATAACAAATAATTATTACATTTAAAGGGTTTCATCCTAAACATGGATGAGTCATAACCCACATCACATAATACATCATAACATCATTAAAATCTTATTACAATGGTCTCAAGGACCCACTTTACAAAGATTTCCAATATATAATAATGAAATGATACAAGTGCATAATATACCACAGGTCCAACATGCTCTCCAAAGAGCATCCTCCAATCTCGCTTGTCCCCAACAGTGGTTTAGTGCCCTGGTGCCCAACCATGTGGTACCCTCAGGCCCACCCCATTGTCCTGGGAGATGGTTGAATTGGGTACAAGAACACTCACGCAATCAAGAAGTAAATGGAAACACTCACACCATTCAAAACATACACAAAATATATAACAAGTGACACAACTACCAATCCAATGCATACATGTAACATGTGGCACAACCGCCAATCAAATACATACAAGTAACATGTGGCAAATTTGCCAATCAAGTACATACAAGTATGAATGACTTACACAAGCCAACAAGTATAATAGATTGACATCACGACATTCAAGTATAAGGGAGATTCTCATACCTTCAATGCATGCCAAAGAAGGCATAAATCATACACCATCACACATGCATATGTAAGCATAAATCGGGCATCTCGATGCACAAGTAGATGCTAGGGTCACATCACATGTCGAATACAAATCTAACTGTAAAGAAGGAAGAGAGACATAAAAATCAATACAAGGAGTGTCATTATGATGGCTCAATGACCTCATAGAATATGAGGATCTAGATGCCCAATCATAGGGTCTACTCCAATATTCACCAACTCTGCAAGTCATGACATACTCTTTACGACTGAAACTGAATCTAGGAAAGCATCCTTGCTTGGCATAGATATATTATATTTACATTTTATTTACCCAATAAGATTATGGTTAATATTATTTAAACTCCCCACTCGCTATTTCCAATGATCCCTTTGTATTGTGGGATGCGATGGGAGCCACTCTTTTCTTATCCTATACCTCTTCCTACATGTTCATCTCATCAATTTCACAAATTGGGCATGGCATGGAAAATAATGTGATACAAATCATGACATGATTTAAAAGATGCAATTTTCTAAAACATAAGTGAGACTACTCATCCCACAATTCAATTCATTCAAATTAGGCTTAAAAAGTAAAATTTTCACTTTTCTCACAATGCAAAATAACCATAAAACCCTAATTTCACCATTAATGGTTGCTTTGCAGCCTTGGATTTTTTCATTTTCTAGAATACAAGATTTTTCAAAAATCAAATGATAATACATTGTCACAAATATGCACAACACTCCTAACATGCAATCAAATTTGAAAAATGCATTTCCAAATAAATTTTGCCTCTTTTTGCAAGTTTTTCAAAACTTAAAAACATAAAAAAACCAACAAATGAAGCATCTAATTTAATTCCATTTCAATCCTTTAATTAAGGTTGCCATAAGCAATCCACTTCTTGTGGCATGGAAATGAAAGAATCTAATTAAATTTTAATTTAAAAAATAAATAACAATGGGAAATTACCTCCCAATACAAGCATAAGCAATGGAGAAGAATCCTCGTTGAAGCAAACACATCACATACAATCGGGAGGGATTAGACCTAAAAACACAAAGATCTTTGTTGAACTACATACCTAAGGTTCTTGGTGAGGATCAAAATTGAATGCTACAGGTACCATTCACCTTGGAGGAAATCAAGGTCACTATATGGCAGATGCAGCAAGACAAAGAACCCAACTCGGATGGCTTTCTGGCTAGTTTCTTTCAAAAGTGTTGGCATATTGTTGGGAAAGAGGTATGGGAGGCTATCGAGGAATCAAATAAGAAGATAGTGCTGAAGGACATCACAACACCTTTATTGCCCTCATTTTGAAAAAAGAATTGCATTAAGTCCTTTGATGACTTCAGACCTATCTCTCTTGGAAACACTTTGTACAAAATCATATCCAAAGACATGACAAATATAATTAAACTAATTCTACCAACCATTATTTTAGAAGAGCAAAGTGGCTTTGTCTTGGGGAGATCCATTACAGATGGCACCATCATTACACATGAAGCAATTCACTCCATCATTGAATCAAAAATCCAATGGAATGATAATCAAACTTGACATCAAGAAAGCATATGATCAGGTGGACTGGCAATTTCTCCTCAAAATCATGGAAAGGTTCAGAATTTGTCAAGACTAGTTGTACTAGATATATAGTTGCATTTTTGTGCCTTGCTTCTCAATCTTGGTGAATGGTTCTCCTTAGGGATTCTTTTTCTCCTCTCAGGGGCTCAAACAAGGGGAGCCCCTGTCTCTTTTCTTTTCATTATCATGGCTAAGGTGCTTGGGAGATCCATCGGGGTTGCGACCAATCTAGGAACTTGGAAAGGACTCTAAAAAATCACAGATAATGTCAAGAACATCACTCATTTATAATTCACAGACAACACAATGTTGTTTGGTAAGGTTTTGGTTCACAAGGCAAGCATAATCATGAAAACATTGAGCAACTATTCAATCTTGACGGGCCAAGAGGTAAACAATTTCAAATATGAAATCTTCTTCTTCAACACATGCCCCCCCCCCAAATAGAATGAAGTGGCATACAAACTGGGATACCAAATTGGCTCTCTTCCTAGTAAATATTTGGGCATCCAAATTTTCAAGGGGCATGGTAAAGCGACTATTTGGCAACCCTTGTTAGAATCATGCATAAACAAAATAACATCTTGGAAGGGCAAATGGCTATCATTTGTTGGAAGAATTCTAATGTTTAAAGCGGTGGTTTTGACAATCCCAATTTATTTTATGTCATGCCTCAAAATGCCATCAAATATCATGGAAAAAGTAGAACAAAATATGAAAAACTTTCTATGGAAGGGTACCTTGGAGGAAAAAAAATACCATTAGTATTTGGGGTTCGTCATGGACGTTATACAAATTTAAATTAAATTATACAAAGAACCCAATAAAGCCAAGCAAAAACATTTTTGTCTTCTTCACAAGCAATAAAAATGTTCACTTGGTATTACTCTCTCCACTAGTGTTGCTAAACCTATCCAAGACACAAGCTAAATGTAGAGGAAGTAAAAGTTGTCAAGAAATATGATGGACATTTTGATAGAGCTTTACGACATAATGGCGCAGGATGGGAAAATGGTTGGCACTAAAATTGGCTAGATTTATTACAGATGCCCTCAGTCATGCTACTTTAGGCCTAGATCTTCTGTTAGGGTTAGTAATTCTTAGTTAAATGCAATGCTTCATCAAATTTAGAGAAGGATCTGCTCAACGTTAAAAGGTGCAAATCGGTACAACACTGCCACGTATACAAATAACCTGATATTATAGGCCAACTCATTCCTTCATGCACTCGACATCTAAAAAGCAAACAAACAAATTCGTGAATATGAAAGTTGCAAATGTGTGCTCATAAATGCCAATATTTCTGTCACTTTTTGAATGTGGACACACTTTGGCGAAGGATTAAAATTAGCCAAGAAGTTTCCAAATAAAATTAAAATTGAAGGTGGGAATGTTTACCTATCGAATTAGCCCATTTAACTAGTTGTGCATAAAGTTGTAAGGATTAAATCTTAATATATTTTATTAATTGTCATGCGAATCTATGAAGACAAGTTGTGATTGATGTTGTATTGTTAAATCCTTAGTATATTGCACTAAATGTAAAAGGATTGAAAAATAATATTTGGGTATTTTAAATTTATACTTAACTAATTTTTAAATATATTGTAATAACTATTAATATGATTTAGTCCAAGTTAATTAATTTGTAAATACATTATAACGATAATAGGGGACTATTTCTTACGTAGTCTTTCTTATTTGTACTAATAATGTAATTAATATATTTATAATAAAATTTATATTAAACTATATATATATATATTTTTTCAGATTGCAGAAATCGGCTAGCCCCCCTATAAACTACAGTGCGCTTGGTCCTATAAACTGCAGTGCGCCTGGTAAACTTTTTTCACGTCTACCCCCTTATAAACCGCAGTGTGCTTGGTAAACTTTTTTCACGTCTACCCCCTATAAACTGCAGTGCGCTTGGTAAACTTTTTTCACGTCTACCCCCTATAAACTGCAGTGCGCCTAGTAAACTTTTTTCACATCTACCCCCCCTATAAACTGCAGTGCACCTGGTAAACTTTTTTCACGTCTACCCCCTATAAACTACAGTGTGCCTAGTAAACTTTTTTCACGTGACCGGTGACGCTGGCACGACACACCCTCCGGTACCACGGGGATGGGGGAGACTGGACCTCGTGACCTTCTTTACCGCAATGAAATTTTTTAGCCAATCGAGCCATGGCCCTCGCCCCTAATATAAATATTATTATATTGCATTTATATTTATATTATATTATACTATAATCAAATATTGATTATAATATATTGATAAGTATTATAAGTATTGTTATATTTGTAAAGATTTTACTATATTTTAATTAACTTAGATATTAAATATATTATATTATAAGTATTGCTAATTTTTATTTTTAGTTTAATATATTTATTAATAGTTATATCTATTTGTTTTTTGCTCGGTAAAAGGCCTTAGCCATATAATTTTATTAATTTTTAAACCTAATTACAGACTGACTCACTAGGAGCACCGGGAGGAAAGAGTCGGCCAGAGAAAACCTCCCGGTATTGCTCCAAAATTAAAAATAAATAGATATAATATTACAACCACTCTAGTTTGAAGATATGGGGGAGTTTCATATGCATTACATATAATGCTAAGTGAGGATCATATGGATTTGCCAGTGTGCTCCCTGTTCAAATTCATGTTATCTGTAGGGACCTTTAACTAAAACTTATCCACCCGAGGATCTGCTGCATTGGAGATATCATTTATCTCTTTCTAAAGTGCCTACTCCCACTTACTATTTTGCTGCCATTGGTTTATCTTCATATATCTTATTCTGTTCTTTATTGCCCTTCAATGACACCATTCCCTCTTGACCTAAACCACACATATCACTATAATATACACTTCCACTGAAGACAACTTGTTAAAGTGTTAGTATAAACCTCATAAAATTCCTTTGGTATTCTTTAAGTTGACCCTATCAATTCCATAATCAACACATTTGTGTATACTACAGCAAACCATAATTCATATCAATCTACTGCAACAGTTATCAAATGACATGCCACACTAAATGAGTAAAAAATTGAGCTTAATGCTAACATTTAACTTCCATTTTAAACTCTATTTCATAATTTCCTGCATTATTTAGCCAGGGTACAGAAAAAGAAACATATATACTTAATCTTGTCATAACATCATTATGCAGCATTGTGTTGCATCAGCATACAAGTGCATACATACATGCCTATGCATACTTACGTGTATATGCATATTTATAGTTTGATTTGCATTGTTTGTACCTGTATAAGTATATATATACACACATATATGGATATAGATGTATGTATGAACTTTCTAAATTAAATTGTCCCTTGACTATTTAGATATTTAGCCCATTTAATCCTTGCATACTTGACAAAGACCTATTTTAAACCATTGCTCAGACCTTTCAATACCTTTTTAATCCAAGATCCATTTTGTTGTTTCGTGCCAATATGTGTGTGTGTGTGTTTGTGTGTGTGTGTGTGTGTGACTCAAGTCTATATAAATATATACATGTTAATACAGACATATGTATGAATACTCAGATCAAATTCATTCAATCAAATAACCCGAGCTTCATCACTTGAAAAGCTCTTAATCAATCATCCATGATCATAGATGAGCAATCATTAAAACATATTCAGAGTATAATTGTCTGCTTCTAGAAATATGAAACAACTTAATGTTGGTTTCCATTCCTCTACTTGAAATACCATCCGTATCTAGTCCCAAAGAAAGTTTTGTATTTAAAGATAGACGAGGCTGCTGGCAAGTGCTAGACTATTCTAGATCTTTCCTTTACCCTCTACCAAGTAAAGATGACTGTAATCACCGAATAATGATAAGAAATCATGTATGGACGTCGTGATCCTTAAGGTGGAAAGAATAAAGTGTTGCAAGGCTCACGTGGATATGAAAGGTCTAAGTATATATAGATTCTGATAGAGCATATCTAATCCTTCCTACTACAGAGTTTTATGTTTATATTTACCTAGGGTATTATATATACAAACATACACTCATAAAAATACTTATGGATATATATACCAATATCCATAAATATGTGCACGTATATATGATTGCATATACAGAAGCCATTGTAAGTATAAACATATTAGCATATATGATAAAGGGGTTAGCAAATATGCTAATGCTAATATTTGCATAAGGAGGTGTATATGTACATCCATACATACGTATAAATATTTATAGATATATATGGGGATATCTAAACATATATGTGTATACATGTATATCCATAAATATGTAAACGTATATATGTATATACATTCATCTATGAAAATATAAACATTCAGGCATATATGTATAGGAAAGTCTATATCAAAGACTAAACCTGGAGTGTAATATTTGGAGATAAACTAGACTTTTCATGGAGGTGTGAATATACTTTCTATTTCTACCCCATCAGCACCCTAGTTTGCCAGTTCATCGGCCAATTTATTGCCCTCTCGGTAGATGTGATTGATGGTAACTTCCTCGAATAAATCAAGGATCTCTATTGCTCTTTCCAACTTAGAGTGCAACTTCTAGTTAGGAGTTTTGCCTGTCCTAAGGGCATTTACTATTAATAAGGAGTCACCTTCAATTGCTACCTTTTTAAAATGTAACTTTTGACATAGCAAAAGTCCTTCCACAAGAGCAGTAATTTCTGCTATGTTATTTGTTGCCATGGTGATGGGCTTGGTGTATTTTGCACAAATTTCCCTATTGGAATCCTGGATGATACCCCCTATTCCAGCTACCCCCAGATTTCTGTTAGATGCTCCATCAAAGTTGAGTTTGTGCCATCCTACATCAGGCCTGGACCATTGGCATAGATCCCTCTTAGTTTGCTTGTCGTCAGATTTATTGTAATAATGAGGAGGAATAGACAATCCAAACCAATTCTTCCTCATTTTACTATCCCAAAATGTAAACTTAGCATTATTTAAATTTCCATTTCTTAGTCTATTATTCACTGTCTCAACTGTGGATTCTTCAATTTTGTTAAGCAAGTTCTTGAGATCCATACTTTTTCCTTGAAATATACGTCTGTTTCATTCTTTCCATATTTCCCAAGTTAGTATGGATGGAGCAATCTTCCACATGCACCTAAAAAGACTCTTGTGACACAGATCAAGCCAACACTTTAGAGTATCCAACAGATTATTAGGCAATGTTGATAACCAACCCAACTTATTACATAACCATTGCCAACATGAATAAGAGAAGGGGCATTCAAGAAGTAAGTGATCCACAGATTCCTCATTTTGTTCACATAATACACATTTGGAGGGTCCTTCAAACCCAATCCTTTTAAACCAATCAGCCATAAGGATTCTGCCTTGCATGGATGCCCAAAGAAACAAACCTGCTTTTGGGAGGCATACCTTATCCCATCATAGATGGTTGGGCATTTCAGAGTTTGACCAGTTTAGCTTTTTGACTAACTGTACATACCCATCTTTAGTATTATAATCCCCAGATTTGGCTCCCATCCAAATCAGTTTATCAGTTCCTAGTTTTGGAGTAATATCCCTTTCATTTAATATCTTGTGTAATTCTTTTATCTCACTCTTTGGAACAAGTAGATTCTCAAAGGGTTTCCAAGACCATCCTAGAGAGGGGGTGGTTTCTGGGAACACCGTATAATCCTTCACTTAACGACCCCAGTTATTTTCAAGGAAGTCTCTAATGTTTGCAAGGTTTGGATTGTTACAAATGGCGGGATATCCCCCCAGGAGTCAGTCCAAAGGCGAGCCTTATCATCAACGTGGATATCCCAAGTTAGCTGATCCTTAATTATGTCTTGGCATTCAATGATAAAATTCTAGATCCTTGAGCCTCTTGGAGGAGTTGCTGTCCTAAAGAGGCAATCAAGAGATTCATTACTGAGATATTTCCTCTTTAATATTTTGGTCCATTTATTATTGGATTTTTTATATAGCCTCCACACTAGTTTAGCACCTAGAGCCCTATTCCGATCTTTTAGATTCTTGAAGCCTATGCCTCCAAAGTCTTTAGGTCTACAGATCTTGTCCCAACTAATAAGTGCCAACTTTTTCTTATCAGAGGTACCTTGCCAAAAGAAATTATGCAGATTCTTTTCCATATTAGTTTTAGTTTCTTGAGACAGGGAGGCATGACATTTGATAGATTGACAGGACTTCAAGGACAAATTTTAGCATGGTTGCTTTCCCTGCTGATGTAAGCCATTTGCTTTTCCAACCATTAATTCTTTTCTCCATCTTTTCCTCAAGTGGTTTCCACGGTCTGTTTGACCTTATCCCTTTATCTAATGGAATTCCTAGATATTTACTAGGAAATGAACCTTTTTTGTAACCTAGGATGTTGCAAATTGCTACCTCTCCCTTGCTATCCATATGGAAGAAGAAGAATTCTGATTTATCCTTATTGACTGCTTGCCCAGAAGCTTTGGCATAATCAGTCAATATCTCATTGAACTTCCTAGCTTCCTTCCTAGACCCCTTATTGGCTAGAAATGTGTCATCAGCAAATTGCTGATGAGTTGTATTAGCGATACCATTTGCGATCTTTATCCCAGTGATTGAGTTCATATTCTATGCTTTTGTTATAGCTCTTCCTAATGTCTCAGCCATAATGATATAGAGGAAAGGTGATAATGGATCACCTTGCCTGAGACCTCTAGAGGGGTTGAAGTATCCTTCAGGCGACCCATTTACTAAAACAAAGAATTTTGGGGTAGATATACATGTGAAATCAATTTGATCCAATGTCTAGAGAAGCCAAATGCTTCCAAAGCCTTACATAGGTGCCTCCAGTTGACCTTGTCATAAGCTTTTCTAATATCTAATTTTATTAACATACTAGGGTCTAAATTGTTCTGGATATAGTGTATTGCTTCTTGAATGGTTATTACCCCATCATAAATTGATCTTTTCAGAACAAACCCAATCTATTCTTCCGATATTAATAAGGGGAGACGTGGTTTAATTCTGTTGACCCATAGTTTGGAGAAGATCTTATAAACTGTATTGCACAGAGATATTGGTCTGAAGTCCTCCGGGCTTTCAGCATTTTCTGTTTTAGGTATCAAAGCTATAAATGTGTTATTTATTTCACTTAAGATGTTGCTATAATTTCTCATACTTTCTAAAGCACTTGTTAACTCAACTCCTAAAAAAGGCCAGCATTTTTGAAAGAAGATTGCAGTGAAGCCATCCGGGCCCGGAGCTTTGTCCAGATGAAGTTGATTTAGTGCCACTTCAACTTTTGACAGGGTAAATTTCTGGTTTGATTTTTTATTATGTTCATTAGTTATGATTTTGGGAATACAGCTCAACAAGTCTTGCTATGAATGAAGGTCTGATCCCTCATAATCATTCAGCAGATTTTCAAAATAACTAACTATCTCTGAGGAAACAATACTAGGATCTATTTGTACAATGCCATTAGAGTCTTTAATGCTAGAAATCTTGTTAATAGACCTTCTAAGTTTAGTGCTATTATGGAAAAATTTGGTATTCTTGTCCCCCTCAGCCAACCATACCTCTCTTGATTTTTGTTTCCAGTATGTTTCTTCTTTGGATAGGAGTTCTTCATACTTACCAAGCAGCTCTTTTCCCTTCATGTGACTTTTCTGATTCATACCATGTTCCATGACCATCTAATTCAGTGCATTGATTTCTTCTTCTACGCACTCTTTTTCTCTAAATGTATTTTTGAAATGACTATGATTCCATTGAAGGATCTTCTATTTGATTCTTTTTAGTTTAGTGTTAAAACAGTACATCTTAGATCCTTCCACTACTTCCTCCTTCCACCACTTTTCTACTAAGGCCAAGAAATCTGGATCTTATAGCCACATCCTTTCAAACTTAAAAGGACACTTTTTTGGCTTAGTTTCTTCCTCAATTGACAAGGCTATTGAGAAATAATCAGAACCTCCATTTAGCAGTATAGAGGCAGACAAGTTGCCTGGAAAAGCCCCTAAATTTCCTTTGAAGAAAAACTTGTCTAATTTTTCTGCAATGTTGCTAAAACTAGACCTCCGATTATTCTAGGTATAATTGCCATTGTTTGTTGTGATTTCCATCAGATTAATGGTATGTACCCAATTTATGAAATCCAATTGTGATTGTGACTGTACAGATGAACCTCCTCTCTTCTCATGACTATAGAGTATGACATTGTAATCTCCTCCTATGATGACTAATTCATTAGGATAGTTATTGAGAAATGTACTTATTTCCATCCATAACTCCTTTTTTAGAGAGGGGGTTGGACCATAAATGTTTAGAAGTAGGAAGGATATGTTGTTACATACACTCTTCACCCATCCCCCTTGCTAGTTCTTGTTATTGGCTATATTCTCATAAGACACTTTTCTAGGATCCCAAATGACAACAAGTCCCCCTAAAGCCCCTTTAGCTAGCTTGCTATGGATATTACGTATACCCAAGCTTCTACTGAATAAGGCTATATCTTCCTGACTCAGCTTGGTTTCTTGAATCATTACAAGTTCTGCTTGAAAAGTATTTAAAGCGCGCTATTCCAAGTGATAACCTTCATTTCCCTGTGGGAAGGCTCTTCCCCTTCCGAGCTTGCAAAAGTGATGTGATTTTAAGTTGATCCTCTGCTGACTCAGCCTAATTGAGTAGTACCGTACTAGGCTTCCTACCTCTTTTCTTAGGAGTTTTACCACAATCTAGACTAGTTTTGTTTGGGTAGCATGATTCCAAACCCAATTTTACTGGTGTATGCTTTGACTCCAGAATAGGAGGGTCTTCTTCAGAGCAATTTTTTTTTGCATTTTCTATCCTTTCAAACTCGTTAAGTTCAGCAGTGGTTTCTGGCTATTCCTCATGAAAGATGATGCCTGGTTCAATTTCATCTTGAAGTGTATCCATTGCGTCCAACTCCATGATTTGAGAAATAAGAGCTTGCTTTTCTTTGTTTATTTCCTCCATATTGATGAAGTCATGTAATGTTCCTTCAATCAAGTTTTCTAATACTTCGTTGCATGCCTTCACAACTTCAGGGTTCAAGTCCTCACATCTACCATTCTTTTTCAACGTGGTTGTGGTAAGGTCTATAGTAGCGACTATATATTCCTCAAGATATGTCCTTTTTTTAGAATGGATGTTGTCTCCCATAATAGGATTAATTAGGTCACATTGTGGGGGAGCTGAGCTCTTCTGTCCCTCCTTGTCCTTGGTGCACATATTACTCTCTCCTATCCTGACACCCTCATTAGTGTTGATTAACTACAAAGGGTTTACTCTAATGGAATCTGACATATTTCCTTTGTCAGCATCTATGTTGTGATTTGAAGCTACAACAGTCATTAATTCTTTATCCTTTTTTATGCTACTAGTATTAATCTCTGCAATTCCATCCCCTTTTACATAGAGTGAGACCTTAGGATCTAATTCTTTATCTCCATCATTTCTAGTATCAATTATGGATCCTCTATTTATCTCAGTATTGAAGATAGGCTACATATTACTCACAACAAGCAAGACTATGTTATCTAGTGGTGTCTCCTCATTCCCCATGATCTTATTGCCCTCATCCTTCCAACTTTCCCTGATATTGAAGTCATCTAATAAGGGGATTGCTATGATGTTGTTTTCCAAAATTTCCCCTTCCTCCACTCCTATCTCTTCTATGAGGCTGAGAGGTAAGGCTGACTGAGGTATAGGAATGGGACTACTAGTCGGGATGGGTTCCTGGTCAAAATCTATAAGTGGGAGGTCTATTAAATCTGAGCTTATATTTACCTCTTGATGAGCAAGGTTGTGTCCAGTGTTTGGCGAGCAAGGTTTAGTAGGGTCTATTTGGTTTACAGTAAACCCCCTAGTCGCATTATTAAGAGTGACTACAAAATTATCAGCTGGCTGAGAAATATTCCCTGCCATCATGTGTTTTTCTGTAACATCCATAACCTTTGCAAAAATGGGTTTGCCCTCTTTATCTAGGGCTGAATTAGCTTTGACATAACCACAATAAATTTGAGCTTTAATGACATAGGTGGAATGGTTTATAATTAATTGTATGGGCCTGAGGGCTTTAGTATTTAAACCCATCTTAACAAGCAGCTTAACATTGGAGGATTTCAGAAAATCTGCTTCAAGGCCTACGAATCCTCCTAAACAATCCCCAATTTTCATAAGTATGCAACTATACATTAGCTCTACAGGCATATTGGGTAAATTAACCCATTTAATAGTTTTAATGTTATCCACGTATTTATGATTAAAGCATGGTTTCCAGTCCAAAAAATTAAAGTAATGCCCCTTAAATTGTAGGTGATTATCAGATAGAAGCTTGTATTTTAAATCCTTATTATTACAATCAATGTAAAGGAAATCTCTAGGAAGATTGGTTATACTTACCTGGCCCCTAAAATTTTCTTCAAACCACTGCACAATGTCGCTCATTGGAAGCTCAAATCTGCTCCATTTTGCAAATAGCCCATATTCTCTGCAATGTTCCCACATACCATCGATGAAGATGTTCTTTAAATTCGCATGGATGGGTGCTTCCTTTATGGCCGGAGGGATAGGGTTTTTGACACTAAGCTCTGCTTGCTTTTGGGGTTTAAAAACACTGTGATTCATGTTCATAGGCAGAGGATTTTTAGGTGGCATCCGACTAGAAGCCCTTGGAAGCTTGGATTTAGGGGGTGGGTGAATAGGGTTAGTGTGATGCCCTAGCTTCACACAGTCAGCCCCTGTCGTGAATCTTGAAGAATTTGAAATGGGGATCACCCATAAATTCTTACCGAGGGTATCCATCACTGTTGTGCCTCTATTCTCTTTCATGGCTCATCACTCCTTATGATTCCTAACCATTTGCCACAAGTTATCTCCATTCTCCGCTGTGCTAATCATATTGCTAGGGTTTCCATGAAATCTCCCCGCTCTTGGATAGACCTTGCATGATTTTTGTGTAACAGAGGATGGACAGTGTGCTGGAACCCTAAGTGTGTAACTTGAATTGGTCCTGCTCATTTTAGGATTCTCCTTCCCCAACCCTTTTTCCTTAACAGGTATTCTATTAGCTCCACTGGCGAAAGGAGGTAGGGAGGATAAGATGTTGAATCTATTCGCCGAGCTCCCATGGTTGGAATGAGCCGCAAAGGACGAATAAAAATTTCCATGTTTCACTGCTTTTTGAATGTAAGGCTTCGAAATGGCTTCGCATTTCGCATATTTCGCACTTTCTGCATATTTCACACACTTCCTATCTTATTATCAATATTATATATATATATATATATATATATATATATATATATATATATATATATATATATATATATATATATATTTCTCTATAAATATTAAATATTAATATATTATAGTCTCTACTATTCATATTAATATGATTATTTAATATTCATTCATTATATATGCATATTAATTTTAACATTAATATTTTAAACATAAGTAAAATTTTTAATTTCAATTTATTTTAAATTTAAATATCAATATATAATAATTGTAAATCCATTTCTATTTAAATTTTAATTACTAATAAATAATTGATTATAATATATTGCACTCTATAATTAAAAACATGTTGTATGTATAATTTAATTATATTGCACTTCAGAAGGGAAAACATTTACAGTTTGTTGTGGTAGTTGGAGATTGGGAGGCCGTAAAGCGAGGGTTTGAACTCTGGTGGCCGCCACTACAACCGAGCAACTTAACCAACGAACCACGCCCTTAACAACAATAACAACTATAATCTTCAACTTAATAAAATTGTAATACATTTAAACTGCAAGAATCAAATCATCTCTAAAAAGCTATGCCATACCTCATGTATCAACTGCAAAACACATACTACTATTACGACATTGCAAAATAAGGTAGGTACTCGCCACTACATGACACTTGTTTTTATATACCCCCCAGAATATGATAACTATTATTTCTATTGAAAAATACTTTTTTCTATTTATATATAGCAACGTTTTAATCTTAAAACTATCAGTAATTAAACATTTTTGAATTCTCTCAATTTTTGAATTCTCTCAATTTTCTTCAAAAAATGTCCTTTTGAAACAAAGGTCACAAGTTGGAATCGTGCATGGGGTAAGGTATGTATGCCTCATATTGAAGCACAATTAGGTGCCTTTCTTAAATATCATCCACTTTAACACTCAAAGGTCAATTTTGACCAATAACAAAGGATAAATATTTACCGCTTTTGTAGTGAATGAGGTGTAAATTTACTATTTAATGTTTGAACATTCAAGTGGATGATATTTAAGCAGAGTGTTCCTTCAACATTAGTGTTCCTTCAACATTAGTGAGAGTATGAGGTAGTCCCATATACTACTGTTTGAACATTCAAGTGGATGATTTTTAAGTAGAGTGTTCCTTCAACATCATGACAGTATGAGGTAGTCCCATACGTTATAAACCGCCTATTCAGGTCGTGAGGCATCTTAGACTATAAAAAGATTCCATTCTATTGCATTTTCATTTTAAACCCGCACTATTGGCCCAAATTTCACCCCTGTAAAGAATAGATGTAAGTCGTAGCTCGTGAACATTGAATTTTTGTGTCCATTTCCATTTCCTTTTATTCCCAAGTGGTGCGTGGCTGATTAACTTTCAACTTTATTAGTTGAAGGGTTTGAAGTTGCAGAGTGTTTGCTATCTCTCCGATCTCCACTTCCTGCTATCAACAATCCCTTGAGGTATGGATATATATTTTTCCCCTGCTCTCCAGTCGTTGTTATGAGTGATGTTTTGTGCGTTTGAACTGCAGTAGAGGTCAGAAGTATGCCATAGAATAGGAAGGAAATGGATGAGCGTGAGGATGAGGGGCATGGGGGGAATGAGGGGAATGGGGAGAATGTTGGAGGAGGCGAGAATGAGGTGCAAGTAAATGGTGGGAGAAAAAGACGCAGCAGATGGGATCCCGAAGCAGAAGCAGAAGCAGAAGAAGGGAAGAAAAGAAAGTCCAAGTCCAGATGGGCTGCAGATGAACGGCAGAACTTGTTTGCGCTGGGGCTGCCTGAATTTATCAAGGAACTGCAGATGGGTGCTGCAGAATCGGATCCTCAAGTCCAGGCACTAAGCCTCCAACTTTTAGAGATCAACAGGAGGCTTCAATCTGGGCAGGTTATTGATGATAGTGCAGAGGGAGCAAGGTCTCCTTCTCCTGAGCCCCTCTATGACAACATGGGAATTAGAGTAAACACTAGAGAATTCAGAGCTCGTGAGAAGCTTTCCAGAGAGAGGCAAGAGATCATCTCACAGTTGATTAAGAAAAACCCTGCTTTTAAGCCTCCTGCAGACTACAGGCCTCCCAAGCTTTACAAGAAACTTTACATTCCCATGAAAGAATACCCTGGGTATAATTTTATTGGGCTCATTATTGGGCCAAGGGGAAACACACAGAAAAGAATGGAGAAAGAAACGGGTGCAAAGATTGTCATTAGAGGGAAGGGATCTGTGAAAGAGGGCCGGTCTCAGCAGAAACGGGATATAAAGCCAGACCCTTATGAAAATGAAGACCTCCATGTTCTGGTGGAGGCAGATGATCAGGAATCGCTGGATCAGGCTGTCGATATGCTTGAGAAATTACTTGTTCCTGTGGATGAAGGCAGAAATGAGCATAAACGTGCACAACTAAGGGAGTTGGCTGCATTAAATGGTACAATAAGAGATGATGAATTCTGTAGGCTGTGCGGCGAGCCAGGCCATAGACAATTTGCATGTCCAAACCGTAATTCAACATTTAAGAGTGATGTTTTGTGTCGGATATGCGGTGATGGTGGACATCCAACCATTGATTGCCCAATGAAAGGATCACTACAGGGGGCCAAAATGGATGATGAATACCGCAGTTTTTTGGCTGAACTTGGAGGAGGAGGACCTGAAGGATCAACAGAAAAAAGCAACTCTGATTTTCAGCGACCAGCTCTTCCAAGCAATACACCTTGGGCAGGAGGAGCTGGAGGTTGGGGAAACATGGGTAGCGGATCTGGTGGTTCAGGTTCCTCACAACATGGACAGCATGGATATGGTTCCCGTCCAGGTTTAGGATTGATTCCCGAGAATAAATTGAATAAAGAAATAGATGACACGAATTTATATGTTGGATATTTGCCTCATACTGTGGATGATGACTGGTTAATTCAAATGTTCTCACCTTTTGGTAGAGTTGAGGAAGGCAAAATCATCAAGGATCGATTGAATGGTACTAGCAAAGGTTATGGTTTTGTTAAATATTTTGATGCTAGCTGTGCTGCTCAAGCGGTCACACATATGAATGGATACAAATTGGAAGGAAAGATTCTGGCTGTAAGGGTAGCAGGACGAGCTCCTCTTCCTCCTGGCTCTGGATTGGGACCTGCAGGAGGGGCATACGCTCAACAGCAGCCACAGCCACAGCCACAGCCTCCAATGCCAATGACTCCTGGCAGCTTTGGACCTCCGCCGTGGGTTGCCCAGTCTTCTTATGGCCAGTTTTCAAACAATAACGCTTATAGAATGCCAACCCCTTCTGAGGGTCCAGTTCAGAAAGACCCCTACAGTGCTCCACCGCCTCAATATGTATCATATAGCCCCTATCAGATGCCTTTGCCTCCAACGCAAATGCATGGTAATATGCAAATCCAGGCAAGAGCTCAGCAAGGCCAAATAATGCAAGGGTCATCCATAGCTCAACAAATTTCAGGAATACAGGGCCGGCCAGGAACACAATATGTATCAGGAATGTCGGGTCCACCAGGATCTCAACAAGTCCCAGGAATGCAAACACCACCAGGTGCTGAAGTAGTTTCAGGAAATGAATTAAGCAGCCATCCACCATGGTCAGATGCTCCACCTCCTGGTGGAATGCCTCAATTTTCAGAGAACAAACCCAGCATGCCTCCATATCAGCCCTATTATGCACCACCCCCAATTCCCCCAAGCAATATGGCTTCTCCATTACCTCCACCGCATACATCAGTACCTTCACCAGGGAGTGGGACTCCTCAATTCCCTCCTAAGCAGGAGAACAAAGCTGTAGAAACTGAATACGAAAATTTTTTGTCTGAGATGGGTTGGTGACATCGGCATAAGATATCTACTTAAGCCTGTGAGCTAGTGTCCAATTCAGAAGAAATTCATGCTAAGGATGGAAAGGGAATGGATTCTGGTCTGAAACAATTTAGGAGTCTTGATATGGGTTTCGAGGCACTTAGATTGATAAGACTCTTATGGCTTGTTGAAAAAAGGTTTCATACAGTGTATGAAGAAAGGTTTTATTATGTACGGCCTACACCCTTTAAGGTAGCAGGATATCAGCCCTTATTTGTCTTTTGGTAGCAGGATATCAGCCCTTATTTGTCTTTTTATCATGACATGCTGGTCTATCTGTTCCATCATGTAAGGCTATTTTAATTTTCTCATAGAATTAGGTTGCTATATTTATATGCAACTAATTGATTTCTGATGCTTTTGCAGCAGTAGTTGTTCAGTGGAGCCAGGATTTGACTTTTTTAATTGTATCATTGAAGAGATAGAGGCTAATGCCCTCTTTATTATGCAACCACCATGCTTCTTGGACAGCTTCTTGACATTCCATTAATTATTCTTCCTAATTACAGTTATTGTCTTGCAGGGACTTAGTCAGTGACATGCAAGATTTGGAACAGTTCTTACCTTTTTGTAATTAGGTAGCATGGCATTAGACTCTAGATACGATCAGATTGTTCAGTTCTTTGGTACTATAACGGCCTTTAAGTTGGCCTGTTTCTTCTGTTTTAAAATAAGATGACCCTCCCTATATGCACTCAATACTGACCTGTTTTTTTCATTTAAGGTCTATACATTTCAGTTTACTTGTCTTTAAGATAATAAGTTTTTTACATTTCACTTTTTTATTTTACCATAATAAAAGTAGTTGTGAGTTGAATAATTTTTTTATTGATTTGAATGTTCTGTTCATGGCAGCTTGCCTTTAGTTTATGCTGAATAATGTAATATTGCTTATGATGTTTCTAGCTAGCTCATGCTTTGAGTCTTTGTTGAGTGAGATCAATATTTTTTAATGTCACAAGTAAAATTAGCAGGTGAAATGTGTTATGGTCAATGTTTCCACATTACGTTGGTGCTAAGGTTCTTATATAATTTTCCTTATAAAATGACGTACACAGTTGAGCTGTTGTAGGTGAGTATTTACTTGCCTCTTCCTGTAGATAATAGCTTTGCACTATTTTCTTTGATCCCAATTGTTTTATTTTAACTCGTTGTTTTATATAGAGTTTTACATCATTTGGTAGCAAGCTTTCTTCTTTATTTACATTTTTTTTCTTTTTGTTCCTGTATTTTTTTGGGGATAATTAACATTATCATTTCCTAGGTTTCTAAGATTCAAGTTGCCTTATTTGTGTCATTTAGAAGCGCCTTATATTCTGTGAGGACAGAATAAGGTCTATATGCGTTGACTCTCAAGTTTAAGGAGTAACCACTTCTTATGGATGGTCGGTTATTTGTATCTAAACAATTAGTTCTATTGTTGTCATTATTATCCTTAGTTTTAATTCACAGGCCGTTAATTAATGTGATAAGGTTGGAGTCTTGGAGACAGTGGAAATCTATGACGGTCCAGAATCCTGACAAGTGGCATGACAAATAAAACCTAGGGTGATGAGAAAATGAGTAAGTATGAAGTGCTTTTATACAAATAGATGAATGCCAATTGTATTTGGTTGGTTGATAACTCTTCCAATCTTTTTAACTTTGAAAGTCTTGTGATGATCTAATTTAATTAGTATATGTACATCAACCAGATTGAATTCTTCACCATTGGGGAGAGAGCTACTTTATTATGGATTTCTTGGAAAGTCATTGTAATGAACCCATTTAAAAGGATTAGTTTGGATCAACAACAAGGATTATTAGCTACTTTGATTATTGTTGCAGTGGATGTTAGGAAGGCAACTTTGTAAAGTGGAATTATAATTATTAGATGCTTGAGAATCATCAGCTTTGGCATTAGTTATTGGTGCCTTACATGTGCATTACAGTATGTGTGTTAATTGGGGCTACATTTGTGAGTCCATTAGGATTTTTTATGGTCATGTATATTTTCTGTTCATGTAAGTGGGTTTTTTTGTTAATTAATGGAGATTATACAAAAGGTTTTAGTTATCCCATAAGCAATAGAGAAAAGAACTTAAGTAGAAAAATGGTTATAAATATGCTTTCAAAGAGCAGGGTATGTTTTGGGAGGTAGTATATGAATGCAGTTATTTGGAGATTGCATTTAGGCCAAGTGCAATGACCATATTGTGTACAGAAATATTCTTGGATTGAGTTGGTGTCCATACGTCCTCACAAAAATAAAATTCTCTAATATGTATTTATTATTGTTTAGAACCGAGTCAACTGATATTTCAATAGTGCTACATTTCCTTGGAATTAGATCATAAAAGTTTTACTTTTTTGAATCCTTCAATAGAAAAGAAAAAGGATTATCCGAGTATGGATAATTTCAGATTTTATGTTTCTACAATTAAGATATAGAATTTTCTGCGTCTAGGATGTGCAGCAGGTGAATGCGGAGCACATGATTCTTTTCAAAACACAAAAACAAAAATCAACTTCATTTCAGGACTGTGAAGCTTTTTGCAGCAGCTTTTGTGCGTTTGGAGAACAGAATCCTTCAGACGTGGCAGCTAGATTTTCTTGGGGACTGAAACCGTCAAACAGTAGATTGAGTTCAGAGTGTTACCAGGTTCATCAGAGGTGTTTAGATATGCATGTTGAGTGTGTCTAGTAAGATGTATTAGACTGTTAAATTTCAATTTGATTGTATGTGTTTGAATATAATAAAAATACAAAAATATCTGTTGCTAGAGTATTTTCTGGGTTATTATTACTTGTGTTTTTAGTTGGGTTTTTACAGTCAAGTACACATGAAAGAGATAACTGGAAATACAAAATGTAATAGTGGTGTAAGAATCTGTAAAGGCTTCCTTGGTCTTGTTGAAGGATTCAGTGGAACACATAGATCAGTCCCTGCATACATCTATAGTGACATTAGAAAGAAGGGGATGCGTAGATAGGAGGAAAAGTGAAGAGGTTGACATAGATCTCAATATCATTAAAGGGAGGGTGTAAATCATTTTTATGATTTAATTCAATTTATATATTAATGTCCACAAGTGGCCAAGAATGGATAATGGGAGTGTGGAAAAGTACAAAGCCAAAACGCCTAGTGCGTCTTAAGCAGAGTCAAATAGAAACTGTAATGCAACATAACAGTGTAGACTCTAAAGAAATTAAAACTTGAAACAACAAGGGCAATGCTTAAAAACCCTAAGCTTTGTCAAGTAGTTTCTCTTCAGCATTTGAAGTTGAGGAGAATTTCATTATGGGGTACATATTGACATTTGTTTGGAGCTGCTGAGATACTGTTTGACTGTTCTCATACAATGCCATTTGGTTACAGGGTCTCATACATCTGAAAGTGTAATGTTCCCTTTTTTATGACCATTCTAACATCCTTGGAGGCTCGAACTTTCTTGGAGAGCGACAGATTTTTCGGGACAGAATTCTGATAGTGGCAGTGAGCTCAGGAGGTCAGGACTAGTCCAATGGTACTTTCCGGATGCAGTTTCGACATTTTGGGAGCTCTCCACACTTCTTGGAAGATCATATGGAAAGCACCAATTTTCACAGTGGTTGATTTCTTGAGGATGCAAGGGTATGTTGGCATAATTAGAATTCACATATGGGCCATTTTAGTATTTTCCGCAATTTAATAGTTGTGCGGAAAATATAATTATTATAAAGTGACTTTATAGTTCAAAAGTAAATTAAAATAATAGTCACTTTATAAAGAAATGAAATAAAGGATTAGAAAGTTATTAAATGATTAAAAAATAACTTCTAGAAAGATCCCTTAGGGTTATAAAAGAGGTTGAGAAAACTCATCTTGACGATTGATAATTGATATTTTCTGAAAACCTCAGTTTGGGAGTTGAGCAAGTTATCTACAGCCCTAAGACGAAAACCCAAGGGTGAATATTGGTTTCAGAAGTGAAAGATCTTCCCTAGTCAATCTACAGGTGAATTCACTCAGGATCTACATTTGTGCTGAATGTTGTGGATTTATGGGTTTGTGCTGAATAGCTGTATTTTTCCGGATTGATGGAGTTTCGAATAAGTTTGTGTTGAAGAAGGAGAAATTCTTTATCAGGTTATATATTTGCCTTTCTAGGGTCTGCGAGTACAAATTTATTGAGATTTGGAGGCAAATAATAAATTTGTGTAGTGCTGTGTGTGATTTGAGGTTGATATCACAGCTTAGTGATTTTATGCTAAGTTGGGGTTTGAATCCCATCATACAATTTAGATGCCCTTTGGAATAGCCGTACCATTCCTTCTTCCAAGTCTTAAAGAAGCATTTGATACATATTTTTGATTGTATTTTGCTAGCCGCCTAGCATCACAAATGTATTGGCTGATCATATTGTAGTTTGAAAGAATTGGAGTTGGACCAAGGGTTTATTTGTCTGTCTATCTTCTCATATCAGCTACATATGGTGCATGATTTCCACTTCATTGTGAGGTCAGGATTCAAGTTACCTTCCATTGATGTACTTCTGATTATAACAGCAGTTTGTGTTGTTCCTTTACTTTTTCTATATTCTAATGAAAGGCTACAAACTGTTTGACAAAATGTCCTTCATTTATCTTGGAGTATTATGAAGCATTGTTGAATGACTCATGATCTAAACCTTTAAAGAAGCTGTTATTTAACACATAAACTCAGAAATTCTATTTGATTAGCATAATGCAAAATGTTTGATGAAATGGCAACATAGCAAAATTCAGAAATAATGCAAGTTTGAGTCAAAATCTGGGTTAGGGATTTTACAGAAAGCAGGAGGTGATACATCTTGTACTAGAAATGTGTAATGATCCCAATATGAGAAAAAATCCATTGTGGGAAACTTTAATAGGAGAAGAGGCAATCTTTCTAATCATGGGAATCAAATGAATTAGCTTATGGATCGCATATATCAAAGGATGGAAAAGATTCCCATTCTTATGTTTGATGGTTCTAAATTAACTATTTTTCAAGGGCTTGCATAGGCAAGTTATCCCATTTGTTTTCTGATTAAACCCTATGGAGGATTACTAACAAGTAAAATGTTTAGTTTACTACTTAGCATCTTGGAATGGTCAATATTTTACTCTTGGCAAATGACAGAGCTTGTATTGGCAAGCCATCCTATTTGTTTTCTGATTTAACCCAATGGAGGAATAATATAAAGCTCAGCTTGCTACCTTGCATCTTGGAAAGGCCAACATTTTACCAGTGGCAAATGATTCAATAGAGTTGGGAAGAGTCTGATGAGGCAGAGGGCAGCAAGCCAGAAATAACTACTTGGGGTCAATTTATGGCTGCATGCTGCCATATTTTTGGCCTTCAAGAAAATGAAACAAGGTACCAGAGCATATATTCTTTAAGTGGATTTTGCCAATTCAGTTTGTTGGTAATAAATGTTTCTCCCAGCGCGTTTGTTATTTATGTTGATGGATTGAGTTAGTCTTGAGTCTGTTATGAAGTAGAAAGGTTGTTAGGAGTCTGCTTTACTACATGTCTGTCTTAAAAACTAATCGAACAACAAATGGAAAGCCAAACAGTAATTGTAACTCATCTCATACTTCTGCTGGACTGTTTAAAGAAGGAATAGATCTCATTGCTGCTGTTTACTTATGCTTGAAATGACTTTATTTTAAGCTATAAAGAAGATTGGTCCGGGGGTAAAAGGTGCAAGATATGTGGAAGGATTCATATGTTTGGATTGGTAGAAAAATATCATGAGTAGATGGCTACAAGATGGAGACTCCTATGTGAGACACAGAACAAAAAGAAATTCAAATTCTCTCCCTTGTTGCTAGACTGGGAGTCCATTAGTATCAGCCCTTGAAGGTTAAAGTGAGGGAAGAATAGGGCTGGTCCTAACCATTTGCAACATGAGTTAACTCCATAAACTCAAAGTTGGTGACATTTTTTGGCCTAATGGTTGCTCCATTACAAAATGTTGAGGTGTCATTGGACAATTACACTATGATGATTACCAATGTATGACCAAAGGAATGGATTTGCAGTTGGATGACCATGAAAGAGTTTTGTTTTTTTATAATAGTTTAGGCCTGGTAGGGGAAAATATGGTTATGGGGGCAGACTGTCTGAAGATCTTGGACAAATTCTGGATGAATCTTGATGAGTTGGACATGAAATTTGAGGAAGGACAATAAATGATGAAAGTGCTCCAAGTAGGTGCAAACAAACTAATTTCGTCTTAAAAATTACACAAACAACTTGTTAAAGGCAAATTATGCAATATTTCGCAGTGCATCTCTGTGAAAGACCTGCATGCGAGGATGAAAATTGAAAATGTATTAAGAGAAAATGAAGTACAGTGGGTGATTGATGAGTATGCATATGCTTTCCAAGAACAACCACATGGGTTGCCACCAGATAGCGAGCAAGAATACACATACAATTGGGGTCCAAACCTGTCATTGCCCCTCCTTATAGGTATCCTAAGCTATTAAAGAAAGAAATTGAAAACATAATTTGAAAAATATTGGATACAGAGAGCATGTAGTACCTAGCAAGAGCCTTTTTTCATCTCCAATGGTGCTGGTAAGGAAGAGCAGCAGTTCATTCTGCATGTGCATTGATTACCAAGATTTGAATAAGAGGATCATTAAGAAATACATCCCAGGCCACAAAGACGTGAATTGTATGTTGAATTGTATAGTGTAGCACTCTAACAAAAGTAATATATGAATTGTACAATGTAGCGCTCTAACAAAATTAATGTATCAATTGGCTATCATATAAGGGTGAGTGAAAGTGATAAATTCAAGACAACCTTTTGAACTCGTCATGGTTGGTATGAATCCCAAGTAGTGGCGTTTAGGATAACCAATGCCTTTGTCACCTTTCAAGATACAATTTATTGAATTTTAAGCCATATTCGGGGAATTTTGTTTCTGATATTCTTGTCGCTAAAGTCTTTATTTGCAAAAGAATCAAAACATGATTTTGCAAAGCAGGAGCATGTGTATTTGGGACAATTGTGAAGGAGGGAGTCACAGATAATTTAATTAACTTTTAAGCATATTTGATTGGCCCACTTCAATGAATATGATTCAATTGAGAGGATTCAATGGTCTATATATTTTCTATAGAGAATTTGTAAAGGGTTTTGAAGGGCTCACACAACTCTCATTGATCTTACAAAAGGAACAATTTAAATGCATGTAAGCTGTAAAGGCTACCTTGCAAAAAATAAAACCGACAATGATTTCCAGACTTGTATTGTAGGTCCATTTTTTCCAGCCATATGTAGAAGAATGAGGTGGGCATAGGGGCAGTTGTCATCCAAAATCAACAACCAATTGCTTTTGAGAGTAGGAAATCAATTGTAAAAGAGAAAGTTATTATGTATTACACCATCAGGAATTTCAACTAGTATTTTTTGGGGCAATGCTTTTTTTGTCTGAACATGACTTAGTGGCGATTTCGGACTACATTTTGACAGAATATAAAAAAATTAGTAGGTAACTTTGTCTGGGAGATAACTTTATTACCATAGCTTGAAATGAACTTGTTCAAAAGACATTAGAAAGATTGGAACATGTAAAACACAAAAATTTTCAGAACTTTGTTTTGCAATGTTTGACCCCCTGAAAATGACTTAAAAAAGCTTAGGAATTTGTAAAATATGAAAATCCAGAAAATTCCTATTTTCTTTGAAAAGTGAAAATTTGTGTTTAGATGATTTTTGTGTTGTGGCAGGTTCTTTCAACTTCTCGGGGGCATGCTTATCACATTTTCAAATTCCAGTGCAAGTCACTGTGCTTTCTATTTTTGGACAGTTCATTTCCAATTCCTACTAAAAATAGCTATAAAGAAATTATCCTTTGAAAGTAAAAAATCAGAGTATTGTCGCTTCACATCTCTTCTTAGAGATTGATACCATATTTTATCTAAATCTTAGCTTGAATAAAGTTTCATTTAAATTGCAGTATTATGTCTTTATTGTGTTAATTTCCCTTGCTTAAGTTCATTGCTTTCAAAACAGATGAAGTTCCTACAACTTAGTTTGTTGTCCACTGTATTGCCTATAAAAAATGGATCAGTGGTATCAAAGTATTTGTTTTAGGTTTATATGTCCCATGAATGTGGTCAAACTATAGGAAGCATGGTCTTGAGACATGCAATTCTTCAAATTATCTTTCTCGTGGATTCAAACAATTTCTGAAGGCAAATGAAGATGGAACTAGAGATTTGTCCAATTGTTGCTTGATGAAACCCTCAGGAAGCAAAAGGGGTGTATGATGGAATAGTTCACCAATATCCTTCTTAGTTTGTGTGTGTAGCATCAACCTTTTTGTCACAGACATCCTTTAAGACACAAGGGATTTTTGACATCCCTTTCTTTGAAGGGAAAATTGATGTAGACGGAGTGTAGATAAATGGCCTGACCAATTGGGATTATATTTCTTTGTAAATAATTTTTCTGACAATGAAAATATGACATTTGCAATTTTGAAAGCTGCTTCCCACGTAAAGAAATGGTGGGAATTTATTTTCATCAAAACAATGAAGAAGATGATGAAGATGAATTAACACTGGATCAGAAGGATGTCCTGCTCAAAACTTAGGCATAATTTGCAGATGCCACTAAATAACACTACCCTGAAAAGAATTATAACGACCAATACAAAAAGCTGCAGCATTTGTGCCAAAGTTAAGAATAGATTTTATACCTTGTCAGAAAGAGTTGGTATAGGTGAGAACAAGACAAATGGATTTCTCGAAGATTAGGACATTCAGAGAAGACTAAGGGCTTGCTGTCAAAATTGAAGAGAAGTTAAGGTATTAAGGAAAGAAAGGAGCTACTCTTGACCATGATGGAGAAAACTATGGGCTTGCTGTCAAAAATGAAGAAAAGTGTATGCATTAAGGAAAGAAAGGAGCTACTCTTGACTATGATGGCATCAAATTTGGCAATATGAAGTTGGGCCAACACCTTTGGTGAAGGTCTCCTTCGAAGAAGGCTTCACTTGATAAGAGTCCTTGAAAGCACACAAGTGGATGGTGTCGCCCACAAGAGCAATGGCACTCGAACAAAGAATGTTATGCCATATGAGCACTATTGGTTGAGGTGTAGACTCCAGTTGCACCTTCAACACCAACTCCCTGACAAGCCCTTGAATCAGCAATGACAGAACTGTCCATGTTGGATAAGAAGGGGAACAAATCATAAATATTTATCCCTACTCCATTGTCACCACAGTGTGAACTTCTCCCATAGGTAGAAGAATCAAAGTGTCTTTTTCACTCATAGCTATGGGTGAAGGGAACATCTTTGCATTTATTGTGGTCAGTGGCAGCTAGAAGAACATGATTTAGAAGATGTTAGAATGTTGAATCTCCCAGTGACACCTCACCATCAACCATGCATATTTGGTTGGGTGACTCAGAGTAGAGATACATGTGTTACATGACAGTGCCATTTTTCTCACACAATCAAGCAGTTTCAGGATGAAGTTCTTTGTGACGTGGTATCCCTATATTTGTGTGATATTTTGTTTGGTCAACCTTTAATATGGGAAAGAAACGCTGGTCATACTAGATCCCATATTGTCATCATAACTCTAGGCCTACATAACACTAGAGGTGGCTTCTTTGAAGAAAATATCTTTGATTGATGCGAAGGATTTCATTTAAGGTTTTTGATTAGCTCCAAGATGTAGGCTTTTGTTTTGCTTCTTAAAATGAGCAGTAGTTGCTCTTGGAAGAAAATTGATAGTCAAGGGATGAGAACTAATGATTGTTAAACAACCATAGTCTTCTCATGTAGCAAACTATAGAAACGGAGAAGAATTCTTCCCAATTGTGAGACCGTTTCATCAAAAGATCGGGTGAGAAGAGGAAGGATGCATCCAAGGTATGCAAAAGCTTAATGAAGAATAGGTTGTCAAGGAAGAATTGATGATTGCTTTGTAGGTAGAATTTGAAGAGCTGCAAAACAAATTAAACAAAAGTTGCCCAAATAGAAATAAATGAGGGCATGGTTAAGCCCTTATGATTTGCAACGCATTGATTATCCATCAAAATCATTTTTTTAATTTTTGAAAAAGATACAAAAGGAATTGGTTTCAAGATGTTGAAGAAAATCTGAAAATGGGATACACTAGTCAAAGCCTTGGTAAAGATTGTCAAGGAATTCAAAACCCTTTGAGGTAGAGATGAGGGCCCAAGAATATCAGTATTGGTACAATAGAGAATCTTCACAACCCACCATGGGCACATGTTGGATTGCTAGCATCCCTACACAGAAATCTTCACAATCAGTAAAAATGAATTTTTTGGTAGGTTATCCCATGCAAGTGGAAGATAATCACTTCTGTGCACTGAGTAATAAAAATTAGATCTAGAAGCAAAGTGGGTCTTTGCTTCCCAAGGCGGGGTGATTGATAAATTGGCAGTTCTGGACCATGTTCTTGTATTCTCCAAATTTGACTCAGCACTACTTTGCGTGAATCAAAGATAACGGGCACATGCCTTGCACATGTGCAGCTTGTGTATGGATAGATCAATCTTGCTTATGTGGCAAATTCAAATGTAGCTGAGTATCTGGAGGATATCTTCTTCATGTGGGAGAAGTGTCCTAAATGTGGCAACAATATTTACTTGAGGGATAGCTGTTGCTCCTGTGGGATTACTCTCTTCAAAAGGAAAGAGCTCCCTGCGGATGGTGATGTTGCTCAATTGAGGTGTTGCATTTACATTAAGAGTGTTGACTTGTGTTCCCAAAGTATGAAGCTTTCAACGAGCATTCACTAGAGTGATGTTTACTTGAGTTGTTTCAAGTTCTAATAGGGCTTCTTGGTATTCTCATTCAATGGCTAGAATGTGTTCGTGTTCTTACCTAATTCTTTCTAAGGCTGCTTCTTGCTCAAAATCTTCTGCTGGTGTGAGCGTTGATGTTTGTTCTCCTAATTCACTCATGGTCATCTCTACATTGTCTATCCTTACTCTTGGACACATGTAGGCATGAAATGCCCAAGTGCATGCAAGAGTGATGGACAAACAGGTACGAGTTCTCTTGATGATTTAATGTGTATGCGAGTTTGATTTTGTTTGTAGGTTGGGAAATTGTGTTTGGCTGTGGTGATCGTGTTGTGTTGAATCTATGTAGAAGCCCTTAGGTTTAAATGCAAATAGGACCTAATGTTTTTGTCTTATCATTTTTGTATTTTTTAGCTTTTTGGTTGATTTTGTACTTTTTAGGTGTATGGGGTGCTGAGGTAAAGAAGATCAATATGCATGCAAGGGAAAGCAGGAAGCAAACTATTTAAAAAAGCAATTGATTTTTACCCATTTTCATTGAATGTGGTTTAGTATGGAATCTACGAGAAGGAAACTACCATGCATGCAAGGAAAAGCTGAAATAATCTATTTTTTTGTGCTTTTTAAATGTTGTATGAATGCATGTAACTTTTTCAATGCAAAATGGCAAGCAATGAATCCTCTCTCACAATTTGAGCCGAAAGTACTAAAGAAGCTAAAAATCAAGGCATACACATGCAAGCAATTTTATTTCCAAATTAAATGAAAATTGTTTGTGTGAAGGTTGTTTGATTCTTTGCTGTTTTCAATGTTTGTTTGAGAGGGAACAATTTGTTTTTGTTTGCAAATCGTTTGTTTATTTATACCAGTTGATTTGTTGATTGGTTTGTGTTTATTGTAATGATTCAAGAGTTCTTTCTGAAAGAAGTTGAATGCTCTTTTTGAAAGAGATTGTGCAAGAAATGAATTAAAATTCAAACTAATATATGGAAAAACAAACTCCTATCCAACTCTTAATCCAAGCAATGCAACAAATTGTTACAAATTTGGAGCAAGGAAAATTTTCAGACCTAAGCTATCTTAATCTAAACTAACAATTCAATCTAATCAAATGAACTAATGAAATTTCAAAGAAAGTTTGCAACCTCCACACTTGGGTATTTGAAGATCCCAAGCATGCAAAAGTTGTAGTATGATGAAGTTGTCCTCAGGGGCCTAGCTTTCTGCTCTTTCTTCTCTCTCTCCTGTGATGGATTGGTGATAGACAAGTTGAAGACAGACACAAGAAAAAGAGAGTAACAACTGCTGTGTGAGGATTAGTAGTGAAAAATATTATGTAAAGGAGCCTAGAGGTTGTGTAGATTGTATGGATGATCAGTTCCCTCTTCAGAAAGCCTTGAGATGCTCGCTAGATATTGACTGTATGTTCGAGAAGTTCGTTGTTTCTATCTGTTGCTTCAAGACTTGAGAGCCAAGGAATGAAAGGATCCCAAGAGAAGTCAAAACTCTCCTATCTATAGGTTTCTCAAAAAAAAGATGGAAAAAACTCTTCTTAGGGTTGTTGGGCGCTTAGGTTCATAAGGTAGAAAGCTAAAAAGCTCAAAGAAAGGCACCATGAAAGAAAATGATGAAGGAAAGCAAAAACAACTCATTTGCCCTTTTCATTAGTAATTTGTTTCCCACCGCATGCATCGTTTGCCCTAGGGTGAACGGATTAAGAAGGGGCGAATGCATCATTTGAGAGGTTAAAATTAAAAATCGACAAAGTGACAGGTGGCAGACACTTGGCAAATGGTCAAATAGGCACAAGGTGACAAAGGGGGAGGTTTCTAGAGGCCAACTAGATACTTCCGTCATATCGGAATTGGTTTGGAAAGAGAAAGCTTTATTATCCATGCCTTGTAGGGTTGTGCATTGGACTGCCAAATCATCATCAGACATTGAAATGTTTGCTCGTCCATATTTGGGCACTTACAGTTCTAACAAACTTTTAAATACTGAACTAAGTCGCCTTGTTTGGGCCATATACTTGCAACTTTAGCTCAAAACAATCCTGTTCAAAAATCATTGGAAAGCTTAGTCTGTGTACAAACTGATGAAAGGGTGCAGAACTCAATTTGACAACATTTCATCCCTCCAAAACCACAGAAAAATGTCTGAAAATTGCAAATTACAAAAATCTAGAAAATATATTTTTTTTGGAAAACTGAAGTTGTGAATTTTGATGAGTTCCATGTTGCCATAGAGCCTCAACTTCTTGGTTGGATGTTTCTTGGATAGCTTTTTAAGATTTCAGGGCGAATTGCTTTGCTTTACATTTTTAGTCTGTCCATCTTCTGCTAATAATACCTGTAAAGAATTATCATCTGAATGTAAAAAATCAAAATGTTGGAGCTTTCATCTTTTGTCAGAGACTGCTACCGTCCTTTTTAATTTAGTCTCAGCTTATATAAAGCTTTATTTACATTGTAGTATCTTGTGTTTACTGTGTTTGTTACTTTGGTTTCAGTTCATTGCTCTTCTAACACATTTCCTACAATTTAGTGTGTTGTTCACTGGATTGTCAATCAAATCCAGAGAGAGAGAGAGAGAGAGAGATCATATGAGGCTTGCTAAAAGAATGAAATAGATATTGTTATAAGTCCAAGTTTGCTTCGTCTGTTGCCTATTCCCAATTAAAAGTGGGAGTCAAATAGCATGAGTTTCAATACTTTTTGGCTCCAAGTGGGAAGCGAAATTAATTTAATTGCTTTCTATATTGTTAATAAACTGACTAGGTATGCTCATTGTATTGCCATGAGTTTCACTGATAAGGACTTCAAACCTGTCAATTTGTTCAAGCATTCTGTACATGGTCTACATAAACTTCCAGACAATATTTTTAGTGATTGAGATCCAAAATTTATAGTAATTTGTAGTAAGAAACATTTAAACTTCTTGGTACCTCCTTCACCCAAAATACAACTTTTCACCTCAAAAAAAGAGCAAATGAAAATGGTAGCAAACAAATGTGTAGAAGAGTATTTGATGAACCACGTTGCTTATCAGAAAGCTTCATATCCAAACGGTTGTATTTGGCAGAGAATTAATATAATATAACATAGCACGCATGCCCTTAGGACTTGTGTGTCACTTTTGCTTATTGATTTGACTGTTTGAAAACAGTCGAGTTTCAGTGGTAATATTTTTTGGGACGTAGTCAACATATATTGAAGCAGCTAAAGGAGAACCTCAGATTGAGCCAAGATGGGATGAAATCCCAATACGATCAAACACAATAGTAAGTGAGACTAGGAAGTGGAAAATTTTAAATGGGTCTTGTTGGTATTTGAATCTTATAGGCAGAATTCCCATAGATGTAAAGGAATGGAGAAAGTTAGACCTGGAGATTATAGTGGCTTTATAATGCTCTAGCAAGAGTGGGCAGGCAGCATATCACAGGTTCACGAGTGCATAAAACCTTTTATTCTTCATACTCAAAGAAATGGTAGGGCAAAATGTCAAAATTTTAAATTCCTCATCTTCTCTAAATTACGGACATGTACTGCTTTTGGACCACATTTTTGGAAACTTCAGCAGAAGTTGAGGATTAAGATACTGTTTTAACATTCCTAGTTCATCTGAACTTAGAGAAAAAGTTAAATTCTTTGAATTTAAAAAGTGAGAAAATTTTTGTCCAAGTTGCTGATTCTATTTGGCGAGGACAAATGCTGAATTCTTTTGACGTGAGTGCTGAGTCTATTTGTAGAATTTTGAATTTATTTTGTGAAATTCCAATTTATTCAAATAGAATTCAATTCTTTTATTGAATAAGTCTATTTTTTGGAAATTCAAATATTGTATTTGTAAAACCTTTCAAAAAATTAAAAAACTATATAAATTAAACTGCACAATTAATCCATTATGAATTTATGATGTTTTGACATGCTTTTCAGTTCAATCTGTTTAGTTAATTTATTTTTTATTTGCAACTATGAATTTATAATAAAACATTCCCATTTAATGTTGGTTGTACTTCTGTTAGTTAATGCTGTTTTTTGAAACAGCTTTATTATTTTAACATTCCGCATGTAAAAGACAATGCAGCTGTAGGATATGTTTTGTGAGGTGAACTCATGCACAGGTCCATGTAGATCATGTCTTGGCAAAATGCAGCGAATGGGCTTGTGCTTGTATATGTTCTCAGATTAAGTTGGCTCCTCTCAAAAACTCTCTAAACTTCTATGTCCTCCCTGACCTGACATTTTATTATTTTAGTAGTGCTACAGGTTTATTTCTTTTCCATTTCGAAACAATCAGATTTATATCAAATTCTTCCTTGTCCAGCCTTCAAACAGAATAAAAAAAGTCTAAAAGATTATTTATGAGCATCTAGAATTCAGATTTTATGTTTCTACATTTCAGATTCAGATTTTGTTTTTTCAGCTTTTGGATCCAAAGTTTACAGCAGTTGTAGAAAGTTACATGTGGGCACATAACAGTAATCCAACATAATGTATTTGTAATGAGAATTTATGTAATACCAATGGTTTTACTTCATCCTTGGGTGGCAGCAGATATGTATTTATGCTACCAAATACAGGTTCCTTTTTGCAGCTTTAATGAAAGAATTCATTCAATTGCTATCACATGGTTAGTGTAGAGTTGGAAATTGCATATTTCACAATTCTCACTCTATGTTGAACACTCATTTTAGCATCCATTCCTTTAGATATGTTTTTAGGCCCATTTCACCTTTTTCTAATCCCAAAACCCTTCACTAAGATACTATACTTACCCAATCTTAATTTTGTTCACTTTTGTGCTTATCCCCAACCATCTGAAAATCTCTCTCCACCTAGACACTAGCATCATTGTGGTAGTGTCGACGTACTCAAACCAAATTTTATACGTACAAAAACTGCTTCTCTTGGCCTTTTTGCATTTTTTGAAATAGCTACCTTGACTTCAAACTTTATAAAAACACATTTTAATCCTCATTTTAGGTTCGTTTAATCTCTATTGGCTGTTTTGAGCGCTCTTTTGATCTTTTGAATTATCAGCAGCTTCTTCCTCCCTGCATTTTGGTTATATTGATTTTCTAGAATCCCAACATTTTCTTGCAACTTTGTTATTAGTCTTCTATTACCAATACTTTTACACTACTTCTAGAGCCAAGAACCTGCATATCTTTTCCTATCCTCTTCCCATGCATCTTAGTGGATCCATCTCCTTCATTCTCCTTCATTCATGGAAGCAATGCACACCCACAGAAAATTTTTACAGTATTTTATTTACATCTTCTAAGCACACATCACCTCACACTTTACACCCTAGGGATTCCACACACTCTAATCTTTCCAACTTGCTGTTGAGGTTGAAACACACCTCCTAGGGGATTGACTGAGGCAGTCTTCTATCTAGAGCTAATCAATAATCATTTTTCTTTCCTCAGCAATAAACTTCTGCAATTAAAATCTCAGTAAGGTAGATTGGATCAAGATTCCACAACCACTGGGAGGACTGCAATGACAAGGCACAAATTCACGAGAAGTTTTGTTTCGATATGAGCAAAGGGATGCTTCTGTTTGTTTTAGGTCGATAGTGTGCTTCATATGATCGACTATGTGGCCGTAAAGTTCTAGCTGAGACGTCTGTGTGATTCCCAAGGTCACTACCACGACTTCCCAGGTCACTGTTGCAGTTTCTTAGGTCACTGCCGGTATTTTCAGTTTGCCTCCATCTGTGTTCCAGAATCCAGTTTCTAGAAACTTTCTTCCAGTTTCTACAGCCTTCTGCCTTCAACTGACGAATCAGGGATGCCATCTCTTACCTCTTCCCTTTCCTTTTACTAGTTACTATTCAATTCCCAACTCTTAGTAAAGTTGTACTTGTTTCAGACCATAACTAGTGGCTGTTTTACTTCTTAATCATGCCAAAAGCTAGTTAGATTTCTTGAAGTGCAATTTCTACATGGAAAGTAAAACAAACACCTAAAAACATAACTTAGGTTTAAATAATTTACCTTACAGTTACTAAATGATGTTCTAATAGCATACAAAGTCCCTATTATGTATGAATGAACAATGAAACTCTTTTTCGTATTGAATGGCTGAAGCCCCTAGCCTCTGGAAATTGGTCCTGCACTTGTTTCTGTGGAGGATTATTGACCAAGTTTTGCACTATCTATGTCCTACCAATGTGGTTATTTGATGAAGAGCCGAGGGATTATTTCAGCTACAGCCTTTCAGGACCATAATTTCTCTTTCTAATCTTAGGCCTAAGGAACCATGTTAGTGTCTATTTATAGGTACAATCACCTCAATATGGATTCCATGTGGATCCATTTCAGATCCATTTTTGGTATGGGGATCATAATTAAAATTTAAATGTATTCTAGACTGATATAACAAAAGGTATTGTTGCCAAGTAGAGTCGGATTGGGCTCAATTACGAGGATGAACAACATGCGCCACCTTTTGAGGAAGGGAGTTGGAGTCCAACTATGCGAAGTACTCCTGTGGGGCTCCTAGTAGTAAATGGTTGGCTATCACAGATAGGGAATGTGGGAAGCATCTTACTGGATAATAGATGTGATAACTGATAAATGCTCAGGTCATTGGGTCTTTGAGATCATATTTTGTCATATGAACTTATTGAGCCTTTTATTTTTATTATGCATGTTCATTTCTCTTTGGTTTCCAGATATTGTTTTCAAAATTTCAAGCATGTATGTTCTACTCCTCCAGTTTTGAGTTTTAACTTTATTGTTTGAGTTTTGTAGAGTGTATTTAGAAATTCGAATCATGAGTTTATATGAAGTGACATTTATATAAGATATATTGCATATATGGTTTATGTGTGAATTGGACTACAAATTAAAATGAAGGTCAACCCTCTGGACCGACATATAAATACAGGAACTAGGCTGATACAAGGAGTGTGCAACTTAGTTAAGGATCATATCTTCAAGGATAAAATATTCAATAAACAAATTTTTAATGAAAAAATATCTGTAAATTTGAGATGAATGAGAACACAGAAGAGAACGATGCTGGCCAGGTTAGTACTTACATATAAACTATATAGATTTAAAATTTTGAAGTATTGAAATGTGCTCAACTTTAGGTTAGTTTATGTGTTCATGTTAGATTCATTCTAAATCTCAGTGCCTCACAGTGAGAAGAAAACTCGACTGCTCCAAATGATGTGTACTGTGACAGTTTGCACACATCACTTATTGCTTGTAATGCTGAAATATCCATTGATATTTGATACTGAATGGTCACGTTCCAGTATTTCTGCCATCCCAAATTCATGTGCAGACTGCAATATTGATTTTTATTCATTGCTTGCATTATGTTCCTCTATCAAGTTCCATTTAGGGGTTGACATGGAAATGTGGGTATGCAATAAGAGGATGTTTAGAAGTACCTAAAAAAGAACCCTAGAAATTTTGTTCGGAAAGGAAAATAGATTGGGGATGAGGGAAGGGATGGGGAACAGCAACTGGATAATAAGGATGAGGCGTGTGGATGCATCTGCATGGAACATATGTGACTCATTGCTTCGGAAAATTTATATTAAGGTTTTCAATTGACATAGGCAGACCTATAAGCATCCATGTAATCAATGTCACATAGTCATGGATGTCTAGAGGATACAAGACATTTCACTAATGCACAAATTGACAAATCTTATAACAGTGATGAATATGGCGAGCTTAATCACCATCTAATATTTATCCAGTGTTTCTCCAAGTTTGTGAGACAGGGATGGGTTTTGGGACAGTGAGGGGACAGCGGGCGGGGCGACTATTAAAATAACATATAAAAATTAATATCCAATGTCTCAATGTCAGCAATGCTGTAAACAATCTGAGCAAATCCTAGCACTGTTTCTGCAGTTGCTGTTTTAAAAATTATAAAACCTGTTGCCATTCACAGTTTGGAAATAGAGTACCAAATCCCAGCATTATTCACTAAATGAATAAAAGCAAATACACCAATGCCAGCCAGGTTGTGAATGGGCCATTTTATAATATCAGTCATGAGCATCAGCATGTTTTGAAGTAAGGGATTCACTAGGGAGTATAACTTGACAAAGAGGTCCACAACAAGTTGCAGTGCCAATGTATTTGTGACAGAAATCCAAGCATCTTCACTAAGATCTTTATATTTACGTTCTGAATCATTTGATTGTAACCATAGTATCATTACTCGGAATTGGGATTGACCTGGCAAACCAAAAGTAGAAACGGAATTCCAGAAACTGAGATTCAATCAGGAAAACTTGGTAATGTAAAAAAAAAGCTGAAATATTTATAAAAACAGGGAAAAAGTACTGCTGTTCTATCCGTTGCAGCCCCCAGCAGGGTCAAGGGACAGCATCCCTAGCGGGTTCCAGGGCAGGGTTGAGGGTTGCTGCTCCTGGCACATTCCCCGAAGTGATACATTGTAGCTCACCACCAAGCCCAAATTATAGGCCATAATTTTATTGTTTTTCACCAAGTTCCAATTTTTTTTTTCATTAAAAAAAGAAAAATGTTAAATGACTTTTTCTTAGTCTGCAGGTGATGATCTGCCTTCCCCGAGATAGTCAAGGGACATTTGGATGGGCCTCTGCCGAATTGGGGATGGTAGGATGTTCTCTCTAGAGGGAAACATCTGTAGAGATGTCCTCTGCTTCTGTAGTGTCCCAGTGATGGCCCTCCATGGGCGTCTGGACATGGGGGATGGCAGGGGATGGTTTTGTTCCTGTCCTGCCACAGTTGGGATGTCTCCTTTCTGGGAAGGGTTAAAAATGCTGGGGACTCGTCCCCAGGTACATGGGTATACTGCTTTTTTGTTTCGAATAAGAAGTACTGAAATTGGTTTGATCAGAGTCCTACTGCTGAATGAGTATTCTGGCAGATTGATTGGTGAATGCAGATACTGCAGCCAATATTGCGATTGAACTCTTAAACAAAGAGTCACCATGGAAAGGTTCTGCCCTGGATATGTATCTATTTTAATGTAAATTACATTCCATCAATATAATGTAATATTACTTTCTACCATGTAATGTATATTGAGATGCATATATATGTGTGAATGCATGCAAGCATGCATTTATGAGTCAGTCTCTCTCTCTCTCTCTCTTTACACACACACACACACACTTGATACATCAAATACTAGCAGAACGTTTTGGCTGTTTCTGTATACCTCCAGTTACGGTTCACGCTTTCTCTCTATTAAAAGATACTATGCACTATAATACTTCCCAAGGCTGATTGATAGATTCTGTGTGTGTAGATGGGTCAGTGGGGGAAGGGAACGAGGTGAGAGAGAGTGAGGAATGGAAAAAGTGTGAGCCATATCTGGGTGCCAGACTCAGGATTCTATGTAGATAAAGTTTTTGAATGGTCATGATTATTATACTGTATTTCAGTAGAACTGCTACCACCACGAACACTCAAGAATGATTACAAGTTAAAAACCTATACTTTCTTCTAAATAAAGCAGCAGTTCAAGATCATCAAAATTAATGCAATCGTAAGAGCCTTTCCCCTTCTATGCAGTAAAACCAAAATGGCCGTTGTTCAGAATGTTGCTGCTAGAGTAATGGATGAGGTAACTAAAGAAAACAGGTTAAAGGGCTGTACAAACAGAGGTGGAGGTTCTAAATGCAGTCACTGCCATCAAAGCTTAAACTTTTAGTGGCATTATTGACTTCTTGCTCCCCCACTGGTAGTCTTGAGCTTCCATGTGGTGGAGTTGTCAACCAAGTAAATTTTTCATGTGAAGTCAATTTTTTCAGTGTAGCTCCTCCACACTGCTAATTTTTCAGTTGAAAAAGCTGTACACACTGGCAACTGTCTTCACCCTTCTCTTCATTTTGGCCATGTATGGGGAATGTTGCTTCCTCTGGGCGTTTCAGCAAATCTGAAAATTGAGTTTCAATTGTACAGTGAGCCGCTTCAGTTTTTTTTCAAATCTCTGGATTCAGTTTTCTGCAGAGCTCTGTTTGAGCATATATTGTTTGGTTGCTTTCAATTATTCAGTAGCTTATGAAGCCAAATATGCTGCAGAATTACATCTACAGGAAAATTTATTAGAGTTAAATCTACAGGAAAGTGTCCATTTTGATTTTGCTTTACATGGTTCTACTTTGGGCAACCATGCTCCCTTTATATTTCTCTTTCATGGGAAGAAAATTGAGATACACAAATACATGGGAACTGAAACTCGAATATTACCAAGTAATAAAATGGGACAATATGCATGTACAATGCAATTGATATTTCCACTCCTCCAATAGATTCTTTGAATTTTCTGTTCGATCGGTTTGAATCAAGTCAAGATAAAAATCTCTCCTTTTGTTGCCATTGTTAGGCATGCAGTGCAACTGAGGGTTTTGAAAGCAACCTGCATGATATTATCAGAATTGATGAAGAATCTACATTGCGAGTCTGTATAAACTATAACAATATGGTTTGTTTGATGATCACCATATATTCAGTGATATAGTGGCAAGCATCCTGATATGCATAGATTGGCTTGTTAAATCCAATACATGAATCATTCGTGCCTGTCAAATTTTGATCATCTTGATTCTGAAGATAGTTGGGCCTGCTGGGAGCATTTTTTTTGATGGGCCATTATTCTGGTTATTTTGTAGAACCATTTCCTTGGTCTTTGACTGCTTCTATTAATTGAGCTTGAATGGCCAGTTAGTCTGAATTTAACATGGTACATGCTTCAAATTCTTCCAATTGCGTTAACAGCCAGAACGTTTTTTTTGAGACTAGATATCTGCATGTGACTGGTTCATTATCCCTGAACTGTTATGGTGTCCTTTTTAAGGATTTTCTTCTAAATTGTTTAAATCATGTTTGCATCTTACAGTTAAGTGTTTTGGTTTCAACTTTCCTGGCTGTGCTTGTATATGTTTTAGTTAAGAGTGATAAATTGACAGTGAAGGCCCAGGTGATGCATAGAGAAAGTTTTGATGACTAGTTGATTTTTTTTTGTGCTTTGGCATCTGCCTTTTGAAATGTAAATTGAAAGATTTTGCAAGCAACTCGAGATGATATTTGTTTAATGTATTTAGATTAAAATACATTTGAAAACAACTTTTTCAGTCGATAGTGTTAAGCACCCAAGCTATTGCCAATAAATTCTAATCGATAACTTTGTTCATTCACCATATTTGGCTGAAGGGTCATTGCTTGTTTCCTAGCTTCTTGGTGATACATCTCCTGAAAAGTAAAGGATTGTGAATGAATAAATATGTTTTAAGTTCTAATTCAAATTTGTTAGAAAGGAACTTATTCAGTGGGTTGTAGTCAGTACTCAACATAAGAGAGCTACTGCTTGCTTCTCAGGCTGTTCTTTATAAATTTCCTGAGAAGTCATGGGGAACGCGGGTGTATAAATCTATGTATCATAACATCATATATTTCATGGCAACCTCTGTACTTGTAACCACAATTCGAATTTATGCTCACAAGATATCAAAATCGAGTAGATCAGGACTACCATAAGCTGTTGAAACGAAATCCCCCCTCTTAAAAACCCTGGTGCCAAACAGAGACGATTGCTTTGACAAATGGGTATGATTTTTAAAATGACATGAAACATAAAAGAGAGGAAGCAATGTTGAAAGGAATTAAAAGATTGCTATTTTAATTATATAGGTTAATCAATGGATTAATCAATCAATAAAATTAACCTAGATATGTGAGCTGGATTAGAAAATGCATCAAATAATTGAAATGAAGTGTCTACCTTGATGTTAGAGAGGGAGATTGAAAAGATTAATGAACTATTATTACTCAATATAAAACTTGAATTTGAGATGACTACGCTCTATTGAACTTGAATTTGTGCACAAACTTGGGTCAAATTTGCACCTATGGTTGTGACCTAATTTTTGAAGTCTTAAACATGATGCCTTTAGATCTTTTGGTAATTGCAAAGAGAAGGCTAGGATGTGTTGAAGAACACAGTTGGAGCTTGTTAAACTAAGGCATGAAAGTGCCTTTAGCTCTCTCCTTGCACCTTGGTCAAGCTGTATTGATTGATTCTACGATTTTGATAAAAAAATCGAAGACACCAAGTAACAAATGTATTTTACAATGATGTGGTTAAGCGATTGTGATAAAAAATTGAAATCCACCAAGCAACAAATGTATCTAAAAACAATGTTAAGCTAATGAGGGTTTTGAGACTTGAGCAAAAAAGTGATGAGTAGAGTTGTAGAGCAAGAACTAGGTTTTTAGTATTTGTTGATTTAAAAGTAGATTTAATTGGAATGGTTGATGCAAAATAGTGCTATAATAGGGATATGAGTGATATTGAGTGACGGACATTGGTAGTGAGTGATTTTAGATGTTGGGGGATGATGCTAGGTAATGTCCTATACATGTCTTAGGTGCATAGTTTGAATTTTTTGGTGTGAACATTGGGTAAATGATGGCTACTTGAGATTTTATGGTCATAATTAATTTTTGAATTTGAAAAAGCAGTTCAAAACTATACTTGTGGCCTTGAACTATGTCAAGGATGCACCTATGGTTTTGAACATGCATAGGAAATGACATTTTGGGATCTAGGAATGTTTTAAGTAGAGATAGGATATTGTTTTTAAATGTTGTTTTGAGTTTGGGGTTGGTGGGAGCAGCATATAAGTCAAAATAACGTGTTAAGACAATGCATTTATGATATTCATGCAATGTGGTATAAAATGAAAGGTAAAGTGTAGAGATTCACTCTTCACCTTTACATTTTGCCTCCATTTTGATGTGAGTGCAAGTCTATTTGAGAAAACATACCAAAGTAAACATAAAGGACAAACACAATTGAAAGTAGAATAAATGGAGCAATAAATTGGAGTCAAACTTGTGATAAAATTAGATCATGATAACATGGTGTATAGAAACTAAGTAGAAACATTACAAATTGAATATGATGTATAAACATGATAAACTTCACCATTAAAAAAAAATTGAGATAAAATAAAAAACGCATACTTGAGATACATGAAAAGAAAAGATGTGAAGAGCTATTCCTTTATTATGTGTACTAATTAAACTAACAAATCATATTATTGTCCTAAAGAAAATACGTATCAAAATATAGTTTTAAATATGAAAATACGTATCAAAATATAGTTTTAAATTAATCTAATTATTGCTAAAGCTTTGTTTCATTGAAAATAAACTGTTTTAAGGAAATATAAGGAAACTATGCCATAAAAAAATGCTTGGAAGTACTAAGAGGGTGAAGAAAATGTCCTCGAACCGATGCTTATAGACCAAAAGCCTAGAAGATAGATATACAGATTGATATAACGAATTGCAGGGCTCTTTGGTTAGGTACAGATGTGAAAGTACAAAGTCGTAGAGGCGGCTTGGTACTGAAAACAAAAAATGTTTAGAATGCTAAGAAACATAGGCAAAGAAAATTGAAATCTATGAGCTATGATCATATTTTTTGTGGGATGCGTGAATATCTACTATGCATGCGAAATTGAAATCCAATCTATTCAAAGAAAATTAACCCAAAATTGTAGCTAGGACAGAGAAAATTTTGGAACTCCTTGGGAGCTCGTCTTAGGTGCTTGTTTGGTGTTTTTCAATCTTATGCAGTCAAATAAAAAAATAATTGTGTGAGATAATCCTAGTGCACTCTATGTTAAGAATAGTAAATGTAATTGCAGGAAACAATAAAACCTAGGAAGCTTTTACTGTGAGTGCAGTGATGTGTATGGGTTGGAAAAATGTAATGATAGTAATAGAAATGCCAATGGTTATAGGGTGAGGTTGCAACTTTAGTTTTCAGTTAGAAGTTATTATGTTGGCAGTAAGTGAAGAAGCTAGAGAAAGGAAATGGCTTCATGAGAGTTACAAAGGCAATAAAGAAAGAAGCTGCAAATTGGAATCAAAGGGATAAGCAGGCAATACTTGAAAGATGGGTTGAATAGCTTAAAAGCTTAAGGGAATTGTTTCCAAGGAGGTGTTACTTCAAACTTCTATAATAATCCAACCTAAGCAGTCACATAAGATAGAAAATGAAAGTTACCATTAAAAAATCAAATTCTGTGTGATTATAAGAGATGATTTTAAAAGGGTAAAAGACAATCATTAATAGAGATAAAATTTGAGGAAATCAGATGCGAAACATAGAGTTGTTCAAAATAGTAGAAATGCCTGGGAAATCAGTTTTTTCAAATAGTTTGGTTTAAATATTGTGGACTTTATTGCAAACATGGTGGCAACCCAAAGCGGTAGACCCACAGAAACATAGGAAATTGATCAAGAATAGAAGGATTGCTTGGCATCTATATTACAAAAAAAATGTTGAGGAAACAAGCTAAAATGACATTTAAACATGTTATAGGTGTGGACACTAAAATGAGTCTAATACATAGACTAGAAATTACAAAGTAGGCAATTTTTGATGTTCCATTTTGCCCCCACCTTAGCATGTTCATGTCACTAAGTGATATAGTTACACTAAAGTAAATACATGAAGTAAATGCTTAAAATAAATTGCATAAATACTTTAAAATATTTGGATACTACAAAAAAATATGTGAATGTGCGATCCATTTCCAATATGTGTTGCTTATTTGCAAGACAAATTCACAAGGAAAAGAAGTCAATGTCTATCAAGAAAAATTGAACCTAGTAGAAAATAAATAACATGTATATTATCTATCATTTATGTTTTAAGTGAACTTGGTAAAAATTGGCATAAAAATAGAGGGGGAAAATAGGAATCTAGGAAAAATAGATAGGAAAACAAGGGGGCTAGGTTAGGCCAAATATAATAAAGTAGATATGGCTCAAGGATTGAAAACAAAGTGGGTGTAGGGTCTAGATAAATTGCCTTGGGGATAGCTAACAAAGTGGTTAAGGGATCAATAGCTGGATGCCATGAAGTATGCAAAAGAAGAGTAGAGTATATGCCCCCTTGAAATGATTGTGTGCTAAAGGACACAATCAATTTTAAGGAGAAATAGAAAGGAAAAACATGCCAAGGAAGAAGATAGAGAGGAAGAAACAACAAAAAATAGGAAGATGCCTCTAGTAATGATTAAAAAATATTGTAAGTAGGGGGTAGAACGAAAGAGCAACATGCAAAGAACAAGATGCCCCTAGAACTTATAGATAGAGTGATTTTGCGCCCATAGCGAGGGCGAAAAATGAAGGGAAAAAACTATGCTTGACAAATAAAATCAGTCAAACAAACAAAACACCTAGAAGTGTGCCCAAAGATATGACATATAATAGAGACGAGAGAATAATAAATGTGATAAAATAGGTAATAATAAGGTAGAAATGAAGTATAGTGATAAGCATAGACAAGAAAAATGGTAAAGACATACAAACAAAACACAAATGGATCTTTGTGCACGAGGTTAGTATAATTAGGAACAATATAATGTGTATATGTCATGAATTGTCATCATCCCCCATACATATAGAACAACAATGCACAAAGAAAGTAGTAGGATTGAAGAAGTGAGATATAACAAATAGGATGAGTGGCCATCATTATGGTTAAGTCAACATGAAACTAGTATAGGATATTGGAATACTTTGCATTGTGTGCAAAGAACCAAGAGGAAAACACAAAAGAGTGGTACAATAAATAGAAGATCAGAAAAGAGAAATAACAAACAATTATTTCAAGTGGTAATCAAAAGAACATTTGGGAATGATTTGGGTCAACATGAGAAAGGCATCAACATCTCAATGTTTTGCATCATCCCCAAAATGACCAAGATATCAAGGAAAAGGAGTGGAATAACACAACAAAACAATAGAGAACACATAGAAGTAATGACAACATGGGGTTATATATGTATTCATCTATCTATAAGGGTAGCATGAGTCATCTAGATTGAAATAACAATAACACATTATTAGCACAAAGAACAATCAATCTAATGTACAAGTGTAAGGGAATTGGTCATCCAAAAGAATCATCATTAGGTCACTTGTTGGGGGTAAACCTAGACAAGTGCTCAAGAGAGTTAGGGGTTGGGAGTGAAAATAGAATGAAGAGGAGGAATATTAGAGATAGAATCAAAGAGAGTTGTCAGTAAAAGGAGGCTTATAATTAGGCGCATAAGAAGAGGTGGAGTAACTATAGTCGATAAGGCATAAATGGTAGCAATGAAGTCTTTAGGAATGGTAAAAGATGTGGCAGAAACAGGAGGATCCATAGAGTGTTGTAGGTCACCAATATAATCCAGTATAGTAGGGATGATGTGGAGTCAGGACATTAGAAGGGGTGAGAAGTTTGGTTTTTGATGGTTGGAAGTAGTGGTGAGAACATTGTTTGGGAGTGATTGGGATAGAAATGGATGGGGGCTTCTAAGATAAGAGTGATGGAGGCAGAGACATGGAGGGAAGGAGAAGGATCTCAGATGGGGGTGATGGTGGCATGAGTGGTAGGGAAAGGGTAGGGAGATCTATAAGAGAAGCTATGGAGGGGGTAGGGAGCAAAGGAGGTAAGGTAGAAAGAGGTAGAAATACCTACATGCCAAGAAACTTACCTTTATTTTTCTTTTTGGAATGCAATGAGTTGGGTTGAGGATGGAGAGGTTGACTATGGGGTTCAAGTTGGGTTTGGGGTTGAAGGGATGATTGAAGAAGAGGTTTAGGGTGGGGCTAAGGTTCACATGTAGGCATGGGTTGAAGTAGAGGTTGCAGGTTAGGATGGAGAAGGGGCTAGATATGAGCTTTGGGTTAAGGTTGGGATTTGGGTGGAGGTTGAGGTCTAGGAAGGATGAGTAATGTTCTCAAGTCCAAGAGGGTGGTTATTAGGTCTAGGTTTGGGAGGAGGAGGTAGAATAGGGTTATGCATTAGGGGTTTAGGGGAATATATGTCGAAACATCAGTTATATTGAAGGGAAGGGATAATAGGCTTAGGAGGACAAGAAACATGACGAGGGTCATTAGTTAGGATACGAGCGTTCTAATTAATGTTACACTCATAAAGATTGAATAATGTATCGTGCTGAGTGTATGAAGGACCTCTAGGTTTATAAATGAAAGATTCCATGCAAAAGTGACCAAGCTCAGAGAGGGGCTAGTATTTATGACATGGGATAGTGACTCCTCATTTTGTGAACAAATTTGAGGCATTGGCAAAGCATAGAAAGGACAACTTGCATAGCAATGAGTCAAGGATGACCCAAGAGAATGAAATTGGTTAGAGGTAGGAATGATATGATAGAGTACTTCTAGAATTTTATGACCCATCATAATAGGAAGAAACACACAACCCAATGTATCAGTGAAAATACCATCATAACATTTCAAAGAGACATTAGATGTGACATAAGAGTTTTAGTGGCAATCAAAATTATACAAGTGCTCTTTAGTTACTATATTAAAAGGGTAGTTGGAGTCTATAAGAATCCTATCAATATATGTATGCATAATTAACACTTCAATATAAAGAGGTCCCTTATAGCCATTATTAGGTATCTCAACATGAGAGAAAGTGATTAGAGGAGGAGAAGGAGAAGTAGTAGTATAAGGTCACATTATTAGGAAAACTGATTGCATACCCTTAGAAATTGAACTTAAAACAAAGATCAAGTACTAAACATGCAGGTATTTCCACATTAACCCTTTGAGGAGAATACTATAGAAAACAAATCTAGAGATTTCAATAGCATTATGGTAGTTAAACAACACTTAGAAAAGAATGAAAAAAAGAAAGAGAACAGAAACATAGATAGAAGGGAATAGACATCGATATACCCTACAAAAACACTCTGGATAAAAATATAGCCTCCAAAGTATCAAACCAATGTATTATTCAACATCAAAATAGTCATAATACAATATTAGGCTTAGAGCCTTAACATGGAGATCAACACCTTGCTCCTTTAGAGGAAAACTGACAACATAGCTTTGGAAAAGACATTACCTACATCCTCTATCCCATGCCTCCAATATATAGACTTAAAGAGGCTTAGAAAACTACCAAACAAAAATATCATGGACCTAAACAAGGTCCCAAAATACTATGGTAAGAATTTTCACGATCATCACATATGCAAAGACATTCCAAAATAGAAAATAACTCTTACACAAGTAGTTTTGACTTCCACCACTCAAGTTGGCACATGTAACTTCTAAGTGCTTCCTCATGAAGCACTAATTACATATTACACCCACTAATAATAGAAAATTCTTTTACAATTCCATTATGTAACTCTTCATCAATGCCACATTACAATAGTATTTCCAAATCCTCGAAGAATAAAAAATAATTACATATATCCTCTCTCACATGTACATACCATTTTGCCTACTCCACGATTCTTAGAAATACATACATAATTAGCTATCTACAAATAGTAAGTTACATTAGACCTTAGGATATTCAAGGTGAATAGCACACCTAATCCTAATATTCTCCCACTTGATATTCACATTGTAAAAATATAAGGGGCTTAAACAAAATGAAGTAACCACCAAGGATATAACAATGTTATACCAATTGACTCCTCTATGCTCATAGGCTCAACAAAGCATCTGCAACATCCACCAAGTTACGACAATCTTAAACACAATACTCTCATCCTCCATCATGCCCAAGCATAGAATATAAGAAATCAAAGCCAAAATCACACTATCATGCTTCAACTCAAACACATACCAAAGTCCATCTCCTTTAGAACTATAAGTATAAAAAGGGCGCATAAGCCAACATGACAGTTCGAGGTGATATAGAAGTCCAAATCATGCCCACAAAGGCATGAATTATACTCCTTTCAATAGTTTCTTTCTTGGTGATGTGTCTCCCAATTCCCCCCCCCCCCCCCCCCATGATCTTTCCTCCCCAACCATCAAACTAACTTTCCAAAGTCATGCATACCTTCTAGTCGCTTGCCTCATCCACTTTGAGTGGGTCACCCATATGACATGTAGGGTTCCATGGGTGACCCTGCAACTAAAGTGTAGTTTTCCCGAGCAAGCTGCCTTGCTAAAAGGGGTGAGCCACTTTCCATAAGGGGTGACCCTTTTATCTTTTTCCATGCAAGATTTCTTCCAATTTAGCCTAGTTTACCTTCACTTCTAGATTTTGATTGAAAGTTTTTCCATGCACAACTGAGCCCTGACTTCCCCTAACTAATTTTTAACTCCTAGTCACTCTTTTCTTCACTCCCAATCAAACCTTTGTTAGTGTAAAAGAAGACTTTACCTAGTGAGTCATTTCTAGGTCCTCTTCACCCTAGTTACTTAAGCTTACTTAGCTAGTTGTTATGTCATTTAATATTTTGTTTGCATTAGTTAGTTGAGTCTACATGCATTCAATAATGTAGTTGTTTACTAGTTGTCTCTTGTCATAGCATTAAGACACTTGTCATCTTACAAACTTGTCTTATATGCTTTATTTATTAGTGGTGTCTAGGTGAATTAATTATTTGTGTCATCTAGTTAATTGTTCCACTATGTTGGACTTGAGTCTCACCTCTCACCTTGCCTATATAAGGGAGGTCTCTCATTGTAAATCATATCACAAGACATTGTAATCATGTTGTATGCAATGTAATCCAATTGTGTAAAGTCAAGCTCTACATCATTTCTTGACATTATTGTTTTGTCTCTTGTTGTGGAAGGTTGTTGTGATTGCAAGTATTCTTGGGCCTACTTGAGTTCACCATTGACTTTTACATAGTATCAGAGCCCGATTTGTAGATTCCTTCCCTTGATTCGAGATATTTTACTGGGAGCTGTGTTTTAGGTGCGTCTTGGAGCAAATCTAACCTCATGGTTGTGATTAGAAGGACTGGAAACCTATAAAATGACTATAAAAGTACCGAATCTTGACATTAGAAAATTTTTAGGTGATTTTTTAGAGTCTGTTCGTTGGCATCTACGAAATTCCGTACGTAGTCGTACATCGCCATACTACGCCTGCATCACCCTGTGCCATCTCTGCGTAATTTTCGGTGATTGCCTACACTTTGTCTGTGGGGGTTTGTTGTTATCGGGTGGTTATTGGTTTTGCTCAAAGTTTTATTTTTGTTGTTTAGTGGTTATAGACTATGGGTTTCACCATCCGACGAGAAGTTTTTTAAAGGGCTTAGCCCTTGGTTCGTGGGGTGTAGACCCCGGGCTAATCGCTAAGCAGGCGATGCACCATAGGCGCCACCATGCCTGCCTAAAGGCTGCCTCCACATGAGTGGAGATGTGATAGCCACTGCCCAAGTGGTGTTCGCTCTACTTGCAACCCGCCACAGTAGTACCAATAACAACTTCTCCGCTCGATCGCCACTTCATTGGGTTCCGCCACCTCTGCCGAGGTACGACCACCACCCTTCGCTCTGCTTGAGGTGCTTCATCTTGGCTACTCTATCCAATCACCGCCAATTTTGGCCACCACAACCTTTGCGCTACTAGATCCTATGACCGCCATTGACGGTGCCGCCCAATAGCCATTGACCCTTCACTAGCCTGCCGCCGAAATAGTGCTAGGGGGGCTGTTTTGCCCCTTCTCATGCCTAAAGGGGGGATTTTTTTTTCCTAAATCATGCAAAAGGAGTCAGTTTTTCACAAACAAAATATTGTCAGAAAGCTGGTTCTGCACACTTTTTGATGGTATGATCAGTTTTTTATTTTTATTTTTGTTGTTTGACATCTAGTTTTCTGTTTGAAGTCAAGACATCATTTTCGGCTTTTGAGCTCAAAACTTTTTGCCATGATCTCTAATTTTCATGATTATTGTAGCGTTGGAAAGGTATTGTGGAGCTCTACAAAGCCATCCATGCACTTTTTTCAATTTCAGCCCCAAGTATATTTTATTTAGTTTGTCATTTTTATGACTTCTGATTGGTAACTTGGACATCTTGGCTCTTGGAGAAGTGTTGTTTTCTTTTATTGGAGCTTCATTTATCAGGGTACACCTGTTTTGATCTCTATCATTTTGAGGAGTTATCATGGGTTTTTCTATTCATCCTTCTGTGGTTAATCTAATTAAGGATATTATGACTCTCGGTGAAAAGGCATCTTGACACATCTCAGGTGGATTCATCTTTTGCCTTTGTTTTATGGGCTCATACCTAAACCAAAATCACCTCAGAAGAAATTTAATTAGGAAATCAATATGGATCATATTGTTGGTTTAATCGGCACTACTGTTGATTCTAACACAAGGTGTAATCTTTTGATTCGTGATGGACCACACACACTTTGGATTCAAATTTGGGAGTTGTATGGAGACCCTCATGTCTCACCATTTCCAGATGATCCTGTTATAGATTGTCTCATTCCCCTTGATGATGCAGATAACATACCCTATGATGATGATACTTTAGATGAGCTTGAGTATATGACATATCTTGATTCTTTGGATTCAGAGGCTTCACTTGCTCCCTCTTCTCCTCCTGTTGAGATCACATCATCTACATCACCTATTGCTACATCAAAGTTCAGCGGTGCTTCTTTGAGATATTCCAGTGATTCTTTACAGTAGGACCATTTCAGTCTTCCTGATTGGGAGTCTTGTCTTGCAAACATTTCTTCCTTGTTTGTGGAGTCTCACATTTCTAATTTGGAGGACACAATTGAGGGGTTATCTCTCCTCTTTGATGATAGTTATGGCATAGCTATTGTCACATCATATTTGTCTTTGGAGTTTTTAGAGACATCATACTTCATGAGACTTCTACCCTCATCTCTTGTTTTGGAGTTGGAGTTTCTTCTACACCTACCAGTGGATTTGTTTCTTCCCAAGGGAAGAAATGTTGTTTGTAGGCATTGGATCATGTTTTGTCTCCATGCATGCGCCATTGGCATAGGAGCCACTTCATTATGGGGGGATATCTCGTCTCATTCATTCTCTCCTATGGGGGGATAATCCATTGTATATTCATGACGGATGTTGTTCTAGGGGGGTTCTAAGTCCTCCTTCCATCACTTGTATATGTTTGTTTATGCATTCTCACTTTTGGAGAGGATTTTTGTCCCATGAGGTTTTCTCCTTTTCTCCACTTGAGATTTGTTGATCGTGAGTACCTAACATGGCCTTGTAGTCGAGACTCATTAATGCATCCATGCCTAGTTTTCTTCTCCTTAAGTTGCACTTAAGGGGGGTGTTAGTGTAAAAAGAGACTTTACCTAGCTAGTCATTTCTAGGTCGTCTTCACACTAGTTACTTAAGCTTACTTAGATAGTTGTTATGTCATTTAATATTTTTTTGCATTAGTTTGTTGAGTTTACATGCATTCAATAATGTATAACTATGTGCACTTAATAGTTGTGAACTAGTTGTCTCTTGTCATAGCATAAGACACTTGTCATCTTACAAACTTGTCTTATATTATTTATTTATTAGTGGTGTCTAGGTGTATTAAATATTTGTGTCATCTAGTTAGTTGTTCCACTATGTTGGACTTGAGTCTCACCTCTCACCTTGCCTATATAAGGGAGGTCTCTCATTGTAAATCATATCACAAGACATTGTAATCATGTTGTATGCAGTGTAATCCAATTGTGTGAATCAAGCTCTACATCATTTCTTGGCATTGTTGTTTTGTCTCTTGTTGTGGAAGGTTGTTGTGATTGCATGTATTTTCTTGGGCCTACTTGAGTCCACCATTGACTTTTACAACCTTTGTTCACTCTCAATCTATCTTTTGTGATCTCTTCTTCGACCTTTGTTCTCTTCCAATTAGAGCTTGTTCACTCCCTAATCAATTCGGTTATCTACCCAATCACGACCACCTTTGGTGTGGATTCTAAACCTATAAATACCCCCCTTCTTTAATCATTTGAGGAGGCAAATTAATTATTGCATTCTTTTATTTCTCAAACTTATGCAAAGTTGCCCCCATTAACATTCTTATGCTCTATGCAAGACTTTGTGTGCCTTTTTATTTTTGTAATAACTTCAAAGATCAAGACATTTCTATTTTGTAAAAGCTTATAAGATTAATCCATTTCCTTCAAGTCCTCATTTTTATCCTTGTTTCCAAGAGGAGGACCCTACTATTGTAGAGGAGGAAACAATTGTCACAGGACTTCTGAGGATAAAAAATTGGCATTGGCGCCCTATTCGTATAGGTTCTTTCATGTTTTTCTTAGTAATTAGATCACAAATCTTGCTCTTGAGGAATTGAAACATTGTTTGTCTTTCTCTTGATAGGTATATTCCATTTGTTTCTTAGAGTAGATTTTTTCATTGTGCAAAATGTTCATTTTTCTTTTCATAGATAAAATTTATTGTTGTCTTAGAGTAGATTTTCTTTCATTGTGCTTATAATAGTTGCAATTTTGGTAGCTTATAATCAAATCAAAACACACAAACACAAAAACATGGATTACATTGCATTAGGAAAGATCATATAGATGCATTCATTTTTCCTTTCATAGTAATTAGTTTGTCATAAAAATTTGGAAAAAAGAATAAAAAAAGTTGCTTGCATGGATATAGATTAGTTGCATTAGAAACTCATCAAAATGAGAGAACACCAAAAAAAGGGAACAACTAGGAAGAGCCCTCGATTCCATCATGAGGCACAAACAATAACCCTCTCCCTTGGCCTAAGTATTCAATGTGCCTGGTGATGAGGCCATGTTTTGTCTTATTTTTCTTGCTTTAAGTAACTATTTTCTAAGACATTTCAAGACTTCTATATACACTAATTGTGTCTATGATTATCCTTAAGACATTGAAAGCATGAAGATGGGTATATAATATGTTGTTAATTAATTATGCGTGAATGGTTGATTGCTCATGAAATATGTTAGTACTTTATGTTGATTTTAGTGATAGTGATGCATAGATACCATGTGATGTACCAACTCCTCATGCAGCAAGAACATGGCTTCATGTCATGAAGATCACCAAACAACCCGCAATCGAAGGAGATGCTGATATCCATAGTAGACGATATAGGCACCTACAACCAAATGAAGAAGACCTTGAATTAATTGGGATGAGTCATCCATAACTCTCCACTCTGTGATGGTTATTCTTCGACAGATGATGTAGTCTTAAATAATGGAGGAATCTTAGATCGTGCTCTATGTTATGTTTCTAGTCTCGATTGTTCTTCATGGATACTAGAGAGAGTTACAGTAGGATTGTACTGTATATGCCACCTTCATGTCAGTTTAGTTTCCTATTTCTAGTTTTCTTTGTAATAAAGTCCTCTTCCTACGTTGTTGGATAATGGACACTTATAACATTTATTGTTCAGTAGTTTTGTTAAAATAGACAATGCTGATCTTGTCTAGGAGAGATTAAATTTTGCTTCATACATGTTAGACAAAGATATAGTATCATATTTCATTGTTGTATCTTTCGCTTTAGCATTCAATAAAGGAATACATGTTTTGAGTTCTGTCAATGATTACAAAGATACAATAAAGATTTAGCTAGATTTCATGGGATCACAGTTACTCAAGCAGTCCACTTGAGGTATTGTGTTTCTCCACTTTGTTTATATGTTTAGTTTATGATTGTATGTTTATATGTGTGTGATTAATGCATGTTGTAATGAATTATGTTATGAGAATTAGTTAGACTTTGATAATCTGTGTTGTAAGTCTTATTGAGTCAAGGTGATCACCAAACCAACTGTTAGCTGCTCTTTTATCTGGAAGTTACATATGACCATTTAATTATTGTTGCGTTGAATAAGCTTTAGTTATTTCCTACCAGTCCTGCTTACTTAGAGTATTGTCAATCCTTGCAATTGGAATTGTGTTTCCTTTAGTTAGATTATTCCCTTACACAACCTCTAGATTAAAACTCAGAAATCCTTAACTGTACACATAGTATATGCATCATCCAAGAAGATTACGATTCCCTGGTTTGACAATGTAAATGTAACACATTATATAGCCAGTAGGTTGCTTGATATAGGATCTGTTGGTCCGTTGAGTAGTGTGCATGCCCTTTCTGTATCAATGTATTGGTTAATAATGGAGTTCAACACCTAGGTATAAGAGAAGATTGGGTTAGATCTATCTTAGAGACAATTAGGAAGATCGTCCCTTAACCAATTCCTTCAATGTGCCTAGGTATTAGAGAAGATTGGGTTAGATATGTATTAGATGAGATCAGGGAGACTGTCCCTCAACCAATTCCCACTGAAGAAACAACCCAAGAAAAAGAAATAATCTTGAGGCCCATTCAACAAGAAAACATACAAAGGGAGTTAGATTACTGCCCTTGGGATTTGGGTTTATTTAGATCCTTTGTTGTTTGTTGTTTGGTTGTTGTTCCTTTGTTGTTTCTATTTTGTTTTGCTTGTTTCGCCTTTGTGGGTTGTTTTTCTGCCCTTTGGGCCTTTGTGTGGGGTTCTACCCCAATTGGCTGCTTTTCTCTTTCTTAATTCTCGATTTGTAATAGGGACTTGCACCCTTGTTTGTATCTTATCAATACCAAAAACAATTTCTAAGTCAAGAACAAAGAATCCTCCCAAAAGCCATTCATCAAGAAAAAAAGAGGTTGGATAGATTTCGCCTCCATATATTCAATGAGCAAAATAGATTTAGAGCCAGCGACCTTCTGGGTCATAGAAGAATTATAACCACAACGCCCATCCAACATCACTTCCGTCACAACAATTGATGACCACACACATCAACACATACCACAATCAACCCAACCACGATCTATGCCATTTTGTTTCCTTGCAAACAAAACAACCCTTTAATCCACCTCCACTCAACTAGCTCTTGCCATGAGAGTGAGAGTGACTGTGCAGGTGCTAGCTGCAAGGACATAGTTCATGTGTCATATCAGAGTTTGACTCACCCACATTGTGTCTGAGTCATATTCAGAGCAACACATATTTTGGTGAACCTGATGTGAAGAGAGAATCCTTTTGGGCAAGATTTTTACATTTTTGTGTCATTTTTATTTCACTTTCCTCTTTTTTTTCCATTCTATTTATTCTGTAGTGTTTATGACACCCCTAAATATGAAAAAATAGGATAAAAATCAATGGAGCATTCCCTCAAAACTTTCATTCAATGTGTTCTGCTAGATCCTTTGGCACCCATCTCCAACCGTTTTGACTATAAGGATTCTGAGTTTGACAATGACAGACAAGAACCTTGTCCATCCTGTTATGGAGTAAAATGTTTACCCTTGCTAATCAAGACCTATTTTGACACCTTTTGGAACATTAAATGATTAAATCTTGATCTCAATGAATAAACCAGATAAAATAAACTTAGGATTGGTCTAAGCCCACCTTAAATGGCGCTCTCCAGAGTTTGTGGGGCTAAAGGATTAGGGCACCTAATGCCCTAGTCCCAGATGTTAACCCCGACCCTATTTTTGTGGTGTTGGCTTAGAACACCTCCTTGGCTTATCCCAGTCGACCCCATTTGGTTTTATTCATTGTTGGTGAGCAGGAATGCATATATAAAGGAGTTTTGTTATTCATTTTACACCTAGCTTGTTACGAGAAGATTAGAAGTACTTGCCTTATGCTTTGATGAATTGATCTCCTATGCTCAAATGTTCTTCATGGTTGGAAAATCTCTTTGTGTGGATGTTATGATACTTATTTGTTGGTCTTGAAGGAAGTTCAAGCCTTCATCTTCCATCTCCTTGTTTGTGCATGGTCTTGAGTCACCTACTCCAACTAGGGTTTCATATTTTGTGGTAATCTTTATCATTTACATTCATTCTTTCATCATTTATTGTAGATGTTACCTCTGCCCTCCTAGGGCACACGCTCTTGGATCTCTAATCATTGTTGTAGTGGAGGTGGAAACACCAACATGGGGTTTGACTAAGGCAAGCCCCTAAACACAACACAACCCTTTTCCCTTGTTTGTGTGCATGTTGCATCCAAAGGAATCAGACGAAGATAAGCTATAGGAAGGAATAAGACTGACAAAGAAGGGCACCAAGATCTAAAGATCTTGCAAAACCCTAATTTGGGTCTAGGGCACCCAGTGCCCTGGTACTTCTACATTCTCGAACCTAGGTTCTGATTCTCCTCTATTCCCTGATCTCTATCATGTTATATTTTCTGTATTTGTTTCCAACAATCGTTTATTGGTCAATCTTGCATAATTAGGGTTTAGGTTTTACCCTAGTTTGGTTGGTTGAATTTGGTTGACACTCCTTTATACAACAAAGGGACAAAAACCCTGTAGTTTGGCTCTCCTTCACAAGGTAAAAGCTAAAATCGGTTTGTGTTCCAATGTTGATAGAAAAGAGTTTGACCTAGTTTAATCTTTTAGGCTAAGTCTCCCTTTTCCATCTAACATTTTGGTGAGCCCGACGTGTCTTTCACCCTTGAATCCTTCTTCATATAAATATAATGTGTTTTTTGTCCTAGATCTGATTAAAATTTAGTTTATTCATCATTTGCATACTTACACACCTTGCTTTTTGCATTTGATCCATTGTTAGGGTAACAAAAAACCTTTCATTCCTCGAAAATCTAGCTAGTCTTGAACCTAGGGTTTGTAGATTAGTGTGTTGTTTCAGATCTTGGTGACATTAATTGGTTGATTAAATTGATTTCATTTGATGTACTTCATCTTTCCTTGTGTTTAGAACATTCTTGCATCTTGGCATTTGAAAATCAAGCATTGGATTTAGGTGTAGTAAAAGTATATTTGCAAAATTGTCTATATTTCATAAGTATAGATCATCATAGCATGATATAAATTTCTAATTTGTGCATCAAATCTGATTGGTATTGCATTAATTACTCATTTCATAGTGATATATTTTGCATTTATGCTTCTTCATTATTAGGGTTTTTTAAAAAACAATCTTGCATTTTTAAGAAAGCCTAGCTAGTCTTCAAGCCTAGGGTTTGTGATTAGTGTTTCAGATTTTGCTGATGTTATTTGCTTATCAAATCTGATTTTATATTTCTTTAGAATATCATAACTATCATCTTGTGCTGAAATTTGAAAGATAGAGCATTCTTGAATTGTTAGATTTAGGGTTTGATTTGAATATGTGCATTGTTTAAATCAAATTAAGCTTGAGTAGAGGTGAATTTGATCAAAAAGTTTATTATTGAATTATATATGCTTACATTTGATCAAAAGTACAAAACATTGATTCATTTAAACAAAAAGACAACCTCTTCTTTTATCACATCAATCATCTCTTCTTTGTGTGCATCTTGTGTGTCACTAAAACTTGTAAACAATTTATGAGTTTTGTGACCCGGTGCCCCAATTCTAACACCTTTGTGCGAAGAAGTCTTTGAATTATGGGTTCTAATGCTTTGAATAGCACCAATATCGACACATCAAAACCCCAATTCATGAGTCCAATCACACAAGAAGGCCCATCACTTCTTCGCGATATGCCTACTTCACATATCCTAGAAGCATCAACTTTTCATGAATCCATCAACATAGAGGACCTCGTGGCTTATGTTCTTGAAGCTCAATTTCAAAGATTAGACACTGAGTTGGCTAGTTTTCAGCAATTTGTAATCTTGGAATGTAATGCCCCGCAATGAACACCTTAGAGGACAACACATCTATGCTATGCAATGCGGAATATTTTTTTTGTATAAGATAACAAGGTAATGTTTAACAAATCAATACACATCACTAAACTAACAACTTGTCTTCTAAGGTTCCATGGTTGCATTACTTGACAAATTAATCAACATAATTTAACATACATTATTAACTAACATCGGTGGATCATTCTAAATCTATTGCACTAATGATTTTGCATATACATCTCCATTTCATGACCTCAGTTAGATAATCAACTTGATCAAGATTACATGTACATATCCAAAGTCCATACATATGAGTACATCATCATGTAGTTTACATTATCACTATCCTGATTACATCTGAATACATACATTATGAATCAACTGATACACAGGCTAGTACATGAGGAGATGTCTGATACACAAGATATCTCCTCCTCGCTCACAAACAACGGCAAGGGAAAAACCAATGGATTAAGCTCTTCCACCCGACCATGTGGAACCCTAAGGTCCACCCCCTGAGATAAGAGTTAACATAAGGTCCCCACTACAACATACAGTCAGGTAGCCAGTAGACTATAAGACAACACATGACTCCAACATCTCAAGTCAATATCACAAACCACACAACAGTACATCCAGAGGCAAACACTTAACAAATGGGGAGAGTACAACTAGGGAATGCTAGGCTGCAGTAAGGAGAGTGTCATCGCGTGGTCCTAACATGGGTTACCCTGACAGTCTCTAGCTAGACGCCAGCCCCCATCTATGGTTACCCTGATAGTCTCTCACTAGACGTCGGCCCCATAGGGTGACACATGCGGAATCAACATTCCTTTCATGAGGACAAGGAAGTTGATTTTGCCAACCATGGCCTTCTCATCTCATCCTTAGCCTGAATGAGCACTATAGGCATGAGTGAGGCATCCAATTATATTGATTAGTGTGAAAATTACCCAACCCCTAGATTTATTATTAGGTTATCAGTTGATTACACACTTCCAATGGGTTACCCTGGCGGCCACTTTAGGTACCGGCCCCACATTGGAAGCCACTCCCCTATCTGCACCTAGGAAACCCCATCCATCAAGGCATGCACAAATCATCATAACAATAAACTTTGCATACACATTGCAAGGCATAAACCCTCTTGCAAACTATGGCATAATCACAAGGACATACTCTCAATACATTATCCATGGCTTCTAGATGAAGTAACACATGAGAAATTGCTTCTTTACAGATGACAATGTGTCCCCATGGTCTTAACCAACACGATATCTTATAACATACTCAAAACAAATAAATAATTGCAACATCCATGAAAGACTTAATTATCACACCATGAGGCATTCTCAACATACCATGTACATGAGGACAAACGTTATAACCTATGCCTCTGGAACTAACCACTCAGGTAGATGTAATAACATAGGGACCATGATGACATATCTAATTCACTTTCCATAAATCAAGTTTCATAACCTTGTTATGTAAGCAAATTGTACTCAACAAGGAGCCATTTTAAAACAATAATTTATGTTTATTTTAAACACTAATTGACTATATTAGGTTTCAATTAATAATGTCAATTAAATAATTTTAACATTATCAAATTCAAACATAACTTGTAATTCATTTTTAATTTGGAATAAATCAACATATTACATAAGATTATTGGCTAAATATATATATGTATTCAGTTACATTCTAAAAGACATAACACAATATAAATCTACTTCTTATTGTAAAGGAATATTCAATTTCTCTGGCATAACTTTGTTATCCGGTTTGAGGCCTCATTAATATTGAAACATAGTGTATCATCGATTGTATTCTCGTTAAGAATAAATCTACAATTACATTAAACTAACTACATGTAAATATTTATTAGAACAATTATTTAATTAAATTTTAAAGATACAACTATATTTATATCTCACTAACATAACTAAGGTAACCACTATTTGCCATTTTAATAAATCAAATTAATTAAATAATTACAATGTAATTTTAAATTCAATACTTGAGGATTCCTATTTATTTTATAACCATATAAAAACCCTAAACCTCGTTATAACATATTTATCTTAAAAGTAAAAAGAACAACTATAACTATTTACATCTTTTGCTATAACCATATAATCATTGCCTACCACATTCATATCCCAATAACATTCCACCAACTACAATTTCTAATAAAGTGACAACAATATTATTATAAAATGTCTTGCAAATACAAATTTATTTCCTACACGCATAGATTGTCATCTATATTTTAATAACTACAATTCATAATAAAACAACTACAATTAATTCTAACCCTATTACAATAAACTATTTCACCACAACCTCAAACCACAAGCCTAACCATATGAAAATAACTATCTTGGAAACAAATTTTATGGGAATTTCTAAGACACATACATTTTAATTCCAAAAACGATAGACATTAACCTAACCTCTCTAGAGCTAGTACCAACAACTAGCTAACCAATATTTGAATAACATACATTAACTAAACCTTAATTAAAAGTATCTATACGCATACATAAACTTACCTAAATACTGATCTCATTCAAAAAAATATATTTATTAACATTACCTGAGCAACCATATTAGTGGTGGGAATTTACTTGAGCAACCAAACCTAACCCTAAAATGCCATTGGCATCCACTACTCATCTCAATCTCAGAGTATTATTTAGAGAGGGGCAGTTGAGGAAAGAAATCAGACAGAACTCCTCAAAGGGGTGTAATCTCCTGGAATGCAATGAGGTGCAAGATATGTATGCAATGGATTTGGTGAAACGACTTTAGAAACTTTAAAGCAAATGCAAATTGCAGATGTAAAGTCAGACGCTAAAACCTTTGATGGCACTTTGTCAGACATTATATTGGAGATGCTCTGGTAGACTTGCACGTGAAATGGAGAAGTACAGATAAGGCACGCGACTGCGGGTGGGACGTCTCAATGAGATGCTGTCAAACGAAATGCAATAATTGCAGGATATGTACACAAATGGATTTGATAAGAAGGCTTTAAAATCTTCTAACAACAACGATTGTTCTTAATGTCAACCTTAGCCATGCATGCCATAATGTAAGCAATCTTTTAAATTGAACATATCATTGTCTGTCAAACAAGCAAATTATGAGGAAGGCAGTTTGAAGAGTTCTCAAATAAAGTTGTTAAATCAACTTATAGTACTAAGTGTTTTTACTACAACCATAAACTTCTGAGCCTGATATGTGGTGATAGCTATAAATAATTACGAGAAGAAAACTAGGGTGAGAGCAACTTTGACAACTTTCCAGCAAGATGATTGGCAGGTTTAATGGCACGCAGCCCCCGAAAGTTAGAGGTTGAGGGCTCTATATACTTCAATCACATTTGTAACCCAGATTGCATTGCGCCTACGGAGGATCATTTGTATTCCTAATTAACTCTCTTGCCCATGCTGGCAACCTTGAAGACACTTTAAATTTTATCATTGAGAACCCTGTTAAATCTGTGCCGGTTGTGTGGATGCACTTTCTTGTGATTGTAGATCACATATGAATAAAGGCTTAGGAGAAATTACAGTACACGGTTTTTGTGTTTTTCTTTGATTTCGATCCTAAAATTGTTGCACCTACTCTAAACCTCTTTCAAGCACCGATGCAGAATTGGGTGGTATGGCGAGGTATAAAAGGTTAAAAGATTGGCGAAGATAGAAGAATTAAGCAAAACTAATAAGTAGGATATGCATTGATAATGGGCGCTCCAAAGAGAAGTCATCTCAAGGATTTAATAATTACATGATATGCACAAAATGGAATAAAATTGTTTTAGCCAATGCATTTGTATGGTGTAAATTCTAGATCTGAGAACGGTTTAACAAATCACCTTAGGACCAGATCTGGCTCATAAGATAAATTGTTTACAAGATATACACAAATGGATTTGTAAAAGAAGAAACTATAAAAACTTTCAAGAAATCACAATATTATTATAGAGAGAATATCGGGGTGCGGAATGGAGTGATTCACAGAAACATTCATAGAGTTATTATCGGCAGGGTGCCATGATGCACAAGTTGGGTATGATTTTAAAAGAAACTCTCAGACAAATACAATCGGGCAGAAACCTAATCAAGTTCCAATCAAAGAAAACAAAGATAGAAATTTAGGAAACAATGGCACTTGGATCGAATGCTTGGCTGCCCTGAAGATTTGGTGCCAGAATCACTCCCTCGGCTCTTCCACAACTGCCTCCTCCAAAACTCCTTAGCCCCTTCCTGGTTCTTGCCACTAATTTTTCTCTATTCTTTCTCCTCCCCAACCAAGACTCAACTCCCGAATAAATGTAGGGGACATCCTCTCTTCCCAACAACCCACTTTCTCAAAACAAGGACTGAACTCCTCAAGTAAATGCAGAAACATGCCTCTCTTTTCCCAATAACCCACTCTCTCGTGGGATTCAAAATTAACTATACCAAGGGATTCCCAAACCTCCAATTTGTAATTGCCGGCACACGGCATTAAATTTGCACATCCCCCAAAAATACTGAATACATGATACAAGGCGACAACCCTATTTTTTTTTAACCTTAAAAATATTATCTTTATTACTATCAATTTATTTTATCAACATTATAATTGTTTATTCATCTTTACTTATGTATTTTGTTCTCTTTTTAATTTTATCCGCTAACAACTTGAAATTTATTATTTCATTTAATCATTTATCACATTTATTTATTTACTTACTATTTCATGATAATTTTACCAATTATCAAACAATTAAATCATTTATAATTAATAAACAACACCTAATTTCCCTAGCAAATGTTTATTTAACTTTGCTTAAATTTAACCTTATCTTAATGAAGTACTAACCAGGCTAAGTCAGCACTTTAAATTGGATAAACCCAACTTACTGGATGATACTTGCCCCCATGTAAAACCACAGGACATGACAACCAAAATAATGACAGACAGTCCAACTGACGGTGACGACAGGATACAATACTGAGAACTCATCCTCTTTGAGGATGTTGACTGAGTAGGGAACCTTATGCTAACTCCAATCAACAACTCCATTGGCTAGGGCATGCTCAGACTTGGTAGTTCAGGTGGAGTCGATGCCCGGTACCTGCATCCTGTAACAAACAACAAGGTTGTACACACACACACACACACACACACACACACACACACACACACACACACACACATATATATAAACATGTAGTCATAGACACAATGAATGGAAGTCGTAGCATGGCAGGGTACTCGGACACAAGTAATGCGACACTGTTCCGTTCATGTAAACACATCATTAAATAGCTACATCCATTAATAGTAATGCATCATAATCATGATCGAATAACACATTAAACTCAGAATAACATTAGTCTATAATCATCAAATATGTCCATCAAGATCAAGGAGAACATAAACCATAACATACTAGTCCAAATGTCTCAAAACTGTAAACATGCAATATAAGACTATCAACTATACCAAAACTGTCATAGGAAATATGAAAATAACATCTATCACAAGCCAAAAGCAAGGGGCATTACATGAAACATATAGCTGAGGAGGTCATCCCTACTGTTGAGAGTCTAAGAAGTTTATTGCTCGAAGGACAATAGGGACTAGAAATCTTGTGTGGCCTAGCTCACATAGTGCATAATAACATTATGTTTGCATCTAGTTGTGCAGAAATCATCACTAATGTGACTTCTTTGAATCAAATAGGGACTCAAGTGTTGGCACCCATACCAACACTCCCTATTCCTAAATACACTTCTACTATTCTCACTACAACTACACAACCAAGTAATAGTGCTACCACATGTGTTGGGTTATCTAATGGGAATCATGTTCATCATTATAGTGTCATTCCATTCAATTATCCAAGTACTACACCTAGTGTCACCCTGCTTACATAAAATCAAAATAATCCCAATATAACTTTCCAAAAAGCTAATCATACAGTGTCACACCCAATGATTAGCCCTATTCATTCATATCAATCACAATCTAGTTCACTTTTTGACCCTGTCATCAACCAAAATATGAATTCCATCCAACAATAGTTATCAAACATAAACCAAAGTCCCTCAGAACCCTCTATGACATCACATTATATTCGTAGCCCATTATCTTATCCCATCCTAAGAGCTCAAATTCCTGAGAAGTTTGAAACCCCTCACTTTGAGAAGTATAATGGGAAGGGAGACCCTAATAACCATGTGTCAACCTTTACAGCTATGTGTAGTGATTTATGTTGGTAAGAGACACTGTGTGGCTTCATGAATGTTGTCATTAATGGAAACAAAGTCCATCCCACACATCCGCAGGACATGGTGTGTCTATACCGGAAGTCAGATTGAAGAGTATTTTGGTGTGGTGACCAAGAACAGAGCATGCAGCAAGGTCCAACAATCAGGTCCGGATCTCTCAGAGGAAGTATCTCAACAAAGTGCAGACTTGGGGAAGTCAAGAGGAGTACCATGACTAATACATTCCAGAGATTGAGCCTTCGGTGATGAAAGAGTGAAGAGATATGAGCATCTAAGTGTTGGGTTCCTGTTTGGCAGAGTAGACTAAGGAAGACCTGACCGGTAGAGCATCAGACCTTAATCCGGATGAGATATTGATGGTGATCAAGTTTCTTGAGGTATCATTCATGATTGGCCGACATGATTGATGATTTCTATAACTATTTTTTTGATAAGCATCACTTAGTAAGCATGGATTCAGCGAACAGACCAAAGTTTGGAAATATCTTGAGTTTTCTAGATGCCGACTAGAAAGATGATTGAAATCATTGATGCAGATATATATACCAAATTGATTTCGATATGAGAGAGTGTGTGGTGTGTAGTGAAGTGCGAAGAAAAGCAGAGGGTAGTGTGGAAACAGCTATACAGGTCTGGAATGTGACAAAACAACAACATTAGAACAGAGGAAGAATGAAGTGTAGCAGATCAGTATATTGAGCCTAACCGGAACTGAACCTCAACATATGTGGATGCTCCTCATTAGTTCAAGTACCTGGTTTTCTTTCTATATACTATTGTAGGCAGTGAGCCTCTTGTGAGCAGTGTGCTCTGGCAATGAGCCCTAATTAGCAAGTGCCATTTTGTACTTCTATTCTTTTAACAGAGAATACAATCTTGGGTTAGTCACCCCGTGGTTTTTCCCTTAACAAGGTTTTCCACATCAAAATCATTGTGTTATGTGTATTGATTTTATTTCTGCTTTCATGGTTATGCATGCTTATGTGATTTGATGTTGCACTAGTTGTTAAAGAAGAACAAAAAGTTAAAGTAATTAAGATAACTGATTCATTCCCCCCTCTTAGTTATCAACAATTGGTATCAAAGCCAAGTTCCTCCTAACAGAGCCTAACAACTTGAGGAAGATTTGGGAATCTCAATGGATATGTATGGTATGAGGGAACAACTTTAGTCTGCCCTAGATGATCTTGAGCAATCTCACTCCAAAGTCAATAACTTGAAAGAAAGACTCAAACAGGCTGATGAATTCATAAACGAACTAAAAGAGAAACTGAGTATTTCTATGAAAAAGAGAAAGGAACTACTTCAACAATTAGCAAGTCAAAGTGAAGCCAATAATACTAATGAAGATCTAAATGAGAAGAACAAGTTGTGTGAGAAGCTATCAAAAGAGGTCATTATGGTAAGACATGAAATGGAATCAGGAGTTATGAAATTCACCCAAGAAATTGAAGAGAAAAGAAAAATTGAAGATAATCTAAAACAATCTCTCAAGGAGAAGTTAGAAGATTGCCACAAAATGGATAGAATAATCAGGCATCTAGAATCTGATCTTGAAGAAGCTAGAGATAATGAAGAACAACTTGAGAATCAGATTGACACTCTTAAAAGGGATCTTCAAACAACAAATGAATACAAAGAGAAATTCAAGATAAGCTCTACTCAACTTGAAGTTCTTCTTGAAAGCCAAAAGAGGGTAGATGACAAGCAAGGCTTGGGGTATGAGAAAGGTGAAAGCTCCAAATCCAGTCAGAAGAACCCTGGATCAGGAAATCCAAGGAACAAGCCTAGAAGACCTCCGGTAAGGCAACCAAATGCTCAAAGATATCCATCCTTCAATGGATACTGCCACAATTGCAATAACTTTGGTCATAAAGCAAATCAGTGCAGAAGAAAAATGAATCAAACTAATTCATCCTTCTCCAGATAGTGTTTTAACTGCAAAAGGTATGATCACAAATCTCATGAGTGTAGAAATATGCAAATGAACAATTCATTCAATGGTAGATGCTTTGCATGCAATAGAATGGGACATATGGCTAATCAATGTAGATCAAAAGGATACCAGTCAAATATGCAAAGAAATATTGTTTGCTACAATTGCAATAGATCCAGTCATATTGCCAAATTCTGTAGAAGTAAGAATCAAGACAAAAAGGGTTCGGTGCATCATAATCAAAACCAAGACAAAGGAAAAGGAAAAGTGAATGCGGATGAAATTCAAAGGCAAATGAACAAGATTTGGGTGAAGAGAAGTACATAAAATCTTGAGGATGGATCTGCACCAGAATCTGGTGCTGATATTCCTTCCAGAAACTAAATAGATGAGCTCTGGCTCAGGGGGAGTCACAAAAAAAAAACATTTTCCCCCAGCTAGTCAATAGGTGCCTGAAATTGGCACATGGAAAGTTGCGGATTAAAAGGGCTCTCAGAGAAACATCTAAATAACCCTTGGTAAAGATTTGAAAGATCCGCAAGGAGTTTGAAAAGGTTAATCATTCAAGATTAATCCGGTTTGACAATCATCCGACAAAAGCAGGACTTTCACAGTTAGATCCGATATAATTCAAAATTGAAATATTTGGATTTGCCAATAGATGGAATGATTGAAGAAAGGGAGATACATTGTAATTTATCATTCTAGGTGCATCTCAGTAATCTGGAAAGATCTCTCTCAGAACAAGGAAAACAAGGCAACTGGAATAACTTAGGTTGTGCATTTATTACAAAATGGAATTAGGGTTTGCACAGAAATAAAAGGGTTCTTTGGTTCATCATTTGCACATTTGCATTCGAGAAAAAGAAAGAAGGAGCTCTGCAACAAAATTGTCTCAAACCTCTCAAAGATCAACCGCAAAAGTCGATTCATCCAACAATCTGATCCGACTCATATCATGAACCCTAGAAGCGTAAAAGGTATTTTCCACTCTTGAATATATCTCTCTGAATCTTTGAAAGATGGCTACTCTGAATGTTGTGAAGTTCATTGATAGGTCGTGCCCTAAATTTTAAAAAAAAACATCCCTATAAATCTCTAGAAGTGGACCCATTAGGCGTCTTTTCAAGCATTCCGCATGGGGTTTTGCATGTAGAGGATGTTAGGGCATACATTCATGCAAACATTGAGGAATTTGGGGAATCCAAGGTAATGGATATCTATCACAATCAGTTAATAGATGATTCATTTGAACTCAAACCTCAGTACAAGGCTATCTGGGACAAGCATTTTGGACATTACATCCATTTTCCCTATTTTGCAGAAGATGAATGGGTCCGGTATGTTCTGAGCATAATGCATGACAACTTTATGTGGTTGATGAGGCCATTCAAGATAACCAAGGATGTAATTAGGGCGGTAACCGGATTGCACTCATCCGATGGGTTGCCTGCTCTCAAATCAGTCAAAAATCAAACTGTAAGTTAGGCTACCAAATCAAAATTTGATAAGAGAGCAATGACTATAGAAGATATCACTGATCCAGATATCAAGTTTGCATCTATGATAATTGGCTATAAGATATATCACTCCAGAAGGGAGAATTCTGTATCTGGAGCTGTAATCTATGCTGCTTATCAGATGTTAAGGGAAAATGTAGATTATGATCTTTGTGAGCTTCTTCTGAGCCAACTGTTGGAAAACCTACAAAAGATCAAGAAGGACAAGAAGAACTCATTCAAATATGGTGGGCTAATACTGTGTTTGTTCTTTTGCTTTATGAATGAACTACCTGGATCTAGTGGTTGGATATGGCAAAATGACAGACCAATAGCTATACAAATCAGAGATTATATGCATGGGCTTGGTGATGCCAAGGCATAGAATACAGCACTCTGGTGCTACTTCAAGAACTTTCAAAGTATGATGCAAGCTAGAGAAAAAATCCCCAATCATTGGTTGAGAAGTACAAGGATACAGTTTGCTTTATGGTAGAGATTGATCAATGTCTAATGGAGGTAGTAGAGCCAAGGATAGTCTAGATTATGCCAATGGGGTATGAGGTGGATGATAAAATTCTGGAACTACATGTCCAACATCTACTAAGTCAGCCCAAGGACCCTAAGAAACCTTTCAAGAATTGAGTGTAAAAGTTCATGTTGAACTACGACAGCCTGAGATCAAGAGAAAAGTGAGAAGGGAAGTAGAAGAATTCGCCAAAGGCATGGAATATCAAAGGAGGCAGTTGATGCCAACAGAGAGATGGAAAGGGCATAGAAAGAAAGGCAAGAAACAGAAAAAGAAAGTGCTCCAGTGCAAAGCCACTCCTGGACCAAATCCTCCAAAAGCTCTGCACCTACCACCTCTAAAAGCCAAAAAGTATCTAAATCGGAAGACCAAACATCCAAAAAGGGAGAGAAGAGAACAAAGAAAAAGGCAACAAGGTCCTATACAAGTCAGAAGGATGATGAAGAAACTGAGACCGATGAGGAAGTCAAGAAAATGAAGAAGAAGAAGAAAACATTCGGTGAACCCTCTACCAGTCATAGCAAGGAAGAAGAGGCAGAAGAGTTTGTTGAAAGGCCTACTCTGTCCATTGATGATGTAGTCAAGGCAGTTACTATGGATGGGAATCTGCAACCAATGATAGAATTCTATGATGAGTATAATGATGCAAATAAAAGGATATTGGAAGAAGCCACAGTTAAGTACCTAAACATATATAATAAAGCATTCATTGAAATCATTTCTCTAATCCCCAAGAGTTTAGAGAAAGTACTTGAACTCAGAAAAGATAATGCCAAGGAAAAGGATATGGAGATCCGGGAACAAATAGCTATTCAGCTCTATCCCTCCATCACTCCAAAGCAAATGAACATGATCTTCAAAGATTGCAAGGATAAGTTCCGGAGCAAAGCCAAAATGAACAAGCTTATGCTCAGAGAGACTGGTCAGGTGGCTAAAGAGACTAAAGACATCCTCCGGAATGCCTATAAAAAATTCAATCTCCCTATTATAGAGGACACAAGTGATGAACCCTCTACCATGGATGTTAAAGGATCAAGTACATCTAAGGAATATTCTACTGAGAAAGTTGCAGAAGAGACAAAGGAGACAAGTAAAGAGAAGACTAAGGACTTAGATTCCTTTGTTCCAGAAGAGGAAGTCCATGAATAAGTAAACACCTCTCTTCCAGATCCCCCAGTAGACTCTGGAATTGAAGGAGAAGAAAGAAAAGAAGAGAGAATCAGTTAAGAAGAAGTAAAGGGAAGAGAAGAAGGTCAAACAGAGAAGACCATAGGTGACAGTGCTAAGGCTGCAGAAGGAGAGAAAAATCTGTCTCTGGCAAGAGACACTACAGAAGTAGTCAAAGACTTCCTGACAAAAGAAATGATAGAATTAGATGAACTGGAACTGCTTCAAGGACTATTCAATTTTGATTCCCTCTCCTCGGTTCAAACAATGAAGATAGCATCCTTTGCCCAACCAAAGGCAAAAGAAAAACTTTTGAAGTCTCACATGGAAGACTATGAGCTGATAGAGATTGCATCCGATGTATTGGAGAAGATCATGCCATCCTTCCAGAAGGATCTTTCGGCCTCCTCATCCGCTAATCTGAAATCTCTTGTTAATTCTGTTAATACACATTTTGACTCTTTAGAGAAAGCAGCAGAAGAGAAAGTCTGGAAAGAGTTTTTGGGTAAGAGATTCTCCAAAGTACAAGGGCTAATAACAAATGATAGGAGAAATATGGATATTGGGATAAAGAGCTTAGAAAATGCTCTTAAAGATGGCGGAGAGATATATAAATTTTGTTTATCCTAGTCTAAAGTGACAAAGGATATTGAGAAGAAAGTGAAAGAACAAGAGGATAAACTATCAAGTTTATCTCAAAAATTTTATCCTCTCACCACATCCATAATAAACCAGGAATGTCAGACTATTGCCATTCTAAATGAACTAAAGAAACTTGAAAAGGAAAGGAAGAATATAATAAGTAGGATGGGTGAACTTAGAGGGATAATTATCCCTAAAATAGAGGCCATGCATGAGGCCCTAACTGATGCTCAGACCACAGCCCGGACCAGTGATCTGACAGATCTAAAGAGGGCAGAAGCTTTTGCATTCCTGTTGAGTGGTCACATCTCAATTTTGGACAGGATGAAGCAGGGTTGGGCAACAAAATTTGTCCAGTTGAAGACAACTTTTGCAGATATACTTCAGTATATGTAAGTATAACATGTATATATACTTATGCGGCTAAGTATAGTTGGGTTTTGGGAATTTTGGTGTGTGGATTCTACCCTTTGCCATTGATGTCAAAGGGGGAGTAAGGAGTAGTGAAAAATGTGGAATCTAGCTAAGGGGGAGCTTCGAAAAAGTGTACTTTAGATCAGAGCATCAGCCAAGGGGGAGTGTAGTTTCACACTTAGTCATTTTTCACTAAGTGTTGCCATCAATGCCAAAGGGGGAGACTGTTGGCAAGAGACACCGTGTGGCTTCATGAATGTTGTCATTGATGGCAACAAAGTCCATCCCACACATCCGCAGAACATGGTGTGTCTATAGAGAAACTCGGATTGAAGAGTATTTTGGTCTAGTGACTAAGAACAGAGCATGCAGCAAGGTCTGACAATCAAGTTTGGATCTCTCAGAGGAAGTATCTCAGCAAAGTGCAGACTTGGGGAAGTCAAGAGGAGTACCATGACTAATACATTCTAGAGATTGAGCCTCCGGTGATGAAAGAGTGAAGAGATATGAGCACCTAAGTGTTGGGTTCCTGTTTGGTAGAGTAGACTGAGGAAGACTTGACCGACAGAGCATCAAACCTTAATCTGGATGAGATATTGATGGTGATCAAGTTTCTTGAGGTATCATTTATGATTGGCTGACATGATTGATGACTCCTATGAGAGAGTGTGGTGTGTAGTGAAGTGCGAAGAAAAGCAAAGGGTAGTGTGGAAACAGCTATACAGGTCTGGAATGTAACAGAACAACAGCATTAGAACAAAGGAAGAATGAAGTGTAGCAGATCAGTATATTGAGCCTAACCGGAACTGAACCTCAGCATATGTGGATGCTCCTCATCAGTTCAAGTACTTGGTTTTCTTTCTATAATCTATTGTAGGCAGTGAGCCTCCTGTGAGCAGTGTGCTTGGGCAGTGAGCCCTAATTGGCAAGTGCCATTTTGTACTTCTATTCTTTTAACAAAGAATACAATCTTGGGTTAATCACCTCATGGTTTTTCCATGTCAAAATCATTGTGTTATGTGTATTGATTTTATTTCTGCTTTCATGGTTATGCATGCTTATGTGATTTGATGCTGCACTAGTTGTTAAAGAAGAACAGAAAGTTAAAGTAATTAAGATAACTGATTCACCCCCCCTCTTAGTTATCAACAATTTCTTCTTTGAAGATGCAATATTGGCTAAACTCTTTCCCAGGTCACTAAAAGACTTGTCCTTGGATTGGTTTTTCTCATTGCCTCCTAATTCAATTACTTCTTTTTCACAATTAATCAACAAATTTAATCAACACTTTCAAGCAAACATTGGACCTCAAGTCTCCTTGACTGATTTGGTTCATTGTAAACAAGGAATAAAGGAGAAAGTAATAGATTTCATGGGGCGTTATCAAGCCCTCTTTTCACAAATTTATTATTCTATTCTCGATGCTAATATACAAAGAATCTTAATTGGAAATTTACAACCTCACATCTGCGATAAAATCTTGTTGATGTGTTATGATTCTTTCACCAATATTTGCACGACTCTCCGTGATTACCAACTATCGGTTAGTCAATATGAGAATAATCACTCATCAACTCCAGTTGGTCAATCTGAAGGCTAACACACTCATTCATTCAAAAGACACAACAAAAATTTCATCAAAATCAACGTCATAATCAAATCACATTCAGAAACATGTAGTAGTTGCATCATCTTCTGCTCCCACCCCATACAAACTAAAACAAAAAACAAGACAGTTCACACCATTATCAGAATATATTTATTCCATAATGATACAACTTTTAAACAACAATCTCCAAGCTTCCACCTATTTCACCTCTCAATCTAAGTAAGATGCAATCATCTTCTTTCAATTCGAAGGCCTTTGGCCAATTTCACCACACCGTCGGTCATGACATTGAAATATGTATGCATCTTAAACATGAAGTTAAAGACCTCATTGATTCTATTGCCATCCAAGTTGTTGGCATAAATGACAAAGGAAATAAATCAGTGGCTCCACCTAATCAAAACTTGCAAATATATACAAATCCATTACCTCATCACGAGTCTAACATTATGGAACCATTTCAAGAAATTCAACATACTCATCAAGAACAAGATTATGAAGGAGATACTTGTATGGTGGATGCCCGCCCTCATCAAGAGCGAGCAGACCTGGAACCAACTATATCTTTTACTCCTCATGATGCTACTATTGAAGAACTTGATGGAACTTTATACATCACCATTCAAATTAATGATAAACTAGTTGGAGTTGTTCAAACTAGAGAGAATCTATTCTTTTTGTCATGTCAAAAATACAAGGCACAGAAAATTGTTGAATTGTCGCTTAGTAACATACCTTATAGTGATGTCCCTAGACCCTCTCGATGTTCTGAGGCTACGACAATAGTTCCCCCTATCCCACAGGTGGCAAATGAAGTTAATCCTGGATCAAAGTTTCCTCCCTGTCCCTGAGCATGTAGTAGATATGCTGAGGTTCCCCTTCTGTCATCCTTTCAAGGACAATGAGGCAACTGTCAAGAACAAAATAGACCTCCCGCAATTTGTCACATCTCGAATTTGACTTTCATTTAATTTCTATAATTTTGAGACTCAATTAGATAAAATCTATGATGATTAGTTAAATTAAGGTGAAAATTGCATGTGAATGTGTTAACTGCATTTGATTAATTAATTAATAATGCTTATTTATTACGGAAAGATTGAATACTTGTGCTTCGGCTATGATTTCTTAGAAACTAACCTATTAATGGTGTAATGAGCGCGCATGTTGCAGGTTGTCAAAGGCGAGAACATGGGTTGGGAAGAGGAGTCCTAGCCGTCGGTAAGAATAAGGTGGATATAATCGGTGTATCACACACACTCATGTAGTTCATGACTGCCTGAAAGTTACATTGTTTGACTATCTTGCATACTCGTGTTTGCTCTTATCATCTCTATTCATTGATTAGTTTTCGTCATGGTGTTCATGGTTGTTTTGTCAATGTATTCCATTATTGTTCAAATGCTCATACGTGTTTACTTTTCGTAAGGAATTCGACGTTTATCTCTTGTGCATGGTAATCTTTGGCTATTCTTCGTCATCAATCAATGTTACTCCATTGTGTTTATGCATTTTGGAAAGGTAATTAATCGTTGTTTTTGGATTTAAACAGACACACACACACACACAGATATATATAAGAGGCGTTTGGAGGAGGGGCACGATTGGTTTTGGCACCTCAACTGCTGCATAGAACAGAAGTTAGAAATTCTATATAAGTTTTTTTTCCTTTTATAAACTATGCGTGCTTCTTTTAGAGGCAAAAACAAGGAAGAGATCCCACGCATGGGAAGGAAGGAGGCAGTCAGCAAGGCCATAAAAAAACTTCATTCTTTTTGAAAGTTAAAAATAGCATATTAGGGTTTTTCCCAAGAGGAACACCAGATTTGGGGAAAATAAAAGGAGTTAAAAACAAGTTTAATAGGCATACAATAGGAATTAAAAAGAGGATATATACAGAGAGAAGAATACACACAGCAAGTACAGAGACAGAGAGTAGATTGCGAGGCAATGAATTGAGAAAGTTTGGTGAAAAGTACCTCGGGAAAGGATAGAGATCTTCATTATTCCAGGTTCCTCTTATTTTATTTTCCATTTGCTCCACAAATTGAATGTTAAAGAAAGGATAAATGTGAATCCATTATTGTTCCAAGCTATTCATGTGCATAAAAACAGTATAAAGTGCAAACCCCATGAATTTTTTTGTTTTAATTAAAGAATTTTCTGTAGATTTCATGCAAAATTTATCAGTATATGCATATATTTATCAATACGTGCATACATATGCATATTTTTGCTTTCCATGGTTGTACCATAAATTAGCTTGTTAAATGCAAGAATTATGTGAATCCCTTGTAGATCTGAGTTTGAATGTGCACAATAACCTCTTAAATTGTCAATTCCATGAATTATTGTATTGTTATTAAAGGATTTCTGTAGATATCTTTCAAAAATTGTGAATAAATATGCATACATATGCATGAATTTTCCAATACATGCATATATGTGCATATTTATGCCATTCACATGGCTGTTCAAACCAATGATTAAGACAAAATTAGTGCTGTCATGTTGATTCAAAACATTTGAGACCAAAAATTCTTCCTGTTATTGTATTTTAAACACATACATTGTTGAGGCATTCTTCAAAATACTGTTGTAGTGTGTATATGCACTGATGTAGCATGCATATACACTATTGTAGTGTGTATTTATGTTGTTGTTCAAACATTTTTACCATTGTTACAATATTTATACTGTAGCTTCAAACTTCATATTGCTATTATAATCATTCATACTACTATTCCAACTTATTAAATCGTTGTCCCAACTTATCATATTGTTGTTCCAGCTTATCATACTATTGTTTTAGCTTATTAGATCGATGTTCCAACCTTATACACTGCTATTTCAAGCCTCCCTGCTATTGTCCCGACTTTATACACTGTTATTTCATCATCTATGTTGTTGATATAAACTTATGAGACCAATTTTGAGTGCAAATTGATAGTGAATTGATAAAGGACAACAAGAATAAAATTGGATTTAAGAGAGTAGAAAACATTGATTCTCATTTTTATACAAGAAATCATACTTGGAAACCTTCATTGGGAAAATATGACTGAAACTTGACATTTTAACTTACGAAATCAAACCATATAAACCATTTCATGGAGATAGAAGTTGAAAATATTCATTTGATTTACCATATGCATTATTGGATAAATAAAGGCATTCATGTGAAAGAAAAATTACATTGAATACTCAAAAAGATTATCTAATTTATGTTTATGAAACAAAAAGAAATGAATGTTTATTGAAAGAAACCTTATTGCTTTGTTGTTATGATTGTTCTGGTTTTGGAAAAAAGAAATACAAAAGTATGCTAAAATCAAACATAACGATTTGTTTATTTCCTAAGTCATGTTTGAATGGAAAAATAATATTTTACTTTGAAAAGGAATTGAATGCATTGATTGATATTCTTTGTGTGTTTTGGGGAAAGATACCTTCCGGGATGGGTGCCGAATGGGGAATAATAGAGAAGTAGGTTTTCTTTTTCAAAACCTACACTACCGTTATAATTAGTTTCATACTTTGATCAAAGTTAACTTTTGGACCATTGAAATAGATGGAATTATGCTTAGTTGTTTTATTTCTCCACCTCATCCTGTTATTGAGATGCTGCATTCATGTTAGGAATGCATGTAGGTTAATAGGCACGCACCAGATTCCATCCTGCTTATTATTACAAATTGCTAGGCTCTTTGTGTAGGGTCGGGTATCCTTCTTGTTGAAGGATTCCAGGGAAGTGTATGCTTCGTGGTTGGGTGGAAAAGCACCCAATCCATGTTCTTGTCCTTGGCTTGTGGATGGTAGACTGAATCGTCAGCAGCTCGAGAGACATTTGGATTTGATTGACACTATTGATATTTCATACTTGTATTATATTGAGATTCCTTCATTGATGTTAGGACAATTGGATGGGCTATTATAAGCCTAGGATGTATAGACATTCAAAATTTGTAATAATATGAACTTCTAAGTGGTTTATAGTTATATTCATGTGAAAACTGATATTATGAATGAAAGATGTATATATTTATTGTTTTATTTTGAGAATTATGAACTAGAGTTAATATTTGACTATGGTTAAGTTAATGGAACTTTTAGGTCCTTACACAATCACAATATTACTTTTATCCCACCTTCCTCTATGAAGACAAGTGAAAAGCAATCGATTGCACGTAAGTTATTTCCTAAGGTTTCTCAACCGCTTGAGGATGCTCAAGTACCTCCACCTATTTCACATATTGAGAGGAAAGAGCATCCCACATTGAGGAACCCTCTCTCGTGATCTCTCAACCTTTGGTGGTTCCTCTTGTTTCTTCTAATGTTCCTAAAACAAAGGAAGAAAAGGAACCCACATTGGAAGATACTACGGTTCCCCTCACAAACATCACAAACAAAACTAAGTGAAATCAAATTACAAGAGAATGAAACAAGCATCATCGTGCTATGGATCACCTTGCTATAGGAGAGGAGAATGTCCCTCCTCGCAAGCGTCAGTCACTGATGGATGCAAAGGAGAAACCTACTAGTGCTTCATCTCCTCTAACAAAAGAAAGTGTGTCAAAACCCACAATGGAACCTATTGTGCTATATTTTGACAGTGAATCAGAAGGTAATAATGAAACAAGTATGGCTCTAGTACCTTACACTACATTTGCAATAGTCCTTCTTGCATCTTGCCCTCCATCCCTTATGATGAGCAAGATTGGGAGGAGGATAATTTGTCTTAGATTGACTCGCAAATGTGGCCTCTCTCTCTTTTGAGTTATGATTACACGTGTTGTTATCCCCATATTGTGTTGCTTGATGTGTATTTTTGTTTGTTAAGCTCTCTTTAGATGACCCTTGATACCCTTGTTGGTACAAGGATACAAAGGGACTGCAATCCGTTGTGACATTCTCTCTATTTGTATCATCATTCCTCTATATGTTGTAAGTTGTATTTTTCATTGTTATTTCCTTTGAGGATGATGCAAGGTGTAGGATGATTTAGCATCCTTCCTTGTTGACCCAAGGTTTTATATTTGTCTTCATGTGATATTTCCTCCTTTGTCTCTGTAGTTTTATCAATTGACGGGTGATGACAATTCCAAATATTTATAATTATGAGACGTCTCCTATTTATACAACCATTCATATATTGACGCCAGTCAGGTAGATTCCTTTGTGTTATTGCTTTATAGTATTCACTCTAACTTGATAATTTCTTGTATGATTTGATTTATATGGCACCTTATTGCTATGCTCGACGTCATACCATGACTACACAAGCCATTATGTATCATGCTCGCATCATCGCTTCAGTTTGCCTTTTTCTAGGGGCAACCCCTTGTTGTGATCTATCTTTTGAAAACACATATCATATAGGCATATGCTTCTAGAAAGCTCTCGTGCGTGTTTTGTATTTTATTCTAAAAGTAATTGCTCTCTAAGGAAGTAAGAAATCACTTTAAGGTGGGGAGATACATTGCGCTATACTCTTTTGATTATACACTTGTTAATTATGATCGACATGGAACTAACCTAGTGATTCGATGGTCCTCACTAGCCTGTGATGTTTTCATTTTTCTATTGGTCCATGAGCCACCTGGTATAACAAAGTTTACTAGCCTGTGTGCATCATGTGACTTGTCATGGTCACCTAGTAATTTGGTGGTCCTTACTAGTTCATGATCCATGAGATAATTTATCTTCACATGACCTCTAGCAACAAAGCAAGCTAGTGTTAGAGTCATGTTGCTTGTGTGTTTGTTTCCATGTTTGTTTGTTTGAACTTGTATTTTCTTAATGATTCCTTGTATTCTTTATGTTTTCCTAGCAAAATGCTTTGTGGCTCTTCGTCATGTTTTCCCACGTGTTTTCCATGAATACTTTATGCCTTATGTGTATGCTTCATGTCAAGCATGCATGCATTGTGTATGACGTGTATTACCTTTGTGTATTGTGTGTCTCTTATGTGTATTCCTTATATATATGTTTGTAGCACTCCATGTATGGGTAAGTGCACAAAGATGGGGGACCAAAAAGTGGCCACAACCATTTTTTGGTCCCATAGGAGCAATAATGCGAACGCATTATAACGCTCTCACGTTATGGCTTAGTATTACCGAGCCTAAAATGCGAGCGCACATTATAACACGCTTGTATTTTAAGCTATCAAAATAAAACAACAAAAAGTGGAACCCGCAGCCTCATTTGTAAAATTTGGCATGCAGGTTTCACCTCTGTTATTCCACTGATCAATTTTGAAGGGGAATAAAGAAATTCACCATACCACCTCACTAATCCCGCCGCTAAGGACGTCGTACATGAGGTGTAGAGAGTGTAGCAGCTGAACAAGGTAGGGTTTGTTAGTTTTTTGTGAATTTGAAACAAAATTGTTAGTTTTGCAATGTTTTGATTGCATTTTGATTTTGAAATTTCATCCACTGAGGCACCACAAAACCCTAATCTAGCAAGGGAGGCTTGAAACAACCTTTAAAACTAAAGAGAACCCTCAAAACCCCCGCCTTCATGTCCTCACCATCAAAGAGACACACAAGAAAACTATTTAGGGTGAACTGAAGAAAACAAAAAACAAGTTGAAACCCTCATTGAAACATTAAATACTCCAAATTCAAGCACCGATCACAGGAGAGCCCTTGCCAAGTCATTAGGGGTCATTATTTCTCATATTGAATCGGTGACAAACCAAATCACCAAATAGAAGAACTATAGGGAGAAGAGTCGATAATACTATGCTGACAAATTGTCTTACAAACAAGTTAAGGACAAAATAATTATGAAATCTTAATTATGTCACATTTTATCAATCCTAAAACTGGCCAAACACTAGAAGAGAGTTGCAAACAGTTTCTGATTCATTGGTGTGTGCACAATGGTATATCCCAAAAAAGTTGGGATAGATGGTATATGGTCTTTGATGAGTTTCCTCATAATAATAATGAGGTGCCACAATATTTCCTGAGGAAACTCGATTGTGAGTTCATCCTCAACCAGATTCTTAATTACTTCAACATTCAAGAGTTCCATGGAAAAGGTGGTGACTCTGCCCAATAGACAGGGGGCAAATCGAGACCAGAACCACGTACCTAGAACCCTCATGAGGCCAACACATATCTCACTCCCTTCAACTTTGAAGAAGAGTGTTGAGGTGGAGACACTGCATTCATTGAGTTCTCTTACCCAGTATTTGGCACAACATGGTGATGATCTTACCCAAGCTGATGAGGGTGAGAGCGTAGGCATCGTCGGTCCCCACATCTTTGCAGTTCCTATGGGAATTTGTGTGAATATGGGACCCAGGACTCGCCATGTAGGCAATGCAGATGATGTTACAGAGTGTCAGGACGCTGCGACGCAAGGGCAGTAGCCAGTGATGGACACATCCATATTGGATGATATTGCCCTCATAAATTTTGGCTTGCAGGAATGTTTGTTATTGACTCCTAGGTAATTTTTACAAGGTTCAACTTGATTTAATATATTTGTATTTGAAATTTCTAATTAATTATATGAGTATGTATATTATAAGTCAAAATTAATGTACGTAATTGTCTGCACTATGAAATTCCAAGGTCAAAGTATTCATCCTGCATCTGTTAGCCATCTAGTGCAGGGTTATGAGAGGAGGTCTAGTCAATAGGTATGTAATTTATCACAAGATTGTAAATATAGTACATATATCAATGGTAATCTTATTTAGTGACAATTTTATGATGAATAGGGAGATCACCACCACCACCATGATTTCCTTGGTCCCCTCCATGTAGAAGCACTTTCACTGAGGTAAATTTTACCATTTGTAATCATTATGAATTTAAATAATGTTATGTATCTATTTTGGTCAAATAACCTTGAACTCTATTTTCAAATGTTGAATATGGAGACTCTTCATCTTTGTCAGTCAACAAAGGTGGGCATTGTTGTAGTTATTTTTTCTGCAAATCCTTTAATCGAGGTATGAGCCAGTAACATGTAAATGTCATTGTGTATTTCTTGTTTTATGTCATGTAATTTAATGTACATAAATGGTATTCATGTTTACTTAGTTTTGCTTATGCATGCTTCTCATAGGAGGTCATAACTCCAACCTGTCCAGCTATAGATGAAGAGAGACAAAAAATGATTGAGAGGGATCACCAGCTAGAGGTAAGCGATTGATTACATATGCCATGTTATATATTTCATGTTTTCTATATTAATGTGGATATTATTTGATTGTATTAACAGGTGGAGCTTCAAAAATCTTTATCGAGGAGGTCTAGTCGATGGGAGAGAGAGGATGAGTCACTGATTGACTCTCCATCTTCATGGCCAAGCAAGGACGGTCAATTATTTGATAGCAGCTCATAGGAAATTTGATTTTAGAACATTTTTTTGTATGCCTATATGGATTTGTATACATACTTTTGTATTTTACCGATGTATATCTTTGTATATGCATGTATGGCTTTGTTTTTACATGCCTATATGGCTTTATATATACACTATATGTTATTTTCATGACATTATGTATATGACATTTTATATTAAATATAATATGATCATCAATTATGGTTACATGATAGATATTATATCATGCTTAAAAGTTTTGATATTGCGTATGTGTTCTTCAATGTTTCCATGAAATGATATTATGTTCAATTATAGTTCAATATATGTGTCAAGTATGGTTTGATTAATTCAAATATTTTGATAGCATCCTTGCAAAATACATTTTGTTCATATCTTGCAATCATTGCATTCCATTAGACTACATTTCTTTGTGGCATCATGTCAAACAGTTCACGTGCCTTGTCTATGCTTCCACACTTTGCATACATGTCTACAAGGGTAGCTGCAAATACAACATGTGACAAAATTCTTATATCCTTTATGCTTTGATGGTTGTCCACACCCTGTTTTTAAGATCCCATTTTGGCATAGGCAAGGAGGATGTTGGATAAGTTGTGGAATTTGGCTTGACACCCGCCAATTGCATTTTATTGAAATTTTCTTTAAAGCCTTATCAAAAAACACTTTTTTTGCATATCTGACAATCATTGCATTCCACGAGACAACATTTCTTTGAAGCATCATGTTAAACAATTTACATGCCTTGTCTATGCTTCCACACTTTGTATACATGTCTACAAGGGTAGATGCAAATACAACATCTCACAAAATTGCTATATCCTTTATGCTTTGATGGTTGTCCATGCCCTATTCCAAAGATCCTAATTTGGCACAGGCTGGGAAGATGCTTGCAAAGGTTATAGAATTTGCTTTTACAGGTGCCAATTGCATTTTCTTGAAATTTTCTAAATCCTTTTCAAAAAATACATTTTGTACATATCTTGCAATCATTGCATTCCATGAGACTGCATTTCTTTGAGGTATCATTTTAAACAATTCACGCTCCTTGTCTATGCATCCACACTATGCATACATGTCTACAAGGGCAGCTACAAATACAACTTCTTAGAAAATTCCTATATCCTTTATGCTTTTATGGTTGTCGATACCCTGTTCTAAAGATCCCATTTTCCCATAGGCAAGGAGGATGCTTGCAAAGGTTATGGAATTTGATTTTACACGTGCCAATTGCATTTGCTTGAAAGTTTCTAAAGCCTTTTTGAAAAAAATCATTTTGTGCAATCTTGCAATCATTGCATTCCATGAGACAACATTACTTTGAGGCATCATGTCAAATAGTTCATGTGCCTTGTCTGTGCTTCCACACTTTGCATACATGTCTCCTAGGGCAGTTGCAACTACACCATCTGTCAAAATTCCCATATCCTTTATGCTTTGATGGATGTCCATACCCTGTTCTGAAGATCCCATTTTGGCATAGGCAAGGAGGATGTTGGCAAAGGTTGTGGAATTTGGATTTACACCCACCAATTGCATTTTCTTGAAAGTTTCTAAAGCCTTATCAAAAAATCCATTTTGTGCATATGTTGCAATCATTGCATTCCATGAGACAACATTTCTTTGAGGCATCATGTCAAATAGTTCATATGACTTGTCTATGCTTCCACACTTTGCATACATGTCTCATAGGGCAGTTGTAACTACAACATTTGACAAAATTCTCATATCCTTTATGCTTTGATGGATGTCCATACCCTATTTCGAAGATCCCATTTGGGCATAGACAAGGAGGATTTTGGCTAAGGTTGTGGAAATCAGATTTACACCCGCCAATTGCATTTGCTTGAAAGTTTTGAAAGCCTTATCAAAAAAACATTGTGTGTATTTCTTGCAATCATTGCATTCCATGAGACAACATTTCTTTGAGACATCATATCAAACAATTCACGTGCCTTGTCTATGCTTCCACACTTTGCATACATGTCTCATAGGGTGCTTGCAACTACAACATCTGATGAAATTCCCATATCCTTTACGCTTTGATGGATGTCCATACCCTGTTCCGAAGATCTCATTTTGGCACAGGCAGGGAGGATGTTGGCTAAGGTTGTGGAATTTGGCTTTACACCCGCCAATTGCATTTTCTTGAAAGTTTCTAAAGCCTTATCAAATAATCCATTTTGTGCATATCTTGCAATCATTGTATTCCATGAGACAAGATTTCTTCGAGGCATCATGTCAAACAATTCACATGCCTTGTCTATGCTTCCACACTTTGCATACATGTCTCATAGAGTAGTTGCAACTACAACATCTGACAAAATTCCAATATCCTTTATGCTCTGATGAATGTCCATACCCTATTCTGAAGATCCCATTTTGGCGTAGGCAAGGAGGATGTTGGCTAAGATTGTGGAATTTGGCTTTACACCCGCCAATTGCATTTTCTTGAAAGTTTCTAAGCCTTATCAAAAAATACATTTTGTGCATAACTTGCAATCATTGCATTCCATGAGACAACATTTCTTTGAGCTATCATGTCAAAAACTTCACATACATTGTCTATTCTTCCATACTTTGCATACATGTCACATAGGTTAGTTGTAACTACAACATATGATGAAATTCCCATATCCTTTATGCTTTGATGGATGTCCATACCCTGTTTCGAAGATCCTATTTGGGCATAGACAAGGAGGATGCTAGCTAAGGTTGTGGAATTTGGCTTTACACCCACCAATTACATTTGCTTGAAAGTTTCTAAAGCCTTATCAAAAAAACATTTTGTGCATATCTTGCAATCATTCCATTCCATGAGACAACATTTCTTTAAGGCATCATGACAAATAGTTCATATGCCTTGTCTATGTTTCCACACTTTGCATACATGTCTCATAGGGTAGTTGCAACTACAACATCTGACAAAATTCCCATAGAGCTACAACATCATAAATTTCACTTTTTCTAGCCTCACAAGTCTATAATCCAACATGACAGGCCTTAAATTCCTCAAAAATATATCATTTCAAATCATAAATCATCAAACTATATCCATTTCAGTAATACATAAGTCCTATTTGTAATCTTGTCAAATTTTTGCAATGTTGTAAAATTTGTTGCAATTTTGCAACTTCACAAATTTGATGTTTCCACTTCTTCAATCTTCTTGGACCTTCATCATTCTTATCATTTTTTCATCTCATCAATCTAGGTTTACCATATGGTTCAAATGCACTCTATGATTGTCTATTCATTTTTTCCTAACAGATGTCTTGCCTAATGAGGTGTCATGTCAAACTATTCACATGCCTTTTCTATGCTTCCACACTTTGCATACATGTCTACAAGGGCAGCTACAAATACAACATCTCATGTAAAATTCATATATCCTTTATGCTTTGATGGTTGTCCATACCCTATTCTGAAGATCCCATTTTGGCATAGGCAAGGAAGATGCTTACAAAGGTTATGGATTTTGGTTTTACACATGCCAATTGCATTTGCTTGAAAGTTTCTAAAGCCTTTTCAAAAAAATCCATTTTGTGCATATTTTGCAATCATTGCATTCCATGAGACAACATTTCATTGAGGAATCATGTCAAATAGTTCATGTTCCTTGTCTGTGCTTCCACACTTTGAATACATGTCTCCTAGGGCAGTTGCAACTACAACATCTGTCAAAATTCCCATATCCTTTATGCTTTGATGGATGTCCATATTATGTTCTGAAGATCCTATTTGGGCATAGGCAAGGAGGATGATGGCTAAGGTTGTGTAATTTGGCTTTACACCTGCCAATTGCATTTTCTTGAAACCTTATAAAGCCTTAAAAAAAAATCCACATTGTGCATATCTTGCAAGCATTGCATTCCATGCAACAACATTTCTTTGAGGCATCATGTCAAATACTTCATATGCCTTGTCTATGCTTCCACACTTTGCATACATGTCTCATAGGTCAGTTGCAAATACAACATATGATGAAATTCCTATATCCTTTATGCTTTGATGGATGTCCATGCCCTTTCTTGAAGATCCCATTTGGGCATAGACAAGGAGGATGTTGGCTAAGGTTGTGGAATTTGGATTTACACCCACCAATTGCATTTTCTTGAAAGTTTCTAAAGCCTTATCAACAATAAATATATCATGACAGTAGTATAACAACAAAAACTACATTATAACAACAATAAATATATCATGATGCAGATTCATAGTTAATGATATAAGTTATATAACAATTAACACTAACAACAATAATATGGATTTCTAATTTCATTGTTCAAAAAAGTCTCGAACTTCAAAATTTTTGATATGGTATTCGAGTCAATTATTATTTTCGGTTGCAAAAGAGATTAAAGGTGCATTGGCCATGGTCTAGTACAATGTGGTATTGTGTGAGAAGTGCAAACAAATAATTCATGTCAAATAGTCAGGAGACCTAGGAAATGAATTGAGGCCTCCAGTAGCATCCACCTGCCCACCCTGATGTGTTGGCGCAATCAGTTCGGCCCCACGAGGTGGGAAGAAGAAAATCTGCCTGTTGGCACCTTTTCACTGCTCTCAAATGACGCATTTTTGTAAGAATGCATACATTGTTGGCATGGTCAAATGGTCGAGAGTTGACCAAAACTAACACAAGGTACTGTAGAGAGACCCAATGTCCACTTGTAGGTCTAGACAGAACATTCATAGGTGCCATATATCAAGAGAAAAGAGATGAAATTTTTTCAAATTTTTTCTCTTTGGGCTCTTCAGAGACTCTTGTTGCAATGTAGCCTGGAAAGATTGAGAGACCTGGGAAATGGACTAAGGTCTCCAGTAGTATCCACTCACCCACCCTGACGTGTTGGTGCATTCAATTCGGCCCCACAAGGTGGGAAGAAGAAAATATGCCTGTTGGCACCTTTTCACTACTCTCAGATGACACATTTTGCAAGAATGCATACATTGAAATGGCATCGTCAAAACAGTCTAGAGTTGACCAAAACTGAGATAAGGTACTATAGAGGGACTCGACGTCCACCTATAGGTCTAGACAAAACATTCGTAGGTGCCATAGATCGAGAGAAAAGGCAGGGGGAAGTTTTTCAACTTTTTGCTCTTTGGACTCTTCAAAGACTCCTGGTGCAATGTAGCCTAGAAGGATCAGGAAACTTGGGGAATGAACTAAGGCCTCCCCTAGCATTCACTTTCCCACCCTGGATGTGTTGGCATAGTTAGCTCGGCCCCATGAGACAAAGAATGCAAAATATGGCTCCTAGCAAGTTTCTGTTGAACGCTAATGACACTTTTTGCAACATTTCATACATCGTTGCCACAGTCAAATGGTTTGGAGATAATAAAAATTGAGAGAGGTTATTGTGGAGGGACTCTACATGCAGCTGTAGCTTTAGATAGAACAGTTGTAGGTGCCATGGATTTTGAGTACCACTCCATCATAGTTTGGTAGTGTTTTGCACTTAAGTCTCTTAAGAGACTTTGTCAGAATAGTGTAGTTTAGAAGGATTGGGAGACTTGTGGAATGAACCGAGGCCTCCCCTAGCATTCACCTACCCACACGGACATGTTGGCCCTGTCAGTTTGGCCCCACGATGCATGAAACAAAATTTATGCTTACTGAACACTTTTCATTGAACACAAATGACTTTTTTTGCAACTTTTGAAAATTGCCGCCACGACCAAATGGATTAAACATTTCAAAAACTAAGAGAGGTTATTGTGGAGGGACTCTATGTGACCTTGTAGGTCTAGATGGAACATTCCTAGGTGCCACAAATTCTGAGAAACAATCCGTCAAAGTTTGGCAATTTTTGGCACTCAGGGCTCTTAAGAGAAAGTGTTGACACAGTGCAGCGAGGAATGATTGGGATAGTTGAGGTGCAAAACAAGACCTTGTGTGATGCCCTGTCATTCAACCCTAGAGTGCTAGACAACAAGAGCCAATAATACAGAATTTTTTTTTTTTTGAAACTAAAATATGCATTAACATTGAACCAACACATTAAAAGTAATATACAACTAACAACTCTAGGGCACAAAACTGCATCAGTTAGAAAAATAACCATACAACACCATAAGAATGATAACTTATACATTTGTAGAGATAAATGATTACAAGATTCCATACAAGGTTACAAGATTACAAGGCCGATTTCATCAGTTACAAAAGATACAATTGTGAAAGATTACAACAACTCAAAAAGTGTAACAAATCAGGAATTGGAACATTTTTGCATTGGACTCAAACCAGACCTCCAAGAAGACCAATGGATAGCTCTACCTCCCAACCATGTGGAACCCTGAGGTCCACCCCACCGAGCTAGGAGATAACATCGAGGCTCCACTAGGTCAAAGAAAACAACAACAAGATACAGACTCCATGCAGGCACACATGATAACAAGGCTACACAGACAAGACAATACTTGCCAAAATAAGACAAATCATTAAGACAAGATATAATCAACCATCAAGACAAATCTGCACTCTAGAGGTAACAACAAAAGATAAAATAGGAAGTAGCTACACTGCAGTAGGGAGAGTGTCATCGCATGGTCCTATCATGGGTTTTCCAGGCTATCTCTCACTAGAAGCCGACCCCCATCTATGGTTTTCCTAGCGACCTCTCTATAGGCACCGGCCCCATAGGGTGACACATGCGGAGTCAACACATCCTATCATGGAGACAAGGAGGTCGACCTTGCCAACCAGGCCTTCTCATCCTATCCTTAGCCTATGAGAGCACTCAAGGCATGGGTGAGGCATCATACTTATCTTGTTATGTGGCTCACTACCCAACCCACCTAAATCAATTATTTTAGTTATCACTTGCTTACCACTTCCATGGGGTTTTCCAAGCAGCCACTTTGGGCACCGGCCCCACCATGGAAGCCACTTCCCCACGTACAACTAGCACTCCTAATCAGTATTCAAAAACAAGACATACAAGAGTAAGGAAACTGATAACATCTAATTTTTACAATCCATCACATCCACTTCCCATTCAGTAATAAAACTTTTCCTTTCTCACATAATCCACTCAAATCAAGAAACTTTTGAACAATATGACAACAGTAAGGAATGAAGACCCAAAAGCCCCAACCTTCATAGTCAGTAATAGTACACAAGCCACTTACATAAATCCACCTCACAATAAAGAATGAGGTTAAAGACGATTTACGACAAGACTTAACAATATGACTTGAAACAGAATAACATGAAACCCCAGTTGTAACAACACAAAAACCAGTACTATCAATTAAATAAGGGATTACAACCATACAACAATGGATGGTATCACAATGTGTTTCATTCCCTTTTAAAATGAAGGATGCAAAATAACATATACTATGGTATCACTCATTCGCGTGACACAGGGTAACAAGCATAACTAACAAATTTACATATAACTAGGTAAACAATACTTGGTTGTCATACTAATATTACCCTAAGAAAATAAAATAGTAATTCAAATCACTCTAAAATCTCTATCTCAATATTTATCTACTACAATAATGTATCGTGGAAATATCTACCCAAGACATCATTACTCCCAACAATGAATTTTCCAACAAAACCATATTTGAAAACGATTTAACATAACACTTAAAGGATGATATAAACCGATGATCATAACAAGGCTTTTACTTTTATCGAAATGAAATGATTTAACATATACTATATTATTTATATGGACTTCACCTTAGAAATCTAGTATTATAACTCGAAACATTCAAAAGCTCTAACTTAATATAGAATTACTAAAATCAATGTTTCTTAGGATAGTATGAACAAATTTGAATTTAAAAACTAACTAATTCATATAACCAACTTGCATCTTCTAACACAACATTAAGCATCTATAAATCTTCCTACAACATAAGTCATTTAAATCAAACTACTATAAACATATTACCACTTCCAAAATCAAAACAATACACATGTCTTTTCCTAAGAGCATGAATTCCTATCAATCATGCTACCAATTAACAACTCTAATAAATATATCTATAAGAGAATATACTTCCTTTTCCTATTCGATTAACTCTCCCTAACAATGCTACGATCTAAGATACGATACGAAGCCAAAGAATGAATATAGAACATGTGACAAACCTGCTAAAAGGGTGTAATGACTAATGGACTTTTCAAATAATAAATAGGGAATTTGACTAACATAAAGTTTGCGAAGAAAGCCGACCATTCACTGTTGAGCCTAAGCTAAAGTGACTAAAGATATAATTAATACCATATCAATGGCAGAGTCTACAGCCAGCGACTAAGGTCATAAGGTATACCATTACTAAAAACATGACTATCAACATAGCTCACAGATCTACCAATACTCAGACAATGGTTTTAAACATTCTACTTCCCATTAGACTTCTAGATTAAATGACACACAAACAACACTGCTAAGAGTCACAACTCCCAACGACTCTCCAAACCCACGATATCCTAAGCATTGACTATGTTAAATAGAACCTATCAAAAGAAAGTGACAGTGAAATGACAAGGGTCTGCAGAGAACTAATAGATAGAAATGGGTATTTCTAAAAAGAGTTCAGACTTCTAAGCCCAACTAAAGCGATCTCCAAGTGATCAAAACATAAATATATCTCTATATGCATCTAACTAAGTTTAATCTCATGCACAAAAGATGAAAGGACGAATGCCTTGCAGCCATTAATACATTTTTAATTGCATATATGAAGAAGATTGTGAAGAAACTTCACAAGTTTTGGTCGAAATCCTAGACATAAATGCAGAGTACTTTCTAGTGGAGGTAGTGTGGGAGACACAAGATCTTCATCAAAGTTACAGAGATAAAAGCAAGGAATCCAAGGTAAAAAGAATTATGAATAATAGGAGGACCAAATAAGTGGTTGCAAGCACAAACAGATTGCATGAAAAAAAATATATGTAAAGGCCATCTACAGAATGGTGGAGCATTCAAAATAGATTCATATGCATTCAACTCAAACAAGTTGTCACTAATAAGAGCAGAAGCAATATGTTAGAAGAGAGAGAGAGACACAAAGGTGTGCAATTTGGATACACTTTCTTACTGGGCAATCTACTTCAGTCTAAGAGATAAATATGTGAGATAAATATGCAAGAATGATAGGGACAAGAGATAGATAGAAGATTAAAATTGAGTCATCTATTTCTTAGGATTGAGATCACAATGCAGGGTTACAGCTGATGGAGCTAATGATTTCAAAAGGATTAAGACAAAGGCTAAACAGAAAAATACATTTAGAAGGAATCTACAGAGGTTGGAGCAACATTCGACCACACAGGGCACACAAAGATAATTAAATTCCAAGTCACAGAACATGCAAGTTTCACACACAGGACATGTAGCAATAAATTTTTAAATTATAAGCTACAACAATTGCAAATTTTTACAGAGAGACAAATCACATACCTGGATTTCAGTCCCTCCTCGAAATTTCTCCAATTCCTGCAACCAATTCTCTGTTCTTCTCCCCAATATCTCCGTTCTTTTTCCCAACTCCCTTCGAAACAAAAATTTCCTCATATAAAAATGGTTCAGCTCATTACTTTAATGCAGACATGCATCCGTTACCCAACATCCCACTCCTCTGAGAAATTCAAAAATTTGCTATAAAAAGAGATCCCAAATCTTCCAATTTCAAAATTGACAACTCGAGGCATTAATTTCACATATCACAAATTATTCTGTAACCAATTATATACTAATTACCTGTAACTACAACTTATGACATAAATACTCTTGGGTAGCAGATAATTAATTCTAGTCAATTCTAAAATTTAACTAAGGTGTCAAACCAAGTTCTAAGCCAAAACAAATATTATCCAATAAACATAATAGAATCATTATTAGTTAATAATAAATCATTAAAGTATTATCCAACCAAACATGAGCATTATTAACACAACTCGACTATACACCACAACACAAGATTACCAAACATACAAGGCAAGGACCAAGCGTCACAACACGACTCATGACCACAACAGAAGACAAGGACCGACCTAGTGGAATAGACCTCGCATTATCTCCCATCACTGATACCCATTGGTGTAAGGACCCACTCAAACCTGCTATATCAGGTGGAGTCGAGGCTCATACCTGCAGCCTGCATCCGAACAATTGGTTGTATATGATCAAATACATATATGTCAACACAAAGAGAGTCAGAGAATCGTGGCATAGTAGAGTACTTGAAGCGAGTAATACTACACCGTCCCTGCTCTTGAACAAGATTATAATCACTACATTTGAAAACAGATATCAACGGATCTAGTAAAACATGCAAATATTAATCCATTCCTAATCATGTCCATCACATCATAACTGAAGTAATAATAATGTCATCATGAATTCATAACACATATCTAAGCTATAACAATTGAACATAGTGCATCATGATCAAAACAACCATAAGCTATAAACCTACTAATCCAAGTGACTCAGAATCGACAATAAGCAATGGAAGGACTAACAACTATCTCAGATCAACAAAGAGCAAAGCAAAACTACCAACTACCACAAGCCAAAAATGAGGGGGCATTACACCTTGCCTAGCATTCACCCGCCCACCTAGATGTGTTGGTGCTATTGGTTTGGCCCCACAATGCACGAAACAAAATTTATGCTCATCAACAACTTTTCATTGAACATAAATGATGCTTTTTGTAATTTTTGAAAAATTGTCGCCACGACCATATGGATTGAACATTTAAAAAATTGAGAGAGGTTATTGTGGAGGGGCCCTATGTGACCCTATAGGTCTATATAGAACATTCTTATGAGCCAGAAATTTTGAGAAACAGTTCGTCAAAGTTTGGCAATTTTTGGCACTTAGGGCTCTTAAGAGAAAGCGTCGGCACAGTGCAGTCGAGAATGATCGGGATAGTTGAGGTGCAAAATAGGACCTCTCCTAGAATTCACCTGCCCAACGAATGTGTTGGTACTATCGGTTTGGCCTCATGAACATGAAATGAAATTTATGCTTGCTGACAACTTTTCATTGAACACAAATGACGCTTTTTGCAACTTTTGTTGAAAAATTTTCACCGCGACCATATGGATTGAACATTTCAAAAACTGAGAGAGGTTATTGGGGAGGGACCCTACATGACCCTGTAGGTCAATAAGAAACATTCCTAGGTGCCACAAATTCTGAGAAATAGTTTGTCAAGTTTGGCAATTTTTGGCACTTAGGGCTCTTAAGAGAAAGTGTCGGCACAGTGCAGTCAGGAACGATCGAGATAGTTGAGGTGCAAGACAGTACCTTAGTGCAATATTTGATTTCTCTTTAATTGTCCTCTTCTCCTTCTTAACTTATTTGTTTATTTTTATCACATTAATTAGAATAGGATTAGAATAGGTTTTTCAATTGGATTTTAAGATTCATGGACACACTAGAGGACATCAATAGAACTAAAATTAGAGACATGATCATACACATATACAAATATAAATCATCTATACAAATAAACAACATGATGCAGTTAGTGTACATAATCATACACATAAACAAGAGTGTTGTACATAATCATACACATAAACAAGAGTATTACATATAAGTATCTCATAAGAGACATGATTGTAGAGAAGGAACAAAATTGTACTTATACAAATATTCAAATCAGATGTATATATTTACAAATGAGCATGAAATTACAAAGTCTTTTCATTTACAATCAATCCAATGAACCATCTGTATCTGCTCTACTCTTTATTGTGTCGAGTATTGCCTCATGGTCAAACTCACGAACCTTCCACAAGGTCCTGTTCAATGGTCTACCCCCATGTTGCATCAAATAAATGTTTGATGTCACAACAAAGTTAGAATAATGAAGAATCCTCTTATGTGTGTCAAAGTCCTCAAACAACCACACATCAAACTTCATTGGGTACCTTCTAAGCCATGTTCTAGTAACAACCACTGATCCTATAGGGTACTCAATGTTTTCTCCATCTATAACAGGCATCTAATGTATTTTTTACCTCAACACAATGACACAAATAATAATATTGTCTTCAGTTGCAATAACTACATAAACATGCCCTGCATTGATATGTGCATTCAGTTCAATGAATATAGTCAACAATACAAAAAAACTACAAAATAAGATGGAATATTGAATTTTATTAAATTTGAATGCTAATAATATTTGGTTGAACTAGATTTGAAACATGGTCAAAGTCAACTGATGATTCAATCTCTGTGAGTTGTAGTGTTGTCGGGAGTCGATACGTGTCAAGCGGGCTTAGACTTCTTGTACACCATTCATCAACCCACTCCTTTGACTCACATTCATACCAAGTTTGATATGTACATGAAGAACAAAAGCATACCATCTGCCACATATGAATACTCCATGAACCTACATTAGAGCTTCTAAAAGAGTCTAGCTCACTCAATCCTATTAATGTACAACAATCCTCATATTTTGCAATGTTAGTATCATCAAACAACCAAAAAAATCTACGAACTGTAGACTTATCTTCATTACCTGGACCCATTGTAATGTTACACCATTCAACAATAGATCTCACATATGTCAACTTTGCATTGTCTTTATACTTCAACTCTTCTCGTGCTAATGCTCTTTTGATACATGCTCTTGCACTATCATGCCCCCCCTTTCCATACCCGAACTCGGATAAATTCCACATATGTTAAATACCATTCATCCTACGCATAATGCTCAACCAATAGAACATCCGCGAGTTCTTGAATTGTGATGCACAATTGTCTGACCAAATGATATGCTCCTGCTAGCCAAATAATGGTAGAACATCTGAAAGCAGCCTTGCACGAACTCTGTAGAATGTGTGCGATCATCAATGATATAAAATGATACTCCCTCAAGATCTTCTTGTCATCCTTTGTACTACCATCTACATGAATGAATTCTATATGCACAAATATAGCAACCTGCGTAGAGTTGTAATACTGCGATCACACCTCATTATGTGGCTATAGTGTGTAGTTGTCTACAAAGCCAACAACTAAAATGATGGTATCAAGTCGAAATGTATCCTTTCATAACTTGAATTGTAAGTCCAACCATCCAACTCTATGGGTATGCCTTGCATACTCGTAAACTATATTCTCTCAAAAAATAGAGATAAACTAATACACTGGAATCTTTTCAATGACCAATTCACAACTTTTTGCTTATTTACCATCTTATAGACTATATTCCACTATCTTGTATTTTCCAAAGCTTACCAGTTCATTTCCAATTGCATGTGTGTTCTCCATATGCTCACAAATTGGTAAATGTTGCAAGCCACCACAATGATCACACGTGCCATCCAAACATAAGTTCTTGTGGAATAATTGACCATCCACTCTTTGACATAAGATGTTCAATATTAAATCTCTTGAAGATCTAGGTGGACACTTTATATTACACTCCTACAAAACATCGTTAGTATGCACATCTACACACACACACACATATCTATAAACATCATAATGATTAGAAAACTCAATATGTATTCTATAACAACAAGTTGTGCATGTGTGATTTATTTTGACATAAATAGGTTTACCATTTCAAAATACCTTTGACTAATTTTGATTTGATGATACATCTCTTGAAATTTCTTGAAAAAATGTGTTTGAGTCACATACAAAAAATGCTTTGGATGTGGCTCACGGTTTTGACAACCAATTCTCCTTCTTACAACATCTCTTGCATTAGGAGATACCCTTGTGTTATTTTTCCAAAATTATTTAATGAGGAATCTCAAGGCTTCAACAACAAATTTATTTTTCTGTGGGAGTCTCCCAGAGAATGCCCAAAATTCATTGCTATTTGGGTCCTCAACTCTTTGATGCCTTCCAGGGGTTCTCATTAGATTTTTTCTACTTATTTTCAATGCTTCACTTGTCTTTCTAATGAGGCGAGCTTTCTTTGTTTGATGGCTTACTATTGTCGACATAATGACACGTCGTGTGACATTACTATCCTTGGTGCATGAGGTGGAACCCACACTCTCATATGCACTCATATTCTTTACAATTGATTTTCACTTGAAGCGTTCAATTTTTTTAGGCCAAGAATCTTCATAATGGGCCTAAATTTTAGATTTCTTATCAATTCAACAAATAGTTGACATCTTCTGGTTTCATTTAAGTTCCCAAAAAACAATTTCCATATCTTATTGGCATATCTTCAACAAGTATGCTTGGGAATTGCATCTTGCATGGGCTTCAAAACATTCTCATCAATATCAATTAGAAACTTAGGCTTTCTATGCAAAATTCTAGGAGGTGTTTTCAATGGTAAAGTTGGCTCAACATTAAGAATTTCTTCAATATTTACTTGACATAGGATAGATGGCATACCTTCAATTGGAGATGGAAAAGATGAAAAGCCTTTAAGTTGATATGGAGAAGATGGTGTACCTTTAACTTGACATGTGAATGGTGGTGTGCCTCCAACTTGAGAAGAGAATGATGGTATACCTTCAACTTGACATGTGAATGATGGCATGCCTCCAACTTGAGAAGAGAATGATGTTGTACCTTCAACTTGACATGTGAAAGATGGAGTGCCTCCAACTTGAGAAGAGAATGATGATGTACCTTCAACTTGACATCTAAAAGATGGAGTGCCTCCAACTTTGAGATTCAATTTCCTCGTTGAACAAAGGTTTTGCATTTGTTGCCTTTGTGTTGCTAATTCCATCTCTCTCTTAGCTTGATTAAATGATTCATGTTCCTCTTGAATTGGTAATGGTGGTATGTCTTCTTCTATGGTTGATAATTTCCTACTTTCATGAAGTTGCCGCATTACTTCTCTTTTCTTCTCATTCTTAGCTTCACGCTTTTCTTGTGTTAGAGTCTTTGCTCGTTTCCTCAGCATGATGATGATTTCTATATGCATCATGAATAAGACAGATATTTTAGTACATCTTGGTACAATAGAGTAAAGTAATATCATACACAAATCTCAAAATAATCATATAATTAAAGTGAATAAATGATTATAAATCTAAAAATCTATAGTTTCCTAGGGTGGTCCAACCTGAAACATAGAGATGTGGTGTCATTAGGGAACAAACAATTTAGTAGATGAAGCAAATAGGAAGGTCATAGGTCTCCATCCAATACATGGATAAACTAGATGATGAAATACATCTAATAAATGGATAAACTAGATTTAATGTCATAGGGTTTTAATGCATATTTAATGTAATAGGTTTTTAATGCCTAGGGCTTTAGTGAGAAATTTCCAATAGGATCTTATTTTATGTTTTTGGGTGTGCCATAATAGGATCATTTTGTTGAAGCTCAAAACCACAAAGATCATCATTTTGTGTTAAGAAAACTTGCATTATTATCTTCACAATATATAGATGAATTTGGAGATAAATTAGGTGTCCACATATCATTGACATATTTAATAGGAGTTCATGCTAACATAATCATAAAGTGAAGTAAACGAATACATAAAGAACATACCTTAGAACATAATCATAAAGTGACTTGGAGAGAGAGAGAGAGAGAGGTTATTCATACTTGTTTAAAGCTTCCAATGATTGCAAATTCCTTCTACTTGTCTTCTCTTCCCACTTTCCTTTGTGATTTTTTTCTATGCTTTCTGACAGCATTCCCTTCCCCTTTTCCCAATTTCATTCTCCCTCTCTTCCTTCACTATGTCCCTCTCAGAAAACCCATATGTCCATTAAAAATTTTCCATTCAACAGGTGAAGGCATCAGAAGACTCCAGTTGGCTTGTGTCTTTTCAGACATTCTAGCATTAGTAAAATAACATTACAATTTCTATGTATCATGTCAGACAAATGTCCAGAATGGAAAAAACAAATGCATCTTCCCCCTCAAGGCACCAGGGAAGGACAACATTAATATTTAATGATTTCCCATTTCCTAAGTTCCAAAGGAAGATAACAATATTTTATTATTAATCATTTCTGCCAATGACTATTGGCCTTAATTATTTAATATAAATATTATACATATTTTATATTTACTTTTGTGTTTTAAAATTATAAATACACACATACGTAGATATAGATGTATATATTTAAAAATATAATTAATAATATATTTATTTAAAACTTATATATATTGACACACACACACACAAATATATATACGTTTTTCTTTCCTGCAACCGAATTAATTAAATTAACTCCATAAGGTCAAAAAGAATCACCAAAGATAAACCACATAATCATCACAATTAACCACCTTAGCCTTATTCCCAAATAATACACAACTAGGCTATATGCTCTAAGTGCATGTGTGTATCATGCATGTCAACCTTTGAATGGCTAGACCCTTCTCCACTATGATACTCTCCCTTTTTGAGAGAGGTTGTTGAAGATCATGTTGCACTCAAACAACCATCTTGTAGTTTGTCAACATTGAATAACATTAATATAGAAACACATGATAATATGTAAATCATTTTTGACTATTGTAACAAAATCAATTAATCAACTGCACATATCCAACTATGATAGATACAAAATTGGGCTATGACATCCCTCCCCTCTAGGAGTAGTCATCGTCCTGATGATACAATAAAGTACAAAACTTAGAAAAGATGAGGAAAAAGTTGTTGCATCTCTACAACATCCTCCCAGATAGCATTGTCCTTAGAAAATTGGTCCCATTTCACCTTGCACTAGACCACTTCCCTGTTGTACAACTAAATTTTACAGTGCTCAAGGATTCAAAGGGGCTCTACCTGAAACACCCCTGGATCCCGAACCAGCAAAGCCCACCAATCTAAAATGTGAGTGGCATCTAGGTGGTAAGGTTTCAATAAAGAAACATGGAAAACATCATGTAATCAAGAAAGAGATGGTGGTAAGGCCAATCTGTAATCCACATGAATGATTACATCCAGAATGTCAAAAGGCCCTACGTATCTAGGAGCCAATTTGGCTGACTTGCCAAAGGAAATGGAACTATTATGTGGTTTAACTCTTAAGAAATACCTTGTCCCCCACAACAAATTGTCTAAAAATTCTATTTTTATCTACATAACTCTTCTGTCGATCAGAAGCTTCTTTTAATCTTTGCTTAATTAGTTTCATTTTGTCATCCATTTCTTTAAGCATCTCAGGACCAATAACCACTATGTCCTCTACACTATCCCAACTGATAGGTGTACGACACATTTTGTCGTAAATAGCTTCAAAAGGAGCCATTCCCAAGGAAGATTGGCAAGAATTGTTATAAGGAAATTCAACCAATGAAAGGTATTTCTCCTACTTGTATAGTTGATCCATACAGTACATTCGAAGTAAATCCTCAACGACCTGATTTGCTCATTCATTCTATCCATTTGTCTGAGGATGATATGCTGAACTAAAATTAAGGCGCATGCCTAAAGCATCATGCAAGGTCTTCCAAAACCTTGATGTCATCCTAAAATCTCAGTCTGAAATGATCATATCAAGTACACCATGGAGCCTAAAGATCTCTTGCGTGAATCTCTTTGCTAAGGTTAAAGATCCATCAGTCAAGTTTCTAAGTATAACATGGGCTACTTTGGTGAGTTTATCTATCACCACCAAAATGACATTGTGCTTAGTTTTTGACAAAGGTAACCCTTGTATGAAATCCATGCTAATCACTTGCCATTTGTACTTTGGTATGTCATGAGGATATAGGAGTCCTACCAGATGGACATGCTCAACCTTAACTCGCTGGCATTCTAGGCATCTTTCCACATACACTGTTACTTCCTTCTTTATAGCTAGCCAGAAATACAATGGTTTCAAGTTCGCCAGGAGTTTAGTCACTCCTGGATGCCCAGAATAGGGAGCATCGTGTGCTTCTTCAAGGATTATGGTTCTTAAACCACCATGATCTAGAACATATATCATGTTTTAAAATTTAAGAAAACCACCATGTTCAAGCTTATATCCCTCAAATTGATGGTTAGAGGCATCTTCCTCTAAGGCTATTTAACCTTCAGGTATGTAAGATCCCTAATCAAATCTGCCCTAAATTTCTAAATTTTATCTTTTCAAACCCTGGGTCTGAAATCTGATTTTTCTATTTTTGAATTTTAAATGGTTTTGGACAACAAACAAATGTATGCCAATTCCTCAAATAAACATGCCAATTATGTACCCTTGTGAAGATAACATTAACCATGAATTCTACCACATAATATGACCATTCAAATGCAAACAAATGACATATAATTCTAATTTCTGAGTATAAGTGACTGCTGCTATAAATCAAATTATTTAGAATTGAAATTACATCAAGTTTTAAGGCTCAAACATAGCCCAAATTTCTATTGTTACAAATCGGACCTTTACATTGATAAATACAGGCTTGAATACATACCAAAAAAGGTGGATAATGATGTCTTATTTGAAAACCCTAGATCGGAGAACTAGTTTAGCACTTGATCAAACACCCAAGAGACTTAAAATGATCCATGAATCCTCTTCAAACCCTCCAAGATAGGAAGCGCTCCTTGCTGATGGAAAATGGCATGCAAATGTAGGGCGACGACTAGGCTTTGGTCCTCAAATTCTCAAAAATATGAAATTGCCCTCCTTGGGAAGTGGCGCTCTCCCTAGGGTAAAACCCTAGAAAGAATCTCTCATCAAATCCCTCCAAAGAAGGTACTCCAATCTGATCTAAAAATCTAAATATGACTTTCAACCTTCAAAATTGTATTTGGCCACAAATCTCACAATTTTGGCCCTAGGTCTTCTTCTCCAAATCTACAGAATAGATGTCTTTGAACCTCAATCTTCTTCTCCAAATCACCAATGAAGTGCAAATGTGAATTCCATATGAATCCACCTCAAGATGGAATTGGGTTTTCGTCCAATCCACCAATATTCCTAAGGGTTTTTGTCCTCGGAATATGTTGAACCTAAGTTGTAGCCACAAGAGAAAATCTCCATTGAAAAATGATATGAATGGGTGATTCAAATGACTTTCTTTTTCCTTATTTTATAGCCACCACTTAAACCTCCTCCTAGCTGACCTCCTTTTGGCCAACCTCCCTTTTGGCATTATTTATATTTTATTTTATTTTCAAAGTGGCTCATTTTATATCATGCAAATAGGTCCAACTTAATTAATACCTTAACTAAGTCATTTTATAAATTTTATATCATTTCATTTTCAAAGTGACTAATTTTATATCATTTTATATCATGCATGAAGGTCCAACTTAATTATATCATGAGAATAGTATCAACTTAATTAAAATCCATGCAAAGCTGCAATCATCCATGTAAAGTCTGAAATTTTAGACTTGGTTCAATGGTTTTCATCTTAAAGTCATTTTATATCATGCAAATAGGTCCAATTTAATTAATGATTATAGTCTAGAGCTGAAACCCAAAATTCATATGCATATACCTCTCAAAAGGTTCATCCTACAAATCTGATTTTTCTTCATGCTCTACCATCATAGTTTCTTCCCTTTGAAGTACTAAAGATTGATGAAGAAATGCACCTAGTTGTTGCCTTTCATGATCCATGTGAACAATTTTTTTCTTAACCATTTGTAGGTGTTATTTTGCTTGAGTGGCTAATAACTTGGCTTCCCTAGCCCTCCTTAGCCATTCACCACACTGTTTTGGGTCTTCTCAAAATCCTCTATGCCATGATTTTCAAAATCATCTTTTATGTAGCTTGGATCCACAAATGTTATCTCATACTTAGCTATCAAATCTTGATTATCAAGAAGATAGTGCTTCTCACCAATGTCATCCACATAAAACTTATCTATTACCTTATGATTAGCGAAATCATGTGAAGATAATGAACTATTGTTCATAATCATATAATCAAGTTTTACTTCATACCCTGTGTTGAAGTCTTCATAGTCTTTATGCATATCTTCTTCAATTGATGGATACCTATCATTATTTTTTGGTCCAAAAAGTGTATGCACAACTTTCTCTTCCTTAACCATAAATTGAGATTTCAAATCTTGCAATGCTAAAGGTCTTTCATCAAATTCATCAAAGTAACTTTGTTCATCACATTACAAATTTTCAGTATTACCTTCATATGTAAGAACAATACCATCTTCAAAGTCACCCAAATCACTAATTGATTCCTTGCAACTATTATGTACACATGGGAGACAACATATGCTCAAGTAATGGATGATCAAGAGAATCCATACCTTCATATGGCTGATCAATAACTGTTGATTTGACAAACTCCATATTAGCATACCCTTCAATCTCGTCATTGTCATGAAGACTCATGTACTCCTCACCTATGGATGCATGAAATGATTTTTCTTTGTCCATATCATCACCTTGCTGAAATAAACCTGTGATCATTGTTTCATCTTCTTTATTGTTTCCACATGTATGACTAGGTGTCCAAACTTCCTAGAATGTGAAGCAACATTGTTCTTTCCTCAACTACTTTTTGCTTTTATTTTGGGGATGATTAGAAGATTTATGAAATGGTTTATAAATTTTGAATCTCTTCTTTTCACATTCTTTCTTCTCTTCTTCTTTCTTCTCTTTCTTCTTTTCTTCTTCTTTTGTTGGCACCTCTATAAGATCACGTTCATAAACCCCCTTTATCCATCTTCATTATCAATGTTGTCAATTACTGCTGATATTTTCCAAATACTCGCAATATTTCTATCATGAGTTCTTATTTTGTCTTCATCATTTTGTATCAATCTAAAACTTCCCACAAGTTGGGAGGAAAACCTGTCATGTAAACCCTCCAGGCTAGAAAGATTACTTGCTCTGATACTACTATAAGATCCCTAATTAGATCTGCCCTAAATTTCTGATTTTTATCTTTTCAAACCTTAGGTCTAAACTCTAATTTTTTTTGTTTTTGAATTTTAAATGGTTTTGGACAACAAACAAATGTATGTCAATTTCTCAAATAAACATGCCAATTATGTACCCTTGTGAAGATAACATCAACCATGAATTCTACCACATAATATGACCATTCAAATGCAAAACAAATGACATATAATTTTGATTTCTGATTATAAATGAATGCTGCTATAAATTAGATTATTCAGAATTGAAATTGCATCAAGTTTCAAGGTTCAGACATGCCCAAACATGGCCCACATTTCTTTTGTTACAAATCAAACCTTTACATTGGTAAATAAAGGCTCATACATACAAAAATGGTGGAGAATGATGTCTTATTGCAAACCCTAGATGGCGAACTGGTTTGGCACTTGATCAAACACCTAAGAGACTCAAAATGATCCATGAATCCTCCTTAAACCCTCCAAGATAGGCGACACTCCTTGCTGATGGAAAATGGCATGCAAATGTAAGGTGACGACTAAGGTTTGGTCCTCAAATGCTCCAAAATATGAAATCACCCTTCTTGGGAAGTGGCACTCTCCCTAGGGTTAAACCCTAGAAAGAATCTCCAATCAAATCCCTCCAAAGATGTTGCTCCAATCTAATCTAAAATTTTGAATATGACTTTCAACCTTCAAAATTGTATTTGGCCACAAACCTCACAATTTTGGCCCTAGGTCTTCTCAAAATCTACAAAAATAGATATGTCTTTGAACCTCAATCTTCTTCTCCAAATCACCAATGAATTGCCAATGTGAACTTTGTATGAATGCACCTCAAGATGGAATTGGGTTTTCGTCCAATCCACCAATATTCTTAAGGGTTTTCATCCTTGGAATATGTTGAACCTAAGTTGCAGCCACAAGGAAAATCTCCAATGAAAAATGATATGAATGGGTGATTCAAATGACTTTCTTTTTCCTTCTTTTATACCCTTTTGGCATTATTTTATATTTTATTTTCTTTTCTTTTATTTTCAAGTGGTTCATTTTTATAATAAAGTCATTTTATATCACAAATAGGTCCAACTTAATTAATTAAATATAAATAATCCAAAATTGACTTAGGATTACTTAGTATTTAATTAATTAGATTATTCCCTTGCACTCCCAACTTAGCCTACAGGAATAAAATAGGCTAGCCGAATCCATTGGGTGATCACTTGGAAAAGGGGACATTACAAGGTAAAACTCATCACTCTAGAGTTGTTCAAGCACTTGCTCTCTGAAAGTAGAGCTAAAAGTTGTGATGACTAAAATATGGCTCTTTAGCTCAAGGCATTAGCTACTTTGTTCTCTTTCCCCTTGATATAATCTATATCAAAGTCATACTCACTCAAAAATTCAAGACATCGTCTTTGATGAGCATTCAAATTTGGTTGAGTGGATATGTATTTAAGACCTAGATGATCAGTTTTCAATTCAAATGGCTTACCAATAAGATAGTGCATAAAGTACTTATTCCATCACAAAAGTTACATGAAGTAAATAATCCACTTAATTGCAACATCTCAAGTAAAAGATAAATCTCATAAATATGAATCAATAAAAGTCATTAAATCTTACAAAAATCACTTGCTCAATCCAGGTGATAGCACTATAAAATAATATACAAAATTAGTTGGCTTTCATGCCATAATTCATCCAATCACAAGTTACAATAAATATGTACAAGTATAATAAATCAAACAAACTCTCCATTCGCCACGAACCCACATGGTCCTCCTGCGAGCCAACAGATAGGAACATGGCTTAGGCACTTTTCCACCCAACCATGATGCAATTACGCTTCCTTGGATCCCTTCATGACACGAAGGAAACCCAGCCTTGCATAAAATGTCTAGCTACCTGGAAACAACTGACAGGAGGGAACACCCGATGCAACCTAAAGTCTAATGTGCAATTCTAAATAATGAAACGCAGATTGTCTCACAATAGAATGTGGCAGAGATATTTATCAATAAAGTTTTTCTAGACAAAATATTCATCTTTTTCAATGACTTCTCACTTAGATCTAAGCCTTAGAAAAATAGTTACAGGTTCAATTCCCAAAAAGAGGAAAAGTCATCTCTGATAATCCACATTCGGCATCCTAGCCCAAAAGCCACCCCAAACAAACATAATAGATAATATCCCATATTGGCCTAAACCATTCTAATCCCTTTCTCATTTCACAATCAACAGAAATACAATTCAAGCAATAAAATCAATAAAGATGTATGTCAACTCCACTTCAACAATGTGTTTTCATGCACAATCAACAGAAAAACAATTCAATTTTAAATAGAATAGATGCCAGTAATAAATAAGATGGCATTCACATAGATATACATATAATAAATATGTTCACTGATTTCAAAGGTTTGAGCTATGATTTCATATCCAAGTCAATAACACATACTTTATCCTAAATACGGTTTATTAATTCCTTTGTTTGCTCAACCAATGAGAGTACACTTTCAAGCAAGTACTTCATCAAAGAAACTTCATTTAATCATGCAAATTGCATCAATAGGACTATTAATTGATTTTATTTTCCCTAGTCCATATTTCATTCACATATTCACAATGTAATTAGTTTTCTATTCCTAACCAAGTATATAGTTTACTTCAAGAAAGTTTGTAAATACGATAATGGTATATCCACATCGAATTTTACTCCATTCACAACAATCATAAAAGGAAAAGATAAATTAATCTATAATCTAACTCATTTAACAACCTAACTGTCCACTTCAGGAAGAAATAACTTGTTGTGACAAGAAGCTATATACAGTCACTAAACTGGCGACATGAAGTTGTTACTGAACAGCTGGTGACAGGAAGCTGGGATAGGAAGTTAAAGTAACAAAACCCACAAACAGATTACTGTCAAACTAGCGGCAATAACTATACAGGTCTGAAGAACAATAAAATAAATAAATGACAGCTACAACAGACACTTAAATCTGGGACAAGAGGGTTTTAACTTGCTTTATACTTCAGACTACGAAATCTTTATAGTTCAGATTAAAGGAACCTTACAAGTAGTTTTAAAAATTAGCATTAAAAATAAACTGCAGCGAGGTATCCAATTCATAGCTACAAGGACTTTTGCTACAACAATACCAGATTGTGACAGTAATTACAACTATAGGAAAACGACTAGATTTCATCAAGTTTCTAAGGCTTCATTTTTCCTACGGCTGCTCAAAAATAGCAAGAGGTCATTAAAGTTTAAGTCTTGGCCGTAAATATGCAGGTTGATAAGGAATGGCTAAACGAGGATAACCAAAACAATAGTTTATCCAAAAAAGAAAAATACAAGCCTGAGTATATATATATCAGTGGTAAAAAAGATATAAGTTTAGAAATTTGTTCTGCAAGCTAAGTACAACAGACTGATCACAAGGCAAAGCAGAGGGTAACAAAAAATATAGAAGTAAGGTGAACTAGCATCAGGAACATGCCAATACAGAATTGTGAGAATGCCGACCCAGATAAAAAATGTAGACGATAAAAGAATAGATCATAGGCCAGACTTGCTATGTTTTTAATAGTCATAAACAACCATATTTTATTCCAATTATAACAAGAAAAATACCTGTTTATTCGCTGGGAGAGAGAGAGATCAATTTATGCCTCTAATGTTGCCTCTTCACTGCTGCCTCCTATCGCTGCTCCAGAAGGAAAGATGTTCTCCTTTTTGCTGCTCCCCCTTGTGTCGATGCTTAAAAAATAAATTAATAATCCTTGCCCTTCTTTCAGCTAACCTATGTTTTATTCTCAACTGCCCTAAACTTGGCGTCCAATATTTAGGTTTTGAGATGCTTTTTAATAACTAATGTTTTCTTATGTTTTGCATGCATCGTATCTTTTAAAAACTCTTTTCTTTTTGAAAGATTAGAATAAAATATTCTTATTTAAATTTTTGTCACTTGCATGACAGTAACCACTTTTAATTCTTTTAATTAGATTCTAAATATAATAGTAATATTATTAATATAATCTATTTATTTTAAATAATACATAATTGCTCAAATCAACAAGAAGTATTTGCAATAATAATAAAATATATCTATTTTTAATAAAGCATAATCACTTTTTTAATCAAACAAGTAGTATTTGCAAATAAAATAAAATATATATAACTATTGTAAATTAAATACAATTGTTTTAAGTCTAAATTAGATATTATTTTTCAAATAATAATATTTATATAATTAGGAAAACACTTATTATTTATTATTAAATAATATAAAATACACTATTTTAAATATAAATCGAAAAATCATTAATATTTATGACTAATTCATGCATTCAAAATGGATTTATTGTTGTAATTAAAACACATGTTTATCTACTCCCAAATCATCAATCACATTTATCAACTAATTAATAATGCATAAAAATTCATTCAGAAAATGCAATACGACATGAGACTATGTGAGTGCATCAAGGTTATCCATCCCAAATAGTTCTTGCCAAGTGGCTAGAACATATCTACCTCAACCGTGTTCTCATCTTTGACATTTCTCTTGCACTCAGTCGCACTTAGATTTTCATTAATAGGTTAATTCCCACAAAATCATAGCCGAAGCAAAAGAAAATGTACATCCGTAATCGTACCAATAATATTTTATTATTAAATCAACTTTCAAAAATTATGCATTTATAACTTTCATAATAGTTACTTTCACACGTGGAATCACTCATAGTAAATCAGTCATAGTAAAATGTTCAAAGATCTAATTTATAAGAAGGTCCAAAAAATGAGATGTGACATAGTGCCTCCACATTTGCAGGGCATGCACTATTGTTTCTAACTCAAGGTCATGGGGTGCATAATTTACTTCATATTGCTTCAGTTTCTGGGATTCATATGCCACAACCTAACCATCCTACATAAGAACCCCACCCAAACCATCACTCGAAGCATCTGTTATAACTGCAAATCTCCCATTAGGATCTAGTACAATAAGAATAGGAGTAGTAGTGACCTTGTGCTTTAAAAACTGAAAAGCTTACTCATATTTATCAGTCCACTCAAACTTCTCCCCCTTTTTCTAAAGGGCGGTAATTAGATTAGCTATTTTGGATAATCCTTCTACAAATCTTCGATAATAACCAGCTAAGCCCATGAAACTTTGGACTTCTTGAACATGGGAGGGAGTTGACCATTCCATAATGGCTTTTATCTTGGCTAGATTAACTGATATCCCTTCAACTGAAATGATGTGATCCAAATAGTGAACTTTTTTCTAATAGAATGAGCACTTTGACAACTTTCCAAAAATTTGATGCTTCCTTGAGCACTGAAGAACTATTCACAAGTATTCCTCATGCTCTGCCTCATTTTGGGAATAGATGAGAATGTCATCAATGAACACAATGACAAATTCATCTACATAATCTTTGAATACACTGTTCATTAGGTTCATCAATGCACCAGGTGCATTAGTAATCCCAAAATGTAGTATCGTGAACTAGTAATGACCACACCTTGTTCTAAAGGTAGTTTTGTGAATGTGCTCATCCTTGATTCTTAATTGATGATAACTAGATCTAAGATCAAATTTGGAGAACATTGTTACACCTTTCATCTAATCAAAAAGATCATTTATTCTTGGCAATGGATATCTATTTTTAATAGTCAACTTATTGAGAATCCTCTAATCTATACACATTCGGAGAGTGCCATCCTTCCTTTTCATGAAGATCACAGGTTCTCCCCAAGGTGACACACTTGGTTTGATTAAACCCTTATCCAACAATTCTTGTAGTTGTACTTTCAATTCATAAAATTTAGTGGTGGTCATCTTATAAGGGACTTTTGACTATGGTTCTGTACTAGGTAAGAGATCAATGGAGAAGTCAAATTCTCTCCTAGGTGGCAACCTAGGTAACTCCTCAGGAAACACATCACGAAATTCTTGGAGTATTAGAAAATCCTCAATTGAGGGTTCCATACTGTATCCCAAATCATCTATATGGATATCATACAAAGTACATCCTTTTCTTTGAGCTCTCTTAACTTGCATAGTAGAGATTTGTCTAAGGCTTACGCCTTTATGGATTCCATAGAACATGGTTGGGTTACCAAAATTGTCTAAACAAGTTACTACTTTCTTAGAATAATTCACTATGGCCTTGTGTTGGATTAGCCAATTTATCTCTAGAATCACATCATATGATCCTAATGGAGCCACATAAAGGTTGACTTGAGTTACAAAATTGGGAAGTTCAAAATCATTGAAGGCTAGGCATTGGTCCACCTTCCTCTTTTCTTAATTACCATATAATATTGTCTAGGAATTAGCCATGTAACTAGCTTTCCTAGGCAACCTTTCGACTACTTTAGGATCTATGAAGCATTTTGTAGCACTAGTATCAATAAGAACATTAACAAGAAAACTGCAAAGTGTACCTATTAGCTGAGTTGGGGTGGCTTGGTAGTCAGGTTGACCATTGTGCACTGCCACATGAATGCGACATTGCTCATTTCCTTCAACTCTCCTTTTTTGAGGGCACTTATTTTCATAATTTTCACCTCCATAGACAAAGCATCCGCCCTTTGGTCCCCTTGATCCTGAAGACTTCCCTCTGTCACTGATTTTGTTTGCCCCTTCATTGAAGGTTTTGGGTTTAGAAAATGGTTTGCTATGTTCATTTCCCTTGGCAAATTTATTCTTATTTTTCTTCTCTCCAAACTGATTCCCTTTCTAAAATTTTTGTTTGGAATGGTTCGAGGAAGGCTGGTTCTGATAGCCCCTACCCTTATCTTTGTTTTCCCTATTGTATTCTACAATGCTAAAGAGATTTGGCTCTTGTTTGATTGCCTTCTCAAAGGTATCATCCATAGTTTGTGGACCATGAAGATCCACCTTTGAACCTATCTGAGGTTTTGACCCCAAAATAAACTTCCTCACACAAGCACTCATCCTACTAATAGAGTGGAACATACTCAATAATTTGGATGAACCTCTCCCAATATTGTGTCACTAAAATTTCTTGTTTCAAAATTTGAAATTTGGTCATTTTCTTATCAAAGTAATGTTGTGGAAGTCGCCGCTTTTGAAACAGGGATAGAAAAATGTCCCAAGTAAGGTTCTTTGAAGAAAGGTGTTTCTCAATCTTAGTATTCTCCCACCAATTGGCTACCTCTCCTCTTAAATGGAAGGTTTCCCATACTGCCTTAGTCTCATTAGAAAGATTTTGAAGTTCATAGTACTTCTCCATCTCAACATTCTAAGCCTCAAGTCCATCCCCTATAGCCTTTCCATCAAATTTTGGTGGTGAAATCTTTTTTTCAGATCCTTCGCAAATTCAAATTCAATTTTTACCTTTTTGCTCTCAGGTATGGACTCATTTTCACCTTGAGTCTGATCTGATCGACTTCTCCTATTTACAGAAGTTTCTTGCTATTCACCCTGATTAGGCATGGACTGAGTGGCCTTGACCTCCTGTTCTAGAGCATTCATTCTTGCTCTAGTATCAGCCAATGTTGCTAAAATTTGGTCTAACTTATCCAGTTGGACATTGTCATTGTTACGTTCACTCTAATTTGCACTATAAGATTGTTCCATTGAAATCTTTCAGTTGCAAAATTCCTAAAAGATCATAGATTGCATTAGAAGTAAGGTAGATAAAGGCCCTAGTTTTTAACCTAGAGCACTAATACCACATGTAACAACTTCCCATTAATCAAATTGTAAAAACCATAGAATAATGACATAATACCACATTAAGCATCATTCCACGAGTATTTAGTTTTCAATGACACCGTGTCAAGGAAATAAAGTAACATGAATAGTTACATTAAGCATCATAACCTCCAAATATTTCAACATATAAATTGTTATCAAATGATATTCAATAAAATATGTACAACTATGATGTATATGTTACATATAACCATATAGATTGCATTCAATGCATAAGTTTTCTACATTGCATAACATTTCTTCCATAAATAATGACCATCTGATACATTAGTGACCATACATCACTAATTATCCATTAGGTCTCACATATCCATTGTATTCCTTAATACATAGGAAAAAGTTACATAGAGAAATAAATCAATTACTCAATTGACAATTCACTCGACTTGATAGAATAATTGGCATCACATTTCACATATCATTTTTTTTATACATAGCTTGTCTTAAAAAATATTATCTCATAGACTATTGTGGCATCTCAGTGCAATCTCTCACCATATGCTCCTCCTTCATAACCCGAAGTAAAGAGAGCATCATAGTGGCAACTTCCACCCTCCCATGAAGTCAAAGACTTCCTCATGCTACCCACACGAGTAGCCCGACCCATCATGAAGAGCCTAGCTCTTCGAGGTTGATATGCATGACCTATGTATCTAAATTTAGCTAAATACATTCTACTCATTGCTACATGCAAACATATAGATATGCAATACTAAAAATTCAATGACGGCGAACTCATTAGAACATTTTTCAACCAACGAGTTAAATACTTAATTATAAGCATTCCAATCCTCAAAATCAACTCCGCTTGGAACATTACACCATCTACACCATATCATGCATGTCTTCCGACATTTAAATAATAGTTTTAATAAATTTCAAATTAGCAAAGAATAGCCATAGTATTCCTAATTAAATGATTCAAGCCAATCGGTTTACATAGACGTTGATAAATCATTTTATTGCCATTAAACCTTTATTTCTTTTATGAATATTCTATTCATTTATTGCATTCTTTCCATAACTAAATAAATAAATAATTAATTATTTTCAACTCAGTATTCACTTTCCCGTGAAAGGTAAACTCAACTTTAGTGTTAAATGGTAACAAATAATAAGGAATTAATTATTCTTAGGGTTTCATCTCTTATTTAATGGTAGTGCCATCACCTACAGGCACCATTCTATAGCTTGGTTCCTTCTAGAGATTGCTCATTTCTCTGTGTTGTTTGGTGAGAGCTGAAAATCATTATTTTTTACAGGTTTTGAGTCTGCATTTGTCTACCCAACAATGTATGCTCAAATTTTATAATACAAGCAATAAATTTTTTTGTTTGGTTGTGCCCTGTCATGCTTCTCTTACATGGAAGAGATTTTGTTTAATTTTTATTTTTCTAGATTTTATAGCCTACTGGCACCATTATTTTGAGGTAAGATTATTTGTTGCAGCCGTTAAAGCAGCTCTGGGGTGGGGATTTAGGGGCATTCAGGAAAGAGGCACATCCTAGTATGTGCCTAAGTCTCCACCCATTTTTTTTAGTTTCATTTCTGCCAACATTCACTAAAAACTCAAGCACCTAAGATTGTGTTATTATTTTGTGAATAATTCATGAATTCATGGTTAAATATGCTAGGTGAGAATGAATTATGGATTCACTAACTATGCCTAATTTATCTCTGATATTTTAATTTCTTCTATAGGTTGATGTTTTCTATAGTTTCCAGATTGAAATGGAAGTAGAAATCATGCTATTAAGCACTGACTTATCAAGGAGAACAAAGAAATTCAGTTTCATTTCATTGTAGCAATTTAAATTGCACAACAAAATATAGTTTGCAGGGTAATAAGAATGATTAAAGCAACAGGTTATTCATACATGTTTAAAGCTTCCAATGATTGCAAATTCCTTCTCCTTATCTTCTCTTTCCTCTTTCCTGTATGATTTTTGTTGTGCTTTCTAACAACATTCCCTTCCCCCTTTCCCAATTTCATGCTCCCTCTCTTCCTTCCCCGTGTCCCTCTTAGAAAATCTAGGTGTCCATTAAAAATTTTCCATTCAACAAGTGAAGGCACTAGAAAGCTCCAAGTGGCCTGTGTCTTTTCAAACATTCCAACATTGGTACAATAACATTACAATTTCCATGTATCATATCAAACAGATGTTTGAGAACAACAAAAACAGATGCATCTTCCTCCTCACGGCACCAAGGAAGGATAATATTAATATTTAATGATTTCCCATTTCCTAAGTTCCAAAGGAAGATAACAATATTTTATCATTAATCATTTCTACCAATGACTATTGGCCTTAATTATTTAATATAAATATTATACATATTTTATATTTACTTATGTGTGTTTTAAAATTATAAATACACACATACGTAGATATAGAAGATGTATATATATTTAAAAATATAATTAATAATATATTTATTTAAAACTTATATATATTATATATCATATAATATATGTATATATAATACACACACACACATACATACATACATACATATATTTCCTTCCTACAACCAAATTAATTAAATTAACTCCATAAGGTCAAAAAGAATCACCAAAGCCGATAGGGGCGTGGTTCAGTGGTTAAGTCACTTGGTTGTAGTGGTGGCCACCAGAGTTCAAACCCCGCTAGGTGAACGAGCTCACAGGCTTTATGCCTTCGCTGGGCCAATGAGCTCATGGGTTTGAAGTGTTCTTGCTAGGGGATGAGGTCTCCTGTGTTGTGGCCTCACTGGTTCATTGCTCCGGGCAAAAGCATTAGCGTGAAGCCAGAGGGCGTATCACACCAGCGTCGCCGGTCATGTTAAAAAGTTTACCAGGCACATTAGAGAGAGAGATAAACAACATAATCATCACGATTAACCACGTTACCCCTATTCTCAAATAATATGCAACTACACTATATGCACTATGTGCGTGTGTGTGTATCATGCATGTCAACCTCTGAACCGCTAGACCCTTTTCCACTATGATACTCTCCCTTTTTTAGAGAGGTTGTTAAAGATTCTATCGCACTCAGACAACTAGCTTGTAGTTAGTCAACATCAAATAACATCAATATATAAACACATGATAATACATAAATCATCTCACTAATGTAACAAAATCAATTAATCAACTGCACATATCCAATTGTGAATTTAAATTAGTTACCCAGATATAGTTCATAATGTAGCATAAAACATTATTATAACATCGTATAATATATGAAATATCTACAGGATATGTAACATTATGATAGATACAAAATTGGGCTATGACATAAAGTCTACTTCTACACTTTCTTATGTATTGTTTTAGATTTTGCATACATGCAGTGTTGTAAACTTGTTTTCCTTATGTAATCCAAATGTAAATATCTTAATCCTTCTTCCTTTCTACATTTGTATAAAAGTTAGCTTCGATTATGTGTTTAATCAAATTAATTTATCTCACTTAGTTTGATTAACACACCTCAGTTAATGAAATTTTGATCTACTTTCATAATTAAAGTGGATTAAATTTTCCATTTCAATAAGTACATGTTTTAAGGAAGTGTCTTTCTCTCATTGTCATCAAAGGATAATACAACAGTTGATTATCTAACCAACATTGGAGTAGGTCAAGACCCTTTATCATATCTATAGTAGCCTTCCATCTACATGTGGGGGATTAATTAGAGAAGTTTATATGTTTCAAACTTCCTTAAATGTTTAGTGTTTTAGTTTAGGGAGCTAAGGTCCATAATCTTTATTTTGGCAAGAGATAATAATGTTATAATCTTGTTTTATGTAGAGGATCTAAGTTTTATGTAGAGGAGGATCTAACAATTAAGGGATTCGTGAGCTTTTACTAAGACTTAATGCCCCATCTAGTTAACATTATCAAATTGGGTTTATAAAATAGTGTGGTTGTTGCTTATGATCTTATGGTTATGGCACAGCATGTCTTTGACATCTAGCTATGGTTGGTTGTCTTGGGTTGTTGTTTTTGAAGTGTTTGGTAGTCATGGTGCGATGTAGAAGAGCATTTTCTTGAGACCCGTGATGGAAGGTCTTTGTGTCAGATAGGAGGTTGGAAGCTATATTCTCATGTGGAAAACCTACGTTGCTAGGATGTATTAAAGCTATTATGAGGGAAGAAGGAATGGGAAATGGAGGAACTTTATCATCATGTGCTACAATTCAAAATTATTTTATATCTTAGTTGGTGAAGGTTGTGTAAAATTCTCACTTATGAATGTGATTACTCAGGCTCTTTCTTCTTGGGGAGTTTTCAAATATGGGATTGATGTTTGATTTGGAAGAGTCTGCCTTGAAGGAAAAAGAGAATCAACCAATTAATTTGGAAGTTGTGATTGCAAGGGAGAGGGAGGAGTTGAAAGGTTTAAATGAGAATCAAGATATGGTCTACATTCAATAAGAGATTCACATCTTCTCAAAGATTATTGCAATGAAATCAATAGAGTTTTGGAAAGTCTTATGGTTACCCATTGTAGGGGCCTTTTTGAAGGTTTTTGACAATTTTATTATTCTAGTCTCTTATGGAGACAAGATCCATTGAGCTTAGTGGTGCAAGGAAGTGTTTCATGGCATATGTATCCTCCTCTATGGATCCATCATGGTAGAGAACATAGGAGGCTATAGGTGAGCGATGCTATGAAGTAAATGTCAAAGAGATTATTGGTTGGGAGACAAAGTTTCCTCTATTATGAATCATTTGGGTTTGTGGGGTAATCCTTAGTTAAATTTCATTTTTTGTTTAGCTCTTGGTGTTGGATCATACTCTCTTTTGGGTTTATCAATTCATTAGTTGTTGTTTGAAGGTGCTTGTAGGGTGGCACATTTTGTATTTTGACTTAGATCTATGTGAGACTGTTTTGATCATTTTTGTAAAGTTATATTCATGTAATGTTTAACCTTTTCGAGTGGGGCCCCAATAGAATCCCACAACTAATTAATCAAAATGTGTTTGATTTGATTTACTTCATATACTCAACAATGTTATACCCCATCTTCGTATTTTCTAGAGCTAGATTTGTTTGATGTGGTGAATTTTTCTAAGGCCAATATCTTGGGGGCATAAAATTTGTTTGACAATTATTGTCCTCTTAGAGGGATGCAAATTTTTCCATCTTTTAAATTTAGGGGTGTAAACAATATGTTGGGAGGTATTAAAGTGGTCAAAGATAGATTTCCTCATGTCTTAAGAGTGTAATTTCTTCCCTGATGCTTTTAGAAGGTGTATTTCTCTTCAATACTCTCCTTAGGTTCATTATCAATCTCACATGATAATTCATAGGCTTCAATCACTGATGCAGTTTCTAGATTTTTATCAATTTGTGACCTAGGGTTTTCATTAGCCAAGGCCAATTCCATATTTTCTATTTCCTTTTGTAACATGTCCACAACGTACTAAATTTATGAATTCTCTCTCCATGTTGACAAGTCATGTGAACATGACACTAGTTAGGAGATCAATATTTACCAAGTTTATTGAGGAATTTGGACTAGTCGAAGCTCTATTGGCATTGTCTACAAGAGAGGGAACATTAGTGCTATATAGCTAAGTATTTCGCTATTAGTTTGATTTTGAGGAAAAAATTGGCCTTGGTTATTATTATTGTCCTCAGATTCAAATTCATCCTTCATTGTAGATCTAGTAAATTATCATTGCTTAGCATCTGAACCATTCTTTGGATGCTATCTATATTTTTCCTTTTATCACACACTCATACATTTCACAAAAAACTTGATCTTCCTTTTATATCCTCCACAAGCTTCAAAAACTTTCTCCTTCGTTGGCCAAGATGAAACGTGTAACATGAAATGTGCAACATCCACAACAAGTCAGCTCCCAAATGATGTAGAAATCTAATGTGATTCAAACCAAGGTGATAAATAAGACCTATTTTACCTTAACACATTCTTCCATGTTGGTGCACACTTCCAAACATTAGGCGCAATCATCAAAATACATTAAGTCAGCCCAACAAACACTTATCCCTCCACAGATTAGCTCCAGACCTAAAGTGATATCAGAGCTCAACCAATTAACACCATGCAGATCATCTTACAAACATTATATAACATGCAAGAACCTTCTCAAATATTCCTTTCTCTAAATTATATATTTTCTTTCTTACGCAAACAAGCAGACACTAAACCCAACATCACTTGAAAACACTGAACACATAGTCTTGAGATAGAACATTGAAAAATAGACTTGCGGAACACTTCAACACTTGAAACTTGGAATGAAAAAACACACAGACCATCTAAACTTATCCTCCAAACAACAAAGCCAAATAATGTAAAGTGGTGAAATGTGGTGGCTTCTACATTCTCCATATGACAACCCTAATTAGCAACATGATTTGTCTTTCCTCTGCTGACTCCAGAGAACTGTTGTGGGACATCTTATAATCTGAAACTTAAATATATCATACCTTACACCTACATCCAACTATCCTTCAATCTGCAAGATCACATATTCAAACATGAAGAAATGCGGAGCATTTCTCTGACTATTTATGACTGCAACACCACATATTCAAACATGAAGAAATGCAGAGCATTTCTCTGACTCTTTCTGACTGCAACACCACAAAACCACTGTCTTCACTATGCAAACTCTAGAATCTTTTGCGGTAACTTTCATGCTCTGAAATCAAGAACATACTTCACACTTGTCTTTATCTAACTTCCAAACTGCAAGGCCATACCTTCAAATGTGGAGTTATGTGGAGGAATGCGGAGCATTCTCCTAATCTTCTTTAGTGCAACTCCCAATGCCTTGGACAGTTAGAACCCTTTTACACTTTCTTTCATATCTCAAGCAATGCTTTTCACCAAGAAACAATGAATACAACATTCACAACATAGAGACTACAATCACAACACTTTTCATTAAATAAAAACAAGAGTCTTCAACTTAGCACATCCTTTGTCTATGAACTTCAGAAGATAGGGTACAACTATGTACATATGATACTAATCCAACAGTATGCATAGTACATGACTTCCATCACCTTACCCTTCACTTCACATCTTCCCCGACTATCACTCCTTTGTCTGCTTCTTAAGCTACTCCTTTGATCACTTATTCTCTTGACAACATTGATCACCACTCTACACCAATCTCCCCCTTTGGCATCTCTGTCCTTTGGCATCTCAATTGACATCACTGATCAGTACTCCATACCACTATTCACATCAATGACAACACATATGCAACAATCTCCCCCTTTGGCATTGATGGCAACACTTGACCTGATATGCAGCTTTCTCCCGCTTTGACATTAAGGACAAAGGGCTAGTGGTCTTCCTCTATACCTGCAAAAGCATACAAGCTCCCCCTATATTGCACAAACCTCTTTCTACCTACTCCCCCTGAGAGGTAGCCTCGATCAATCTAGGGATAAAGATATGACTTGAACTGCTCCCCCTGGACAGATGCACCTTCTATGCATCTAGTTAGAAGGAGGGGCAACAACCCCTAGCTTCTATCTGAGATACACAAATGTGTCCTTAGAAAGTGCCTTTGTAAAGATGTCTGCAACCTGATCCTTTGTAGGCACATATTCCAATATAACCTCTTGATTTGCAACCTTCTCTCTTAAAAAGTGATACCTGATAGATATGTGCTTGGTTCTAGAATGCATCACTGGATTCTTTGAAATATTGATGGCACTTGTATTATCACAAAGAATAGGAATGGGCTCATCATACACTACCTTGATATCCTTCAAAGTTTGCTTCATCTGCAACACTTGAGTGCAGCAGGATGCTACAACTATATATTCTACTTCTATTGTTGATAAGGACACTGAATCCTACTTCTTGCTAAACCATGAGACCAATCTGTCTCCCAAAAAGAAAGCTCCAACGCCGGTGCTTCTTTTATCATCAACACTGCCAACCCAATCTACATCAGTATAAGCACTCAGGTAAAAGTCATCACCCTTTTGATACAACAATCCATATTCCAGAGTGCTCTTTAGATATCTAAAAAATCTCTTGACTACCTTCACATGTGTTTCTTTAGGATCAACTTGAAACCTTGCAACCAAACACAGAGCTTGCATAATATCAGGCCTTGATGCTATTAAGTATAGTAGGCCTTCAATCATAGACCTATACAGAGTCTGATCAGCCTGAGGTGATTCATCATCTTTGCTCAAATGACAACCTATTACCATAGGAGTACTCACTGGTTTGTAATCTTCCATATTGTTGTACCCAATCAAAAAATTTGAGTCATTAAGGCATTTTGGACAAGTCTAGAAAAATTTTTGTCAAAAAGTCAAAAAAGCAAAATTTCTATTTTTAGAAATTTCTAAAAATAGACGTCAAATTAGGTTTTCTAGGTTTCTTGAGATATGGATGCTGGAAAAACTTTCTAAAAATAGAATCTCTGACTCAGGTGTCACGCTTGATTCTCATTGGTTGATTTTGCTTCACGATCAGCGTGGTCCAGACGGAATCTGCAAACGGTCAAGTTTTATCTACTGGGTCATTTCTGCTTATTTGGAAGGTGAAGCATGAGCTCTGAAGTTGTCAACAGAGGAAGTTCACTTGCCAAAGCTCATTTTCAAGTTTTCAACGTTGTTCCAATGATGCAGAACCGACGAACAGTCATCGACTCGACGAAGCACGCAAAACGGAGCAGGATGGATCCGGGGTGAGGAGAAAATTTGGAAATCATGAAATTTGGCTAAGTCTGGAGATTTTAGGTGCCCCAGGTGACTTGGGGCGCCCAGTCCCACCAGTGATAGAAATTTTACGCATTTTTTGAGAAATGCGAGAACTGTGTCTGTCGGTCAATTTCGGGGGGCATAAAAGCAGTCATTTTGATCATCAAATCCTTAAAAGCTAGAAAAGATATCAGATGTATCCAGGCTATGCAGTTCATTCACCATTCAATGGCAGTTGATATACGAATCGTCGAAATTGACATCAGGAAGCAGCTGTCGGCACGCAAAACGGAGCAAGTTGCAAATGAAGGTTGGAAATCAAAAAAATGGCTAAGTATGAAGAAACCAAGTGCCCCAGGTGACTTGGGGTGCCCAACCTCTCCAGTGTTAGAATATATATATATTTTTCACGTTTTTTGAGAAACGTAAAAAATGCTTCTATCAGCCTATTTCCAGTGGGTCAAACTTGGTCAAACTCAGTCAAATGTCAGTCAAAGCTAGGATTTCATCACAAATATGTTTAGGCTACTTAGATTATCCTTCATCCCACCTCGACAGTCGTCTGGACGACTGAAAACGAAGATCAAACAGGAGCTGTGGGCACGAAAAATGAGAAATGGCATAAAATTTGAGTTTTTCAGAAAATTTTCTAAGGCATTGAAAGATAGGCGCCCCAAGTGACTTGGGGCACCCAAACTCACCAAAGTTAGTTTATTTTTGAGTTTTCCTCGAAAAACGTGAATCTCCCTCCGTCAGCCCGGTCCGGTTTAGAGCTGGTCAGTTTGGCTCGTTTCTCAAGGCAGATAGAGAGTACAGTCAGCTCAGTTTTCATCAGGCCTGCCTATCTGCTAGAACATCAGACTCAGTTATTGTCCTAGCAGACAGAAATCCACAGCCGAACAGGGGTCCTCAGCCACCGGAACACCCACGCAAATCAAAAAATTGAAGAAGTTACAATTTTTAGAAAAATGGCTAAGGCTGGAGAATCCAGGCACCCTAGTTGACTTGGGGCGCCCAAATTGCCCAGAGTTAGAAAAATTATGTATCTATCAGTGATTTCCGGTAGTTATTTCCTAATCTTCGCTCGTTGGTAGTTTTCAAGAGGTCAAACTTGGTCAAACGATGCCAGATCGTCAGTCGGAGGCCGGGGATGGAATCTCAGTTGAAAGGTCTCTGAAATGTCGGGGTCAGTCAGCTTTTTTAGTCAATGGTGACATTTCGCCATCTTGTTGAAGTTGGAGACAAGCCATACTTGAGTCAAAACGAGTGTAGAAGTGTCGAAAACAAAAAAAAATGGCTAACACTTCTATCAACTCGCGTGTTCAATGACATCATCAAAAGAAGATATTTTTCGTCATCTTGCACATAAAGCCATAGGCAGCTACAAAATAGGGATTCTTCCTATTCAAAGACATCCACTTGGATTTGTGCTTTAAAAGTTGCTTTCTTCATGGATGAGATCCAAGTTTTATTCTTTCTCAAAGAAAGCTGCTTTTTCGCCCTAAAGATCTATAAAGACAAGCATTTGGCTTCTTTATTTCATTATCTTTTGCAGGTTGCATCCAGAGGAAGGATTTTTTATTTTTCTTTCAACAAAGATTCGAAGACCCAAACAAAGTGCTTTTTCAGCGTTCTCCATAGTTTCAGGTTGAAGAAGTAGGGAGCCTCACTTTTTCAAGGTCCTTTTTTCGAGGGGATCACTTTTTAGAGATTGGACCAGAGATTTTTCAATTTTTGTCGAGATGGGTCCATCCAGTATTCCATCCTCTTGAAGATTGGGAGTTTTGCTTTTTTGGGAATCTATTTTTTTGTTGCTTTTTTGGGAAAGTCTCTGCTTTTTCAAAATCTGACAATCTGGGTTGCTTCAAAACATAATTGCCTACAAAACCCATGTGCCAACTTTTTTGCCCACACTCTGCTTTTTTCTAAAAATCAGCAAGTAATTTTCAGCCATTTGTCCAAGATTTTTCTGGCATAGACGTGTTCACAGTCAAGTTTCAAATCTTCCAGTATGCAGTACTCTCCAACACAAATCAGGCCCAAAACGGCGTTGGTTCATGATTACCTGAGAACTTGTGAAACAGACTTGCATAAAGTACTTCCAGTGATCAATTTACATTCCTCGAAGGATGCAGGAAATAATGCTATTAGGAATCTGGTACACTCCGGTTTGCTTGCAGTGGCATCCTTCCCCATCACAGTGCAAAGTATCAAATTTGTAATTGCTTGCATGATGCATTACAATTCGGTCACAAGAAAAATCCAGTCAAGACATGGACGTGTGCTCTGTAGCTTGAGGCCAAACAACATTGAGAAGTGTTTTACAAAACCTATCTAGAGAGAAAACTTAACTATTTCAATTGAAGAATGTAAGAGCATTTAGAATAATGATAAAGAAAAATATAGGAAAAAGATTGGTCAAATGTGGTTAAAAGAAAAGTAGAATGTTATGCCAAAGAATGTTGGACATGGAGAGTTCAAGGAGGAACATGCAATAAAGATTACTCTGCTAAGTTGGATCACGGGTCAAGCAGATGCTAACAAGTTCCAGCCTTGGATGTTTTACATCATGTCCCAGATTGTTGATGGAACCGAATTCTATGACTGGTCGGCACTCATCAGTGATAGTCTTCACCAACAAATACTTGATTTTCAAAGGGCTCATGAATTCCACATGATGTCATACCTTGTGTATTTGATGGCTTTTCAAGGTCAATTTAGAGGTTTGAATGTTGTTAGAACTTTGGGTATTCATCGTGTTTATCATCATTTCTCGCAGTTAGAAATCTCTTAAGCCGAATGACATTACAAGCAGGTAAATGATGCATTCTTGATGCATGCAGTGCGAGATATGGATAATGAGTTGCATATACAGTTTTCAGCAGATGCTAGAATAGGAATGACAGAATGGGCTGATTGGTTTATCCAATTTCCCACTTTTTCCTACATCAGAGTATATGGCTTCTCAGGAGAGCAAGCCATGTTGCTGAGATATCCTACAGATGAAATATCATTTATGGAATTTTTGAGGCAAGCCTATGAAGTTCATACATTTTTGCGTAGTAGACGCAAGGCAGCTTTGAATTTTCCACTTGGGATGAGTATTTACAGATGCAGATCTAGAGCAGATCTAAGGCGATCGGTAATGAATCATCCAAATATGGTCTCAAGTTTTTCGACAAGAGGTCTTCATATGATCCTCGTGGTGTTTTTGCATCACATCTTGGTCAAAATTGTACGCACAAGCATGTAGTTGAAGACTTCTGGGCTAATTGTGCTGATGAGTTTGAAGTGCGAGAACGCAATTACATCAGGTTTACTCTTTAGTAGATGTCTAATATCCTATCAAGAGATATAGAAGGTTTGATAGAGAGTTGTGAATTTCTACTTCCCACGTATTTTAGGGATCAAGTTGAGCAACAACCGTTGCTGCCAGTTAATTGGTCAATAAAAGAGAACACTTCCATTGAAGAAAGAACAAGTCGAGTTGTTAAAAATAGTTTGATATTCTTGAAGAATAAGTGGAAGGATGATATTCCGGTAGCAGAGCCACCAGTTGTACAACCATCAGAGCCTTCCACTTCCAAGCTGAAACAAAGGGTAAAAGCTATGAGTGTTCTTCCAGAGGGAACAAAAATGGCTAAGTTAAAGAGGAAAAAGGATGAGTCTCCAGCTCATGTCCAGCAAGAACAACCACCAGTTGAATTAGAAATTCCTGTTGAACCAATGCCACATTTTGAAGCGTTACCTTCAGATCATGTCTCTCCACTTTCTTCACCAATCACTTCTCCTATCCACATAGATTCAGAGCCACATTTGTTGGTTCACAACTCTGATGCACATATTGGTTCATCAGGAGCTGATGAGGTTAGAACCGAGATTCCAAGAGAGGATGGCTCATCCTGGCTTGAAAACATTCTGGGAAGGAAGAGGAGAAAGCCCTCATATCAGCTGGATTTAACAGAGCTTAAAAGCATCTACCAAGACACACCAGACAAGAAGCTGAAGAATAAAGTTCACATTGAGAAGAATGCGGATGGAGAAATAATCCTTGAATCTGCAACACTGCCAGAAGATAGAAGTGCTGATGATATTAAGGTTGATGACTTCAAGGTTGTCAAAGCTAACCTTGGTAGAAGTACTCAGCATACAGATGTAAATCTCTTCGAGGTTGCAGTGGATAATTTGAAAGAAAGGGTGTTGAAAGATGGAGAAGACAAAGCAGCTCTCAAAGCTGAAGTTAGGCAGTTGCAGCAGTATATTTCCAACCTTTTCCATGGCGCATCACAGGCTGATTTACTTCTTCCACCGAATTTGGAATCACCAGTCGATTAGCGCTAGTTCAGTCAGTTGGTTCTCTATGGGAGGCACATGAATAGTTGGGTGGAAGAATTTGTGACTAAAGGAAGAGTTGTACTTTCAAAGTTTTATCAATTAAAGTACAACGCTCATGATTTACACCAAGGCATCCAGGGATTGCAGCAGACCATGGTAGAAAATAGACCGGTGTTCGAGATCATTATCTCTGACTTGAAGATTGCACTTGATTCTATTGATTCAGTCGATGATAAGAAGATAGTTTCTACTTGGAAAGCGTAATATCTTTTCACAGTAAAAACTTATGACAATATAATTTTAGAGTTAGCAGAATGGAAAGAAAAGGTAGTCAATGTCCTCAATTTCGTCAGATCGTTTGTTTCTTAGATCCCGTGTTCATATGAAAAAGAAGATGGTACCCTGTATGATCTCAGGGAAGTGCAAGCAGAGTTCCAAACTCTCGTTCGTAACAATTTTAATGATTATATCAATGCCGGTAAAATGGGTCATTTTGCCTCAATGACAATGAAGTTTGACAAGGCTGTGGGCAAAGTTCATGAATTTCTTCAGATGGTTGCCAACGGTGAAGAAATGTTAGAGAATCAGAATATCATTCTAGAGAGTATCAGTGTTCCTAGCAAAGATGAAGTCACTCACTTTTTAGAAGATATTGTTCCTAGAATGTCAACGGATGACATCACCAAAAAAACAAGAATGTTGATGAGGATGCATTTCAAAAGAAAGCAGCTTTAAAACAGATATTTTTTGTTTTAAAGCATTTGCTTTCATCCTAAGCTCATCAATTCTATATTTAGAAAGAAATCACTTTGTGTTAGTTGGAATTTTCTTTGATTTAAAGCAAATTGCTTTAAAACATTTGTTTATTGTATCTTTATCTTAAAATAGTAATAAAGCTTGTGAGTTGGCAAGTTAGGGCAAATCAAGGAGATTTTAGGGTTCCCTACTCCTTTGATTTTAGTATAAATAAGAGCAGTCTTGCTCATTGTATGTAATGGTAATTGTGATAGCAAATTTGATGTGCTTACTCTAGCCTGAAAATCTTGATATTCCAAGTGTCTGTTCACTTTGTGTAACCTGTTCTCTGGTGTTTGATCGCTTGTTGTATGCCTGCCTTTTGTTACAGTATTGCTGTCCTAGAGTTGTACCAACTTTGTGATATTGAATAGAAGTCTCATGCCTATTTTGCTCTGATATTCTATCTCGATTCCTCAAGTTTTCATTGTCAGATGTGTAGCTTTTGTAGCTTTCATTTCAGCTTCCATCATTGAAGTACTATAAGTCTTGTGATGTAAATCTAGGAGAAAATTGCTTAAGTTTTTGTTAAAATAATCATTCCTTGGTCACTTTTAATTTCCTTTGCTCTGAATTTACTCAGGAGATTGAAAGCGTCGTTAGTCTATGCTTAGTTGTAGTGGAAGTTTTAAAAAAGGAAAAAACCTCTTCTGCAGCGTTTAGAGTTTTATAACCTTGTGCTCGCAGTTGAGAATCAAAAAGAAGATAGGCAAAGCTTAATTTATCTTTTCAACGAACATCAACAAAAAGGGAACTCCCCCTTCCAATAGGAGAGCAGTTTATCTGTGCATAGTTGTCTGTTTCCAACTCGCATTCCAGAGGTGTGAATTGAAACGCCAACACATATCAAACTTCTTCAACATCTCCTTAACATACTTTGCTTGAGAGATAAAGATACCATAATCTGAGTGAGAAATATGGAGTCCAAGAAAGAATGATAATTCAATTTTTTTTGCGTTTCTTCAGCAGACTTCTTACACATTTCATCATTGCCACCAAAGATTATATCATCAACATACACAACAACTATTATAATTTGTTCATCCTCCAATTTGATGTAAAGATTACAATATGCAGTACCTTTCTTGAATCCCTGTTGGAGTAAGTACTTGTCTAACCTTGCATACCAAGCCCTAGGGGCTTGTTTGAGACAATACAAATCCTTCTTAAGTATGCATATCATGTTTAGGTCTTCTAATAATAGAAATCCATTAGGCTGCTCTATGTAGACTTCTTCTAAGTCACCATTCAAGACTGCATATTTGACATCCATTTGATATACCTTGAAACCCTCGTAAACTGTAAATGTAAGAAACATCCTGATTGCTTCCATTCTTGCCACTAGAGCAAATGTCTCCACAAAATCAATTCCTTCTACTTGTGAATAGCCTTTACAGACCAACCTTGCTTTGTTTCTCACCACTTCTCCATCTTCATTCAACTTGTTTCTGAACAACCATTTTGTACCTATCACATTTTTGTCTGCAGGTCTAGGTACTAATTCCCAAGTTTGATTCTTCTTAATGTGATTTAGTTCTTCTTCCAAAGCTTGTATCCATCCTTCATCCTTGCTAGCATCAGCAAAATTTTAGGTTCTTCTTTTGACAGTAAAGAAAAGTTTACCTGTACATTTGCTCTTGCAAATATTCTTCTTGTTTGGACTCCTTCATTCTTGTCTCCAATGATCTAATCTTCTAAGTGATTCTTCTAAACATATTTGGCAGGAGTCTTGGTGACCTTCTCTTGTGTTTCTTCCTTTTCTTCAACTTCTTCTTCTGTGCAGGCAAGTACATCTAACCAATAGTATTTTTGCTCATTCGTGATTTGATGTGACTCTTCATCAACCCTAACATTTACACTCTCAATTATCTTACTCAACCTTTTATTATAGCACTTGTAAACTTTGCTCCTAGTTGAGTATCTAAGAAAGATTCCTTCATCAGACCTAGGGTGACACACAAGGCCTTATCAGTCCTTTATCAAGCAATTCCTACAATTGAGCCTTTACTCCATTAACTCAATGGTGGTCATTATGTATGGAGATTTAGATATAGGTTTCAATCCTGGAATTATATCTATATAGAAATTGAAAGCTCTTTTAGGAGGCAATCCCGGTAGCTCATCCAAAAACACATCCTCAAAATCTCTAAGAAAAGGATACCCATCCATATCTGATCTTTCCTGATCTATGGACTCCCTCGAGTTTCTAAGATTCATAAAACATTAAATCATCATGGAAATTAGTTTCCTCAAAACTATTTAGTTTTTCCATTTTAATAGCAAAAAGTTGGCACTCCTTTACTTGAGCTCTTTCATTTGTAGGCCAGAAATTTGTCTTAGTTAGACCTCTCTAGGGTTTCCTTGCAGAAAGACTTTGTTTCCTAGGCCATCTAGACATTCTATTATTTTGGCATAACAGTCCACCTTAGCCCAGTGTCTCCATAACTAGTTTATCCCAAGGATAACATCATATGAGCCTAATGGGGCTACATAAAGGTTCACTTTAGTGGAGAAACTTGGAAGTTCAACATTAGCCTCAAACAAGCATTGCTCTACCTGAGCTTTGGTCTGATTTGTATATTCAATTGACCAAGTGTTTCCCATGTATCCAGCTTTTCTAGGAATTTTACTTAAAACTTTTGGGGGAACAAAACATTCTGTTGCACCCGTATCTATCATAATTGAAATTAGGAAACCAGATAAAATACCTATAGTATCAATGGGAGTGATTTTATATTCAACTTGCCTATTATCTAGGGTTGCATGTATGTGTTGTTGGAATGCCACCTGCTGAGAGGGTAACGGATTCCCTTGTGGTTGAGTTCTTTGTGTTTTGTTAGGACACTGGTTGGCATAATGTTCACCACCGCATGTATAACACCCTCCCATGGGTCCCCGCCCCTCTTGAGGCTTCCTAGAATTATCTCCATTTCTCTTGGAGTTATTATTGCCTTTCTTTTCCCCCCTGGATTCATTTTGCCTATTCTTGGACCCTTTATCATTTTTCACTGAAAAGTCCCACTTTTTGCCCTTTTTCTTAAAAGATTGGGAGGATTGGGACCAATTATGCCTTTTGCAGTTCCTTTCCCTATAAGCAGACACAAATTTCAATTTATGTTCCTGTTTGATGGCCTTCTCATAAACCTGGTCCATTGAAGTGGGACCATGCACATTAACTTCACCCCAAATTTGGGTGTTCAATCCCATAATAAACTTTCAGATGCAAAACATTTCATCTTATTGATATTGCAGAACATACTTGAGTAGGTGACTGAACTTTTCCTAGCATTCTTTCATAGTTAAATCACCTTGTTTCACATTCTGAAAATCTATAATCTTTTGGTCATAATACAGCTGAGGCAACCATCTTTGCCTAAAGAGTTCCACAAACCCGTCCCAGGTTAAAGTCGTAAACCCCAAGCCTAACTCCATTTTCTTATTCATCCACCATGTGTATGCTTCACCCACCAACTGGTATGCTCCCCATACTACTTAGGGTGAAAATGGACTATTCAACCCTAACCCGTATTTATACACTCCCTAAGCCCTAAATCTCCCCAACCCTAATTTTTCACCCCTTCTCCACTTATTTTACCATAACTAATCCATTTTTCATCTGTTTTTCCTCTGTTCTTCCTTTATCAGTCCTACCTTTTCCTCCTATGTTCAATTTTTTTATCCTTTTCATCTTTCAAGAGGTCACCTGTGCTCTTTTTTGCCCACCCGACCTTTCAAGGGGGCATCATCCTGTCATCATAATTCTTCATTTTGTTTAATTAACTAGAGCGTTTTGTTACCTCTTCCTCATAAAAAGTGTTATACTTTATTTTTCTTTGAAATGACGTTAATTTAATGCCATTTCAAAGAGGAGTAAAATGTAGACACTTGAAATCGCCTCATCACTATTTTAGCTCTAACAAGTTCATCTTTCTATTTCTTCTAAAATTAATAGGATAAATAATATTTAGATGATTGTTTATCCAATTTCCCTTGCAATATTAATTAAATATTTTTATTATTTAATTAATAAAAATCACTATTCACTCACAATTAATTGAATTTAAGTTTGGACTATTAATTCAATTAATTAATCTTCTTCTATAGTCGAACCTTAGATAAATAAATACAAAAAAGTATTTATCTAAGACTGTCCCACCCCATCTAAAAATTAAATAAACTTCAATATTTATTTAATTCTCTATTTTGTGCACTCTTCATTAGTTGACTAAATCACATCACTTACAATCATTAATCATTTGCAATGCCTAAGTATGATTAATCAAGGCAATGCATGCACAATTCTCTAAAGGGGTACACATGTCATTCAACATGTACACAAGGGGTACTTGGAGGCATGGGCAAGATTTGCACTACACTGTAAGAAATCACTTTTTCATCTCCACCATCCACTTCCTCCAATGCAAAAGCTACACCCTTGATTCCCCTTGAATCTCGGGAGCCTCTTTGAGCACCATCCAAAGAATGACACTTGGAGGCTTCTCATACCTCCAATCCTCTCAAGCAATGAGATCCTTGATCTTCTAAATTTATCCTCTCCCTCCATCCATCCTTCCAAACATCTATAAATAAAACTCTCTCTAAGCCATTTGAACACAACTCTTGAATGCAACATTATGTTGTCACTTTGAGTATTCAAACATCCAAAATTCTCCCCATTTCATCCTTGGACATATCCACCATAGTATCAAGGAGACTTTGGTGAGAACTTTGTGTTTAAATCTTTGTTCCATGGTCTTGTTTGTCTAATCTAGAGGTGATTTATGATAGTGAATAAAGCAAGTTAATTTAGTTTAATTTTCTCTTTGATGGTTCACTTTTGTATGTTCACACTACTATTATGGCTTGGCATGGCTTGAAAATCCCAAGCCATAACATGAGTGTGTTATAAGATGCTTGCATTATCTTTACCTTAAAAATACACAAAACTCTCTCTTTTTTGAATTTATAATGCATGCATGTTATAAAATGCATGTGTTTCATTTGAAGTTGGTTTGGAATCCCACCCTTAGTCTTGGATATCTGAGCCAAAGGGTTGGGTTTGCATGTAAGGTTCCCAAAGACATGTTTTTCATAAAACATTAGAAAACAAGTAAATGTCAAGCGTGCTCTCCATCAAGTTTGCACATTTTAAGATATTATTTTTAAAAATGCCATAATAACATCAAGGTCTCTCTTACCTTTCTATCCATGTAATTTTTCTATATTTTGAATACATCAAGGTTTTGATCTTCATTTTCTTTTGCTACTGTCTTCATTTTTCTCTCAAAACCTATGTATAGTTTTTTGGTGTCATTTTTTATCTGCTGATCCAAATTTGAAATGAATTACATTTTACATTCTAGACTCCATTCTATACACATTCAAAAGAAATGATTTTTTGTTAGTTTTCTCATAATTAAGGGGGGAGCACACATAATTTTTCATTTTTCAGGATGTGTCCACTTTGAAAATTAGTAAAAAAAATCATAAAAATTAACAAAAAAATATGGCATAAACTACATGATCTTTCCACATAAGGGATTTGTGAAATACTTAAAAAAGTCAACATTTTAGGGGGAGCACACCTGACACTATGTTGTATTTTTTTGACAAAAACATGACCACTTTGCATGCTTCCCTATTTGACCCTCTTAATCTCCACCATTTTTTTGAAAAAAATAGTAGTTTAGAAACTAGATTCCGAGCACTATTAATCTTGTTCTTGTCACATCTTGAATTTTGAGCATGGGTATCTTGAATTTCTCATCCCATATTAGTTTTTGCTACCTACAAGAAAAAAATGACCCCTTTTGACCCCCTTTTGGCCCCCCATTTCCATATAAATAGAAATTAACAATTATCACACCAAAAAATTAATTCCACGAAAAGCTCAAAATGAAAATTTAAAAGAAACATTAATCTAATTCTAATTTATCTGACATTTTTTAAATATTAAAAGATAAGTAGGGCAAGGAGAAAGAGAAATAATCCTATTGATCTGAAATGATGGTCTGGATGGTTTACAAGTAGTCTAAGTAAACTTCCAAACCACTCAAGCTATAATTTTCCTTGACACAACCTTAGGGTAGAGATAGTGCAATGTTAAATGGTATTTCCTATAGAATGGTAAGACAGTGACCACCGCATGAATGAGCAAGTCACAACTTATAAAGAATTAAAAGACTTGGTTGTTTACTCTGAATTTCTCATGCAAACTATAGGTATGAAATTCACTAGTTAACAAAACTTAGATTGGAAAAATGAAATAGATTCTTGTGTTATTTCAATACAAGTGCAATATTATATAACTTCTCTAGCCCCCTGCAGTATCATATTTGGGTATAGCTAAGAATTCTTGATCATCAACAATCAAATCTAAGGTGAGAAGAATTCACGACAATCCATGACAAATGTCATGAGAGCTTATCAAAAAATCAAATCAAATACAATAGATTTTTAACAATATTAGTAATCCTCGAGTCCATCCACATGTGGCAACTCAACCATGGTTGTTTTATTAACCATTTAAAATTTCTATGTCTTGCATGTGGATGTGTGAGGATGAATTTAAACTATCTTGGAATAAAAAGGGAGTGCATTTAACCTTTCCAAATAAAGCAATAAATACATTTTGTTCCCTACTCTATTATGTAAATTCACCTAGACTACATTCTTTCCCCAAGTAAACATAGAATAGTGGGGTTTTATACAAGTAGAAACAATATTAAGAAACTAGAAATTATGTTAAGAAGCTAGAGACAAAAGAAAAAGGAGAAAAATGACATACCTAATTTGTTGTTTGAAGTTGTTAAAGATTGATGATGAAATGTAGAAGGTCAAAACTAGATTATAAACTAAAAATTGGAAAACTATAATAGAGACCAACATAGAGTGAGCATGACCATAAATACATAAAAGTGACCTAGTACTAAAAAGTGAAACATGCAGAAGTGCATAAAGGGTTATCTAGAATTAGAACTAGGGTTCACGATGAAGATCGTATAGTGTGGTCACAACCATATTAGCACAATAGCGACCTTTGCTTGTAAAGAGTTTAGATTTTCAAAGAACATATGCATTGATCTTCTGATCATTACAATGCATGCAAATTCCAAATACAATGTACCTGTAGAGAGATATGGAGGTTAGCAATTATGGAAATGTGATAGGAAAAAATGTTATGATTATTTAAAAACTTGCCTTAGTCAAACTCTTACCGGATGCTTTTCAACCTCCATGCAGTAGTATTGATAGAGATGTAGTATTATTGATAGAGATGGAGTGTGTAATTTCCTAAGTGTCAAGGTGTTGTAAAATAAATCTTGAAATATAGAGGCTTTTATAGTGCATCGTGTGCTTCTATGTCTAGAAGGGTATAAGGAAATGGCCATCTTGGATGAGCCCCCAAGGCCTAGGTTTGGCCCTTAGGTCATGTCCTATTCTTTTGTTCCAAATTTTTAATCATGATTATTTCATTTGATGGAGAGACTAATCATGTATCTAGTTTTGCAAATATCATGTAGTTACAGGTTACTAGAACCAACTGAGATTGTTAATGACGATGCAAGGTAAACGAAGAGGATTATGGTTTGAGAGATGGTCATTTATCATCTATCTTATTTGCTTAAGGTTGGTGGAATTCCTTAGAGATATATATTATGGTTGGATGTGAGTAAATTGTGCATTTAGTTTCTAGTCTTGTAGTGGCCGATGATATATACCACATTAACTTCAATATTATCTTAGAATGATATGTTATATTAAATGTTTGATGTAATGAGTTAATGTATTCCATATTTGATATCAAAACAAATTAAAAGTTCGTTCAAATAGATTCATTGTTATTCTCTCCTCTTAAGTAAAATTTGCATGATATGTGTCACAATTGTGTTTTGGGTTGTAACATGTGTAGGTAAATTTAGTTATTCTACTCCGATGATGTAGAATTTATATTTAATTCACACATTCAAATTGACAATTATGTCATTATGTATCAAAGCATCTACTTTATTTAACGATGATATGAGATGAATCAATGATTGTATGATTAGTTGTCGTACTCGACCAAAGGACTTACACTGCAAACAACTTTCTATGAGATAGTTACTCAATTTTAAACCTAGTGGCAAGTTTGGTCATGTCCAATTAAGGTAAAATTGCCAAATAAGCAAGGGAAGAGGCTTGTGGCTATGAATTAAGGGGAAGTAATCATGATGACAATATAAGCGTGCAAAAGTTATGGAGGAAGAAATTATCAAATCAATAATGGAAGAAGTTATAGGTTCACATTCACAAGAAGAACACTTACAATTTCTTAGAAGAATAAAAGATTCAACTATTTGAATGAGGCAAAAAGGTGCTTTTATGAATTGTTTCAAATGGACCATTTGGAAAATGTAAAAAGAAAACAAAAAATAGATTTTTAACATTGGTTCAGATGGTTTTTGAAATTGGGGATGCTACCATGATCATCATGGAGACTAGGTCTCTATCCTAGTCATGTTAGTGTCCAGGTAGGTGGAAACTATAATTGAAGTCTGGAAAATATGAAAGTCAAGCAATAGGTTTTGTTTGGAATCTTGATAAGGGTAATAGTTCTAAGAAACAAACTAAATGGATCCTAGAAGATACTATAAGAGTGGACACTAAAATGAGTGTATGTATAGAATGAAAATTACAAACTAGGTAATTTTTTACTCTACATTTTGCTCCCACTTTAGTGGGATAATAAAGCTAGGTGATAAATCATGCTAAAGCTAGGTGATAAATCATGCTAAAATGTAAAAAACATGGGGGCCAAGCTAGGCCAAGAAAATACCATAACTAAAAATGAAATTGTAGGAGTAGCATAAAGAGGATGCATGCCCCTTCCTCTTATCTGAGTAGAAAATTCAACCAATTTCAAATGTAGAGAGAGAGTAGAGACAGAGTGAGGGCACAAGGAAAGAAAGATTACCCCCAATAGAGAATCAAGTGTATACTCCTAGAAGACAGGTGAGACAAACATCAGAAAGTGAGAAAGCAAGAGCCAAAATAAGTGTAGAATCATCAATGGAGTCATAAGAATTATAGAGGAAAATTAAAGAAGACATCATATGAAAAAAAATTGTTAGGAAGAACATGTGTGGTTACTCCCCGATATGAGGCAAAGGAGAGATAACTGATACAAAAAGCGGGTCCAAAGCAAAATTAACTAGAATAAAGAGTTTGAGAGTGGATAATGATATGCGAGAAGAGCAAATAAGGTTTGTTGTACATTATAGAGAAATAGTAGAAAATTCAGAGAGAAAAGGAGCAATATAAAGAGAAATATAGAATATAGCAATATGGCTAGGAATATCAATGAAAAATCATGCAAGAAAGAAAAGAAAGAATCTTTGTCAAATACCTAGTGGAGGAGAAAGGAGAGAAGATTTGTTAGGAGAAATAATCAGACAAAAAGGAGTTATGGACAAAAAGGAGTTATGGTTTGCAAGAAATTGAAGTTCAAAGAGAAGGAGGCTTTTTATTGAAATTAAAATTTTATATTAAAACTTAAAACTTTGATTTGGGAAACTATAAATAGGGGGTAAAAATTAAAATTTACCATTCATTTTTACCTAAGCAATTCAAAATTTTGAGAGAGAAGAGCACTATTTTGATTAAAAATGTGCAAGGATGAGCATTTATTGGGATTCAGATAGACTGAATACGAATGTAGGTAGCAGTAGGTGGACAAGTCATAGAGGTAAGCTCAAAAATGCCTATTTTTTGAATTTTATTAAATTTGATTATTTTGGAGGCTCAAATGGGTGAAGGTTGTGATACTAACCCATGGAACATGGTAGCAACACGTGTTATGGTATTGACCCAATCTTTTTGGCATAGAAATTGCATTGGGTAGGAAGAGTGTCAAAGGGTAAAGGTCATGGCCTTAACCCATGGATTGTGGTAGTGACCCATGTGTCATGGTTGCAACCTAGCCTTTTTGGCATAAAACTAAACTAGGTAGGGAGAGTTGCACAATTAAGACTAGCATAGTTGCACGATTAAGACTAGCATGTTGCAGTTGTCACTGACATGCTTGTCCTGGTTGCGACCAAGGTTTCGTGGTGGAAACTTGACTTTAGTAGCAATGACCTATAGATTGTGGTCACAACTAAAGAGGGAGAGAAAATAAAATAGAGAATGTAGATGTTTTATATGTTTTTGAGTTTGATATATACAAAAAAATAATGAAGATTTTTTTGGTTCTATGGGATTAAAGTTTGGTAGATATTTGAGAGAGATTCTTTCTAAAATAAATGCACACAATAAAATAATGTTACTTAGTTCTAGATTTGATGTTGATTTTACCATGACATATGTCACCAATTGATTCATCATTGTGTTAGAAGATAAGGACTCGGTAGATGACCACCTTAGAACTGAGAAAATTGATGTATGATGTTTTGGTTCACTTTCATGCCAACATAATTGGTCTCCATACCCATCGATTTGAACCTTGCATGCAAATTTAAACTGCATTAAATTTGGTGTCAAAGATATGCTTGCCTTGGTTTTTGGAAATTGCGCTTGAAAAGGGGTGGTGTCAATATATCGAGGAGCTTCCTAGGCTAAGATTATTCTCCTTTGGTCAAACCTCTATTGTTGATTCAATAGTTTGGTACGATGATCAAAGATAACAGACAATCATACAATATGCTTAGGATGTTGATGCTATGCTCTTATGATGATGCAATGTGTAATGAAGCTCTTCCTAGGTTCCTTGATAAATCCTAGATGTGCTCAATGATGATTTGATAATAAGAATGTAGGGTCTGCCCTTTATATAATACCCTAGCAAGTAATTCAAATATTTTCACACTTTAGTTGGCTTAAAATGATTAGTTGGGAAGGGGTTGACATGTGCCCATTTTAAAAATTGAATTTAAAAGTTCAGGGTTAACTCTGTGCTTTCATATCTAAACTAGATTCAAATCTAGTTGTGAACTTGACTTTAAATAATGAATAGCTAAGATTATATGTCAAATCTAAATTCTTGAGATATATAGAAAATAAATTTAGATTATTTTACGAACTTCCATATAAAAACAATCATTTTACACATTAATTACATTAAAAACAAAGGAACCAAATTGTTGAAAATGAATGGGAAAAAAACTCGGATACATATTTCACCCTTACAATTGTCAAGGTGAGGTATGATATGAGTTTGAATGAACTAGAAAGAAAGGTTTAATTAATCTAAATAAACAGATTAGAAAGTTATTAATATTTGCAAAACCAAAAACAACCAGTCTTGATACCCTTCAATCCTTGACTTTAAGGTCGAAGAGGTTCAACCTAAGGCTAGTGCCCTTGTATGAATAACAAAAACTATCTTGTGAGAGAGAAGAAAGCAACCAGCCTCCGAGACATCAGACCTAACCATCAACGCCGAATACCTTCAACCTAAGGCTAGTGCCCCTATATGAGTAACAAAAACTATCTTGTGAGAGAGAAGAGAGCAACCAGCCTCCAGACATCAGACCCAACCATCAAGGCGGAAGAGGTTCAACCTAAGGCTAATACCCTGTATGAGTAACAAAAACTATTTTGTGTGAGAGAAGAAAGCAACCAGCCTCGAGACATCAGACCCAGCCATTTTTATCTTCCTACAATGCTGATCTCGGTGAATTGGCTACGGTGAATTTGGCTTACGAAAATGCACAAGTAAAAATATTGAAGGAAATAGACGTTTCACGTTTTTTATTCCCCTGTCGTCGTGGTGCGATACAATAGAGGGCCTGTGTATTAGTCCCCTTTTCCATTTGGGCTCCTCAGTCTGGAATAACTTGTGGGAATACCTTTCCTAGATAGCGGAATGTATAATCAATGAAGCACTTTGGGGATTTATTTGGATCAAAAGGCCAAATGAATAGCTGCAAAGCCCTGATGATCAGTGGACAAGCTGCCTCTCCCAATGTTGTGTTTGGGGTGATGAGCCCAAGAGGCCTTTCCATTAAGACAAATTTCACAAGAACAAGAACAAGGGCGTGTAAGAGTGATGCGAATGCGGAATCTGGTTTGTCACAGAAAAAGAAACAGCGAGAAGAAAGAGAAACAGAAAGTATGCTTTATCTGCCAAGAAATGTATGGAGGCAGACAATGAAGCCGCTGAGCAACTTTGGATTCGGGAAGAAGAGCATAAGCGAGGCGGGAGTGGGGTTGTTCATGATGGCGGGGGCAGTGCTCCTGGCATTCACTGTTGTGTGGTTGAAGGGCTTTCAGCTTCGCTCACGCTCTAAGAAATATCAGGCAGTTGTCGAATTCTCCCAAGCGTGCGGCATCACAGTTGGGACACCCGTAAGGATCCGAGGTTTTACTGTTGGCAGTGTTGTCAGAGTCAAGCCCAGCCTTGAGAAAATTGATGCCACAATCCAGGTTTCCCTTCTTTCTCTTACTCCTGCCTCGCTTCTCTTCTCGCCTTTTTTCATTTCTGACATGCTCCATATCACAAACCAGTCTTGGCATTTGTGTTGGCCTAAACTCGGTTGAACATCTCCATTGTATTTTCATATAATTGGTGTTTTTGCAGTGTATCATGGTCATGAAAGATGGGTTTTTTGTGAATCATTACTTCTCTAATATGGGTTGATGTAGATTGATTGCCTCGAAACGAAACTATGGAGTTGAATCCGGGTAAACCATCACTTAATCTCCATCATAATCATGTCAGAATGTCCAATTGTAATGCAGAGAACTATGTATGGTAAAAAATGATGGGATGCTTTTCCCTGCCCCCGGTCATTGTAATTTCAAATTTTAGTCACATTACAGAACTATTCTTTAGCTGAGAAGCCAACCACCCTGTCATGCCACTTTCCTTGAAGCTAACTCCTCCGCTATGTGCACCGAGCTGCAGTAATACATACCCAACTTTGGGGCATGTTTGAAATCAAGATATTGTTGAAGGCTCCCTTATTACGGTTACCCCACAGTCTGGCAGGTTAATGCATTGCTTTTTAATTTTACTATAACCATCATCAGAATACAAGCTGGAAAGAGTGCAAGCCATCTGTCATTGGCGTCATATTTACAACAGTATATCCCTAAGTTGGCAATAGTTCAAATCTTATCCAGAACATTTTCTTTGCAAATGTTCTGACGGAGACACATCTTCATTGACCTTCACTTATTTTTTCGCTCAAGCTACTTTTGAGAACATAATTTCCTTGTTCTTGCAAAGTTGCAAATGATTAAATTTGTGTCTTAACTCTATTTTGACTGCCACAAATTCTGATAATTATCCAGTAGTCTATTTCTTATGAAATCTGAAAATATTTCTTTAGAAGCAACTGCCGATGATGCAGTATTGTCCGAGTGTGCAGATACATGCACATTACAAACCATTTTGCGGATGATGAACTCATTATGAAATAATAGCTTCCAAGTTTTTTTCCAGCTGCTTCTCTTGATATTGGACATGTTTTATCCTATAACAACTAATTATTATTTCAATTCCTTCACAGATGGGAAATACCTACACGTAGCATTAAGCTCTTCCTTCTCTATGGCATTTACCTGATATACAAAGTAACTTAAATTAAAATGGGTGTTTTATTGGCCAAAGTAAAAGATCATCCAACTTTGAAGTTGTAATATCCTGAATGAAATATTCAAGGTTGCCAGGAGACTGGTACCGGTACTGGTACGGGAGACTGGTACCAGTACAGGTACGTCTGTGTTTGAAAAATAGGAGATGGGGGTACTTGGAGATGCTGCTTTAAAAAAAAAAAATTTAATAATTTATTAATAAGCTAACATTAAAACTGAAAATATCATAACATTGAACTTACAAAACAAGAGTATTCGTAAAGTTTAACATTAAATTTAAAGTTTAAACACACAAATGTCAAAGAGTTCATAACTTCATACTACATATTGATATTACATATTGAAATTCGGAAATGTTGATAGCTTGATAGGCTGATATGCATACAAAAAACAAAAATCAGAAATCAGAAATCTATTGTCTACACTTCTATGTCATCCATTTCTAGGTCCTTAGCTATGATGCTCTCCAAATACTCATCACTCTCAAGCTCAGGTTCCTCTGTTGGCAATAGAACTGGGGGTAAATCACCGAGGCCATCTGCTTCAACCACTTCATCCACCAAGGCTGCAACTTCTCTATCAGGTGAAATTTGGTCCCATTTTGCTGAAGAACCCTCCTTGTACCCAAGTTCTACACGAGAGAGAAGGCGAAGTGAGCTATGAATGTACACTAGCTTCTTTGCTTTCTTTGACCCTAATCGGTTCCTCTTCAGTGAATGAATAAAACCATAAGTACTCCAATTCCTCTCACAAGATGAAGAGCTGGCTACTTGTGAGAGCAATCTTATTGCAAATGATTGCAATTCAGGGGTTTCACCTCCATGGTTCCTAAAGAATTCGAACAGACACAAGATGAATTGATTATGATTTGATGTATTTACAAATGAGCAAAAATGCTCAATATATACAATGTACAAAGAGCAAGTTTGCTAAAAATAGAAAACTGCCGACATAGATTAGCATTAACTAAAAATAGTCATGCCGACAAAGATAAGTATGAAAAATTACTAATACCCTCCCTTAATGCTCAATCTATCAACAACACCTATAGACCCCCTGAAGTTTACAAATTTATCAGAACCGAGGGGCTTGGTGAAGATATCTGCTGGCTGCTCCGAGGTAGGAACATACAGCAACTGAATGGATCTGTCTTCAACCAGCTGTTGTATGTAATGACAATGAGTTTCCACATGCTTGGTTCGTTCATGGAAGACCGGGTTCTTGGCCAGTTTTAGCACTCCCTGATTATCACAGAACAAGGGAGTCGGACCTGCCTGAGGAACATGCATATCCGCAAGCATCCGTCGAAGCCAAACTGCCTCACAACCTACTTTAACTGCTCCCCGATACTCTGCTTCTGTCGAGGAGAGAGCCATGGCCTGCTGCTTCTTACTGGTCCATGTGACAGCACCAGATCCCAAATTAAACACATACCCAGCTGTAGACTTACGGTCATCAACAGAACCTGCCCAGTCGGAATCTGTGTAACCTCTGAGGATAGGATCAGAACTCCGAGTGTACAGAAGTCCATAATCAGGAGTGCCACTCACATAACGTAGCACACGCTTCGCTGCTGTCTAATGATTAGCCTTGGGGGCTGTCATGAAGCGTGATATGTAGCTCACTGCAAAACTAATGTCAGGTCTAGTAGCAGTAAGATAAATGAGGCTGCCTACTAGTTGCCTGAACAAAGATTCATCTACCATTGGTGTGGTGGATTGAGCTGACAATTTAAGCCCGGGTTCCATAGGAGTAGAGACAGGTTTGCAATCTTGCATTCTAAACCTGTCCAGGAGGCTGCGAGCATACTTGGACTGAGAAAGAAAGATACTGTGCTGAGTCTGCCAAACCTCAACTCCTAGGCAATAATGCAACAAGCCCAAATCTGTCATATCAAAAGTATGACACAAATCCTGTTTGATCTCAGCAATCAAATGTGCAGAACTACTAGTAATGATTAAGTCATCCACATAGACAACCACAAACAATATATCATCACCGGATAGTTTGATATACAGATTTGAATCAGATGGACTTCGCTGAAAACCATGATCTGTCAAGTACTTATCTATTTTCATGTACCAAGCCCGAGGGGCTTGTTTCAGACCATAGAGAGCTTTGACGAGTCTACAGACCTTGTGTTCTTGACCAGCAACCTTAAAGCCTGGAGGTTGCATCATGTAGACTTCTTCCTGCAAGTCACCATTCAGAAAAACACTCTTAACGTCCATCTGATGGACTTTCCAACCAAATTGGGCTGCTAAGGCAAGAACAAGCCGGATGGTACTCATTTTGGCTGTAGGAGCAAAGGTCTCCTCATAGTCAATGCCTTCCTTCTGTGAGAACCCATGAGCAACAAGACGAGCCTTATACTTGTCGAGGGTTCCGTCAGCTTTGTATTTCACCTTGTACACCCATTTGCAGCTAATGGGTTTCTTCCCTGGAGGAAGATTAGAAAGTGCCCAAGTGTGATTCTTCTGAAGACTCTGGAACTTAGCTTCCATAGCTTGTTCCCACTCAGGTATACCTTTAGCCTCTGAGTATGTCTGAGGCTCAAAAACACTATTAATGTTAGCCATGAGAGCAAAATTGACTGTAGGCTGCTGTTTGCTCTTATTTCTGGAAGTTCTACTCTCAATGAGCTCACCATCCCGGAGATCACTAATGGTTTTAGCATACCATTTAGGCCGGAGAGTAGAAGTGCTAACATCTGGAGGAGTTGGAAGAGGTTCAGGATCAGCAACAGGAGCAGCAGGAAGAGGATTATTGTTCGGAGGAAACTCAGGTAGTGCATCATCAGAAACAGATTCTGCATCATCCCTCCCATCAGGTGGACCTAGTGGAAGAAGAACACTTTGAGGCTGATCCTCAGAACACTGCTCAGAAGAAGAAGACTGAAAAGGTCCTCTATCTTCATCAAAGACAACATCACGGCTGAAGATAAGATGATCAGTGTCAATATCTATCAGTCTGTAGGCCTTATGGTTGTCACTGTACCCTGTCATCATGAGCTTTCGACTCTTGGAGTCCAACTTCGAGCGTTGAGCATCTGGAACCCAAACATATGCAAGAGAGCCAAAAACCTTCAGGTTGCTGATCTTGGGCTTGCGACTAGACCAAACCTCTTCTGGAGTCTTCCCCTTAATACCCTGAGTAGGAGAGCGATTAAGGAGATAGACGGCAGTAAAAACTGCTTCTGCCCAATACTTATTAGGAACACTCCTGTGCTGTAACATAGAACGAGCCATCTCAACAACCGTACAATTGTGACGCTCAACAACACTGTTTTGCTGCGGAGTGTAGGGTGTAGTCAATTGGCGTTTGATGCCATGGGTATCATAGAAGTCGGAGAAAGCAGCAGAACAAAATTCCCCACCGTTATCTGTCCTAAGAGTGATGATGCTACAGCCAGACTCTTTTTCAACCAAGGACTTAAACTTCTGAAAGATACTAAATACATCTGATTTTTGTTTGAGAAAGTACACCCACATCTTTCGACTAAAATCATCAACAATAAGCAAGAAATATTTGCAACCAGTAACTGAAGATGTATTCATAGGATTACAAATATCAGCATGAAGTAATTGAAGTACCTTAGACGCACACCAAGAATCTCCATCCTTGAAGGGAGTCCGATGTTGTTTGCCAGCTTGACAGGCGCCACATACTCCAAGATGCTGTGTCTGAATATCGGGTAGGCCAGAAACAAGTCCCTGCCGGGACAGCTGAGAGAGATAATGGATGTTGAGATGTCCATATCGCTGATGCCACAAAGTGTTGAGAGAAGAAACACGGGCTGCCATAGCTACTTCAAGAGAATCACCAGTGTCAATGAGCCGATAAAGGCCATGATCCTCTAGACCAACAGCAACAGTAAGACGAGTCTCTCGATCAATAATAGAACACTTGTGAGCACTGAACACTACATCCAACTGAGGAGCATTCCTCATGATCTGACTCACTGAAACAGGTTGAGTTCCATACCAGGAACATAGTACACATTTAGGAAGATAAGGTTCCTTCCACCAGACTGTATCTGAACAGTGCCTTTGCCAACAACTGTGTACTCCTCACCTCCGCCAAAGATAACTGAATCACTGAAGGGAGAAAAGTCAGTAAACCAATCACGCTTGTGAGTAAAGTGACGTGAAGCACCAGAATCGATGTACCAAGCAGAAGTCTTGGCAGGATCTGAAGACCTTTTAGCCATAAAAGCGTAAAAGGCAGACTCCTTTTGCTTAGAAAGTTCAGCAACATGCGCCTTCTGATGTGACCCTCCCTGCTTCTTCTGTTCAGAAGCTATCCTCTGACGGCAATCTTTCTTCATATGGCCGAATTTGTGACAGTAATTACACTGCACATTCTTCTTCTTAGGGTTGCCCAAAGGTTGATTTGAACCTTTCGGCTGTGATGACTGAAATTTGCTGTTATCCTTCTGAAAAGAATTAGCTGCAAATGCCTGTTCGGAAGAAAACGAAGAAGCACTGCTACCAAACTGCTGTTTCCAGCGATCCTGCTGCAGGAGTTTGTTGCATAATTCAGGAAACTTCAAATCAACATTTGTAGACATAATGTTGAGAGTCTCGACAAAGTGCTCGTAGGATTTAGGTAGACTTTTGAGGGTGATGACTACCATATCCTCTTCCTCCATTTTTCGACCAATAGCCTCAAGCTGATCTTGAATGTCCTTAATCTTCGTGAGATGCTCCTGTAAGGACATACGTTCGTCCATCATGATGGAGAACAACTGATTCTTCAAAAAGAAAGCTCGGCTTTTATCAGAGGTCTCATGAAGCTCCTTCAGGTGCTTCCAAATCTCAGTAGCTGTCTTGCCTGAAGGAATCTGCGGCAACTGGTCATCTGTAACAGAAAGCCTAAGAAGCATGACAGCCTCTCTGCTACGATCATCAAACTTGTCCTGATCAGCACCAGCGGTGGGAGGACGAGTTTCTTTGTCCAAAACCAATTCATCAAGGCAGTGATACTCAAAAATAGTCAGCATACGCTGCTTCCAAATATTATAGTTTCTGCCATTAAATCGTTGACTGCCCTCCAACATCAAGTTGGTCAAAGACGCCATTTGCACGTCTCCCAATGCAGGAAAACGACAAAAAACTGAACAGCGTTTAACTGAGGAGTAGAACAGGATCAGGTACAAGATCCGAGACTGGTACGGTTGCACGGAAAACGAGGCACGAACTTTGAGGTACGAAAAAAATCTGACAGGTACCCACGAAAGGTCTCAAAAAACCCAGAAGGAATGTGTTCGAAATTTTTTTTCGTGAAATGCTGAGGGTTTAAAACCCTAGACGAAAACTGTCCGTGCCCTAGGCACTCAGAAATTTTCGAAAAGAATGGAGATACTCTAAAAATTTCCGAAATGATTTAGAGATTCCTCGGCCTGGTTTCTGTGCAAGAGCAAAACACGTGGAAATACAGAGGTCGCAGTCTGTGAAGGGCCTGTAAAAAAAAAAACGCCGGAGTTTGGAAAGAAGTCGCAGGCGCGACTGGCAGAGGTTTGAGTTCGTGAAATGGGCGGGGTTTCAGGAGAAAGAGCCCACGAGGTAGGCGCGGCCAAAACCAGAGGAAACACCAAGAAAATCGCGACCCAGCAAGGTAGGGCACGTGCGGCCAAACCAACAGGAGCTGCGACTGGAAGAGACTGTTCCAAGCATGTATCCAATGACGATTCCGTTCCAACTGTGATGCCCGCACAAACAATCTAACACAGAAATCGCGATTCTCAAAAAAAAAAAAAATTGAACTCAAAATTTTCGGTGCCCAAAATCGAACTGCTCTGATACCATAAAGAATTCGAACAGACACAAGATGAATTGATTATGATTTGATGTATTTACAAATGAGCAAAAACGCTCAATATATACAATGTACAAAGAGCAAGTTTTCTAAAAATAGAAAACTGCCGACATAGATTAGCATTAACTAAAAATAGTCATGCCGACAAAGATAAGTATGAAAAAATACTAATAGTTCCACCACCACTCTATAGGGTCTTTCTTTGCATGCATATCATATAAGGCTTCCACAGAAGAAAAATCACCATGCCCACGTGAAAACTTATTCCATTGAGTCCTCATAATTGAAGCATCCTCACCTTGGCCATAAATCTTTTTTATTGCAGCCAAAAATCCCTTCATTACCTCTCTATCCTCATATGGAGCCCTCTTATTGGTCACTTGTAGATCATATCATTTAAGGCATAGGCAGCACAATGAAGGGGTGTGTTAAGTTTGTTCCATCTTCCATGTACCTTTTCTTCTATCAAGGGATATAGAGAAGATCTCTTGCATCTATTATTTTCTTAATTCTTTCACACATGGAATCTAGTTCTTCATAAATTTCTCCCAAACATGGCTTGTTTGAATATGCAAATTTGATCACCTCACATATGGGCATAATAAAGTCCATGTCATGTCCCCTTCAAATCAATCATTTTCATTCCAATTAAAGATTGGAATGATAGAGTAAAGAGCAATAAAGACCTGTTAGAAGCGATCCTTCACTACTGGCGGCTAAGAGGAAATAAACTAATAAATAAAGAATTGTTAAATACATCAAGGATCGAATATAAAGGACTGTGATATTCCCTTGCATGATCAAGGTAGAGACAACTATGATAAACATTCATTACCTTCGTTGACCAAGTGTTAAATAATAATAACTAAAGTTTGATTTAAACCATTTGTTAAGGATCACCGATGGATAAGAAAGAGTTAACAATATCAATTTAAATATGATAACATCAGCGTATCATCATAAGCGGCATTGTTAATGAACTAACAATATTATTAAGGAAGGTGGCAATTAGTAAAAGACACAACTGTTTGAAGAGACGCCATCCTCAAGATACATATAATGAGCATTGGCTGAAGCAAAAAGGGGGATCATCGAATCATCCTCTCTCAATCAGAATTCAGATTTTGTGCAATTCAAAAACACATAAATAACACAAGCATCGAATCATAAGAGATCGATCACCAAGAGAGAGCCGCGATCCCTCCATCAGCGGATATCATTGTTACTCATTGTTACAGCAGATAACAAGTATAAGTTCCAGCATCCATAACATCTAGTGAAAGCGCCCTGCCATACAGTCGGCCATCTTTTTATAATCAGAAACCAAATAATTGCTGATCATTGTCATAGCACATATATACAGATATTATCATTATTTCGGCAGGCCGAACCACATCTATTCAGCCACAAAGTCTTATCGACCATAACAAGTTGAAATTTGTGGACAAGGTTGAGAAATTTTGATTTGTGACAAGGGGACATTACAGTCCACAACAAATTAACATCAGCCCAAAAATGGTCATCAAGGACCATACCTTTCACCTCAATTGCAGTATCTAATGTAGATTGTCTCCAAGCTGCCTATGCATCACTAACTACTGTGGAACACAAAGCTCCTTGGACTTCACAAAGACGCTCAAGAAGAATAAAATAAGAAGCAAACCAGTTATCAACAGGTTTGAGAAGTTCCACCTTGGCAAATTTTCGATAAATGGCTTGTGTGTAGTGTTACTAGGGGACGCGCCCCCCCCATTTCCCTCGCTCTCGCCGGCTAGAACGCCTTGGGGACGCGGGGATGGGGACAGGATGCCCCCCGTTGTCCCTCTTTTTTTTGCAATTTTGGGGACATCCCAGGGATGCCCCCTCGACATGGGGAACGTCCCTGTAATGTTCCATTTTTGGCACATTGATTATTATGTGCATTTTGCTTGTTCGTAGTTTTGTGAAGGCTATCCGGCATGTTGGAAGAACTCCAATGTTCTTAGAGTGGCCACATATCAGTTTTACAGAGCAATTGGTTATGGCTTTGAGTTTAGATGGTGTTCAAGATCGCAGTGATGCTTTCTGATGTTTGATTGGGTTCCTGGTTTGCTCTCCAAGATTCCTGGAGACGCCGTCTATTTTTAGAAAGTCACCCGAAGGCATCATTCATCTTCCCAAACATCATGGAGTGTGTTGGTATGCTTAATTTTGCAGTTCGATGATATTTGGGATTTTCCGTAAAATCAGTTGATTTAATGAGCTAAACAATTAATTATTGCACTTAAGTTAAAAAGGTTGGGAAATGTTCATTTAACACTTAAGTGTTGTAGCTCGTTGGAAAGGGGATGAAAAGCTCTAAATCATGGGTGCATCATATTGGGACCTCGCGAATCAAATATTTCCTTTATTTTGATAAAGGGGTCTTTTGAGCTAAAGGGAGCTTTTAATTAAAAAGGTGACTTTAAGTTGTGCACACATAATGAATTATTTTTTATACTTTTGAGGAGAAATATGAAGGGATAGAGGAAATAATATTTTATTTCCCTCAAAAAGTTATAAAAGGAAGAGATGGGCTCATTGTTTGTTCATGCTTGGATTTTGTAATGAAATGCTGTTGGGATTGAACCAGAGAGTTCTTCCATATTCTCTTGAGGACGAAAACCCTCTCGTAGAATGCTCTAGAGGACGAAAACCCTCTTGAGGTTTGGTGTGATTTCGTACAGGTATCACCATTGTGCTGAAGGTGGATTGGGAGCAAGCTTATACAGAGTTTGCCATGGAGCTCAATGGATTTGTTAGATTTTGTGGAGTTGTTTATGAAATCAGTTTGAAAGTTTTGTTTAGTGATTTGTAATGGTTGTGGTGTGAGAATCTTTCAATTTTTGGTGTGTATTCTTGTGTGTTGAGCCCAGCCGTACTGCTGCAGGCCGTACAATCTGGAGAAATCGTTTTGAGCTAGAAAATTATAAAGTGTGATTTGAGTCTTGAAATGGATTTCTAATACATCTTATACCATAGACGCCTTCATTCATGACAGATTTATTGATAATAGGCAGATATTTTGAGCGTTATTGATGATTCCGTACCTGCAGTCCGTACATGTCTATGAGGGTCGATTGGTTATTATAAATTATTGTTGATGCTAATAATTGTTTGGTTGCTTGGGCATTGAAAGTATGGTGTTGTTACATAAGTTCATTGTGCATCTGATGGTTTATGTTGTGCCTTGTTATTTTTATCAGCATGCCGTACTTTACCATGTCGTACGGCCTTGATCCTACAGAAGTATTGGCTGCTGTTGGTATTCTGATGTATAATGTGGTGATAATGCTCAGAAACATGGTTCGTGATGTTTGATTAGTGAGGACAGTTAGTATTGTTGTGGTTGTGAATAAATTTTGTGATTTAGATGTCTCTTTGGCTGCCGTACTGTATGACCAGTCAGCTAGTTTGTGAAATATCAGAGATCAATCAGAATAATCAGAGCTGTGCCATCTTGATCAGCCATATGGAAAGCTCAATGCAAAATCAAATGAGCAGGGTATGATTCTTTATCATTGATTTTCAGGGGGTAACTCACCAAATTCTAGACCTTGTGTTATTGTATATGATTATATTGATTATCATTGAAATTTTCATTGTAATACATTTCACATTAAGGACCCTTGGATGGTTTACCGCCAGTGAGGAGAATGAACCTTTCTTTATTTTCCTTACCCACTGGAAAAGTGGAGTATTCCCACTGAACAAGTGGATGGCATTGTAATCTTTCTTTATTGTTCATTACCCATTGAAAAGTGGGGAATCCCCACAACTTGTGGATGCCTGCCGCAGCGGATGAACTGTAATTCCTTGTTGCATAGTCGCTCATTGTAAGCCAATCACTGTATGCTCTCACCTTGCCCATCCTGGGATCTGGGTGATCAGAAAGTGTGAGGCATTTAGTTGGTTTATGCAATTTATGCTAACACTGTCATATCCTTGTATGATCATCTTGAAAAAATTGGGGTAGCATCTTACAGTCCCCTCGACATGGGGAACATCCCCTCATTTGGGGATGGAATGGCGTCTCGGGCATGCTCTATAGTCCCCCGAAATTCACAAAAAAAAAAAAAAAAAAACATTTCCCTGTTTAAATGTGTCAGTGAAAAGTTAAAGCAAACTTAGCTTGCCAAAAACCCTAAACATGTGAATGATTTCATTTCATTTCATTTTAGAATCTGAGTCTTAACTAACCATGGAACGTGAAAGGTTAAAGCTGAAAACGAAAACCTATATACATTTAGTTTAAGTTTTTAATAATAATATATATTAATAATTAATTTATTATATTAATATATAATATAATCATAAGAAATAATAATATATTATTATTAATATGTAATTATATATTATTAATTTATGTAATAAATTTTTAGGTATTTTATTTTTTATGTATTATTGAATTACAATTTACAATCATACAGATAACGAAAACTTAAACCTATATATTATATTAATATATAATATACATATCATAAGAAATAATAATATATATATTTTTTTGATAAATAAGGGCAATCGCAGTTGCTAGGAATATATTAGAATCAAGAAAGAGTTACATAGCTTATCAGTGCTGTCATAGTCGTTGAGCTGTTTAGCCACCAATCCTACCCGTCTCAAGACTGCGGGTGCTTACAAGTGCTGCCATGACACCTCAAACCCAGGCCATGCAAAACAAGGGGAACCAGAACACGACTCTCCCAAAGAGGAGTCGATCAACAATCTAATCGGGTCGAACAAAACTAGGCCCCCATCCAACCACCATGCTCGTCGTCCACGGAAAGCCCAATCTATTGAGGTTAAGAGGGAGAGAGTGAGGATGCGGCCGAAACAGAGGATGCCACAATGTAGTGCATGCTACTTTGTTGAAGCCACAAATCGACTCAACAATCACCCCACGATGGATCTGTAAATTGCACGTCTTCCCCATCCATTGTTGAATTTGCAAGGCTATCAACCTCTTTGTTTGCCTCCCTATAGACATTATTGGCTGTCCACAGGGGGAAGGCCTGAGTCACTTCTAAAGCCATTTCTAACATGGCTTGCAATCTCCAGCACTAGGTCTTCCCTGTTCTGAGTGCGTTGATGATGATTACGGAGTCTCCCTCCACTTCCAGCTGCTTGATCTTCATTTCTTTGCACTTTCTTAAGCCAAAGAGAAGGGCTTGCATCTTTGCTATATTATTGGTTCATCTGGAAGCGGTTTTGAGATCTTGGCTATTTTGTAGCCTTTGCAATCTCGAAGGATGCAACCAGCACTGGATGCTCCAGGGTTTCCCCTGGACGCTCCGTCAAAGTTTAGCTTGAACCATCTTGGAGCTGGAGCCCTCCATTCTGCCTTTTCTCTCTGAGCCTTCGTCTCCGAGCCCCCACTCCCAACCACAGGAGGAATGCGAAGGCCTTGCCAATTCCTCGTCATCTTTGCATCCCAATCTGAGAAGGGTTGAGAGGAGATCTGTCTCGCCAACTTGCCATTGACCACCTCGATGATTGCCGCTTCCACCTTGTTCAGGAAGGAGGATAGAGCTAACTCCTTATCCTGGAAGATTCTCTGGTTTCTTTCTTTCCAAAGCTCCCATAGCAACATTGGGGGACTAATAATCCATAAGCTAGCGAACATTGCTGATTTGTGTAAGAGCGACCAAGCATTGAAAAGGCTGTTGATTTGTGTAAGAGCGGCCAAGCAAAACACGATCAGACTTTCTGGAATCCTCAACAACCCTAGCCACGTCTTTGCCAACAATGCCCCAACACTTATGGAAAAATTGGCTGGGAAGCCATCTGGGCCAGGTGCCTTGTCCGACGGAAGTTGGCTCAAAGTTGTTCTGACTTCCTCCTCTATTATGTTGGCCGAGAACTTTCTGTTATACTCATCCGTGACTAGCTTGGGGATGTACTGCAAAATATCCCGCTATGCATTCAGGTTCGAACCATCCTAGTTGTTGAGAAGTCTCTTAAAGAAGGTAACAGCCTCCTTACTGATCACCCTTGTATGCTCAGTGATAGACCCATCCATTAACTTGAGCTTGGAGATTCTGTTCACGTTCCTCCTACTCTTGGTGGCGTTATGGAAGTAGCTAGTGTTTTTGTCGCCCTCTTGAATCCAGGTTTCTCTACGCCAGAAGATCTCCTCCTTGGCCAAGGACTCTTCATATTCATGCATTAATGATGTTTCGTGTTGTTACCTTGCTTGATCCATCCCATGTGCGAAGACATCCTCATTTAGGGCCTGGAGAGCTTCCTCAATTTCTTTCTTTGTATCAAATATGTTCTTGAAATGTGTCTGATTCCATTCTTTCAGCTTGTATTTGACCATCTTTAGTTTGGCCGAGAGGCAAAACATCTTTGTGCCTACTGGTCGACACTCCCTCCACCAATGTTCAATCAAATCAAGAAAGTGTGGGTTCGTTAGCCACATATTTTCAAATTTGAAAGGACACCGCTGTGGCTGCTTATCCCCCATGATATGCAGCTAAATTGGGAAATGGTCTGAGCCTGACGCTGGGATGATGCTACTTTCCAGTGTGAAGGGGAGGGTGCCTAATCTCCTTTGACCAGAAAACGATCCAGCTTTTCAGCAATGTTGCTGAAATTTGATCTTCTGTTATTCCACGTAAAGGATCCATTGGCCATTTGGATCTCCATAAGGAAGTTCTGCTCCACGAACTTTTCAAAGTCAATCTATGACTGATATCTCCTACTTACCCCGCCCCTCTTGTCGTTGTTGTGCAGGATGGCATTAAAGTCACCTCCCAACATGATGAAGTCATTTCGAAACGCTGCCATAAACTGTTCCAACTCCAGCCAAGTTTCCTTCTTCCTGACGCATGGGATCGGACTGTAGATATTAATAAGAACAAATTGAAGATTAGAGACAACACCTTGGACCTTACAAGCCAACCAATGCCTCTGCACTACTAAAGGATCAACTATTGTGGTTTGAGGGTGCCAGAAGGTGGCAATCCCTCTTGACGCACCATCTGCCTCAGACAAAACAACATCCCAAACCTTGACTCTTCTCTCGAAATGTTCCATTTCTACGTCTGTCAGCTTAGTTTCTTGTAGCATGACTATATCTACCATAGACAATTCCAATTGTTGCTTGACTAGGCACTTTTTGTTAGGGGCGTTTAAGCCCCTAACATTCCACGAAAGGAGCTTCATGGCTCCTTGGGAAGGGTGCTGCCCTTCCTCGATCTCAGCAATCTGATTATCTTGAGTTGACCTTCTGCATCCCCGTCTAAGCTTCTTTTTTCTTGCAAGGATTTCCTTCCTTTGCCCTTGCTCTTACCACAGTCCAGAGTGGTTTTTGACTGTGTAGTCTGTCTGATCCCTAGCTTTTCTGCCTGATAGGAAGTGTTGCCTTCGAAAACAGGGAGAGAAGGACTAACTGCCAAGGGACTACCTTCCTGTTTTGTGAGAGCACCCTCTTCCAAGGCTAGATCCTGCATAGCTAGTGGGAAAACTTGAGGATCCTCAGAGAGCTGAAGGGAGGGAAGGGCTACAGGCTCTAATCTTTGCTCGTTGGTTATCCCAAACATTTCAATGCCTATGTCCTCTGCCGTAACGAGGGTGTCCATGATATGGATCTTTGAAACATCCTGTGGGGTAACCTGAGGGAGGGCTGCCGAGTTGACCGATCGAATCTTCAATCCGCTCTCTCCCTCCTCAACCTCCATGGCTTGATGTTTTGATGAAAAGGGGCATGGAGGGAGCGGGGGCCCATGCATGATAGGTTCTTCATTTTGATTTTTTGAAGGGAGGGAATCGTCTGTAGCCAGCTCATTTCCTGCTTCTTCTTGGCTTGCTGCTCACAATGATTGCTTTTTCCGAGTAGTGACAGATTTGCATGCAGATTTGAAGCGCCCTCTTCTGTTGCAGAGGCAGCATAAAGCAGGTGCTGTATCTATTTCAATGCTCTGTCTCCATCTTCCCCATGTTGAGATAATCTCTAGCTCATCCCATATTGTGCCGTTCAGATCTATCTCCATGCACATCTTGACAAAAACCCCTGAATCCCCATCTAAGAAGTTCTCATCTACACAAATAGATTATCCGATCTCATTTCCAATCAATTCCAAAGCCTCTACACTCTAGAACTTCGAGGGAAGGTTGTGGAGTTTGATCCACATCGTCACCTTACCCATTTTTTGCATGCAGGGATCGAAATGCGGTTCCCACTCCTTGATGAAAAAACTTGCTCAGTTCATCAAAATAGGGTGCTCTTCGAGTATGGAACGCTTTAAATCCCCAGAGTTGCATTCTATCAAAAAAAATCATTTGGAAGAGACTTAACCCTAACCTCTGGACCCCATCTCTCTGTCAACCAATGAAGGGTTTTATCACTGGAAGGAAGGGCCCCCGCCCTCTTAACAAAGAAAGTGTGCTCCTTTAGATGCTGACTGGTTTTCTCCATCGCCTTAGTGGGGATTACCATGGCCTTGCTGTTCAGGGGCTTCCGGTTCCTCCTGTGCCCAAGATCTCTGCCCAAAGACTGCTATTTATGTTGCCAGGCTCTTTGCCCACTCTGACTGTTGAAACGTTTAGGGTTTTTGTGATGTTGAAAACGCCATGGCTCTCGCCTTCTTTGGCCGAGAGGAATGGAGTTTGCTCTAGTGGCAAAGGAGGGAATCCTGTGCCCAAGAGGAATATATCAAACTCACAATCCCTTCCCGGATCTGCCACAGGGGCTTTGCCACGCCTATCAAACCCAGCTCTGCCCTGCTCCTCAGCGCGGCCCTTCTCTGCGCAGTTTTGGCCGCTCGGTTCCATTTTTTTCATTTATAATATATTATTAATATTATATATTATAATTAATATGTAATTATATATTATTAATTTAGGTATTTTATTTTTATGTATTATTGTATTACTATTTACAATCATACAGATAACGGAAACTAAAACCTATATATATTATTGTATGATTGTAATATGTATCTTTTTTTTTTTTTGATTGGTAACAGGTTGAGGCCATTAATATATATAATTAATAATAAAATACAGCTTTGTTCAGTGTGGCTACCGGTAGGAAAGAACAGAGCGAAGAAAACCTCCGGTCTAGCTCGGGACTTTTGTAGTCCAGTTCAATTGAATTTATACATCTTATACGGGGTCAAGCCCCACAAGGATACATCCTTTCTTATACAATTTCTGAAATACAAGTTAAGACATTGCTCATATCCAAGGCTTTTATTCTGATATCCTCTTGCTGAATGTCTTTTTGGTTCTCCGGCACCTGGGATGTCCTCCATGACATATATCATTAAATCAGCTATCTATAATCCAAGTGAGGGGACTTCTCCTGTCTTGCTCCTACCAGTATACCTGTCTTACCTGAAACCACAGGAACAAACTTCCAATTCTTTTCGCATGTTAGCTATACAAAAGAGATACATAGAAATCATTTTCCTGCAAACACCTATGAGTTCTCTAAATCCTTTGCCAGAGAGGGAAGAATAAAAGCTTGCTCTTGCCAAGTTTATCAAAATACTAAAACACACTTGCAAGACTCATGAGATAGCTGTGATTTAATATTTTCATTCCGATTTCCTTTTCTTACCGATGAGTTTTCAACGGAGGTTTAGAGTTTTTTAATTTTAGGGTTTCTTGTGTATTTTCACTTTTCGCCCTTTTTGCTTGGCTCGAGCACAACTGCGAGGATCCTAGCGAAGGTTATGGATTCTAGTTTTACACCTGCTATATGCATTTGTTTGAAAGTTTCCCTTCACTTTCTGCAATAATTGACACATCAATATTCGGAAGTTGAACCGGCAAAGGGTGTTGTTGGCATAATTCAATTCATGGCCTCACTCGATTATTGGAAGGTTAGTAGAAGCTTCCCCCTTAACTTCTATGATAAACAGCCGTCTTCCCGACATGTTTCATTCACTACTTAATGCATCGGTATGATTGTCACCGAAAGCTCTTTGGTTTTCATGATCGGTGCAACTCAAGTAGTCGGTAGGACCCACAGCGTCCGCTTTGATCATACAAGTCTTCCCGACATGTCTCCCTTGTCATTCAATTGTATGGGATAAATCGGTGTGACCCTTCAATTCTCTCCTCGACGTTATATTTTATTTGTGACTTCGTATCGGCTAGATATCTTCAAGATCTCCCCGATGTAGGAGTGGGCAAGGTTATCATCGGCGTGACTTTTTTCATCGCTGTGTGAATAACCTTCTTCCCCGATCTCCTAAGTGTCACTGAAAGCTCTTTGGTTTTCATGATCGGTGTAACTCGCGTAGTCGACAGGACCCAAAGCTTCCACTCTGATCATACAAGTCTTCCTGACATGTCTCCCTTGTCGTTCAGTTGGATGGGATAAATCGATGTGACCCTTCAATTCTCTCCTCGACGATATATTTTATTTGTGACTTCGTATCAGCCAAATATCTTCAAGATCTCCTCGATGTATCTCTTTTTACTATTTTATTTTTTTATATTTTTACTCCTTCAACCTATATATATTTAATATTTTATTAAAATATTTTATTATATAGCCCTCCCCTCGCTATCCCCTTGTCGTCCCCAAAATTTTTGTCGTCCCGTCCCCCCGTTCCCATGTTCCCCCGTCTTGGAAACTCAGAGAAACACTGCTTGTGTGTGGTGGTGGTTACATATGAACATTTGTATTTTTCTACCCTTTTCAGTGAGATTTGAGATCCAGTGGAACTTGCCAATGTCTTTGAGTGCATTATTCAATGAATGCACACAACATGGTGTCCAAAATATATGCTTGTACTTTTTCTGCACCAACATGCTTGCTGCTTTACAGATAGGGGTAGCATCTGTAACAACTTGGACTGCATGTGATGCCTCCACCTCCTTAATGCAGTCACATAGCTGGTTATGAAGGAACTTTGCATTTTTTTCTTTCCGTGAACAATCTATTGCCTTAAAAAATAAGGCCGTTTGCTGCATGTTACCATGATATTAAGTAGTGGATGATTTCTAGCATTTGTCCATCCATCCATCACAATACTGCATCCCTCTGTAGACCACACTCTTTTCATTGGTTTGGTTTGTTGCTCTAATCAAATTTTTTCTTTATCAATTAGAGTAGTGCGAAGCTTTTCATACCTAGGTGGTTTATACCCTAGAAGCAGAAATCGCCAAAAAATCGCGAATTGCCAAGTTAGGCGATTTTTACCCTAAAAAAATCACAATTTTTACCCAAAAATTGGGCGTCTAGGGTTTTTTGTATTCATCTTGCTGCTGTATGCAGTTGGTTTCGCTGCTAAATTGGGCATCTATTGTTTTCTATTCGCGCTCCCCTTCAGGTTACCTCATATCTTGCAATTTGATATGTTCGCCTGAGTTATTTGCTTTCAACCGTTTTCCCTTTCCTTTTCTTTTGAAAAAAAATAGAAATCCTAGAGTATCCGGACATTTCAACGATATGAGACTGTTTCAGACGATTTTTTCCCCGCGTGAGAACAACCGACGAGTTTAGAAAATTTTCCAACGTGAATTTTTTTACGACGTGAGACAATAAAACCCTACGGGAAAGCTTTTATATAAATTTAGCTTTTATATATATCAGCTCTATTGTATTATATTAATTAATCACTATTAATATTTTAATATTATATTATTATATTTATATATTATATTATAAATAGTTCTATATTATAATATTAAAATATAATATTAATATTTTTAATATATAATATATTATTTGTATTTATTAATCTATTATAATATTCATATATTAATCTATATTCTACATTAATATATAATAATAATATAATATTATATAGTATATTATTAATATTTATTAAAATATAATAATATTATAAATATTAATATATTTATATATTATATTATTAATAATTATATATTATAATATTAAAATATAATATTTATTATTCTATTATAATATTTATATCATTAATATAATATTATATACTATTAATATTATTAATATATAATATATTATTGTATTTATTATCTTATTATAATATTTGTATCATTAATCTATATTTTTTATTAATATATTATAATAATATAATATTATATATTATATTATTAATATGTATTATAAATATAATAATATATTACAAATATTATTATATTTATATATTACATTATTAATAGTTATATATTATAATATTAAAATATAATATTTATTATAAAATTTATATCATTTAAAAAACAATAGGGTTTCTTCTCCTTTTTGTATTTTTCTACATTTTTCCCTAATTTTTTACGATTTTTTCATGATTTTTTGAAAAAAATTTATACTTTTGATTTGCCGATTTTTACCTCTAGCGATTTTTTCCTGATTTTTTCACGATTTTTTGAAAAAATCTTATACTTTTGGTTTGCCGATTTTATCTCCAAATGATTTTTGCTTCCTTGGTTTATACCCACAAGGTCCATTATTGGTAGCTTGGACCATCTCTCCATAGAAAGGTGAGCGAGCAACATTAAACGGTATTCCATTTGCATAAAAGAAGCGTGCAATCGCTGCATCAACCTCTTCTCGACCTTGCACATCAAATAATCTTCCAATGGGGTTTGAGCTGCCAATGTGCGGTCTCTTGCGAGAATATCCTACTGCTACATCTTCTATTGTCACATGAACAACTCTAGAAGACACATCCACCTTTGACTCTCTATTTTGATTTTGAGTTGCAGTAGTTGCCCTTGTTGAAGCGTGAGAGCTCAAATTACACACTTTCCCATTAGCCCTTTCTTGATCCCTAACAACGTCATATCATTCTATCTCATTTGGACAAGGATCAACAACTTTTCCAGGTATGTGAAGGAAATGAGCCCTTACCCTCGTGTAAGTACTCTGCCATGGCATTTGACAAAGCTTACATGTGATGGTGGATGTTCCACCCAACTCTTTTGGCCTTGGAACACGATTATAATACTTTCACAGTGGGTACAAGCCTTGTTTTCTCCCACATGACATATCTCAATCTGTAATAGGATGAGAAAGACGCACATTAAAATTAAAACAATAAAAAAATAATTATTAGTATTATAGTAAAAAAATTATTACAGTCAAAAAAATCAAAATTTTAAACAGTCATGGCATTAAAAAAAAAACACCAGTAATTACCGGTAAATACTAAATTAAAATAACTAAAGTATAAACTATAAAGTTTAAACTAAATATTAAAATTAACAGTAAAAAAAAACCAAACCAGACTAGTGACTACCAGTATAGTGTATCCTGAATACTCTAAATCTAATAGTTGCAGTTGAAATTTTGATGATTCAGATTTTCAAAGCCCTAGGGTAAACAAATAATAAAATAAGTATAACAATACCAAAAAAAAAACCAGAATGGGCCATGGTGAAAGCATTTGCCATTTTTGAATCCCTAAAAAAGTAAAAAAACATCCAAAAAATACGCGCAATCACAAAAAATCACTATGAAATCTGTTAAACACTTAAATACCTATAATGGCGGCGTCTGTGGTTGATGTTGTAGGATCTTTCGTCATTCGAAAATACCTTGGACGAGTCACGTGGTCGCAGGAAAGCAACAGAGTGTTATTTTAAAAAAAAAAAAAAGTTAAACGGCCTCTTTATATGGCTGCAAGGTACTTGGAGGCGCGCGGGGTACCTGTCTTGCCGTCTCTTGGGACTTGGGACATCTTTTCCCGTGTCTTGGAGGCGAGAGACGCGTCCCCGTCCCGAAAATGTGTCCCAGGTAGGGGGAGATGCATCTCCCTGCAACCCTGGTCAAGTATTGTATGATATCTGATTAATATTAAATTCCTTCACAGTTTCAAAGGTTAGCTCCTCTAATAAATTCATATTATTATTTGTTATAAAATTACCACTCCTGAAATTATAATAATCATGTAAAGGCAGTTAATCAATGGAATGAATGGCAACTCAGAAGGAAATATCTTTATTCACAAATCAAATTTTTGCTTCAATAGATCAACCATCAATCGGCTTAATGAACAGTTGATTTGCCTTCAAAATTCCGCCACAATATTATCGCCTTAAATTGCTGATCCCCATATTGGCTGGGTATGATGTTGCTATGCACTGTATTGGCTGCTTAAGGTGGATTAGAGATATATCAAAAACCTCGCCACAGGTTTGGATTGTTCACAGCCAAGAATCACTGCAAATCTTTGTAACAATTCCGCCAAAGACAGAACTGGACATATCTACATACCCTTTGTGAAAATTTGCCACAAACCCTATGCACAAATGGAATATGAATTGCTGATTTTTAATGTTGCTGAACTAGGGAAAAACAACCTGTTTTATTCCAGTCAAATACCTCTGAAACTTGATTGCTAAAGTCTGCTGCAATAGCTAGTTTCTTTAATCAATTACAAATCCGTCACAACCTCATTTTTTCCTAGCAGATGTCAATCACAAACTGATGTGAAATCATAGATTCCAATCATGGATATAATTTCAATTACAAACTGAAAATTAATCAAATCTGTACAATGGTGATTTTTGTGTGAAATCACTCCAAGGAATCGTGCATTTTTGTCCTCCAATTCCAGACCTAGAGGGTTTTTGTCCTCAGGCTAAATGAAGCGAAGTCCAATGCTCCAACAAGGAGTAGAAATCATAAAATAGAATGGTTGATCAATATGCCTCCTTCTCCTTGCTTGGCCTCTCTTATATAGAGTTTTCCTCCAAAAGACATAACTTTTCAAATTTCCTTCATGACCCTTGATTGATATTTGCGAGGAATTATTTAAAATAAACTTTAATTATAAGTAACCTTCTTATTTTATATTTTAACTTTACTTGAGGCCCTATTTATTATAATTTCATTTTATAATATCACTTAAGCGGCCCCTTTTGTGACATTATGACCCTCATAATTTATTATTATAATCTGATTTCCCTAGTGCAAAATTCCCAAGGCCCACAGGAAATGCATAATGAATGTTTGGGTTTTAACTTGACTTAATTTCGAAGAGGGGACATTACAGTCCGCCCTTCCAAAGATTGCTTGCCCTCAAGCAATGCAGATTCCAGGATCCCAATTCATTCTTGAGAACTTATGAATCCATGTTCTCAAATCCTTGTTCAGTTGTATGACTTTTGTGAAAATCAGTTCATGTGGTTCCTCTAAAGCTTTTTTTTAATCACTTTGTGGGAGGCATCCACTTTGTTATTCTCAAATGGTTATGCTCGCTGTTTCATAGTCCTTTGTGAAGCCTTTTCGAAGACATGGTCATTTTAGGGTGTCTACAATTAGATTTTCATTTACCTTTACAATCTCCTCAACAGGTGTCCAAAATCTTGGCTCATCAAAGTTCCAATTTGTTACTTCAGCCCCTGCATTGGTATTAGCATAGGATGAGGAAGTCCACTCCTCATCAACAAACATGCGCTTCAAAGCTTTTATTGACTGAAGCAAGGATTGTAATGTGATGAAATTTGTTGCAAATCGGGTTATGCCAGGACGAGTCAACTCCTTTTGCTGCGTGAATTGCCTCATTAGGTTGAAGACCCATGTGTGATTGTATATGAATTTACAAATATTTCTTGCCATCTCCACACATGTTTTGATCCATGGAATCTTGCCAATATCCTCCAATGTGAGGTCAAGGCAATGGGCAGCACATGGAGTCCAAAATAATGATGGGTGCCTCTCCATCAATAGTCTACCTGCAGCAACATAATTTGCTGCATTATCCGTCACCACTTGCACCACATTCTCCTCACCCACCTCAGCTATGACTTCCTCTATAGCTTCACAAAGGAATGTGGCATTTTTAACATGTCTTGAAGCATCAATAGATTTGATGAATACGGTGCCCCCTGAAAAAGAAACAAAGTCAATGATTCAATAAAGCATAAATTAAAAATATTAATCACTAAATCAATGCATTGTAGGAAGTAGAATCACCTAAGGAAGAAACAAGAAAATTTAGCAATGTCCTATTTCTTCTATTAGTCCAACCAGTGTTGAAAAACTTGCCGAAAATGTGCGTGACTTGCGAGTAATCGTGCGTCGTTTTCGGCGGTGAGTTTATTGCTGAAAACTCGGCCCGAGTTTTTTCAAAAACTCGCGGCGATTTTTTGGTCAAAAACTCTCCTGAATCACCAAAAACTCACATGCTTTGGTCTGAAAACTCGGCCAGAGGAATAAAACCTAAAAAAACATTTTTATTTTGCTCATTTCGACGGACGACGGCGACCCGCGGCTCCACAACGATGAAACCCTAGCGCGAGACGACGATGACCCAGGGTAAATCGAAAGGTAAATTAAAAATTTCATATGAAAGGAGAGATTTTCGACGAACTGTAAAAATCAATGATATCATATGAAAGGAGAGATTTTGGACGAGTTGTCAAAATTTATATGCGATTATGATGATATTGTGTTAAACTTAAAAATTTTCCACAGACGAAAATTCGTAATATAAAAGGTTAATCTTTAAAATTTTCCAGAGAGTTTTTTTACGGCGTGAGACAATTGCAAACACTATAATGCTCACATATAGTGTCTCACGCTGTAAAAAAAATTAATAGTATATTTTTTCGCAATTTTTTTAACTAAAATGTTTATTTAGTTTAAAACCTTAATATAATGTTTATTGTTAATTCACGCTAATATTTATTTAGTATAATATTTTAAATTGAATATATTATATTAAATTTTAATACTTTTAGGTTTAATATAATATTAATATTTTTATATTTAATACAATTATATTTAAATTTTAATATTTTTTAATATATATAATATATTAATATATTAATAATATTATATATTATATATTAATAATAATATTATTAATTTATTATTAATAATATATTATAATATAATTATATATTATTATAATAATAATATATATAATATAGTTCTTATATTATTATTAATATTATATATAAGAAATATATTACAATATAATATTATACTTTTATTATTATAATAGCAATGTGTCTATTATTATAATTTAATATATTATATTATATATTATTATTATATTAATACAATATTTATATCTAATATTATAATTTATTATAATATATATATATATAGTACACGTACTAGGGGAAAAAAAATTGCAACAAATCCCAATCCTAAACATGCGCCAATTCTAGGCAACTTAGATGAAATGTATTGAAGGAAATCAATAATATGGTCCATAAATTCAGTAATATGCATGTTTTTAAAGCATATTTTTAAAAATTAATGTTTTTTTAATGTTCGATAATTTTGTCGAGTTATTGCTGAGTTTTTCCCCGAGTTTTTAAAATTTTTGGGTCTACTGAGTTTTTGCCGAGCCCGAGTTTTTCAACTATGAGTCCAACCATCGGTCATGATGGTGCAACCCTTCGTCCTCCATATCAACCGTTGCTCCTCTATTGTGGCTTTTACATCGGCCACCTTTTGTGTCAAAATTGGGCCCTTTATGTGATCTTCACTAGGGGCTTTGAACCCCGCCCCACAAACAGTAATGACATCAACCATGTTTTGCCAATAAGGAGACCTAACACATGTCACAAATAAATTAAATAAAATAAGTATTGTAAAATGGAGAGTTTAAAATTGAATTCGACATACCTCTAAAATTTAAATATAAAAATTCAAGAGACAAAGAATCAAGCTATAAATTTTAAAACAATCAAACAAAAAAGAATTACTTGGCTGCATGGAATGGAATGGTGCAATAGTACCAAAAGTCTTCAATTGCATGTCTAGCTGCATCATGTACGTCCTTGTTCCAACCCATGCTCTCAAGCAACGGTTGGGAACCTAGAGTAGTGCGTGGCAAAATATATGAATCAATCCTAGATTTACGAAGTCTAGGCCCAATAACACTGCCGCTGGTAGTGGCACTAGCAGTAGTAGTAGCAGGTGTTCCACTTCCAACACTAGCACCACCAGGCCCAACCTGGAGAAGGACGAAATGGAGGCATGGAAGAAGACTCTCCACTACCACCAATGCTTGCCATCTCTATTTGCCTCCTTTTCAATTCTTTTTTTTGCTCAAATGTTTTTAGTTGCACTTTCACCTCTCGTACAACCTCAGGGGGCGCACGTTTGCATACGACAGCATCATGGACTGGTATTTGTGCAAGATGGTATTTCAATCTATTAATGCCTCCTCCACGATAAATTGTTTTGCAATAAAAACATTTTACTTCTCCTTTCTTTTGGCCAGACATAATTTCAGCATGTTTCCAACAAGGGTCCCTTCTAACTGGGTTGTTGGACATTGTGATAAAGACGATTTGAAAATCTCAACATTGCTGCAATAACATATAAAATTTATAAATACAAAAAAATTAACATTTGTGATTTATAATTATTAAAGTAATACAAAAAAATGTAGGGTTTGCTTACAAAAACACCTAGGGTTTAATCAAAAAAAAAATCAAAACACCTAGGGTTCTTTCTTTGATCTACTAAAATAAAATAGAAAGAAGAAAGGAAATGTAAAGAAAAATGCAATTTTTGGTAAAAAAACACATAAAACCTTCAAAATACAAACTTACCTCTTAAATCTAGCTTGAAATCAATAGAGAGCTCCTTCCAATCCTTCGTAGACACCTCTAGATGTACCAAAAGTAGCTACGAACCTACCAAAATGCGATTCGACAATCAATTTTTGCTCTACCTCTTTGCTGGTTTCCCTACAATGCACTCCAAATTTTGCTCACAACTCTCTTTTCTCCTTCCCTTTTGGCTTCAAAATGAAATGATGTTGCTTTTAGGGTGGAGGAAATATAACTCAAAAAAAAACCAAGTATATGCATGTTTTTTTAATGTTTTTTTTTTAACTTTTCACTTACTGCTGTGCGGCAGAGTCTAACCAGCGGGACTCGCCTAGACTCGTCGAGTCTGGGAAAAACTCAGCCGAGTCCGAGTCCGAGCCTCCCAGACTCGGCCAGCCTGCCTCGCCTCGGACTCGCCAAGTCTAGGCGAGTCTCGTAACACTGGTTTCAACAATATAGGAGCAATATCAACAATACCCAGAATGACAAATCAATAATATATCAATGTTTAGGCATACCCATGTAAGTAGAAAGCCACCAAACTGTCTATTTGTCTGATATTGATTTGCTGCAGGTCTGTTACAGACTGCTACAGCAACGAATGTCTGGAAAATGGAAGATAACAGCTATGGAAGTCACGAACCCTGATCCCACATTACAAACACACCCCTTTCTCCCTTTTGGCGCCTCCAAATCAGTCCTGAATGAACCCCAAAGATGGCGCTTCCTCCTGGAAACTCATGCCCCACTAAAACCCTGCTGTACGACCTGTTACAGTGATATATATATCAGCATGAAACACAATATTCAGATCTGTTTTAGGTGCAGCTGCAACCCTGGTCAAGTCGCCTTCTTTAGAGGCTGGATTGGGAATCAAATTGCAATCAAAACCTATCCAGAAAGTACCACGCCCAACAAGTACAGGTACAACCTCTAGAACGGCAAATGTATGGCCTGTATATGGCTGGAAATAGGTCTGAAAATGGTCTGAAATAAAATCTACAACCTGTCACAAACGGAAATATGGAAATATGTCTTCAAATCTGCATTAAACTTTCACAAGTTTGCCATTAAACCCTTCCTTCAAATCTGCAGTGCCAACAATGAAGCTCAAGCATAGTTCCTAAATGAAACTACCTGCAAACCAACTAGGGAGGATCTTTCATCTCCCTAGCTGATGTCCTTCATGAGGGTTTTTGTCCCCACAAAGCTTTTGGATGAACACAGTTCAAACCAGCAATAACCTATTTTCAATTTCTCCAGCGTAAAAAAACAAAATGAGCTTCAAAAGGTCTTTTATACTTTTCCAAACCTCACGCCCCCTTGGGATATTCAAAGATTTACTTTAGTAAAATCCCCTTATATCTCCCTTGTTGGATGCCCCCTTTTTGAATTATAATATTAACTTAAAACATATCCCTTATGTCCCCTAGACGCCAACTTATAAAGTCACCTTTAATATTTTAATAAACGCTAAGTTAAATATTTAATTTAACTTTATAACATTAGCGTTAATTAAAACAATACCTTTGATCGAGATAAGCACCAAACCATCCTTAAATGCCGAGACTGACTATGCCAACCGCTGTCATGTGATGAAATCGGTGCCGGAACAGTGACTTACTAAAAATAGACATGACGGACCCAATGTTCGAAAACGCTTCTGAAAGCATCACCATGAATCTCCTAGCAAACTGAGCTCAATGCAACACCTGGAAATGCCAAAGAGGCTGAACTGCAGTGTCTCCAAGACCCAAGGAGTTCCCTAACCAAACCACGTCAGCCTATGGGAACTCGGGGAATAGACTAACTGTAACCAAGCTGTCAGTGCTTAGGAATGGGACATTATAGGCTGCTTTATGTGCCAAATGTTCTTACCACAATGCTTCTGCTGCACTTCTCTAATAACCAGAAGCTAAAAATCCTGCACTCGAAGAAGCTTCTACCGCCATGAAAGTTTTTGTCAAACTCATTCTTTCATAAGACAGTGTGTCACCTGAAAGTTGTGGCTTTGAATCAAGAGAAGTGAGAAAAATAATTTCTGCTTCATCTTTCAGCACCTTATGAATCATATTCATAATCAGATTTGATGTGTTGCTCAACATAAGCTGCAGATTTTCATACCCTTTTGTTTTCATTGCAATTGAAAATATTGTACTTGAAACTTCCCAACGAGTAGCGAGGAAAGTATTACCATAACAGCCTTTGATTAGCCATTCAATAGTTATTGATTTGCTATAGTTTCTATGAGCAGGTTTGGCCATTTTCATATTTGGTCCTACTATTACCAGCAATTCTGCCATTTGGATATGAAGCAATTGTTGGTTGACAGCTATAGGAACATCCTGTACTTTAATGAAACCTTCTTGTGTAGCCATAAAAGCCTTCATGGAGAATTGATCTAATTCTTTCTTTAGGAAGTCAAGATCCTTAACTGCTTTGAACACTTCATAATTTCTTTTGCTTGTACATGGCTGCAAGCTTCCTCTTGGAAACCATCTTCAAATTGGAGCTCTAATCCCTCAGAAGGATGTCACAGAGTAGATCGCGTTATGAACATGGGCCTGATATGCAGTTATTAGGAAGAGCTCAATGTTTTCGATCATACCACTTCTTACAAATTTTATGCAAGTTGTTTCCTTCATATAGTTGCGTTTGTTCATCTTTGTTGTGCTCCTCTTCCTCTGAACATTATGGATTGTCCTGTTACCAATTACCATTCGTTCAATAGGAGAAATTTCTTTATCCTTTGCAACTTCTTCCATTATCATTTGCTGAAACTGACTGGTTGTAGCAGCACTCTGACTACTGGTCTCCTTACCGATGCGAAATCTAGAGCATCCACTGTATTCTTCAAGAAGTGTCAAAGTTGTGTGGTTTTCACTTTGCTTAATAACCTCTACACCTCTTGCAACTTTCTGATAGGTACTTAAACAAAATCGGCTTGATCTATGTTGCAAAGAAAGACTTCCAATTCTGCAACCAAAGGAGTTAAAAAAACTCTTTTGAAGTGTTCTCTCTTCTATCATTTCTTCCTTGTGCATCCTGGGGTGATGGTCATGTTTGGAATTTGATTCCAAACTTATGGTTTGTGGAGCTCCTTTGCCTAATTGCGATCTTGGGAACAAGTGGCTAGACACCATACTACAATTATTGAGAAAATCTAGAATATTTTTACCTTGCTTACCACCTTCCAGCATGAAGCCCCTGATTTATCTCAATTGCCCACTTCTTATGATGAATTTTTGTAATTGTGTTTGTGCCCATCGGATCATAGATTACTTTGCCTTCAATTGTAGAGTGTGGTTCCATGAGCTTTGGCCACACATGGCGGAGCATGAGAATGCAAATCCATTAAGTTTGTTACCCTTTTCTTTGTTAAAGCTGTTGAGCAATCTTCTCCTTTGACTTTGTGTAGAAGACAACCATTTGCCAACTTACCACCCATCACAATCTCACATGCTTGTGCCAATGCAATCATAGTCTGGATGATTGCACTTTCTCTCCAAACATCATATCTGAAGCCAACTAAAATATTGTGCATTTGCTTACCTGAATTCTGAATTGTTCCATTACCACTGTTAAACAAGAGATGACATCCCACCATTCCTTGCAACCACTGAATTTTGCTATCATTACAATGTTTTCTTTATGCCCATCTATGATCAATTCAGATCTTCCTCTTGACCAGATGTACAGGGTGGTGGACTTATCAGCAACCATTATATTAAACTTATTAAAAGTTTGAATCTTCTCATGCCTCAAAACACCACTTGGATCCCATACAAAGTTGCAGGATACGCCAAAGCCCTTTCCTCTGGTACGCGTACTGCCGTACCCAATACGGATTTGAGTACGGTACGGTACGGTAGGGATACGCCTCAAATACCGTGTCCTTCTGTACCCAGGATTAGGGCAAATATGGACCTGTGCAGAATATGCCTGGATTCGGTGTCTGAAAAGAGGGTGCTGTATTTTAAAACAAATCAGAAAAAAATACGTAAAATGTTTAAATTTTTTTTCTTTTAATGGATCGCAAAAAAAAAAAAGTGACTATCTATAGCATTTTACAAATAGAATAGACATCATGCCGGCAAGGCTTACAATCCGTCTTACAAATAGAATAGATATCGTGAACTTAATGCGAGGCATACATTAAAAAAAATAATTTTTAAACTATACTTAATCATTTTTTAAATTATACTTAATGGAGTGCGAGCATTTCTTCATAGGAGAATTAAATAATCTTATGATATATATTAATTAAATTATTAATTATGATATTATTATATTATAATAAGATCAAATTATTATAGTATATTATACTATTAATTATTATATTACTGTATGAGAATTAAATTATTAAATTATTATATTATTAATTATATAGTAATATTATATTATTTTATATATAAAAAATAATTATATTATATATAGTAATATCATTATATTATTTTATATATATAGAAAGAGATAGAAAGAGAGTCGTATCCAACCGTATCCATATTAGGGGGTCTTGAAAAATAGTCTTATCCGTATCGGATACCATATCCGTGTCCATGCAACTTTGATCCCATGCCATACTGCATAACTCATCTCGATCTGCCATTTTTGCATTTTACCTAAACAAAAAATTACCTGGGTCCCAAATCCTTATGCATACATGCTTTTAGATTTGAACCAAAGGACCTTGCTGCTCTTCACTACAAGTTATGCCTTTCATTCTTTCCATTTCCTTAGAATGTCTTTCATGATGAAATGACTGCAATAAATCTGTATTCTCATTTGAGTTGAAATCATAGGGGTAGCTAGACAACTTATCTTCTTTAGCTGAGAAATTTAATTTAATACAACCATCCTTGTGTCTGCCAAGAGTAATTTCCTACTATTGAATTCTCTTGGTGCTTGGAATGGTAAAACTGTCAGCCACTATAACATTGAATCCATCAAAAATTTCTATTTGCAATCCTTTTCTAGTAACCAACCCTTCATCAATGAAGTTGTGTGTTGCTCCACTATCAATTAGAACTATAACTTTGTGCCCTTGCAAAAATCCTTATACTTTGAAAGGATGATATTTAGGAGCACCCGACAATGTTGCAAGTGCGTCCCCTGGATGTTTACCTTCCTCTTTTATCTCTGATTCAGGTTCACATTTTTCAACTTCTAGCTCTCGTTCTTCCTTCTTTGAATCCTCATTAGAAATTACTTCCATGTAATGCACTTGACTTTTTCCCAAACAGCTTTGTCCACGTTCCCATGGTTTTCAGCAAGAAAAACACAATTTATTTTGGCGGAGCTCATTTTTGGTCACTTCATCCAAATTGCTCTTTGGTGGTAATGCCTTTTATTGAGAAGACCCTTTTTGAAAAGGTTTCTTATTCTGCCCTATAGGAGGGGTTTTCTAATAAAACTTATTCTTGGCCACTGAAGTTTCTAAATTCAAAGCTCTTTTAATAGCCTTCTAAAGGGTCAATGGATCAAATGCCTTAATCAAACCCCTAAGAGGTTCAATCAACCCTTTGATAAAAAGGACAATTAATCTTTTTTCTGTAACATCAGGCACTATTACAGATAATTTTTGGAATATTCACATATTTCTCCACTGTTCCCTCTTGCTTAATTAGGCCAACTCTCTAAAATGAACCTCAGGGTCTTTTCTATCAAACCTTTCAATCAACCTTTTGCAAAATTCATCACATGTGTCAATTAAACTATGACCTTGGGTAACCAACACATGGTGCCACCATTTGTGTGCCATGCCTTCCAAGTGTAAGGTGGCAAATTTGATGGCCTTATCCTCAATTATAGGTTGCAGAGATAGATATATGTCTAACTTTTGCACCCACGCACGAGCAGTACAATTTTTAGTTTCCCCAAAATTTGCTGATGGTCATGTTGTTTTGGTTGAGATCTAGGTTCAAGTCTTGGTCCATTTCTGCTTCTTTTCATAGTCATGCAATTAGTGAGAGTCATTGCTTCTTGAATCTCTGGAGGGAGATCTCTATATTCTGCATACATGGCGTTAATATCATCTTGCATTGAGCTTTGTGCTTTTGTCACAGGAACTTCTTCCCTCTAAATGAAAGTAGGACAAAGAGGTCTATCAACAGACCCAACCATGGTTCTCTATGTGTGACTTTTTTGCTTATTATTGTTATTGTCATTGGCTCCAAAAGAACTTGCCTCACTATTTTGATTGTTGGAATTTCCTGCATTATTCTGTGTTTTCTAGTTGTTATGCATCATATGGAACATCTACCACATCATATCTAACATAATGTCAAACTTCCTATCAATCTTATTTGCATGATCTTCCGCAGTTTTCTTCTCTCTATCCATATTTGCTTCTTTTGCCTCAAACTCTAGAGGAGTTTCTATTTCTTTGTTCTTAGGAAATTGATGTTGAGTTTTTCTAAGTTCACTTAGATGATACTTGCTGGCTCTGTCACTTGACTGCATAAGAAGAAAATCTCACAGGCTGGCAAGATCTAGCTCTGATACCATTGTGATATCCTGAATGGAAGACTGTATGATATCTAATTAATATTAAATTCCTTAACAGTTTCAAGGGTTAGCTCCTCCAACAAATTAACATTATTATTTGTTATACAATTACCACTCCTGAAATTATAATAATCATGTAAGGCAGTTAATCAATGGAATGAATGGCAACTCAGAAGGAATTATCTTTGTTCATAAATCAATTTTTTGCCTCAATAGATCAACCATCAATCGGCTTAATGAACAGCTGATTTGCCTCGAAAATTCCGCCACAATATTACCGCCTTAAATTGCCAATCCTGAGATTGGCTGGGTATGATGTCGCTATGCACTGTATTTGCCGCTCAAGGTAGATTAGAGATATATCAAAATCTCGTAACCGGTTTGGATTGTTCACAACCAAGAATCATTGCAAATCTCTGCGACAAATCCACCACAAATAGAACCGGACATATCTACAAACCCTTTACTGAATTCTGCCACAAACCCTAGGCACAAGATGGAATATGAATTGCTGATTTTTAATGTCACTGAACTAAGTAAAAACAACCTGTTTTATTCTAGTCAAATACCTCTGAAATTGGATTGCTAAAGTCTACCACAATAGCTAGTTTCTTTAATCAATTACAATCTGTCACAAACTCATTTCATCCTAGTAGATGTCAATCACAAATTGATGTGAAATCACAGATTCCAAACAGGGATATAACTTTAATTACAAACTGAAAATTAATCAAATCTGCACAATGGTGATTTCTATGTGAAATCATTCCAAGGAATTGTGGGTTTTCGACCTTCAATTCTAGACCTAGAGGGTTTTCATCTTCAGGTTAATTGAACCAAAGTACAATGCTCCAACAAGGAGTAGAAATCAGAAAATAGAATGGTTGATCAATATGCCTCCTCCTTTCCAGGCCTCTCTTAAATAGAGTTTCCCTCCAAAAGACAACTCTTCAAATTTCCTTCATGACCCTTGATTGATATTTGAGAGGAATTATTTAAAATAAATTTTAATTCTAAGAGACCTTAATTTATATTTTATCTTTACTTGAGACCCTCCTTATTATAATTTCATTTTATAATATCACTTAAGTGGCCCCTTTTGTGACATTATGGCCCTCTTAATTTATCATTATAATCCCATTTCCCTAGTGCAAAATTCCCAAGGCCCACAAGAAATGCATGATGGACGTTTGGGTTTTAACTTGACTTAATTTCGAAGAGGGGACATTACAGAAATATGATAAAATAATTACCTTAGCTTAAATTATTGCCCTCTATGAAATATATATGTTTTCATTGATAAGTTGAGGGTTCTATTGGGTCCTCACCCATATAAGATTATAAAAAACTATAAAAAATACAATAACTGGATAAATCCCAACACTGAGTACAGCCTCCAACGGCCAACTATAGACCATCCAAAAACCTCTGTACCAACAGGAGCAGGACCTAACTGCCAAAAATCCGACCCCACAAAAAGATAAAAAGTACACTAGGCCAAATTCCACCACCCTGGAAATACCATGCAAAAGTACATGCTTAATCTATAAAAAGAAGGGCTTTGCCAAGTCTGCAATTAGCAGATATCCCCATTGCTCGCCCAAAGGGCACGGGCTTCACACATCATCTGTCCTCCTCCCTTAGCTTCCGCACCACCAACAAACTACACACCAGGCTCTAAGAAAGAGTGTTTTTCTGCACGAAACAGACTGTCTTTTGAATTTTCAGGAAGGGGGAACAGTAGATGTCCCAAAACACCCCTCATGGTGAATTACCTACACACTATCTATATATACATTGCAAGATCTTGACAAAAGGAAACAAATTCCTCTTTCAGAGATTAAACCATTTGACTTTCCCTGTGAAGGGCAAGAATTTCCTCTGCTGTAGTTCTTAGTGGTTCTTCTTCTGCTCTATCACTATCATCCTCAGAACTTTCGCACAAACTAAAATTGTTTGCTGTGGGCGAAACCCTGCTTAGGACCCATTCTTTGATGGCTGAGTTGCATCCAATTTTTCTTTGAAATCAGCCACAGACGACGCCCTGATTCTGAGAATACCTGTATTCCCAATCCTGACCTGACCAAGGATGAGCTTGACAATGTTTAGGGTCTCCAAATTTGGAATTGAGGGAGTATTTCTGAGCTGTTGATTAGAAACAGAACCACCTTAAGAGGAATCATGAAAAAATGCTCTGTGCTGCTGCATCTTTTAGAGAGCCCAAGAACATGCCACACAACCCTGCAAAGAAAGCTATTAACCTCTGACAAGGAATGCCAAACACAATGGGGGCTCAAACCTTACTTCCACCACCATATACACCCATTTGCATGCACAAAAAACTGAAAGGGGCACATCAAATGCTAGCTGCCATCAGCCTATCTTAAATGATGCCATGTGAGGGGCAAACTATCCATAACAAATAATGATGAGGCTTTTGCTCAGGGGATGATCTCGTGAGCCTGGGTAAAAAGTTTCCACACTTAGCAGCTAAAATTAAAACTTAACCACCTCCTAAGGAGGGGACTAAAAATTTGGCACACACTTTGAGGAGTCCACAAAAAGAATGGGAGGGAGGCTTTCCCATTCACCTGACTTATCTCTAATCCTAGTAGAGAAGGAGAGCTGGTTGATGCTCACATTAGCCAAAAGGTCTGATGCCTTATTTCACTTCCTAAAGTAGTGAAGGAAGATGACTTCCTCAAAATGTTCACATAGATGACATGCCTTTGAAAGGCAGTTACTAAGTGTCCAACTTTTAGCAGCCCCTTTGATCATGCCTGCAGTAATAACCTGGGAATTGCCCTCGATGATCAATTTCCTACAGCTCTCTGAGGCCACAATCTTGATGCCTTCGAGCAAAGCCTCAACTTCAGCATCATTGTTGGATCTGGAACCTAGAAAGAATGTTCCACCTCTTAAGAACTGCCCTGAAAAGAATCTGACCAGGGGCCCAGCACCATTCCCCCTTGAAACACCATCAGAATTAAGCTTAAAAAAGCCCTCCAGAGGAAGTTTCCACAATAATGCTAATCTCAATACTCTTTTTTTGATTATCCCATTCATGGGGGAGCCCTCTATGAAATATTAAGCATGATTTTTTTTCCTATTCTAAGAATTAAACCAGGCATCGTATTAGAACACAAGACTGGCAGTTTCTAATGTTCCTTTTTGCTTAAATTGACTCTAGGACATTATCGTACCTTTAGATCTGCTGGTCCTGACTTTAGTACTCTCTTTTACAGGTTGTGGACGATAGAATTGTTATTCCTCGAAATTCATTTGTGGAGGTAAATCAGTCTGGTCTTCTTATGGAAACTTTAATTGACATCACGCCACGGCCGCCTATTCCTAATGCTACGGCAGGTCCTCTTGATCCTGATTGCAGTAAAGAAGGATTAATTGTTTGTGACAGACAGAGAATTAAAGGTGAACAGGGTGTCAGCTTGGATGAGCTGGTTGGAATTTTCACCAGGCTTGGTCGGCAAATGGATGACATAAGTATTACTAAAACATATGATTTGGCAGAAAGGGTTGGTTCAGTCATAGAAGAAGCAAAGCCTCTTCTTGCAAAGGTGTGGTTGTTGATCTCACTATCATTTTACACCATGTTCTTAAAACATCTTCAATACTATGACTTGTTGTCTTTGTCTATAGTGTAGCTTAATATTATGAATCAGAAGTGCTGCAATTAATGTAAATAAGAAAGGCAGAGGTAAACCTTTGGACATAAATGTACATAAACTAATTAATCGTTTTCTGAGTGGTGGGATTAAAAAACCATCTGCATCCTGTTTGGAATGTTATATTCTTAAAAAGAATCTAAATTGTTTGACATAATTAAAAAGCATTTAAGTTTGTTACCAATATTCAACTAAAATATCAGCCCATTCGCTTAGTAAAATCATGAGTCTCATCGCCTTCAAAAGCCGACTTTTTCTCAGTTTGTGTGGAGTGTCTTATTGTAAACTACCTGTGCTGCATTTCATTACAGATATTTACAGTAAAGGCACTTTCTATATTATAACAGCAGAGTCATGCACACAAATTCTTTTTTTTTACCTGGTCCATCTCCTAAACGAGCTTTGAATTTGTTTTTGTTCTTCCTCATTAAGATTAGTGTATCATAGTGTTATTAGATGTGATGTTCCTCCTTGCAACAGATAAACCAAAAACATGAAATACAGAAAAACAAGTGCTGAAATGGAAACACAGGAATAATATTGTATTGATTGGCAGAATTACATTACGGAATATCTTTGGCCTTCTCGAGGGGGCAACCTCCTTTGAGCAATACTCAGTACAATATAATTTATGGTTGCCCGTACAATAGCCTATGCCTTATATTTATACTAGTTCTATTCAAGCTAACTACTATTTCTGAAGCATATGGGATTTATTTATAATAGCTCAAGTGTCTGACTTACAAAGCATATGCATCCAAAGCCTTTATTACAATAAGGAAAGGGGTCCTAACATCCCCTCCCCCTTGAAAAGCCTTGTCCTCAAAGTTAAAGGGAAGGAAATTGCTGCTGAATTTGGTGAAGGGGTTCCCAAGTAGCATCTTCAGGGTGCATGCCATGCCACTGGATCAGGACCTCAGTGAGAGTGTGGTCACGAAGTTGGTGTCAATGTGTATCCAAGACTGCTATCAATTGGAGAACGATGGATCCTTCGGCATCGAGCTTAGGAAGAATGGTTTGAGCAATGACATGTTGGTCAAGAACTGTCTTCAAACAAGAGACATGGAAAGATAGGTTGAACACGAGAGGAAGGTGGGAGTTCCAGCTTGTAAGATATTGGATCGATCTATTGAAGAACTTTGTAAGGGCCATAGAACTTAGGGGCGAACTTTTGGCGACCTTTCATCCCCAAGGAGGACTGTTTATAAGGTTACAATCGGAGGAGAACTATATCGCTAGGCTGGAAACTGCATTCAAAATGGTGTTGATTGGCCTATTGCTTCATGCGGTTCTGAGCCATGTGGAGATTTTCACGAAGGATTTGAAGGAGACCTCTTGTGTGCCGAGGTGTCATGTCCCCATATCGACACTTTATAATTAATCGATTATGTGCATAACCTTAAAACGAATATATGTATATTAAATATTTTAATATAATATAATATATACATATGTTATATTATATATGATATTAATAATATAAATATTATTAATAAAATATAAATTAAATATTATTATAGATGTAATTATTAATATAATATAGATGTTACATATTATTATTATATAATAATATCACTATCAATATTAAATATTATTATATAATAATATAAATAAATACAAATATAATATATAATATATAAATATTATTATAATCTATAATCATTATAATATAATATTTTTAATACTATATATAGACTTAATAGTATATTAAAGGAGGTCCCCTTATAAGACAAAAAAAAGTCTTAAGATAAAGATTCGTTAAGGAAAAGAACATTTCATATATATGATGGATACTAAAGGCAACAAACGAATGGTTAATATAAGACAAGTTTATTAAAAACCAAACAAATATAGCGATCACATAATATTAATAATAATAAAAGGAGTCATCGATTATAAAGACAAGCAATTAACAAATTAAGGCAGCGAATAGAATTAAAAGGTAGCAGCTGCGATTAATGGAAAGGGGTGCATATTAACAAAAGATGTATCCCTTAGAACCTTTGAAAGCATATAAAAAGTAGAATGAAGTTAGGATAGAAAGGGGATCAGGCAATCAAGTGGGAACATTATCAAAACAGGGACCTTTCGATCAGGTAATTAAAAATATAAATCGATCACTCAGGAATTTATCTCATACAGCCGTCAATGGAATCATCATCAGCAAGCATTTGATATCATTTAAATATCTCATCGAATCAACTCACATCCATCATCAGCAGTGAATCAATGAAGGAAGAGATTAAGCATAAAAGAACACCGCAATCCAGTATCTCCCCAACGAATCCATCTCAGCAAGAACAGGCATTCACATTCAAATCAACTCAGCAAGCAAAGACAATCTCAGACTTTACTTATCAATCAACAATATCATTTAATAATGAGGATATCATCAGTTAGCAATGATTCAACCAAGCAATACTCAGCATCAAGATACTATTCAAGTTATCATAGCATCGATTGATTCATGAGCAATCCTTCATTTGCAAACATCCATTATTATCATCAAATAATATCTGAATATTGAGATCTGATTTTCATTCTTATATCAGCATTAATATCATCTATTGTATTATAAGGCAAATATGGAATACTTATCAGCATCTATTCAGCAAACAATTTCAAATATAAATCATAGGGATCAATCAGGCAATCAACTCATGGTATATTGTAGAAGATCATTCCAAAGCACAAATCAATAACAAATATATATATCTGTTCCTACATTCTGAGCAGCATGCAGATAACAATATTAATCCATTATATCAGCAAGGTTATATTAATTGCAGTATTATCTTAAAGGATTCCCAAGGTAAATCATACAGCATATATTTCTCGCATATCAAACAACTGATAATATCTATTCTCAGCAGCAGCCATTATAGCTTTACAAGGTATTCTTACTAGCATTACTTATATGATCATATGATCCTTATTATCAATCTGATCAAGGAATGAATGTATGAATTGAGATAACTACTAAGGCATATATGTATTTATCCATCTGATAGTGATGGCATGATATCTAGTTCCCATTGAAGTAACAATACTCATAAGAAAGTATTTTCTAGTTCCCATAGAGGAACAATATTCATAAGAAGGTATTATCTTCGTGATCCATAGGATCACTGGATCGAGAGGACGAGCTCCTTATTGGTATGCATTCTCTAACCATACTCATATTGTACTAGGGACAAACAAGTCATGCCACGTCCTTAATCCTATCTATTTCACCTAGGAGGACGGTTAAGAAAGGGCGAATTATTATGATCAATCTCACATAGGGTAGGTGACTCTCAAGTGGATGAGGTATTACCGGGCGTGTAATGAAGTTCCTTGAGCCAAGTAGTGAGGTATTGCTGGGCGTGCAATGAAGCACTTGGGCCTATGACAGTGGAGCATGATCCTCAAGTAGCGAGGTATTGCCGGGCGTGCAATGAAGCTCTTGAGCCAAGAGGTGAGGTATGGCTGGGCGTGCCATGAAGCCCTTAGGTATTATTATCCCACACCTTAATAAACATACACTTATCCTCCATTAGGGCTAGATTAGATTAGTGACTAGGCACTATCATCCCGAAGTACACTATGAGGTTCAATATGAATAAGTAAGAAAATGAGTATGAATTATATAATTGTCATTAATGATCATGTTATTACTAATCCAAATTAATGTTTTGATTTTATTATTAATTTATTAATGTTCCTTTCAAGAGATTATATTTGTGTGCAAGGTGAAAAATAAGAATATCCAAAAGGGGACATTACACGAGGGTAGTGTCCATCATGTTGACTAGAGAATTGCCTGGAATGTAAGAAAAGGCGGTGGTTTTTGCCCAATAATTGTTTCATATGGAGGATCATTTTTGTGGTGGTGTGATATGAGGTGTTGTACCATCATTCTGCCAGCGGTAACCACTTGACCCAATGGTGTTGTTGCTCATATGCACAACATCAGAGATATGTTTCCAAGCATTTGTTGACTATTTTAATTTGACCATCTGTGTGGGGGTGATATCTAGAATTCATCTTCAATGTTGTGCCAGTTCTGTTGAATAATTCTTTCCAAAAATGGCTTGTAAATGCCACATCATAGTCAAAGACTATACAAGAGGGAATGCCATGGAGATGGAAAATTTGATTGAGGAAGGTTTGGGTTACGATGGAGGAGGTGTAGGGGTGGGCCAAGGCACATAAGTGGGCATATTTGGAAAAACGATCCACCACCACTAGTACGACTAATTTTCCGCTAGACTTGGGAAGGCCCTTAATGAGATTCATGGAAATATTTGTCCAAATCTGAGTAGGAATAAGCAATGGTTGGAGCAAGCTTCGAGTTGCCATTGTTTCACCCTTGTGACATTGGCACGTATCACATTCAGCAACAAAATGCTTGAAATCCTCCTTAAACCCACGTAGAAGAAATTTTGATGAACTCGCTTATAGGTTTTCAAAAGCCTTAAATGGTCATGCATGTAGTTCAAGAGAAAATTTATGATGTAGAGCAATGTTGGGAAGTAAAACTAGGCATCCTTTATACTAAAAATGTTGTCCATCCCAAGAGTGGTTGGGCGATGAAGTAGGGTTTGCAGAAAATTGGTGGAGGAGATGTTGTGTGGGCGGGTCCTGTTGTCATTCCTGTTGGAGATCTTGCATCCAGTCCAAAAGTGGCATAGAAATTGTACATAGGGACATGTGGTCCTCAGATTGGTGGGAGAGAGCATCAACAACCACATTCTCCTTGCTCTTATTATAAGTGATCTCATAGTCATACCCCATGAGTTTGGTGACCCAATCTTGTTCAGTTGGGGAGGATACCTGTTGCTCTAAGAAATATTTGAGACAGTGGTGATCTGTTTTGATGCAATAATGTCTCCAAACCAAATCTGGCCACCATTTATTAACAACATGTAAGATGGTCATCGTTTCTTTTTTAGAGGCGGGGCATACCAAATTGCACCTTGATAGGGCCTTGCTAGTGAAGGTGATGGGGTGACCATCTTGCATGAGAACAACACCGATGCCATTTCCACAAGCATCACTTTCAGTGACAAATGGTTTGGAAAAATTGGACATGGCAAGAACAAGTGTTTTACACATAGTCTGTTTGAGGACCGTAAAGGCACATTTTGTTGTGGTGGTCCATGAGAAGGCATCTTTGTTGAGCAAGGCAGTTGATGGAGTGACAATTTTTCCATTGTCTTTCACAATTTTTTGATAGTCACTAGTGAGATCCAAAAATCCATGGTGGCTTCTAAGTATCTTGGGTTGTGGCCAAGTTTGCATGGCTTGAATTTTGTTAGGGTCAACCTAAACATTGGCTGGGGAGACAATATGTCCAAGTTACTTAATGCCCTTTTGACCAAAGGAGCACTTGGAGTGCTTGGCACATAATTGATTATTTGCAAGAAGCTGTAATGCTAGGTCAAGGTGTTGTAAATGTTCCACCCAAGTTTTGCTATAGATCAAAATGTCATTGAAGAAGATCAAGATGAATTCATGAAGGAAGGGCCGAACGAGTTTGCTCATCTATCCTTGGAAGGTGGATGGGGCATTAGTGACCCTGAATGGCATGCCCAAAAATTCGTAGTGACCATCATGGGGGCGGAAGGCTGTCTTTAAAATATCTGCTTTGTTGATACAAATCTGGTGATAGCCAAAGTGTAGATCTGATTTGGAGAAAAAATGGGCACCATGAAGCTCATCAAGTAACTCATCAATCACTGGAATAGGAAAAGGTGGATGGGGCATTAGTGAGCCTGAATGGCATGACCAAAAATTCATAGTGACCATCATGGGGGCGGAAGGCTGTCTTTGGAATATCTGCTTTGTTGATACAAATCTGGTGATAGCCAAAGTGTAGATCTGATTTGGAGAAAAAATGGGCACCATGAAGCTCATCAAGTAACTCATCAATCACTGGAATAGAAAATTTGTCCTTGATGCCGAGTTTGTTCAACTCATGGAAGTCAATGCAAAGTTGCGAAGACCCATCTTTTTTGCAAATGAGAAGAACATGTGAAGAAAATGGGCTAGTGTCGAGATGAATGACATTGCCCTTAAGGAGTTCTTGTGCTAACTTTTCAATTTTTGTTTTTTGAAGGAATGGATACTTGTAAGGGCAAATATTAGGAGGTGCACTCCTTGGAAGGAGCTGAATGTGACGGTCTATAATATCCCAAATGGGGATATTTTCTCCTATTTTGGATTCCCGGGCTTTCCAAATGAATCTTGTTTGGAATGGCTGGTTTTTCTAACTTTGAAATCTGCCCTAATTTCTGTACTTTAGATTTCTGCCCAAAACCCTAATTTCTGATTTTGTTTTCTGCTCTTAAACATGCAATCATAATGCACAAATATGCATCCAAACATAGCACATAATGATGGCAAATGATACTAAACATTACAATTCACATCTCCCATGAATTACACCATGAAATACACATTTTTAGGGCAATCAAAACCATCATCCAAGTCTGATTAAACTCTGCTACTACAACTGAAAGTTCTAATCTGAATTTTCAATGGATCCTAGGGCATAAACAAACCAAACATTGCCCAGAATTTCTGCCTTACAAATCAGTCCTATAACATATGAAAGTACATACCAATGTTATGCCAAAATAGGAAGCCAAGTGATAAACCCTAGCTGGGCGAATTGCATCAGCTATGCATAGATGTCCAAACACATACAAATGAATATGAATGATGCTCAATGACCTCTCCAAAGATGGCACTCCAAAGTAGGGTTAAACCCTAAGCCAAGTGATTCCAAAACCACCAACGAAATCTCCAACAACAAGGGCGAAACAGGCCTGCACTTCTGCTGCTCCAAATCTTCAATGTCTTCAAACCCTAACCAGCAAAATCACTTCCAACAACCCACAACTATGATTCTCCAAAGTGGCGCTCAATTACTCCTTCAAAAGATGATTTATCTCTGCTCAAAAAGGATAACAACTTGCTGCTCCAATCTGCCCGATGAGATCTTCTATGCTGCTCCAATGTGAAGACAAATTTCTGCTATTAAATAATTAGTTTTCTGCTCCAAAAGATAATGAAAGTGCTGCTCCAACTTCGTAATCCTCCAATGAAGTGCAAGTAGACCTTTGTTATGAGGTCCTCTCAAGATGAACTAGGTTTTTGTCTAATTCACCATGTATCCTCAAGGGTTTTCATCCTTGGAATATGCTGCTCTAAAGTGCAGTCCAAAAGGTATAAAAATGACAAGTTGAATGATGTGTAAATGATCACAAAATACCTTCTATTTATACATGTTTTCTTGCCCTTCTCAAATCTGGCCGACCTAGGGTAATTTTCCTTATTTTTTTTGTTATTTCCTTCAAAGAAGGCCGACCTCCCTTAGGCACTTGGCACCCAAACTTTCCTAGGCCGACCTAGGTACTTAACTTTCCTCTTAGGCCGACCTCAATCTCTCAAATGGCAATGTTTTATCATTCCATTTATCTTCTTCTCCTCAAGTCGTCCATCCTAAGCGCCCATTAGGAAATATTTGAATTGGTATCTCTTTTCCTCATTGGTTGATCCTTTCAACATGAAACTCATACCTCATTGTTCAATTACCTCTTTATCATCTCCGAGCGAACATCAAGCATAGGAAAAGACATAAAATTCACCTTCTCTAAAATATCCTTCAAAGGACCATTTTCCACACTCTACCAAACCCAAGATGGTTTGCTCCATGTGTAACAAATTATTTTATTCAAAATAAATGTATTAAAGGCATTAGAAAAATATGACAAGTCATCTCCAACACTCGAAATGCCCTCCAAAAACCCCGAAGTGTGGAAAATAGAACATTAGGTCAACACTAGGGATCACTCCGAAAATGGGGACATTACACGGTCCTTAGACATTGAGGTGGTAATCCGGTAGGCTTGGCAAACACTGTGGCATGCTTATCCAAAACTTATTGCAATTTTGCAGGGGGACCAGAAATGGAAGGAGGGTTGAATTGAATGGAGCATAGTTGAGTGATGATCCGATGGGAGTTTTTCTTAAGAAGCTTCTTCATCCAATGTGAGATGATAAGATTGGTAGACCTAGGGGCAAGACCCTTCAATGCATACTTTTGCCCATATCAGAGAATTGCATCCAAAATTCAGAGAAATCCCACAAGGCTGGGTGAAGGGTATGCAGCCATTGAACTCCAAGAACTACATCATAGCCGCCCAAGGGTAACACAAACATATATGAATGATAGTTATAGTTCCCCACGACAATCTGAACATTTTGGCATTTCTCTTTACAAAGCAAAGTTCCACCATTGGCGATCATAACTTCAAAGTTGGAGCATGAATACACAAATCAATCAACTTGTTGGCGAGCCGCGGATCAATGAAGTTATGCATGCTATCAGAGTCAATGAGAATAGTGAGGGGAATCTTCTTGAAATACCCTTTGACTTTCATAGTTTGAGGAGTGGTGACCCCTATTAGGGCATGGACAAAAATTTCTTGATTGGCATCCATAGGAAAGGAATCGGTAGTTGACAGTTCTTCTTCTTGGGTTTTTGGAGCATCTTCCCAATCCTCGGCATCCAGAGGTGATTCGACATTGAGGAGATATAGATTTTGTTCCACACCTTTGTGGACCCTAGTGAATTTTCATCATAGTTATAGCACAACCCCTTTTCTCATTGAGCTTGCATTTCAGCCTTGGTGAGGTGTTTAATGGGAGTGGTTTTTGAAGGTTGTGGCAGAAGAGAGCATGGTGGTGTGTTCTTGAAGTGAGCATAATTTAAAGAATGACGTTGAGTAGCAAGCTTATCCTCTACTAGTTTTGCCAAACCTAGAGCTTCCATTATGTCGTTAGGTTTGAACATTTTGACCTCATAGTAGATTAGATCTTTAAGGCCATTGATGAAGTAGCTTGTGAAAAAGGAGTTAGATAAGCTTTGAGTGTGATTGGTGAGTTGCTCAAGTTTGGTTTGATATTCATAAACTGTGCCAGTTTGATGGAGTTTGGTAAGAGCATCGGTAAAATCCTTATAGGCACTAGGGCCAAACCGAACTAACAATTGTGTGACAAAAGTTACCCAATTGGGTTCATCATCAGACTTGAGATACCATTGATACCATTGGACAACGTTTTCCTGGAAGGATGCAATAGGGACCCTGTTCGCTTTACAAGTATTATGGAGACTGAAGTACTGTTTAGCTCTATAAAGCTAACTGGTAGGATCGGTGTTGTCAAAACTAGGGAAGTCCAAATATCTAGATGAATTTCCACTCTCATATGGCTGCTTACTATTGAATTAGCTAGAGAGTGTTGCATTTTGGGCATTAAGACCATGGATCATCTGTGTCAATTCTGAAATTTGAGTCGCCAGATCGGAAAATTTCTATTCCATTTTGTGGGTGCTGTAGTGGGTAGACATGACCATGAGGTGGGTGGGGTGTTGAAAAAAGGTTTGTAGAATTATGTCTCGAAATAATCTGCACAACAAGACAAATGCAAACGAACAATCAGTCAACAATGGAAAAAAGGAGTTTTTTTAAATTTTTTGTCGGACTTTATAATTTTCATTTTTATTTTGGACTTTTTTTGATTCTATATCCCTTCAAGGCAAATCTTCAATCCGATTTGCTCTGCATTGCCTAGATTGAGAATTGTTGACTGTGTGCTGACTGTTCTGTTCAAAGTTTGAAACCCTTCTACATGCGTTCTTGGTCCTATCCTCTTCCGATTATGAAAAAATGATATTTTTTGGTGGTGCTGTTCAAACTCTTTTGCATGTACTGTTGTGCCCTCTAATCTGCTACTTTTGAAGAAAATAGTTGTTGGTGGTTTCTGCTTGCTTACAAATAGGCTAGGATGGACAAGAGGCAAGAGGGAAAAATAAAGGTTGCTATAGGGAGCATCTAGTTTGTGAGCTTTTGAATATATAGATACTGGTAGATCTAGTACAACACGAGTAACCTCTTGGGGCTAATAGCTTACTAGTGCATCATAGGTGACAAATGACCGAGGGCTTCCTAGAGCTAGGTTTTGAAAAAGCCCAAGGGGTCTTCCGATATACCCAAGGGTATGTGGAAGCACAAGACCATATACAAAGGTTGTTTGATGGCGTGGTTTGGGAGGGCAACCCCCCCAACCTTCACTAGAAAGTTAATATGGGGAATCCAACTTTGCCCAGATTGATAGCTCTTTTGTTATATTTTAATATAGGGTTTCTATCCTAAAAACAAAAAAAAAGAACTATTATGAAAAATGGCAAATTTTGGGAAAAAAATGTGTTGTTACTTTTGTAACCACTTTTTGGTCGCCAAGATATTGAAAGGGCAAGCATGAGAGCATACAGTGGACAATTTTATAAGCCTTGAGAGAAAAATCATTGCAACAAAACTTGGACCTAGGAAGAGTTTTGATACCAAATGTGATGTTCCTTCCTGCAATGAATTAGCTAGAAACACGAAATACAAAAAAACAAATGCTGAAATAGAAACATAGGAATAACATTGTATTTATTGGCAGAATTACATTACAAAATATTGCTTGCCTCTTCAAGGGGGCAACCTCCTTTAAGCAATGCTCAATACAGTATAATTCATGGATGCTCATACAATAGCCTATGCCTTATATTTATATTAGTTATATGAATGAATGAAAGACTTTTAATGACATCCACAAGACCAAGTAGTCTAAGGGACCAAGAGCCGCAACCCTAGGACATTTTCAAGCTCCTTTTGATGTCAGATCTTCTACTATGAATCTTGACCAAGAAACTGACAGTTTTGTGAAGCCTTGCTTCCTCGAAAAACTCGTTTAGACTGCCCACTTTCAAGTTGTTTTCATATTGTATATGGATATCCTCATACATCGTGCACTCCATGATGAAGTGCCATTCTGTTTCTACCACCCCTTTATTGCAGAATATGCAAGTTCTCTCTTCCCAATCTTTCTCAGGATTCATCCATCTATCAGTCTCACACCTAGGATGATGCGATCCGGTCCTCAACTGTGCAACTAACAACTTTGCCTTTCCCTTAAGTGCAGCACCCGAATACACTTTTTCACCATGCTTCCAAGTGGGGTTATACTCTTTGACATAATACGCTTTCTTCCAGCCAATTTGCTTTGTCCACATGGCAATCCTGAATTTTTCTATCATATACTTTTTTTATTTCCGCATTGGTGTTAAGACATTCTTGCCAATTAATGTCCCACTTGCTCATCCACTTGCTGTTTTTCTTAATCCAAGTCTTCTTCCTACAGCGTAATTCCTCCTCCACAACCATTTTGGGCCAGTGATGGTTATCCATGTTTTCAACCTTTTTTAAATAACTTAGCAACCGAGTTATCACTGATGCCTCCATCAGGAAAGTTCCTGCTTCAACCAAAAGGATCTCATAAGGGACCGTTGTTGTGACTTTGAGGATGCTAGTGATTAGATGCTTTTCGATTCTTTCTAATTGTCTCCACTTGTGATTTGACATGCTACTCCCCTAGACCTCACAGCCATAGAGTACAACTAGCGTGACCAATAAACCAAAAAGAGTTTTCTTGGTTTTCCAATCCCATAGTTCCGTTTTCCTGCATCTGTTTTGAAGTAAGTATGATGCTCTCCATCCTCCCTGTATCCTTTTCGCTTTGCAAGTCTCCTAGTTGAGCCTGTTGTCGAAATCAACCCCAAGGTATTTTTATTCTTCCACTATTTCCAATGAGCTTCCTTCAAAAAGAAAATTAACTTGTTTCTTCTTCCCTTTTAATGAAAAAATCATGACTTTGGTCTTTCTGGGGTTCACTTGCATCTCGACCTCCTGGTAGAAGAGTTCTAAGGCCTTCAAATGTTCTCTCAAACCATGAGTTGTTTTTGCAATTAGGATAAGTTTGTCAACATATAAAAGTAACTTCACCATGTAACCAACCAACCGAATATTCAAGCTAACTACTAGTTGCCAGGCATATAGGATTATTCATAATAGATCAAGGGACAACTTATAAAACATATGCGTCCAAAGCCTTTATTACAATAAGGAAAGAGTTAGGACTAAGGGGTCCTAATAGAATAATGCTTTTTCTTCCTACATTTCATATTGACAACTTATGTTGATGGATTTTTGTCACAATGCATCTAAATGTATTGTCTTGACTGCTCATACCTCGAATTTTCCAACTATTTTGTCCTCTATGTTGCATGGATGTGTATGCTTCTCATTCATTTAGAAAAGTGGCATCGCCACAAGTTATTAGAATGTTGGAAACACTATGATGACATGGTCATCACAATTTCCCACCATCAAAAAACAAACGAGAAACTACAAAGATTATGAGAGATATATCAAATATCTGATGATTGTGATCTTTGGGGTTGATGTATTTTGTTGGTGTGAATGGGGTTATTCTCTAACCGGTTTCCCTTTTGGGTCCTTTTGACACCTAGTTACTTAAGTTTACTTAGGTTATTTACTTTTTGTGTCTCAAGTTATGGAATTATGACACTTGTCATAATCTCATGTTGTCCTATGTCTCACCCTTGCCAATGTATAAAAGTGTCCTTTATGTACATTTTATTCCATTGCTATGTATGCTATTGTACCAGTATTGACATTATAGCATTTTCATTCCTTTGCTCTTTTGTGGAAGGTTATTTTGGTATTGCAGAAGATTTTTGCTCTTGTGAGTCCTTTTGGTGACTTCAACACTGTATTAGAGCTCTAGATTTACAAGCTTATTCTCTTTTTGGGAGATTTTTGACAAGCTTTTTCATACAGTGCATCTTGATCCAAATTTGACCTCATGGTTGAGTCTAGAAGGCCCAAATTTGTATGGATTGATAGTAAACTCGATAGGGTTCGCAAAAGTTGTAGTTTTGGCCTTTTTTGTAGGGCATCAATTTTTCTATTGTATGGAGTCTGTACAATCGTATGATTTGTATGGTCCATACAATTGTACGATTCGTATGGTTCCTATGCAATCATTATATAGTCGTTAGAAGATTCTTGCGTCAGATCTACGATAGAATATTCCTTGCATCATTAAAAGGTACAGTTTTTTTTTGTAGATTTTAAGGTGTTTTTATTGGTTGACCATACTACAAGGTACAACTACCTACGCCAACATTTGTCACCTCTGTGTTAGATGTCTGTTGGGCGCCATACGATGTGGGTCTCATTGTGTTAACAGTGTGTAGGGGTTTTTTTTTAGTGCTATTAAGCACTAGTGGCTAGTCACACGGGGCATTACCCCTGGTTCTTCTCAACTAGTGGGGGCTTAAATTTGTGTTGCTTTGCCTCCACCACTAGCGACTATTGCTGATGCTAGGCTTCGTCGGCCATAGCACTACCAAAGTAGTGCTTAGTACATTTTTTAAGCCTTTAGAGGAGTTTTTTTCTAAGAGTCATAACTTTTGTCCATGGTGTCGCATTGTCAACTTCTTATAGACAACAAAAAACTCTTTTTGAGCACTATGCAATGGTCTAGGTGATTTTTCCAAATTCTAGTTCAGGTGTCAGTAATTTGTGTTTGAATTTTGCTCATAGAGTCTTTTTTTAAAAAAATTATTTAAAAAAATGGAAGGAATATGTTTGTAACTTCCAATTTTCTATTTGACAAGCTTTTTTTTTTAAATTGTAAAAATCATTGAGTTATAAACAATCGATTTACGCTTATGTGTGTTCTAAACAGTCAGTTTAGGTTTGTCCATTGTAAAAATTGCACTTAAGTGCCCATTGTTTTTTTGTTAGGGGGTTGCAATTACAACATGAATACATTTTGTGGGGGCGGGGGGTGGTGTAAGGTACGATTTAGTGTCCATTATTTTGTTTGCTCACTTGGTGTTTGATTGCTATCATGGCAGAACTTAGGGCTATTGAGCTCCTCACTCCACATAATTATCACACATGAAACTTAAAAATGAGTCAACTACTACAATCTAAAGGACTATGGCAAATGTTGGTTGAAAAGCCTCCATAACTCACTAAGGAGTTTGAAAAATTTGCTTATAGAAACAAGTTAGATGAAGCCATGAGGTTAATTGGTTTGCATGTATCAAATAATTTGCTGTTTCATATTGCGAAGTGAAAAAACAAGTATGGGATAAATTTGATGATTTGTTTGGCACCATTAATGAGTTCCATGTTTTGCAATTAGAGGCAAATTTGATTTTGTCACAGTTAAAAGGTTGTGGAAGAGATAAAACCGATATAGATTGTATCTTCATGATTTTGTTTAAGTCGAAGGGCTCATTTTAGGTGTTCTCTACCTTCTACTCCACCATGGATGCCTTAAGAATTGATGCCCACCTTTGAGTTGTTTTATGAGCATCTTACTAGGGAACATGCCAAGTTTATTTAGTTGGATGCACTTCCTAGTTCTAAGAGCCAAGCATTGGTGGCTCAATCATCCAAGGGCAAAGGTAGGAATAGGTGGAAGTCTAAGACAATCTATTTTAGGTGGTGAGTCTCCTTATGTAATGTTCCCAATTGGCATTTAGCCAAGTTGTGACCAATAGCCTATTTCCTGAGTTCCCGTAGGCTATTTGGTAATGGTAAGGGGACTCCCTAATTCTCGGAGAGTACAAGTTAAGTTCTTTTTGTTTCCTTTCTTTGGGATTGAGATCAGTTGGTGTTCAGGATTGTTGTAATGCTTTTAGAAGTAATTTCGGCTTCCCGGTTTGCTTTCCAAACTTATTGGAGAAGTCGTCTATTTATAGTAAGTCACCCAGTTGGCATCATTCTTCATCCCAAACCTTCAGGATCATGTTGGTATGGTTTATTTTGCAATTCGCTTCAGTTTGGGATTTTCCGCAAGTTGGGTGGGTTATTGAGCTATTTAATTATTAAATTCACTTAAGTCTTCTAAAGTTGAAAATATTTAATGATGACTTAAGTGTAATAGCTCATTGGAAAGGTAAAATGATTTATTAATTGATTAGGCACATTAAAGTGAGCGCCTTGACATGGGAAAAGGGGGAATTATTGAAGTAAATGAAAAGTTAATTATTTTCAAAAAGAAATATATTCCCATGTAACCTAAAAGTGCCTATATAAGGAGATTGAGAGCTCATTGTTGGGGTTATGCTGAAGTTTTCTTAATGTTATGTTGCCGGATCGAACCTGCGTGTTCTTCCAATTCTTCTTGAGGACGAAAGATGAAAGATCCATGAATACATTTTGTGGGGGGGGGGGGGGGGTGTAAGGTACGATTTAAGTGTCCATTATTTTGTTTGCTCACTTGGTGTTAGTGTTTTGAGTCATGCACTTTCAGATGATCCTTAAAAGTTTTCAAATGTTGTAGGTATTCCAAAGTGGGACAATGCTATGGTTGAGGAGTATTCTTCTTTGCTCAAGAATCACACATGGGATCAAGTACCTTTTCCCAAGGGAAGAAAGTTAGTTCGGTGTAAGTGGGTATAAAACCAAATATGCAATAGATGGGTCCATTGACAAGTACAAGACATGTCTTGTGGCTAAGGGTTTTCACAAGTTGAGGGCATTGGTTATTTCAAGACCTTTGCTCCCGTTGCCAAGATGGATTCTATTTGTGTTGTACTTTCTCTCGCTCCATCATAGGGATGGTCAATTTATTAGATGGATGTGAAGAGTGCTTTCTTGCATGGTGATCTTCGTGATGAGATCTATATGGAGTAGCCTCCAGGTTTTGTGTAGGATTCTTCACTTGTTTGAAAGCTTTGTCGTTCATTGTATGGTCTCAAACAAGCCCCTTGGGCTTGGTATGAGAAGATGGATAACTTCTTGCTTGCTTTTGGTTTTTCACGATGCCATTCCCATCTAACAGTTTACACTTAGAGACATGGAGAGGATCTTTTAATACTTGTTTTTTGTGTGGATGACTTGATTCTCACAGGTAGCTCCACCACCATGATTCAGGGTGTTCAAAGAGCATTGATGGAGTAGTTTGATATGAACGATCTCAGACTTTTGCATTTCTTCCTTGGTTTTTAGGTTCTTCAGTCTTCTAAAGGAATTTCTATTTTTTAGTAGAAGTATGCTCTTGATTTGCTTCAGAGATTTGGCATGGCTAATTGTAAGCCTGCCCCCACTCTATTTCAGTTAGGTGTCACACTGTCTACCAGTTGCACTACATCTAGAGTTGATGCTACATTGTATTGATAGTTGGTTGGTAGTCTTTTGTACATGACACGTAGTCATCCTAATATTTCCTTTGTGGTTGTTCTTGTCTCTCATTTCTCTTAGGATCCTCATGAGAGTCATTTAAGGCAGCCAAATGTATCTTGAGGTATATCCAGGACACTTCACATTTTGGCATTCACTACACATCAGGGGCTTCTTGGATTGTGGGCTTCACTGACTCAGATTGGGTTGGTGATGTTGATGATTGGATGTCTACTTCTGGTTTTGTCTACTACCTTGGCTCTAGTTGGATTGCATGGTCTTGCAAGAAGTAGACAACTATTGCATTATCATCTATAGAGGTTGAGTATTGAGGTGTTGCTCTTGCTAGCTAGGAGGTTCTTTGGCTTTGCCAATTGATGACGGAGTTTGGGTTTCCTCTTAATTACCCCACTACTCTTTGGTGTGATAATCAGAGTGCCATACACATTTCATGCAATCTAGTCGAGCATCAATGGACTAAGCATATTGAGATCCACATGCATTTCATTCGGCGCTCATACAGGATGGTGTTCTCAACTTGGAGTATTTGTCTACCGAGGAGTAGGTTGTAGACATCTTCATTGAGCCTTTAGCATCGCCTCATTATCTTTACTTGTGATTGATGCTTGGGGTGAAGGAAGTTGTCCTTGGGGGTTCATCTTGACTCCTCCTTCCTTCACTTGTATATTTTTTCTTTTCACGTTTTCTCTCTTTCGGGGAGGACTTTTTTCCTTATGAGTTTTTCATTGTTTGTGAGAGATCTTTTGTACATGGGTACCTCATCAGGGCTTGTTGCTGGAGCCCATCTTTGAATCTTTTACTCTTTTCTTTTTCTTCCCTAAGTTGAACTTGTGTTGGTGTGAACGGGGTTATTCCCTAACTGGTTTTCCTTTTTGGTTCTTTTCGCACCTAGTTAGTTAGGTTTACTTAAGGAATTTAGTTTTTGTGTCTCAAGTTATGAGATCATGACACTTGTCTTGATTTCACGTTGTCCTAGTCTCATCTTTGCCTTTATATATAAGGGTCCTCTGTACATTTTATTCCACTGTAGTGTGTACTTCTATACCAGTATTGGCATTGTAGCAAATTAATTGCATCTCCTGTGTGGAAGGTTATTTTGGTGTTGCAGAAGATTCTTGCTTCTGTGAGTCCTTTTGGTGATTTCAACATACTTCACCTAGATCCATTGTCAACATAGCATAGTTGAAAAACTCGGACTCAACAATAACTTGGGAAAAAACTTGGCAAATTTTCTGAACATTAAAAAACACATAAATATGTAAAATAATCTTAAAAACATGCATAAAACTGAATTTACAAAGGTCATAAGTAATTTTTCCTTTATTTATAGGTAAAAAATGAGTTCAGTTCACATCATAGAGTCATATGATTATAAATTACATATCCATATTAATATTTTACAAACTTCATCCATGGAAAACATGGTCCAAAACAACTTTTATTTAATGCTATCTAAAACTAGAGTAGGGGTCCGGGAGTAGCAGCTCCCAGTAGGGTCGAGGGGTAGCGTCCTTTGTGGGGTTTGTGTAATGTCCTTTATAATATTCTCAGAAATTTACTCAAAATTACAATCAGTTTCAATAGTTGTAATTTAATCAGATCATACTTAGATTTACACAACTTCAATTCATAGCATAACACAATGCACAAACAGTTTATAGCTTCATCATACTTAGTAAACTCCACGGTGGTCCCCTAAATGGACTTAAAGATTTGATTTCTATTGTTGGTATATTGATGACAATGAACCCGATATAGGGCGATTATAGAATGATATTCTCATACAGGTGTACTGCAGATCTTGGCTTCCAGCTTCAGGTCGCCAAATTTCAGTTTACAAATTTGTGTGCAGAAATGTCCTCTTGCGACCTATAACAGATTTAATGTTGGAATGCCACCCGTCTTCCGTGATGTATGATGATCGCCTGGTAGCTGGACGCCTTGTGTGATGTATTTGGTTTTGCAAAATCTACTTTGCTGGTGTCGAAGACACCTCAGCAAAGGTCGCTTCTCAACACTCTCAAGTCTCTGCGTATAGCAGGTGGTAACTTCTGATGCGTTTGATGTATGGATGTTTTGGGCGATCCTGTGGAGATCAGATTGGTCTCTTTCCCAGCTCGTGGCCAGTCAGATGTTGACGTCACTGCCTCTTCTTATACTGCATTGGAAGATCTTCAACCCGGTTGCTTTAGTAGATCCATAGGTGCGCCTAGATCTGACTGCCCCATAAATGCAAATATCGGGCCCAGATGATAGCGCCGCGGCTTCCAGTCGGATGTGGCTAATGAGTACTTGGAAACCTAGCAGATAGCCTCACTGATGCTATTGAGGGTTCTCGTCCTCTTTAGCTCAGAGAAATCAATTCGCTGATTCCAGACTGCAGAAAAAATATCAAATAATCGGATGTTCTCTAATGCCAAAAATGTCCTTTTATACCTGTTGGTTCTTGAAAAGAGAGTGAGTAGTTGGCGCCAGATTTGAAAGCAAGTCGGCGCCCAAAATCAAAAGGAGTCGGCTTCAAAAGAATTTTTTTATTATTTAAAATAATTAATATTATTATTAATATAATTATATTATTATAGTAGTGTTAATAAACACTTTTTTATCAAAATATTATATCATCTTGGGCTTAAACGAGAGGAACATGACAGTCCAATGGGGTTGAGGGGCAGTGCCCCTAGCACATACCTTGTCGTAATACAAGGTGGGATTGAGGGGTGGAGCTCCCACAGCCAAGCCCAAATTAAGGCCTTTGAGACCACACAAACTTTCATGACGCATGCTTTAATGCTCAAAAAAACATAGCTTGAATGTTAAAAAAAACCGATGTGAAAATGATGAAAAATGAAGATTTTTTTTTTGGCGGAATAACCTTATGCAGGCATGGCTAAGTTTTTTCCTGAAATTGTGAGTTTTTGCAAACAAAAATCGGCAATAACTCGCCAGTGAGTTATATTTCAAGTAACTTGTGGGACAGTTTGACTCGTGAGTTCTGCAAGTTTATGGCAAGTTTTCATCTATGTAACATACCTTCTCAAGGGCAAGCAGTAATATAGTTTTATTAAGATTAATATCTTAAGACTAATCCTGAGAATTGTGAGGACAAACAAGAAGAAATCAACTCAAGGTAAGCAGACTGAGGAACGACTTTTAAGTTTTTGTAGGTTATTTGAAACCCAAGAAGGATGTCATCCTCAACATTTATAGATTACAGGAACGTGTATGTTGCCTTTACACTCCATTGATCAGTCTGGACTCTGTAGTAGTCAGCTGCCTAATATGCTTTGGAAATAGCCAACAATTACAACCATAGATGATTTGCATGTAGAGCCACACAGTAAGGAGCAATCCTGGGCCTTTTTAACTAGCTTCAATAACATTGTTGATTCGATGGGAAACAAAGACTAACAGTGATTACACAAGGCCAAAAATATTTTTCAACAAACAAATTAGAACCAATTCCTAGTCATCGTGTAGATTTGGATTCAGGTTGATGAACAGCATGTAGGTGCTATAATTAAAACCTGCAAGCATGCTGTTTGTGATGATAAAATGCAGTGCATGTTGAGGCAGAAATAATTGAATGTCTTTATTGAAAATGTCTTGATCTTTGACTACAATTAAGAAGTCTTAGCCGCTAGGGTTGAGTACATAAATGAGTTGCTACCTGCAGATTGCCTTGGCTCCATTTTCAGCAACACCAGCATGCTTTGTAGTATGTACTGCAATATCTCTTTGCTTAGGTGTATCCTATCATGCAACTTCCCACAATGGCCTCAACGAGAAACTTGGGTGTGAACTCATTGCCTAACAGCAGCAAAATCATTGTAAGGATTTAATCACTTTTGGACAATTCCACTATCACAGCTTTGAGAAGAATAAAGATCTCCAAAGATAACCATTCAGAGTCTTCTCTCTTTATATCCGAATCACTAATTTATTTAATAAGGGAAACACAGCTCGCACCTTCAAGTTTGCCATCTGTATCTGTCATGTCCCTTCCCCTATTGCCGAGGACCTTCTTGATACTCCTGTATGTACAGATCGACTTAGAGATATGTGGACATTCCTGTTGAAGAATTGTGAAGAACAAAATAAGACAAGTGAATATGGGCAATATAGTTTAAATATAATTTAAATTAAAGATTTAATTATAGTGAAGATTTAAAAAAATATCCTAGAGAGGCCAACCTCCTACTTTCCTTGGTGCTCCAAAAGAAATTTAAATATAATGAAAAAGTGGCGGACTTCCTTAAAAAGAAGCCGACTTCCTTATAGGGCCGACTCTTCCAAAAGGAGTGACATGCTTTATAAGACAAAAGGTCTTATATATAGAAAATGATGCGATTTAAAATAAGATGTGCAATCTATATTAAAAAGCAGCGGTTATATTATAGTAAAGAGGCAGCGGTGAAAATTAAGAAGAGTCCATAAAGTGCGATTTGAATACAAAGACATGAGGTGTGATCTGAATATATACAAAGGAAGAAGGCAGCGATCAATTATATCACATGGTGCAATTACATATTAAGAGGCAGCGATCACGATTAGTTTAAGGCAGTAATTTATGTTAGCAATTGACAAGAGGCTGTGATCTGTTTGACGAGGAGATGTGACTCATTGAAGAGTCATTCATATTTGTAAAAGACATGACTCATTCAAAAGGCAGCGGTGGTTTATGAGAGGTTATGACCCTCTCCAAAATAAGATATAAAGAAAGGATCATTTCACTTTACCATGCAAGCAGCAACAAAGAGAAAAAGGAATACATGGGCAGTGATATATATAGATATGCAATAATTGATAACAGCAGAGAATTATTCATTGCAGCCCTTCTATCATAACTTTACCATCCTTTCATTCTATTAATCTATTACTCTATCATTCTAATATTCGATTATTATTTCATTCTTTCCTCTATCATTATATCATTCTATTCTTCTATCATTCTATTGTTCCATCATATCTATTATTACATTATTCTTCACTCTATCCTTCTACTCTTCTATCATTCTATCATTCTATCATTCGATTATTCTATCCTATCATTCTATTGTTCTCTTATTGAATCAATCAAATCAGCTTATCGGCACTCAGCAGACAAGGGCAGAAATCAGCATTGGCTAATATATTTGCATCTTAGAATATAGCAGTCTTATGTTTTAATAAATATTGTGGTATGCTCTATCATGATTGTTGTGTATAATGATATATTTATTGTTGTATAATCTCTATGAATCTGGATGTATTTAATTCTCCTCAAGCAACCAAGGGTGGCAAGTTGAGGGATAACTGCTATATGATTCCTCACTAGGTACACCCCCTCATATGGATGGCGGAAGGCCACATGAGGCCAAGAGGGATGGTATATCCGCTCTTGGGCCTAGGGTAGAGGATCGCTTCGGGCACCTATCATACCCCCTTAGGTTTGGCTATTGGGTTAAGTAGTCCCAATCATAGGGAGGAGAATAAGGGTGGCAAGGAGAGGGAGAACTGCTATAGGACTCCTCACTAGGTACACCCCCTCATATGGATGGCAGAAGGCCACATGACGCCAAGAGGGATTGTATATCTGCTCTTGGGCCTAGGGTAGAGGATTGCTTTGGGCACCCTATCATGCCTTCTTACCCTAAACCTTTTTCGGTTGGACTCCATTAATGAATTAAGTATATCACATGATTAAGATAATGTTCCTAATCCTAGTAGGAAAGATCTATTTTATTTATTATGCTTTCAATGATTATCTAACATGATTGCAGGGTCTCAACTAGAATCTATCTTGTTCGACAATTTAAATTGGTAAAGGATATCGCTAACTCTATTTCATTTCTTGCTTTGCTTGGAATTGTGATTTTAGGGCAAAAACTAGGGCATTTACAAAAGGGGACATTACGGTATCCTTTGACATCTTGTCTGTTTAGAGGTTGAGGAAAGCTTCTTTGATCTTTCATGTGGTAGGAGTAGTGCCTCATATGCCTTTCAATGGGCATCCATGATTCCATTGATCTGTTCTCCCTTATTCCTTATTTCACAATTCTCATTCCATTGTTTCGTTCATTCCCCCTTCTACAATCTACTCAGAAACTGTTTGTGATATATATAGACTTTGATTCAGTTTTATCTGCCAGGTGTGAGTATATGGCATATGCATCACTTCTATTCTGGATGGTAGTTTTAATGCCCAGGGTGAAGTGCTTGCGAAAATGCTGCAAAGTAAATTTGAAAGGGTTTTGCTTTATTCATAGTTTCCTAGAAAAATAAACTGTTAGTTTCTTGAGGAATCATTTTTTTGCATGGTACTATGTTTAAGATATTCTTTAGTGTTATACGTAAAATGCTTATGGGCAAAATATCATGGGGTTAAACAATATGTAGATTGAAGAAATGGCTGGAGACTTTCAACCATTGCTGAAACAGGTTCGTGAGGGTGGATTACTCAAGGAGGTTGAGCGTTTGACAGAGTGCCTTGCAGATGCAAGTGAAGATTTGAGGTAAGCATACATACATTTGGATTGTTTTTATCTTAGATAATGAAGAAATTATTATAGAGTGTTAACCATTTTATTCAGATCAGTATAACGTTCAGTACTCTCCAAGCATATTAAACGTGGACATCTTTGAAACCTTTAACACTGGAAATACTTCTAAGAGTTGCAAATGAATGACAGCTTTTCTAGTCTGTATTACTTCTCAGAAGTCAAACTTTTCAATATATATATTTTTCAAATTCTGGATAATATCTTACTTGTATGTGTTGATTAATATATCCATGTCTCTCTATACATTTTGTTTGAAATTAAATGTCCTTTGTGAAGAAGAGTATGAAATTCGAATAGAGCATCCAAGACTAATAAAAGTGCACTGATTTTTTATTATTCTTATCATAAATAGCAAGAAATGGTGCGGCTGGGTAGTTGAAGTGGTTCAACTTCCATTCTTTACAAGGATGTGATCTGTAATTGATGCTGAATCTGAAAGGACACTAGATTCTAACATGAATTGGAGTTCGGGACTTCAAAGGCTTCACATTGAATAGTCGAGGCCATGCAAGTCGGGGTGCAAAATTTTGGCATTGATTGAACAGATATGGCCTGGCATTGAAACTTATGTGAAGGTTGGTACCATTGGCGCAAATATAGAGCAGCTTTGGCATGGGTTTGTTTCTAAAGCTGAAGTTGGTTCCAAAGTTAAGTTTAGCAGAGAGGTTGATGTTGGCACATGGATTTGTTTGGATGGAAAATTATGCGCCACCATTGAACTTGGTACTAAAGACGAAGTTAGAGCTACTTGGGAGTTTAGAGTCTTTTTCAATAGAAGATCTGTGATCCGAAGTGAATAATCAAGTGAATACACAATCTAGTCCCATGTTTCAGAGGTAAACATTATACAATACTTGGCTACGAAGCTGAGGGCTACAATCACCTAGAGAAACTTTTGTGTCATCTTGAACAAATATAGTTATTTTTTATTTTTATTTGTTTCATGAATCTTTTCACATGGATCTTTGCTACTTTAATCAGGGTAAATACCACGTACAATGTTTTTGCATAAACAGTAATACTTTTCATTTTTGTTATTGCTAGGTTTTGTGGTAAGGGTATTGGGAGTCAATGCAATGTCATATTGCATATCTCCTTTTGTATGTTTGGTTGTAAAATTTTATGTTCAGTTAGTTATTTTTTATTTTTATTTGTTTCATGAATCTTTTCACATGGATCTTTGCTACTTTAATCAGGGTAAATACCACGTACAATGTTTTTGCATAAACAGTAATACTTTTCATTTTTGTTATTGCTAGGTTTTGTGGTAAGGGTATTGGGAGTCAATGCAATGTCATATTGCATATCTCCTTTTGTATGTTTGGTTGTAAAATTTTGTGTCTGCATGCTTATGCAACTGGGGATTTGGAGTTTGATTAGAAAAATGCAGTAATAAAAGAGAGCTTGCATAACAAGACGTATGGGGATCTTATTCCCTGCGATTTAATAGTCATTAAAGAAGAATACTCTTGTGGTAGGGTTAGACATTCAATACTCCATATGGAACGAATCACTCCAAGTTTTCCTTCTATGAGAACCCTACCCAACTACAATATCTTTCCATGATGCCTTACAATGATGCAAACCTCTATAATAAACCTAAAGTTGGGGTAAATGTCTAAACCACATTTAACATTAGGCTGACTATGGGTAAATGCTTAAACCACATTTAACATTAGGCTGACTATTTACCAGTTATAACTTTGACCAAACATAGCTACCATGGATTATGCATGCCACAAGACAACTACTCCACAACCCCATTTATGTCATAATACATATGCCTAGGTACATAACATGCCATCCCTATGTATAGAATTGTATGTATGCTATCATTGATAAATGTTTTCTAGCTGACTTCACTTTTTTGATAAGTTTTCAGCTTTGGAAGTGTACTTCAAGTTCAAATGATAGTTATGAATAGAGCAATAGTTGTGTCTTAATTGACAACTGTTGATCTGATCCATAAGGATATGGAGAAGAATGTTCTTCAACATAATGAAGTTTTCCTGAAGTTGCAGGCTAAGAAATGAACCCCAGGAACTAGTAGGGTGAAAGTGCTGGTTCCATGCTGGTTCCCCTGTAGAGGTGGATCTGCAATTGCCAGGGTGGTTATGAAATCATCATTTGCTGAAGGGGGCAGTTTCATTGCGATGACAGAAACAGGAATCTGAAGAAATCAGAACAACCTTGTCTCTTCAAATTCCAAGCAACCTTTCAGGGCATGGTTAGGATCCTCCAACACCTATAAGAAGACACAGAGAGGGCAATTACCATCATCAGAGGCTTGTGATAGTGTTGTGATCGAATTGAGGAGAACTTGGCTGTAAGGACTGACAATTTGATAATGAGCATAAGATCAGTTTGGTAGTATCTACTCCTTGTACTTGTTTGTTATTGATCTAATAAAATCTAGTAGTTGAGCAGTTGCCACTACCAACTGGTTTTTCCCGACTCTTGGTTTTTTCAGGCTAAAAATCTGACGTATTGAATTGAATTTCTTCTTATTTCCGCATTTTTAATTTTTGTTTGCATAATCTTCAATCCTCTTGAACCATCATTTGAGTAATTCAAGTAGAACAATAGTTTAACTGTTTGGTTTGCTAATTTTTACAAGTAATTTGAGGAAATTACAAATCATTTTGGTGTCAAAGTAGATTTCTAATTTGTGGAATTGTGGAAAGTTATATGACAGTAACCAGATCTTTGAAGAACAAAGAATGGCTTCCTTCCAACTCGGAAATCTCTAATCGAGGGTGGAATAAGGAGGTGGGAATGGATAATTTTAATGCATGAGTGACTGCCTTGAAATGTAGCATGGAGAAGTTGATACAAAATTGGAATTGGGTTAACCAACAACAAGAGCACATGAACTGCCAACAAGAGTGAATGAACCAAGAAAAATCCTCCATGAGCACCATAGTATGTGCTAGCCCAATTAGTACTGGGGACAATGGAAAAGATACATACGAAGATGATACATTCTTGGAAGAGAAGAAAACAGAAAGGGTTCAGGTAAAATCTGAGCAAATTCCATTTAATGTTGAATAAAAAATTGAGATTAAATGTTTTAAATGCATAATTTTTATATATATGGATAAAACAAATGAAAGTTTATTTCAGTGTGCATAATGTGAGTGGGACACAAGATTTCTTTTGCACGTCTCAAGATGTTTGGTCATGCTCTTGTATGGTGGGAAAGTTACTGAACATCTTTTGAAAAGAACAAACCAATTGTGTCTAGTTGGGAAGAATTCAAAGAACTGTTGTGTAGGAATTGTTATCTAATTGTACATATAACTGACCAAAATATAGTGGTTATATTTGAGACAAAGTAGTGGCCAAAAGCGTGTAGGATTATACTGTAAAATTTAGGTGACGTGCTATGTTATTAGGCAGAGACCTAGAAGAGGAAGATATACTCACCAAATATGTTGGAGGTCTCCACACCTATATCTGTAGAAGGGTGATTACTACAAAGACAAAGGACTTTGATTAGGTCCATGTCCAAAGCTTACCATATAGAAGAGGATGAGAAGAAAGGAGGAAAGTCATCCAAGCAAGGAAAAAGCAATGATAGTCCAAGAAGGACAAGGACAAGTTCTTCAAGAAAGGTAATTGGAAGGTAAAGAAAACTACTGCTGTTGTTTACCAATGTAAGGATCTAGAAGATTGTTGTAGTCATTGCATTATTGATGGACATATTGATGGTGAATGTTGGAAGTTGCATATGGAATTACACCCAAAGAACAGGCCAAAGAGGACACTAAGAAGTTCATGGTTACTCTTCATGAGGAGGTAGAAATCGAGGATGATTCAAATGTAGTTGAGAGGCTAGGATGCATAGCCATCAACACCATGAATACATAAAAGGAGCTTGAAGAGATTAACAAAGTTTTCCTTTTCAAGTCAAGAAAACAAGGGGTAGGTGCACTTGTAGATCATTGTCGTCAGTGGAATTTGATTTTAGCTGATATTGTCAAAAACATTGGTTTAAAAACATATGATCATCCTCATCCATGTCCATTGGGTTGGGTGAAAAAGGATGTGGAATTTTAAGTTACAAAGAAGTGCAAATTTCAATTTCGTATTAGTCCATAGTACATTGATGAAGTGGACATAGATGTGATTTCTCTTGATGCTTTTGATATAGTGCTTGGTAGTCCTCATTTGTATGTTAGAGATGCTATTATTATGAGGGCAGCTAACAAACAGATGGGTCAAGGATGGAGTCAAATACATCATAAAGGTACACTAAAAGCAAAGCCAAAGTTGCAATGGTAAATTCTAACCAAGCCAAAAGTAATTCAACAGACCAAACAATTTTGTCTACTTTTTTTAAAAGATAAGCAAGATGATGGACTAGGGATTTCTATAGTGTTTAACACTAACAAGCAAATGAAGGCTTTGGATGAAGTTTTGGCATTTTTTCAAAGAGTGTATAATGAGCCTAATGGATTGCCACCAAGAAGGGAGGTAGAGCCTGAGATTTAGTTGCTTCTCAAATCTTCTTAACCTAGTATTGGCCTTCATGTGCAATCACTTTTGGAGAGTAGTGAAGTCAAAAAGCAACTTAAAGAATTAATAGAACAAGGGGAAATTCGGCCTAACACTTTACCATGCGGTTCACCTATTGGCATGGTACAAAATAAAGATGTCTTTTGGAGAATGTGCATTAATTATAGGGCATTTATGACCACCATAAAGAATCATTATCCTCTCCCATGGATAGATGATTTGTTGGAGCAACTTCAACATGCCAAGTTTTTCACAAAGTTGGATCTCAAATTTGGGTATCACCAAGTTCGTATGAAGGAGGATGCATGGAAGAATGCTTTCAAAAGAAAGCAAGGTTTGTGTGAATGGTCAACTCTTCTGTTTGGTTTATGTAATGCTCCAACTACTTTTATGCATTGTTGCCGATTTGGCCCTTGGAGGCCTTGGGGTTGGGTATGATTTGAAACAAGTACAAGTTTTGAATCAATTCACTTGGGGATCCATCTAGGGTTTTGTTTTCCACTTTTGGGTTCATCTTTGATGAATTTGAGGGAACTTGGGAGGAATTTAGGTGAACCGATGTGAATTTTGACAACTCTGGGACATACTAGCAAGTTTTTAAATTTTTTTGCTTTTTAAAATCTTTTTTGGCCTTTGACTTTGGCTAAAACGGGATCCCTAACCCTAAAAGTAACTTTTAAAGCATTTGAAACACTAAAGAAATTCATTTTGCCTCTTTGTGAATGCAAAATAAAAAAACACCATCCATTCTTGCTTTGCCATTACACGAATAGAGATAGAGATTGATCATTGAAGGTTCCAAAGTGGTTGGATTGCTATTTCTACGCATTTGCAAGAGCCCATTTGCTGCCGAGGAGATTGTAGAGGAAGATTTTGGGTTATGGTTTTAGTTTTTTTTCTTCAATTTTGTTTTACAAACTCTTTTTTTTTTCCCATTCTTCTATGAATATATGTTTAAAATATTAAATGGGGTAGGATACATATTGTTTTGTTTTAATTCTCCTATGAATAAATGTTTAAATATTGAATGAGTTAGGATATATATTGTTTTGTTTTAATTCTTCTATGAATAAATGTTTAAAATATTGAATGAGTTGGGATATATATATATATATTTACAAATGTTGTCATTTGTTTGGAATGTGTTGTTTACCAAACTTGTTGCTATAGGGAGTACAATGGCAACTAGTTTTAGCTCCTCGGGCCAACCTCACTTCAAAACAGATTCAAATTCTTTGCTTTGGAAGTATGTTAAAATGCTACATTAGGTTCCAAGTGATGGGAGATATGTTTGGGTTTGCAATAGGTGTGATGTAAAGTATACAAGCTCATATAGTCGAGTGAAAGCCCATTTTTGTGACATTCCTAGATAGGGCATCAAGGCTTGCCCAACAAAGAATGATGTATTTCTTCTCTTAGAGCAAATGGTAGCATATATTAATGAGTAGGAGCAAGTGGATAAAGCAACTGGCTATAAAACAAATAATCCTTTGGCAAAGAAAGGATCTTGAGGAATGAGGCACACTCTTCTCCCATCTAATTTCGGGATTGTGGCAGAAAGCCACCCATTTCTGGCCACACCTAAGAAAAGTCTGCTTCACATGAGAGATCAAAGGGATCTTTGGGAATGGCATTTCAAAATGAGTCTTAGAGATTGTCAATCAACACATTGCAAGATGTATCCATGTAAATGAATTGGATTTCAATGTTGTTTGCTCGCCATATTGACAAGAAATAGTGATAAAAATAAATGAGGCTCCAAATAGGTACAAGGGCCTAGGATATGAGAAGGTGCTATATTCGGAAAGGAGGTGAAACTTGTGGAAGATTCCTTGCAGCCCATTAGGGATTCATGGAAAGAGACAGGGGTGTCCATTTTTGATGTATGGAAGAATGCCAAAGATCGATCTTGATCAATGTGATTGTAGTGTCCCCCTAAAGGGGCAATGTTTTCGAGAGCCATGGATTATGATGAGCAGGTGAAAGATGCACAATTTATTGTTGACATCCTCATAGGAGCCATTGATGAAGTGGCACCTTGTAACATTGTCCAAGTCATAATGGACAACACAAGTTTGTAGAGTGGCTGGTTTGTTGGTTGAGGAACGTTATTCACACTTTTTTTGGACACCTTGTGCTGTCGACTCCTTCAATATTATGCTACAAAAGATTGGCAACAAATTTTATTGTATCAAATAGGTGTATGACAAGGCAGAATAGATTTGAATGTTTATCACCAATCGCTACATGTCATAGGGCATATTTAGAACATTTTCAAAATTGGAGCTACTGAAGGTAAGTGAAACAATATAAAATTTAATTTTTCACTTTAGTAATTTATTTTTATAAGCTTATGTTTTAAAATTTATTCTTTGTTTTTAATTTTTATTTTTGAATAGGTTGTTGAGACCCATTTTGCCTCTAACACAATCATCTTGAAGGTTTGAGAGACACTTTCTAACATGGTCATTAGCCAAGTTTGATCTATATGGAGGCAATCCATCACTGAGAGGGTAGCAAATATTAAGTGGATGATCCTAGATGACACTTGGTGGGATCGTGTGGAATATCTTTTTAGTTTCATTGAGCCCATTTATAGTATGATTTGTTATATTGTTAAGGATAAGCCTTGTTTGGGAGAGATGTGTGATGACATCAACTCAATGATTGAGAAGATGAAGATCATAAATAAGAAAGAGCAAGATCGAGAAGAAACTTTCTTCAAATTGGTGCATACAATTATTGTTGAGAGATGGAACAAAATGACCACCCCTCTACTTCTCCTTGCCTTTGCATTGAGTCCAAAATAATAGTGCATAGATTCTTTTTGTGTTGACAAGGGTTGCACCATATAGAGATTTTGAAGTCAGCAAAGGGTATAAGACACATTTCTTACTCTTCCTTGATCCCGATTTGCAGGATGTAGTTAGGAGTGAGTTTATTGATTCTGTACACTCCAATGGTTAAAGTATTGAAGCTCTTCTTGACAAGTTTAAGATTGATGCTCACAATTGGTGGTACTTCCATAGCCAAGCATTCTCACACCTACAACCTCTTGTGATCAAAGTTTTATGGTAAGTCTTTTATTTTTTATCAAGAAGAAAAAGACTCAAACATTTTCAAGTTTGCAGTTTTATTTATTATTTTAAATTTTATAACTCTTAACTCTCTAACTTTGCCTCAATAGGTTGCTAGTTCGTTTGCATTTGAGTGGATTTGGAGCACATACTCCATCCACTTAGTAAAGTGCAACTAATTGCACTCAAGAAAGGCAGAGGAGTTAGTATACATGCATTCCATCTTGTTCCTCCTTTTGCACAAATAGACTACAAGGAAGGGGACATGAAAATGTGGGATATAGAGCTAGAGCATATTGACTTAGACGCTTCCCCTTCCCAACGTGTTGCATTTGAGGAGGACCTAGATAGCAAGTATACTTTCAGTCTAAGTGCTAGTGGCATTGCTTGTGGTTCTTCTAATTTACCTACTTCGTCTAATGTCAATGATGACAATGATCTTTCTGAAGACCCATGTGACACTGATTGATGACATTAATATTTTGATATTGAACAACGAATATATATCGTGACATTTGAGTTTGACTAATTGACATTGAATTAGTATTTTTAATTTTTATAGTGGTTTTGTTTATTATATGATGCTATGTGGTATTCCAAACTTAATTCCTACTTTTAGGTTGCAATATGTATATGTTTATGATTTTTATATGTTTTTTATACAGATGAACACAAAAGCAAGCCCAACCCAATTTGTTTTGCCAAATTTGTGTACTAAACCCTTGTACATGTACTTGGCAACATTGCTTTTATGAGATTAATGAATGATGTATTGAGAGATTTCATAGATTCATGTTTGATATTGTATCTTGAAGATATCCTAATTTTTAGTGCAACATGGGAAGAACACCTAATTCATTTGAAGCAAGTTTTGCAAGTGTTTGAAGGAGAAACAACTTTTGTGCAATATGAAGAAATGTGAGTTTGCCAAACAATCACCAGTATATTTGAGATGTGGTTGGAGGAGGCGAGTTGAGACTAGATCCCGCCAAAGTGGAGGCCATCACCAATTGGCCTACACCAAGAAGTGCCACATAAATAAGGAATTTTGTAAGCACGGTTTAGTATATGCAGAATTTTATTCCAGCCTTCTCATAAATGGCTACACCTCTACATTTAGATGCAACCATGGGAAAGAGTTTCCATTGGGGTGAGAAACATGACGAAGCTTTTGTATTATTGAAATACAAAATTTGTGATGCTCTTCCTAATTTGCAATAACCATTTGAGATAGAGACTGATGCAAGCGAATATGCCATGGATGTCTTGTTACAAGGAGGTAAGCCTATTTGTTATCATTCACAGGATTTTACATCAATAGTTAGAGGTGTAATGTCCCCTTTCCGAGAGGGTGTTAGCCTATACTTGGTTTCCGTAGGCTAACCATGGTGGTTAGGGAACTCTGGCAGTTTGTTTGGTAGATTTCAGATATTTTGGTGGGAACTTACTATTTTTAGTAAGTTAGGGTTTCACTCGGATGAGGCGGTTCATGATTGGAGGCAAAGCGTTTTGTCAAGACCTTTCCAACGGTCTATAATTCATAACATACTGAGACCATTTGGGCTTTCATATTAAAGTCTGTAAGTTATATTTATTATTAATATTTGGACTTTAATATATAATGTGGTGACTTAGGAAAATAAAGTGGAATAAATGTAAAAATAAGTCACATGGACTTTGGGCGCTCAAGTGAGGAGAAATAAATTTTATAAAGTAAAATATATTCCCTCTAATTTATGGTCTACTTCATGAGGGAAATATAAAAGAGAAAAAGAGAGTTTTTCATTCATTCACGACATATTATTTTCTTATGCATTTGCTCTGCAAGTTTGAGGGTTTGAAGAAGCCTTTGGCATTTGGTGACGAAAACCACTATCTATAGCAGCTCTTCGCATGTGTGGAAGATCACCCAAGGGAGCTTGGAGTTAGCCATACATCTGTGGTTACATTTGCACTTCATTTTATCCAGTTTTAGAATTCAAAGCTTTGTCGTGGAGGGGTAAACTCAGTGGGATCATCAGTCATTTTCCTCCATAATTATCTGAGCATATTGAAGAACATATTGCAAGTGATTGCAGGTGTTTTGGAGCAGTTTTAGTGTGTATTCTTCCTCATAACCTGGCCGTACCTGTACTAGGGCCATCCGTACCATATTGCAGCCTTATTTGTGTTTGAGGAGAGAGTTTGGATCTGTTTCCTGTCCTAGAAGGGACGTTTTGCTTCTGCAGATAGAACAACAACATTTAGGAGTGATTTAATGCAGATATTAAGAGTATTTGGAGTGTTGTTTACACCTAGTAGGGCCGTACCAGTCCTTGTAGGGATGTGGGATCTCTTGGCAGCTAGGAAACTCTATTGGGTATCATTTATATGGCCTTCTATGAGGCGTTTATGTAATGTTGCTGCTGTGGATATGATATTTGTTGTAGAGGTTGGTGTTTGAGCTCCTTCATTTATACATATTATTGTATTGTAACATTTTCAGCCATTTCTTTGTGAACAGCGTCATGGGGATCAACTTAACCACAAAAAACTCTTCAGACGGTGAATGAAAACAAACCTAGTTCAGCAAACAGTAAAACATATAAGGGGGTGGCTTATTTCAAGAGGTTTTCCAGTTTATCATAGGGAGTTATATGCACTAGTTCAAGCAATTAAGAAATGGAAGCATTATTTATTGGGAAAAGAAACTATTGTGCATATTGACTCTCAATTACAAACTTAAACACAAATGGACGGGGTTTTTACAATAGTTTTATTTGGTGATCAAATACAAAAAAAGGAGCATAGATGTGGTGGTGAATATGCTATCTAGGCCAATTTTAGCCTTGTCCATGGCGACTCAGTTGAATCCTAATAAAACATCATAATTTGATACACTACGAAAAATACCTCCCACCTGTCATTGAATGGGCTAAAGGGGATCTTTAATGAATGTTTCACAAGGCACAACACTTGTTGAAGGTTTTGCTAATGGGGGTAGCAAGCTAAGTGGGCTTGATTTGAAATGCTCCTTCTATATTTGTATGATTTGAGTGGTTAACAAATAAAAATGAATAATGAATCCATAGTTACAACACATTGAACAATGATATACAAAACATAACACTTCTATTTTATTGGATTCCACAATAACATGGAATTGTTTACAAACAACTGGGAACCTTGATTGAGGAATAATATGTCGATAAATTCATTGGATTTAGTTTGACACAACAGTCCAGGTGAGGGTTTGATATGTAGTTCGGTCTGATTTGCAGTGTTGTTGTGATTACTTGAGTGGATTATGAATTGAAATCACCGTCTATTGCCTTTCTCACAGCTGCAACCTCAAGATCTAAGTTAGTTTCCTTGTTCTTTGTTATGATCCTTCGTGCAGAAGAATAGGGTGAGGCGGACTGGTAAAATCTGAGTTAGGAGGAGATGTGATAGGGAACTAACCCTAGCTCCTTGTGACTAGTGGCATGTGAGTAGTGTGACTTGAGCGATTTCCCTTGTATCCTGTGTTGTCTCCAGGCCTGCACCGATTGGGGCGATTAGGATTTGCTATGCAAATGTATTTAGTGACTATGATTTGATCTTTTGCCTTGATGATAGCATGGTCCGTCACTCATGCTCTAATACCGACTAGCAACAACACATACTCAGGCATACATTCCATTATCTTAATACTTGGATTCTTACCATCAATAGACCTCTACAGACTTACAACAAAACCCCTGATAGGAAATAGTAAGATTAACACAGTAAACCAATGGTAGGAATAAAAATCTTTAACAACAAGACATTCAATATTTTATAATACCACTTTGATGGTATGCCTTGCCAGTCACCGTACAAACCCCCTTACAGGAAACTTGAGCAAGAGAAAGTTCAAAAGCAATGACAGAGTTAAGGATGTCACCTTCACAGTCTTAATAAACAAATACCAGAATGACAAAAAGTATGAATATGCAGATTTTATTACCAATGAAATCATAAAAGATCATGCTCTCAAACATACTCCTTCATATTCTCCTCTATTATCAAAACATGACGTTACATATATTATTGGCCTGTACTATCGGCCTCTTCCTATCAGTGCCGTCCTCTCTTCCTCTATTCGACTACTTTTCAGTCCTCCTTTATCGCTCCTCTTTCCTTCTGCATTATCAGCCTCCTACTTGTTCCATATCGGTTGCTCTAACATACGGCCTTTTTCATTCTACAACTTTATTTTCCTTTCAGCTTCTCAGCCGAATGGCCTCCTTTTCTTCTGTTTGGCCCTTTCTCTATTCTTTTCTTATCATTCACTTCCAGATTGGCCTCTATTCTGAATTGGCCTCTCATTATCGAGCCCCCCTTAGTTTGTATTAGGCTCTTTCCCCTTTGTTCCTTTGGGCCTCTGCATCATTCAGCTCTCCCTTTTTGTAACCGTCGCCCCCCCTTTTTAAACAACAATCCTTTTCTCTTTTTGTCTTCTTCTGCCGACCGTTCGCATCCTCAGCATTTTTCTGAGAGATGAGAAGCTTCTAGCCAGACTCTTCAACTGCTCGCAACGGTTAAATCCTCCATCTGTCGGGTTTAGAAGAGTAACGGTTGACTTCTTTACAAAACTTGGCATAATTATTGGCGACAGGAATCACTTGGGCGACAGGAGCTTTGCAAGCTGGACTCAGATTCATAATGGTAAGCTACAGGAGCTGCGTGTGTGACAGGAAGTTACACCTGCAAACACTCAAACCACCAAAACACAACCGAAAAACCCAAAACTGAACAAAATTCAAAACCAAAATTAAGATGGAGAGCGATGCCTCTGCATCAGACTCCCCAGGGGACAAAATTCATGTGCTCCTGCACATGGGTCATTACTCAAAACTGATTCACCTTCTCTTCTTCCAGTTCTCCCACAGTCTTTCTGGCACCTTCAACATATTCCTCCAACATCGATGTTCAACATACAACTCCAAGCTAACCAGACTTTTCACTATTACATTCACCCACAAATCAGCCCTTCTAAACATCTGAAGATTGTTACTAATTAATTCCACTTCACCTATTAGTCTGTCAACTCCATCATGCTTAGCCTTCAACAGATCTGCATCTAATATTACATATACTTCCTTTTCCATGTCCCAATTAAACACCCACAAATCATTTTTAATATGCTTTTCCTTATCACAAACCATAATATCATGTTCTCTTACAGATTCATGCTCAAACCTCTCATTGATCAAAATTCTAAAAAAATACAAATCCACATTCCTATAAAAGACATTTTTGTTTACCTCGGCCTTCATTGCTGCACCAACTTCTTGGTTACTAACTAAATCCTTCTTCGCTGTCCCACTTGTATTTATTCCTTCACTAACAATATCCTCCTGCAATTCTTGTTCAATCAAAGAGGACTGTACCCATAAACCACCATTCTTGTTTGCTGCCTTAACTTTAAATTCTGCCTCCTTTATGCTTCCCTTAAGAACATATTTGTCTTCATCTTTTGTACTCTTTGTTGTCTCAGCTTCTCCTGCTGCTTCTTCAACTTCTATGTCTGCCTTGTTTTCATTATGAATTTTATCTTTACCTTCTTTATCTTCTGTTGCCTCAGCTTTTTTATCTCTATTTTTTGCTACTCCTTCACTCTCCATGTCTTTTTCTGCTTTTCCTCTTTTGTTTCCATCCATCTTAACCAACACACTCTTCATCTCTCTTTTGTACTCATTACTAGACATTCCACTCTGCCTTCCTTTACTCTCCTTCCTCATTTTCTTTTCATCCACAGTCAGCCACAACTTTTCCTCATATTCATAAATTTCATTGAAAACCTCAAATTCATCATCATCAAAATCAAATTGGCTACCTCTTACCTTGCCCATACCATGCTGCTCTTTCTCAGACTTTGCCATATGCTTTGAAGCCTTATCCCTCTTTTCATCTTCTATGGCTATTATCTTATTTTCCCATCCTTTGGACTTTTCTTCATCACAACATCTATCATCTCGCATTAGCCTCTTATCACCATCTTCTCCTATTGTTGTTCCATGCTTCACTACTTGGTTCTTCATCTTCCTGAATTGTTGTTTTGCTGCCTTTGCATTGGGGCTATCCTCTTGTCTTCTTTGACACTTCACCATAGCTTTCATCCTTTTGTCTTCAACCACTGCTTGCTTCACTTCTTTTTGCTGTTCATTGACAACTGATTTTCTTTGCCAAAATGGTACTATATAGCCATGATTCATTAATTTACTCTTCTCCTTTCTAACTTGTAAGTTTACATTCCTATTTCCACTTGCATAAACAAAATCACCACCAAAACTCACCTTTACCTCTTCATTGGTCCGCTGTCCCAATTTGCTTGCATTTTTGTCTTCATTTCTGGCCACCTCTTTCTCTTTACAGGGTTTCTTCTCTTCTTCATTATCCCTCTCTCCATCTTCAGGGACCTTGTATTGCACCGCTGCTACCAACTGTCTTATATGATCTATTGCTGCAACTTGTCTTCTTTCATTCTCATCTTCATCTTTGTTTACGGGCTCTCTTCTTGCCCTTCCTCCTTTTGCCTCCAAAAGCTCGTTCTCAACCTTCTTCATACCTGCATCCACACTTTCAAACAAATCAGTAGCAAATGAATCAAGAGACCAAAATGTCTCTTTAAGTGCCTCTTCCATAGACACTATCTTCTTTTCTCCTTCAAGTGCTCCTTGCTGCACCTTCTCTTTTTTCGTTTCCTTATTATCTTTAATGAGAATTTTCCTCTTCTCTTCTTGCCCACTTCCTGCAATCACCACCTTATCAGGAAAATAAATCTTTTCCAAAATATACATTCTTCTTGCAATCTCTTCCAATTCCTCTCGGAATTTTCTGCTTTCCACTTCATCCCAATATCTTTCCCAAAATGGGATTATGACGGGTCTTCTTACATTAATACCCATCCTTCTTATTGCTGCAATCCACAACTTTGCTCAATCTTCAAGTGCAAACTGCCTCTCCTTTGGCGATCGGTTCACACAACAACACACGTTACTGCAAACACTAGCATAGGTTGCTTCTCCTTAGACGTTCTACCTATGCAAACACTGCATCTTTCTATTTATTCTCACATTCTAGACACCTCACTTAGGGCTTCTTTCTTATCAGCTCTGCCCAGTCTTTTGGTAGCTCTCTTTTACCAAACTGCAACATACATTAGACTGCAACACTCACACAACAATACCCATCAAGAACACCCTTAGTGCTCGCTGCCCAGATTTTGTTTTTTGGGCTCCATGTTCCTTAAACAACCCGTTAATATTCTTCTTCTTCTGCTATCCGTAGGTCTTGGCTAAGCTGCCTCACTTCGGCGATCTACTCGGCACACAGAACCAACCTCGCTCTGATACCAATCTGATAGCACGGTCTGTTACTCATGCTCTAATATCGACTAGCAACAATACATACTCAGGCATACATTCCATTATCGTAATACTTGGATTTTTACCATCAATAGACCTCTACAGACTTACAGCAAAACCCCTGATAGGAAATAGTAAGATTAACACAGTAAACCAATGGCAGGAATAAAAATCTTTAACATCAACAAGACATTCAATATTTTATAATACCACTTTGATGGGATGCCTTGCCAGTCACAGTACAAACCCCCTTACAGGAAACTTGAGCAAGAGAAAGTTCAAAAGAAATGACAGGAGTTAAGGATGTCACCTTCACAGTCTTAATAAACAAATACCAAAATGACAGAAAGTATGAATATGCAGATTTTATTACCAATGAAATCATAAAAGATCATGCTCTCAAACATACTCCATATTCTCCTCTATTATCAAAACATGACATTACATATATTATTTGCCTCTTCCTATCAGTGCCGTCCTCTCTTCCTCTATTTGACTACTTTTCAGTCCTCCTTTACCACTCCTCTTTCCTTTTGCATTAGCGGCCTCCTACTCGTTCCATATCGGCTGCTCTGACTTACGGCCTTTTTCATTCTGCAACTTTATTTTCCTTTCAGCTTCTCAGCCGAATGGCCTCCTTTTCTTCTGTTCGGCCCTTTCTCTATTCTTTTCTTATCATTCACTTCCAGATTGGCCTCTATTTCGAATCAACGTCTCTCATTATCGAGCCCCCCTTAGTTTGTATTCGGCTCTTTCCCCTTCGTTCCTTCAGGCCTCTGCATCATTCGGCTCTCCCTTCCTGTAACCGTCGGCCCCCCTTTTTCAACAACAATCCTTTTCTCTTTTTGTCTTCTTCTGCCGACTGTTCGCATCCTCAGAGAGATGAGAAGATTCTAGCATCTTTCTGAGAGATGAGAAGATTCTAGCCAGACTCTTCAACTGCTCGCAACGGTTAAATCCTCCATCTGTCGGGTTTAGAAGAGTAACGGTCGACTTCTTTACAAAACTTAGCATAATGACTGGCAACAGGAATCACTTGGGCGATAGGAGCTTTGCAAGTTGGACTCAGATTCATAATGGTAAGCTACAGGAACTACGTCTGTGACAGGAAGTTACACTTGCAAATACTCAAACCACCAAAACACAACCGAAAAACCCACAACTGAACAAAATTCAAAACCAAAATTAAGATGGAGAGCGATGCCCTTGCATCACTTGACTTCCCACTATGGCGGTTCAGATGATGAAGCAACCTGTATCCACTATCCACCAACTCCAGTAATGTGTCCTCAGCAGATAGATCAATATTATGGTGTGTTTCACTGTATAAGCTCAATGATTAGCCCTAGTGATGCTACCTTCAATTGCACTTAACATATAGAGTAAATTTTGAAACCTAACGATCAATTTGGAATGTGTTGCTACAACGACTTGCTCCAATGAATCCAAGCTAGTGAATAGGTGTAGGAAGCTCCTTCTAGAGGTGGTGCACCAAATGGTAATGAACTTCTGTCCCTTGAATTTTTGATTTGATAGCAAAACTTCAATGCCCAATCCTTGAAATATCCTGCCCAGAATTGCCAGGCAAGAGGCAAAGGATTTTGTCCTAACCTCTTGAATTTGGTGAGCTAAGAGGGTTTTCGTCCTCCTAGTTCACAAGATTTGCAGCCAAGGGGTTTTGTCCTTGATGTAAGCCTCAAAACATAAAATGAATAGTGCAAAAACATGAGATCAGATGGATGAAATGAAGAATTGAGCCTTGTTGATATATCCTTCCAATTCGGGCCCTTGGGTCCTAAATTCCCACCAAGTATTTAAAAATACTTTTATTTGAATTATTATTATTTTTTAATATTTTTATATTTTGCTAGTGTTTGAAAACATTTTTTATTTTAATATCATTTATAACTCCTAATTTAGGAAAGGGGCCATGACATGATCTTGGGGAAAATTCATGGTTAAGTGCGCTTGAGTGTAATGTCCCCAAATTTGGAAAACCCCTAAACTTGCCCTATAATATCAATTTCAATTAATCAACTTGGTTTTGGGGAAGTTTATAACTTGATTGGGTACTTGAGACAGAGTTAGAAAATATTTACAAGATAGTATTATATGATGCTCAAATTGGAATATGTAAAGGAAACAAGGAAAGTAAGATTAGTGATACAACTATCTATTTAAGACCTGCAAATAGATTAGTAAATATTTATAACAAGAAATAAATATCATGTCATGAATATATTGAAATCTTTTAGGTTTCTAATTCATTCTTTATGGGACAAAATGGTTTGATAGGGTGCCCAAGAAACCCTTTACCCTAGGCCCAAGAGCGGGTGCTTCACCCCTCTTGGCCCCATGTGGCCTCTTGCCATCCATATGGGGTGGGGTGCCTAGTGAGGCATCCTATCACCGTTCCCCTCATCAGAACCATTTTGCTTCTTCTTATGACTCAATTAATCACCATGATGGGAGGTTGGGGGTGCAACTACAGTAGGGTGTCCCGGAAATCACTCCTTCCAAGCCCAAGAGCGGCCTCTTATGCCCTCTTGGCCCACATGTGGCAGGCCTCAGCCATCCACCATGGGGTGGTGTACTTAGAAGAGGATCCCAACGCCATTTCCTCTCCTCGTAGGCCCTTAATTCCCTCCATCATAACATTCACACAAGAAACCACATTAATGCATAATAAACTAATCAAACTTCATAGTTGCAAGCAATCATATCAAGTGTGTTGTGAATATAATCTATATTTCATAGCAAGTTTCACGATGCTTATGACACTAATGATAATCTTTCAATTATATGCATTTGTCATTATTTATCATATGACATTTATCATAAGAAACATAGGGTTAGATACATCATACCAGGATACTCCTTGCCTTTGTATCCTTGGAGATCTAGGGATTGTCTTCCTTTAGTGTTGACTTTTATCTACCTTACATCTGTCTATAAATCTGCCTTTAATCTGCCATACGCCTGCTCAAATCTGAATTATATTCCTTGTTGCTTCTTATTCCTATTTATCCTTTTTTTAAATCAGAATATATATTGTTATTTTCCTTCATTTGATACCTCTATTATATATATATCTATGGCATATCTGTATATATCTTCCTCTCTATAATCAGAAATATGTATTTTATTTCAGAATGTATACATATTCTAAACTCAGAAAAATATACTTATATTCCTTCTTATGTCTTTATATTCAAGTAATATTCCTTGCTTATTCCTTTTCTCACATCTCCCACATTAATCTCAATTTATATCCCTATATTTCTATGAAGGGAGGCATCCCTTTGAAGGGTGATGCCCCTTCTAGAATACTAATTATTGTTATAAATCGCTGCTTTTGAAGCCCTTCGTAAATGATTAAGACTTGTCTCCTAAACAGTTCGTTGCCCTTTATTTTCCTAACCGCTGCTCATCACATCTTCTCTTTTGTTAATCCCACCTCTTGCATCTACTTTTCCATATTTTGAATAAGACAAAAAGGTAATATATGATATTTATCTTATTTCATATGCACTCACTTATGTTTATAAGACTGTTCATATTATTCAAATAAATTATAATTTGTTATTTATATTTACTTTTATATAATATAATAATATCTAAATTGTTAATATTAATATTTATATTTATATTTACATTTATATGTGTTATTTATAAATATAATATTATATCTTTATTATATTAAAATAATAATATTATTTATTAAATAATATATGTTTATTTAAATATTAATACATACTCAATTATCTCTATCATTTAAATTGACTAAACATCGACTTTTATCATGATGTTTAAATTTTTAATTTAAACGTCTTAATATCGGGACATCACAGTCCACCCCGCCCAAGATTGCTTGTCCTCAACCAATCATAATTAGAATACTTCTAAAACCATCAGGATCCTAAATTGATCTCTTCAAGAATTGTTGTTAGCATTCTCCAAAGTATGAGGTAATTTGTCGTTCCCTTTTGTTCGTGTATTTGTATTTCCCAATATCTCTCCACAACAAGAATTGGTAACTAGTGATGTTCGAGACAAGTTTCTCTCATTTAAACTTGTTATTAGACTTGAAGCACACACATAGATATACGTAATACATGATGCATACATGATACGTAAGACATGAAGTATACCCCTAAATACATGCAAGGCATAAATTGTAAGTACAAGTGATACACGAAGTATACACATATGGAATATGCGAAGTATACACACAAAAATATATTTGAAACATGAATCGTACATGTGATATACATGTAAAACACAAAGCATAAATACGTGCAATGCTTGAAGCATATAGCATACACTTGATACACAAAGCATGAAGCATACAATGTATACGCACGTACATTCAATACACGCACGTAACACATAAAGCATGAAGCATGCACATAATTCACAAAGTATACACATATAATGCATAAGGCATGAAGCATACAATGTATTCGCACGTAATACATGAATATGAAGTATACACGTGAATACAAGTAAGTCATGAAGTGTGCACTTGAACATACATAAGCCATTTGAACACACATAAGTCATGTAATATACACTTGAACATATAAAGTCACGGCATATACACTTGAATACACGTATATATGAAGTCATAAAGTATACAATTGAATACACAAGGTCCTGGAGTATATACTCAAAGTCATAAAGTATACTATTGAATATACAAATCATGGAGTATACACTCGAATACATAGTCATGAAGTATGTACTTGAATACAAAGTCATAGAGTATACATTCAAATACAAATACAAAGTCATAGAGTATACACTCAAATACAAATACAAGTCATAGATTATACACTTTAATATAAATACAAGGTCATAGAGTATGCACTCAAATACAAATACAATCACAAGTCATAGAGTACACACGCAAATACAAATACAAGGTCATAGAGTATGCACTCAAATACAAATACAATCACAAGTCATAGAGTACACACGCAAATACAAATACAAGGTCATAAAGCATACACTCAAATACAAATACAAGCATAGAGTATACACTCAAATACAAGTACAAAGTCATAGAGTATACACTCAAATACAAATACAATCACAAGTCATAGAATATACACTCAAATACAAAAATAAGGTCATAGAGTATACACTCAAATACAAATACAAGGTCATAGAGCATACACTCAAATACAAATACAAGCATAGAGTATACACTCAAATACAACTACAAGGTCATAGAGTATACACTCGAATACACATAATTCACAAGGTATACACTTGAATGCACTTAAATACACATAAGTCACAAGGAATGAATACGCGTGAGTTGCATTAATACATGTAAGTATACTGTCGGACAATTGGAAAGGGGATTCGGTGCATCCCATACTACACCATAGACCCGTCCATCATCCCAAGGTCACCAAGTATACACATGAGTATGAAGCATACACGTGAATACACGCAATACGCGAAGTATTCACATGGACATATGTTACAAAGCATACACCTAAGTCAAAAAGTAAACCTTTGAATACACTTGAATACATGTAAGGCACACGTAGTATACACAGGATGGCAGGAAAGATGCTTTGATACCACTTGTAATGTCCCCAAATTTGGAAAACCCCTAAACTTGCCCTATTATATCAATTTCAATTAAACAACTTGGTTTTGGGGAAGTTTATAACTTGATTGGGTACTTGAGACAGAGTTAGAAAATATTTACAAGATAGTATTATATGATGCTCAAATTGGAATATGTAAAGGAAACAAGGAAAGTAAGATTAGTGATACAACTATCTATTTAAGACCTACAAATAGATTAGTAAACATTTATAACAAGAAATAAATATCATGTCATGAATATATTGAAATCTTTTAGGTTTCTAATTCATTCTTCATGGGACAAAATGGTTTGATAGGGTGCCCAAGAAACCCTCTACCCTAGGCCCAAGAGCGGGTGCTTCACCCCTCTTGGCCCCATGTGGCCTCTTGCCATCCATATGGGGTGGGGTGCCTAGTGAGGCATCCTATCACCGTTCCCCTTATTAGAACCATTCTGCTTCTTCTTATGACTCAATTAATCACCATGATGGGAGGTTGGGGGTGCAACTACAGCAGGGTGTCCTGGAAATCACTCCTTCCAAGCCCAAGAGTGGCCTCTTATGCCCTCTTGGCCCACATGTGGTAGGCCTCAGCCATCCACCATGGGGTGGTGTACTTAGAAGAGGATCCCAACGCCGTTTCCCCTCCTCGTAGGCCCTTAATTCCCTCCATCATAACATTCACATAAGAAACCACATTAATGCATAATAAACTAATAAAACTTCATAGTTGCAAGCAACCATATCAAGTGTGTTGTGAATGTATATTACGAAGGTAATTGGTAAAAACTTGATGTATTAACAATGAGCAAAAGCTCAGATAAATAGTTTACAAAATATACAGGAAAGACAGGTTTCTAAAATAGAAACTGCAGAAGATCGTAAACACGATCTTACTAAAATAATTACAAACAGTTACAACATTGACCATTAACTAAAAATAGCATGAAATAATATTCTAATACCCTTCCTTAATGGTCAATCTATCAACTACACCAAGAGACCCCTTGAATTTTACAAACTTATCTGGACCAAGGGACTTGGTGAGGATATCGGCTGTCTGATCCTTCGTCGGAACATACAGCAACTGAAATGATCTGTCTTCAACAAGCTTTCTGATGAAGTGACAATGAGTTTCTACATGCTTGGTTCTTTCATGGAAGATTGGATTTTTGGCAAGTTTGAGAACTCCCTGATTATCACAGAACAAGGGAGTCGGACCTGCTTGAGATATTTGCATATCAGCAAGCATTTGGCGAAGCCAAACTGCCTCACAAGCTGCCTTAATTGCTCCCCGATACTCTGCTTCTGTTGAGGAGAGAGCCACCGCCTGTTGTTTCTTACTAGTCCATGTGACTGCACCGGATCCCAAACTGAACACATACCCAGAGGTGGATTTCCTGTCATCAATTGAACTTGCCCAATCTGAGTCTGTGAAACCACTGAGTTGAGGATCGTGACTCCTTGAGTAAAGAAGTCCATAATCAGAAGTGCCCTTCACATAACGCAGCACACGCTTTGTTGCTACCCAATGATCAGCCTTGGGGGCTGTCATGAAGCGTGAAATGTAGCTCACTGCAAAACTGAGGTCAGGTCTAGTGGTAGTGAGATAGATGAGGCTGCCCACTAGTTGCCTAAACAATGATTCATCCACTACAGGCGAGTTTGACTTGGCTGACAACTTAAGCCCTTTTTCCATGGGTGTGGAGGCAGGTTTTCAATCCTGCACACGGAACTTATCCAGAAGACTGCGAGCATACTTTGACTGGGAAATGAAGATACTGCTCTCGGTCTGCCAAACCTCAACACCTAAACAGTAATGCAAGAGTCCCAAATCTGTCATGTCAAATGTGCTGCACAAATCCTGTTTGATCTCAGCGATCAAATGTGCCAAGCTACCAGTAATGATCAGGTCATCCACATAGACAACAAGAATCAGAATATCACTACCAGTGCGTTTGACATACAAATTAGAGTCAGATGGACTCCTTTGAAAACCATGATCTGTGAGGTACTTATCAATCTTGATGTACCAAGCTCGAGGAACCTGTTTCAAGCCATAGAGTGCTTTCACTAATCTACACACCTTATGTTCTTGACCAGCAACCTTGAACCCTGGAGGCTGCGTCATGTAGACTTCTTCCTTCAACTCACCGTTGAGGAAGGCACTCTTAATGTCCATCTGATGGACTTTCCAACCAAACTGGGCTGCTAAGGCAAGGACAAGCCGAATTGTACTCATCTTGGCTGTAGGAGCAAAAGTCTCCTTGTAGTTAATGCCTTCCTTCTGTGAGAACCCCCTAGCAACGGGATGAGCTTTGTACTTGTAAAGGGTTCCGTCAGCTTTGTATTTCACCTTGTACACCCATTTGCAGCTAATGGGCTTCTTCCTTGGAGGAAGATCAGAAAAGACCCAAGTGTGATTTTTCTGAAGACTTTGGTATTCAGACTCCATAGCCTTTTCCCACTTAGGAATTCCTTTAGCCTCTGAATGTGTCTGAGGCTCATAAACACTGTGAATGTTGGCCATGAGAGCAAAGTTAACTGTATGCTGCTGTTTGCTCTTGTTTCTAGATGATCTACCCTCAATGAGCTCATCGTCATGAAGATCTCCTATTGTCTTATCCCACCATTTAGGCCGGAGAGTAGAAGTGCCAACATCGGATGGAACAGGAGGAGCTGCAACAGGTGGAAGATCAACATCATCCGGAGGAAATTCGGGTTGAGCATCATCAAAATCAAAATCTGCATCATCATCCCTCCCATCAGGTGGACCTAATGGAAGAACATCCAAGTCAGAAGCCTTCAAAGGCTGCTCCTCAGAATGCTGTACAGACGAGGAAGAAAGAAAAGGTCCTCGTTCTTCATCAAAGACAACATCCCGGCTGAAGGTAAGACGATCAGTATCGATATTAATCAACCGGTAAGCCTTATGGTTGTCACTGTACCTTGTGAACATAAGCTTTTGACTCTTGGAATTCAACTTGGAGCGCTTGGCATCTGGAATCCATACATAAGCTAAAGAGCCAAATATTTTCAAATGACTGATCCGAGGTTTGTGGCCAGTCCAAGCTTCTTCAGGAGTCTTCTCCTTAACAACATAAGTCGGAGACCGATTAAGGAGATAGACGGCAGCGTAGACTGCTTCTGCCTAGTACTTCTTAGGAACACTCCTGTGTTCTAACATGGAACAGGCCATCTCAGTGATTGTGCGGTTGTGCCGCTCTACAACATTGTTTTGCTGAAGACTATAGGGTGTGGTTAACTGGCGTTTGATGCCGTGTATATCACAGAAGTTGGAGAAGTCAGTAGAACAAAATTCCCCCCCATTATCTGACCTAAGAGTGACTATGGAACAGCCAGACTCTTTCTCTACTAAGGCCTTAAACTTCTGAAATACAGTAAACACATCTGATTTCTGTCTGAGAAAGTACACCCACATTTTACGACTGAAATCATCAACAAAAAGTAAGAAATACCTGCAACCAGTAACAGAAGGTGTATTCATTGGCCCACATACATCAGCGTGAACCAACTGTAGTACCTTGGAGGCTCGCCATGTGTCACCAGTCGGAAACGGTGTCCGATGCTGCTTCCCAGCCTGACAAGCTCCACAAACACCATGATGCTGGGTCTGAATCTCAGGTAAACCGGCTACAAGGCCCTCCCGAGATAGCTGAGAAAGATAGTGCACATTTAAGTGCCGATAACGCCGATGCCAAAGACTAGTGATGGAAGCATTTCGGGCTGCCATGGCTAACTCTGGAGAATCACCTGTATCCACAAGTCTGTATAGACCATGATCCTCAATACCAACAGCCACAGTGCTACGAGTCTCCCGATCAACAATGGAACATTTGTGTGTATTGAAAACCACATCCAACTGAGGAGAGTGCCGCATGATCTGACTGACAGAGAGAAGATTAAGTTCCATGCCAGGAACATAGTAGACATTGAGGAATATGAGATTCCTCCCACCAGACTGAATCTGAACAGTTCCCTTAGAGAAAACTGTATATTCTTCTCCTCCACCAAAAATAACTGAGTCACTGAAGGGAGTAAAGTCTATAAACCAATCACGTCGATGAGTGAAGTGACGCGAAGCACTTGAATCAATGTACCAGGTAGAGGACTTCACATGATCTGCAGATCTTTTAGCCATAAAAGCGTAAAAGGCAGATTCCTTCTGCTTAGTGTGCTCGGCAATACTTGCTTTCTGCTGAGACCCTCCCTGCTTCTTCTGTTTAGAAGCCAAATGCTGACGACAATCCTTTTTGATGTGACCATATTTGTGACAGTAATTACACTGAATATTCTTTTTCTTGGTGCTGTCCTGAGGTTGACCTAAGCCTTTTTGTTGTGGAGGCTGACCTTTGCCTTTATTCTGAGCCTGAAACTTGGCTGCAAAAGCCTGCTCTGAAGAGGACGAAGAAGCACTACTACCAAACTGTTGTTTCCAGCGATCCTGCTGCAAGAGGATAGTACAGAGTTCTGGAAACTTCAGATCAACATTAGCTAACGTAATGTTGAGAGTCTCAATGAAATGTTCATAAGACTTAGGTAGACTTTTCAAAGTGATTACAACCATGTCTTCCTCCATTTTCCGACCAATAGCCTCCAGCTGATCTCTGATCTCCTGGATCTTGTTCAGGTGCGCTTGCAATGTTGTTTTCTCATCCATCATGATAGAAAACAACATATTTTTCAAGAAGAATGCACGGCTCTTGTCAGAGGTTTCATGCAAACCCTTCAGATGGTCCCAAATCTCCTTTGCTGTTTTCCCAGTTGGAATCTGAGGTAGCTGATCATCTGTGACTGAAAGCTTAATGAGCATGACTGCTTCACGAGTTTGTTCGTCAAACTTATCCTGGTCCTTTCCCGCCGTTGCTGGACGAGTAGTGTTGCCTAGAATGATTTGATCAAGGCAGCGATATTCAAAGATGGTCATCATTCACTGCTTCCAGGTATTATAGTTTTTGCCATTAAATCGCTGACTGCCTTCCAACATGATGTTGGTTAAACTTGCCATCTTGCACGCTTTTTGAGGCACAAAAAATGAGGTACTGAGAAGAGGCTGAATGCACGGAACCCGAAGCATAAATTCCAATGCACAGGATGCTGAGGCAGTTTATAGGCACAAAATTCGAGACAAATTCGTCGGCACAAATTTCAAGGCACGGATTTCGAGACACCCAGAAAAATCTGACAGGTACCTAGAAATGGTCTCGAAAAACCCAGAAAGAATCTATGATCAGAAAAATTTTCGATTGGAAATGAAGGGTTAAAACCCTAGCCGAAAATCGCAGAAGCCCTAGGCTGCCATGAAAGACACTGAAAAACGACCTGAAATTAGGAGTTCGCGCGGTGCAGACTATAGGATTTAAACCCTCGAACGCGCGACCTCCAGAAACACCAAATCGCGATTTCCAGGCACCAAAAAATGCGACCCAAAACACAGCAAAATCGCGGCCAAAAGTCTACCGTTAGACACAGAGAGATCGCGCCAAACAAGAGTGCATAAAAACGCGACCTTTAAGAGCACAGAACGCGTCTAGGAACAGGTAAAAACGTGAGCCATGAGGAAGAAAAATCGCGGCCGGAGAGAACAGAAAACCACGCCAAGATTCTGCCAGAAGGAGAAGATAAAACGCGCCAGAAAACCGATTGAAAATCGTGTCTAAAAAAGTGGAAAGTCACAGCCAAAAAACTCATCACAAAGCTGCACGAAAAATGCCCACGAAACATCCATGATTTTGCAGAAGACGAATCGCGATTTTCAACGAGGAAGAAATCATGATTTTTTTTTTTTTAAACAAGAACCCTCGATTTTTAGCATTAAAACAAAACCCATGAAAACCAGAAGAAGACTATCTTCATAAGCTGAAAAAATTCTTTCGAATTTTTTTTTTTTTGAAGATCAATCTTTTAAACACCTTGCTCTGATACCATATTACGAAGGTAATTGGTAAAAACTTGATGTATTAACAATGAGCAAAAGCTCAGATAAATAGTTTACAAAATATACAAGAAAGGCAGGTTTCTAAAATAGAAATTGCAGAAGATCGTAAACACGATCTTACTAAAATAATTACAAATAGTTACAACATTGACCATTAACTAAAAATAGCATGAAATAATATTCTAATAATATAATCTATATTTTATAGCAAGTTTCATGATGCTTATGACACTAATGATAATCTTTCAATTATATGCATTTGTCATTATTTATCATAAGAAACATAGGGTTAGATACATCATACCAAGATACTCCTTGCTTTTGTATCCTTGGAGATCGATTGTCTTCCTTTAGTTTTGACTTTTATCTACCTTACATTTGTCTATAAATCTGCCTTTAATCTGCCATACGTCTACTCAAATCTAAATTATATTCCTTGTTGCTTCTTATTCCTGTTTATCTTCTTCTGAAATCAGAATATATATTGTTATTTTCCTTCATTTGATACCTCTATTATATATATATCTATGGCATATCTGTATATATCTTCCTCTCTATAATCAGAAATATGTATTTTATTTCAGAATGTATACATATTCTAAACTCAGAAAGATATACTTTTATTCCTTCTTATGTCTTTATATTCAAGTAATATTCCTTGCTTATTCCTTTTCTCACATCTCCCACATTAATCTAAATTTATATCCCTATATTTCTATGAAGGGAGGCATCCCTTTGAAGGGTAATGCCCCTTCTAGAATACTAATTATTGTTATATAATAATCGCTGCTTTTGAAGGCCATCGCAAATGATTAAGACTTGTCTCCTAAACAGTTCGTTGCGCTTTATTTTCCTAACCGCTGCTCATCACATCTTCTCTTTTGTTAATCGCACCTCTTGCATCTACTTTTCCATATTTTGAATAAGACAAAAAGGTAATATATGATATTTATCTTATTTCATACGCTGATCGTACATTTACTAGTTTTCTTTATTAACTAAGACTTTCTTTTAAATATTTTACTAGTTGCACTCACTTATGTTTATAAGACTTCATATTATTCAAATAAATTATAATTTGTTATTTATTTATATTTGCTTTTATATAATATAATAATATTTAAATTGTTAATATTAATATTAATATTAATATTTATATTTACATTTATATGTGTTATTTATAAATATAATATTATATCTTTATTATATTAAAATAATAATATTATTTAATTTTATTTATTAAAATAATAATATTATTTAATATTATTTATTAAATAATATATGTTTATTTAAATATTAATACATACGCAATTATCTCTATCATTTAAATTGACTAAACACTGTATTTCACGAAAGTAACTTGATCGACTTTTATCATGATGTTTAAATCTTTAATTTAAACGTCTTAATATCGGGACATCACATTGAGTCGGAGCAGTATTGGGATGGGTGACCTCCCGAGAAGTCCTGATGCTTCACCTCTATGAGCATCACCTAGATGAAATGAGTGCTAAGTGGATGATCCATACTCATGAGAGATGGGTTCATGTGAATCACTAATGAAATATGGGTCAATGAGTTTGACTCAAAAACTACATAGTTGAATCTTGATAAAACATCACAATTTGATGCATTGTGAAAAATATCTCCTACTTGTCATTGGATGAGCCAAAGGGGCTCTATGATAAATGGTTTGTAAGGCACAACACTTGTTGAAGGTTTTGCAAATGGGGTCGCAAGCTAAGTGGGCTTGATCTTGGGGGAAGCTCCATGGTTAAGTGCACTTGAGTTGGAGTAGTACTAGGATAAGTGACCTCTCGGGAAGTCTTGATACTTCACTCTTGTGAACATCACCTAGATGCAATGAGTGCTAAGAGGACCATTCATGCTCATGAGAGATGGGTTCATGTGAACCACTACTCACGAAATATGGGTCAATGAGTTTGAAACTACGTAGTGGAATCTTGATAAAATTTCATAATTTGATACATTGTGGAAAATACCTCCTATTTGTCATTGGATGAGCTAAATGGGCTCTATAATGAATGGTTCATAAGGCACAACGCTTGCTGAATGTTTTGCGAATGGGGTAGCAAACTAAGTGTGCTTGATCTTGGGGGAAACTCCATGGTTAAGTGCATTTGAGTCGGAGTAGTAATGGGATGGATGGCCTCTCGGGAAGTCTTGATGCTTCAACCTTGTGAGCATCACCTAGATGCAATGAGTGATAAATGGACCATTCACGCTCATGAGAGATGGGTTTGTGTAAATCGCTACTCAAGAAATATGGGTCAATGAGTTTGACTCAAAAACTATGTAGTTGAATTCTGATAAAACATCATAAGGAAAATAAGTAGTTGACATGTTTTTTTTTAATAATGTGTGGTGCACTTTAGGTTTCATAAGTTTATTGTATCAAATAGAGACAACAAGTTTATTGGCAAATTTTGGTCTAATTTGAGGGATAAGATATATGCCAAACTCTAAAAGAGTACAATCTTCTATCCACAAACAAATAGGCAAACTAAAGTGGTCAATAGGATCTTGGAACAACTCATTTGGGGTTAGAATAGTAGGTGTCCCAAGACTTGGGATTAATCTTTGCCCTATATCCAAGACTCCTATAATAGAGCAATCCATTCTTTAACAAATTAGTCACCATTTGAGGCTTGTTTGGTTATCTACATTTAAATCCACTAAATGTTGCACTAGAACAACAAAAAGAACAAAATAAACAAGACTCAGAGGTGACTTACGGCAACTAAGTTCATTGAGAGGATCCAACAAATTTAGGCCAAGGTGAAAGAACGACTTGAGAAGTCCCAAGCAAAGTATAAGAGCAGGCATGACCAGCACTGGAGGGAGCTTGATCCATAAACTTGGGGCAGCTGTGCTGCACTCCAATATGCAACATATGGATTTAAATGAGATGCCTCAATCTTCCTCTACGTGCATTTAACCACCTCTAATGGCTGCCTATAATATATGCATTAAAGGATAAAATAGAACATCTTAAATGTGGAAAATAAAAACTTGCATCACATACAAAATAGACATGAAACACAAGTAGCTTGAGAGAATCCCTCAAGCAGGCAAATTTTTTTTGGAAGAGTGAGCTATGCTCCTAATCCCCAGTCTTATATGAGTTTACAAAGATCTACATCTTGTGTCAAGCTTCTCACATCTATAAAACTAATTTGAAGATGATCATGACCTACACCTTTGCTATGTGAAATGGAGGACAATACCTTGGACACAGGATCTGATGTCCACACTACAACAGTTTGGAATAATTTGTTCATCAGCTCCACTAGCATAACATGCAACCCATTGCTAAATTTGGATGCCTATAGCACCCTATACCTCCACCTACTAGCTGAACTCTCTGATCCATACCCATTTTGCATCTGCTAGCTTCAACACTCTACCAACCAACATGCAAGTCGATTAGCTAAAGTATGAGGCCATTTTGCACCTTGTAGCCTCTAGGTTCATCTCTGCACTTAGTCTTCAAACGAGAACATTTGAGGAACTCCTTGATTCAAGGAACTACTGACAATCTTTGAGGGCTACTGCTCCCTTAGGTCGCATAAATAGTGTTGGGAAGTGTTGGAAATGTTGTCATTGATGTCAAAGGCACGGAGTCATAAATGAAATCACTGATGTCAAGGCAAAGAAGAATGGCCGTTGGAGAACAAAACAAATAGGAGTTTATCCATTACACGTTACCGTTGGAAAGATTGCATGTTTAAATTAAAGATTTAAACATAAGAAAGACGTTGGAGAAATAGTGTTATGGGCTGACCCATATGATATCCACTTGGCGCTAAGAAGAATAAGTTTTAAGTTTGAATTTGGTCTATACCTCCAATAGTGGCTGACTCACTTAAAGGTGGCCGACTTCCCTTGTTTGAATAAAAATCTAAATTAAAGATTTAAATCTATGATGGCTGACCTCTTATAAGAGGAGTGCTAAAGCATAAAAGGAATATATTAATCATAAGAGGTGCATTGATTAAATAGAGACAAGGTGCAATTTATATTAAAGAGGAGCAGCGATTTATATAAAAGAGGAGCAGCGATTTATAAAAAGGAGCAGCGATTTATATTTACATGAAAGGGATAGTGATTATTGCAAAGTGTTTTTGTTTTATTATGAAGAGGAACGATTTGTTTTGAAAGGTTCTCTTTATGAAGAAATACATCCATTCATAATGGATGCCTCCATTGGAATGATATAAGAAGTGGAAGATATGTGAATGAAGTGCAAGTAGAAAAAAGATTTATTTCTGAGTTTTAGAGCAAAGTTGAGAAAAGAAAAGGGGCAGAAATGAAGTGTATTTCAGATATCTTTTGAAGAGTATATGCTGCCATGTATGAAGGACAAATGCAAACATATTTATGACAAGTGTATGTGAGGATTAAGGGCTGAATGCTAAGAAAGCTAGTGCGGAAAGTTATGAGAAGTTGATGCTATGATTATGACCAGTGTAGTGTGAAGTGTGAAATAGATATATCTATAAGACACCTACAGATATGCAAATAGAGAATTGAAGACAGATTTGTATGAGAGAATAGAATGCAGATATAAAAGAACCAAAGGCAGAAATACTGAAGAAGGCTATGCAGATATAAAAGGGATAGAGGCAGAAATATAGAAGGAGATCTATGCAGAGATAGAAGTAGAAATATAGGAGTCTATGCAGAGATAGAGGACGAGTTTGGGCAGATCTCAAGGCAGAGATTTATGAGAATATAGTGCTATAATTGTGATCAGATTTGAGAAAAGAATTTGTGCATCTTTTGGATCAGATTTGAAAGAAAGAACATTGTGTGATTTGGATCAGATTTGTGAAGAAAGGATATTGTGTGAGATGTGATCAGATTTGTAGAAGATAGTGATCCAGATCCGTAGAAGGTTGGTGCCTTGACGAGAGATTGGTGTCTCTTACTGGGTTGGTGCTCAGTTGTGGATTGGTGCTCACAAAATCTACAAGTGCGGATTGAAGTCTCCAGTGGGTTGGTGCTCACAAATTGTATAAGAGGGGATTGGTGTCTCTTGTAGGTTGGAGCCTACAAAGATTGTAAAAGAGATTTATATATAAGCAATATTTTGCCGTGGTTTTCTCCCGTAAGGGTTTCCACGTAAATCTTGTGTTCTTGTGGTGCATCATTGATAGATCTTGTGTGATTGATATTGTTGTGGTTGTTAAGATTTGAAAAGTAAAAGTTTGTATTATACTGATTCACCCCCTGTTACACCCCATGTGTTTCTAACTATTTACTATTTACCTTGACTAGTTAATTTGCTTGAATAAATGAATGGTTTATGAATCTTTGCATTAATGTGTATTGTGAATCTTGAATGGAATATGTTGAAAGATTGAATGATGCAATGTGATGTATTATAAGTGATTCTAGTCATGAAATGTACGAAGCATATGATTATATTGTGATCGGCTAACTACTATTGTGATGATGTAAGCTGAATGCAGGAATAGGTTGACTCTTCGGAAACGAGGGCATGTATCACTCGGGAGAAGGACTTGGTCTGGTAATCCTTAAAGAAGCCTAAACTGAGCAAGCACACACCACTATCCTACTTGGTCTAGGTTATGCTGAGCTCTGTCACTGGAGCTTGTGACCCAAGTGGGGGCGCACAAGGTTGAGGTCCAAGGATGAGCGGGACCGGATGATTGTGAGGAGAGGGACAAGTAGCTCATTATCCTTCCACTGTAGGGAGTGGGAGGTTGTCGTTGCTCTATGAAACTAGCCTCACGCGGTCCCCTCCACTCTGGGCCGCAAGACAATCCTCCCCCCTTCGAGGGGGAGCCTTGCAACAACTCTCTACTTGGATCAGGGCATGCCACACAACATGCCGCACATCTCCCCTCCTCGCAATCCAAGACTCTCCTGTCCTTCAACCTTGTGCGCCCCCCCACTTGGGTCACAAGCTCCAATGACAGAGCTCGGCATAACCTAGACCAAGTAGGATAGTGGTGTGTGCTTGCTCAGTTTAGGCTTCTTTAAGGATTACTAGACCAAGTCCTTCTCCCAAGTGATACTTCCCCTTGTTTCCGGAGGGTCAACCTGTTCCTGCATTCAGCTTACATCATCACAACAGAAGTTAGCCGATCACAATATAATCATATGCTTCATACATTTCATAACTAGAATCACTTATAATACATCACATTGCATCATTCAATCTTTCAACATATTCCATTCAAGATTCACAATACACATTAATGCAAAGATTCATAAACCATTCATTTATTCAAGCAAATTAACCAGTCAAGGTAAATAGTAAATAGTTAGAAACACATGGGGTGTAACACCCCCCCTCTCAGTATAATTGTGTGTTCATCAAGAAAGGTGTGTTGTACACCTTGCATAATAATGTAATGTCCCTACCAAGATATTTCAACAAACTTGCAATTTTTTCAACTTTAGCTCATAGACATTTCGTCAAACAGTTGGTGGAACATGGAACCCATCAATATTTCTGAATTCAATAATTAGGAACAGCTTCAACTTACTCACACATATATTGACATTTTAACAAACAGTTGTCATGCATAACCTTTCATTGACAATTTCACAAACAGTTGGCCAACATACTTTATAAATATGAAATCAGCTGATATAGATCATATTAAACCGATACAAATGTTTTACTTTTACGAACCAATTATTTGCTGATTGTCCACAATTGTCTAATAAAAATGGAATAATATGCTATTCACACAAATCTGTTTCTGATATGAGTATAAATCTGATTATTATTGGCTGTGTTGCTCTGAAAACTAGCTTCTTGCTGACTGTATGCTGTTCCAGAACTGATTATGGACTGCTGTAACGGAAAATCAGACTCTCCAAATGAAGATAGAGCTGCATTTGTTAGTGCTGGTACTGCTGTTCATACCTTACTAATACCTTGGTGAACTGAAACAATAATTAAATCTGTATTTTCTGTGATAATCATACCTCTGTAGCTGAGATATTCCCTTCCTTTTAACTCCTCAAACTGCAACAACACACTTCTGAATCAAAATAACTAGTGCCTATGCTGGGCAGGTAGCATTAGGGATCCAAAATCCCTTATAATAGGCAACGACTGCTTCTAAACACTCCCAAATATCCTCACGTCCCTCTTAAAACTTGTTCAAATTGGAACCAAGGGAGGCGACCAGCTGAATAGTCTTTTAAAACTTTATTAATATGAATCGATGCCCTTTGATTATTCCATGATTCCTTCCCAAACTCATGCCTCCTTCAAACAACATTGTATGACAGACTTTGAGAACCCCACCAAAGAGAGGCACTTCATCTTTAATCTTCTAAAGTTTGCTATGACTTGCCTTTCATAAAATATGACTTCCAAATAAAATTTGACCTTCCTCAGACATATAAAAATATTCTACTAAACATAGGAGGTTGAATTTGTGGGCCCAAAGACTTTATAATATGCATCACTTATTTATTTTCCCTTGTACGACAACCTTTATGCATGAAATATTGAAAAGCAAGGGAAATAGATGGTACAACTAACTTTTAGAATAAAATGAGACAGCAATATTCATTCTTTCCTTCCATATATTTTTTAAACATATTTTTGACTAACTTCTCAGCTGAAAATTAATCAGAACCTGGTAATAAAAATATTTGCTTATCCAACATTCACTATATACCAGAAATCAATTAATATTTGCTTCCAAATGACTTTTCGATAATTTTCAAACCTAGAAATGATATCTCGTTGCTGCAACACAAATATGAAAATTACCAGCATTCATCCAAATCTCCAAAATACCAAAAAACTGAAACTTCAGACATATAATATTTGGAACAATTCATTCAGCACAATTGTGAATCTTGTATGAATCCACCTCAAATTGGCCAGGGAGAATTTCTTTCTCCAAACCCAATCTCCGCCATAGGCTTTTCGTCCTAGAAAACAAATTTGAACACCAAATGTTCAAACTCCACCACTAGGGTAATAGAATATGAAATACCAAAAGATATATATGAAAATCTCTCTTCACAGCCTTCTTTTTATAACCCCTTTGGATCTTTTTAAAAATTATATTTTGTAACCACCTTAGGAACTTCTTAGAAAAACCCTATTTTATTTCTTCATAAAGTGACCTTTTATTTTAATTTGCTTTTTGGCCCAAATAAGTCACTTTATAATAAAATAATTAATTAAATATTAGTTGCCCAAAAATGGATAATTTAAGACAACTTAATTTAATTAATCAATTATTCCCTTACCATAATCCCAATTAGCCTATGGGAATCAGAAATAGGCTAAGGGTCTTCGCCAATCGATCATGTCTACGAAGAGGACATTACGAATTCTCCCTCCCGAAGATTTCTTGTTCTCAAGCAATGCTGATCAAACTCATTAATTCCAATTGATGCCCATATAGTCTAGATCCCTCTCCTGTCAAGTGTTGTCTATTTTGCCATAGAAATGTATGAAAATTACTGTCCACAATATTCTTATTCACCCTTTGAAATTTGTTCACCTTGAAAGCAAAAAGAAATGCATATCCCACCATATGACATGTACAAGCTTCCCATCTTGGAACCACATCACATACCTTCTCAAGATGTGTAATGTCCCCATTTTCCAGCTGATCACCTAGTGGAGTTGGCTAGCCTATTCTATTCCTGTAGGCTAAACCGGAGGGCTAAGGGAATAGCCCAATTGACTAGATATCATAATTAGTAAAATTTAATAGGGCAAATGGATGATAAGAGATGTCTTTGTATATTTTTATGAGCTTATTGGAGAAGTCAAAATAAATAAAATAATTTGCCCTAGAGATGAGTGACTAAGGAGAGAGAAAAGAAGAATGAAAGAAAGGAGAAAAAGGATGGAAATGCCTTGGAATATTTTGAGGAAAAAATAGAATAAATGCCCTTGAGATGGACGACCCAATTGAAGGTCAAAAACATGAATTATTGAATGCCTAGGAGGTTCGCTCCTCTTGGAGGATGGAAAGATAAAAAAAAAAGAAAAAATAAGATGCTTTGTCTAGGTCGGCCAAGATGAAGGAAGAAAGATAAAATAAAATATTTATTTATGCACTTGGGTGCCTAGCATGAGGTCGGCCCTATGGGAGGTGGGAAAAAGAAATAAAATAAATTTTCCAAGAGGTGGTCGGCCAGCTTTGAGGAGGGTAAGAATTGGATATAAATAAAGGATGCTTTGGAGGCTTTTTCATCATCATTCACATGACATTTTCTCGAGTTTATACTCTTGGCTTAAACTTTGCTAGCCTTCATTCCAAGGATGAAAACCCTTGCGAATGTGGTGAGCTGGACGAAACCCTAGCTCATCATTGTGGAGGATTCATCACGGAGTCCTATTTGTGCTTCATTGGTGACATTTGGAGGAGAAGAACATCATTGCATAAATCAGATTTGAAGATCAGTTTTGGAGCAGCACTTTGGTGGCATTTTGTGAGCACATTGCATTAGGGTTTTACCCCAACTTGAGATCCACTTTTGGAGCAGACTTGTGCGTCCATCTTGGAGGGCGATTTTGGCTTGTTTTGGAGCAGCAAACCCTAGGTGCACTTCATCGAGGATTCACCCAGTTAGGGTTGGACATTTGTCATCTATTTTGTATGTATTTGGTATGTACTATCATAGTTTCTAGGTCTGATTTATAGTGCAGAAATCTGGCCATTGTTTGGCATGTTTGTGCCCTAGAATTTATTGTAAAATCAGATCAGAATATCCAGATTTGTAGCAGCAGAGGTTTCATACAGAGAATCAGATTTGGTTATTGCATTTGGATGCCCTATGTTGTGTTTTTCATGGTTGATTTCATGTTTGTTGTGAATATCAATTGTTAGTATCATTTGCCATGTTTATTTGTCATGTTTGGGCACATATATGTTCGTTGTGATTAAATGTTTGAAATGAGTAAATAAAATCAGAATTCAGAATTAGGGTTTCAGCAGAAAATAAAAATCAGAATTTTAGGGCAGATCCCATTGGGGATATTACAGAAACACAATGCAAATAGCTGAATATCAATTAAATACTAATAGTAAAACCCACAAACTACTGATGAAAATACAGACTGAGCATAATGATATTATTGTAGAAACCTTATATATAGCATTCAACAAAGCCTAAAATATTGTTAATAGTAATTGCAGCAACAAGACTTACAAATTGCTATGAATGATAGCAGAAGTAGCTATTGTTAGAGTAGGTTTTTATTTCCTAGTTGGGTTATTTATTTTTCCCTATATTCTTAGGTTTTTCCTACACTTTTATTAATATCGCTTAGGTTAATAAAGCATGTCTTATTAGGTGAGTGGTTGCGAGGTGTCACCTTCCTACATGTGAGCATCCATTAGCTATTTTGGGAAGATATTTTGCTATTTTTAGTCCGATAGATGGTTGCTCCTCATTGGTCGGTGTTGCCACCTCCTCCCTCTTCCTAGTCTATATAAGCATGCTACTTGGCTTGTATTTTGCATTTTTTGCTTTTGCATCCTCTTAATGCTATTTTGCTTCTAGCATTTGCATTACTCTCTTGGAGACTAACTCTGTATTGTTATTTTGATTTTGTATCATTTGCATTTATAGTTTAAATATCTATTCGTTTGCACTAGTTTTCTGAATTATTAATCTTTTCAGATTCTAACATGGTATCAGAGCTATTCCATGTGCAAGAGTAGATTTTAGTTTCCATATTTGAGAGATTCAGGGGGGGCTAATAAATCTTATTGCAGTTTTTCGAAAACCCAGTATGCTCTTCTCTTGCATCTTCGGATGATCTTGAGAATCAGAAAAGTTTGACGGAAATTTTTTTAATCTCTGGGGTTTGCACGTGTTTTATGAAATTTGGGTGATTGCAACATTTCTGGTTATATTGGCAGCATTTTCGGCTGTTCCAATGCGTCCAGGAGGCTTGAGAAAGTCAGATTTGGCTTTCGTTTCACCGAAATTGGAGATCGTCATACACAGGTGCGGAATCGGGGTTTCGAGCTCAAATCTGACAACCAGCTTGCATATTTGGTGTTTTCAATCAATATTGCAGGTTTCAGCATGCCTTTTTTTGTCTTAGGTAGCTGATTCAGCCTTTGCATGCCGTTTTTGGGTTGTTGGGGTTGTTTTTTGTAGCTAAAGGCGTTCTGTTTACACTGGATCAACATCTTCTGTACATCAGTAAGAAAACGCCTTCTAGGTTTTGTTTGCAACACAGAAAAACCATCTGGGTATCTTTCTGTTTTTGCATGCAGTCTGTATATTTTGTAGAAATGCGCTCAGAAAGCTACAGCAGGACCCCTCTCCGTTGGCAGTTGCAGTTTTGAAGGCAGTTTTCAAATGCTCCGTTCTTGCTCATACGGACTCCTTTTTCTATGAATTTTTTTTTGATTTTGGCTATTTTTTTGTGCTCTATGCATTAGTGTAGACATTTTTTGATTTTGATGCCAAGATTTTTCAAAAATTACAGATTCCCAGTCGTGACATTGCACAGTTCTCATTTTGGGAACTTCGGAGGATCATAACTTTCACATACGACCTCGTATCGAGGCAATTCTTTTTTGAAAGTGCATGATTTTTCGATTATATCGCAGTGGTATTGTTTATTTCCTTGGGTATTGTGCCAAAGTTGTATTTTCAGCATATGCTCTTCGTGAGGGTTTTGTAATACATTGAAATCAAGACCACTTAATATTTCTTGGGGGGGTTCTTTGATTGAGTGAAAAGGGGGGGTTGTCTTGGTTGTGTTCTCTTCTTTTCGACATTTCTTCTCTGCATTTCTTGATCATGAATCAAACAAATCTACCCATCCTAACTCCATATAATTACTTTGAGTGGAAATCACGCACGACAATTCACTTAAGGAAAGCTAGATTAAATAGGATAACTATGGGACTTGAAACTGAACCTGCTAAAGATGAAGATAAGCCTAAGTGGTTTAACGAATGTGTTGAGGCATATGGAACATTGTGTTTGTCTGTTTCTCCTGATTTGCTCTTTCACATTGAGTCTTTGAATACACCAAATGAAATCTGGACAAAGCTAGAAACACTATTTGGCACACAAGATTCAATGAGGGGTTATATGTTGGAAAATGAACTAATTAGTTTAAGTTCAGGCAATTTCAACACAATCCAGGATTTCTTCACCAAATTGAAATCACTAAGGCTGCAGTTAAAACAATGTGGAATTGAAAAGAAAGATGAACAATTGATTCTTAGTATTCTCTCTAAGCGAAGTTCAGAATATTGTGTGTTTGTTTCTACTTTCTATGCTACTAAGGGTGCACTTGGTACTCAATTCACCATGCCATCTTTAGATGATTTTGCTGTCAATCTCACTCGGGAACAGGACAAACTAATCCAGATGGGCACTCTTAAGTCCTCTAAGTCACATGCCTTGGCTGCCAACCAAGGCACAAAAGAACAAAAAGGACAAAGTAGTAACAACAATAGTAAGGATAAGAAACAGAAGAATAGCAAGGAGAAGAAGGATCAGATAACGGTTACTTCAAAAGCAACTAATGAGAGCCAATTTTCCAAGGGCGACAAGCCTAAGAAAGATAGGGTCCAATGTGCCTATTGTAAAAGACCCAGTCATGATGAACATAAATGTCTGAAGAAACAAATTGATCACTTGACACACATTCTTGAGAAGAATAATATCAGTGTTCCTGAGTCTATCAAACAGAGTTCTAATGAGGGGTCTAATAAGGAAAAAGAAAACAGCAAGGGGAAAGGAAAGGGCAAGGCCCTTGTTGCAGTTGCTTCTTCACCATCCACTTTGGTTCTTGATTCGAGTGCTTTGCACCACATGGCTTCATCTAAGGAAGAACTTGCATCTTTGGAGCCGTGTACTATGCCTTCTATTTTGATGGGTGATGACACTTCTGTTGAGGTGTGTGGGAGAGGGTCTGTTGATGTGGGGGATGGCACATTCCATGATGTTCTTTGTGTGCCCTCATTATCAACTAATCTCCTATTGGTATACCAGATCACTCACACAGGTTCAGGCAAGCGGGTTGAGTTCACTCCTGATTCAGTGGAGATTCGTGAGTTGCACAGTGGTTCTACAGTTGCAGTTGGGAGAGCAGATCATCAGTCACGGCTCTATTTGTTTTCTCACTTTGTTCTTGATCCTCCTTTGACTATTTTGCTCACTCATTCTAATGATGTGAGTAGATTATGGCATGAGCGGTTTGGCCATCTTAACTTCCGCTACTTGCAGCAGCTCAACCAGCAGAGCATGGTCACAGGGTTGCCTTCAGTTCAGTTTTCAGGTGGTGTTTGCCAAGGTTGCATTCCTGGTAAGCATCCTAAGGAAAAGTTTGACAAAGGTAAGGCATGGAGAGCTTCACAGATACTGGAGTTAGTTCACAGTGATTTGGCTGGTCCATTTCAGCATCCTTCTTTCAGCAGGGCTAGATATGTCCTCACATTCATTGATGACTTTTCTCGATATACTTGGGTGTACTTTCTCAAATAGAAGTCTGAGGTATTTGATCACTTTCAGGACTTCAAGACTTTTGTAGAGAAGCAATCTGAGAAAGCCATCAAAGTTTTGCGCACTGACAATGGTGGTGAGTATGTCAACCATCGGTTTGAGAGGTTTTGCACTTCAGAGGGGATTGATTTGCAGCATTCAGTTCCATACAATCCTTAGCATAACGGTGTTGCAGAACGGAAGAACAGGTCCTTGAAGGAAATGGCGAACTGCATTATTCACTACAGATCTCTTGCACCACAGTATTGGGTAGAGGCCATTAACTGTGCTTGTTATATCCAGAACCGTGTTCCTCACCGAGCCTTGAAGGGAGTCACTCCTTTTGAAGCTTGGAGCGGTCAGAAACCATCAGTTAAGCACTTTTGAGTTTTTGGTTCTCCTGCATGGGCCCACATTCCTACAGAGAAACGCAAGGCCTTGGATCCGCAGAGCAGACCTTGCATATTTGTAGGTTATCCTGATGGTGTGAAGGGTTATCGGTTGCTCCACCCTACTACACATGAGTTGTTCATTGAGAGGAGTGTTCAGTTTGAGGAGGGCTCTTTGAGCTCACTTTCTATCACTTCTCCAACTCCTACTTTGACATTGGAGTCACTTGGGATACATGACAAATCTTCTGATGAGTCAGATTCACCTGAGGAGTCTTCTACCTCCACTTCCGATGCAGAGAGCGATTCAGAGGACTCTCCTCCTTCCTCTTCTAGTCATCATTTAGAGGTTGATGATTCTCCTCCAGATTCTCCATCTTCCGGTCCACTTTGGGCTAGACAGACCTTGCAGTCTGCAGGTGATTGGGTTGGGGATCCATCAGACACCAGGTGGACTCGTTCACAGTTCCAGGATGATCCACATGTCTTCATTGCTACTGCCTCAGATCCACAGTCTTTTCATGAGGCTTCTGGTATTCCTGAGTGGGATACAGCTATGTAGGAGTATAGTTCCTTGATGAGGAACTACACTTGGGATCTTGTCCCTCTTCCTAAGGGAAGAAAACTTGTTCGATGTAAGTGGATCTATCGGACAAAATTTGCAACAGATGGGTCGGTTGACAAGTATAAGGCTCGCTTGGTCGCTAAAGGATTCTCCCAGGTTCCTGGGATTGACTGCTCTGAGACTTTTGCGCCAGTTGCCCAAATGAATTCCATCCGACTTGTTCTTGCCATTACTGCAGCTAATCGTTGGGAAGTACACCAGATGGATGTGAAGGGTGCTTTTCTTCACGGTGACCTTCAAGAGGAGATCTACATGGAGTGGCCATAGGGGTTCCTTCAAAATTCTTCACTTGTGTGCCGTCTTCGAAAGTCTCTCTATGGCCTCAAACAGGCTCCTCGGGCCTGATATGCCAAGATGGACTCCTTCCTTCTATCAGTTGGGTTCACTCGGTGCCATTCTGATCCTAATGTCTACATTCTGCAGTAGGATGATTCACTCCTATTTTTGGTTCTGTATGTTGATGACTTGCTGATCACAGGGAGTTCTTCATCCACCATTGGGGCTGTCAAAACTGCCCTTCATGACAGGTTTTTGATGACTGACTTGGGCTTGTTGCATTACTTTCTCGGGATTGAGATCTACCAGTCTGCTTCCGGGATCACCATCAATTAGTCCAAGTATGCTCTAGATTTGCTCTCGAGGTTTCATATGGCTGACTGCAACCCTGCTTTGACTCCCTTTCTTTCTGGAGTCAAACTTGAGGCTCAATGTTCTTCTCCACTTGTTGATGGCACTTTGTACCGATAGCTTGTTGGGAGTCTCATTTATCTGACTCATACGAGACCCGACATTTCATATGCTGTAGGCATGGTCTCTCGATTCATGCAGGAGCCTCATGAGCTGCACTGGAAAGCAGCCAAGCGGATCCTTCACTACATTCAGGGTTCTCACAGTTTTGGGATTCACTATGCAGCAGGCATTGAGCTTGACTTGGTGGGCTACACAGATTCAAATTGGGCGGGCGATTCTCAGGATCGCAAGTCTACTTCAGGTTACAGCTTCTCACTTGGTTCAGGTCTTGTTTGTTGGTCGAGCAAGAAGCAGTTTGCTATTTCTCTATCTTCTACTGAGGCTGAGTATCGGGGGGCTGTGAATGCTGCCACTGAGGCCATTTGGCTTCAGAATCTTCTCACTGAGTTTGGTATCCAGATCAGACGGCTATCAGTCATATTTTGTGACAACCAGAGTGCCATTCAGATCTCACGGAATCCGGTCCATCATCAGCGGACCAAACACATAGAGGTCCACATGCACTACATCCGGGAGCTCATCCATGGCCACGTCATCGACCTTCGCTACTGTCCGACTTCCGAGCAGGTTGCTGATATCTTCACCAAACCCTTCACCGAGAGCAAGTTCCTTCATTTGCGAGCTTTGTTGGGGGTGCGGGATGTTTCATCTTTTGGGGGGGCTTCTTCCTCTCACTCGGAGTCCTGACTCTCTCTACTTTGGGGGGGGTCTCTTCTCTCTCTATTTTGAGGGGGGCTTTTCTCTCTCTTTTGGGGGGAATTTTATGTACATGGGTACCTCATCAGGCTTGATTTGTCGGGACCCATTTCTTCATCCACCTAAGCTTCGCTTATGGGGGGGTGTTAGTGTAGGTTTTTATTTCCTAGTTGGGTTATTTATTTTTCCCTATAGTCCTAGGTTTTTCCTACACTTCTATTAATCTCGCTTGGGTTAATAAAGCATGTCTTATTAGGTGAGTGGTTGCGAGGTGTCACCTTCCTACATGTGAGCATCCATTAGCTATCTTGGGAAGATATTTTGCTATCTTTAGTCTGATAGATGGTTGCTCCTCATTGGTCGGTGTTGCCACCTCCTCCCTCTTCCTAGTCTATATAAGCATGCTACCTGGCTTGTATTTTGCATCTTTTGCTTTTGCATCCTCTTAATGCTATTTTGCTTCTAGCATTTGCATTACTCTCTTGGAGACTAACTCTGTGTTGCTATTTTGATTTCGTATCATTTGCATTCATAGTTTAAATATCTATTCGTTTGCACTAGTTTTCTGGGTTATTAATCTTTTCAGATTCTAACAGCTATATCGCTGTTGGAGGCTAAGAAAACTATTTCACTATAGAAATCCCAATAGTACGAAAACCTCCTAAAAATGACGCAATAGCCTTGTGGAAGGTACGACGACCCAGAATGAAGTTGTGGCAGATGCTAAATCAATTTGTACGGCCAAGTTTTGACAATTAAAAATGGGTACGACAATATAGAATATGTATTATGGCAGCTCTGGAAATAAAATGCCTTCTATGATTTGTATGACAGCCACAACAAAAATGATCATCTCTATTTCTCTTGGCAAAAATAAGATTTTCTGCTCAGCAGCAAATAAAGTATGTCACTCTCAGATATTGACATATTACATAAAAAATTCACACAAAACTGAAGTTCGTTTTGCAACTTTACACAACTAGAAAAATATTCAAACACCCAAACTGAAATTGGAATAAACTACAAACTTTGAGTACAAATGCAATCCTTGGATGGGATCACCTCAGATGGACAAGAGAGTTTATATTCTCCGATCGGAAATAGAAGCCAAGAGGGTTTTCGTCCTCTAGATTCTTGCATACCAAAGGGTTTTTGTCCCGAGGTGAAAAAATGAACACAAGTGCTCAACTTAGAGAAAAGCGTTTTGATGACAATAACAATAGATGTCTTCTTCTGTGAAGTTCTCCTCCTATAATCACCTTTTTAATTTGAATTTCCTTTTCTCGCCAAAAACTCCTTCCAGAAGTGTTTAGAAACACTTTTAAATATAATATTACATTAGGCCCACTTTATTAAAAATTAAAAATAATAATAACACAAGTCATCCTTGTACAATATTATAAAAATAAAGTTACTAGGACAAATTAAAATATTATTATTAAATTATTTCCTTAACTTTATCACTTAGCCTATGGGAAATAAGGAATAGGCTACGGGTCTCCCAATTAATTTAATTCTGAAAAGGGGGCATGACAGTTGCATGCCTTATTTTTGATGACTCATTTTGGACAGATGCACATTAGATTGTGCAAATTTTAAAGCCTTTGGTTAGAGTGCTTATATTGATTGATGGGGAAAAATCCCCCATAAACTGGTTTTATGAGGCCATGGATAGAGCAAAGGAGGTAATAAGGTTCAAAATGTAGAATGACGAGAAAAGTTACATTCTAAGACGGAAGATTATTAATGCTAGATGGAATTGGCAAATGTATTGTTACTGCCATGTTATATTCTTTTATAGTGCATAATTTAAGGTTGATGCAAAGGTGACATAAGCCCTGTTTAAATGCATTGCAACATATTTTCTGAATGCTGAGGATCAACAATCAACTACTGTAGAGTTGCCAATGCACTAGTAGGTGAAGGCATTCTTCTCTGAAATATGTGCAAAAGAGGGAAGACATTAAAACAAGGTATTAAATTTCAAATTAATAATTTGCATTAAGACTTTAGTTATATCCTTTTTGCTTATTGTAAATTTGAAATACATTATGGATTTATTAATAAGTTTTTCTTTTGTGACTAATCCGATGTCAAAATAATGGTGGAAACATAGTTGAAAAACTCGCCAAAAGCAAAAACTCGCCAAGCCCGAAAAACTTGACTCGCCAAAAACTCGGCAAATTAAAATTGTTTAAATTTCATTAAAAATGCATTTTTTTTTGCAAAATTCACTGATAAGATGCATCCAATGAGTCAATAAATGAGAAACAAGCTGAGTCTAGTTGTATTTGATTGATTTCAAAGCAAATTGGGTACAAAATGGCATCCCCATGTGGAATGCACTGATATTGATAGTCTGAGACAAAATGAAAATAGCAAATTGTTTTTGTAAAATTGAAAGTAAATACTAAATACTACATCTTCCTCTTCCCAAGTCTAGTGAAAACTAGGGGAGTGGTAGAGCTAGAGGGTCTAGTCCTAGGAATTTGTTGTGGCTTCTCCATCCTCGGCATGACAGACCGTGGCTCAACCTCCATCCTGGATGTAGATGCTGGTAGTGGTATTGGTGCCAATGTCTCCTCCTCATCCTCCTCATCCTCAATGTCATCCAATGAGAATCCCAATCCACCGATTCCACCCCCCTCGTTCCATTGCCTCTCTCCAAATCATAGATCTCATCCTCGGGAAACACTGAAGGCTGCTCATCTCGCCCTATCCAAGGGCTCCGATGTATCCAATGAGTCCATAAATGAGTACAAAAGTGTTTTCTATTAAATTTGATTGATTTGAATGCAAATTGAGTACAAAATCGCATCCTCATGCGGAATCCTAATGGTTGATTCTAAGTCTAAAACCTTGGAACCTTGAATTTGGCTAAGTCTAAAACCTTGAAACCCTGAAAATTTGGTTAACTCTGAAATATGATGGATCCTCCAAAATCTAGAATCTGCATGTTAAATCCCATGGATCCGGAACCTATCTCAAGCATCCCGACAGTATATTTCAAAATATTTATATCTCAACATATACTTAAATATATTTTGAAATATACTGACCAAGCGTGTTCGTGATTTTTTAAGAGACTGAAATGCCCAAATGCCCCTTTCGTCGAGTTTTTTTTACAGACTCGCCGAGTTTTTGGTAAAAACTCGCCAAAAAAATCGGCGAGTTTTTCACAAAAACTCGGCGAGTGAAACAGGCGAGTTTTTGCATGAACTACTCGCCATAAAAAAAAACTCGTGAGTTTTTTGAAACTCGGCGAGTTTTTCGTGAGTCTTGCATCTATGGGTGGAAATACTCTAGCAAAGAAATCACATCTCTTCTATGAATGGCAATATGTATTCTTAGTCAGCCATGCAATTCTTCTGCTTGCAAGCATTCTTGGAGTGTGTTTGAACATATATACTCTAAGAAACACAAGTGCTTGGACCAACAATAGATGAATGATTTGGTCTTCTTTCACCACAACCTTTGTTTTTGGCTTAAGAAATTGAGGTTAGAAACTTAGAAGTTACTTAACTTTTAAAATAACGCTAAAGATTTAATGAAGTTTAATGATAATCTAACTTTCCTCTTGTAGATTTTAAGTTCTTTAAGCTCAATCAATTTGAATTTCTAGTATACACTTAAGGTCAGGAACTTATGCTTTGCCAATATTAGGTAGTGTTGAAGATGATCAACCAATTGACCTTGACGAGATTGATCCTTTATCAGACTGGATCACAGCTGATGAGGAGCCATCATTTGATGAAGAGGATTTAGCCATCTTAAATGAGACATTTGATGACTGTGACCAATCTCGGAGGAAGGATAACAAGGATACAAGGGCATTGATTTTGCATTTTGTAGTCTAGGAGCTTCACAAGCTAATTGCATTTTCAAGTTTTATTTTGTACTCTAAGAATTCAATTGTAACGGCTACTTGATTGAGAATTCGATACTCACTGAGAATTTGAGAGTAATAGGCAATATTGAACAAGTTCTTTATTTATATCTTATGTTTGTTTCTCTTTCTACACATTATGCCTTGCATGGAATAACAATAAGATTTTTGTTTCCATATTGTTATGAATATTTTAACATTTTTTAATTTCTCGCGTTTTCCAATTTTAAACCCTAGTAATTGAATTCCATATACACTTTCAGTTTTCCATGTCAATGCCATTTAAATGGAATGCTACTGTGGTTTTGACCAGGGTTGAATCCATAATTATTATGAATATTTAGCATTTTTTAATTTGTTGCGTCTTCCCATTTTAAACCCGAGTAATTGAATTCCATATACACTTTCAGTTTGCTGTGTCAATGCCATTTAAGTGGCATGCTACTATGGTTTTGACCAGGGTTGAATCCATAACAGATTGCTGATTCTATTATGGCATCAACATCTTTAGTGTCCGGATCACTTAGAACACTTTACCTCTGTTCTGCTCTTGACAATTTGATTTTCTGCAACTCTCTGTGCTTGTGTTTTTCTTGCTAGAATGAGTCATTAAGAGCATCTAGTACAAGGGAGAGTCTTTATGAGTACATGTTAGTGACTAACTAATCTGATTTCACTAACCGATCCATTTTGGATACTTTAAGATACATTTTAGAAACAACATGGTTTCTCTAGCCGAGCCCACCCCAATGCTGCTATGTGGTAATGTATGGGAGATGCAATGCACCATCAAGCCTCTTAACAATAGAATGTGTTAGGTATCTTTTTTATATGCATATACCATCCATTCCGTGCTTTGAATGCCCGTCTTGTTCCCTAAGATGTATAGTAAGAACAAATTACAAGTGAATATCTTTAGGAATCCCTGCACTCTTTTATATAGAGTTATTCTAGAAAACATGTAGTTGACATGTGCCATGTGTCAACTTTCCATAATTTGTTTCCTTATGATTGATTGCTTTCTTTGTAGATTTGGCCTCAGAAAATTACATTTTCTTTTGATATTTGTATAACCCTAGTAAATAGACTATAGGATGCATGCTGGGATTTTTTCTAGAAGTAGCCACATTGACTTTAAAGTTTAGAATGCCCACTTTTTCTCTTGATTCATAAATTTAAAGGCTGCTTTTGTTACTGTTCATGTTTTTGCATTCCTCCTTGAGAGTGCAAGCCTATCATCAAATCCCATAATTTTAACCATCTGTCAGAACTCCTATATCTGTACTCTTCTTGCCCATCTCACTAACACATAAATACTGGAACTTTCACTTAAGAACGTTGCAGTAATTCTTTTTCACTTGCTTCCAAACTCATCTTTGTTGGAGAGGTTTTTCACATTTCTGATTTCCTAAACTGGAAAGTGGAACAAATATTGTTTTTCCTGATTTTCAAGTGTTTTATATAGAAGGGAAAGCTATGTACAAGTGGCAAATTTGCCAATATGAATAAGGAGTCAGGATGCTCGTTGAAATCCATTTTCTGAACTTGGTGGCATTGAAGTGATATGATCCAATAGTGCAATTATTATTTGCTAATGAATCTTTGCCCTTCTCATATTTTGCAGAAAACTGAATTCCTCTATTTTGACTCCAGAGAACACACAGTTGCTTCGGCAATTAGTCTCCACTCTACTAATGACCCTGAAGAATATTGAGGTATGTTTTGGTTGTACCCAGTACTTATTTGAGCGTTTGAAAAGATACGTATCTATACACAATTTTGAATCCAATTATTGTAAAAGGGAAAGTCAAATGTAAGAAGTTTTCCAATGGACTTGATTGCAAATTAAACATAGGATAATATGACTTAACTTATAGAATGCCATTGATGAAGTCTATGGTAGAAATCGTTATAAAAAATCAATGTCTTCGCACATCTATTCTTGCTTCCCTATGAAGGTTAGATAGGATCTTGACGTTTAAATAAAACAGAAACCTACAATTCGGGTTGCCCTTGTCAGATAATATGTTTCTCCATTATCCATTCTGCATTTTTCTATTGAGGACACTGCACAATAAAATTGTAAACAGTAATGATATTTCACTTGCTTTGATGTTTAAAAACTTGGATGTGACAAGATTTATTCTCTCCAGCATTTCATTTAAATAAATCTGATGAGCTGGCACCATTCTCTGATAAATGAGAGCCTCTTGTTTTGGCTGTAAATTGGAAGCATCTTGGTATTATTCACTAATATTGTTATGTGGCATGCTCAGAGTATCAGTGGAGATATATCTGGTCTCACAGGGGATGCAGCTACCAGACATAACTTGAAGCAACTAATTGATTCTCTTAGCAAATTAATTGTTGATTAGACTCAATACATTATTTCTTTGGAGGCTTTGGCTACCTTTTTTCACCAATTGGGTTGCATTTCTCATGGAGAAGTCTGGAATTCCTGATTAAAAGCAAGAAAACATTGAGATTCATCGACATTATATTCATGGAAAAATAATTAGCATGAACATGTTGGAATGCATTCAACTGCAATCTTGTGTCTATCGAGGAGAGCTGAAACATCCAGTATGTCAATAATGTCTGACTATTAAGTCACTGTAAGGTGTTTCAGGGTATTTTGTTAGCAGGATAATGGTCTTGCGAGATTAAAAACAAACCACAGTAAGTTAAAATGAAAGCATAGAATATGGAAATTATTAAAATGTAAGCAATTTTACATGAAATCACATTATTGAAATCATTTCACTTGCCCTTTATTTTAAATAAGGATATATATGGAACGAGCCTTTTTTCAGAATGGCAGTATACATGTTATGGTTTTTGTATGAATTCTTCTAAGATTCAAGCCCAATTAAAACCAACATTCTTCTTATGAAGAGTAACATTGCTGGATTGTGTCCTTTTTGTTGGATCTAGTAATTCAAAACTCATCAAAATCATTAGAGTACAAATCATACCATTCATTTTGTCTTTGACTTCATTTTGTCGAGTATTCATGCTTTATAAACTTGAGCTTGATATAGAGAGCCTCCTATAAATCATAAGTTGATTTGCTTTGATCATAGCCAGCGTGCTTGCAAAGGTGCCTTAATCAACTTCACCTGACTCCTTTTTGATTCCACAAGATGTACACCATACCATTCACATCACTTTTGCCTTAGATGTTGTAGCAATTATAAAGCTTTACTCCTTATTATTTATATCTTGCGTCTTTTTTGTGCTGGTGGCCTAGGTTCCCTAACGTTTACTAGAGCATGATAGGGGACAATAGGACGTGTTTTGGGGATGACAAATTGGGAGGCCATTTTTTTGGATGACAAATAAAAAGTATTTATATATAATTTTTTTACAATCTTAAATGTACATGATATCAAGATTCAAGTTTAGACATTTACACAATGCATCAAATTTGAGATTCAATGTTCAATGATCATTGATTCAAGTATATCAACAATAAAAATTTCATTGTCTTTGTAATATAGAAAATTGAATTTCTTGTAAGGAAGACTATACTATCTAATTAGAATTAATTTCCAAGCTATTACACTAGGATCTAACTAGCTTCAAGAAAGTGTATTCTACTGCTGTTCAATAAGGAAGAACAAAATAACTCTAGTTAAATCTTATTTTTGCTTTGACTTAGAAATCAACTATTTTCGATAAACAAAAGCACAAAGGCAAATCAATGAAACTAAAATCTAAAAATCTAAACACTAGATGACAAAAATGAACTTAGAACAAAGAATAGAAGTAACAGAGGCCCTTGACACTAGAAGGAAGAGCCTTGACCTAGGACGCCAACATGTGTTGTCATCCATACGGCAATAAAATTTAGAAAACCCTTAATGTATGCTTCTGTCCAAGTTCATCTAGTTACCCAATTTGCACAAGGAACCAAAATGATGACTAAGCAGCATAACATGTTGCAGAATCAATGAATAAATACATTGAAATAATTAATAGAGAGATTGAAAAGACAAAATAGAATAAGAAAAGGAAGAGGAATAGATTATCAAATCCAAATACTTGCAACAACAAAGACCAAGAAAATTTGTTGGGGTTGATTGAGAGCTTGCCTTTAGATCAAGCTCCTATGTTGGTCTTTCGACCTTCATGGACAACCAATAGAGAAAAAGATTGAAAAACGTGTGTGCTCTTACTTCCTAAGTGCGTCTAGGAAATAACAACAGTGACAAATAAATAAAAAAAATGAGTATTAACCTTGGTCTACAGGGAAGAATACCCTAGTGCGCGTAGGAAAAATAAGGTGGTGGTCTACACCACAAGTTTGCCAAGATATAGATAATGCAATGTATAATAAAACCAATGAATAGCACTATTCCTTTTCAACGAAACAATGCTGCAAAGGTTTTCAGCAATAGAGGAGGCTGCAAGCTCCTTGAAGGCCAAATTTGTGTGTGAACAACACCAAACCCTTGGAAGAGAGCCTCCACAATGAATAAGCTGCAAGTAGGAAACCCACAAAGCTGAGGGAGGTGCTGCAACTTAGGAAGATCACAAAAATCACCAATAGCATTTGTTGTGAGAGCCAAGAGCTTTTTTTGATAATATGGAGTTCTGGAGTAGAGAGAGAGAGAGAGAGAGAGAGAGAGAGAGAGAGAGAGAGATTTTCCAAAAATCTTATTTTTGCATGAAAGAATGAATCTGAAAAGGCTCGAGCACACTTACAGAGGTTGTTTCATTGCCGCATGAGCGTTACCAATGATGAAATCAAGTGACAAGGTGGGAGAATCAACAGTTTGAATTTTGGAATCTTTGGGATGCTAGTGCGTCGCGTGGATGTAATGTCCCCATTTTTAAGTTCTCTTGTAGTGCAGTTGACACTAACTTTGTGGGTGTGTGTCAATGTTATCAGAGGAGTTATTTAAGGACTCCAATAAGCTCAGTTGGTCTAGAGGACTCATATGCCACTTTTCAGGGTGATTTCTGGCTATTGGTGTGCTCTCCAAGAATCTTGGAGAAGATGTTTATTTATAGTAAGTCGCTCGATTGGCTCTGTTTATCATTATTCTTCATTGAGATCACTCCAGTTCAGTTAGTTTTCGATTTCAATGCATTTTGGCAGTTTCCGCAAAATGAGTGTATTAATGGCTTTATTTTAATTATTTCACTAAGGTTGCTAAATAATATTTTAAATATTTTAAAAGCACCTTAGTGTTATAGCTCATCAGAACCGGGATGAAATGTTTTAAATTATGGATGCATTAAACAGGGACCTTGTGTGTCAAATTATCATTATTTTAATTAAAAGGTTATTTTCGGAGCTAAAATGGAGTTTTATTTAAAAAGTGAATTTTAAAATAGAAGCTTCTGGAGAGTTTGGCAACAAAGTATAAAAAGACATTTGAGGGGCTCATTGGATTATGCATTCTATTCTATTTCTCTGATTTAAACCCTTGTGGTTATGGAGATCGAACTTGGTTCATCTCAACCTTCCTGAGGACGGAAACCCTCTTAAAGCAGATTGGCTACGGTAGTGAAAGATCTACTTTGACTGATATTTGTTGGAAATATCTTACAGGGATTTCACAATGGTTTTATTCTGATTTTATGTAGTAGCCGAGGACAATCATTTCAAATCAGATTGGAAGGGAATTTCTGAGTATTTCAAGGTAGATTTTAGCAGCTAAGGCAGGCCGTACACCTTCCTAGACTGGTCGTACATTTACCATAGCTTATAAGGTGTTTTTGATAGCATTTATATCAACTTTGGGGTTGATTTGGAAAGGGTTAATTGTTGATAAAGAGCAAGAAGTTTACATCAGAACAGAGATTTCTGGGCAGATTTAAATTGTTGTAGCAACCTCCATATTGGTCGTACAACAAGGAGGACATGGAAGTCTTGTATGTTGGAATCGCCTATCATTTTGGTCTTTAGTCTCCTTCATGGTGAACGCCTAGGGCCTCAAATATTATTGCAATCATTTTATTGTTGGAGTTCTTGAAGACTATTGTGCAGGAAGCATATTTTGTATCAAACCAATTGTTGGTTCATGTACAATGAAAATACAAACTGAAGAAAAATAAAATGGGCATGTTACTATAATTCATTTTGAGTCGTTTTATGATCTGGGTCAGTGATATTTTGCTCGTATTTGTTATAGCTTTTCTGGGTCATCATTGCATGCTATATATTACATTGTTATCTAGCAAAACAATTACATGCAAAACAAAAAAAACCCTTCAACAACTTCTGTCTAGTTCTGAAAGACCACAATAATAATAATAATAATAAATAACATAATATATTAAACAAAATGAACAAACAAAGGGGTAGCACATTACAGTGGTATCAGAGCAAAAAATCCTGCCAACCTGTAAGGGTATCTTGCTTAGCAGTGAGTTATCATTTAGAGGATTATCAAAGGTTGATTCTTTTAGAGTATGAACTATGACATCATTCAGTGAAGAAGATGTGGGAAGGAAGCTTTTTAGAGCAAGTAAGAAACTTGAACACTTGCCGTAGTCCAGGAATGATCTACTTTGTATTTTGGAAGAAGTGGGGATATGTTTATTCGTGACAGATCAACGAGATTCTAAGAGGCTGCAATATGCTTGGGCTCCATCAGTAAATTTTTTGGTTAAGCCAAAGCTCATGAGACATCCAGATGAGGAGGTAAGACTTGCAGTTACTCTTTGTGTTAACAAAATTATGAAACTAACATTTCCACAAGAACCTTATAACAACAATATTATGAAGAAGGTTTTTCAGTTGATTGTAGAAAGCTTCAAAGGTTTGCATGATTCTAACAACCCAACTTTGACCAAAAGGTTCTTAATCCTAGAAAATATTGCAAAAATAAGAGCTTGTGTCATTATGTTGGATTTGGGTTGTGAATATCTTATTCTTGAAATGTTTCAACATTTCTTGACTGTTGTTTGTGAGCATCAAATGGAAGATGTTATATCCTCTATCCAAACCATTATGACTTCGATTATTAATGAGAGTGATGAATCACTCATACCTTCTCTATTGACTATTTTGAGGCAAGAACATGATGTTTCTATAGTTGCTTATGAGTTGGTTAACAAAGTGTTCAAACAATGTGAGGGAAAGCTGAAACCTTTCTTGGATATTGAGGAATATGATACAGAGCCTCAAGATGATTCTATGATTGTGCATGCATTTATTCATGTTGAGGATGTGTGCAATACAACAGAGCTATCACACGAAGAATGTATATCAAGAACCAGGGATGACCTTTTAGGCATGCATGTGGCTACCATTGATGAGACAGTGCATGAGGAAAAGGACATAACAACAACCCCGAATGCATCTCTTGAGCTATCCAATGAAGTTGTTGACACTAGTAGCAATGTTGATAGAGTTGAGATCAGCTATATACCTTCAGATGATGGGCTCGTGGTAGGCAAAAACGATGAAGTTTTCAAAGCAGCTAAAATAGGTAAAGCTTTCGAAACAGCAAACAGTGAAGATTACAGTTATGAAAACATAGGTGGTTTTGGTTTGGACTTCCAGACCCAACTTGTGGAGAGAGATACTTATGTTGACATCAGTATTGGTGAGTTGGGAAGTGATTTATTCAGAGAGACAACACCCCAAGAGGAGTACAGTGAGCACATTTTTTCTGAACAAGGCAATCAACCTTTTAGCATTTGGGATCCAGGTGTGATGGCACCTAGGTATGACAAGGATCCTATTTGGGATGAATCACCTTTGACTATAATGTTGTTCTAACTTTGTCTCCACAGTTATGCAAGGATGATGACATTGATGGCATTGACAATGTTGTTCTTGATCTTGAGAACAAATTTGATTTCACATTGCATGTAGCTGATCTTGAGCAAAGACATAGCAGCCTTGTTGATTTGGATTCTCAATCCACTATTGAGGGTGGTATCACTATTGAGGATGGTCAGGGAGAAGCACAGGTGACTTGGGACAACCTTCGAGACTTTGATGAAAGGTATGAAAGTTCTGATTGTAGTATGCAACATAACAGCAGTGTACTATCCTTGCCTGAACAAAATTGGAAAAATCAGTTTTTGGTATCTATGGAAAAAGAAGTGCACACTTTATTTAGGTTGGATGACATTAGGAGCCTTGTTGAAAAATTCATTTTCATGACACCAAGAAACCAATATGAGAAAAATGTTCCCATTGCTGATTTGCACATGATTAAAAGTTCTATGGAGGGAATAAAAACAATTTTCTTACACATGACATATGATAGAGATGCTGCTTCCAATTTTGCAGATGAAACTTTGTCCATGACTAAGCAATTAAGGGAAGAGGTTAGTGAGCTCACCATTGATCTTAATTCCACAAAGCTTGCTTTGGAAAGGGTCCAAGAGGCACTTCTTGAAGCAAATGATCAGCTCTATGAGGCTCATCAGTTTAGGGAAAAGGAGAATAGGGAAAGGGCAAAGGAGATACAAATAGGTAATTGAGGAGCTTGATTGCATTTAGGATGAGTATGATCTCGCCCATTGCCCCCAGGAATCAAAAAAAGGGAGTCTGGATCAACAAGAGGATAATCTTCAATTTATTGATAATCCTTTGTCTGAGGTTGATGTTGATGTGGCTTATGATAAGCCACTCTTCGAGTTGGTTGATGGAGCTCTTTCTGATTCAAGTGTGGAGATTTGTGATAACCATAGGATTTGGGATCCAGGTGCAGTTGCCAAAGGTGAGATGTTGATTCAGAATTGGAGAGATGGACATAACTCCAGAGTTGGTACCGCTGTCCACTTTCCAATCAACCAACATAGGTCAATGAATGATATCATACAGCTGGATTGGCCAACACCTCCAGCCTAGCAGTGGAGTAATTCTCAGATGGTGTTGATTGGGGGAGGTAATGTGGTTAGTGGAGGAGTTCCTTTGGTCATTCCCACATTCACATTTCCAATGTTTTCAGGGCTAATGATTTATGACAGCTGTTGCCGTAGCATTTCCATGCTGATTATGACAACATTAGTTGATGGGAAGACAAACTTTGAGTACTTACAGGGTTCCTGGTAGCAGGTAGTGGGAGGATTTACAGAGTTAGAGCAATTATTTTTAGCATCCACCAGTATGAGTGATGGTTACTGCAATCAGTTCGAGATGTTGATGGATACCCCTACAGATGTTGCTGTGATGATTGCAGTCGATTGGATGAGTTGGTGTGCTTGATATGGGCATGTTGACACTTGGAGATTAAGTGATAGTGAGGGGTTATCAGTCTATGATCGGGATGGCATTGTCAGGATGTATGATTCCAGGGATGACACTATTGTTATCAGATTACGGTTAGGGACTAGTTGGTATCACTTATGGGATAATGTGAGGAGATATGCTGAGGTTTTCCCTTTGGGGTTGAGCAGATTATACTTCGTGTTGCCCAAGATTGAGTCTGGCAGGGAGATTGCAGCTTTGGGCTTCACTAAGATGCCTTGGCGGGATATGTCATTGGGTGAGGATTTCAGTCTTTTTGGGTATTTCAGTATGGGATTTAATGGTGAATACTTTTTAGGGGTCTAGGAGAGGAGAATGCAACATGGGCATGATGGTCAAATAGTTATGATCAGAGTGGCACAGCATAAGTGTGGTGATTCCTTTCGAAGATTAACTTGGAACCCTAGGATCACATTAGGTTGTAGACCAGAAGTTGTTGGGAACGAGAGAGCCAATGTTGACTTTCTTGAGCTTGTCCCTATGGTGCCTTGGATTGGTTTCCTGGAAGAGCAATTTTCTGAGGGGTTGATTGAGTTCTTGCAGTATCTGATTGCTCTTCTTATTGGTGGTTTTCAGGAGGCCTCTTGTGTTGGTACCCTGTAGGTCAATGCCTTGAGGGGATGGTACTACAGATCTCCTAGGTTTACTTGGAACCCTGGGATCATTCTTGATTCTAGTTTGGATCAGTCTGTTGATCGGAGGTTGTATTGGCATTACTTTAGGACAAGCAATCTTTGGGAAGGGCGGACTGTAATGTCCCCATTTTTAGGTTCTCTTGCAGTGCAGTTGGCACTAACCTTGTGGGCATGTGTCAATGTTATCAGAGGAGTTATTTAAGGATTCCAATGAGCTCAGTTGGTCTAGAGGACTCATATGCCACTTTCTGGGGTGATTTTCGGCTTCTGGTGTGCTCTCCAAGAATCTTGGAGAAGGCATCTTAGTAATTCGCCCGGTTGGCTCCGTTTATCATTATTCTTCATCGAGATCACTCCAGCGCAATTAGTTTTCGATTCCAATGCATTCCGGTAGTTTCCGCAAAATGAGTGTATTAATGGTTTTATTTTAATTATTTTACTAAGGTTGCTAAATATTATTTTAAATATTTTAAAAGCACCTTAGTGTTATAGCTCATCAGAACCGGGATGAAATGTTTTAAATTATGGATGCATTAAACATAGACCTTGTGTGTCAAATTATCATTATTTTAATTAAAAGGTAATTTTCGGAGCTAAAATGGAGTTTTATTTAAAAAGTGAATTTTAAAATAGAAGCTTTTGGAGAGTTGGCAAAAAATTATAAAAAGACATTTGAAGGGCTCATTTGGATTATGCATTCTATTCTATTTCTCTGATTTAAACCCTTGTGGTTATGGAGATCAAACTTGGCTCATCTTAGCCTTCCTGAGGACGGAAACCCTCTTGAAGCAGACTGGCTACGGTAGTGAAAGATCTATTCTAGTTGGTATTTGTTGGAGATATCTTATAGGTATTATTCTGATTTTATGCAGCAGCTGAGGACAATCATTTCAAATCAGATTGGAAGAGAATTTCTGAGTATTTCAAGGCAGATTTTAGTAGCTAAGGCAGGTCGTACACCTTCCTAGACTGGGCATACATTTACCATAGCTTATAAGGTGTTTTTGATAGCATTTATATCAACTTTGGGGTTGATTTGGAAAGGGTTTATTGCTGATAAAGAGTACATTGAAAGTTTACATCAGAATAGATATTTCTGGGCAGATTTAAATTGTTGTAGCAACCTCCATATTGACCGTACAATAGCAAGGAGGGCATGGAAGTCTTGTATGCTGGAATTGCCTATCATTTTGGTCTTTAGTCTCCTTCATGGTGAACGCCTAGGGCCTCAAATATTATTGCAATCATTTTACTGTTGGAGTTCCCGAAGAGTATTGTGCGGGAAGCATATTTTGTATCAAACCCATTGCTAGTTCATGTACAACGAAAATACAAACTGAAGAAAAATAAAATGGGTATGTTACTATAATTCATTTTGAGTCATTTTATGATCTGGGTCACTGATATTTTGCTCATATTTGTTATAGCTTTTCTGGGTTATCATTGCATGCTATATATTACATTGTTATCTAGCAAAACAATTACATGCAAAACAAAAACCCCTTCTACAACTTCTGTCTAGTTCTGAAAGACCACAAAAATAATAATAAAAAATAACATAATATATTAAACAAAACGAACAAATGAAGGGGCAACACATTACAATGGACGTCTACGCATTGTTCTTACGTTTTCAAAAAAATCACTCAAACTCAACATGTGTTTTCATAAAATTAAGAGAAATAAATATGATGAAATTTGGCAAACCTTGGTGGGGTAAAACAAGCCAGGGTTAGTAGGCTCAAGTGGCCCTAAAAACATACTACGAGAGTGGACACCAAAGTGAGTCAAAACACTGTGAAATTGTGAGGGTACACAATCTTCTATGTTATAGTGTTCAACATGACAAATGACTCCAATGCTAAAAAATGACAATGTCCATTAAGAAGTATAATGATAAGATTATAGATACAAAATATGTAGTTTTCAATAACTAGACCTCTTACAATTGTATCTCATCTAGGCTATCAATATTAAAATTAGCCTTGTGATTCATCCAATGAGACCCCAACCAATCCTTGCTACACCTCTTCAATAAATGTGTGTAACATCTTCAAGATTGACATCTCAATGTGCTGCAAGAGTTTGTCAATCATGAAGTCGCAAGGGTTTATAGATTGTGAGAGTAAAGAAAATAAATGAAGATAAAACACAAACTAAATGCATAGAAAAACAATGTTATACCTTCAAATGAGCCCCCTCCTCCTTAGATAAGGTTGAGAATGTTGCACCCAAACACTCTAGCTTTACCCATGGTTTGCATATGTGAAATGCTCTCAAAACTAGCCTACAAATTACTCAAACCTAGCTCAAGATGATGGAGATTTTAGCATGATAACTTCACTCAAACTGTGGATGATCAAATGGCTTGGATGAGGGTGTATTTATAGGCATTTTGGAGGGAGATTTGATCCAAGGGTCGAGATTCAATTTTGAGATCAATGGATGAGGATGAATATAAGGTGGAGGGCTTAGATTTGATCATGAAAAATGGAGGGATGAGAATAAAGATGAATTTTAAATTCACCTAGGGAAGGGGTGTGTATTAAATGAGATGGATTAGATATGAATTTTAAATTCATATGGGGAAGAGGTGAGGATTAAAAATTAATTTAGGAAGAGTTCTCATAAATGAAGGTGGGTGTTGTAAGAGGTTTTTAATGAGGTTTATGACAAAAGTGTATAATTTTTTTTTTTGTGGCATAAAGATCAATTTTTATTTGGGACATGTGGGGAGGAGTGTTAAACGAGATTTGACCAAACTAATTAAGGTGACTAGTTTAATTAATACGGCTGTAGTAAATTAGGGAATGGGTTAATTAGGGGTAAGAATTAATTAAATAATATTTTATTTAATTAATTCTAGGTTTAGGGATCAAGTAGGTTAGGGTGGCTAATTAAATAATTGATATTTAATTAACTAGGTTAGGGGCAGGCTAATTAGTAGGTTGAATTAATTAAATACACATGATTTATTCAATTAATTAGGTGTAATGAAAAGGGGAAATTAATCAAATAAATATTTGCATATTTATTTATTAATTGGGCTAATGTTAGTAAGGTGTGACTATTGAATTAATTAAATTAATTCAATTTTAAGGGTGAAATGATGAGTAAGGTGTTTGGAGGGAATAATTAATTAAATAAAAATTTAATTAATTAATTAGAAGGGGAATTGGTGATATTGGTGATGTCGGAGATCGGTTAAATGGTGAAGACATTTTTAGGTGTCTACAGATTGCAACTATTTTTTCTGTGACTAGAGGTAGGGCTATTCTTTGATTGAGTGGATAAAGTTGTAGGTGGACCAATTCCTCTTCACAATAGAGGAATAAGCTTATTGTGAGTAGGTTGAGTGGCAGGCATCCTCATCTCTATTTTACCCTTCCCATGTCATGTCCACCTTCCAAGAGGGTCTTTTAGAGCAAGAGTAGGCTTGTCCATCCTAGCTTTAGGTTGCTGAATGTAGGACTTTGAAGATCAACAAATGCAACCCACTACTCCCAAAGTCTAAATGTATCCTCAGCCTTGAACATCTTCTCAAAGGCCTTAATGCACTTTTTTTTAACTCCATTATCATTAGGAGGAACTTTGCCAACCCTAGGTGCAAACCACTTGGACTTAAGAGCATAGTTTGCCATATGAAGTGGAGTGTTCACCATGTTCCACCATTGTGTCACAATAGACCTAATATGCTTCTCATTGAATTGCAATGCAAGTTCCTTGCTACATATTGCTTGCTTCATTTGGTCAAATATGTTGTCAAATGTTGCATAAATCTCTCTCAAGTTGAAAGTTTATCAATGTACTCAATTACCCCTATAGTAGGTGAAATGACAACAAATGCATCTACTAGTAACATTTAAAGAACAAAATAAAAATGAATGTGAAAGTTTTTGAAAATTATAATTAAACGTAAAATAGAAATATAAAAATAAAAACTTAAAAAGACAAAATTGATAGATGAAAAAAATTAGGTACCTTTCAAATTCATCATTTCATAGTGGATCAACAAGCATCACCAAGTAGCTTTTGCCTCACCTTTTTCTCTTCTAATTTGACCACCCACTTTTTCCACTTTTCAAAAACCACCATTGATGATAGAGCTTCTTGCACCTCCATCTTCTCCACAAAATGAAATAGCTTACATAACTAGTAAAAAGTCTCCACTTTTTTGAGAAATTCTTTCCTCAAAAAGTCATGAAGAGTGCAAGTGATGTGGTTGAAAACAAGCATTTGTATGTCTTGAGCTTTGACCACCATTGTTTTCACTTAAGCTATCTCCCCTAATATCTGTGTTCAACACATGAACCCATGGGGTTGAAAAGTATGCTTTAAAGCACTTCCCACCATCAAACTAGCTAACTCTTGAACATGAGTTGAATTAGTCACAACCTACACAACAATTGTAGCCCCAACATTCTCTACAACTCCTATGAAAATATGAAATTGGATATTTGTATTGTTGTGGTCCTTGGCAACACCTCTTAAGAAAAAATGAGCCAGTTGAACACATACCAATAATATTTTGAGTGGTTGATATTTGCTATTGTCACAACCCAAATTGAGTCATATATACGAATAAGATTTTTAAGTGTCACAATAGAGGGATATAACCATACTCTATAGAATGTGGATTCATCAACTAGGAAGACGTGTAGCAAGTAAATGATAAAGAATTCAGTAATAATGTTCATTTCACATTCATATGAAAATGGAATATTGTTTATAATAGGCAACTCAATTAAGTACTATGTCAACTTGAACCTTATACACATATAAAGTGTTTCAATAATATTAATTTATTTCAAAAAATAATCTTAGGTAAAGGCCATCATTTTCAGCAAGTACATATCCTTTTACAATAGGTCTAACCTTCACAATGGCTGGTCCAAACTAGTGAAATATTACATAGATACAACTCTATCTTGAGAGTGCAAGTATAGATTCAATAGTAACAATTATAGAACAATAGTCATAAATGTTGATATACACTTAAATTCATGGCTATATTAACACTTCCAATAATCAAATATGGATGTAACTTTAAACACACACCAGTCACAAGATATTCAAGGATCATATAAACTTGCATGCACTTCCATTGTTGAACAAGTACATATTCATTTTGTAAAACACATGTTAAGATATAATCAACATCAACAAAGTACCTCAAAGCAATTATATATATCATATACCATATAAACTTGTTAAGTGTTTGCAATGTCTTGATGGAGGAGGAGAGAGAACATCATGCAAACACTTTTCCTCCAACCAAAAAGATATACAATCTTCCTTGTATGCTACCAAAATAGGTAGGACCTTGTACTTCATGGAAAAGGTTACAAAAGAAGAGTATCACATATGAAGAATGAGAGATATCTAGTGTAGGATACTATAAAACAACTATCATAAAGATAAATCACAATAAATGATCCATTAGCTAAGGTTTAGGATGAGTAACACAATACAACTATGACTACTTCATAATATATTTGATGTCACAATACATCTGTGAACACTTATCAAGTGTGCTGACATAACTTGCTTGACATAGAAGTATAATATAATTGAGTACAATACAACTATACCATGGACATATTGCATACATTTCACTCACATTCATTTTTGAATTTTTGAAATGTAGCCTCTCGCTTCTTTCCCCACTTGCTCTCTGACCATTGCAGGAATCGATCCTCCTGATGGTTCACCTATCCAACCTGTAGGGTATGTAGGTGATTTCCTTGTGGGTGGGATCGTTGGCTTTTCAGCTCCCCCTGGTGCTTACCACTCATCTCCTTGTAACTACGATGTCTCCCTTGCCACACTCTTCCTGGAGGTAGGGAAAACTCTTTTTGATGCTCATGTGGATGCTGAGGCCCCTGCATCTCCCACCGACCAGAACTGCCTAGGTCCTGTTGGTGCTTGGGGTCTCTCTTTTGCTGTTGTTGCTGGGGCGAATGGTCATTCAACTGTGAGAGATAAGATCCATTCTCGCCCCCTTCCTTGCTCCCATACCTCCCCTATGGTGGTATGTGGACAGGAAATTTCTGAGAATGAAGAACATTATGGCAAGCTTGCCTTGATCGACAGATTTTATGGTCTATGGCCATCCCTCCTTGAGATGAATAAGTGGATCTCTGAATCATGGAGTCCTCTTGTTCAAGGTAATATTAACATTTTCTCTTGTGCAAGGGGTTTTTCATTGCTGCTTTTGATTCTGCTGAGGCTAGGGATACTGTGCTTGATGGTAGGGTGTGGTTATGGGGTGAGCATTCCCTTCTGCTCAAATCCTGGAATCCTGGGTTCAATCCCATTTCTGAACTGCTTAATATCAGGCCTGTTTGGGTTAGGTTACCCAATCTTCCCCTATAGTTCTGGGAAATGTCTTGCTATGAGGCAATTGGCAACTCTATTGGTCGCTTCCTTATGGTGGACATATCTACGATTCTTATGGGCCTTTGTATGTATGCTCGCATTCTTGTGGATATTGATATCTCGAAGCCTCTTCATGGAGAGGTTGTCTTTATGGTGGGGTATTGTCCTAGATCCCAGTTGTTGGACTATGAGGGTTTGCCATTCCGTTATTGTTACTGCTTCACGGTTGGACATCTGGCTTTGGATTGCCATCACTCCCGTCGTAAGGCGTTGTCGTGGTGGTGGAATGCTCATTGGAACATTTGACTGTGACTGATCCAGAGGTTGGGTCAGTTGAGGCGTCCCTGGTTGATTCCTCTCCTTCGCATACTCTGGTGGCTTTTGGACCCCCTACAGGGACTTCTGCTTTTGTTTAGGCTAAGCTTGAAAGTGTGTTGGCAACCGTTTGTGCGCATGTCGAGTTTCCTTCTTTGAATCCCACCGTGGCTCCTTCTGACCGTGATCTAATTGCTTCTTTGTCAGCTCCTGTTGTTTCTCCGGCTCTACCTTCTTCTTTGCTTGAAGGTTTTGTGGTTGCGGCATCTGTTGAGGATCCCCTCCTCTCACCTTGCTCTGAGGATTTTGACTTAGAGTTTTCTTGGACTGTGGTTCAACGTAGGAAGAAAGGGCTTCCCAAATTTGTGGTTGCTCTACGCCCTAGGGCCAAGTCAGTTAGATTTGTTGGCCCTTTTTCAGGGGTTGTTTAGTTGGTTATGTCTTTCAACATGTTGTTGCTCTTTTAGAGTGCTGTTGTTGGCCTGGTTGGGGCCTATTTTAATGGCTTTTACTTTGCCCTTTGCGCTGGTTTGTACAGGGTTTTGAACCCTTGTTTCCAGATGACTTTATCAAAAACTATACCATGGACATGAGCATGACTCACTCATTTTCTAGAGATGCTAGAGTTGTCCCAAACATTGACCTAAGATTCTCCTATGCAAGACTCAACTGAGTTATGCCATTGATTTCATGTGGATTGTCAGAAACATAGAGGGTGGAGCTTCCATAAGCCTCACATTTCCTAGTTTTCTGAGTCTCCCATGACATGAATAATCTAATGGACATGAATCATGCAATGTACATAGATGAATGCAATTTACACATCCTTAACTAGAAAAGTATAATCATTCATTTGCACTTAGACTAACTATTGATAAATGATATGCCTTCAAGGGTCATCATAGACCTCATATCAAGGTTGCTAAGTACCTTCTCAACAAAGTTATCTTAAGGCAATATTAGTACTTTCATTGTCCTTAGTCTAATTGGACATGTTAGAATTTAGTAAATTGACATTACAATATTTTCTTAACCTCAAGGAACATTCTTTTGTCTAAGTAGTTACTTGATGACTGATAAAGAACTTAAGGAATACACAGAATGGACAGAGGTACTTGTTTCCCTTTGCAATGCTAGGCAAAGCAAAACATATATGTATTAGATATAAATGTAAGCTTAAAAGAATAAACTCAACATACCCAATACACCACACATTCAAGGTTTCAAATGTCTTGCACATAACTTATCACTATCCCATTGTGGCCTAGTCTTGGGTCAATGTTGGCATATCTTAGGCCTAGGTAAAGGTAACAATCCTATGGTTATCTAGAGATAGGTTGACAGACTTTTTGATCTCATTCAAAACCCATTTGTATCGTATATGTCATCGACCACCAAGTTTGGTTTTCATAGTATAGGTTTAACTAAATATTTTAGTTGGGTTGACATACCACACTTTTTGTTTTAAGCAACATGTACAATCTTCTATTTACCTAGGTTATAATATTTAAAAGGTTGGCTTATAGACTTATAGTTTCCACTTTGTTAACTACTTTGAAGCCCTTCATTCAAATTCAAAAACAAGCACTTACATGACAAGGTTGAGGGTGAATTGAAGGAATACAACAAACTCAATTCTTGGTTCAACATAGTTACTTTCCTAGAGTGGTTTGTAACTTTGATAGATTATAGCATAGTTGGGAAGTTTTAAATAAAATGAGATGTCTTTATTTGAAATGTCATAGACCCTATGATGTACTAGGGAAACCCATTTGATATTCCCTTTCTAAATTTTCACAAAGTTTAGGTTCGATTGTTATGCAAACTTTAAAATATAATATAGCAACTAAAAATAAGTATCACATAATTGTTGAATCAAGAAGGCCAAAGACCATTATAATTGTATGCTACTACAATATCAACTAGGATCAAGGCCTTTACAATTCTTAGCAACAAATCTTAATAGTTACAAAGCATAGCCTTGATTTAACACAATCAAGCTAAGGTGTTATTAAAGTAACATACTTCAACATTAAATAATTTACTTAATCACTTTTATTAGAGACAATGATTTTGGAGTGGCCAAGGGTGTGGTATGCCCTCCCCCACCTCAACAAGCTTGCTTGTGGGCAATTTGGGAGTGTAAGATCCCCACAATACCTCATTATCAATTCTAACCCTTTTCAAAGTAAAAACTTCATTTCCTAGAAAGCAAAGCAACTCTACAAAACCTTTTGGAATGATAGAAACACAACATACCTGGATAGCCTTTGCACAAGATTACTTGGTGGTGCAATTTGACTAGAACTACCATTGTGAGGGTGAAGCCAAGCTATGAAAAACCCCCTTCTTGTGCAAACTTATTGTATATTTCTTTCAAATCAATACCACTTGTGTGTCCTCCCTTGAACCCATGCATATAAGAATATTTCAACTCAAACTTTTGTAGATACACATGCCACAAATCTCTCAATAGAATCCTCACCACATTTAAGAGATCCTTTGTTAAAATACAATTGTAATTCATGAACCACTCCATGCAGGACTATGGTGAAGCAATGCCATGGTCACAACTACCCTACCTGTAAAGCTACTTTTCTCTCAGTTATTTAAGTATTAGCAGCGGATTTATTATAGTTAACACTAGAGTTAAGATAATATAAAATATTAAATAATGTGTAAATAATAAAGGTAAATTACAATATGTGATAATTTAATAAGAACTCTAAATTAAATCATTAACAAAGCAAATTGGATAACATAATCACATAATCAGATTAACATCAAAACCCATGCATATAATAATTTCAATATCTTTTATTAATAATAAGTTTAGTACTTATCTGAATCATTGAGCACTTGGATCATCCACTCTCACCCTAGGAAGATTTCAATGGTCTTGGCTCTCATAGCTATGGAAAATTCTAGAAAAAACTAGTTTTTATTTAGAACCAACACACATGCTTCCCAAGCATACAAGCCCTAGCCAAGACAATCTCGAGTGTACACTGTACCTTGAGTTGAACACACATTGTGTGCCCCTTCTCCAATGCCCATAGCCCACCAAAACCACCATCTTCTTCCTCAAGTGTTCTCTATGCCCTTTCCAAGTCTCACATAAATTACTTATATAACCTTCTAAGGGGTGGTTTCCAAACCAACACACCCTTTCATAAAGGTTGCCTTCTAATAATTATTTAAATAAATATATTTATTTCCCACATTTAAAAGAGATTATATAAATACTCTTTATTAATCTCCATTTTAACCAATGGATCATAATATCCTTTATTTTTCATCTCTCTTTTAATTATAAAGGGTTAAATAAGCTTTATCCTCTAATAATTTAAAAGGGTTATTCATAAATGGCTTTCTTTTCTATTTTGGGGAAAAAAGTCACCTAACATTTCTCCCCCTGTAAGTCATCTACTGTCCTCAGTAGCTCAAGTTGAATCTGTAACATAATTTAGCAAAAATAATTAGTCAAGTAAGTGTGGATGTAACATTATCAATATCACAAATGAGGTCGAAATGATGGATGTGACTCCTCAGCGAGCCCTAGCTCTAGCTCTCCCGTCCCCTTTGTGAGCCCTAGACCCTACTTCTAATGGTGCTCGTGCAGTTTCAACCTTGGTCGTGGCTTCTGTCGAGCGGGTTCTCCCTTGCTCCAGTATTGTAACACTCTCAAACTTGGATTTCCCTCCATTGGCATGTATAGTGGGTGAAATCCCTAAAATTGGTGACACTTCTAGTTGCAGTGGGGGTTCAAAAGATCCGGCTCTTCCAAATGGCATCTCCTTGGGTGAGTTGGGCGCACAGGGGCCTTCCTTTGTTACCATGGTAGGATCGAGTGTTCATATTCGTCCAGTGCAACATGACAAAACTTACTTCCTTGTTCCCACACATCCCTTGTGGTGTTGTGTGGTTATGAAGTTGTTGAAAATGAAGACCATTATGCCAAGCATGGCTTAGCTGGTATGTTTAATGGCTTATGGCCCTCTTTCCCTGAACTTAATAAGTGGATCTCAGAATCCTGGAAACCTGTTGTCCAGGGTGATTGATTTATTCCCCTATGCAAGGGGTTTTCTCATTGCTTCTTTTGCTTTGGTTGAGGCTAGGGACTTGGTGCTGGATGACATGTTATGGTAATGAGGAGAGCACTCCCTTCTACTCAAACTTTGGACTCCTCTATTTAATCCTATCTCAAAACCTCTCAATATCAGGCCTATATGGGTTAGGTACCCAATTTGCCCCTCTAGTTCTGGGAGGAGTCCTGCTCTGAGGCCATTGGTAATGTTATTGGTCATTACTTGAAGGTGCACAAATCTACAATCATAATGGGTCTTAGTACGTATGCTCATATTCTTGTGGATATTGATATCTCCAAGGCTCTTCATGGAGATATAGTTTTGATGGTGGAGGATAGACCATGGTTCCAACTGCTCGACTATGAGGGCTTACCCTTCCATTGCAGATGTTGCTTCACTGTAGGACATTTGGCTTCAAATTGCTCCCACTCTTGTCGTAAAGTTGGCGTGACATGGTGGCGGAATGCTTGACTGGAATACTTGACAATTAAAGACCTTGATTTGGAGGTGGGTTTAGATGACGTCTCCCCTTTGGATGATGGTTCTTCTCCTTCAACTCCCCCTGTGGTGAATCATAGCATCTCTATGTCCTTTGCGGGGACTTCTGTCCTGGTTAAGGTTAGTATCCCCCCAAGGCTTGCTGTGATGGGATTCTTGCTCTTGATTTACCTTCAGACATAAGATAGTCTTTAGCTCCCTTGAGCCTTCGATCTCCCTCCTATCAAGAGACATCTATGGTGTAGTCTACCTTCGAGGATGTCCCCTCCCCTAGATCTAAGGATTTTGGTATTGATGTAACTTGGACATTGGTTCACAGAAAGAAAAAATGACACCCTAAAATTGTATTTGATTCCTATATGCGTGTTACGGGGGTGAGGATCTCTAGGAATGGGTCAGGAGTTGTTTAACTTTCTGACCTATTGGTTGGTCTGTAGTAGTGTTGTTGTTCTACTATTTTTGGCTAGGTTGGGCCTGCTTTGCTTTTCCCTTGGGGCTTTTGTTGTAAAGGGATCAGAAGCCTCGTTTCCTACTTAACAAAAAACATTATTAATAACACAATGAAACTATTTTCATTTGAACTTTATTTATAATTATATTTCTCAAATTTTAAGTCTATTTAATAACTCTTCTACTTTGACTAAAACCACAATTAGATCCCATAGAAATACTTTATTTAATCAATAACATGATTAGAACTATAATACATTTTCATATGAAATACATTCAAAGATGATAGTCATGCATTCCAAACTACATGAATATCCTCTTTTCATATACCAAATACAATTGAATAGCGATAAATACATCAATGTTTATATAATTTCCTAGTCACTCAAATAAAGGTTTGGGACAAGTCTAAATCTAACAAGGATTCAAATGTAAATTGGTTTGTTACTACCAGTAGGTTGTTTATAATACCTAACTTGGATCTCTGTCCTATACAAAACACGTACAAGGTTATTGGGTTGATCAAGTCCAATAACAAAGTACAATAAAATAAAGATGGTACAAAGATTTCAAATAAATCATCTTAAGCAAAAATAGAACAACAAATTAAAATAAAGTGTCTTAAGCAAAAATAGAACAACAAACAAACTAATACTAGCTATAAAAACAAAAAAATTCCTTAAATTTGTATATAATAGGTTTATACTAATATAATTTCTTGTTAAACTTCCATATCAAAAACAATTAGAGGTTGTCTCTCCCCCTATAAAATTTGACATGTCCCCATTGGCAGATGCTAAGATAATCTGTTTGGTTTCATATCAAGTATAAAACATTGTTTCTCCATTTAAAGATCATATTTTCCAAAGTTTAATATGTGGAAATGATCTTGAAACATGTGAGTTATGGGCCCATAATGTAACTTATGTTAAACAAATACAAGTATTAATATTCAACTCTATATAACCCTTGCTTTGTTATTTCTTTCATGATTATTGTAGGATCCCTTATTGTCATAAGACTTTTTTATGATGTTGCTTGTATAAGGTCATCTCAACTATAAAGGTTGTTGACAATAAGTATAAAGATGCTTGATGGTAGGGGGAAGGCCTTGGACACAACAATTAGACTATGAGGATCTCCCCTTCAGATGTAGATGATTTTTCTCTATTGGTCACTTGGCCTTCGATTGTCCTCACTCTCACCGCAAGGGTGCAAAAACTTGGTGGAAGAATACACTTATTGATCATTTGACTATTAGTGCCTCTCCAGAGGATGGATCCTTTCAAGAGGACGAGCCTTCCCAGGAAACCTTGCCCGTTCCCCCTATGGAGCCAGAGGGAGTGTTGGCGGATAAGACTACAACAAACACCACAAATTCTTTTGGTTCCTATTCATCTAATCATGTTGGGTCTCCTCTGTTGGCTCTGGTTGTTTCTTCGGCCCCTTCCGATCAAGGCCGGACTGCTACTTCTTTAACTCAAGTTATATCTTCGGCTTTGCCTACTTCTGGATTGGCTTCTTTGCACGAGATCTCTTTGGTTGCGGTGTCTATTGAGGATCCCCTCCTCTTGCCTCACTCTAAGGACTTAGACTAAGAGTTTTCTTAGACAATGGTCCAACAAAGAAAGAAAGGTCTCCCCAAATTTGTTGCTTATTGTGCCCTAGGGTCAAGGGAGTTAGATTTGCTAGCTCGAGATTTGGTGTTGTTTAGATCCCTTGTTTGGTTTTTCTTTCTTACAACAGGGTTGCTGTGTTTGTGTGTTGTTTGTGTGCTGTTGATGGCCTGTTTGTGGCCAATTTTACTCTGCCATGGGGGCTTTCGTAAAGGGTTCAACACTCTATTTTGTTGCTTATCTTAATAAAAAACAATGACATACTAAAACAGAGATATACAACGAGAGCTAATAAACTAACAAATTGAGGAGCCAATAAAATCCAGTAAGTAAAGAGAAGAGAAGTTAACCAAGGAATTTACAAATTTTTTTGGAATATATTAATATGAGAATGCATAGAAGACATGAGTATGAGAAAAACAAGCGTCTAGAAAGACCATCTGGTCGTAAATCGATCAGTAGAAGTGCCATCTACCGAATCTCTTGTCAAGGCATTATAGCTTTCTTCAAGATCTCTATTGTAGAAGAGATCTAGAATTAGAATGATAAATAATTACATACAAGGAGAGGCATCATTAGGATGAAGACAAATGATAAGAGTATTGATGTCATCAAAGGAGTTAATGAACTTACATCCAAATAAAGGAGACACTATCAAAGTAAAGAGTCAATACAATTGATGGAGAAAAGAGAAATGAAATCTATAGGAGGAAACCAATAATCTAGCACCAAAGCATTAACCTCAATCCTTGAATTGGAGAGATGTTTAGCCAAAGATAGGAAGTAGTTTGTCACCTATGAAAAATAAGTGACCACAGATTATTATACATTTAACGCTTCTTGATGAAGAAGATATAGACTTTTCTCATCAATCTATTTTTAAAAATCCTTGAAAAGGAATCAAGGATTAATAATAATCCCCCTTGACAAACAAGAAGTCCCCATCTTGATATTTAACATTACAATTTCATCATGGCAAGAAGAGAGATGCATATATGGATAGCATGAGGCATACTAAATAATCAATGATAAAAAAGGAATTTGAGAACATTTAGAGGTTAAGTTTCTTGACAAAAGGAAACTTCAAAGGTTAAGGCATATTGGGAAGTGCTAAGAGAGAATTTACTAAAATAACTTAAGATAGACTCAAGAAACGGTAGGTACCCATTCTAAGGGAGAAAATGAATTGTTACCACCATCTTACAAGAGTGCATATAATAAATGAATGGATATGAAATGTTAGAAGACAAAGTCATGATCGTCATGATCGTAGAAACTTTTGAGAAGATATGACGCAAGCTTGTGGATAATACAAAGAAGAATCAACATCTTGGATAATTCAATTCGTAGATGCAAATTGTGCATGAATTCAAACACAATGCCCAAGTTGTAAACAACCATAATACTTGGTAAGGAAGTAACTTTTAAGTAGATTATTGAACCTTGGATGATTTGAGTAGTAATAGATGAAACAAACATGACCACTAATATCAACCAAACATGTAGTGCCAAAAATGCAATGAGTGGAGATAGTTCACAAAACTCTATCCATTAAACTAACAATGTGATTTTTTATTCATGTGAATATGGTCAATATCAACAAATCCATAAAGTGAATGATTAGTAAATACTAGCTTGTAGTTTGTAATCAAACTTATTTGTATAACTCTTCAATCCAAATCAACCACATTCATTGAGTTATGAATACATCCATTTGAATGACAATCTTTTGCACAACCCCACTAGTAAGTATGCAAGTGAATAATTCTAGCTTCTCTAGGACATGTGATATCCCATTCACGATAGTTAGTTCCCAAAAATTCATCTATAGAAAGGATCCATATTTAGTTCAATCAAAATATAAAATATGATATCCACTAAATTACATGTACACATGAAATAGTACTCATTGAAATCTACCTTAATAAGGCATAGACTTTACCATGGAACGTAGGTCCCTAACAAATCTCTACCTCACATATAACATGGATTGTTATCCTTTTGTTTATTTTTATTTTGTTGTTACTAAAGTACAAATGTGATTGGAAAGAGAGTAACATGACCCTTGAGAAGGAAAGAGGTTGAATGATAAGGAAAAAAGAATGAGGCATTCCTTATTTAAGCACAAAACTATAAAAAGAGGAGCATGGCGAGAATAAAATGGTGAATGAGGATAAAAAGGAAGAGGAGGAGAATGTGATATCTAGCTAATTCTTTGATGGACATAGCCATTTATTTCTTCTCTTTTCTTTTAAAATACTAAAAGTATTTAGGTTTATTCAAGATGGAATTTTCTAAGATTAATATGTTCCCAATTTGGAAACTAATTTGTTTTCAGTTTCCGAAATCACTGTGTAAAAATGAGGTTGAGTTATTTTCTGATAAATGTATTACTAGAGACTAAATGATTATCAGATTGTTGCCATTGGATTTCTTAGTAGAGGATTGTATAAATTCCATTGCTATGTTCCATCTACCATACACGTACTGACTATGTAGACTAACAATGAAAGTAGAATATGACATGGGTAGCTTGGATACTTAAGTTTCAAATTTTTAGTATAACTTCATCCTATACGTATGAAATTTGATACCAAATCATATTTCAATTATAATAAAGTAGTTGGTTATTCTATTCAACCATGTTTAAATCTTTACCTTAAGACCCAATATTAACATAGGATTTAATATTAAAATGAATTTAATTATTTAATATCAATTATTTATAAAAGAGTAATTTAGAAGGCTTTTTATTTTGTGAAGATATGAATGAATATTTCCCTTAGTTTTCATAAACTTCACGTGGAAAATAGTTAGTATCTTAGAAATTTTCTTTGTGACTCATAGAAATATATGGGAGAAGGCAAACGTTTGTGAAGGAGATTTCACAACACAAGACCAAGATCAAGATAAATATGTGGTTTGCTGCAACCATTTTCTTAGGAAAATCATTAGATTTTCAATTTTTTTTAGAGTTTCTAAACAAGGCAAAAAGATTTGCATCCAAATGCACCGTGGGATAATGAGTGGTGCCTCATTTGATCAACCAACCTTTTAAAATTTTATCAAAATTTGGGTTTTGCTTTGTTGCCAAACGTGCCACTTCAAACGATCTGCCTTTTTGTTTAAAAAACATCTCTCTTCTTCATTGTATGTTTATCATCACACTTTTACATTTTTTTTTAAACCAACAAATTTAGTCCATCTTCATATAGGTGCACGACGATCTATATGGATGTAAGTTAAATTATCATGCTAGCAATCGCACGTTAGTGTGCAATGGGTACGCCGAGAAAGGTGTAGGAAATTGGAAATTACACACTTTGCTTTGATTTTATTTCCCGCATGACTTTTATTTCTTTTTCTAAATAAAACAAATGATGATCTTTTCCTATTTTTTTTCAATTATAATAACTTCTCAAATTTTATTATACAATTGTTTGCGAGAATTAATATACTTGACAGGTATGCAAGTAAAGTTATTTTTTTGTTTTCATCCATTATTTGAAAGTGATAGTGCGCTTAACTGGTCTTATTCTTGTTTCCAAAGCATGTCAAGTCCATCTAGTTGAAACGACAGGGCTAGGTCCAAACTTCACAAGACTTGCCATTCATTAGGATTATCTTCTTGCATTGCATGTCCTCAGTCAGAAGGAGTTTCATTGTTAGTGTTTGTCAATGGATTTGGAGATTAAAGCGCAAATTCCATTGATGATAGCTATTTGAAATTATTTCCCATTGGGTTGTAATTTCTTGTTCTAATGAATCAATATCGTTTTGAATGTTTTTGAATGGCTGGTATAGCAACAGTTCACTCCAACAAAATGGTTGAAAACATTTATCATTTCCTGTTGGGATGGTGGTGAAATGAGGGGAGACTTGAATAATAGTTGGTATTAAGTGGTATTTCCATTTGTTGGACTTTTAAGGTGTTGCAAATGTCCATTTTTGAGCCACTTAAATAAGTGTCATTCTTTCCAATTATATTGATCATGCCATGTATGAATCAATGAAGCTTGGAGATGGGATGTTGCTATTGTTAGAGATAGGTACACTTTAGTGTGCAATGGGTATACTAAAGAGGTCTTAAAGGTGAATTATTAGGACCATAAGAAACATAAGTGTAGTTCCTAATGGACACATGTCATCTTTGAATCATTGACATGAAAGGACTGATTGAAAGTCAATCTCTTTTCTTTATCATTGGATCATTGGTGTGTAAAGTACCATTTAATGAGGCTCCAATGGAGCTAGATGATTTGGACCAACCCATAGCTCCACTTTTTACATTATAAAGTACCATAGCCTGATCTTGAATGTAGGGCTTTCTATTAGAATGTTTGACAGTAGCCCTAAATCTATCATAGAACAAAAGACTCTTTGCCACTATGTTTATGCAATTAAGCTTAGTTTTGTAATCCCATGATGGCTAATGATTTTATGTTTTAGGAAATGTCTCTTCAATTTTAATGGGTGGTAAAGGTAAAATTTGGAAATTATTATTTATAGGAGGGTTAGGCATGTAGCTATGTTCTCTACTTGAAACTAAATGGTACTCTGAATCCACAAAATTTAGTTCAACATCATACATAAATAAGGATATGGTTTTTCTATACACCCTTTGGTATACTATACACATCAAAAATAAAAGTATGGTGGACCTTAAACTCTTTAAGCTTCCACTACGGACAAACAAGGTGATTTGGAACTCTAAATCCAACCGATCTTTTATCATGGTGTGGTAAACAAAAATATATATGTTTATGCACAATTGTGCACAATACAATATATATTTATTAGCATGAGAAGAACCAACAAGTTTAGTAAATTTCGTGGTGTGATTTTTTTATAGCATGAGACAACATTTCCGACAGAAAATATCCCAAGATGACATGAAAAAATGGACGGAAAAGATCATTTCAATCTTCTACCTTCCATCTTAGAAATTTCTCACCGTAGATCTGCTGAGCGAGGTTATCCCTTTCTTATAGCTCAACAGATTGATGATGAGAAATTCTTTCTCTCTCTTAAAGGTAAAAAGTGGGCATAGAAATAAGAAATTAAAGTTATGCATGAAATAAAATGAAAGCAAAGTGGGCAATTGGTATGCAAGGATTGTGTGGAGTGAAAAGGTAAAAGTGGTTTGTTTACAAATGCCCAATGAATGTCCATCAATCTCCCTATTTATCATTGCATATTTGTTAGAGGTCCATTAAGGTAAACTATAGGTACAATTCTATTTAAATTGGTTTCTCTATATCTCTTTATCAATGTCCCCCCTCTCTCTCTTTCTATCTATGTGACCCTCTCTCTCTCTCTCTCTCTCTCTCTCTCTCTCTCTCTCTCTCTCTCTCTCTCTCTCTCTCTCTCTCTCTCTCTTATTTTGTAAAAATGTCATTTCATGAGGCTCCAATTGAGCTAGATGATTTGGGCCAGTCCATACCAAGCTCCACTTTTTACATTGTAAAAGTACCATTACCTGATCTATAATGTAGGTTTTTGCATTAGAATGCTTGACCATAGGCCCAAGTCTATCATAGAACATAACACTTTTTGCCATTATGTTTAAGCAGTTAAGCTTAGTTTTGTAAACCCATTATCCACTTTCTAGTTATGTAAAACTTATTCATTTGACAGACATGTACAAGGAAATCAAATTCAGAAGGGTTTCACTAGGAGTTTTGGTCCAACTATTTCTCAAGTGGTGTTTGTGGTGGAGAAGACATTCAAGTTTGGAATATTCACCCTAAAGTTCAAACATGAATCAAATTTGGAATATTCATTTGTAAATTTTCTTGAAATGCATGAGTTTGGTAAAATAATTGGCACCCTTCGATCCCTCAAGTGCCATACTTCATACAAGATAGAGTCTCCATTGGTGTCCAAGGAAACCACTACACATGTTTTATTTATTTAGCTATGCTTTAGGTTTTCTATTTATTTTATATATCATATTTAATATCTAACATAATTATATTTATTATTGTATACTATATTTTAATTATGTTAATTAGTTAATATATTTTTAAAAAGTAATTTAATATAGAAATCATATATTTATATCAAATATTATATATTAGATATTGAAAAATATTTCTTATTTTATTTTCCATAAATATATTAGTACTAATATAATATATTTTAATAAATTATATATATATATATATATAACTATAATATATTATGTAAATTATAATAATGTTATAAATTATTATATAGTAATATATTATATAAATTACAATAATAATATAATATATTAATTGTTATATCATATATTATATTCATTTTTTCTGTGCTTAATGAAATTTCTCGGTGTGACTGTTATATATTATATTACATTAAGAAAATAGAGGAATGTTTTCCCTCTAGCCCATCCCTTGTGTTCCTGTCGTTACCTGTTAGATTATTATAGGGGCTTCCACTTATTATTAGATCAAAACCTCTATTTGAATTACTCATTTCATCAAGTCTTTCTTTTGTCAAATTTTGTACATCTTCCACCTCAATTAATTTACCTTTTTAATATATTTTTTTCACCCAACTTTTGAGGATAAGCTTATTTTCTTTACAATTTTTTGTAGATACATCACATTTGAGTGGTATACCCAAATGATGCAAAGAAACTTATGCATCCCTAGTTCTAGAGAACAAAGAAAAGATATTGATCCCCTTTAGATAAATAGGATTCAAAACAAAAAGATGGTATCCTATAATGAACAAATTATCAAAGCGATACATTTTTCCTCTTCCATTTTTACATCTATGGAAGCCAATTGACTCACTACTTCATGAAAGCCATTCTCTTGGAGACCTAACACTTGCAATATATTCTAATTTATATTGGGTTGCAAATGATATAAAATCTACCGTAGGTTATGTTTTTCTCTCTTGGTTTGGCCCAATTTCATGTTGTAGTAAGAAGAAATCTACTATTGTTTTATCAACTATAGAGGCATAATATGTAACAACACATTCCTTTAAGGTTCTTAGAAATGACTTGGCCAAAATCTTATCCTCATAGGAAAAATCTAAGCATACCATTGTGAAAGCTTGTAAATGCACATTAGGATCTAACTCGCCATTTTGTAAATCAAATCTTGGCAACAAAGATACCATACAAAAGGTTATATAACAAACCTCATAAGAAAGTGTTGTGTGATGTAGGTGATTGTATATAATAGTATCCTTGTTGTCATTGACTTGTTTCTTTAGAGTAGCCATATCTTGTAACATTATATCCAAATTAGAGGTAGGGCTAATGGTACTTGCATACATGAAATAGTCAAGGATGTACAATGAGGATGTGTGGAAATAGGTACCGCATTATGAGATTAGGTGAAATGGGATGAGAAGGAGGGCTAATATAAGACATAGGTTGGGAAGGAGGGTTAATGTGAAATATAGGTTGGGAATGATGGATGGTGTGAGACACATGGGTAGAAGCTATGATACTAGGAGGTATATGAATATAAGGATGGAATGTAGGTGGCACATTCGGGGGATGGGGTCACTTGAGGTAGGTATGGAAATTGATGCTTTAAATTACCACATAGAGACTTAAATTGTATAACAAAATCATTAATTCACTCATTGATTTGTTGGGAACCCTTGTTTAAATCTTTCATAGTTACTTTCAAGCCCATATTGATGTGGAAGTGCTTTAGAAAAGTAGTGGCGAGTTTTTCAAAAGAGTGTATAGAGCATGAAGGCAAATAATAAAACCATTGTATAACACATTCCTTTAAGGTTCTTGTAAATGACTTGGCCAAAATCTTATCCTCATAAGAAAAATTTAAGCATATGATTGTGAAATATTGTAAATGCATGTTAGGATCTCCCTTCTATTTCTCACTCTCTTTTGCTAAGCTATCCACCCATGATTCACTTTGTTTATTCAAGTAGTAGTTTGAGACATAAATTTTAAATTTTTTAAACAAAATTGTATTTTGTATTTTGGGTCCACTCACATATGGGAATTAAAAAAAATACTTTTTTTTTAATTAATACTATAAAATAATATTTATATATTTGATATTTATATATATTTACTATTTAATATTTATATACATGAGCATATTTAATATTAATATACATTTAATATATAATATTATAGTTAATTAATTATATATATTTGTTATTAATTATATATTTATTTAATATATAAAATTTTAGAAAAGATTTGTATCGTACCAAAGGGAAGATTTTTAGTTACAAGGGAGAGAGGGAGGAAAAGAGAGGTGGACAAAGATAAAAGAGATAACGATATAGAGGTAGAGAGATAGAGAATAGAGGGGACTGTCGGCATAGACTCTACCAGAAGCAGGCAAGACAATTGAAACGATCCTTGCCATCTGTCATTGTCATTTTTCCCAACACTGGGAAAGCATTTTCATTTTATTCCGTTTGGTGTTTTCATTTTCTTTTTGTTGAGGTGCACAGATCTAGATATGATTGATTAGTTTTCAATATCTCTCATATAAACTCTTGTCTGTTTATTTATTTAATTATAATGCTCAAAATCATCGATTCATGCACTGACATGTGTCTTCCTTACCTAAATGTAAGGACAAGATTTGGAAAATTCTCCACTACTCATTCTAAATTTTTTCTCTCCGAAATTTATTCCAAATTTAATTCCATATTTTTCTTTTTTACTTGGGTTTTTTGATAACAAGAATCTTATAACCATGGTTACTGCAACCAACTTTTTTAGATTTTGAATCATAAAAAATATTAATACCTAACCAATGTTTCTAAATAATTAATATATATAAACTATTCAATAGAAATAATTATTGTCAACTTATATATTATATATATATAATATATATGTATATTTGTTATTTAATTATAAATTTATTTTATATATAAAATCTATAATATTCATTACCATATATATATATATACACACATTATATTCTATATAATATTTAATTTTAATATTTACATATATTTAATATCTACTATTTATATACATTTAAATATACAATATTGTATATTGAAATATTATAATTAATTCTATAATTTACAATTAAGGATTTCTGTAAATTTTTATTTTTTTTCAATTTAAAATGAAAAGAGATTCCTATTGGTTGTTTTATTTATAGCTCCAAGTATCCCTATTAATGTCCACTAGTTAAAAATGAACTTAATATACCTTATATAGTAGAACATGGCATATAAATTAAATATGAGAAATAAATTATGGACTACCCATTTATTCAACTATGTATAATATTGAAATAGCTTGCGTGAGTTATCTGCTTTAAACTGTTTTCCCTTTCCTTTTCCTGTGGAAAAAATAGAAATCCCAGGGTATCTAACACGATATTTTTCCTGACGTTTTGAACAACCGACGAGTTTAGAAAATTTCCCCAAGCGGGAAAAATGATTTTTATCGGCGCAAGAACAACCGACGAGTTTAGAAAATTTCCCGGCATCAGAAAATGAACGGCGAATCTTAGCTTTCAACAAAGTTTCTAGTTCCCAATAGTTGGGAAAAAGAATGATGGAAAAACATAACGAAAAAGGCGACAGAAAAAACCAGCGACCGCGAAATCGAACGGCTAGCAACTATTCAATCGTCTTGCATGTCTATCTTGATTCCTCTGCCATCAGATTTATGCCCTAGGAAACCCTTTCTCACATGAGACACCTTCGGCATAAAAACTGCTGACAAACCACGGATAAAGACGATAGGCAAGCCAAAAAACTGGGATGAATGACGAAAAATGGCGATCATAAATCAATGGTCCACAACGCTGCAATCGTCTTGCACGTCTCTGCACCAATGGAGACCGTTGATCCTCAAAGTCATCTCACTTGCTCACAAAGGGAACGCCTTCGGCGTAATTAAATGTATTAATTATACATATGGATGTAAGTTGAATGATTATATTAAATGTATTAATTATCAAATAACAATATCATATATTTTTGAAAAGAAGAATTGAATGATTATTATGATAATGTTACTGTAGACACCTAAAATTGGACTGCTCTGCAAACCAATTTTCCATACCTCGCACTAATCCATTCCCCCAATCTACATATCCCTAGTGATCAATTAATTCACCTAATTGATTCATTTAACCTTACAACCCTATTCTATCAATTAAATGAATATTCCTAAAATTTATTTAAATGATTTATCCATTTCCCTAATTCCTGATTAATTAGATAAATCCTGATTATCTGATTAACCTAAGCTTAAGTTAATTAAGAAAACACTTAATTAACCTTGTCTCCCACTCATCCACTAAACTGAATTTAATATTCAGATGTCTCCCACTCATCTTCAATCACTGAATTTAATATTCAGATGTCTCCCACTCATTCCCAATCACTGAATATAATATTCAGATGTCTCCCACTCACCTCCACTCTTCCCAAAATGGGAAATTTTAATTCAATCCCTAGGAATAAAAGATTCACTTTTATTCCTAGCCCTTGATCTCACCAGATGAATCCTCACCCTCCATTCTCATCTCCAAATTTCTATAAATTGGACCCCCTCTAGGCCATTTTCATAAGGCCAAGTCTATGCATCAGACCTCTACCCGAATCACTCCACAAATCTCTTCATCTCATCAAAACTCTGCCAAAATCACTCTGATCATCCCCTATCTCCATCCAAATTAGTTATCAAATCACTTGTCTCCCATTTACAGTGCGTTGTAGGCATTGAGTAATCCACATTAGTCATTTGGATCAAGGGAAACATTTGAGGAGTTACGTCAGGTGCAGCTCCTTCCCGCATGGATTTGTGAGGTCTTCATGAAGGTATAATCATGTTATTATGCATTAGATTAGTATTTATGTTCATTCTGATTTCATTGATCACATTGGCGGTAACTATTATTAGTTTATGCAAACAGTCAAGTCTGCCTCTTTCTCCTTAGGCCACAAAGGGGCATTTTTTTTCTTTTCATCACAACTTCCCCATACGGAGGCATATTTTCACAAAATTAGACTCATTGGAAAGATGATGAGGCGAACTTTGCAGTTGTGAGGTTTTCATCAGGTGACGGTACCTTTTTCCTACCTTTTTGATCAGTCAAAGTCAAACTTGCATCTAAACTTCAAATCGTCATATCTTTTGCGTTTTGGATCAAATTTTCACAATTTTTTTTCAAATCGCATAGAATCTCCTGAAGAATCTGTCTATGCACTTCTTTTCTCTGTATCTGTTCATCTTTCATCAAATTTTATCAATGACTGACAAGTTTTTGCAGGTTATCACCATCACTCGGTGGATACTAACAAAACTTTTGCAGGGTGGTTTGATGTTTAAGTTAGCAAACACTTTGATTTGGCAAGCTAAAATGAACTCTTTTGTATGTTAAATCTTAGACACATGTTTCAATTTGGTGCATTAAAATCAACAAATCAATCAAATCTTTGTGTGTGTGCCAAACATTTAACATTGGTGTTCTTAAAATTAATCATTGCTTGCAACAAACAAACAAATCAAACACTTCGATTTTGGGCTTTAAAATGAACCACAAATTTGCATACAACATCTTGGTTAAAAAGAACAACAACTTGCATCTCTCACGCATGTAACCAAGAAAATCATCTTAATTGTTTGAAGTGTCTTGTGCTCTTTTTGTTTGTCACGTGACAGAGCATATGCTCTTCCCTCGCACCATTTTGGTGATCTTGGGAATCAAAAGCTCATCACAAAAACTTGCAAAAATCACACCCCATTTAAATCCAAAAGCTCTAAAATGAACCATGTTTAGTGTGAGACAATCATTTAGAATACGTGTGCTCTCCCCTTGCGTACTTGTGCGAACTGGGGGATCAAAGGTATTTTTGTGATTGTGTCACTTTTGTTAATCCTTAGAGGGCCTGCCACCCTGCTTCGAAAGGTGGGAACGACCCAAGCGGCAACAAGCTAAGTCCAAGCTCTTTCAAGCCGCTATATAAATTAATGTGTTTGTGATGAAAGTCATAGGCAACAGGTGTTGTTGTGTTATACTGATAGCCAACCTCCCCCAAAACCCTCCAAGGCGTAACCCTTGAAGGCTGGGAGACTCCATAATGGAGAGTAGCGTTGCCGCATGTATAACCACCTGAACGAAAGCACTCACTACGAACCTTTGTTTTAGTGGCCCAAATCCTTAAGGTTGTACATGCTTGATTATCACATTTTTCATAAATCAAACCTTTGGCCATTATGTTTTCTTGCTTGATTGTTTGTCTACTTGCTAAAGAAAAATCAACTTCATCCAAACAATCCACATCATCATCGAATCATAACCAAGCACTTACCAAAAGGACTTACGATTCAACCATGTGTGTGACATCATGGCAACCTTAGAGGACTTCGAACAACTCCTTGATATGCTTCACCAAATACATGCAAGCCAATCCCCTTTAGAGCAACGAACCTTTCAAAGCATTCAATATTTGATTCAAATAGGTCGAACAAGCCAATCCTCACACATACAATACCTCTCGGAAGCAATCCAACACATCTTGGCCACTTGCAAAGTCAAACAACCATCATATCTAGCACCTACCGCATCATATCCATCTACACATCAAACTAATTCTACATCCACTTATCCCACTTCATATCAACCAAATTCATGCACATGTCATATCAACCCGTTATCAACTCATCCCAACCCTTATCTATATCAATCCATATCACAACAATCATTATCCTATGCAACCCCTCCATCATCATCACATCAACACATTTACCAACATCAACAACAACTCACCTCACAACACGAAGTCCAAACACCATCTTCAACCTCATATCAACTTCCATCATATCAACCTCCATCATCCTCATATCAACTTCCATCATCCTCATATCAACCCTCAACTTCATACCAACCTCAAAACCTTTCGTCTACATATCCTACCATTACACCTATCACATCAATCCAAGCACTAGTGAGCCCAAATCCACCTTTGCAACAAGAAGCACCTGCAAGTCCAAGTGGTCCCTTGTACATAAATCCAATGAGTCCAAGTTATCCTCGGCAAGATCTAATCACCTTTGACAAGGGAGATACCAATCTAGAGTGCCCTCCACCATCTAATCCCACACCTATCCTTGAACCCATCCACGAACTATCACAACCTCATCCCATCACCCACCTATCCAATCCCAATCCTATCTCCACACCAACCACCATCATTATCCATCTATTATATTGCCCTTCAACCCATACACTCATGAAGGATACCATCCATTAGCTAATAGCGAGGAATCAAACACCCTCATGCAATCCAACATCCACCAAATCTCTTGAACAACCCCCTATCATAAGTCAAGAACCATCATGTAGCCATGTTCAAGAACCCATAAGTCAAACACCTATGACATCCATCCAAGCACCCACCACATCTATCCAAGTCACTTCCACTTCCATGCAAGCACACAAACTATGTCAAGAAACAAATCCCAAGCATGTTGAAACATCAACCCCTTCTCCTAATCAAGATCTACCCATCCCATCTAATCCCATCCCCGATCCCCTACCATCTATTGATCACCCTATTCATCCCACACCTTCTTCTACCACCCCTTTACCATCCCCCATGAATCCTTTACCTCCATCTACCAATCCCATCCCAAATCCATCCCCTTATCCACTTGGCACAAGCACTTTCCTCCGTGGTGACTCCCTTGTAGGATGTGAACAACTTCCTTCCACCACCTATCTATCTCCAACAAATACTGGACTCACGTCTTGTTTCCATAGCACCAAACATCCCATTGCATCTTGCATGCTCCAACACATGAACTACCAAGGCAAAGGCTTAGGCCTTCACGAACAAGGCATGTTGGAGCCCATTCACACCACATTCCATCCATCCTCGCATGGCCTTGGCTATCCATCTCAAGGCAAACAACCTACACATGTCGATACCATCCACCCACCTTCCAAAATCCATTCATCCAATTCCACACATGGTGCATCTCATCGCACTCCCAAATCTTATGTCGCCATCCCTCCTCCATCATCCTACCATTTGCAAAAGCATGTGACCATCCATCTCCCTCGATCCAATTTACCTCCACTCCTTCCAACTCCCAAGATCCCTATCAAATCCACTCTACCTCCTATCCTACCAACTCCCCACATCCCTATCCACAAATCCTCTTATCCTCCTATCCTACCAACTCCTAATATCCCAATCATCAAATCACTTCATCCATCTATCCAAAAATCCACTTTTTACCCCTACATCCATAAGTCTACTAAACTCCTGAATCAAGACCAACAAAAGCACACATCTTTCAAACATGAAGCTTCCCCCAAATCCATGGGATTTAAAAATTTGAATGCCTCAACTCATAAAGCACAAAAGCCTAAGGATATTATCCCTTCCAATCAAAATGAAAAATCAAAAAGGCTATCCAATCCCACACCATCACAAGAAAAAGAAAAAACAAAAATGGTGTGGGTCCCTAAATGAAAAGCACCAAACTCTAATGAGGCATCCACATCCCAATCCACCCCAAAATCCCAAATATCCCCCGCCCCATCTAAAAATCCCCCAAAGTCTAAGTCTATTTGGGTCCCTAAAACCCCAAATCGACCATCCAAATATCCCCCATCCCAATCCCCATTACTCCCAACTCCACATCCCAAGTACAAGCTTCCAAATACATCACGATGTCTGCAACCATTGGTCTTGGTTCCCCTCCACCACTTGCAATTCCCTCATACCCTGTCTCTCCATCTTTCATTCACTATCCTACATATCTTCCCCGTCACATTCCTATGGTCCATGCTTTTGCATAATACACACCATAATCCATTCCATCTTCTCCTATCTACCAACACCCATGCAATCATCATCCATAATGCTATCCAACATGGGATCATCTTCTCCTTGCTATGGAAACAGACGCTAGAGTCCCCATTCCATAAAAAATGCAAAAAAATAAAAAAATCAAGACAATACTAAAAAAAAAAAACCATCCAATGGTGAAAACCACTCCTTGTGGCGCCTTGGGCAAGTACCTTGATGAAAACCCCTTGTGGGCATCATGTGTAATCCCTTCTCCATCCATTTTGCATCCCTACACTTGGGGGCAACACTGTATCCTTCATCCACATCCATCATCTCCTTGCACATCTTATCCACTGTCTTATCCTTATCCTATCATATTCTTATCTACTACCCCCTATTTATCCTATCATTCCCCATCCATTCTCTCCACTATATCTCCCACCTTAGATCTTGATAAAGACAAGGGGCAACATATCAGAAACAAGCCTTGGAAACCTCTTGGCATACTCCCTTTTGAGTATATCCTCCATCCATCTAATGAAAAGTCCACCCATTCAAACATGAGCCCATCATGCAAAATTCTTTAGACATTAGGGCATATGATTCCTTGCAACCTAGCCCTTGGGGAAAATCCTATCCCTCATCCCTATCTTCCATCTATCTAACATGTATCCCTATCGCTTGTCCATTCACCTACCACAAATCTCCAAGTTAATTGAGCTACCATTTGTTGATGTCTTCCGAGACCTCTTTGATGTGCGCCATTCAACATCAAATAAAGACCCAGAGGAAGCTAAAATGGACCTAGGAAGTTCTTTACCTCGAAAAAGATGTCTACGAATCTCCTCATTTCTATATTCCAATTTACACATAAATTCACAGTTTTCTCTGTCCTCTATGCACTCTTTACAGATCTCTAGTTGTGTTCTTAGAGTATGGATTTTACTCATCTTACACTCCTAATCATCAACATTTAAGTCCTCTTCTGTTATTGGCACTTCCTGATCATTTTACTCATCTTACAAAATACAAAAACATCACAAAAATCACAAATACAAAAACATCACAAAAAATCCAAAAATCCAAAAACATCACAAATCATCAAAAAATCCCAAAACAATCGAAAACACACAAAATTCCACAAATAGTCTATCCATCACACAAATAAAACTTGCTCTATCACACTCCCACATCATCATCACATCTATCATCAATAAGCTTGCACTAGATCCAAGCATCGCATCACCTATCGAAGCATTGTCCTTAATCAAAATCATCAACTATCAAATCAGCATCAATCACAACTTGTCACCATCACATCTTGAGCCACTTTAAAACATCACCAACTCATCTATCAATTCCTGCCTTAGGATATATCTTTCCTACGATAGGCATAATCTATCACATCATCATCCATTTTGGTAAAAGATACAATGGTTACTGGTTTGGTTCGTTGGTCTTTTGGTTTTTGATTTTTATCTTTTGTCCTATTCGAAGATCACATCAAAGCTACCTTGATCTTACTATATCATGGTATGTGGTGAAAACATCTAGAATGGGGCATAGTCTTGCTTTTGTATGCTGTGCTTGTGGGTTGGTCTCATTACTCCAAGCTAGTATTCATATCTTGATCGATCATAGGGTCGGTTCTAGCATATTGATCTTCTTATGCATCTAAGGTTCATCATACCTTTTTTGTACTAAGGGCTTATGCTATGAGTCCCCTTCCCTCGTCTAGACAAGGTTGTACTATCTTGGGCATGCATGAGATCATCCCTTTGTCTGCGTGTCTAGTCCATGCAAACGTTGGATAAACATCATCACCCTGGTCTTCTATACCTTGGTGAACATATCCACTTTGCTATATCAAACCTAGGATTGCTCAAATTCAGTTTCAGCACAATGATCATCCACCAATCATCTCCCAACATCCTCATCCTTTCATCCCATCACTTATCCTCTGACCAGTTCAACCAATTTGTCCCATCCATTTCGAGAGCACAACCATGTTCTCGCAACCCGCCTATCCTCTCGAGGGGGCATCACCCTTACCAATTATCCCCAAACCTTACCTTAATCTTCCAAACCAAAACCTTTTTTCTATCCAATCCATCTCTATGTTTTAACTTCTTTGAAATGATGTTGCTTAGCCGCAACACCATCTCAAAGAGGGGCAAATGTAGACACCTAAAATTGGACTGCTCTGCAAACCAATTTTCCGTACCTTGCACTAATCCATTCCCCCAATTTGCATATCCCTGGTGATCAATTAATTCACCTAATTGATTCATTTAACCTTACAACCCTATCCTATCAATTAAATGAATATTCCTAAAATTCATTTAAATGATTTATCCATTTCCCTAATCCCTGATTAATTAGATAAATCCTGATTATTTGATTAACCTAGGCTTAAGTTAATTAAGAAAACACTTAATTAACCTTGTCTCCCACTCATCCACTAAACTGAATTTAATATTCAGATGTCTTCCACTCATCTCCAATCACTAAATTTAATATTCAGATGTCTCCCACTCATTCCCAATCACTGAATATAATATTCAGATGTCTCCCACTCACCTCCACTCTTCCCAAAATGGGAATTTTTAATTCAATCCCTAGGAATAAAAGATTCACTTTTATTCCTAGCCCTTGATCTCACCAAATGAATCCTCACTCTCCATTCTCATCTCCAAATTTCTATAAATTGGATCCCCTCTAGGCCATTTTCATAAGGCCAAGTCTATGCATCAGACCTCTACCCAAATCACTCCACAAATCTCTTCATCTCATCAAAACTCTGCCAAAATCACTTTGATCATCCCCTATCTCCATCCAAATCAGTTATCAAATCACTTGTCTCCCATTTACAATGTGTTGTAGGCATTGAGCAATCCACATTAGTCATTTGGATCAAGGGAAACATCTGAGGAGTTACATCGGGTGTAGCTCCTTCCCGCATGGATTTGTGAGGTCTTTATGAAGGTATAATCATGTTATTATGCATTAGATTAGTATTTATCTTCATTTTGATTTCATTGATCATAGTTACTAATGTTTTATTGTTTGTTAAAACATTTTCTCTTGTTAATGATACATTTTTTGATAACAATATTTTCTTGGTTAGTGCGTTTAAATTGTATGTAAAGGATAAAGCTATGAATTGGCTTAATAAATCTTGTATGTTTTATTCCTCTTTCAACTTTTGTACTAGTGCTTTCATTGAATATGTTTCTAAACCTAAAGATAATAGTGTGGATTGGATATGATTCCTTATGCTATATCTTGTGATCAAAACCTATGAATTAATATGGCTTACTTTCCCACTAGACCTAATTTTTTTTTTGAATTTGTAGGGCATACTCACCAAAGTTTAGTAGGAGAACAAGAATTAATTTACCTAACACTAACCTTTCTCCTAATACAATTAATCTTTCCTTTGCATCGTTGAAGATAAATTTAATAAGAAGGAATGTAAATTAAATGTCAATTTAGTAGGAGGTTGATTGAAGTGAACTTATGTGTTTATCCTTGTAGTCTTATTGCTATTTGTTAGAACATAGAGAAATAAGAACCAATTTAACAATTAACAACTCAATAGCCCAATTTTTGATTATGAGACCAACATGTAAAGTTATTTTTCTCTCATAGTTATTTAAGTATTAGCAGCGAATTTATAATAGCTAACACTATCGTTAAGACAATATAGAATATTAAATAATGTGTAAATAACAAAGGTAAATTACAACATGTGATAATTTAATAAGAACTCTGAAGTAAATCATTAGCAAAGTAAACTAGATAACATAATCACATAATCAGTCTGGAGATGCTTTGGAGGCTAACACACAGGTTGTGGAGAGTATCGTTATCTCTCATATTCCTATCACTGATATTGCTAGGGATGGAGCTTCGACAGTTAACAAAATCATCATCCCTGATTCGATCGTTGATAGGGCTGCTAGGAGGCTCTGTAACTCTCTTGTTGGGAGATTTGGTAGAAATCACCCTAATATTGATATGGTTTGAAGGTGGGCGCTTCAAAGTTGGAGGCTTAGGGGGCAGGTTGAGGTGGTTTCTCTACCGAACGACTTCTTCTTGTTCTCCTTTGTGAACTCTAAAGATTGCTCAAGGATCCTTGCTAGTCCTTGGTTTCTTGGGCAGAATAGTCTTTGCCTACAACACTGGTCACCATGCTTCAACCCTTTAGTGGCTTGCAGGAAGTTTTTTCTAGTCTAGGTTAGGTTGCCAGGTCTCCCACTAGAATACTGGGACGAGGACATTTTTATGGGTATTGCCAATTCCTTTGGTCAATTTGTTGGGGCTGATGCGGTTATAAAATTTAAAAGTTGCCTTCTGTTTGCTAGATTTTGTGTGTTTGTGGAAGCTGATAAGGTACTCCCTTCCAGAATCATCTTATTGTCTAAGTTTGGTAGATGGGTTCAGCAGATTAAGTTTGAACACTCTCATGTTGTTTGCTTTAGCTGTCACCAAGCTGGTCATTCTAACATTGCTTGTCCTAATAGAAAGAAGCAACAACCTGTTTGGAAGAGAAAGGAGTGTATCCCTCCCTTGGTGGATGCACCTATGATGGAAAACATGGAAATTTTTGAGGATAAAAGTGCTGAAAAGAGGACTCCTACAACTAATATGTGAGATAATGGGATTAGAGAAAATGGAGATGTGTTGGGGACTCCTTTGGCTGAGATGCAATGTGACACTGGGACCTCAAGTGGCCCTTTGGATTGTTCTAGATCTTCCAAAAAGATGAGATCCGAGGGTAAGATCAAAATGTGTACTCAGAGCTCGTTGGAGAAATTTGGTTTCAAACCACCCTGATTTTTTGTTGGGTTGCTTAGGGTCCTTGACCCTTTGTCTATTTGTCCCAGTGTTGGGTTAGTCCTGCGTTGTTCTGCTGGTTGTTGTTCTTTCTTGTTTTGCTGGGATTCTTTGTTGTATCTTGTCTCTTGTACAAGGGTCAGGGCCCTTTCAAAATCCCTGCTTACCTTTATCAAAAACATCAAAACCCATGCATATAAAAAATTTTAATATCTTTTATTAACAATAAGTTTAGTACTTATCTGAATCACTGAGCACTTGGATTGACCACTCTCACCCTAGGAAGTTTTCAGTGGTCTTGGCCCTTATAGCTATGACACATTCTAGGAGGAACTAGTTCTTATTTAGAACCAACCAGTTCTTATTCAGAACCAACATACATGCTTCCCAAGCATACAAGCCCTACTCATAACAATCCTGAGTATACACTATACCCCGAGTTGGACACACACCATATGCCCCTTCTCCAATGCCCATAGCCCATCAAAACCACCATCTTCTTCCTTGAGTGTTTTCCATGCCCTTTCCAAGTCTCACATAAATTCCTTATATAACCTTCTAAGGGGTGGTTTCCAAACCAACACACCCTTTCATAAAGGTTGCCTTTTAATAATTATTTAAATAAATACATTTATTTCCCCGATTTAAAAGATATTATATAAATACTCTTTATTAATCTCCATTTTAACCAAAGGATCATAATATCCTTTATTTTTCCATCTCCCTTTTAATTATAAAGGGTTAAATAAAATTTATCCTCTTATAATTTTAAAGGGTTATTCACAAATGGCTTTCTTTCCCATTTTGGGGAAAAAAGTCACATAACACTACCACTCTTGGGTAGTGTGGCCACCACTACCCTACCACTCCTTGTATGGTAGCGTGGCCACCACATGGCTTCAACCTCACAATCAATGCCCAAAACAAAATGCTTATATTTACGATTTCACTCACTGGTTCATTTCCATTGAAACTTCACTTTAATTCTTCATCAATGCTCATTAACACCATTACATAATGTCCACTTGTAGCTTCATAAATGTGCACAACAAGTAGAGTAACTCCATGATCCATGGTGGGTAGGAGGTAGTTGACAATTGTTATTAACATGAGGGTGGGTGATATCCATAGTGGTTACAAAGGTTTTCTCCATTTTAACTTATGAATAATTTTTAATGTATTGATCTATGATATTATTTATATCTAGATATATAAATATTCATTCATTATTTATAAACTTTTACCTTACAAATCAACACCTAATAAACTGAATGAATAAAAAGGACCTTTAAGTTTAGTAACTTAGTATGGTACTTGTTTAAAGCTTTAAGACAAGACAACATAACTAACTTTTGGTCTGACACCTCAATGACTTGACAAAATTAAACATTCATCTAAGGCTCAAAAATTTGTTGACCCAGATGGTACACTAGATTACCTCAACATTCAATCCATGCCACTATTGATTGGTGGCATCCTCCTACCACATGATGCTCTCCCTCCAATTAGGGATGTAACCTCATAAAACACAGTGAACATGACAGTCAACGTCAATAATCAAGGTACACAATGACTCATCGCTAGTTAACAAATCAAATAAACATAACCAAATACACAATTAATCACATTCTTAACCAACATCATAAAATTAATCAACACAATATTTAAACACATGCAAAAGTAGTTATCATATTAATTAATCCACCCTAATAAGCAATCAACAATTGTATAAAAAGTATTGCTCCCACTTATATTGTTGATGCATGTAGTATGCATGCAAAGATCCTCTACAACCTAGTCTAATCTTTCTACTAGACCATTTTTGTACTAGTTTTGGTCTTTGTCCTCGTTCAATTCAAACTTGGTCTATTTTGTCTTTATTTGCTTGTTTTTGAGTCATGTCTCCAATGTGAAAGTTTTTTCCCTTTATCGACAAATTTGTAATCCCACAAACCTTATGTTTATGGTGATTTTCACCATAAGTTTTCTTTGTTATCAACTTCTATGTACCTTTGAAAACTAAGCCTTTTTTTCTTTTGTTATCGGTGAAGTTATGAGTTGCCGAACCTTATCGAAGAAATCTTAGGTTCGTGAACTTTTTGATTTTCTGATAGGCGTATTCCTTTGTCAAGAAGGCCTTCTCTATCGATGTTTCTTGTCTATCGCAAACTTAAACTATGAGCCAACGATATCACTTATTTCTTGAGTTCATTTTTTCCCCAATCCAATGATATCTTGTGTTAATCATTTTGTGAAGTACCCCTGTCGCCGATAAAGGGAAAGTCAAAATAATTATTATCACTCCTATCGAAGGTTCGTGAAAAGAAGAATTCATTGATTCATATGACAATGATCAATCTTGTTATAAAGAGCATTAGAGAATCACTTGGTTCGCGAACTTATAAGTTTGTCGATAAAGCGATTGCCAAGGTTAATAGAAAAAGATTTACTTTACAAAACTAAAACTTCACCAATATGGAGATAAAGGTTGAAGTTTTGGTTTATAAAGTGGAGAGTTTACCAATGTTGAAGTTCGGTGATGGCTACTTTTTCTAATAAAGTAATCCTGGCTAAGAGTATTGGCTAGTGAAATGGTAAAGTGAATGATAAGGTAAACCATATATCATGGGATTAAAGGTATTTATTATGAGGGTATTTAATGAAGTATTTATTCAATTGGTTCACTTTATATATATATAAAGTACATGCTATCCAAAGCGTTATTCATCACAGTTCGGAGCTTTTGTTTTGGTCCCAGCTACAATTATTTAGCTTCCTGGTCCTGAGCATTGCGGTTTGAGGTGAGTGTATTATTACCATCTTATTTTTAGTTTGAATATTGCTAGCATTGGTGAAAGGACATTGCATTGTAGTATTTCATCTTTCATGACTTGCAAAATCTTGCCTCTTTCAATTAACAATTGTAACCCTCTCTGACCAAATATAAATCCTCCTCTCTCAGTAATAGTTAACAGCTCTATTGAGTGGCTACTGAGATTCACCAAGATGAAATATATATACCAAGGCCTCAATATTTCTTTCATAATTGAAAATAAGATTTTTGGGGTAAAGGATATAGAATTGGGCCATGCTGACCTTAAAGAGTTTTGGGAGAGAATGAATGCCAACGCGATGACACCCATAGCCCAAAGGACTTTGGCAAGTAGTTTGGTTCACGCTAGAGGTTTTCCTCCATCTATGCGATGTACATATTTGATAATGGTCTGCATCCATAATTATCATGTTGAATCTTGAGAGATTAAAACTATTAGTGGTATTAGTGACAAGCTTGAGTTGCAGGTACAAGAAGAGTATGCTAATGTTTCACAAGAGACCAGTTGGAATTCTATATTGATGGCAAAAAAATGTGTAGAGACGCCATTGCCACATCATGGATAAGGAAAGAAAAGAAAGGGGGTTCTCAGCAGCTTAAGAACTTGGTCCGAGCCCTATTTAAGGATGATATCTCAGATATTATAACACTATTGTACATAGTTGTTGGTAGCGAAGATTCAAATGAGTTTTTAGAATAAATGTGCTAGTTTATACTAGTTATTTGCACTGGAAAGCAATATATCGATTGGGCCAAAATTATTGGCAAACATTTGCATGATCAATTGCCAAATTTTTAGAAAAGAAACAATAAATTCAATATGTGTTCTCATTTGATATACTTACTAGAGACTACTCAAAATGTTTGGCTAGGCTTGTCAACCCAATGACTAAAGACATCCAATTATATGATTACTTCCCTTAGCTACAAGAGGAATTTGGTAATAAAGATTACATGAGATTTAATGATTCTTTCCTCATGCTTATGGTAAGAAGGATATATGAGAATCCTGAATTGAGGACCTCAATAGAGGCTGCCAACTTAATAATGCAATTTGAGTCACTTTATACAATTTGACAAATTCAAATATTTCAGAATTGGTGGTTTTGAGTTTCCCCCTTTGAAATCACCTAGTTATGCATCAAATTACCTTGTAATTCTTGGAATTATGTAGACATGCATCTCTAGCTAGCAAAATGTATTATGATTCTAAGATGAAAGTGTTGAAATATACTAGACAACTGAGAGGGGGGGTGAATTAGTTGTCACAAAAAATTTAGCTTCACATGCATATAAAACTATCAACAAGTTAATTATTCATAATCAGATTTAACCATGAAAGCATGAAACAATTAACTTAGTCACAGTCACACATTCAACATAGTAGACACTAGATTTTTACATGGAAAACGCTAAAAGGAAAAACCATGGTGGGTGTTAGCCCACAAAAATATATAATTTATAGCAATATTGAAAAACAAAGGCTCACTGTAAAGAATGGATCACTACCTATGGGTGGCTCACTGCCAAAAGGGTGAATTGATTTAACATCTACTCCATGCCAGGGTTCAGTTCCATTAAAGCATAATATTATTTCTCTGCTCTGCTCTTTCACTTCTTCGCACTTATCTTTTCATTTTCGCACACCACACCTTCTTTCACAACTTCATTACATACTTTTATACAATTCATCAAACTTATCTTTTCATTTTCACACACCACACCCTCTTTCACAACTTCATTACATACTTTTATACAATTCATCAACCTTGGAATGTACATCAAGGTCGGCATTACATTCATCAACTATTGGATCAATCTCCAAGGTTGACATTTCAAACATACATAAAATAGGTCTAGACCTAATACAAATTTAGCTATGGAAAAGATGTAAGAATGTATGCGGATCATGCCATACCTTAGCTGGGAATCAAACACAATCCTCCATGCCACGACATGCTTCTACAATCTTCAATGCATCTCCACAAATAATGAATTCAGCCAGGTCGGCCAAGACTGATGAGAGCACTAGGTCTGCCAAGAACATTCTTCATTCATGATCCAATTTTCTCTTTGTGGACCAATCCAAAGGTAGGAACATGATTAGGAAACATCCACAAGCACATTTGAAATCACAAGGAATAATCACACAATCTCTAACAACTCTGTCAAAAAGATTCTTCAAACCGGAGCACAAGAACATCACTAACAACCATTGTTATAAGCAAAAGATAGCTTGCAGACCACCAAATCATGAACCATTGTAGTTGAAGGAACTTAACATCATCACAGACTTGATTCCATAACTACAGACCAAAATACTTTAATGCGAAGGAATGCGGAACATAAGACTTTCTCTCTGTCGCAACTAAATACACAGAAAAAAGCAGGTTTTACTCTGGTGAACACAACTCACTCAAATCTTCATGCCGAATGCTCAACCTTGGAATATAACATCTTCAGATAGGCTTCTAAATACATGCCAATTTGTAGGCAAAGATATTCATTCTATAGGAAATGCAGAGCATTCTTCTGGACTGTTCTTCTGCATGTAATGTATTGTTTCTACTGCAATTCATTATTTTTACTGGATGAGCTAATTTTCTCAATATCCTCAACATTTACAAGAAAGTAACAAAATGAGGGCACAATTGACACCAATGGAAACACATATATGTTGACATCAATGACAACACTGATTAGGCACATACTTGCAACAATCTCCCTCTTTGTCATTAATGGCAACATATGATGTGAAAAACTAAAAAGACCATCAAGACAAGATTCTCCCCCTTTCTCATTACACATCCACATCCTTTCTTCCTTGAGTTTTCACATGATTTCTCTCCCCCTTTGACATCAATGGAAAAGGGCACATACTTGCATGCTGCTACTCTGATCCACTGAACCTTCTTTGTTATCAACACTTACTTTGTCAGAAACATCTAGCTACTACCCCTGAGAGGTAGCCCTTAAAACATCAATCTAGATCAAAGAATGACACTTTGAGCTCCACTGGATTGATGCATTCCTATGCATCTTAGTTCAGGGTAGGAGGGGTAATGACCCCTAACGTTTCTCTGAGATACTCAAAGGTATCTTTAGATAGAGGCTTAGTGAAAATATTTGCAATCTGGTCCTTTGTGGATACATATTCCAACTTTAATTCATTCCCTGTCACCTTCTCTCTCAAAAAGTGATACCTTATTGATATCTGCTTTATTCTTGAGTGCATCACTGGATTCTTTGAAATGTTTATGGCACTTGTATTATCACAAAATATTGTAATTGGATATTCATACATAACTCTTATATCCTTCAAAGTCTGCTTTATCCATAACACTTGAGTGCAACAACATGCTGCTGTAATATACTCCACTTCTACAGTTGACAAAGAGATTGAATCTTGTTTCTTGCTCAGCTATGAGACCAATCTATTACCTAAGAAGAAAGCAACTCCACTTGTACTTTTTCTGTCATCAACATCTCTGACCCAATCTGCATCTGTATAAGCATTGAGAGTGAAATCATTGTCCTTTGGATACCATAAGCTATGATCCAGAGTACCTTTTAAATACCTTAGGATTCTCTTGACTACCATCACATGTGATTCTCTTGGATCATCTTGAAACCTTGCAATAAGACAATTTGCATGCATAATATCAAGTCTAGTTTGAGTTAGATAAAGCAATCCTTCAATCATGGATATGTATTTTTTCTAATCAGCCTTGGGTGATTCATCAATTTTTCTCAACTTGCAGCCAATCACCATGGGAGTACATATCGGTTTAGAGTCTTCCATCCCAAACTTCTTCAACAACTCTTTCACATACTTAGACTGAGATATGAAGATTCCTTTATCTGATTGATTTATTTACAGACCTAGAAAGAAATTCATCACCAAACATGGACATCTCAAACTCTTTTTGCATTTCACCATCAAATTTCATACACATGCTTTCATTGCCTCCAAAGATGATATCATCAACAAAGACATCAACAATAAAACTTTGATCACCATTAATAGTGAAATAAAGATTACTGTTAGTTGCACCTTTATTGAATCCTAATTGCAATAAGTACTTATCCAACCTTGCATACCAGGCTCTAGGATCTTGCTTGAGTCCATACAAAGATTTCTTCAACCTACATACAAAATCACCTTGGTCTGATAACTTGAATCCTTTCGATTTCTCAATGTAAACTTCCTCTTCCAACTCACCATTCAGAAATGCAGACTTCACATCCATCTGATACACTTTGAAATCTTTGTGGGATGCAAATGCCAGAAATATTCTGATTGCCTCAATCCAAGCTACTGGAGCAAAAGTCTCTTCAAAATCTCTTCCTTCAATCTGTGAATATCCTTTGCATACAAGTTCTTCCTTATTCCTTACCACTTCTCCATTCTCATTTAGCTTATTCCTGAAAACCCATTTGGTTCCAATAACATTTTTGTCATTAGATCTGGGAACTAATTCCCAAGTATCATTCTTTTCTATTTGCATTAGCTCTTCCTCCATAGATTTTACCCAGCTTTCATCATTGCATGCTTCATTCACAGTCTTTGGTTCAACCTTTGAAAGCAAATAGTAATTCACTTGTTCTTCTGCAGCTCTTCTCCTTATCAACACACCTTTGTTTTTGTCACCTATAATATGATCTTTAGAATGATTGATCCTTACATACTTGGGAGTCTTGACAACACTTTCCAGAGCCTCTTCTTCATCTCGACTATCTTCTTGCTCATCTTTTTCTTCAATCATTATAGTCACAGGTTCATCTGGTTCATAGCAACTTAGGTCTAATATTCTTTCCTTCCCTTCATCCACCTTCACATTTGTACTCTCAACAATCTTTTTGAGCCTTTTGTTGTAGCACCGGTAGGCCTTACTCTTGGTAGAGTATCCAAGGAAGATTCCTTCATCACACCTTGCATCAAACTTTCCTAGATATTCATCTCTCCTGATATAGAATTTGCTTCCAAAGATTTTGAAATATTTTACTGTAGGAATTCTTCCATACCACAATTCATAAGGAGTTTGAGTACCATTACCTTTCACTTGAACTTTGTTTTGGATGTAAACAATAGTATGAATAGCTTCTTTCCAAAAACACTTCTAGCAGATCTGCTTCCTTCATCATTGTCCTAGCAGCGTCTTGATTTGTCCTATTTTTCCTTTCTACAACTCCATTCTACTGAGGAGTCCTAGGTGTAGACAACTGTCTTTTTATCCCATGCTCTTCATAGAAAATGTTGAATTCATTTGATGTGAATTCACCTCCTCTATCAGACCTCAAGCATTTGATTTTCAATTCTATTTCATTCTCAACTATTGCCTTGAAAGATTTGAACTTCTCTAGGGCTTCTGATTTGTCTCTTAGAAAAGTAACCCAAGTCATTCTAGAATAATCATCAATAAGCAACATGAAGTACCTATCACCTTGTAGACTTCTCACCCTTGTAGGACCATAGAGATCAGTATGCACTAGATCTAGAAAACTGACAGAAAATTGCTCTTTGCTCTTGAAACTTGTTCTCGTCTACTTCCCTAACTGACATTCCTTGCAAATTGTATTGGATGGTTTCACAAGTTTTGGTAAATCTGTCACAATATGACTTGAACACTTCCTTCTATGCCACAACCAACTTTCATTTGTCTGGACCAACAAATAGTAATAATTAGTTCCTCTTAATTGATAGATGTTACCTTTTGTCTTCTTACCGATAGCAGTCACAGTTTCAGAGCTTTCCATGATCTTGCACCCATTGTCTTTGAATCTTAGATCATATCCTTTGTCACACATCTGACCAATACTCAAAAGATTATGCTTCAAACCCTTCACATATAGGACATTGTCAGTATTATGCTTTCCATCAAATGAAATAGATCCTTTTCCACAAATCTTACTAGCTGCATTATCTCCAAACCTAACCAGTCCTCCATGCTTTTCCAAACTTACAAACTTACTTTTGTCATCGGTCATGTGATGTGAGCATCCACTATCAGTAATCCATTCATCCTTATCTTTCTCAACCTGAAGAGCCAAATTACTTTCTTCCACTGGTTTTTCTTCCTTCACACAGCTAGCAGAATTAGTAGACACATGATCTTCTTTAATAACAATAAATAGGCATTCATTTGCACTAGTACTAGCATCATTAGATTCATCATCAGTCACACCTTCATCATCAAAATCTCTAACATAGTAGCATTTCTTTGGAACTCTAGGCTTTCTCTCATAACCTTTCTTATTTCTTTCAATTCTTTTAGGACATCTGGAAGCATGATGACCTACTTTACCACAAGAGAAACATTTGAAAGGTAATTTACCTTTGAACTTCCCAGAGCCTCTTTGCAACCTGTGTACAAATTTAGCTTCAATTTCATCAAAGTCATCATCCACCTTATATTTCTCAGCTCTGGAAATCTTTTATGAAGTACTGGATTTAAAAACTGATTCAACTTTCGACAGGGCATCACCAAATTCTCTCATCTCAAAGGTTGTAAGCTTTCCAAGTAACTGATCTCTATCAATAGTTTTCACAATCATAAATTCTTCAATAGAAGCTACCTTGTGGCTATAGGACTTTGGTAGTGATTTGAGAATTTTCATCACAACTTCCTTATCACCAATGGTTCCTCCCATTCGTTTTATTCCATTGACAAGTTCATCAACCCTTTACATGAAGACTGTAATATTTTCATCTTCATTCATCTTCAAGCTCTCATATTTAGCTTTGAGGCCTTGAAGTTTAGCTTCTTTTATAGAATCATCTCCTTCATACAGCTTGTTCAACTTCTCCTAAACCTCATTTGCAATTTCTAGGTCCCTGGCTTTAATCAATCTAGTGTCAGTTAAGGCACTTAACAAGGTATCTTTGGCTTTTATGTTCAACTCATATTCTTTGATTTCATCTTCAGTCGTCAAACTATTTTGAGGCATGGTATATTTTGTTTCTGCAGCCTTCCATACTTTATAACCAAGACAAAGAAGATGGCTTTTCATTCGTACCTTCCAAAGGGCATAATTTGTCCCATCAAATTGCGGAGCTTCCTTCTTATAAGACATCCTGGATCTTCCTCAAGATGTTAGGCTTTCTTTAGAGGAACCTTCTCTGATACCAATTGTTGAAATATACTGGACAACTGAGAGGGGGGTGAATCAGTTGTCACAAAAAATTAGCTTCACATGCATATCAAACTATCAACAACTTAATTATTCATAATCAGATTTAAGCATGAAACCATTAACTTAGTCACAATCACACATTCAACACAGTAGACACCAGATTTTTACGTGGAAAACCCTAAAATGGAAAAACCACGGTAGGTGTTAGCCCACAAAAATATATAAGTTATAGCAATACCAAAAAATAGAGGCTCACTGCAAAGAATGGCTCACTGCCTATGGGTGGCTCACTGCCTATGGGTGACTCACTGATTTAACATCTACTCCATGCTAGGGTTCAGTTCCATTGAAGCACAATATTATTTCTTTGCTCTGCTCTTTCACACCTTCGCACTTATCTTTTCATTTTTGCACACCACACCCTCTTTCACAACTTCATTACATACTTTTATACAATTCATCAACCTTGGAATGTACATCAAGGTCGGCATTACATTCATCAATCGTTGGATCAATCTCCAAGGTCGACATTACAAACATACATAAAATAGGTCTGGACCTAATACAACTTTAGCTAAGGAAAAGATGTAAGAATGTATGTAGATCATGCTATGCCTTAGCTGGGACTCAAACACAATCCTCCAGGCCACAACACATTTCTACAATCTTTAACGCATCTTCGCAAATAATGAATTCAACCAGGTCGGCCAAGACTGATGAGAGCACTAGGTCTGCCAAGAACATTCTTCATTCGTCATCTAATTTTCTCTTTGCAGACCAATCCAAAGGTAGGAACATGATCAAGAAACATCCACAAACACATTGTAATCACCAAGAACAACCGCACAATCTCCAACAACTCTGTCAAGAAGATTTTTCAAACTGGAGCACAAGAACAACACTAACAACCACTGTTATAAGCAAAAGATAGCTTACAGACCACAAAATCACGAACCATTGCAGTTGAAGGCACTTAACATCATCACAGACTTGATTCTAGAACTGCAGACAAAAATACTTTAATGTGGAGGAATGCAGAGTAGAATACTTTCTCCCTGTCGTAACTAAATACACAGAAAAAGTAGGTTTTACTCTGGTGAACACAACTCACTCAAATCTTCATGCTAGAGGATCAATCTTGGAATATAACATCTTTAGACAGGCTTATAAATAACTTCCAATCCACAAGTAAAGATATTCATTCTACAGGAAATGTAGAGCATTCTTCTGGACTATTCTTCTACATGTAATGTATTGTTTCTACTGCAATTCACTATTTTTACCGGATGAGCTAATTTTCTCAATATCCTCAACATTTACAAGTAAGTAACAAAATGAGGGCATAGTTGACACCAATGGCAACACAGATATGTTGAAATCAATGACAACACCAATTAGGCACATACTTGCAACAGAAAGGATACCCTTTCCCTTTGAAACTAACTCACTATACATGTACCAAGCCTGAGAATGCCAGGAATGTTGATAAGTTGCTTTTAAAGCTTGGCTTATCTTCATATGGCTCTAGAAGTTTCCTTGAAAATAAAGACTTTGTGAAAAAGAGTTTTTATTTTCCTATGCTATGAGAACACAAGCCTCATCTGGAGGGTTTTTGGGCTGATTGTGTCAATAAGCATGAAGTGAGAAGAAGGGATTGTTCAAGGTTGACCTTAGACCAAATGAGAACTTTCAGGCTTGGTTGGGACCTTCCTAATTTGGTTGATGATTATTTTGATTTGGTTAACCCGACTTATCATGTTGAAAGCATTAAGCCATTACCCAAGTTAGACTGGACTGAAAATGAAATAACAGATATTTATGTTAGATCTTCCTTTGTATTGGAAATAAGTCAAAGGTGGCTAAAGCTTAAGGTTAATAGTCATGATGCAAGTTCTCCTTCACGCAAGGAACATGACATGGGAGATCAACAAGCCTCTGTAGGCAATTCTGCCCAAAACACACCCATCAATGCCCACACTTCTAGATCACAGTCTCCAGCCAGAGATGTGAATGATGGTGATGAGGACCCTAAGAAAGATGCTACCTTGAAGGGGAAATTTGAAGGGGATAATGAACCCCCTAAAAAAATCTTAGAACCAAAAGGTGCTTGGACCCTCATACAAGCAAAATAACAAAGCATGATCAGATGCAACAAGATGATGGGAATGGGGAGACTGCATCTTTATCATCCAAGTACACTACTCCTCCATCCCCTACATTGACCCCCTCACCTGCTTCTCATGATGGGTTGCTTTCTTCCCCCTCATCCTCTTAGCAACAAAAGGCAGTGCCTAATACCACTGTGTTAGACAATGTGCCTAATGTTACTACTGATGGTTGCCATATTTTACCTACTCCTGCATGGTTGAGAAAAGAGGTCAAGAACAAGAGTAAATGCTCCTAGATCATTAACACTGAGTTTAATTTTTTTGCCACACTTTTGAAGTTAGAGTCAACTCCTAAGAAAGCAAAAAGGTTGTCTAGACTCATGGTAGATCTATTGACTAAGCATCAATATGTAGAGATTGTAGAACCCATGGTTGAGAAAGAGAAGAAAGATGTCTCTACTGATGATTTTCACATTAGCAAAGTGGACCTGGGACCCCCTTCTATGCAGGGTGATATCCATAACACCAAGCTATCGGTGAAAATCCTCACCACTAGGTTGGAAGAAAGGGACATGGAGAATGAATTGTTGGAGGAACTGGTAAATATCCTCATCTCATACATTAGGTCTATTATAGACACTACATCCTAGCCTCTGGATGCTACCATGGATCTACTCCTGTGAAAGTTCCTTTAAAGGGTGTAAGTGCAGAAGTCATTGATTAGATTAATAAGTATAAATTCTTGGGAAAGGTAGCAGAAGAGTGGGTTGAAAAACTCACAATGGAAGGTTTACATTTTTATTCTTGAAGTTATTCTTTTGTATACTAAAATGTCAAATAAACAGACTAAGATCCTGGTTGACTTAAAAATAATTAAGAAAGAAGAAACGATGTTAAATGTAGCTAGGAGTGGACTTTTGAGCATGGTCAAAATTGATTCTAGTATTTTGGTTTCTAAACAAGTTATCAATATAAGCCAGAAGAAAATGAGTCTGTCAAATGGATGAATGCAATTGACTGGAAATTTATAATGACCAAATGGCGTCTCACATATCTGAAGACTAATGCCAAGAATAATAAGTCATATTTGATGGATCTCATTAGTTCTTGTGTTTCACTAGGGATTGATATTTTTGATGAGACTGAGTCAAATTTGTTGGATGCTTCCATGGTCAAGCAAGCCTTCAAAGATTTGTTAGCTAAAGATTTGAAAGTCAAAGATGATTCTACTAGTAACCACATAGAAAGATTGAATAATGTAGCAACCTATCTCTTGAATTTCAAGAAAGGTATGGTAGAAATGCATAAATTGTATGAAGATGCCAACAATGCCTTACAGATGTGGAGGACTAGACTAGCAATGACCATCATTCCTAATGGAAAGGCCATTATCTCGATCTTGAATAAATTCAAAATTCTTAAGGCCAAGTTGGATGCTACATAGGGTTCTGGAGATCAAATGAGTAAAGGTGTCCGAGGTGAATAGGTACTTCAAGAGGAGAAGTCAAGTCGTGATGTTGGGGAAGATGAGGACAATAAGATTTCTTCTTAAAGTTTCTTTTCGCTCTTTATATATTTCAAAATAATTTATGCTATAATTTACATTATTGAGCACCACTTATTTTATCATTAAAAGAACTTTATTGTATTCAGTGTTAGTTGTAGAGACATTTTATACAAGAAAGTTGGTTCCCTTCTCTTTTACTATAAAATGAATGAGTGAAAGAGAGATAGGGTCTTTTGGCAAAATTGCTTCGTTATTAGATCATTTGGAAAGTTATAATGTTTTAGAAAGATGATGCTGTTGAAATGCATAGGACAACTAAGAGGGGGGTGAATCAGTTGTCACAAAACTTTAACCATTTATGAATATCAACACATCCAATTCTTAATCACTGTTATTAAGATTAACCATGAAAGCATAAAACAAGAAGCTCAGCACAATAACACATGAGACACCAAAATTTTTATGTGGAAAACCCTATAAGGGAAAAACCACGGTGGGTGTTAGCCCACAAAAATAAATAAGTTATAACAATACCAAAAATCAAAGGTTCATTGCCTTAGGGCTCACTCCAAATGTTAGGGCTCACTGCCAAGAGGTGGGTCACTGCCAAAAATTGGTGAATTGATTTGATAGCATCTATTTCATGCCTAAGTTTAGTTCCATTAAAGCACAATATAACACCTCTGCTCTGCTCTTCTTACACCTTCACACCTATCTTTTCATTTCCACACAAGGACATGTTTTTATACAACTCATCAACTTTAGAGTGTACATCAAGGTCGACATTACATTCATCAACCATTGGAGCAGTCTCCAAGGTCAGCATTACAAACATAAAAATAGGTCTGGACCTAAACATGATTAGCTAAGGGAAAGATGTATGCAAATCAGGTTACACCTTAGCTGGGACTCAAAAGTAATCTTCCATACCACAACACGGTTCCACAATCTTCAATGCATCTCTGCAAGTAGTGAAAACAACTAGGTCAGCCAAGACTGGTGTTAACATTAAGTCTTCTAAGAATAGTCTTCTTCTACGATCCAAATTTGTCTTTGTAGATCAATCTAAATGTAGGAACATGATCAAGAGATATCCACAAGCACATTGTAATCACCAAGAACAACCGCACAATCTCTAACCACTCTGTCAAGAAGATTCTTTAAACCATAGCACATAAACAACACTGCTAGCTACTATCATAAGGAAAAGATCACTTGCAGACCACCAAATCATGAACCGTTGGAATTGAAGGCACTTATCATCATTACAAACTTTATTCTAGAACCGCAAACTAAAATACCTAACTATGGAAGAATGTGGAGCATAATACATTCTCCCTGTCACCACCAACTATACATAAAAAGTAGATTTCGCTCTGGTGAACATTGTTGGCAAGAGACACTATATGGATTCATGGTTGTTGTCATTGATGGCAACAAAGGTCATCCCACATATCCGCAAGTTATGGTGTGTCTCTACCGGAAGTCAGAATGAAGATTGTTGTGGTCCGGTGAACAAGAACAGAGCATATGGCAAGGTCCGACAGATTGGTTCGGATCTCTCAGAGGAAGTGTCTTGGTGTAGTGCAGATTTGGGGAAGTCAAGAGGACTACCTTGAGTGGTATATTCCAAGGATTCAGCCTCCGGTGATGGGCAAAGAAGAAGATATGAATAGTTGAGTACCGGATTCCTGAGAGACAGTGAGAACAGAAGAAGAACTGACTGACAGAGTATCAGACTATTTTCCGGATGTGTTACTATTGATGGTAAAGGTTGTGAAGGCATGAATCATGTTTGGCCGACATGATTAATGATATCTACAAGTATATGCTTGATCCGCATTGCTTGGTGAGCAAGGATTCAGCCGACAGAACAGAGTTTGTAAGAAACTAGACTGTTCCAGATGCCGACTAGAAAGGTGATGAAATTACTTATGCGGATATATATAGAGGATGGATTTAGTTGTGAAATATGTGATTGTGTGATGGTGTATGTGAATAAGTGCAGAACAGAGCAGAAGTAGTAAGAAAGATCCGGTATGTGAAAGGATAGCAGAATAAAGAACAGAGGAAAGATGAAGTGCAGCAGATTAGTGTACTGAGCCTAACCGGAACTGAACTCCAGCATATGTAGATGCTTTCAATCAGTTCAAGACTGTGATTCTTATCACTTTGTAGACAGTGTGTCTCCTTGTAGGCAGTGGGCCTCTTTGTGAGCAGTGTGCTCGGGCAGTGAGCCCTAATTGGCAAGTGCCATTTTTGTAATTCCTTATTCTTCTAACAGAGAATAATCTTTGGGTTAATCACCCCGTGGTTTTCTCCCTTAACAGGGTTTCCACGTCAAAAATACTGTGTCATGTGTTTTCTTATTTCATGGTAATGTTTTTATGTTTGATTCAATGCTGCATTAATTAATAAGAAAGTTCAAAAGGAAAATAATTAGGATAACTGATTCACCCCCCCCTCTTAGTTATCAACAATTGGTATCAGAGCCAAGTACCTCCTAATAGAGCCTAACAGCTTGAGGAAGATCTGGGAGTTCAAATGGATGCATATGGTTTAAGGGAGCAACTCAAGACTGCCCTTGAGGATCTTGAACAGTCAAATTCTGAAGTCAATGAATTAAAGGAAAGACTCAAACAGGCTGATGAATTCATGAGAGAATTAAAAGACAAATTAAGTCTCTCTATGAAAAAGAGAAAGGAGCTGCTCCAACAATTGGCAAGACAAAGTGAAGAAAGCAATACAAATGAAGAATTGACTGAGCAAACCAAGTTATGTGAAAAGTTATCAAAAGAAGTCATTATGTTAAGACATGAAATGTAATCAGGAACTATAAAGTTTACTCAAGAGATTGAAGAAAAAAGAAAAGCTGAAGACAATCTGAGACAATCTCTTAAAGAGAAATCTGAAGAATGCCACCAGATGGACAGGATTATCAGACATCTTGAATCTGATCTTGAAGATGCCAAAGATAATGAAGAAAAACTTGAGGATCAAATTGCCTCTCTCAAAAGAGATCTTCAAACAGCAAATGAATATAAAGAAAAATTCAAGATAAGTTCTGCCCAACTTGAAGTACTTCTTGGAAGTCAAAAGAGGACAGATGACAAGTATGGTTTGGGATATGAGAAAGGAGAAAGCTCCGGATCCGGTCAAAAGAATTTTGGATCAGAAAATCCAAGGAATAGGCCTAGAAGACCTCCGGTAAGACAGCCCAATGCTCAAAGATATCCATCTTTCAATGGATACTGCCACAGCTGCAACCACTTTAGTCACAAAGCTAATCAGTGCAGAAAGAGAATGAATCAGATTAATTCATCCTTCTCCGGACAGTGCTTTAATTGCAAAAAGTATGGACACAAATCCCATGAATGCAGAAATATGCAAGTAAACAAATCATTCAAAGGTAGATGCTTTACATGCAATAGAGTAGGTCATATGGCTAATCAATGCAGATCAAGAGGTTATCAGTCAAATATGCAAAGAAATGTTACTTGCCAAATCTGTAATAGGTCCGGTCATAATGCTAAAGTCTGCAGAAGCAAGAATCAGGACAAAAGAGGTCCGGTGTATAATCAGAATCAAGACAAGGGTAAACAAAAGATGAATGCGGATGAAGTTAGGAATCAGATGAGCAAGATTTGGGTGAAGAAAAGTTTAGAGAATGTAGAGGTTGGATCCGCACCAGACTCTGGTGCTGATATTTCTTCCAGAAATTAAAAAGTGAGCTCTGGCTCAGGGGGAGACTCAAAGAAAAATCCTGTTCCCCCAGCCAATCAAGTGGTGCCAGATGTGGCACAAGATGCGGAGCAAAGGGTTTGAAGATATAAGTCCTAAGTAAATCCAGATAAGATTTCAGAGGTCCGCATGAAGATGCAAAGAAGTTGTGATCCATCAAGTAAGACCTGTTCCGGGAGATGCCCCGGAATGACAGAAGACTACAAAAGGGTCCGAAGAGATCTAGAAATGCATTATCTTATTCTGCGGATTGGACAGAGTGTTTGGGATGTCCTTGTGATGTGTTATCTTGATTTGTTCATGGTTGAAAGTTTCGCACGATGTTCATAGACCAGGACTGATCCGGTTCTTCAGGTTATCTGAATAAGGCAAACCGGAATAATATAGGTCAAGCATTTATTGCCATCAGTTATTAGGGTTTGCGGAGCAATATAAGGGATTTCTCATAAAACATTTGCTCATTCTGCACTCAAGAAGAAGCGAAAAGTGGAGCTCTGCAACTAGATTCATCAAGCACACTAGAGATCTCCTGCCGAAGTCATTGCATAAAGAAATCAATCCAACTACTCCGTGCAACCAAAGACGCAAAAGGTATTTTCCACTTTCGATATCTTGCTACAAATCTTTTGAAGATATGGCTACTCCAAATATAGTAAAAATCTCAGATAGGCCCCGACCTGAATTTAAGAAACATCCATACAAGTCATTGGAGGTAGATCCCTTAGGAGCATTTTCCAGTGTTCCTCACGGAGTTTTACACACAGAAGACATTAGGGTTTACATACATGCAAGCATTGAGGAATTTGGGGAATTCAAATTGAGAGATCTCTATCACAAGCAACTGATAGACAATGCTTTTGAGCTTAAACCAGAGTATAAGGGTATCCAGAAGAAACAATTTGATCAATTCATTCATTTCCCCTGCTTTGAAGAAGATGAATGGGTCCGGTATGTACTGAGCAGGATGCATGACAACTTCCTATGGCTGGATAGACCCTGCAAGATCACAAAAGAGGCAATTAGAGCAGTAACTGGTCTATACTCTTCCGGAGGGATACCTATCCTGAAATCTGTCAAGAACAACATTGTAACTGAGGCCACCGGATCAAAATTTGATAAGAGGGCAATGACCATTGAAGATATCTCGGATCCGGATATCAAGTATGCATCCATGATAATAGGATACAAGATCTATCACTCCAGCAGGGAGAATTCTGTATCCGGAACTGTAGTATATACTGCCTATGAAATGCTAAGGAAGAATGCAGAATATGATCTCTGCGAACTGCTCTTAAGCCAATTAATGGAAAATATACAAAAAATCAAGAAGGACAAGAAGAATTCCTTTAAGTATGGTACTCTTATTGTATGTCTATTCTTCTACTTCATGAATGAGCTGCCCGGATCAAGTGGATGGGTATGGCAGAATGACAAACCTGTTGCAGTCCAAATAAGAGACTATCTACATGGGCTTGGGGATGCCAAAGCAAGAAATACAGCCCTATGGGGATACTTCAAAAACTTCCAAAGCATGATGCAAACAAGAGAAAGAATTCCCCAGTCTCTTGTTGAGAAATACAAAGACTCAGTGTGCTTTATGGTGGACACTGATCAGTGCCTAATGGAGGCAGTGGAGCCAAGGACTGTCTGGATCATGCCCATGGGGTATGAAGTGGATGAACAGATAGTGGAGCTGCATGTTCAACACATGCTAAGTCAGCCCAAAGATCCTAAGGCAGAAAGGTTTGGAACCTTTGAGGAGCTGAGTGTAAAGATACATGTAGAACTCAGGGAACCTGAGATAAAGAGAAAGGTGAGAAAAGAAGTAGAGCACATTGCTCAAGGCCTAGGCATCTCAAAAGAGGCACTTGATGCCAGCCGGGAAAAGAGAAGAAAGTCTGAGGAAGAAAAGAAAGAGGCAGAAAAGAAAAGCAAGAAAAGTGCTCCGGTGGAATCCTCAACCCGGACCAGATCATCTAAACGATCCACACCTATCAAAACCAAAAGCTCAAAACTGGAAGTCCAGGGATCCGGTAAAAGATCCAAGACAAAAGCCTCAAGAGCTTATCAAAGCCAAAAGGATGAAGAAGAAACTGAGTTAGATGAAGGAGTGAAAGAAATAAAGAAACAGAAAAAGAAAGGAACTGGTAAACCCTCTTCTGGCTGAGACAAGGAAGAAATGACAGAAGAATTTTCTGCAAAGCCCACCCTGTCTCTAGACAGTGTAGTCAAATCAGTCACTGTGGACGGGAACCTTCAACCCGTGGCTGAATTCTATGATGACTACAATGAGGCAGATCAAAAGATCCTGCAAGAAGCCATAATAAGGTACTTGAACATCTACAATAAAGCTTTTATTGAGATTATTTCTGAAATTCCTAAAAGCCTAGAAAAGGAATTAGAAATAAGAAAGAATAATGCTCATGCAAAAGATCTTGAGATCCGGGAGCAGATAGCTATTCAGCTATATCCTCAAATTGATCCCAAGACAATGAACATAATATTCAAAGATTGCAAAGATGAGTTCAGAAGTAAAGCCAGGATGAACCAACTCATGCTTGGTGAGACTGACAAGGTGGCCAAAGAGACAGAAGAGATCCTCCGGAAGGCCTTCAAAAGTTTTAATCTTCCTGTTGTAGAGGACTTAGGTGCAGAAACAGCTGTGGACTTGGAACCCTCTGCTCCAGAAGAAGTGGCCTATGAACAGGCTAGCATCTCTCCTCCGGTTTCCCCTACAGTCTCCGGATCCAAAGAAGAAGAGAAATTACAGGAGAAGGAAGCAGTGGTGAAAGATAAAGAGGTTGACAGTTCCAAGACTGCAGAAGAAAAGAAACATCTGTCTCCGGCAAGAGACACTGCACAAACTGTTCAACAATTTTTGAGCAAAGAAACTTTAGAGATTGATGAACCGGAGCTTCTAAAAGGCCCATTCGACTTTGACTCTCTCTCTCTGGTACAAACAATGAAAATAGCTTCATTTGCAAATGCCAAGGCAAATGAAAAACTCCTGAAGTCTCATATGGAAGACTGTGAGTTGATAGAGGCTGCTTCCGGAGTACTTGTAAAGATTATGCCATCAATCCAGATAGATCCGACAGCCTCCTCTTCCGGTAATCTAAAAACCTTAGTCAGCAGTGTTGATACACATTTTGATTCTCTAGAAAAATCAGCTGAAGAAAAGGTCCGGAAGGAATTTTTGGATAAAAGATTTTCAGAAGTATTAGGATTAATCTCTAACGATAGGAGAAATATGAGTATTGGAATAAAGAGCTTAGAAAGTGCTCTTAAGGATGGCGGTGATATTTACAAATTTTGTATCTCCTGGTCAAAGGCAACAGTTGAAATAGATAAGAAAATAAAAGAGGAACAGGACAAACTACAAAGTTTATCTCAAAGTTTTGATCCTCTCTCTTCCTCCATAGTAAATCAAGAATGTCAGACTATTGCAGTCTTGAATGAAATAAAGAACCTTGAGAAGGAAAGGAAGAATATCACTAACCGGATGGGAGAACTTAGAAGGATTATAATCCCTAAGTTGGAAACTATGCATGAGGCCATCAGTGATGCTCAGACCACCGCCCAAACAAATGATCCGACAGATCTCAAGAGGGCAGAAGCTTTTGCATTTTTGTTGAGTGGTCACATTTCAATTTTGGATAGAATGAAGCAAAGTTGGGCTGCAGAACTGATCCAATTGAAGACATCCTTTGCAGACATTCTTCAGTATATGTGAGTATGTAAATATGCGGCTATGTATAGAAATTTTTTTTTTTGAAAATTTTGGTGTGCGGACCCTACCCTTTGCCATTGATGTCAAAGGGGGAGTGAGGAGCAGTGAAAAATGAGGAATCCAACTAAGGGGGAGTTCCAGAAATTGTATATAAAGATAGAGCATCAGCCAAGGGGGAGCATAGTGTAAACACTTAGTCATTTTTCACTAAGTGTTGCCATCAATGCCAAAGGGGGAGATTGTTGGCAAGAGACACTATATGGATTCATGGTTGTTGTCATTGATGGAAACAAAGGTCATCCCACATATCCGCAAGTCATGGTGTGTCTCTACCGGAAGTCAGAATGAAGATTGTTGTGGTCCGGTGAACAAGAACAGAGCATATGGCAAGGTCCGACAGATTGGTCCGGATCTCTCAGAGGAAGTGTCTTGGTGCAGTGTGGATTTGGGGAAGTCAAGAGGACTACCTTGAGTGGTATATTCCAAGGATTTAGCCTCCGGTGATGGGCAAAGAAGAAGATATGAATAGTTGAGTACCGGATTCCTGAGAGACAGTGAGAACAGAAGAAGAACTGACTGACAGAGTATCAGACTATTTTCCGGATGTGTTACTATTGATGGTAAAGGTTGTGAAGGCATGAATCATGTTTGGCTGACATGATTAATGATATCTACAAGTATATGCTTGATCCGCATTGCTTGGTGAGCAAGGATTCAGCCGACAGAACAGAGTTTGTAAGAAACTAGACTGTTCCGGATGCCGACTAGAAAGGTGATGAAATTACTTATGCGGATATACATAGAGGATGGATTTAGTTGTGAAATATGTGATTGTGTGATGGTGTATGTGAATAAGTGCAGAACAGAGCAGAAGTAGTAAGAAAGATCCGGTATGTGAAAGGATAGCAGAATAAAGAACAGAGGAAAGATGAAGTGCAGCAGATCAGTGTACTGAGCCTAACCGGAACTGAACTCCAGCATATGTAGATGCTTTCAATCAGTTCAAGACTGTGATTCTTATCACTTTGTAGACAGTGTGTCTCCTTGTAGGCAGTGGGCCTCTTTGTGAGCAGTGTGCTCGGGCAGTGAGCCCTAATTGGCAAGTGCCATTTTTGTAATTCCTTATTCTTCTAACAGAGAATAATCTTTGGGTTAATCACCCCGTAGTTTTCTCCCTTAACAGGGTTTCCACGTCAAAAATACTGTGTCATGTGTTTTCTTATTTCATGGTAATGTTTTTATGTTTGATTCAATGCTGCATTAATTAATAAGAAAGTTCAAAAGGAAAATAATTAGGATAACTGATTCATCCCCCCCCTCTCAGTTATCAACAAACATATCTCACTCAAATCTTCATACCAGAGGTTTAAACTTGGAACATAGCATCTTCAGACATGTATCTAAATAAATTCCAATCCACAGACAAGGATATTCATTCTACAAGAAATGTGGAGCAATCTACCGAATTGTTCTGCTTCATCAGAAATACTTATTATCTCCAACACTTAACTCATTACAAGCAAGCATCAAAACAAGAGCACAATTGACACCAATGACAACACAGATATGTTGACATCAATGACAACACTGGTTATGCACATACTTGCAATAGATGCTTGTTTGAAAAAACATTAAGGGAGGGTTTTTGATGTATGAATATATTGGTTGTGTAATATTTTTGGGAAGGATAGAGTATTGTGCTCAACCTCTATTCATTAATCCATAAGAAGGATGGTATTGTGTCAGTATTTCTTGCTGTTATGTTACTATTTTTTCTTATGTTAAGCTGGTGACAATTTGGATATAAAAAGAAGTCTTGTATAGTGTATTTGTATATACAACATTGAAGATCTATCCATTTTATGTTATACTATCGGGATACTTGCAATCTTGTGTTTGTATGATATTGTGATAGTATCATTGCAATCAAGTGGTTCAATATCTAGGTTTCATTCCCATTCTTGTGTCTGGTGAAGCTACAATTATTATCTTTATTTTGAAAGTATTTTCCTGTAAATGTGAGGAATTTACAGTTGTTTTCCCATTTTACATTAGTAGAAAAACACCTTTTCCACTTTTAGTTTAAAAGCGCACCTAGAAAACTCAAAATTTTATCCTACAAAGGGAGCTGCCTCTTTTAAAAATGTAGAGAGTGATTACAGAATTACTATTGTAATTCTCTCAACTATTAGTAAGGTTGTCACTATTTTGGGCAATTATATATAGAGTTTGGTGACAAATCTGTTTATTAACAGATTTTTGGTGACTCTATTGGGGATACAGGACAATGAAGATCTAATACTATTATAGTTGCCTAATTCCTCTCCTCGCGAAATTACTCAGTTGGTGCTGCACTTAATTTAAAATCGGTTCTTTAACCTGCCTAAAAGTGATCAAGAAAAAATTGTAACCAATTTTAGAGGTGGTTTCATGGAGGAACAAATAGTTTAAAGGTTGCTATCAAGAAACCAAATATATTACCAAGTTATGAAAGGCAACTGGGATGTGGGTGTCAGGAAAGATTTCTAGTGGTGATTGAAAACCCCATTACCAAGGAAGTTGAGACTTGTAGGATAATTCTCTCACTTGAATTTTATAAGAATTTGATCTTGAAGATCTATATGGTTCTACAAAGAAGGTTTGGCCCAATCCTACAACCAAATCTTAATTGGCTTGACATTGAGCAAGAAGACATTTTGACGCATCTACAAAATCTGTCTTAGAGGCAACGAAAGCATAATCAAGAATTTCACTGAGTAAACCAAATTCTAGACTTTGAAGAAGATTTGGGACAAGATTTGATTCAACAAGAAAGAAAATTTGGCATGAGATAGGAAAACTTTATTATTGAAGGAGTGGTTTCTATTCCTTGAACTGAAATAGCCTTCCATATTCATGCTATGCCTAACAATCGACAACAGAATAATCATAGCCAACAACAATCCGCTCAAAATCCTCAGCCAAAAAACCTACAAAATAATCAACAGAGTGTTAAAGATGGTTGACAAAAGATATACAAGAGGTGATCGTAGTAGAGGAATCATTGATCCAAATTTTGAAGCATTGAAGAAACCCAACTTTGTTATTGATTTCCCTTATGGTAAGAGACTATCAAAGACATCCAACAAAATGCCTTCTCCTACTAAAGCCCCCAGAAGCTCACCCGTGTGTCAAAATTTGGTCCTACACGGTATGGTTCTTTCTTTAACTATAAATATCTAGAATACCATGGGACACCAACAAGATGCACCACCACTAGTACCTTGGGGGGCCATTATAGGCCCATTATCTTTGGGGAATTAGTTACATGATCTTCCTCATGGGTCTAGGAAAATCATCCCTAAATTCAAAGGAGATGGCAAGGTGTCCACAAATGAACATATTAATGCCTTTTTCACAGCTTGTTCTGTTTTGGGAATTCAACATGAGGATGTTTTAGTTAGACTATTTGTTCAATCCCTTACTAATGCTGCTGCTGACCGGTTTTATCACCTGCAATCAACATCCATTGATTCTTAGTCCTCCATGGTTTAAAAATTTGAAGATATATTTAAAAGTCCAGAGGAGAAACATTCTCTAATAGGGGATTCAGGAACCAATGAGAGAATTTGTTGCCAGATTTAACAAGTCGGTGAACAGGATTCCAATAGCTAAGAGGCCTTCCAACGAAATAAATAAAGGTTTCTTTATCAATGCACAACCCCTAGATGTTAGTTACCAGTTGAAGAGAGATGGATCGACCACTCTAGAAGTAGTGCAAACTTTTGCTATAGGAATTGAAGATGATTTACTATCAACAAGGAAGTGAAAGAGAGAGTTTCAAAATTAGAAAAGCCGTGCTACTACTTCTATCGATCCTTTGGTTCAGAAGATGGCCAATGAAATTGTTTCCCTTAGAGGTAGTTACCTAAGGTTCAACAACATCAGCAAACATTAATCTATAAGACATACCAAGGAAAGGTTACGTACCTTCAAACATTAATAAAGGTAAGACATTAGAATTGCCTCTAGCAATGCAATGGATGGCTATAGAAGGGCCCTTTCCAAATAGTAAGGGGAATGTCATGTGTAGTTTCCACCTGACTTCAGATCACGATGGTGCTTCGTGCCCTGAAATGAATAGATTCATGGAAGTTTCAACTATGCAATAAGTCACAGTTAAAGAGACTTCTGAAGATGAGGGACATGTACCCTCTGGTGACTCCACCTTATTTTATCTCAAATATGAATTAGATTCAGAGAGAGGAGAGGATGTCCTCACATAATTAGATGGGTAGGATTTTTATGTTCATATAAGAAATCAAGTCAACTAGTCTCCAAGAGAGAAGTAGCATAGTATAATGCAACCAAGAGATGATGGATCTTTTACACCCAAATATATTTTATCATGAAATGCAGCTTCTGGACAGGCTCCCACAACACACACGAAGGCTATTGCCTCCACCCTGGTAACTTCTTCTATTGATAAAATTTTTAATTCTTTTGATGTAGAATTTTGTAAAAATACAAAAAATTAAATATCCCAGGCTGAATACTTAAAATTAAATCTAGTGGAATTGGAATGCCTTGTAAATTATGTGAAGTCTGAAAATGTGTTAGCCCATGTAAATGGTCAATGCTCAGAACCTCATCTTGAAAAAACATCCTACAATGCTTCCTTAATAAGAGCTAAAGAGTGTGATCCTTTTGTGGCTTGTAAGAAACCCAATCCATTCTATGTATCCCTGTACATAGCCAATGCAGGCTTAGCAATTACATCGTTGATTCTGATGACTCTAATAATGTTATGATAGCAAAGGTAGCCAAGCAATAGGCCTCACTATGACCAAGACTCATGGGAAGTGCTTCTCTATGGAGTGAAAACAAGTCCCTTTGGTCGGATAAATAAAAAATGTACAAGTAGCTTTAGCTTCTTACCCCAATAAAAGAATGAAGTTGACCATACAAATTGCTGATGTACTTGCCAGTTATGAAATGCTCTTAAGTTACAGTTTTTGTAGAGATTTAGGAGGCGAGATACAATTGGATTGGTCTCATGCTTTAATCCCCATTGGAGGAAAGAAGGTTAGGTTAGATCCAAAACCTAAGGCAAAATTCACAATCTTGAAATTAGATGACCCAAAGGCCCAGATTTTATATGAAGAAACTAACTTTGGGACTTATATGTGTTGCAAATATGGACAATTACTACAATTAGTGTTGTCATTGATGTCAACATGTTAGTCTAGTGTTGTCATTAGTGTCAACTAGTTGAGCAGAGATAAGGATAAAGGCTGGCTTCAAAGAGGGTCCGGAGAATAGCAAATCTAGTAACATCACAGGATAGCGACAGTGACAACAAAGGATAATGGTGAAGTGATCCATAAAGTGTTAACTAGACATAAAGAGACTGTTGTGCATATTAGCTTGGTTGGTAATTTTACAAGAGGGTTTGATCCTCTTTCTTACAAGATGATTTTATCCTCCATAGAACACTGTTGTACAAGAAAATTTGATCCGGTAAGAAGATATGTTATAAAATTTAGCTAAGTGTCAGTCTGTAAAACTAAGCTATAGAGTTCTAGTAATTTGGTCCGCATTGGTCTGCTATTGAAGATCTTGCTCTACGGTTCTAGCATATGGTTATTGATCATTGGATACATTTAAATCTAGAATTTTTCTTACTAATGATCTCCGATGTGAAAGATGTAAACAACAAAAGTCCATCTTAATAGAGCATAGTTGTTTTTGGCACGAAGCATGTAATTAAATGGATCTACATTTCTCTGGCATGAAATATCTTTCTTTGCAGTTGTAAGGTGTTGAAAGTGAATATTCAGAGTCCAAATCCAAAGTTTCATATCCTGAAGTCCTCCAGAATGAGAGTTAGAGTTGACAGAGTATCACACTCTGTAGAGATAGTGCATTGACAGTGCCAGTGATGATGTGAGATACTCCACATTTCACCGCAAGTGAATGGCTTGCTATGTAGATTTGAGGATAAGATAATGAATCTTTGTAACATGTATATTCCAAGTTTTAAGCAATTTGGAGGCCCGCATAAAGTTTTGCTAAATGACAGATAGTTTATATTGTTGTTGTCTTGTTAGTGGAGCCAACCTGAAGATGTTGATGTTGTGCGTCTAGGGTAAATATACTTGGCGGAGATAAGTGGGAGTTATTTTAGGTCCATACCAACCTATTTCAATTTGATTCAAAGTTTGAATCTTGGTGTGAAGAATGTGAGTGAAGTTTTGGGGCTGATAAGTCCTATATGGCATGTTTTGCATGTTACATCCAATTAGGCTGACCTAATTGATGTTGTGAAAGAAGCAGATATATATGAAGGGTTGTTCTCGATGTTTTGTGTTGAATAAGGCATGAGTGTGATCTGAATGATGTGACAACAGTCTATGGATATGAATTGAGTGAATGCAGAGCAGGGGAGTCTAGTATTTTAGAATAGTGTGCAAATTACTGTGTTTATACTTTGAGCTTCATTGGAACTGTACTTCATGCATATGTTAGATGCAATTGTAAACAGTTCAATCTTGGCAGTGAGCCACCCATTCTCTTGTATCTCTTTCTTTCAATATAGTGAGTCCTTTGGCAATGAACCACCTGTAGTTAGCATTCTTGGACAGTGAGTCCACCAATTGTATCAACCTTAACCGGTTGCTTTATTATAATATATTGTGAGCTAATCCTCACCGTGGTTTTTCCCTTTTTGGGTTTTCCACGTAAAAATCTTGGTGTTTATGTGTTATCAATTGTGGTTGTATGTTTTATGCTTAATTTCCTTCACTGCAGTTGAATAGGCTAAATGGATTAAAATGTTTGATGTGTAAATGGTTTAAGAGAGTACTGATTCACCCCCCTCTTAGTATTCTGAGTGTTCAACAATTGGTATCAAAGCCAAGTCCTTTGGAAGAAGCTTAACCGCTCAAGGAAGATCTTGGAGATTGAACACATCGGTGCTAGAAGATTACTTATTCCTCCAGAAGAGATTCCTGCTGCTAAATACATTGGAGAAGACTACATACTTGAAAAAGCTAGAGAACTTAATGTTGCTCTTAAAGGTCTTGAAAGGACTGAAGGTGAAATCAAAGACCTGAAGGAAAATGTCAGAGAAGCAAATGAATGCATCATAAAATTGAGAGAGCAAGTCAAAAAATTTAAAGAAAGGCATAAGGAAGTCAGTAAACAATTGGAGCATGCAAATGAATCCATTAGTGGTCTGAAAGTGCAAGTTGAGGAAAATATAAGAATCGAGGAATGTTTGAATTTGATGATGAAAGGAAATTAGAAGAATGTGCAAGGCTTGAATAGGAAGTTGTAAATTTGAGATCCAATCTAGAGAAGGCAAGGATGCATGAAGACAAGTTTAAGATGAGTTCTGCAAAGCTTGATGAAATTATTGCAAATCAGAAAGGTCCAAATGATAAAAAGGGTTTAGGATTTGAAAAAGGTGAAAGTTCTAAATCAGATCAAACTTCAAATCAAAGGAACAATGGCAAGCAGATTCAGAATCAAAAGAATAAAGCTAGAAGACCTCCAGTCAGACAACCAAATGCTCAGAGGAACCCATCTTTCAATTGTTTTGGTCATTTTTGCAATAAGTATGGACACAAAGCAATAAAATTTAGAAGTAGAAGGAATCAAAATGTTCCATCTTTCTCTAGTCAATGATTTACATGCAATAAAGTTGATCATAGAGCTACTGAATGCAGAAGTAAAGTGAGTCAGAACTCTAATAGGTGTTATGCATGCAATAAGATGGGACATAGAGCAGATGAGTGCGGAAGCAAAATACCAAGGTATAAGAGGAATAATGCTCAACCATTTTATGGATACTGCTATACATGTAATAAGTTTGGCCACAAAGTAGCTAACTGTAGATCAAAGGCAAGAAGAAGTGGAAATGCTCAGCAAGACATTTACAACTATTTTGAGTGCAATGAAGCAAGATACCCTCAAAGGTATAAGAAACCCATTGATGTTGATCCACAAAAGAAGGAAATGAATAATATTTGGATAAAGAAGGATGTAACAGAGGTTAAGGATGAGCCTGTACTAGCATCTGATGTAAATGTTCCCTTCGAGAACAAAGATTAGAGATTTGGCTCATGAGGAGCTTCATTGAAAATATTTTCTCCCTTGCCAAAGGAATGGTGCTGATGCCCTAGCATAAAGATGTAAGATGAAGATTGACATGCTTAATCATTTGGTGAAGATTGCGGTAGAAAATTTCCTAATGTGAAAGTTTGCGGAGCATTTGAAGGTGATTGTGTATATAGAGAAAGGTTTGATAGCTTTATTGTTTGAAGAATTAAATGCGAATTAGGTCAGATCTAAAGGGTCTTAAAAGGGATTTTACTTAGTAAAATCATTCACAAAAGCATTCAAAGAGTAGATCAAGAGCTGAGTTGAGCAGAAGAAGAGAAGAGTAAATGGAAAAGCAATGAGAAAGGGTTATGTGACACATGATGTCATTGAGGAAGAAGAGGAAGAAGAAGAAGGACCCACACTGGTCTGGAAGAAAAGACAGATGGAGATAAGAGAGAGTAAAGGGAGGCTAGCACAGATCAAGCTGCAAACTTTGTGGATAATACCTCTGTTCCAGAGAATGTTGGAGAAGAGGAAGCACATGATGAAAGTCATCCTCTAGAGACCTCTGATTGTAGGTTGTTATCCCAAGAGGAGAAGAAGGATAATGTTGGTGAAACCTCTGAAGTCTCTCTGATAGACTCTATCAGAGAATTTTTGGTGAAACAAAGACAATATCAAACATTGTCTTCATCACAACTGCTGCAGGTGCAATCCTTGGATGGACAGATTAACTTGTCCAGCATATCTCCCTTGCAAAAGCTTCAATTGGGAACATTTTTTCAGGCATTTGCATAGGAAGAAAACCTGTAGTCTCACGTAGAAGGAAATGAGCTTATGGAAGAGGCCATGATTTTTTTTGGAAAGATACTACCTAATACTAAGAGAGATGTCTCTCTGGCCCTTGTGTTGCAAATGAAGAAACTAATGGAGGCTGTCAATAATCATTTTGAGTCTTTTGAAGAAGCAACAGAGAAGAAAGTAAAAGAAGAAATAGATAATAAGAGGTTAGTAGAATTGATAGATAAGTGCTCCAAGGCACACATTTTGCTAGAAAATAAAGAGTATTCAGAATGCTTTAAGTGATGCCAATGCATTATATCAATTTTGTTTATCCTGGCCCATAGCTACTAAAGAAATAAAAGACAAAATTGAAGGCCTTGAGAAACAATTGCTAAAAATCTCCAGAACCTATGATCCCTTGAAAGATATAAATGGAGATCTAAGAGCAAAAGTAGAGAAGACTCATGCCATAATAAAGAAATTACAGAATCAAAAGGAGTCAATAAAAGATCAAATGGGTCAAATGAGAGAGATAGTAAGATTTAAATGGCTTCTTTGATTGGTATGTTAAAAGAAACAGATAAAATTGGGAAGATGACAGATGCCCCTACAACAATGGATAAAGTAGAAGAATTACTCTTGCAGATAAATGGACATATACAAATATTATACTCTACAAAGGTGTATTGGAACTCAACTGTGATCCAGTTGAAGAATATCTACAAAGATATCTTTCTTACAAATCAATAAGTTTCTTATTTTTTGATTTCTTGTACATATGCGGATGGTTAGAAGGAAACATTTTTGATATCTTGGGGTATAGAAATAAGATAGTAAGGGGGAGTGCCATGTAAAGAAAAGTTAAAGAAGTTTTTGATTTGGAAATAGTCTCTTTGCCACTGATGTCAAAGGGGGAGAGAAAGCAATGTGAAAAAGATGTTTTGGGAGAGAGAGTAAGATGTGTAAAAGAAAGGGGGAGAGCAAGTTTGTGGTAGAGTTTTGTCTTGCTGGTTTTTCACATCATATGTTGCCATCAATGACAAAGGGGGAGATTGTTGCAAGTATGGATAGTTGCTACAATTAGTGTTGTCATTGATGTCAACATGTTAGTCTAGTGTTGTCATTAGTGTCAACTAGTTGAGTAGAGATAAGGATAAAGGTTGGCTTTAAAGAGTAAAAGATATAGTGGTCTGGAGAATAGCAAATCTAGTAACATCACAGGACAGAGACAGTGACAACAAAAAAGTGTTAACCAGACATAAGGAGACTATTGTGCAGATTAGCTCGGTTGGTAATTTTACAAGAGGGTTTGATCCTCTTTCTTACAAGATGATTTTATCCTCCATAGAAGACTGTTGTGCAAGAAGATTTGGTTTGGTAAGAAGATATGTTATGAAATTTGGCTAAGTGCTAGTCTGGTAAAACTAAGCTACAAAGTTCTGGTAATTTGGCTCGCATTGGTCCGCTATTGAAGATCTTACTCTGCAGTTCTAGCATATGGTTACTGATCATTGGATACATCTAAATCTAGAATTTTTCTTACTAATGATCTCCAGTGTGAAAGATGTAAACAACAAAAGTCCATCTTAATAGAGCACAGTTGTTTTTGGCACAAAGCATGTAAGTAAATGGATCCGCATTTCTATAGCATGAAATATATTTCTTTATAGTTGTAAGGTGTTGATAGTGAATATTCAGAGAGTCCAAATCCAAAGTTTTAGGTCTTGAAGTCCTCCGGAATGAGAGTTAGAGTTGATAGAGTATCACACTTTGTATAGATAGTGCATTGATAGTGCCAACGATAATGTGAGATACTCCACATTTCACCACAAGTGAATGGTTTGCTATGCGGATTTGAGGATAAGATAATGAATGTCTATAGCATGTATATTCCAAGTTTTAAGCAATTTGGAGGCCCACATAAAGTTTTGTGAAATGACAAATAGTTTATATTGTTGTTGTCTTGCTAGTGGAGCTGACCTAAAGATGTTGATGTTATGAGAAGGGTAAATATACTTGGTGGAGTTAAGTGGGAGCTATTTTAGGTCCATTCTGACCTATTTAAATTTGATTCAAAGTTGGAATCTTGACATGAAGCGTGTGAGTGAAGTTTTGGGGCAGATAAGTCCTATATGGCATGTTTTGCACGTTACATCCAATTAGGTTGAACTAATTGATGTTGTGAAAGAAGCAGATATATATGAATGGTTGTTTTTGATGTTTTGTGTTGAATAAGGCATGAGTGTGATACAAATGATGCAAAAAGAGTCTATGGATGTGAATTGAGTGAATACAAAGTAGAGGAGTCTAGTATTTCAAAACAGTGTGTAGATTATTGTGTTTGTACTTTGAGCTTCATTAGAACTATACTTCATGCATATGTTAGATGAAATTGTAAACAGTTCAATCCTGGTAGTGAGCCACCCATTCTCTTTTATCTCTTTCTTTTATGACAGTGAGTCCTTTGGAAGTGATCCACCTGCGGTGAGCATTCTTGGATAGTGAATCCACCAATTGTATCAACCTTAACTGGTTGCTTTATTATAATATATTGTGAACTAATCCTCACCGTGGTTTTTTCCTTTTTGGGTTTTCCACATAAAAATCCTAGTGTTTATGTGTTATGAATTGTGGTTGTATGTTTTATGCTTAATTTCCTTCACTACAATTGAATATGCTAAATGGATTAAAATGTTTGATGTGTAAATGGTTTAAGAGAATATTGATTCACGCCCCCCTATCAGTATTCTGGGTTTTCAACAATATGTTGTCTTCTATACTTGGGAGTGAGACACCTGATTTAATCAAAGACACGATTTTAGCTGAGTTGTACATTTTAGAATTTGATGGTATTTGTTCAAATTTAGGCCTTGGGGCAGGTGTTGTTCTAACCTCACCGATAGGAGAAAGATTTCCTTTTTCCTATAAATTAGAGTTTGAGAACACCAACAACACTACAAAATATGAAGCTCTGTTGTTAGGACTTGAGGCAGCTAAAGGAAAGGGAATCGGGAAGTTAAGAACAATAGGAGATGCATAACTAATCGTCAAACATGTAAGGAAAGTTTTCACTATTAAAAATGATAGGTTAAGGCATTACATAAACCGAGTCTAGGATAGCCTCAAATATTTTGATGCTTTTAATATTAAAGCTATTCCACGAGAATAGAATTCTAGAGCTGATTATCTAGCATTATCTGCTTCTTTGTTGCTACCTCATCCTGATTTCAAGGACAAAGCCTACAAAGTTGAGCTGATCTATTGTACTAGTGTGCCAGATAATGCCTGCCATTGGCAGACATTTGAAGATGATAAATAAATAATCAATTTCCTTGAAACATCAGACAAGTTCACTGACCTTTATTTTGAAGGTAGTTCTCCTTATTATAAAGAGAAGTGCCCAGGTTCTGGAGAAAATGAAGAAGATGGAATCATATAGCTTAAAAGTAATATAATTGCTAAAGGTTTGGTCTCTCTAGAATATTTGTTCAACATACACAATAGGTTTGTTAAGAATAAAATTCAGGAAAATAGAAACTATTCTGCAGAATATGACAAAGTGAATATAGAAACTAAAGAAGATCCAAAGCTAGTTTGTATTGGGAAGTGTTGTACTATAGAAGAGAGGAGGAGATTGGTTCAACTTTTGACTAGGTATAAATATGTTTTTGATTGGAGTTATGAGGATTTGAAGAATTTCATGGATGTTAAGTTACAACACCATATTCCATTAAAATTTGGTGTGTCACCTGTTAGGCAGAAATAGAGACCTTATAACCCAAAGGTGGAAGAAGCTATTTTTCCAAGAGATTGATAAAATGTTAAAAACTAAGATTATATACCCAATACACCACTCAACATGGGTTGTAAACATAACACCAATTTGTAAGAAAAATGGAGAAAGTAGAATTTGCATGAATTTCAAGAATCTAAACCAGTCTTCTCTTAAGGATAACTATCCACTTCTGGTAATGGATCATATACTGCAAGTAGTATCAGGGTCGGAGATGATGTCCATGTTGGATTGTTTCTCAAGGTATAACTAGATCAGTGTGGAAAAGGAAGATCAACATAAGACAACATTCACTACTCCCATTCAGACTTTTGCTTACAATTGTATGCCTTTTGGTTTAATCAATGCTGGGGAAACTTTTCAGAGAGCAATGGACTTATCCTTTGGTGATTTAAGAAATAAGATTATTGTTATGTATTTAGATGATCTTACTATATTTTCAAAGAAGAGGGAGAACTATTATAAAGATCTGGAGACTGTGTTAGAATGTTGTAGACAACATGGTATTTCTCTAAACCCAAAGAAATCTATTTTTGCAGTTACCGAGGGAAAACTTTTGGGACATATAGTTTCTAAGGAGGGAATAAGAATTGAACCAAAAAGGGTAGAAGCTATCTTGAAATTGACTCCTGTTAATGTGAAGGGTGTATGGTCTTTCTTTGGGCAGGTCAACTTTCTGAGAAGATTTGTTCTCAATTTTTTTGAACTCACAAAACATATTTCTGATATGATGAAAGGAACTCAAATGTTCAAATGGACAAAATTAGGTAAGCAATATTTCTTTGATATTAAGTCTGTAATTGCCAATGCTTCTACCCTTGTTCACCCTGAATTTGATAAGGATTTCATTGTCTATAGATATGCTTCAGATTACACCCTATCTACTATACTAGTTCAAAAAGATAAACAAGGGGTGGAATCTCCCATTACCTTTATGAGTAATCCACAAGAAATATGAGTTAAGTTATTCACAGTCTGAGAAACATGCCTATGTGGTGGTTAAAGAAATGAAACAATTTAAATTTTATATACTGCACTCTCATACTACTGTGTTTTTTCTAGGAGAGGAGCATGGGTGGCTAAAGTATAGGAGTATGACATAGAAATTAAACTGACCAAGCTCATCAGGGGTAGGGGGTTATGTCAAATAATTGTTGAGAATAAAATTGATTCATAAGACTTACCTCTTGTTTTATTTGCTGGGGTTAAAGATGATTGGTTTTCCCAAATTACTTATTACTTGACTTATGGGGACTGTCCCCCTCATTTATCCGTGAAAGAGAAAAGGATTATCGAACTCAAGGCAGCTAAGTATGTGTTGTGGAATAATTATTTGTGCAAAAAGAGTGTTGATTCTTTTCTTAATTGTGTTGATAAAGAACAACAAGTAAGACTTATTAAACTCTTTCATGATGAGGCTTGTGCAGGTCACTTTTCATCCTATGTAATAGCCTACAGAATCATGAGGCATGGGTACTACTAGCCAGGTATGTTCAAGGATGCCTATAACTGGGTATCTAAATGTGAAAAGTGTATTCAATTCACTAGTAAGCCTCAATTGACATCTTTTCCTTTAAAGCCAATTATTATTGATGAGGCTTTTCAACAATGTGGACTTGATTTTATTGGGCCCATTAATCCTAACTCCAATGTTGCCCACACCCACATTTTCACTAAAACTGATTATTTCACCAAGTGGGTAGAAGCAATTCTAGTTAAGCAGAGCACATTTGAGATAGTGTGTGATTTTATTAAGCAAAACATTTTGGTCAGGTTTGGAGCTCCTATGAAAATTGTCACTGATAATGCTTCTAGATTCTCTTCATATGAGGTTACTTCATTCTATTATGACTATAGAATTTCTCTAGCTCATTCCTTTGATTACTATCCACAAGGAAATGGTCAAGCAGAATCAAGTAATAAGAATTTGATATCCATTGTATGGAAACGGGTGGATGAAAATCAGAAGAATTGGCACAAGAAAATCTATGATGCTCTGAGGGATGATAGGATTACTCCTAAGAGATCCATAGGTATGTCTCCTTTTGTACTTGTTTATGGTAAGAACAATACATTACATATTACATTAGAACTATCCGACATCAATTTTCAGAAAGCCATTGATGATGAGCAATTTCAAAATGCATTGGATAAGAGGATTATATTTTTGAATAGGGTAGAAGAACAGAGAGAAGGGGTGATTGAAAGGATCACTCAACACCAATTACAGGTAAAGAGAATCTTTGATAAAAGGTCTAGGAAAAGAGATTTTTCAGTGGGAGACACAGTATTACTTTGGGATAGAAGAAGAGAGCCAAAAGGTGCCCATGGAAAATTTGATTCCTTATGGAAGGGACCTTTTATTATAACACAGGTATGTCGAAATAATGCCTTTATTGTATCTTAGCTAGATGACACTCTGTGCCTCTTCCTTATAATGATTAGAATTTGAAGCAATGCAACATGTAAAACGGGTTGTCCCCTATATGTATCATATTTCCTCTGTTTTAGGTTGTTCCTTTTGTTTTTATATTTGGTGTGACTCTATTACCCAATAAATAAGGCCCTGGCCATGTAGAGACTTTGTGTTCTCTTCATCCTATGTAGTATTTGTCCCTAGTTAGAGCCAGTTGTTGCCCCAGTTTTGGTCTTTGTCCTCATTCAATTCAAACTCAATCTATTTTGTCTTTACTTCCCTATTTTTGAGTCATGTCTCCAATGTGAAAGTATTTTTCCCTTTATTGGTGAATTTGTAATCCCACAAACCTTATGTTTTTGGTGATTTTCACCTTAAGTTTTCTTTGTTATCATCTTTTATGTATCTTTCAAAACTAAGCCTTTTTTCTTTTGTTATTGACGTAGTTATGAGTTGGCGAACCATATCGGAGAAATCTTAAGTTCGCAAACTTTTTGATTTTCCAATAGGCGTATTCCTTTGTCAAGAAGGCCTTCTATATTGGTCTTTCTTATCTGTTGTAAACTTAAACCATGAGTCACCGATATTTCTTATTTCTTGGGTTCATGTTTTCCCCGATCCAATGATGTCTTGTGTTCATCATTTTGTGAAGTACCCTTGTCGCCGATAAAGGGAAAGATAAAATAATTATTATCACTCCTATCAAAGGTTTGTGAAAAGAAGAATTCATCGATTCATATGATAGTGATGGAGCTTGTTATAAAGAGCATCAAAGAATCACTTGGTTCTTGAACTTATACATTTGCTGACAAAGCGATTGCCAAGGTTAATAAAATGAAGATTTACTTTACAAAACTAAAACTTCACCGATATGGAGATAAAGGTTGAAGTTTTGGTTCATAAAGTGGAGAGTTTATCGATGCTGAAGTTTGGCGATGGCTACTCTTACTGATAAACTAATCCTAGCTAACAGTATTGGCTCATGAAATGGTAAAGTGACCGATAAGGTAAACCATATATCATGGGATGAAAGGTATTTATTAGGAGGGTATTTAATGAAGTATTGATTCAATTGGTTCAGTTTATATATAAAGTAAACACTATCCAAAGCGTTATTCATTGCAGTTTAGATCTTTTGTTTTGGACCCAGCTATAGTTATTTAGCTTCCTAGTCCCAAGCATTGCGCTTTGAGGTGAGTGCACTATTCTCATCTTCTTTTTAGTTTGAATATTGCTAGAATTGGTGAAAGGACATTACAATGCAGTTTTTCATCTTTCATGAGTTGTAGAATCTTGCCTCTTTCAATTATCAAGTGTAACCCTCTCCTGCCAAATTTAAACCCTTTGCTCTTAGTAAAAGTCAATGGCTCCATTGAGTGGCTACTAAGATTTTCCAAGATGAAATATGAATGCCAAGGTCTTGATATTTCTTTCATAATTGAAAATAAGATTTATAGGGTAAAGGATACATAATTGGGCCATGCCGACTGTTATAAATGAAAAAAGATAAATGATGAAGACTAGTATGCACACTAGATCAAAACCTCTTCCACAATAACATTCAAGGACAAAACCAAGCCAACTAACTACCAAATAGAGGTGGACTTAGCTACAGATTTCGTACTCAAGAGTGCTATGGAAAGATCATATTTAATCAAGCCTTTTATCAAACCCTAGGTCAATCAATACACTAAACCCTAGATTTTTAAAGATCTGACCACAACAAGAGATGTACAATAGATATTAAGAAACCAGTTTCACTAGAGTGATTAGAGAGATACCAAAACTTGTGTCTCAAAAGTAGGAATGTCGAAGGACTATTTCACGAGTGCCCAAGTCCAAAAGGATGAAATCTTCAAAAATTGAAAACTGGAGAAATGTAACAGTGAATGTCTTGATGCTGGCTCTGATGTCTATTTAGGTAGGAAGACTATTTTGCAAGTGCCTAAGTCTTCCATAGAGGAATATTCTCAAAATGTTGTTGGATCTTGAAACCCTTTTCCTTACTCAGTATTCTTGTGTCTTCACTTTCTCAAATCTTGCACATGTAACCTACACACAAGAAGAAAAAGGGTTTGGGGGTTATGGTGTTTAGGGACTTGCCTTAGTCAAATCATGGGATAGCATTCAAGCTTCCCAAAACCATTATTTGATAGAGGGTGTGCCCTAACAGGGAAGAGGCTAAACACAAATCAATGACGATGAACACAAATGATATCACCTATGTGATGAAATCCTTATGAGGATGAATGCTCTTCAACTCATAAGGAGAGATAGATGATAACTCCAAAAACCTGCAACAACACACAATGACAATACAAATATGCTCTGGAATCACAATTATTGCTCTTTACGCCAATGCTTCAAGTTCTCTATCACTATCTAGGTTCATAATGAATTCAAAAACACACAAGTATATATGCTTTCCTGCTAACATTCGTGAAATTAACCAAAAGATATGACAAGGAGAAACCCATTTAAAGGTCCTATGCCAACATACATTGAAATTTTCCCTGACCTATCAGGCAGGACTTGGGTGTGGGTGCCCAAGTACCAAGGCACCTTTTTGGTTCGAGGTAAGGTATAATATGGGCCCCTTGTTCCCAATTTGCATTGGTTTCAAGGGATTTTGCATCAAGATGAATATTTAGGATGTGTAATATAATCACGGGGACCTAGGAGCTAAACGAGGAGGTAAAAAGGTAAGTGTCTACTTTTTATGCCATAACATTTAGCCCCCACTTTAATGTGTGTATGATCTTACGATCAGTACATGCATTAAACTAGGACCGAAGAACATCAAACACGTCAAACACTAGAATGAAGACACACCTTAAGTTTGAAGGACTATTTCTAGCCCCCAAGCTTAGGAAAACATAAGAAGACACTTGACAGTCACATAAGACAGTAAATACAGTAAGGAAGCACACAATACATGAAGAAAACAATAAAGTATGCAACACATGGAGAAGACATGAATACAATCACATAATACACAAGGCATACATGAAGAGAAGACATGATTATATATATAATCCTAACTAGGCGATGGGGGGAGATCATCACTACGTGCCACCATCAAAGACGCACAAAACACACAATGTGGAGGGAGCTCATCGCTACACCCCTTTAGACCACTAAAACATGCAAAACACATGGCGTGGGGGGAGCTCATCACTACATGCATTTAAACCACTAAAACACGCAAAACACACAAGGAAGACACCCATAAAACATGAGTACCGTAGAGTATGTCATCGACATACTATACGTCTTATACATAACAAACATGGGTGATAGAGAGGAGCTCATCGCTACACTCCACTATCTAAGACACGCCAAACACACCTGATAGTTGAGATATGCTACCACAACCACCAAAGACATACTTAAGGGTGAATAACTCAAGATCCAACCCAACCTCTGCAAAGGAATTTCAAAAGGATGTGCAACTGCTCAAGGGAAGACACAATCCTGCCTTCTACAGAAGGGCTTTCAAAATGCAACCCCACCTGCATCCATAGAGGCCTTACAGTGAAAAGAAGGCATGATCAAAGTATACAACCCCACATGCATCTGCAGATGCCTTATGGTGAAAAGGAAGCATATGCAAACATGCTTTATCAAAAATATCTAAAATACCACAATATATGCCCCCACCTTAAAGTGGTTGATCCCGCTTGCCAGTATCAATCACATTTAAGGTAAAGTGAAAACATGCAAGGGAACAAGAGCTTTTGCAAAGCACATGCCCCAAAGTGACATGTGCTTATGATCGCCAAATGTTTCCAACAAACACATCAATATCATTTGCTAACATAATTAACAATATATTAGCTTTGGTTAAAAAAACTAAGCTAAGATAACAACCAAATCAAATCATGAAAGTTATACCAAAATCATTTATCATATCACTTAGTAAACCAAGGCTACACTTGCAGGTTCGGAACCGAGTATAGCTGTGAGGTTACACTTCAGGTATCTCAGAACTGAGTGTAACTACAAGGTGAGATACAAAACAATTACAAGTGCATAGAAGCAAATTTAGAGTATTGCAAAGGTTTGTTACAAGAATCTTCATAACATGACACATGGTCACAACATGAGGTGATTCTACTAGTCAAACATCAGTAATATATCAACCCCATCTTCATATATAGACTAGGTTCATTTTTTCTTTCTTGTTGTAGGGATGCATGGTCCTTATCGGTATTTATTTATTTTCGTCATTTGCCAACTAGTAGAGCTAGAATGAAAACATGAAAAATGAGAGAGGAGACAAAAGTGTCTTAGGTTCACAACATGGAAAGATGCCCCCAAGACATTCTCCACAACGCTATGCTCCCAAGGCACCACACACAAAATTACAATTAGAGAGAGAGGAATAGAAGAAATAGAGAAACAAATAGAAGAAGGGTCACAACAGAGGTGGTGTCTTTGTATCCTTGACCTTAAAAGAGTATCAAGGGTCATCCAAGGAGACCTAAACAACATTTAACACATTACGGAGGAACACAAGACATGAGAGGAGACCACCCATGAGAGCAACTCAAAGAGGTGCTACATCAAAAGTAGCTAAAAGGGTGAGGAATAATTACTGTTGTGTGGTTACACAACACACCCCATTTTGCCTTAGCCAAACAAGGACCCAACCTTTTTTTTTTTCTGCTTTTCTTGCTCTGGGCGATATGGTAAAAGTAAAGTATCATATACAGTGATAGGATATCACCCTATGTATGCATAGACCTCAAAAAGGGTTGAATTCCAAAGTCATATTTTATCATCATCAACCTCATCAGGTGAAAGAGTGCAAAATTCTAAGCAAGTTTGCCTTTTGGATCACCCTAAAATTCCTCAGGGATTAGAAGTTATGGTCGGTCAAAGTTGGTCAAACTATTCATATATGAGAGGATCATCACATTTTCTTAATATCCTAGATATTCGCCAATATCCCGAACATAGGTTTTAACATAGAAAATCCCAATATCTGCATATTCGTTAATGTCCGGACATCAAATTTCTACCAGGAAAGCTCACCCGTCAAATATCCACGTACATTCATGAGGGGTGCACATTAACTTTAATATCCCTGATATTTACTAATGCGCGGACCTACTTCAAATATAAGGAAAACACCAAGTATCATCACATTTCCTAATATCATGCATATTAGTGAATATGATGATGATGTCATCTTGATCCAATATAAAGAAGACCCAAAGTAATGGTGACGTCATAAAGATCGCTGACGTTAAGAGGGTCATCTCATTCTTAATATCTTGGATATTCGTTAATATCTCAACCTAGTGCAAAATAGAGGAAAATCTCAATATCCTGCACATTAACTAAAGATCCCTAATTTTTCGCTAATGTGATGATGATGTCACTTCTGCTTCAATTTGAAATATTAGTAAAGAATGCTAAGGTCATCCTCATCTCCACATACTTAAGGACCCTGATATTCCTTAACATCCCCATATCCACTCTTGAGACACAACACGTAGATCTTTATGAACCAATATGACGTTGCCACGTGGCACATTGACCCAATCATATCAGCACATCATGATATCATAATCGTTAAACAAAAGTAAAATGACCTGATCTTTTGGTCATTGGTCAACAATTGGTCATCATCATGATGATGTCATTAGTATTCTCTGAAGATCATGCACATTAACCTTAGCATCCTTGATATTTACGAATGTGCATACCCGTATTAAATGCTATTATAACGGTTGGTGGACATTTAAATTTTCAAATTGCATCGTGCCACCTTTTATAATCTCAGAGGCTTAGGGTGTGGATCTATGGATGAGGAAAATTAGGCATTAAAGACACCCTAATTCACTAATTTAAAAGTAAATTTGGGGGGATTTTTATCTTATTACGCATTCAAGAAAAGAAATTATAGAGCTCTTGAGATTAAGACACCATTACTATAATTTGTAAAAGCTCAACGAAATAGAGTGCATCTACTAATGGTAAATGAAGGAGGATATCTACACAGTACAATTGCCTATCAAGATATAGATCTAGTAGTTTAAAGGGCGTGAATCTTAGGTATGTAACAATAAAACCCTCTTTTGCATTTATGGGTAGAATGAATAGGTAAATATTGTTTTTACCACAGTAAATTGGTGATGTTGTCGGATCTGTGCTTTCTAAAAGTCAAAATGTCATGATATTCTTGCAATCATTACATTTGAGGGCATGTGTTGCATGTTAGGGTAAGATATGTATATTCTTTATTACAGGACGCCATGGATATTCAAAAGAACAGATCAAACACATAATTCCTACAACCTATACAACTTGGGGGGACATCCTTCAACTATGGTCAAATTGATGATACACATCAAGGGAGTACAGATTTGGATGTATGGATGGCACAATGAGAGAAGGGTAGTGGGAAGCCCATTCTTATCAATGTTTATAACTCAGGCATGTGGCATACAGGAAGATTCCCATATGCAACGGAAGCAATCGAGCTGTTAGTTGAATGTGCCAGAAATTATAACCCTCACAATAAGAAAGTTGAAAAACATGGTCGAGTATATGCAACTTCTCTATTGAGGGCATCAAAACAACTTTCAATTTGCTAAAAGGGCCCAAGGTATGCAAGATAGACTTGAAGAGTTAACAAAACAATATAATAACACCTTCAAGGAATGCAGAAGGATCATGTTTTCATGGAGAGCAAGCAACAACACCTCCAAGGCTTCGGAAAAGTTACCAGCGCACCTATATACGTTTGACTTTGCCCTAGAGTATCAATACCTGATGGTCATGCTCAGCCACATGAGGGGGAGGCCAAATGCATGTTACTTTGAAGATTGGATATATGGATTAATGAGAATGGTAGAATCATCTACTACAACATCCTAATGGGAAAGCATCATCAGTGATAGCCTTGATGAGGGTATGAAGAGGCTTGGAGGAAAGATAAATATGTTTCATGACTTCATATGTAGTTTATGCATGTGCATATAGAGGGACCTTTAATGGTTTATGGATATTTGGCAAGGTTGGCCGCAACTATGGCGAGGTGAATATATGGGATCATTATCCCCAATTGAAGAAAAGAGAATCCCTCCAGCATTACAAGAGAGTCAATGACTCATTTATTATGCATCTAGTCCAGACCATGGAGCAAGATAGAGCAAAAAGACTGAGCATGGAGGCACAAGCAGTGATATATAGAAATGGTGCATGGTTCATCTGATTTCCCACATTCTCATACATCAAAATGGAGGGCTTCACTGGGAAACGCCTCATGTTGCCAAGATATCCAACCACAAAAGTCATATTAATGGAAATGGCTAGGCAGATATTGCCTTCATTTGAAGCCTTTGTTGAAAAGAATAAAAGACCCAATATCTTATTTCCACTCATCATTGGGTAGTACATGTGCGCTAATAAGGAGTTTGCCAAAGAGGCCATAGGAGGATTACAGCTGATGTCATTACAACCATTCCCTGTCACCAGGCAATATGACCCTTATGGTAGGATGCAAGCATTATTTAAGAAGACTATGCATCAAGTCCACATTGAAGATTATTGGACTGACTATGATGATGAGGTTGAAGTAAGAAGTAGGAATTATCAAAGACTCACTTTGAAGTAGGTTCGTACACTGGACTACATACCAGTTCTTGCTCAGTTGCATGAAGATGATGGGGACATCATGTCCCAAGAGTATGAGGACAAGAAGGTGTACAACGAGACAATTTCATCACCTGACTGGAGCTTACTAGAGGAAACCTCTTTAGCAAACATAACATATAAGGTTATACAGTTGACTAAAGAATGGATAGATAAAGAGGTCACTGCACTCAAAGAAAAGGGAGTGGCTATTACAGTAGATAAAAAGAGGAAAAGACAAGAGCTAACATAAGAGGAATATGATGATTTCCTCAGGGAGAAGAGGGCCTCCAAAGAAGAGAGGAAATAGGATGATACACCCAAAGGGGGCAAAAATGAGCCATAGAATATAGGTGTGAGAATCATCAAAAGAACCCCTCCTAAGAAGGATGTAGCCCCAACATCTGCTGCAACAACATCCTAGGAGCATGTAGAGTAGCAAGAGTCTACCACCAAGCCTATTGTAGTAGATGAGGAATTAGAATAAGAATCTGATGATGACGCCCCCCTCGTAATAAGGAGGAGAAAAGGGAAAACCCAAAAGGTGCCTCAGAAGAAGAGTTTAGCCACAACGATGAGAGGGTCAGTTGATGTGCACCCTGTTTTGTTAAAAGGTACAGGTGGTGAAGGAATAAGGAAGAACCTAGAGCATGATGTACCCATTCCCACCATAGTGCATTTTAAAATTGAAATGGTTGAAGAACAAAGAAAAGAGATTAAGAATAAAAGGGGTGATCAGACTCTTCCCTTGGATGAAACAATTGAACTCTTAGATGATGAAGTCGTGAATGAAGTGTCTGCCAGCCCTATGGAGACAATGGTAAAAAATACAAAGATAAATCCTCAAGGTACTCCCACAGTACAGAAGAAAATAGAAGAGGAAGAAATGGAAGAAGGTAATCTTGAGATTGTAGCACATCAATTGGTTTAGCAGGATTAGTAGATCAGGTTACCAACCCAACAACGATAGATTTGACTTATCAGGGCAAGGAAGATAAAAGTAAAGATGAGGACTTTCCTCCAGAGAAAAATAAATTATAAGTTAATGTAGCCATGGAGGAGGATACAAAGGTACCTGGTCAGCATGGTAGTCCAGATAATGAACAAATACTTGAGAAGGGGACAAAGAAAGTGAATATAGTGAAACCCTAAGGTCCTGAGGAAACAGATATGCCAAAAGGTGGCGAACAAGGCCCTCAGGTAGGTGATGATCAAGGAAAAGAAGAGAATGTGAACAAAGATGGTCAAGAGGATCATCAGGATATGCCAGATCAAAGCAATCCAAACCCTCATATGGATCCACCACCACAAGATGAGCAGGACCATAATGTAAAGGTAACACAAGAGGTCCATGATGAGGAGGTAGATAATGAACAAGAGAAGGAGTAACCATCACCAAGGGTGGAACAGAATACAAAGTCATAAGATGTTCACATTGAACACACAGACCAATAAGGGTCTACAGATGAGGTGCCATATTGGCTACAACATGAGGTAAATCCACATCCACCTAGTGTTGCCTTAGATTTTGATATTACTTCATTATTTTCACCTGATATAGCCAAGCCAAAGAGGAGGGCTAGGGCCACATCATCAATTAAAAGAGATTCAGAAATAGGTAGAAGAACAACTAAAGTAGCTATACTTGTGGTGGACAAAGCCAAGGGAGAGATAAGTGCCAGTGAGTTCCAAATAACCACTATTGACTTGGGCTTTTCCACAGAACAACAAGAAGGCCAAGAGGCCAAGAATATAATTGATTCTTTATTGACTAGATTAGAGAAAGAGAAGAGTAAAAATAAGGTACATAAAGAGCACATTACTCAGCTACACACATTCATAAAGGGGTTGGTAGACCCTAACAATATGCCAGTTAGCACATCCACCCCACTGACCATCATATCCCAAGATGAGGTGACGAGATTGGATATTATGAAGCACAAAGCACATATGATGGATAAATGGTTTATTAAATTCATTACTGAGGCAAGAAAAGTAATAAAAACCTCTCTTAATAATTGGAACTTGCTCAACACACTAAAGAGAAAGGTAGACAAATTACAGAAAGAGGTTGGGCAGAGGTCAATCAAAGTAGAGAAGCATTTGATTGCCCTGTCTGAGATGAAACACATAGATATGAATGTCCTGGTATACAACAAAATATTGAATAACCAGACATCAAAGCTATTGAGCATATGGTATGACGATACCAAATTTGAAGATGATATCCTTAAGAAGTGCAATGCTAAGCTTGGGGATATCAATGTTAGATTGCACAAGATTTTGTCTAAGGAAGTAGAAATCCTAGAGGCCCTCAAGGAAAAGGTGGAGGGAAAGATAGAAAATCAAGATGCTGATTTTGCAGTTAAAGCCTTTCAAGACAACTTCAAGCCTGCAGTAGATGATCCCCTTAATCATTTATCAGAGGATATAATCAATAAGGCCACGAGGATGAAGTCAAAAGTAGAGAAATACAATGAAGTATTAAATAGCAGGAAGAAAAAATGGTCTGCATTACAAGCACAATTCAATTCACAAGAGCATGCAGTAGCAAAGGCCAAGGTCCAAGATGGAGGAGAAGTTGAACAAGTAGTGCAGGCATATGAGCCCATTAGGGGAGTCATCAATGTGCATATAGAAGAAGAAGACTCATCCACTGATGAAGAAGATAAAGAAAATGCATGATGCGATGTGACAGGGTCATATACATAATATGTCAAGAAGGACAACTGTATGCTACTAGATGGTTTCCAACTGGTGACCTATGCCACGTGTCTGCCCGTTGACTTGGTCAAGGAGTGATATGGACCATTGATCTTAATTGATAAATCCTGATCCTAGGATCTATTGTAATCGCCTCCTCTCCTTGTCCTATAAAAGGAGATGGAGTGCATTTTGTAATCATTCGAAACTTAATTAAGATTAGATTGTTGAATCATCAGTACTAATTCTTAAGACTAATTGTAAATGTACATCTCTTTTGTATACTTAATGAAGAAGAAGATCTGGATTACATACAATCATAAACTTTGAGTAATCTGTGAATAGATTCTTGACTTGTACTTTGATTTGCTACGTCCCTTGGAGTGCATTTCATGTTGTGCAGGTTGCTTTCATTCCCTTTCCATCAAAGTTAGCATCAATCATATCTAGCTGTGGAACATCCTGGTGAACATATGGTTTGATTTCCTTCTCTTCATAATAGTATCAAGAATGTATATGGATCAATAGCTAAAGATTCATTCATTTTAGTAAAATTTAGCGAGCATTCATCCAAATTTGTTTAATTTCATTTAAATCACTATCACAATTGCAAATTCACAGAAAAATCTCAAGCAAATACAGTAAAATATGTTGATATCACATAGGTAATTGAACATCCATAACATATTTGAGCCAAATAGCATGTTGAAATGATAAATATCATGCAAGTAAGCACAAATAATGATAGTAATCATGTAAATATCTACCTACAAACACATCATTTAGACAAATTTACAGTGCAGAGGTAAAATTTAGTCAATATAAGTTGATGAATAGAAGAATTGATCAAACTTATAAAATATCTGCATCATCTATTTAGGTATAGTAGAATTAACCTTGTTTTTTGAGAAATTCACAGAAAGTAGGTAAAATTCAAAACATCCAGACATCCGTTCTTGGAATTAGAAATGTAAGGCCCCTTGAATGGAAAACAATAGGGCACATCAAACTAGTGAGGAACATTAGTAGATTATAAACTAATCCACGGAGACTTGGGATCATGAATTCACTGAATTCATTGTATCTTTCAAGATGATAAAGGTTCAATTTGCACTTCTTTATCTATGTTTGTTTATGCATAACATCATAACCAACACTTACTTGTGATACAATGAAACCATATTAGCGGTTGTCATTGAGCAAATCATCTTCCTCCCAATCTCGGATGTGGGAATAAATAGGTACATAGGGTACTATGGCCCAACATGCAACTTCTTCTTTTAACTCTTTGTCCTTTATCTCTTCTTTTGATTCGATTTCTATCGGTGAGATGTTTTCTTGTTAAGGTGATACTTGTTGAGCTAAAGCTTATCGTTTTCTCCTTCTTCTCTTGCATTCTGGTTCCTTCCTGTCTTGTTAGTTATATTTGTGAAAGAAGTTTCATGTGTTTCCACATTCTTAGACATTTTGAAAGAGGAAGCTGGTACAAAATTCATCTTTTATGATGAAATGCTTCTCTCTTTATGGTTATCTCCCAATTCTTGTAAGGATGACAGAGGAGGAACCTCGACAAAAATTCCTTTACCTCATGGTCGAGGGGTTTCCTTCAGCTTGATCTACTTTTCACTCTCTATTTGTTCGATAGGAGGAATTGTAACCTCAAGGGATTGATAAGGTTTAGGAGTATTCTTTCCATATGATAGTTGAGCTATTAACTTTGCCTTATATTTTTGATATGCTAGGAAAAATTGATCTTCTCTTGGTTGATTTGGTTCAGTGGGTTGCGGCCAAACGTAGTCCAGGTTAAAGTTTCCACGAGCCACCAAAGGTTTCCATCCATTATGGTGGACAACGTGTACCCATCCTTGATGAGGAAATTTTAAGCATTTATGAATTGTAGAAGAGATCACTTTCATGGACTTGAGCCAAGGATGACCTAATTTCACACAAATAGGTCCAAGGTGGGAATGATGACAAATGGTTGTTCTAAGGACTTTTCCACCACTTTAATCAAGAGTGTAATATTTCCAATAGCTAGGAGGAAATATCCATTATGTACCTTGATCATTATATGTGTAGGATCATAAGTGTCTTGTGCTAGCTCATGCATGTACACGAATTCTTCATTTATCACATTCGTCAAACAATTAGGATCGATAAGGACTCCTCTTGTAGGATTCCCAGTTATAAATGTTGTAATGTAAAGAGGGCCATCAATATCTCTAATTGTGACCTCATGTGGTGTGAATGATATTACAAGTTTAGGAGCCTTCCTTTTCTTATTAGCTTGAGGAGGGACCATACCACCCTTATTTTAATTATAGGCCATGTATGTGAGACCTTTGCACACCAAGGCACTTGTTTGAGGAAATCTGGTTTTTGAAAATTAAAAAACACACTAATTTCACTACAAACAAAGTGAGTATGGTGTGAAGAGTACTACACAAAAAGGCAATGTAAATGATTTTGAGATTTTGCACAAGAAAGTGTGAGAAAGAAGCTAAAGTTCTTAATGTTGAAATACACAATGTGTAATTGTAAAAATTGTGATTTGTGAGATGAAAGATGAAAAGACGATGCAACACTTCAATGCAAAATCGGATATGATTGAATGTTTATGATAGCATTAAAATCTGAAATAAGATTTTGACTACAAACCCTAGCTTTTGAAATTGACTAGTTTTTAGGAAAAATGCAATTTTTCAATAAAACCCTAGCAAATTAGATCTTCAAATGCAAGGTACAACACCATGTAATGATTGTATATTGTAGTATGGATCAGATTTGATGTACAAATCATAAATTTAAATCTTTCTATCATATGTAGTGAATATAATGCAAAACTATGCCTTTTCTAGCCTAGAATGCTTACTTTTTTCACTTTTTTCAAAATTATGCAAGATGTCTCAATGAATAATGATAGGTATGCTATGAATTAATGCAAGATCTAAATTCAACACTCAACAAGATGCAAATTCTCAGAGCTACGGATTCACCAAAATGCTATATATGAAAAAAATGAATGATGAAGACTAGCATGCACACTAGATCAAACCCTCTTCCACAATAACATTCAAGGACAAAACCATGCCAAATCACTACCAAATAGAGGTGGACTTAGCTACAAATTTTGTACTTAAGAGTGCTATGGAAATATCATATTTAGTCAGGCCTTTTATCACACCCTAGGTCAATCAATACACTAAACCCTAGATTTGTAAAGATCTAATCATAGTAAGAGATGTACAATAGATATTCAGAAACCAATTTCACAAGAGTGATTAGAGAGATACCAGAACCTATGTCTCATAAGAGAAAATGTTGGAGGACTATTTTGCAGGTGCCTAAGTCTAGAAGGATGAAATCTTTAGAAACTGAAAACTAGAGAAATGTAACAGAGAATGTCCTGATGCTAGCTCTGATGTCTGTTTAGGCAGGAAGACTATTTTGCAGGTGCCGAAGTCTTCCATAGAGGATTATTTCCAAAATGTTGTCGAATCCTGAAACCCTTTTCCTTACTTAGTCTTAATGTGTCTTCAATTTCTTGAATCTCACACCTATAACCTACACACAAGAAGAAAGGGGGTTTGGGGGTTATGGTGTTTAGGGACTTGCCTTAGTCAAATCTTGGGATAACATTCAAGCTTCCCAACACTGTTGTTTGATAGAGAGAGTGTGCCCTAGCTAGATAGAAGCTAAAAACAAATCAATGATGATTAAATTAAGTGATGATGAACACAAATGATATCACCTATGTGATGAAACCCTTAGGAGGATGAATGCTCTTCAACTCATAAGGAGAGATAGATGATAACTCCAAAAACCTGCAACAACACACAATGATAATACAAATCTGATCTAGAATCATAATGAATTCTTTGAATGCTCTTTATGCCAATGCTTCAAGTTAGCTATCACTATCTATGTTTATAATAATTCAAAAACACATTTATATATTCTTTCCTACTAACATTCATGAAATTAACCAAAAGAGCTAACAAGGAGAAACCCTTTTAAAGGTCCTCTGTCAACATACATTGAAATTTGCCCTGACCAATCAGGGAGGACTTGGGCATGGGCACCCAAGTACCAAGGCACCTTTTTGGTCTAGGGTAATGTAGAATATGGGCCCCTAGTTCCCAATTTGCATTGGTTTCAAGGGATTTTGCATCAGGATGAATATTTAGGATGAATTTATGTAATCACAAGGACCTAGGAGTTAAACGAGGAGGTAAAAAGGAAAGTGTCCACTTTTTACTCCATAACATCAACCTAAAAGAGTTGTGGGAGAGAATGAATGATAACTTGATGACACCCATAGCTCAAAAGACTTTGGAAAGCGGTTTGGCTCACGCTGGAGGTTTTCCTCTAGCTATGCGATGTACATATTTGATAATGGCCTACATTCATAATTATCATGCTAAATCTCAAGAGATTAAAACTATTAGTGGTAAGGTAATTTTGCATATAGATGCTGACACTATCAGTGACAGGATTGGGTTGCAGGTACGAGAAGAGTATGCTAATGTTTCACAAGAAAATGTGTAGAGATGTTATTGCCACATCACAACTAAAGAAAGAAAAGAAAGAAAAGAAAGGGGGTTCTCAGCTACCTAAGAACTTGGTCTGAGCCCTATTCATGGATGATATCTTGAATATCATAACATTGTTGCACAAAATTGTTGGTAGCGAACATTCAAATGAGTTTTCAGAATGGATGTGCCAATTTAAATACTAGTTATTTGCACTGGAAAGAAATATATTGATGGGGCCAAAATTATTGGTGAACATTTGCATGATCAATTGACGAATTTTCAAAAAAGAAACAATAAATTCAATATGTGTTCTCATTTGATATACTTACTAGCCAATACTCAAAATGTTTGGCCAGGCTTGAACACTGTCGACCCAATGCCTAAAGACACCCAAGTATATGATTACTTCCCTCAACTACCAGATGAATTTAGTAATAAAGGTTACAGGAGAGTTAACGATGTTTTCCTCATGCTTATGGTAAGAAGGATCTATGAGAATCCTGAATTGAGGATCTCAACAGAGGATGCCCACTTAATAATGCAATTTGGGAGTTATTTTAAACAATTTGACAAATTCACATATTTGAGAATTGGTGGTTTTGAGTTCCCCCCTTTGAAATTTCCTCGATATGCATTAGATTACCTTGTATTCCTGGAATTATGTGGACATGCATCTCTGGCTAGCAAAATGTATCATGATTCTAAGAGGAATGGATACCCTTTCCCTTTGAAACTAACTCACTATACATGACCAAGCTTGAGAATTCTAGGAATTTTGATAGGTTCCTTTCTAAGCTTGGCTTATCTTCATATAGCTCTAGAAGTTTCTTTGACAGTAAAGACTTTGTGAAAAATAATTTTTATTTTCCTATGCTATGAGAACAATGACCTCATCTGGAGGATTTTTGGGCTGATTGTGTCGATGAGAATGAAGTGAGAAGAAGGGATTGGTCAAGGCTGACCTTAGACCAAATGAGAACTTTTAGGCTTGGCTGAGACCTTCCTAATTTGGTTGATGATTATTCTGATTTGATTGACCTGACTGATCATGTTGAAAGCATTAAGCCATTACCCAAGCTAGACTGGACAAAACATGAAATAACATATATTTATGCTAGATCTTCCTTTCTATTGGAAAGAAGTCAAAGATGGCTAAAGCTTAAGGTTAATGGTCATGATGCAGATTCTCCTTCACACAAGGAATTAGACATGGGAGGTCAACAAGCTTCTGCAGGCACTTCTAGCCAAAGCACACCCACCAGTGCTCACACTTCCAGATCATAATCTCTAGCCAAAGATAGGAATGATAGTGATGAGGACCCTAAGAAATATGCCTCCTTGAAGGGGCAATGTGAAGGGGATAATGAACCCCCTACAAAAAATCTTAGAACAAAAAGGTGCTTAGACCCTCATACAAGAAAAATAACAAAGCGGGAGCAGATGCAACAAGATGATGGGAATGGGGAGACTGCATCTTTATCATTCAAGGACACTACTCCTCCATCCTCTGCATAGGCCCCTCCACCTTCTTCTCATGATGGGGTGTTTTCTTCCCTCTCATCTTGTCAGCAACAAAATATAGTGACTAATACCCTTGTGCCAGACAATGTGCCTAATGTTACTACTAATGGTTGTCCTATTTTACTTACTCTTGCATGGTTGATAAAAGAGGTTAACAAGAAGAGGAAGTACTCCTAGATCATTGACATCGAGTTTAATGTTGTTGTCAGGCTTTTGAAGTTAGAGTCAACTCCTAAGAAAACAAAAAGGATGTCTAGACTCATGGTAGATCCACTGACTAAGCATCAATATGTAGAGATTGCAGAACCCATGGTTGAGAAAGATGAGAAAGATGTATTTACTGATGATTTTCACATTAGCAAAGTGGACCTAGGACCTCCTTATGTGCAGGGTGATATCCATAACACCAAGCTATCAGTGGAAATCCTTGCTACGAGGTTGGAAGAAAGGCATAGGGAGAATGAATTGTTGGATGTACAGGTAAATATTCTTGCCTCATACATTAGGTCTATTATAGACACTATGTCCCAACCTCTGGATGCTACCATGGATACTCTTGTGAAAGCTCCTCCAAAGGGTGTAAATGCATAAGTCATTAATCAAATTAATAAGTATAAATTCTTGGGAAAGGCAGTAGAAGAGTGGGTTGAAAAGCTCACAATGGAAGGTTTACTTTTTAATCATTAAGTTATTCTCTTGTATATTAAAATGTCAAATAAACATATTGAGATTCCAACTGACTTAAAAACAATTAAGAAAGAAGAAATGATGTTGAATGTAGCCAGGAGTGGAATTTTGAACACGGTCAAAATTGGTTCTAGTATTTTGGTTTCAGAACAAGTTATCAATAAGCTAGAAGAAAATGAGTCTATCAAATGGATGAATGCAATTGACTGGAAATTGATAATGACCAAATAATGTTTCATAGATCTAAAGACTATTGCTAGGAATAATAAGTCATAGTTGATGGAACTCAAAAGTTCTTGTGTTTCACTAGGGATTGATATTTTTGATGAGACTGAGTCAAATCTGTTGGATTCTTTCATGGTCAAGAAATCCTTCAAAGATTTGTTAGTTGAAGAGTTGAAAGCCAAAGAAGATTATACTGGTAACCCCATTGAAAGATTGAATAATGTAACAACCTATCTCTTGAATTTCAAGAACGATATGGTAGTGTAGACACCTAAAAGTGTCCTTAGATTGCAAAGCACAAATATCTTCCATATTCTACTAGTTTCCCTAATTTTCCCTCTATGGTTAAGTAGTTAATTTAAATCAATTAATTATTTAATCATTCATTTTCCTAATGTCCCCATTCTTTAATTTAAACAAATAAAACATTTGTTTAAATATCCCATCCCCTAATTGCCAAAATCCCCTTTCACATGCATCCTTTCAATAATTTAAATAAATTAGATAAATTTATTTAATTTAAAAATAACATTGCACCTCACCATTTCTCCCAATTTTAAATTCAATTTTGTCCTCTAGTGGAGGGAAGCCCTAACTCATCTCAACCCTCCATTTGCATCAAAAGTCAACTCTCAATCCTGGCCATCCATTCAAATCAGGTCTTCTATAAAACACCTCATCTAGCTTCATTTTCATCTTCTTAGTTCTAGAATCTCCCTATTTTGCTTACAATCTCCAATATCTTGCTAATCACACACATGAGCTTCTCAAGATGGTTGCATGAACTTGCAAATTTGAGAATAATAATGCAAGGTTAAGGAGGACAATGGAGATAGGTCAATATTATCTTAGATTCTTAGTTGTTTTCATGTTTGATTATTTTCTAGGCTAGATTGCACTCCATTAGGAGCTAGGGCTAGCTATAGTTTGTTTTTAGCATGTTAGCTAGTTTTTCCCTATCTCATTCTAGTGAACCCGATGTGAAAAGATCAATTTTTGTCAACTTTTGAAAGGCAAGTTTCGTAGGTGGCTTCCTGGTCTCAAACAGACCTCACCGTTGAGTCCGGGAGCCCCTTTTGGTGAAAAATGATAGTAAATTCGCCCAATTTCACTTCTAAAATTTTTTTGGCATTTTTAAAACTTTTTTTAGGGGAAGCAGTCCATACAGTATGTATCCATATGGATCCACCACCCCCCCATGTTGACTGTGCCTTTGGTTTGGTTTTGTAGGTGTTCTGGTTTGATGTTACAGGTTTTCTTTGGTTTGTTTGTTGCAGGTTGTATTTACAGTGCGTTATTGGTTGACCTTGGCCTCAAACCCTTATCTCTTTTTGTTCCCCTATTGACTGTTGAATTCCCCACTACTCTGCACTTTTGTTTGTCTCGGCCAATCACAGTTCCTTTCTGCCGCTACTCTAGAAACCCTAACGACTTGTTTGAGTGTAATCGGCCACCAAATTTCATTGTTGTTCAAACCCTCGGTCCCTTGTTCCTCTATTGACACCTGCTAAAAGACCCTAACTACTTCATATCCTAAGTTGTCACCACTCCCTATGGCTGGGTCACTTCCTATCATTCCCCCGCTCAGGATCCTCCCTATCATCTCTTTGTTACCAATCAATGCTAAGCTTAGTTGAAATTTTTGCCTGATCAACCTCTGCCCACGATCCCCTAGTCACCGCGTCATGTGCATAGTCACAGCCAAAATCTTTAAGTCGTTGCTCGTTACATTTAGTGTCACCACCACTTGGCTAGTGGTCGTTGTCTCATAGCCTTCAACCACTATTGCATATAACCCTAATCAACATGTCTGTAGTTTCTTAAAGCCTTTGACCTCTGCCTTCATAAAATCTAACGCTCGACCATACCCATTGCTACCTCCTTGCTAGGGTTCCCTCTGCTTCTATTTAACAGTTGACACCATTAGCAAATCTTGGTCACCGTTTACTATTAGTAAACCCTAATCGTAAAATGTTCAACCAAGCTGTCCAACAAGTCTTTAATCCACAGTCTTAGATCTCAAACGATAGCCCTTAGTCGTAGGTGTTAAAGGGGGGGCTATCCATCAGTCCCCTTTACTTTTAACTTCCTTTTTTAAAAATTTTTTTGACTTCGCTCTAGCCACGGTCATATGAATGATCGTGGGCTAATCTAGCCCTAATCCCTAGCATCAAAACTAATCGCTGGGTGCAGATAGCTAACATGTGACCAAGAACACCAAATCACTAATGGTTAGCTTTTAAACAGTTAGCTTGCCCTATTGCCCCCTAGAGCCCAAATAAGCATTTTTTTTAAACAATCATAACTTTTGCGTAACATATCAGATTTTTGTGAAACGAGCTATGCTGTGGCGAGGTCAATTTTAGGTAATTATATTGTTTTATCAGATATTTTTCTGGTCAAAGTCAACACTCATTCTAAACTTTGAATGCTTATAACTTATGCAAATTTGATCCTTTTTTGTGATTTTTTAAAAAAGTGCATGAAATTTCTTGAATTTTCTGATTTTTATATTAGTTTTTTGTGACTGATCAGTTTTCCCAGATATTTTTAGATTTGCCTTTTTGTCCTTTTCATCACGGTGGCTCACAAAATGAGACATCTACTCGATATTTCATTTTTTTTTGCATTATCATGGAGATTTTATGTTACTGATGTCTAATTTTTAGCTTGTGGCATTCCCTGGGAGAAGAAATCAAACTGAAACTACTAACACATTTAATGAAGGGTTCCTTTCATTTTCATTTTCATGTGCATATGCTTGGGTATCATAGGAACATTTGGATTTGGTGCAATAAAATGAACATTATCTTGTTGTTTTCACACACTTTCTTGGGGCTTAAAATGAATTAGTGTTTTCTTTTCTTGGTGATTGTGTTTAGGTTGTGAAGTGTGTATGCTCTTCCCTTGCACTTTAAGCGATCTTGGGAATCAAAAACACTTCCCAACATTTGCATAATCACACCACACATTCAAATTTCTAAAGGTGAATGAACATGTGCTAGTGTGACCATGTAAACTTGTATGCTCTCTCCTCGCATCCTAGTATGAACTTCGAGATCAAAAACATTTACTTGTGTTGCTTTTGTAACCTTTAGAGGTCCTACCTCCCAATTTATGAGAGGGAACGAACCAAGAGGTGCTTTCATTTTGACTCACTATACAAATAATTGTGGTTGTGACGAAATCCATCAATCACTTGGTGCCATTGTTCTATACCAATAGATGTCTCCCTCAGTATCCTTGGGATGCGTGAAACCCCTCTCTGAGGGCTGGGAGGCCTCTTAATTGAGCAAACTGCTACATGTATAGACACCAGTATATCTCAAAACATTGATTGAGAACCTTTGTGCTAGTGGCCAAACACCCTTTTTACTTGCTGGTGCAGGAGGCTAGACCTCCCATGCCACCCCACATGTACTATTCATTGTTGAGATAGGAACTCCCTCAGTCCCTAGGATCGAAGGGTAAGAGAAGTTGGTGTCCATGCTGTGTAAGGGGGAGCCAGTGTCACCAAATTCTCTAGCTGTCCACCTTGTCTTAGTATTTGGAGAAATCTGAGTGGGGAACTAGCAAGTAGTATCCTTGACTAGCCTAGGATCATGCATGTTTACAATTATTCTCAAACTTGTCAAGAGTCACCAAAAAAATAGCTAATCTGATTGCCAAGTGTCTTCTATGATTGAATTGTGTGCTTGCTTAATCATCACCCTAAACATTTAAATCCATCCATTCATTCCAAGTCATCATATCATCATCACATTCTTATCATATCTTCATCATTCAACCACATCCTAATAATCCTATTCATCATTCCTAATCATTCCACCTCATCCCAATCATTCCACCTCATCCTAGTCATATCCTATTCATCATCCCTAATCATTCCACCTCATCCCAATCATATCCTATTAATCATTGCCTAATCATTCCACCTCATCCCAATCATATCCTATTCATCATCCCCAATCATTCCACCTCGTCCTAATCATATCCTAATCATTACACATAATACTAATCCATCCAAGTCATCATTCCTAATCATTACACATCCTCATTCATAATCCAATCAACTTCTTCCTAATCCATCCAAGTCTAATCTTATTACTAGACATTATCATCCTCATTCATAATCCAATCAACTTTGTCCCAATCAATTCAAAGTCATCTAATCTCATCACTACACATCATCATCCTCATTCTAATCCAATCAAATTCATCCTAATCATTCCTAATCACAACACACCACAACCGTAGGGAAACCTTTGAGCCTCTACTCTCCTTATCAAATCTGACTTCAACTGTGTAAAATTTCACCCACTACATATCCAATTTCATTCCTCTAGGATCAAATTTCATCACAACATTTCATTAGCATTCAGCCCTTGACATCTATAGAGGTTCCCAAACATAGTCTTCCTAAGGTTGAAACATAGGGAGAAACTGACGAAGCTTATATGTATCACAAGTACAAATCTGGACCAAGAGACCTTGATATCTTTTTCAAATCAATCACAACTTGGGCTTAATACCACAAGGCTAGTTTAAGTCCATCCTTCCAAGTGAATTCTGAAACTTATGAGTTCACTTTAATCAATCATTCCTTCCACACCTTAAGGTCTTGATAAATCCTATTTATACTTTGACAAGGTCATTAGTAGACGAGAGTACCCTCTTGGAGCTAGATGTTTTGAAGACCAATATCATTAGCCTCTATCATAGTCTGGGCCTCATCACCTTGCATTGACATTCCCATACCATCCAAAAATTTACAAGTCTTATATGGTAAAGACACATTTGCAAAAAGAAGAGAAAGGGAATAGATCCTCCTAGTCATCCCTCATTCCAAACATTCCTTCCAACACATCGTCCAACTGACACCATCCTTGTCATATCATAATCACCTCCTATTCATATATTCATCATTCAACCTTCACATCCTAATCACCCTTTCTAATCACCTCACCCCTAATCATATCCTAATCATGTCCCAATCATTTCCAAGTCATACAATTTTGTCATTCCACATCATCCATAATCACATCCTAATTATATCCTAATCATTGAAAGGAAGCTAGGTGTGCAGAAATTGCTTCCTAAACTAATCTAATGAGGAGAGGGCTATGCAAATTCAATTTAATCCTTACAATTACAGAAATATTGAACATCTAACAAAGATATTGCAGCAATACACATAGAACCAGAAAGAAGATAGAAAAAGAGAGACAAAGATATAACGTGGGGAAAACCCTTATCGGGTGAAAAATCCCACACTCAGAAACTTGCACAATGTATTATCAAAACTAAATATGGTTTACAATACACTTGCAATGCAAGCTTCAATAATCTTTGATACTCATGTCTGGAGTTAATGCGGCAGTGTAACAGTACCTATAAATCACACATTACATCTCCTCCAAGCACCTGTTTATATAGAATATACAAGGCAAAATTGGTCCTATCTTGGAATGGGCATCCAACTTGGCCTCATGGCCCAAAACCCACACCTATGGACACTTGGTCAACATTGTAGAATGTGTCTGACACTTGTCCACATCTCCCATCCCAAAGAGGTCACCTATTTCCAAAATGGGCTATGACAGATGCTTTTACGACCATCATAGAATCTGTCATAGCAGTTACAACTTACAACTGTAAGAGAATCTGTCATATATAGGCTAAAAATAGCACATCCTCTTACAACATGTCATAGTCCACCTTGGGGAACCCAAAGATACTTCATGACACATGTCTTCACCTATGTTACAAGATTCTATTTTTGACTCTTACATGTCATAACTTTGTCATAGGAATCTGTCATAACCATTTTAGTCAAACATTCCATTACACAATATCCAAGATGCCGACACATGGAAAAATACTCCTACCACAAAGTGGGATGCCTATCTCCTCATGTGAGGACAAAATTACAAGTTGTCATCTTCCATGTAGGATGACACATCACCGTGCCACATCCCACAAAATGACAATATGGAATTTACAATTAATTTACAATATAGGCAATGAATAAATAAATACAATCATAAATAATGCAAGTAATTACCAAGGTTGAGACACCTTAATTCCCAACATTCTCCCACTTGTTGAACACCTTGTAAGAGCTAATAGAATAATAGGATTTAACTGTTATAGGCCGAGAGGCCCATAGACTCCGAACACCATCTAAACTTTTTTGTGCCCATTGGCTTCATCAATGCATCTGCAACATTCTTCAAAGTATCTACCTTCTCCAAATTTACCTTCCCATCCTCTACCATGTCTCGTACGAAGTGAAACCGAACATCAATATGTTTTGTTCTGGCATGGAAAGTTGGATTCTTCGCAAGGCAAATCACACTCTGATTGTCACAATTGATTGTAATCTGACCTGCATCAACACCAATATCTGAACACAATCTCTGAAGCCAAATGGCTTCCTTACAAGCATGAGTTTCTGCCATATACTCATCTTCTATCATGGACAAAGCAACCACAAGTTGTTGCTTACTCATCCAACTAATAGCACCACCAAACAGTGTAAAGACATAAGCACTGGTGGATCTCCTGCTATCAATGTCACCTGCCTAATCTGAATCAACAAATCCACGAATATCAATAGAATGTGAAGGTCCTGTAACATTACCATGATAGCATATGGAATACTCAGAAGTACCCCTCAAATACTTGAACACTCTCTTAACTGCATCCCAATGAACTCATCCAGGATTAGCCATAAATCGACTAAGGACTCCCACTTCTCAGGCAATGTCTAGTCTTGTGCAGACCATAGCATACATCAAACTACCAACAACACTAGCATAAGGTACTCTGCTCATGTCCTCCACCTCACTAGGAGATTTTGGACAATCCTCAACAGACAACTTTGTCCCCAAAGAAACAGGGACACATAATGGTCTGCAATTTGCCATGCTGAACCCGTCCAACACAGTCTTCACATAATTACTCTGGCTTAACCAAAGTTTTTTGTTAGTTCTGTCTCTTCTAATTTCCATTCCTAGAATGTACCTCACTACCCCTAAATCTTTCATTTTAAATTGTGCTGACAACTGAGACTTGAAATTAGAAATCATATTCTTACCCTTCCCAATGAGCAACATATCATCAACATACAGTGCAACAATGAGAATATGATCACCATCAAACTTATAATACACACAATGATCCAATTTTGACCTCACAAATCCAATAGACAACACAAAAGACATCAAACTTCAAGTACCACCTCCTAGGAGACTGCTTCAAACCATACAAAGACTTCTTTACTTTTCAAACCAAATTTCCTTTACCTTTCACCATGTAATGCTTTGGCTGTGACATGTAGATTTCTTCCTCCAAGTCACCATGAAGGAAAGTTGTCTTCACATCCATCTGTTCTACCTCTAATTCATAAGCTGCTGCAAGAGATAATAGGAATTGAATGGATGTCATCTTTGCAACGGGAGAGAAGATCTCACCATAATCTATACCCTCCACTTGTGAATACCCCTTCGCAACCAATCTTGCCTTATACTTCTGAACACTGCCATCTACACCAAATTTCTTATTGAACACCCATTTGCATCCAATAGGTTTCCATCCAAGAGGTAAAGGCACCAAGTCCCAAGTTTGATTCTTTTCCAAAGAAGACATTTCATCCTCCATGGCCTCTTTCATGTCCATAGCCTCTAATATAGTTCTAGGTTCATCACTATTAGTAAGCAAAGCAAAAGCACAACTAGAATCAAGCAATGTAAACCAAACCTTTCAAGTTGCTTTCTTATTCGTGTATACCTCCTCAAGAACTGAGGTTAAGGTTTAGCTTCTTCATCTGAGCTTTTCAGAGCTGCAAGAGCTCTCCTTATCATTAGGTCCAACATTGTCTTTCTGTTCAGTCTTCTCAGGGGTAGTAGGAAACTGAACAACATCCTCTTTCTCTTCTTTTTCTTCTGGCTGTAAAACAATGGAAGAAGGTGTAAGCTCTCTGAAGATGCCACTTTTTCTATACAACACTTTTTCAGCCGCAGGGTCCCAAAGCTTGTATCCTTTCACACCGACACCATAGCCAATGAAGATACACTTATTAGCCTTGTTCTCCAATTTTGATCGCTTCTCCCTAGGCACATGTGCATATGCCTCACAACCAAAAACATGAAGATACCTTATTAAAGGCTTTCTACTAGACCACACCTTCATGGGTGTCTTTCCAAAAAGAGCTAATGTAGGAGATCTATTCACAAGATAGCAAGTAGTGGCAACAGCTTCAGCGCAAAATTTTTATTCTAGGCCAACTCTACTAAGCATACTTCTAGCCTTCTCCATTAGTGTCCTATTCATCCTCTCTGCAACTCCATTTTGCTGCGGGGTGTATGGAGTTATCTTATGTCTTTCAATCCCAAGTTCCTTGCAATATTTATAGAATTCTGTAGAACAAAACTCAACACCGTTGTCAGTTCTGAAACACTTAATCTTTTTACCAGTCTGATTTTCAGCAAAGGCCTTAAACTCCTTAAACTTACTATAGACTTCAAATTTGCTTCTGAGACAATAAATCCATGTCCTTCTACTGTAGTCATCTATGAAAGATAGAAAATATATAGATTTTGATAATGAAGGAACATTAATAGGACCAAATACATCAGAATGGATAAGGTCCAACACACCAGAAGACTTATGAGAACTCGAATAAAATTAAACACGGTTTTGTTTTCCATATATGCAATGTTTGCAAAAGTCAAACTCAAGATTACAATCATCTAACCCTTCAACAAGGTTTTTATTTTTCAAGGTACGCAGACCCTTCTCACTAATGTGGCCAAATCTCTTATGCCATAACATTGTCTTTTCAGCAGGAAGTTTAACTTCCAAGGCATGAATACAACCATCAGGACTAGAAACAATAGATTTCTTCACTACTCATTCAGATGGTGGGGATGAAGTGACTACTGCCCTCTTCCTTGAGTCAGAAGAGCTATTGCATTGTGAAATGCATGTCTCCAGCTGAAATATAGTACCTCTCCTAGTACCCTTAGCAAGCACCATAGCTCCTCTAGTCATCTTGCATCCTTCTTTCAAAAAGACAACCTGCACACCTGCATCATTCAACATACTTACAGAAAGCAGGTTCCGTGCTAAGCCTGGGATGTGCATAACCCTAGAGATCCCCTTCACTCATCCATCAGGGAATCAGATAGAGACTCTTCCATGACCAATAATCTTCAGATGAGAGTCATCACCCAGGTACACCTTTCCACCATCGAACTCCTCATACTTGGTAAACTAGTCTCGATGTGAGGTCATGTGGAATGATGCACCAAAATCAATCAGCACACATCATCAGATGCATGGGTTGCCAACGCTGCGATGAAGGCATCACCATCATCTTGTGACTTGTCAAAATATGAATCTAGGTTCTTCTTCTTCTTTTTCTTTTCCTCTTTGAATTCCTTTCAGAAATGCCTAGGTTTACCACAGTTCCAACAAATTGCCTTGGACTTTCCAGGAGATTTGGATCTCCCATGGGATTTGGATCTACCCTTCTCAGCTTTCTTGTCCTTCTTTTTCCCTTTCTCCTTGGGTCTTCCACGAAATTTAAGAGCCTCTTTGATTGCCTTGAAGACTTTCTCCACATCTCTTCAGATAACAGTGAAGAAACCACTTCATCCATTTTGAATATGGATGTGGTGCTTCCAATAGCCATGACAAGGTGATCCCACGAGTCTGGCAAAGAACAAAGAAAGGTCATACAACCATCCTTCTCCTCCATCTTCACACATAGATGCCAATTGTGTAACCAACATGTTAAAAGCATTCATATGTTCTGCAACGGATCCTCCATCCTCCATTCGAAAGGAATACAACTTCTTTCTCAGAAAAAGTTTGTTAACCAGGGATTTGGTTTGATACACATCTCCCAACTTCTTCCAAAGAAAGTTTGCAGTAGTCTCCTCATGGACATTTAATATGACAGAATCAGCAAGACTAAGTCTTATGAGACCCTTAGCCTTCTGATCCTTGAGATCCCAATCAGCTTGTGACATTGCAGTTGGTTTAGTTCCACTGATAGTTTCCCAGAGGTCTCGATCAACAAGCATGTCTTCCATCTTGAGCTTCCACAACTTGAAATTAGTGCCATTGAATTTCTCCACCTCTATCCTTCCGGATGTGCTTGCCAACTCCTTACTGCAATAAGATTCAAAATACTTTGCACAGACTCCCACTAAACTTAAGATCAGCTCAAAAAACCCCTACGCAATAGCTAAGACCAAAACTGGCTAGGCTGTGATACCAACTGAAAGGAAGCTAGGTGTGCAGAAATCACTTCCTACACTAATCTAATGAGGAGAGGGCTATGTAAATTTAATTTAATCCTTACAATTATAGTAATATTAAACATATAACAGAGATATTGCAGCAATACACATAGAAGCAGAAAGAAGACAGAAGAAGAGAGACAAAGATATAATGTGGGGAAAACCCTTATAGGGTGAAAAACCCCACACTCAGAAACCTGCACAATGTATTATCAAAACTAAATATGGTTTACAATACACTTGCAATACAAGATTCAATACTCTTTGACACTTGTGTTTGGAGTCAATCTGATAGTGTAATAGTACATATAAATTACACATTACATCTCCTCCTCCAAGCACCTGTTTATATAGAATATACAAGGCAAAATTGGTCCTATCTTGGAATGGGCGTCCAACTTGGCCTCATGGCCCAAAACCCACGCGGACACTTGGTCAACATTGTAGAATGTGTCTGACACTTGTCCACAAATCCCATCCCAAAGAGGTCTCCTATTTCCAATATGGGCTATGATAGATGCTCTTACGACTCTTACGATTGTCATAGAATCTGTCATAGTGGTTACAACTTACAACTGTAAGAGAATCTGTCATACATAGGCTAAAAATAGCATATTCTCTTACATGTCATAGTCCACCTTGGGGCACCCAAAGATGCCTTTTTTGAAGATGCATCATGACACATGTCTTCACCTGTCTTACAAGCTTCTATTTTTGACTCTTACATGTCATAACTTCATCATAGGAATCCATCATAACCATTTCGGTCAAACATTCCCTTACACAACATCCAAGATGCTGACACATGGAAAAATACTCCTACCACAAAGTGGGACGCCTATCTCCTCATGTGAGGACAAAATTACAAGTTGTCATCTTCCATGTAGGATGACACATCACCATGCCACATCCCACAAAATGACAATATGGAATTTACAATTAATTTACAACATAGGCAATGAATAAATAAATACAATCATAAATAATGCAAGGAATTACCAAGGTTGAGACACCTTAATTCCCAACAATCATAGCCAAGTCATCCAATCTTGTCATTCCTCAACATCCTAATCATCTCTTTCATCCAATTGACATCAGCCTAATCACATCCTAATCATATCTTCATCATTTCATCTTATCAATCTTGATGATTCCACATCATCATTCATCCTAGTCAAACACTTGTCAACATGGTCCTAATCCTTGGTGATCCTAATGATGAGACAAAACCAAGACCTAAGCTTGTATTCCAAGGAGCCCCTCCTCCTATGCCCAATTTCATACTTCGAGGAGGCTATCTCTTTAATTATGAGGATGAGACAAGTCAAAAACCTAGTCCATCCGCATGCCAAGTCAACGCCACATCAACCTATCTACCAACCATACACAAACAAGCACATGTGAGCCCAAGTCCACCTTAGAAACATAATCAAATGCCTTTAAATCCTAATGCCACCTTTGACAGGGGAGACATTAACCTAGTCCATGCAAGCCATTCACTATCATTACCATCCTCTAATCCCCCATTAACTCCATGCTCTAAGTTTAAACATTACAAAAGTAAACATGTGGAGTCATCCAAATCTACCACTTCATCCAACCATTTGATACTTCATCCAATCCATTTGACACTTTATCCAACCAAAGTCCAAACCCTAAGCCAACACCTTCTATCCCTCTTATCCCTCCACCATGGGAACTTTCAGCTCATCCTAGTCACAAGTCCACATCATCTACCCTCATTGTCCATCCACTATATTGTCCTTCCACACATGCACCTACAAAGGATGTGAACCAAGGGCTACTAGCTAGGAATCAACCATCGTTATGCCATCCAACATCTATCCTTAATCCAATCAAGGAGTACTCAAACATCATGTCCATCCCTTCAACCCCACCATGTGGTCAACAACATGTCAAGCCTCTCCAAGAGTCCTCCACTTCCACTTCCACTCAAAGTCAAGAGATGTGTCAAGGGTATAATCCTAAGCGTGAGGAAACATTAACCCCTTGTCCAAATCAAGATCAAATCTCCTCCATTCAACCCATTCATAACACACCTAATCCTATCCATGATCAAGCTCCCATCTATGATCACGATACCCTGTATGATCAAGAAGACCATGATGATCCTCTTACTCAACTATATGCATTCAATGGTCAAGAGATTATCACTCCATCCATCCATCCTCCATCTAGCCCTAATGTGCAAACATCCACTTGTCATGATGAGATACATGCCTCCCAAGAAGAAATAGAAGATCAAACAAATAACTTGGATCTTAACGTGCATAAGGATACTCAAAATCCTAAGGGTCCTTCCACATCCACTATCAATCACATTTCAAGTCCACCATCATATCCCTTTGGTCTTTCCACCTTCATGCAAGAATGTTCTTCCTTAGGACAACAACAACCTTTGTCTACCACCTCACCTTCTCCATCCAATAATGAACTCATGTCTATTGTCCAAACTACACCTAGTCCCATTGTCAATCACATGCTCCAAAACGTGAACTACCAAGGTAAAGGCTTAGGCCTTCATGAACAAGGTATTTTGGAGCCCATCTATGTCAATGTCCCTCAATGCTCATATGGACTTGGATATACACCCCAAGGTAAACAATCTAAAGATGTTGGTACTTCCACCATTCCTCCTAAGTCAACCAGTTTCCATTGCACATCCTATCACATACTCAAAACATATGTTTCCATTCCACCTCCATTATCCTACAAGTGCCAAAAGCATGTGACCATACACCTTCCACCATCCAATTTACCTTCACTTTTGTGAACTCCACATATCCTCATCTTCATCCTTCGTACATTCTTCATCTTCATTTCTTCATCTCCCTTTCTTCTGATCCTCTTTCATCCTATTGTGACACCAAAAATCTGCATTTCACATCACCTGCATGCACACACATTAGTCCATCAATAACATCATTGTCATAATCATCATCCTCATAATAAATCATCATAATCATAATTATAAGCATGGCATTAAATCACATAAAATCATCATCATCTACATGAAACCATACATCTAGCATATAGGCATTTATCACATACACATTTGCATCCATACATGAACATCACATAGAGATAAAGTACCATTGCATAACATCTATCACATCAACATATGTATCTAGGAATAACAATATACATCACATTATAAGCATCATATAGACATCATAGCATCTAGTACTACATCATCATAAATCATAAATCATAAATCCTAATACATAGCATCATAAGCATAAAACATCAATCACATCATGTGCATATAGGAATAATAAGATCAATTAGAATGGTTCATCTCATATATATATATATATAATCATCAAAAATGTGTCACAATACAATCTAAACATATATATCTGTTTCAAAAATAGAGCTCATAGGCTCAATCATCTAACAAGAGCATGCAGGCTCGATCAACTATATACATCATGACTATCAAAATGGCCTAGCTAGCACTGTCATGACCTCTTGATCCTGTTGGCCCTGTGGGAGGACCCTTGTGCTCTGATAGGGCCCTAGATCCAGATGGCCTATCATATGGTGAGGCTCGCCTTTGGGAATGCCCCACACTATTGTGTGACCTACGTGAATGTGATAGACTAGCACTCCTACTCTGAAAATTGGGTGTCGTCTGGTCTGCTATTACCAAGCCCTCATAAAGGCTCCTATAATATTGTGCCTCCTGCCCTGACTTGAGCAAAGCCTGTGTAAAATTTTCTGTTGGCCTGCCCATCGTTGCCGTAAGATCAATACTCTGCTGCTCTGTCCTTTGAGCTCTGATCACAACCATATCCCCCTCAGCCATCCTCTAGGCAAGCTAACCCTCCACCTCCTAGATCCGCAGCCATATACCCTGCATCTAGGCTTATATAGTCTCCATTTGGGCCTGCATAGCTGCTACCTAGGTAGCCAAATCCCCTCCTTGATCTCTAGCATCCCCCTCCTCCTCCTTCACCTCATCGTCTCCAATCTCCACAATTAACACATCTTGTAATGACTGCTCCCTGATCTGCTCCTCCTCTTCGTTGGCCTCCTCGTCAGCCTCCTCATCCCCCTCCTCCTCTCTCTCCTCCATCTCCTCTCCCCTACCGACATCCTCCATCACTACATCCTCCTCTCCACCCCCACCTGCATCTCCCCTATGGCAGCAACTACCTATCCTATTGTCTCCTCTCCCTCTTGAATTGGGGCAAGTCCAACACCCCTACCCTGTCCATCTCTCCCTCTACCACCATCTCCTTGGCCTCAGCCTCCTCGGTCCCTATCTCTACCACCCACCTGCTCCACCATCATCTCCTCCTCCATCCCCACCACCCCTACCACCATCTCTTCTGCCTCTGCCTCTACCTCTGCCTCGGCCCCACCCTCTAAGTCGACCTCTCAGCCCTCGCCCCAACCTCTCCACTAGTGCTTGTGTATCAGGATGTACATAAGGAACTGGCCTATGGTTGGAGTGGTACCTGCATCGGCAACATCATCTGCACCCCACTACACTAGCTATAGCCCAACGATCTCATCAATGGCTGTCTGAACTGCAATCATCACCCCCACACTGGAACCTTCCGTGTGACCGGAGAAAACTCTACAATGCCAACAGGCATATCCTATCGCTCTCCAAATTGTTTGAGTACCCGCGATGGCAGATGACACTCTATAATGTGTTCACGGTCTGGCCAATCAAATATTGAGTATGTCTGCAATATGATAACTTCTTGATATCCTCTGTCCACCTAGGACACTACCTATATGGCCTCTAAACAAATGTGTCCATGTGATCAATGACATGTCTCCAATATTTGACATCACCCATACGTACCTATGGAACTACCCCAGTGTAACCAAAAACATAAGGCAACTCATCCAAAATTTGTCACTCTACTGGTGGCCTACATTCAGGAATATGCTCCCATGCCCATATCATTAGTAAAGTCACACCGCAGCTGATTGACTGCTCACCACGATAGATAACTCCATGCTAGTGGTGATACAATTGTGCCAAGAGGAAAGGTGCCCATGCATAAACTGTGGCATCTACCATCATGCCCTCTAACATCTCTCCCCAACCAATGAGAAATCCATGCCCACATCGATCTGGACAAATTAGGCCTCCGATGCAAGTGAATAAAACCACAATCAACTGATCATATTGATCTGTCAACATGTCCTAGGGAATCTCATTCTCCTTAACTCCTAAGGATGCATCATAATCTATCTTGAACAATCTTCGAAGTGCCACCAACCTAATCTCCAGACTGTATATCACTCAATCACCATGAATAGGTAGCTGAAGAATCTGCCAAACATCAAGCAAAGTCAAGGTGGCCTCCCCTATCAGAAAATGAAATGAACTCATCTCAGAATACTACCTCTCGGCCACTGCAGTCAACAGACCTCTGTTAGCCCGAATCATGGCATAAATGCAATAACTTATAGTCCTAGGGTGTCGAGAGTGTCTCTCTCTGCCATCAACAAAGAGTCTCACAATTGATATCTGGTCAACAACTCTCCTACATGTAAATCGATGGCAACCTCTCCTGTGTTTATACAGACATCACACCACGTCAATCTAACAACCCTAAATGCAACATTTGCAGCCAAACAAGGGCAAAAATTAGGGCAAAATTCATTTATAATGGTTAAATTGACACATGCATCGCACTATTGTTCCCATGCATGTCGACTAGGCACATGTGTCATTCTACCCTACGCATGCGTCGCACTCTGGCTCATGTGTCACACTACTAAACCTGTGTGGCACACTTCAGCACAGGTGTCACACTGCTCATCCTATGCATCGCACCCAATGTATGTGCGTCACCTAAGTGGAGGTGTCACACTCACTGGCACATGCAATTCCAGAAATTGGAGTGATTTGATTGAATTGGATTGAATTGATTTGATTGATTTGAGTAGATGCGATTGATTGAGTGGTTTGATTTGAGTTGATTGATGAATTTATTTGGATTGATTTGATTGATTGATTGGAAGAATTGATTGATGAATTGAAGAATTGATTTTGATGATTGGATAGAATGAATTGAATTGATTGACTTGAGATTGATGTGATGGATTAATTTTATGGATTGTCTTTATTGCTTGGATTTTTGATTGATATTTGATTTTTTTGTATTTTGACATGTTTTTGATTTTTTTGTGTTTTTGACAGGTTTTGATTTTTTTGGATTTTTTTAATATGTTTTGATTTTTTTGGATTTTTGAAATGTTTTGATTTTTTGTTTTTTTTAACATGTTTTAGAATGTCACTGGATGACAATTTGGGTAGCCTTTGTGCTAGATACCAATGACAAGGGGATACCAAGTCTAGGTGCAAGGAAGTAGCATAGATTGGATGAATGGATAAAAGGATGGGCGATAAGGGATGGAATGGATGTATGCATAAGGGAGCAAGGATGTGATCTCCAAGGACTATGTCGCATAGGAATAACATTCCCCATTCTAGTTAGGATTTGATATGACAAAGCTTGTGATAATGGGATGATGATAGGATTGGTTGGAGAGGATGATGTATATCAAGAGATATCTAAAGCATTTTTCAACATTTTCCCCCCAATCTTTATCAAGATCTAAAGGAAGAAGCATAGATGAATGGATGCAATAAGATAGGTATATGTGTGTGGGATAAGGATGGTAAGATAAGATAGTATGGAAATGGTAGGATATGATAGGATGGAAAATGATAGGAGGATGAGGCAACATGCCCCCAAGTGTAAGTGCCATAGAAGATCATCCTACACATGATGCCTATTTGCCAGGTTTTCATCATGGTACTTATCCAAGGTGCCACCAAGGGTGGTTTTCACAATTGGACGAATGGATTTATCTTTACTTTTTTAATTTTTTTTTACTTTTTGACTTTTTAGATGGGAGAAGATGGAATATGCAAAGGAGGGACTCAAATGTCTAGTGCCATGAAAGGTGATAGTCCCATTGGAGAAAGATGTCATCACATGGACCATGTCAAGTCAATATGCTCATAAATATTGGTAAGGGAGATTGCATGAAAGTGAGATGGAGTAGGTAGATAGTGGATTGTGGAGGGAATGATAGTGGATTATGGAAGACTCATGTAAGGATGGATGAATGACTTATCCAAAAGCATGGACCATAGGGAGGTGATGGAGGAGATATGTAGGATAATAGTTGAATGATGAGGTGATGGAGGTATGGAAAGGAATCATGACCAACGGTTGCACACACCATGATAAACATTGAAGCTTGTGATTGGAAGGTGGTGTAGGAAGCAATGGAGATGTTTGCTTAGTAGATGGGTGATGTAGTGACTTAAGTACCCACATAGACTTAGTATTTTTATGATTTTTGCTTTTAATGTGGGATGAAGTAATTTGAGTTTTTGGAATGGAATGGAATTTATGAACGGATGAGGATGGTCAAGATTTTTCAGAGGTGGATGCCTCTTTTGATTTGCTTTCTTTATGCTTAGGAACCCAAACCATTTTTCTTTTGGAGGTATGGGCTTGGATGGATTTTTGAATTTAGCTTGCTTTGATTCTTTGCATTTGTACCCTAAGGCATTAAGACCGTTAGGATTTTTGGCTTTATAGGTGGAGGCATCCAAATGTTTGATTTTGAATCCCATGGGATGGATGGAAGCTTTATGTTTAGATGATGCATGCATTTGTTGGTCATGATTAGGATATTTAGAGTATTTATGAATGATGGGGATGTTAGGTGTTGGGAGCAATGGAGGTAAAGTGGATGGATGGATAGTAGGAGTTGGAAGGAGAGGAAGCAAAGTGGATGGTGGAAGATGTATGGTCACATGCTTTTGACATTTGTAGGATAATGGAGGTAGAATGACCACATATGTTTTGGGTACATGATAGGATGTGCGATGGAAAGTGGACTTGGGATGAATGGAGGAACTACCAACATCTTTAGATTTCTTACCTTGGGGTGTATATCCAAGGCCATATGAGCATGGGGACATTGACATGTATAGGCTTCAAAATACCTTGTTCATGAAGGCCTAATCCTTTACCTTGGTAGTTCATTTTTTGGAGGATGTGATTGAAAATAGGACTATGTGTAGTTTGGACTCTAGACATGAGCTCATTATTTGATGGAGAAAGTGAAGTGGTAGACAATGGTTGTTGTTGTCCCAAGGAGGAACACTCATGGATGAAGGTGGTACAACCAAGTGGATATGATGGTAGACTTGAAATGAGGTCAATGGTGGATGATGATGAAGGATCATTAGGATCTTGACTAGCATTGTGTTCACTAAGATCCAAGTTATTTGTTTGATCATCTATATGTGCTTGAGAGCCACTTGTCTCATCATGGGGAATAGATGTTTGTGGATCATGGATAGGTGGAGTGATAAGCTCTAGACCATGGAATGCATAAAGTTGGCTAAGTGGATCATCATGGGCTTCTTGATCATAAGAAGGATCTTGATCATATATGGGAGCTTGATCATGAATAGGATTAGGTGTGCTATGAATGGGATCATTAGAGGGGCTTTGATCTTGATTAGAATTAAGGGCTAATGTTTCCTCATGCTTAGGATAATGCTCTTGACTTCATCTAATGGAGGTGGAAATGGAATTGGATAACTCTAGAAGACGCTTGATGGTTTGTGGACCACATGACAGGGTGGAAGAATTGGACATGGCATTCAAAGGTTCTTTGATAGGCTCATGAAGGGGTGTTTGACATGGGGAGGGTTTATCCCTAGCTAGTAGCCATTGGATCACATCCTTTGAGAGTGCATGTGTGGAAGGACAATATAGTGGATGGACAATGAGGGTAGATGATGTGGACTTGTGATTAGCATTAGGTGGAGTGGAAAGTTCCCATGGTGGAGGGATAAGAGGGATGGATGGTGTTGTAGAATTAGGGTTTGAACTTTGATCAGATGAAGGATCAAAAGGATTGGATGAAGTGGTAGAATTGGATGACTCCACATGTTTACTTTTGTAATGTTTGAGCTTAGGACATGGAGTTAATGGGGGATTAGAGGATGGTAAGGGTAGTGAATGTCTTGCGTGGACTAGATTGATGTTTCCCTTGTCAAAGGTGGCATTAGGATTCAAAGGCACTTTATTTTGTTTCAAGGGGTGACTTAAGCTCACATGTTCTTGTTTTTATGTGGAGGGATATGAATGTTGGTTCACATGGGAAGAAGTGTGATTCATTGATGTGGAATTGGCTTGACATGTGGATGGATTAGGTTTTTGACTTGTCTCATCCTCGTAATTAAAGAGATAGCCTCCTCGAAGTATGAACTTGGGCTTAGGAGGGGCTCCTTGGAGTACAAGTTTAGGTCTTGGTTTTGTCTCGTCATCAGGATTAAGAGGGCCACCCCTAAGTATGATTTTGGGCTTTGGTTTAGACATAGGATCACCAAGGATTAGGACCATGTTGACAAGTGCTTGACTAGGATTAGGGTAATGATAAGGTGGAATGACTAGGGATGTGATAGAGTACGAGATTGATTGGGTGATTAAGGATGATTAGGGTATGGTTAGGGTTGTGATTAGGATGACTTGGAAGTGGTTAGGATGTGATTAGGAGTGAGGTGATAAGGATGAATTTGAGTGAATGATGTGATTAGAAAGGGTGATTTGGATGAGAAGGTTGAATGATGAATATATGAGTAGGATGTGATTATGATGATGTAAAATGACAAGAGTAATGATTAGGATGAAAATTGATTGGGATATGATTAGAATGATGTGGAATGACAAGGATAATTAGGGTTTAGATTAGGATGAAGGTGACTTGGAATGGATGTGTTGGTTATAGGGATGACTATGAGAATGTGTTTTATTGGATTGGAATGAAGATGATGATTTGTAGTGATAAGATTAGATGACTTGGACGGATTGGGATGAAGTTGATTATGTGTAGTGATGAGATTGGATGATATAGATGGATTAGGAAGAAGTTAATTTGATTATGAATGAAGATGATTATGTGTAGTGATGAGATTATATGAGGAAGAAGTTGATTGGATTATGAATGAAGATGATTAGGGTTTTGACTAGGATGATTAAGATGATGGTGATGTTGGTAAGAGACACATTGTAGCTTCATGATTGTTGTCATTGATGGCAACAAAGTTCATCCCACACATCCGCAGGACATGGTGTGCCTATACCGGAAGTCAGATTGAAGAGTATTGTGGTCTGGTAAGAAAGAATGGAGCATGTGGCAAGGTCCGACAGTTAGGTCCAGATCTCTCAGAGGAAGTATCTTTGTAAAGTACAGACTTGGGTAAGTCAAGAGGAGTACCTTGACTGATAGATTCTAGGGATTGAGCCTCCGATGAAGAAACATTGAAGAGATATGAGCATCTAAGTATTGAGGTCTTGTTTGGCAGAGCAGACAGAGGAAGAACTGACCGGTAGAGCATCAGACATTATTCCGGATGAGATGCTGATGGTGATCAAGATTCTTAAGGTATCATTCATGATTGGCTGACTTGTTAGATGACTTCCATAAGTATCTCTTTGATCTGCATCACTTGGTAAGCAAGGATTCAACCGACAGACTAGAGTTTGGAAAATATTGACTGTTTTGGATGCCAACTAGAAAGAGGATGAAATCCTTTGTATGGATATATATACCAAATTAATTTTGATGAGAAGGTGTGTATTGTGTTGTGTTAAGTGTGAAGAAAAGTAGAAGTGTAGAGGGAAAGCAGTAAGAAAGGTCTGGTATGTGAAAGGACAGTGGCATAAAAGAAGAGAAAGGATGAAGTGCAGTAGATCAGTATACTGAGCCTAACCAAAACTAAACTCCAGCATGTGTGGATGCTTCTCATCAGTTCAAGTATCTTTTTACTCACTTTATAACTTGTAGACAGTGAGTCTCTTGTAGGCAGTGAGCCTCTTGTGAGCAGTGTGCTCGGGCAGTGAGCCCTAATTGGCAAGTGCCATTTTGTACTTCTATTTTTCTAACAGAGAATACATTCTTGGGTTAGTCACCTTGTGGTTTTTTCCCTTAACAGGGTTTTCCATGTCAAAATCATTGTGTTATGTGTATTGACTTTGTTTCTACTTTCATTCTTATGGTTGCTTATTTGCTTTGATACTGCACTAGTTGTTAAAGAAGAATAGAAAGTTAAATTAAGATAACTGATTCACCCCCCCTCTCAGTTATCAACAATTGGTATCAGAGCCAAGTTCCTCCAAACAGAGCCTAACAGCTTGAGGAAGATCTGGGAATTAAAATAGATGTGTATGGTATGAGGGAGCAACTTCAGTCTGCCCTAGATGATCTTGAGAAATCTAATTCTGAAGTCAATGAATTGAAGGAAAGACTCAAACAGGCTGATGATTTCATAAATGAACTAAAATGGAAACTAAGTCTCTTTATGAAAAAGAGAAAGGATCTACTTCAACAATTGGAAAGTCAAGGTGAAGCAAATGATACAAATAGAGATCTGAAGGAGAAAACCAAGTTATGTGAAAAATTATCAAAAGAGATCATCATGGTAAGACATGAAATGGAATTAGGAGTCATGAAATTTACCCAAGAAATTGAAGAGAAAAGAAAAATTGAAGATGATCTAAGACAATCTCTCAAGGAGAAATAAGAAGACTGCCACAAGATGGATAGAATAATCAGACATCTTGAATCCAATCTTGAAGATGCTAAAGATAATGAAGAAAAATTTGAAGATCAAATTGTCTCTCTTAAAAGGGATCTTCAAACAACAAATGAATACAAAGAGAAATTCAAGATAAGTTTTGCTCAACTTGAAGTTCTTCTTGAAAGCCAAAAGAGGGTAGATGACAAGCGTGGCTTGGGATATGAGAAAGGTGAGAGCTCCGGATCCGGTAAGAAGAAGTTTGAATCAGAAAATCCAAGAAACAGGCCTAGAAGACCTCCGGTAAGGCAACCTAATGCTCAAAGATATCCATCCTTCAATGGATACTACCACAACTGCAATAACTTTGGTCATAAAGATAATCAGTGCAGGAAGAGAATGAATCAGACTAATACATCCTTCTCTAGACAGTGTTTTAACTACAAAAGGTATGGTCACAAATCTCACGAATGCAAAAATATGCAAATGAACAATTCTTTCAATGGTAGATGCTTTGCATGCAATAGAATGGGTCATATGGCTAATCAATGTAGATCAAGAGGATATCAATCAAATATGCAAAGAAATGTTGTTTGCCACAATTGCAATAGATCCAGTCATATTGCCAAATTCTGTAGGAGCAAGAATCAGGACAAAAGAGGTCCGGTACATCACAATCAGAATCAAGACAAGGGAAAAGGAAAAGTGAATGCAGATGAAGTTCAAAGTGAGATGAACAAGATTTGGGTGAAGAGAAGTATAGAAAATGTAGGGGATGGATTCGCACCAGAATCTGGTGCTGATATTCCTTCCAAAAATTAAAAAGTGAGCTCTGGCTTAGGGGGAGACACAAGGAAAACATTTTCCCCAGCTAGTTAATTGGTGCTAGAATTGGCACAAGGGAAGTTGCAGATTAAAGGGTTCACAAAGGAACATATAAATAAGCTTTGGTAAATAGATGAAAGATCCACAAGAATTTTTGAATAGGTTAATCTTCCAAGATAGATCCGGTTTTACAATCATTCTATATGAAGCAGGTCCTTGCAGTTAGATCCGGTGATGGAGATGCGATTTTGAGGAATATTGATCTGCGGATAGGTCAAATGATTGAGGAAAGAAAGATAGATTGTCAATAATCACCGAGTATAACTCTAAGTGTATCTCAGTGATCTAGAAAAGATCTATCTCAAAATAAGAAGAACAAGGCAACCGGAATGACTTAGGTTGCGCATTTATTACAGTGTGAAATTAGGGCTTTCCATAAATAAAAGAGTTCATTCGTTCATCATTTGCACATTTGCACTCAAGAAGAAAATAAAAGGAGCTCTGCAACAAATTGTCTCAAACTCTCAAAGATCAACCATTGAAGTCGATTCATCCAACAAATTAATTCAGCTCATTCAACGAACCCTAGAAGCATAAAAGGTATTTTTTGTTGCTGAATATCTCTTTGTAAATCTTTTGAAGATGGCTACTCCAAATGTTGTAAAGATTTCCAATAGGCCTCGACCCAAATTTAAGAAACATCCTTATAAATCTCTAGAAGTGGATCCCTTAGGGGCATTTTCCAGCATTCCACATGGGGTTTTGCATGTTGAAGACGTTAGGGCATACATTCATGTGAATATTGAAGAATTTGGGGAATCTAAGCTGGTTGATATCTATCACAAGCATTTGATAGATGACTCATTTGAACTCAAAACTCAGTATAAAGCTATCTAGGACAAACATTTTGCACAGTGCATTCATTTCCCCTATTTTTTGGAAGATGAATGGGTCCAGTTTATCTTGAGCAGAATGCATGACAACTTCATGTGGTTGAACAAGCCAGTTAAGATCACTAAGGATGCCATTAGGGTAGTAACCGGATTTCACTCAACTGATGGAATGCCTACTCTCAAATCTGTCAAAAACCAAATTGTAAGTGAGGCTACCGGATCGAAATTTGATAAAAGAGCAATGACAATTGAGGATATCATAGATCCGGATATCAAGTTTGCATCAATGATAATTGGATATAAGATATATCACTCTAGCAGGGAGAATTTAGTATCCAAAACTAATGTATATACTGCTTATGAGATGTTAAGGAAGAATGCAGACTATGATCTTTGTGAGCTCCTTCTAAACCAACTTTTGGAAAATCTGTAGAAGATAAAGGACAAGAAGAACTCCTTCAAATATGGTGGCTTGATACTCTGTCTATTCTTCTACTACATGAATGAGCTACCCAGATCTAATGGGTGGATATGGCAGAAAGACAGACCAGTAGCAATTCAAATCAGAGACTATCTACATGGAATTGGTGATACCAATGCACATAATACAGCACTCTGGGGTACTTTAAGAACTTTCAGAACATGATGCAAGCCAGAGAGAGAATTCCCCAATCCTTAGTCGAAAAGTATAAGGATACAATCTATTTTATGGTAGAAACTGATCAGTGCCTAATGGAGGCAGTGGAGCCAAGGGTAGTCTGGATCATGCCAATGGGGTATGAAGTGGATGAGAAAATTGTAGAGCTGCATGTTCAGCGCATGCTAAGTCAGACCATGGATCCCAAGGTAGAAAGGTTTGGAACCTTTGAAGAATTGAGTATAAAAATTCATGTGGAACTAAGACAACCGGAGATAAAGAGAAAAGTAAGAAAAGAAGTAGAGAATGTTGCCAAAAGATGTGGCATCTCAAAAGAGACACTTGATGCACATAGAGAAAAGATGGAAAGGGTAGAGAAAGAGAAGGAAGAAGCAGAAAAGGAAAATGATCCAGTAGAAGCCCCCTCCCAGACCAGATCCTCTAAGAGGTCTGCACCTACAACTGCTAAGACCTCAAAGGCATCAAAACTGGAAGCAAAACCATCTGGTAAAGTAGAGAAAATAACTAAGACAAAGGCCACAAGGTCTTACATTAGTCAGAAGGATGATAAAGAGGCTGAGTCAGATGAGGAGGTAAGGAAAATAAGGAAAAAGAAGAAAGTATCCGGTGAACCCTCTACCGGTGAAGATAAGGAGGTAGAGGCAGAAGAGTTTGTTGAAAGACCCACTCTGTCCTTAGATGATGTAGTTAAAGCAGTTACTATGGATGGGAATCTGCAACCAATAATAGAATTCTATGATGCATTTAATGATGTATCTAAAAAGATTCTAGAGGAAGCCACAGTTAAGTATTTGAACATATACAATAAAGCATTTATTGAAATCATCTCTCTAATTCCCAAAAGTTTAGAGAAAGAACTTGAAATGAGGAAGAACAATGCCCGAGCAAAAGATCTAGAAATCCGGGAACAAATTGCTATTCAACTTTATCCCTCCATCACTCCAAAGCAAATAAACATGGTCTTTAAAGATTGCAAAGATGAGTTCTGAAGCAAAGCTAGAATGAATCAGCTTATGCTTGGAGAAACTGATAAAGTGGCAAAAGAAGCTGAACAAATCCTTAGGAATGCCTATAAAAGATTCAATATTCCTATCATAGAGGACTTAGGTGATGAAACATCTGCCATGGATGACAAAGATGAATCTACTGAGACAGTGGCAGAAGAGGTAAAGGAGACATGTGAAGAAAAAGGTAAGGACTTAGATTCCTCTGCTCTGGAACAGGAGGTCCATGAACAAGCAAACATCTCTCCTCCGGTTTCCCCTGCAGACTCTGGATCCAAAGAAAAAGAAAGAGTAGAAGAGAAGATTAGTCAAGAAGCAGAGGAGAAAGAAAAAGAAGATGACAGTAGTAAGGCTACAGAAGGAAAGAAAACTCCAACAGAGAAGGCCAAAGATGATAGTGGTAAGAGTGCAGAAGGGGAGAAAACCCTGTCACCAGCAAGAGACACAGCAAAAGCAGTCGAAGAATTCTTAACAAAGGAGATGATGGAATTTGATGAACCGGAACTTCTTCAAGGACCATTCAATTTTTACTTCCTCTCCCTGGTTCAAACCATGAAGCTAGCATCCTTTACTTCAGCAAAGGCAAAAGAAAAACTTCTGAAGTCTCACATGGAAGACTGCAAGCTCATAGAAACTACATCCAGTGTATTGGAGAAGATCATGCCATCTTTTCAGAAAGATCCCTCAGCCTCTTCATCTAGTAATCTCAAATCTCTAGTAAATAGTGTTAGTACACATTTTGAATCTCTAGAGAAATCAGCTAAGGAGAAGGTCCAGAAAGAGTTTTTGGATAAAAGATTTTCTGAGTTACAAGGTCTTATAAGTAATGATAGGAGAAATATGGATATTGGAATAAAGAGCTTGGAAAATGCTCTTAAAGATGGTGGAAATTTATATAAATTTTATCTTTCCTGGTCTAAAGTGACGATGAATATTGAGAAGAAAGTGAAAGAACAAGAGGGAAAACTTTCAAGTATATCTTAGAATTTCGATCCCCTCACCTCTTCTATAATAAATCAAGTGTGTCAGACTATTGCAGTCATGAATGAGATTAAGAAGCTTGAGAAGGAGAGGAAGAACATAATAGATCAGATGGGTGAGCTTAGAGGGATGATTATCCCCAAATTAGAGGCCATGCATGAGGCCCTAACAGATGCCTAGACCATAGCCTGGACCAGTGATTTGACAGACCTTAAGAGGGCAGAAGCCTTTGCATTCATATGAGTGGTCACATCTCAATTTTGGATAGGATGAAGCAAAGTTGGGCAACAAAACTTGTCCAGTTAAAGACAACTTTTGCAGATATACAACAGTATATGTAAGTATTACCTGTATATATACTTATGCGGCTAAGTATAGTTGAATTTTTTATTTTTGGTGTGCCGACCCTACCCTTTGCCATTGATGTCAAAGGGGGAGTGAGGAACAGTGAAAAATGTGGAATCCAGCTAAGGGAGAGCTCTAGTAAAATGTACATTAGAAGAGAGCATCAACCAAGGGGGAGTATAGTATAACACAGTCATTTTTCACTAAGTGTTGCCATCAATGCCAAAGGGGGAGATTGTTGGTAAGAGACACATTGTAGCTTCATGATTGTTGTCATTGATGGAAACAAAGTTCATCCCACACATCCACAGGACATGGTGTGCCTATACCGGAAGTCAGATTGAATAGTATTGTGGTCCGGTAAGAAAGAACAGAGCATGTGGCAAGGTCTGACAGTCAGGTATGGATCTCTCAGAGGAAGTATCTTTGTAAAGTGCGGACTTGGGTAAGTCAAGAGGAGTACCTTGACTGATAGATTCCAGGGATTGAGCCTCCGGTGAAGAAAGATTGAAGAGATATGAGCATCTAAGTATTGAGGTCCTGTTTGGCAGAGCAGACAGAGGAAGAACTGACCAGTAGAGCATTAGACATTATTCCGGATGAGATGCTGATGGTGATCAAGATTCTTAAGGTATCATTCATGATTGGCCGACTTGTTAGATGACTTCCATAAGTATCTCTTTGATCTGCATCACTTAGTAAGCAAGGATTCAGCCGACAGACTAGAGTTTGGAAAATATTGACTATTCTGGATGCCAACTAGAAAGAGGATGAAATCCTTTGTACAGATATATATACCAAATTGATTTTGATGAGAAGGTGTGTGTTGTGTTGTGTTAAGTGTGAAGAAAAGCAGAAGTGCAGAGGGAAAGCAGTAAGAAAGGTCCCATATGTGAAAGGACAGTAGCATAAAAGAAGAGAAAGGATGAAGTGCAGTAGATCAGTATACTGAGCCTAATTGGAACTAAACTCCAGCATGTGTGGATGCTTCTCATCAGTTCAAGTATCTTGTTACTCTCTTTATAACCTGTAGACAGTGAGTCTCTTGTAGGCAGTGAGCCTCTTGTGAGCAGTGTGCTCAGGCAGTGAGCCCTAATTGACAAGTGTCATTTTGTACTTCTATTCTTCTAATATAGAATACATTCTTGGGTTAGTCACCTCGTGGTTTTTTCCCTTAACAGGGTTTTCCATGTCAAAATCATTGTGTTATGTGTATTGACTTTGTTTCTACTTTCATGTTTATGGTTGCTTATTTGCTTTGATACTGTACTAGTTGTTAAAGAAGAACAAAAAGTTAAATTAAGTAAGATAACTGATTCACCCCCCCTCTCAGTTATCAATAGGTGATTAGATGAAAGGGATGATTAGGGTTTGATAAGGATGACTTGGATATGATTAGGAGAATGATTAGGATGATGTTGATTGGATGAGGATGACGATGTGTAATGATTAGGAATGATGACTTGGATGGATTAGGATGAATGATTAGGATAATGTTGATTGGATGAAGATGATGATGTGTAATGATTAGGAATGATGACTTGGATGGATTAGGATGAATGATTAGGATGATGTTTATTGGATGAGGATGATGATGTGTAATGATTAGGAATGATGAATAGGATATGATTAGGATGAGGTTTAATGATGAAGGTATGATAAGAATGTGATTAGGAATGATTAGGATTGATGTTGTTTAGATACGATTGGATGATGTGTAATGACGAGAATGATGTTGACTGGATAATGTAGAGTGACAAGGATATGATTAGGATTGGATTGGGATGACTTGGATATGATTAGGAATGACACGATTGTATGAATTGGATTGACTAGGATGATGACTAGGATGATTAGGGTTTGATTAGGAAGAAGGTGATGATTTGGAATGATTAGGGTTTGATTAGGAAGAAGGTGATTTGGAATGATTAGGGTTTGAATTATGATGACTTGGATATGATTAGGATATGAAGTGGCTAAGAAGGGTGATTAGGATGAAAGTGATTGCATTTGAATGTGTTGGAAATAATATTTAGGAATTACTTGTCTTTATGTGTTTGGTGTTTATAGCTTGATGTGGCAATGTTCAAACAAATGATCACACATGTACAAACATGAATCACTCATGCAAGACACGTAAGCAAGTTTGAATTTTGAAATTGAAGAATGTGATGATGATTAAGCAAGCATGTGAAGACACATCAACAAGCCCTAGTCAAGTGGGGTATGGCCACTAGCACAAATGGTTCTTAATTAGTGTTTCGAGATATACCGGAGTTTATACATGTGGCGATTTGCTCATTTAAGAGGCCTCCCAGCCCTTAGAAAGGGTTTTGACGCATCACTTGGATATTGAGGGAGACTTCTATCGGTATAGAACAACGGCACTAGGTGATTGATGACTTTCGTCACAACCACATTATTTGTATAGCAGACTGAAATGAAAGTACCGCTTGGGTCATTCCTTCTCACAAATTGGGAGGCAGGCCTTCTAAAGGTTTGCACAAAAGTGGTACAAACACATGTTTTTGATCTCCAAGGTCATACAAAGATGCGAGGAGAGAGCATACACATGTGTTTGACCACACTAGACAATGTTCGTTTACCCTTAGAAATTTAAATGTGTGGTGGGATAATGAAAGTGTTGAGAAGTGTTTTTGATTCCCAATATCACATAATGTGTGAGGGAAGAGCATACACACCTCAAAACACCAAAAAAATCACCAAGCAAAGAAGATACTGATTCTTTTTAAGCCCCAAGAATGTGTGTGATTAAAGATACTTGTTCGTTTTAATGCCCAATCTTAATGTGTGAATGAAGACAAAAGGTTTGTTTTAAGAGCCCAAATCCAAATGTGAGACAAACAATGATTATGAGAAATGAAAGATTAGAAGGAATGCACCTAAAATTTTTGTTTCCAATCTGTTGTGTATGTTGATGCCAACGTTGTTCCAGCTCCGTGTGATCACCTAGAAGCCACCAAATTGAAAAAGAAACAAGTAAACTTGCATAGAAGACCATTATGTGAAAAAGATGAAGTCTAATAAAATCTGATTAAGATGACTTGATACAGCTAAATAAATTGCATAAACAAAAAGTTTAGAAGATTGTATGCACTTTTGGAAAACATTTCGTCGAAATCCGATCAAGTTTGCTCAAGATATGTGCATTGAAGTTTAGATGCAAGTTTGACTTTCAATGCAAAAAACTCCTATAAAATGACATAGTCACCTAATAATTTATATACTGTTGCAAAGTTCATCTTGTCATCTTTCCAACGAGTCTTTGTTTGCACGATTTGGAACCCGTACGCCCAAGTTATGAGAAAAAGAAAAAAAGGCCCTATTAGGGCATGTGGAGGCAAAGGCATGGTCCTGGGAGTTTAGAAGCTAACCGCTAGTGGCTTAGAAGGCTGTACTCACATGCAAATGGTTAGTGTTAGGTGGTTAGTTTAGTTTAGGGCCCCTGGTCACCCATGTGACCAAGGGCTAACAGAGGCAAAAAAATAAAAAGTGACCAAGGGCTAAAGGTAGGGTTGACTTAAAACAATCGATATATCCATTTGCTTTAGATCCCAACCCTAATTCACTTTAGAGAGAAGCAACTAGTCTTAATATGGTGGCAAAGGGTTTTTTGATGGCAACAAGGAGTTGAAATGCGAGTGGCAGAAGAAATGTGAAGGGGAGGCGACCAAGCAAGCTGAGGTTAAATTTAGACCAGCGGAGGTGTGAAGCAGGTGTCGACCAAAGGTTGAGCATAGATTTGAATGGTGGCTAGCAGGAGGAGACAAATGCTTTGGGTGGAGGTTAGGTGTTGACTTAGGGTTTACATGCAGTGATAGGGGATTTAAGGAGGTGACACCAACCAGAGGTGGTGGTGATTTAGGGTTGTGACAAGGGTTTAAACGGATGACAGAGACACTTAGGTCGAAACCATAGAGTGTGTTGCATTGAAAGTGACACAGCAGCGGAGGTGGCACAGGTCTAACTGGTGGAGACAACCTTCAGTGGGCATTGACTGTGGGTAATCCTTAGCAGGTTGACTAGGGTTTTAAAACTTGCCAATAAACATAAACCCTCAACACAGAGCTTCACTGATAATGACCTGCACACCAAACACAATACCAGACCTGATGTCAAATAGGGGGCTCTGCGGTTCCGTACAGTATGGATCCATACTGTATGGATCTGTATTGTATGGATTTACAACCCCCTAAAAAACTTTTCAAAAAATGTCAAAAAAAATTTGGAGGCCAAATAGGGTGATTTACTATAGTTTTTTGCCTACAAGGCCTCCTAGACGCAACGACGAGGTCTATTTGAGCTCCGGAGGTCACTTGCAAAACCTAACTTTCAAAAATTGTTAAAAATTGTTAGATTTGCAAGCATTCACATCAGGTTCACCATTTGTCATTAGGGCAAAATCTAGGGTAGAAATAAAAAAAAATATTCAAACCCTAACTAGCACCATGAAGTACAAACTAGTATGAAAATGAAAATAATGAACTCAAATGCAAATCGAATCCACACTACACTTGACTTATCTCCATGGCTCTTCTCGATCTTGCATGAGAATGCATGATGTCGAAGGGTTGTTTGTTGATTGCTCACTTTTCCAGTAGCATAACAATGGCATATGATTCAATTCTAGACTGATTTTGGCAGCATGAGGCTACTTGAAAACTTGATGTCTAAATGGCTTGTGAGAGGGTTGATTTATAGGAAAAGGCTGATTTGAACAAATGGTTGTGATCGAAAGTTATTTTGAATGATATGTACGGTCAAGATTGATTAGGTTTTCCCACTTCAAGAGGAGTTGTAGTCACATGACAAGTGTGCGATGAAGAATAAAGAGGACCTGATTCAAATTAGTTTGACATGTGAAGGTGTATTAAGTTGAAGTTGTAGCATGTGACATGTGTTGCAATGAGATGAAAGGTGAGGGAATAATTCAAATATTTTATTTAAATTATTTGGGACATGTGAAAGGGGGATTAATTAAATAAATAAGATTTATTTAATTAATTGGCTAGGTGATTAGGATGGGATTAGGAGTAGGATTAGGACAAAATGTCTTATGATGTCTAAGTAATGTGTCGACTAGGTAATGGTCAAACCCTAACTAGCACCATGAAGTACAAACTAGTATGAAAATGAAAACAATGAACTCAAATACAAATCAAATCCACACTAGAATTGACTTATCTCCATGGCTCTTCTCGATCTTGCATGAGAATGCATGATGTCAAAGGGTTGTTTGCTGGTTGCTCACTATTTCAGCAGCATAACAAATGGATGAAGATGGATGAGAGATGATTCTAGACTGATTTTGGTAGCATGAGGCTACTTGAAAACTAGATGTTCAAATGTCTTGTGAGAGGTTTGATTTATAGGAAAGGCTGATTTGAATGAAGGGTTGTGATTGAAAGTTGATTTGTGCTATGTGGATGGCTAGGATTGATTAGGTTTTCCCACTCCATGAGGAGTTGTAGTCATGTGACAAGTGTGCAAAGGAGAATAAAGGGGACCTAATTCAAATAAAAGATTATTTAAATTAGGTGTGCATGTGAAGTGATTAAGTGGAAGATGTAGCATGTGACATGTGTTGCAATGTGGTGAAAGGTGAGGGAATAATTCAAATATTTTATTTGAATTATTTGGGACATGTGAATGGGGAATTAATTAAATAAATAGAATTTATTTAATTAATTGGCTAAGTGATTAGGATGGGATTAGGACAAAATGTCATATGATGTCCCTAGTAATGTGTCGACTAGGTAATGGTCAAGACATGGACAAATTTAAGTGTCTACATTTTGTCCCTCTTTGAGATGATAATATTTATGTCGAGTAACATCATTTCAAATAAGCTAAGGTATAGATAGAGGAAAATGATGTTTGATTTGACTTGATGCTTGGATTTTATTTTATGGATGGATGAATCGATGTGATTTGATGAATTGAAGAAGTGAATTGATGATTGGATTGATTTTATTGCTTGGATTTTCATTGTTGGATATTTGAATTTTTTGTATTTTGAAAATGTTTTGATTTTTTTTGGTTTTTTGGAAATATTTTGATTTTTTGGGTTTTGACATGTTTTGAATTTTTTGTCTTTTTGAGAATATTTGATTTTTTTTTGGATTTTTGAAATGTTTTGAGATGTCAATGGATTTACAATTTAGGTAGCCTTTGTGCTAGATACCAATGACAAGGGAAAACCAAGTCTAGGTGCAAGGGATGATGGAGGAAAGGGTGGGTGATAGTGGATGGAAAGAACACACATATAAGAGAGCAAGGATGTGATCTCCAAGGACTATGCCGCATAGGAATAACATGCCCCATTATACGTAGTATGCTTAGGATTTGACATGGAAAAGATTATTAAAATAGGATGATAAGATAGATTGTTTGGAATGGATAAGGTATGTCAAGAGGTATCCAAAGCATGTTTCAACATTTTGCCCCCTATTTTTTTATCAAGATCAAAAGAGGAAGGGAGAATGAATGGACTCGATAGGATAAGTATATGTATGTAATGGATAGGATGATATGGAAATGGTATGGTAGGATAGAAATGATAGGTTGGATGAGACATCGTGCCCCCAAGTGTAAGTGACATAGAAGATCAACCTACACATGACACCTGTTTGCCAGGTTTTCATCATGGTACTTATCCAAGGCGCCACCAAGGGTGGTTTTCATCGTTGGACGGAGGGATTTCTCTTTACTTTTTTGATTGATTTTTTTGTACTTTTTGACTTTTTGAATTTTTAAATTTTTGAATGGGAGAGGGGGATATGGACAAGAGGGACTTGAGTGTCTAGTGCCATGAAAGGTGATAGTCCCATTAGAGATGTCATCGTATGGACCATGTTAAATCTCATTATGCTCATGGATGTTGGTAAGGAGATGGCATGAAAGTGAGATGAAGTGGATCATGAGGGGAATGATAGTGGATTATGATGTGGATTATGTCAGAATTATGCAAGGATGGATGAAAGGCTTATGCAAATCATGGACCATAGGGATAGGGTGGGTGAAATGTGTAGGATAATAGTTGAATGATGGGGTGATGGAGGTATGGAAAGGAATCATGACCAACAGTTGCACACACCATGATAAATATGGAAGCTTTTGATTGGATGGTGTTGTAGGAAGCAATGACGATGTTTTTTTAGGGGATGAATGATGTAAGCATTTGGGTACTTGACAAGGGTCATTGTACCTTATCATTTAATCATATTTCAAGTGTCAAATCTAGGGTTGTGTCCTTGGCTATTTGCAATTAGGAATCCTATAGTTGCCAGTTTTATCTAACTAACTCTAATGATCTTTATTGATTAAAGAAACTAATACTACTGATCTATCTACTGTGAAATGAATTCCAAGAATATTGAAAACAAAACTGAACAATGAATTGCTTAAAGTAAATCTATATTATTCCTTTCAACTGAAACATGCATTTATCTATGAAAACAGTAACTATCTCCTTAAACAGAATCTAAAATAACAAAAACAACAGTACTAGCCTTCTGCCTTGGTGGTGAGAGTGGGCCCTTGCTCCACACCCTTAGGGCTGAAGACTAAAGTAAAGAATCAGCACAAGAAGATAATATCACAACTCAATTCTAGTCCAATTCCATCATCTTTTGTATTTAGAAAATGTTTTTCCCAAATAAGATTACAAAAATCAGAAATTAATCATTGTTCTTCTTCTACTGCTTCTGTAAGTTTATATCTAATCAGTGATGAGATATCACTTACCCTAACTACTAGTTCATCTATGAGATAACATCAATCTCTTTATTCTACTGACTATCTAACTACAGAATAAATATCCATGCAATTAAAATAGATTTAGTGGAACAAAAGTCCACACTAAATCTGAGTCTTAGTTTTAAATACACTTGGGTAGCGAGGCCCTAAAATATAGGTATTTTAAATTAGTTTATCAATAACTCGTACAAAATCAAAAAGAGATAAAACTTCCAGTAGTTAACTATGGTCTACCCTCAATTACTCAGGTGATGATTTGAGTAACATCATGAGCATCATGATCACTACTGGAAGTGTTTGACCGACAGTTGTACTAGAAATCTGCATTGTTCTAAAGAGGCGCCGGAGATGTATGTTTCTGTCTGTAGCTCCGGAGATATGATTGTGATCTTCTTGTTCAGCTTTGGAGATGCTCATGACTTCAGTCCAGCTCGGGAGATGATTCACCTCCTTATCCCAAAATCTCTCCAATCAAATTGGAAAACATTGGAAACTGGTCATGGCATTCTGATGTCAGCTTCGGAGATCATTAGGACTACCTCCAGAGATGCACAAAATTGTCTACCCAAACACCTGCACCTGTTGATTCAAAAAGAGAAGATTTATGCATATTTCCATCAATTCAATTCACATTTGTCCTTCAATCAGAAATCATGATTCTAAGTAATTCATCTCTTATTAATCATCATTAGAACAATCTTTTTAGCCTATTTAAGTGCAGCTATCAGGACAATGGATTAAGAAGGGAGAAAAAGAGGGGTAAAAAGGTGTATTTCATGGGTGCTACCTGGAACTCATCAGTACCCACATGGACTTAATATTTTTATTACTTTTGCTTGACTTGTGGGATTTGCATATGGAATGGGATTTTTGGATGGAAGGGGATGGTTGGGATTTTTGAGAGGTGGATGCCTCTTTTGACTTGTTTGTTTGTTTAGGGACCCATGCCATTTTAGTTTTTGACTTTTGTTTTGAAGGTATGGGCTTGGGTAGCTTTGTAGATGGATTTTGCTTTGATTTTTTGAATTGATGTCCTAAGGCATTAGGATCCTTAGGATTTTTGACTTTATAAATGGAGGCATCCAATTTTTTATTTTTGAATCCCATAGATATGGTGAAAGTGGGGTTGGTGGAAGCTTTATGTTTAGACAATGTGTGCATTTGTTGGTTATGATAGGAATGTAAGGGGTTTTATAGATGATAGGGATATTAGGTTTTGGAAGCAATGGTAGTAAATTGGATGGAGTGATAATAGGAGTTGGAAGAAGTGGAGGCAAATTGGATGGTGGAAGGTATATGGTCACATGCTTTTGACACTTGTAGGATGATGGAGGTGGAATGGAAACATATGTTTTAGGAATATGATAGGATTTGCGATGGAAAGTGGTGGGCTTAGGATGCATGGAGGAAGTACCAACATTGTTAGATTGTTGTCCTTGGGGTGTGTATCCAAGGCCATATGAGCATGGGAGAACTTTGACATGGATAGGCTCCAAAATACCTTGTTCAAGAAGGCCTAAGTCTTTACCTTGATAATTCATGTTTTGGAGCATACGATGGACAATGGGACTAGGTGTGTTTTGGACATTAGACTTGAGCTCTTTATTTGATTGGGAAGACAATGGTTGTTGTCATCCTAAGGAAGAACACTCATAAATGAAAGTAGTAAGACCCGGTGGATATGATGGATTTGAAATGGGGTTGATAATGGACGATGATGAAGGATCATTAGGATCTTGATTAGCATTGTGTTCACTAAGATCCAAGTTATTTGTTTGATCATCTATGTGTGCTTGGGAGGTAATTGTCTCATTGTGGGAAGTGGATGTTTTCTCATTAGGGTTATATGGAGGATGGATTGATGGGGTGATAAGCTCTTGACCATGGAGTACATAGAGTTGGCTAAGGGGATCATCATGGTCTTCTTGATCATAAAAGGGATCGTGGTCATACATGGGAGCTTGGTCATAGATGGGATCAAGTGTGTTATAATGGGATCAATAAAAGGGCTTCGATCTTGATGTGGATGAGGGGGTAATGCTTCCACATGTTAGGATTGGACCCTTGACATAGCTCTTGACTTTGAGTGAAACTAGAAGTGGAAGGCTCTAGAAGAGGCTTGGTATGCTTTTGATGGTCGATGACATAAGGGTGTAATGGGTCTTGACTTGGACATGTAGTCTCAATAGGTTGTGGATCACATGATGGAGGTGGAAAATTAGGCATGATATTTGAAACCTCTTTGATTGAATTAAGGACAAGTGTTTGACATGGAGATAGGTTGTTCCTTGCTTGTAGCCCTTGGATCACATCCTTTGTAGGTGGATGGGTGATGGCAGTTGAGGGCTTAGGATTAGGTGCATTGGGACTATTAGTGGATAGATCCCATGATGGAAGGACCAGAGGGGTATTGGATGGATTAGACTTAGGGCTTGGACTTTGGTTGGATGAAGGATCAAAAGGATTGGATGAAGTGGTAGATTTGGATACCTCCACTTGTTTACTTTTGTAATGTTTAAACTTAGGGCGTGGAGTTAATGGGGGATTATAGGATGGTAATGATAGTGAATGGCTTGCATGGACTAGGTTGATGTCTCCCTTGTCAAAGGTGGCATTAGGATTCAAAGGCACTTTATCTTCTTGCCAAGGTGGACTTAGGCTCACATGTGCTTGTTGGTGTATGAATGGGTAGGTTGATGTGGCGTTGACTTGACATGTGGATGGACTAGGTTTTGGACTTGTCCCATACTCATAATTAAAGAGATAGCCTCCTTGAAGTATGAACTTGGGCTTAGGAGGAGGGGCTCCTTGGAATACAAGCTTAGTTCTTGAATTGTTCATAGGCTTGTTAAGGATGACCACCATGTTGAGAAGTGTTTTGACTAGGATGAATGTGTTGAATACAAGGAACACTGAGAGGGGGGTGAATCAATGTTCAATAAAACCATTTGATTACTTGTTCTTTAATCCATTTACCAAACTTAATTATGTGAAAGCAGAGCAAACAAATGAACAACAACCACAAAGACATAACACATAGACACTAAGATTTTTACGTGGAAAACCCAAAGAGGGAAAAACCATGGTGGGGGTTAACCCACAGAAATTTATTAGTTATAGCAATACCGAATTACATGAGGCTCACTGCCTGAAGAAAAAGAAAGAAAGAAGAGGATGGCTCACTACCAAAATGAACTACTCATATTACATCTGCATATGCTAGATTACAGTTCCAATGAAGCATAGAAAACTGATTTAGAACACTTCATCTTATCTGTCCTGTTTCACTATTGTCTTCTGCCCTTGAAGCAAGATCTCTATTCTTCTGCTATTATTCTCCTTCTATTTGTAAACTTTGCACATATATACATCTCATTTCCCATCTACATCACTTAAAAACCAAAATCCATTGGATATATATATCCGCACCAATATTTATCTCTTAATCAGATCAGCAAGGCTAAACAAGAAATGTGTAAGAAGAGAGTTGTATTCTGTCAGCTTGATCTTGTGTACAATCTGTAATGCGGACTCAAAAAAAATGTGTGAAAGTCTTCACATAGATTGTTCCCAATCATATAACCACTTAGATTAACCATCCAGATGTTATATCTTCTCCGCATAAGAATCTACCATGCCTGTCGGCTCGTTCCTTGAGAACATACTTGATTAATTCATCTGTCACATCATAGCTCATACTGCGGATCACATGAGACTTAATAAATCATATCCAACAATCATTATTGATCTCTTAACATGCCTTTAGATCTGTAGAACTAGATAAACCCGTATGTCAAAATGCAGGTCATGGAGTTAATGCTCTATCATAGAGAAATGTTGTCAAACTGGAAGCCGATATTGGAGAGCTTGTAGAATATGATCTATTGAACTTCAAATGCTATAATCCTAGATTTAGATAATCATGACATGTCTCTTAGTTTCATCCAAAGATTTTTTTAGTGGCGAATATTGCAGATCGGCCAAGTCAAAATTGGCGAATAAATCGCATCCAATAGGGTGGTCAAATTGCCTGGTTTTTATGTATTATTGGTCGAATCCATATACATTCTCCATCGATTTATTTTATGAGAATCAATGAAGTAAGATTTTCACCATAACAAACTATGTGTTTCAAATGGGCCGACTAATATTTTCACCTGGAATTTCAGAAGCAAGTACTAAATCACCTATATATTTGCCAATACTATTAAAACAACATTGTGTATCAGGACATATTTCGCCAACTCCATTAAATGGTCACTGCACGTGAGGACCCATTTCTCCAACCCCACTACATGGTAACTGCGCGTGAGGACCCATTTCACCAATTAAAATTTACAAGTAGTTGATTATGAGGGGCCATTTCACCAATTTCCATGACACCTCCGTGCTAATCTTAGGGCCATATTCACCTTGGAAATTTTAATGTATGTAGTCCGTCAAGGTTTGATTCACTGACACTTAATTGTATTCCTTATATAATCATGCGAGATTCACCAAATCTTTTTGCTATACCATATAGAATTCCCGTCGAATTCGCCAAATATGGATTGATATAAATACAATCGAAACTCTGATTTATTCTTACACATTTTGTTCAGTTCTAAACTTGTGAGCTCTCGATTCAGATTTTGAAAGTTGGAGTTGGCACCTTGTAGTTGATCATAGCTAAAGTTACAAACTTACAACACAGGCATTCCTGCATTAGCGAATAGCAAGTAAGTGAAAACCTAAACTTGAAGGTGAGTGATCATTTCTTCATAGTATTAGTGTTTTAAGATTTCTTTATCCCTCTTCCATTCTTGATTCAATCTTAAAGAAGATATTTAGTAGGGAATGGGATCTATATTCTATGAGTATGTCCTTAAACAAGAAGACATTTTTTCCATCTTTTATTCTAAGTGGGAGATCAGATCAAGATGTTGAGTTGCAAGTGCGACAAGGGTAAGACTCCTCAGGGTGGTGAAGGGACTGGGAGGCCATCAAAATGCCGAAAAGGTGGAGTTAGTATATAGTCTTACTTTGGAACTGACAATGTTTCTGATCCATCAAATCAAGATGGAGCTACACCATCAACTCTTGCACCAAATAATGATGAAGAAGCCATTCACAATAGCTCACCACCACTAGAAGGTGGGATTGCCATTGAGTCAAATGAGGATGGCAATACTGTAGAAGATATTCCAAGGGATACCTTGGTTAGCCAGAATGAGGATGACAATACCGTAGAAGATGTTCCAAGGGATACCTTGGTTAGCCAGAATGAGGATGGCAATACCACAGAAGATGTTCCAAGGGATACCCTGGTTATCCAGACTGAGGATGACAATACCGCAGAAGATGTTCCAAGGGATACCCTGGTTAGCCATAATGAGGATGGCAATACCGTAGAGGATGTTCCAAGGGATACCCTGGTTAGCTAGATTGAGATAATCAACTTGGATGAAAAAGAAAATGCTGGCGTTGTAGATGATGTTGGCAAGAAGAAAAGAAAAGACAAATCAAAAGATTCAAAAGGAAAATCAAAAGATTCAAAACTAGGGCGCGAGTGGGAAATGTCAAGAAATTTTTAGCTTGATTGGGTGTCAAAGTACCCATTCATTGAACCAGTGGAGAAAGCAAACAAAGATGAACAACCAACAGAATGCAAGTGTGTGATTTGTAGTTGGAAATGTAAAAGAGACAAGAAATTGCAACTAAAGCTTGACACTATAGAAAAGCATATAGGTAAAGTTTATGAAAAACAAATCATAGACGGAAAGGAAACATCAGTAGTAAGATGGAAATCAAAGGAAGAATGTCTTCATGTGAAGTATGTCATGGAATATGATGAGCATAAGAAAAGAATGATGAAGCTTGCTGCAAGTGGAGGTACAATCAAGGCTCAATTTAGAAAAGCAATGGAAGGAGCACAACTGGCAAAAATTGTTCAGATGAGTGTTGTTTTTCATATTTTGTCTAGAAGGTGTCCTATGATAGACTACCCAGAGTATAGTAATTTATTATCTTTTTTGAGTGTTCCTCACTATCCTAGCACACACTGGTCAATAAACGCTGGATGGGAATGGGCAAACTGTCTCGCTGCGGTGGAAAAGCAAGATTTAAAGGAGAATGTAAAAGAGTCAAACTTCATTGCATTATCTTTAGATGAAGTTACTGCAGTAGATAATACTTCTTGGATCTGTATGCATGTGTATACTATAAAAGAACATGTCCACCGAGCTCATCTACTCTGTGTTCATAAAATGAAGGATAGTTCAACATTGCAAAATCTATTTGAACTAGTTAAGAAGTCTTTGAATCAAATTGCAGGTATGGATGACTTGACAATTGCCAAAAAGTTGGTGTGTGTAGGAGCTGATGGAGTTGCAGTAATGTGAGGTCAGAGGACTGGTCTTTGCACAAAATTACAAACTACTTGTGCACCATACATGCTTTCCATTCACTGCATGGCCCACATAATGAATTTAGCATTTAAAATTGTAAGCAAGTTTCCTACATTATCAAAAGTTGAAAATTTAGTTCGCGAGCTCCATGCATACTTTTGCTGAAGTCCCAAATGTTTTGCAGAATTTCAAAATTTTGCTGAGGGAATAATAATAGGAAATAAGCTTCTTAAGGATGTTGATACCAGATGGATCTCCTTGCATGGACTAGCGCAACGAGTTCTTTTAGAATATCCATCCTTGATTGGAATAATGTACGAGCATCGCAACACAGTAGACAAAGCTCCTGACCTCTTACATAGGTTAAGCGATATAGAGACACTCTTAACATTAGCTATTCTTCTCCCTATGCTGGATGAAATGAACAATCTTGTGAAGAAAGCCCAAGACAAAACTATGTATATCTATAAGTATACCAAACTACGTAGAATGACATGCATGGCCCTCGATAATCTATATCTAGATCTAACTTCTCAAAGCCCAAATTTTTATAGGTGGCAGATAATTATAGATTTGAATCATCCTAAAAATTATTTACAGTTTAATGCAAGTGGGGAGTTATGTGTCTTTGTACGTGGATTTGAGATACCAATGCACCATGTAAGACAGTCAGGCACTCTATCAGAGAAGTACCTATTAGAAAGGATGATTTTGATTGCATTGTTGAATCTGCTAGTAGTAATTTGAAGGAAATTGCAAGCAATCTTTCAACAAAGATTTATAATCGATTCCCTTAAGATGAAATACTTGATGCCATGTCTCTTGTGTATCCTCAATTTTGGGTTCAAGGCCACCGAGATAGCCCAAGCTTTTTTCATCAAAAAATAACTACCTTGACCGCATACTTTTTGAAAATTGTAGAATGCAATGGACAGAAAATTGAAGGAATTATAGATGGAAATAAGCTTAAAGGACAATGTAGTCAGTTTGCAAGAAGTATGATAGACCAGTTTAATGCCATGGAGAATCCCTTCGAAGCGGGATCAATAACAAAGGCCTGGAAAAACTTGGGATAGAGTGAAATATTGCGTGATTCAATATTAGAATATTTCAAACTTGTTGATTTATGTCAAATAATGATATTGGGTTCGGTGGAAGATGAGAGAGTTTTTAGTGCATTGGGGTTTTTGAAATCAAAGATAAGAAACAAACTAGACAAGAATTTGGAAAATTGCTTGAGGGTGTTAGGAAGTGCGTATAATGTCAAAAAATTTCCTTATGAAAGGGCACTTACAATCTAGAAGTCCATATGTGAAAGAAGAGGGTTGTGCAACACTTCAAGTTCAAACGCTAGTAGTGGTGGGACAAATGACAGTGACATAATGACTAATGAATTTGACTTTGAGACTCAGAATCAAGACAAAGTAAATGAAGACGAGACTCAGAATCAAGACGACTCTTTTTCTTTATCTGAACATCAATTTGAGGACCCTGACTCGATTTGGGAAATGGAAGTGAATTAGCAGTTTTTAGGTATTTATATTGCATTTCATGAATTATATTCCAAAACTATTGTTGATGATATTTTATATTGTATTCCTTGAAGTTGTAAATCAAATTGAATACATTAACATATAATTAATTATTTCATATTTTAATTGTGTCATATTGATAAGTTTTACATGTACTCATTGATTCATCATTCAACTCAATGCTTAATATTTCTTTGCTAAAGTTGATTTGTGCATAAAACATAAAATTTGTAGGAAAGTAGAATTTTGGTTTTTGATTTGATATGGTAAATAAAATTAGATTAACATATTAACAATAGTAGGATATAGAACAATGAACATCAACAATCGTTGAATGTGTATTTAGTAGTTGAAACCAGAGTTTATTTTCAACTGATAAAATAAATAATACAGATAATTGAATATCCAGCATACATGTCCATATAATATCTTATTTATACTGAATTTGAATTTTCTATTGATTTTTAAATGAAGGAGTACATAGAGGCAATGTAGAATCTTGCTCAAAGACAACTCTGCACAGAGCTGAGTTGGAACTTGGAAACTCGTAATATCAATACCAAATCATTCTAACAATTTTTTTAGCAAATTCCATTGTTCAGGTGGTGGAATTGTCATTTCTTCTAGCTGATGTTGTTTGACTTGAATTTTTGTTAACAATGTATGATCGAATTTCAATTTGGATCCTGGGTCTAACTTGAATGTTTCAGCTAAAGATACATTCAAGATTATCAGTTGTTTGATGAAATCCAAAAAGTTCGCCTCATCTGGGTTTTGAGGAAACTAGTCCAAATCAATCTTCCTTGCATCCTCCATCTTCTTTGTGAAATTATCCTTTCCAATGAATCGGTCATTTGTGTCAAAACCTTGTGGCAAACCAAGCTTTGTCAAGTTCCTTACCTTTTCATCCTCAATCTTGGTTGCAGCCTCAATCACAAATTATGTTGTTTCACGCATTCTTGAACACTTTTTAATGATAGATGTCACCTTCATTGAGGCTTCAATCTGATTAGTAATGCCTTTTGGAATCAATTCATTGTCACTGGCTTTGTAGACTATTTCTAGAACTTGATTTGCAAATTTCTCTTCTGCCTGCAGTTGTACATTTGTGTTGTCCATTAAATATTTGCTCAACTTATCAAGATGTAGTCTCATGGCATCAATGAATTGAAAGAATTCACACAAATGATCAATCCTCTGCATTATTTCTTCCCAGATCTTTTGTTTCATGGGCCTCATTGTTTGTCTACAAAGTTTAGTTAACTTTTTTTGACAAGATTTTATTTCATTTTTTGCTTCCATAAGCTCTACGGCCAATGTTTCATTTTTTTGCCTCTCTTTCTCCAATTTTTGTTCCCACTATTCATTTACTTTCCCAATGCTTCATCTTAATTTTTATGAAGTGGATTTTTCCTCATTATATTTCTTTTTGATCTCATCTAGCCCTTGCTTCAGGTCATTCAAAGCCACCTCTGTTTGTTTATCCTCTTTGCTTGTTGATGTAGAGGCAAATTTTTTTATTCTTTTTTCTAATTCATTGCTCTTGTTATTTGCTACTTTCCTCTTTGCTTTCTCATTTGCTAAATCTTTTTCTATTTGATTCTGCAACTTTTTTTCTCTCTATCATGCTTTAGCAATGATGTGTACACCAATTCATTGTTCTTCTTTGATATATTAATTTTGGCAGTATTTTTTAATCCAGAAAAATCAAATTGCAAACTGCTCACCTGAAATTCAGATCGATCCATCTGATTTTCTGGTTTATTTTGAACTGTGGGAACAACAATTGTGTACTCCATGATTTATGTATTTGTGTCAAATGTGGGTAATATCATGGTTGTTGCAGGATCTGAAGTTACAACATACACACTCTCCATCAGTTGCTTCTTTTCCTTTTTATACAATTCTGATTTCTTTTTAAACTCTTGAATGTAATCAAACCCCGAGGATGCAAGAATAAGGGAATGCTTGAATGGTGAAGGAATAGGAGTACTTGCAATTTCTGTTATAGCCACACTAACTAGGGGAGTGCCTGGAAATAATTTCTTTGTAGTGGAACTAGTAGTTGGACTTGGACCTGTCATCATCCTTTGTCTCTTCTGTTTCCCTTGATCACTGAGTGTTTGTGTGGTATCTTGTATTGGTTTCCTCTTGTGTGTAATTTGTTGTCGGACCTATTGTTGTAGCACATGTTGACTAAGTTCTCCACTAGTGGCAGTGTCAGTCGCACTAGGTTCTCCACCATGGGCATGTCCAAGTTGTGATTGCATCTGACCACGGGGATTAGGATTTGAATGTGTAACAAAATCAATTCTTTCAATTCTACTTGTATGACCTTGGTGTATTTTATCAGTTAATTCAGCTCCAAGGCTTCATTTATCAAATGGTTTCTAGGAGTGGTGACTACATCTATTGGGGTCCAAATGCCTTGTCATTGGGACCCCAAACTACCACCTTGATAACCCAACGTTTCAGCTATGACTGCTCCTGAAGTATATGCTTTTTTTGTGCCCTGACTTAAACTAGGGTTGAAATTGCTTTATTCATCCCTATCATCATCAGATTCATCATCACTATCAGTTTTAGTTTCTTTATCTTCACATTCATTGGGATGCTCTATATTCCACAATTTGCTAAACTCTTCATCTTCATTGATTTCTCCATAGTCTGCATCAGTTCTCGGTTCACCTAGCTCCTTCCTCATAGACCAAAATGCAGTAATTTTTTATCATGTCCAATATATATTTTTTGAAACACTCATTTAGAGAATCTAGCATTTTTTCTCTAACAGATGGTTTCACTTTTTCTATAAAAATTGTTGCACCTCCTGATTTCATTGTTTGCTGGTGCTCCTGTAATTTGGACCTGGTACAATGCCATAATTTCTGCTGACAACTGTTCAAAAGAAATACCTTTCTCAGCAGCAGTTTTCTCCATTGCTATTTTGACCTCATCCCAGGAATCCTTGTTTCTCAAGTTTTCAAGAAAGGGTTTACTTTGATGTTGAATTCTACTTGCAGTATTCTTATTGACCACAATCATTGTTTTAATGGTGTCACATGGATCATACTGCCAGTGATAGACAACATCAAAATAAAAAAAATAAAAAATATCTTTTGCCACCTTAAATGTTTTTCTCTCAAATGTGAACCCTCCACATGAAAATGGTAAAGAAGGAAATAAGGTCTTCTTTTGTTGATTGGCAAAGTGTAGTTCATCAGTACTCTGCATCTACCTTACAAATTCCAATGCAAAAACCCTTTCTGTCACATGTATTGGAAGTTTGTATGGCTCTACTCCTGATCCATAAAATCTTAGCACAGTATATTCTTCCAATAAGTACCAATCAGCCAATTGTATTTCTTTTCCTAGTTGAATGAAATCTCTACATGATATAGGCAATCTAGGCATTGGACTATTTGTAATTGGTTGATGCAATGGAGCCAAAAAGTAGTCTACAAAATGATTGTAGTTCCTTCGAGAATCATGCATCCTTATCTTAGTGGTCCAATCATATACTAGAGACATTTTATTTTCCTCAGCATTACTATACGGTTGAATCTGAAGCTTTTGGTCTAAAACATTCCACTAAATTTGAATAGAAAAAAATAGCACAAGTAGGTTGTGAACCTAAATGTCTTGGTGGAACCTCCTTTAATCATTAAAAATTGTTTATGCATGGATTCTACAATGTGCTCAATAAATTTATATTTGACATGTACACCATCACCATAATGGATATTATATACCATTTCAAGGAGGCTTGCATCCACTTCCCAATTGCTATCCAGTCCAAGGCAAAATGCTAGCATGGAAATAGTATCCTGAGCCCATGATTTAAAAACTTTCAAAGGATAAGGAGGCTTATGGTTATCTTTTAAATTGTTTTTTTCTTCAACTATTTTATTTAGGAATGCTTCTTTGCCCCTTTCATCTGCTGCTTCATAATCACTAGCAAGCTTTTCTGGGTCAATGTGGACGTCTCCAAATTCTTCAGTTGTAAACCCCAACACTTTTCCAAATTCTTCTACATTAATGGATAAAATTTCTTCTTTGGTATCCTTATTTACAATTGCTTTTTTGTTACCATCATAATTGTGGGCACAGACCATGATAAATTCTAGGCAAGGGAAAACCTCATGTAACATCATGCGCCCTAATCCAGTTACCCACAGTGCATTGATACTATCAACTTTCTTTTTCTTTTTCTTGGCAGCCTTATTCTCACATGAAAATCTAAGTTCTGAGGTAAATTTACTAAACATGTTAGGATCATAAATATCATGGTATTCATCAGTCAAACCCGAGGTTTTAAGCAATTCAAAATAATCTATTTTTCTATCCGTACTTTCTCTACCTTTCCCAAAAACTTTGTCTAGTCTGCTAGTGGTGGTAGACATGCTTATACAGTGTGAATTTTTCCTAAGGCCTCTCAACCCTAAACGCAAAGTTTGACAAAATAAGATTTTAAGAAACGATGAAATGTAGCCTAGGGATTCTATGTTTTGTCTTATCAACTTTGTTGTAAATCGCACTGCAATGAGCAATATGAAATCTCCCCGTGTGCTGACCCTGTCAGCTCTCACTTAAAAATAAAATCACTTAGCAGGAAAAAGTAGAAACTAGAAAGTTTTCTTTTTTTATAAAGTGAATTTTTTAGTGAATGAAATGTTAAGTCAACGTGTCACTTCCAGACTATGCTATTAGTACATGTCTGACAATTGTCCTGCATTGACAACTCACAACAATCTCTAAACCGTTGATCTTTGTAAATCTAACGGTTTAGGGTGATTTCAGAGATTTAAGTTTGCAAGCCTAGCATTATGTGCATTTCATTCCGGAATGCAAGTACAACCATCCATCAAATGTTCATCAAACGGTCGAGTATTTTATGATATAAATAATAAACATAATCTGCATTTCTTTTTTCATTTAATTACAGTCACACTTATCAGATAATTACATACTATTTAATATTAATAAAAAAATTATTCACAATTTTTGGTCTCGTGGACGTCAACTTTTATTCATTCATTCATTGATATTAATTCAAAAAATTGTTATAGCTAGGGGATAGCTACGCCCCTGGCATATCATTATGTTATAAAAAATTCCCATACATATTCTTTCCCATGATAATATAATATATTACATCAAAAATACATAGAAAAAATCAAAAGTTCAAAACACTGGGCCACTGGCTAAGGGAAACCATAAAAATCTCACGTTTCCAATAGGTCTGCAAAGCACAGCACCCATTTCGCATTCGACTCCATGACGAGAGCTCGAGAGTGCCTTAAAAAATTTAGACCGATGGTGGCCCAGTGAGCACTATCTGTCATGTTCAATAGAAAGGGAAGCCACTGAATCCCCACAACCATCTCTACCCCAAGTAACACCATTGGTAGGTTAGAAGACCACGGAATCCCCACACCCATATTTGACCCAACAACCACCTCAAAATCATTGCCCAGAAAATTTCTCACAATAGTTTGAGAATTTCCACCTTCAAACCTCCAAGGTCCAGCAATGATGCCAAGAACCAAGAGGCTATGTCAGAATTCACATGGTATCTGTTCCTATCTATTAAAAAGTCCCTTCCAAGCACCATTTTAATGGCTTCCAACTCCAGGAAGTGCAAACGGACAATTCTGTGAGGCTTTGTTATAGCTCTAAGCCTCGAGTCTATTATGTAACCCAAGAAAGCAATTTGCCTTCGCTGCGCTATAAGGCAAATTGGTGTATCCATTTTCTTTTTTAAGGAACAAGCTAGCTTCAAACTTTGGTATGACTATGAGGTGTTGTTGGGCTCCATTAAATAGAGCTAGGCTTCATTAATGGCACTGGGCTTCGAAGCTTTTGGATATCTTTCCAAGTGTGCCAATATTTAAGTGATTTGATATATTTTTTCAAGTGAATTTAAGTGAATTTAATCTGCATGAAAATATTTGTACTTGATTTGACGTAAGTAATAAGTATATAGATAATACTTAATAGTGTTTCCAAGCTATGTTCCATGTAGTCGTATGTTGTATGCAATCCATGACACATGTCACCAATTTTGAATTAACAGGAGCACAATATTTGTAAATTGATGTGTAAGATCCGACTAGTTTTATAGACAATAAATTTTAAACTTTTAATTAATAATAAATACTATAAAAAGAGGGAGTAATTCTTTTTGTTCTAATTTCAACAAAAGTCATCTCATATCAAATATATGCAATCAATGAATAGTACAATAATCATCAAAACATAAACTTTAAATCAATAATCAGATTTCAAGGAGATTTTCTAGTATCTACCTTACAAATACTTCTCAAGACTGAGTATTTAGTCACCTATGCTTATAGATATCCTTGTTGCAATATATTTTTTCCCAATGCTTAACCCAGAACATTTAATTTGTTCCTTGAACAAAAATTTTAAGTAGAAGATTAAACATTCAACACAGAGAGCCCATGTTCTAGAATCCTAAATAACCCTTAGCTATTTAGATTTAGAAGAAAAACACACACAACTTGGAGACAGATAACTAAATACATTTAACAAAGCATTACTCATTTAAAAACAACATGAAACTAGTAAATTTATGCCACCCAACAAGACTGTATCTTATTATTCCTCCAAAATTTGCCAAGTCTTCAACAACCAACCCTATGAAATGAGCAAGACAGTTCCTTTATAGATCAGGAATGTGCTTTCAACATTGAATACATTATACTTCAAATTGTTACAGATACAGAGAACAAAAGCTTGTCAATCCTTAGTTCCATATCTGTCCTTCCACTCACCGTATGTCTCCTCTGTCGGCCAAGGGAATGAATGTATTTCTGCAATCTTACCATTATGGATGACATACCTGGCATTCAAGATACTTTTTACTTGGTTATAGAACATAGAAAAACTCCTTTCAAGAGTGTTTAGATTGTCCAACGATAAGCTCAGTACTTGCATAGTTGGATCACTTGCAATTACATCACAACAAGTGGGAATTAATTGATAACTATTGTCTACAATCTCCTTTCTCCACTTGTCCAAGTCTTTTGTTTTTCCATCACCCTCCAAGATGGGAGGTGACCACTTAGTGTTCAACCTTTCAAAACCTTGCAACCTCTCTTTCACAACTAAATTGAATTTCAACTAGAAACTGGCCACATCCTAAAAATACTTCAACATGTTAAACACCTTATGTATTTCAGAAGGTCTATTGGAATCATACTTGGCACACCTAAGAAATTCTTTGACTTGTTCAGTTCTATGTAACCACTTTGTTTTTAAGCTCAATAGTCTCTATTTGTCAGACTCATGCTTTTCATAGGCTGGTCTCAATTGTGAGTAGGATTTCAAAGTCTCATTAACTCTAGTCAAAATGTTTGTCACCCTGTTCTTGATCAAGTTGGTGACCACCTCTTTAACCTTGTTATCCTTTTCCTCCTTCAACTCTCTAATCTCTGTAAGGAGAGGTTATGTATCCATTAGAAGAGATTCTGCAATTAGGATCACTGGAGGAGGGGCTGAAGTACTGGCTCCCAATGACAACTGCTGCTTCAACATGTTTATCTCTGTAACTGCCTAAGAATAATCAAGTTACAGTTGATTGTAATCCTTTTGCAATTTGTTAGCAGTTGCTTCTATAAATTGTGTAGTCTATACATTTAGGCTTGCAACCTGAGGAGCATGGGTATCAGATACTCTTTTTATTATTAGATCCCCTATCAGCTCTACTAATTGAACCCTAGGCTTTTTGTTGTTTGGGGCTAGAGCCCATATTGCCAATGTTTCAAATTTAGGGTTGAAGGCTGCACCAGAGAAGGCCTTTTCAATCTAGTCCCTTGTCACATCTGAATCATCTCTGGTGATTGTAACAAATGCAATGGCATCTGATAGAGTCCAGTGAGGTAGAAGCAGAATATTACTTTTTGGCACCAGTGCTCTCCCTTCCTCTAGAGTCATTGCACTTATAGATTGTTGTACTTCTTTTAGGACCCTTTGAGTAATAGCATCATACTCCTTTAGGTCTGCTCTAGCTTTGGCATCTTCAATTTTCTTCTAAAATTCCTCACTCCTCACTTTCAAAACATAGCTCCTAAATTCAGGAGTGTTGACAAATTCATCATCCTCCATAAACTTGTCACAGGCCATCACCCTAACGTCTTCAATATCAACAGTAGGGTTCCTCATTACTCTCACTACCCTATTCTTTGGGGATGAATAAGGTCTCAGTCTATCAGGTGAATGAGGGCCAGTTTCTTGTGCATATTCCTCCTCCCCCTCTAGGTCAACCACCTCTATCTGCTCTGGGTTCTCCAAATCAATAATCTTGGCCCTTTTGGTAGGGGAGGGGCCAATTGATTCCCTCTTTACATCATACTCTCCACTTGAGCTACTAGGCTCATAAGCATATCTCTATTCTCTTGCAAGGGTAGAGGTAATCAAATGTTCTGCATTATCCAGCATTTTCTCAATTCTCTTGATTGGGTCTTGCACTTCTGCAAATGCACCTAGATATGCAGGATTCATGTTTTTCTTCATCTTCTCACTGGCCATGATAGTATCCCACTTGATCCTCAAGTGATGGACATCATTCATTGTAAAATAATTCCTGGCAATGTCCTCATCGTAATCCACCTGATGAAAATACTTGAGCCTTCCCTTGCTGAGTTTGGTTTTGCTGATGAAGCCCTTAGGGTCAAAATACCTTGGTTGTTCCAAATACATTCCAAAACATTGCATAACTGAATAAATTTGGTCCAACCCACTCTTATTTGGGGTTAAGAAATCACAAAATTTGATGGAAGAAGGGAAGAATGAACCTTTCTTGTGGTTCCTAAAGTTCTCCTTGTCAGAATCATTTAACTGCCTTATAACTTGTAAAAATTCCACCCTCTTTGGCACATATTTGAGTAATATGTGAGGTGTGGTCTGGCATCCATAGACCCTTATGCAAGTAGTATGCCCATGATAGAACCAATCACCCCAATTGTGATCAATTCTAAGATGGGAGTCCTATCTAGAGGTCCTAATAAATCCAATACATCAGGATGCAACCTTTCACCCTTTGGCTCCAAAAATCCAAGGATTCTCCTCACAAAATATTCTTCAAAGATGACATAATCTATTGTGACATAGTGCATATCTAGCATACATGTCCATACTTGAACTGGCAACTTGTTCCCTTGAGCATCTGAAACCTTGACATGCAGATTTTGGTGCCGCATCCCTGATAAAGCAAATAAGTACATATGGCACAACAAGGAGTACCATGTGAATTCAACATGGACATTCAGTTTAGACAAATTATTTTTGATCTTTGTCATTTGATCATGCATATGGTCATTGATGAAAGTGGCATAATCATATGGTTCCTTGACATCTAGGTTCTGAATATCAACAACCATCATCATCATCAAAGAAACGGACATTCTATCTGAAGCATCTCTGCCTAATACTTGACACAAACTATGATAGGTTCTGACAAAATATTCATTAAACATACTACGATGAAAAGGCTCCTTCTCATCATTTGAAATCTTACCAATTTCCCACCAACACCCCTTGGCACATGCTTTGGTAAGTTATATTCTCTGTAATGTCGTTTCACAGTCTGGTATTTTTTCTTGAAAGCCATGAGGTCAATTTGTTTGCTGGCTGCAGGGTCCAAGTTGAATACAGTGGCAATGTATCCTTGGGTAAGATTGATCAATTTTGAACCATTTCCAGCTTTTATTGTCCTAGTGGCTGGATTATACCTTAATGCTGTTGACCTAATTAAGTCAGGGTTGGGGAAAACATTGGAACAAATGAGCTTGGCTAAATCATATCTCCAGGCATGACAGATAGGGGCCTTATAGTCCATCCTCTTATGCCCATGCTCAAAGAGGATCCAACCTGGGACAAGTAATTTGGTGTCCTAACAATTATAGCAGTAGTCAAGAAATTTATCCTGGGGTCAAAATTGTTCTAGTGAAACTAGGGAGTTGGATCATAAGATCGTCATCTAAGCTTTGTTTTGAAGTGGAAGGCTGGCCTGACTAACTCATTTTTCTTTTATGAAGGTAGCTTAGGGTTTTTATGGTTGACAACGGCCCTAAAAGCTTCAGAATTAACCTACAATTGGAAAAACCAGGCACAGAGGAGGAACAATTACTTACTGGTTTTCTGTGCTTGCAGAAGCTTGAGATCACTTTTTCGTGCTCATTCTGATGATTTCTTCTAAATGCAGTTGTGCTCTTGAGAATACCTTAATCCTTGAATTCCTGTACAATTCTCTGTATTAATGAACTTCATGCCGCAAGAATTCCTGCACAATTATTTGTATTAATGAACTTCCGGCCACAAGCACTTGGAAATCTTTCTCTTTTGAAACTTTGAATTTGGGACATTGATCTTTTCCTTACATTCTGAAATCCATGGTCCTAATTGGCTGACTAGATTTGACAATCTTCATCACCATTCGGAACATGTACAGGTCAGATATGTGGTAGTACCTCGCAGTGTAATAGCCTATGATGGCCTACCTCTTACCTACCCCACGTCGGCATGCCTCACTTCTCAAACAAGAGAATGCCACGTGTTGCCATGTCGCGACTATGCAGCGTAGATTCCATCTTGTGAGATTCTCCTTGTGACGATGTGCAACCATTGGATCAAGTCTTTAGTGGGATAGGATGTCAGCTTAGATTTTTTGACATGTGTCATTCTGTCGTAGCCACGCAGCAAATATTCTCTCCTGACAGATTCCTCATGCGCCCTTGCGCGACCATTAGATTTTTCCCTTCTTGCAACTGTTGGATCAAGTCTTTAGTGGGATAGGATACCAGCTGAGATTTTTTGACATGTGTCATTCTGTCGCAGCCGCGCAGCGAATATTCTCTCCTGACAGATTCCTCATGCACCCTTGCGCAACCATTAGATTTCACCCTCCTACAATCGATGACAACAGGTAACCTCTAGAATCCTAGATTAAGGGACTGGTCAACTTACGAATATTAGGACATGAAGTCATGACTTAACTGACCGACAACCTGCTTTCATATTAACTTCTCAAGCCATCTGTTGTCTGCTTAAATTCTTCAACATTGGATGGCTAAGATTAAAACATCTTGCCGAGGAATTTCCCATGTGTCTTAATTAAATCTATAATAGCTCACCCTTTACGTCTCTTAGGGCTACTTCAAAATATTTGCTAAAGCATTTAAAAAGTGGACCCTGCAAGCCTGCTAGGTTAACCCGTTCCCCACCAAGCGGTGACCAACAAGATTAGGTATAAGGGGCCGGTAAACAACACGGTTTTGATGGCTCAGGTTTCAACTTAGACAACCAGCAACTGGAGGTAGCAAGTCAACATAAGATTACGCAGAGGGTTTCTCGTATGAAACGTCAACCATTGATATTTGGAAATCTAATGGTTCAAGTGTTATTTTGGAGGCTTGAAGTCGCCGGTCTAGTGTTTCAAACATTTTCTTCTGGAATGCAACTACAGTCGTCCATCAAAAATTCATCGAACGTTCATCTGTTATATTATTTTGCGCTGACATCTTGCTTCAGACATAATAAATATGTTGACACTTGTCCCCATTCTGGACACTTTATGAAGGAATTTCAATGTGTGTAAAATTTGTCCCGGAATAGAACAAATGATATTTTTGCCACACTGATTTTTATTGGTTTGAAACTATATTTAAATTCGCCAATGATTTTTTTTATTTCTTTGAAAATTGGTTTAATTTGCCCATGAAAATATATATTTTGGTTTGAAATTAGATTTTAATCGCCACCAAAAATATTTTCTTTTTTAGAAAATAGGTTTAATTCGCCCACATAAATATTTTACTGGTTTGAAAATAGGTTTTAATTCGCCAATGAAAATATTTTATTGGTTTGAAAATAGGTTTTAATTGCCAAAGAAAATATTTTATTGGTTTTAAAAAAATTACAATTCGCCAGGATTTTGCATAGACCTCTAGTGATTACAAAAGATTCACCAAATAAGATTTTTTTTTCCCAGAAAAATGGAAAAATTTGCCAATAAAATTAATAATTTTCTCAGGAAGTATACACGATTCTCTAGGTTTATACACCTTCTCCGATGGGGGGGATCTTAAAGTTATCCCTGGTTTCCTCAGAACCATAGAAAAAAAGATGAAGATGTAGAGGAATGCGGACTGATATACTTAGCACTATTCACTATCTCTATTATACCTTTGTTCATCTAGACTTAGATATTTCTTCCAAGTGACTTCCGAAGAAAGTCAATACTTGATCACTGGAATATAACAACACCAAACAACTATGAAGATTATACCTTGGCTGCATTTCCAAGTCTTCATCTGTGGAAGCACATTGATCCACTTACTATCCCTTACTCTATATATTGCCCATAGTCATTTTTTCCAACTAGACCTGAATTCCAATATGACCTTCCGAAGTAGTGTCTTCTAGTCATGTTGAAGGGATCTCTGAGCCTTGTTGCCATCAATGATAACATACAAGTCTATTCCAGAGTAGTGTCTCTTGCCAACAATCTCCCCCTTTGGCATTGATGGCAACACTTAGTGAAAAATGCATGACTACTCCCCCTTACTATATAAACTTCTATATTCCTTCTCCCCCTGAGACATTTTCTCATTTTTCACCACTCTTCTCTCCCCCTTTGACATCAATGGAAAAGGGTGTGTTTTGGAATCAAAAACTTGTCAAACTGCAAAAATGTGTCAAAAGTTCTTGAAAATTGTCTTATTCTACCGCATATGTACAGGTACACATTTCCACCTTAATTTATGGTTGAAGGTAGAATATCATTATAGATAGTCTTTATCATAGCTATCTCTCCATTACATCTATTCCTTGCACTCTCCAAAAATTTTATGTGGCCATTTATCAGAAAGACTAACTTTTTTGCCTTCTGTACATCTGATGGTGTATCAATTAGTGCTTGTGATTTCAAGGCTTCATCTGCCAGATTAGTCATGGAATCAATTTTTGGACTTATCAGTCCCCTTAACTAGAACAACCTATCTCTAATTTCTTCCCTTTTCTTCATTAGAGTGCTCAAATCACTGTGAATATTTACAACCTGTGTTTCTTTGGCATTTATTGACTCAACTGCTGGATTATATGTCTCAGAGATATTAAGCAGTTTGAGTTCCAAATCTCTGATTTTATCTTCTAATTCCTTTGTAACTTTTGGCCAAGATAAGCAAAATTTGTATATTTTACAGGCTTCTACAATGACACTTTGTATGCCTTTTATTCCATTATCTACTATAGTTTTATCTTTCACTATCATAGTCGTTAACTCAACCAATCTCTTCTCATAAAACTCTTTTCTAACTTTTACTTCTGCAGATTTTTCAAAAGATTTAAAATGTGTACTTACAAAGTTCAAAAGGTCCTTGAATTGATCAACGGAGGATAATGAGGTGTCCTTTTGAAATGTTGGCATCATCTTCTCTAGAATGTTGGAGGCATCACTGATCAATTTATTGTCTTGGTCATGTGATTTTAGCATCTCTTCCTATGCCTTGGCCTAAACAATAGACACTAATTTAAATTTTTGCATAGGTGACAGTGAGGCCAAGTTAATTGGTCCTTGAAGAAGTTCTGAGTCATCTAGATGTTGTTGTCGCCTAGAACCAACTGAGACATCTGCAGTGTCTCTTGCTCTGCCAGATACTTCTTGACTTCACTCTAGAGGATCCATGTCTATATTTTCTTCCTGATCAATGTTTTGTTCTGGTGCAGGACTTGTTATTTGTTCCCTATTTTATTCAACATTGGCATGTTGCTCAGGAGGTAGATCAGTTTCAGTTTTGCCTTGATTTGTCATACCCAATGTTTCAATATTAGGGGCCTGATCATTCCTATCCAGTCCTTGATCCTGGCTTATCTCTGGTATAGATGTGCTTTCATCATTTGCTCCTTCATTGTCATAGATTGTAGGAATATTGTATTTCTTTAGAGCTTCCAAAGTGATCTCTGTTTCTTTGACCACTTTATCAATTTCTCCCAACATCAATGAGTTCATTCTTCTCTTGGTCCTGAAAGCATCCTTGATTTCTTTAGAGATTTTGGCTTTCTCTTCAGGGGTGATCTTCGGACATAATCTTATCAATGAGTGTTCCCTAAGCTCAACATCCTTTGCCATAGCTACTTTTTTTATTGCACTCATTATACTTGACAGGCTATGTGGAAGATCAGTAATAATCTCAATCAAGGCTTTGTTGTAGATGTTTAGATATTCTACAACAGTAGTCTCAATGATCCTCTTGTTTGGATCATTATACTCATCATACAACTGAGCAATGGGTTTCAGATTGCCATCCACTGTTATAGCCTTGAGAATATCTTCAAGGCTTATAGTTGCTTCCTCTTTCATAGGCACATCTTGCTTTTGTCTTTTTATAGTTTTACCCTTACCAGAGGGTTTCTTAGTTCTGGAGGCCTCTGTAACATCAGCTTTCATCCTTTTTACTTCTGCATCAGACTAAATTTCTTCTTCATCCTTGCTCCCTACACTAACATACAATCTTCTCCCCTTCATTTTCTTTCTCTTTATATCTTTGACAATAGATTTCTTTGATGTTTGCTCCATGCTCACTGATGGTGTGGCACTAGAGGAGGTAGCAGAGCTCCTAGTAGATCTCTGAGTCTTTTCAAGCTTGTCTTGTTTCATTTGAGATTCTTCCGGGCTTGTACTGGTTCACTCTTTTCTTTTTCTTTTTCTTCTCTCTTCACTCTTTCCCTTGATTCTTTAACTTGTTCTTTTGTGAACCCATATCTTGCAGCAATTTCTTCTACTTATTTTCTCACCTTCCTGGTGGATTCTGGCTTCCTGAATTCAACATGAAGTTTTAAACTTAATTTTTCATAAGTCCTAAACCTCTCTTCTTTAGTGTCTCTAGGTTTTTTGAGCAAGTGTTGGGCATAGTTTTCCAATATTTGTCCATCTACCTCATATCCCATGGGCATTACCCATATAGGTCTGGGTTCCAAAACTTCCATTAAGCATTGATCCTTAGTGACCATGAAACAAATTGTATCCTTGTATTTCTCAACAATTCCCTTAGGGATTCTTTCCCTAGAATGCATCATGCTTTGAAATGTTTTGAAATACCCCCACAATGTTGCCTTTTGCACATCATAACTTCCTGGACTATTCAAGTGATCCCTAATTTGCATAGCCATCGGTCTATCACTTGTCCAGAATAGATTATTCATGTTGGGTAGCTCATTCTTGAAATAGAAGAATAAACAGATGACCAACGTACCATACTTGAAGGGTTAACTCTTGCTCTCCTTTATCTTCCTCAGGTTCTCCATTAATTAATTTAGCAGCAATTCGCATAGGTCGTAATCTGCATTCTTCTTTATCATCTGATAAGCATTATAAATTGTTGTTCCAGAAACAAAGTTCTCCTAGTTGGAGAAGTAGACCTTGTAGCCTAAAACCATTGAGGCAAATCTCACACCATGATCTGTAATATCATTGATCGCTAATGCCCTTTTGTCAAATTTAGCTCCGGTGGCCTCTGAGACAGTTTGATTCTTGATGGCCATTAGCAAGGGCATGCCTCCGGTGGAGTTCAATCTAGTTACTACCTTGATTACTTCCTTAGTGATTTTGAAGGGTTGTCTTAGCCACATGAATTCATCGTGCATTCTACTAAGCACGTACCAGATCCATTCATCTTCTGCAAAAGTAGGGAAGTGCACATATTAGATGAACTTCTATTCCTTTAGGGCTTTATACTTCGGCTTTAAGTCATATTGATCATCACTTAGATGGTTCAGAAATAATTCTATGAATCTTCCATCAGTGTGCTCATCTAGAATAACATGTATATATGCCCTAACATCCTCAACATACAGAACTCCATGAGGAATTTTTGAAAACGCACCCATCGGATCCACTTCTATTGCTTTACATGGGTGTTTCTTAAATTTAGGTCAAGGTCATTCAGTGATATCAATGACTTGCAGAGTTGCCATTGCAGAATTTTAACAGATTCACAAATGGGGTTTCAAATGAAAATACCTTGTTCTACCAAGTTAGGGTTTCCTTTATTTGAGTCACTCTGAATCCTTTAGATCTTAGTTGTTGTTGCTCAAGTTTTGCCTTAGTTTCTCCTAGATGTCTGATATCTTGAATGCAAAGTGATTTTGAAATCAAACAAGTCCCTTTTTATTCTCTGCATGACTTGACCTAAATCGTCATAAATGCTCATTCCCAAAAAGTTGCATGTCTTCTTTGATAGACACAGTCGATCAAGATTGCTCCTCAATGTGCTGTATTGACTTCTTTTCTTTCATTTTTTCTTTTAAGAAATTTGTCACATCAGATTCCATCATATACCTTCATGCCAAATTTTGGCACCCACTTTCTAGCTAGGGGTTTTGGATTTTCAACACTGCTCCCCTTGAGCCAGAGCTCCCAATTTACTTCTCGGAGGAAGCATCTATACCAAAAGTTGGTGCAAATACTTTCTTGGCTTCATTAGCATCTTTCTTGATCCAGATCTTTCTCATCTCATTCTTGGTTTCTACTAGATCAACCTTGTTCTTACCCTTGACATGTCTCTGCTCTATTTTCCCCTTCTCTGTAGGATGGTCTCTTGTTACATTTCTGCTTCTATAAAATTTGGCAAAGTGTCTGGGCTTGTTGCAATTGAAATAAGCAACATTTCTTTGACCTTGATTTCTTATGTAATTGGGAATTGGCCTTGATTTGCACTGATTTTCCATATGCTCAAATCTATTGCATGCAAAACACTGTCCATTAAAAGATTGACTAATCCTTGAATTGTTTGGATAACTTCTTGACACACGTCTACACTCAATTGCTTTATGACCTATTTTCTTACAGTTGAAACATTGACCAGAGAAAGATGGAACATTTTGATTCATTTTGCTTCTAAACTGAGTAGCCCTATGACCATACTTATTGCATTTCAAATAGTAACCATTGAAAGATGGGTACCTTTGAGCATTTGGTTGTCTGACTAGAGGTCCTTTAGGTCTTCTTCTTTGATTTCTCACTAGATGATCTCTACCTCTTCCTTCTTTAGATTTGACTTGCCTTGAATTTGAACTTTCTCCCTTTTCAAATCCCAATCCTTGCTTATCATCTAGATACTTTTGACTAGCCAGCAACTCATCAAGTTTTGTAGAGCTTATTTTGAATTTTTCTCTGTAGTTGTTGGCTGCTTCTAGATCAAATTTTAAGAGCAGAACTTCTTTCCCCAATTTTTCACATTCCTCTGATTTGTCCTTCACAACTTGATTCAGATATTCCTCAATCTTGATCTTTTCTTCAATCACCCTGAGAAGACTCTCTGTTGATTCACTTGCTTGTTTTAGTTGCTCACATAATTCTTTCCTTCTTTGCTGAGATTTGGTGATTTACTCCTTTAGTTTCAAAATACAATCATCAACATCTTTGATATTCTCTTCCAAATCCTTGATGTCTGCTTTGGAATTGTCAAGATCCTCTAGAGCTACTTCAAATTGTTCATTGTTGACATAAACATGATCACCAATCACAATGCTACCAGGATGACTTGCTTCAAGATAAGTGAAATACCTTTTTACTGCCATGAGAATACCTTCCCAAATCTTCCTCAAGTTGTTAAGCTTCTTCCAAGGAACTTGGCTATGATACCAATTGTTTAATACAAGGAACACTGAGAGGGGGGTGAATCAGTGTTCTATAAAACCATTTGATTACTTGTTCTTTAATCCATTTTCCAAACTCAATTATGTGTGTTTAGTGTAAAATTGTAGACTCGTCTAAACTAGGTCAAATACCACAATTTCACCACTAAGCATTGGGAGGACAAGGATTGAGCTTACGAACAAGCTTCTAATCACTTTTTCTGTCCCTTACGCTCACGTGGTTATGAAATCTAAGACCCTAACTAAGGTTTTATCAAGTGTTTTCCTTTCAACCAAGTAAAACCCGAATTATGCCTTAAATCAAAAATATTTGGAAACTGATAAAACAACTGGTAAAACTGATCACAGAAGTGTGGAGAGAAGGTTTCAGAGACTGTGCGCTTGGATTTTTAGGACCGACTAGGGCACCCGCTCCTTTGTCTCAAAAGTTTCTGAACTGGAAAATCTTCTGCACAAGGTGTCTGAGACTCCTAAATGGCTTCCAAATCCTAGAAATAATCCTTGGTTGGACTAGGGCGCCCACTCCTTAGTCCCGTAAGTGTCAGAATCTAGAAATTTGAAAGTTTGTTATGACTGTACCTACAATATCCTCCTTTCTGTAGCTTCTTTTTGCTGGAACCTGCAAAACATGGTCTACACCTACAAAAGAAGGAAAATGTTGTGGCTATATAGGAGCTTGCCTCAGTCAAGCTCGTCTTTGGTAGTTCTACCTCAACAATAGCCAGAGATAAAGATTTGCAGAAGTGTGTGCAAACCTAACAATGTGTATGCATAAATATCAAACCCTAGATGTCTCAATCAAGGGAAGATCAATAACTTGCTTTGCATCAATAAACACATACAACTTCACCTCAAGGAGATGAAAACAAATGGAGACTTGCATAAACAAGAAGGAGAATTAGCAATGTCTGCGGAGGATCTCCAAGCTCGCTGTTGGAGGCTTCAACCCTTCTCTCGATCATGCAAAGGGTGTACAAACCCTAGGAAGAGAAAGATAGTCTCAAGATCTTGATTCCCAATCTCCATCCATTGTCTCCATGATAGCAAATACAAAATACTTTCAAGAGCTTCAACAAGTCACTGATCTTCAATAGAAATTGTAGCAGAGTTTTGGCATCAAGCTTGCATAAGAATTGTGTGTGATAAAATGATTTTCAAATGTTTTTTTATATCTATCTTTAGGGAAATTCAAATTTTGAAATAACGTCTTGATATCGTGCGAAAATTGAGAATTTGAAAATGGAATCCCGAGGCATTCGGCGAGAGCCAACACCCCGCCAAAATTTAAAACCCTAGGAAATAGGAGAGGACTAGGGCGCGGGCACCCAAGTCCAAGCCCCCAATTTCTACTTAGAACTACTTTATGGGGGTCCCAGGGACCCAAATTTCAAATCCCCTTTCCGGGTTCCATCAACAAGTTACGTCAAAAAGTGAATAATTTGCTTCTAGACTTAGTCAATCAGGGTTTCAGGAAGGCCGGAAAAGAAAAGGTTGAGAGTGTTGGCAAGAGACACTGTGTGGCTTCATGAGTGTTGTCATTGATGGCAACAAAGTCCATCCCACACATCCGCAAGACATGGTGTGTCTATACCGGAAGTCAGATTGAAGAGTATTTTGGTCTGGTGACCAAGAACAGAGCATGCAGCAAGGTCTGACAATCAAGTCTGGATCTCTCAGAGGAAGTATCTTAGTAAAGTGTGGACTTGGGGAAGTCAAGAGGAGTACCATGACTAATATATTCCAGCGATTGAGCCTCCGATGATGAAAGAGTGAAGAGATATGAGCACCTAAGTATTGGGTTCTTGTTTGACAGAGTAGACTGAGGAAGAACTGACCGACAGAGCATCAGACCTTAATCCGGATGAGATATTGATGATGATCAAGTTTCTTGAGGTATCATTCATGATTGGACGACATGATTGATGACTTCTATAACTATCTTTTTGACACGCATCACTTAGTAAGCATGGATTCAGCCGACAGACTAGAGTTTGGAAATATCTTCAGTTTTCTGGATGTCGACTAGAAAGATGATTGAAATCATTGATGCAGATATATATACGAGATTGATTTCAATATGAAGGTGTGTGTGGTGTATCGTGAAGTGTGAAAAAGGCAGAGAGCAGAGTGGAAGTAGTAATATAGGTTCGGTATGTGACAGGACAACAGCACCAAAGAAGAGGAAGAATGAAGTGCAGTAGATTAGTGTATTAAGCCTAACCAGAATTGAACCTCAGCATATGTGGATGCTTCTCATCAGTTCAAGTATCTTGTTACTTTCTTTATACCTTGTAGATAGTGAGTCTCTTGTAGGCAGTGAGCCTCTTGTGAGTAGTGTGCTCGGGCAGTGAGCCCTAATTGGCAAGTGCCATTTTGTACTTCTATTCTTTTAATAGAGAATACAATCTTGGGTTAGTCACCCCGTGGTTTTTCCCTTAACAGGGTTTTCTACGTCAAAATCATTGTGTTATGTGTATTGATTTTGTTTATGCTTTCATGGTCATGGATGCTTACTTGTTTTGATGTTGCACTAGTTATTAAAGAAGAACAGAAAGTTAAATAAATTAAGATAACTGATTCACCCCCCCTCTCAGTTATCAACAATTGGTATCAGAGCTAAGTTCCTCCAAACAAAGCCTAACAGCTTGAGGAAGATCTGGGAATTCCAATGGATATGTATGGTATGAGGGAACAACTTCAGTCTGCCTTTGATGACCTTGAGCAATCTCACTCTGAAGTCAATAACTTGAGGGAAAGACTCAAACAAGTTGATGATTTGAACTAAAGGAGAAACTGAGTATCTCCATGAAAAAGAGAAAGGAACTTCTTCAGCAATTAGCAAATCAAAGTGAAGCTAATGATACTAATGAAGATCTGAATGAGAAGAACAAATTATGTGAGAAGCTATCAAAAGAGGTCATTATGGTAAGACATGAAATGGAATCGGGGGTTATGAAATTCACCCAAGAAATTGAAGAGAAAAGAAAGACTGAAGATAATCTAAAACAATCTCTCAGGGAGAAGTCAGAAAACTGCCACAAAATGGATAGAATAATTAGGCATTTGGAATCTGATCTTGAAGAAGCTAGAGATAATGAAGAACAACTTGAGAATCAGATTGACACTCTAAAAAGGGATCTTCAAACAATAAATGAATACAAAGAGAAATTCAAGATAAGCTCTGCTCAGCTTAAAGTTCTTCTTGAAAGCCAAAAGAGGGTAGGTGACAAGCAAGGCTTGGGGTATGAGAAAGGTGAAAGCTCCATATCCGGTCAAAAGAAATCTGGATTAGGAAATCCAAGGAACATGCCTAGAAGACCTCCGGTAAGGCAACCAAATGCTCAAAGATATCCATCCTTCAATGGATACTGCCACAATTGCAATAACTTTGGTCATAAAGCAAATCAGTGCAGAAGAAGAATGAATCAGACTAATTCATCCTTCTCCGGACAGTGTTTTAATTGCAAAAGGTATGGTCACAAATCTCATGAGTGTAGAAATATGCAAATAAACAATTCATTCAATGGTAGATGCCTTGCATGCAATAGAATGGGACATATGGCTAATCAGTGCAGATCAAGAGGATATCAGTCAAATATGCAAAGAAATGTTGTTTTCTACAATTGCAATAGATTCAGTCATATTGCCAAATTTTGCAGAAGTAAGAATCAGGACAAAAAGGGTTCGGTGCATCATAATCAAAACCAAGACAAAGGAAAAGGAAAAGTGAATGCAGATGAAATTCAAAGGGAGATGAACAAGATTTGAGTGAAGAGGAGTACATAAAATGTTGAGGATGGATCCGTACCAGAATCTAGTGCTGATATCCCTTCCGAAAACTAAATAGATGAGCTCTAGCTCAGGGGGAGTCACAAAAGAAAACAAGTTCCCCCAGCCAGTCAATTGGTGCCTGAAATTGGCACATAGAAAGTTGCGGATTAAAGGGTTCTCAGAGAAACATCTAAATAAGCCTTGGTAAAGATATGGATGATCCGCAAGAAATTTAGAAGAGGTTAATCTTCCAAGAATGATCCGATTTAACAGTCATCTAGTAAGAACATGATTTTCACAGTTAGATCCGGTATGATTCAAATTTGAGGTATATTGATTTGCGGATAAATGGAATGATTGGAGAAAGGTAGATAGATTGCTAATATTCACCAAGAATAACTCTAAGTGCATCTTAGTGATCCAGAAAGATCTCTTAGGACAAGGAGAACAAAGCAACTGGAATAACTTAAGTTGTGCATTTATTACAATGTGAAATTAGGGTTTTCACAGAAATATAAGGGTTCTTTTGTTCATCATTTGCACATTTGCATTCGAGAAGAAGAGAGAAGGAGCTCTACAACTAAATTGTCTCAAACCTCTCAAAGATCAACCGCAGAAGTTGATTCATCTAGCAATTCGATCTGGCTCATATCGTGAACCCTAGAAGCGTAAAAGGTATTTTCCACTCTTGAAATCTCTCTCTGAATCTTTGAAAGATGGTTACTCCAAATGTTGTGAAGATCATTGATAGGCCGCGCCCAAAATTTAGAAAACATCCCTATAAATCCCTAGATGCTGATCCCCTAGGCGCATTTTCTAGCATTCTGCATGGAGTTCTTCATGTAGAAGATATTAGGGTTTACATACACGCAAACATTGAAGAATTTGGGGAATCCAAACTGATGGATATCTACCACAAGGAACTGTTAGATGAATCACTTGAACTTAAACCCCAATATAAGGCCATCTGGGATAAGCATTTCAGACAGTGCATCCATTTCCCCTATTTTGCAGAAGATGAGTGGGTCTGATATGTTTTAGCAGAGTGCATGACAACTTCATGTGGTTGAATAGACCATTTAAGATCACAAAAGATGCTATTAGGGCGGTAACCAGTTTGCACTCATCCGGAGGGTTACTTGTTCTCAAATTGGTCAAAAACCAAACTGTGAGTGAGGCTACCAGATCAAAATTTGACAAGAGAGCAATGACAATAGAAGATATCACTGATCTGGATATCAAGTTTGCCTCCATGATAATTGGTTACAAGATATATCACTCCAGCAGGGAAAATTTAGTACCCGAAACTACAATTTACACTGCTTATCAGATGCTAAGAGAAAATGCTAACTATGATCTTTGTGAGCTTCTCTTGAATCAACTGTTGGAGAATTTGCAGAAAATAAAGAAGGATAAAAAGAATTTATTCAAGTATGGTGGCTTGATACTTTGCCTATTCTTCTATTATATGAATGAGCTACCCGGAACTAATGGCTGGATATGGCAGAATGACAGACCTATTGCCATACAAATCAGGGATTATATGTATGGGCTTGGTGATACCTGTTGGATCTAGGGCATACAACTGAGAGGGGGGGGTGAATCAGTTGTATAAAACTTCTTCTCATTCAAACACTTAATTCTCTGTTGTTAGTTAGCAGCATATCAAATAATCATCCATGGAAGCATAATACATAAACACAAGAGCAGATAAGCATCAACACATTGAACACCAAGATTTTGATGTGGAAAACCCGGTTAAGGGAAAAACCACGGGGTGATTAACCCAAGAATTATTCTCTGTTAGAAGAATAAAGAAAAATGAATGGCACATGCCAATAAGGGCTCACTGCCCGAGCACACTGCTCACAAAGAGGCCCACTGCCTACAAGGAGACACACTGTCTACAAAGTGATAAAAATCACAGTCTTGAACTGGATAATGACATCTCTATCATGTCCAGATCAGTTCCAATTAAGCCCAACAATCTCTGCTCTGCCTTTCGCACGTTTCTTCGCTATACCATACTCATCCTCACACCACACCCTGAAATGAACTTACAAACCGTTATTTATACAAGACATCGACTCAGGAACAAACATCTAAGTCGGCAAACAACCATAGGAGTATCCGCAAGATGAATAACACATCCGGTCGGCCATCACAAGAACATTCGCAGGATGAACAACTCATCCGGTCGGCTACACAGAGCAAGAACTTCATCCGGAAGAATAACTTCAATTCCGGGCTCTACCATCAATGTGGACCAACAACACAACCTAAACATGATCCAAGAACCTTCACAAGCCTGTCTGAATGTCCGGATACATCCGCACTTCCTCTGCTTACTGGGATCTCTTGTCTTCCTCATCCGGAACTTCAAGAACACAGTCTGTCGCCACTGTCATAATGCAAGAGGTACTTCCGGACCTCCAAATCATACACAAATCAGGATGACACATCACAAGGACATCCCAAACACTCCGTCCAATCCGCAGATTAGGATGATACAATTCCGGACCTCACCGGACCTTTTTGTGATCCTCTGCCACCTCTGGATACTTGCCGGACCCGGTTCTATACCGGCAGCCACAACTCCTTCAGATCTTCATGCGGACCTCTGAAATCTTAACTGTAGTATCTCAAGACTCATATCTACTAACCCTTTAATCCGCATCCTCCGGTTCTCATCCTATATAGTACATTTACCTTCTTCTCATCACTGTTCTTCACTGTTCCTGACTGAGGCTAATTTTCTCAATATCCTCAGCACACAGCTCATCAAATCCTTCTTGTCAATGCAATATGAGTATGTTGACATCAATGACAACACTGGCTAACCTCATACTTGCAACAATCTCCCCCTTTGTCATTGATGGCAACATATGATGTGAAAAACCATTAAGACAAGGACTTCAACTTTTCATATGTCTTCTCTTCCTTTACTGCTCCCCCTTTGATCATCAACCACTTGTTTTTCACATGTCTTCTCTCCCCCTTTGACATCAATGGCAAAGGGCTCATACTTGCAATTCTCATACATCAGAATCATACCAGCTGCTCCCCCTTAGTTGCAGCTCCCCATTAGTTCGGATCACAAGATATGACTGTGATAGCCACCGGACTGATGCACATCAGTGCATCTTAGTTCATCACCGGAGGGGCCATGACCCCTAACTTCTCCCGGAGATATTCAAAAGAGTCTTTGGGAAGAGGTTTTGTAAAGATATCTGCAATCTGATCCTTGGAGGGAACATACTCCAATCTGACTTCTTCCTTGTTTACTTGTTCTCTCAAAAAGTGAAATTTAATAGATATGTGCTTAGTCTTAGAATGCAATACCGGATTCTTGGAGATATTAATTGCACTTGAATTATCACAGAAAATTGTGATAGGCTTCTCATATTCAACTTTGATGTCTCTTAGCATCTGCTTCATCCATAAGATTTGAGTGCAACTACCTGCTGCTGCAATGTATTCTGCTTCAGTTGTAGACAGAGATATTGCATCTTGTTTCTTGCTTAGCCAAGAAACCAATCTCTTCCCCAAAAAGAATGCTCCACCACTAGTGCTCTTCCGGTCATCCACATCTCCTGCCCAATCTGCATCTGTGTAAGCATGAAGAGAGAAGTCCGAATCTCTAGGATACCATAGACCATACTCAACTGTTCCTTTCAAGTATCTAAAAATTCTTTTGATTGCCATAACATGAGATTCTCTAGGATCAGCCTGGAATCTTGCCACAAGACCAACAGCCTGCATTATATCTGGTCTAGTTTGAGTGAGATACAACAATCCACCAATCATTGATCTATACTTTGTCTGATCTGCCTTTGGAGAATCATCATCTTTGCTTAACTTACATCCGGTTGCCATAGGAGTGTTCATTGGCTTTGAGTCTTCCATACCAAATTTCCTTAACAATTCTTTCACATATTTGGTCTGAGAAATGAAGATCCCTTCTTTTGTTTGAGTAATTTGCAGACCCAAGAAGAAATTCATTTCACCAAGCATAGACATTTCAAACTCACTTTTCATCTGATTTGCAAAAGTTTTGCACATACTATCTCTTCCTCCAAAAATGATATCATCCACAAACACTTCAACAATCAAAATGTTTTCATGATTAATTTTGAAATATAAGTTACTGTCAGCAGTACCTTTGTTGAATCCAATCTGCACAAGATGCTTATCCAACCTTTCATACCATGCTCTTGGGGCTTGCTTCAATCCATACAAAGCTTTCTTCAATTTGCAGACCATATCATCATTATCAGACAATTGAAATCCATCCGGTTGTTCAATGTAGACTTCTTCTTCCAGATCACCATTTAGGAAGGCAGACTTGACATCCATCTGATATACCTTGAAGTCTTTGAAGGCAGCAAATGCAAGAAGTAATCTGACTGCTTCAATTCTTGCTACCGGAGCAAAAGTCTCTTCAAAGTCAATTCCTTCTATTTGAGAGTAGCCTTTGCAGACCAATCTAGCTTTGTTTCTGATTACTTCACCAGCTTCATTTAGTTTGTTCCGGAAGACCCACTTGGTTCCAATTACATTCCTGTCTCTAGGTCTGGGAACAAGATCCCAAGTATGATTTTTCTCAATTTGCATCAATTCATCTTCCATTGCTTTGGTCCAGTTTTCATCATTGCAGGCTTCATTTATTGTTTTAGGTTCAATCTTTGAAATCAGACAACATTCATTCTGATTTTGAGCAATATTCCTTCTAGTTTGTACACCTTTGCTTCTGTCACCTATGATCTGATCTTCAGAGTGATTCAGTCTTACATACCTTGGAATTTTGGGAGTATCCAGTACTGCTGTTTCTTGATCAGGCTCATTCAAACCTATCTCTTCTTCCTGATTTACCGGATCAGGCTGACTCTGTCTCACCGGAGAGGATTGAGGTCCTTGAACACTGTCTTGGTCATCTTCATCAAACTCATAAAATCTTGAAGGCTTCTCAATTCCTTCATCAACCTTTACATTGGTGCTTTCTATTATCTTCCTCAATCTCTTATTGTAACACCGGTATGCTTTGCTTTGAGTGGAGTAGCCCAAGAAAATTCCTTCATCACTTCTAGCATCAAACTTTCCTAGATCTTCATCTCTTTTAATATAACACTTGCTACCAAATACTCTGAAATATTTCACAGTAGGAGTGATGCCAAACCAGAGTTCATAGGGGGTCTTACCGGTGTTGTTTCTGATTTGAACTCGATTGAGAGTGTAGACTGCAGTGCTGATAGCTTCTTTCCAAAACATTTGAGGAACATTTGCTTCCAACATCATTGTCCTAGCAGCTTCCTGGATGGTCCGGTTCTTTCTCTCAACTACTCCATTCTGCTGTGGAGTCTTAGGAGCAGACAACTGTCTCCTTATACCCTGTTTCTCACAAAAGTCAATGAATTCACCAGATGTAAATTCACCACCTCTATCAGACCTTAGACACTTTAGTTTCAATCCGGTTTGATTCTCCACCATAGCTTTGAAGATTTTGAACTTCTCAAAAGCTTCTGATTTTTCTTTTAGAAAGGTAACCCACATCATCCGGGAATGATCATCAATTAACAACATGAAATATCTATCACCCTGTAGACTCTTGATTCTTGTCGGACCACATAGATCAGTATGTACTAATTCCAACAATCTGGTAGAAGACTGATCTTTGCTTTTGAAAGAGACTCTGCTTTGTTTACCTAACTGACATTCTTTACACACACTATTTGTAGGTTTCATCAACTTTGGAAGATCTCTCACAGCCTGAGTATTGCTTATCTTGATGATGTTATCAAAATTTACATGACACATTCTTCTATGCCATAACCAACTCTGATCAATTTGAACAAACAAACAACTTTTATTTGAACCAACCAGATGAAAGATGTTACCTCTTGTCTGAGTACCGGATGCAATTTCAGTTCCGGAGCTTGTAAAGATTCTGCATTTTCCATTCTTGAACCGGAGATCATAGCCTTTGTCCACTAACTGACCAACACTGAGAAGATTGTGCTTCAATCCTTCAACATACAGTACATTTCCTATTTTGCTCTTACCATCAAAGGAAATAGTTCCCCTACCTCTGATTCTGCCAGCAGAATTGTCACCAAACTTTACCATTCCTCCTTCATATCTTTCCAAGTCTAAGAACTTATTCTTGTCACCAGTCATATGGTGAGAACATCCACTGTCAATAACCCAATCATCCTTTTCTTCCACTTGAGCAGCCAAGGCTTTTTCAACAACTTTGTGATTGACAGATTCAGAGAGCATGGAATCTTCTTCCTTGATGGCTATAAACACCCACTCATTTCCGGATTTGCTTCCTAGTTCTGATTCATCATCTGTTACTCCTTCATTGTCATCTTCTTCATGAACATAATAGCAATTCTTTTGAAACCTTTGTCTGTGAGTATTAGATCTTGCAGATCTCTCCGGACATCTTGAGGCAAAATGACCAATCTTATTGCAGTTGAAACACTTAAAGGGTAGTTTTCCTTCATACTTACCGGATCCTCTTGGCAGTCTTTTTGCAATGAGGGCTTCAAGTTGAGCTGTTTCTGCTTCTTCTTCTTCCATGTCTCTTCTTGCTTGATCATACCATGACATTTTCCTTGATGAGTTTTCACCCGGATCAAATCTCTGTTTGCCTTTCACATAGGCACTGGCTTTGAAAGCAGATTCAGTCTTGGGCGGATCATCTCCAAACTCGGTCATTTCAAATGCAGCTAGTTTGCCAGCCAGTTGTTCTCTTGTGACAGTTGTGTGGGCTCTGAATTCATCAATGGTAGCAACTTTGATTTTGTAGGCAGCAGGAAGGGATCTTAGGATTTTGCAGACAATCTCATTTTCATCTAAAGTTCCACCAGCATTTCTGATTCCACATACCAGCTCATTTACTCTTGGCATAAAGGTAGTGATGTTTTCATCATCTCTCATTTTCAATCTTTCAAATTTCCCTTTCAGACTTTGCAACCTTGCACTTTTGACAAACTCATCTCCTTCATACAGAAGTTCCAGTTTAGTTAGGATCTCATATGTAGTTGGTAGGTCAATGACATTCGAGAGATCTGAGTCATTCAATGCGCTTAGAAGAGCTTCCTTGGTCCGCAGATTGTTTTCAGCTTCTGTGATTTCATTTAGAGTTGTCGGACCACCTTGTGGGGGTATATATGGTTTAGAAATCATAGCCAAGTATGCTTTTCCCATACATTCCAAATGACACTTCATGCGACCTTTCCAGAGAGTAAAGTTGGTTCCATCGAACTTCGGACTATCCTTCTTGTATGACGACATCCTGGATCTCCTCAAGCGGTTAAGCTCCTATCAGAGGAACTTGGCTCTGATACCAATTGTTGGATCTAGGGCGTACAACTGAGAGGGGGGGTGAATCAGTTGTATAAAACTTCTTCTCATTCAAACACTTAATTCTCTGTTGTTAGTTAGCAGCATATCAAATAATCATCCATGGAAGCATAATACATAAACACAAGAGCAGATAAGCATCAACACATTGAACACCAAGATTTTGACGTGGAAAACCCGGTTAAGGGAAAAACCACGGGGTGATTAACCCAAGAATTATTCTCTGTTAGAAGAATAAAGAAAAATGAATGGCACATGCCAATAAGGGCTCACTGCTCGAGCACACTGCTCACAAAGAGGCCCACTGCCTACAAGGAGACACACTGTCTACAAAGTGATAAAAATCACAGTCTTGAACTGGAGAATGACATCTCTATCATGTCCGGATCAGTTCCAATTAAGCCCAACAATCTCTGCTCTGCCTTTCGCACGTTTCTTCGCTATACCATACTCATCCTCACACCACACCCTGAAATGAACTTACAAACCGTTATTTATACAAGACATCGACTCAGGAACAAACATCTAAGTCGGCAAACAACCATAGGAGTATCCGCAAGATGAATAACACATCCGGTCGGCCATCACAAGAACATTCGCAGGATGAACAACTCATCCGGTCGGCTACACAGAGCAAGAACTTCATCCGGAAGAATAACTTCAATTCCGGGCTCTACCATCAATGTGGACCAACAACACAACCTAAACATGATCCAAGAACCTTCACAAGCCTGTCTGAATGTCCGGATACATCCGCACTTCCTCTGCTTACTGGGATCTCTTGTCTTCCTCATCCGGAACTTCAAGAACACAGTCTGTCGCCACTGTCATAATGCAAGAGGTACTTCCGGACCTCCAAATCATACACAAATCAGGATGACACATTACAAGGACATCCCAAACACTCCGTCCAATCCGCAGATTAGGATGATACAATTCCGGACCTCACCGGACCTTTTTGTGATCCTCTGTCACCTCTGGATACTTGCCGGACCCGGTTCTATACCGGCAGCCACAACTCCTTCAGATCTTCATGCGGACCTCTGAAATCTTAACTGTAGTATCTCAAGACTCATATCTACTAACCCTTTAATCCGCATCCTCCGGTTCTCATCCTATATAGTACATTTACCTTCTTCTCATCACTGTTCTTCACTGTTCCTGACTGAGGCTAATTTTCTCAATATCCTCAGCACACAGCTCATCAAATCCTTCTTGTCAATGCAATATGAGTATGTTGACATCAATGACAACACTGGCTAACCTCATACTTGCAACAATACCAAGACACAAAATACAACTCTGTGGGGTTACCTCAAAAACTTCCAAAGCATGATACAGGCCAGAGAAAGAATCCCCCAATCTTTGGTTGAGAAATACAAGGATACAGTGTGCTTTATGGTAGACACTGATCAATGCCTAATGGAGGCAGTGGAACTAAGAACAGTATGGATCATGCCAATGGGGTATGAGGTTGATGAAAAAATCCTAGAACTGCATATCCAACATCTGCTGAGTAAGCCTAAGGACCCTGAAGCAGAAAGGTTTGGAACCTACCAAGAGCTGAGTGTAAAAGTTCATGTTGAACTTAGACAACTTGAGATCAAGAGAAAAGTAAGAAGGGAAGTAGAAGAATTCACCAAGAGGCATGGAATATCAAAGGAGGCAGTTGATGCCAACAAAGAGAAGATGGAAAGGGTAGAGAAAGAAAGGCAAGAAACAGAAAAAGAAAGTGCTCCGGTGCAAGCCCCCTCCCAGACAAAATCCTCTAGAAGCTCTACACCTGCCACCTCTAAGAGCCAAAAAGCATCAAAACTAGAAGCCCAGACATCCGGAAAGGGAAAGAAGAGAACAAAGAAAAAGGCCACAAGGTCCTATACGAGTTAGAAGAATGATGAAGAAACTGAGACCGATGAAGAAATCAAGAAAATGAAGAAGAAGAAGAAAATATCTGGTGAACCCTCTACCGGTTATAGCAAGGAAGAAGAAGTAGAAGAGTTTGTTGAAAGGCCTACTCTGTCCATTGATGATGTAGTCAAGACAGTTACTATGGATGGAAATCTGCAACCAATGACAGAATTCTATGATGAGTATAATGACACAGATAAAAAGATCTTGGAAGAAGCCATAGTTAAGTACTTAAACATATATAATAAGGCATTTATTGAAATCATCTCTCTAATTCCCAAAAGTTTAGAGAAGGAACTTGAAATGAGAAAGGAGAAGGCAAAGGCAAAGGACCTGGAGATCCGGGAACAAATAGCTATTCAATTTTATCCCTCCATCACTCCAAAGCAAATGAGCATGATCTTCAAAGATTGCAAAGATGAGTTCTGGAGCAAAGCCAGAATGAATAAGCTTATGCTCAGAGAGACTGATCAGGTGGCCAAAGAGACTGAAAACATCCTTCAGAATGCCTATAAAAGATTCAATATTCCTGTTATAGAGGACTTAGGTTATGAACCCTCTATCATGGATGATGGACTCTATACATCAAAGGAAGATCCTACAGAGAAAAATGTAGAAGATTCAAAAGAGATGGATAAAGAGAAGACTAAGGACTTAGATTCCTCTATTCTAGAAAAGGAAGTCCATGGAGAAGTAGACACCTCTCTTCTAGATCCCCCTGCAGACTCCAGAATTGAAGGAAAAGAAAGAAAAGAAGAGAGCATCAATCAAGGAGAAGAAGTGAAGGGAAGAGAAGAAGGTCAAATAGAAAAGACCACAAGTGACAGTGCTGAGGCTGCAAAAGGGAAGAAAACTTTGTCTCCAGCAAGAGACACTGCAGAAGTAGTCAAAGACTTCTTAACAAAAGAAATGATGGAATTAGATGAACCGAAGCTACTTCAAGGGCCATTCAATTTTGATTCCCTCTCTCCGGTCCAGACAATGAAGGTAGCATCTTTTGCTCAACCCAAAGCAAAAGAAAAGCTTCTGAAGTCTCACATGGAAGACTGTGAGCTAATAGAGATTGCATCTGGTGTGCTAGAGAAAATCATGCCATCCTTCCAAAAGGATCCTTCGGCCTCCACATCCGGTAATCTAAAGTCTCTTGTAAATTCAGTTAATACACATTTTGACTCTTTAGAGAAAACAACAGAAGAGAAAGTTTGGAAAGAGTTTTTGGGTAAGAGATTCTCTGAGGTACAAGGACTTATAACAAATGATAGGAGAAATTTGGATATTGGAATAAAGAGCCTACAGAATGCTTTTAAAGATGGTGGAGATTTATACAATTTTTGTCTATCTTGGTCCACCATAACAGCAGACATCACCAAGAAGGTAGAAGAACAAGAGAGCAAACTATCAAGTTTATCTCAAAGTTTTGATCCTCTCACCTCTTCCATAATAAATCAAGCGTGTCAGACTATTGCAGTCATAAATGAAATAAAGAAGCTTGAGAAGGAGAAGAAAAATAGAATAAGCAGGTTAAGTGAACTTAGAGGGATAATTATTGCTAAATTAGAGGCCATGCATGAGGCCCTAACTGATGCTCAGACCACAGCCCGGACCAGTGATCTGACAGATCTAAAGAGGGCAGAAGCTTTTGCATTCCTATTGAGTGGTCACATCTCAATTTTGGACAGGATGAAGCAGAGTTGGGCAACAAAATTTGTCCAGTTGAAGACAACTTCTACAGATATACTTCAGTATATGTAAGTCTAACATATATACATACTTATACGGCTAAGTATAGTTGGATTTTTGGGAATTTTGGTGTGCGGATTCTACCCTTTGCCATTGATGTCAAAGGGGGAGTGAGGAGCAGTGAAAAATGTTGAATCTAGCTAAGGGGGAGCTCCGGTAAAGTGTACATTAGAATAGAACATCAGCCAAGGGGGAGTGTAGTGTGACACTTAGTCATTTTTCACTAAGTGTTGCCATCAATGCCAAAGTGGGAGATTGTTGGCAAGAGACACTATGTGGCTTCATGAGTGTTGTCATTGATGGCAACAAAGTCCATCCCACACAGCCACAGGATATGGTGTGTCTATACCAGAAGTCAGATTGAAGAGTATTTTGGTCCGGTGACCAAGAACAGAGCATGCAGCAAGGTCTGACAATCAGGTCTGGATCTCTTAGAGGAAGTATCTTAATAAAGTGCGGACTTGGGGAAGTCAAGAGGAGTACCATGACTAATATATTCCAGTGATTGAGCCTTCGGTGATGAAAGAGTGAAGAGATATGAGCACCTAAGTAGTGGGTTCCTGTTTGACAGAGTAGACTGAGGAAGAACTGACCGGTAGAGCATCAGACTTTAATCTGGATGAGATATTGATGATGATCAAGTTTCTTGAGGTATCATTCATGATTGGCCGACATGATTGATGACTTCTATAACTATCTTTTTGACACACATCACTTAGTAAGCATGGATTCAACTGACGGACCAGAGTTTGGAAATATCTTGAGTTTTCCGGATGCCGACTAGAAAGATGATTGAAATCATTGATGCGGATATATATACCAGATTGATTTCGGTATGAAGGTGTGTGTGGTGTATTGTGAAGTGCAAAAAAGGTAGAGAGCAAAGTGGAAGTAGTAATACAGGTCTAGTATGTGACAGGACACCAGTACCAAAGAAGAGGAAGAATGAAGTGCAATAGATCAGTGTATTAAGCCTAACCCGAACTAAACCTCAGCATATGTGGATGCTTCTCATCAGTTCAAGTATCTTGTTACTTTCTTTGTACCTTGTAGACAGTGAGTCTCTTGTAGGCAGTGAGCCTCTTGTGAGTAGTGTGATCGGCCAGTGATAATTGGCAAGTGCCATTTTGTACTTCTATTCTTTTAACAGAGAATACAATCTTGGGTTAGTCACCCCGTGGTTTTTCCCTTAACAGGGTTTTCCACGTCAAAATCATTGTGTTATGTGTATTGATTTTGTTTCTGCTTTCATGGTTATGGATGCTTACTTGTTTTGATGTTGCACTAGTTATTAAAGAAGAATAGAAAGTTAAATGAATTAAGATAACTGATTCACCCCCCCCCTCTCAGTTATCAATAGAGAGGTCACCAAAAGCAAGGAGCTAAATGGAGGGAAATTGTACCATTCCATACAGGAGGAGAATTTATGACGTTACATTTAGCCCCCACTTTAGTGGCCATATGACACTACATGCATATGCAACTAAAGGAAAGTAAAATGCATCAATCATGAAAAGGATACCCAAAAGGATACTGTAGAGGAAGCCAAAGTGTTGTCACCAAGAAGGAAGGAGCTTCTCAGCATATGTGGATGCTTCTCATCAGTTCAAGTATCTTGTTACTTTCTTTGTACCTTGTAGATAGTGAGTCTCTTGTAGGCAGTGAGCCTCTTGTGAGTAGTGTGCTCGGGCAGTGATAATTGGCAAGTGCCATTTTGTACTTCTATTCTTTTAACAGAGAATACAATCTTGGGTTAGTCACCCCGTGGTTTTTCCCTTAACAGGGTTTTCCACGTCAAAATCATTGTGTTATGTGTATTGATTTTGTTTATGCTTTCATGGTTATGGATGCTTACTTGTTTTGATGCTGCACTAGTTATTAAAGAAGAATAGAAAGTTAAATGAATTAAGATAACTGATTCATCCCCCCTCTCAGTTATCAATAGAGAGGTCACCAAAAGTGAGGAGCTAAATGGAGGGAAATTGTACCATTCCATATAGGAGGAGAATTTATGACGTTACATTTAGCCCCCACTTTAGTGGCCATATGACACTACATGCATATGCAACTAAAGGAAAGTAAAATGCATCAATCATTAAAAGGATACCCAAAAGGATACTGTAGAGGAAGCCAAAGTGTTGTCACCAAGAAAGAAGGAGCCCCCAAGTTTGCAATCCTGCAAGACCACGAAGTTAGGAACCGCAACCTACAAAGGAACACTTGTCAGGAAAGTCAAAACTAAATGAACCTGCAACCACCACCAATGAGTCAGTACAAAAACACTAAGGGGTTGAGTGATGGGACATGATGAGGGAGGAAATTGAGGGAGGTATATGCCCCCCATTGTTTCTTCTTGCTTAGTCTGAGAGTAGAAACAAGGAGATACCCACACGCGTCAATTTAAAGGGAAACTTGATGAGAAATGTGTTATGAGGGTCATTTGAAGAAACAACGCTCAAACATAACACATTGGGGAAATAAGAGAGTGGAACCAGGACTCCAACGCAACAAACAACGTTGAAATCAGAGTTCGACAACTCAAGAAAAGGGCTCAAGAGTGAAAGAGCACACTTTTGCACCTAGTTAGGGATAGGAATTATCACTCACTTACTTTATGTAAAAGGGAGTTGTCACTTATCACTAACTCATTCTTGTTGCTTTTCATTGTAGAAAAAGTAGAGGAGAGAGAGAAGGAGAATAGGAGAATGACCATGCCAAGCTGACATCCATATCATCCACCACGACTAGAGATGCTTTGATCCTGAGTAACGGAGAGATGTTTCAAGGCCGAGTTAGGGTCCTGATCCAACACTTCTATCATCTTTCATTGTACTTTTGCTTTTACGTTTACTGATTTCTATGCCAAGGGAGAAGGTGGACAGGGGTCCCTGACAAGGGCGCCTGGGTCCACCTAGGGCGCCAGAGTCTCTCTGGGGTGCCCTAGTCCCACAAGGGCACCAGTGTCCCTCTGGGGAGCCCTAGTCTTCCTAGGGCACCCTTGTCCATAGAGGACACAAGCCCTAGGCATAGGCATTCTGTTCAGTTCTTGATAGCTTACTTTGGTTTCTAGAGGGGATTTTGATACTCTTGCTCGCTTTCTGATCTACAGGATGTCCCTGAGATGCGTGAGCACACAGGCAGTCATCTGATGTCACTTTTACAAGAGCGTGCTAGCGCTTTGACTGTCACAGAGAGAGAGCATTTATAGACTGTGGGCCTATTGTGGGTGTTTGATATGCCCACAATCAGATTCCATTGCACTATGCTCATGACATTGATGGAGAGGTGGGATGCAGACACATCCACATTCCACTTACCGACAGGCAAGATTACCATCACACTAGAGGATGTATTCAGGATCCTTCGACTGTTAATTTGAGGAGAGACAGTGAGGATTGTAGGACATCACTCAATGGGGTACACTCACGAGAGTCAGCTATACTGCTTGGGTCGTACTGTTTCTTAGGCAGAGCGAGGACATATTCAACTTCGTTTCCTAGACCAGGGATGTAGAGACATCCCCTTACTATGGAGGATCATGATTGTCACATTCACACTAGCCATCACACCAGAAGGACGAGGCACTCACCTACACGGGGGTCTCATTCACACCATTAGAGCAATGGAGGAGCATCAGACTGTCTATGTATGGGGGCGCAGTGTGCTTGCGTACCTTTATCGTGACCTAGGGCGATATGTCCATTATGAGATGCATAGTCTGATGATCTGCACATTACTACAGGTCTAGGCCTTTGAGCACATCAGGTGCACGCGACCAACGGGCTATCCTATAGAAGCAAAATTCACCCATATGCATGTCTATGCCTATTACATCAGATGGCCTAGCTAGTAGAGGAAGTTAGCGAGGATGCAGAGGGATTGGCTGATGGCTGATCACCTTGATCACATTGTGGCTTGGTTCTATTTTGATAGGGTGGTGTGATAGTTTGGACAGATACAGGATGTTCCCATGGTTCATCCAAGCTACCCATGTGCAGGTCGCATCGCAGTCAGGGTAAATACCATTTGATGATTGATAGTAGTAGACATGCCACGTAGTGATGACGAGGGTCCTGAGGATGCAGATCTAGTGTCAGACATAGATGATGTCAGGTGTACTCAAGCATATCAGACTTGGTGGCACACAGCATAGCCTGCACCTATCTTTCCACCTAGGCACCCTAGAGGGGATGCTCGTCCTTGGGCCGGTCATGCTAGTGACACAAGGATGGAGGATGATGTCAGTGATTTCATCAGATACTACAATCTCAAGGATGATGAGGAGGATGAGGATGAGTCTGAGGAGGTCCCATCACAGTACGTCTTTAGAGCGAGACCGCAATAGAGCCAGTAGGAGGCAGACGCTGACGAGGAGATCGAGTTGAGACCGCGGTCTAAGGCTCATGGTCCTACTCCTACAGACGATGCGAGGCTTAGTCAGAGAGAGTGGGGGGAGTGTAGTAGGTCTATGCCCCTAGTTGCTTTCAGATAGCAGAGCTCATCACACCTATAGTGTTCCAAGATCCATCCTAGCGAGATGGAGATCTAGGTGAGGTTTGATTTATTATTTTGATGTTTTGTATAGTTTATTATTTGTGATATGTATATGGGAGTCTAACATCTATCTCATTCTTTGTTTTGCAGTTGGGATAGATGCATGGCGAGACTTTGTGAGTCACGTCATAGCAGACATAGTACCTACAGATGCTTCAAAGTAGCAAGTGCAGGCAGGTTATTCACCACGATCATCCACTAGGTGGCATGTTGAGATATTTATGCCATTCATCAGATACAGGACTACTACAGAGGCTATACTAGAGCAGTTTACATGGGAGAGAGAGGAGTTTAGATAGAGAGATGAGCACGCCAAGGCTAAGCTTAGGGCACAATGAGAGTAGATGGTAGTGGTTCCTACATTGGAAAGAGAGCCAGCTATTAGTGAGTTCTTACTGTGGGAGGTCCAGCAGGCAAGAGTTGACAGAGACAGGGTTCAGGCTAAGAGAGAATGGTACCAGAGGATGTACTAGGAGGCACATGAGTAGATGATAGAGATGAGAGGTGAAATCAGGGGGTTACGATTGCAAAGCATCTCTAGGAGTCATTAGCGATCCGTAGCCACACATGGTCAGGATTCTATCACTTGCACACCACGAGGGCCTGAGGGTACTGGCGATCGAGGCTCATCTATATGATGTATATACTTTATGCACTATGACATTCCATTTTGTCTTGAGGGATAATCGATTCAGATGTACACATGAAACTGATATATATATATATATGATGTTTATTTCTTTTTATCTATGTGTAATGTCTTTTGATCTATCACATGTGATTTTTGTAAAAATACAACTAGTGATGATGTCTAAACGCTATAATTAATGCTATTGTGATATACTAACAATTCTAGAAAGAACATGTATTAATAAGCACAATGATTAATCATTTTACACATAACTTTAATTTCTATGCTATATTCAATTAATACAAAAGTGATCTAAGCAATTACTACTCAAATAGGATACAATAATTATCAACTGAACAAAGATGTAATGCCAAATGAATTAAGACAAAACAGTAATATCTTGTCAAAATTGAAGCCAATCTATGTACTAAATTAGCTTAGGAACATTTAACATTAGATATTTAAGCATAAAATCTTTTGAGGTGCGTTGCATTAATAGGTTCTTTAAGTGGCGTACCTTGCTCATCGGCTAATTTATACGCTCCGGATCCAAAGGCTTCAGTGATTATGTACGGTCCAAGCTAATTAGGGTTGAACTTACCTTTTTCGCCAGGCGGTGCATTTAAATTGCATTGATTTTCATAAAGAACCAAGTCCCCAACGTTGAATGAATGTTTTATGACTTGTGCATTATAGGCTCGTTGTATTCCTTTTTGCTAAGCCTTGAGATGTTCAAGAGCATTAATTCATCTTTCATTAATCATCTCAAGTTCCTGTAATCTTTTCTCTCATTCTATGTCATCATCCATGATATCTCTTAGGGAAATTCGCAAGGAAGGACTTTCTAACTCCGAGGGCATTATCGCGTAGCCATAGACGAGATTATGCGGTGTGTTACCAGTAGCCATTCGGATACTTGTTCTGTAAGCCCATAATGCATAGAATAATTGTGTATGCCAATCTTTTTAATGTTTATTAACATTTTTTTGTAAAATCTATCCAATAAACTTGTTTGAAGCTTCTGCTTGGCCATTTGATTGAGGGTAATAAGGCATAGAGAAGCGATGTTTTATATGATATTTTTTGAAGAAATTTTTCACATCCTTGTTCTTAAATGGTGTACCATTGTCTAAAACCATGGAGGAAGGTATTCCAAATTGAGAAATTATGTTATCTTGTATGAATCAACAAATTACATTAGCGGTCATGGATTGCAAAGGGATTGCTTTGACCCATTTTGTAAAATAATCAGTAGCAGTAATGATGAACGTATGTCCTCAAGAGGAGGGTGGGGAAATTTTACCAATTAGATCTAAACCCTAGATGGAAAATGGCCATGGTGACACCTGGACACGAATCTCTAGAGTAGGAGCATGGATTAGGTGTTTATGTTGTTGACATTGTGGGTATCTCTTGACGTAAGCAAAGGAATCTTGTTCCATATGCTACCAATAGTAGCCCATACGTAACAATTTTTGCACCAATGATTTTCCACCAAAATGCCCTCCACAGGCACTAGAGTGAGCTTCTTCTAAAGCTATCAAAATTTTTGAATTACTTAAACATCGGAGTAAAACACCATTATAACTTCGTCGATACAAGACATTCGATAATATAATGTATCGTGTTGCTAGTTTGCATAAACGGAGTCAGGCATTCTTAGATGTCGAATCATAAATGGTTCCATCGCGTAAATAGTTAAATATATAGGAGAACCATTCATCAATGTATGTATTACCATAGAGTTCCAAATTTGCAACTATAGAGTCTTCAATTATCGGTGTCTTAAGATTATGAACAACAAAAGTAAATTCTTCATGAGAACCATCAGGGGATATAAGGGAAGCTGCGCTTGCCATTGCATCTGTATGCTGGTTATCTTTCCTGGGAATGGTGTTGATTGAATATGATGTGAATTGTTTTAAGAAAGATAAGGTCAACTCACGGTACTGAGATAGCTTATCATGCTTAGTTTGATATGATCCTATTATCTGTTTGACAATTAATTAAGAATCACCATATATTGTAATGTTTTTGATATTAAGAGCCAAGGTTACATGAAGTCTAGCGATAAGAGCTTTGTATTCAGCTATATTGTTTGTGCATAAGAAATCTAAGCGGTAAGATAAGGGAATCAACTTACCAACGGGGGGGTATAAATATAACACCAGCCTCAGAGCCAGTTCGACATTTTGATCCATCAAAGTATAATTCCCATTTTTCATCTGCAAAGATTGTTAAAATCTATTTGTCAGGAAATGCATCAACATTTTGTATAGAAAAGGGCGAGGGAGCTTCAGCTAACTAATTGGATATCGTTTACCATTTAATCACTTTTTGTGAAATGAATTTAAGATCAAATTTTGTTAATAACATAACCCATTTAGCTAGACGACCTAATAAATCTGTTCTTGTGAAGAGATGTTTCAAAGGGTTGAATCTTACCATTACATGCACTTCAGCATTTAAGAGATAATGTCTAAGCTTATGAGTGGCAAACATTAAAGGTAAACAATGCTTCTCTATAACTGTGTATCGCACCTCATAATCGAGAAAAGTACAATTGATGTAATAGACAACATATTCTTTGCCTTCAACATTATGCTATGCTAACAAAGCTGATAGGGCATTGTTAGATGCCGAGATGTATAACAGAAATGGTTTATCAGAAATAGCGGGTTGCAAAATAGGCAGATTAGCTAAGTAACCCTTTAAGTCATCAAAAGCTTTTTGACATTCAGAATTCCATTGAAAGTGAGAATCTTTCTTCAGTAGTTGTGTAAAGGGGCGAGTCCTATCCGTGAGTTGTGAAACAAATTGGCAGATGGCCTGTATCTTTCCCTGCAAACTACGAAGTTGAGATATGTTCTTAGGTATTGGCATATTAATAATCGCATCTATCTTTTAGGTATTGACTTCTATACCTCGATTTGAAACAATTAATCCAAGTAACTTTCCACTGTCCACACCAAAAACACACTTATGGTGATTCAATCGCATATTATACTTTTGTATGCACTCAAATATTTGTCAAAGATTTGTAACATGATCCTTACAATGGATAGACTTTGCTAGGATGTCATCAACATAATCTTCTAAAATATTGTGCATATAGTCATGAAATATAAGAGTCATTGCATGCTGGTAAGTACCTCCTGCATTCTTAAGTCCGAACAACATGACTACCCAACAAAATGTACCCCAAGGTGTTATAAAGGCTATTTTATACTAATCAAGAGGATTTATAAGGATTTGATTATATCCCAAAAATACATCCATGAAAGATAGCAACTCATGTCCAGCTATGGAATCAACAATCATATCGATATTAGGGAGTGAAAAATCATCTTTCAAAGATGCCAAATTTAAATCTTGGAAACCTGTGCACATTCTTATACGACCATCGGGTTTAGCGATGACAACAATATTCAAGATCCACGGAGAGTAATCAATAGGTCAGATAAAACTAGCTTGTAAGAGTTTTTCTATTTCGGTTTTAACAAGCAAAGCAATCTTAGGATTGATCTTACGAATCTTTTGTTTGAATGGCTTAACATCTAGTTTCAACACAATATTATGCGTTACAATCTGAGGATCTATACCAAGCATGTCTGAATAATTCCAAGCAAACAATTCTAAGAACTCATGCAATAGTTTATTCATTTCTTCTTTTTCTTCCACACTTAAACAATCACCAATAGGGATAACTTTTTTAGGGTTATCCTTATCCATAACAACATCGACAGTCTTTCCGTTAAGGAGAGTACTGTGGTCTAGGGGATTGTAGGATTGTAATTATTCTTCAAGTTCTTCATTATGCTCTACTATAGCAGTTATTGTGCTAGTAGTCTTTCCAAAATATGCATCATTGTTTAAGTAGTAGGGTAGTCCACGTTTATGGTGATAACAAGGAATACCATCATAAGTACCTAAGAACTCCATTATTTCTTCATCCACCATAAATATATCCAATGGAAGTGATCCTGGAGGACAATTGATGTTAATCATCTCAAGAAATATCAAACTAAGTGTTGATATTGTATTCACATTTAGAGTAGGGAATTTGTGGGCTTTGGATTCACTAAAAGGATTATATCCAATGCCATTTGAGCAATGTCGTGAAGCAGATTCTATAGGGACTTTGATTCCTTGTTGATTTATGCCACAACCATTACCTACATAGTCACAATTTTTGTAAAGGATTCAGAATCCTCTGCCATAGAGAGAGACCATTTCTTTAGAGGAAGGCAGAGCTTTGTAAGTTTCATAATCAGTAGTATAACTAAGAGTATTATCCTTGTTTGTCACCAAAGAAGTCTTATGTTTATCATTCGAAGCATGCGATGTGATCGATGAGATATTTGATGTTTCGGGGATGGGGTTTTTAAGTTTATACTCTCTTGTGGAGGAAGATGAAAAATCTAACGAACCCCAGTCATCACCAACAAATGCATTCAATTGCTTAGACTCTTGCGTAAAATTTTTAGAGGCAAGAGGAGCTAATAAATCAACTTTCAGATTCTTTAAACTCTTAGGACAAATAACATGCTTATGCACTTCCATTTGTAAACAATTATCAGGTTCAGGATCCGAATGGATAGTATGCAATTTACCTTTAAATATAAACTTAATCGAATGGTGTAAAGTAGAAGGAACTACTCCTAATGCATGTATCCAAGGTCTATCAAAAATCATGTTATAAGATAGAGAACAAGGCATTACATGAATCAGGGTAGGCACAATCACAGGTCCTACTTGTATAGGTACAGTTATAGTGCCCACAGATTGTCATCCAACATTATCAAAGCCATGGATACTTAATGATTCCGATTTGATGGCATATATATCAATTTTAACCTTATGTAGTAAATCAATGCCACAAACATTAAGGGCTGATCCATTATCAATCATAACTCTCTTAACCAATGTTTTGTTTATTGTAATAAATATAACCAAAGGATCATACTAATTCTGAAGCTCAAGAGATGGTAATTCATGTTGCTGAAATAGAATATTTGTTTTTGTTGCATGCATACAATCTAGTAAAGTGACAACATCATTTGGTTTAACAATAGGAGGAACAATCACCTTTTGTAAATCTTCTTGTAGCATTCCATGGTAAGTAGGTGAAGTTTGTATAAGCTCCCAAAGAGATATCTTTGCAGGAGTAGCGAGAAGCTTCTCTACAAGATCATAGTCTTTACCACCTTTACATGTTAAATGAGGTGCTTGAGGAAGCATAGGTTGAGAAGCTGGTAAAGATATCGAAACACTCATTTGTTGTGTACTTTGTTTATTATTCCAAGTGTTATATGCATGAGCAACCACATTATGATTGGTTTGTTGTGAGTCTTGTTTCATTATTTGTTTAGCATAATCATAAATGTGATCAGGAGATCAAGGAGAAGATGAAAGACCTTTAACAATAAGCACAGGTTTAGAGGATGGTTGAACCGCATTTGCACATAGAGTGACCATAATTTTTGGTTTTTCAATCTCTTTTTTAGGTTTAGGCACATAAATTGCATTTACAAATCTTTGAAACAATGATGGCTTAGAGGCTATAGTGGAATGTTCAATCGAGATAAAGTCCTCAAGGGCTTCATCTAACATATCGCAGTCATCACGACTAAATGGCTCATCATAAGCATGGAAATCTTGCAAAAAATAATCTGACATTTTAACATGCTCTATTTAAACCAAGATTTAAATGCACAATGATGGCCTTTGAAAATGAAATACAATATCCAATAATGAATGAAAATTTCCAACTCTTCTAGTGAAAAGATAAAGAATTTAATCCACAATTTAACATATGCAATTTCACTAAAGAGGTTTTTCAATCCAAATATGCTCTAGAATAGCAAATTATTTCAGATCTGAAGTTTAAAAGGATGTAAATTCTTTAAAGGTTGAGTTCACCAAAATGTTTAGTGTAAAATTGTAGACTTGTCTAAACTAGGTCAAATACCGCAATTTCACCACTAAGCATTGGGAGGACAAGGACTAAGCTTACGAACAAGCTTCTAATCACTTTGTCTATCCCTTACGCTCACGTGGTTATGAAACCTAAGACCCTAAATAAGGTTTTATCAAGTGCCTTCCTTTCAAACAAGTAAAACCCTAATTATGCCTTAAATCAAAAATATTCAAAAACTGATAAAACAACTGGTAAAACTGATCACAGAAGTGCAGAGAGAAGGTTTCAAAGACTGTGCACCTACATTTTGAGGACCACTTGGACTAGGGCGCCCACTCCTTTGTTTCAAAAGTTTCCAAACTAGAAAATCTTATGCACATGGTGTGTGAGACTCCTAAATGGCTTCCAGATCCCAGAAATAATCCCTGGTTGGACTAGGACGCCCGCTCCTTAGTCCTGCAAGTGTCAAAATCTGAAAATTCAAAAGTTTGTTACGACTGTACCCATAATATCCTCCTTTCTATAGCTTCTTTTCACCGGAACCTGCAAAACATGATCTGCACCTACAAAAGAAGGAAAATGTTGTGGCTATATAGGAGCTTGCCTCAGTCAAGCCCCGTCTTTGGTATTTCTACCTCAACAATAGCCAAAGATAAAGATTTGCAGAAGTGTGTGCAAACCTAACAATGTGTATGCATAAATATCAAACCTTAGATCTCTGAATCAAGGGAAGATCAACAACTTGCTTTGCATCACTAAACACATACAACTTCACCTCAAGGAGATGAAAACAAATGAAGACCCCATGAACAAGAAGGTGAATCAACAATATCTGCAGATGATCTCCAAGCTCATTGTTGGAGGCTTCAACCCTTCTCTCAATCATGTAAAGGGTGTACAAACCCTAGGAAGAGCAAGATAGTCTCAAGATCTTGATTCCTAGTCTCCATCCATTGTCTCCATGATAGCAAATACAAAATACTTTCAAGTGCTTCAACAAGTCACTGATCATCAATAGCAATTGTAGCAGAGTTTTGGCATCAAGCTTGCATAAGAATTGTGTGTGATAAAATGATTTTCAAATGTCTTTTTATATCTATCTTTAGAGAAATTCAATTTTTGAAATAATATCTTGATATTGCACGAAGACTAAGAATTTGAAAACGGAATCCCGAGGCATTCGGCAGGAGCCGACACCCCGCCAAAATTAAAAATCCCAGGAAACAAGGGAGGACTAGGGCGCGAGCGCACAAGTCCAAGCCCCCAATTTCCACTCAGATCCACTTTTTGGGGGTCCCAGGGACCCAAATTTCAAATCCCCTTTCCAGGTTCCATCAACAAGTTACCTCATAAAGTGAATAATTTGCTTCTAGACTTAGTCAATCAGGGTTTTGGGAAGGCTGGAAAAGAAAAGGTTGAGAGGTCACCAAAAGTGAGGAGCTAAACAGAGGGAAATTGTACCATTCCATATAGGAGGACAATTTATGATGTTACAATGTGAAAGAAGTGCAAACAAATGAATAGAAACCACAAAGACATAACACATAGACACCAGGATTTTGACGTGGAAAACCTAAAGAGGGAAAAACCACGGTGGGGGTTAACCCACATAAATTTATTAGTTATAGCAATACCAAATTACAAGAGGCTCACTGTCTTAGGGCTCACTTCCCAAAAGAGGCTCACTGCCTGAAGAAAAAGAAAGAAAGAAGAGGATGGCTCACTACCAAAATGAACTGCTCATATTGCATCTGCATATGCTAGATTACAATTCCAATGAAGCACAAAAAATTGATTCAGAACACTTCATCTTTGTTTGCCCTGTTTCACTACTATCTTCTGCCCTCAGAGCACGATCTCTCTTCTTCTACTATTATTCTCCTTCTATTCACAAACTTCACACATATGTACATCTCATTTCCCATCTACATCACTTCAAAACCAAAATCCATTAGATATATATATATATCCACACCAATATTTATCTCTTAATTAGGATGGCAAGGCTAAATAAGAAATGTGTAAGAAGAGAGTTGTATTATGTCGGCTTGATCTTGCATACAATTTGCAATGCAGACTCAAACAAACATGTGAAAGTCTTCACATAGATCATTCCTAATCATATAACCACTTAGATTAACCATCTAGATGTTATATCTTCTCTGTATAAGAATCTACCATGCTTGTCAGCTTGTTCCTTGAGAACATACTTGATTAATTCATCTGTCACATCATAGCTCATACTGCGGATCACATGAGACTTAATAAATCATATCCAGCAATCATTACTGATCTCTTAACATGCCTTTAGATCTACAGAACTAGATAAACCTGTTGGCAAGTATGAGGTGAGCCAGTGTTGTCATTGATGTCAACATACTCATACTGCACTGACAAGAAGGATTTGATGAGCTTTGTGCTGAGGATATTGAGAAAATTAGCCTCAGTCAGGAACAGTGAAGAACAGTGATGAGAAGAAGGTAAATATACTGTATAGGATGAGAACTGGAGGATGCGGATTAAAGGGTTAGTAGATATGAATCTTGAGATGCTACAGTTAAGATTTCAGAGGTCCGCATGAAGATCTGAAGGAGTTATGGCTGCCGGTATAGAACCGGGTCCGGTAAGTATCCGGAGGTGACAGAGGATCACAAAAAGGTCCGGTGAGGTCCGGAATTGTATTATCATAATCTGCGGATTGGAAGGAGTGTTTGAGATGTCCTTGTGATGTGTCATCCTGATTTGTGTGTGATTTGGAGGTCCGGAAGTACCTCCTGCATTATGACAGTGGCGACAGACTGTGTTCTTGAAGTTCCGGATGAGGAAGACAAGAGATCCCAGTAAGCAGAGGAAGTGCGGATGTATCCGGACATTCAGACAGACTTGTGAAGGTTCTTGAATCATGTTTAGGTTGTGTTGTTGGTCCGCATTGATGGTAGAGCCCGGAATTGAAGTTATTCTTCCGGATGAAGTTATTGCTCTGTTTAGCCGACCGGATGTGTTATTCATCTTGCGGATACTCCTATGGTTGTTTGCCGACTTAGATGCTTGCTCCTAAGTCGATGTCTTGTATAAATAATGATTTGTGAATTCATTTCAGTGTGTGGCATATGGATGAGCAGGATATAGCGAAGAAAGGTGCGAAAGGCAGAGCAGAGATTGTTGGGCTTAATTGGAACTGATCCGGACATAGTAGAGATGTCGTTCTCCAGTTCAAGACTGTGATTTTTATCACCTTGTAGACAGTGTGTCTCCTTGTAGGCAGTGGGCCTCTTTGTGAGCAGTGTGCTCGGGCAGTGAGCCCTTATTGGCATGTGCCATTCATTTTTCCTTATTCTTCTAACAGAGAATAATTCTTGGGTTAATCACCCCGTGGTTTTTCCCTTAACCGGGTTTTCCACGTCAAAATCTTGGTGTTCAATGTGTTGATGCTTATTTGCTCTTGTGTTTATGTATTGTGCTTCCATGAATGATTATTTGATATACTGCTAACTAACAACAGAGAATTAAGTGTTTGAAAGAGAACAAGTTCTATACAACTGATTCACCCCCCCCTCTCAGTTGTATGCCCTAGATCCAACAATTGGTATCAGAGCTAAGTTCCTCTGATAGGAGCTTAACCGCTTGAGGTGATCCAGGATGTCGTCATACAAGAAGGATAGTTCGAAGTTCGATGGAACTAACTTCACTCTCTGGAAAGGTCGCATGAAGTGTCATTTGGAATGTATGGGAAAAGCATACTTGGCTATGATTTCAAAACCATATATACCCCCACAAGGTGGTCCGACAACTCCAGATGAAACCACAGAAGCTGAAAACAATCTGCGGACCAAGGAAGCTCTTCTAAGCGCATTGAATGACTCAGATCTCTCGAATGTCATTGACCTACCAACTGCATATGAGATCCTAACTAAACTGGAACTTCTGTATGAAGGAGATGAGTTTGTCAAAAGTGCAAGGTTGCAAAGTCTGAAAGGGAAATTTGAAAGATTGAAAATGAGAGATGATGAAAACATTACTACCTTTATGCCAAGAGTAAATGAGTTGGTATGTGGAATCAGAAATGCTGGTGGAACTCTAGATGAAAATGAGATTGTCTGCAAAATCCTAAGATCCCTTCCTGCTGCCTACAAAATCAAAGTTGCTGCCATTGATGAATTCAGAGCCCACACAACAGTCACAAGAGAACAACTGGCTGGCAAACTAGCTGCATTTGAAATGACCGAGTTTGGAGATGATCCTCCCAAGACTGAATCTGCTTTCAAAGCCAGTGCCTATGTGAAAGGCAAACAGAGATTTGATCCGGGTGAAAACTCATCAAGGAAAATGTCATGGTATGATCAAGCAAGAAGAGACATGGAAGAAGAAGAAGCAGAAACAGCTCAACTTGAAGCCCTCATTGCAAAGAGACTGCCAAGAGGATCCGGTAAGTATGAAGGAAAACTACCCTTTAAGTGTTTTAACTGCAATAAGATTGGTCATTTTGCCTCAAGATGTCCGGAGAGATCTGCAAGATCTAATACTCACAGACAAAGGTTTCAAAAGAATTGCTATTATGTTCATGAAGAAGATGACAATGAAGGAGTAACAGATGATGAATCAGATCCAGGAAGCAAATCCAGAAATGAGTGGGTATTTATAGCCATCAAGGAAGAAGATTCCTTGCTCTCTGAATCTGTCAATCACAAAGTTGTTGAAAAAGCCTTGGCTGCTCAAGTGGAAGAAAAGGATGATTGGGTTATTGACAGTGGATGCTCTCACCATATGACTGGTGACAAGAATAAGTTCTTAGACTTGGAAAGATATGAAGGAGGAATGGTAAAGTTTGGTGACAATTCTGCTGGCAGAATCAGAGGTAGGGGAACTATTTCCTTTGATGGTAAGAGCAAAACAGGTAATGTACTATATGTTGAAGGATTGAAGCACAATCTTCTCAGTGTTGGTCAGTTAGTGGACAAAGGCTATGATCTCCGGTTCAAGAATGGAAAATGCAGAATCTTTACAAGCTCCGGAACTGAAATTGCATCCGGTACTCAGACAAGAGGTAACATCTTTCATCTGGTTGGTTCAAATAAAAGTTGTTTGTTTGTTCAAATTGATCAGAGTTGGTTATGGCATAGAAGAATGTGTCATGTAAATTTTGATAACATCATCAAAATAAGCAATACTCAGGCTGTGAGAGATCTTCCAAAGTTGATAAAACCTACAAACAGTGTGTGTAAAGAATGTCAGTTAGGCAAACAAAGCAGAGTCTCTTTTAAAAGCAAAGATCAGTCTTCTACCGGTTTGTTGGAATTAGTACATACTGATCTATGTGGTCCGACAAGAATCAAGAGTCTGCAAGGTGATAGATATTTCATGTTGTTAATTGATGATCATTCCCGGATGATGTGGGTTACCTTTCTAAAAGAAAAATCAGAAGCTTTTGAGAAGTTCAAAATCTTCAAAGCTATGGTGGAGAATCAAACCGGATTGAAACTAAAGTGTCTAAGGTCTGATAGAGGTGGTGAATTTACATCTGGTAAATTCATTGACTTTTGTGAGAAACAGGGTATAAGGAGACAGTTGTCTGCTCCTAAGACTCCACAGCAGAATGGAGTAGTTGAGAGAAAGAACCGGACCATCCAGGAAGTTGCTAGGACAATGATGTTGGAAGCAAATGTTCCTCAAATGTTTTGGAAAGAAGCTATCAGCACTGCAGTCTACACTCTCAATCGAGTTCAAATCAGAAACAACACCGGTAAGACCCCCTATGAACTTTGGTTTGGCATCACTCCTACTGTGAAATATTTCAGGGTATTTGGTAGCAAGTGTTATATTAAAAGAGATGAAGATCTAGGAAAGTTTGATGCTAGAAGTGATGAAGGAATTTTCTTGGGCTACTCCACTCAAAGCAAAGCATACCGGTGTTACAATAAGAGATTGAGGAAGATGATAGAAAGTACCAATGTAAAGGTTGATGAAGGAATTGAGAAGCCTTCAAGATTTTATGAATTTGATGAAGATGACCAAGATAGTGTTCAAGGAACTCAATCCTCTCCGGTGAAACAGAGTCAGCCTGATCAGGTAAATCAGGAAGAAGAGTTAGGTTTGAATGAGCCTGATCAAGAAACAGCAGTACTGGATACTCCCAAAATTCCAAGGTATGTAAAACTGAATCACTCTGAAGATCAGATCATAGGTGACAGAAGCAAAGGTGTACAAACTAGAAGGAATATTGCTCAAGATCAGAATGAATGTTGTCTGATTTCAAAGATTGAACCTAAAACAATAAATGAAGCCTGCAATGATGAAAATTGGACCAAAGCAATGGAAGATGAACTGATGCAAATTGAGAAAAATCATACTTGGGATCTTGTTCCCAGACCTAGAGACAGGAATGTAATTGGAACCAAGTGGGTCTTCCGGAACAAACTAAATGAAGCTGGTGAAGTAATCAGAAACAAAGCTAGATTGGTCTGCAAAGGCTACTCTCAAATAGAAGGAATTGACTTTGAAGAGACTTTTGCTCCGGTAGCAAGAATTGAAGCAGTCAGATTACTTCTTGCATTTGCTGCCTTCAAAGATTTCAAGGTATATCAGATGGATGTCAAGTCTGCCTTCCTAAATGGTGATCTGGAAGAAGAAGTCTACATTGAACAACCGGATGGATTTCAATTGTCTGATAATAATGATATGGTCTGCAAGTTGAAGAAAGCTTTGTATGGACTGAAGCAAGCCCCAAGAGCATGGTATGAAAGGTTGGATAAGCATCTTGTGCAGATTGGATTCAACAAAGGTACTGCTGACAGCAACTTATATTTCAAAATTGATCATGAAAACATTCTGATTGTTGAAGTGTTTGTGGATGATATCATTTTTGGAGGAAGAGATAGTATGTGTAAAACTTTTGCAAATCAGATGAAAAGTGAGTTTGAAATGTCTATGCTTGGTGAAATGAATTTCTTCTTGGGTCTGCAAATTACTCAAACAAAAGAAGGGATCTTCATCTCTCAGACCAAATATGTGAAAGAATTGTTAAAAAAATTTGGTATGGAAGACTCAAAGCCTATGAACACTCCTATGGCAACCGGATGTAAGTTAAGCAAAGATGATGATTCTCCAAAGGCAGATTAGACAAAGTATAGATCAATGATTGGTGGATTGTTGTATCTCACTCAAACTAGACCAGATATAATGCAAGCTGTTGGTCTTGTGGCAAGATTCCAGGCTGATCCTAGAGAATCTCATGTTATGGCAATCAAAAGAATTTTTAGATACTTGAAAGGGACAGTTGAGTATGGTCTATGGTATCCTAGAGATCCGGATTTCTCTCTTCATGCTTACACAGATGCAGATTGGGCAGGAGATGTGGATGACCGGAAGAGCACTAGTGGTGGAGCATTCTTTTTGGGGAAGAGATTGGTTTCTTGGCTAAGCAAGAAACAAGATGCAATATCTCTGTCTACAACTGAAGCAGAATACATTGCAGCAGCAGGTAGTTGCACTCAAATCTTGTGGATGAAGCAGATGCTAAGAGACATCAAAGTTGAATATGAGGAGCCTATTACAATTTTCTGTGATAATTCAAGTGCAATTAATATTTCCAAGAATCCGGTATTGCATTCTAAGACTAAGCACATATCTATCAAATTTCACTTTTTGAGAGAACAAGTAAACAAGGAAGAAGTCAGATTGGAGTATGTTCCCTCCAAGGATCAGATTGCAGATATCTTTACAAAACCTCTTCCCAAGGACTCTTTTGAATATCTCCGGGAGAAGTTAGGGGTCATGGCCCCTCCGGTGATGAACTAAGATGCACTGATGTGCATCAGTCCGGTGGCTATCACAGTCATATCTTGTGATCCGGACTAATGGGGAGCTGCAACTAAGGGGGAGCAGCTGGTATTATTCTGATGCATGAGAGTTGCAAGTATGAGCCCTTTGCCATTGATGTCAAAGGGGGAGAGAAGACATGTGAAAAACAAGTGGTTGATAGGGGGAGCTGTGACAGAAAAGAGAAGTTCTTGTCTTGATGGTTTTTCACATCATATGTTGCCATCAATGACAAAGGGGGAGATTGTTGGCAAGTATGAGGTGAGCCAGTGTTGTCATTGATGTCAACATACTCATACTGCACTGACAAGAAGGATTTGATGAGCTTTGTGCTGAGGATATTGAGAAAATTAGCCTCAGTCAGGAACAGTGAAGAACAGTGATGAGAAGAAGGTAAATATACTGTATAGGATGAGAACCGGAGGATGCGGATTAAAGGGTTAGTAGATATGAATCTTGAGATGCTACAGTTAAGATTTCAGAGGTCCGCATGAAGATCTGAAGGAGTTATGGCTGCCGGTATAGAACCGGGTCCGGCAAGTATCCGGAGGTGACAGAGGATCACAAAAAGGTCTGGTGAGGTCCGGAATTGTATTATCATAATCTGCGGATTGGAAGGAGTGTTTGAGATGTCCTTGTGATGTGTCATCCTGATTTGTGTGTGATTTGGAGGTCCGGAAGTACCTCCTGCATTATGACAGTGGCGACAGACTGTGTTCTTGAAGTTCCGGATGAGGAAGACAAGAGATCCCAGTAAGCAGAGGAAGTGCGGATGTATCCGGACATTCAGACAGACTTGTGAAGGTTCTTGAATCATGTTTAGGTTGTGTTGTTGGTCCGCATTGATGGTAGAGCCCGGAATTGAAGTTATTCTTCCGGATGAAGTTATTGCTCTGTTTAGCCGACCGGATGTGTTATTCATCTTGCGGATACTCCTATGGTTGTTTGCCGACTTAGATGCTTGCTCCTAAGTCGATGTCTTGTATAAATAATGATTTGTGAATTCATTTCAGTGTGTGGCATATGGATGAGCAGGATATAGCGAAGAAAGGTGCGAAAGGCAGAGCAGAGATTGTTGGGCTTAATTGGAACTGATCCGGACATAGTAGAGATGTCGTTCTCCAGTTCAAGACTGTGATTTTTATCACCTTGTAGACAGTGTGTCTCCTTGTAGGCAGTGGGCCTCTTTGTGAGCAGTGTGCTCGGGCAGTGAGCCCTTATTGGCATGTGCCATTCATTTTTCCTTATTCTTCTAACAGAGAATAATTCTTGGGTTAATCACCCCATGGTTTTTCCCTTAACCAGGTTTTCCACGTCAAAATCTTGGTGTTCAATGTGTTGATGCTTATTTGCTCTTGTGTTTATGTATTGTGCTTCCATGAATGATTATTTGATATACTGCTAACTAACAACAGAGAATTAAGTGTTTGAAAGAGAACAAGTTCTATACAACTGATTCACCCCCCCCTCTCAGTTGTATGCCCTAGATCCAACAAAACCTGTATGCCAAAATGCAGATCATGGAACTGATGCTCTGTCATAGAGAAATGTTGTCAAAATGGAAGCCAATACTGGAGAGCTTGTAGAATATGATCTATTGAACTTCAAACGCTATAATCCTGGATTTAGGTAGTCATGACATGTCTCTTAGTTGCCTTAGAACTATAGAACAAAATATGAAGATGCAAAGGAATGTGAACTAATATACTTAGCACTGTTCACTATCTCTGTTATATCTCTGTTCATCTGGACTTAGATATTTCTTCCAAGTGACTTCCGAAGGAAGTCAAGACTTGATCACTGGAATATAACAACACCAAAAAACTATGAAAATTATACCTGAGCCACATTTCCAGGTCTTCATCTGCGGAAGTACACTAATCCCCTTACTATCTCTTACTTTGTATATTGCCCATACTTAGTCATTTTTGCCAACCGAACCTGAATTCCAATATGACCTTCCAAAGTAGTATCTTCTAGTCATGTTGAAGGGATCTTTGAGCCTTGTTTCCATCAATGACAACATACAAGTGTATTCTAGAGCAATGTCTCTTGCCAATAGAATTATGATGTGGAGTGATTAGGAATGTGATAGAGTATGAGACTAATTGAATGATTAGATGGGTGATTAGGGAAGACTAGTGTATGATTAGGGTTGTGATTCGGATGACTTGGAAATTATTAGGATATGATTAGGGGTGAAGTGATTAAGATGAATTTGAGTGAATGATGTGATTAGAAAGGGTGATTAAGATGTGAAGGTTGAATGATGAAGATATGAGTAGGATGTGATTATGATGATGTAGAATGACAGGAATAATGATTAGGATGAAGGTGACTTGAACCGAAGGTGTCGATGAGAATATTTAGAATGGTTAGAATGAGGGATGACTAGGAGGATCTACTCCCTTTGTCTTCTTTTTGCAACCGTGTCTTTACCAAATGAGACTTGTTAATTGTGGGATGTTACGGGGATGACAATGCAAGGTGATGAGGCCCAGATTATGATAGTGGCTAATTATTATTAGTCTTCAAAAATTCTAGCTCCAAGAGGGTACTCTCATCTACTAATGACGTTGTCAAAGTATAAATTGGATTTATCAAGACCTTGAGGTGTGTAAGAAATGATTGATTAAAGTGAACCCATGAGTTTTAGAATTCACTTGGAAGGATGGACTTAAACTATCCTTGTAGTATTAAGCCCAAGTTGTGATTGATTTGAAAAAGATATTAAGGTCTCTTGGTCCAGATTTGTACTTGTGTTACAGTCAAGCTTTGATAGTTTCTCCCTATGTTTCAACCTTAGGAAGACTATGTTTGGGAACCTCTATAGATGTCAAGGGCTGCATGCTAATGAAATGTTGTAATGAAATTTGATCCTAGAGGAATGAAATTGGATATGTAGTGGGTGAAATTTGACACAGTTGCAGTCGGATTTGATAGGGAGAGTAGATGCTCATAGGTTTCCCTACAGTTGTGGTGTATTATGATTAGTATGAAATTGATTGTCTTGGAATGAATGGTTAGGATATGATTAGGATGTGATTGATTGGATTAGAATGAATATGATGATGTGTAGTGATGAGATGAGATGACTAGGAAATGATTAGGATGATGTTGATTGGATTATGAATGATGATGATTATGGTTTTGACTAGGATGATTAAGATGATGGTGATTAGATGAAAGAGGTGATTAGTGTTTGATAAGGATGACTTGGATATGATTAGGAATGATGAATAGGATATGATGACTTGGAATGAATGGATGGAAAGAATGTTCAAAGTTTTCCCTATGATTGTGGTGAATTGTGATTGGGAATGATTAGGATGAAATTGATTGGATTGAAGTGAATGGTTAGGATATGATTAGGATGAAATGGATTGGATTATAATGAAGATGATGAGGTTAGATGACTTGGATGGTTCAGGAAGAAGTTGATTAGATTATGAATGAAGATGATTATGTGTTTTGACTAGGATGATTAAGATGATGGTGATTAGATGAAAGAGGTGATTAGGGTTTGACAATGATGACTTGGATATGATTAGGAGAATGATTAGAATGATGTTGATAGGATGAGGATGACAATGTATAATGATTAGGATTGGACAAGGATGCAGTTTAATGATTAGGCATGATGAATAGGATGAGGTTAGATGATTTGGATTGATTAGGAGATGATTAGGATGATGTTGATTGGATGAGGATGACGATGTGCAATGATTAGGAATGATGAGGAAGGACAAATTTATTGATTAAGATGAAAATGGATTAGGATATATCGAATGGCAAAGATAATGGTTAGGTGTTGGTTTGACTTGGAATGGTGTTGATTGGGTTAGAAAGGGGATGATATGGAATGATGATAATGTAATTAGGATGTGATTAGGATAGGACAAGGATGATGTGGAATAACAAGGAGGATGTGGTTAGGAAGAGTGATATGGATATGATGACTTGGAATGAATATGTTGACTAGGGTGTTTGGGGTGATGATTAAGAAAGCATACACATCAATCATAGAAGACACTTGGCAATCAGATTGGCTATTTTTTGGTGACTCTTGATGTTTTACATTTTTTGATAAGTTTTGAAAAGCACTTGAAAACATGCACAACCCTAGGCTAGTCAAGGATACTACCTACTGAGTCCCCACTCAGATTTCTCCAAATACTAAGACAAAGTAGACAACTAGAGAATTTGGCGACACTGGCTCCCCCTTACACGACATGGGCACACTAACTTCTCTTACCCTTCAATCTTAGGGACCAATGGAGTTCCTATCTCTACAATGAATAGTACATGTGGGGCGGCTTGGGAGGTCCAACCTCCTGCACCAGCAAGTAAAAGGGTTTTTGGCCACTAGCACAAAGGTTCTTAATCAATGTTTTGAGATATACTGGTGTCTATACATGTGGTGGTTCACTCAATTAAGAGGCATCACAGCCCTTAGAAAGGGTTTTCATGCATCTCATGATACTGAGGGAGACATCCGTCGGTATAGAATAGCGGCACTAAGTGATTGATGACTTTCGTCACAACCACAATTATTTGTATAGCTGGCTAAAACGAAAGCACCGCTTAGGTCATTCCCTCTCACAAATCAGGAGGTAGGCCCTCTAAGGGTTTAGACAAAAGAAATTCAAACACATGTTTTTGATCTCCAAGGTCATACAATGATGCGAGGAGAGAGCATACACATTTACTTGGTCACACTAGCAGATGTTCATTCACCTTTAGAAATTTGAATGTGTGGTGTGATTATGCAAATTTTGGGAAGTGTTTTTGATTCCCAAGATCGCTTAAAGCATGAGGGAAGAGCATACACACTTCACAACCTAAACACAATCACCAAGCAAAGTAGACAGTGATTCATTTTAAGCCCACACCAAGTGTGAAAATAGAGAGATGATGTTCATTTTCTTGCACCAAATCCAAATGTTCCTATGATAAGAAAGCACATGCACATGAAAGAAGGAAACCATGCATCAAATGTATTAGTAGTTTCAGATAAAAGAATTCTCCTAGCGAATGCCACAGGCTGCAAAATAGAAATCATCAGCATAAAATCTCCATGATAATGTAAAAAACACATGAAATATGAAGTAGATGCCTTGTTTTGCAAGCCTCAAAGTCAAAAAGGCCAAAAAAGGGAATCTGATAAAAATTTGAAAAATATGATCAGCTATAGAAAAATGGAGAGTGGTATCAGATTGTTCAGGAGATTTTAAGCAATTTCAAAAAAAAAACCTTGAAAAAAGGATAAAAAACACAAGAGATATGCTTGTTTGAAGTTGGAAAACAATGTTGACTTTGAACAGAAAAAATGACAAAATGACACTGTTACTTGATGAAACTTTACCGTTGCAAAGTTCTCGGAGTCAGCTTTCCAATGCCACCAATTTTGTGAAATTTCGTTACCATATGCAAAAGTTGTGCAAGTTTGAAAAAAGAGGCCCTATTAGGGCATGTGGAGAAAAAAGGCAGGTCTGCTAGCAGTTGACCTAACTACTTGCGGTCTGTGTGCATGTGGTCACATGTGGTAGTGAGGGCCCCAATGACTATTGTTGGGTGGTTATAGTCAAGTTGAGCCCTCGGTCCCCCATATGATCAAGAACTAGGCTTAAGCCAAAAAATAAAAGCGAAAGGGGGAGGTTAGCCCCCTTCCCTCCTCCGCTAGTCGTAGGTAAGACCGCAGTCATAGGCAAGCTGACGTAGTTAGGAATCAAGGCTTTAAGCCTAGCATGGTAGGATTTTATTCCAATTCTAGGGTTTCAGTAACCCATGTTGGCGGTAGGACCGAATAGGACGTAGGCGACAACGACGAAGGGTCCAAAATAAGCGGCGGGAAAAGTTTGAAGGATAGGGTTTCATCCCAGTGGTGGAAGTCTGTAATGGGTTTCTAACAGTGGAAAAAGGGTGCCCAAAGGGTGGCTTTAGAGGCAGTGGTGATGGGAATCTGAGGTGGAGGGTAGTCTACCACAGGTGGAGGAAGGGTGGCATCAGGCGGCGACGAGTCAAGTCACCGCCTGCAGTGGTGATGGAGAGCCCGCAGAGGGCGATGACAAGTCTAACTCCAATGGTGACAAGGCATCCTAGAAGCAATGATGGGTTATGAGAGTGGTGGATAGTAGAATTTTAGGGTGGAGTTAAGATCTTGAGTGTCGCAGGGGAGGTGACAGGGCCAGTGAAGGGTGGTGACGAATATGGTTAGGGTTTGCAACAACAACAAGATCTAGGGTTTCACTATTTTTAGACCTACAATAAAAAAACTTAATCAAAAAAGTAAAGAGAAATCCCTTTGTCCAATGGTGAAAACCACCCTTGGTGGCACCTTGGATAAGTACCATGATGAAAACCTAGCAAATAGGCGCCATGTGTAGGTTGATTTTCTATGTCACTTACACTTGGGGGCACGATGTCTAATCCAACCTATCATTTCTATCCTACCATACCATTTCCATATCAAAACATCAAATATTCAAACCCTAACTAGCACCATGAAGTACAAAGTAGTATGAAAATGAAAATTATGAACTCAAATGCAAATCGAATGCACACTAGATTTGACTTATCTCCATATCTCTTCTCGATCTTGCATGAGAATGCATGGTGTTTAAGGGTTGTTTGTTGGTTGCTCACTATTCCAATAGCATAACAGTGGTATGAGGATGATTCTAGACTAATTTTGGCAACATAACAATACTTGAAAACTTGATCATGCAAATGGCTCATGAGAGGGTTGATTTATCGAAAGGGTTGATTTGAATGAACGGTTGTGATTGAAAGCTATTTTGAATGATATGAATGGTCAAGATTGATTAGGTTTTCCCACTTCAAGAGGGATTGTAGTCATATGACAAGTGTGTGATGGAGAATAAAGGGGACCTAATTCAAATTTTTTATTTGAATTAGTTTGACATGTGAAGCATATTAAGTGGAAGTTGTAGCATGTGACACATGTGGCAATGTGGTGAAAGGTAAGGGAATAATTCAAATATTTTATTTGAATTATTTGGGACATGTGAATGGGAATTAATTAAATAAATGGGATTTATTTAATTAATTGTCTAAGTGATTAAGATGGGATTAAGAGTGGGATTAGGACAAAATGTCTTATGATGTCCAAGTAATATATCGACTAGATAATGGTCAAGACATGGACATTTTTAAGTGTCTACATTTTGCCCCTCTTTGATATGATGTTCGAGATGATGAGATTTATGTTGAGTAACATCATTTCAAAGAAGATAAGGTGTGGATAGAGGAAATGAATAATGATGTAAAGAATAGGATGATGATGCCCCCTCGAGAGGATAGGTGGGTTGGACAAACACGGGTAGGCTCTCGAAATGAAAGGGATTGGTCAAGGGAAAAAGATAAGGGAAATGGATAGAAGAAATGAAGGATGTGTTATGCTGCAATGAAGGTGAGAAACCATGATGTTTGATATGGCACAAGACACATAATCACCTTGGTCCTTATACCTTGGTGCATAATGTCTAGTGCTATATCAAACATCACGGTTGCTCACCTTCATTGCAGCATAACACATCCTTCATTTCTTCTATCCATTTCCCTTATCTTTTTCCCTTGACCAATCCCTTTCATTTTGAGAGCTTCCTCATGTTTGTCCAACCCACCTATCCTCTTGAGGGGGCATCATCATCCTATTCTTTACATCATTATTCTTTTCCTCTATCAACACCTTAGCTTCTTTGAAATGATGTTACTCGACATAAATTAAATCAACTCATGCCAATCATTTCACAACTTGTGACATTCTTGAAACAAGACCACATGTCTTATATGGGATGTCCCAATCATCTCACTTTCCTTATACAGGATGTTGCATTTTTGAAACCAGACAAGGCATCTTATACGACATGCTTCTTTCTTGAAACCAATCCCTATTCATCTATTCATCATAATCAATCAAACACATATCACTTAGAAAAAGGTCCAAATGGCTATTGGTCTAGTCTATCTTATTTTACTGGATTATTTTGCAGTCTCATTCTTATGCTTCTCAAGGTAGTCCTTAAGTGATGAAGAGAAGCGAGGATAGAGCGAGACCTTTTTCTTTGATTGGTGTTTGTGGTTTGTCTTGTCAAAATGACTGGGGCAACTTGGTGTCTTGCATGTGATCAGGATTCCATTGGGTGTGAATCAAAGACATCCTATGCATAGGAAAGAATAACTACTTCCTTGCATATGGACTTGCATACCCCACAGTTATCTCATCACATGTTCCAACAAGGTACCATAGTTACTAGTCTGAGTCAGGCATTCCTTGTCTGTCATGTGCATGTTTTGCAAGGGATCACATTTTTTTACTTTGCCCTCTGTCACGCCATTGTGTTTGTCATCCTTTGACATAATAAGTTCTATGATGATAAGCAGAAAAAATTGCAAGTGAGAAGCTCAAAAATCTATCAAAGCAAGATCTCATTCCCATTCTTCTGGCCAATCTTTCATTCCTCCATCATCTCTCTCATATCTTCATTCCTCCACCTTCATTGTAGCTTAATGTATCATTCATTTCTTCTATCCATTCCCCTATCTGTCTTCCTTCACCAATCCCTTTCATTTAGAGAGCCTACTCGTGTTTGTCCAACCCGCCTATCCTCTCAAGGGGGCATCATCATCCTATCTTTCCATCATCATCCTTTTCCTCTATCCATTTCCTTAGCTTCTTTGAAATGATGTTACTCGACATAAATCAAATCATCTCAAAGAGGGGCAAAATGTAGACGCCTAAAAGTGTCCTTAGATTTCAAAGCACAAATATCTTCCATATTCTACTATTTTCCCTAATTTTCCCTCTATGGTTAAGTAACTAATTTGAATTAATTAATTATTTAATCATTCATTTTCCTTTTGTCCCATTTCATTAATTTAAACAAATAAAACATTTGTTTAAATATCCCATCTCCTAATTGCCAAAATCTCCTTTCACATGCATCCTTTCAATAAATTAAATAAATTAGACAAATTTATTTAATTTAAAAATCACATTACACCTCACCATTTCTCCCAATTTTAAATTCAATTTTGTCCTCTAGTGGAGGGAAACCCTAACTCATCTCAGCCCTCCATTTGCATCAAAAGTCAACTCTCAATCTTGGCCATCCATTCAAATAAGGTCTTCTATAAAACACCTCATCTAGCTTCATTTTCATCTTCTTAGTTCTAGAATCTCCCTATTTTGCTTACAATCTCCAATATCTTGCTAATCACACACATGAGCTTCTCAAGATGGTTGCATGAACTTGCAAATCTGAGAACAATAATCCAAGGTTAAGGAGGACAATGGAGATAGGTCGATAGTAGCTTAGATTCTTAATTGCTTTCTTGTTTGTTTGATTATTTTCTAGGCTAGATTACACTCCATTGGGAGCTAGGGTTAGCTATAGTTTGTTTTCTGCATGTTAGCTAGTTTTTCCCTATCTCAGGTAGAAATGCATAAAAGGTATGAAGATGCCAACAATGCCTTACAGATGTGTAGGACTAGACTGACAATTACCAGCATTCCTAATGGAAAGGCCATTATTATGATCTTGAATAAATTCAAAATTCTTAAGGCAAAGTTGGATGCTACAGAGGGTTATGGAGATCAAATGAGTAAATATGGCTGAGGTGAATACGTACTTCAAGAGGAGCAAATAGGTCGTGATGCTGGGGAAGATGAGGACAAAGAGATTTTTGCTTAAAGTTTCTTTTCGCTCTTTATATATTTCAAAAGACTTTATGTTATAATTTATATTATTGAGCACCACTTCTTTTATCATTAAAAGAACTTTATTGTATTCAATGTCAATTGTAAAGACAGTTATATGGGAAAGTTAGTTCCTTTCTCTTTTACTATAAAATGAATGATTGAAAGAGAGATAGGGTCTTTTGGTGACTTGCTTCATGATTAGATGATTTGGAAAGTTATAATGTTTTAGAAAGATGATGATTTTTTAAAAAAATAATAAGGGAGGGTTTTTGACGTATGAATATATTGGATGTGTAATATTTTTGGGGAGGACAATGTATTGTTCTCAACCTCTATTCATTAATACAAAATAAGCATGTCATTGGATCTGTATTTCTTGTTGTTATGTTACTAATTTTTCTTATGCTAAGTTGGCAACAAATTGGATATAAAAAGAAGTCTTGTATATTGTATTTGTATATGCAGCATTGAAGATCCATCCATTTTATGTTATACTATCAGGATACTTGCATTTTTGTGTTTGTATGATATTGTGATCATATCATTTCAATCAAGTGGCTCAATATCTAGGTTTCATTCCCATTCTTGTGTTTGGTGAAACTGCGATTATTATCTTTATTCTAAAAGTATTTTCATGTAAGTGTGTGAGGCATTTGTAGTTGTTTTCCCATTTTACATTAGTAGAAAAACACCTTTTCCACTTTCAGCTTAAAAGCGTACCTAGAAAGCTCAAAATTTCATCCATTGTTGAGATTATGTTGAGATTTTATACTATTATGCTGTTGGATTGAACCTGCAAGTTCTTCCATTCATTTTTGAGGATGAAAACCCTCTTGAAGAAGTTCAATTTTAGGGGTGAAAGATCCTCCCTAGATGATAGAAGTGATTTCATATAAAGATCACTCTTGCATTTCAATGGAGTTGTTTGGCATTGACAAAAATTAAAATTTCTAGAATAACAACTTCCTATATTAACTCTTTTGAGATAGATTAACCACAACATACAATACACACAATTAACTTTGAAAACACACATAGAGGTTCCCATATATAACTATGAGAAGAGTGAGGCTAAGTTCATACATCAGGATGAAAAGCTCAATTATAAAACCTAAGTCTAACCTATTATGAAGCACATAGACCAATATTTGTAACTAGAATTTCTAACCCATAGCGATGTTTTCCCCCCAAAATAAGAATTACAATTTTAGATTGGCAGGGAAGAGAACACGTCTCTAAATTTGGCACCTTGAAGTCCCTTGTTGGTGGTTGAGGGAACATGATCAATGAAGTCAATCATACAATAATAAACTATGTCAGTCTAGGTAGGTGATTCTTTTATTGTGTGCCACATAGGATAGTTCACTACTCATCAATGTTGGATTGGTATGTATGAGATTTTATATTTGAGATGTGATAGATCCCCACCTAAAATATTTTAGAGTTCAAGGATAGTCTATGGATGTCATGGATGAGCTATAGATGTGAAAATTGTGCTACCATGAAGTATCACTCAAGAGATCTAGAGTAGAATGGTCTCACATCTCATGGGTCATTGGACAAAGTTAGTGGTGGTAGATCAGATGGCTTGTGCTACTTGGAGTGATATTATCACTTTACTTTTAGGAACTCCTGAGAGAATACCACATGGCATTAGTTATAACATAACTAGTGAGTCAAAATCAAAAGATGTCCTCCACGTGGGGCCTACCAGTATGTATTATACTATTGCACTAATGAATAGAGACCCAACAAATAACTTGGAATGGTAGGGATTTATGACTAAATCTACATTTACAATAGAAAAAAATCTCAATAACCATTAGCTATCATCCTCATTAGCACATCCAATTGTGTGCATGCATCAACACTTACAACTTTTGTTAGGTCATATAGAATGTAATAAACTACAAAATTGAAGAAATAGGGGTGATTTGCCATTGTTGCATGGCATTATTATTCCATCACAACTAAGGCATAATGATTTGTAATATACCACCCCTATTTTTTCAAAAAAAATGCAACAGATAATAGACAATGTCCTCAACAATTTCTAATCACCCAGTTCCCAGTGTGGGCAAGGTGAGAGCATATGATATTTTCAAATCTTCACAAGCAAACTATTGCAACTAAATACAACATCCACTTATTCAGTGGGAGTAATGAAATTAAAAACATATGCACTTCCACTTATTTAGTGTGAAGCCTTACAATGAGCCACTTATTTAGTGGTGTAAGCAATAAAATCAAGAATCTGTCAATTCCCACTGGCAGTAAAACCATCTAGGGATTACAATCACCTAAAATGAATTATAAATATTTATCACAATGATTGTAATCTACAATGTAAATGTCTAATTCAAAATAATCAATCTGTCCACAGCTGCCAACAAAGGAGGGTTAGAACATGTGACATCATACAACAAAATGCATAATAACCCCTTCAATGGATGCTTAGAAAACTGATTTCTAATTGTCTACGACTCAAACCATGGACAACACTCCAAAACCATCTTCTATACCTCCGAATAATATTGTTGTTGCAAATTGTAGGTCTGATCAGAACTCTAAATATGTAGAACAACCTGAAAATGCAATGGTACAACCCATGCAAGAGAGTCATATATAAGATAACCACCCTCACTTGGTTTGATCTCCTTAGTAGGTGAAAATTTAGCATATTTGACATGGATTTGAGTCCCCAACTAGCAAAGACTCTTCTCCAGCTCCTCACACCCAACCAGAAGATTGTACGACCTCCTACAAAAGGGTATGACCTAGAAATGTATGGAATGCATACTTCTACCCCTTAAACTCCCTCAAATATCTTGCAATATTTGTCAAAAAACTAGGCAATCAACATAGGAAGAATAAGCATCCAAGAAATGTTCAAAAATGAACTTCAATCTTATAGTTTGTACGACAACTTGGAATTTGGTAAGGCCAGCTAGAAGAAAGCTTAAAAACTCCAAAAATGATTAGCATTTCAAATATTTATTCACTCAAAATTGTTGAATAATCATTCCCATCATCAAAACACAAAAAAACCAAACAACTCCATTGAAATGCAAGAGTGATCTCTTTATGAAATCACGTCTATTAGCTAGGGAGGATCCTTCATCCCCAAAACTTAACTTCTTCAAGAGGGTTTTCATCCTTAAGAAGGAATGGAAGAACTCGCAAGTTCAATCCAACAACATAATAGTATAAAATCTTAGCATAACCTCAACAATGAGCTCTCAATCCCCTTATATAGGCGCTTTTAGGTTACATGGGAAAATAATTCTTTTTTGAAAATAATTAAGTTTTTCCTCTAACTTCAATAATTCCTTTTTCCCATGTCTAGGTACTCACTTTTTTGTGCCTAATCAATTAATAAAACACTTTACCTTTTCAATGAGCTATAACACTTCAGTCACCTTTAAATATTTACAACCTTAGGAGACTTAAGTGAAATTAACAATTAAATAGCTCAATTAACCACCCAACTTACAAAAAAATCCCAAACTAAAGCAAATTGCAAAATAAGCCATACCAACACAATCCTGAAGGTTTGGGATGAATAATGACGCTAACAGAGGGTGACTTACTATAAATAGACGACTTCTCCAAGAAGTTTGGAGAGAAAACTAAAAAGTTGAAAATACTTCTAAAAGCATTACTACAATCCTAAACAACAACTGAGCTCAATGTCATCGAAAAGAATCAAGAAGAATTAAACATGTGCTCTCCAAGAATTAGGGAGTTCCCTAACCATTACTAGATAGCCTACGCAAGCTTAGGAAATAGGCTATTGGTCACAAACTTGGCTAAGTGCCAATTGGGGACATTACAGTCCTCGTCACTCAAAGATTGCTTGTCCTCAAGAAATACATTCCATCCAACAAGAATACCAACATGATTAGCAAAAGTATACATAGATCCGAAATCAATCTCAAGAATGCTCCAACCTATTCCTACTACTCCACGCTGATATATTTGGAAACTGCACAACTGACATTCTACATTATACTCTGAAGCATTCTACCAATCACACAAATTCTTGGATCCCAAACATTTGTATCATCATCAAACCTGAGAGTGAAGGAGTGAGCATCCTTCAACAAGTCATCAACACAAATTAATCACTTGGTTTTCAAAAACCAAAGAAGCAATGTTAGCTGAAACACTTGTTCTTTTTAGCTGAAACCTTTTGTCAACCTTCCACAAAGGGCCCAAGACTACAAAAAGAACAATCTCGTTGATGCAAAAGTTTGAAATTATCATATGAAATTTTGATTTCAATAATTTGAAAATGGGACAGCAACAACAAATCTAGAATATTTTTAAAATAGCAAGAGATTTGGTCCATCTAATACTAGAATATACCAAAGTCATAATTGGAAACATACTTTAACTCATGACTAAAATTTCTCTCCAATCCATAAGTAAGTATGCAAAAGGAAACATATGATGGCTGTTAAAATTTAGGACATCAACATTAAGACTAAAATTTTATTCCATAATCCTCCATGGAACATTCTTCCCATCATCACTATCCTCCAACAATCCTTGTTGATGAACTCTTGTATACATACTTAACCAAGAAGTCGCCTCATCATGCATATGGAGCACTACTTTGTGAAGGTGCTTCTTGCTTGGTAATCTCAAACTTGAAAGTTGGAACACGATGCAAGGGTGATGCAATGTAGGATAAACTCCATTTTGAAAATATTCCACAACTAAATTCAAAACATTGCATACCTTGAATTCATGCCATAAGTCAACCAATGATGGTAACTTCAAGTTGGTGAAGTCTTTGTGCAACATAACATCCCATGAGTATACTTCACCTAGATCCCATATCCTGTTGCTATCATCCTCCGTGTTACTGGAATTAGATAGTGCTTCATCATTCAAAATGAAAAGTGCATTGTCAAAGGTTGATTCAACTTCCATATCAAAGAGGGGGTTATCAAAATATTGGAAGTTATTTTCATCCCCTTGTTCAAACCAATCTTCATGTTGTCCCAATTTTGAATCTGCAAACTTAGGAAGTTGTCCTAAGTCAAAATCTTCTTTGATCATATCAAGCTCTTCAATTACCAGCTTGATTTCATTTTCTCTTTCAACATTTACTTGCTTCCTTAATTGATCTGCAACATCACACTAATTTTCTACTTCAGAGAGCCATTTGGGTATAATCTAAAGAATCCTTGGTTGACTTAAGCTTAGAGGTGAGCTTCTCAACTTTTACCTCTCTTCCTTTCAATGCATCAACATTCTTTTCTGCAAACTTAATGGCATGATCTCTATCACAAAGCAAATTCAAGTAATCTGATTTCAATGTTTCCAAATCACCTTTGACAACAAGAAAATCTACAAGAGTAGCTCCTCCTTCAATGCCTCTATGTCTCTTCTCTACTTGGACCTTCCAAAAGAGTTCTTTAGTGAATTTGAGTGTGTTATCAAAATGAGTAAAGGTTTGCACAACCTTACCTTTAGTGACTCTCAATTGATTCTTCAAACATTGTATATCTCTAGACATTTGACCAAAATCAGCTTCACACAACAAACTTTTTTGATTTGTTTTCAAGAGCATTAGCAATCTTACTATCATTCTCTTTACTTATTATATGTTCAGAAATTAGAACAACATTATGTTCAAACAAAGGGTCAACATTTTCTTGCTCTTTACCATATTTTGGTGCCAAAACACCATGATTCCATGGATTTGGAAATGAAGGCTCCATTTGTTCTCCAAAAATGTTTGATACATTCAACAATTCTCCTTCATGATGGTAAAAATAAAACAAGATGAAACTATCATGAATACTCTTCTTCATAGATTCATTTTAGAAGTCAATCTGACATACCTTAGGCATTGGAATTTCTTCTTAAACATCTGAAATCTCATCACTCTCCTTAGTGTCTTCAAGGACATCATGAGTCTGATAAACTCCTCTAAATTGATCCAAGGTTGATGTTTTGACATTTCCATCAAACACATCAGAAGTTTTTGTTGTCAACTCTCCTTTATTTTCATGGTCCATTTTCATACAATCATCCTCATCCTCTTTTGACAAATAGGGTCTCAATTTTTCTTCACACTGGGCCAACACCATTTCAGCTAATACTTGTTCAATTAATAAAGATTCTCGATCATTCTTCTTCATGTTAGCCATTAAGATAGATAAGAGTGACAGAGATACCTCATCACTCTCATTAATAATCAAGGCCATAATGGCCTGCATGGTTGTTATAACATGATCTGCATGAAATTTACTAATGGTAGCAAATAAATGGTGAAACAATTAGAGAATTAAATCACCATAGCCCATATCTAACATGATATTTCTAAATCTGATTTTTGCAACAATTTCAAGTATTACAACCCTCTTTGCAAAGGAAGGATTTCTGATTTCAGCCAACCCACTAAAGCTTTCAACAATCAATTGGAACATTTCCTTCATTATGGCCTTTCTATAAGGAACTTTAGGAGCTGCAATTCTTGTGATTTCACATAGACATGGAGTGACTACAAGTCTCACATCTTCATGAGGATGTTTCATTAACTTGGGCTGGACTAAACTAATTATTGATGACTTCAAAGCCCAATTCAAAATCCCACAATCTGATCGCTTAACCTTGGTCAAACAACTATCTACTTTCAATTTGCTGAGAAGAGCATCTTTAGACAAATGTAGAAGCTCCAAATCATTCGCTGATGCAAATAGCAAGCTTACCACTACTTCTTTTTGCAAGTTTCTAGGCTGGACATCTACTCTGATTTACTCTAGTTTCAATCTTTTTCTATGACAAAGTACTCTCCATTCAGACAGGAAAAACTCAATTCAATAAGCTATTGCTTCAATTTGAGTGTCAAATGTGCAACCAAAAGATTAGACTCCAACATGGTAACACGATCACTAGCTCTGATACCACTATAATATAGCAATAACATGTGACATCATACATAAAAATGATTAATAACCCCTTCAATGGATGCTGAAAAACCTGATGGTTGATTGTCTACACCTCAAACCACAAACAACACTCCAAAACCATCTTCTAAACCTCTGAATAACACTGTTGTTGCAAATTACAGGTCTGATATGAACTATGAATATGTAGAACAACTAGAAAATGCAGTGGTATGACCCATAAAAGAGAGTTAAATATCAAATAACAACCCTCACTTGGTTTGATCTCCTCGGTAGGTGAAAATTTATCATAATTGACATGGATTTGAGTCCCCAACTAGCAGACTTTTTTCTAGATCCTCATGCCTAACTAGAAGATTGTACGACCTCCTATAGAAGGGTATGGCTCAAAAATGTATGGAATGCATGCTTCTACCCCTTAAACTCCCTCAAATATCTTGCAATGTTTGTAAAAAACCAGGCGATCAACATAGGAAGAATAAACATCCAAGAAATATTCAAAAATAAACTTCAATCTTATAGCTGGTATGGTAGCCTACAATTTGGTACGACCAACTAGAAGAAAGCTTTAAAACTCTAAAAATGATCAGCATTTCAAATATTTATTCACTTAAAATTGTAGAATAATCATTCCCATCATCAGAACACATCAAAACCAAACAACTCCATTGAAATGCAAGAGTGATCTCTATATGAAATCACTTCTATCAGTTAAGGAGGATCTTTCACCCCCAAAACTAAACTTCTTCAAGAGGGTTTTCATCCTCAAGAAGAATGGAAGAACTCGTAGGTTTAATCTAGCAGCATAACAGTATAAAATCCTAACATAGTTTAACCTCAACAATGATCTCTCAATCCCCTTATATAGGCACTTTTAGGTTACATGGGAATATAATTTTTTTGAAAATAATTAACATTTCCCTCTAACTTCAATAATTCCTTTTTCCCATGTCTAGGTACTCACTTTTATGTGCCTAATCAATTAATAAAACACTTTACCTTTCCAATGAACTATAACACTTAAGTCACCTTTAGATATTCCCAACCTTAGGAGACTTAAGTGAAATTAATAATTAAATAGCTCAATTAACCACCCAACTTACAGAAAATCCCAAATTGAAGAAAGTTTCAAAATAAACCATACCAACATGATCCTGAAGTTTTGGAATGAAGAATGACGCCAACTGGGTGACTTACTATAAATAGACGAATTCTCCAAGAAGTTTGGAGAGTAAACCGAAAAGCTAAAATACTTCTGAAAGCATCACTACAATCTTGAACAATAACTGAGCTCAGTGCCATCGAAAAGAATCAAGAAGAACTGAACCTGTGCTCTCCAAGAATCAGGGAGTTCCCTAACCATTACTAGATAGCCTACAGGAGCTCAGGAAATAGGCTATTGGTCACAAACTTGGCTAAGTGCCAATTGGGGACATTACATGATTCTACCACCTATAGTGAATAATTCACTACACATAATTCAAATACTATTGTATTTTTCTAAGGACTTACCTAAATAGATTAGAAGTGAACATTGTATATGATCTATAGCAAGTGTGAGTGAGTTGTTTTTCTTTTGAACTATTGTTGCACTTGTGTTAAACTTGTATAGATGGGAAATGGTTGTGTTTATGATTAAGTTTACATATGGGTAATGATTAGTTGAGATATATTTTATGATTTCTATATTTAATAAAGAAGAATGACTAACAATATTAAATCTCCTTATGAATAAAAATAGTATTATAATGACATAAATTCAATAGAAAACAAAAGACAAGAATTTGATAGAATTCCAATATTTGTATTTTAGATGATGTAATGAAGGAAATGAATATATATATATAGGCTCTGGGATGCATGAGCTATATGCATGAGCCTCGATGAATTGGAGGATCGATTCAACATGTAGAAGCAATGGTGTCAAGAGAACTCATCTTGATGAGGGAGATGTGGCACCTAATTGCCATCAATCAAGGAGTTGAATGAGGTAGAGGTGGAATGTTCTCCTATCAATCAAGGAAATGACATGTGCTCTTATATCTTGATTTATCTAATTAAATAAATAATATTACCTAAGTAAACATAAATACAAGGTGCAATAATTAATTTCACCAACACCCCCCCTTAAGTGCAACTTATGGAAAAATAAAATGAGTCCCAGCAAGACCACATTAGGTATAGAACCCCAAGGCACAAAAATAAAAAGTGCAACCTCTAGAATAAGATTAGGAGAAAACCCATAGGAGAAAGCTCCATCCCAAGGAGGGAAGATGGAGGAATAGGTAGCTCCCCCAAAAGTGATAATGTCCCACACCCCTAGAAGATCTTGTATATGAACATATGTTCTCTCATGAATTTTTTGTAATCTTCTTTGGTCCATATGGCAGTACTAAAGTTTAATTATGTGCTCCTAAATAAGATCTCTTATGTTGTGCACATGGATCTCAATATGCTTGGTTCACTGGAGGTGAACTAGATTTCTTGAGATCACAATAGCACTCTAGTTGTCATGGTAGATGATGGATGGTAGTTGATAGGTGATGCCAAACTCTAGTATTATGTTATGATGAATCCAAACTCTATTAGGTTATGATGAAGCCAAATGGCCTATGTAGAAGCTTTCACAACCCGTATGTACTCTATCTCTATAGATGAGAGAAATAACATGTTTCTTCTTGCTCACAACAAATATGATTGGATTTGAGGTGGATCCTATAGGTAGATGTGGATTTGTGATCTTAGAATCACTATCCCAATCAAAATCTATGTACCCTACTAAGTGTGTATCTCAACCTGTTGCATAGTGTATCCCATATAAAACCATGAGAGGAAATCAAGAGCATATTTAGGTTGAGCAATACTTATCCTGAAATTAGTCTAAGTGACTCAATCCCAAGTAAGTAATTTAACAGTCCCAAGTATGTCATCTAGAAAATGTGTCATATAGAGTATCAATGAGGGGTTAAGAATTCCCAATGATGATCAAGTCATTAATTTAAAACACCAAGAGGAGAATCTCATCATCCTGTTGTAAAATGTAGATAGTAGGGTTAGAGTGACATCAAGTGAAAACAAGAGAGAGAAGGAAGGAATCTATTTTGGCATACCAAGCCTAAGGGGGTTTGTTTGAGGCCATAGAGGGACTTTCAAAGTCTACATACCAAAGAAGAATCGTGAATGAACCCTTGTGGTTGTGTCATATATATCTCCTCTTGTAGATCATGATGAAGAAAGGCACTCTTCACATCTATCTAATATATGAGCCAACCATAAGTAGTATCAATGGCTAGAGTGAGGTGGATGGAATTAATTCTAGCAACAAGTGCAAAGGTCTCAATATAGTCTATGCTAGGTGCTTGTGAGAATCCTTTGGCAATAAGTCATGCTTTGTTTTTTTCAACTGTTTCATTTGTTTATACTTGGTTTGAAAGATCCACTTGCATCAAACCATCTTTCTTCCCTTAGAAAGTAGGACAAAATCCCAAGTGTTAGTCTTGATCAAGGAATAGTATTTGTCCTCCATTGTTGAATCTCAATTAGCAATACATGTTGCTTCCTCAAATAATTATGGATTGGAAGCTTGATCTATGTATGCATGAGGCATATCCTGACCAAGTCCTTCTAGTATCTAATGGATATGCAAATGTACCTTCTAATTTTCATGTATAACAAGCACAAAGTGGAAGAGTAGTAGAAGTGGGAGTAGGCCTACATGCTAGAGAGTCTTGACTAGAGGGTGGAGATGGAGGATGTGGTTCCTTTATCTATGAATAAAAATCACCATTTGGATGAAAGATTCATGTGGAATATGAATGGGAAATGTTAATAGTTGGGGAAGGATTTTCCTCAAACTTGAGACTTTGTCTAATGATCACATCATGAGTATTAGGGTCCAAAAGTTGACACCCTTTGACTCTATTAGAATGACCTACAAATATGGAGGGCTTGCTTTGAGGTTCCATGTCTTTGCAATTCTTTGAAGGTATGTGGGCCCAATATTGAGATCTAAAAACTCTTAATTTCTTAATTGATGGTTTATGACATATACAAGCCTCAAGAGGAGTGATACCTTCCAAGTCTTTATGTGGAATGTAATTTTGTATGTAGTTATCATAGTTTATTGCCTTAGCCTAGTACTATGGTGCTAGTGATCATGATTGTAATATGTAGTTCACTGTTTCTTTCAAGGATCTATTCTTCCTTTTTCCTATTCCATGATGTTGTGGGCTATACAAAATAATGTGTTGAAGATTTATCCCTTTAGTAGAACAAAAGTCCTCAAATTGATGGTTGGCATACTTATTTCCACTATTAAAGGATTTTGTTCGCCTTGCCTATCTATTTCTTAGTCAAGGCCTTGAAGTGTTGAAAATTTCTAAACACTTCATTCTTATTGTAAATAAAATATACCATTGTGAAACATGAGAAATCATCTATGGAAGTGAGGAGATACTGACATTTGTTGAATGACAAACTAGGGAAGGGACCTTCTAGATCACTATGTATCAACTCAAGAACTATAGAAGCTTTCATTGATTTTCCTTTGGCATATTTCTCTCTAGGATGTTTTCCTAAGGTACAACCATGACAAACATCATCATACAAATAGATTTGAGGGAGTCATATAACCATTTCTTAACTTACCAACTATTGAAGGTATTGGTAATTCAAGTGACCACACTATTCATTCCATACTATATCCACTTCATCAATGTGAGTAAGAAGATCCTTGTAATGTGAATCAAATACAAAATGTAAAAAGGTATACATGTGTGCCTTATGGTCTTCCTTTCTAAGGGAAATTGGGGAATTATCTTCAAGATCCCAAATGGTGACCATATTTGGAGTAAACTCAACTCACTTTACTAACCTTGTATGAGTAATCTAGTAGATGGAGAGAAGCTTAGATGACAAATAAAGTACACAAAGAACATTGTTGAAGTGTCCATCCATATTAACTAAACCAATCCATTTAACATTGACTATAGAATCATCACCCCAATGAATAGTCAAGGTTGTACATGACTTGACTAAAGAAAATGTTCCCTTGATGTAGCCATGCGATGCGTAGTACCTGAATAAAGTATCCATGTTGTTGGAGATGACGAAGAGGAAATAGTTATGAGACCTTACCTTTTCCTTTCCCTATTTTGGAGGAGGGGGATTCATTGGAGGACTTAGGAACCTTGATTTTATCCTTCTTAAGAATCTTAGTGAGAGAGTGTTTCCTCATACACCTAGACTCATCATGCCTCCCTTTTACAGTAATCAAATCATCCCACCATTTGTTTGATTTTTTTATTTTGGAGTAGAGGAGTCATACTTGGTTGATTATATGTCTTTTCTTTCTTATTGTGTTTACCTAAAATCTTTTGTCATTGTTGACCCTTTTGAGATTGGATGACAATCTTGAGGTAGTGAATTTTTGAAAACTTACTAGATAGTGTCTCCATCTAAATCAACTTATCTTGCTCCTATTTGAGACATTCTACAAATGCATCAAAGGTGGGCATGGAAAAGTAGTCCCTAAAGCATCTCTAGTGGCATTGAAGGTGGATACAAAGATAAAATATTTAGGACCTAATTTTGAGAGAATGCTTACAACCATTTGTGCATACATTTTAGTAATTTAAAATTGTTCTAATATAAGTCAAAGGGACTTCAAATTTGATACAAAGTCTTGAATGCTTTCAAAGCCAATAAGATTAAGTATAATTTCATTTTCTGATTGATGACCATAAAATTCATCAATCTTACCATACAAACCCTCACTTTTTGTCCAAATTGCATTAGGTGTTGTGACAGACTCAAGGTGAAACAAAAGGTCTGGAGAGATTGCTAAAAAAAGAGCCAAATGCTTCATCTAATTTGTTAATAAATTTATTTTTTAGTTACAATATCTATAGGTTCTATTTCTATTCCATTAATTATGTGTCAAAATTCTTTGCATTGCATGATTATTTGCATTTTACTTTTCCAAGCAAAGTAATTAAATGGCATGAGAATTGTAGGAGTAGGATCAACCATGTTGGACCATGAAAAAAGAACATAGAGGAATTTGCAAAGTAAAACGAAACCCACACACCATATTCCTCACTAAATCATAACCTCCCCCCAAAAAATGTAGTTTTGGCACTTTATTTTAGTGATCTCAAAAAATCATGTTTATAATACATAAAGGATTTTTATATTTTTATGAAAATATGCTTGTTAAACAAAAAAAATAATTTTATTTTGGATTCCTTACAAAATTCTAAGAAATATTAAAAAAAAAACATCAAAATTTGACTTATTGGGTGAAATTTATGGCCCTTTAAAAATCAAGGCCTTTAGAGGGGTAAAATGATGCTCATAGCATTGTTGGGGTAGAACTTGGGCCACTAGCAGGCAGTGTCATTGGTGGTGGTGACACTTTGTCCAGGTGCAAGCTAAGCAGTGGTGGCTACAAGGTTACTAGTGGAGGGTTGTTGGGGTGGTAGGCTACCTATGTGATGGAAAAGGTGGTAGATGAGGCATGTTTGGCATCTTGGGTGGTGAATACTAGAGGTAGGCTAGAGGCATCCTGAGATGGGTTAGCAAGGCTAGTTGGGTTGAGCTTTGGAAATCTAAGGGGTTAGCTAGGCTAATCCCCCAAAGGGCTTCTAGGCCTTTTCAAAGGCTATAGATCCCTCCAAAGGGGGTTGTGTAGGGTTTTTAAGCCCTTGAAAAGTTAATATAAAAAAATACTTCTTCCTGTAATAAAAAAAATGAAATTTTGAAAAGCTCACCTCTATATGCTTATGCAAGGAGGTCATACAACCTTCCTAGAAATTTTTTCCTTAAATTTTCTTGAGCCCAAAACTTGACAAACTTTATATGAAAATAGGGAGTTTTGGCCTTTTAGACACAATGACAGGGTTTGTTTTGTGCTAAAGTGCATCAAAATGCATGTTACCTACAAAAATTTCTAATAAAACCCTACAAAGAAATTTTTCATTAGCTGACTATTTGGTGTTCATTTTGGAAAAAATAAAATTTATTCCTAACTAGATTAATCCTTCTAAATGTAATGAAATAGTATGTTTCTTCCTTAGAGGCATCCTACAATAGGTGAAGGAGAGTCACAAAAATTTACAAGAATATAAAGATGGAAAAATAGCAATCTATCCCTAGATCTAAAATTTAACTACTACCTAAACTCCCCTACTCTAATACCATGTTAGATTTAATAAATAAGAATAACTAACAATATTAAATCTCCCTAGAAACAAAAATAGCATAAAGACAACATAAATTCCTTAATTTGACACAATTCTAATATCTATATTCTAGATGATGCAATGAAGGAAATGACTACATATATAGGCTCTAGGGTACATGAGCCGAGATGAAAAGTGTCCTAGATAGGTTGAGTGAGCCTCAGTGAATTGGACAATCAACTCAACATGTAGGAGAAATGGTGTCAACAAAACTCATCTTGATTAAAGAGATATGGCACCTAACTACCATCAATCAAGGAGTTGAATGAGGTAGAGGTGGCATTTTCTCGCATTAATCAAGGGGATGACATTTGCTCTTATTTATTAATTTACCTAAGTAAATAATTAAAAATTACCTAAGTAAACTTAAATACAAGGTGCAACAATTTATTACACCAACAATGATTAAAAATTGAAACAATGAACCTAAAGTCTTGCTCGATGAACTAATGATCCTAGAGGGCTTATGTGCATGATCTCTTTTATGTTTCTTAGTTCTGGGATGTTAGAAATATTTAATTGAACACAAGTGATGATTTTTAATTATGATTCATGCTTGCACTTGTATTATATGTCCATTGGAAAGGATATATGGTTGTTCTTATCTCTTAAAGTAAAATTTCATGTGCACTTTTGGAGGTTTCATTATACCCATAACAAATATTTTATCAAGACAATTTTGTCTAGGAATAGAACAATGGTTTAAAGGGTTTATTGTGACCTTAATGAGAATAAGGTGAATCCAACATAGATTCATCTTTAATACAAGAAGTAATAATTTTTCCATGAATAACAAGGCAATGATATGGGAACAACATTGAGGTAAATAATAAAAATAAAAGAAAGACACAACCTACCTCGTAGAAACCCTCAAATGAATGCTGTGAATAACATTAAGGTAAATAATAAAAATAAAAGAAAAACACAATTAGAGAATGATTGATATAGTGTGGTTAACCTTAAAAAAAATCAAGATTGCAAATCTCACTAGGTGTCATGGAAGGAACCAAAAAAATTATTGCAAGGCACTAAGGAATATAAAAAAGGTTCTAATTGTTGTTTGAACTTTAAGAAAACATTTGAATTGATAAATATTATAGATAAGACAAGGAAATATAAAATGATCTTACATAAATGGATTGTGAAGGGACAACTACCTAAATTACAATGCAAGAAATTTGGACTAAGTTAGCTAAGATGATAAGTTGCTTTTTGTAAAAAAAAGGATATACTAAATTTTGTAGTAGTGGCCTTAATATTGAGGAGAAACATGGTGGAATGTAAAATTTAAATGTCCTTTAACTAGTTTGGGTTTATTGGAATAATATAGGTAAGGAAGTTCTAATTGATAAAGTAGTCAATGAAAGTTGTAATATTGGTGAAAACTACAAAGTAACACATGATGAATTTTGTAAACTCAAATATGACTAAGGCAGAAAGGGGAGGAACTAATAAAATAATGAGAGCAATGAGAAAATTGTTTATTGAGAGAAACAAAATATATATACATATGTAAGTGGTTTGAATAACCACTTAGTCGGGCATACTCGACCAACCAACTATAACTATCAAAGATAGTTATAGATTGGTAATGTTAATAATATAATATATATTATTAACATATTATAATGATGTAATATATTATAAATCTAACACCCCCCTTATTACATCATATGCCCAAGAAATGAAAGCATGAAAGTCTAGAAAGCTTCAAACTTCACTGTTGCAAGTGATTTTATAAATATGTCGGCACGCTGCTCTTGAGTTGAACAAAACTGGAGTTGAATATTATGTTGTTGGACATGCTCACAGATATAATGGCATTGAACCTCAATGTGCTTGGTACGCTCATGAAAGACTGGATTGCAAACAAGATTTAAGACACTCTGACTATCACAGAACAAAATGGTAGGTCCTATATCAAGAACACCTATACCTGTCAAAATATGACGTAACCATATCGCCTCATAGACAGCCCCCTACGATGTGATATTCTTCCTTTGTGGAAGAGCGAGGAATAGTGATATGATTTTTGCTCCCCAAGAAATTGGACCAGATCCCAAAAAGAAAATGAAGCCTGAAGTAGACTTCCTATCATCCACTGAACCTGCATAGTCCACATCTGTGTATCCATACAAAGAAAAATCTACTTTTTGCTTGTATTCCAGGCCATATACCATTATACCATGGATGTATCTCAAAACCCTCTTTGCTTCTGCCAATGAACAACCTTAGGTTCATGCACGAACCTAGAAAGACAGCTGACAACATAGTTGATATCCGACTTGGTATATGTCAGGTAGATGAGACTCCCAATCAATTGTCGATAAAGAGTAGCATTCACCTGATCAGATGGATCATGGCAGGAAAGTTACAAACTTGTCTCCATGGGATTTGACATCAGTTTGCAATCTTCCATGTGAAACATCTCGAGCAGTGTCTTGGCATACTTCATCTAAGAAACATAGATCTGATTCTTTTGTTGCCATACTTCAAGGCCAAGACAATAATGTAGGAGCCTGAGATCTGTCTTTGTTGCATCAATCATATGTGGAGAACTCCCCGTGATGACCAGATCATCCACATAAACAATCAATATGACAATCTCCCCTCTTGTTCCTTGAGGTAGAGATTGGGATCATATGGATTCTTGGTGAATCCATGATTAAGGAGACGCTCATCGATCTTTATGTACCAGGCCCAAGGAGCCTGTTTATGATTGTAGAGGGATTTGATGAGTCTGCATACTTTGTGTTGCTACGCAGGTGCAGTGTATCCCTCTAGTTGAGTCATGTAGACTTCTTCCATGAGATCCCCATTAAGGAAGGTGCTCTTGCCATCCATCTAGTGAACTTTCCACCCAAACTGCGCTGCCATAGCCAATACCATATGGATAGTCTTGATCTTTGTTGTAGGGGAAAAAGTCTCTTCATAATCAATGCCTTCCTCTTATGCATAGCCCTTATCCACAAGTCAGGTCTTATACTTGTCAGTGCTATCGTCTACCTTATATTTGATCTAAAAAATCCATTTGCAACCAATAGTCATCTTCCCTGGTGGAAGATCAACAAGTTCCCATGTATTATTCCTTAGAAGTGCTTGATATTCAGCATCCATAGCATCTTTCCAAGGTGGTGACTCAAGAGCTTGCTGTACTATTTCAGGTTTTGAACATTTCATAACTGTACACATAAGGGCCATGTTCACTTCTTCACAAGACTTGCTGCAAGTCTTAGGCCCTTTGAAAGATGTGTCAACAACTGCATCATCTTCAACATCCTTTATGGTGGCTTGGTACCACTTAGGAAACTTCTTGTGTACATGTGATGAAGATTGAGGTGATGATAGAGGGGGAAACTCATCCAATGGAAACACAACCTCATCAAGAGTCTCTTCATCAACTTCCTCATCTTTAGGATCAAGAATTCTAGGTTTTTGGGAACAAATAGGTGATGGAGAGGAAGAGGTGTTGCAACTAGAATCCTCATCAAAGACAACATCCTTGCTTATCTACACCTTATTTTTTACTGCATCCATGAGCCTATATCCCTTAGACACTGAATTGTACCCAAGAAAAATACACTTCACAGACTTATCATCCAATTTTGCTCTCTGATCCTTGGGGATGCATAAAGGCAGTACATCCAAACACTCTGAAATGAGAAATAGAGGGCTTCTTCCCAATCCAAGCATCTTCAAGTGTGATGTTATGTAGCACTTTGGTGGGTGCTCTATTAAACAAATATACTTCTGTATGAACTGCTTCAGCCCATAATGCAGAATCAAGATCTGCATCCTTCAACATACATCGCACCATTTCCACTATAGTACGATTTTGCCTCTCTACCACACCATTTTGTTGAGGCATATATGTAGTGGTCAACTATTGGTGAATTCCATGTTTTTACAAGTAGGCTACAAATTCCTTACTTGTGAATTCCCACCCTCGATCTAAGCGAAGGGCTTTAAGAGTTTGACCTGATGACCAGTCTACAAGGGCTCTAAACTCCTTGAACTTCTCAAAGGATTCACTTTTGTGAGCCAAACAATAGACCCACATTCTTCTGGTGTAATCATCCACAAAGAGAAGGAAATATCAGGCATTTTGGTGGTTGAATGGTATAGGTCCACATAGATTAGTATGCACCAATTGTAAGGGACTAGTGGCTCTATTTTTTGCAGTAGGAAAAGGAGCCCTATGTTGTTTCCCTGGCAAGACAATGTGTGCAAAGAAATTTTGTTTTCTGAATGGGGGAAGTCCTTTCACCATATTTCTTTTACTCAATGCTAGAAGATAACCAAAACTAAGGTGGCCAAATCTCCTATGCCAAAGAGTTGTGGATTGATTGGTTTTTACTGCAAGGGCTTGATCTTCTTGTGAAACATCCATTAGTTGAACATCTTTCCTATCCTTGATGCACAAGCTACAATTGCTCCATTGCGAGTTGTCTTTGATAAGACAAAGTTTCTCACCATTATGTTGATCAAATTCAATATCTTGCAAATTGTGCTCAAGTAACTAACTTACTGAAAGTAGGTTCTTAGTGAGTCCAGGTACATACAAAACCATTGTAAGCTAACATTTGTGAGTTCTTAGTGGAAGGCAAATTTCACCAATTCCCTAAACTTCATAGGAGGTGTCATCACCCAATGAAACATGCCCATAGGATGTGGATGGTGTGAGATCACTGAACCATTCTTGTTCCCCCGTCATGTGTCTGGATGCACCAGAATCAACATACCGGACTGAACTACTTGATGTGGAGGTTTTTGTTTCTATAGCATACAAATATTCTTCATCATCTGAATCACTTGTTGAGGCAACATTTCCTTGTTTCTTATTTGGCTTTTACTTCCAATGAGGTGGCTTTTTCTTGTCCCATTGAGGTGGTTTCTGTAGCTTCTTGTGACTGGATTCACAATTGACATAGGAGTTATACCAGTACTCTTTGAGTTCATAACCCTTTTTACCACAAATTTGACATTTCTTTTTCTTTTGTGAATAGTTGTCTTGATTTTGTTTATACTATCCTGATGGACCACTCTAACGATCAGGTTGTTTTCCCTTTTGCTTTGCTGCTAGGGCTTGATTGTCTTGAGATCTAGTCTCACCAAATATTGCTTCTTCTTGTTGAAACAAGTTAACTAGTTCTTCAAATCAGGGTGTTTTATGAGACACATTTAAGCATGTGACAAACACTCTAAATGAGGGGGGTAGTGCTCTCAGTACAATGGGTACTAGAGAGTCATCTTTGACTTCCTCCCCTAACACTTGTAGAGCGGTTCTTATTTTGGCAACTTTTCTAAAAAAGGCTTCTACCTTCTCACCATTTTGCATTTGGAGACAATGGAGTTGACGTTGCAAGTGGAGGATTTGGTTTTGGTTTTTAGCCTCATACACTATTTTGAGGCAATCCCAAGTATCTTTTGCAGAGGTGGAAGTATGAATGTGAGGTTGAACCTCATTAGTCACACCAAACAAAATGATCAATTTGTCCTTTTGATTGGCCTTGTCAAATTTATTCTGATCTTCACCTGCTTGTTGAGGTCTTGTTGTTCTAGAGACAATATCCCAAAGGTCTTCAAATTCTAACTAGGTTTGAACCTTAGTTTTCTAGGCGGCATAATTGTCACCTCTCAGGAGTTGAGAATTTGGTAGCATGATTTTGGGTGCACTAGGAGCCCTTTCTATAGTTGGGATGTCCTTATATCTCTGATTTGAATTTTAGGACTTAATTCAAATTTACAAACTATTTTGCTCCAAAAAAATATTGATTTTGATGCATAAAATCAATTAATTTGCCCAATCTTGATTTTTCTTATGTTGAAACTATAGAAAAGAAAAAGTATTTTAAAAATAATTTAATATTTTTTCATTATTAATAAAATACTTTTCTATTTCTAAAGTTTACTTTGCAAAAAAATATTAGAGCTTTTCAAAAAAATGTGCACCTTTTATTTTTTGGGGAAATGCAATTTTTCTGAATTCAATGGCTTTCTCTTATGGATTTCAGTGCCAACATGGAGTTTCAGTGCCTCCTTACACTGCAAAATGATACTCCTCCTTCAGATGTCAATTCTTCATTGACTTGGACGAAGCAAAAATGCTTTCAAACTTCTTCATAGGCGGAAAATTTTAAAAAAATTGCCTTCAAATTTTTGAATGCCTCCTTTCATTGCCTTCCTTCAAGACTTTCAACAACAAATTTGAAATTTCAACTCCAACATTCAAGTTGCGGCCCTATACGGTCTGTTTGTATGGCAGTTTTCAGCTTCAAGGTAGACTTTTATACAACAATAAAATGACTCAGAATGCCTCCAATGCCTTTTGCAATTTATTCAATGTTTCTTATCAAATTGAAGTCACCTTCATTCACTGGTTTTGGATGCTTTCAATGCAGTATCAACACCTCACATAAAAAAAAAATTAATGCATAGGCTTGAGATTTTTATATTGGTTTGATACCATGATAAAATAATGAGAACAATGAGCAAATTGTTTATTGAGAGCAAATATATATATATATAAGTGGTTTGAATAACCACTTAGTCGGGCATACCCAACCAACCAACTATAACTATCAAAGATAGTTATACATTGGTAATGTTAATAATATAAGATATATTATTAACATATTACAATGATGTAATATATTATAAATCTAACACAAACATGGTTTAGAGAATGTAATTTTTTTGGTAAAACTATGAGAAGAAAATGACAACATTATGTGGTCAAGAACGATAACTTAACCATTATTTTAATTTGGTTGGATAGTTTTAGTAATTGTACTTTCATGAGATGAAATGGGGTAACTTAAATATGTGTATCTTGGGTGAAGATCAAGATGTAATAATAGAAGATATGGTTTTCCTGGATTCAAAGGTTAATAGGAGATAGAAATAGTAGGGAAGAGATAAAATGGGAGGTACGAAGTGGTGAGGCAAAATTGAATTTTTATGGTGCCTATAAAGGCAATCCTAGTCTTGCAACTATCAGATTCATCTTAAGAAACATTAGAAGAGACTTGGTGCTTGAAGGTTTGAAGTATATAGGTTTGAAAACTAATAACAATACAAAATGGAAAGCATTAATTGAAGGCATGAAAGCAACATATAGGTCAAGATATATAGATGTGGAGATTGAATATGATTCCTATATTGTTGTAAATATAGTCAACAAAGGAAATTGCCCTAATCAACAAATTAAAAGAATTTTAGAAGTATTGGGGATGGCCAAATTTGATCTTGTAAAGGTGATGCATTATTATAGGCCTCAAAATAATCTTGCAAATTATTTGTCTAGTCAAGGAGTCTTTAATATAATTTCTTGTCAATCAAAAGTATGGAGATGCATGATCGAGTGTAGTTGGAAGCCCTAATTAAAAAGGATCAATCCCCTTAGTTATTGATTTAAGAGGTATGTGATATTAATGATAATTTTAGTTGAGAGTCGAGAGGCTTTCATCATTTTGATTTATGTCTCTCACGTGTTCTAAGGCACAAAAGGATTCATTGTAAAATTCTTGGGAAGTTTATATTTTGATGTAGCATGAGGAGAGTTGGTACAACACATGGCATTGCTTTGGCTTATGTGGATAGCTATTTTAGATTGGTGGGCATGCTTCATACTAGTTTTATATTGTTGGTGTGTGTTGGTTTATTAGTTATAATGGTGCAATGGGAATCCTCAAAAGACATGTCATGCCATGGTCCAATTACAAACCACCATTTGAAAATAATTTTCTACTAGGAAGAGGAGGGTAATCTATAAGTAGAGAAGACTATTTTAGGGGTGGAGGGTCCAGAGGATAATGGTCATAAGCCATGATATTATTAGAGTTTAAGAAAAGAATAAATCTATTTGTTAGTAATGATGAGTTAAGAGATAGTATTATGGGCTTTCTTGTTATAGATGATTTAAAACATATGGATGTGGAAGAAGAGAAGCATAAAGGTGTGCCATTGTATGGGTTGATAAAGAGGAAGAATAATACTTTAGGTGATGCTACAAAGGTAGTGTTAAGGAAATTTCAAGAGGATGTCCATGAATTACAAGTAAATCAAAATTTGGAGGCATTTTATCAAGATTTTTAGATGGCTATCAAGTGCATGGTGGTTTCCTTTCAAGATGACATGTTGGAGCTTACTAGTGGCCTATGCCACTAATAGAGGGAGGAATTCTCACATGGGTGTTGTGAAGAATGGAGTTGATCAAAGGAATAAAACTTCATGGAGCTATGTCTATAGCTAGGCCCTTTGCATTGTTGGTGATCACTCTCCAATTACTAGGGATGAGATTTATAGCCATGTTTTTGAGCATTGGAGAACTACACCACCTAGTAACAGAATGTAATGTGGGCTATACAATGTCTTGCAGGTTTTTGTTCTAATATCCTATTCTTAGGATTTTAATATATTTCATCTTCGGTCTCTCCCCTATTTTTGTAGTTTTCTCCTTCATGGAGTGTTGTGGTGTGTAGGGGTTAGGTGAACAACTTATAGTTAGGCGGTATGGTCTTATGTTTTCCTTATGGAAGGTGGTATAGGATCTTTGTTATTCTAATAATGTATGCTCTTATGGCTATGGTAGTGTGGCTGGAATTGATATAGCTTTCTTTTATGTTAAAATTTGGTGGATATTTTAATATGTTAGCAGATTTTGTTTTTTCTTTCTATTGTTGGGTTGGGGCCCCATATATAGGATCCCATTAATATATTTAAAAATAATAAAAGATAGGGTGATAGGGAGCTAGTTATAACAAAATCACTTTTGATTCCTAAGATGGAAAACTAGAAGAGATAACTTATGTTCTTGGAAGGAAGTCATTTACCCTTAGGAAATGGAAGGAATGAAATATTATGAAATTTAAATTATTATTTTCCATGTCAAGGGAGGGCATTAGAGTTCATGAATGATCAGACGAGTCATCAAAAGTCATGGATTCTTGGCTTAAAAGGAAATGCTTACAAGAATCTAGGATTTTCCTTCACCATTTACGGTACTTGTTGGAGTTATTTTGTTGCAACTTGTGTTGTATGAGAAAGTGTTTCAGAAAATTATCCTATGAAATATTTTGACTGATTGGAAGGAAATAATTATTATTGAATCCTTTTCATGTTTGGGTATGAATAAATCATGAGTACTTGTGAAGGTTGCCATGATGGCACATTGTTATGTAAAATATGTGTATAAGCCTAAATAAGCTAGAAATATAGAATGCTTGCTTGCAAAAGCTTATGTTAGGGTGTACTTGGGTTATTCACTAGTTACTAGTAATAATATTTCTTTGTGACAAAGTGGATATGGAGGCCTCTTGATGGAAATATGATTATATATCATATATTGTATTTGATGAAAGTGGAGATTCTATAAGGATGCAATTATTAATAAATTGAAAGATCATTTTAGTGAGAATTTATGGAGATTGGGTACACCTCTTAACAAACTAGTTATGGATTTATGGATTATAAATATTCTTTGACACCACTAAACTAAGTTTCAAATGAGTGTATGTATAAGAAGGCAATACATGTTAAAAAAATCTCATACTTACCTTGTGATGGTTGTGGAAGAGATCAATCACTTCTTTTTTTAAAAAAATGGTTAGCAAGTTTTATCATGAACTATTCTTGAGGACTGATTTATTTTGGTTGTTTTTGTCATGACCCTAGACTTGGTATTAAATTCAAGTGATAGACTAATTAAATATTTAGTCCTTAACATTTTAGTCCTTTTTGCCTTATCATAATTTGGGTTTATTAATAAGTTTCCATTTTGGCCACCAAGAGAAAGTGGTAGTTACAAGTCACAATGAGGGAATGTATTCCTTGTGGTTTTCTTGTTTTAATTTTAGAAAATGGATGTGAAGTGGGAAGGAGTTATGGAGATTTATTACTTTCTATTTTGAGGGAGATTCTTTGTAGAAATAGAGTCAATAAATCTAGAAACAAAGAAGTTCTTAGGCGCCTTTTTCTGAAGGAAAAACATGCTTTTTAAAAAAAAAAAAAAACCCCATAGGAATTGTAGAAAGATCTTCTATGAAGATATGTATCTTATTCAGGTGGGAAACAAAGGTTTTGTATTGACCCAGAATTCAATAAGGAGAGTTAGTTTGGTTGAAAGAGAGAATTGAGCACAAGAAGATAGAAGAGTAACTTGGAAGAGTTATTCTAGGTAAGGAACTGTATGAATTTATTTGCTCTCTCATGATCATAACATCCTTCTAATGTTTCAACCTCTTGCTTCAAAACTGTTTAATATTGGTATTCTTGCTTGAAAAATAGTTTTCGTGCCCTGTCTATGCTTCCACATTGTGCATGCATGGTGATCAGAGCACTTGCAACTATTGTTTGATGAAATCACCATTCCATTATGCTTTGATGTATGTCCCTTCATTATTCCGGAGATCTGACACGATGCACATTATAATAGTCCAAGTTTATTATTTTCATTTTTAGATTGTTTCCTTTAGCTTTAATCAAGAACATTGTCCCTGTTTTGAATGATGAAAATGATTCACATCCCTCACAACAATTTCTCTTATAACAATCTTGGAGATAAGTTTCCTTGTAGCGTACTCGAAGGTTATTGTCTACTCATACAGTTGCTCCATGGGACATGTTCAACATCCTTAAGTAATTGCCTACTTTTCACTATGTCGGCAGAGATATTTCTTTTTCCTCCTCTTCCACAGTATTATGTAATTGTCTTAAGCCAGGCCGCTATAATTACTTGTGCACCCCTATTCATATGTGATCCATTAGCACCAAGTATGCATTTACTTCTTGATTTTCTTGAAATCAAAATGATTTGCTGCGCCTTTGTAACTGCTCATTAATTGATGTCTTGAGACAAGTTTAGACTGACCTTATGATAGTCGGTATTTAGTAAATTTCTAGAATTTATCTTAAGCCGCGACGCTATAAGTACCCCTAAAACAAGGACAAGGACAAGGAACACAAGGAGACAAAATAAAACTATTTTGTATTTATATTCAAACAAATTTACATTCAAAAATAATTACATACAAAATCCCTAATTCCTTCTTACAAAAAAATTGCACACCTTTATGTGAAAGGAAGCTAGGTGTGCGGAAAACTCTTCCTACATTAATCTAATGAGGAGAGGAGAGTGCAAATTCAAATTTATTCTAACTATTACAGTAACATTAAACTATTAACATGAGATATTGCAACAAACACAAGGTGAGACAGAAGGAGAGAGACACAAGATATACGTGGGGAAAACCTTTACGGGTGAAAAACCCCACACTCCAAAACACTACTCAACTGTATTATGTAAACAAAGAGGTTACAATACAAATCTTCGACACTCGTATCTGGAGATGATCTAGTAGCATAACAGTACCTGTAAAACTTGTAGTACATCTTCTCCTCCAAGCACCTGTTTATATAGCAAATACAAGGCAAACCAACTTGGCCTCATGGCCCAAAACCCACGCCTATGGACACTTGGTCAACATTGTAAGATGCTTCTGACACTTGTCCACAACCCCCATCCCAAAGAGGTCACCTATTTCTAAAATGGGCTATGATAGATGCTCTTATGACTCTTACGACCGTCATAGAATCTGTCATAGCAGTTAAATAGTATATTCTCTTACAACATGTCATAGTCCACCTTGGGGCGCCCAAAGATGCCTTTTTCAAAGATGCTCTTCGACACATGTCTTCACCTGTCATAGAATCTCCTATTTCCAACTCTTACATGTCATAATTTCGTCATAGGAATCTGTCATGACCGTTACAGTCAATATTCCCTTACACAACATCCAAAATGCTGACACATGGCAAAATGTTCCTGCCACAAAGTGGGATGCCTATCTCCTCATGTGAGGACAAAATTACAAGTTGTCATCTTCCATGTAGGATGACACATCACCGTGCCACATCCACAAAATGACAATATGGAATTTACAATTAATTTACATCATAGGCAATGAATAAATAAATACAATCAAAATAATGCAAGGAATTACCAAGGTTGAGACACCTTAATTCCCAACATTCTCCCACTTGTCGAACGCTTTATAATAGCCAATAGAATAATAGGATTTAACTGCTATAGGCTGAGAGGCCCATAGACTCTGAACACCATCTGAACTTCTCTGTGCCCACTGGCTTCATCAATACATCTGCAACATTCTTCAAAGTATCTACCTTCTCCAAATTTACCTTCCCATCCTCTACCATGTCTCACACGAAGTGAAACTATACATCAATATGCTTTGTTCTGGCATGAAAAGTTAGATTCTTTGCAAGGAAAATTACACTCTGACTGTCACAACTGATCGTAATTTGACCTGCATCAACACCAATATCTAAACACAATCTCTTAAGCCAAATGGCTTCCTTATAAGCATGAGTTGCAGCCATATACTCAGCTTCTGTAGTGGACAAAGCAACCACAGGTTGTCGCTTACTCATCCAACTAATGGCACCACCAAACATTGTGAACACATATGCAGTGGTGGATCTCCTGCTGTCAATATCACCCGCCCAACCAGAATCCACAAATCCATGAATACAAATTGAATGTTGAGGTCATGTAGCATTACTGTGATAAAAAATGGAATACTCGAAAGTACCCCTCAATATCTGAACACTCGCTTAACTGCATCCCAATGTACCCGTCTAGGATTAGCTATAAACCGACTAAGGACTCCCACTGCTTGGGCAATGTCTAGTCTTGTGCAGACCATAGCATACATCAAACTGTCAACATCACTAGCATAAGGTACTCTGCTCATGTCCTCCACCTCACTAGGAGATTTTGCAAAATCACTAACAAATAACTTTGTTCCCAATGAAATAGGAACACTCACTAGTCTATAATCTGCCATGCTATCCAACACAGTCTTCACATACTTACTCTGGCTTAACCAAAGTTTTTTATTAGCTCTGTCTCTTCTAATTTTCATTCCTAGAATGTACTTGGCTGCCCCTAAATCTTTCATTTCAAACTGTGCTGCCAACTGAAACTTAAAATCAGAAATCATATTCTTACCTTTCCCAATGAGCAACATATCATCAACATATAATGCAACAATGAGAATACGATCGCCATCAACTTATAATATACACAGTGATCCGATTTCGATCTTAGATAACCAATTGACAACACAAAGGCATCAAACTTCAAGTACCACATCCTAGGAGACTGCTTCAAATCATACAAAGACTTCTTAAGCTTGCAAACTAAATTTTCTTTACCTTTCTCTATGTAGTGCTCTGGCTGTGACATGTAGATTTCTTCCTCAAAATCACCATGAAGGAAAGTTGTCTTCACATCCATCTGTTCTACCTCTAAATCATAAGCAACTGCAAGAGATAACAAAAATCTAATGGATGTCAGCTTTGCAACGGGAGAGAAAATTTCACCATAATCAATTTCCTCCACTTGCGAGTACCTCTTCGCAACCAATCTAGCCTTGTACTTTTCAACACTATCATCTGCATCGAATTTCTTCTTGAACACCCATTTCCAAAGAAGCCATCTCATCCTCCATGGCCTCCTTCCAGGAACTTGCATCTTTCATGCCCATAGCCTCTTTCATAGTTCTAGGCTCATCGGTGTTAGAAAGTAAAGCAAAAGCACAACTAGAATCAAGTAATGAATAACCAAACCTATCAGGCTGCTTTCTTGTTCATGTAGACCTCCTCAATGGCCGAGGTTGAGGTCCTGCTTCTTCTTCACTTATAGAGCTACTAGAGCTCTCCTCATCATCAGGCCTCATAGGGTCTGTCGGTTCAGTCTTCTCAGGGGTAGAAGGAAACTGAACTGCATCTTCTTTCTTTTCTGACTGTAGAACAACGGAAGAAGGTGTTATCTCTCTGAAGATAACACTTCTGCTATACAACACTTTCTCAGTCACAGGATCCCAAAGCTTGTATCCTTTCACACCGACACCATAGCCAATGAAAATACATTTAACAACCTTGTTCTCCAACTTAGACCGTTTCTCCCCAAGCACATGTGCATATGCCTCACAACCAAAAAAATGAAGATGCCTTATTGAAGGCTTCTTACCAGACCACACCTCCATAGTGTTTTGCCAACAAGAGCTGATGTAGGAGATCTATTTACCAGATAGCAAGTAGTGGCAACAACTTCAGCCCAAAACTTTTGTTCGAGGCTTGCTCCACTAAGCATACTCCTAGCCTTCTCCATCAGTGTCCTGTTCATCCTCTCTGCAACTCTATTTTTCTGCGGGGTATATGGAGTTGTCTTATGCCTTTCAATCCCTTGCTCTTTGCAGAACTTATCAAACTCTGCTGAACAAAACTCACCACCATTGTCAGTTCTCAAACACTTAATCTTTTTACAAGTCTGATTTTCAGCAAAGGCTTTAAACTTTTTAAATTGACTAAAGACTTCAGCCTTGTTTCTGATAAAATAAACCCATGTCCTTCTACTATAATCATCTATGAAAGATACAAAATATATAGATTTTGAAATCGAAGGAACATTCACAGGACCAAACACATCAGAATGAATTAGATCCAATACACTAGAAGACCTGTGAGAACTAGAGTAAAACTGAACACGATTTTGCTTTCCATAAATACAATGTTCGCAAAAGTTGAACTCGAGATTACAATCATTTAACCCCTTAACGAGGTTTTTATTTTTCAGGGTACGCAGACCCTTCTCACCAATGTGGCCATATCTCAAATGCCATAACATAGTCTTTTTAGTAGGAAGCTTAGCTTTCAAAGCATGTGCACTACCATCAGAACCGGTTACAACAGATTTCTTCATTGCATGTTCAGATGGTGGGGATGAAGTGATAGCAACTCGTTTCCTTGAGTCAGAAGAACTATTGCACTGTGAAGTGTATGCTTCCAGCTGAAACAGAGTACCTCTCCGAGTACCCTTCGCAAGCACCATAGATCCTCTTGTCATCTTGCATCCATCTTTCAAAAAGACAACCTGCACACCTGCATCATTCAACATACTTACAGAAAGCAGGTTCCGTGCAAGGCCTGGAATGTGCATAACTCCAGTGATCCCCTTCACTCGTCTATCAGGGAATCAAATTTGAGACTCTTCCACGACCAACAATTTTCAGATGAGAGTCATCACCAAGGTACACCTTTCCACCATCATACTCTTCATACTTAGTAAACCAGTCTCAATGCAAGGTCATGTGGAATGATGCACTAGAATCAATCAACCACACATCATCAGATGCATGGGTGGCCAGGGTTGCGATGAAGGCATCACCATCATCTTGTAACTTGTCAGAATCTAAATCAGGAGCTTTCTTCTTCTTTTTCTTCTCCTCTTTGCATTCCTTTTGGAAATGCCCAGTTTTACTAGAGTTCCAATAGAGAGCCTTGGATTTTCTAGGAGATTTAGATCTCCCACAGTATTTGGATCTGCCCTTATCAATTTTCTTGTCCTTTTTCTTCCCTTTCTCTTTGGGTCTTCCGCGAACCACAAGAGCCTCTTTGGTTTCCTCAAAAGACTTTCTCCGCATCTCTTCAGATAACAGCGAAGATACCACTTCTTCCATTGTGAATGTGGATGTAGTGCTTCTAATAGCCATCACAAGATGATCCCACGAATCCAACAAAGAACAAAGTAGGGTCATACACCGATCCTCCTCCTCCATCTTCACACCCACGGATGTCAACTGTGCAACGATCATGTTGAAAGCATTCATATGGTCCGCAACAGATCCTCTGTCTTCCATCTTCAGAGCAAACAACTTCTTTTTCAGAAAGATCTTGTTCACCAAGGACTTGGCCTAATAAACATCTCCTAGCTTCTTCCAAAGAGTTTTAATGGTCTTCTCCTCATGGATGTTCAACAGAACAGGGTCAGCTAAACGGAGTGTAATGAGACCCTTAGCCTTCCAATCTTTGAGGTCCTAATCAACTTGTGACATTACCACAAGTTTAGTGCCGTCAACGGTTTCCCATAGATCACGATCAACAAGTAGGTCCTCCATCTTGACTTTCCACAACTCAAAATTAGTGCCATTGAATTTCTCAACCTCTAACCTTCCAGATGTGGTTGCCATCTCCTTGCTATAATAAGATACATAATACTCTACACAAGACTCCCACTCAACCTAAGATTAGCTCAAAAAACCCCTACCCAGTAGCTAGAACCAAAAACTGGCCAGGCTCTGATACCAACTGAAAGGTAGCTAGGTGTGCGGAAAATTCTTCCTACACTACTCTAATGAGGGGAGGAGAGTGCAAATTCAAATTTATCCTAACTATTACAACGACATTAAACTATTAACATGAGATATTGCAGCAAACACATAAATAAGAAGGTGAGACAGAAGGAGAGAAACACAAGATATACGTGGGGAAAACCCTTACGAGTGAAAAACCCCACACTCCAAAATACTGCTCAACTATATTACTTAAACAAAGAGGTTACAATACAAATCAGAGCCAATGCTCTTGCAGGAGTCTTCAACACTCGTATCTGGAGATGATCCAGTAGAATAACAGTACCTATAAAACCTGTAGTAGAAGAGCATCTGTCATAGCCCATTTTGGAATTAGGTGACCTCTTTGGGAAGGGGGTTGTGGACAAGTGTCAGAAGCATCTTACAATGTTGACCAAGTGTCCATAGGTGTGGGTTTTGGGCCATGAGGCCAAGTTAGACGCCCATTCCAAGATATAGGCAATTTTGCCTTGTATTTTCTATATAAACAGGTGCTTTGAGGAGGAGTTGCATTATGTGATTGACAGGTACTGTTATGCTATCGAAATACCTAGTTGCAAATGATTTGTGGAAGTTAGTGGCAAATGGGTTCACAAATATGACTGACCCAAATGCATATGCAACATTAAGCAATGATGCAAAAGTCCTTAGTTTGATTGAGGTAGCCTTGACATAGGCTATTTTTTCCATAATAGTAGTAGCTAACTATGCAAAGCAGGCATAGGAGATTCTTCAAAATAGTTACAAAGGAACTAACAAAGTGAGGTTTGTTAAACTACAACTACTCCAAAGAAATTTTGAGACCCTGCAAATGAAGGATGGTGAGTCTATTTTAGACTTCTACACCAAGGTTTCTACCTTGATAAATCAACTAAGGATTAATGGAGAAAAAATGGAAGAGAAAAGGATTATAGAAAAAATCCTAAGAAGTATGCCCTCTAAGTTTGACCCTATAGTTATTGCCATAGAAGAGGCCAATGACCTCTCAAAAATGACATTTGATGAGTTGATGGGCTCACTTCAAACCCACGAGCAATGACTAAACAAATCTGCTCCTTCCCTAGAGCAAGCCTTTAAATCTCAAAGTAGTGTGAGAGGTAGGGGAAGAGGAAGAAATAGTAGAGGCAAGGGTCAGAGGAGCAGAGGAAGAAGCAACTCCAGAAGAGGAGGATTAAATAGCCAAGAGGAGGCAAGTACCTCTCAGCCAGCCTTCCAAGAAAAAAAGAAGAACAACAGTTCAAATTAGAGGTATGATAAAAGTAATGTATAGTGTTATTATTGTCATATGTATGGTCACTATGCAAGTGAATGTATAAAGAAACAACGTGACCAAGAGAGTCAAAATGCTAATGTAGCAAATGAGAACAAGGTTGAAAATAAAAAGTAGTCCCAAGTGTTCATTACATGCAACCTAGATGAATAAAGCAACACTAAAATATGGTTTTTGGACAGTGCCTATAGCAACCACATGAGTGGTAACAAGAATTTGTTTGCCTCCATAGATAACTGCATAAATTCTAAAAAATTAAAATGGGGAATAATGAGAAGGTTCCAGTCATGGGCAGAGGCGTAGTCAGCATACAAACCAAGCATGGTGAAAGAAGGCAGATCTAGGACGTCTATTATGCCTCAAACATAAAACATAACCTATTGAGTATTGGACAGAGGGTCCAAAATGGTTATAAAATCCTGATGGAGAATGAAGAGTGCATGATCTTTGACAAAGGAGGTAACAAGGAAGTGATTGTAGTAGTGTAGATGATAAGAAACATAATGTTTCCTCTTAGAATGCATATTGACTCTCTGATACTATCTTTGGTGTTATCTTTGACACTAACTCCAACACAGTCACTGATGTTATCTCTAATGCTATCTCTGGCGTAGTCTTTAGTGTTGTCTCTGGTGCTCATAGCAGTGATACAACAATTTGCCTTTAAGACAATCATCAAATACCCATCCAAACTTTGGCATTTGAGGTATGGTTACTTAAGTTTTTCTGCTTTGAGTTTACTGTCCAAGAAATGCATGCTTAGAGGGCTACCAACTATTGTAGAGATTAATGGGAAATGTGAATCTTGCATTTTAGGAAAGAAACATAGGCAACCCTTTCAATAAAGGTATTCTAGGAGAGAAAAAGCACCATTGGAGTTGGTGCACTCAGATTAGTGTAAACCCACACCCTAGTTGGCAATACTTATTTCATGACGTTCATAGATGATTACAGTAGAAAAAATTAGGTTTATTTCTTGAAAAACAAATCAAAAGCCTTCAAGAAATTCAAATGGTTTAAGGCCTTAGTTGAAAAGCAAAGTGGCCACTACATCAAAGCCCTAAGAATGAACAGAGGGGGAGAGTACATCTCCAAAGAATTTTAGAATTTCTACAAAAATGAAGGCATAGAAAAATAGTTTACAACTAGGTATACTCCGTAGAAAAATAAAGTGGCTGAAAGGAAAAATAGAACCATCCAAGAGATGGAAACAATCATACTGAAGGAAAAAGGACTACCACATGAATATGGGGATGAAGTTGTAGTAACAACAATTTATTTATTGAATAGATGCCCCACAAAGACTATTCGTGACGAGATTCCACAAGAAGCATGGACAAGCAACAAATGGAGCATGGAGAGCCTAAGAATCTTTGGGTGTGTGGCATATGCATTCGTACCAAAAGAGAAGAGGCAGAAATTTGATGACAAAGGTAAAAAATGCATCTTCGTAGGCTATAGCGAAGAATCAAAAGCCTGCAAACTATATTATGCCATCACCAAGAAAGTGGTGATCAACAGGGATGTTGAATTCATTGACAATGAGTCATGGGATGGAATGGTGGATAGCACCATGAGTATTTCTGTCATAATACCTTTTAATGATGAAGAAGCTTCAGAAGCTAGCAGCTCCGGAACCTTTCAGCAATGTTGCAACTCATAAAACTGTAGCTTTGGGACCTTACAACAGGGTGAACATTCCAGTGCCCAATCTTCTTTATCAACCTAGCAGTCATGCAGCTCTAAAAGTTTAGATCCTACGCTCGCCTCATTAATGCCATGGAGGACAAGAAGCATGAGGGAAATTTATGATAGCGCAAGGTATTCTGATTTTGATGAAAATATGGATTTTGCATTATTTTTTTATAGCAATCCAACATATTTTGAGGAAGCCGTGAAAGAGGAAAAGTGGTGTAAGGCCATGGATGAAGAGTTGGATGCTATAGAGAGAATAAGACATGGGAGCTAACTATTTTACCCTAGGGTAAATAGGTCATTGGAATTAAGTGGGTCTATAATACCAAATGCACTATTGATTGAAAGATTGAAAGATATAAAGCAAGGTTGGTTGTTAAGGGATACAAACAATGGCCTGGAAGAGACTATGATGAGACATATGCACTAGTTGCAAGGTTAGAAATAATGTGAGTAGACTTGGCAATTGCATCCTAGCACAAGTGGAAAGTATTTCAAATGGATGTGAAGTCAACCTTCTTGAATGGAGTGTTGAAAGAAGAGGTGTATGTGGAGCAGCCACCTAACTATGAAGTCCTAGGGCATGAAGATAGTGTACATGCTCTGAAAAGCTCTCTACGGGATTAAGCAAGCATCTTGGGCATGGTACAATAGAATAGATTCCTATTTTCTGAGTAATGGCTTTAGCAAAAGCAACAATGAGCCCAAACTCTACATCAAATAAACCAATGGTGAGATTTTAATAGTTGTTTTGTATGTAGATGATTTGATTTTCATAGGGAATAGTGACCTCTTCATTGCCAATTTCAAAGAGGTAATGAAAATGAGTTTGAAATGATAGACCTAAGTTTGCTAAAATATTTTCTAGACGTAGAGGTCCAACAAATAGAGCATGGCATATTTATTTTGCAAACCAACTATGCCAAATAGATCTTGAAGAGATTTAGAATGTTGGATAGTAAACCTACCCCAACACCAATAGCTACATGTCTGAAATTAAGCAAAGAGGATAACAACAATGAAGTTAACCCAACCCTCTATAAGAGCATGGTTGGAAGCCTTATGTATTTTATTGCTACAAGACTTGATTTGATGTATGTGGTAAGCTTGATTCCTAGGTTCATGAAGTGACCTAAGGACACACACTAGCAAGCAGGAAAGAGAATCCTGAGGTATGTCAATAGCACCAAAGGCTATGGCATTATTGTTAGGGTTAGCTAGCAGAAGATATCAATTAAATGAAAATAAAGATTAAACAGAGGAATGAAAAATACACAGAAATAATAACAGCGAGAGACAAGTTTTAACGTGGTTCATCCAAACTTGGGCTACATCCACCAACAGAGAGTCTAATATTATTATCCAATAAATCAAACCGATTACAACCAGCAATCCTTGCAACTCAATACCATTACAAATGCTACAATACAATATATAAAAAAACCCTAACCCTTAGCCACTTTTATCAAGCCTTATGTCGGTTACAAAATAAGATTTTTTATGTCCGTCCAAAAGAATTTTTTTGGGGCCGACGAGGATACATGGCTAGTGTATAGTACTTTCCTGATCAGTCGCCACCTACCAACAATCTCCCACTTGGAGACTGATCAGACTCCACACCAAACAATCTCCCACTTGGAGACTAATCCTAGACGACACCGCTACACATACAACTCCCACTGGAAATAAGCGCCCTGGACTCTGTTGTTATGATTTTATTATTTCAGTCTTGAAGACCAACCAAAGTTGAAGAGGAGCTCAACTTCTCCCTTGTCACGACCTTTGTAAACATATCCGCTGGATTTTCATCTGTATGTATCTTTTCCATCCTTAACTGTCCATTATCCAACACCAACTGAATAAAGTGACACCTCAACTGTATGTGTTTGGTCTTTGAATGCAAGGCAGAATTCTTTGCAAGATGTATGGCACTCTGACTATCTATATACAAAGAACTGTTAGCCTGTTGTTTGCCCAATTCTTCCATGAAAGATTGCAGCCATATCATCTCCTTGCTTGCCTCTGTTGCAGCTACATACTCTGCCTCTGTGGTGGATAAAGCAACCACCTTTTACAACTGTGAGATCCAACTCACTGCTGACCCACCTATAGTAAAGACATAACCTGTAGTACTTCGCCTGGTATCAATATCCCTTGCCAAATCTGAGTCTACATAACCTACTAAATTAGTATTAGAGCCCCCAAAACATAAGTGTTTATTGGATGTACCTCTCAAATATCTGAGAATCCATTTTACCGCATTCCAATGCTCCAATCCGGGATGACTCATATACCTGCTGACGACTCCTACAGCATGTGCAATATCCGGTCCTGTGCATACCATGGCATACATTAAACTTCCTACAGCTGAAGCATATGGTACCTTGAACATTTTTCCTTCCTCCTCTTGTGTCTTTGGACACATCTCCTTAGTCAATTTCAAATGACTAGGCAAAGGTGTGTTGACAGCTTTTGCATTCTCCATATAGAATCTCTACAACACCTTTTCAACATAAGTAGCCTGAGATAGAGTCAATTTTCTGTTCTTCCTATCTCTACAAATTTTCATACTAAGGATTTGTTTTGTTGCCCCCAAATCCTTCATATCAAATGACTGTGCTAACTGTTGTTTTAACTCTCTTATGTGATCCATGTTAGACCTAGCTACAAGCATGTCATCAACATATAAACATAAAATAATGTAGCTGTCATTATCCAACCTCTTAAAATAAACACAATGGTCAGAATTACACCGACTATAGCCTTGCTCAGCCATAAAACTATCAAATTTTAAATACCATTGCCGAGGTGCTTGTTTCAGGCCATACAAACTCTTCTTCAATTTGCACACTAGTTTCTCCTTACTTTTGATCTCAAATCCTTGGGGCTGTTCCATGTATATCTCCTCCTCCAAATCACCATGGAGAAAGGCAGTTTTTACATCTAGTTGTTCCAAATGCAAATCTTCAGCAACCAAATACTTAAAACAATACGAATAGAAGTCATCTTGACAATCAGAGAAAATATCTCATCAAAATCAATGCCCTTTTTCTGTGCAAATCCTTTTACAACTAACCTGGCTTTAAATCTTTTCTTACCTCCATCTTCCTCTTTCAGCCTATATACCCATTTGTTTGGTAAAGCCTTTTTACCTGCAGCCAACTTACATAATTCCCAAGTCTAATTTTTCAGCAAGGAGTCCATTTCTTCTTTCATTGCAAGCTCCCACTGAACCTATGTATCCACCTGCATAGCTTCATCATACCCTTCTGGTTCACTAGCATCTATTAAAAAAATAGAATACAAAGAGAGAAAAAACCTTTCAGGAGGTCTACTTAGCCTTGTTGACCGTCTAACATTCACTGGAGTTTGTGGTATTTCTGGTTGTTGTTGCGGAGCATGAGGAACCACTGGAACATCACTATTTGGAGTATCATCCAGCACCACATAATCTTTTTCTTTCATCCCATGCTATTGCAACTAATCTTTGTATAACACCTTCTCATTGAATATAACATCCCTGCTTCTCACAATTTTCTGATTTTCAAAATCCCAAAGCCTATAACGAAATTCATCAATGCCATATCCAACGAAGGTACACTTTTTTGATTTTGCATCTAGCTTGGTTCTATTTTTATAATCTGTATGTGCAAATGCTTCACAACCGAAGGTTTTTAGAAAAGAATAACTCACCTTCTTACCTGTCCATGCTTCCTCTGGAATACCACAGCCCAAAGGAACTGAAGGACCTCTATTAATTAATTATACATCAGTGTTGACAGCCTTTGCCCACATATTTAAAGGGAGCCCAACATGCAATCTCATGGTCCTTGCACTCTCCATTATTGTCCTATTCATGCGTTCAGCCACTCCATTCTCCTGTGGAGTCCCTGGAACCATTTTCTGCCTACGGATTCCATTAAAGGAACAATAATCTTCAAATTCTTTGCTGCAATACTCACCGCCATTATCAGATCTGAGACATTTTAATCTTTTACCCGTCTCATTCTCAACCAAGCTTCTCCATTTCTTAAATGTTTCAAATACATTAGATTTCTACCTAAGGAAATAAATCCATACCTTCCTAGTTGCATCATCTATGAATGTAACATAATATCGAGAGCCACCAAGAGAAGATACCCGAGCTAGTCCCCATACATCTGTATTCACAAGCTCCAACTTTTCATTTTTCTTTTGCTTCCCATCCTTAAGAAAACTAACTCTCTTTTGTTTTCCATACACACAAATTTCACATAAAGCCATATTAATACATTTCAGACCTGGTAAAACTTTCTTAGAATGAAGTACCTTCATACCTTTTTCACTCATATGCCCAAGTCTGTTATTCCACAGTGTTGTCTCAGAATCTGCAGCAACTATTTCAGTCTCTTCCTGTGAACCTGCAGCAACTGTTCCTAAACCTGTTTGTTTTTTCTCTGCAACAGCTAAAGTAGAAGGAACAGTATGACCTATACAAAGATATAAAGTGCCTACTTTCACACCTTTTTCTACTATTAAGGCACCTTTTGAAACCTTCTAATTTTTATCAGTAAATGTAACAATGCAACCTTCTTCAACTAGTTGCTTTGCTGAAATTAAATTCCTACTAAGCCTTGGAACATGCCTTACCTCTTGTAGTAGCCAATGATTCCCATTCTGTAACTTAATCTTGATTCTTCCCTTTCCAACAATCTGACAGGGTTCGTTATCTCCCAAATAAACCAGCCCAAAATCCCCTTGGACATAATAAAAAAAATAACTTCTATGGGCGTAGCATGAAATGAGGCCCCTGAATCTAAAACCCATGAATCATCAGCATTATCTAGGGAAAGAATCAAAGCATCATCTTCAGATTTATTACTTACCACATTTGCCTCCTTATTGCCTTCTTGTTTGTCTCCTTTATTCTTCTGAGACCAGCAATCTTTCTTCAGATGACCTGGTTTCCCACAGTACCAGCAATCCTTCTGTCCTTTGGATTGGGATCTCTTGTCCTTTAATTTTCCTTGTGACTTCCCATGACCTCCAGAACCTTTTCCTCTCTCCTTTGATCTGCCCTGGCTTTCTGCATTCAAAACACTGCCTGATGTGGATCCACCTGAGCTTTTCCTACAAATTTCCTCACTCAGAATAACACCAACAACATCATCAAATTTCAGGGTATTTGAACTAGAAACAGAGTTACTAACCACCATTACCAAACTATTCTATCTTTTAGGCAATGAACATAATATCAAGACAGCTCTAACTTCTTCATCAAATTTTACATTTATAGAAGTCAATTGACTGACAATTGTATTAAATTCATTTAAATGATTTGTTACAAATCCACCTTCAACCATTTTCAGATTAAACAAATGCTTCATGAGAAATACCTTATTTGAGGCTGAGGGTTTTTCATACAATTTAGCCAAATCTTTCATCAAACCATCTGTTGTCTTTGCTTCCATTATATTGAATGCCACCGATGGTGCCAGGCACAACCGAATGGTTCCAAGTGCCTTTCTGTCAAGAAGATTCCAATCCTCATCAATCATTGTTGCCAGTTTCTTGGCTACTCCTTCCAATGGCCTCCATAAATCCTTTTGATAGAGGTAATCCTCCATCTGCATCTTCCATAATTGATAGTTCTTCCCATTGAATTTATCAACCTTCAATTTACCCTCGTCTGCCATTGCTCCCACTCAACCGTGAGACCTTCCTACAGACAATAATCACAACCCGCTCTGATACCACTTGTTAGGGTTAGCTGACAGAAGATATCAATTAAATGCAAATAAAGATTAAACAGAGGAATGAAAAATACACATAAATAATAACAGCGAGAGACAAGTTTTAACGTGGTTCACCCAAACTCAGGCTACATCCACCAACAAAGAGTCCAATATTATTATCTAGTAAATCAAACCAATTACAACTAGCAATCCATGCAACTCAATACTGTTGCAAATGCTACAATACAATATATCAAAAAACCCTAACCCTTAGCCGCTTTTATCAAGCCTTATGTCGGTTACAAAATAGGGTTTTTTTATGTCAGTCTAGGATACATGGCTAGTGTAGAATACTTTCCTGATCAGTCGCCACCTACCAACAATTATGTATACCGCCTCCAATGAATTTGATCTAGTTGGATACATGAACATTGGTTGGGAAGGAAGTGTAGATGATAGGAAGAGCACATCGGGATATGTGTTCCATATGGGTCCAGGAGCAATTTCATGGGCATCAAAGAAGCAGCCCATTGTTTTTCTCTCCACAGTAGAAGTGGAGTACATAGCAGCAAATGTAACAGCATGTCAAGCTATTTGGCTAAGAAGAATCCTTGCTAACTTGAATGAAGAGAAAAATGGTACAACCATTCATTGTGATAATATTTTTTCAATATCCCTAACAAAGAATCCAGTCTTCCACGGACGAAGCAAGCACATTGAAATTTGCTACCATTTCATAAGAGAGTTGATAGAGCATGGAGAGATTGAGCTTCAGTTCTATAGATCAGAGAAGTAGCTCGTTAACATTTTCACCAAGGCACTATCAAAAGACTCCTTTGAACACCTAAGAGATAGGCTTGGCATCATGGACAACTCCAGAAATGAACTCTGAAAAGACAGCTCTGGAAAGACCCAGCTCCGAAAAGGAAACAACTCTAGAAGAATATCTTAGGAAAGATAGTCTCAAAAAATCTCTGAAACCTTCAACTCTGAAAGTTTCAGCTCTGGAACTTTAGTTTTGGAAAGTCAGAAAAACTTTGGAACCTTCAATTTTGGAAGGACAGTCTCAGACAACTCTTGAACATAGAACAAGTCCAAATAGGACATCTCCGGAACATAGAATAGGTCCAGACAGGATAGCTCTAGAACACTGGATGACTCTAGATAGAAGAGCTCTGGAACCTTAGTTTCAAAAGGCGGAAGAGTTCTAGAACCTTGTCTCTAGAAAGACATAGCTCCAAAACCTTAGTTCCAAGAAGATAGAAGAGCTTCAAAATCACAACTCTAGAGAGACATAACTACATTGGACAGGAAAACGTTAAAAATACATAATGGTGATGAAAACACATAAAGGCTCAAGATTAAGAGGGAGTTTTGGAAATATGTAATCATCAGCCACATTAAATACAATGTTAGAGTGATTTGTTGGGATCTATTTCCCCCTGCCATGTCTGACACCAGCTGTCACATTTAATGCATCTCAACAGAGAATTAGTTCTGGCAGGTAAATTTGAATTGGGTGTTAGTTTTTCAAAAATGTAGAGAAAGAAAAAACAAAGGAATGAATAGGGAGTACGTTCAGTTCAAGATAAGAGAAGATTGCATTTGCAACAGCAGAGGAAGAAGGTTGCAGCAGCAACATAGTGTAGATAGCTCTGGAATGTGTAGAGTTTCAAAAGGCAACATAGAGCAAAACTATGGAAGCACATAATTTTAGTCCAGTCATCTCCAAAAGATTTGAAAAGGTGTGCATTTTTTGTAAGAAGGAATTACAAAGCCGTAGCTCTGGGATTTTGTATGTAATCATTCTTTAAATGTAAATTTGTTTGAATATAAATACAAAATATATTTATTCAATCTCCTTGTGTTCTTTGTCCTTGTCCTTGTGTTATGTCATGCTCCCATCTGGTCTTCTTTGCCCACTTTAGTTGGATCTTTTTCCAATAGAAAGCTCTTTTTCTCATTCACTGTTCGGATTCATCAACTTCCTTATGATAAAGATTAAGGTGTTCTTTAAGAAGTTGTTTCCTATCTAGCAAGTTATTCTTGTATATATAGAATTACCTCGAATACTAAACCTTGAAGGCATTATAAAATACAATTAAACTCCTTTGTTTATAACATATTATTTCTTTTACTTGTGAAGATTAGTGGTTATGTATATGTTATATCATAGCAAACTTATGGATTTGTTAAGAGTTTTGCATACAAGATTCTGATTTAAACTTCCAGGTAGAAATGTTCTGTGTGTAACTTAGGGTCATGTTTAGTATATGGTAAATCTCGAAGACTAGATTATGCCCTATTGTAGAAGTGTAGTAATAACTTTGCTCAAATAACTAGTGAATGAATGTTATTAGTTTATCGATTACTTAATGTTCATACTATTTTGAGAAAAAACTTAACTTTATAGAGGGATTTTCTTTAATATGCATTAATGTAATTAGCTTTAAGTGTAAGAAATAGTGTTGTGGTAATTTTGTCAAGTAAGATTTTTTTTTTTTAAGAAAAAAGGGGTAAAAATTTTATTCAATCAGAACCAGAGTACAAAGCAAAGGCCAAGGGCCCACCAAAGAAGAACCCCACTAGACCAGCCAGCAAAACCCTACCTATTCATGTCCTCCACTAATAACCTCTCCAGGGTCTCAAGATAATTAGAAGAAAGCTCATCCTTTCCACTGATATTCCAGCCATCCACATTCTCAGAAGCCCACTCCGCCAGACAATCGGCCACTTTGTTCCACTCTCTAGGGATATGACAAAAGGAGATAGAATCCAAGGAGCTGCAAAGACTCAAAATCTGTCTACCCACAGAAGCTAATTGCCAGCTAACATCATCCAACCTTTGGTTGTTCAGCAAATCCACAACAATTTGAGAATCTGACTCACAAATGATCCTCCTCCAGCCTAAAGAGCATCCACGCTCAACAGCAATCTTAATAGCAAGGGCCTCCATCATATTATTAGAGTGCTGCCCTTTGTAACTAGAGAAGACAAAAACCACATCACCATCATTACCTCTACCAATACCCCCCACACCAGCATGACCAAGGTTCCCACGAGAGGAACCATCAGTATTAATCTTGAGGACCCCCGCCGGGGGAGGCATCCACCTCCCATCACGACAAACCCGTTGCCGAACCAGACGAGGCCTTCTGCCAACAAAGCAACCTCGGCTACTATCCCCCAAGCTCAAATTCCGCACAATATCAAGATCACCAGGATCACGAGTTTCAGACATGTCACACTTAGCCGAAATAGTCTCCTGAAGCCTGCTAATTATCTTCTTCCACAATTGAAGATTTCCCAAATTGGAACCACAAAACACTCTACGGTTCCTCTCCAGCCAAAGGTTCCAAAGAATGAAGATAGGCCCAATAGACCAGGCCACCTGAAGGAAAGGAGTCTTTGCTGGAGGTCTGCCTAAACTGTCCCAGAAGTCAATCAGGGAGGTAGCATGAATACACCCATGATGCCAAGCCTCCCACCATCTGTGCCATAACTCTCTAGAATAAGGGCAAAGGAAGAACAAGTGGGAGGTACTCTCCTCACTGTAAGAACAAAGAAGGCAAATAGAGGGACCCTGAAAGCCACGTTTGCGAAGATTTTCCCAAGTAAGGCATTTCCTCTGAGCAACCAACCATAAGAAAAAATTGCACTTGGGCCAAGAGAAGTTGTCCCAAACCTTCTTCCACCAGTGCACCTCAATAGGACCATATAAGTTCCTATCAAGCATGGCATAGCCTTGGGCAATAGTAAATTTACCTTTCGGACTAGGACTCCAAGCCAGAACATCCCTCCCATTAAGGGAGCTGCAGAGCCTTGTCTCCAAAACTCTAGAAAGAACATCCCGATCCTCCTCAGAACCCCCCACGGGCCACTCCTGAGGGTCCTTCCAGCAAGCCACCGCCACCTGCCCAATGCGCTTGACAGTTTTAAAATGCTCCACCTTAATCCAACCGGCCTCAGAAAAAATATGGCACAGAGGTTGAAGCTGAGGGAAACTAGAAAGAATGGGAGGGTGGCCATCCCAAGAGTCCTGCCAGAACAAAACATCAGAGCCTCTATTACAGATCCAGAAGAGGCCCTCCTTAATCAGCTGAGCACCCTTCTTAAGGGTCTCCCAAATACAAGAACCTTTACCCAGCAAAGGGAGACGCGGCACCTCGAGGCAATCAGCACCAGGAAGATACTTGTGGGTCAGAAGCCTAGCCCAGTCCTGATCTTGACTGTTGCACCATCTCCAGTATAGCTTGGCAGCCAAGGCAGTGACAGCAAGAGCCATAGACCTAAGCCCAAGGCCCCCAGCGTGCTTCGGCCTGCATACAGACTCCCACTTGACTAAGCTCCACTTCGAGGAAAGAAGGTTGCCAGACCAAAGAAATTGCCGAGACAAAGCATCAAATTCCCGCACAAAGGTGGACGGGGGAACCTGCACACAGCACCTATAAATGGGGAGAGACTGCACCACAGTCTTAAGAAGAATCACTCTCCCCGCCAAGGATAACCATCTGAAAGTCCAATGGCTAACCCTACTACAAAATTTATCCAAAATTCCCTGCCAATACTCTCTCCTCTGGGCTCCCAAAGCCAACGGGATCCCAAGGTACATCAAGGGAAAAGAGCCGATCTGAAATCTAAGGATCCTAGCAATCCTGCTCTGAATAAGCTGAGGAGTATTAAAGAAGTAAATGGAAGATTTATCATCGTTAATACACTGACCAGAAGCCTTCAGGTAGATGTCTAAGGCTCGCCGAAAGTTCACCGCCTCACTGATTCTAGCCAAGCCCATTAGCCCAGTATCATCCACAAACTGAAGATGAGAGTAAGGGGGGAGAAGGTTGTTCCAGCTCCAGCCCCGGATAAGACCCTGTCTCACCTGAGATTTAATAAATCTTCCAAGACCCTCTGCCATGATGATGAATAAGTAAGGGGATAAAGGATCCCCTTGCCAGAGTCCCCGAGAAGCACCAAACAAATCTGAAGGTTCCCCGTTAATAAGCACTGAGAATGAGGCAGAGGTCACACAACTAAGAACCCAGTTCACCCAATCCTTAGCAAAGCCAAAAGCCAAGAGAGTTTTCTGTAAGAATTCCCAGCTCACCCGGTCATAAGCTTTAGACATGTCAAGTTTAATAAACATAGCCTTCTCCTTAGAGTTAGCCATAGAATGAATAGCTTCCATGGCTATCACAACACCATCCAGAATTTGTCTCCCTTCAACAAAACCACCCTGCTCAACCGAAATCAAAGAACCAAGGAGTGGTTTGAGTCTCTCAGCAATCAATTTGGTGATAATCTTGTACACCACATTACATAACGCAATAGGTCTGAATTGAACTAACCGGTTAGCTCCTTCCAACTTAGGTATGAGGGCCAAGAAGGTAGAATTCATAGACTTGAGCATCTGTTTGTTCCTAAGTGATTCTTGAACCACCTCAAGGAGATCAAACTTTATAATTTCCTAGAACTCTTGGAAAAACTCAATCAGAAACCCATCCGGACCAGGGGCCTTACCTTTTTTCATATTAAAAACCACGTTCTCCAGCTCAGGTAGCAAGATAGGACATAAGAGAACCCCATTCATCTCAGCAGAGACTAGGTGGGGAATACAATCCAGGATGGCCTGCTCCTCAGCCCACGCAGCATGATTCTCCCTAGAAAAGAGATTTGAAAAATAATTGACTGCCTCCCTAGAAATATCAGCAAAGGATGAGAGTTGAGCCCCATCCTGCGAAACAAGAGAGGAGATAGAATTTCCCTGTCTTCGAGCCTTAACTGAATTATGAAAGAATGCAGTGTTCCTATCCCCCTCCTGAAGCCAATCAATACGAGATTTCTGCTTCCAGAAGATCTCTTCATGAAGATCCCACTCTTCTAAATCCTTAAGAGCCAAGGATTCATCCATACTAAGGGCAGAGGTCAACCCCTGATCCCGAATCTGATGAGTGATAGAATCCAACTTGGACTGGGCCGCCATCTTCTGAGCTTGAAGGTTCCCAAAACAATGTTTATTCCATCTCTTTAGTCTAAACTTCACATGCTGAAGCCGCTTACTAAAAGTGAACATGGCCGTCCCATGAGAAGGCATCCCCTCATACCACCAGTCCAACATAAGATCCTAAAGAGACGGATCTCTTAACCACATCAATTGGAATTTGAAAGAGGGATTTTTGGTGACCCCATAAGCGGTGACAGAAAGCTTGATGGGCCAGTGATCAGAGCCCCTCCAATCAAGAATTTCAGAACTGGTAGTCAACCTACTATTCAACCAATAACAGGAGACAAGAAATCTGTCAAGCCTTTCAGAGATAGCCTCCCCACCACATCTCCTATTATTCCAGGTAAAGACACCATTGGAGGGCTTTACATCAATGAGATTCAAGGAACCAATCATATCCCGGAGAAGATTTGCAGCAGGTTCCAACCTGGCTAACCCACCACGTTTTTCATCTAAGCAAGTAACAGCATTAAAATCACCAGCCATAATCCATGGGAGAAACGGGTCCAAGGCCCAGATAAAACGAATGTGAGCCCAGAGATTTGACTTACCTGAGAGATCAGTAGGAGCATAAATATTGGATAAGAGACACCTTTCTCCAGTCTCAAAACTAGAAGCAACCAGAGAAATGGAAGACCGACTAGACATCCAACATAAGGGGGAAACTTTCCTTGGGTTCCAGAAGCAGGCCACACCCCCTGCACTATTCAAAGCACCTACCCCCTGCCACTTGCCTTGGGGCCAGATACGCGAAGCACAATTTGCCAGCCCATCAATAGTAAGCTTAGTTTCCTGGATAAAGACCACATCCGGTGACTGAGATTCAATTAGTCTGCGAACAGCCTTTTGTCTAGGGATGCTGTTCAACCCCCTTACATTCCAAGATAAAACAATCATTTATGGGGGCGAGAGAAATGGGAATCAATGGGCTTCACAGACCCAGACTCAACCAGAGTGTCACCCATAAGCTTAACCTTCTCCTGATCCGTCTTTCTTCCACTCTTTGACGGTTTATCAAGAGGTCCCTTTTTAAAGGATTTCTGAAGTAAGCCTAATGAAGGAGGAGCTTTGTTACCCTTCATAGGATCTGAGGGCCCCTTAGGAGCAAGAGGATCAGGAGCCACCGCAACAGAGTCCTTCGGAGTCTGTGACCCCTGGAGAACCCCAAAATCTTGAGCAAGAGCCGAAGCATCCATAGCCTTCTGATCCTTCTGGTGAATCCCTGAAGATAGAGTTTGATCCTCTTTCCTTGCATTTTCATCCTGAACATCCTGCAGTCCCTTAGCCCCAGAAGAGAGCTCGACTGGAATACCCTCCTCCTGGGTCAAATCATCAAGAACCTCAAACCTATTAAAGTTGCCGTCGTTCTGCCTATCCAGCCAAGATCTCTTCTTGCCCTTGCCCTTGTTATGAGACTTGACTGGAATAAAACCCTCATTATCCACAGTTGCATTAGACATTGGTGCCTTTCCCTTGTCCCCCCTGGGAGGCCCAGAAGCAGCCAAGGGGGGAGGGTTTAAATCTAGGGCATTTGCGGTGTAAATGTCCATATTCATGACAAATTCGGCATCTGAAGGGTAGAGTCTCATAATCCAGCTATTGGATCCAAGAAGAAGATCCCAGGCAAATTTCCATAGAGTCTGGCAAAGGATTATTGAAATCGACTTCAACACAAATGCGGGCAAATGAAATTACCTTACGATCTTGAGTTTGGGAAGCCGATCCCACAGGTTTTCCAAGAAGCAAAGAGATTGAGTGGAGAATATCCTCCCTCCAGAATTCCAAGGGAAGCCTCGGCAAACGAACCCACACAGGAACCCGCAAAGGGATCTCTTCAGCAGAGTTGAATCCCAAGTGCCAGGATTTGATGAAGAGCCCTACCTGGTTAAAGAAGTAAGGACCTCCTTCGAAAGCCCTATTCCTATCGGACATGCTTGAGAAGATAACCATAAAATAGTTATTAGCTGCCAGAATAATTTCCATATCACCTTCAGGGTTCCAAACCCTACGAGCCCAAGAATCCAAAACCGGTAGAGATAAACGAAGGCCCAAAAATTTGCAAATAAGTGCATGATTGCCCCAGTATTCAACATCCTCTGAAACTTGCTCAGGTTGAATAACCAAAACTGGACGATCCTCGGATCTCTCCAAACAACCGTTCACTTTTTTAATTCAAAAATTCCCTTTTGAAGAGAAGACTCCATCCCCAGACTGGGGTTTCCCCATCTGATCTAGACCACTGGCATGCATCGAGGAAGAGGGCTCAACCATTTCCAAATCATCGGAAGAAACAAAGTCTTGATTTTCCATGGGCCAAAGACAGGGCAGGAGACCCCGCGGCCCCAGAAACCCAAGCACCACCCGCCAGAGACAGAACCGACTTAGAAGAAACGCTGAAGAAAGCCAAGAAAGGGGCACCCCACAGCCCCACCACGAGCCAAAGCCCCCACTTCAGCCCACGCACCCCTGAAGACCACTCAACACCCCTCACGGCCGCAGCAGATCGAGCTCGGACGCAGTGAAAATGCAGAGGAAAGGGTGCGCTAGGGCACGCAGGCCCTATCGCGCGAGCAGGGTCCGCGTCCAGCCATCCAAATTCTTGTCAAGTAAGATTTCAATTTGGATAATAGGAATAAATTATTTGAATCTATGTGACTTAGTAGGAATGACTAATTTGAAGTTGGTGGATAAAATCATGCAAGAAACTTGATTATTGGATTATAATCAAGTCAAGATTATTGTTTTAATATTGTTCTTGGATGAATTATTCTCATAGGTTCTTGTTATTATAATCTTTGTAGAGTTGTCTAGAGAAAATTGGTTACATTAGCTTATAAACCTTTCTTGAAAATAAAACTTAAGTTGTTTCTTAACCCTTGGATTAAAATTTTGAACCTAGCCTCGTTTGGGAATAGTTAAGTCTTTTCTAGAAACCTTTCTTGTAGGAAAAAAATTAGCCATTTATACTAAATGATTTGAGTTTAATAATGTTATCTAGGAATTACTATATCCATATTAAGCCTAGATGGAATACTAGATAAATAGAATAGATTTCTATGTTAAAAGATTTAATCAAGAGTTCTTGTGTAGTTTGAGGGTATGGATTTTTAATGTTGTAGGCTTTATTATCTTTATGATGCAATGGTGTCACGTTACTATATCGAGGTTTCCTATATATTAATGTTTGGTTGGGAATACATACAAATATGTATATATATAATTGATTTAATCTCTTAGCTATTAATAATCAAAAGTTGTTCATTGGGTGATCCATGATAGTGGTTAATTGACAATGCCTATTTTTGTTAAGTAAAAAATATTCCATGCCTTGTGTGTGTGGTACTATGAATTGGTACACAAGGTAATCAAGTTTTAGTCAAGAGGTCATCTAACTCATGGGGATTTTGGTAGCATCATTAGTGTATTCCTCTTTTGAACTTGTAAACCATCAATACTACCTTCTTGATGTATCGATTCACTCATGATGATGCTCTTGTAATGTCTTAGATCATTCTCAACATGTCCAATATCTTTGTGTAATAGTGGAGGAAGGAGTAAGAAAGAGATCATCGATGTTGTAGAAATATACATCTTCATTCTCACTAAATAAATATATCTTTTGTGTTATGATGAATGAGCTACCTAGTTGGTCCATTAGGGATAAATAATGGGTTTCTTGTCATTGGAAGTGTGGGTCACCAAACAAAGTATAACAACCTTCTTAATTCTTCAACCTTCTTAAACCTTTAAGACTTCCAAAATAATTCATTGTGTTTGATTAGTATTTGCGAGTAATTGAATTATGATTTCGAATATGGTACCAATTTCTTGGGTTTAGTTTTGTTTATGCCATGTATGTGATATCTTATCTACTTTATGCTTCAACTTAATTGTTTCCTTTCTAATTACTTGTCTTATCTTTTGTTGAATCCATTCAATAAACATTAATCTCTTCTGAATTCATCCATGTTTCACCTAAGTGGGTGGCAGTCGATGATGAACTATCTGGGGAAGAACTAGACCCTAAAAAAGGTTGTGTACCCACTTGAATAGATTGTAAAATTATTAGTTTATGGCTTATCTTCTAAAATAACATGTTCTCATGAATGTTGGATTATTTGTATAATAGTGTTTAAATTTTGATGCATGGATGGGTGTCATTTATGAAAATAGGAAATGAAGGATATTTTGCCTATGAAAGGATACATTGTCCCTATCTTGAAAGTGATCATTATGTAATACTTCTATTCAAGATGTACACTTATACATAATTGTTATCCATGGAAAGTGTAATTTTCTTATAGGATGTATATAGGTTTGTTAGTTTCTTGATGTACCTAGTTCCTTCATGCATGTCGACTTTAGTTTGCTAGATCATTCATGAAGGGTTGGGTTTCTCTTATTGGGAGTAAGGCTAGAGAATCTTATTGCTTCGTGTTTGGAAGGTAAATTTCCTTGATGATATTCTCTCTCTTTGTTAGGTCAAGATCGGTGATGATGTATTGTGCAATACTTACGTAACTATCATTGGAGCCTTTGTTGATTTAAGGAATAAGTCCTGATTGTATTCCAAAGCTACATTGTTAGCTTTTGTAATTATTGAATATCTTGATATATGTTAATGGAATTATGTTTTATGATTTGGTATCTCTTGTGTTGATGAAAGAAAAAAATTTCCTTTGGAATTATCTTATTTAAATTATTATTTTATTTTGGTTTAAGGATGGCAGTCTTTACAATTTTGAAGGCTTTGATGAATTTAAGTATTGGAGAAATTCAAGTTGTAGAATATGAATTCTTTTTTTAGTGGATGAGTATTTGTTAAGAGGAGGGAATTATTCTCCTAGTAATGACTAGATGGAATTTGATTACAAGGTAAGGGAATAGTAATCTTGGAATTTGAGAGATTCACATGAATTTGAGTTGACAAATCTTATATATGTTTTGAGAAAAGAAACACCATCCTTGAGAAAAGTAGTTTTTAAAATATATCACCTTGTGTTGAAAAATATAATAACCCAATCTAATTTAAGAGTAAGATAATAGAATTGGATTGCAATCTAAGTATAGATGTGTTGAATAGAGGGATAATGAAGTCATAGTAAATACACTCACCTTTTTAGGTAATACGTATTATTTCAACAAAATAATAATTTATGGTATGAATAGGTAAGTCGGTTTTAAAGGTTCAATTTAGAAAACCATGGCTATGATGGATACAAGTTTTATAGAGTTGGGATAATGAGATGAAATTGTGAAATAGTGGATAGAAATATATTTGTGATAAGGCTCTATGAAAACATATAGTATAGTATGCATCATACTCTACCTTGAGCTTAATTGGATAATTAAGATGTATAACATTGAAAAATGGATACTCTCATGTATGGGATGTGTGGAGTGAGCTCTTGTTTTGTTATAAGAGAAACACATGATAGGTAACATAATTTTGGTGGGGTTAAAGGTGGCATGTTTTTGTTGATTTGGTAGATGGCTTTTCCCTCTTTAATAAAAGATTTATAAGGGAATTCTTTGAATTGCATTTAGATTTTGGATAAGCTTTGGGGGACTCAACACAATTTTAGTATCAATTAGCATCCTTTTGTGGATGGGTAAAATAATAAGAGAAATTAATTAGAGTTTGAGTTTTTAAGGATGTGTGGCATGAATTACAGTTCAAATGGGTGAAGTGTTCATCTTTTATAACTTGTTGATAACAACAACCAATATATTTTGGGAAATGATACCATTTGAGGGTATTGAGTGAGAATTTCTTCTTTAAGTTAGGGTAACTTAGAAGGAGTTGAAGTGTGATAAGAGAAATAAAAGAATAAATTAAATTATTTTAACACTTGTAAAGAGTGTCAAAGGATTTACACTCTCAAATGTGTAAGCGTGGTAGGAATTTTTTTCTTAAAGATCAAAAACCACATGGGAGTTTCATTTTATAAAGTAGGAAGATTAACACTATGGTTTATAGAACTTACTGATAACTTATTGGTAGGCTTTGCCTCCAATATTAAAATAGATTTCATACATGTTTTTGATTAGGGTAAGCTACAAACTAGGGTGCAAAACCCTTTAACAAAAAACCACCACGAGTAACAAAACAAGCCCAAAAGGCCACAAACAACTGACAAGCAACACACTAATAGTAACTTAACATATTAAAGTCCATACAACATAAATAGTACCATAACCAAAAACAAACAATGGAACATAAGGAAAAAATACTGGAAAAGTTGGCTCCAATCCTCCTTGAGGAAGCCAAACATTTCATCATAACTAGCAAAAGTCTTCGAATCAATGCCATGCTTCTTCACTTCAAGGTCCTGAAGAACCACCAAGGTAGTGGTAGCACAATGAGTGACCTTAGAACACATGGTGGCCATGATTCTCATCTTATCCTTGAGGGTGTCCATTCTTGGTCTCATCTCAATCATTTCGCCTTTGACTTGGTTACCATTCCCACACTCACCCTAACCAGTGGCTTTCATTTCCACCAGTTCCACATCATCCTATTTCAGCTTAGTTTCCTCATAATCTTATCCCACAAAGGCATGAGACTATCTCTTTCAAATCCTCCCTATAATCTAACAGGTTGTTCTCCTTGCTTAAAAAATAGGGCCATACTTTCGTTATCCTAAACTTTACTTTGTTTCTTCAATCTCTTCCCACTGTAGGATAAGCCTGTAGCCTGGGCTATGGTTTCCTCACTGAACTCAAATTGAACTCCACCAACCTGGACTACTCTCGAGTCCCAGGACATGGTGAACTACATAGAAAGGTTCTCATCAAATCAGCTAAGACACTCCAGGAAAGGAGTGAAACCCACTTCATAACAGATGCTCCAAAGCATGTTGTCTGCTCTGAATTCCTCACAGGAAATAGGTTTGGTTCTCACCTTATCGCCCCATGATTAGTCTATTCTAGTCTTAGCAAGGAAGAAAATACAAATGATGTAAGAAAAACTAGAGGCATCAAATAACTCTAGTGATCTTTCTAGAATTTTGATAGAAAGGAAAACCCTTGCATTTATTGATTTTACTTTGATGGCTGTGCACATTACTTGAGCTATCCTCGTCAGCCCCTTCCCATTCCATCTCATAATTACTATAATTATGATGTATGTGTGGGAGATCATTGGAAGGATGTGCCATCGATATTTAAACTCGCCTCATAGTCCACTTCAACAAAAGCCACATGAACCCATTGAGCTGGCTGAAGCTAGTGTGGCCCTCCTCTTTCTAGTTTGATCTTCTAGACGTCAGCTTCTCACTCATGAGGCCAACCACCCCATGCTCTGATATAATCCCCCCCTCATCACACTATAAGGATTGTTATCGAAATTGTGCTTCCTATGGAAGATAGGAATATATATCGAAATATATTCCCCCAAAGGGTAAATCCAACTTATGAAATTCATTAAATGGGTATATTTTGGGCCTCCAAGAATAGGTAATCCTTAATGTTTCTAGGAAGATTATTAGAATTCCTCCAACATCTCTTGGGATTCAGAGTAATCCCCAAATTCACCATAGCATCAGCTATACCATTACCCTCCCTATAGACATGCCTTAATTCAAAATCATCAAAGCCTAAGAGGAGGTGTTTGATGTCATGAATGATATCAACAACTTGTCAACTAACTCTTAATTTATCTTAAACAACATCTAAAATGAGCTTCAAATCTCCTTCTATCAAAATATTTTTTACACCAATGGATAGGGCAACTTGCACCCCCCATAGAAGCGCCATCGCCTCAGCCACTTTGTTGGAGTTCTCCCCCAACCCTTGCATAAGTAGCCACCAATTCCCACTCAGAAGATCTTAGGACCCCTCCACTGGCTACCCTAGGTTCTCTTTAGTAGCCCCATCAAAATTAAGCTTCATCCAGCCTTTCATGGGGGTCCATTTAGTATTTTTGTGAGCAAGCTTCTTAGTATTATCCACCTTGCAGATGTGGAGTGGAATATTCTATTTACTAATGATACTAATTTTTGATTCTTGGGATGGGTCTCTACATCTTTCAAAGTGTTGTTAGAGACATTTTTAGCCAGAAGTTTGGAGCATATACAAAAAACTTCCTTAGCAAAGTTGGATTTGTCCTTGAATATCCTGTTATTGCATTCCTTCCACAAACCCCACGCAAGAATGGGGGGATTTGATACCACATTTCCTTACAAGTAGGGTGAGAGAAAGGAGTGGAACAACTATTTATGAAGGAGGTCAAATCATGATTCATGTTCCAACAGATACCAAAGTTTTGGAAGGCCAAACACCAAACCTCCCAAGAGAACTCATAGTGGAGCAAGAGGTGAGAAACATACTCCTTCTAGCAAAGAGCACACCTATTGGGAATTTGAATACCCCTTATCTTAAGATTAGCAAGGGTTAGAATCATGTTATCTATAGCCAACCACCAAAAAAATTCACCTTAGGAATAAGATTATGATTCCAAACCTTTCTCTAGAAGCTAACATCCTCAACTAAGTATGTCAGGAGATTGTAAGCTAACTTAATAGTGAAGGAACCCATTTTGTCTTTGGCCTAGAGAAGTTCATCCTTAGAAGAAAATAAATGGATTATACACCTTTATAGGTCTTGCTATAGCTTGTCAAGAATTTGAGATAGGTCCATGTGCCCCTAACAACAATCTAACAATTGTTTCCACTGGTAAATTCCACTCTCTAACAACATGTAATCAGTGGCCAAAGTCCCAAAAAAGCTAGTGGCCAAATCAACAACTCTCTTGCAGCTCTAAATACTAGAAAGAGATTGGTCCTTCAGCGTGTTATCTTCCCAAAATCTGATAACTCTCCCATTGCCCAGTTTCTATTTTATCCCCTTTTGAAGGAAGATTCTAGTTTTCAGGACATTGTTCCATATCACATATCCCTTAGGAATACCAGAAGAGACAAGAAAATGATGGGGAGCCTCATTAGAAAGATATTTAGTTCTCATCAAATCACACTAGTCCTTGTTGTTCAAAAAGGTTCAGTCAATCTTAGCCATAAGAGATTTATTGGTCAAGTGGATTTTCCTTAGTCCCAGGTGCCCTTTGATTTTAGGAAGACATAATTTATCCTAGCTTATGGGAGCAATCCTATTTTTCTCTTCCACCCTAATCCAAAGGAAATTTCTCTAGATATTTTCAAAATTTTCAACAATATATTTGAGATCTTAAAGAGGGAGATGAAGTAGACTTTTATGGGGATCCCCTAGAGAGAATCTTTCAGCAGTTGAAACTTACCAGGTTGACTCAACAGTTTACCTTTCCATCCAGTCAACTTTTTCTAAATCCATTCAAGAATGGAGTTTTAGTACATGGGAGAGACCTCCTTGACAACTAAAGGGAGGCCTAGACAAGTCCCAAGCAACTCAGCTCCAGAACAACCCATGATACCCTTAATTTTCTATTGCAAAAAAATCCTAATGTTGAAGAAGTAGATCCGACTTTTCTCATAATTGATGTATTGGTCTAAGACAACAACATACTCATTCAACACTTTCTTCCATTTATGAGCCTTAACCACCGAACCAATCCCAAAAAGAATAGTATCATCCATGAACTGTTGAACAACAATAGGGTCAATCGAGGAAGCTAGTTTAATGCCTTTGATCTCTCTAGCCCTCAATAATTTCATTATGCTTCTGCTTAAGACTTCAGCCATCAAGATGAAGAGGTATGGGGATAGGGTGTCACCTTGCTTGAGTCCTCTCCCTGCATTGAAGAACCCTCTTGAAATCCCATTCACCAAAATAGAGTACTCGATGGTAGTGACATAAGCCTTGATCAAATTGAGATCTTTATCTTGGAAACCAACCTTCCCCAGGACTCTGAAGAGAAAATCCCAATCAACCCTATCATATGCCTTCGATATATCTACTTTGAAGACCATTCTAGAGATATTACTTGTATTCATAGAATGAATAGCTTCGTGAGTCGAAATGGTAGCATCAATAATTTGTCCCACCAGGGACAAATCTTTTTTGACTCTTGCTGATCAACCTATCTAGCATAGGCTGAAGCCTGAAGACAAGAATTTTAGAGAAGATTTTATAGAATGTATTGCACAGACTTATAGGCCTAAAATATCCCATGGAGATGGAGTCATTCTTCTTGGGGGCCAATGCAATTAAGGTATTGTCCAGTTGTTTCAAGAGCTTCCCATATCTGAAGAAATCTTTGGTAGCCTAAGTAACATCCCAACCAACAATATCCCAGAATTCCTAGAAGAAGGTTCGGGGAAGCCATCCAATCTAGGAGATTTAAAGGCCCCCATGGAGAAGAGATAAGCTTTAACTTCTTCCTCCAAAACTAGTTTAGTAAGGAGGTCATTATCTTCCCCAGACAACTAGGATGGGATTTTATCCAACAACTGAACATTTAACTCACCCATCTCAGCATGGTCTTGGGAGGCTATTTTTTTTTAAAAATAACTAGAAGCCACCTGTCCTACTTGGAATTTTGTGTTTGCTTCATTCCCCCTTTCGTTAATCAGCCTTAAGATGTTGTTCCTTTTCCTATGTCTCATAGTGGATTGGTGGAAGAAGGTCGTGTTCTTATTGCCCTCCCACAACCACTACACTCTGGATTTTTGTTTCCAATATATTTCCTCTCTTTTCAGCATTTCATTTCATTCCTTTCTCAAAGAGTCTTCATGCTACAAAGTAGTGTCTGAAGTGTCACCTTGGGCCATCTATAGCTAAATATCAAAAAGTTTGGAAGAGATCATTTTCTTGTGCTCAAACATATTCCCAAAGGTGAACTTGTTCCAACCTTTCACTTTGGTTTTAACAATGTTCAGTTTTTGGGCCAGCTTGTACATGGGGGAACCTTAAATACGAGTACTCTACCAGCCAACTAGGTGATCTTTGAAAATTTGGTGCTGGGTCTACATTATTTCGAACTTGAAAGGATAAGGACCTTTATGATCCCTATCTTTCCACAACAGCAATAGAGGGTTATGGTCAGAGGTCGTTCTTGGGAGGGATTCTAGAAGGTAAGAGTTGATATACTCCCAATTAGAAGTGACTAAGAATCTATCAAGTCTAACTTGAATCATGTTATCGCCCTTCCTCCTATTGCTCTAGGTGAACAACTATCCTTGGAGGTCCAGATCCATGACACTGGAACGTTATTGAGGAAATCTACAAGGTCAGTCATGTTGTCAAAATAGTCAATGATGCCTCTAAATTTCTCCAAAGGGTATAAAGGAGAATTAAAGTCTCCAGCCAACATCCACTGATCATTCTGATTGCCCCCTATATAAAAGGTTAACTCTTCCCACAAGTCCTTCTTGGCATTCCTCTGATTAGGGGCATATATATTTACAATGTTCTAGAATTTATTACTAGTAGAGACCTTGACACTCAAACTACTCTTACAATGTGTGAGGAATTCCCCATTGACCACATTTTTATTCCACATCGTGACAATACCTTTGAAAGCTCCAATAACATCACTGATGCAATAATCAACATTAGGCCAAAGACCTTTAGAAATAGCTTGAAATCTATCTGCCCTCATCTTAACTTCTTGTAACAAAAGAATGCCAATTTTGTAATCAAAGATACATTTCTTGACCAAGAACTATTTTTGAGGACTATTTAGTCCTCTAATGTTCCATGAAAGGATTCTCATTTATGAAACTTTCTTGAGGTGGCCTCCAACGTCCTTTTCCTTGCCCATGGCTATATCCTTGTTGACTTCCCTCTGTCTGGTTTTTCTTTGGGAGGGTCTACCTACCTTGGTATCTACCCCCACATCAACTATCTTTTTCCCTGGGTTCCTTCCTTTCTTCTTAGTTGTTGTCCATCCATCTAGCTCTTGATTAACACTTGATCTACTTGTTCCTACTCCCAGAGACATGCTAAATGGACTATTCCTTGGGGAAGAAATTTCCTTTATCTTACTCCTAGTCCCCATGCTAATCACTGGACTATTAATCTGCTTGGAAAAGGGCCCCAAATCAATAGTTGACTCAGACCCAACAGTCATACCTCCCTTCTATTCAGAAATGGGAACTACAATATAGGGGATTTCCCCTTCTTCCATATCTTCCTAGGGGTATGTGGGTTTTCCTCTTGTTGGAGCACTGATTGCTTTGATCCCTGTTGAATAACCATTGTTGGAGTCATGTTGATCTCACCCTGAGGATTAGGTTCCACTGTGGAGAGTGACACTTCTGCAATATGGTTCATGAAACTACCAACTTTCTTTGCTTCTCCCCCTACATGATCCTTCTGAGGGGAACTAATGATGTTAAGTATATCCTCCGTAAAGGGGTAGTCTTCTTCATCCTTCTTCTCATGAACCCCCTTATCAGCACATTACTTTTCGAGGGCTTTACATTGGGTTATCAAATGTCCCTTTTTATCACAGTTTTGACAGAACATCGTTGCATTTTCATACTGAATGGACTGGGTCTACTGACCATGCTTAGACTCTAGGGTTATAGAGTTAGACAGTGTTTTATGAATATCAACACTAACATAGAAAGAGGAAAAAACTAACCTAGATTTAGCTTTTGTAGTGTTGTCCAAAGCAATAAAATGCCCAAAGGTGTTAGCTATCTAGTTGAACACTTCTTCATCCTAGTATTCCAATGGGAACCCTAGTAATTTGACCCACACATGAGTTGTCTTATTAAGGTCCGCAGAAGTGTCAAAGCCTAGCCTCCACTTGTAGAGGGATAGATTGTGTTTGCCATACATCCAAGGACCTCTCGCAAGAATAGAAGTAAGGTCCTCTCTGGCAATGAATTTGAAGAGGAACAATCCACCCACTATAGCATTGGCAGACACGCTTCCCTTCAATCTCCATTTAGTTGCCACCCATCTTCTGACCAGATCAATGTTTGGTCTGAAGGAAAAGAATTTACCCACTAGGGCTTGCTCCATCGAAGAGACTATCCTTTCCACAATAAGGTCTAGGAGTTTTAAGGAAGACCTATTTTCTATCTTCATCAGCTCTAGGACAACCGGCGGGCTCACATGGTCTTTGTCCCCCAGGAGGATATTCTTCCAACCTTTGGAAACTGAAGCATCAACCTGAGGCACGGGTTCAGAAGGGTAGTTTGAGGCTGCACCAGAGTCAACTCAAGATTTCATACATGTTTTGTATAAACTATGTTCATAATTTCCATGCTTATATCACCCTATAAAGTTGGCAAGTCAGAGAGCCAATAAGGATATTGGAACATCCAAAGTTTTGATTGCATAATAGAGTAGTGGGACCAATATAGTCCTAATACTATTACTTGGGAGCATAATGTTGGAATGCAACATTTATTTCCTTATCTATTTTAATTTTGGACCTATGATTATTTACTTTGATACTTTATTATTTTATGTTGCTTTAAGGATAATGTTATTATAATGGGGAGGGATGTAAGGCCTCACCTTAGATGATACACTTTATCTACATTATAATGATGATAGATAATTATTATTTGATTTAGCATATTGGATATTTTAATTCTTAGAATTGATAATTAGTTAAGTGGATGAATTGTTTAGAAAATAGATTAAGTATTAATTAGATTTATTTATTTATTTTCAATAAATTAGAAATTAGTCAAAATATAGTTGACTTAGTAATTGTAGGGGGTTTGTTTTATTTATTGTGTGCAAACTTTATTTATGAAAAATAAAATTTAAATAGACAATAAAGCGTATTCTTTTTACATATTTTTTAGATAAATTAAATTAGATTGAGAATAATTATGAGAAATATAATTAGATATTAATTAAATATTTAAGTTATTTTATTTAGAGATTGTTTGTGAATTTAATTATAGTATTTAAGTAGATATCCTTGGATAATTGAATAAAGCTATTAGATTTTCTTTAATTAAAATTTATAATTAAAGCAAAGAATGGATGGGCCTTAAGATTGAATTATTATATGAACATAGAGAACATTAGAGAATACTACAAATATGTTTTGATTGTGTAAGTTTTAGAAAGATTCAAATGAGCTTTGTCTATGCTTTGAATATAACTTTTTAAGACCTTTGCTAGAAAGAGATGAAGGTTCTAGTAGCAATTTCAATAAGGAATCCATTAAAAGGTTGGATTGTATTCATAAAATTCTTGTAGGAACATATTTACTAACTTGGATTAAAACATATTTAGAATTGTTTTGATGGAAACTAGGAAAGTGTTAGATTTTAGAAAGAGAAATTAGTTAATTGGAAACTAAAAAATCTAGGTGAATCTAACATAGGGAATTATGGAATCTATATAGAATTTGAATGACACATGTAGAACATTTAGAAATTTAATTTGAATTGATTGAATTAGAAATTAGAAAATTATAGTCAAAATTCTAGATTTTATTAAATAGGAAAGAGAGTGGAACTAAACCCTAGATTTTGATTTGAAGCCCTAGGACAATGAAACTGATGCCAAATAGGGGTTCAAATCAACACAAACTCCAAAAAAACTCACTTTACAAGTCTGAAAACCTATTCTTGTTAGTATCTCACATAAGCCTTCATACCGCCTTGTAACCCTCCAAACAATGATTTTTGAGAATAACTCTCTGAATACTCCTCAAACCCACAAATCAATCAGTGTTCTAGATACCCTTTTGGCCACTATTTAACATATCTCAAAATGGGCTAGGGTTGTTTTGTATGGAATATGACAAAAATAAGACTGTTCCTGTGCAAACCTTAGGATTGTTATAGAACTGCTTTCACCAAAAATGGTATAACTCACCCAAAACATAATACAAGTACATGAAATCAAAAGAATTGTAAACTAGAAACACATATATTTCCACCCATCTATTATATGAATCAATGTGAGGCCATACCAAACTATACCGTGCATGTTTTCAGACTACATTTTCATAAAATTAAACTCTACAGACCTACCCTCAATAAAAATGCCATAACTTATTCAAATCTTAATAAAATTTGATGCAACAAAAAGAAATAGAAAGTAGAATCAATACTATTTCTATACATACCACATTCCGGTCATATACCAGCTATACAAATCCATACCAAACTCTGAAACAACAATTTAACATTCAGAAATACAGAAACAAGGGTATCTTTTATTGATATCACATCAAAATGTAACAACCCACCTTCTCCAACCTTCTCCAACCTTCTCCCCCCTTGGGATTCATGTTTACAAAATGTATTTATGCTTTCCCAATCATTTTCCAACTACCAACCACCTACAACTAACTTCCTAATCAAGGTTGCAACTTTAATGCACTTTTTGACAACTTTCATAATGACAATTTTTTACAATTTGACAATTTTTACAAGTTTGATCCCTAATGACTCAAATGACTTTAATTACATCACAAATGGTCTATTATGACCTTATGAAAAAAGACTCAAAACACAACATAAATCTAATATTTACAAAATGGCCTCATGGAGGCATAAAGTCCATTAGGTGCTCCTGCACCACACTCCTAGAGGAAAGAAAATTCAAGTCCCATTGAATGCTGGTCTGCTCCTTCCTGGTCTTCCAATTCTTTTGCAATTTGTCCTTCATGTTTGCAACTATTCCTGGGTGCTTCTTCCTCTTCTTTTTCTTATACCATCTCTCATCCAGCATCCTCTCAGCTTTCAGGTTCCAAAATTCCATTTCTTGTGTATATACCTCAATAGTATCATCCATGTCTTTATCCTCATCATTAGAACACCACATGACAATATATTCACCATTAGTGTAACCTGCATCATACTCTTGCAAACCTTCATATACCTCATTAGCAAACAAATCTGAAACATCCTTATTAGCAATTTCATTATCAACAACAACTTGATCATGAATATCAACACCAACTTTATAACAACCTTATCATCAACAACTTGAGTATCAATACCAAATTTATCAGCAACCTCAACAACCTTCTCTACTTGTTCATCTTGCTCATTTGATTCAAACCACTGCATATGGTATAAAGACTCATCCACAACTATGTCTACCTTGTCCTCTTGAACTTTCTCAATGCTAGATGTCAAAACAATCATAGGTGTACTTACCATTTCATTGCTTACCTCTTCTATTGTTGTTGTCCTTTCTTATCTTTTTCTTCTTTGAACAATCTTTCTAATAGGTCATGTGACCCTCTTGCTCACTGATAAGTGCCAACTACTTTCCTGTTGTGCTCTCTCAAGCAATTGTTGCATCTGCTGCATCTCAAGATTCATTCTCTTCTCCATTTCTTCCATGATTTGTCTCAACTCTCTAATCTCTTGCTCAACCTCCATTTGCTTTGCCTTCTCTTTTTCCTTCCTCATCTCTCTTTCCTCTCTTTTCTTTTCTTGTTTCTTCTTTTGTGAACCCTCAGCCTACAAATACCTTCTAAACAAATCCATCTTCTCTTCAAACAAATCTCTCCTTGCTTCTCCTTGACCTTGCCTCACCTAGGTCTCTTCTCTTCTTCTCTACCTAGTCTTTTGGCCACCAGCTTCTCTCTTCAACCCGCACAAACACAAACACACAAACACCAAACTCTCTCTTTTCCCAGAGTCTTCTAGCTTTGATACCAATTGATGCAAAACAGGGGTTCAAATCAACACAAACTCCAAAAGAACTCACTTTACAAGTCTGAAAACCTATTCTTGTTAGTATCTCACATAAGCCTTCATATTGCCTTGTAACCCTCCAAACAGTGATTTTTGAGCATAACTCTATGAATACTCCTCAAACCCACAAATCAATTAGTGTTATAGATACCCTTTTGGCCATTATTTAACATATCTCAAAATGGGCTAGGGTTGTTTTGTATGGAATATGACAAAAACAAGACTATTCCTGTGCAAACCCTAGGATTGTTACAGAACTGATTTCACCAAAAATGGTATAACTCACCCAAAACATAATGAAATTACATGAAACCAAAATAATTTTAAACTAGAAACACATATGTTTCCATCCATCTATTATATGCATCAATGTGAGGTCGTACCAGGCCATACCATGCATGTTTTCAGACTACATTTTTAGAAAATTAAACTCTGCAGACCTACCCTCAATAAAAATGCCATAACTTATTCAAATATTAGAGAAATTTGATGCAACAAAAATAAAAATAAAGTAGACTCAATGCTCTTTCCATAAATACCACATTTAGGTCATATACAGGCTGTACAAATCCGCACCAAACTCTGAAACAACAATTTAACATTCAGAAATGCAGAAACAAGGGTATCTTTTACTGATATCACATCAAAATGTAACAACCCACCTTCTCCAACCTTCTCCCCCCTTGGGATTCATGTTTACAACATGTATTTATGCTTTCCCAATCATTTTCCAACTACCAACCACCCACAACTAACTTCCTAATCAAGGTTGCAACTTTAATGCACTTTTTGACAACTTTCATAATGACAACTTTTTGACAATTTGACAATTTTTACAATTTTGATCCCTAATGACTCAAATGACTCCAGTTACATCACAAATGGTCTATTATTACCTTATGACAAAAGACTCAAAACACAACATAAATCTAATATTTACAAAATGGCCTCATGGAGGCATAAAGTCCATTAGGTGCTCCTGCACCAGAAATTAACATAAATGATATTAGAACGCGAATATAAATGATTGTACCATGTTTGTGAATGATTAAATTATTATTTTTCAATGTTGTGAGATCAATTTGATGAAAGGGTGAATTGGGGAAAAAAATAGTCTAGAAACATGTTTTAATCAATTGAAGGTTTAGGGTTTTGAAATATGATAGTTTGATTACTAGAGAATGTTAATATGGTAGTATAGAAAATTTAGATGCCCTTGTATTTTGAAAATTGAATGTCATTTGTGTTCTATGTCCTTGGGTAAACTTATATTACTTTTTCCTACTTCTATGCTTCTTGTAATTGACATTTGAGTTGATTATAAACCAATAAGAAATCTAGGTAATTGGATCTTGAAAAATGTGTTGATATGGAGCTAGAACCTAGGTTTGGCACTATAGTCTACACTAGGGCCCTAGCTAGGTGTTTTTTTATACATTATAGTTATTTTTGTGTATCTGTGTTTACAACAGGGTAACTGGTAGGTGCTAGTGTCTACACTAGGGCTCAAGTTGGGCACTTGAGTCTAGATAAAGGATTGAATTGGATATCAGTCTTCATGATCTCTCATGTTCAACACTAGATCCTTATGTTATATTGCTTCTAAGTTTTTCGTTAATAGTCCTATGTATCTAGGTGTTTGATTTCTAGAATTGTTGTCAAGGTCTATCATAAAGTAGGGTATGCTTTCCTTGGTAGAAAAGAATGTATGAATACATAGGTTGAGTGAAATAATGAGTTCAATCTTTTTGTTGGAAAACAATTTTAGTATCATACATCATTGGATCTAAAAATAATGTTTTATAGTTTTCCTATACCCCTTTGTAGTTAATACAATGATCAAAAGAATAAATAAAAAAATGTATGAATGTCTTTTGTAAGTAATAAACTAGTGGATTTAACCTAATAGTCAAACTAAAAGAAAACTCAAAAGGGAGATCTACAAGTTGAACTTGATCTCGTGGATACAAGGTATGTGAGTGGCCTATGGAAGAAAAAATTCCATGAGTCAGTTCATTAAACATAGTAATTATGGTTTGTTTCTATAATATAATTTAAGATTTGACAACTTTTTAAAATATATTAAATGTATACCCATTGTATTAGAGGATTAAAAAATTAATAATTTTGTTTATATTAGAGATCGTTCATGAAAGGAGGAGGTACAATATATGGATCATCACTACTCCAATAACAAGTACAAGCTAAAGATCATAGAGAGGATAATATCACTAGTTATAACAAAAAAACATAGCTTTAGTTGTCCAAAAAGAGTAAATAGTATCACTGGCATTGTAACAAAAGGAAACCAAAAAACTTAGTACATGGCTATGATTTAAAGATCAATTTACTCCCAACATCTCTAGTTTTTGCTATACTCATAGTTATCTATCTCATATGTACCAATAACTAGATCAACCATATCCTTAGGGTCCAAATCCTTAACCACAGGTTCAAATTTGTCTTTCACAATAGACTTGGTCTTCTTTGTTTTTTCAGGCATGGTGAGATTGTGAGACTTCATATATTCCCTCAACACTTCCAGCTCATCCTTGTTCATATTGCTCCTATCTTGAGGCCATAAGTGAGATCTTTTGATATCTTTCTTGTACACCAAAGTAAGACCCTCCTCTAGTAATAACAAAAACCTGTCTTTAGGAATCTCCAGGATCATAGAAACCTGCAATAAGATACCAAGAAGGGTGAACCCACAATTTGACTTAATAAGGCATCTTCTCTTTCCCTAGAAGACATCATTCCTATTTTTCTAGATATGCCACAATATTTCATTAATTAAAAAAAGTCAAAACTTATTTTTTTTGAAAAAATTAACATAGCCGAATAAAATTCCATACCAAGTAAAGAATTCTTTGAAATCCCAACCCATAAAATTGCCAAGAAAAGAAGACCATAATTGAGAAGCATAATGATAGTGAAAGAAGAGATTCTCAATAGTTTTAGGCTTATTACACATGATACACATTCTAATAGGAATACCTAAGGAGGACAACTTAGTATTCACAAAAAGTTTCTTCAGAATTAAAAGCCATCTAAAACATGCTTTCTTAGGCCCAACAATAGAGGACTAGACTTTACTTAGAACACATGACCATTTACAATCAAACCACTTAAGATTCTAATTCTTATTAAGATAGTCAATAATATCCCTCATATCAACAAGTAAACCATATAACTTTTTAGTAGAGATTTGATCAAACACAATACCATCAATCTATCTAAAATTCACCAAAATCTCAGAGTTCAAATTTAATGCAATAGGAAAATCCACATTATAGAACTCCTTTTTCAACATAGAGTAGGATCTCCTTTGATTATCAGGAATTTGGAACTCGGTTATAAGAGTATCCCACTCATTAATTCTACCATTTATGAAAATATCCTTAAACTCATAATTGCCTTTAGAACCCCATTGCTTAGCATAACACCCATGAATAAGGGCAAGGGGTTTATTATTCCAGTCCAAGTTCCACCAAATTGATCTAAGAGCAGTAAAATTACCATCAATTCTAGAGAAAGTATTTATATTCTTTACCAAATGTTTAACACTTTCTCAATCCCTCCAAATGTTTCTAAAGACATTAGAACCAAAGGGTTGAACAACAAACTTGTTAAATAACAAATCATGGGGATGCAAGTCTAGCTTCTACCTTTTCTAGGTCTAGAGAGAGCAATATTATTCCTAACCAATACTTTCCAAGGTTCAAATCCATCAAAAGCTTTCCACTTAATGTAACCAAAGCAATCCCTTGCAATTTCAAATTCTTCAACCCCAAACCCCCTCTACACTTTGGAAGACAATACCATGCCCAATCAACTACATGTCTCTCCTTACCCTCCTTACCATATAACCATAGAAAATATCTAAGAATATTATGAATTCTTTCAAACTGAGCACTACCAAAAAGCGAGGCAGAAGAGTAGTAAATGCTATAGGAAGAAAGAATCTTCTAAGTAACTTGCAATATCCTTGCTAAAGAGAAAAGGTGGGTCTGCCATTTTAATTTTATTTTTCAATTTTCTTAAACATTCATTCCCACATGTCCTTTAATGAGGGTTCAATAGAGAACGAAATTCCAAGATACTTAACAACAGCTTTTGGGCCACCACATTGCTAGTTGTCCCCATTAAACTAATCAGGGAGAGAATTGTTCCAAATTAGAATAGTAGATTTGTTGTCTAAAATCTTGGCCCTAGAGGCTTTAGAAAATTCAATCAATATTTTAATCACATTAGAAAAATTATCCTCTTTCATTTTAATAAAAATTGTTGTATCATTCACAAGCTAGGCATTCAGAAGCTTATTGTTATCAGGAAGCCAAATACCACTTATAGGTGGGATAATTAGGTTTGTCCTCAACACATTATGGAAATCATCAACAACTATAACAAACAATGCAAAGGAAATAGGGCACCCTTGTCTTATAGACCTTTGCAAGGGAAACGGATTAGTTAATGAGAAATTTATATCAATCTATGTAGAGGAGTCTTTGAAAAGGATTTTTATCCATTTGCATAAAACATCAAGAAAACTAAACACTTCCATAACAACAAACACAAAAGGCCATCCAATCCTATCATACGCTTTCTCAAAAGCCAACATCATACTCACATCTTGACTAGAGTATTTGGCCCAATTCATGCCTTCCCAATTAGTGACCAGATTTTTAAGAATATATCTCCCTTTTATAAATCCAGTCTGAGTAATAGAGACAACAATTTTAAGAACATCAATCAATTTGAGGGATACAAGCTTGGCCAAAATCTTATAAGAGACATTAAGAATGGTGATAGGTCTCCAATTTTTTCTAGAGATTTGTCACCATCTTTAGGCAATAATTTAATGATCATTCTCACCATCTTTAGACAATAATTTAATGATCCCTCTATTAATACTTCAAACTAAATATCCCTTATCAAATGCCTCTTTATAAGTATTGAACAAATCTTTAGCAATCTACTCACTATTGGCTTTATAAAACTCACTAGGAAGCCCATCCATACTAGGTGACTTACCATTACTAAAAGAATTGATACTTTTGATAATCTCCTCTTTAGTAATGTCCTTATTGACCCCAAGGGCGTCTTCATCACTAACCTTATTTGGAATGACTCTTTTACAAAACTCCCTTGCAACCTCACTCTACCTATTATCCTCAAAAAGAAAATAGATTTTGGTAAAAAGACTAAAAACCATCTTTCATGAATTTAATGTCTTAAAAAACAACACCATCATATTCAATGGGACAATTCTTTCTCTAAACTATTTGGATTTTAAAATATTAAATAAATACTTAGTACCTTTATTTCCCTCTTCAATTCAGTTAATTTTATCCCTAATCTTCGTACCCTAATTTTTGTAATCATGCAAACACCTCAAAATATTCTTAGTTTTCACCATATTTTCAAGTAATCTTTTGTCACTACAGTTATTATGCAATTAAATTTTTGCATTGAGGAATTTCCCTAGAATACCTTCAAGTTTCCTTCTAAGGTATTCTTCTTCCCCATAGTCCTAAAAAAATTTCTCCAACTTGATACTAGGGTGTCCCCTCTTTAATAAAAAATCCTCCTTATATCATGCCTTAACAATATTTCCAGCACTTAGAATACCATCAAGAAAATCTTGATCTTTAAACAAAGAGACATTAATCTTAAATATATGACTTCCATACCCATAGCTTTCTTGATAGACAATGTCAATTGAAATAGAGGCTTCAATTGGAGAGTGGTCAGACATGGTGGAGGGAGAGACTTGAACTGGATTGTGATCATTATCATACACAAAAGAGAAAAACTCTTTATTGACATAAAACCTGTCCAATCTAAAATAGACTCTCCTACCTTGAGCCTAATTATTGCACCAAGTAAACCAAATTTGTTTATTTCTATATTTATTCCTCTCCAAGGGATCCATAAGATTATGAAACCTCTTCATTCTAGACCAATAAAAATGTTCATTACCCCTCCATAGAAAATATTTTCCCCCAACTTTATCTTCCTTACATTCTACCATATTGAAATCTCCGCCCATAATCTAAGGAGTTTTAGGCAGAGAATGCACCATCTAGTTCTATAGAAAGCATCTATCTTTGTAGTCATTAGAGGCATAAATAGAGCATAAGCCAAATCTACACTCATCCTTTTCTAAAATGACCCAAACCAATCTATTGCATGGAGAGGAACCACTATTGACAACAAAAGGAACCCACTTAGAGTCAATAAGAATGCCAAATCCACCTTTGTCTTTATCACGTAGGATAGGAAAAAACTTAGAGTTTTTCCAAAAAAATTTAAAATACTATCCAACTAGAAACTCACAGCCTTGACTTCTTGTAGGTAAAGAAAATCCATTTTAGACTTACTATTACAGAAGGACCTAAGGATATATTTTCTATCAATGGATTCAAGCCCCCTGACATTCTAGCTGGCATCGTTTAAAATCATTTGATGGATTCAAGTCCCCCGACATCTAGCTGGCACAGTTTAAAATCATTTGATGGATTCTAATTTTTGTATAACCTATCAAAACACCTTGGTAATTTCTCTTCTTTTCCTTTTTTGGAATATTTTCCCCCATTAGATCCCTATTCCAACTACTTTCTCTTTTTCAGGTCCTCTCTAGAGGACCCCTCACTAGTTTTATCTATCTCCATATCCCAACCAGAATATAAAGGATTATTACAATCTAAAAAAACCCTTTGCCTCTTCTAATTTTTCATATAAATTGTATTATGTTGCTTCCTAGTTAGCACAATATCATCTAGCAACATTTGAAGGGTATTGACAATTTTATTCTTTTTAAGCTCAGCCATGGCATTTATGCTTTCTAATGCCAATTGTTGGGAAATTTTCCACTTTGGCCTTCCAAGCTTTTTTTTATTCTTTAGTAGTTCACCATCTCCTCTATGATTTTTCTTTGCTTCAATCACGAAAAAATCCCCCTCAAAAAGGGGATCCTTCAGAGTTGGCTCCACAAAATCAGTATTATGTTTAAAATCCATCTTAAAAGGCCCACTATTTTCTTGAGAAGGGCATTCTTCCCCTATTTCACGTACATTTCTCTCCTTATTGTCAAGTTTTGTTTCAAACATAGAATTATTCGTACCTTCTTTAGGTTCAGAAACCATATTAGGGTTTATAGAGGCTACATCTTTAACAATTTTATTCTCTTAAAAACCCTATCTATATTCTTAGGAATTTTAGGACAATCTTTCTTCAAATGACCATTTTTTACACAAAAAACAAGCATTTAGGCTACCTAATAGCTTAATTTCACAATTTATAATAATGTCCTCAATTTGAATACTTATATTTTAGGAACTTCAACTTTCGAGACTAGAGAAATTAAGACTCTATCATTTAAATGAGGAAGAGTAATTCTAGTTTCTTCAATATGCATTGCATTACCTAGTGGATTTAAAATTTGTGGAATGAATTTCCACAATTGGGGAACAACATTTTTTACTTCAACCCATCTCGAAGCTGAGTTGGTTGGAACTTCCTCCGGCCTAGAATTAGGTGACCAAGGGACAACTCTAAAGAAAGACTTCCCTAGATTCCAAAATTCCTTCTTCACAACTCTTTCTTGCATACCATGTGTTTTTAAAAAATAACAAACAATCCTTTTTGAAGCATTCTACAAAAATTAACATATATCCCCTTTTTCCCCTCCAAACATTACCAAGCTAGTCATCATTTATTTTTATAGAAGGCAAGAAATTGGTATCTCAACAAACAAAGAAAACTGCAGTGTCCCTTAATTGACTCTCTTCACTTTTCATCGCTTGGAGCATATCCAGATTAGGAGAAATTGAAATAATTATAGGGAGAGAAGAGGCCTTGCCATCATTTCCTCTTCCAGGTTCTCCACCCCCAACAATGTCATTTTCTCCCAATCCATTGCCTCCTTCGAGTCCCAAACCTCTTCCATCTTCAAGGACTAAGAAATCTGTAGCTTTAGGAACCACCAATTCTATACCATCCACCATGTCTTTGTAAGACATATTTCCTCTCTCTTTTTATTCCTCTAGATTGATACCTACACAAGAACTAGAATTTTCCATGTCAACATTTTCTTTACCTCCATTAATCTCCTCGCTGCCATATGCTTGCTTGTATACACTCATCACTTAATGCTGATACAGGAAACAATGACTAGTCTGATCCTTAACATAAAAACCTAACACTCACACATGCCAGACCCCCATGTCATCCCATACAATGTACCATCAGACACTATCCTTGATGGACCATCAGAAAAGTAAAAACCAACCAAAATACTACCTTATATAAGTTCACAGGGAATACAAGACAATAAAAATTCAAATTCAAAATAAAATAAACCTCCACCCACCCAACACCAAAACAAAGCACTAGCACAACTAATCTTATGGAAATTCTAGAAAAAATGAGGAGGACAAAAGCAACCAAGGATGACAAAGAATACTAATCTAGATCACCTTCCACGAGAACAAGAGCTCTAGAGAGCAAAAATGGAGAATGACCATTTGTATTCCCCACTTATCAAAGCTCCTTCCTCAAAAAAATAATAATTAGTGAATGATTATGTGATTTATTGAGATAAAAACATGATGGAGATATGGATCTTGATTTAAACATTGTTGCATTAAAAATGTTATATATATCTTATTAATTAAACTAGAGGTTATCTAGATATGTGTAAAATGTTCTCACATATAGTTCAAATAATGTTGTATTGTTTGAAGGACTTACCTAAATAGATTAGAAGTAAATATTTCATATGATTTAGAGAAATCATAAGTGAGTTGTTTTGTCTTTTAACTATAGTTGCACTTTTGATAAACTTTTATAGATAGTAAATGGTTGTGTTTATGATTGAGTTCACATTTGGGTAAGACTAGTTGAGATATAGGTTTATGATTGAAAAGTAAAAAATAACCTAAAACTCTAGGTAAACTAATGATCCTAGAAGGCTTATGTGCATGATTTTTTTATGTACTTTAAGGATGTTAAAACTACTTAATTGAATGCAAATGATGATTTATTTTATTACGATGCATGTTTTCATTTGTATCATATATTTAGTGGAAAGGTTATATGATTTTTATTATCTCTTAAAGAAAATTTTCATATGCACTTTTGGAGGTTTTATTGTATGATTCTAATGGCCTAGTATAGGGATCATTATAGGGAGTTTGAATCCTAAGGTTCTAAACGAGAAATATGTCGAGGAATTGATATGCCTAGTATTGTGAAATTTATCACAATTTTGGAGTTCTAGGCCCTAAGGGAATTGAAACTCGACACTCAAGTTCCAAAAAGACTTCCAAGAGGCTAACAAGACAACAAACTATAAACATAAAATGCACTAATCAAGAACTTGCGTGCTAAAAATATTTTTTTAGAAAGGCTAAGAAAAGTAATGCCAAAAAATAACATAAGCTAAGAAATAGGCCCCTTAAATGGTGAATTACAGTTTTGACATTGTTGCCTCTAAGAATCTAAGTGTTTGAGATTGTGAGACTAGTCATAATCTTAGACCTTAGGATATTGGGGAGTCTATTCAAATATTCCCTTTCTTTAAGTCCTATGAAAGGATGAATAACCAATTGACTCAATCAACAAGCTACCCCTAAATTAAGATGTAAGTAAAATAAACATGGGTTTTAAAACATTTACATGTCGACATCTCGGTGGCTTTTTTCAATGTTCTTTAATTTCCTAGGACGATTCACTTTGATTCATTCCAATGGCCTTTACTTTCTCAAGACCTTTACTTTAAACCAATTTTCAATAATTATATTTATGCTTCATCTAGATGCAAATTGTTGATTCAACAAGTTTGATAGAGTCCTCACATTTGATATCTTCTTGCCTAGTAAATCTATCACAACTTCTTCAAACATGATAGAGCAATATAAATCAAGTTTGATAATTGTGTTAGGCTTACCTTCCTCTTATGATTATTTTTGACCTTTTTGATGTTTACTAAGTTTGGCATGCCACATCCTCATATCACATCACTTACCACTCTGGCTCATTGTGTCAAAACCTACATCTCCCAGTCAATAATATTATCTTGTGGCTTTACCAAATACTGGGATCAATCAAATTATATTGGAAATTTGTTATTGTTGTGTAGTTCTATCAGCTCCAAAATCAAGTATTTTTGTTGTGAGGGGACAATAAAGTAAATCCTCATGATTAACTCAAGTTAGCATCCTCCTATGTGATAAACCATGGTTAAGATTGGGGTTAGAGTTAGGCATTTTAAAATATAAACATGTAGCAATAATCCATTTGATTAAACCAAGTTTAAATGATTCTCATGTATGTTTGACACAAGAGCATCTAGGGTGTAAGAGAAATCTTGCATCAACTAAAAATATTTCATTTTAATGTTAGATTTGTTTTGCAGGTACTTTTCTAGTCTTCCAAATGTTTTCAATTGTGTCTGTCAAGTTTACAACACCATAACTTATCACACTTATGTTTTGTTAGTTCAAATCTTCATGTCTGTAACAATAGGTACAATCAAATTTCAATAAGTGATGCAATAGCTAATTGTGAAGATCTTGGATTATAGTTGGAAACATAAGTTGAGTAGAACATCCTTCATGTTTCATTGAATTTTCATGTGATCTTGATTACTGCATTTATGTTTTCCATCTAGAGGAGCTTAATTAGACTAATGCCATATTATTTAATATATAATAGTAACTAGTTTGAATTACACATCAAGTATTTGAAACCTACAACAATTCCTAATGTTCCCTACTTCATTATGGGTCCTAAGAGGGTTCATGTACAGAATCAAATTGAATTTATATACTCCTAGCTTAAGGTATATTGTAGATGATGATGCTACACATTACCAACAAGCCTAGACACTACACAAGGGTGATGCACCAAATTCCAAGGCTAGATGAAGATTGAATCATTTAATTTTGGGGCCTTTAATCTTTATCACATCCACCTATGATGTGTTGGCAAGAGACACTATATGGATTCATGATTGTTGTCATTGATGGCAACAAAGTTCATCCCACACATCCGCTGGACATGGTGTGTCTCTACCGGAAGTTAGAATGAAGAATGTTGTGGTCCGGTAAACAAGAATAGAGCATGTGGCAAGGTCCGACAGACAGGTCTGGATCTCTCAGAAGAAGTATCTTGGTGAAGTGTGGATTTGGGAAAGTTAAGAGGACTACCTTGAGTAATAGATTCCAAGGATTTAGCCTCCGGTGATGGACAAGGAAAAAGATATGAATAGTTGAGTACCGGATTCCTAAGTGACAGTGTGAACAGAGGAAGAACTGACTGACAGAACATTAGACTACTTTCTAGATGTGTTACTGATGGTGTTAAAGGTTATGAAGGCATGAATCATGTTTGGCCGACATGATTAATGACTTCTACAAGTATATGCTTGATCCGCATTACTTGATGTGTAAGGATTCAACCGACAGAACAGAGTTTGTGAGAAGATTGACTGTTCTGGGTGCCGACTAGAAAGATAATGAAATCACTTGTGCGGATATATATAGGATGGATTTAGTTGTGAGAAGTGTTGTGGTGATATGTGATATGCGAATAAAAGCAAAGCAGAGCAGAAGCAGTAAGGAAGGTCTGGTATGTGAAAGGAAAGCAGCATAAGAAGAGAGGAAAGATGAAGTGCAGCAGATCAGTGTACTGAGCCTAACTGGAACAGAACTCCAGCATATGTGGATGCTTCCAATCAGTTCAAGTATTGTATAACATTCTTTTGTAGACAGTGTGTCTCCTTGTAGGTAGTGTGCCTCCTTTGTGAGTAGTGTGCTCGGGCAGTGAGCCCTAATTGGCAAGTGCCATTTTTGTATTTCCTTATTCTTCTAACAGAGAATAATCTTTGGGTTAATCACCCCGTGGTTTTCTCCCTTAACAGGGTTTCCACATCAAAAATACTGTGTCATGTGTTTTTCCATTTCATGGTAATGTTTGCTTGTTTGAATTAATGCTGCATTGATTAATAAGAAAGTTCAGAAAGAAGAAATAATTAGGATAACTGATTCACCCCCCCTCTCAGTTATCAACAATTGGTATCAGAGCTAAGTTCCTCCTAACAGAGCCTAATAGCTTGAGGAAGATCTGGGAGTTCAAATGGATGCATATGGTTTAAGAGAGCAACTCAAGACTGCCCTTGATGATCTTGAATAGTCAAACTCTGAAGTCAATGAATTAAAGGAAAGACTCAAACAGGCTGATGATTTCATGAGAGAACTAAAAGATAAATTAAGTCTCTCTATGAAAAAGAGAAAGGAGCTGCTTCAGCAATTGGCAAGACAAGATGAAGAAAATAATGCAAATGAAGAGCTGACTGAGAAAACCAAGTTATGTGAAAAGTTATCAAAAGAAATCATTATGGTAAGACATGAAATGGAATCAGAAGTGATAAAGTTTACCCAAGAAGTTGAAGAGAAAAGAAAAACTGAAGATAATCTAAGACAATCCCTCAAGGAGAAATCAGAAGATTGCCACCAGATGGATAGAATTATCAGACATCTTGAATCTGATCTTGAAGATGCTAAAGATAATGAAAAAAAACTTGAGAATCAAATTGTCTCTCAAAAGGGATCTTCAAATAGCAAATGAATATAAAGAGAAATTTAAGATAAGTTCTGGACAACTTGAAGTTCTTCTTGAAAGTCAAAAGAAGGTAGATGACAAGTGTGGTTTGGGATATGAGAAAGGAGAAAGCTCCGGATCCAGTCAGAAGAATTTTGGATCAGAAAATCCAAGGAACGGGCCTAGAAGACCTCCGGTAAGACAGCCCAATGCTCAAAGATATCCATCCTTCAATGGATACTGCCACAGCTGCAATCACTTTGGTCATAAAGCTAATCAGTGTAGAAAGAGAATGAATCAGACAAATTCATTCTTCTCCGGACAATGCTTTAACTGCAAAAGGTATGGTCACAAATCTCATGAATGCAGAAATATGCAAATGAACAAATCATTCAATGGTAGATGCTTTACATGCAATAGAATAGGTCATATGGCTAATCAATGCAGATCAAGAGGATATCAATCAAATATACAAGGAAATGTTGTTTGCCAAATCTGCAATAGATCTGGTCATATTGCAAAGTTCTGTAGAAGCAAGAATCAGGAGAAAAGAGGTCCGGTATATCATCAATTCTACACCTTTTTAATATTTAGAGAAGCTTGCCATGATTTACGAGGGAGAAGTAGACAAAAAAGATGAGAAAAGAGGTGGTAGAGGAACTTACAATGATGATTTAGAAGCAAAAAAGGGTAATGAAAGCTATGGAGTGGAAGATCTAATTATCAAAGAGGTAGAGGTAAATATCACAGAGGTGGTGGAAGATCATTCCAAGAAATTTGTTTTAAATGTGGAGGTAAAGGATAGAGCATTTAATGTATTCAATCATAAGGAGGATATGATCTAGGAGATCTAGAAGAACCACAAGGAAAACACATGTTGATGAAGAGGTTTCTTCTAATGGTGAAGAAGTATGTTAAGAAAGGTGAGTCATTATTGTTGAAAAGAATTATGTTGAAGCCTACAAGAAATAATTTGTATAAAGGAAATGTTTTTTTAGGAATGCATGTAAATTTGGAGGTAAGTGTTGTAAGGTGATTATTAATAGTGGTATTATTGACAATTTGGGTTCAAGTGAAATGGTTAAAAAGTTGAATCTAAACAGACTTGAGCATCATAATCCTTATAGAGTATCTTGGTTGCAAAAACATCATAAGATTCTGGTTAGTGAATGATGTCTTGTGAAATTCAAAAATGGAGTTTATGAAGATGCAATTTTATGTGATATCATGTCTATGGATGTTTTTCATATTTTGTTGGGTATACCATGATAGTTTGATAAGAAAACTATGCATGATGGAAGATAAAATACTTATAGATTGATAAAGAGTAGAGTGAAACATTACTTTTTCCCTTGGAGGACGAGAACTAATTTTGGTTAATGGTAAGTAATTTTTGAATGATGTTAAGTAGGAGAAGATTTATTTTGTTGTTATTCTCAAGTGTATATAGATAGAAAGCACTACAAAGGTAGAAGTAATCAAGCCACAAACTGATAAGTTATTGATAGAGTATAGTGATAATATTTCTAATAACTTACCTAAAGGGTTACCATCAATAAAAAGTATAATTCATCATATGGATCTAATTCCAAGAGCATGTTTACCTAACAACACAACTCATAGATTGACACCAGCTAAAAGTGCAAAGTTAAATAGAAAAGTTGAAGAATTGTTGAAAAAATAATTAATAAAAGAAAGTTTGAGCCCACATGTAGTACTAGCTATATTAGAACTAAAGAAAGGAGGAGAATGGACAATGTGCATAGAATCTAGAGTAATTAACAAGATTACTATCAAGAACATATTACCCTTACCAAGGATGGATGATCTCATGGATTGTTTGAGTGGCACAAAGTATTATAGTGGGATAGATTTGAAAAGTGGATATCATCGTATCATAATTGGAGAAGATGATAAATGGAAGACTAAAACTATCATTGAATGGCGTAAACCAACAAGTATTTTTAAAGTTACATATTTTCATGGATTAGCTAGTTTTTACTGGAAGTTTATCAAGAATTTTAGTGGGATATGTGAACCAATCACAAAAATAATGAGGGGAGATAAAAAGGAATTCAAGTGGACTATTGTTGTTGATGAAAATTTTGAATTGTTAAAGAAGAAAATGAATATCATGTGTTAGCTTTGCTAGATTTTAATTTTATTTAAAGTGGATTGTGATGTGAGTGGGACTGCAATTGGAGCTATTTGGAGTCAAGATGGGAGACTTATTGCTTATTTTAGTGAGAAATTGAATATGCCAAAATAAAATATTTTATTTCTGATCAAGAATTTTATGTAATTAGGCAAGCACTAAAGAAAGGGAGATATTGCTTGTTATCAAAAGAATTTATTTTGTACATTGATCATCAAGCATTGCAATATTTGAATAGTCAAAGTAAGTTGAATCAAAGACATGTCAAATGGGTTGAATTTGTGTAAAGTTATTCATTTGTGTTGAACATAGAAGTGGTAAGTGAAATACAATAGCCAATATGTTGAGCAAAAGATATAATTTGCTAATAGAAATGAGAATTCAAGTTGGTTTTAATGAATTGAAGAATTTGTATGAAACTAACACTAATTTTGCCAAGGCATGGAAATCATGTAAGATACTAGTAAGTGGAGACATAATTAGATGGTTGGATTACTTAATTCAAGGATTTTATTATTCAAAGGAAACCAATTATGTATTCATAAGAGTTCAATGAGAGAAACTTTGATCAAAGAAAAGCATAGTCATGGATTACTAAGACATTTTGGAGTTGACAAAATAATGGCATTGGTAAGGGAACATTATTTTTAGTCGAATTGTATAAAGATGTAAAAAAGTATGTACATAATTGCAAAATTTATCAAGTAGCAAAAGGAAATAGTCAAAATGTTAAATTATATAAGCCATTATTGATTCTAAAGAAACCATGGGAGGATATTAATATGGATTTTGTAATAGGATTACCAAGAATAGAAAGAGGTCATGATTCTATTTTTGTAGTTGTGGATAGATTTTCTAAAATGATACATTCTATTGCTTTGTAATAAAACTAATGATGTAGTACATATAGATGATTTATTTTTTAGAGAAATTGTGAGATTACATGGATTACCTAAGAGTGTTATATCAGATAGAGATATTAAATATTTTGGTCATTTTTGGAGGACATTATGGAAGATGATGAGTAGAAAATCAAAGTTCAAATCAACATATCATCTACAAACAAATGGACAAATAGAGGTTGTGAATATGAGTTTGGGAAACTTATTAAGATGTTTATCAAGTGAAAGGATAGGAAATTGAGATTTTATGTTATTGTAAGCTAAGTTTTCATATAATAATTTAGTTACAAGTAAAACACCATTTGAAATTGTATGTAGACAAAATCCAAAGAATGTTTCAAAATTGAGAGGTTTTACTACAAACCACAAGAATAGTGTTATAGTTAAAGATCATGTAGTATATAAAGAATTTACATCATGAAGTAAGACAACAATTAGAGAAGATGAGACATGAGTATAAAGAACATGTTGATCAAAGACAAAGACATAAAGCATATGAAGTAAGAGATGAAGTGATTGTTTACTTAAGGAAAGATTTTCACAGGGGACATAATAAACTAAAAATAAAAAGGTTTGGTCATTGTAAAATCGTTAAGAAATTGACTTGGGAAATGCATATAAAGTAGAATTGCCAAAAGATTTTGGTATATCACCAATATTTGACATTGTAGGTTTATATGAATATCGTGAAAAAGAATCAAAAGATCACATAGCAAAGATAGATTGGGGAAAATAGGTGCCTAAGAAAGAACCTAAAAGGATTGACTAGATACTTGACAATAAAATTGGGAGAAGCACAAGAAACGAAACTTATAAAGAATATTTAGTGTACTAGAAGAATAAACTAGTTGAAGACTCTACATAGATGTCCAGAGTTGAGGTTAACCAACTTGGTTTTTCTTTGGCTCAAAGCTTTGAACAAAAGTGAGAGGCTCACTTTTCAATTATCTACGGTGTCTAATACAAGAGCATCCAAGATGTAAGAGCAATCTTGCATCAACCAAAAACATTTTATTTTAGTGTTTGTTTGTTTTGTAGGTATTTTTATAATTTTTCAAAGGATTTGAGTTGTGTGTATTAAGTTTGTGGTACCATAACTTACTACACTTATGTTTTGTCAATTCTTGGTACACTTATGTTTTGTCAATTCAAAGCTTCATGTCTAAAACAACAAGTACAAACAACTTTCAATAAGTTATGTGGTAGCTAATTGTGAACATCCTTCATATTCCATTGAGTTTTCATATCACCCACGTTTATGTTTTCCATCTAGAGGAGCTTAACTAGACCAATACTAGACTATTTATTGTATAACAATAACTTGTTTGAACTACATGTCAAGTATTTAAAACTTGTGACATTTCCTAATATTACCTACTTCATTATGGGTCCTAAAGAGGGTCATGTATGAAAATGCATTGAATTTAGATACTCCTAGCTTGAAGCATATCGAAGATGGTGATACTACAAATTATCAACAAACCTACATGCTAGACAAGGCTGATGTGTCATTCCAAGGCCAAATGAAGATTAAATCATTTCATTTTGGAACCTTTGATATTTATCACATCCACCTATGATGTTGTACTATGTTTTCTAGCTTATGCACATCAATTCTACATCTTCTATATATGGAGAAGCCTAATATAATTTGTAAGGAGGGAGAAGTAGACAACAAAAGATAGAGTAGACAGTGGACTAATGAGAACAAGGTAGTTGAGAAGGCAAATTGATATTGAGATCTTTAAGATTTATGTTGTGATCAAATGACTAATATGCATAGCATGTATCAAGCTCATGAAGTTATTCTAATTTGAATCAATAAAATTTCAATTCTTTATGTGAATTTACTATTATTCCATTGTGAATTAAGGAGTGTTTCATTTTGTTGTGAGGTTTGACAGTCTTTAAGTAGACCCTACAACCTTGACTGCAAGGTTAAAGTTGGGCATTTTAAAAGATAAACATGCAACAACAATCCATTTGACTAAACCAAGTTTAAATGATTTCTCATGTATGTTGGACTATCAAATCAAAACACTAAGTTAACTATAAGATAGCACAAGAAAAATTGAACCATGATAGACCATACTTGAAACCCAAGCTAGAGTCAGGTTAAACACAAACATCATGATAAATATACAACTAACTTTAAACAATGCTTTACATATGGAGTTAGATTGGGTTTAATAGTTTCCTTAGGTCCAAGCTATTAAAGAAAAAATATATTGGGAAAAAAATGATTACAAGGAGCTTGAATGTGAGAGGAAACAAAAGGAAATGACATAAATTTCTCAAATTCATGAACATATCAAAAAGAAAACGTATGTTGGGGAAAAAAATTCATCTGATAAAGAACTCAAATATGAGAGAATAATTACATGAAATCAAAATTTATTTCTCATCCACAGGGAAATCAAAGGAGAACATCATCTCAGGGAGATATTGTCAACTAAGAATGAGCTTGGACATGAGATACCTATAAAGTAGAACCCAAACAAGTTGACATTTGGAAAACAATGACAATAAGGAACCTAGGGTGAATAAAAACTTAAAATTGGTTTTAAAACAAAGTGGACCCTACTCTAAAGACAATTATTTTGGCTCCATGCAACCATTAACATATTGCTTCAACTTGAGAGCCAAACATAAACAATTCTAAACCAAGGGGACAAAACTAGGAACACAAACCAATATATTCAAAAGGGGGGAAATCAAACAGAAAAACTAGACAAGCACACAAATTTGTCCAATAAAACTAGAATTGAAACCAAACATGGAAAGAAAAAAAATAAGGCATCGAGTCTAAATCATGCTTAGTCAAGTGGCAACAACATGTATATATGACCATGCAACACAAATGCAATGACCAAGACAAGATACATTGCACACACAATGGTCGACTATAACATAAGCAATAAGTAGTTATGACAAGGATGATAATTAGAGATCAAGTAAACATGATAACCCAGTGGAAAGGGAAACTAAATAGTCCTCACATACATATGTGCACATCTCTCTCCCAATGTTGTTATCCACCTCTAAACAATCCCTTCCAACCACACTATCAAAACAATCAAACATCATAAAAAATCAATGTAAGCATATACATGACCATGCTGTTGATAAGTGAGGGGGGGGGGGGGGGTGTGAATCAGTTATCTAAATTATTTGACTTTCTTTTCTTCTTTAATAATTAGTGCAGTATCAAAACATATAAGCATACATGAATATGAGAGCAGAAAGAAATCAACACACATAACACAAGGATTTTTACGTGGAAAACCCTGTTAAGGGAAAAACCACAGGGTGACTAACCCAAGATTGTATTCTCTATTAAAAGAATAGAAGTACAAAATGGCACTTGTCAATTAGGGCTCACTGCCCAAGCACACTACTCACAAGAGGCTCACTGCCTACAATAGTTTTTAGAAAGAAACCAGGTACTTGAACTAATGAGAAGCATCCACATATGCTGAGGTTCAGTTCCGGTTAGGCTCAATATACTAATCTACTGCACTTCATTCTTCCTCTGCTTTAGTGTTGTTGTTCTATCACATACCGGACCTGTATTGCTACTTCCACACTACTCTTTGCTTTTCTTCGCACTTTCCAACACATATGTCTCCACATCGAAATCCATCTGGTATATATATCCGCACAAAGGATTTCAACATCTTTCTAGTCGGCATCCGGAATACTCAAGATTTTTCCAAATTCTGGTATGTCGGCTAAATCCATGCTTACTAAGAGATGCGTATCAAAAAGATAGTTATAGGAGTCATCAATCATGTCGGCTAACCATGAATGATCCCTCAAGAAACTTGATCACCGTCAATTTCTCATCCGGATTAAGGTCTGATGCTCTGCCGGTTAGTTCTTCCTCAGTCTACTCTGCCAAACAGGAACCCAACACTTAGGTGCTCATATCTTTTCACTCTTTCATCACCGGAGGCTCAGTCTCTAAAATGTATTATTCATGGTACTCCTCTTGACTTCCCCAAGTCCGCACTTTGCTGAGATACTTCCTCTGAGAGATCTGGACCTGATTGTCGGACCTTGTTGCATGCTCTGTTCTTGCTCACCGGACCAAAATACTCTTCAATCTGGCTTCTAGTATGGACATACTATGTGCTACGGATGTGTGGGATGGACTTTGTTGCCATCAATGACAACACTCATGAAGCCATACAGTGTCTCTTGCCAACACATGCAACTTAAATGCAATGACCAAGACAAGATGCATGGCATACAAAACAATTAGCGATAACATAAGCAAGAAGTAGTTATGGAAAGGATGATAATCAAAGATAGAGTAAACATGCTAACACACTGGAAAGGGAAACAAAACAATCATCACACAGGTATGTGAACATCTCTCTCCCAATGTTGATATCCTCCTCTAGATAACCCCTCCCCACCAAGCTATCAAACAATCAAACATCATAAAAATTTGATGCAAGCAAATATATGACCATGAAACACAAACGAATGACCAAGGCAAGAAGCATCACATATGCAACAATCATCTATAATATAAGAAATAACTACTTATGACAAGGATGATAAACAAAGATAGAGTAAACAGATAACACACTGGAAAGCAAAACAAAACAATCATCACATAGTTATGTGCACTTCTCTCTCTCAATGTTGTTATTTGCCTTTGAACAACCACTTCCCACCAAGCTATCAAAACAATCAAACACCATGAAAAACTGCCACAAGCATATACATGACCATACAACACAAATGCGATGACCAAGACAATATGCATCACATGCACAACAATCAATTGTAACATAAGCAAGGGCTAGTTATGACAAGGATGATAATCAAAGATCAAAACATGATAACACATTGGAAACGGAAACAAAACAACCATCACACACATATGTGCACATTCCTCCCCATTGTTGGTATTTGCCTTTAACAAACCCCTTCCCACCAAGCTATCGAAACAATCAAACATCATATTAAATTAATGCAAGTATTTCACATAGCCATGTAACACAAAATCCAATGACCAAGACAAGATGTATCACATACACAACAATTAGCTATAACATAGGAAAGAACTATTTATGACAAGGATAACAATAAAAAAACTAACAAACATGATAACACATTATAAAAGGAAACAAAGCAATTATCATGCACGTATGTGTACATCTCTCTCCCCATGCTAACATCTGCCTCTGAAAAACCACTTCCCACCAAGATATCAAAACAATCAAACATCATAAAAGTGGCAATGCAACACAAATGCATTGACCAAGACAAGATGCATCACATAAACAATAGCCAACTCTAACATAAGCAAGCACTAGTTATGACAAAGATGATAATCAAAGATGGAGTAAACATGATGACACTAGAAATAAAAACAAAACAATCATGTAGGTGTGTGCACATCTCTCTCCCAATGTTGACATCTATCTATGAACAACCCTCTCCTTGACAATACTCTTGGTTTCTTGTGCTGGGTACAAAGGCACAGATAGATGAGTCATCATGTAATAATAATCATACCAATCAATGCTATAAGTAGAATTAAATTATATAACATTTTCATCATTATCCATTTGATACAAGTAGATAAAATAAAACTATTTATCTATTTATTTTTAAATGTTTTGGCACAAGATATAAAATGAGGGATATAACAACCCACAATAAAAATGAACACAATACAAGTGAATGCAACAAGATGCATGGAAACATAAGGATTGAGAGGCACTTGTTTGAACACTGACTATGCAGATTGAATCTAGTCTTGCACAAATAACACAAGTAGTCGACAACGAAAGACCATAATCTCTATCATGCATACCTATGGGCTTCTTTAACCCATTGGTAAAGAACGTCCATGATCAATAATGGAAACAAAATTTGAGAATAACTTTTCAAATGTATATTGTTGAATTTGGAGTTGTGCTACAATTATGTTCAAAAAATGTACATGAATGAATATTGACTCCCATTCTAAAGGAAACAGGGTCTCAATTGATGGCAGCCAAGCATTTTTTTTGAAACAAGTGAGGACCTCGATTTGATATCACAATATACCATGGATGCACACATTCACTAGGGGATAGTTAATGAAACAATTTCTTAAGCATTAAAAACACAAGATTGAAGGGCTATGTAGACTATTTTGAGATAATAACCATGTGTTATTACTACACCAAGGAATTCCTATATGAGCCACCAATTTTAATTTCATTTAGACCAACTAGCACAATTAGTTATGGATGGGCAATTTTTGGTTGACATTGCTTTAGGACACAGAGTTCAAATATATGAGTTACAAGGAAATGTCCAAAATGTAGTTTCACACTATAAGGTTGTAGACTAGTAATTGAATACTATGACATCTAAATGCAAATTGCAATTTCAAGATGTTCACATCCTTAATTTCACATTTACATACAAGAATCTTATCATTATTACCACATAGGGTTGGGAAAATTTTTATTCTATTTAGTTTTGATTTTTTGTTGTTTGGGTTCACAAAGCCATAATATGTGCGATTATGAATGAATGTTAGGTGGGAAACAATGACCATAAAATAAAGAATTGCATCATAGTCCAACATACTTGTCTCAAAGATGAAAATGATGTCTAAGAAGAATTGTTAAGAGGCATTTTTGTCTAAATACATCTTGTATGTAACACCGTAAGTTTTGTATATATCTTATAAATTCTATAAATTTTGATTAGCCTTTATTAAGAAACAGTTCAATATTTAGTAACTCACACTTAAATGCATAGATCATAACTAGCTCATAATTAATCAAATCCAAGTTGTATAATTAATAGGACTCTGGAAGGGTTAAGTACATACAAATTGTCTTACATTAACCTTTTTAGAATTATCATGTAATAATCTTGCGCATCCACCATAAAATCCATGATAAATCCTAGTTTGCTCTTTTCATTCATGAATTGTATGGAGAATGTGTTTCCTTTTGAGAAAGTACAACAATCCTTAACTATTTGTGTTACTCTAATTTGAAGACTATAGTTGGTTAAGAATAGTGCTAACATGGATTAAAAGTGAAAATTATTCATGGTAATCTTGGGTTCTTATTTTCAAACCATTATCACTTTTTTTTTTCTTTTTCTAAAACCTTATATTGATACTATATTCAAATGTTGGAATTTTGTTAAAAAAATTCATTTAAGGATGACCATATGCTTTGTGATTTATCCTTAATCTAGTGAATTTGGTCCTCTACTGTAGCAGTTTATTCATTCGATAAGATTGTCTATTGCACCAAGAGCTCTACATTTAACATTAAGAATTTAAAGGGATAACATTCTGAATACTAGTAAAACTTTTACTTATGACAATGATTTATCTTCCAACCATATTATTCATCATACTACTTCTAAATCTTCTAGTTCTTCTCAAAATTTATGTTTGAATTTTAACCATAATATTATAAAATAGGCTTATAGATTATAAGTGCTTTCGCATTTAAAGAACAAACAATTCCATTTAGCATAACATTGACTTCATTGATCATCCAACCTCACTCGTTAAATGGCAGATTTTATGGTTCATTACCACGGCTATATAGCACAATCATTTAATTGTATAGATGGGAAGTTTTATATTTCAGGTTAAGAAGCAATGAAGGCATATCTAGCATTTAGTGTAATAATGAAATGCATCTGTACAAAGAAATGAAAAATGAAAAATGAAACATAGTAGCAAAATGTAATAGATGAAATCTCATAGGCCTGTAATTTATTTTATTACAAACTTTTAGAATATCGATAGGATATCTAGAGAGTTTATTTGTAGTAGAGAATATCCACTATTAATGGCTTAATTTGGCTTGACATAATTTTGTCTCATTATAGTTTTCAGCCTGCTATCGCACTTGATCCCTTGATTTGGCTATTTATTAGTCTCATTATAGTTTTGAGGATAGCACTTGCCTTGATGAGTTAACTGCAGTTCCATTGGAATTAACTTGGAGCCTCTGACCATGAAATCTCATGGATGCCTTGTAAAGTTTATTATGAACTTCTTCGAAGTAAGGCGCCGTTGCTTTCTTCAGCTTTTCAATCCATTTTCTGACCTCCTCACAAGGACCTAGAAGCATATCACTATCATTCCTGTCCAAAACCTATAATAAAAATCAGGTTAGTAAAAAATAATGCCATTACATGTGGACAATAACTTAATACAGCAAATATTGTTATATATGCAAGAGTAAATGTTAAATCCCTGTTTCAACAATAAAACAGAGGCAAACACTAATTGGTATCATCCAATTCTGAAACAAATCTGAGTCTGAAGCCCAAAATGGTGAGAAACGCATCCGATGGTAAACATAAAGTTTAAAATCATGATTTAGTGTCCTATTTTATCAATGATCTTTGGCATGTTACTTTTCTATATGCGTAAAATAGTTTCCGTCTTCTAGACAGCATTTTTCTGTCACTCCGTGTCAGACCATTTTCATTATGTTTGCCTCCTCCTAGACAGCATTTTTCTGTCACTCTGTTTCAAATCATTTTCATTATGTTTGCTTCCGTGGTCTCTACTGTCCCAATCTCCATTATTGTTTGACTATTTAGCTTTTCATCTGCAGCTTTCTGGATGCTCAAAGAAAATGTATACTACATGTTTGTTTCCCGAGTGTGTTTTTTAATCTCTGACCTATCTCCATAAGCTTATCAGCACTTCTACTCAAAAAGAGAGATTTTTTTTTATCTTTTCCTTTGAAGTAAATAACCTAGAGCAGCTAACTACGCTCACACTTTTCAGCTAGAAGCTGAGACTGAAAAAGCATAAATAATTACAAAACTTGAATTTGGAATAAAACACACACAAGATACTATAAACCAATACAAAGAATTGCATACAAAGCTGCAATACTTCAATCAACACAAAGCTTGCAATAATTATCAAATTGTATTCAACTTATAAAATACTTACACAAAATCACAAGAACTCATAACCTTAAACAACAATTTCAGCAGCAATCATTAAATTACCATTTTGCCCAATCTAAGTGCCCAAAGCACTTATTTATAAGTATTTACAATGATTTAGCATGGTAAATAAGTAAAAAGCAACTGCAGTTCCTACTTAAGAATAGTTTGTTGTACATGTTGATGTTTGTTTTTAGACAAGTCAACAATAGAGTAAAACACTAGAGTATCCCACTCTCTCTTGAATAAAGCTCTTCAAAGGCTAAACTATGTGATCCAGTGAAGTAACTCCAAGGTTCCTTATTTATGATTCATGATGGGTTAACTCAGTGATTACATGTGATCTTGCTGATAATCACAAAGGGACTTACATTAGATTCTTCTTCTTTCATTTAGCTTGTCTCTCCCTCAGGGTGGATGATGTACCAATGATAAAGAAAAGACAAAAGATAAGGTTTAAAAAGGCTAATCTAAGGTCAATGAAGCAATGATGATGCATGAACAGACAAACTCCTTGATAAACCTGACTCCACTTCGCCAAGGATGCCTACAACTACATGAAGTTGGTGCAATCTCCTAAGGTACGCGAGTGGTTTTCAAATCATGAAGGCTTATACAAGCACCCATCGGATGGCGCAGCTCAAACAAGCATCCACAATCGAACTTAAGCAAACAATGAAGCTTAGACTAGCTTTACACAACACTTCACCAGCGATGAATGTTAAAAGCATGAGCTAGGAGTTGATCAGATATTCAATACAACAAGCATTACATCAAAGAGCTCTAATCTACTTCTAATTTACTTGAAACATCTCTCCACTTCATTAAGATACAGGAAATCATGTTACTCCACAAGACAACACTTAACACCAAATAAATTCCAATGTCTTTGCATTAATCTTGAGAAATATTTACAACAATCTCCAAGTCCTTTCAAAGAATTTCGAGAGTTTCTCCTATTCTACTCTAATTTCTCCTATTCTACTAGCTAGAATCTAATAATTACAAATGAGGCAACAACGCCTTTATATAGTGTCCAGAATACAACGAATGGCTAAAAGATCATTTCATGTAGCCAAGGGCCCAGATCATGCCAACTCAAAGGTAGTTACAACAACTTGCTATTTTTAGTACAAAAAGAGAGGCAATGACGGCACGTTTTCCAATGTGATAAGGATAAGATGGAATCATTTAAAACATCTTCCACATAAGCGTCCCTTTAGCTTCTTTTATTAAATGATACATTGAATGCATTTAAAATAATGTAGCTGATATAATTGGATGATGATAGGTACTCGCCACATAGGTGCCACCTCAGCATATCTTGTGGATTTCAACTGTTTATTAAATATGCTTTTGGGCAGATTCCCAAATTGTATCATCTGTATGATATCTTCAATGTGATTGCTTTGATGATGAACACTTGAAATGTATCTTGTTGATCTCGCCTTGTTCATTGTAAGTAGGATATGTATGATGCTTGTAGCTTCATTTGATTAACTCTGTAATGTTCTTTCTTCTTGTAGGTAGATTGATGCTGATTTTCTTCGATGCATCTTCATGAAGAGTAGATGATGATGATAATGATGTGGCTTCCTTCATGACTTGAAGTTAGGAGATCTCTCTTAGACTTGAAGGTTGAATGGAACTTGACTTGAAACTTGGATGGATGAATGTCTTCGAACATGATGCCATTGATGAAGTATACTTGAACTTGATGTGATCTAACATGATGAAATTGATGTTTCCTCTATAATTTGAAGGTGACTCAGGTGCTTGTCCTTCAGATGATTCCTTGACTTCACCAACACTCCTCTCAATGATGCAACTTGATGATGATCTTGAAGTGATTTCCAAAAGTGGCTAGCATGATGCTTCTTCTTGCAATTACAATTTCTTGACTTCACTCCTTAGATGAAGGTGACTCCAGGTGTTGGCTCCTCATATGACTCCTTATCTCCATCAATGTTCCTGCAACATAGAGAAACAACCCATCAATCACTTCATAACACAAAGAAATAACTTTAAACACATGAACAACCTTTCTCCAATCTAGGCGCACATATAGGTAAAAAGAGGAGCAAAGTGCACCTAACACATATTAGTCCCACATTCATCATTTTAAATGATTTCAAACAATTGCAATAGTTTAAAAGAGTCAATCTCCCTTAAAAGGTTCATTTAAAAGGTGTCCTTCAATGCAATTCCTTCTTTAGGCGCCAAAATGAGGCGATATAGACTAGAAAGGGCACCTTGACTTCATTAGGTGTTCATTTCAAAGTTTTATGACTCTAAATCATTGTGATGGTTCAAAAGAAGCCTCAATAGCCTTAAAACTCATGAACTTAAGCATTTTCCTTGTTAGGCACTTGTGGAGGTAGGAAATTACATGAAGGGTGCCTAGATCTAGTGGCTTTATTCTTGTCATTTTAAGGTTCTCAACACTAGTTTACACCCTTGTGAAACTACTTTACCCTTAAGCGCTATCCATCATAGATTTAGACTTCATCTCACATCAAGGCGCCCAACATGACCAGAGCAACAAGGAATGGGCGCCTAAACTCATCCACCTCAACCTAAGGCACAATTTGATGATCATTTGGACATAGAAAGGGCGCCCAGACTCTTGAATTATTCCTTTGTCAAATCTTTTGATGTTTGAGGGCTTTTATATCAATTCCAATCAAGGCGCCATCTTTTGGAGTGGCTAAAAGTTGAATGTCCTCTAGACGCACATATGAGTCTCCACCTAAGGCGCACTTATGGGTCTCTGCAAGTGGTAAAATTGCACCTAAGTACTAGAGCAAATTCGCGCCTAGAAATGTAAGTCACCAAGGTAAGGTATATTGAAAAATATATTTAAGTTTCTTATACTTTAAATATTTTTCAATATACTTTTCAAGATGTTTGAGATAGGTCTCAGATCCACTAGATTTAACATGTACATTATAGAATTTGGAGGATCCACCAGATTCCAGACTTAGTCAATTTTTCAGTGTTTCAGGATATCAGGCTACCAAACTGTCACTTTCAGGATCTCAAACATACATCAGGAATTTCATACTCTTTCTTCCTAAGGCGCAACTTGGAGTTAGTTTAAACATCTCTTTCATGCTAAGGCGCCAAAATGAGGTAATTCAAGCAAAGATTGGCACCTAAACATCACACTAGTCTTTCAAACCTTATGACCCCTTCCCTTCCTTCAAGGCGCCTAGAATGATGATATAAGTGACCACAAAACACTCAATCAATCTTCACAACATGTTCCTTTCCTCAGGGCACTCAAAAGGGACAAATTAAACTACCTTCTACCTCAAGGCGCTCAAATGGTGTCATTTAGGAATGAAGTGGCGCTTAGACTTTAGGAGTAGTTCTTTATCAGATTTTCAATTTTTAGAGGTTTTTCTACACCAATTTCAATCAAGGCGCCTATCTAGGGGAGGTTGGAAGTGTGTTCTCCTCTAGGCGCACATCTAGTCTCAACCTAAGGCGCTAATTGAGGTGCACAGAGGATTAAAAGGGCACCTAGAGTCTGAGAGCAAATTCGCGCCCAGAACTAAAAGTCCGAGGGTAAGGTATATTGAAAAATATATTTAAGTATAAGAATTCTTATACTTTAAATATTTTTCAATATACCTTTCAGGATGTTTGAGATAGGTCTTAGATCCACTGGATTTAACATGCAGATTCTAGATTTTTGAGGATCCACCAGATTTCAGACAGCCAATTTTCAAGATTTTCAGGATCAGGATACCAGACTTAGTCATTTTCAGGATCTCAAACATCAAGATCAGGTCATCAAGGGACTACAGGACTCAAACACCACTGACTTCATCATGAAATAGCTCTAAGACATCATCAAAAACTTAATGCAAAGCACAAGAGCTCAAAAAAAGGGGGTCCCCATTTGCAATGGGGCGATGTGTGATTTGGTCACAACAGTACACAAAGCAAGCCTTGAATAGTGTGCTCCCTGGGGACATGTCCCTTGCCCAAAATGACCTTCTCCCTCATAGGAGACGTGGGGACGGGTAGGAAACGCTCCCCTCCACACCCCCATCCCCTATTTTGCTAGAAAATAGGAAACGTCCCCAGGACACCAAATTTTTTTTAGGAGATGCCAGGGTACATTAGGGGATGGCTAGCCATCCCCTAATAGCCAAGGGACATCCTCGACTGTCCCGAGGACGGCTAGCCATCTCCTAACATGCTCAAGCTTGTTTTTAGTCATTTAAAAAAAAAACACAAATTTGATTAAAAAAAGGGGGATGGGGGGACAACAAGGTTTGTGTGGTTTCAAAGGTTTTAATTTAGGCTTGGTGGTGGGGGCTCCACCCCTAAACCCCACCCTATATCATGACAGTGAGAGCACGAGGGGCACTGTCCCCAAACCCTCGTGAGGGGCATTGCCCCTTTGACCCCATTGGGGGCACCGCCCCTTTACCCCACTTACAACTTCATATACTTAATGAAAAGGAATAAGCTTACCTCTTGAAACTGGAGAAATTGGTGGTTGTACATGGTGCCTTGCAACTTCAAGATTGATAGAGTTCTGCGTATTGTCAAACTCCAACTACATGTTGATATGTTGATCCTGAAGATGCCACACAAGTTGATGAGGAGGAGACACAAGCGGGATTGGTTGGAGCATAGATGCAAGACTCGTCATATACTCGCCGAGTTTTGAAAAACTCGCGATTTTTTTCAAACGAGTATTTGAAGCAAAAACTCGCAAAAAAAAACTTGAGTTTTTCTGAAAAACTCGCCAAAAACTCGCGAGTTCGTGAAAAAAACTCGCCTGCGTGAAAAAGAGCGACTTGACGGCGTTTAAAGGTGTTTTGTCACTTGTTTTTGGTCATTCTACTTGCTCCAAATGAGAAAAAAACCCCTCCCAAACATTTTACACCTATTTGCAACAATTTGGCGTCGATCAAACAAGATTTGAGGTGGATTCGAATCAAATTTGAAAGGCAAATCAGATTTCCAGGTAGGTTTTTGTTTTTTTTCTTTCTCTTTCTTTTTTTGAAATTTCTTCATTTTTGAAGCATCTAAGTTTAAAAAACATCATGAATGTAGTATAAATGGATTTGTATTGATCCAAACAAGATTTATATTCATAAAAACAAGATTCATCACTGTTTTGTTTGCATTTTTTCTGATTTTTTCATTTTTTTCACATTTTTTTCATTTTTTTTCGTTCTTATTTCAATCCAATTTTTTTTTGTTTAAGCCTTAGATTAGTTTGCATTTTTAGTAATTTAGAGTAATTTTTTTATTTCTTCATTGTTTTCATATTTTTTCCAAACCCTAGTTTTTTTTTTGTTGAATCCATTTTTTTTGGAACAAAATGTTTAACTTTAGAATTTTACGTTAGTTTAAATTTAATCTGTCAAGTAGAAATCTAATTTAGGTTGTTTTTTAATTTTCTAGTAAAAAACTAACAACTTGTGCTTTCTCTTTGTATGTGCAGGTTAATTTATAATGGCAGATAGAGATGCTTCTATATCCGGTTCAGCCTCAGGCCCTGTTGCATCATCATCATTTGTAGGCAAACGTCCTCCAAGAGCTAGAGATCCTGCGTGGAAATATGCCTATCTAGGACCGTACCCTGACTCAGTTTTTTGCATCCAATGCGAAAACGTATACCGTGGAGGCATTAACCGCCTCAAATACCATCTTGCAGGCATCAGTCGTCGTAATGCGAAGCCCTGTACTAAAACCACGGAAGAAATAAAAAGACAAATGAATGCCATACTTGCAGCCGCAGAAGAAAGAAAATTACAAAGGGAGAAGGCAAAGGCAGCCATGCAAGCATCCATAGCTTCTTCTCAAGGTGCTCCAGCCAACCTTGAGTCGGATGATAATGCACTTCAGGGCATAGTGGGCTCTCTTCGTGGTCCACGTAACTGAAGGCAACCCACCACCACTGCGAGCCCTTCATCTACTTCCAGTAGAGCACCAAGATCAGCGCCTACATGCACAGTAGATAGTTTTTTTGTGCCTAGAAACACACCTGGATCACAAACTTCCTTAGAGGCAACTGGGTGGAATAAGGAGGTGCATGAGCATGCATACATTGCTTGTGCCGATTTTTGGTATTTCAACAACATCCCTTTCAATGTGGCAAATTCTCCTTATTGGCATAATTTGGTTACTGCACTGACAGTTGCAGGAAAGGGCTTCAAGGCACCTTCTCGCACAGAATTGAGTGGGAGGTTAGTTAATTTAATCTTTTAGGTTTTAAGTTTTTGATAAATTTATGTTCTTTAATTTATAGAAATTTATGATGAATTTAAGCTTTTTTTGTTTACAAACAAAAATTTTGTACTTAATTTCACTTTGTACTTGTAGGTTGCTTACAAATGCAAGGGATAGGGTAAGGGCAGTGGTGGAAGACCAAAAAAATGAATGGAAAAAATATGGCTGCTCTATTCTTTCCGATGGGTGGACGGATGGTAAAAACCGCACCATCATTAATTTTTTGGTAGCTTGCAAGAATGAAGTGTTCTTGAAATCAGTGGATGCCTCCAACATAGTGAAAAATGCAGAAAATTTGGCTAAAATGTTGGAGCAAGTTTGCATGGAGGTTGGGATTGAAAATGTTGTGCAAATAATTACTGACAATGCAGTAGCATATGTGGCCGCTGGTAGAATCCTCCAAGAGAGACCACACAATTTTTTGGACAACTTGTGCAGCACATGTCCTTGACCTTCTTTTGGAGGACATAGGCAAGCTTGATTGGGTCACACCGATTGTAGAGGATGCAAGGAGGATCACAAAATTTATCTACAATCACCCTTGGGTTCTTCACATGATGAGGGATTACACCCAAGGGAAAGAGTTGGTGAGATCCGGTGTGACAAGGTTTGCAACGGTTTTCTTAACATTGCAAAGCATTCTTGGTGCATTGGGGGCTTTGAAACAAATGTTTGTGTGCCCAAAATGGACAGAATCATCTTATGCGAAGAAGCCAAAAGGAGACAAGGTTGCATGCATTATCTTTGACAAAGTATTTGTAGAAAGAGCTACAGAGATTGTGAAGGTAACTTCAAAACTTCGAATTTAAATTCAAATTGAATATTTATTTATTTTTAATATGTCTTTCATTGTAAATTAGTACCTTTAATCATTTTGCATTTTTATATTGTAGGTGTCGGAGCCCTTGGTTAGAGTCCTCCGCTTGGTAGATGGGGATAAAACCCCAATGGGGTATCTTTATGAGGCCATGGATAGGGCCAAGGAAGCTATAAAAACTTATTATAAGGGGAACAGCCTCAAATTTGATCCCATATGGGAGATTATTGATAGGAGGTGGAACAATCAACTCCACCAACCCATCCATGCAGCAGGGTACTTTTTGAACCCCCGTTTCTTCCATTCAGGCACCTTCTCAGATCCTACTGGAGAGGTTATGGAGGGCCTCACTTCTTGCATTCAGAGGATGACACCCCAGGCTGAGGTGGCAGACCTCATTGTTGATGAATTGCAAGCTTATAGGGAATGAAGGGGTAGGCTCTTTTCTTCAGACCTGGCTACACGAGCAATAAACAATCAGTCACCAGGTATAAAATTTCAAATTTACAAGTTACAAACTTACAAGTTACAACTATTGATAATTTGATATTTAATATGTTTTGAACTTTTCACTTTCCTTTCTAAGTTTCTAACTCTTCAATATTTTTTTTGTAGAGGTTTGGTGGACAAATTGGGGTGGAAATACCCCAAATCTCCAGAGATTTGCCCTCCGTGTCTTATGCCAACCATGTAGTTCATCTAATTGTGAGCGCAACTGGAGCTTATTTCAGGCCATCCACACAAAGAAGAGGAACAAGCTAGCTCAGAAATGCCTCAATGACCTTGTCTATGTGCAATATAATCTTCGGCTGCGCACAAGAAGGGTAGAGGAAATATCAGATGATCCAATTGATTTGGATGAGATAGATCCTTACAGTGATTGGACAGGGCAGGATGAGCAGCGTTCATTGTTTTCTGAGGATGAGATCTATGATTTGGAGAGATAGGCGATGGAGGAGAGGGTTGCTGCTGGAATCGATGGATTGGGATTCTCATTGGATGACATTGAGGATGAGGAGGATGAGGATGAGAAGGATGAGGAGGATGAGGAGACATTGCCACCAGGACCACTACCAGCATCTACATCCAGGATGGAGGTTGAGCCACGGTTTGTCATGCCGAGGAGGGAGGAGCCACAACAGATTCCTAGGACTAGACCTAGTTCTACCACTCCCCTAGTTTTCAGTAGACTTGGGAAGGGGAAAGGGAAGAGAAAGATGTAGTATTTAGTATTTACTTTCAGTTTTACAAAAACAATTTGCTATTTCCATTTTGTTTCAGACTATCAGTATCAGCGCATTCCTCATGAGGATGCCATTTTGTATCCAATTTACTTTGAAATCAATCAAATACAACTAGACTCAGCTTGTTTCTCATTTATTGACTTGTTGGATGCATCTAATCATTGAATTTTGCAAAAAAAAATGTGTTTTTAATGAAATTTAAACAATTTTTTAAGTTGCCGAGTTTTTTGCCGAGTTTTTGCAAGTTTTTTGCCGAGTCGAATTTTTCAGGCTTGGCGGGTTTTTGCTTTTGGTGAGTTTTTCAACTATGGGTTGGAGTTCCATTAGATGTGGCAGTGACTTAGACTCAAACTCTAATTTTGATGCAATGTTAACAGATGCTGATTAGGGGCAGCAGCATATTTTCTATGTTTTGCCATTTTGTAGTTGAAACTTGCAGCCTTTGGCCATTTTGTTGTAATTTTTATATACTATATATGGACATTGACAATGAAAGTAATTGAATTTTGTTAATTTGTTTGTCAACTCACATTTGAAATCTCAATTCAACTCTAATGTTAAGTATTAAGGTTCTATAATGTATATGATGAACGTCTTCTCAATGTTATCATATGAATATTTGAAATTTCCTATGTTTTAAAAAATTTCCAATTTTTTTAATAGTTGTTTTCTGCTGTCCCCAAAAAAATGGCCTCCAAAAAAACCCATCCCTGAAACACATCCCCATTCCCTGCCATCCTCGTCCTGACAACTTGGGGGAGCATAGTTAAATACAATATTGTCTCCAAATACAACATATAATTTTTTTTTTGAAATAGAACACCTCTAAATATACCTTCTAGAAAATCATCTAAGAATAGTTGTCTCCCAAAAATAGCAATAGCTAAAAATAGCCAATCTAATGGTTAGCTCCTCTTTAGTGATTCTGATGCAACTTCCTCGTTCTGAGCATAACAAATCCTTTGAAGAAACTTGAAACTAACAAGTCCCTAGACAATCTTGGTGACTTGAATTTGGTCTCTTTCATCCTTTATTCTCTCTGTAAAGTAGCAAAACTTGGTTAATTTGAAACCCTAAGCCTTGTCACATATGATCCCTAACAATCTATCCTTGTCACAACCATTGCACAATGATCTTGAAGCGCCTTGACTAAAGAGTGAAGGAAATGATAACTTCTTTGTATTTGCTTTTCAAACCATCATTACCTTATGCCAAATCTGTGAACTTGGTCTTTTGAAATCTTTCCATGAACAAGTGTTCATCCTCTGACAACTGCAATAGAACATAAAATATCTACTGCTAACAATCAACAAAATGCTACAAAATTTTTTTCAATAGCATCCTTTTGTGTTTTGAAGGTGAGACTTGATGCATTCCATGCAAAAGCACCAAGCTTGGTGTTTACCTTTTTCTGTTTTTAAGTTGTAACATGGACTCCCTCAAGCCAAGCATGCTTTCTAGGCCTATTAGACATCTTTTCTCACTTGAAAATTTTAAGTTGTAACTTGGACTCTTCTATCTGGTATGCATTGTTAATTTTGTTCATTATTACAAGTATTCATTTTATCAAATAGGTGAGTAAACAAGTGTATAGAGATTTTTGAGAGGCGTCTTGAATCTTCATACAAGCGCATTTAACCCCTATTTGAGGCGTTTTTGCCTTTGATAAAGGCGTGTTGATTTCTTTATAGAAGTGCTTTATTGAAATTCCTTTTTTGTTTTTATGCTTTTGTAAAAGCGCTTTATTTGTTTCTTTTTCATTTACAAGGCACGCTCTAGTTGCCCAAGGCGCGCCTTTGTAAAGGATTATAATTTTTAATTTTTTGATATCTTCTATTTTTAATATTTATCACTAATAATTTATTAATAATAAATATTGAAAACAATGATATATATATTTTTAAAATTTTTTTAGGATTTTTAACAACAATAACAAAGAAAATTTGAACACAAACAAATACTAGTTATTTCAAACTATGATGAAATGACCAGACAATACGACATTAGGGATTTGAACATAATGACATGATGAATACGACGAACTTTGACAACTCAATACCTTAGAATTTGACGATTTTGGATTTGGACTTCGACAAAATAAATGACAATTTGATATTTTTAAACTTTGACAATATTGACTTCACTGAAAAATGACCTTTTAGGATAATTTATGATGATGAGATAAATCAATGATGGATTTGATAAATGAACATTACTCATGACTCGACGAAATATTTGACTCGAATATTTGATTTTGACTCAAATTTGATGACTCGACACATGACAATCCGGTTTCGGATTGGGTGTAACAATTGCCTTTGTCTAGGGACCGTGGCATATACTTGCGGCATAGGAGAACCTCAAAATTTCTGGATTGCAAGCCACTAGTGCCTTATTAGTTGGGCAGTGGAGTCATAATACATTCCTAAATCACCTAAAACACGACATTCCTACATCACCTAAAACACTACATCCCTAAATCACCTAACAGAACACGATAAAACACAAAACATCACAAATTGGTTAACACAAAACAAACAATGTGAGACACAAAAATGCCCTTTTTTCGAGCGAGGACAAGGAAAACAAAAACTGTTACACAAAACCATTTACAAGTTTAGAAAAATAAGAACCTCTCCTCCTGAGTAGGGAACTTTGTCTTGGCAGCACATAGCTTCTCATCCTCTGCAACACTTTCTCAAAGAGCCATGGTTCAGGTGGATTATACACAATCATGCAGAGAGAAATTCAAGATGAATTGATTGATATGTGTAATAGCCACTGTCCTGGTAGGGTTTTATGCCAAAGTTTTTTCGTTTCACTATTGATTGAGTTTAGGGTTTTGTGTAGGTTTTTTGCATATGATATTTACAGTTTAACAATGAAATATAAAGCATGCAACGAAACCCAGAAAAGCTATAATAGATATGCACGAAATAACAAAGACCCAGATTATAATATTGCTCAAAATGAATTACAGTGACATACCCATTTGCATTTCTTCAACTTTATATGTCCGTTGTACATGGACCAGCAATACAAGCTATAGAAAGACACCTCTCAACATCTACAAGTGAGAGTTCTTCGCTGCACAAATCATGGCAATATCATTTGGGGTCCTAGGCGACCCTTATGCATAGAAAAGAAACCCCAAAAGAGTGGCGTTGGTCCTCCTTGAAAACCCACGATCATGCAAGCTGTTGTACGGCCTAGGATGAGGTTGATAATAGCATCAAAAACCCACAATCAACAATGAAATCTGTCCTTTCCTCTCTGCCAGCTCACTGTAATGTGATTTCACCCAAATAGAAGTCTGAAATCAGTCTTTAAACACCAAAATCTGCTCCTAAATGAGGTACGGCCCTTCTCAAGAATGTACGGCCAGCAACAATGGAAAGTACAGCTCCCATAAACACTTTAAATCTGTTCAAGTCTGCAACTGAAATATGTGTGCCTGCTGTTCACAAAATCTGCATTAAAATGTGTCATAACTCCTCGAAATCTCATACAATAAGTGCAAATGCGAAGCCCTTGGATGAAACTTCCGGCAACCCTCCTGATGCTATCTCTCAAGCACGAAGAGAGTGAGCTTATAGAGGTTCTCGTCCCTGCAAAACCCTTGTTTCAAACCCCAAAGCAAGAAGTTCCAAGTTCACAACAATGTAATTTTTGTAAAAGTGAATGAATGCCCAAATGAGCTCTCAACTTTTCTTTTTACTCCTTGCTCTCCAACACCCAAGAAGAGGATTATTTTATTATTTTCTTTTATTTATTTGAGTCCCAAGTCTCCTCATGAAGCGCCCACTTCCTATCACACAACTTTAAGTCATAACTTATATCTTCCTAAAGTTAAGTCACTTTTATCATAAATGACTTAGGCTATTTAACTGGTGTAAATTAAATATTTAATTTAATTTACATTTCGACCATTTATTCCTTAGCCATCTCGAAACCAACTGTAATGTGCTAGGTGCTCCAACTGGCAGTGGCTATAAATAGAAAGTCGGGGCAACACCACCAGTGATCCTCCTACCTGACTTACTATAACTAGTAAGTCCTAGAAAAATGACCCAAACAGGTTCCCTAACCAAATCCATTAGCCTATGGGAACCCTGGAATAGGCTAATCATTCCATATCTGCATGGGCTAAGAAGAGGACATTACTATATGCATTGGTTCAAGTAGATCTTCTTCTTCCATAGTGAAAAACCTCTACAGTAGGTGAACATACAGAGCCTCCTTTTGAAGATATTAAGCAAGGTCTCATGGCTATAGCACATCTGTTCGAATAGTGACTACCGCATATTCAAATTGATTCTCTTCATCCATGTCCTCAACATATGCAACTCCAAAATCAACCCATGTATTGTCCTCTGGGAAAGGTTGAAGTTGTTCATATAGAATTTCATCACCAGCTCTTGACTTTCTAGATCTACAACTGTCAACAATTGCATACCTTGTGATTGAGGTATTTCTTCATCGTTCTCATTGTCTAACGCCCTTCAGAAGAAAACACCGCTCCAACGCCCTTCTATTTTTGGCGATCAAAGAGGAAAGAAAAAGAATGTTTTCTAAAGCTAAAAATAGAGGGAAAACACTTCACTTGTTATCTTTGCATGGAAGGCAAATAAAAAAGCACCCTATTTTTAGGAGAAAGCATATTGAAACCCTAAAGAGGTGACGTTTGGCTATAAAGAGCCATTTGTTCATTGTTTTCATCATTTGCAAAGGCACTTGAAGGTTTTGAAGGGCAACGCTCAACTTGAAGAAGCTTTTTCTTCATTATTTCATGCTTTCATGGCAGATTGTCATGTCCCTATATTGATAATTGAATCGATTATGTATTATTCATTCATATTAAAGATATGAATGACATGTAAATCTATAAATCATAAATTAAATATTATAAGTTAAATATGTTTAAATATATTTAAATTAGATAAGATATATTTAATATATAATTAGATATTAAATATACTATATTTTATATATACTTAAATATATACAAACTAAATACTAAATATACCATACTCTATATATATTTAAATATTATAAATATATTTAAAATTAAGCGGGGCCGACTTCATGCAATAGGTGGCCGACCTCCAAGGAATGGCCGACCCCCTGCAAAATGAGCGCCTTAGTAAAGGCGATTACTATTAAAAGAAGCTTTTGCATCTAATTCAAAGAGCAACGGATGAAATGCAAGGATTAGTTTATGACAAATCTGTAAGTAAAATATAAAATAAAGGCATTGAAGGCAGGAAAACAGATCAGAATTTCTGAGTTGGGATCTGCAGTAATCAGTGATCAGACAAAGGCAAATAATAGTAAAGGAACAACATCATTGGTAGTGATTTAATATGTAGTTTAATAAGTTGCTTGATGTATAATTTATTAACAATTGTTTCATTAGTAAGGATGTATGTCAGTGATTTAATATGTATGCTAATGAGGATTATATCTTGTGATTTTATCATCTAATGTGCATATAAACTAACATAAGATCTGATTTTAAGGAGAAAGGAAAGTTGCAGCCTCTTCAGTATATAGACATATTGGAGCATAGCAAGAGGAAAGTGGAACTACACACACATATAGAGGTCTAAAATCTGATTATGGAAGATTTATGTAATATGAATCATGCATGTTGTATTTATGATATCATTCTCATAATTTATTATGTGTTGTGGATATAATTAATTGAATTGATAATACTCGGTTATGCATAAATCTATACCATGATAGGAGAAAGGGAAAGCACAAAGGGAATATAGGACCCTCTCTTAGGGACGCCACCCAAAAGAAAATGGAATGAGCTCACATGAGCCAAAGGGGTTCTGCCTTTGGGTCTAGGAGAGATGTGCTCTTCTAGATATGCCACTCATGATGAGAAATGATAAGTCCACATAAGCCAAAGGGGTTATGCCTTCTAGTGAAGGGTTCTGCCTTTGGGTCTAGAGAGAGATGTGCTCTTCTAAACACGCCACTTATGATGGAAGTAATAAGTTCACATGGGCCAAAGGGGTTCTGCCTTCTAGTGAAGGGTTCTACCTTTGGGTTTAGCGAGAGATGTGCTCTTCTAGATATGCCACTCATGATGGAAATGAAATGTTCACTTGGGCCAAAGGGGTTCTGCCTTTGGGCCTAGAGAGTTGGATTACTAGGATGCCCTTTGGAGACCTCACTCCCCTATCATGGGTATAGTGTTATAAGGAGGCTAATCATGAGGAAATAAGAAAAGATGGCAAGATGAGGGGATAACGGATAAATTAGAATCCTCACTAGGTATGCCACCTCATATGAATGGCATGGGCCACATGAGGCCAAGGGGGTTCTGCCTTTTAGTTGAAGGATTCTGCCCTTGGGCCTAGAGAGGCTAAGTCACCCCATCGAGTCACTCTCTTCCATATTTTCCTATGATTGATCATCCTAAGGTAAAATTCAATTGAGTTCATTAATTGTTATGGACTTACTGATGTTTAAGATTTCTAACTTGTCGCAAGGATTAAGTCAAGACAAGTTACTAAACCTTTGTTTACTTGGAAATTGATAATTTAGAAAAAATTAGTGTTGTCCCAAAAGGGGATATTATACAGATTGGAGGTGCTTCTAGGGCCAACGTTTCAACAAAGAGGTGGATTTATCACACCATAGCATGATTTTCTTCATCACCTATCATTTCAAGGCAGATTTGCATGCTAGGAGGGCAGCGCTTCACATTGGCAGCCATTTTTGAGGGTTTTTGAAGCTTTTTATTTTGCTGGTTATGACTGTTCCAAGCCAAAATCATCATCTACAGCCATAAGAAAAAGGAGTTTTCAAGGTTATTCTGTCCATTTTTTCTCATTTTTGTCACATACGCAACTCAGGAAAAGGCATTTTCCATCAATCTTGACCATTTAGAGCTCAGATCTAGCACATTTTTGAAGGTACAACTCCATATTTTCATTTTCCAAAGGCAAAAAATACACATTTTTCATGAAAAATCAGAGTTGGACAGCGAAAAGAAAAGCCTGATTTTTTAAGACAGCGAGCATAAAAAGGTCTGATTTTGCCTTTTTCAACACCGGATAGCAAAGAGGAGAGCTTTTCCAAGCCACCAAGCAACCATGCAATACTCTTCAATCACCATTGAGGCTAAATCATCGCTTATCCATGAATATTCAAAGGACAAGAAGTATACAGATCTATTAAAGACCATTGATGACGCAAGTGTCAACCAGCAAATAAGGACAGTTCACCTCGACTCCATTATTATTCCAAGTGAGGCTAAAATTGATGAATTGGAGAGAAATCTCAATTCCCAGACTTAGTCATTTTTCAGTATTTGCAGAAAATTCTATTTTGGACAGTTGGAAGGATTTCCAAAGCAATTTCTATTTTGAGAACTGACTTTGCTTTTTAAAATAAATCTATTTTTATATTTGTTTTGGAAATCATACAAAATATTTGTAAGTGGAACTCAATTTGTAATAACATGCAAGTTTAGTTAACTGATTTGCATGAAAGATATTTTATTATTTTAAATGCTAATAAGCTTGCATGCTTGTTGTCATGTGTCGATATTAAGGCACTGTTTAAATTAAAGATTTAAAATGTCATGTTAAATATCCCCGCCATAGTCCATTAATAAATATATATAATATTATATGATATTATCTATAAATATTTTAAATATAATATATTAAACGATATACTATATTTATAAATAACTATAAATGTAAATATTAATAATTTACATATTATTATAATTATTTATTATAATAATATAATAATATAAATATAATAATAAATGTATTTTAAATACAAATATAAATAACAAATATAATTATCAATATAAATACAAATATTATATATTACTATTATTATATAAGAATATAAATTATAATTATCAATATAAAAAGAAATATTAAATATTATCAATATTATATAATAATATAAATATTATTATAACCATATATAAATAATATTGCAAAATGTAGCGAATGTCATAAGTATATATATTATTTAGAGGCAACACTTAAGATTATAGGCAGCCCTATGTTTAAGGCAGCAAATAATACGGAACCAAAGCTTCCACGGGGATGCGTCCCCTGCTCCTCCAGCCCCGTCCCCGTCCCTTGTGGCGTTTCCGAGACCGGCGAACGGCCGGGGACGTCCCCTTGCCGTCCCCTGCAAAACAGAAAATTCAGAAACGTTTCGGGGACACCGTTAAATTTTCGGGGACGCTGGAAAAAGTTTCGGGGACGGCCAGCCGTCCCCAACAGATTACATTGTAATTTAAAAAAAAAATTTACGCCCAGGTTCGATTAAATAAAAAACGAAAGTTACAATATAACAATGAAACCCTAAAATAATAAAATTTCATAAACAAAGATAAAAAACAATGAGTTACATTGAAAAGTAAAAGTGACAAGTCTAAAATGCAGCAAGGAAAAACGGCGAATGCAACAAGGAAAAACGCGGGCAGAGGTAAAAAATGCAGCAAGGAAAAATGCCGGCAGAGGGAAAAAACACGACGGGCAGAAGGAAAAATTGTTTGAAGGAGAAATTTCAAATTTGTTTCAGTAAATTTTGAAGGAAAAAAAACACAGCATCGGCCTCTTCAACACAAATCGGCCTCTTGAACAAGTTGACGCCCTCATCACAGGTATTGGTTTTTTTTTTAATTTAAACTTTAGTTTTTAGTTTTTTATTTTTAAATTTTTTATTATTATTAAGGGGTTTAAAACTTTAGGTTTTTATATTAGATGGTGTTTTTTTTCTGAGTTTCTCAGTTTAGTGTTCAATGTTCATACTTCAATGCTTCATTGTTTATTGTTTAATCATTTTTCAGCCTCTCAAAGCCCTGTCAAACAAACACAATCAAAAATTTAAAATTCAAAATGAGCAGCAGTGAGGAAAGTTTGCATGAAGTGAGCAGTGATGAAGTTCAAATGACACATTCTGAAACCCAAAACACAGGTGGAAGTTCTATTGGAAGTGGAACTCCAAAAGACCGTTTTAAATGCCCTTCAGACACTCTTCAAATACATGCAAAAGGACCCTTCAATCCCAAAAAACCTTTGCTTCAATTTGACTGGTCTTAAGGCTAAAAATTCAGGGGGCAGCAGGCATTGGTTGTGTCATAGTTGCAATACTGATTATCATGGGAGCTATAGCAAGGTTGAACATCATTTATTGGGTGAGAGTGGCCATGGGTTAGAGTTTGTGGAGAGATAAAATTGGAAGAACAGGTTGAAATGCTAAAGATGGCAGGGGAAAGTGAGGAAAAACATGCAGCTACTTCTACTAAGAGGAAGAGTTCATTGCAAATGAAATCTATTGATGAACACTCCAATCTATCAGTTGGACATGGACTTGAACATTCATGTGATAGTCATAAAGGCAAGAAGAAGGCCACTTCTACCACAACCACAAGTGAAAAAAGTACGATGATAGGGATGATGAATATGCAAAAGCGTGAAATAGCAAATGATTCAGTGGCCAAGTTTTTTTATGCCCATGCCATCCCTTTTCATTTGTTGGATCCTCTTATGTTCCTTCTGGAGAACATAGATTGCGTACCTCCCTCCTTGACAAACAATATTCAAAGGTGAACATAGTAATGGAAGAGGTGAGACAAACATGGATTAGGACTGGTTGTTCCATTGTGATGGATGGGTGGACTGATATTCGACATCGGCCGCTCATTAATATTATTGTTACATGTCCTTCTGGTTCATACTTTCTTAGAGCGATTGATTGCTCTGGGAAACGTAAGGATGCTGATTTCCAGTTTGCCCTTTTGAAGGAGGCCATAGAGGAGGTTGGGTCTTCTAATGTTGTGCAGGTTGTGACAGATTCAGCTCATGTTTGTAAGTTGGTTGGATTGATGGTTGAGAGTTCTTACAAACACATTTTTTGGACTCCATGTTGTGTACATGCTTTGAATAATGCTTTGAAGGACATTGGCAAAATAGAATAGGTGAAGGTAGCAATGGCTGAATCTAGATCAATACAAATGTTTATATGCAATCATCAAACTTCACTTGCATTATTCCGATCCTATTCAAAGAAAGAATTCCTCAAACCAGTTGAGACTAAATATGCTAGCTATTTTATTTTACTGAAGAGGATGCTAGAGGTGCAAGATGCTCTACAATCCATGGTAGTTGCTCAAGAGTGGAAAAAGTGGGCTCCATCAAAAACAGAAGAAGGACAGAAGGTGAGAGACATGGTGCTTAATGAAAGTTGGTGGTCCAATATCAGGTAAGAAATATTAATATGTACATATTTAAAAATTTTGAGTTTCTAACTTTTAAATTTTTGCTTTGTTTTTTCTTTAAATTATTAGTATTACTATTACTTAGTTACTAATATCTATATTACTAATTTACTAGTGTTAAATTGAAAATTCAAATTGTTAATGTCTTACTATTTTTAAATTTTGTTTGCACTATGCAGATATATTTGCTCTATCATATCACCTGTTGTGAGGGTGATCAAGTATGCAAATATAGACTCTCCTAGCCTTGGAGAGATTTATGAGACTTTTGATAGCATGCTTGATCAAATGAGGCAAGCAATTCGTGCCAAGGATCCTGAATTACAATTCTATGAGCAACATATCAGGCCTATTGTCACAAAGAGGTGGAACACAATGAACACCCCTCTTCATATGGCTGCCTATGCTCTTAATCCGAAGTGGTATGCACCTAGACCTGGCCAAATGCTTCCTTCTGAGGATGATGAGATAATGGAGGGGCTTATGGCAGCCCTTCGTAAGATGTATGGCACTGAGGAGGCAACTATACTTAGAGAGCAGTGGCTTCAGTTTTCTGAACTTCAGGGTCCTACATTCAGCAAACCAGAGGCTAGGACGGATAGGGCCACTATTGCACAAAAAAACCCCATTGGATGGTGGAAATTTCATGGGAAGGACACACCAGAGTTGAAGCAACTTGCTATTCGTTTACTCTCACAGATTGCTAGTTCCTCTGCTGTAGAGAGGAATTGGTCCACCTATGGCTTCATCCACTCGATCAAGAGAAACAGGTTTACCTCGAAACGAGCATAAAAACTAGTTGCAGTTCATTGTGCCTTGAGACTTCAGGATCGGTAGACTACTGAGTATCAACAGACTCCAGCAGCACGTTAGGATGTTGATCCTGAAGATGTTAGGCAGATTGACGAGGAGGTGCAACCAGGAATGGTTGGAATTCCATTGGATGATCCACTTCAGAGAGAGAGTGGCAGTGACACAAATACTTCTTTTGATATTGATAGTCCGAATGAGGCATAGACATTAGATTGTTGTATTTTGAAGTTTGAAACTTTGGGTCTAACAGTTAACTTTCACTTTAATTTTGAAGTTTGAACTTTAATTTTAGAATTTGAACAACAAAATGCTTTAATATTGCTGTTATGAATCTTCAATCTCATGATTATCATTGTTGTTATACTAGTGTTACTGTTTATTGTTCAATGTTTATTAGTTTACGCATTAATGTTCATTGCAATGTTTATTATTTAAACTTGTTACTTTATACTTTATAGTATTATACTGCTGTCATGATTTATGATTTTATCATTTATTCACATATTGATATTGTTAATTACCTTAATTGTTGTTAACTTGTAGTTGTTATCACTTATTGTCTATATATTATCTCTATTTCATATTGATATTTTAAAAAATTCATATATATATATATATATATATATATATATTGAAAAATTTGTATATCGCCGTCCCCCAAAATTGGCCCTCGGACTACCATCCCCGAAACGCGTCCCCTGCTGTCTCCGTCCCCCCGTCCTCGAAACGTCAAAACATAGTACGAAACATATTAATTAATATCCAATGAACAACTATTATGTTAGAAAAGGCAACAGCAGCGACCGTTGGAAAGGGTATATCTTTTTACCCACGGTAAAACCCTTGGAATATATATAAAAGGGAAATAAGGAGATGATAAAAAGGGAGAACAAAAAAGTAAATAAAATATAAGGCAGAAATGGAAAGAAATAAAGTCTATCGAACAGCAAGCAAGATATTTTTTGAATAATATTTATAAGTTGAATACAATTTTGATATAAATATAACAACAAGAAGAAAATAGATAAATATGATATAAAGTTTGGAAATGGAAATATATTCATAGTAGATTTAAATCTGCAATATATAAGGAATATCATCTTTTGGGAATATAAAGACAATGACAAAGAAATATTTATATTGCCTTGTGAGAGATAAGGATATATAAGTGATAAGATCATAGAACACATTGAAAGATTGGAGGTAGACTTGTTAGGAAGAAGCAGCATTAAAACCTCGAAAGGTAGATAAGACCGGCGGTGGAATGGACCATGTTACATCATACTTAGGCAATGGATAAGACCTACGGTGGAATGGACATATGCTACATCATACAAGGGCAATAAACAAGACCTACGGTGGAATGGGCATGTGTTACATCATACAAAGACACTACCCGTAGAGGATGATTCATGCAACCTAACAAGAGATAGTACCCCATCTCCACTAGGGTTTGAAAATGAATAAGATTAACATATAATAGACAACCCTAAGTATGAATCGACTTAAATATTGAATAATTGAATTATTGATTTGTGTTGATACTGTTTGTGGTTACTAACCCTGATTTGATTATTTTAATATCTATTACTAATGTTTCCTTTAAGAAGTAATTCTCGTGTGCAAGGTGGAAAATAAGGATCTTCTTATAAGGGACATTACACTTGCCAAGCAGCATTAGGGTTAGGGTGGAAAGTATTAGTTAACTCTTCCTTTTATTTCCTTGCACCTTTGGTTTTTAGGGTATAAATAAGTGTATTCTACACACTTAAACTTAATAATGGTAAATGTCGAAGATTTTATTTTGCTCGCATATTATTGTTCAAAGGGTGTTGTGTGTTTTTATTACTTTGAGAATGAAAATATGCATTGTCTTTATGGAAGCTTTTTGTGTTGTTGAGATTGAGAGGAATTGCTTATGACTTTGTGCTTAAACATTCGTTTTAGATCTTCTTTGTTCTTTTGTGTTAAATCAAATCGCCAATTGTCCCTTTGATTCCTTTGTGCTCTGGATTTACTCAAAGAAATCAAAAGTATGCTTTATTAGTTTAGTTATTCTTTTGCAATACTCTGAAAAGTCTTATAGCATTGTAGAAGAGCTTGAATTGCCTTGTGCTTGTGCCTAGAGAAACAAAAAGATAGGTTAAGTTGTATCGTCTTTTAAAATTTCTTGTTTGAGGGAGCTTCCCCTCAGGTGAAAGCACAAAGATGAGTATACATTTCACAGAAGTCTCCCGTGGATGAAAAATGCCGCTTGGAACGGGTACCTGTTTAGGATCGGGCACCCAAAGCAAAACAGGTACCCGTTTTCAAAAAAATAAAATAAAATAGCCATATGCATATAAAAAAAAAAAAAAATTTGAAAACGGGTGCCGCTTGGAACGGGTACCGGTTTAGGATCGAGCACCCGAAGCAAAACTAGTACCTGTTTTCAAAAAAAAAAATTAAAATAGCCATATGCATATAAAAACAAAAAAAAAAAAAATTTGAAAACGGGTACCCGTTTTCAAAAAGTTTTTTTTTTTTTTTTTAACATGCCTATTGCTAATTTTTTTATTTTTTAGAAACGGGTAACCGTTATTTTTAAAACGGGTACCCATTTATAAAGGGCACCCGTTATGAACGGGCACCCGTTTATAACGGGTACCCGTTGTTGTCATGTCCCGATGCAAATTCAAGTCTAAGAGCAGCAATTAGCACTCATTACAATGTATTAGTGAATGAAGAAAAAATCCATAAAAGACAAAGAAGATAAGACAAAAATTAGCAAAAGACAAATATGTTGTTTAGACAGCAATCGACATTTCCTATAAGGTGATTAGTGGATAAGACAAAACCCACTAGAAGACAAATTACAGAAAAGACAAAAGCAGTGATCTGCTACAGGACAAATATTGTTAAGGCAGCGATTAGTTTTATGGAGTATGATCTTTTGGAAGGGACGTCATCCTATGTAGAGTCACAATTATCCACCAAAGACACATCATTTGAGAAGGTATAAGAGTGAGGTTTTTTAATCACTTGAAGACATCATCCATTCCTCAACAGCAGTAATACCAGTAAGGAGAAAAAGATACAGACTACAGCAAACTCTGCAAAAGCACTACCACCAGCAAAACAGTGGTATGTTCTTCATGTAATACTTATAATAAATTCTGTAGGATGAACAAGTTCCTTATTGTATGAACATAATAGTTGCAAAGAATTCAATATAACAATTATAAATTCTTGCCAAATATGATACAGAATTTGTGTTATTGATTTATTATATGGAAATAATAATATAATGTTAACTGATATTAATAAACCACCAAGATGAGGATATGGAGGACCTGCTGAGGGGAAACGGCATTGGGATCATCCTCTAAAGTACGCCACCCCATGGTGGATGGCTGAGGCCTGCCACATGTGGGCCAAGGGGGCAAGAGAGACTGCCCTTGGGCTTAGAAGGAGTGATTTCCGGGACACCCTGCTGTAGCTGCATCCCCAATCCTCCATCATGGGAATTCATTGAATCATAAGAGGAAACAAGATGGTTTTGGTAGGGGTACGGTGATAGGACACCTCACTAGGCACACCACCCCATATGGATGGCAAGAGGCCACATGGGGCCAAGAGGGGTGAAGCACTCGCTCTTGGGTCTAGGGTAGAGGGTTTCTTGGGCACCCTATCAAACCATTTTGCTTCGGGAAGAGATGAATTGAGAACCTAAAAGACTTCAATATATATTTGACATGATATGTGTTTCTTATTGTAAATGTTACTAATCTGATTGCAGGTCTTAAACAGGTAGCTGTATCACTCAATTTATTTTCCTTGTTCACTTATTTATTTTAGTGAGAAGCATAATATAATACTATCTTTGTAAATATCCTCTAACCATGTCTTGCAGGAACTCAATCAAGTTATAAATCTTCCCAAACACAAGGTTGAGTAATTGAAATTGATATATTAGGACAGATTTGGGGCTTTTCAAATTTGGGGACATTACAAGTGGTATCAGAGCATCATCCTGCCAGCCTGAGGGATAATAGTTGATGCAACCAAGCCAACGAACTTTAAGGGCTCTAGAGAGAGAAAAAAAGAAGACTATGGAGCAGGAATTGAGGGCATTCACGGAAAAAAATGAACAAACAACCCAAGCTATGCTCCAAACCCTTCAAAACATATACAACAACCTTAGACCCAGCACAAGACATGAAAGGGAAACCTCCCCTAGCCAATCTAATAGTAATTATAACACTACAATTGGATCAAACTCGAGTACCGAGGGACCCCATTTCTTGGGCGAAGAAAGTCCTTTAGAAAATGAAGGAATTAACAATCAAAATGTGCACGAGCTTGCCTTAGAATATGCAAGGCTTGAAACCGAAGTTAGAAGAAAAATCCCTTTCATAGCATATTGTGAGGTAGCGATGAAGAATGATCATAGGGGTAGAAACAATCATCCAAATAAAGATATACGAAGTAAAATAGGAAAACTATCCATCCCTAACTTTGATGGGTTGGAAAAAATTACAGCCCAAGCATAGATACAAAAACTAGAAACATACCTAACTCTTTGCCCCATGACCGAGAAAGATACCATTACATTTGCCACACTACATCTAGAAGGAGGTGCGCATGACTGGTGGCATCATGCCAAAATTACCCAAGATCACAAAAATATCAAGTCTTATGAAGTCTTCAAGAAAAGACTCATTGAAAGATTTGACCAAACCCATCCCCAAAAATACTTCAAGGAGCTAACTAGAATAAGGCAAAAAGGGACCCTTGAGGAATATATTACCGAATTCCAAAGACTAGCAATCATGGTCCCGGGAATATCCGAGGATAGACTCACCTACCTTTTTATAGAAGGATTGTCGGATACTACTCAGGGATTAGTAAGCGTCCTAGATCCCTCCACACTCCAAGAGGCAATCCTCAAGGCTACTCAACTTGAAAACGCCCAAACAAGGGGAAAACCCTTCTCAAGTAATACAACATCAAAAGACAAACACTTCTATGGGAAGGACAAGCACAAAAGAACGTTCCTCTCTCATAATGATCGAGAAAATCTTCGGAGGAAAGGACTATGTTATGACTGCAAAGGAAAATGGGAACCCGGTCATATATGTAAACATAAAGAAGGCAAAGAGAAAAATTTGTGCTTTAAGTGCAAAGACCCATGGGGCCCAGGTCATGTTTGTGATCGAAGGGATCTTAGGAGAAAAGGCTTATGCTACCAATGTAAGGAAAGTTGGGAACCAGGACACATGTGTGGGAAAAAGAGCCAAGCTCGTGGGTTTGAGGCAACACTCCAAGAAACAGGAGAAGAGGTGAACCCGTGCAAAAAGGCAAAGGTTGATGAAAATGATGAAGAGGGTGGAACCCTAGCTTGCATTTCAAAAGCATCCAAACATCGTCCTTTTAGGATTCGAGGAGTAATTAAAGGAAAAAAGGTAACAGCCCTAGTAGATAGTGGAGCTACTCACAATTTTATTGATGAAAATTTAGTAAAAAAATTAGGACTAGAAACGGAAGATTTTCAAGGATTCAATGTAACCTTGGTTGATGGATCCACCACCCCTAGCAGGAAGAAGATCTCCCAACTTGACATTACCTTGGGAAGACACCCGGTTAAAGAAAAATTCTACATTGTGGATATGGGGGATACAGACGTAATTTTGGGCACCCCATGGATGCATTCCTTGGGTCGTTTTATCTTTGACCTCCCAAAGTTAGAGATATGCTTTGTACATGAAGGGAAGAAGGTTACTTTACATGGACTATCCGACGGATCCCCTAGGGTAATCTCATCAAAGAAAATGGAAAAAACCCTTAGACATGACCAAGTTGAATGGGTGGCTCAATGTTTAATTCTGGATAAAACCACTCCCAACGGAAAGACAATCCACATAGACATACAACCAATCCTAAAGAGGCATAAAAAAGTCTTTAGTGACATCCCACCTAGTCTTCCTCCAAAAAGGGGTTTTGAACATTCTATTGAATTAGAAGAAGGAACAAAACCAGTCGTTACCACTCCCTACCGCCATCCCCATAAATATAAGGAAGAAATTGAGAAAACCATCAAGGAACTATTAGAGATGGGGCACATTCAACCCAGTTCCAGTCCCTTTGCCTCATCTATTGTACTCTCAAAGAAAAAAGATGGTACTCTACGGATGTGTATCGACTATAGGGCATTAAACAAAAGAACGATAAAGAATAGATACCCTATTCCCAGAGTTGATGAACTTATTGACGAACTCCACGGAGCAGTCTATTTCTCAAAAATCGACCTAAGATCAGGCTACCACCAGATTAGATTAAGGGAGGAGGATATACCAAAAACAGCTTTTAGATGCCACTATGGGCATTTCGAATTTCTTGTCCTACCTTTCGGGTTAACTAATGCACCTGCTACTTTCCAATCCTGCATGAACCATATTTTCAGAAAACAACTAAGGAAGTTCTTATTGGTTTTCTTCGATGACATACTAATATATAGTTGAACCTGGGAAGAACATTTGAGACATATAGATGAAGTGCTAAGCATACTCGAGCAGCATTCTTTATTTGCCAAGTTGCCCAAATGTGAGTTTGGCATGGAGGAAATTTTATACTTGGGACATAAAATTAGTGCTCAAGGGGTAAGAGTCGATGAGGAAAAAACTGAGGCAATCCGAAGCTGGCCAAAGCCCAAGACCTTAACTCACCTTAGAGGGTTCCTAGGACTATGCAGCTATTATAGAAGATTTGTAAAAGGATTTTCAAAACTAACTGCACCACTTACTGATCTAACAAAAAAGGGAGCATTCTCTTGGAATGAGAGGGCACAAGCAGCATTTGAGAAATTAAAGGAAGTAATGAGTATCTGTCCCGTGTTGGCCATACCTGATTTCAATTCACCCTTTGAATTATATTGTGATGCTTCAGGAGAAGGAATTGGGGCAGTATTGATGCAAGGCAAACACCCCATAGCTTTTGAAAGCAGGAAACTCAAAGATATAGAAAAAACATACTCAGTTTATGACAAAGAAATGCTAGCCATTATGCATGCTCTTGCAAAATTTAGACAATACCTAATCTGCGGGAGGTTTATCGTAAAAACGGACCATAACAGCCTAAGATTCTTCTTAAACCAAAAAGATTTAAATGACAGGCAACAAAAATGGGTGAGTAAGCTACAAGCATACGATTTTGACATTGAATATATGAAGGGTAAAAATAATGTAGTAGCCGATGCCCTATCACGAAGGCCCCACCTTGGTTCAATAACTGCAATATCCACAGAATGGAAAACCACTCTAATTACTGAATATGCAAAAGACAAATTTTCAAGCGACCTAATAGAAGGGATAGTACAAGATGAGAAATATCGAATCATGGATGACATAATTCTATACAAGGATAGAATTTACATCACTCCGGAATCACGATTAAAGAAGGAAATTTTGAAAACTTATCATGATAATCCATTCTCCGGACACCAGGGGTTCTTCAAAACTTACAAACAAATCAGGGAAAGGTTCACATGGAAGGGACTCAAGGGAGATGTATTGAAACATACTAATGAGTGTATGATATGCCAAAGAAATAAAGAAGAACATACATTCCCCGCAGGACTACTTCAACCCCTACCTATTCCAAACCAAAAGTGGGAGAGCATCTCTATGGATTTTATAACAGGACTGCCTAAAGTACAAGGCAAAGATTGCATTTATGTGGTGGCAGATCGTCTCACCAAATATGCACACTTTATGGCCCTATCCACAAACTTTAGAGCTCCTCAGGTAGCCGAAATATTCTTTAAGGAAGTTTTTAGATTACATGGCCTCCCTCAAAATATTGTAAGCGATCGAGACAGCCGTTTCCTTAGCATATTTTGGAAAGAGTTGTTCAGATTAGCAGGGACAGAATTAAACCCAAGTACCAGTTATCACCCGCAAACAGACGGACAAATAGAAATCATCAACAAATGGTTGGAAGGATATCTGAGAAATTATGTCACAGGGCAACAAGGCGGATGGATTAAATGGTTACACTTGGGAGAATATTGTTACAATACCACACACCATATGTCTATACAGATGAGCCCTTTTCGAGCATTATACGGGTACGAGGCCACATCCTTTGGTGATTTGATTCGAACAGAGAGTCGTGTACCCGGGGCCAAGGATTTCATACAGCAGAATGTGGACATCATGAATTCACTTAAGGATAACCTACACCAAGCCCAAAATCAGCAAAAGATATATGCCGATAGGAAGAGAACCGAACGTACGTTCGAAATAGGAGACATAGTCTTTTTGAGACTACAACCATATAAACAGTCATCTATCAAAGTAAACGGAGCCGAGAAACTTAAACCCCAGTTTTATGGGCCATACAAAATATTGAGGAAGATAGGAGAGGTGGCATATGAATTAGAACTTCCCACAAATAGCAGAATTCACAACGTGTTTCATGTATCACGCCTCAAAAGGGTGTTGGGGCAACACATCACTCCATGTCTCGAATTACCACCGTTAGACGATGAAGGCAAACTGATCTTGGAACCCGAAATTATACTTTGTGCGAGAAAAAAGATTGAGAAACAAGACTATCGAAGAGTACCTCGTCAAGTGGAAAGGACTACCCACTGAGGATGCAACATGGGAAGGGCCCGAGATATTTGATCACCCTAATTTAAAGTTGCTTGAGGACAAGCAAATTTAGGAGGGGAGGACTGTCATGTCCCGATGCAAATTCAAGTCTAAGAGCAGCAATTAGCACTCATTACAATGTATTAGTGAATGAAGAAAAAATCCATAAAAGACAAAGAAGATAAGACAAAAATTAGCAAAAGACAAATATGTTGTTTAGACAGCAATCGACATTTCCTATAAGGTGATTAGTGGATAAGACAAAACCCACTAGAAGACAAATTACAGAAAAAGACAAAAGCAGTCTTGCAGGAACTCAATCAAGTTATAAATCTTCCCAAACACAAGGTTGAGTAATTGAAATTGATATATTAGGACAGATTTGGGGCTTTTCAAATTTGGGGACATTACAGTTGTACCCGTTTTCAAAAAGTTTTTTTTTTTTTTTAACATGCCTATTGCTAATTTTTTTATTTTTTAGAAATGGGTAACCGTTATTTTTAAAACAGGTACCCATTTATAAAGGGCACCCGTTATGAACAGGTACCCATTTATAATAGGTACCCGTTTCTAAAAATTTGAAATTTCAAACCCGCCAATTTGCATTGGTTTTAGGCTTGGAAACCCAAGCCTTAGCTTTGGACCTGCAATTAGGAGACCATGAAAACAACAAGAGAAAAAACTAGTTTCACCACTATGACTGACGACTTTTTTTCAGAATATTTTAACGAAATTAAAACCCATTATAGATCTCAAAGTCTAGTTTTCAAATATGTAATTTTTTTTTACTATTAAACATAATTTTCTATTTATTATTTATTTTCCAAACAAACTAACTCATAAACTTGAAATAACACATGTTACTACTTTTTTAATAACTTTTGATTTTGAAAGTTTCTTGAAAAAAAAATTATGTCTGACCAAACTAGACATCATTCTCTACATGATGAAAAAAAACATTTAGTGAATTGATTAGTTTAGCTCAAATTATGTTGGTCGTACACAAGGGGTTTTAAAAAACACTAATTAGGGCCATTAAAAAATTAATTAAAAAAATATTTATCAAAAAATTACAAAAAAATATCCTGACCAAAATTCAACATCCTGAGAATCTTTCCACAAAAGGAATTAGAAAAATACATTAATTTAAGTCAAATTATGTTGGCCGTACACATGCATGCTTTTGCAAAAAACAGGGGACTTTTACAAAGCCATTTTTTGTACATCCAATAAAAAACCAACTTGCATCATCTGGGTATTAGAAAAAATTACATATTTGAAAACTAGAAACAAAATCCTACATTTCTTATTTTTTACATCTTAATATTTTATATGCAAGTGCTTCAAATTGTCACTCCAAGTATGACAAATTTTGAAAAACAGGAAAAAACACTTCCACTTTTTGGCCAAAAAGTGAACTCATCTTCTTGCACTTACCCCCTCCTAATTTGAAGAACAATTCTACTGTACATGCTGTTCCATTTAGAGTTGCACCGAAAGGTGCAAATTTAAATGCTAACACGCTTGCACTATTCAGCTAAATTCAGAGGCTGAACAAGGCAAGTAAATAGTGATTGGAATGATTAACATATAAACACATAATCACGAATGCTATGATTAAATAACACATAAAGTGGTACAAAGACAAGACTTATGTCTTCAATTCACTATGACACAAAGTTCACAGATTTGTTGAAGTGACTTATCTTTGGCATAGACAACACCACATTGCAATAACATCCATTAGCAAAAACAAGCATAATGAATGTTCTTGAACAAGACACAAAAATCACAATTTGAACACTAGGTGACTAATAACTCCAACATAATGAAGGCATGAGAATTGTAATTTTCATTGATGTTCATTCATGATACAATTGATTTCTCTCTAACTCTAATATTGAATACTGAATAATGAATTGCTAGCAGGATAACTCTTAATGAGCTCTGAAAAAGCTAATTAATAATGAATCTCTGGAAAAACTGTGCAAAAAGCACTTATTTATACTGCTACAAAGCAAATGCATGAAAATAATAATTGAACTCCTACTCTAACTGACTACTTTTGCATGACATGCAAACCTCTTACAAAGTATCTTCTCCACTGAAATTGAAAATAAAAACATGCAACTGCCAGCTCAATGCATGATTTAAAACATGCAAGCTCGATATGAATTGAAGATCGAATCTGTTGCAAACTCGACTTCGTGGTCACATCTGATGCATGGCGATCGGACAAAAGCCAACTCTGGTTGACGCTAAAAATAGCAAAGGCTAAAATTAGCAAGTTCTGAATGTGCTTTTCTTCTTTGATGATGGTCTATTTTTAGCGCAGGCTAAAAATAGAAATTTGCAAGTGGCTCTAGGTGTTTCTGACTTGATGACATTTAGGTGAAGTCTGGCAAATTCTAATGAAGTCTTGAAAACTTTGGCAATTTCATGAATCTTGGTGACTCGAATCTAGTACCTTTTGTCAAAACTCTGAAAATTCACTTCCACAACGGATCTTCAAAAAATACATCTAAAACTGAAAACTCTCCCCGCTACTGTATTATAGACATTGAGTGCTAATCACAGAGTCTTCTGAGATTTTGAAATTTTGTCAAACACTTGATGATCCCAATAGAGAATCCTCCTCTATCAATTTGCTTTAAATATTGACTGAAAATTATAGCTTTATGTGCTCTAAATGGCATAAATCCCTTGTCTCGCAGACGTTACTTTGATCAATTCCATTGGTCTGAATTTTCACCTCAATTTAATCACATGAAACTAGACATTGAAAGGACACGCCTGTAATTTTTTATATGCCTTTGATTTGATTTTATATTGAGATGTGAAGTGTAGCATGGATTTTTCAACGTTTAGTGAATTCCTTTGATGAGACGCCTATCATGAATGCTAATTGAAAGTTCTCCCTTTTTTTGTCTTTTCCTGATCGGTTGACGCCTCATATGCATTGTTCTCATAAATTTTTGCTTGCTTTGCCTTCAATGGTCTTTTTGACAGAGGCGTGCTGATTTAGGATACTCCTTGCCTTGGCTTTATCCTTTTTTTTATGAGTGTGGGATTTGAATGTTTGAAGCTGCATTTGAATTCTGAATGAGCTTTACCTTCTTTCAGGCACTTCATCTCTTGCTGGAACGTGTGAGGCATGATAAATAGCACTTTTCCTTTAGACTTTGACCACTGTTGATGCCATGATTCCCAATAGTTGGTTGATGATTTTGATTTGGCTCGAGGCACAATTTCAATCTATTGACTGGGCACACATATAGACACGATTTTCCTTGGCGTAGACTCCTTATCCAAGCACGGTGGTTTCTTGCTGAGGGCGCCTTTGTTTCAAACTGGCACAAATTCAAGAGTGCGTGGATCTATTTTGTGAGGCGCGCTTTTGAATATGCTACCTTGGATTCCTGAGTAAGGCTCCTTTGAATGCATATGGGCGCCCCTTTGATTTCAACACACATTTTTCCCTGTTTTTGAGCGCGTGAAGAGGTTGAGTCAGGTGTTTGAGACTTTGATGGCACGCTCTGGACTTTGCTAGGCACTTGAACTGTTGTACTAGCGCACGTTAAGTCTTCTGGATTGGCGTTTGGAGCATAGGCACATGCTCTCTTCATAAGGCGTGGGTTTCTTGATGTGGGCACACCTTCATCCTTTTAAGAGTCCCAGATTTCTTACAAAGGCGCATTTGAAGCTTCAGAATGGCGACCTTATTGTCACTGGGCACTTCATCTTGCAAAGCAGCGAGTTCCTTCAACAAAGACGCATAGAGATTTTTGAAAGGCATCTTGAATCTTCATACAAGTGCATATAACCCCTGTTTGAAGCGCTTTTGCCTTTGATAAAGGTGTGTTGATTTCTTTATAGAAGCGCTTTATTGAAATTCCTTTTTTGTTTTTATGCTTTAGTAAAAGCGCTCTAGTTGCCCAAGGCGCGCCTTTGTAAAGGCTTTTAATTTTAATTTTATTTTTTAATTTTTTATATCTTTTATTTTTTATATTTATCACTAATAATTTATTAATAATAATTATTGAAAACAATGATATATATATTTTTTTTAAAATTAGGATTTTTTTTTTTTAATTTTTAATAACAAAGAAAATTTGGACACAAACAAATACTAGTCATTTTGGATTGTGATGAAATGACTTGACAATACGACATTAGGAATTTGAACATAATGACATGACGAATACGACGAACTTTGACAACTCGAAACCTTAGAATTTGATGATTTGGGATTTTGGACTTCGACAAAATGAATGACAATTTGATATTTTTTAACTTGGACAATATTGACTTCACTGAAAAATGACCTTTTACGACAATTTATGATGATGAGACAGATCAATGACGAATTTGATAAACAAACATTACTTATCACTCGACGAGATATTTGACTCGAATATTTGATTTTGACTCAAACTTGATGACTCGACACATGACAATCCGGTTTCGGATTGGGTGTAACAAAGCAGAGTGTTCATAGTGTTCCACCCTCACATCAGAATGGGCCTAATATGCTGCCCATATAATCGCAAATTAGGATCCCTATTATAAATTGCTTGCTTAATCCACCCAACCATGCTATCAAATGCCTTATAAATCTCTCCAAGACTAGGAGAGTCTATGTCAACATATCTAATAACATTTGCAACAGGTGAGATGGAGCAAACATATCTACAAACAAAAAATTCAAAAAGGAATAAGATTATAAGACTCAAATGATAAATAGTGAATGCTAATACAAAAATGAATAAGATTATCAAGTTACAAACATTAATAATTTAATAATTAAATAAAAAATCAGAATTTTCATACTCGCAATGGACCACCAATCATCATCAAGAATCTTTTGTTTTACAAGTTTTCTCTTAGTAGAGTTTGCATCAAGCCATCTACCCCACTTTATATTAACCATCATCAATTGATGAGCCTCCTGTACCTCAAGCATCTTCTCTAACAAAATGAAGTATCTAGCACATCTAATCTCCACAAGTTTGGGGAATTTCTTCCTTGAAAAAGTCCTAAATAGAGCAAGTGATGTGTGGTGGTTGCAAGTGAACATCTAAATATTTCTAGCTTTTACCAAAACTTTCTTTACCCAATTTATCTCCCCATGTCTTTCAATGCATGAACACAACACTGGGTCCAAAAGATGTGCTTGTAAGAACCCTCCACCATCGTGCCATCTAATTTGCACACATGTGCTGAATCAATGACCACTTGTACAACACTGAGGCCCCAACCTCCTCTATGGCCTCTCTCAAAATCTGAAATTAGAAGTCTACATCTTTGCACTCCCCTAAACAATCAACGGCTTCAAAAATATAAGAGATAGCTACACATGTGAATATGATGTTGATGAGTGGCTGATGTCTAATATCAATCCATCCAACCATGACAATAGAGCAATCTATCTTCATCAAAGTGAACCTCATGTTCTCCATCACCAAATTCACCGTAGAATATTTTTTATCAAGGGGGCTAAATGATAGACCAACAAAAATTGCATCTTTGAACATTTGTTTGAAATAGGGAAAATGTGCCACATGAAATGGGATTGCATGGGCAAAAAACAAAATTGGCAATGGTAGACTACCACTTTTGTGATTGTATATTGAACATAACTACAACTATCCCCGCCCTCTCACTACCACGAGTCTTCCTCTTTCCTTATTAGAAACATCACCAATACCACTAGCAACCACGATGTCATACATGATTGTGTAGACTCTACTAGCATTAGCATACCCTTAGACCTTGCTCCACCCTCCATAAACAATCTATTAACATCTATCTTCTCAGCGATCTTTATTTCTAGACAAAGCTTAACCCCTTGTCTTGTAATGCCCAAGAGGTGACTCTACACCTTGGTGTAGCTCCCTCTAAATCTTTGTTGCAAATATGACACAACCAAACTCTACTCTCCCTAGAATTTTTATTTTGTCTTTGTCTAGAACTATTACAAATTGGAGAAAAGGTTTAGAGAGTTTGAAAGGGCTTTTTGCATAATGTTTCAAGAGGGTAGAAGGTCACTCAAACGGGTTCTGTGGATGTCCTACTTCACCCACAACACTCTCACACCCTAATGAACTCACAACTAAAACTCTTATTTGTTCCACACCAACTATATCATCATCATGTTCACTCTCACTACTGCTACTCATGTTTAGTGTTCTATGAAAAAATGGAGTGCAACTTGCAAGTGCAAACTAAAAAAATAAAAATAAAAATAAAAATTAACCTTCAAACTTGGGAAAAGAAAGCACATAATAAAAACACTTACCTAATACCTCTACCCTTCTTCTAACCTCAATGTTGCCTACACCCTATTGCAGTCTCAATGGCAATAATCAAAACAACAAAAATACTAAGAGCTTCTAGTTTCTTTTCTTTCTCCAACTTGCTACAGCGATGAAGAATTCTAAATATGATAATTGTATCATTCAAATGAATAAGGCTTTGATAAGGCATTTAGGGCTAACAATGGTGTGGTGGGCCACCATGAAACAAAGTTTTTGATTTTTTTAACTAACCAAGCTTTTTTTAAATTCTTGTAAGTGCTTTTAAGTGAGAACAATGTCATTGACATCCCTAGCCATCCCAAGGATGGTCGGCTATCTCCAAACCACTATTGCATTTCCGAAACGTTTCTAGGACAGGTTTGTGCAAAAATGAGGGACAAGGGACGATGGGGGGTACAAGTACGTGTCCAAAAGGGAAGGGGACATGTCCCCATGTATCCTTGGAAATAATAGGAAAAATATTGTCCCACAAGAATACATCCCCCCAAGAAACAAACCATTTCTAGGACAGGGACATAATTGTATCATTCAAATGAATAAGGCTTTGATAAGGCATTTAGGGCTAACAATGGTGTGGGGGGCCACCATGAAACAAAGTTTTTGATTTTTTTAACTAACCAAGCTTTTTTTAAATTCTTATAAGCGCTTTTAAGTGAGAGCAATGTCATTGACATCCCTAGCCATCCCAAGGATGGTCAACCATCTCCAAACCACTATTGTATTTCCGAAACGTTTCTAGGACAAGTTTGTGCAAAAATGAGGGACAAGGGACGATAGGGGGTACAAGTACATGTCCAAAAGGGAAGGGGACATGTCCCCATGTATCCTTGGAAATAATAGGAAAAATATTGTCCCACAAGAATACATCCCCCTAAGAAACAAACCATTTCTAGGACAAGGACATAATTGTATCATTCAAATGAATAAGGCTTGTTAAGGCATTTAGGGCTAACAATGGTGTGGGGGGCCACCATGAAACAAAGTTTTTGATTTTTTTAACTAACCAAGCTTTTTTTAAATTCTTGTAAGTGTTTTTAAGTGAGAACAATGTCATTGACGTCCCTAGCCATCCCAAGGATGGTCGGCCATCTCCAAACCACTATTGCATTTCCGAAACGTTTCTAGGACAGGTTTGTGCAAAAATGAGGGACAAGGGATGATAGGGGGCACAAGTATGTGTCCAAAAGGGAAGGGGACATGTCCCCATGTATCCTTGGAAATAATAGGAAAAATATTGTCCCACAAGAATACATCCCCCCAAGAAACAAACTATTTCTAGGATAGGGACATCCCCAAGGCATAGAGACGAGGACGAGACATCCCCCTACCACCCCCCACTATCACCTACAAGCTAAGTTGTCGGTTCTGGTGCAGGTGTGGGTTCGGGTTCGCAGGTTTGGTTCGCGGGTTCGGCCAAATTTTTTTTGGGGGATTGGGTTCGTTTATATATATATATACAAAAAAATTAAGCATAGAAGCAAGAATTGAGTGTAGAAATGCAAGAATAAAGTGTAGAACACCACATAGCATCATATAATCAACAAAACCACCATCAACTTGAATATCATAAAACATAAAACTCGAACTTCAAGTTCAATAACAAGATTCAAAATAATAATACCATGTTCAACAATCAATTTTCATTGTTTCAATGTCAAATGACAAGTGTCAATCATCATATGGATTTGCTAAATCCTCCACATCATCATCATCATCTTGGACTTTGACATTAGCAGGATCATTTGAAGAACCACAACCAACACCACTGCCACTCGCTAAAAAAGTGTGCTCGCTCTCTGATCCCTCAAGTGCAACATGTTGGGATTGGGAAGTAGAAGCATCCATGTCGATTTGCTCTGGCTCCACATCCCACAACTCTGATTCCCCCTCCTTATAGTCTTGCTTTTTGTGCGAAAGGAGGTGCAAGTTGGAATGCACATACACTAAATTCTCCGCCTTTTTGGAGTGCAATCGGAATGCACATACACTAAATTCTCTACCTTGTAGAATGATTAAAAAATTATAAAAATGAGTTTTAAGTTAAAAATAAATAAATAAATAAAGACCATGGGCGTGGGTGTTTTTCGAGTGCGCCGCGGGTACTGCTTTTTCAGACTGGGTGCAAACTCAGACAACCTGGGTGCGTCCGAGACGCACCCACTCCCCTTTGCACGCACCCCGCCCACACCCACAGGCGCACCGCACCCACACCCGCACCCAGGAGGCTGGTAGGCGAACCCTGCAACATAGCCTGCAAGGGTAACGTCCCTAGGATGTTCCCCCTATAGGGGATGACCAAGGAACTCCCTATTGTCCCTGGGATAGCTTGGGGATGCTTGGGCATCCCTTGACCATCCCAAGGACAACAGGGAATCCCCCACGCCGACAAATCATGAATCAAAATTTAAAATAAAAAAACGCTTCTATAAAAACTAACCTACTAAACCTAACCCTAATATGCAGAGGATCTCACCAATAATAGAGTTGCACATCTCAGCAAGAGATTTGTGCAAGGTGATATTTAAGCCACCAATAATAGAGTTGCACATCTCAACAAGAGATTTGTGCAAGGTGAAATTTGAGTCAATTGATGCTTCCTCAGAACCACAACCCACAATATAATTGTACACCACCATTCGTGTCTCTATACTTGATGTGCAATGCTTACAAGCTGGGTCCCTAGCCTTTCCACTACTCCAATTACTTGTCGATGTTATAGCTCTATTGGAAATTGAAATCCTAGCAAAAAGAACAAAAAAAAATTTAAACATTGTATAATATAAACACTAGCTCTTTAAGGAAATTACAAGGAAACTTTGTTTCCCACAGAGATGCATCCCCCCAAAAAACAAACCATTTCAAAGACAAGGACGTCCCCAAGATGTACAGATGGAAACAAGATGTACCCTACCATCACCTATAGGTGGGAACATCTCTATTGGAAATTAAAACCCTAGCAAAAAGGAAAAAAAATAATTCAAACATTGTATAATGTAAACCTGAAATAACCCACCCCCTTATAAGTTTGTGTTTGCTGATCTAGGTTATTTTCAATCACTGTCTGAAGAGTTTTATGTGGTTAAGTTGATCCCTGCTTGCGTTTTAGTGTTGGGTCCATGACATATCATAGCATGCATGTATATATATTTGCAAATAATGGAAATATGAAATATGCATATACTGCTGAAAAATTCCAGATTTCTATATCTCCCAAAATACCCAATATATTGACATAATATTAAATACCCAATTGAGAAAATATCCTCTAATATCTAAGCATCAAATACCCAGAAAATTATATAGCCAAGATATGAAGTATTTTACATACCCATTGGCTGTAACAAGGAGAACAATGCTGGTAATGTACAGAACAGCTAATACTATGAACATATCTCTGGCAAACCATACAACATTGAACCAGATTTGCAATACAAGAGGTTACAGCAGGGAAATGAGTGAACCGACCCTTTTTGAAGGCCTCACATACACCCTAGACCCTCACGTGGCTGTCTAAGGAGCTGGGACGGCCTGCAGAAGTGTAGACAGCTCTCCAAATGCAATGTAAACACCTTATAATCGCTGCTGGTAACTCTGTAACAGAACCATGGTGCTGACACCTAGCTGGGAGGTTGTTTCAATTCATACTAACTCCAAAAAGCATCAAAAAACCCTCTAGATGGTACAGCTGGAAGGCTGCAGCAGTACAGCCAGAATGGAGCCTCCAAACCATGTCAAAACTCATCCAAACCCTCTAAAAATCGGAGCATAGGTCCTTCAAACACCAACAATAATTATGGAGGAAATTGATCAGACAAACAACTCTATTCGAACCTCAGCGACAACTCCTCAAGTCACCAAACTAAATGCCATGAAGCCCAATCACAGCCACTATGTATGGCTGCCCTCTAGCAACCTCAGAGGATCTTTCACACCCTCGAATCGCTGTTACAAATGGTGGATTTCATCACCAAATGCCATGGCTGGAAGAAGTTCTCCAAACCCTCAAAATTGCAGAGCAAAACATGAGAAAATATCATATGTCGTGAATGAATGAAAAGCTTCATTTTTGCCTTTTATATTTCCTCATGAAATAAAACCATAGATTAGAGAGAAAATATTTCATTTTATTAACTTTTATTCCTCTTCCCTCAACGCCCAAGTCCAAGTGACTTAATTTTGCATTTATTCCACTTTTTCCTAAGTCACCATTTAAATATAATAAAGTCCCATATTAATAAATAATATCAAATTACGGACTTTAATATGAGAGGGCAAATGAACTCCGAATTACAAGATTTTGAGACCATTGGAAAGGTCTCAACGAGACGCTCTGCCTCCAACCCTGACTTTCCAGAAATAGAAGAAACCCTAACTAAACATAGTAAGTTCCCACCAAAGTATCTGAAAACCGCCAAACAAACTGCTAGAGTTCCCTAACCACCATGGTTAGCCTACGGGAACCAAGTATAGGTTAACACTCCTCCGGAAAGGGTACATTACAAAACCCTAGCTCTTAAAGGAAATAACAAGAAAAATTTGTGTCCCACAAGAACACCTCCCCCACCCCAATAAAAAAACCATTTCTTGGACAAGGATGTCCTCGAGATGTTCCCCTACCACCCCCACCATCGCCTATAGGAGGGAACATCCTAGGACATTTTCCCCTATAGGGGATGTCTAGGGGACTCCCTATCCTCCCTAGGATGGCTTGGGGATGCGTGGTTGTCCCTTGACCATCCCAAGGACAAGGAGTCCCCCACCCCAAGAAATCATGAATCAAAATTTAAAATAAAACACTTTCTAAAAACTAACCTACTACCTCTGACCCTCTCTTAAAATAGCATGCATGAGGGCACTAATAATAGATTTGCACATCTCGACAAGAGATCTTTGTAAGGTAAAATTTGAAGCAATTGATACCTCCTCTCATCCACAACTCACTATAATTGCATACCACCATTCTTGTCTCTAGACTTGGTATGCAATGCTTCCAAGTTGGATCCCTAGCCTTGACACTAATCTAATTACTTGTTGATGCCATATCTCTATTGGAAAATTGAAACTCCAGCAAAAAGGAAAAAAAAATTAACATTGTATCAGGTTAACCTATCTCTTAAAGGAGATAAATTAATAATAGGAAAAATTTTGTGTCCCATGAGAATGTGTCCCCCCCACCCAAAAAAAAAATTGTTTCAACAATAGGGATGTCCCTAGGACGTAGGGACAGGGACAAAACGTCCTCTTATCACTCCCCCACTATCACCTAGAAGAGGGAATGTCCCTAGGACACCCCCCCTATGGGGAATGGCTAGGGGATGCCTTGGTGTCCCTTGACCGTCCTAGGGTCAACAGTTAGTCCCCCCATGCCAACAAATCATGAATCAAAATTTAAAAGAAAAATACTTTAAAAATAACTAACCTGCTAACCCTAACCATAATATACAAAAGGTTTGCACCTATAATAAAGTCACACATCTTGGCAAGAGATCTATAATAAGGTGAAATTTGACACTAGTACTTGCTCTCATCCACAACCCACAATAATTGCACACCACCATTCTTGTCTTTGTACATAGTGTGCAATGCTTCCAAGCTAAGTCCCTAGCCTCAGCACTACTCTAGTTATTGTCGATGCCATATCTCTATAGAAAATTTAAAATCCTAGCAAAAACAAGAAAATTAAACATAGTATTAGGTAAACCCTAGCTCTTCAAGGAAATATGAGGAAAATTTCATGTACTCAGGAAGTTCCCCTACCACCCCCATCATCACCTATAGGAGGGAACCTCCCTAGGACGTTCTCCCTATAGAGGATGGCCAAAGGACTCAATACCAACCCTAAGACGGCTTGGATATGCTTGGGCATCCCTTGACCATCTTGAGGACGACAAGGAGTCCCCCTACCCCAACAAGTCATGAATCAAAATTATAAATAAACACTTGTTTTATAAACTAACCTACGATGTTGCAACCCATTTTGTACCTGGCACAGTGTTGTTTACTTTGTATATATTGCATGGACACATTTGATGTTATGTTGTTGATATATGTAACACGTTCAACTAAATCTGGTTAATCGTTCCCTTAGCACTATTAGAAATGTGTTTGATATGTTTTATGTTACAGTAGCATACATTGATTTTTAATATAGCATGGTTATATATTGATATCAGTTGTTGTGGACTAACTACGAATTGGATGTCGGAGTGCGACAGGATCCACCACAACCTCTTCTCCAAAGGGAGAGTATAATAGAGAAGGACCTAGCAATTCTAAGGTCGTCATGCATGATACGCACACACACACTTATTCACATTTAGTGTAGTTGCATGTAGATGGCGTCTATGATCAGTGTGGTTGGTTATTTTGAGTATTAGATACAATTTGCATTGATTTTAGTTTTAAGGATAAATTAAATTATGAATTCCGGAAAAGAATAAAGAAATTAAAAAATATATATGTGTAGGTTTGTGCGTATGTAAATATGTGTGTGTGTGTGTGTGTGTGTGTAAAGAAATTGATTTCAGCTTATTCTATTAAATCAGGAAATACTTTTACAACTATATACATATATGTGTATATTTATTTAAATATAACACATAAATGCACATAGTGTAAATTGGAATTTTAAAATGGTAATTTGATTGATGTGTCTCAGTATTTGTTTAACATTATTGAATAAAGTTATTCTTTTCTCCCGATGGAGCACAAGGCAAATGAATAAGTTTTATAAATTTCTTCCAACAGCTGTAGCTTCCCAAGTGTGACATTGGTAAGTTATCCTGTAATGTTTTTGCATTGATCTGTCATGAGTTGCTTGGCCCAAGGCCACCTGGGACTGTCTAAACAATACCTGTCAATAGAAAACCATAAAACTGGACATTTGGAACTTTGGGGAAGTCACATGAAGAAAATTAAAAAAGAGGAATTTGAGAAGAGAATGTGGTGGGAGAAAAGGAGAAGGAAAAGACAAGGAAAAGAGGGAGTTGCAGGGAAGAATTAAAATGAAAGGAAATTTACATTCTGGAAGCTCTGTTCAGGTATGAGCAATAAATCCTCTGGCAATGTTTGAGTTTAACATGCCTGGTTATCAACCTGTATAATTATTCTTTTGTCTGCAAACTTTATAAGTTTATGTGCATGTCTGGATACAAAGTTTTTATTCCAGCTTTTATACTTACACCTAGGCATTGTCTCAATAACATAAATGGAAGTCAAACCAGTGAACCCTTCCAGAGCAAATCAAACCAATATTCTGGCTTTGAAGCCATTGATTCCAATAAATTATAGTCGTTAGAGAGCATTTGGACACTAAATCCACATTTGATTTCCTTTTCTTGAGAGTAACAGGATGTTTGCTTTTAGGCCGGTGTTCTATTTAGTGGAGAGTGAGGAATAGGTTATTTGTTGATATACCTCTTGCTTTGTTTTCGCCTACCTTGATGTTTGATTAGGCCTAGAAGATTACTTCTTGCTCTTTTGATAGGTGGTATCTGATTTTGCTGTTGTATATGTAGGGTTGTATTTGACAGGCTACCAGGCTACCTGTTTAATTCAGTTGCCTTTGTCTCTTACAGGTTTTCTAGAGATGCAAATGGATTTGCTAGCTGTATCTCCAAATTTGTGGCAGCTATTTTGTTGTTTTTTCTCACATGTGCTCTATCGAATTTGTTGTCATCAATTGGCTGATTTTGAACTCTCTTTTGCAGAGAATTTGTGATGTGTTACTTGTTCAGTTCTTTTGGTGGTTGGTTCCTGGCTTTCTTGGCCTTATGTAGCTTGATTTTGGGTGACTCCTATTGGACATGCCCTAGCAAGATGGCCATATTCATGACAGATCCAGAATCTGAACAGAATTTTTTCATAATCAGATGGTTTCTCACATTCTATTCCATCCAGATCCAAAATTATCCTATTTGGCAATGGCTTCTCCAGATCTACACTAACACAAATATGGATTGCAGTTCATCACAGAAGAAGTGATGTACACTCCAATTGTTGAGCCAATTCTTTGCAAGACTAACTCTTGCCGATATTTGTTAAATAGCAGTGGGAGGAAGATGCATATTAAGACTTTGCTAGGTAGATCATCAGTGGGATTGAAGGTTGAAGCCCAATGCTTCATGAAGAGTCCATATCTATTGAGAAGCCATGGCCCTCGTTGGAAGATTCTTTTCCTTTCATACTTGGATGCAAAAATAGCCAAAAAAATATCCTTTGGGCATGAGTAGAGTGTAATGTTCCTTTTTTTTTGGCACATAGATTTTTGTGCCTATTATGCTTGTTCCTAGTCTCTTAGAGGCTATCTGGCATGTTTGGGATAACTCCAATGTTCTTGGAGTGGTCGTGGTTGTGGTTCAATCTGTAGATGGGAATGGACTAATTTTTCCTTGGTAATGAGCTCAGTAGATGTTCAGGTTCACAGTGATGCTTTCTAATGTTTGATCGGGTTCATGGATTGCTCTCCAAGATTCTTGGAGGAGCCATCTATTTTTGGAAAGTCACCCGGAAGGCATCGTTGCTCATCCCAAACCTTACAGAGCATAATGGTTCGATTTATTTGGCAGTTGGGTGAAATTTGGGATTTTCCGTTAAAAAGTAGTATTTAATGAGCTATATTAATTATTATTTTCACTTTAAGTTCCTAAGGGTGAAAATAATTAAAAAGTTATTAAGTGTTATAGCTCATTAGAAAGGGGAAAATATGTTCTTTTATTTAGGCACTTAAAAGTGATCTCTTAAGTGGAGAAAAAAGAAAATATTTAAATTGGAGGGAAAAAGTTATTATTTTCAAGAAATAATTCATTTTCCTTGTAACTCCTAAGTGCCTTTTAAAAAAGGGATGTGAGCTCATTTTGAAGGGTTATGCTTTGGAATTGATTTTGTTTGCAGATGGATTGAACCTGTGAGTTCTTCCATATTCTCTTAAGGACGAAAACCCTCTTGTAGAATGCTCTTGAGGACGAAAACCCTCTCGAGGTTGGGTATGGTTTCAATACAGGAATCACCACTCCGCTGAAGATGGATTTGGAGGAAGCTCATACAGAGTTTGCCATGGAACTTTCATGGATTTGTGGTAGTTGATTTGATGATTGTTCAAATCGAGATTTCAATATTTTATTATGTTGGAGATACTCATGTTATCTTGAAGTTTGTGAAGCTTAAAGATACCCTTGAATTGGTCATGCCGTCCCAGCACACACTCCAAAGGGTTCCCTAATGCTTTGGTATCATTATTATATATCTATCTAAATCAGCGCCTAAGGGTTGTTGACCCACAAGGATTGGCATCACACTCAATGAAGGTTATATGAGGCAGAATAAGTCTGGCTGCGGATTCAGTATACTTCTATCCAGATTGAGGATTGAGGAATGATGCTTGGAAAGCCTGCTACATCCTCCATGATCATGTAGAATGAAGTATTTAATGGAGGGCGAAGTAATCTTGATCGCTTCTATCACTGTTCTGGTGATGCAGCGCACAATTTACAGCTACAGATTTAGAACATTACTTTAGTTGTAGCGTCATTAGCTTGTAATATGAGGTGCTTATGGTTTATTTGTAGGGTCGATACAAGTGTGGGTTTGATTTGGAATAAATATTAAGTTTCATCAATAGTGTGCAGTGAAAATAAGCTAATCCTGTCATATCAGCCGCATCATATAGAGGGTACTGTAATTTTGAAGTTCCACATGTGGGTTTCAGACTAGTGATGAATGTTGGATTGCAATGATATAGTGTGGTATTAGATTGAGTTAATTTCTTAGAGAGGGGGTTAATGCTATGTGCTAAGTCTACCTTATCTTTGGAAAGCTTGCTTCCATCTTCATTAGACTGCCACACAGCAGGAGTAAGGCTGTCTCAGTATTGTGTAAATAGCAGCAAATCAGATCAGACTGGGTGTTATCTCCAACAGCCGGATGGTTTCCTTGGTATGGTACAGATTTGAGGTAATTTCCCTCTTGAAGTGATTGAGGTTATTGTTATATGCAAGATCTTGAGCATGGAATTGAGGTATAAATCTGATATGGAGATGTCTACAGGCTGTCATGAGAGTTTTCAGACCTGGGATCAGCTAAAGTAGTGCAGAATGCTATCTTTTCTGAACTTCCTTTCTTCTGGGGTGTATTCAAGATTGGCTCTATGTTCTTATATATTTATTTCCTTCATATATTCTTGGGGTTTTCAATGCTCTAACTCAATTCAGCTGTGATACTTGTGCAAATTAAGGGTGTTCATTTAGTTTGCAAATTATTTATTGTATTGTATCAACGGATTTATGTTGTAAACACTGTATAACCCCTGGATGGTTCAACCGCCAGTGTGGAGGAAATTGTAATGCTTATCTTTCTTGTTCTTTCACCCACTAAATAAGTGGAGAATACGCACTGGATAAGTGGATGCCTGCTGAAAAGCAGATGCCTTCTCATTGGCAGAAGATTGTAATAGTTTTATTTGGCAAAGCTTTGAGTTGTAAGCCAAAGCACTGTATTCTCTCACCTCGCCCATCCTGGGATCTTGGTGATCAGAAAGTGTGGAGGTAGTCTATTTAGTTGCACGCATTGTTGTGTTAACCCTACTGTGATCATTTATATAAATTTGAAAAAAAAATTGGGGTAGTTTGTTACATAGAGTCTCTGCTATTCCCCAAGCTTTCTAATCTCTATGGATCCAGTCTTTCAGAGTTCTAGGTTCTAGGAAAGTTCCCATGAAGCGACAGATCAAGACTCATTCCTTAGGTAACTAGAGACGGCCTTCCAATTCATCCAATGCGAACTTTATCTTAAGTAGATCCACCATTCTAAGCGAGAATCCATTTTCTTTTCTAGCAGGGAAATTTGGGCTGCATATTGATTTCTTTGCATCATATTGAAGGTAGCCTTTTAGAACGGAATGGTTTGGTTTAGGCTGTTTAAAGGCAGTGATGTTTGAGCATGAATAAATTGGGGTGTCTTCTTATTCGATGTTGGAGGCCATGGCCTCCAACTGCGTAATTTTATGAAAAATCAGCAGACTTTGTGCCTAAAAATTCCACAAGGACTGGAGTCAACTAAAAAGGGATTTGGTTTGAGAGCTCCAACAGAATGCATACTCTGATTTACACAAAGAAATGGCTAATGAGATTTTGCTATTATTCTAGAAGTCAAACGAAACACATTTTATGCAAAATGATATAACGGATGCTTACTGACTACAAATTGGAGATTCATCTACCCAAACTGCAATAGCAAACATTTGATTTTCAAAAAATAATAGTTAATTGAAGACAAGCATACCTCTAGTTGCATCACTTCACAAGCAAGACTAAGATCTGCAATGGATGGCTCATAACTGCCACTTAAAAATCTGCCATTTCCTGGAAGCCAAAATGTTTCAAGCTTTGATAGCGACAATTTCAGAAGTTGTTCCGCTTCAGATGCAGCTTGTGGATTTAAGGGCAGTCCCAATCCAGGAGCTAGTACACGATTGAAAACAAGGCCAGCTGCAAAAGGAAACCAAAATAGTCAAGCTCCATTGCTAATCAGGGACCACCCCAGGCTGAAAATAATTAATGTAGCAGGACCTTGTGCCATCTATCACAAGCAACTAGATGATTTTTTATCATTGAAAATTTAGTGCATAAAGTTGCTAGGAAATTGTTGTCATACTTCAAAGATTCATTTCATAGCATCATCCATAATAGGAACCAATAAAATGGCAACAGCATCACTGCGATATTCACATTGACAAAATGAAAAGCATAGAGAAGATCTGCTATATTTAGAATAAGTAAAAGTTAATTTATCAGTCAATCACCTTTCTTTCTAAAGATGATTATTGCGTCCAATTATGAATAAACTTTATAAATTTAATGATTTTCCAGCTTCGCACAAGAACCTATAAGGTACTGTCACTGACAAAATGAAAAGTATAGAGAAATACCTGTTATATTAAAGATTAGTAAAAACTAATTTATCAGTGTAGCAGCCAAATATGACATGGCACATGATGACATACTTGGATATATATGGTGGATAAACTATGGAGCAGACACTCCTGAACTACAACAATTTGCTATTCGAATATTGAGTTAGGGAGCAAGTTCATCAGCTTGTGAGAGGAACTGGAGCTGCTTTGACCACATTCATTCCAAAAAGAGGAACAAGTTGCTGTCCGGAAAGTTGGGAGATCTTGTCTACGTTCATAGCAATTTAAAACTGTTTATGAACAAATCAGCAAAGGACTCCACATCTTCATCTTCAAAACAAATTCTAGAAGACATAGCAATGCCAGTTGTAGATGAGCCTGACTTTCTTGATGATGATTTGAGTAGTTCTTCTAGTGATGATGATGCTACATCATCTCATCCAAGTGCTCTTGATGACTTGGAGCTTTTTTGAAGCATTAGAGTCTTGACTTTTGATTGTCCCTTTTTGACAAAAAGAACATCTTCGTAATCGTGATTTCATACGTTTCCAAGTTTCTTACATCCAAATGCTCTTGATGACTTGGAGTTGTTTTTAAGTTTTAGAGTCTTGACTCTTGATCGTCCCTTTTTGACAAAAATACATTTACACAATCATGATTTCATATGTTTCTAAGTTTCTTATGGTTTAACTTTGGTTTATGAATGTGTCATCTTAAATTTATATTGGTGCTATCTGCTGTTTCATAAATCTATTTAGCAAAGTTAAAATGTTTGTTGTTTCATAAATCTATTTATAAGTTTATCTGTTGTTTCATATTTTGGTGCTTTCCACTGTTTCATAATGGTGCTATTTGTTGTTTCATATATGATAATGATATATCTATTGCTGATAAGTTTATCATGGTGCTATAATGCTATAGCCTATTGCTATCTATAAAGTTTAAACTACTTATATTTTTTTTAAAAATCAAATTTATATAGGCGAATTTAATGGCGAATTTTTTTTCCCCTTGCCGAACTTATCCGAATTTTATAGTTGCCGAACTCGAACTCGAACCTTGTGACTTAGTATATATGTGTGTGTGTGTGTGTGTGTGTGTGTGTGTCTGTGTGTGTGTGTGTGTGCATAAACATGATCAATAAGGCTCTCCTAAATAACTATAGTACGAATATAAATGTTAAGAATAGAATCATTGGAATACTCACATCTGATTGTTATGGTTAGGAATAGATATAAACATACAAACATTGAGTAGTTTCAAATAATATGATCAGTAATGTATCAAATGTATAAATTGCACAAGAATACAAATGAAGCTATGTTAATGCTACTTATATGAATTGAAAGGATGAGAATAGTTGATGTGGTTAGTCATGATAAGAATTATGTATGAGTAATTATGATATAAGAATGACCTTTAGATGTTATCATAAGGATATTTGGATAAAATGTTGTCATGGCATAAGTTATGTTATGATAAGAGCAATGGATACATGAATGGCCATAATTGATATAAGGCCAAGTATATTATAATCATGCTATCATCGACTTATAACTCATAGCCTCATGCCATACCCGAAAAGAGCTCCAAGCCTCATCCTTGATTATCTCATCAACCTATGAGTATGGGGTTAAGTTAAGGGTGTGAATTTGGACCTAGGTGTTGTGATGTAATCACACATCGCCGCATTGCAAATGGGGACCCCCTCTTTTTTCTTGCTTTCTGTCCTTGTTTTGCTTTAGGTTTAGTTTTTCTCTGAGCTTCTAGGATTTTGATAGTGTTGTGTATCCAAGTCTCAACAGTTTCTTGCCAAGAGGTCTATATGTCTTCATCCTGATGCATGTCACTAAGACCCTGAAAATGACTAAGTTTGATATCCTGAAAATCCTAAAAAAATGACTAAGTCTGAAATCTGGGGGATCCTCATAAATCTAGAATCTGCATGCTAAATCCTATGGATCCAGGACCTATCTCAAACATCCTAGAAGTATATTGATAAATATTTGAAGTATAAGAAATTCAATATACTTAAACATATTTTCAATATACTTCCATTCAGGAAAATCCAAAATTTGACTAAGGCAAGAAATTCCTCACTCCATGTCCAAACCCACCCAGTCTGGGCGGCCTCACAAGGTGCTCTTGGACAATGTCTTCACCAGGAGAAACTATCCAAACACTGCCTTCAAACCCGCCCAGGGAAAGTTAGGATATTTTCACGAGTTTTTGCCGATTGAAGGGAGTTAGGAAGTGATGGAGTCTAAAACTAAGATTCTGATGAAAATACCATGCCTCACCTCCAAACCCGCCCAACCTGGGCGGCCTTGGCACAAGGACATGGATTCAACGTCATGCACATGCACTTGTCCAGACAGAACCCTCAAATCCGCGCAAGGAAAAAGTTGTCAAATTTACAAGGTTTTGAGCACAAAAGACATGGAAATGATGAAACTCCAAGGAAACTCATGAGTCTGAATGACTCTAAGGCATCACAAGGTAGATTCCATGCAAGGCTTCCCAGCCCACCCTACCTGGGCGGCCTCACAAGGGAGTGATGGACAGTGTCACCACCATCAGGAGAGCTCCTCTAGACACAACCTTCAAATCCGCCCAAGGAGTAAATGATCAAGTTTGCAAGGTTTCAAATACAAAGCACTAGGATGTGATGAATTTCAAGCAAAGTTCACAAGTTTGAAGGAGTTAAATACATTTTAAGTCAAATTCCATGGGTCACCTCCAAACCCGCCCTTCCTGGGCGGCCTCAAGGGGTGCTCATGGATTATATCTCCTCCCACATGAAACTCTCGAGACAACACTCCCAGAACCGCCCAGGGTGAGAACAATACACTTTGCAAGTAGAATTGATGAAGGTAATGAAGATGACACTTAGGAGATGAGATGACTAAGTTTAAAGGAGTGGAAAGTTTTCTAAGTGCAAAATTCCAAGGGTCACTCTCAACCCCGCCCTACCTGGGCAGCCTAGTGAGGTGAGCTTGGAGTCTGGTGTCTAATCACTCAAGATCACTCCTTAAACTCCTGACAAGGATGAATCAATTGGAAAGAATGATGAAGAAATCACTAAGTCTTGCAAATAGAAGAGAAGAGTGTCAAGGTCAAGAAGTAAAAGGTTCACATTGCAAAATCCTTACAACACCTCAAAAGCTGCCCTTCCTAGGCGGGTTTCATCAAGACATGTGGACAAGATCATCACCTAACATTCAAGATGAGCCTTTTTCACAAACATCTCAAAATTTCACTAAGTCTGGAGGTTGGAGAGAAAGGTCTTCATAAGGAAGGAAATGAGCATCAAGTAAAGTTTAAGTGAAGAAATCCATACACCACCTTCAATCCCGCCCATGCTAGGCGGCCTTCAACACCTTGCTTGGACTACACCTCCGCAACACATTCTCCATACACAACCTTCAAAACCGCCTTGCCAAAGTGCCTTCCACCATCATGCATGTTCTTCACATCACACACTCCATTCACATCACACCCTCTCTTCAAATCCGCCCATCCTTCTAAGGTTTTCCATCTCATTCAAGGAGGTCAGGTCATCATTGAAACGAGTGAAGAGGGTTTAGATTATCAAAGTAAAGCCCAAAAAACCTTCAAAACCGCCTTGCCAAAGTGCCTTCCACCATCATGCATGTTCTTCACATCACACACTCCATTCACATCACACCCTCTCTTCAAATCCGCCCATCCTTCTAAGGTTTTCCATCTCATTAAAGGAGGTCAGGTCATCATTGAAACGAGTGAAGAGGGTTTAGATTATCAAAGTAAAGCCCAAAAAATGCTCAAGTTATGAAAATCCACATGCAACCTCCAATCCCGCCCATGCTAGGCGGCCTTGAGCACTTTGTCTGGACAAGGTCATGTCATTCACAAGACACACTCCGCCTATCACCTCTAAACCCGCACAGCCTGGGTGGCTTTCACACCCTGACATGGAATTCACATCAAATAATCCATACTACCCCTCTAAACCTGCCTAGGCACTTAGGCATGGATTTCACGCGAAAGGGTATGTTTTGAAATGTCATTTTTTGATCCCACATGCATAAGATGAATGTAATTTGTTATTGAAAATCCTTTATATCAAGTCTTAATTTGATGTGTTTCTTTTTTTGTAGGTGATGGAGGGTCCAAGGAGGTGAATGGCGAGAGCTCATACATGAGAAGCTTGGAAGGCGGAGGTTGCTCAAGTTTGTCATCATCACCACATGGAGGAGAGCTCCTACATCAAGTTCATCTAACTTTGAAGACTTCGTATGTCTGGATGAGGAAGACATCAACGCCACGCATGAGAGGGAGTCATCTTCCAGTGATTCATTCCACGCGTCAAGAGGATAATCATCATGTAATCTACTCCAAGGACTCATGCACAACATATCTTCTACTTCATGCAACTGTCCAGAGGCATAATCCTACACAAGCACAAGGACGTCACAAGATGAGAGATGACCATGATCATCAAAGCGATCCATGAGTTACATCAAGACAAGAAGAAAATATTCTAAGTAAAGTGAACATGAGGTGAACCAAACTAGTTCGTTTAAAAATGCTGAGGTGGCATGTACACATCATTAGGCCAATCGCATTCTGCCATGTCATTCATTCAAGAGGGCCCACCATAAAGATGCTTATCACATTGGGAAATGTGCCTTCATTGCCTCTTTCATGTTCTAAAAATAGCAAATTTTGTAACAAACTACCTTGTCTCAATCTTGGCCGTTGATTGCTAAATCAATCTTGGCCCTTCATGTAATTTCTGGAGTCTATAAAAGGCTCATTCTTCTCATTTGTGAAGAGACATTAGAAGAGGATTAGAGGATACATTAGATTAGAAAGGAGTAGAGTAGAGGAGGCTCTTCGAAGTCATTGAAGAGATATTGAGAGATTGTTGTAAAAATACACTTCAAGATTAATGCAAGCTCATTGTTGAATGTTTCATGGTGATCTTGTGATTTTGGAATGTTAGCATGGTCTTCATTGTCTTCAAGATGGTTAAGAATTGTTTCCAAAGTAGCTTAGTTGATAGATTAGAAGTTCATTGATGTAATGCATGTATGTATTGAATATTTGATCAACTCCTAGCTCATGCTTTTGACATCCATCGTTGGTGGAGTGTTGTGTAAAGCTAGTTTGACCTTCATCATAATTTGCTTAAGTTCGGTTGTGGATGCTTGTTTGAGCTGTGCCGTCCAATGGGTGCTTATATGAGCTTTCATGATTTCAAAACCATTTGCTAACCTTAGGAGATTGCACCTACTCTATGTAGTTGCAGGCATTCTTGGCGAAGTGGAGTTACGTTTATTGAGGAGTTTGTCTATTCATGCAGCATCATTGCCTCATTGACCTTAGATTAGTTTTTCTTAACCCTTATCTTTTGCCTTTTCTTTTTTTGTAGTTGATTAGAAGTTCCATTTCACAAGGAAAGAGTACATATTTGAATGGAGTGATGAATAAATTTTGCGTAAGTCCCTTTGTGTAAACAACATTATCACATCATACCACCGAGGCTATCCGTTGCAAATCACGTACAAGGAACCTTGGAGTGTTCTTGTTTGATCACGTAGTTTAGCATTCGAGACGCTTTGTTCAAGAGAGGATAGAGCACTTGGTGTTTTATTCTAATGTTGTTGTTGTCAAGAAAACATCATCAACACTAGGTAACCCTCAAGAGGATGAAGTACACCGCATGAAGTGTGAAGTCCCTTGAGCCAAGAGTCGAAGTACACCGCATGTAGTGTGAAGCTCTTGGGCCTAAGGTATGATGAGCTCATAATTGTTATAGATGTGCCCTACGAAAGGTGACTCTCAAATGAATGAAGTATGCCGCGTGTAGCATGAAGTCCTTTGAGTCGAATGGTGAAGTACACCGCGTGTAGTGTGAAGCCATCGGGCCTCCGTATGGGATGGATACTAACGCCTTAACAAACCATGCTCATATGGAAACAGGATTGATTAACGATAGGGCTATTCAAGGACTCTTTCGAGATAGGTCATGGGAAACTATGTGTGTGAAATAATGTGAATATGAAATGCATGAGTTTAATATGAATTATGATTGTAAGGTTTCAATCCTTAAGAATAAATGTGGAAAGTATATGGATTTGATATTTGATTACTTAACCCTAATTATAATATTGAATACTAATGTTCCCTCTTGTAAGTTGAAATTGTGCAAGGTTAAGAAAAATTTTTGGCTTACTAGAAGGGGACATTACAATTGGCATCAGAGCAGTCATCCTGCCATCCTGTGTATACTATGTGTGCCCTACATGTATTCAAATGTATACTTTGTGATTTATGTGAATTCATGTGTATTCAAAGGGTTACTTGTGACTTAAGTGTATGATTTGTAACATATGTGAATACTTTATGTTTTGCGTGTACTCGCGTGTATGCTTCGTACTCATGTGTATACTTGATGACCTTGGGATGGTGGACCGGTCCACGGTGTAGTATGGGATGCACTGAATCCCCTTCCCAATTGTCCGATGGTATACTTCATTCGAGTGTAATTGTATTTGATTGTATACTCTATGATTGTAATTGTATTTTCTATGAATGTATTTGTATTTGTATACTCTATGCTTTGTAATTGTATTTGGGTGTATACTCTATGATTGTAATTGTATTTGAGTGTATACTCTATGATTGTAATTGTATTTGTATTTGTATACTTTATGCTTTGTAATTGTATTTGGGTGTATACTCTATGATTATAATTGTATTTGAGTGTATACTCTATGAATGTATTTGTTATTGTATACTCTATGACTTGTAATTGTATGTATACTCCATGACTTGTGATTGTATTTATATTTGAATGCATACTCTATGACTTGTGATTGTATTTGTATGAGAGTGTATACTCTATGCCTTTGTATTCAAGTATGATTATGTATTCGAGTGTATACTTTGTGACTTGTATTTGTATGCGAGTGTATACTCTATGACTTTGTATTCAAATATGATTATGTATTCGAGTGTATACTCTGTGACTTGCATTTGTATGCGAGTGTATACTCTATGACTTTGTATTCAAATATGATTATGTATTCGAGTCTATACTCTATGACTTGTATTTGTATGTAAGTGTATACTCTATGATTTGTATTTGTCTTCAAGTGTATACTCTATGACTTGCATTTGTATTCGAGTGTATACTCTATGATTTGTATTTGTATTTGAGTGTATACTCTATGACTTCTACTTGTATTCGAGTGTATACTCTATGATTTGTATTTGTATTCGAATGTATACTCTATGACTTTGTATTTGTATTCGAGTGTATACTCTATGACCTTGTATTTGTGTACTCTGTGACTTTGTATTCAAGTGTATACTTCATGACTATGTATTCAAGTGTATACTCTATGACTTGTATTTGTATTCAAGTGTATACTTCATGACTTATATATGTATTTAGGTGTATACCTTGTGAATTATGTATTCAAGTGTATATTTTGTAGCTTATGTGTATTCAAGTGCATACATTGTGGCTTATCTATATTCGAGTGTATACCCTATTCATGAGACTTATGTATTTAAGTGTATACTTTACGACTTACATGTATGCTTTGTGACCTAATGTACTTGTACATATACCTCATGTATTATTCGCTTCTTGTATATACTTCCTTGAGCTGGTTGCCTACTTGCTTGTCTACTTGAGCTACTTGCCTACTTGCTTGAGCTACTTGCTTGTCTACTTGAGCTACTTGCCTACTTGTTTGAGCTAGTTGCTCGCATTCTTGAGCTACTTGGTTGTCTACTTCAATTTTATTATGTAACTAAATGGCAATGCATGTAACCTACAAATTGGTGCAATCACTTCTATATTTAACATCCTGAGGAGATCACTCACCACCATTCGACCTTGATGGTGAAAAAAGGAACAGCATTTCATCTAAGAAAGATATCCAAAACATCATTAAAGAATTCAATTGAGATTTAGGACCACTAAGGTATCATAGCAACCTAGGGGGGTCAATCTCTTAAAAGCCAAAACAACAAACTTGTGAGGACGTAATAAAGACAACTCCATTTTAAGATCAATTACGTGCCGAAGGGTAAAACTACAAGATGACAAGTACAAGATCGAATCTCGTAATCAAAGATCAAGATAGAATCTTGGAATCACAATCATCTTCTCTTCATTAAAGCAATAATTCATTCTAGATCAAAAACCACGATTTTTGTCTCAACACATCAGAAGGAAGATGTTAAAAAATACAAGGTAATGAAAGAACTCGTTGTGATTGCTTGAGGACAAGCAATTTTGAGTGGGGAGCGCTGTCATGTCCCCTATAAACTGATTATTACTCAATCAAATTAAAGAATTGAATGTATCCATTACACACATAATAAATATTATATGTTAATATAAATATAATATATAATATTAATAATTAAATATTATTATACTTATACAAACAAGATATATTAAATAATATAATAAGATATCATATAATAATAATAATAATAATTAAGATTATCATATTATATATATCTATCATATGTCATAATGATATAATAAGTATAAATGAAGAGGATCGATATACATTAAACGACCCATATGTGAAGGGTTCAATTAAAAGAAATAAGGCAATCACTATTAAAGATGCCAGCGGTTCCTTTTATTAAACCCAACAATGGTCTTAATCATTAATAATTAAATCGTTCATCCTCAAGGGTGACGTCTTTTATGGAAGTTGCGTCTACTCCAAAGGCAGCGAAAATATATATGGAGGATTCATGGGTCTTCCAAGGGGAGGGAAGGAGGAAGCTTCATAAATATTATCTCTGCAGATCAGCGATTCCTCCACTCAGCCATCCAGTCATCCATACATATAAATTGGATCAAATATATATATCTTGGACAAGCAGCCATTAAAGAACAGCAGAGATATTTTATCAGCAAAAACAATATACCAGTCCAGCATTAGACTTCAAGGTATGTGCTATCTCTTAATTTAGTGGTAAAATGATAGAATAACATAATCAAATATAAACAATTAAAGGTATAAAGATGTCTACCAAAACATATATTGCATAATCATATTAGTCACATATTACATATGAAAAACATAAAATAAACAGCATAGTTACCTAGAGTGTATACATGATATGAACAATATGATCATGAATAAATAACATGAATATATATGTGTGTGTGTGTGTGTGTGTGTGTGTGTGTGTGTGCATAAACATGAGTTTCAAATAATATGATCAGTAATGTATCAAATGTATAAATTGCACAAGAATACAAATGAAGCTATGTCAATGCTACTTATATGAATCGAAATGATAAGAATAGTTGATGTGGTTAGTCATGATAAGAATTATGTATGAGTAATTATGATATAAGAATGACCTTTAGATGTTATCATAAGGATATTTGGATAAAATGTTGTCATGGCATAAGTTATGTTATGATAAGAGCAATGGATACATGAATGGCCATAATTGATATAAGGCCAAGTATATTATAATCATGCTATCATTGACTTATAACTCATAGCCTTATGCCATACCCAAAAGGAGCTCCAAGCCTCATCCTTAATTATCTCATCAACCTATGAGTATGGGGTTAAGTTAAGGGCATGAATTTGGACCTAGGTAACCCTCAAGAGGATGAAGTACACCGCATGTAGTGTGAAGTCCCTTGAGCCAAGAGTTGAAGTACACCACATGTAGTGTGAAGCTCTTGGGCCTAAGGTATGATGAGCTCATAATTGTTATAAATGTGCCCTACGGAAGGTGACTCTCAAATGAATGAAGTATGCCACGTGTAGCATGAGGTCCTTTGAGCCGAATGGTGAAGTACACCGCGTGTAGTGTGAAGCCATCGGGCCTCCGTATGGGATGGATATTAACGCCTTAACAAACCATGCTCATATGGAAACAGGATTGATTAACGATAGAGCTATTCAAGGACTCTTTTGAGATAGGTCATGGGAAACAATGTGTGTGAAATAATGTGAATATGAAATGCATGAGTTTAATATGAATTATGATTGTAAGGTTTCAATTCTTAAGAATACATGTGGAATGTATATGGATTTGATATTTGATTACTTAACTCTAATTATGATATTGACTACTAATGTTCTCTCTTGTAAGTTGAAATTGTGCAAGGTTAAGAAAAAATTTTGGCTTACTAGAAGGGGACATTACAACATAGTTGTCAAATGCAAAGAAAGACATCAACAAGCCCATGAAGGAATTTGTCTTTTGATTTGATTGTCTTGTTAGTAGAATCGGTGCTACTTTGAAGCCTTCTTTGGAGATCCTCCTAAGTTGTTTTATCAACATGCTTCTGTCAAAAATTGCCTTGATGATCAAATCTAGTGAAATTTATGGGCTAAGAGAAGCTTAGGAGTGAGTAGTCAAGCTCAAGGAGAACATGATTACTACTAGCAAACTCAAGAAAGACTCCATTAGGCCCATGATTCCAAGTTCCAGTGGTTCTCTCTTGCAAAGAGTAGTGACTGATGTGAAAAACTAAAAAAAAATGTTTCAACAAAATGTTCTTGTGCATCAATATCAAGAGCATGCTTAGAGAAATAACAGATTCAGATTACCTCCACTGCCTACAAGGCTTGCTTTGGAGGTGCCACCTGAAGATAACTTGAATATATTTTTCTCTTTTGACGTGATGAGTTCACGACACTATAAATTGTCTGAAGATGCATCACATGATGCAACTCATGGCCTCTTCCAAATCAAATCATCAAGTAATTTCAAGTAACCTTCAACATTTTCAAGATGATCCCGATGGCAACTCTATGACAGGATATTTTCAATGTGGACCTATCATGTCCCCTTTTTCGAATTAGTAGCATGGAAAAAGACCTCTAGCCTTATCCCCTTTTCCCATAAGCTAAAGGATTGAGCAAGGGAAAAAAATTAATAATATTAAAATAAAAAGTGTTTTTAAACACTAATATTAAAATTAAAAAAAAATTTAAATACTTAAAATAAAAATAAAATAAAATAAAAAGTATTTTTAAATACATGGAGGGAAATTTAGGACCTAAGGGCCTAATTTAAAAAGGTATATCAAAGAGGCACCTATCTTCATTTTATCATCAAGATTTCATTTGGCATTTTCATTGTGAGCTTGTATTCGATTTTTGCATCCAAGGACGAAAACCATTGGCTGTAATTCTAGGATCCGGGAGGACGAAAACCCTCTTGGCACTCTTCCCCGATGGTGAGGATGAAAACCCTCATCATGGGCATTGGAAAATCCACATAGATTTTGCATGTTGAGTCAATTCAAAGATTTGTGGGTATTGCATATCTAAAGATTAAGAATTGCAATCAAATATCGACGAGGTGCTGATTTTCAAAGTTTACATCACATAAATGGAAGCCACCTCAATCCATTGGACATTCGCAACCTTCTTTGGAGTCGTCACTGCTACTTGGAAGTCAATTCATTTGTGTGCAGCCATTCTTGTTGACATTCTAGACTGTCTACAGCCTATAAACATCTAGATCAAAGCGTTGTTGGAATTGAAGGGGGTCATGATTGAATATTGTGCTAATCTACCAATTGATAATTGCACCAGTTGATACCCAACCACAGTCAATAGAAGGCGTGACACCATTACTACAAATCGTTATGGGATCCGATTCTTGCATATAGATGAGTCATAACAGTCATCTATTTCACCCAGGAGAATTCCAATAAGTCAATCTGGCGATTGTGGATTACTTACCAGTTGGACTGCTATTTGTGTAGCAAATCCAGTCGATACCTACATGTTAAGGAGAGTTTGAAGGTTGCCATGGACTGCACCAGCATTCATTGTCTTTATTGGAGGCGCAATCTACTTAATTCAAGGTCATCACAGGGTATATTAATACACATTAGAGTGCTTGTTGCTAATCGCAGAGCTTACACAAATAAGGAGTGATAATATTTGGTGTCGCACCATATATCTACAGTACTAATTGAGTGAAGAAAGGTTTACAACAGCAGCATTTATAGTAGGGATAATTCAGATCGCTACCAGGTTTGAGTACCACATTGCAATTGACAATTGATTTTCTCTGTTGTAATTAAAGTGTTGTAGGCACAGGGTGTTGTTATCATTAAACTGAATATTGTATGAAGGGATTATACCAGCTATATGCATAGTGTTGTTTATCATTAGATCTGAATGTTGTATGAAGTTAGACACATTTGCAATCCATATTTTTCAATTGAAATTCTCAGTTTCCCATTTGTTCTAAAAGAGTAACTACATTAAATAACTTATGTACTCATGGAGACAGAGTTGCGATAGAGCATGTGGCCAGAAAGAGATTATGAAGAAAATCCATTGAAGAATCCATCATCGAAGTCCTATTCTCAAGGGCTTAACTTTACATCTATAGCAATAAATCACAAAGAAGAGTTAGATTTTCTGTTTACCTAACAAGCTTTGCTTAAATTCTATGAAGAGGAAGGATTTTTTATTGAAGAGCAATCTTTTACATTCGACATAGAAGGAATTGCACAAATATATCATATGTTTTCCAAGGATGACAAGGTTTCCAACACGTCTACAAAGCAAAGCAATGGACTGACTTTTTCTACTAAGCAAGAAGGCATCGACTGCACCATGGATGAAGACACATCAAATGAATTCTTCTCTACGTTCAAAGGATTGTTTGAACTTTGCGGAACCTACACAACACCAAGCCAAGGAAGATCACAATTAAATGAAGAACACGAACTTCATGGAGGTGATTCAACTCTAGAGGCATGCATCAAAGCAAAAGTACATATGGAGGATTCATTACTAGACCTTGACATTTTCTTGCCGCATCTTGAGAGTGGGTCATTAATAGAAGACAGTGATTTTTCTCGATTTTTTACTCATTCTCATCTTCAACATCTCCCATAAACATCAATGTAGTGTAAAGATTAAATCAGAATGATATATTATTTACATGAGAGCAAAGCTCATTAAATAGAGTTACAATGAGATGTTTCTATAAAGAATACAAGAGTTCCATAAAGGAAACTACAGCTAATAAAGCAAAAGAAACAGAAACACTCTACACTAAAACAGAATTAGAAACTATCCAATAGATTACAATATTTACCATTAAATAAGCTAAATAATATTTAAATACCCCCCCCATAATGGTCAATCTAATAACTACACCAAGGTGCCCCCTAAATCTGACAAATTTATCCGGACTCAGGGACTTGGTAAGAAGATCTGCAGTCTAGTCCACGAGGAGTGAAATGCCGAGAAGCGCTTGAATCAATATACCAGGCAGAAGATTTGACAGGATCTGTTGGTGTCTTGGCCATAAAGGCGTAGAAAGCAGACTCCTTATGCTCAGTGTGCTCTGCAACATGGGCATTTGGTGTGGACTCTCCTTGCTTGGACTATTCCGAAGCCAAGCATTTCTGACAATCCTTCTTCATATGGCCAAACTTGTGGCAATAATTGCACTAAATATTCTTCTTCTTGGAAGAATCCAGGGATTGACCTTGGCTGATCTGCTGAAAGGGCTGATTCTGGCCCTTATTGTTCTGAAAGGACTTACAGTAAATACCTGCTCTGTGGAGGGTGAACTAGCACCACTACCGAACTGTTGTCTCCATCGATCCTGCTGCAGAAGTTTGTTGCATAGCTCTGGAAACTTCAAGTCAACATTCGTTGCAGTAATGTTGAGAGTCTCGATAAAATACTCATAAGACTTTGGTAGACTTTTCAGAGTAATGACTACCATGTCTTCCTCCATCTTCTAACACATCGCCTCGAACTGATCACGGATGTCCTTGATTTGTGTGAGATGCTCCTACAAAGACATCTTTTCATCCATCATGATCGAAAAAAGCATGTTCTTTAGAAAGAACGTGCGGCTCTTGTTGGACATTTCATGCAAATCCTTTAGACGCTCCCAGATTTCTTTGGAAGTCTTGCCTGACAGAACCTGAGGCAGCTGGTCATCGGTGACTGATAATTTAATGAGCATGACCACTTCTCGATTCTGCTCATCAAACTTATCCTAATCTTTACCCGCCACAACAGGACGTGTAGTTTTGCCCAGAACAATCTAGTCAAGGCATCAATAGTCGAAAATTGTCATCATGCACTGCTTCCAGGTGTTGTAGTTGCGGCCTTTGAACTTCTGACTGCCTTCAAACATGAAGTTGGACAAGGACGCCATCTTTCACATTTTTCGAGACGAAAAAACGGATTACAAACTGATGGCACAAAAACTAAGGCAGATTGACGGCACGGACAAAGAACAAAAACAAGCTCAAAACCCTAATACGGATTTCAAGGCACAGATCTTGAGAAAAACACAAGCAGATGAAAAAGACCATGGGTTGATGTGTGATAAGTAATTTGAGTGCAGGTTAATAAAATCCCGCCACAAACACAGGAAAGCACAAAACCACGACTTGAAGCTGTGACCACAAAAAGAGGGCTCAAACAACGACCTCCAAACAACTCCGAACAAAAAACGACGATATATTTTTGACGTCAAACAACGATTTCAAAGGTTTGAAAAAACCATGGGCTCAAAAATGCTAATGAATCTGCACGAAAGTCACGAAAATCGCGACCAAGGATTTTAGAAAACCTGCCAAAAATGAAAGCGCAATCTACAGAAGAAGTCAACCGCCGGTAAAATAAAAAGAAGTATGAACCATAATGACCAAAGGAGGTCATGCCGAATGGTGAACACTAAACACCAATGGGATTTGTAATATAAATGGCGACCACAAAAGCAATTGGAAAACACCGACTAAAAAGACTGCTAAAATCGTTGAAGTCGACCAAAGGTACACACTGTGACCGCCAAAGATTCAAACAGGAATAAAAAAACACTGACGCCGATGCAGAGAAACCCGTGATTGCCAAAGAAAGCGATGAAATCCACAGATGAAATCGCGACCAAGGTAAATCGCGACTGTCAGAAATTTGTGTCCAGAAACAAAAGGAGTCGCCTCGACCATGACTGAATGAAAGTCGTTTGCAAAAAATCGTGACCAAAAGTGCCAATCAGAACCTCCAGAACAGCAATGGTAAAACCAGCAAAAAGCACGATTAACAAGAGGCGACCCAGAAAACGCGATTATGGGATGCTTCAATGCCAAAAACCAGCGAGCAAACAGAAACCCTCAAAAAAACAGAAATCCCGAAATGCCAAAGGTCGTACGAACCGGTACGGTGCCGTATGATGGTACGGAATTACAAGGAATGGCACCGAAATTTTTGAAGGTTTGAAAAAAAATTCAAAAGAAGAAATTTTCGGCTCAAGCTGGCTCTAATACCATGTAAAGATTAAATCAGAATGATATATTATTTACATGAGAGCAAAACTCATTAAATAGAGTTACAATGAGATGTTTCTATAAAGAATACAAGAATTCCATAAAGGAAACTACAACTAATAAAGCAAAAGAAATAGAAACACTCTAAACTAAAATAGAATTAGAAACTATCTAATAGATTACAATATTGACCATTAAATAATCTAAATAATATTTTAATATGTAGAACCAGAACTTAAACACACATTAGTTGTCAATGAGTTGATGCTAGAATTGGATTTGTTGGAAGAAGGGTAGCTAATCAAAGAAGAAATGCTTTCAATCTATGTTACACCAAGTTTCTGGGATGGGGACGGGAAGACACGTTTTGGGGACGAAATTTTTGTAGGCCATTTTAAGGGATGGCAAGGGTCGGCTATTAAAAAAATGGGGAAAATTTTAAAAATATAGGGAAATTTAAAATATTCATATGATAACATTGATAAGGCATTCATCATATACATTATAGATCCTTAATAGATAACATTAGAGTTGAATTGAGAATTCACATGAGAGTCGAACAAATTATCAAAATTTAATTGCTTTCATTGTCAATGAGCATATATATTATATAAAATTATAAAATACAGCAAAATTCCCAAAGGTTGTAAGTTTCAACTACAAAATTACAAAAGCATAGAAAATATACTACTGCCCCTAATTGGCATCTACTAACACTACATCAAAATCAAAGTTTGATTCTAAGTCACTGCCACTATGAGGGTTTGAGCGCCCACTTTTGAGTGCAAATTTGGCATATTTTGGAGCGGCAAACCCTTGGCGCACCTCCTAGAGATTTCGCCCAGCTAGGGTTGATGTTTTGTCATCTACTTTGCTTGTAATTGGTATGTACAATCTTACTTATCAATCTGATTTGTAGTGCAGAATTTCTGGGCATTTGTTTAGTTTGTTTGTACCCTAGGCTCCATTGTAAAAATCAGGTCAGAACTTCAGTTTGTAGCAGCAGAGTTTAATTCAGAAAATCAGACTTGTTACAATTTTGGTTGCCCTACATTGTGTATTTCATAGTGTAATTCATGCTTATAATGAATGTCAACTTGTAGTATCATTTGCCATCATTATTTGTCAGGTTTGGATGTGTTTATGTTTGCTGGAATTATTATTTAAGAGCAGAAATAAAATCAGAAAATTAGGGTTTTGAGCAGAAAACTAAAGTGCAGAAAATTAGGGCAGAAATCAGAAAAATAAAAATCAGAATTTAGGCCTATCCTATTTGGGATAATTCAGTGGTATCAAAGCTATGATCTTGCCAGCCTAAAGGGTTTGATCATACATGAATTCCAAAGATTGAAGAAGATATTTTCAGCACCTTATTTTGTGGAGTTGCCAAGGGTTTTTGCCCTAAGGTAAGCGCTACCACTTTGAGAAGGTGTCTTGCATATATGGTCGACTTATAAATCATGGAAGATAGAGAAACAATGAAATCTTGCTTGAATCTCTTAGACAAGGTCAGGCTGATTTGAAAAGAGTATTTGATCAATGGAGATATGAACCCGAGGCCACAAAAATCATTGATGAATACCAAAGTATCATAGATGGTTTCAAGATAGATATGTCCTTTGATAATTTTTTGAGAATGCATGAAATTGGGTATCCAGAAAAGAAAGATCTATATAACTACATCAGAAAATTGAGAAGAGAAAAAGAAAAATCAGAAATTGTCATTGAGAAAAAAAGAAAAGAAGATAGAAAAGGAAGAAGAATTGCTTCCTTGTATTTTGCAGCCTACAAGTGATCATGGGAAGAGCGAAAATCAGTTCAGAAGAGAACAACATTGCTTCACATGCCTAGAAGTTTGGACATGTGGAAGCCCTAAAGAAGATGAAGCCACAAGTTCGCTTCAACGGTATGAGGATATGGATAAAGAGGAATCGCCTATTGCATCCACAAGTGGAGAACACATAAGCCTTCATGATGACCACAAGATTGAAGGATATGCTATCACGGAGTTTGCCAGACCAGCTATGGTTGATCAGCTATGTGTAGGTATGAATTCAACTAATGTTCCATTACTTGAGCCTAGTATTGCTTCACCATTTCTACATCATAATGGCAAGGATTCAAATTGTACATTGGGTGACTTTGAAGATGTTCATACATACGAAGGCAATTCAGAAATTTTGTTATGTAGTGAACAAAGGGACTTTGATTAAGTTGAATCGGCATTGCAAGAGTTGAAGGATAACTTTATGAATAAGGAGGTCATAGCTGTACATACACCTTCTAGACCAGCAATTGAAGAGGAGCATGAATCTACTTTTCTTTTGACACCGTACTCTTAAGATGATGATTCCTTGATTGTGCATGATGATGATGATGTCCCATGGGAAGAAGATGTCTTGGAGGTAGCTAATCTTGAGAGGCTTGATTGTGAGGACAAATCAGAAATTTTATATGAAGCTGATAGGTCCCATGAGTCACATTATTTAGAAGGACAATTGAAGGTCAATGAGGAGATGATTGTTGCAGCCCTAACTCATTTTGAAAATACTCATAAGATGATGGCAAATTATTGTTGGAAGGCTCAAGGGAGACACAAAGGCTTTGAAAGAGAACTATCTTTTGCAGACTTACAGGTACTCAAAGAAGCTTAGGTTGTAATGAAATCAAATTACCTACACCTACTTTCAAATAGAGATCATCTCCTCAAGCTTGATGAGATATATTTTGATGCATTGAGAGGGAAAGAAGATGAAGTCGATAAGCTTACCTTTGAGCTTAAGGTTACTATGGATTCCTTGAAGAGTACTCAAATGGCCCTTCAAGAATCGGAAGATCAAGTTGATGAGCTTTGTTTGGAGTTGAGCTTGGCACATTCTTCATCATCTACAGCAAAAATTCAATCTTCTATGGCAGCCACATCCAAAGTACAACAATTCAATATGAAGATTGTGAAGAGTGGACACATGGATGAAGAATTTGATGGACCCCATTGTGAAGTCTTGAGGAGGGAAGATCAAGATATAACTTGCAGCCATGGGACAGAAGTTATGACAAGTGTTACACTTGGTTTTCAATTGGAGACATCTCTTGGACTAGCACTTGTTGATGACCATCCACTCATGGAAGGAGAGGTGATTAAGACCTATGAAGACATCACACAAAGTTATGAGGTAAGGACTGATTTTCTGACTTGCAACAGCAATCCCTTATCTTCTCATAATCATGACATGACAACCAAGAGGATGGAGGTTCGGATTAGCCTTGTGGCATGTGATTTTCAATTGGAGACACCTATTGGATCAGCACTTGATGAAGAGTATGCATCAAAGGAAGAAGAGGTGCTTGAGGTTCTTGAGGACACTACACTAAGGTATGAGACAAGTTCTGATTTTCTGATTTGGAACAACAGTCCCTTGCCTTTACCTAATCATGAGATAGCAGCCATTATACATGAGGATGATAGTGGGAAGACGACTTCTATTATTGACACTCAAAGTTTGAGGGGTGAACATGAGCCACGTGTTGTGGACCCAAGCCACAAGAGGTCTGATTTTGTACACCATGGCATAGAAGAGGTAAAGAAGACTCAAAGCATGTACGATGAGAGGGATGAGCCTCTTAAGATGGACAAGCATGAGGAGCACTTGGATTTGCATGGACTTGATAAGAGTTATGATTCAAAAATTTCAGTTTGTGCAAGTAGTTTCAATCATGAGGATAATGAGTCACACCTTTTTGAGAGCCCATTGAAGGCTCAAGTGATGATTATGGATGAGGTAGTTGAGCACACACTTTGTGGACCAACCAATAGTATGCATGCATGTGTAGATGAAGACATTTATGATTCAGTGTTGGTTAGGAATCTAACTACCTTTGGAGAGCTCGAGGAGTCTACTTGTGTTGAGACAACACCATCATGATGATGAATCCTTGATGGAGTATGCGGCTGTCCTAGCTTTAGAACTTGAGACATGTATCATGGAGACGTGATTTTGACTGGTATGGGCTTAGAGGTATTGAGTTTCAACTGGACTTTAGTCCGGGGTATAGAAATGAACATGAGGGTAGAAATTTTCCAACCCTAATTCATTGGTCCTTGGCTCATGCTTTGTTGATAGATGGCTGTCCTACCTTGCTGATCACAGAATTCCCAGGATGTACATTGATGACAACAGCTGTTTGGATGGAGTGGGGAGCTTGGGATAGCTACCACAATGTTGTTGACTTGCATAGGATTGAGACCCTATCATCATGTGACATTGGAGGCACTTTTGGCACCATCATAGGTGTGGTTTTCAGTTTGATGCTGTTCTGATTTATATCAGCAGCTTAGTATGGAGTGGCATATTTTTCTATGCACCTATGATGGACATCTTTCACATCCATATGATATCATACCGATTTAGATGGATGATTGATGATGATTTCATGATGGGAGGCATCTATCTCTTCATTTTCAGCCGGACTGATAGGATGATTTGGGATCCAGGTATCGATATGTTTAGTACACCATTTCAGATGGATCTTGATGAGTTTCTCCACAACTCTTGGGATAGTATTGTTTGTATCAGAGTGGAGCAGTGGAAGGTTTGGCACAAGTGGTCGTGTTTCAGAGATCATATCATACATCATTTGTTGATAGACATGACTCTTTTCAAGGCTTTGGTTGTGTAGAGTGTTTTGTCTTTGATAGACTTAACACTCATGGATGCTATAGCCTTTGGAGGCAAGGAGTTGTTGGCACTTGTGGTTGATGGTTTTACATTCTTGTTCCTACAACTACACAAGCAGAGCATATGGAGGAGGAAAAGGATTCCTGAATTTGAGGGATGGAGCCGAATTGATTTCGAGTGTGTATGGCTAGTTGTGTTTCATTGCTGGCTACCGAAGCTCACTTTGCATACCAATTTTCATATTCTTTTTGGGAGATGCAACCACAGGTTGAGGAGTAGAGTGATCACAAGGTACTTGATTGGATGGAGATACTTGTCACTTGACAGTACGTTGCAAGATATAGGTTTGCAATTGCTTGTGGGCAAGCAATTTCCGAGAAGGGAGGATTTGTCATGTCCCCATTTTCAAAGTGATCACTTAATGGAGTGGCTAGCCTATTTCCATTCTCGTAGGATAAGCCGAAGGGGCCAAGGAATGACCTAATTGGCGAGTTTTCACACTTGGCTAATTTTGCAGGGCAAAATGTGTATGGGAGATGACTTGGAATATTTTTGTGATATTTTTGTAGTCATCATTAATAAAATAAATTGCCCTAAGGTGGAGCGACCCAATTGGAGAATGGGAAATAGAGAAACTATGGAAAAATGTTGATGGAAAAAATAAGAATATTTTATGATCTCTTACCTTGAGGAGGACGACTTGAATGAAGGTCAAAATATGATATAACACATGCCTAAATGGTTCGCCCACTTGGAGAGTGGAAAGAAGAAATAAAAGAATAAAATAAGTAAAAAATATAGTACCTTGTCTAGGTCGGCCAAGGTGGAGGGAAGACCAAAAAATAAAATATTCTTATTTATGCACTTGGGCGCCTAGAGGGAGGTCGGCCCTAGGAGAAGAAAATAATAAAATGAAATAAAAGAAATTATCATAAGGAGGTCGGCCTTGAGAGGTTACTTGTGGAAGGCTATAAATAAGAAATGTTTTGAGGACATTCCAAATCATTGATTCACATCATTCCTTGCAATTGGAGTTTTTATTCTTAGCTGCACTTTAGGGCAGCATATTCCAAGGACGAAAACCCTTGAGAATATTAGGTGGATTGGACGAAAACTCAATCTCATCTTGGAGGTGAATTCACACGGAGTTCACACTTGCACTTCATTGGAATTGGAGGATTTTGGAGCAGCATTTGAACATCATTTTGGAGCAGCATTGAAGATCACTTTGGAGCAGATCTGAGCGCCCACTTTTGAGGGCAAATTTGGCATATTTTGGAGCAGCAAACCCTAGGCACACCTCCTAGAGATTTCACCCACCTAGGGTTGATGTTTTGTCATCTATTTTGCTTGTAATTGGTATGTTCATACTTATCAATCTGATTTGTAGTGTAGAAATTATGGGCATTTGTTTGGCTTGTTTGTGCCCTAGGCTCCATTGTGAAAATCAAATCAGAACTTCAGTTTGTAGAAGCAGAGTTTAATTTAGAAAATCAGATTTGATGTTGCAATTTTGGTTGCCCTACATTGTGTATTTCATGGTGTAATTCATGCTTATGATGAATGTCAACTTGTAGTATCATTTGCCATCATTATTTGTCAAGTTTGAATGTGTTTATGTTTGCTGGAATTATTATTTAAGAGCAGAAATAAAATCAGAAAATTAGGGTTTTGAGCAGAAAACTAAACTGCAGAAAATTAGGGCAGAAATCAAAAAAATAAAAAATTAGAATTTAGGCCAGATCCTATTTGGAATAATTCACAATCGAACCCAAAACAATCCCTCCTGTGCCTCCTCATCAATCTGGGTGGCATCTTCAGGATCAACATCCCATAGCAAATCTAGAGTCTATCAATACTCTAGAGTCCGATAATCTTGGAGTCGCTAGGCACTATGCACGGCCACCAACTTCTCTTCGTCTAGAGGTAAGCTTATTTCACTTAATAGAGTGGATGAAACTATATATGGAGCAATTCCTCTCTGCAATAGAAGAACTAGCAACCTATGAAAAGAGGTGAATAACAAGCATCCTCAACTCTAGTGTATCTTTGCCTTGCCATGTCCACCATCCAATAGGGTCAATTTGAGCTAATGTATCTCTATTTATCATCACCTCTAGTCTACCAAATGTTGGATGACAAAGATTAGTAAAGGCAAGCCATTGTGTGCGAAGTAAAGTTGACTCCTCACTTGAATACATCTTTCAAAGAGTCTTCATTAACCTTTCTTTCACCTCTTCATCATCACAAGGAGGTAGCCTCCTAGCCTTTGGTGCATACCATTTGAGATTTAGAGCAAAGATTGCCATATGAAGCAAGGTGTTCTTAGTGTTCCACCGCTACATCACAATGGGCTTGATATGCTCTCATTTAATCCCAAATTGGGATCCTCATCACAAATTCCTTGCTTCATCCACCCAAGCATATTGTTAAATGTCTCATAAATCTCTCTAAGACTACGGATGTCGATATCAACATATCTAATATCTACAATAGGTGAAATGAAGGAGAAAACATATCTACAAACAAAAAATTCAAAAAAGAATGAGACTCGAATGACAAGGAGCATAATACAAAAATGAATAAGATTATCAAATTACAAACATTAATAATTTAATAAAAAAATCAGAATTCTCTTACCTCACAGTGAACCACCAATCATCATCAATGATCTTTTGTTTGACACCTTTTCCTTAAGGAGTGTTTGCATTAGGTCATCTACCTCACTCTAGATTAACCATCATGAACTATACAGCCTCCTGCACCTCAAGCATCCTCTCTAACTTAATGAAATAAATACTATATCTAGTCTCCACAAGTTTGAGGATTTTTTTTCTTGAAAAAGTCCTAAAGAGAACAAGAGGTGTGGTGGTTGCAAATGAACATCTAAATATCTCTAGCTTATGCCACCACTTGCTTCACCCAATCTATCTTCCCTTTGTTTGTCAATGAGTTGTTCAACGCATGAACACATGGGATCCAAAAGATGTGCTTGTAAGCACCCTGCACCATCATACCATCTAATTTGCACACATGTGCCAAATCAATGACCACCTATACAACATTTGAGGCCCCAACCTCCTCTATGGTCTCTCTCAAAATCTGAAATAGAAAGTCCGCATCTTTTTGCTTCCTTGAACAATCAACGACTCTAAGAAAATAAAAGCCATCTGCATGTGACTATGATGTTGACGAGTAGTCGATGTCTAATATCGCTCCACCCATCCATGACAATAGAGCAACCCGTCTTAATCCAAGTCTACCTCATGTCCTCCACCAAATTCACCTTAGAATATTATTTATCAAGGAGTGTAGTGTAATGTCCCCTTCTCGCACATGAGCAATAGTTAGCCATTAGCCTATTTTCCTACGTTTTCTCATAGGCTAATTGGTATTGGTAAAAGGAAAATAAATTAAATAATTATTTTAAGTTGTCAAAAAGTTACTTTATTTTACAATTCTATTTGACAGCTTATTTAATTATTTAAAAAAGGTACTTTAAGTTGTGCAGATAAAGTGGCGTTAGGCGCATGGGGGCAAAAAGGTGGACACATAAATATGTTTTTATTTATATTTTGAGGAGAATATGGAGGGAAAAAGAAATTAATATTTTATTCTCTCCAAAAAACTATAAAAGGAGTTGTGTGCAAAGTAAAGGTTAGACTGTGATATTGCTTTTGATATTTGCTCTGAGTGAGAACTTGAGTTCTTCATATTTCTTGAGGACGAAAACCCTCTTGGAATACCAGTTTCGGAGGCGAAAACCCTCCTAGCTAAATAGAGTGATTTCACCCTGAAATCACCTTTGTGTTGCAAGTGGAGTTTTACTAGTTTACTGTTGATAATGGAAGTATTTGATGTATTTTGACAAGTTTTTGAGCTTGTTGAAGGTTCAGCATAATCTATAGAGAGTTTTGAGATTGTGTTGTTTTTCCCTAGTGGTCATACCATTTGAAGCCTAGTCATACCAATTACCAGGAGTGTCATATTGTTGTTGATGTTTTTGGAACTTCAGTTGCTACTTGTACCTCTTTGAAAGGTGATATTTTGACCAAGTTTCTGGTCATACTCCCTTGAGGTTGAATATCTTTCATGTTTATTGTTCGTACTTGCACTAGGGGGACATGGGAGGTAAAATGAAGCGCTTCATTTTTGTTTGTCTTTGTGGAAGTGTGGGGGCCGCCATACTATCCCCTATTGAGGAGCTTAGGCTTTGGGTTGTACTTTGGTATATTGCTAACATTTTGTGGCGTTTGATGGTAATTTTGGAATATTGTTGAAGTCGTTCAGGGTTGCATACAAACTGTTCTACTCTGATCTTCTGTGATGTAGCTGGCTGGAGGTTATTTCTAGCTAGTATCAGTCATATTTGTGAGTTTGGAGTGCATTTTCAGTTGTAGTACAATGTTGGGTTAGTTTGCTATCCTCTGTGGTAGTTCATATCAGCTAACAAGGTGGTGATTAGAGTGTTTCAACATGGCTATAGTTCTGATTTACCAGTGATATCAACAGAGAGTGTGATTTCAATCTTGTTTTTGCCTTCTTCATCAACTTTCAAAGTGATTGTTCATTGGGTTTGTGTTGGCCAACATTGTGAGCATTCTATCTCATGATTTTCTGAGTTTATTGGTCTAACACTTGTTTGCAGCAGTGTATCATTTTGATCAGAAATAATATATTTGAGTTGCAGCAGTTGACTTTCTATTTTGAAATATTGTAATGCATTTCATGCTTGTCTTATAACCCCGGATGGTAGTACCGTTGGAGGCATTTCATATTATAAAACTGGATGGTTTACTGCCAGTTATAAAACTAGATGGTTTACTGTCAGTTTGTATAGCATATCTTTCAGTCTGTTTTGGCATTGAACAAGCTTGTTTGTTGTCGACCATTTTGGTTTGATCAAGCTTAGACATTCTACGAGTGACTTTGCATTAATGCACACTCGTCTACCAAAAAGGTGTAGATTTGGTTCGGCTCTACCGCCTACGTGCTTTTCATTCTATAATTGCATTTACACACGCTTGTTCGCTGAAGAGGTGTAGATTTGGGTCAGCTTGCCGCCTTCATTCTATAATTGCATACATCTTAGATAACTATGTGGTCCCAAGCACTACATACTCTCACTTTGCCCACACTGGGATCTTGGTGATCAAAACGTGTTCGGACATTGCATTTACATTACCTTATTGCAAAACAATAAAAAATAAAAATTGGTGTGGGTTGTTACATGTAGTGCGTAGTTTATGTTCTCCAAAGTAAGGGACCAACAAAAATTGCAACTTTGAACATTTGTTTTAAGTAATGGGATGGCATGGGCATAGAGAAATCTGGCAATGGAAGACTACCACACCCTATGCTTGCACATTGAACATACTACAATTCTCCCCAACCTCTCACTACCACTAGTCTCTCACTTTCCTCTTGTGGAAACATCACCACTACCACTGGCAACCATGGATAGCATAGTTGATTGTGCACACTATGCTAGTGTCGGCACACCCTTAGACCTTGCTTCCACCTCCATATGCAATCTATTAACCTCTACCTTCTCATTCTCCTTTGTATCTAGACAAACCTTAACCCCTTGTCTTGTAATGCCCAAGAGATGACAATATATCCTAGTGTATGTAATGTCCCCTTTTTGAGCAAAGAATGTGTATTGATTGGGCTAGGACCTTGGAGGTTTGGAAAATCAAATATTGGCTCAACTAACTCTATTTCATTTGAATTTTTGGTTATTGTTATTTTATAATATTTTTATAAAGCCAAAAATAATAAAATTTTCAACCAAGGGATTGGAGTGGGCCAAATTGAAGAATTGAAAGTTGAAAGTTTGGACGACTTAAAGAAAGGAAAATGGAATGATGAAAAAACAAATGAATTATAATATTTTAATATTATAATATTTTCCTAGAAAATCGCCGCACAAGGGAGGAGGAAAACATAAAGAAAAATAATAATAATAAAATATTCTTTCTCTCTCCTAGTTGCCGCCCAAGTAGAAATAAGAAGAAACTATTAAAAAAAAATCAAGGAAAAATATTTGATATTGATGATGGACTCCAAAATGCATAATTTTATGGCTAACTGGGTCGCCCATCTTGAGGAAAATAAAAGGACATCATTTGGCATCATTTTGGATATACTTGATGAATTGGATTTTGTATATTGGAGATTTTCTCTTGGCTGAAACTTATTTCCAGCGATATTCAAGGACGAAAACCCTTCGATAAAAGTGAATTGGACGAAAACCCCTGGATAAAAGTGAATTGGACGAAAACCCAATCACTATGTGAGATGGATTCACATGGAATTCATCATTGAGCTTATTTGCAAGTTTTTGAAGGAATAATGGCTTCATTTCAACTAAGGTTTGGATGGAATTTCATAACAGCAGCTAGGGTTTGAAGCATTGGGCAAATTAAAGGCTTTGTATTTAGATTTGAAGACATATTTGATATATTTTCATCAATACATCATTGGAGAAGGCTTATAGGTGGATTGCTCGGCATAAGGAGGCATATTTATGCGATTCCATCATCTACATCAATTCTAATTTTTGTTCCAGCAGGCTGGAATTGCATATCCGAGGCATATTTCTTGATATTTTGGCATGATTTGAGGTTGGAATACTGGTTGGGTCAAATCGCACCATTCCTAGACATAGGCGATTTCATATTTTGGCATATTTTGGCACATTTTGTCATCATTTCTCAAATCTGGGTTGTAATCAGCATCTACAGCAGTTATATCAGCATCTACAACAATTATATCAGTCATATCAGACAACATTTGATCAGCTACAAGTGTTAGATCCGTCATTCTTCATTGGGTTTGGCAATGTACTTTGACAAGGCATCATCCTACACAAGGCGGCTAGGGTTTGACTCACTATTTGGGCAGATTTGCATACTTTTATAGGTCTGATTCTGTAATCAGATTGGTCTGATGTAAAAACAGAGAATATCTTTTGTAATCAGCATTCTCCATTTCAATAAAAAAGTCAAGCATTGATCCGGGTATGTTTATTTGTGATATGTATGATTTATTTTGACTAGTTTCAATTGTTTTACATGTGGTTTGAATGTTACATTGCAACCTTTCCATCTTCATTACATTCCAAACACATTGTTGAAAACTACATGTCAAAACCCTAAGTATATTTCAAGAAAAAGAAATCAGAAAATTCAGGGCAGCGAGCAAAAATTTCAGTTAAAACTAGATAGGGTTCTTACAGTGGTATCAGAGCTTGTATCCTGCCAACCTATTGGGTAATGCATAAAATAGATCCACTATAGTTTCATTATAGAAGAACTTGTACAAATCAAGGCACTATGGATAGAGATAGAAGAGTAGGTAGTCTGCTAAAGGATAACATTGGTGATATGATGAGAGAGATGATAGCTGGTCAAAGAATGATGGCAGCGGAACAGCATACTACAAATGAGAATCTAGCTCAAATGATAGCAACCCAACATCAAATGATGGACACCTATATGCAAGTCATGACAGCCTTTGGACTAGTTGCACAGGAAAAAGAAAGGAAGGGAAAAAATCAGTTGAGGAAAAAAGATGAATCAGTGATTGCAAGCTCATTACGGCGGAGTGCTCATAGAGACAAAGAGAAAAGAAGGATAACAAGGATTGAGCATAGCATTGTTTCCCCATCTTTGCATAATGATTGCAAGGGATCACTTAGTGAGTTGGCTATTTTGAAAAGTGACACCATTCATGCATATGAAGGCAAAACTAAAAGTGTGTGTTATGTGATGAACAAAATTACATACAAGCTCATGTGTCTGAGGAGGATGACAAGTTGAACAAGGAAACAATGCACTCCAATGAAGAAGGATCACTTGGTACACCTTTTGGATCTGCACTTGTGGGAGAGCATTCGACAAAGGAAGGAGAAGTGTTTGAGATGCTTGAGAACATCACACAAGGGTATGACAGCAGTTCTAAATTTCTGTTTTGTGACAGCAGTCCTATTTCCTCACATAATCATGAGATAGCAGCCACTTTACATGAGGAAAATGAGGTGGAATAGTCTCCTAATGATGGCACTCAAGTTTTGGGTGTTAAGCATGAGGAGTATGTTGAAGATTCAAGCCACAACAATTCTGATTTTGTACATCATAACATGGAGAACGTCAAGAAGACTCAAGACATGTGTGATGGATGGGTACAAAGAGCTAGGAAGGCAAAGTTGTTGGCTACCCAAGCAAGACAACATCTACAAAAAGTCAAGGAGCATTGCAATCAGCTAGATCAAACAAGGAAGCAAAGGGAGACACACCTTAGATCTCTATTTCTTCCAAGGGAAGAATGCATAGAGGATGATGGAGTAGTTGAGCATACACTTTGTGGATCAGCCACTCATGTTATGACTACATATGCAGATGGAGGTATGAGTAATGTAGATTTGGTTGGGCCTTTGATCATTCATGGATTACTTGAGGAGTTTGCATTAGTTTATGACAGCGGAAGCAGTCCCAGGATGAGAGTTGTGGACAAGGAATCATTTCATGATGACATCTATGAGCATTTTTCATTATATATCAGCATAGGACAGCAAGGAAATGATGAAAAGTTTGGCAAATTGGGTGCATACTTGAGAATTGTGACACTTTTGGCAAGTAAGTTGCCTAAGCTTCCTTTTGCCAACATTGACCAGCTTGGTATGATACATATGAGACCATTCAAAAGGCCTAGATTGATTTGGGATCCGGGAATTGATTGGTATGTTTGATGTTAATTCAGATTTTTTTTATTGCTTGAGGACAAGCAATCTCAAGGTGGGAGAACTTGTAATGTCCCCTTTTTGAGCAAAGAATGTGTATTGGTTGAGCTAAGACCTTAGAGGTTTGGAAAACAGAATGTTGGCTCAACTAACTCTATTTCATTTGTATTTTTGGCTATTGTTATTTTATAATATTTTTATAAAACCAAAAATAATATAATTTTCAGCCAAGGGATTGGAGCGACCAAATTGAAGAATTGAAAGTTGAAAGTTTGGACGACTTAAAGATAGGAAAATGGAATGATGAAAAAACAAATGAATTATAATATTTTCCTAGAAAATAGCTGCCCAAGGGAAGAGGAAAAAATAAAGAAAAACAAAATTAATAAAATATTCTCTCTCTCCTAGTCGCCGCCCAAGGAGAAAAAAGGAGAAAATACTAAATAAAAAAATCAAGGAAAAAATTTAATAATAATCAAATAAAATATTTGATATTGGCAGTGGACTCCAAAATGCATTATTTTATGGCTAATTGGGTCGTCCATCTTGAGGAAAATAGGACATCATTTGGCATCGTTTTGGATATACTTGATGAATTGGATTTTGAATATTGGAGTTTCTCTCTTGGCTGAAACTTGTTTCCAGCAATATTCAAGGACAAAAACCCTTGGATAAAAGTGAATTGGACAAAAACCCAATCACTACGTGAGATGGATTGTAACATACAACTCCAAAAAAATTTCCAAAATATAGAACAATGATAAACAGTGTTAGCACAACTAAACTCCTCCGCACTTCTGATCACCAAGATCCCAATTCGGGCAAGGTGAGAGCATAATGTGCTTTAGATTACAAATTAAAACATTGTGCAAACAAGTAAACATTCATCTGCATATGCAGGCATCCACAAGTTGTGGGGATTCACCACTTTTAGTGGGTATGAGAGCAAGAAAAGAAAATTACAATGCCATCCACTTATTCAGTGGGAATACTCCACTTATGCAGTGGGTAGAGACAATAAAGAAAAGTTCATTTATCCACACTGGCGGTAAAACCATCCAGGGGTTACAATGTGATTGATTTAAGATTACAATGAATCAACTATCATGATAATTAGAATCCATGATTAGAAATTTAAAATGTTACCCATGAAGAACTTGGAAGAAGATGGTCATAGCATGCATAGCATCACTGGACAATACATAAATCCATAGCCAATAAGGATCTGGTTTACTGCCCTGACTGTACTGAGAGTAAATTCAGACTGTATTGAACATGTATGGCTGCCAAACTGATATAACTTTCCACCTACACCATATCAGAAACTTCCTCTCCAAACACTGCAACTCAATGCTGATCACTCAGAAGTAGCTGCATATTACAATGATCAAACATAATGAAAACTGCATATTCAAATTTCTTGACATCATATGGACAGCCTGCCATTGTTTGAAGCATCACATACAAATGAAGTAAGAGACACCATAACTGATAACAGTCCACTAAAGCACAGAATTAAAGCCCATTCACTGAACATTCAACAATGCTTGATTCATAGACCCAAATCTGCAGATAAAGTGCACTGTTCCAAACTTAGTTGTATGACCCTTATGACAACATGAACCTTGCATATTACTTGAACTTGTCCCAACACAATAGGTTATATCTGCGGTGAAGTGACTAGGCATAACAAGGATGATGCTTTAATTAAACTGCCTGAACAATCATAGACCAATCAGAACCACATTCTATATAGGCCATTATATCTGTTGTATGGCACCATGAAACCCAACCATGGAGTCATTAAGAGCACAATGCAGAAAGCTCTGAGCAACTCTTCTACAACATTAATTACACACCAAAACACTCCCAATGAATACTAAGAAAGACCTATTGCAATTAAAGTTTTCATTTGAACTGCATCAGATTCATCTACAGGTCCGTACTGTCATGAAATGGCATAACTCTTCAAAGGTTTCAAAAGGCTGCCCGGAATTTCAAATGAATTGATCAGGAATTATTGTTAACACTAAACAAGGACATTCCACATATTAAACGCTTCAAACAACAAAGCACATTCTCAGAATTTCCCAAACGAACCCAGCAGCTGTACGTCACTGGTCATGTACGGCTGAGGCTATTCTCACAAAATCTGACTTTAATCTCAAATAAACTGCTCAGAAATTTAAGCAAACACACAACAATAACAATGCAAACAAGCTTAAATCAAATGACACCCCTGATGAGTTTATTTTAGGAATCTTGCTTCTACAATGTACGGCAGTAGGATGTACGGATCCCTTCACAGAAAAATCACACTGCATTAAAACCCACTATCAACAATCTGAGATGAGGCGCCTAGGCATGATAATACTATTGCAAAAGACTTAGAACATATATCAACTCTATTTTTTTTTTTAATCTTTTTTATCAACCCAAGCTGCAGGTACGGCCAGCAGAGGTACGGATCGGTTGTGAATTTATATCCAAACAAAAATATGAATCAAAGTCCCACACAATGTTCTTGATATTTGATTTCATAAATACAAAATAGGGTTACAATGCAAGACACAACAAAAACTTCCATCTCTGATTAGCTCCATGTGATTTTCTGTAATGAAAACCACCAATAATCTCCAGAGGGTTTTCGTCCTCAAGAGCATTCTACAAGAGGGTTTTCGTCCTCAAGAGAATATGGAAGAACTCTCTAGTTCAATCCATCTGCAAACAAAACAAATCCAAAAGCATAGCCTCCCCCTCAAATGAGAGCTCATTCTCTTTTATAAGGCATTGGAGGAGTTACAAAGGAAATGAATTATTTCTTGAAAATAATAACATTTTCCTTCTAACTTAATTTATTTCTTTTTTCCTCCACTTAAGTGCTTACTTTTTTTGTGCCTAAATAAAAGTATATGTTTTCCCCTTTCAAATGAGCTATAACACTTAATAATATTTTAATTATTTTTCACCCTTAGGAACTTAAGTGAAAAATATAATTAAAATAGCTCATTAAATATTAAATTTCGCGGAAAATCCCAAACGGCCTCCGACTGCCAAATAAACTGAACCAATATGCTCTGTAAGGTTTGGGATGAGCAACGATGCCTTCTGGATGACTTTCTAAAAATAGAAGACTCCTCCAAGAATCTTGGAGAGCAAACCAGAAACCCGATCAATCTTTAGAAACCATCACTGTTACCCGGAACATCAACTGAGCTCAAAACCATGACAAAATTATCCATTTACACAAGGAAAACCCAATTAACTGTTCTGCAGACTGAACTAATACCACTCCAAGAACATTGGAGTTCTTCCCAGACATGTTGGATAGCCTCCAAAAGACTAGGAACAAGCACAAATGCCCATAATAATCAATGTGCCAAAAATGGAACATTACATGGATTCACATGGAATTCATCATTGAGCTTATTTGCAGGTTTTTGAATGAATAATGGCTTCATTTCAGCTAGGGTTTCGATGGAATTTCATAACAGCAGCTAGGGTTTCAAGCATTGAGCAAATTGAAGGCTTTTGTATTTAGATTTGACAACATATTTGATATATTTTCATCAATACATCATTGAAGAAGGCTTATAGGTGGATCGCTTGGCATAAAGAGGCATATTTATGAGATTTCATCATCTACATCAATTCTGATTTTTGTTACAGCAGGCTAGAATTGCATATCAGAGGCATATTTCTTGATATTTTGGCATGATTTGAGGTTGGAATACTTGCTGGGTCAAATCGCACTATTCCTAGACATAGGCGATTTCATATTTTGGCATATTTTGGCACATTTTGTCGTCATTTCTCAAATCTGGGTTGTAATCAGCATCTACAGCAGTTATATCAGTCATATCAGACCATATATGATCAGCTACAGGTTTTAGATCCGTCATTCTTCATTGGGTTTGGCATTGTACTTTGACAAGGCATCATCCTACACGAGGCGACTAGGGTTTGACTCACTGTTTAGGCAGATTTGCATACTTTTATAGGTCTGATTTTGTAAGCAGATTGGTCTGATGTAAAAACAGAGAATATCTTTTGTAATAAGCATTCTCCATTTCAATAAAGAAGTCAAGCATTGATCCGGGTATGTTTATTTGTGATATGTATGATCTATTTTGACTAGTTTCAATTGTTTTGCATGTGGTTTGAATGTTACATTGCAACCTTTCCATCTTCATTGCATCCCAAACACATTGTTGAAAACTACATGTCAAAACCCTAAGTATATTTCAAGAAAAAAAAATCAGAAAGTTGAGGGCAGCGAGCGAAAAATTTCAATTAAGACTAGATAGGGTTCTTCCAATGTAGCTCTAAAATCTTTGTTTCAAATATGACACAACCACACTCTATTCCCCCCTGAATTTTTCTTTTTGTCTTTGTCTAGCGCTATCACAAATTGGAGAATACGGTTTTTGTGATTGAAGGGGCGCTTTCCATAAGTTTTCAAGACGATGGAAGGGCACTCAAAGAGGTCGTATGATTGTTCGTCTTCACCCACAAGACTCCCACACCCTAATGAACCCCTAACTGAGGCTGAAACTCTTAACATTTCTTTCTTCCATTCCATGTTCACTACTGTCACTGCTGCTGCCCATGTTGTTTTGTGAAAAAAGAATGCAAGTGCAAAGTGAAAAAAGAAAAGAAATAATGTCTTCCTTAGAACTTTGCAAAAAGATAAAAAAAGAAAAACAAAGGAATGAATCACTTACCTTTGCTACTAGTTTTGCTATCTCACTACTCACTAATGTTGCCCTAGTTTTGTTATCTCTAGTTGCTCCTTAAACCTTGCTCAAAATGTTTTTTTTCTCCAACTCTGCTGCAAATTTTTTGGCATGTAAAATGATTTAAAATGGAAGCGGGAGGCTTCTTTTAGTCATTTATGGTTAAGTGTGACGGGTTTTTTTAAACTCTAAGCATTACTGTGCTGGAATAGTCAAGGGGCATCATTAATGTCCATAGCGGTCTCGGGGACAACAAGCAATTCCCCTATAGTACCTATGTTTCTGAGATGTTTCTAGGACGTTTTGGAAAAAAAACTTGATAGGGGACAATGGGGGGATGTTTCTAAGGCATCCCCACATCCCTAAAATGTCCCCAGTATAGGAAAGCATCTAAAAAGGCAAAGGATGCATACTTGGGGAACATAGCTTTCAATGAATCATGTTCTCAGTCTGCCCTTGTGACAGAAGACAATAGTTGAACAATAAAAGATGATGAGTCTAGCTATTTTCTTCCTTTGCTTGAAGGTTTCTTTGAAACAAATTGTCATAATGAAGCTAAAGAGATCCAATTTGCTCAAAGCCCACAACCATAATCTGAGGAAGATTTGCATAACTTGTTGCCCAAGTTGGACATTTTCCTTCAACATGTTCGTTTTGATGATGATTCAATGCTTGAGGAAAATAAAAATCCTAATAATTTGTTTAAATAGGTTTCAATAAATGCAAATGATGAAACCAAAGAAGTTTTGCCTACTCAAGATTCACAGTTGACGTCGATTGCAGACTTGGAGAGTCAAATGTAGGTGACGGAAATCTTTATTAAACAATTCCAACCTCTTTTGGATAATAGTGCTTCATCTGAGTTTCTGATTGAGTATGCCGAAGTAACAAGTGAAGCGGATCAAATAAAATGAGATGGTCATCATCCCTAATGAAGTGCTACAACCACAAGACCTTTCAAGATGTCCTCAAAAGAAAGTAGAGTAACTCTGTTAGATGGAGATAAGTTTCAATGAGGAATATCATTTTGAGCCAAAGAACATTGATGAGTTTGTGATTGGTTTTTCCCTACACAATCATTCATATCATCCTAAACCATGGATCTCAATGAAAATTTTGCAAATCTTTTCAAAATGTGAGCTACCATAGGAATCCCAACTCAAACAGAGGGGTTGTTACTTTCCCAGCCTATCAATAGTTTCATCTAGCCAGTTTGTGTCCTCATGTTTGGTTGTAGGTAGGTGATGTTTTGATCCATTTGTGATGTTGTAATATGTTTCCTTTCTTCCTAATGTGTTTGTATCATTTAGATTAGTTGTCTATTTAGGTGTTATGAAATGGGCTTGAGCCTATTACCCACAAATTAGACACTGATAAAATTTATACCAAAGACTCTAAAGCTCCCCCATGACCCAAGTATGCTTCATGATGCCCAAAGAAAACCAACTATTACACCTTGCAAAATCTCAATAAAACAAGTTTTTTATTTTATTTATTAGCACCAACCTAATTTTTGCTCTAACTCCTAGCCGACTTGTTTTGGTTTTTTGGCAGAGATTGACATGTATTTATATCATTAAATCTTCCCTTTTCCTCATTCAATCTGCAAAAAACTTCCAGATCAGCAAGAACAAATAGAAAATAGAAAAGCATAGATTTTAAAGTGCAGACTTTCATGGGGCAGAACCAAGCAGCAATCAACAAAATAATAAGTAGTTTAGAAGGACAAAAAGCAATCTTTTGATAAGCAAGATACAAACAATGGAAAAATGGAGGTTTTATGCAGCAAGGCGCACATTTAGCGTGGCTAAGCCACATGGTTTTACTATCCAACAATGTAGAAAAGTGGCTTTAGTGTCTTCAAACTCCACCTCACTTGAATTAGTTACATTTGGACTGGCTAAACAACTCAAAAAATGTAATGTCCCTTTTTGGGACATTTCCAACATCATTGCAAAACTCCAACTTTCCTGGAGAGCATTGGGTTGATCATGTTGAGATTCTAACAATGGCGATGAGTTCAAGAGACCAAGATGAGCTCAATGGCACTTTCCGGATGATATTCCGACTTTCTACGTGCATTCCAAACTTCTTGGAGAAGACTACTATTTTTGGAAAACATCAATCTGCATACAGTTCATCATCCTAAGAGCTAAGGGTCATTATGGTATGGTTAGAATCCATATTCGAAATCATTTTAATAGTTTCCGCAACATTAGTTGTTGTGCGGAAAATAATTAAAATTATTAAATAGTTAATACTTAAGTTGTCAAAAGTGAATAAAGCAAAAGACAACTTATGATTAATTATTTAATGAAAAGATCTTTAAATTGCGCACAAAAGTGATGTTAGACACAAGGGGGCCGTAAAGGGGACTTTTGCACACATGAAATGAATTAAGAAAATATGGAGGGATAAAGAAAAAAAAAATTATTCCCTTAAAAAGTTATAAAAAGAGGTGTTGGGCTCAAAGGAAGGGTCAGACTAGATATTGTTATGTTATTTGCATTTGAGTGAGAACTTGTTTTCTTCTCAATATTTTTTAAGAACGAAAACGCTCTTGAAATACCAATTTCAGGGACACAAACCCTCCTAGCTTGATAAAGTGATTTCATCCAGAAATCACCATTGTGCTGAATGCAAAAGGAATTGAAGCAATTCCATACAGAGATTGCCAATGAACTTAATGATATGTGCCTGATTTATTTGTGTGGAATTTTGACAAGTTTGTTAATATGATTAGGCATTGTTGATGTTTTCTGAGAATTTAAAAGAGATTTAATTTATAATTGATTGACAAGTTTATGCAATGGTTTTGTGAAATTGTGAAGATTCTTGAAAGGGATCGTACCACTCTTTAGAATGGTGGCATGGACATTACTAGAGGAGTTACTAATGTTGTGATGGATTTTTTTTTGTACACCCGCAGGCTGACAAGATCAAGGCTCTAATACCACTGTAATATCCCAAAATGGGATATTTTGGACAATTTTGGATTTTCGGGCTTTCCAAATTTCTCAACTTGGGATTTCTCATCAAACCCTAAATTCTGAATTTTTCTGAACTTCAAAACAGACTCAAACAACTCATATGACAGCCCATTAAACATGCCAAATCATCATAATATCCTTGCCAATATTATTATCCACGAAATATTTGATATCCACAATGAATATCATAATGAAATCACTTCAAATTGCAACCATAAGGGACTGAAATACAAATCAGAAGTCTGCTGCTACAATTTCTGAATGATTCAAGTCTTCAAATACATACATATATGATGGACATGCAAGCCAACATGCCCAATACAAATTAGACTCAAACCCTAAGGTTTGTACATACCAAAACAAAAGCAAATTGACCTCCAAAGTGATAGCAAATGTCCTCCAAGATCTGGCGCTCCAGTTAGGGCACAAAACCCTAGAAACAAGAATCTTCAAACATCAAGAAGGCTGCTCCAATGAAGTATGCAGGTCTGCTAGGGTTTGCTGCTCCAAAGATGATGATAAATGACGCCAATGAATGCAAACAAACCACCAACAACTCCTCCAATTGGTGGCGCTCCTGAAGTAGGGCGAAACCCTAATCCAATGATGTCGCAAGCAACATGAAACACTCCTCCAATAAGGGCGAATTTGGGTCTGCTCTGCTGCTGCTATAAATCAGAAAATATCTTCAAGCCCTAGCCAGCAATCAACTCCAACAATCGCCTCCAACAACCTTGAAGATGATCCCTCCAAGTGGCGCTCAAACCTAGGTTGGAAACCCTAATCATGTAGCATCAAAACTCGCCAAAGAAGTCTTCCTCGAGTCTGCCCTGAATATCTGATTTAGAATTATGCTCCAATCTGCCAACAGGATCTTCAATTGCTGCTCTGAATTTCTTCTCTAAATGTAGATGAATTTCTGCTCTCAAACAAATTAGTTTTCTGCCCTAAATGATGATGAGAATGCTGCTCCAAATGATATAAAATCTGCTCCAACGGATCTTGAAATCTGATTTGCAAAACTGCTCTTTCATTCCATGAATATCTCCAATGAAGTGCAAGTAGACCTCCGTTATGAAGCCTTCCCAAGATGAACTAGGTTTTCGTCTAATTCACCAAGTATTCTCAAGGGTTTTAGTCCTTGAAATATGCTGCTCTAAAGTGCAGACCAAAAGGAATAAAATGTCAAGTTCGAATGATGATTTGAATTGCCAAACCCAAACTTGTATTTATACCTAGTTTCCCTCTTTTCTCCATGTTGGCCGGCCACCCTTAATTATCTTTATTTTATTAGTTTTCCCATAAAGAAGGCCGACCCTCCTCAAGGAAAGATTGGCACTCAATTCATAAGGTAAAACTTATCATGGCCGACCCAACTCTTGTCTTCACTTAGGCTGACCTTAGGCTAAGTGAGGCGCTCACTTAAAAGATGTTTCATTTATGTTTTAGCCTTATTTCTCCTTCACAAAAAGGGAGCGAACCCTATCAAAAGATGTGTCATAAAACAAACTCAAACCATGTCATCCTTCTCAAAGACGGAAATCACAAAATAGGTATTCCCATATCTCCTTACCTCCTCCAATGAGTTGTTTCTCCTCAAGGCCATTTATTTTACTAGAATGGAATACACCAAAATGGCCACAAAAATATGATAAACCAACTCCCACACTAAAAATGTCTCACAAAATTAGCCAAGTGTGAAAATTGGCTCCATGTCTCCTTATTAGGTGATCACTCCGAAAAAGCGGACATTACACATTATGTCTTGACTTTCCTGCAACAAATCCTTGGCCTTAGGCACTCTGCTATCTCCAAACAACAAGTCAAGGAAGCTTAGAGCTTCATACCTGTACAGTCCCATAAATGGTGACATCTTAATTAACATGTGGTAAGTAGAATTATAGCAATATTCACCAAGGTGCAACCATCTCACCCATGCCTTCTGCTGCCCTAAAATATAATTTCTAAGGTAGCCCTCCACCCACTTGTTCACAATCCCTATTTGCCCATTTGTCTATGGGTGATAACTGGTACTAGAAGTGAGCTCAATCCCACTGAATCTAAAAAGTTCCTACCAAAAAAGACTTAGGAACTTGTTGTCCCTATCGCGGACAATGCTCCTGGGCATCCCATGAAATCTAAAAATCTCTCTAAAGAATAAATCAGCCACCTGTGTTGCTATATATGCTGCAAAAATGGCAAAGAAATGAGCAAATTTTGTCAATATGTCCACAACAACATAAATACAGTCCTTACCCTGCACCTTCGATAGCCTGTGATGAAATCCATAGAGATGCAGTCTCATTTTTGTTTGGAAATAGGCAGTGCCTGCAACAAACTAGTTGGGTATGTATGTTTCTATTCTACTGGCATGTGGGACACTCACGAACATATTAAAGGACTTCATTTTTAAGCCCTTTCCAAGTGAACCTTTCCCGGATCTACCTGTAAGTCTTGAAAAAACCCAGGTGTCCAGCCATAGGTGCATCATGGAATGTCCTCAAAATCTTCACCTTAAGCTAAGAATTGGATACTAAATAAATTATTTCCTTATAAATGATCAACTCATTAACCACAGCATACCTGTCATCCTGTATAGTACCCTCTACAATGCCTGTAGCCCAAGAGTCCTCAGCATACTCAACTGAAATCATCTCTCCAATCAGTTGTAATCTCTACTAGAAAACACAAATGAGGTCTCCTGGATAATGCATCAGCAACTACATTCTTCTTTCCTTTGACATACACAATGTCAAAGTCATATACCTGCAGCTTGCTCACCCACTTTTGCTTCCTATCATTAAGGTCCCTTTGATTAAAGAAGTATTTGAGGATATTGTGATCGGTCTTGACAACGAATCTGCTTCCCACAAGATATGATCTGAACTTGGTCAAGGCATGCATGATGGCCAACATCTCCTTATCATATATATAATATCCCCTCTCAGCACCTCTCAACTTCCTTCTCTCAAATGCAATGGGATGCTTATCCTGCATCAAGACAACTCTTATGCCCTCTCCTGAACCATCACACTCCAACTCAAAAGGTTTGGAGAAATTAGGAATTGCTAAAATTGAGCAAGTGCACATAACCTATTTGAAATGATCAAAGCATCGTTGTGTTGCATCTAACCAAACAAAAGCTCCCTTCTTAGTCAAATTAGTAAGCAAGGCAGCCACTCGTGAAAAGCCATTAACAAACCTCCTGTAAAATTCACACAACCCAAAGAATCCCTTGAGCTACGAGAGATTAGTCAGTGGAGGCAAATCCATAATTGCTTTGATCTTATCAAGATCAACTCTAACACCCTTAGAGCTAATAATGTGGCCAAGGTAAAGTAGTTATGTCATGCCAAAATCACACTTAGATTCCTTGGCATATAATGACTCTCTCTCTAAGATGCTCAACAGCTCATCAAGGTGCCTCATATGCTCCTCCCATGTCTTGTTGAATATCAAGATATCATCAAAGAAAATGAGAACAAACTTCTGGAGTTGATCACGAAATACCTTGTTCATACAAGATTAGAAAGTAGCAGGTGCATCGATTAGGCCAAAAGGCATAACCAAGAACTCGAAGTGTCCAAAGTGACACCTGAAAGCTATCTTAACCACATCCTCCTCTCGGACCCAAATCTGATGGTAGCCCAATCTCAAATCAATTTTGGAAAAGTAACAAGCACCATGTAGCTCATCTATGAGCACATCAATCTGAGGAAAGCGATACTTGTTTTTTATTGTTTTTTTGTTTAATGCCCTGTAATCAATGCACATACGCATTGTCCCATCCTTTTTAACCAACACCACTGAAGAAGAAAAGGGACTCTTACTCGGCCTTATATGTCCCATGTAAAGTAAATCCTTAATTGTTTTTTCGATCTCATCCTTGTGCCTCTTCGGATGCCTGTATGGTGTCGTAATCATAGGTTTGACACTCTCCTCTAGCTCTATAACATGCTCCATGCCCCTCTCCGGAGGCCTCCCAAGAGGAATATCACTAAAAACTTTGTTGTTCTTGGACAACAAAACCTGTATATCCGAATGGTAACTCCTCTTCCCTTGCTCCGTAATGGTGGGTGTAATAATGCACTCTACTGCCCACTCTACCTGATCATGTCTTAAAAGCCTCTCCATTCTTTTAAAAGAAATTATTCATGGCCGACCATCTGACATACCTCTAAGCACAACCTTTTTACCATCCACTTCAAACTTCATTTCCATGGTTTGCAAGTTCATGTAAAACTCTCCAATGGATCGCAACCACTGCATACCAAGGACTATGTCTGTGTCTCCTATGCTAACCACATAGAAGTCATCTATGATCTCAAAGTGTAATATCACAACTAAAATATGCCAAAACTGACCCAAATTTGAACCTCTTGCTTGCATGTAATTTTGTCAAACAGTTGTCATACCAAGTTCTGATTTTTGTATTCGGATTGCTTGCTTGGGTTTAGTTCACATTGTTTTCATTGCATAAACATATAAAATGACATAGAAGTGAAAGAGGATCATTGCACAAATGAAAGATAATGATTGTACTTCAATTGAGCCATTTTATTGCAACTAAATCAGGTCTGATTACAAAATTACAGAGGTCTGATATAAAAGAATCAGACTGATATTACCTATTCAAATTGAAGATTTGAAAGGTAATTCACATATCAAACGTACCCGATTTCACCATCAATGAGTTATGACTAAAAAAAGTTGATGTAGACCACTTGGAACCTTGGAATATGACTGATATGAAGTCCAATGATCAGCTACATGTCTGATATTTAATGCAGGTCCAAACTTTGCCTCCAAACACCTTGTTATTCCAAATTTGTCTTCAAATGAAGTCCAATGATGGAGCGCTAGACACCAAAAGTTATCCTTGTGCAAGTTTGATCTTCTCTCCATACAATCGAACCCATTATTGGCTGTTGTAAACTGATATCAGACTGATATGTAAATGCATGTGACTAAACCAGCCTGAAACCCTTGCCAATGTGTGCCAAAATTTATGATATTGATACCCAATGAAGAAGAATGAAACCCTAGGTGTAATTAGCTCATATCATATAATTTTCTCCTTCAAAACCCATCTGCCCAAATGAAGAAATATTCAAATAAATTATTTTAGGCTTCAATAAAATCTGAAATCCACTTCAAACCCTCCAAAATCCTCCCAAAGCTGGTCACCCCACTTTGGAAAATTATTATAAATTATTTTGGAACCAAGGAATGATCAAAAACTCAGATTACCATCAAAACCCTACGTGCCAAAACTGATATGCCCACAAATTCTGTCAAAATGCCACAAACATGATACCAAAATGTTGCTAATGGGTTGCCATGAAAGAATATGCAATAATCTTCAATACCCATTAACCCTAGCCGCCATCATATGTAGAAATCTGCAATATCAAACCCTTCCAATGGCTGCCACAATGATGAACCATCAATATCAACACAAATACTAAACAATTTAACGCAACTGTGAAACCTGAGATGAATTCACCAAGTGGGCTGATCTGGGTTTTCGTCCAAATAGCCAAAACCTCTAGGGTTTTCGTCCTAGGGTTTTCTGAACCTGCAAGCCAAAGCTCTCAAGCTCTCAAGGAAAAGTTTCTTTCAAAATAACATATCAAGAAGAATCCTCATTGCACTTTTTCCTCCTTTTATATTTATTTTCCCTTTCGAAAGTAATACTTTATTTTACTCCTCTTTTAACTTACTTTTCCCCTCAAAAGTGACCTTACTTTATAATTTGTCATTGACATCATTATAAAGTCACTTAATATCCTTATACCTCCATATGTTGGCACCCCATTTGGCATAATAATTAAATACTTTATGACATTAATATATTAAATGCACACTTGACGTCTTATATCCCCTTTAATCATAAAGATATTTAATTTAATTAATTATATCAAAGTCAATGCTAGATTAGACTTAATTAATTAAATTAAATCATTAAACTCCATTAAATGCCAAATATCAAACCAACAACTGATCCTGCCAACTTCCCGGATATAACCGTGGTGCCTTCTAACCATCCAGATGACTTTCCATAAATAGTATGGACCCAAACGTCCAAGTGACTTACTAAAAATAGTGTGTATAAAATGAGTCTGAAAGACCTCTAGAAGGCAACCCACAAATAAACTGATGCACTGAGGAGAGTACTGAAATATACATCCAAAGGGTCAGCTGAATAACCCTAAATCACCCTCAAAGGGCCCCATAATCACCACATTAGCCTATAGGGAACCAATGATAATAGGCTAACCCAACAAACTCTTGACACTGGCTAAAATGGGTATATTACACAGTCACCCAACCGAATGCTCAAGTTAGGTATTTTCCTATTACATGAGGGTGAAACCATCAACTACCATCACCTTAAAGCCATCAAAATTTTGTCTTAATTCCTCTTCGAGCTACAACTCCCTCTGTTAGCGTTTTATTTCGCACCTTTCGGTGTGAAAGTAAAATAGATAGATGTGCAGTAGAACCGCTCTTCGAATTTGTGGGGGAAGCTCCCTGTAAAATAAAGCAAACTTAAAACGACAAAGTATGTACTCACAATTTACAACCTTTACAGTGTTTTCAGGGGATTTTTCATACTTATGCTGCTGAATGAAAGAGAAATTTGCAATCTTTTTGGATTTGTGACACGCGGAAAGGTTGAGATGCACATTCGACAATGAAGCAAAGATTTTTGTGCTTTTTAACTGAAAACAAGACCTAAGCTACATGCTTGGGCTATTCAACTAAATTCAGAGGCTGAATGAGACAAATACACTTGATTTGAAATGGCTAACACTTAAACACGAATACCAAGGTTAAATTGGATTCAGGATGGGACAAAGCCACAACTCGTATATTCAACTTTACTTACAGACTTATCCTTGGGCACAAATGACGATACATTTAAACATTTATTAGCGAAGGAAGGCATAATAGATGTTTATCGAACGAACAATAGAAACACAAATTTGAACATCAAGTAATTAACAACTCTAGTATAATGAAGGCATGAGAATTGCCATTTTCATTGATCGATCAAAATATAACACTGAATGTTGAACACTTGAATACTACATACTAAATATTGAAAAAGCTAATTGTTGGAAAAGCTAACTCCTAAAAGGCTTCAAAAAAAGCTAACTAATAATGAATTTGAATTTTAAAATCCCTCCTGTGCTTGTGCAAAAGCACTTATTTATACTATTACAAAGCAAATGCATGAGAAAAATTAACTGAAGTCTAACTCCTAATGAACTACTGTTTGTGTGACATGCACACTTATTACAATTCGTCAGCTTCACTCAACTCAAATTGAATACATGCAACTATATGCTCAATTGATGATCCAAACATGCAAATTCTTTATCACATCTTCCTTTTTGAAAGGCATATCTTGTGCATGGAGGGAGGTGTCCTACAATTGAAGTGAGTTGTCTGTTTTAAGTGCTCAAACTAGAGTTTTAATTTTTTTTTTACATTTTTTTAACGTCTTTAAAACATTGGAAAGGAGAAGCACGTGATTTCCCTTTGATCACTTCATGTTGATTGGGAAAATTGATTGTATTTTGGTATTTTCAATGATTGTCAAAATGACTCGGCTTCTTCATTGTTTTAAGCGTGTTCAAGGCATTAAAATAGGAGCCGCCTTTGCTTGCTTGTCATGCACTGGATGCTGATTTGGTACTGAAGTGATCACTGCACCTTGTTGACCGCTGACTCAAGCGTGATTTCCTCCTTTATAAAGTGCTTAAATTTTCTAAGAAATGTGCATTGAACATTTGATATTAATTTTGTTTTGATCCTTTTATAAAGTCATTTGGCTGAAGAAGTGCGTTTGATATTAATCTCTCATTATTTGATCCTACAACTCATGTTGTGTTGGTTCGTTTTCAACTGGAGGATTAATCCTTGGAGGAATGTTAGGCATAAGAGGCCTAGAGTTGATTGTTCCAGTCAAAGTACGCTGAGGTACAGCCCTGTTATTGACTGATACATCCCCATTTTGTAAGATACCCAACTAATTCTACCAAAATTTTTCCTTAGACAATTTTACTTGCTATCAACTCATCAACTATTTCAACAACACAAAGATATACATCAAAGATAACTATTTGAATGAATCAACCTTAAGCTGGGTACTTGTTTTATTACTTGATTCAATCAACTCACAATGTCTTATTACATGGATAATGCTTTCAATGGCATGAAGTTACACTTTATTCAAATGGAATTACAAAAGCAGGCCTTGGAGCCTTGATGATTACAATGCCTTGCACACTAGATCAACTTAATCAAACTCAACGATGTCAACTGAATGTCAACACCTCACAGTACAACAAGGGAGCATCACCTTGTCAGTTGAGGGAGCATCACCCCAACACTTGAAACTCGCAGGCCTCAAGATTACAAGCTCAACAGCTTTGCAGAGAGAATTTTGTCAAATGCATCCATACTAAATGAATGAGAGAGCTCCTCCTTTTATAGGCCTTCCAAAGGCAATGAAGGCACATTTGTCAATGCACAAAGAGGAACCAAGGCACGTTTCCCAAGAAGCATATCCAAAGGAATATTCCAACTGATGATTCATTCTGAGTTGGTAACCTTACCCAAAGACCATGACACAGATCCCAATCTTATCCCTCTGACCAATGAGAATTCAAGTAGTGTAACTACCTTATCCTCTTCTAGAAACACTTAGGCACAAGTTTAAGGTTCTTCTGATTTGGGCGCCAGATTTGGAGGATCTCATCAGGAAGTGCGCCTAAGTCATGAATCCTCATCCTTTGATGATACCACCTTATGAATTGAACTCCTCTGGATCCATACTCTATCATTTGATGATTTGGGATGCTCAGCTTATCACCTTGCATGGTAGGCGCACATTTGGAGGATTTGTAGTGGATTTGGCGCCTAGAGATGGATTTGACACTTTTTCACAAACTTATGTAACAGATGAAACTTCTAAGTGTTGGATTGACTCCTTTGGAGAGAGCGCCCAACAATTGTACCCCTTGAAGATGTTCTATACAACGCACTCTTTCAAACACTTGTAATCAAAACCCTTTTGATGATCCTTTAACCCAGCGCCCTCATCTGGAGTTCTCACATCTTGTTTGAATCTTCAATTATACTTAGGCGCACTTATTGATGGAGAAAGGTCTAGATTGGCGCCTTATCTCCTTGAAGCAAATTCTAGCTTTCCAAGAGTTTCTGAGTCTTTTCCAAGTACAACTTTGTTATCATAACATCAAAAATCATTCTTCTAAGCGCCATATGACTTATCAAAGGAAGGCGCAAAGGTAAGGTTGGGAATGAGGAAGGATGCGCCTCAACTTCTCAACACCATGTTTAGACAAAGATGATGACTTTTCTCTGGAATGATGATCAACATGACCCTTTTATGGTATATTTGCCCTTTTTAACTCACAAACTAGCTAAGGCGCTATCCAAGGGTTATCCAGATATGATCTAGCGCCCTAGGCGCAACTTTGAGGATGAGATAGGTAGTTAAGTGCGCCAAAACAACTTTAACAATTCTTTCAATCCTAGGCGCCAGAGATAAGGGGTTTCAACCAACACATGCACCTAGACTAGGAGTTCCCCCAATAGACATCTTCTACTTCAAACTTTCAATCTATATCCATCTAAGCTAGGCGCTCAAATGGAGGAATCCCTGAAATGAGGTATTGGCGCCCTCTTGTGCTAGGCGCTCCTACTAGATGATATAACATGATACTAGCGCCTAAAGTGAATAGGCCCTCTTCATCATCCAATTCATTTAGAAAACTTCAGTTTGGAGACTTATCAATCTTTTCCATCAAGGCGCCCTGTTGGATGTGCTCCCTAACATGCTTCTGAGCTAGGCGCCACTTGAAGTTGGAGGAAAGAGAAAGCCTTTGATGATGATGTGATTGTCATATTGCACTTCCAAACCCTGATAGCAAACCTTAAGTCCTTAGGCGCTCATCTAGGAAGTCTGATGTGAAATTGGCGCCCAGACTTCAAGAGTCAACTTCCTATTAATTTGGCTTCCAGACTTAGCTAAATTTCAAGTTTCTGACTTTGTTCCTGCAAAACAATAAAACGGAGTTAGTCAAAAACCAATTCATTCCCTTATCATTCTGAATTAGCCTCCAGGAATGAGCAATAGGCTAATCCATTCTTCACTTGATGATCAAGCCGGAAACGGGGACATGACACATTTCTGCCATTGTTTCCATTATTTCTTCCATTACCGTTGTTTCCCCCATTATTGTTGTTGTTGTTATGATTATTGCCCATAATATGTTGAGTCAAAAGAGCACACATTTGAGCTATATTCTGATGTAAATCTCATTGTCCTCTAGCAAGATCACTTAGCATTTCACCCACACTAGGTATCTTTGTCCTTCTTTCTCTTGTATCAAAAGGATCTCCCCCTGATCTTTCACCTCTTTCTCCCATCAGAGCTGCAATTATTTCTTCAACCTGTTCAATTACCGGTCTCCTCTGCAAATACACAAATGGCAAGAGGCTGACAACTCTAATATCTTGTGACCACTATTCACCACCACTCATAGAAAATCATTGCATACAAAGCAAAACTCAACACCACAGGATGGCAAGATACTTTTGAGCTCTGATACCACTATAATAACCAACCCTGATGTTTTTTTTTAAAGTATGAAATGCTACAACAATACTGAATGACAGTTAACTCACATTTACAACATAACCAATGGACTAAACTATTGTTTTAGAGTGATTTGAAGATAAATATAGAGAATACAATCAAATAGAACAATATGCGACACTACCTAGTTAAGCAAATCACTATTTTTCATGAATGCAAAATACCCATAAACTGCATATGTTATTTCAAATCTGCTACAAGTTTACATAGCAATATTTTCATAGTTTGGGCAATACCCAGATGGATATATCAATTCTATGACAATTTTAAATATATCCAGATGATAAAAACAAGTTATAACACCAGTACAAACATACCCATTTACTACTGATGCAAAACAGGTCTGATGTAATTTTGTTGCAGCAAACTGGAGCACCAAAATGGTGTCAAAACTCCTCCAAACCCTAACTTCTCCAACCCCAAAGTATCAGATTTCAATAGCTTGCAATGAGACACCTCCAAAAACATCAAAAAGGCTCCAAAAACCTAGGCGCTTGGCTCTAGGGTTCCCACACCCAACAGGAACAGTTGTTGTGGCCTATATGGGGGGTTCAAATTTGCTTAAAACCTGCACCAAAACTCACCCAAAATGCTTGCCAAACAATCTCCTTCCTGGTCCAAAATAAGATAATCTTCAATGCCTAATAGGAGGCTCATCAATGGTCAAAATATCTCAAAATCACAGCAAACTGATACGACCTACATTGGGAATGGTAAGGCCAGAATGGAGGTAGAAATCTGCAATAAATCATTTCAAAATTAGCAATAATCTCCTTCAAAATCTTCTACAATCCCACTCTCAAAATATCATTTGCAGAATCTCGATATTTTTCCACTAAAACCTCTCTGTGACAAATCTGCAAACTCCACAATAAGTACCAACATAGTCTTTGAATGAAACTATCACCAATCACTCCAAGTAGATCTCTCACCACCAAGAATGATATTCTCTATGAGGGTTTTCGTCCTCACAAAGACCTTGGAACAAACCAGCAACATAACAATTCTTCTCATCAACGTATAAACTCAAATGAGCTCCAAAAATCACTTTTATTCTTCTTCCCAACCCCCCACGCCACCATGGAAAAATAAAATATTACTTTATTAAAATTTCCTTTATGTCTCCCAAATTGAGCACCCCCTCATTAAAAATATAAGTTTTAACTCACTTTTAATATTTCCTATGTCTCCCTAGGCACCCTGCATTAAAGTCACTTTATAACATTTAATAACACTAAAGCTAAATATTTAATTTAACTTTATAATATTAGCATTAATTAAAATAACCCCAAGATAAATATCAAACGGTCACTGAATGAAAAGGCCAACCTTGTCAGAGTGAAACTACTGCCACGTGATGAAGTTGGTGTCGACACAATGACTTACTAAAAATAGGCATAGACTCCTAAAAAGGTGGAACACCGACCAAGTGTCCGAAACAGTATCCGAAAGTGTCATTACGAACCTCTCTGCTATCTGAGCTCAATTCCAACAAGAGAAATGCCACATAAACATCCCCCACACGTCTCCAAGGACCGTGGAGCTCCCTAACCATCCAGTGTTAGCCTACGAGAACCCAAGTGATAGGCCAATTCTCAACAAACTGTCAGTGCTTAGGAAGGGGACATTACATGGAGTATATTTCAGATATAACTTAAGGGATTATTGTAGCTGTTGTCACCAAACAAAAATTAATTTCTGATTACTGTGTTGTTACCAGCAACTCAAATTGAGGTCAGCATTTATATGTATTTCTGAATTTTAAATCAGTCCATATTTGTATTTCTGAGTTGTTATATGCATAATATATTCAGAAATATAGTCATTGGTAATCTAACTTGTGTAAACCTTTACAAGCACCTATTTGTGGTATCTTACCATGCATTATTGAAAAAACACAAGAAAATCAGTTTGGCATATTCAGAAATATTGATTTGTACCTTGCATGACAACTGTTTGACAAAATGCACTGAGCAACCTTTGAACTTTGGCATGGTTTAATGTTGAGTATATGTTTTAGACTTTTAGTTGCAGCTGTTATGATTGATAATATTCAGAAATTCTTCATCATTGGTTGTATGCCAAGTATTTGACGAAATGCCAGCATACTAAAACTCCAGAAATTTTGTGAGTTAAGATAAAATCCAAGGGATTTTACAGTGGTATCGGAGCAAAGTATCTGTCAACTTGTTTGGGTTGTGTGATTCAGAAAATTTCAGAGTTATAGCATTGAGTTTCAGCAGTGGTTCAGATGGGCAGACTCGACTCTCTTAGAGAAAATCAAAATAAGATGCTTGAATCTCTTAGAGAAAGTCAAATGAGATGATAAGAACTCTCCAAAGGTTCTTACAAAAGGAAGAGGATGAGGAGGTGGTAATGAAAAGAGAGGCCACAAAAATTATTGATGAGTACCAAGGATTACTAGATGACTTTAAGAATCAAATTTCCTTTGATAATTTTTTGGGAATACTTGAAAAAGGGAATCCAAGCAAGATGAAACTGTATAACTATATCAAAAATTTGAGAAAAGAAAAAGAAAAATCAGAGGTTGTCAAAAAGATCATTGAGAAAGAAGCTATGATCCACGGCGTTTCGGGGACGGGGATGGGGAAACGGCAAGGGATGGCAAGGGATGGCAATATATATGAATTTTTCAAATATATATATAATTATATATATGTATGAATTTTTCAAAATATATTCTATAGAGAGAGAAAGAGAGAGATATGTCAATAAGTGATAATAACAATATCAGTATGTGAATAAATCATGACAGCAATAGTATAACAGCAGTATAAAGTAGTATAACAACAGTATAACTATAAAGTACTATAAACAATAGTATAAACATCAATAAAATTACAACAGATCTAGATAACTCATAACAACAGTATAATAGTAGTATAACAGCAGTATAAACTATTAAACAACAACATAAAATTATAAATTAAAGAACTCAAAGTCTCAAATAGTCAAACTTCAAAATACAACAATCTATGCATCATTCAGGCTATCAATATCAAAAGAACTATCCATGTCACTGTCACTCTCTAGCTGAAGTGGAACATCCAATGGAAGCCCGACCATTCCTGGTTGCACCTCCTCATCAATCTTCCTAACATCTTTAGGATCAACATCCCAACGTGTTGCTGGAGTCTGTCGATACTCAGTAGTTTGTCGCAGTGTTGCAAGACCCGGACTCTCCAAAAACTCGCCTAGAGGATTTTTGGCGAGTACCCGGACTCGCCACCTAGACTCGCCCAAGACTCGGCACATTGAAAAAAACATGAAATTTAGAGAATTTTAAGGATTTAAGACTTGTTTCATGAACCCTTTTATAGATAGACCTTAAAGACACAATAAAATCATCAAACAGAAGCTACTTTGATCACATACACAAGTATACATCGATCACATAAGTATAAACTTATAAACGCAAATTTTAGTTGAAGGAAATAACACATTTAGATATATAAATATTGTCAAATGCATACAAAACTCATGGAATATGAAATCCGTGGCATCAAAAGTTCAAAACAAATATCAAAACAAAAACTAGAAGTCTATGGCCCAGAGGGGCCTGCATCACTCAACCTAATATTATGGCCAATCCTGCATGGGCATCTAAGATAGGTCATGGATGATGGCAGCCATGATATTTGCCTGTCTCAATGGCACTCACGCCAACATCCAAGGTGTCTCGTGCTCTAGCCTCCTCCTATACCATGGCTACTGCCTCTGCCTCTCTATCCACCTGGTCAACCCAATCAACGTCCTCATCACCAAAGACAGGATCCTCAGCCTCAGTGATCCACTCTAATTGTGGATCAACCTCATCTAGTGAGATTGGTGATAAGTCACTGTCCAAAATCTGTTTGTGGCGAAGGCGAAGGTTGTAATGAACATAAACTAGATCATTCAACATCTGCACTGATAGTCTATTGCGCTTCTTGGAGTGTATGCGCTCAAACATACTCCAATTGCGCTCACAACCTGAAGCACTACATGGTTGGCTCAAGATTCAAACTACAATCCTCTAGAGATTTAGTACCTTAGCACCAAATCATTCCCACCATGCATCTGAGATGAGAAAAAGAAAAAATCAATCTCATCATCCCACTTTAAGTTTCAATATTTAATAATAATGTAAAAAAAGGAAGAGTTTTAATTTTTAAACTTAAATTATGCCAGTAATAGATTTTACCTGGTTGCAATGTCGTCCGAGTTGACTTGCGTATATCTTGTGCAAAGAGATCTCCTTGTGCAAGTCTAAAGATCTCAATCTCGCTGACTATTTGTGCTCCAAAAAGAGAATCAGGCACCATCCGCTCTATGACTGTGTAGAGCCCACTCAGAACCTCCTCATCCACCTTGAAATAAGGGCGGAATTGGAATGCCGAATTGAGGAAATAAGCAGCTGCATGTAGGGGCTTGTGAAGCTGGAGGTGCCATCGTCTATCAATAATTTCCCAAATGGAGCAATACTTATCCTCAACTACGGCATAAACGGATCTAATGGCCTCCTTGGCCCTATCCATGCCCTCATATATGTAGCCCATTGCGGGCTTCTACCCATCAGCAACTCGTAGGAGAACCACTAAAGGCTCTGTGAACTGCAATTATTATGAAAGTTGAAACATTAACATAAGTGTGAAAAAAAATAAGCAAATAAAATATAAATATGAATAAAAATATAATGTAGATTCATTTACCTCTACGATCTCCTCGATTGGTACCTAGAACCTTTGCTCATCATTAGATATAATTAGCCACATCAACCCCTGCATTAGTTTTAGCATATGATGAGGAAGTCCACTCCTCACTAACAAACATGCGCCTCAAACCTTCCTTTGCCTTAAGCAAGGATTGTAATGTGATGAAATTAGTTGCAAAGTGGCTTATTCCAGGACGAGCCAACTCCTTCTACCCTGTGTAATTCCTCATTAGGTGGACCCAACTATGATTATAAATGTATTTACAAATGTTTCTAGCTTGGTCCACACATGATTTTATCCATGGAATCTTGCCAAGATCCTCCAATATGAGGTCAAGGCAATGAGCAACACAAGAAGTCCAAAATAATGATGGGTGCCTATTCATGAGTAGTCTACCTACAGCAACATAATTTATTGCATTATTTGTCATTATTTGCACCACATTCTCCTCACCCACCTCAGCCAAGATTCCCTCCAAAGCTTCACAAAGGAATTCAGTATTTTTTGTGTTTCCCAAAGCATCAATGGATTTAATGAACACTGTACCACCTGAGAAACAAACAAAATCAATGATTCAATAAAGTAGAAATAAAAAATCTTAATCACTAAATCAATGCATTTCAGGAGTACAAACTAGTTTGAAACTACAATCACCTGAGGAAGAAACAAGAAAATTTAACAATGTTCTATTTCTTCTATCAGTCCAACCATCAGTCATGATAGTGCAACCCTTTTTCCTCCATATCTCTAGCTGCTCCTCAATTGTGTCTTTCACAACAGCCACCTTTTGAGTCAAAATGGGGCCCTTTATCTCCTCATCACTAGGGCCTTTGAACCCCGCCCCACAAACAGAAATGGCATCCACCATATTTTGCCAATAAGGAGACCTAACACAAATAAAATAAATAAAATAAGTATTGTAAAATTGAGAGTTCAACTATGAATTCTACATACCTCTAAAATTTAAAATTAAAGAAACAAAGAATCAAAGTTTCAAACTATATATTTTTTAAAAAAAGAAAAGTTACCTGGCTACGTGGAATAGAATGGTGCAATAGAACCAAAAGTCTCCAATTGCACTTCTAGTTGCATCATGTTTATCTTTGTTCCAACAACCCATGCCCTCAAGTGACGGTTGGGAACCCGGAGTAGTGCGTGGCAAAATATATGAATCTAATCTGGATCCACAAACTCTAGGCTCAATGCTAACACTGCCACTGCCACTGCCAGTACCTATAGATAGACGAACGAGAGAAATGAGACAAGAAAACTCTCCACTTGCAGTTCCACCAATGGCTGCCATCTCCTCTCTTTGCCTATTTTTTAGTTCTTTTTGCTCATGAAAGGTTTCTAATTGAACTTGCACTTCACGCATAACTTCAACAGGCACTTTTTCGCATGCTTTAGCATCTCAGCATGGTATACGTGCAAGATGGTATTTCAATATGTTGATGCCTCCCCCTCCCAAAGATTTTTTGCAATGAAAACAAATTATCTCTCCTTTCTTTTCCCCAGGGAGGGCATGTTTCCAACAAGGGTCCTTTCTAACCGGGTTTGACATAGTGATGGAGACAATTTATAAATCTAAAGAATGTTGCATTAACATATAAAGAGAAAAAGAATTAACATTTATGGTCTATAATTAAACTAATATAAAAAAACTAGGGTTTGCAACTATAAAACTAAAAAAAATCAAAAACTCCTAGGGTTTGTTCAACAATCAAATTAAACACACCTAGGGTTTGTTCTTTGGTTCACTAAAACAATATAGAAAAAAGAAAAAAAGAAATGTAAAAGAGGAAAAAAATTTAAAAAAAACTTGAAAATACAAACTTCTTAAATCTTGCTTGAAATCAATGGTGAGCTCTTGCCAATCCTTTGTAGGCTCCTCTAGAGGCACCAAGAGTAGCTACAAACCTGCCCAAATGCGATTCAACCACCGATTTTAGCTAAATCTCCTTGCTGGTTTCCCTTCAATGCAATCCATTTTTTCCTCAAAACTCTCTTTTCTCCTTCTCCTTTGGCTTGAAAATGAAATGAGGTTTCTTTTAGGGTGTAGGAGATAAATACAAGTGCTTTTGTTTTAAGTCAATTTTTTTTTTTTTTTTTAATGTTTTTTCACTTGGCTGTTGTGGTCGGGTTTCCCCATCGGGACTCGCCGGACTAGGCGAGTTGGGCGAGTACCCGACTACCGAGTCTGGGAGACTCGCCCAGGGTCACCCGACTCGCAACTCGGCAAGTCTGGGCGAGTCTAGGCGAGTCCTGGACCTCTGGTTTGCTAATCCTTAAGTCTCAAGGCACTATGAACTGCAACTAGTTTTTCTGCTTTTCTCAAGGTAAGTCTATTCCTCTTGATCGAGTGGATGAAGCCATAGGGGGACCAATTCCTCTCTACAGCAGAGGAACTAGCAATCTGTGAGAGTAAATGAATAGCAAGTTGTTTCAACTCTGGTGTGTCCTTCCCATGAAATTTCCACCATCCAATGGGGTTTTTTTGTGCAACAGTGGCCCTATCCATCCTAGCCTTTGGTTTGTTGAATGTAGGACACTGAAGATCGAAAAACTGAAGCCACTACTCTCAAAGTATGGTAGCCTCCTCAGTATGGTACTCTCGAAGTATGGTAGCTCCAATGCTGATCTGAAAATCTGAATATGCTTCAAGCTCCCAATCTCCAATGAAGTAAAAATTGAACTCCATTATGAGTCCACAAAATGAGCTAGGTTTTCATCCAACTCACCAATATTCACAAGGGTTTTCGTCCTTGGAATATAGCCCAACAAATATTGCAACCAATTGTGAAAACTCAATAAAAAAAATATGATAATGAATGGATGATCAAATGACTCCAAAAGACCTTGTATTTATAGTCAATTTTCCTCTAATTCCAACCCTAGCCGACCTCATCTTCGCAATGTATTTTATTTTATTTTGTTTTTGCTTCTCCCAACTTGGCTGACCTCATGCTAGGCGCCAAAATTAAATCATTTTATTTTATTTAATTTTTCCCAACTTGGTCAAACCCTTTTTGGTCTCTTCATCTTTTGACCTCTTCCTAAGTCCCCCTCAAGGAAAATTATTTTGATTTATTTCTTTTTTCCACATGGCTCACAAAAATATAGAAAGTCATTTTCCATCATCATTTCACTCATCAAAATTAGTTAAATATATTATTTAGCTAATCGGACTATTCCCTTGCCACCTCAACCTAGCCCACGGGAATAAGATAGGCTAGCCAACTCCGATGGGTGATCACTCGGAAAAAGGGGGCATTATAGTCCTCCCTTCCCGAAATTGCTTGCCCTCAAGCAATTGTAAACCTGGATGCTGCAAAATCTGTTCTCCTCCCCAAGTGGCATCCTCAATGGGCAAGTCCTTCCATCTTACCAAATATTCCTTAATCACCCTACTCCTCAATCTGTGCTCCCTGACATCCAGAATAGCATCAGGAACAAGTATCAAATCCCCTTCTTCATCCAAAGGAGGAAGCTCGGGAGAAGATGTAATATGTTGCTCAATTGCCCTCTTGAGGCAAGATGCATGAAATATATTATGAATCCAGCTACCCTCAGGCAACTCCAACTCATATGCAACCTCTCCAACTTTACACTCCATCCTGTAAGGGTTGTAGAAGCGAGGCTTCAGCTTTCCTGCACCACTCCTCCTGAAGGTAATTTGTCTGTATGGCTGAAGGAACAAGAAAACCAAATTACCAACCTCAAATGCCCTGTGCATATCCTGCATCAACTCTCACTCCGGGAGCTCCTCTGACCTCAAATGCTAAGTCTACAAAAGACAAAGCGTCATATCTATCCAAGGCTCTGAAAGGTGACATGCTTATCGACATGTGATAGGTGGTAATATAGCAATGCCCTCTGGAATACAACCACCTGATCCAAGCCTTTCGCTGCTCCACTCTGATACAACTATCATTCAGCAAGTAACTATGAAGAAATGTACCAATCTTACAAATGCCTAGATCCCAAATTATTATTGATTGAGCCTTTTAGAACCTTTTAGAACATCTACATAGCCTTTTGGTTTTTCCTCATTTCATTTCTTTTGTTGCTCATTTGAAGGTTGATCTTCCTTTGCTTCATGACCAAGACTTGTCTTTATGCATGATGACTTTTGCCCATCTATAATATCATCCATGGTTTCGGTACTTTTATCAACCTTGAGACTATTGTCTGGCTTGGTAGTTGTTTTCTCTAATTCTATCCTCAAGTAACTAATTTCAAACTCATACTTCTCACAATCTTCTTTTATCTTCAATTGACTTCTTACTTCTTCCTCGATCCTCTTTGCTTCTTCGATTGACATTTAAATCTTCAATCATCCTTTCCACTTCTCCAAGGGCTTGTGATACCTTCGCCATGGATTCACTTTCTTCTTGAACTTTTGACTTTAGACATGCATTTCTTCTTTTAAGTGAATGAATCTCATCATACGCAAGGTGAAATTCTTCCTCAAGATCCACTTCTTCATCATCCTCGTTCTTCTTGTCTTTATCACCTTTTGCTTCCGTCACCATGAAAAGTATTTCTTCTCTTGATATCTTTCTCTTCTTTTCTTTTGTCTTCACTTTTGACCTGCACACATTCAAAAACACAATAATCAATTTTATCACAACTAAACTTTTTATACCTTTGTATGTGTCAGATTCCTCTTTGAGCTTTTTATCAACATGGGCTTCCTTTGATTAATCATTGGAGCTATCGCTTGATTCATGCTTTGAATTCTTCATCTCCTTTGATGCTTTGAACCTTCCCTCTGTTTTAGATGATTTCTCTTCTAACACTATTTCCTCTTCTGTATTACTCACAAGGTTGTTTCCATTTGTCATGACATCATTCATTGTTTCTATTGCCATGTATATTCCAAGTGCCACCTCATCATTTTTCACCTTATCACCTTTTCTTACTTCTTTGTCACTCAGAAAGTTGTTTCCATTTGTTATGACATCATTCCTTGTTACTATTGCTATGTGTGCTTCATTTATCACCTCATCTCTTGCATTTGGTTTTGTTTGTGCTTGTTGATCAACATTTTGTTTAGTATTTCCTTTTCTTTTTCCCATATGTGCTCTTAAGATCTACCTTCTAGCGGTTGGGCTATATTCGAAGGAACCCGCTCTGATACCAATTGATGAGCACACGGTTATACTGAGAGAGAGAGAGAGGGGGGGGGTGTGGGGGGGTGAATCAATATCTAAAAATCTTTTTCTTTCCAAAACTCAATCAATTACATCAACTACACATATGCTAAGATCTAGCAATTAAGTACACAATGAGAACACATGATTTACGTGGAAACCCTTGCGGGAGAAAACCACAGCAAAATATATATATATATATATATATATATATATATATATCTTCTTCTGTGAGCATCAACTCACTCTTACAATTCTTGTTCTGTGAGCCCCAACTCACAAGATACACCAATCTCCACTTGACATAATTATAGGCACCAACCTATTGGAGGCTCCAACCCCCGCAGAAACTAAGCTCCAACCTCTATTTGATAGGCTCCAACCCATTGGAGGCTCCAACCCCAGCAGAAACTGAGCTCCAACCCAGCAAGAGGCTCCAACCTCTATTTGATAGGCTCCACCCTATTAATCCTTCAATGGCTGATATAGTTTACTTCTCCACACAATTCTGATCACACTTTCTAACTCTAGATAATGTATGTTTTTCCTTTACAACCCTGATCCAAACACAAATCTGATCCAACTACAAATCTAATCACAGTCTTCATGCAATCCTTTCTTCACAAATCTGATTCAATTATGCACAATCTTCTTTACACAAAACTGATCATAATCATGGCATTCTCTTCACATAAATTTCTGCTCATATCAACATATTGTCACATAAATTCGTCATATATATATTTTCATTTATTCTTCATACACTTCATTTTCTGCCCTTACACTTTTTCTAATTCTGCTCTAAAACTCAGAAAATATTCATTACATTACTTGCTTTCTAACCACTCCTTTCCCTCTTTATATCTTCTCAAAAGAAGCAAATTAGACTAGACATATCTCTTCACAATGGACACACTTATTCATAATAAATAGGCATATATTTTCATGACTAGATGCTGATCGCTCCCCTTTGCTAATCACTCCTTACATACATTAGATCGCACCACTTCACAAACACATTCCTTCATAAATCACACCTCTAACATTCTCTTTAATTGTACCCCTTGGGAAGTTGGCTACCTTCATCAATTTAAATCTTTAATTTAAATTGTATTTAATCTCCTTTTAAATAAGATCGCTGCCTTATAAGAATCGTATCACTTCATATGATCACTTCATGGTATGTATTTTTAATAAGATATTTTGTCTTATTCCAAATCACTCTTCTTACTTCTAATCACACCTTTTTATTCTACATATATATGGATGCTGCTTCACATAAAGAGTCGGCCATATAACAAAGAAATTAAAACTAACTCTTGGCATCAGTAGGTAAGTCAGCCAGCATAATGTAGTTTTTAATTTCCTTTCATTTAATCTCCTTTCTCTCAAGTCGGCCAGCAAGAACTTGTTTATTTTATATCCCTTTTGGTGGGTGACTAGAACAACTTCATTTGTAATTTCTATATTGATGATCTTTTCTTTCTAATCGATATTCCATCTAGTTATAGTCGTTAATCTTCTTGTAAATACTTTATTCCACCATATGTTTTATCCTAAGTTGACCAGCAATAAGTGTTCTTAATATAGACAAGGCGCTGCCATGAAATGAGGTCGGCCTTAAATCTTTAATTTAAATATATTGTATCTTCATCGCCCAAGGAGAGTCGGCCATATCAACAACATATATTAAAATACTCCATTTGAAGTTCCTTTCAAGGTCTTTGTTGTAGCTTCTACAATATCTGTGATTCTTTCTCTCTTCCTATGATCAAGATCGGTCTTGTTCATGTCATAGATTTCTTTTTATCTTTTATGCAAATGCCTAGTTTTGCATTAACTCCATTACTTAACTGAGAACCTTGTTCAAGTCTAGCCGGTCATCATATGGTTCTATAATATCTCCTTGACATCAATGACTATATTTGTAACAATCTCGTTATACATCTTTGACGCCAACAATCTCGGTCTTATGTCTTTGACATTAGTGACATAATCTTGTTCATGCACCTTCTTGACGTCAATGATAACATGTTCTTATACTCTCGTCTATTCATGACTATCTTCTAAATATCAATGACAACATGTGTATGCATCTTTGACATCAATGACAACATTTCCAACATCAAGAATGTTCTTCTCCACACATGCATACCTATCACTATTTGCTGGTCCACAAAGTGTATGTACAACTTCCTCTTCCTTAACCTAAATCACATGTAGTTATCCAAGTGAACCTATCATTATTTGCTCAGTTCAATGTGAAGTAATCCAACTTTTGGATCCATGCTTGTGCTGTGATTTTGCCCGAACCATCAAAAGGAGTGATATTCACCTTTCCCAATTTTCTTTGCAAGTCATGATTATTGTTGCCTCTTTCTCCTCTAGGTCTTCTATGTTTCTGTACCTCAATTGACAAAAATCTTGCAAAGACATGGCATCTTGGAATTCTTCACCTAATGATTGCCACTCTCTCATGTAATCATTGAAGCTCTCACCTACAACTTGGTGTCCATTTTCCAGATCTCCTTGCTGATCCAAGAAAGTAGGCATAAGAGGCCTAACCACAGATGCATGAGATGCATAAGTGCGAGTGTGGGTATCATTACCAGTATGGCTATTCTCACCATTGCTTCCATTTCCTCCACCTACATGTTGATTGCCTTTGCTATTATTCTGATTTCCATTATCATTAGTTAAGTTTTGCCTCATAAACTGAGTCAAAACCTACATTAGTTCACGCTGCCCTCTAGCAATATCATTGAGAATATCCCTGGTGTTGGGATCCTCGTGATTTCTATCTCCCATGATAGCTGCTTCTTCAGAATTTGAGCCAATAAACTACTGCCTTATTTTGTATGTGATATAATCTCTATCTTCGGGATTCATAAATGTATAAACACTGCAGGCTGGCAAGATCAAAGCTCTGATACCACTGTAAAATCCCTAACTAGATCTGCCCTAAAATTCTGATTTTATTTCTACTCAAACCCTAATTTCTGAATTCTAATTTTATTTTCTGATTTGTAAACAAATATAACAGCGAACATACAAGTGCCAGATAATGCCAAATAATGTCTCTAAATGATAATCACATCAAACATGAATTCCACCATGAAATACACAAGATATAGCCATCCAAGTGCAACACAAAAGTCTGATTTTCTGAATATAACTCTGTTGTTACAAATCTGAATATGAAGACTGAAAATTACATCAAAATGGGCTAAAACATGATCAAACATGGCCCAGAATGTTGCTGTCCAAATCAGATCTAAACCCTAGGTTTATACATACCAAATGATGAAGAATGATGCACAACAAACCCTCCAAAATGGTGGCGCTTGCAAGGATGATGGTGGCTGCTAGGTTTAGTGTTTGGAAACCCTCCAAATGATGAAACTTGCCTCACACAAGCCAAATCGCCCTTCTCCAAAGGAGGCGCTCCAATCTACAGTAAAAGCCTAGTGCCATGTCAACACAAAATGCCACAAAGAATAATGCTCCAATGCTGATCTGAAAATACGAATATGCTTCAAGCTCCAAATCTCCAATGAAGTACAAATTAAACTCTGTTATGAGTCCACCACAAGATGAGCTAGGTTTTCGTCCAACTCGCCAATATTCACAAAGGTTTTCGTCCTTGGAATATAGCCCAACAAATGTTGCAACCAATTGAGAAAACTCAATGAAGAAAATATGATAATGAATGGATGATCAAATGACTCCAAAAGACCTTGCATTTATAGCCAATTTTCCTCTAATTCCAACCCTAGCCGACCTCATCTTGGCAATATATTTTATTTTATTTTGTTTTTGCTTCTGCCAACTTGGTCGACCTCATGCTAGGCGCCAAAATTAAATCATTTTATTTTATTTTATTTTTCCCAACTTGGGCGAACCCTTTTGGCACATCTTTTCATCTTTTGATCTCTTCCTAGGTCGTCCACCTCAAGGAAAATTATTTTGATTTATTTATTTTTTCCGCATGGCTCACAAAAATATAGAAAGTCATTTTCCATCATCATTTCGCTCATCAAAATTAGTTAAATATATTATTTTTACTAATCGGACTATTCCCTTGCCACCTCAACCTAGCCCAAGGGAATAAGATAGGCTAGCCAACTCCGATGGGTGCTCACTCGAAAAAAGGGGACATTACATCCACCCTGCTATAATTCCCATGATAATCAGTCTTGCAAACATGTAATGTCCCCTTTTTGGAAGTTCTAATTTTTCACCTTGCACACAAATGCAGCCTCTTAAAAGGAACATTAGTAATTAATAAATCAATAAAAAATCAAAACATGAACAATAGTTGATACTAATGAACACTTACATATAATCATGCCTCACTGTCATAGGCCCAAGGGCTTCATTGCACACCCGGCAATACTTCACCACTTGGTTCAAGGGACTTCATTGCACACCCGGCAATACTTCATCCTCTTAAGAGTCACCTATCGTGTAAGTCATCTCCATAGGTATAGGCCCAAGAGCTTCATTGCACACCCGGCAATACTTCACCCACTTGAGAGTCACCTACTCTATGCAAGAATGATCATAATGATCCGCACTACCTTAATTACTTAACCGTCCTCCTAGGGGTATTAGATAAGATTAATGATGTGGCATGACTTGCTTGTCCCTAGTATATTATGAGCTAGGTTAGAGAATTCATACCAATAAGAAGTTCATCCTCTCGATCTAGTGATCCCATGGATCATAAAGGTAATGCTTTTTATGAATATATTCCTCTTATGGGAATTAGACTTTATCCCATCATTCATGATGGATAATCATATGCAACTTGATGGCCACTTATATATTATCTTATCAATGCATTATTTAGATATATTGCTGAGATAATATTTATTCAAAATGCATGAATTATACCTTATAGATTTGATGGATTATGCTAGTTCGCTGTCCAGGTTTGGCTGTTATTCTGATCTGTATGGCAGATATATGAAGGTTGATGGATAGAATGCTGATCACTGCTGTAGATAACAAGTTTCTGAACTTTTGGTTGTATTCGATGCAGAGGTGTCTTGGAATGATTTCTCGATTAGATGATATTATTGTGAGTGTTGGACCGATGGATACTGAGTGAATATGCTCCCTAGAGATGTTAGAAAATGAATTGTAAGTTTGATGAGATGATATTGCTGCCAATCCGATGAGCCTTGATGGATGATTGTTGATTCCTATTTATATCCCTTTTACTTGCCCATCGGTCCTGTCTTTTCCAAGGAGTCGTGGACTTCCATGGTAATCGCTCCTCTTTTGCACTTATATAATAATCGTTAGCAACTGCCTTAAGACTTAACAATTATTAATATATATATTCTGCCATATATAATAACAATCACTGCATTGGGGTCATGACCTTAGTAAATCGTTTGCCATATATTATTAATTGTTGCCTTGCAATATGTCAGCGGCAGCTTTAGTCTGATTTATTTAGACTTCTTTTTATTCTTAATGGAATATATTTGCTGCCCTCTTATTTGATGCGTCAGCCATATATTTGGCATTTATCAACTTTATAAATTATGTTTATTTTATAGTATTAAATATAACATTTAATAATAATAATATTATAATCGGGATTCCTTTAAGTATGATGAGCCCCTTTCATGGGCTTTCCTAGGGTCACCGTGAGATATTTATCCTCTTTGATTCATGGTATAACAATTAAGTTATATTAATTTATATTTATAATAATATATATTATTTAATATTTATAATTATGTATTATTATTTTGATATTTATATTTATTAATATTTATATCTATTATATTTGTCATTTATATTTATATAATATAATATATATCCTTATTAATAAATATATTATATATTAGATATTATTTATATAATACGATTATTTAATATTATTTATTAAATATTATATTATAATAATAATATATATTTTAGCAAATATTTATCAGTATGGGGGCATGACAAAACATGACACAACCAATGTCTGTTGCCCCCTCAATTTTTAGCCTTACTAGTGGTCAAATTGGTGGCAAATTGAAGCAACGATTTTTTGGGGTTGAAACGACCTTTTGCATCAATCTGAAGAGAGGATGAAGGGCATGCAAAAAGGTCTTTTTCAGCTGCACTTCCACTAGAATTTGTAGTGTTTTGATTTTGAGAATCCACTGTGTTTACTTCAAATGCTTCTTCACTCCCCACCTCATGCACATTTTCATTTTCCTCACCGTTGCTCATTTTTCAATTTTTTGTGTATGACTTTGAGTTTGAAAGGTTTCAAATCTTTAATTGTTTGAAGTTTGTAGTTTGAGAGCAATGAACAAACTGATATCAAAATTTAAACTAATTACAAACAAAAAAAAATCAGAAAAACAAAAAAAGACACTCAAAAGAGACATATCAGTTGATAATTGCAGCTCAGGATAAAGGGGTGTGTAGCATTGCAAAGAAATGAGTCTTCAACCTGCAAAAATCACCTCCAAAATGTTGCAATGGCAAGAGCTGAGTGAAAGTGCAATGCAATAGCTCCCTTCCAACGGCAGCAGTTTTTCTTAGTTTTTTGATTTGGAATGGTAAAATGTCTTTGAGGCTTTGTTTTAGGGTGTGGGAGGGTTTGTGAGACCCCCACGCCCCTTTCCCAGCCAATAGAATTAAAAGAAATCTAAGTTTTTTCCTAAAAACCGCGTCTTTGCTTTTCTTGTCACACGAGGACGTCTGGTCGTCCCCAAGACGGTCAAGGGACGTCTGAGACATCCCCAACCACCTCAGGGACGGCCAGACATCCCCATTTTTTGGGGGGGACATTTCCTATAAAGGGGGAGCGTCTCGCATTTTCAATTTTCTTTGGGGACGCCACGAGGACGTCCCCTGGCACGTCCCCATCCCAAAAACACCACTGGGGACGGGGACATGCTAGTTAGGGCAGGGGCGGCGTCCTTGTGTACCCTTGGAAAGAAGAGCCAAAGGTACAAGAAAATGCCTTATTTCAAGAAGAATCACATGATGCATCAGCAAGTGAATCTAAAGAACTCACCGATGAAGAAGAAAAAGTCTTATTTCAAAAGACATGGATGGCAAAGTTTCAAAATAATTTTATTGAAGGATTTGCAGCTACAAATGATGGGATTGAGCTATATGGAAATTTCTGAACAGCAAACTTGGTTACAAATTTAGATCAATCCAGTGAAGTTTATGAAAATAATGTTATTGAAGACAAATCAGAAATCCAAATGTGTGGTGCTGATTTTGAACAAGGGCCTAAAGAATTTCAAGTTTTGAAGAATCAATTATTGGTCTTGAAAGAAAAGACTGTGCAAGCTTTAACAAGATTTGATAGCACACACAACTTCATCGAAGATTTTTTTTGGAGGCTCAAGTTGAAGAAAGACAGAAAGGTTTAAAGGATGGAACCTCTTTATCAAATCTGCAAACTATCATAGGTGCTTTGGAAATAATAAAATCAGATTACTTGCAATTGCTTACAGACAGAGATCATGCCATTAAGTATGCAGAAGAGACCTTGGATGCATACCAATAGAAGGAGAATGAGGTTGATGAGCTTTACCTTCAACTTAGCCTAGCTCACTACTCATTATATCAAGCTGAATATCAGAAGTATGTTGCAACCATAGCTAATAAGCTGAAATTTAAAGCAAGAGTAGAAGAAGTCAAGCTGATAATTGAGGGAGTTGTTGAGCTTCTAGAAAATGAAGAATGTAGTTGTTATTAGAACTCTCCTTGGAAGAATAAAGAAGGATTTAGGAGTGATGAAGAATCACATAGCGATGAAGAATCACATAGTGATTTCAGCAGTCCTAGTATCATGGAGATTCAACATAATGATAACACTTGGGAAAAACATCAAGAGTGCAATCTCCTTGGGCTAGAAAAGTGAATTTTGCATGATGACAAATCTTCTATTTTGGATGCAAAATTATCTTTTGATAATCTGATTTGTGAGACACTTCTTGATTCAAGGGACACAGATAGTGACAAGAAGTTATGGGATCCAGGTGCAGTTTTCAGCCATGAGTAGATGCTATATCAGGTAATGAATGTTGTTTTCAGCATGATGAAGTTTTTGGATCAGCAATCAATGATGGGCAATTTGATCATATTCATTGCAGCTTCAGCACATATAGGGAAAGATTGTTTGTCATGTTGGATAGAAGATCATTAGATGAAGCACACATGAATATCAGAGTAGCACAACAAAAGCATGATGGAACATTACAATATTTTGGAAAACTTGCTGAATACTTGAGGAGGATTGTTGTTCTTTTAGCAACAAGATTGCAGCAGGTTTCCTTTGCAAGGGTGTTGCAGCGTAGCTCATGAAATGGGAAGCCCCACAAATGTCCCAGATAGATTTGGGATCTTGGAATCTCAGTGATTTTATCTAGGACTATTCAGCTGGTTGAATTGCGATTGTTTGAGGACAAGCAATCTTTGAGCGGGGAGGACTTGTAATGTCCCCCTTTTGAGCAATCAAATAATAAGTTGCTTAAAATAACTTTATTTTATTAAAAGTGCAACTAATATTTTATCATTAAATTAAAAAGCTCCTCAAAGTAATATTATAAAGTGATTTAAGTTGGGGCCAAAAAAAAAGTAAACAATATATAGTCACTTTATATGGTGCTTAAGTGATTTATTTTAAAAAGTGATTTTTAAATATTACTTCGGGAAAGTTCCAGGGAAAAATATAAAAGGAGATTTGGAGACTCACTTTATTCATTCTAGACATTTTATTTTAAGTCTCTTTGAGAGATGGAACCTTTGGTTCGACAAACCCTAGGACGGAAACCCTAGAAGAATATTGATTTTGGAAGTGAAAGATCTTCCCTAGTCAATCTGTAGGTGGAGTCATTCAGATTTCACGCTTGTGTTAAACAATTTGTGCCATTTTGATTTGCAATGTTTGATTATTATTGGGCGGAGGTTTTGTGCCGAAGGTTTTATCATTTAACCAATATTTTGAAGTTTACTTCCAAGAAGGTTTCATTGCCAAATTTATTGAGATTCCAAGCAATAATATATTTGTGTGCTAAGGATTGAAGATTTGAAGGATATTGTGCTGAAGCAAGGTATTGGCATTTTTAGAAATTTCATGAAAATTATATTTTATTCGCTGGCTTATTAGTCCTAGCCCAGCCGTACCAATTATTTGGTATTGCAGTACCAAATGGAGTAAAAAAGTCTGCCATACCATTCATAAAATGGTAATATCATACTGTCATACAAACAAGAGAAGATAGTGCTTGAAGTTTAATGTTTTAAAGGCCTCATTAATATTCAACACAGCTCTTGGAAATATTTGTTGGGGTCCATACTAAATTTTGTGCAAAGGTTTGAAGGAAACAAAGGAGTCTAGGTGGGCCCTCAAATAGCCACTTCACCTTTTTGACTAATGTTTATTATTGTTTGAAGTAAACGAGAAATTATAAAAGGAATCAATTCTTTTTAAGTCTTCAGAGATTTTACAACTAGCCGTACCATTCAATGTGCCTAAGAATTGATCGTACAAGCAACAAGGAGGCAGCAATTCCATATAGGAAAGGCAGCACTTGATATTTGAAGACCTTTGCTAGGAGTTTATCATGAATATATGTGATTGCAGCCTTTAATAAGGTGCTTAAAGTGGGTCGTACAGCCTCTAGCATGGTGTCATTTCATAGTTTCTGAGTTTGATCAGACTTGGAGTATATTTCAGAAATAAATTAAGGGATTATTGTAGCTGCTGTCATCAAACAAAAGTTAATTTATGATTACTGTGTTGTTACCAGCAACTCAAATTGAGGTCAGTATTTATATGTATTTCTGAATTTTAAATCAGTCCATATTTGTATTTCTCAGCTATTGTTATATGCATGATATATTCAAAAATACAGCCATTGGTAATCTGATTTATGTAAACCGTTACATGCATCTATTTGTGGTATCTTACCATGCATTATTGAAAAAACACAAGAAAATCAGTTGGACATATTCAGAAATATTGATTTATACCTTGCACGACAACTATTTGACAAAATGTCACTGAGCAACCTTTGAACTTTGGCACGGCTTAATGTTGAATATATGTTTTAGACTTTTAGTTGTGGCTGTTATGATTGATAATATTCAGAAATTCTTCATCAATCGTTGTATGCAAAGTGTTTGACGAAATGCTAGCATGCTAAAACTTCAAAAATTTTGTGAGTTGAGATAAAATCCAGGTAAGGGATTTTACAAGTGGTATGCATGCACGCTAATCCACTGAAGAAGTGTTGATAAGGTCGCCTTTGCTGCCTACATGCTATGGTTGGCTACGCTGCCTTCATTTTGTGGTTGCATTCATCCTAGATATTTGTGTGTGGTCCAAAGCACTGTATGCTCTCACCTTGCCCTCACTGGGATCTTGGTGATCAAAATATGTTCAGACGTTGCATCTTGCATCTCTTACATGCAAAAATTTAAAAAAAATTGGGTGTGGTCATTATAGTGGTATCAAACCTGGTGATCTTGCCAGCCTATTTGGAAAGCTAATACCTATTGTAGATCTTCAGTTGCATGTTTAAATTTCAGCAATTGAATGCCAGTATTCAGTGGCTTCATATCAAATTTAGTGGTTGCATTTAGCAGTTGAGAATCATTATTCAGTGGGTTGTGAATCATGGCATCACTCAGTGAAGAAGATTTGGGCGAAAAGCTTTACAATGCAGAAAATAAACTTGAATCTCTGCATTGGTCAAAAAAAATTCTTCTCAGCATTTTGGAGGAAGTAGAGAATTGTTTATATAAGGTTGTTCAGTCATCTTCTTAGGCAATACAAATTGCACAAGTTCTCCCGTGGTGTAGTTTGTGGCTGACTTTGCCATTTTTTAAGCTTGTTGGGTGGAATTTCCACTTTACACTGCCATCCCAATATGGCACTACATTCTGGCTTATCCTTCTCACTTCAAATGCTTGGCACACTTTCACCATGCCTCTGCCACCTTTCAAAACCAAATGGAAATCTCCTTGCCATGATTTGAAGCTTGCTGATCCAGATCCCATGCCTTAGCTATATCCACCATTGATCAAGAACTTCATCATTTTCTTATACTTGCATGCTGTACTTTGAAGCTCATAATTTGTTTGGTCATACTTATTGATGATCACGGTACTCTGCCCATGCAAAACTGCTAAAAGAGAAGACCAGGACAAGACAAACATTCGTAAGATGACTGGTAGACTACAGTAATCTTGGAATTGACATCTGATTTCAGGATTACTTGACAAGAAACTAAAGAAAAGAGGCTACAAGACTGAGTTTCACAGGGGTACTAACACATGGATACCCCCAGCCTCCCCATGAGAACCTCCCAGATCTTATCCATTTTATCAAGGTTTCCCATATAGATTGGGTGATGTAAGCAACATCCTCTTCCAAGTTGCTGAGTCTTTCTTCACCATCGGAATATTTCTTGTCTTCTCCAAAGTACATGCTTCCAAGCTGTTGTTTTCACTTCCTTTTGCTAATCTCTTGCTGTAAAGGAACCAAAGAACATTCTCCTTCAGCATTAGTTGATCAAAGAATTGCAAAACAAAAACTACCAACACACAACATAAATCCACATCAAATAGAAAAACAAAAACTCAGATCTGATGCAAATCCAATACGTAATCAGGGTGGATACTCCACTCCGTGAAGTATCAACATGAATCTTAAGTGCTCCAGACAATAAAAGGCTAATAAACTTCATGTTTTAAGAAATAAACTTCATATAACATTCTTAAAAGAGCTAGTAATGAAGTCGTCTCATCAAAATAGCATTAAAGAAGCTATTAAAATGGTAAGAAGAAAGCAAACACAGCATGAAAATGACAAATAACACAAGATTGGCATGGAGAAACCAATCTGGGACAAAACTCCAGAAGAGTGAGATCAAATCCCTTCAGGCTTTCATCTCCAAATGCTAATTACAAGGTTTACTTCCACCTTGAGGCCTCAACAGACATCTTACAATGAAATTTGATATTCAAATACCTAGAACAGCATAAAGCCACTACCCTCCGATCTCCCAACTGCACTAGCACTCATACAAATTCAAAGACTTCCCTCAAATGCACAGTTACAGTCCAATGACATGAAGGAAGCCTTTCTACAAGTCACGATAAGATTGTTATAGCTTCCCCTTCTGTTACAGAAGAACTTCAAAGAATCTAAATGTCCATCAAAGTTCCCAATAACATCCACTTCTTCCTTCTTGGTTCTGCCTGTAAAAACTAACTGTAGATGATGGGTTCAACAGCAGTTGAACACATCGCCTGCAGGTTTGTCAGTTGCTAACAGATTCGACTATGGTCAAACCTAACAGTAAGGCAATTTCTCAGCTGTTAGCAAGTCTCCCTAGGTGTCTAGATCACTCAGGTGGCTTCCTTTCAACTGGTTATCTTTGTGTCTTCCTGTGTACCTGGTTTTTGTCTTATCCTCTCAAAATGAGTATTGTCATCATGTGTCATGCACTAGGAATGAGTTATCAATGACTTTAATGAGACTGTTGATCTTCTAAGAGTCTAAACCAACATGAGTGATCAGATTCAGATCACTAGATCCCAATCATCACTCAAATTGAGTAACTCTCAATTCCCTACCAACCCCAAATTGACTTCGACAATTACAAGTCCTTGGTATTTGATGTCTTCAGCATTTGCACTTGTCAACTTATGTTTAGGCTCTTCATCAACTTTCACATCACCTACCAAATACTCGTAAATTATGGAGCATATTAACAGTGTGCAAAGTTAGGTGCTCAAGGTGGTGACAACTAGACCCAATTCCATCCTTCATGAGTCCTCGTGCACATCAAATTCAATATCTATTCGTAGGCAGTCCAATTAAAAGATCTCATACCCTCCCATCTGCCTATGTAGAAGACCACTCTTCAATGTTGATTCAACTTCAAAGAATTCTTGAACTTCAAGAACCCATTATTTTATCGAGATGGTGAGCCTTCATTTGAGTTCCTTCACATCAGAATCCAAAGAGACAAAAGTGGTTAAATCTATATTTGAATACATATTCAAAAGAAGTCATCATTTATAGATCTGTATACACATATTTTTTTAATGTTTTTTAAAATCTGGAGAAAGGTGCCCATTTCCTCTGAGAAATAGTTGTTTGTTGAGCATTTATTCCATTTCAGGTTAGCATCATTTGTAACATGTAAAAATATGTTTACATTTGCTGAAAAATAAGGAAAAGATGGCATGATCCCACTCAATGGCTGCTGTCATCCTGATTGTGTTCACTATAAAAAAAAAAGATTAAACAAAACAATACTACACTGCATTTCATCCATTAAATTTTTATCTGATGTCAGAATTTAGAACACAGAGGTTTCAACTCCCAAACAGCAAAGAAATTGATAGAGAAAGCTATGATAATTATTAAAAGCAGTTATAGTTTTCTCTGGATCTCCAAATCTTCCATATGAATAACGTCAGTCAACATGCTATGAAGTATGAACTACCTTCAAAGTGTAAATGCTACTTAACAGATTTGATATCATGATGTTTAGGAAATGCATTTCTAGAAGACAAATATAATACACTGACTCTTTAATTACTATCTTCCTCTGTTCTCTACTATTAATTCAAATTCGGAGATTTGTTGATAGTGATGACAGATGGGTAATTGATATTCAATTATAATTTCCTGAAATTTGTGTTTCATATTTATGATAAAGGTAGTACTTTAAGATAAAGGAAACAAATTGACAGTAAATCCTAAAGTATGAAGAGAGACACTGAGATAGACAACTACCTGAACCCCGACGCAAATTAGAATGATGCCAATCCAAGATAGAATCAATCCTTGCTCTTTGTGCAAGATCAGAAGGATACCTACAAGAAAGGTTCGATACAGATGTCAGTTTTTTTTGAATTCTACAACTGTTTCTCTGCAAGATGTTATCCATGGAGACCATACAGACATCTAAACAAGACATATCTTTACTTCTAATCTTGCACACCAAAACATAGAACCCATCCAACACTATTATATCCATGATTTTAGGTATAAATTGTGTATTTCTGACCAGAGCCACTTACCAGTGATCCTGAACACAAGGGTATGCACAGCATAGGTACCTCAAGATTGCATGGCTGCAAGGCATGCAGCAAAGAACAATAAGAAGAGTGATCACTAGAATCCTGATTGAGAAAGTAAACACACTAAACTTGGATGAAAGGAAACAAAATGCAAAACATAAAAGAAAATGCATGCATATTATACTTTACACCATAACTTAAAATGATTTTATAGGCCATTTGCTAATTCAGAAGCTGGAAAATTCTTACATGAAAAGGCAGAGAGAAACAGAGAGAGAAAGTATACTTGAGTTATCTAATTAGTTCAATGGGACTTGAAACCCTCTAGACAGTGTTACCAAAAACAAGAAATGTTAAATATGATGGAAATACTTGTGAGTCAATTTGCCAAGTGAAAAACTAGACCACTTGCTCACACCCTATATATATATATATGAGCAAGTGGTCTATATATATATATATATATGAGATTGCCAAAATATGAGTGTACACACACACACACACACACACTCATATTTTGGCAATCTCAATATATATAGAGTGCAAGCAAGTGGTCTGGTTTTTCACTTGGCAAATTGACTCGCAAGTATTTCCATCATGTTTAACATTTCTTGTTTTTGGTAACACTGTCTAGAGGGATTCTCTCCTCACATGACTATTTGTATTTGTATTTGGATAGTGTGGTAAGGGTTTTCCAGATTTAGGCTTATGCTTACTATATATATGTTTATATCAAAAACCCACCAAATACTTGCGAGTCAATTTGCTAGGTGAAAAACAAAACCACTCGCTCACACCCAAATTTTGGCAACTCCATAATGCAGACTCGCCATGAGTGTTTGGGAAGTTCAGTTTATTGATAATCCTAGTCATGACTAATTTGTCTATCGGCAATGAGTCCAACAGGATCTTGAGAGCAATGGCTTCAAATGTCTTACTGCTGACCTATATGGCTGAATTGTTTACCTCTAATTACACTTTGTTATTGAGGCTTGAAATGCAATCAATGAAATTCAAGGCCTCTATTAATTAGGCCAAATGTAGCTTGAATAATCTTCTCTCAATAGGACTTCTAGACCTCCTTTAAAAGGTCAATGGAGACCACTTATTCTTAGACGCTTTTAGTTGATCCTATGCTTCTCTCAAATTTTCTTCCAAACTTGAAGCCATGTTCTTTGTCATTCTGAGTTTGGCCTAGAAAGCTTTAGAAGAAGAGGGGAGGATGGGTAGTTGCTGCACATCAGTGCTGAGGCCTAACCAATCCTTAAAATGCAGCATCATTTAAGGATGAATCAAAGGAACCTCAATCCCTTTGATATGAGAACCAAGGCCCTCGCTCGCTATAAATGCTTCTTTTTTGCCAAGTTTGGGTTTGGCCCATATGCTTCTTGGTGGAGGTCTTGCTCTTTTGGGGGCTCTTCAAAGGGGATTCAACACTCGTCAGAATATAATTGCAGATGAGTGCAACATGGTCCTCCTCATCAAAGCTGCCTTCTTCAAAGTTCTCTATTCAAATTTCAATCTTGATGCATAATTTCCTACTATTGATACAACATTGAATTAAACATACAAATCATTGAAATTAAATAGAGGAAACAATGAACACAAGTACGAACAATTTACTCCTGTAACCTGCTTCACATTCCTTCAAAAACTTACAAGGCAACCTCCACAACTGATGTTACTCACAACTGCACGAAGTTATTACACTGTACTAAGTTCAATTCAGTATTCCAGTCCTTTGGAAAACTTAGTCTTTCAGTCCTTCGGAAAACTTAACCTTTCAATCCTTCGAAAGACGGTCTATATAATTAACTTCTATCTTACATCTATCTTTATACCATTCAACTAAAAATCTAATCTTCCAATAAAGTGATCTTATCTCTCAAAAAGAAAATAAAAGAAAGCAAAAGAAAGCAGCTTTATCTCATGCAAGAGATGACTTGGAAGATAAGACTAAGTCATTAGTGCCTTCGCACTTTATTAGACTTAATTAACTAAATAACTCGAACTACCTGCACATTCACACTAAACCTATGCAGAAGTTCCAAACTAAGCTAAAAAACTCAACATTCTCAATGTCGTAAAAGCCTAGATCTGATAATTTTCATCAATTTTCAAAAAACCCTCCGTCCAATGGCCACTTTCAACTCTAAACCACCACTAACCCTGAATCTTATCTTCAAACCATTTCAGTTCCACCAACACTTTTCTTCTTCTATCATTGATTTGGTGACAATTCAATTCATTGGTCAAAGTCACACATCTTGGGGCAAAAGGTAAACCATTTCAAGGGCTCCTCGAACCATTCTTGTGTCACCTTGGCAAGGTGATGTATCACTTTAGAAATATCCTAGGTATGATGTATCAGGTAATGCGGACAAATTTCACTTAAGCCACTAAGATGCTCAAGAGCACGATACTTGATAACTCTTATGTTTTAACAAAAGCATTCTTGAAAATTAAGAAATTTGCTAGCATTGAGTGATCAAAGCATTTAGAACGCAAAAAGCTATTAAGCACAAATACTTAGCAAATTTCGTAAGGTAAGAAAATGCTTAAGTGCATCTTAAATTTATAGCCGTAAGGAATGTGGCAATAATGGTTTCATCATTTCTAGATAGATTGTTAAGAGTGGCAGAGAAGCTCCATGAGGAAGAAATGGCAAAGAAGATACAGGAGGAAGAAATGGCAGCCAAGAAAGCAAGAAAGATGGAAAAGGAAAGATTATTCAGGACTACCTGCAAATCCAAAGGTAAATGTTGTAAAGTTGTGATTTCAGATATCTGCATGGATAATATTGTTTCTAAATATTTGGTAGATAAATTGGATTTGAAAAGAATACCACACCCCACACCCTATTCTGTGAGTTGGCTTCAAACTGGTAATCAGGTAATTGTAAATGAGCAATGCAAAGTTGAGTTTCACATAGGCGGTTATAAGGATGAAATAGTTTGTGATATTATGCATTTGGATGTATGGCACCTTGTGTTTGGAAGGTTGTGGCATTATAATAGGGCAGCGAGGTATAACAGAAAAAACAACACATACGACATTATGGACAAAGATGGGATGAAATTTACATTAATAGCCTTGAAGGATGAGTGCATAGGAATTGAAAGCTTATTGTTAAGTGAGAAGACAGCAGTACAACAATATGAAGCAAAGCCAAATGAGGTAGTGGTTGAGGTAACAAATTTTGAAAACATGTTTCAAAAATCAGTTGAACGAGAAATGGAAGAGTTTGTTTTTGAATTTGCTCAAACTTATGAAAGTAATAGTGACATTGATATTGAAGTGGGTGATGTTCAGGAAGAAGAAGAAGAAGAGACAACAAAAGAAGCTGTAGAGGACTCAAGGATAGTCCAAAGAGAGGAGATAGTTATGGAGGATAAGGAGATAGCATGGTTCTCAGGAGAAGAACCGCGAGTTGAGAATGTTGATGTCAAGGAGAATGGAAGAATGGATGAGGAATTCAAAAATGAAAATGAATGGCTAAGTATGGTTGAGGTGCAGCCAAAGAATTTGGAGAATAATGAAGAAAAAAGAATGTGTGGCAAACAACATGAGGTGGATGAAGAAGTGAAGTATGAAGAAAAATAAGATTTCTTTAATATGTTTGTTTCCTGTGCAGGTAAAGAAGACAAAGTGGATGAAAGAGAAAATAAATTTACAATTGTAGTCCAAGGTCAAGCTAGAACAAGAAAACAAACACAAGCACATGGCTACATTGTACCACGTTGGCCTTGGCTCAAGAAGCATGTTGTTGGACCAAAAAGCACAAGTGCACCAGTTGATACAAATGTAGTTGAGATCCAACAAAAAGAAAACAATGCATGCATGCAAAGGAACTAGAAGACAAGAAAGAAGATTTTTATTTGAGGTGGACCTCAAATTTTCTCTTCCTTGGTAGTATGGTGCAGGGGCACTATATGTCTTATTGAAGAAAATTGCTAAGTGTTAGTATTTTGGTAGGATGAAGTCATGTTTTTGTTTGTAATAAGGTCCTTGAGACCAAATCTCATATTGTTAGTAGTTTGGAGTCCATATTAAGTCGCTAGGTGTGTTCGAGTGTCAATGTTGCAAATATTGTAAAATTGCACAATGTGGAATGTGAAGGGTCAATATTGCACAAAGTGGGAATTTGAACAGTTGTAACTTAAAAATTAGTTGTGAACAGTTGGGATGGATGTAAAATGTATAAATACACCCTCCAAACTCGAATTGGGGTGTGGAAGGTATTGTGGTTGAAGATTTGGTTAAAAAAAAATAGTTTCTGTGCATTTTTCTCACTTTCAGACCTGTTCTTTCATTTCGTACGAATTGTACGAACCATATATCGACCTGAAACCAATTGCAGTGTGTTGGCACGAGAATCTACTTTCATTTGCTTTTTGTTTCATTAAATTTCATCAAGTTTTGAGCATTTTATAGCAAATGTTCTAAAACTAGTCAGAAAACCTCTTATTTTTGGCATTGGAGAGGGCATAGGTGTTAGAGTTTGTAGAAAAGTTCTTGGGAAAGGATTTGTAATGGTTGGAAATATTTAGGTAGACTATTTGTGACATGTCTGAGCTATTTTCATGGAGGTTTGAGGTTGGGGTTTTGAAAACCTAGTGAGCCATTCAAACAAGCCTAATTAGGCATAAATTGCAACATAACGGTCCTATTTTGACCCTTGTGTTACAAAACACCCCCATCTGCAATTGAAATATGTTGTGTAAGAGGATAATGGGTATCCAAAACAGTTTTTAGTTCATGGGTTTGAGTTGTTTCCTGAAAATTATGTCAAAAATACCCCTTTCGCTGTTGACCTTTATGTTTCAAAACAATCCCACCTGCAAATTAGATATGTTTTCAAATGCCATAATGGGTATCTAAATCTGCAATTAGTTTCTGGGTATGAGGTCTGGTTTGAAAATTATATGGGAAAAACCTTGTTTGCTGTCCTACTAGGGAAATTGGGGAGTTGTGAGAGAAACCCATGAAATTAGGGTTCTAAGTTTGAAATTTTCTCATAGTGGTCATAGTGTTTGAGAAAATAAAATAGGTCAAGCCTCTGAGATTACTTCCAGGTGCTCCATTCACCATTCAAATTTCAAATTTGTCATAGCACTGCCTTTACGCGTTCTACTATCACTAGCAACTCAAGAACTAATTTTATTTGTAACCATTTCTAGGTAATAGGTCACAACCCCTTCTTAAATCATCATTTATGGAACCTTTAAGCGATACCTTGCTTTGGAAGAGCTCATTGGACTGAATGCTAGCTATTAGATCAGAGCATGATCAATGCAGCATGGATGTTTAAGTCCTGACATCCCTTCAATCTGTTATGAAGTGGCATACATTTCCAATGTACTTCACTTTTCAAGGTTGGGGCCTTCTTTTTTTCTTCTTTCATGGCCCATGGGTCATTGGATTTGTAGAGATTTACAACACGTGGAGGTTTATATGCTTGGAGGAGCAAATTCTTCATTGAAATTTCGCCGTATGTTGGATTAAATCATTAATGAGGATCACTTATCATTGTACGGACTGAAGGTTTGAAATTTTTGAAAGCAATGATTTGTTGCAACATGGATATATAAATGGACTTGCTCATCTTTAGATTTAGAAGTAGTTGAGTTGAGGCTCAACTCAAAAGTCTTAGCAGAGAACTGGACAAGGATATTATACATATTTGCAACGCAAGAGAAAGGAAAGAGTTTACACAAATATACATATTTACAAGGAAGAGCTTACCCTATGATAGTGCTTCAAATCTTAGCATTTTATTTTGTCCCTTTAGGACACACAAAACAAAACATGTAAAGATAAACCTGTTGATAATTGTTTTTAGACAACTCAACAATAGAGTAAAACACTAAGTATCCCACTCTCTCTTGAATAAAGTTCTTCAAAGGCTAAGCTATGTGATCCAATGAAGTAACTTCAAGATTCCTTATGATTTGCGATGGATTAACTCAGTGAATACATGTGATCTTGCTGGTAATCACAAAGGGACTTACGCAGACTTCTTCTTACTCAATCAGCTTATTTCTCCTTTCAATGTGGATGATGTATGTACAATGTCTCAATAATGAAAAAAAGGAAAAAGATAAGGTTTAGAAGAAACTAATCTAAGGTCAATGAAGCAATGATGATGCATTAATAGACAAACTCCTTCATCAACCTAACTCCACTTCGCCAAGGGTGCCTACAACTACATGAAGTTGATGCAATCTCCTAAAGATAGCGAAAGATTTTCAAATCATGAAAGCTTATATAAGCACCCATTAGGCGGCGCAGCTCAAACAAGCATCCACAATCGAACTCAAGCAAATGAAGCTCAAACTAGTTTTACACAACACTTCACCAACGATAAATGTTAAAAGCATGAGCTAGGAGTTGATCAAATATTCAATACATGCATACATTACATCAATGAACTGCTAATCTACTACTCTACTTAGAAACATCTCTCCATTCAATCAAGATACAAGAAACCATGTAATTCCACAAGATAACACTTAGCACCAAACAAGCTCCAATGTCTTTGCATTAATCTTGAGAAATATTTACAACTTCAAGCACTCTCAGAGAATTTCGAGAGTCTCTTCTACTCTACTATACTACTGCCAACTGAGAACTAACTACTCACTATTACAAATGAGGCAACAAGGCCTTTATATAGAGTTCCAAAATTACAATGAATGGCCTAGATCAATTCAAGTAGCCAAGGGCCAGGATCATGCCATCTCAGCAATTAGTTACAAAAACTTGCTATTTTTAGTACATAAGAGAGGCAATGAAGGCACGTTTTCCAAGAAAATAAAGATAAAATGGAATTTTTAGAGCATCTTCCACATAGGCGTCCTCTTTGGCTTCTTGCTTGTCAAATGATATAGCGAATTGTGATTGGTGAATAATATGTATATGCCACATAGATGCCACCTCAGCATTTTCCCAAATTGTATCATCTGTATGATGTCTTCGAACATGATTGCTTTGATCTTGAACACTTGGGAATGTATCTTTGTTGATCTTGCCTTGTTCATCTTCTTGTAAACTGGATGTGTATGATATATGTTGCTCATCTGCTTAACTTTGTTATTCTTCTTCTCTTGCAGGATGTAGGTTGATTTTCTTTACATGCATCTTGATGGAGATTAGTGTGGCTGATGATGATGTGAAGTAGGAGACTTTCTCTTAGACTTGAAGATTGAGAGAACTTGAGGTGATGGATGAAGTGTCTTCGAACAATGTAGATGATGAAGTATACTTGCACTTTATGTGATCCTTTGGAGCAATAGCATGATCTCTTCTCTGACATGGCAACTTCTTCACTTTACCCCTTGCATGAAGGTGACTCCGAGCACCTTGCTCCTTGATTGACCTTTTAGTCCATTGACGTTCCTGCAACATAAGGAAAGAGACAATATCAATCATTGGCTTTATAACAAAATAATCATTATTAAACAATTTCTAACACTTCCAAACCTAAGCACATTGAATGCCAAATTGGTTGATTTCTTGAAAGCAATCATAAAACTCAAACTAAGCATCACATTGAAAGTAGCGCATTGGATCATGGTTTAGTTGTTTGCGTGAAAGAATTCTAAAAAAACTTAAATTCAACCTCATATGGGAGTGGCGCACTAGATAGCAATCTGAATCCTTGTTTGAATACCTTCAAAAAATAAGGGTGCATTAGATAACAAGTTGGATCCATGCTTGAATGTCTCTTAAAATTTAAATTAGACCTCACACCAAGGTGGTGCACTAGATGAGGATATGGTTCTCTTCTTAAATGCTCTCAAAAATCTTAACTTCAGCCTCATACGTGAAAAGCGCTTTGGATGAGGAATTGGATCTTTACTTAAAAACCTTCATAAAACTTCAATTCATCCTCACTCAAAATTGGCGCACTAGATGATGATTTCATTCTCCGATTGAATGCCTTCACAAATTTAACTTTAACCTTACACCCAGGTGGCGCTCTAGATCAAGATTGCATCCTCTGGTTGAAATTTCACTTTAAAATCACTATTTTTCACTCCTTAATGAGGGCGCATCAGTTAGCAGTTTCATCCTCCAGTTAAAATCTCATCTTAAACAATCAACAAAGACTTCCCTATCTTGTCACATTGGTTGAGAATTTCAACCTTCTCTTAAAATTACACCTAAAACTTCACTTCAACCTCATACTAAAATGGCGCATTGGATCACAATTTTAATCTTTGCTTGAAAAAAGTCCCCAAATCTTAAATTCAACTTCACTCCAGATTGGCGCATTGGTTCAAGACTTTGATCTTCGGTTGAAATTTGTCTTAAAATTTTACTTAAAACTCCCATCAAGTTGGCGCTTTGGTTGAAGGTTTTGATGCTCGATTGAAATGATCACTTAAAACTTGAAACAAGATACTTCATCCCTTTATCTTTGGCCGCATTGGTTGACTATTTTGTTCTCCGGTTGAAAAAGGTGTCATGAAACTTTACAATTTAACTCCCTCAAAATTGGTGCATTACATAAAGAATTCGATCTTCTCTTGAAATTGGCGCATTAGATAAGGAATTCATCCTTCACTTAAAAGTTGCACTTCCACAATCAAAACAAACTTCCCTACCTTGGTCGCATTAATTCTTGATTTTGATCTTTGCTTGAAATTGCATTTAAACAACCAAAATAAACCTCTCCAACTTGGTCACATTAGATCATCATCTTGGTGTTTGCTTGAAATATGCCTTGAAAATGGCAAGGCTTGGCGCATTGGATCATGATCTTGATCTCCACTTGAAATGTTGCATTTGAACATCCAAAATAAACCTCTCCAACTTGAGCGCATTAGATCAAGATTTCATGCTCCAATTGAAAGATGCACTTTGACAATCAAAAGAAACTTTTCATCTTGGGCGCATTGGTTGAGGATTTTGTTCATCCCTTGGCGCATTGGTTGAAACAAGATACTTCATCCCTTGGCGCATTGGATGACAAATTTGACCTTCGCTTGAAAGGTGTCATAAGGGCGCATCGGATGATCAATTTGATCTCTTCTTCATCTAGGCCCATCGGATCAAGATTCTGTTATTCCCTCATGTCTTGGCGCAGCAGATCAAGATTTTGATCTTCTCTTGAGTACTTAGCCATTTTTTTTGCAAATTTTGAAGGTGAAGACTCTTGGGTGGAAGTATATTTCAAAAATATATATAAGTATAGGAAATTCAAATATTGAATTTCCTATACTTTAAATATTTTTGAAATATACTTCTAGGATGTTTGAGATAGGTCCTAGATCCATAGGATTTAACATGCAGATTATAGAATTTGGAGGATCCACCAGATTTCAGACTTAGTCAATTTTCAGGATTTTCAGGATATCAGACTTAGTCATTTTCAGGATCTCAAACATGCATCAGGATTGATCTCAGTGTTCATTTGAACCTTGACGGATGACTTCCTGGTTTCCCATTTGAATGGAATTTGATCAAGACTCTTCATTATTGCAAGTTCATGTTCCAGGTCAGACCTCTAGTTCTAAAGCAAAACCTCCTAGGAGAGACTCATTGTTGGATTGGCAGAGGAAATGAACCTAAGACATCATCCAAAACGCAAGCAAAGCATCGGAGCTCAAAAAAAGGGGGTCCCCATTTGCAATGGGCCGATGTGTGATTAGGTCGCAACAAAACCTTTCTTCAAATTTGATGGAGAAGCTCTCTTGTGACTAAAAAAATAAAATATACCATAGAACTTATAGAAACAACCTTTAGCTTTTAACAGTAAGCACAAAGTATCTTTTGGGTTTTCAACATGCAATGCTAACAAACTAAAGAAACTACCTGTCTTTTTGTTCTTGGGTATGAGCACAAGGCTGCAACAGCTCTTTTACACATGAATGAAAGATTTTATAATCTTATGACTGACACAAATGACCTAATTTATCACAACTGAATACACAAATATGCTTTTTGGATAAAAAGCAGACACCGGAGTGCACACATAAGAATTGAATTGGAAACAATGACAAGATCACGTAAACCGAATAATGGAAATTGCATACAAAGCTACAAGAACCATGTTGATCAAAACTGCAATACAAAGCCTACAATAATCACAAATTGCTATTCGATCTCCCAGATCAACACACACAAGACAACACAAAGCAGCTTAAACAATAATTACAGCAGCAAGTGGGCATAAAATTACCGTTGGCTAAAACCTAAGTGCATAAAGTACTTATTTGTAAGTGTGAACAAGATTTTGCATGCTAAAACCTAAGTACATAGAGCACTTATTTATAAGTGTTAACAAGATTTTGCATGCTCATTCGATGCAATTTGTTAAAGATAAATACAAAAGAAACTACCAAAGTTCTATGCTGAAAATAGATTGTTTGCAATCAAAGCAAGCTCTAAATAAAAAATTGTCTGAATTAGTGTATCTTAGAAAAGAAAATCTTCAAATAGACTTCAACCAAAAAATAACAATTCTGAAAATAAACCTTCTAGAAGGTTATTTATCAATAGCCATCTAGCATCATCTAAAAATAATAGTAGCTAAAATTAGTTACCCTAAGACATTGACTGGGGATTGTGTTAAAGCATAATGTTTATTGGGGGTTTCACGCTTATTTATAAGTGGTCCCAATAACATTAATAAGACTCCATTTGAGATAAGGTGTAGCCCTAAATTTATATTTATGGCATATATGGCCATAGAGGGGTTGATTATTTAATTAATAGTTTAAATATTGTATTGCTTTGTTAACTACAGATCATTGGTCTTGTAGAATATTTTAAGCATTTGGGTTGATGATTAATTCATGGACTAATAGTATTATTATTTTATAAATTAAATCACATACCTTAATTGAAAAGGTATAACCATCCAAAACTGTATCGAATGGTTCTATCCTATATTTAAGGATGTCCATGTGAAGAATTAGACAATTGAAATATATCATTAGATATATGAATTTGGCATTTATTAAAGTCTGCAAGAGATATTGAGGTTGTATAATGGAAGGAGGAGAGGAGAGGTTGAAAAGGCAAGTTCTTTAATTGCAAGTTTTCTCAATATAATTGAATAATGCTTGTTTGTGGAGTTTTGGACCATAAGGTTTTTCCACATGAATTCTGTATACTATGCAATGTTGTCTCAATTTTACTTATGTACAATTTATTTCATGGTTTAAGTCATTATGTAATCAATGATTAACATGGCTTAAATATATTAAAATCCTAACATGATATTAGAGCTTACTTTAGGCCATGCCAACCTTGACTACAAGAATGGAAAAAGATATTATATTGTAGGAGAATTATTACAAGTTGATTGAAGAGAAAAAAATAGGAATTTGGGTATTTATGAGAAAGAAAATCCAATCAGGGTTTCATATAGCTTAAATTCTCCTTGCTATAATTTCTCTACAAAAATTGTAAGAAAATTCTTTTTCATATAATAGAGTTTCATATTTAAAATATATATATTAGAAACCCTAGATTCAAATAGCTGAAATTTTGGTTTTGCCATAAAATAGGACTCCACAAAATATAATATATACAAAATAAAAATATCTTGTATATACTACATTTTATGGAAACCCTAATAATAAAATTTTAAAATATATGCAAATGATGTTAATGGTCATCAACTCTAGTTAAACCTGTTAAAAATAAATAAAAATACATAAGCATTGGCCACCATAGTAACCAACCACCAGTGATAAATATACAAGCATTGGCCGCCATAGTAACCAACCGCCAGTAATAAATATACAAGCATTGGCTGCTATACTAATCGGCCACCATTGATAAACATATAAGCATTGGTCATTCCTACTGTTGACACCATTCACCACTACTAAAACACAATCAGCATACTAATTGGCATGGCCATAGCCAGAGCCATTGCTTAAAAACTCAGACTCAGCAATTACTCGATGGACCAAAAATTTTAAAAACTCAAGACTCGGCGAAAACTCGGGGAAAAACTCGGCAATAATTCGGTGAAGTTATCGAACATTAAAAAATACAATAATTTTTAAAAATATGTTTTAAAAGCATGCATATTACTAATTTATGACCATATTACTAGTTTCTTTCATATATAAATAAAAATTAGAGTAGAATACGCTTCATAGACCAAAAAAATGAAAAAAAGAGTTTAAAGTTTCAATACATATATTTTTTTAATATGTTCTTAATATTTTTTTTTGATACGTAAAGTGCTACCTTAGGGGTAGCTCCCCTTAACATTACTGAAATGAAATTACATAGGCCAAAGATAGCATTACATATCCCTCATTTAGGGAGTTTGTGCATAATGAACAGCACACCTTCAGCCAACTCAAAAAATCTCTGTAACATACAACCCCCCAAAATTTTTCCAAAATATTGAACAGAGATAACACAGTGTTAGCACAAGGAATGCATCCAACTAAATGCCTCACACTTTCTGATCACCCAGATCCCAGAAAGGCAAGGTGAGAGCATACGGTGCTTTGGCTTACAACTAAAGCATTATGCAACAAGTAAATACATTCATCTACTAATGAGCAGACATCCACTTATTTAGTGGGAATACTCCACTTATTCAATGGGTAAACATAGAAAGATAAACAATGTTCTTTATCACACTGACGGTAAACCATCCAGGGGTTATAATGTGTATGACTGAAAGATAAATTATGTAATTCCTCCACACTGGCGGCTGCACCATCGAGGGGTTACAATAAGTGTTAGGCAATATAAAATAAAGAGAACAAAGCCATCAGCTGATAGCTAAAGAAAAGGGAATACAATAATCGTCAAAGATCAATGCAATGTGATAAACATCACTCTATAACCTGCACAAGAAAATTGATCAAGCTGCACCAGTTATGAATCATCAAGCTGGAAATCTCTGCATACTATCAAAATGGACAAATCTGGAAATACATCTCAGCCCTCTTATTGCTGCTTAGCAGCCCTGCATACTATCCAAGTGCCACTGTGACAATTAGTTCTTCACACAGACCATCAATCTCTTCTCAGGTTTCTTTAAGATTATTCATATATGAGCTGCCAATCCAGAATAGAAATTCCATACACTAATGGAGGCTACATCTGTAAACAAAATTACAAAACCAAGATTGCCATTAACAATAACGGTACCAAGTCACAAAGACTTCTCAGTAACCCACAAAACTCTGTCCAAATCACAAGGTAGTAAGCTTGTATAGAGGCTTCAATGTATGACAAAACATTGCAGACATCACAGTTTTCAACCAAGACTGAATATCAATTATTCCAAAATCGACCCCCTTCCTCGGTGTACGGACTGTCTATACAGTTATGCCCAGAAAATAGCATGGACAGCTCTAAAATCACTGCAAAAACAAGCAATGACAGCGTCTAATGATAACTACGGAGACCCAAGCATTAATATGTATCAAAACATACATCAGGAATTTTCATGACAATATGCCCTTCTTGCATTGTATGGCCCTGGAAGTGCACTTTGCATTGAAACAAAACAAAATGTCATGTCCCCATATTAAAGTCTTGTTTAAATTGAAGATTTAAACAATATATTTAATTACACATAAATATTAATAAGTTATATAATATCATATAACATGAATATAAATATCAAATATTATTATTATTATACTCATAAGATATTAATAGATATAAATATTATTATAATATATATTATTAATATGAATCAATTAATTAAATAATATATATATTATATATTAATACTATAAGTGACTAGATATTAAATATAAGAGGGGACCAATGTATGTGACTCTTTGAAGAGTCACTATTCTTCATAAGAGGCATAATGGAACATATATAACATAAATAGCAGCAACAAGGAATGAATGGGATCAGATTTGGGGGTATAAGAAAATAAGGAAGTCTACAGTAAGCAAACAGAGGTCTTCAAATATGAAAGTCAGAAAGTATGGAATAACAGCATGAGTCAGCAAGGATAAAACAGTCAGCAATTATGGGTAGCGATTACCATATAGCTTGCATTTAATTTAAGAGGAAGTATTATAATATATGGAAAATAAATAATAAAAGGAATATAAATAAATAAAAAAAGGAATATCGGCATTATAAATAAATATAATTAAATCCGCATTATATATATATATATTCCTGAGTCATAAGTAGGAAAGATATCATAAATACATATAGGGACGAATTATTCAATAAAAAAAAAATATATATATATATATAATAATATTAATAACATATATAATAATATAATATAGAGTTATTATTAATATTATAACAAATACTATAATATATAAATATTAAAGAATAGGTGAAAGAGAATAAAATCAAGTGAGCAAATTCAACAAGACAAGTAGCATAAAGAGGTGAGTACACTTTCCTTATTAATAGGTTAGACGATATAAATGTTGTAAAAGAATAATATGAATATAAATAAATGAATATTGCTCATATCAGCATAATAATAATTGGAATATATTACCATCAATGATGTATATACATTCATTCTCTATAAGTATGCATATAGAATAGGTATAATAATATAAGAATAAATAGGAGTGTAGAAATGAGGTAAATCTGCATACATATATGAATGGAATATGGATATAGATGTGAACATTGTTAAATTGAATATAATGAAATGAATGTTGTAATTCAATGAATGTGATAGCTAAAATCCTTAGATAATTAAGTGTATGAACAAACGATAAGTTAGAAACATTATATATGGACATGAATATACAACTTAAGTATGGATGAATAATGATTATATTGTTAATATGATGAAGTGAAAAGAAAATGAAACTCTAATGTTCTCTTTTGTGAGTTGAATTGTGCAAGGTCAAAGGAAAAAATCAGGACTCACTAGAAGGGGACATTACACAAAATCAGCTTCAAACAACTCAAAAGAACCTCAGGAAGTAACGCTTAACCCAAACAGATAAACTCCAATCATCATTTGCAAATAAAGCAATACATATTACTCAATATAAAAATTGGGCCCAAATGGATGGTACGGCATATATAGGTACGGAATCCTCATTATAGTCTAAATGCTGCTCAGCAGCCTTTGAAAACTGCATAGAAAGTGACGTCTAAGCAAGGCAATAACATTCTAATACTAACTCTGCCACAAACACTGATATATTTTCTCAAAGGCAAATCGTACCAAACACCAGGTACGGCCCAGCAAAGTACGGCCACTAGGAGTCACTTACAATAATATTAAAATATGAATCCAGAACTGCATTACTTTATTTCATACTACATTCCAACTATACAAAATGGATTACAATTCCAATAACAACAAAATCTATCACTTTTCTGATCAGCTCCATGGCAAACTCTGTATGAGCTTGCTCCCAATCCACCTTCAGCACAATGGTGATTCCTGTATGACATCACACCAAACCTCTAGAGGGTTTTCGTCCTCAAAGGCATTCTACAAGAGGGGTTCAATCCAGCAGAATAACAATATCAAAATCAAGCATGTCCAAACAATGAGCCCAACTCCTCTTTTTATAACTTTTTGAGGGAAATAAAATATTATTTCCTCTATCCCTTCATATTTCTCCTCAAAAGTATAAAAAAATAATTCATTATGTGTGCACACTTAAAGTCACCTTTTTAATTAAAAGCTCCCTTTAACTCAAAAGACCTCTTTATCAAAATAAAGGAAATATTTGATTCACAAGGCCCCAATATGATGCATCCATGATTTAGAGCTTTTCATCCCCTTTCCAACGAGCTATAACACTTAAGTGTTAAATGAAAATTTCCCAACCTTTTTAACTTAAGTGCAATAATTAATTGTTTAGCTCATTAAATCAACTGATTTTACGAAAAATCTCAAATATCACCAAACTGCAAAATTAAGCATACCAACATACTCCATGATGTTTGGGAAGATGAATGATGCCTTCCGGGTGACTTTCTAAAAATAGACGGCCTCTCCAAGAATCTTGGAGAGCAAACCGGGAACCCGATCAAACATCAGAAAGCATCACTGCAATCTTGAACACCATCTGAGCTCAAAGCCATAACCAATTGCTCTGTAAAGCTGATCTGTGGCCCTCGAAGAACATTGGAGTTCTCCCAACAAAGCCAGATAGCCACTAAGAGACTAAGAACAAGCCAAAATGCTCACAATAATCAATGTGTCAAAAATGGAACATTACAATCTCTCCACCTATTCAAGAGATCACAGAGCCTCATGATGTCCAAGGAAGAAGGAGAAGATCTCCATATTGTTTTTCATGACTCCTTCCCTGAACAACGTTATCGCTTGTTTCATATCCTCATTCTTCAGCGGAGTCACAATGTCAAACACCCCTCCCCAGCTGCCAGTTTTCAGTCTTTTGTTAAAGGAAGAAACCGCAGAGATTGCCACCTGCTACAGGTGAGGGACCACAAGCTTTTTGGCAGCGAGCTTGATCCATCCCTTATGTCCCAAAACCAGTGTGAGCTCGGCCAAAAAACGTCCCAGTAGTATATTGTCGTGGACGTGCTCCTCTGCCAGTGAACATTTATCACCTACCGCAAAGCCTTCTTTGTATCTTCATTCTGAACTAGAAGAACCCGGCGTAGTTGGATGCTAAAATCATTTGTATCACACAAGCACTCACTTCCTAAGACGGTGATACCTGTCATCGCAAAGACTGTACAATGAATTCCATTTGCTTCGCATTTGTAGAAAGTGATCCTAGAATTCCAACGGAAATCATTTCGTTCTGAATTGTAAACATTCGAACAATCTGTCGTAAGATCTCTCAGCGCCGTTAGCAATATCCTTGGCCACTGCATTAAACTTCCAATTCATCCCACACATGCAGTTCACATGCAACGATTTTTGTCTCTTGTTGTTCGCAAGCCAAGTTGACAAGTTGATCGGCTGCCTTGTTGGTCTCCTAATAGCAATGTGTTAGTGTGAAGTCCTTCATGCCGCTTAATATTTCCCATATTGACTCTACCACATTCCTTAACTTCCAATTGAGAACTTTACAACATGAAATGACATTACTACAAATGAGTGACTCACCTTCCACATCAAGATTGGATAAATTCTTTTCTCTGCACAATCCTGCAAGAAGGGCTTGGAACTCTGCATCATTGTTAGTTCCAATCGGCAACTTCTTGGAGATTGCCCATATCAATTTCCCTTCTACATTCCTAATGATACACCCCACACTAGAAATCCTGAGGTTAGTTCTTAATATTATTTATTTATATTATGTTTTATATATTTTTACCATTATTTATTTTATTATGTTTTTATATATTTTTAATATTATATTATTTTATTTATATATATTAATTATTTATTTTATTAATATAAAAAATGAAAAAATGAGTTTAAAGTTTCAATATATATTATGTTTTATATATTTTAATATTATATTATATTATTTATATATAATAAATTAATTATTTATTTTATTAAAAGAAACACACACACACATGTAATTAAAAGCATCATTATACTTCAATTTTAATTAGGAATAGGCGGTGAAAAAATGCTAAACAAATTTATCATAGTTAATTTTAAATTGAATTTTCATTCCATAAATAATAAAACTCTAAGATGCTAAACTCATTTTTTTAGATACAAATTAACAAAATACCATACCATAAATAATAAAACTCTAAGACACCGAATGCATTTGTCCCGATCCAACGAAACATACAATTATTCCAATTAGATTTGGTGGGCTAAACATTTTTTGGCGGTTTGATTGAAACCATGAAAGTGTTGAAATCCGCCAAAAATCTAGAAATGGCCCATTTTAATCTGTCAAAACACACGAGGGTTTCGCAGGTAAAAAATGAAAATCGTGTTTGTATGTTTTTTGGATGAGTTTTTGCAGCCTGGTTCGTGGTTTTCGGAGGGTTATCAAAATTTATTTTGAAAAAATCGCGGCATTTTTTTGTAATAACCCGGTGCGAGTTATTGCATCAATTACTCACCTGGCAGATTTTTCTACGATTACTCATGAGTTAGGCGAGTACTCGTCAGTTTTTTAAACCATGGCCACAGCCATGGCTATCGACCATGGCTATGCACCACCCACCATTGATTAACATAAGCATTGGCTGCCATTAAAAAGCATATAAGCATTGGTTGTTACTATCAATGCCACTACGGTTATTCACACCATTGTTACCATCCGCCACTACTATAACATAGTCAACATTTTAATTGCCATGTCTATAACCATGGTCACCTATAACCATATATGTTGTCAACCCTTTTTTCAAATGCAATCCCTACAAAATAAAATAAAATTGGCTCAACCGAATCAAATTTAGGGTTTTAAAACCCTATTCTATGATATATAGTTTTTGAATATATCTTATATGATATAAATATAATTATCATTATATTTTTATATCATATGCTATATAATATTATTAAATTTCATATATATTATACTTATACCATAAATGTGTTATATATATATATATATATATATATATATATATATATATATATAAATGGGTCCACGACACCATTTTTTGCATGGGACGGGGAAGTAAGGAAGAGATGCCCTGACCTTACAATTCCAAACCAGTGCCAGGACACAAAGAAAACGGAGGAAAGGAAAAGAAAACGCGCTCTCACTAAATGGTCAGCCCCGCCCTCGGGAAGGTTGAAACTAAACTTCGACGGGGCTGCAAAGGGTAATCCGGGCACCTCTAGAGTAGGAGTCATCATCCGCGATCACCAGGGACAGTTGATTTGGGGTCTCTCAAAGAAGCTACCCGACGGAACAAATAACGAAGCGGAATTTGCAGCCTTGCTAGCAGGGCTTTGCCTTTGCAAAGACCACCACATTACAGATTTAGAAGTCGAAGGCGACTCCCTCCTTTGCATAAGGGCAATTACCACCAAAAACACTTCGAGCTGGAGAATGAAATACTTGGCGGAGGCCATCTGGGAATGTTTGGAAAAGATGGGGAATGTGTCCTTTGCCCACATCTACCGAGAAGGGAATAAAGCTGCAGAGTTCTTAGCAAATTGGGCCTGCGTACAAGATCAGGATGAGATTGTGGCAAATTCATGTGCTCCCTGGCCAGGACTGCCATTAGAATGACCCATGATAGCCAATTTGGACAGCAAATTCGCACGATCAAGATTTTACAAATCCTTTTCTTGCGATGGCGGTGTACTAGCTCCTGGAAATGGCAGCATCCCCACTCAAAGCACACCAAGAAGACAGTTTATTTAAGGCAAGACGACACCTGATCCATCCAAAAGATGGAGATCGAATGCGAGTGCATCTGCCAGAAGAAAGCAGAGAGCCCAGAGAACGCCGAGGGTGATGAGGAAGAACCAGCGGATGATGATGACGAGCCACATGAGGAATCAAGAATCGCCCAGATTAAACGACTCTTCACAGCCGTCGACGCCATTGCTGAAGCAATCCTCAAGGTGATAGGCGAAGCAAATCTGCCTGAAGGTCACGTTCATGATGCAGTATTCTATGAGGAATTTCTATCCACCTGTGTGCTCATCCTCGGGAGGAAGACGAGGGGACGCATTCTGGTCAACTCACTGGTAAAGGAAGACATGAAAGAAGCTGCCTACGCAGCCATCACTGCCTTCAACAAACGGCCCACCAGGGGATCGATTGGAGGGATCTTCAGTGCGGCTGCAGTCAACAATGACCAGAATCCACCGACCGCCTCCGCCCAAGCCCTGGTCCTCCTCCGTGAAGGGATCATGCGCAACAATATAGAAACCTTCGCCTATTTCATAGGCCAATATGGCGACCTCCTATCACCACAGCAAGTGGAAAGGGTTGCCGAAGTAATAGATGGACTAAGAGTGCTGTGGCACTCCTAAATGCACTAGCCAGCCATGGCACCTCTATGCTGCTCCGAGGAGCAGGTTTTTGTATCTCCGTTTATATTAATGAAAAGGAGCTACCCCCTAAGGTAGCACTTATCTATCAAAAAATATATATATATATATATAAATGGGACCTGAAAATCATTAATAAAATAAAATTTATAATATAATATTATATTATGATATATATTATAATTAAAAGAGGCAATTTTTAAAAAAATGAGGGGAGTACTTATAAGCAATTTAAAAAATAAAAATAATAAGTGGCAATTTATATTTTTTTTTAAAAAGGAGATTTTTCATGCAATTTTTTATAAAGATTGTATATATGCAATTCTTTTCAAAAAAGAAAAATTATTTTTTGATATTAATATTGATATGCAATGCTTGGGGTGGTTGGGCGGGAGTCCTTCCACACGTAGGAGTGTGGAAGGACCGGGGACGCCAACTCAGCAGGAGCGGGGTTGGCTGGAGGACACGGTGGCAGACAGAGGTTAGCACCCTAAAGGGACTCGTGTAACACGTCGAGGGCAATAATTACAAACTTTCATGTTTTATCATTTCCCAATAAGTCGAGCATTTCTAAGCCAGAGATTCAATGAAGGAGACGGCTCTCACGCGTGGGCGGATGCTTAGAGGACCGAAGACAGGTGGTTTTGTCAGGGTGCAAGACATCGGCATAATTAGCAAGACTGCTTCTAGATCAGCGAGAGATCCTCGACTTTTCTTATTGATCTCTTCACTTCATTTCGCATTACAAGAGATGTCTGCAAAACCAAAATTTATGTTTTTCCCAGCAGAGTGGATTAGGTGCAGCGGGATGGATACCCCCATTCACTTGGTAAGCTCCAAACGACAGATGGCATTTCTGGGAGGGATCACAGACCTCTGCCTCAAACGTATTCTCAAATTGCAGGACGAGCTCGTGTTGGGGTCGGTTAAAATGGTTCTGGGGAAGGCTTTTGTGGAGGGGAGCGAGCACTACCAGGTAGACACTGATATCAGTTCTCGGTTTGTCACCACATTGCTGGACCTGAATCTGGCTAAGACATGGGTGGAGTCAGTAATGCGCAGACTCTTCATCTCCAGCGTTCTTGGTGGTCTGGACGAAACATTAGCAGCAGAACCTACGGAGCAAGACTGCCTCAGCCCAGTGACATTCACTTACTGCAACAACCAGGTAGCGTTAAATATTTCCACTTCATTTTGGATCTAAGAGGTGAAGAATTGGTTTGGTTTAGGCAAAATGCACAGATGGGGGCCAATTACCTATTAAAGGTCTGTCAAATTCTAGAAACGCAGGGCTTTGATTGGGTTGAGGAATTCAACCTAAAATTGCACAAATTTGAAACGGAGGCATGAGTTCAGCAATCTGATTATGGTCACAGTGTCGGGTTGGTTCACAGTTTAGTGTCCTGTTAGGATGGGGGTTAGAAGAAATCTTTGTTTTGTCTCTGATATGTTAGGGTATGTGTATATACTCTGTTATGTAATACTTTTAACAAGACAATATAAGGGTTTGGCCCTGCATGGCTGCTTTACTGGGGTTTAGGTGTTCTCAGGGGTTGAAGGGTTGCAGCCAGTTAGCTGCTTTTGTATGCTCAGACATTGTTATACTTTTTTTGATAATCAATATACAAAAATATTATTACGTAGCAAAAAAAAAAATATTGATATGCAATGCAAATCAAAAAAATTATTATATTTTTATATAAAAAATTAACTTTTGTGGTGTTTAACTTGGCATCAATATTCTTTTGATTCAGTGTTTTTTTTTTTTTTTGAGAAAAGTTAAATTTCAATTGAATTTATAATGGGTTTCTACTATAGCTTCACAATTAATAAATCTCATATGCTAATTGTCGAAGGCCAATTTTTTGGCTAGAAGCCTATGGTCTACTATAAATGAAACAAAAAAATTGCTTGCCGAAGAAAATATGAATATGGATTGGAGAAGTACTCTCCACCAGAAAAATCAAACAATCTCTCTTTATACTTCTCTTTTTGCCTCCATCGATGATGCAGGAGCATTCGAGAGCATCCGAGTTCACGACCAATCCTATATCATCAAAATTATTTCAAGTTTCAGTTCAATTTTGTTGTGTTTTGATTTCTATTGTGTTGTTTTTTGGTAGTTACTTCAGGAGAATTTCCCGATTCAAATCAATCAAGGATGTAATATCCCATTTTCGCGCATAATCAGTTCAAGAACAATTAGCCTATTTTCCGAGTTTTCTCATAGGCTAATTGGTTGGGCAAGGGAGAACTCCAACTTTCTTCGAGAGCACATGTATGAACAAGCAATGGTTTTATTCATGGCAATGAGTTCAGGAGATTTTAGTGAGCCCCATGACACTTTTCGAGTGCAATTTTGTCTTTCTGAGAGCACTCCACGCTTCTTGGAGAATGCATGTTAAGTCAGATTGGGTTTCTGACAATGGCAGTGAGGTTAGGAGTCCAAGATGAATTCAATGATTCTTTACGGATGTAATTCCGACCTTCTATGTGTGTTCCAAACTTCTTGGAAGAGCGGACTATTTTTAAAATAGTGCCAAGTTGATACAGTTCATCCTAATTCCTCAGAAGCATTATGGTATGATCAAAAGTTTATGTTTGATTCATTTTAATGCTTTCTACAACTTGGGTGGATAATTAAATTTATGGTATGATCAGAAGTTTGTCTGATTCATTTTAATGCTTTCTGCAACTTGGGTGGATAATTAAATTATTAAATAGTTATAACTTAAGTTGTCGAAAAAGTAATTCCTAAGACAACTTATGTGTAACTATTTAATGAAAAGGTGTTTATGTTGTGCATACAGGTGGCGCTAGGCTTAAGGGACTTAGCTCACATGATGGATTTTACTATTTAGTTTTAAAAAAGAGCTTTTGGAGGGAAAAGAGAAAAGTAATATTTTATTTCCTCGAGTGAGTTATAAAAGGAGGTTTGGAGCTCATTGTTGAGGTTAGCCATGTTATGATATTTGCTTCTACATATGGAGAGAACCTGTGTTCATCTCAAAATTTCTTGAGGACGAAGAATGTAATGTCCCAAATTTTTTAAGTAACTTAAAAATGTTTTAATTGTAAATTAATTTTATAAAGTATTTTTATTTGCTTTATAAAATTAATATTTTATTTTAAGTTACTTAAGTCGGTATTGAAAACACTTTATAAATTAAAGTGTTATTGTACACACACATTTAAAAAGTGCAAGTGCAAGCATTTAAAAAGGTTAAGTGTGACTGTGTACACATAAACTTGCATTTAATAAAATTAGGCTGGGCCTAATTGATGTAAGGGCTTTAAAAGAAGGCCTGAGAGTCATTGTCATGTATGTTCTAGATGTTTTTCAAATACTTGGTTTTGAGTTTGTGTCTTTTGACAAATTGTATTCAGCTGATTGACAAGGTGATGTTCCCTTGCATTTGCTAAGCCGAGGAGATGTTCCCTTGGTGATTTGTAGAGGTGAAATCATTTCAGGTTTCACAGTTGTGCTTCAAAGTGTGTTCCAGGTTTTCTGTGGGTTTGAGTCATTGTTGATCATTGTATCTCATTATGCAGATTTGAATAAAGTTCATGCAGAGGGCCTTTTGCAAATTTATTGATTGGTAAACCAATATAAATTTGCCAATGATAGATATATATATCTAATGTTTTGTCTATATCATTCAGATTTTAGATTATATATGAATTGCTGCCAAATGGGAGACAAGGTCTAACAGAAAGATACAGTCAGCTATTTTATTAATATATCTTTATTTTCACAAGGCAATTCGTAGGTTTTCATGTTTTTGTTTGTATACAAGAGGATAAGGGGATCGTGGGACCCTCCTTTAAGCTATATACAGATAACATTAATTTATCATAACTTCTATGGTCTAGCGCAGGAGTTTGAGGCAACGTGGAGATCAATAGCTGAGGCCACCGCTTATGTGGTTTTAGAAGAGATTTAATAATTATATTTGCCATCGGTGAAGTGTATTGTATTAAATGAAATTCATTATTTGAAGACAACACAAGTCCCAAGCTAATACAGAAGCCGATCCACATTCTCAAAGAGTCAGCGAAAACATAAGAAATTTGGCATCGTGGAGATAGATGCAGCTGAAGACTCTTGTATATTGGCGCATGGTAGCATAAGTTCGTGATCTCAGGAGATACAAAGAGGAAGCGCATATTCAATATGAGTCGCGGGCTACTACAAAGAAGTTCGTAATTTTGATGTTATTGGCATCGCTGGAAAGTATATTAAGTTTCATATATTGGTCACAGTTCATGACTGAATAATCATTGAAGTTAGTTGTTTGGAAGATCCGCAGTGTTGATCAACGGACAATGGTAATAATCATTGTGGATCCTAAGTGTTTGATTCGGGAAGTGAAAAGAAGTCCAGCGAAACATGGTTTTTTGAGGACCATTGAATAAAGATTGGCAGACATAAGGAAACGTTGTCATCTCAGGTTTTGATTTGGAATCGAAGACTCGCATGTTTGAAATTCGTCTGGCAATATATAAATTGTGATTGGCACTATGAATGGACACTAAGGTGCGAACTGTAACTACTGTGAAGGACCAGCAACCTATTTTGCATCAGTCATTCTGCCTAGCATCAGCAAACAGTTTCAGGGAATACTTTGCATTGTATTAGGAGGAATTTCAGTGAAGGCAAAATCTTCATCAGCAACCGTCAGTGGTATTTCACTATTGGTATGAGAGTTCTTTTGCAATCTGAACTGATATTTTGTATGTGAACACCAAATGATGAATAGTTCAAATCTTTAATTTGAACTTCTCTATCTTACTCTATAATCAATGTGTGGTTTGGCTATACCTCTGATTTGCAAGTGCATGAAACATGTTTATCAAAATGTCTATTGGTTCTGAGATAGAAACTGCATGAGAAAATATATTATTCAAGTGTTATATTCAGACAGAAAAAAGTTACAGGCCAACTAACAATTTTAGATACACAAATCAGTCCAATCCAAATAGCATATGTGATAAGTATTTAAGCCAATATCCATCAAGGATAATTACTATGGTTTTAGAGCCTTCGTCCTGCCAGCCTGTGAGAATATCAAAGCCATAGACCTGCCAGCCTATGGGTTTGTTTTGAAGGAAGAGCTGAAGCCATGAATACAAGATCATATACAATGGACAAGTCTATAGAAGAAGACTTGACTGCCTTGATAAACAAGTATGATGCTCTTTCTAAGTATGTGCAGAACAGAATCAGTTTTAAAGACTACATGAAGTTCAAGAGTTTGTGGTATGATGAAGACTCATTGGATAGTGATGAAGAGGACACCCAGCCATCAGCTAGCAGCCCTAGAAGGGAAGTTAACACAGTTTCACTCCAGCCACATAAGGTCAAGTCCGGAGAAGAGTACATGGAGACAAGTGATGTGGAAGAGGTAGAAAATAATAATACATTTGAGCATGAACCTGAGACTACAATCAATTATGAAGGACATACTATTGGTATTCAATCATACATGCAAGGAGAAGACATAGTCTTTGTTACAAAGATTATCCATGAGGAAGATGATTCACATGAAGAACTCATGACACTTCATGATGATAAAGAGGACATGATCATCCATGAAGTATGTGATTCACATGAAGAAAACATAGGTGATGCATATGAAGTTTCTTGCTTTGGATCAGCATTTGATGAAGAAAATACTATGGTATGGCATGATATAATCCCTGATTTGTTTGAGGACAGCAGTCCTAGTTCTTTGCAATCAGCTCTACATGATGATTTTGAGGCAGCCAATGATGATATGTATGAACATGATAATGGAGTAGAAGAAGATTCAGTTTTGATTGATGCATTAGTTCCATTTGGTGAACTAAATCAGCCTATTCATGATTGTGATGATATTTGTTTATTGGAATGTGTGGATGATGTGATAGTTTTTTCTCCATGGGTTGATGATTTTTCTTCATTGTTGAACATTGAAGTAGGTGATTTCAGTTTTGGAACAGCAGCATATGAAAGAGTTTATCATGATGGGAATCCATATTTTCTTGTTGGCAAATGGATTCATGATGATTCCCTATCTTCATGCATTGAAGATAATACTTTGTATGTCATTGTGAATGACATTTTCAGTTTGCATAATGTTGATTTGATTTATGACAGCAAGGTATCAAGGTTGGATACATTTTCATTGGCACTTATGTTTGACATCCATCCTTTGTTCGAGCTAGACATCCATATTGGAGGGATTTTCAACTATGTTGGCTCATTATTTGACATTGGCATCTTCATTTTTGAGTTGATTGATTTCTTCATGGTATGGATGTGTCATTGGAAGTTGAGCATTGATGTGTTTGCTACATTGTGCGACAGCGAAAGCGGTCCCAGGATCTTCTTCATCAGCAACCTTGAAGAGATGCGGTTGAGCATGCTTAAAGAGCCTCGCTAGATTTGGGATCCAGGGATTGATTGAGTTCAGTTTTTCTTCCCATTGCTTGGGGACAAGCAATGTCGGGAAGGGAGGGCTGTAATGTCCCCAATTTTTGAAGTAACTTAAAAATGTTTTAATTGTAAATTAATTTTATAAAGTATTTTTATTTGCTTTATAAAATTAATATTTTATTTTAAGTTACTTAAGTCGGTATTGAAAACACTTTATAAATTAAAGTGTTATTGTACACACACATTTAAAAAGTGCAAGTGCAAGCATTTAAAAAGGTTAAGTGTGACTGTGTACACATAAACTTGCATTTAATAAAATTAGGCTGGGCCTAATTGATGTAAGGGCTTTAAAAGAAGGCCTGAGAGTCATTGTCATGTATGTTCTAGATGTTTTTCAGATACTTGGTTTTGGGTTTGTGTCTTTTGACAAATTGTATTCAGCTGATTGACAAGGTGATGTTCCCTTGCATTTGCTGAGCCAAGGAGATGTTCCCTTGGTGATTTGTAGAGGTGAAATCATTTCAGGTTTCATAGTTGTGCTTCAAAGTGTGTTCAAGGTTTTATGTGGGTTTGAGTTCATTGTTGATCATTGTATCTCATTATGCAGATTTGAATAAAGTTCATGCAGAGGGCCTTTTGCAAATTTATTGATTGGTAAACCAATATAAATTTGCCAATGATAGATATATATATCTAATGTTTTGTCTATATCATTCAGATTTTAGATTATATATGAATTGCTGCCAAATGGGAGACAAGGTCTGACAGAAAGATACAGTCAGCTATTTTATTAATATATCTTTATTTTCATAAGGCAATTTGTAGGTTTTCATGTTTGTGTTTGTATACAAGAGGATAAGTGGATCGACGGACCCTCCTTTAAGCTATATATAGATAACATTAATTTATCATAACTTCTATGGTCTAGCGCAGGAGTTTGAGGCAACGTGGAGATCAATAGCTGAGGCCACCGCTTATGTGGTTTTACAAGAGATTTAATAATTATATTTGCCATCGGTGAAGTGTATTGTATTGAATGAAATTCATTATTTGAAGAGAACACAAGTCCCAGGCTAATACAGAAGCCGATCCACATTCTCAAAGAGTCAGCGAAAACATAAGAAATTTGGCATCGTGGAGATAGATGCAGCTGAAGACTCTTGTATATTGGCGCATGGTAGCATAAGTTCGTGATCTCAAGAGATACAAAGAGGAAGCGCATATTCAATATGAGTCGCGGGCTACTACAAAGAAGTTCGTAATTTTGATGTTATTGGCATCGTTGGAAAGTATATTAAGTTTCATATATTGGTCACAGTTCATGACCGAATAATCATTGAAGTTAGTTGTTTGGAAGATCCGCAGTGTTGATCAACGGACAATGGTAATAATCACTGTGGATCCTAAGTGTTTGATTCGGGAATTGAAAAGAAGTCCAGCGAAGCATGGTTTTTTGAGGACCATTGAATAAAGATTGGCAGACATAAGGAAACGTTGTCATCTCAAGTTTTGATTTGGAATCGAAGACTCGCATTCATGTTTGAAATTCCTCTGGCAATATATAAATTGTGATTGGCACTATGAATGGACACTAAGGTGCGAACTGTAACTACTGTGAAGGACCAGCAACCTGTTTTGCATCAGTCATTCTGCCTAGCATCAGCAAACAGTTTCAGGGAATACTTTGCATTGTATCAAGAGGAATTTCAGTGAAGGCAAAATCTTCATCAGCAACCGTCAGTGGTATTTCACTATTGGTATGAGAGTTCTTTTGCAATTTGAACTGATATTTTGTATGTGAACACCAAATGATGAATAGTTCAAATCTTTAATTTGAATTTCTCTATCTTACTCTATAATCTGTGTGTGGTTTGGCTATACCTCTGATTTGCAAGTGCATGAAACATGCTTATCAAAATGTCTATTGGTTCTAAGATAGAAACTGCATAAGAAAATATATTATTCAAGTGTTATATTCAGACAGAAAAAAATTCCAGGCCATCTAACAATTTCAGATACACAAATCAGTCCAATCCAAATAGCATATGTGATAAGTATTTAAGCCAATATCCATCAGGGATAATAACAAAAACCCTTTTGAAATTACTAGTTTCGGGGACAAAAACCCCCCTAGCTAGTCTTGGTGGTTTCATTTCAGGAATCACAAGTGTGCTGCAATGGAGGATGTTGATGTATTTTGATAAGTATTTTTGGGGTTTGATGTATGATTCATTGAAGCTTATTTTGGTGATGAAAATGATTGATTTCTGTGTGATTGAAGTTTGATGTGAGGACCCAAAGCTGGTCGTACCATTTCCCAAGGTTGTCGTACCATTTTAACATGTTAGATGTGAAGTTTCTAAGATAAAGATTGATCATTTAGACTGAAATCATTCTTCATGACAGGACACTTGCATTGACATGTTTTTTATGCTGTTTTGAATTGATTTTTTTGGGAGTTTGAGGCTTCCTATTTGCAGGTTGTACTGTTACAATACATGTTGTACCTATGGGATGAGTGCGTGGGAATGCTAGGCTGAATCGCCCCTTCTTTCAAGTTGAATTTGCATTGTTATGAGGCACCTAGGTTGATATTGCATGTTCCAATCAGTTTGGTGATGAGCTTTCTGCATTTGGAGGGTTTATGTGTGATTTCATGCTGCCGGTCTGGATTTATCAGTGTTGTCATTTTCATATCAGAACAGTGCATTCAGTTTGACAGTGGGTTACAGTGTGATACATGGTGTTTTCTGACCTATAACTTCATCAATACTTCAAGTGGGATACGATGTTATTGTTTTGAGTAATTTTCAGTGCCTTACCTTCATAATATTTGTTGCAGCAATGTATTCAATTTGAAATCAGAATAATAAAGTTCATTATTGCAACTTTCTAACTCATTGTAATATCATCCTTAGTTGCAATATTCATTGTTTGTAATCCTTGGATGGTAGTACCACCAGTCGTCTCATTATGCATGCATTCATTGTAATAACTGGATGGTTTACCGCCAGCCAATAGTATGTTTATGTTTTAAGCATACTCCACTGAATAAGTGTAGAAGTGGTCGGCTTTGCCGCCTAGTGTGCATCATTATGTTGCATAACACACTTCGCCGAATAAGTGTAGAGAAAGGTCGGCTCAGCCACCTTATTTGTTCATATTGTGTTACATTGGCACACTCCGCTAAATAAGCGTAGAGATGGATGGCTTGCCGCCTGGTGTGTCACAGTGAGCATTTGTATTGCATACTCTCTTGTTGTTGCATTTGTTAAAGTTGGTGGGATCCGACGCACTGTATGCTCTCACCTTGCCCATCTCAAGATCTGGGCGATTAGAAGGTGTTGAGGGTTTTCAGTTGAAAATTTCATAAAAATTGGAGGTGTCTAAAATCCCTTACCCACATTTTAACTCAAACTTGCATTATTTCTAATTTTTCCCTTGTTGCCATTTTGTAAAACACTTAGCAGAATGTTAACCACACAAATTATTATGCATACTATGATATGGAACTTGTTTAAGATTAGATCACAAATTCATCACAAAATACAAAGATGTTTAAGAGGCATTTTGTCAAACAATTTGTTATCTTTGTTATAGTTGTGTTAGCGTTTAATTTCGCACCTTTCGGTGTGAAAGAAAAACGGACAGATGTGCAGTAGAACCGTTGTAAGGGAAGCTCCCTGTAAAATAAAACTTAACTAAAAACTTTACAATCTTTTTGGGGTTTGCAACGTGAGGAAAGGCAGAGACGCACATTCGACAACGAAGCAAAGATTTTTATGCTTTTTTGACTAGAATCACCTAGGCTACACGCTTATGCTACTCAGCTAAATTCAAAGGTTGAGTAAGGTAAGTACACATGATTGAATTGATTGAACAAATTAACACCACACAATTATGAATGCCAAGACCAAATCAACTATAAGGCGATGCAAAGATACGACTTATTCCTTCAATTTCTCCTACAATGCAAAGTTTGCGGATTCATTGAATCAACCTAGCCTTTAGCACAAATAATACATTTTAATGGATACTTGGAAGCACAATAGGTATTCTGAATACAAACTCACAATCATATGAACATTTGACAACTAACAACTTCAACGTAAGACAGGCATGAGAATTGCCATTGCTTTTTATTCATTGATTGAACACAATTTTGACATCTGGATACAAAATACTGAAAAAGACTAACTCTAAAGCTCTTCAATGCTGAAATCTAGATCTAAGTCTCTATTCTAGAATCATAAAAATGTCCTCCAGTGCTTGTGCAAAAGCACTTATTTATACCCTAAAAAGCAAAGATGCAAGAAAATAAAGGGAAGAGTTAACTAACACTCTCCACCCTAACTCTAATACTGCATGGGAAGCATGCAAGCTTATTTAGCAATTAAAAATAAAAATATCTCTCATGCAATTCAGTAAACTGAACTTGCATGTTATTACACCTTGAGTTCCACTTAAAGATATTTCACATGATTTCCAAAACAAATCCAAAAAATAAGTTTATCTTTGAAAAGCAAAGTCGGTTCTCAAAATAGAAACTGCTTTGGAAATCCCTCCAGCCGCCAAAATAGAATCCTCCTACAGATAGTGAAAAATGACTAAGTATGAGAATTGAAATTTCTCTCAAATTTATCAACTTTGGCCTCATTTGGTATGGTAATTGACTCCAGGTGAATGGTCCTCATCTGCAGGTCGACATTTGCATCATCAATGGTCTTCAATACATCCAAATACTCCTTTTTCCGCCAAGTGTTCATGAATGAGTGCTGATTTGGCCTCCATGGTGATAGAAGAGTATGCATGGTTGCTTTGTGGCTTGGAGGAGCTTTCTTCTTTGCTGTCCTGCCTTAAAAAAGATAAAATCAGACCTTTTTATACTCGCTGTCTTCAAAAATCAGGCTTTTCTTTTCACTGTCCAACTCCGATTTTTCATGAAAAATGTATATTTTTGGCTTTGGAAAGAGAACATTTGTAGTTGTAACTTCAAAGATTTGCCGAATCTGAGCTCTAGACGGTCAAGGATGATGGAAAACACCTTTTTCCCGAGGTGGGTATGCGATATAAATAAGAAAATTTGAACATAAAGGCCTTAAAAATCACTTTTCCTTTGGCTGTAGGTGGTGATTTTTGGCTGGAACAGTCATAACCAAAAAGGAAAAAGCTTGAAAAACCTCCAAAAATGGCCGCCAAGGACTGGGCACTGCCTTAAGAGTGTGCAAAAGTGCCTTTAGATGATGTAGAATGGAGGAAATGTTGCCTTGGGGTGACAAATCTGCCTCTTTATTGAGGTGCTGGCCCAAAAAGTGTCTTTAACCTGTCATAGAAAAGCTTGAAACCCTCAACAATAGCTGTCAATGTGAAGAAATGACCTCTTGTGTGGACATGCCTTGGAATGCAAGAGAGAGGTATGGAATGATGCAAGAATGTGTCAACTTGGCTTTGTATAAGAAGATCCACTCCTCAAAACCCCTCCAATCTGCCTTTGAAGCTTGATGAACCCTCAACAATGGCTGCCTACCTTTGAACACTGCCTTTACTCCTTTGCTATGCCTTGGAAAGTGTCAAATACCAATGAATAAAACCTCATTTATAGTGAACGCCACCTTTTAGGGTTTCCAATGTGCTTTACTCTAAAAATAGAGTGCTTTTTTATTCTCCTCCATGCAAAAAAAAGAATAAGTGAAATAAGAATAGAAGAGGAGCCTATTTATAGCCTTTGTATTTCTCTCTCCTAGGCGTTTTTTGGAAGGTTGAAAAAGGAGTGCAAATCCCCCAAAAGGGGCACCTTTTTCAAGGCTCAAAAAGGAGTGCAATTTGGCAAAAAGGGGCTCCTTTTTTGGAGGCACAAAAAGGAGTGCATTTTGGCAAAAAAGAGCGCCTTTTTGAGGTTTTGCAAAAGGCGTGCATTTTGGCAAAAAGGAGCTCCTTTTTTGGAGGCACAAAAAGGAGTGCAAAAAGGGGCTCTTTTTTTGGAGGCACAAAAAGGAGTGCATTTTGGCAAAAAGGGGCGCCTTTTTTGAGGTTTTGCAAAAGGCGTGCAATTTGGCAAAAAGGAGCGCCTTTTTGAGGTTTTGCAAAAGGAGTGCAAAATGCCCAATTTGGGCGCCTTTTGCCAAGGCACTTTGTCTTAGTAACATTCTCAGATTTTGCTTTCGAAAATCTTGATTTTTGCCTTAGCCATTTTGACGGAGATTGCTTGGATCAATGTCATTTGTCTCTGCATGTGAAGCTTCTTCACCATTCCTTTGCATCATTCAACAATTTTGCATCCCCTGAACAACACTGAAAACTTGAATCTGATCCCTGGCAGATGAACTTCTTCAACTTTCTATTTTTAGAAAATTTTGCTAGCATCCATATCTCAAGAAACCTAGAAACCTAAAATTGACATCTATTTTTAGAAACTTTCTATTTTTAGAAATTTTGACTTTTTTTATTTTTGACGACCAATTTTTCAGAATCTCACAAAATGCCTTTTATGAAGCAAAAAATTTGATTTGGCATAACATAGCCAATTTGGCTTCTTTGAATCTTTCTCCAATCAGGCCTTGTATCGATTTCCTTTGATATATCTTGTACCTGTGGGGTTAGCAAATAATGACAAGGCGACATGGTGCTTGGGAGGTGTGTTTAGGCATCTTTTTAGGGTGTTTGTATGCATAGACGAGAAATTTCGTATGGGTACAACATGCTGATAAACATGTATCATAAACAATACAATCTTCCGCTATAAATCAGAGTACAAACATATTGATACTCAAGAGTTCTAACCTCCAAGATGCCCAAAAATACATAGGAATGGAGAATGTTCAATCTTTGCAATAGCTGATATGACTCCACTATGTGCTACTACAGCAAGAAACACCTTCAATGATGGGCAGCCAACAACACAAAGGTTGAAACAACAGTCCAAATGAAGTAGTGCTTCCTCCAAAGATCCCACGCACCCCACACTAGCATCAAACCTTCCAAACGCCTCACAAAGAGGGTTGCACTAAGTTTCTAACAGCCATAGACTTTAAAGAAGGTGTGACTCCAAAGGATAGTTGCAGCTAGTCTATGTAGAGCTGTGGATTGATATGTGAGAGGCTCTCAAACTTGTTTTCATCAAATCTCCACACCTAGCAATACTAGAAGCGCCTCACCAAAATAAGTTGAAACCCTAACCAAAATCCTTCACCAATCTTCAATATGTCTTTGTAAATCTTACACAAATTTGTTATTGCTTGCAATCCTCAACAAATTTGCCAATAAACCCTTCCTAGAAAGCAAACACCAACTTTGGATAAAAAATGATGAATCCTTCAGCTCAATCCAATAATCCCCATCATTCATCACAAATGTAGATCCTGGGTGAATCTACCTATAGATTGACTAGGGAAGATCTTTCACTTCCGAATTCAATATTCCCAAGTGTTTTCGTCGTAGGGTTTTTGGTTGAACAAAGCTCAACTTCCAAACTGGGGTTTTTAGAAAATATCAATTATCAATCATCAAGAATAAGGAAATGACTTCCCTCAACCTCTTTTTATAACCCCAAGGGATCTTTCTAGAAGTTATATTTTTTAATCATTTAATAACTTTCTAGAAAAATCCTTTATTTCATTTCTTTATAAAGTGATTACTATTTTAATTTACTTTTGAACTATAAAGTCACTTTATAATTAAAAATAATTATATTTTCTGCACAACTATTAAATTGCAGAAAATATTAAAATGGCCCATATGCGAATTCTGATTGCACCAACATACCCTTGCATCTTCAAGAAATCAACCTCTGTGAAAATTGGTGCTTTCCAAAAATAGTAGGCTTCTCCAAGAAGTGTGGAGAGCTCCCAAAATGTTGAAACTGCACCTAGAAAGTATCATTGGACTCGTCTTGATCTCCTGAGCTCACTGCCACTATCAAAACTCCGTCTCGAAAAAGTTGTCGCTCTCCAAGAAAGTTTGGAGCCTCCAGGATGTTAGAATGGCCATAAAAAAGGGGACATTATAGGGTGTATATTACAAAGGACATCACCTTGTAGAAGGGCTAAATGGGTATTTGTAGTTTCAATTTGGCGAAGTTTGGAGAAAATTTGGTTAAGTTTTTGGTAGCTTTGCAATTTCAAAAACCTATCGAATTGCCGAAAAATCACATTTACTCGACACTTTCGACAAGATCTAAAGTGCACGAACTCCTCTTTTCACCGAAAGAGTTTGTCACTCTTCCTTTTCTGCAATTTTCAAAGTTCAAGACACGAACTAGAAGAAATGCCAACAAAGAAGTTCAAACATTTGTAAAATTGTCGATTTGCCGAAATGACGTCGACGAAGAAGTTCAAAGGTTTGTAAAAGTGTCAATTTGCTGAAATACATTGTTTACTCGCCTATCTGATAAATGAATACTTGCAATAATGAACAGAATTAACAACGCATACCAGATAGAACAGAATTAACAATGCATGCTAGATAGAGGAGTAAAAATCTATCGTTATTCGCTCATGAAAATATTACAGAAGTAGACCAGAGATGGTTGACCAAGGATCAGAGTTGGTCCGACTACATCATACTACTTTCCTTGACAATACAAAGACTATTTAAAGGACCCAACGGTTGCAAAGAGGAACACAATTGTCAACTGACCGACTCCAACTAACTGACTCGTATAACTACCCAAGAGCCAACAAAAAATTAATACATAGTCAGATAACCCATATTATCAAATATAAGAATTGGCATTATACACTAACTACATCATCCCCCTCAAAAGAAAAAGTCGTCTTCCAGACGACAGAAAACCTTGAAGTATCAAGTGACATTAAGTAAGCTTTGCCAAACTAATGACAACGTTGAAGACCCTGGAGGAAAACCTAGAAGTACAAACGGAGTAGAAGTAGAACTAACACATCCCAAATTCCTACCAGTTGATGGAGAATGGCTAAGATCAACCAACCAAAGGATCCAATCTGTTTGCACATTGAATGCTGAGAATGATGTACCCCATTGATCACTAAACCTAGATAGTACTACAAGCATCTTAGAAGCATTCTAATCATGAAAAAATTGCTTAGTGTCCCCATATGCCATGAATGTACATTCCTTGAATTCACCAACCAACAAGAATGATTCTGTGTTTGCCTGGAAGAGCTGAATCATTTGAATCATGAACTTCAACAATGAGTTTGTGGGGGTCTGGGGGCAGTTGTTCTATCATCTGAGAATTAAAGCATACTGCTATAATTAAGAACCATACGGTAGGGGTTGCAAGGAGATTGTTAAGATTAAGGTGCCATCAACCTTGTAAATCCTATGTAATTTATTATTCCTATTATTGTTTGTAAATCACCCATAAGGGATGAAAGGTTTCACCAACAACAATCTTGTTTTAGTTGCATGTTTATATCCAGTACCCAATGCTAATTCGTCCGCGATGGGGGGTCGCAGGGGGTTTATATTTTATCATTGTAAATCTGGACCATTCGTCATTAGGTTACAGATCTGACAGTCGATATTATGTCGGTTTTCTTACCCTAGAAGGCAACCCCCTTTTATAAGGATATTTGTACTACGTTTTTAGCAGAGTTGAGAGTAACAGGTGCCGTTGGATCAAAGACTAAAGAAGAAGAGAAAGTGCATGTATTGTAATCTCATATTTGAAGATAATACAACTTGGAGCCTCTTTTCTTGGTGGAGTTTTTTACCCGAAAGGGTTTTCTCCACGTTACATACTGTGTTATGTGTTCGGTTCTTAATGCATGTTATTTCTGTGTAGTGGGTTTTATTTTTGTTGCACTCTCCATTGATTCTACATTATTTAGAGGATATTAATAAGGTTTGAATCAGATTTATGTTGTGTGGTTTGCACCTTCATTTCTAACAGAGATACATGGCAAATTTGTGTAAGAGTCTGACGATGTCCAGAGAGTAGTTCTTTCGTACGACAGAGATGGCAGGGCGTACAGCGTGGAAGAGTATAGGTCATATGGTGAGGAGTGTTGGTCGTACGGTGTAGAAGGATCTTGTAGGGTAGAGGATGATAGACTGAGGGTGTTTGACAGAATTTGCAATTACAGGTCGTACTGTGGACAGGGGCTCTGATTGTATGGCAACGAACAAGAACTCAAGTCATACAACTGAGGAGGAAACATGTCATATGACAACAAGGTGTACGGCATGATACTATATGGGCACAACAGTTAGAGGAAGTCGTACAGCCAAGACATGTGATAATCGTACAGCGAAGTTATTTTCTGCAAGATAGAATAGAACATGTTATATGACGACAAGAAGATCCAGTTGTACTGCAGCAATGACAAACTAAGGTCGTATGGCGAAAATGGGAAACTGAGGTTGTACGGCAGTAATGACATGTCTTGGTTATACAACGGGCAAAAATTTCAGTTGTACGATGGGGAGGTAGGCATACGGCAAACTCACTATGAGTCATACGACGAGAATAATGCACTAGAGTCATACGACGGTAGCAGGTAGAGCAAGTCATACAGAAGGAAAGGCGTACAATGGAGGGAGGTGTATGACGGATTGAATGCTCAATGCAAGTCATATAGCGACTGGGAGTCTTAGTCATACAGCAGGAATGGATGTATGACAGGGTCGACAGGGTAGGCATATGCAATATGTCTTCTGAAGGTGGAAGATTGGGCAAACTGTACACCTGGAAAAAGTGAATTGAATTGCACTAGTGGTCGTACAATTGGCTTATATACCTGCTCCTTTTAAAATTTAATTCATTTTTACTTCTTTTTCATATTTTTCAATTCTTTTCCTTTTTTCTTGTTTTTCATTTTTCTTCAGCGGGGTCCACCTATTATCTGTCGCTCTGACTACAAAAAATTCTTGCCCCGCAATATTTTTTCCTTCTCCGTAATTTTCATGTACCATATTTTTCTCTTTTGTAATTTTTCTATTAAGTTGATTTGACTGTATGGCATGTATCTGTACGTTATGAATTAAATACTTGAATATTATTCCTCCAAGGCATACCTTTAGTAATTTAGCAATTGTCCGTAAAGTCGAGTGCCTCTACTGGAACTGGAACTGCTGCCTTTTGCAAATCGTGTACTGCATTTTGCACACATAAATTGTCCAACTTTTCAAAATCGTTTTTCAGACACTGCTCTTTGCTAATCACTGTAGCTTCAATAAAATTACAAGTCGACGAAAATACCTCATAGTCCTCCATTTGCCAGTGAAATAGGCCACAGAGAGAGTTTGTTTCATCCTCCGAGCATGACTGTAATTCCAGAATACCTTCGTCATTCAGTTCCATTGGACCCAACTCATGCTTCTCTGTCCATTCTTCTTCGGAGTCCGAATCTGATGAATCAGAAGAAGTTGCTTCCTCGTTGATTGTTTGGTTTTTCAAATCAATTATATACTTCTGACCTTTATTTTTGATGGAGATTGTATTCTTTTTCCAATTGTGGTCGACTCTAACTGCTACCAACCAACCCCCACCCAACAATGCATCGTACGCTTTCTTTTGTAATGAAATGACCACAAAATTCAACATAAATACTTGGGTTCCTATAATTACCTTTTGGCCCATTAAAATACCGAGTACCTTAATAATGTGTTGATCTGCACCCACCAGTTGAAAAGTCGAGGGTCAAAGAGTCGACTTACCCAATTGTCTCCAAGTATCTTCTGGAATTACATTCACACTAGACTCGCCATTAATAATTGTATCGGTGAGATTTTCCCAAGGATCTCCTTATTTACCACTGTCGATTCCTTTGTTATGCTAACTGTTAATAACATGGGATCAATTACTTGGTCGCCTGACAAGGGAGATTTGGTTATTGAGTCTTCATTCTCGCCAGACTCCAAATTGGTCGTAGCATGCACCATCTCATTCTTCCCCAATACAATAGCATTTTGGAGTTCCGGAATATATTGTAATAAATCCACTACTTTAATTGGTACGGTAGTTTGAACTACTTGGCTTGCAATATTTTTCGCGAAGTGTAATTGATTTGTTACCATACATGCGTTTGCATGTGAGTGGCGTTGTTCGTCGTTCATATTCTGCTCCACTTCGGCTCTTGCTTCACGAAATCTTGCTTGTTCTATACATGGGTCCAAGTACACATCCTTCTTTGCTTGGGCTCGAGTAACGACCAATACTTCATTTTGCTTTTCAACATCAATCAAGTTGATGTTGGCCTTTTGCTTCAAGCATCTAGTGTCTTCATGGTCTCCAAGTCCACACCATTTGCACAATAATTGCAATTGTCTTGCTTGTTCGAGCAATCTCTCGCAAATTGTCCCCATTCGTTACATTGTCAGCATTGTATGACGGGGCATCCTTTAGGGTCATACTGTATTTGACTTCGACCTCTGCCTCTTTGATTTCGATAACCCCCTGGAGATGCATTATGTAGCTTTGATGGAGTGGATTGCTCTCCCTGTGTGAAGAGTACTTGTGTACTCCTGGTCTTCAAGTTATACATGCACTCTTTTATCAAATGACCCATGACTTGGTAAATCTCACAAAATAATTTTCTGGGACATTTACCTTTGGTGTGACCTTCACTTTTGCACTCACTACACCAAAGATCAGTGGATTCTTTGTTGGTTTCTTTCTCCGTCTTCAATTCTTTCGTCATCTGAAGCATGTCCCTCCAGAGCGCTTGTACCGTTCCAAACTCACTGTCGCTGTTGTCATCTGAACTTCCATCTTCCTATGTTTTTCTTTTTCTATGGTTGGAAATTTTGTCTTCACTTTCTATGTCCATCGCCCGATTGTAGGCTTCTACATACGAAGAGGTGGTACTACCTTCATCTTTTTTCTTAATGATGGAATTAGACCTTCGATGAACCACCTTTTCTTGAGACTGTCAATAGGTTCTTTTTCTAATTTTACAAGTAGTTCTTTAAGTCTACGGTTATCAGCTCGTACGGTCTCATGCTTACCTTGCTAGTATTGTAAATTTCGGCTACTATTTTATCATCTCCCATAAATTTAAATTCTTGTTCAAAGTCCTTTAAATTCTCCCATGTGTTTTGAGAGGCTTGGTCTAGTTCGATATACCACAATTGCTACACCTCGCAAGGTGGCTGGAAAAGACTGTAGCCAAATTGCTTTATCATCTTGCCCATTTGCTATCTAGATTGTCTTACAATGTTTGACGGGATCCACCAATCCATTGCCTATAAACTTGGGCAACTTCTGCTTTTCTCCATTGGGGCTTACCATGGTTTTGTTCTGATGCAAACCTCGCACCTAGAACCTACTTGCTGGGGAGTTTCGATTCAAACGTTCCGATGCTTCTCTCGCACTCTCGGCCATGTAAGAATACTCCACTCTTCTCGCAACGTCAACGTTCTGCACACTTGTTTCGCCTTCAGATTTTCTTTTATACACCCTTGGCTTGGCTTCTTTTCCTTTGATGCCTCGAAGGTTTCTCTCGTACACTTTTATGAAGGAATCTAATTCTGACTTCCAGCTTCCCTCGTCCAGAGAAGGTTGTTTTGACTTTTCAACTCGATCAGAAAGATCAATCCACATGTCTTCTAGCAGTGGAAAGTACTTGGCGATTTACTCCCACTCTGTGGAAATGTGTTCCCTCTCCTGACTACAACTTCTATTCACGCTCCAACTTCGACTTTTACTTCAGGATGGACTTCGGCTTCGGGCTTCAACAATCTCTCTTAGTCTTCTTTTGCATTCTCTTTGTTCTACCAACTTAAGAGATCATCTAATCTCTTGATCCTGACCACGTGGTCTCATCCCGCCTTTATTGGGGTCTAAGGGCATGAATCTCTTAAATCGGATCCGACTTCTTTTAAGGCAATGGCACCAATGTTTACTCACCTATCTGATAAATGAATACTTGCAATAATGAACAAAATTAACAATGCATACCAGATAAAGGAGTAAAAGTATATCTTTATTCGCTCATGAAAATATTACAAAAGTAGACCAAAGATGGTCGGCCAAGGATCAAAGTTGATTCGACTACATCATACTACTTGACAATACAAAGACTATTTAAAAGACCCGACAGTTGCCAAGAGGAACACAACCATCAACTGACCAACTCCAACTAACTAACTTGTATAACTACCAGAAAGCCAACAAACAATTAATACATAGTTGGATTACATAGTCGGATAACTCATATTATCAAATATAAGAATCAACATTACACACTGACTACATGCATTTTAAAGGTTCATCGATTTCCATTCAAGAGTTGCAAGGTTCCCCAAATTCCAGAAAAGTGCTATTTTTGGCAATTATCTTTGGTTCACAAACTCTTAAAACTGTCAAAAGTCATAGTTTCGGCAATTGTTTTGGTTCACAAGCCGTTGAAAATCCCGAAACATGTTATTTTGGATCCGGTTCGGACATTTTGACCTATGACGATTCAGTTCTGTAACTGCCAGTGCTTGTAAACAGTTTAATTTCCTGAAACCCGAAGTATATAAGGAAGTTGTATTTTGTTGGAATTTTTTTGTTTTTGAGGAGAAAGTATTATCTTTGGAGAAGAATCGACTGATTGAAGTTGTAGAGATTGTACTCCTAATGGTTGTTGAAATGAATGTAAACTTGTGATATGAAATAAAACTCAGATTGAATTTTGTTGTGTGAAAATTGGTGTTGTTGGCTGCTAGATTTTGGCCATCTAATAAGACCCCCATAGCTAGACTGCATTAACCGATAACGAATAGATCCTAGATAGTGGAGCATCTAGGCATATGATATAGATGTATGATATTTTATCAGATGTTAAGTGTCATGATGAAAAAGTATATCTAGGAGATAACTTAGTTATAGAAGCACAAAGGCAAGGTAAAACTAAAACCTCTTTAATAATTTTATAGGACATACGTTATTTGTTAATAAATGAAGTAAAAAAATTCTTTTCTATTCTCGACTCACACAAGAAAATTACAAAATCACTCTTAAAGATACTTGGTTTATTTAAAAATCATGATGATTCCTTAATTGCCCAAGGCATTCAGAAGGTCTGTATGTTTTCGATAGTTTCTCAAGAGAAGATTGTCTTTCCACTCAATCCAAAGACGATACTCAGCTTTGGCATGAAAAACTAGGGCATTTAAAAATCAAAACTCTAAATGATATGCTTCATAGTAGCCTTGTGATTGGTTTACCTAAAGTTAAAAGCAGTCTAGATACTTGTGAAATTTTTCTATTAGGTAAACAATACACATTACCTTTCAAAAAAGTCATATTGACAAATCTTCTAACCCACTAGAATTGGTCCACAATGACTTGATGGGACCCTTGCAAGTCCCATCTCTTTATATGTATGATTACATCAGAATGATATGGGCATACTATCTTAAAAACAAAATGAAGTTCTATCTAAATATAAATAATTTAAAGCCCTAATTGAAAATCAATCTAATTTTAAACTAAAAAATCTAAGAATAGATAATGGAACAAAATAGATAAATAGAGAATTTGAGGACTTTTGCGCCTCCTCTGGAATTTAAAGGGAACTTACCACTCCCTATTCTCCATAGCAAAATGGTATAGCATAAAGGAAAAATAGAACCATCATGGAAATGGTTAGATCCATGATGCACTCTACCAATGTACCAAAGCTTTAACAAGGTGAAGCAACTTAATACAATTGTTTCTATCATTAAGAGGGTGCATCCAAAGGCATTAAACTTATCAACACTCTTGGAAAGGTGGGAGAAAAAGAAACCTGGTGTCTCCCACCTAAAAGTATTTGGAAGCCATACTTCAATACTCATACCTGAAAACAAAAGAAAGAAACTCGATCCAACTTCTTTCAAATGTATATTTATAGAATATGGAGGAAAAACAAAAGGCTTAAGACTATATGAACCTTCAAAGGGATGTCATATTGAGTAGTTCATATACTTGAAAAATCCTTTGTAACACTATTGTACATAATCCTAGGTGTAGTAGGATAATATTTTATATTTTATATTTCCTAGATACACTAGAAGTTGAATAGTCATCTAGAAGATGAACTAAATAGTCAATTTCATCTTGATAAATATGTATATTTTACATGAATGGAATATGAGTTTCATTGAATACTATCTTGTTGTATTTCCCATCCATTTCATTTTGTTAATCTTTCATCTACATTTGATTCCCCAGGCCTACATTGGTGTCAAATTAGGTTATTCATCCTCCATTTTTGCAATAAAATACACCTCTGTTTGTCCAAGGTTTCCAATGAAATACTCCCTAAATCCCTGTTCATATACACATGTTGTCGATAGGGTGTATCCTTTTCACATGTTGCCTAAGTGTCACGTACCTCTCCACTCTTATGTGCTTTCACATCCCTTTCATGTATCACCAGGTGTATCAAAAGGATAGGCTTCTTCCACGTACCGATCGGTATATCGAAAGGGCGAGCATATTGAGAGGTTTGCTATATCGATTTAGGGGTATATAGAAGAGGAAACCTATTAGAGTGATAAGGAACCAATTGTAATGTCGCCATTTTCGGGTTCTCTTGCATTGCAGTTGGCACTAACCTTGTAGATTTGTGTCAACGTTATCATAGGAATTATTTGATGATTCCATTAAACTCAAGTGGTCTGGAGGACTCATATGCCACTTTTCGGGGTGATTTTCGACTTCGGGTGTACTCTCCAAGAATCTTGGAAAGGACGTCTATTTATAGTAAGTTGCCTGATTACATCCATTTATCATTATTCTTCATCGGGATCACTCTAGTGCAGTCATTTTTCGATTCCGATGCATTCTGGCAATTTCCTCAAAATGGATGTATTAATGGCTTTATTTTAATTATTTTACTAAGGTCGCCAAATATTATTTAAAATATTTAAAAAACACCTTAGTGTTATAGTTCGTCAAAACCGAGATGAAATGTTTTAAATCATGGATGCATAAACAGGGACCTTGCGTGTCAAATTATCATTATTTTAATAAAAAGGTTTTTTTTCGGAGCTAAAAGGGAGTTTAATTTAAAAAGTGAATTTTAAATTATAAGCTTCTGGAGAGTTCGACGGAAAAAGTATAAAAGGTGGTTGTGAGAGCTCATTTGGGATATTCAGAAGTTGTTTATTTTCTCTTGGAGATTTGGAGATTGTGTCTATGGCCAACTCTTACCAACGGGACGAAAACCCCAGTGGTTTCTTGAAGCTAAGGACGAAAACCCTCTATCTTCAATAGTGCGGTTCCATACAGGGATCGACTGTGTGCTGAAGATTTGGAGTTTGGGGACGAAAAACCCTCGAATTCCGTTGGAGCAATTTCATTCAGAGATTCCCAGCTGAAGGATTTGCCAATTAGAGGATTTGATGATTATTAGTTGTGAAAGGTTTAGTGTGCAAATTCTATTGAGATTCTTTGAATAATAAATTTATTTGATAAACTTGGGAGTTGTGGTGATTTGTGGAGGATTCTGGAAAGTATTTGCTGAGTATATCAATGTCTGCGTGGGTCTTCATAATGGCTGTGTGACACCTTTTTGTGAGTGCCAAAAGGTTGCGTGAGGAGTTTGGAGCCAAGGGGAGTTGTGTGTGAGTGTTTTTGGAGGAACATGGGACTTATGGAAGGGTTGGTGCTACTTGTTTCACCCTCTTAGCATCATTTGTTTTGTTGGCTGCTGGGTATGAGGTTTTGGAGCTACGCGTGGAGGTTTGGGATTGTTGTCCAAGTTTTGCACAGCCATATTTACTTATGTATAACAGACTTCTCATTGTCATTGTATGTTGGACGAGCTATTGAGGAGGGAGTGCAAGTAGATTTCTTCATATATTCATCTACAAGGGACTTACAAACAAGCTACAGCAACAATATATTGCTATGGATCTTTATTATTTGGCTTGTAACCATGCTCTAGTATCTCAGATAGTGTAACAGCAAAAATACTCATTGAAATCAATATAATATTGCTGGAGTTGAGGTCAGTTTGTGCCTCATTGTTATTCCTATTTCATGCCAAGTGTTTGATCTAATGTCTGAGATTTATATGCAATTCTGAGTTGTTTCTTGAGAAATTTTCTATTATATATTGCACATTGAATGATCCCAAACACAAATGCATTGAAAATACACTGAGAACATCAACCAAACATCAAGCCAGAAAAGTGTTTGACGGAATGTCAGCTCACTAGAAGTCAGTAAACTTTATGGGTGTTTGAGAAAAAATTGTTCCAAACTAGGGTGGGACATTACACCAATCCATCTCCATTTGGCAACAAAAGTCATAAGCTGTTGTGAATTATATTGTCTTCGAGCATTATCGGTGGAACCTGACTCAAATGTGTGTGTAATCTTTGTAATCATGTCGACATTATACACCAATGGCATGTTATTCTTACAAATTAATGCCAGTAACCAACAAGAAGCAAAAAATAATATCTAAATACTAGTGTCAATACAAACCTTTGTTTATACAGTTTTGTAATCAATACAAGATGTTGTAGCAATAAATCAACAGGTTGCAAGATCAATTACAAGATCAAACACCCAATGCCTCAAAAAAGAAGAAACATGTTGTCAACAATGATATTCCTCCTTCAAGCAGTTCAACTCAAAAGGTTGGTAAAGACAAAAGGTCCTTGAAAAAAGGTGTCAAGCCCACCCTATGTCATAGAACAGTGTTGTGTCTAAATCAAAAAATGTGTTGGCAAAACCCATCATGGATACAATACCTATTAGTCGTCCTATTGTTGAATCTCCACCTATTGTGAGAGTCTAAGAGACAATAAAACCCAACAAACATTGTATTGGTCTATGGTATATATGTGCTTTGAATTTTCATATACCAGAATATTCCAAACCTATCAAATTTGTGTCTGGAGGTGCTTAAACAACCAGTCAACTTACCGGCAGTGAAATCTTGTCGAAACTTGTCAACTGATCCTATCGAAAACATGGAGGATTATGGATTGAACTAGTCGGTAGAAGTTGAAATTGTTGGAGATCGAAAATTCAAAAAATAGTCGGCACACAACATGTCGGCTCTTTATGGTGGGCGCAGTCACCCAACTTCAGCTTAGATGCATCTAACACCCATGCTGTCACTTGGGTCATTTTTGCACCCACTGCTATTTGAAAATGAGGAAGGAATGGACCACTGCAACAAACACCAGAAACAAAAATCAAAATTTTTGGACATTATGGTTTTTTTTCCATGGAACAACTAACTGCATTATATGAAAATTAGTTTACTCCAAAAATCTTGTTAGAGAACTACAGTTAGTTATCCAAAAGGTTTGTGGCAAGCTGAGTTAAATCAAGTGAAATTAAAGTGAAAGCAAAAAAGAAAACTCAAAATAATAATTCGTTTTGCATAATTTTTTTATTAAAATTGTTAAATGACCATTAGATGGAGATTGCAAAGTACAGCGTAAGAGTGGGTTTGTGGAGCCACCATTCATATTTTACCATTCCACCCAACTTCAAATGAGCAATGATAGTAAATTTTGGTTCCTATAAGAAAGCACTGGTTATTTTCAATCTAGTGTGCTACTCTAAGCACAGGTTATTTTCAATCTAGTGTGCTACTCTTACATGTCTGTCAAGGTAAACTATTTTTTTCTCATGATAGGTGGAATAGTTAAAGTCAAAACAATGGATGACGAATACTAATAATTATCCAAACATTACCAGGGAAACTAAAATTTGAAGTCGACCAATGAGGTAGTTCCCTGGAAGTCTAATTTTCAAGTTCATTAGAAACATGCATTAAAAAAATGACTCGGTCATACAGGAATTCTAAGGAAAACTAATCATGTTGATGATCATTGAGGTTGCCACATCTAAATATCATGTTATAAACAATTGCAAAAAGTAGTGACAAGGTAAGTTGAGGTAAAACTATTCAATGGAACCTTACCCTCTAGGTCCATTTAGTATGGCCATGATATGATTGATTATTTGCTGCCTTTGGCACACCTGGGGACAAGCCATGCTCCACAATTTTTTTTCTGATTTGCATTGACATTATCCTTGGGAAACCTCTGTCCTTCACTAATCCGACAGAACTCCAAGGGAACATAATTGGGTCTATCGGACTGCTTGCTCAAGTCTAAACAAGAAGCTGTTCGAACTTAATGTCTGCATTGTAACGCTGCTTGTAGTAATCCACAAGGCTAATGCTCTGATTCTGCTGTCCATTTTCTTCAATGTTGAATTGAGCTCTCTCGTAATTTCTTTAGTGAGTCTCCCCAAAGTGTAGTTTTGAGCTCTCTCGTAATTTCTTTAGTGAGTCTCCCCAAAGTGTAGTTTTGAGCTCTCTCGTAATTTCTGGTCTGAACTGCTACTTCTTTTCTTATATTGAGAGTCTAGCTATGAGTTACTTTCTTTCTCTTGGCTATTTGAGCTTACTCTTCTAGAGTAGCCTCTTCCTCTACCTTTTTGACTTCTACCTCTATTTTTTCTTCCTCTCTCCCTACCTCTCACATTGCTTTGGGCCTCAAAGGCTTTCTCTAGGGAAGGAGTGGATCATTGTAGTGAACCAATCAACTCATCCACTGGCATCTTTGAAAGGTCTTTAGCCTTTTCAATTGCAATGACAATAAGTCAAATCTTAAGGGAAACCTCCTAAAGATCTTCTCAACAATCTTTTGGTCTTCCATAGCTTCACCATTAATCCAAGTAATTGATTTGTTAAGCTAGAAACTCATGTAGGGAAATATGAAATGGAATCACCCTTTCATATGAAGGGTTTTAAATTCTCTGCAAAGCAATTCAAGTTTGACTAACCTTACCTTGTCGTTCCCTTTATAGGTTGCTAAAGTAATCTTTCATATGAGTGTGACTTACTTGTACCTGTTGCCCACTAAGGTGAAGTACTACAAGTTGCAGGAGCCGTTAGGTGCCATTATTAGTTTATAGTGGACTGCCAACGAAACAAACCTCTCAATCAAAAAGAGCAAAGGGCAGCTGAAAGTGCTCTGAACGGGTTGAGGGTGACTGTCAATCATAGGCTCACAAAACAGAAAACATTGTGGGGAGACTCACTAAAGAAACTACCAAAGAGCTCAAGTTCAACATTGAAGAAAATGGATAGCAAAAGCAGAGCATTAGCTTGTGGATTACTACAAGCAATGTTACAATGTGGACATTAATTTCAAAAAACTTCTTTCTTTCAACCTGAGCAAGTAGTCTGATAGACCTAATTATGTTCCCATGGAGTTTTTCCAAATTTGTGAAGGATAGGGGTTTCCCAAGGATAATCTCAATCTAAATCAGTAAAAAAAAAATTGTAGAGCATGGCTTGTCCCCGGGTGCACCAGAGGCAGCAAATAATCAATCAAATCATGGCCATACCAGATGGGACCTAGACAGTAAGGTTCCATTGAATAGTCTTACCTTAAGGTTCCATTGAATAGTCTTACCTTAACTTACCTTGTCACTACTTTGTGCAATTGTTTATAATGTGATATTTGGATGTGGCAAACTCAACAATCATCAACATGATTAGTCTACCTTAGAATTCCTGTATGACCGAATGCATGTTGCTAATGAGCTTGAAAACTAGACTTCCAGGGAACTACCCCATGATCGACTTCAAAATTTAGTTTCCCTGGTAATGTCTAGATAATAATTATTATTTTTCATCCATTATTTTGACTTTAACCATTCCACCTATCATGAGAAAAAAACAGTTTACTTGGATAGACAAGTAAGGGTAGCACACTAGATCGAAGGGAGGCAATTGATTATTGCACACAAATAAATGTTGGATTTGTATATATCTTGAGTGACCGACAGTTATTAATTTCCTACTCGTCAGAAAAACTTTTGGGCTCTGTTTACCCTTTTTTGCTTTTGCCACCACTTTGAAATATTTAATGTTGAATGGTTGGTCCAAATCATGTTGAATGCTGGTAGGTGTGTTTAAGTTTTTGTGAGCGCAGGAAAAATGGTAAAGTAGAAAAGACAAAATGAAAGAACTAATGAATGACACAGAGAGAAGATAGTTACAAGAGAAAGGAATCTTGTTGACCTCTCCAAAAAAGAGCATATAGCTGACAGCTCTAGAGAGGAGAATAGAGCCGACAACTTTGGAAGGAATGCAATAGCCCACTACAAAAAGAAGAGAGACAACAGCAGCAGTAGCAGTGTGCAATCAACCCCAAAAAGAGAAAAGGAGAGCAATCATTGTAGAAGAACAAAACAAAGCAACAGCTCTAGAGTTTGTTTGTACTTTTTTGAATTTATACATTTTTGAATACCTATATAAATATAAATCCTATTTATTTGTCCCTTTTGGTTCTTTATCTCTCTTTTTCTCCAACAGACTGGTATCAAAGTCCAAGCCCTAGATTTTAGAATGTATTAAGAGTCTTTCTCCAATTTAAAAAAATGATTGGAGCTAATGATAAGAGTTGGCAGAAACTACCAACATTTGATATACAAAACTATGATGTGTGGGCTAATAAGATGAAAACTATCATGGTAGCTAATGATTTGTGGAAGCTTATGGTCAATAGATTAACAAATTTAACTGACCAAATAGACTATGCAACATTGAAAAATATCCAAAAGACCCAGATGAAAGAGACTAGAAGGAAAGATGCAAAAGCCCTAAGTTTGATTGAAGCAACATTGGCAGAAGCCATATTCCCCACAAATAGCAACAACTAATTCCTCAAAACAGGCTTGGAAAATTCTTCAAAACTCCTACAAAGAGACTGACAAGATGAGGTTAGTCAAACTCCAAAAGTTACGATTAAATATTTCAACATACAAAAAAACAAAGTTTCGTCCCTTTCAGAGACGGAATGGGAGATCCTTGCCGCACCCCCCACAAAAGTTGATAATACAGTTTTTGAAATATGACAGTACATGAAGTTCCACAAATCGACACACAACACTATTTATGCTAGCCCCTAGAAAATCTCATCTAGCAAAAAAATACCAAAATGGATAACAAAATGTAGTGTCAGAGAAAAAACATGAAATTCTCGACCCAATGTTGATCTTCGAAATATTGATAGAGGCTGAAGAAGAAGACGTATCGGAGGGCATTAGTCCTTCGACATACAGTCGGCCTCTATAGGCTGCAAGGTCAGCGTAATAAACGGGAGGCACCAGTGAGACGAGCTTTATGCACCTAGCAAACATGTAACAGAGAATATTGATGAGTGTCTGCAATTCATCTGAACTAAACTGATTCTCATCCTAAAGAGCATGATAATGGGTTAGCTTGTTGGTGCCCAGAAACCCATAGTAAGTCAAACTCCCTTGGGTGAACTATTGTGGTGTCCACGACTTTGCCAAGTGGTACGTTGCCTATCTTGTGTTCATATCGCCCAAGGGAATCAGCCTTGTGTGATGCCACTTTTGTGCTGCTATGAAAGAAATAATCGATTTATATGCTTCTCCAAAGCGCATGGATGTCGTCTTCAAAGCTACTAACACATGGTTTAGAACTATATCGAACTGTCCCCCGCTAACCCCATCTAGGAAGAAAGGATTTAAAACTATAAAAAACCTAGGAAAAGATAGAAGAACCGATTTAAGAGAAACTGGATTTGTGGGGGATTGATTTTGAATGAATTTTGGAAACATATTAATTTTGGATTTGTTAAAATAGATCTAAAAATTGAAATTGGAAATATAAACCCTAGGATGATCATTATTGAATTGGAAAACATAATGTTGAAATTATAAACCTAGGAGTGAGTTTTGAAACATACGAAAATAGGTTTGGACAACATATGATTATGAATGGATTAGCAATGTTATTGGATGTATTCCTATGTGAATTATTGCCAGTTGCAATGTGCCCTATCAATTTCTAAAATAGATTCTTGGGATTTGAGCTTTATGGAAACTATAATCTTTTTCATTGCATCGAATGAATCAAACTTATTATATCCCCTGTGTGATTCAAATAAACAAAACTCTATTTCTTTTTAGTTCTTAGATATGTATTATATTTTGATCGACCCCAAGTTTGCACTAATACAGCCAGTACTTCCTTTGTAGAATAGATATTTTAGTGTTCCAAAGATGAGGAAAAATATTTTCTTTCTGTAGCATGTAAATCTCAGACTACTAGGTCAATCCCTATCATTTAATTAGCTCTATTGTAATGTGGGTTAGTCTACATAAGTTAAGTTATTGATTGGGGAAAATATATGAGAGAACAGAGGTATTGAGTATATTTAAAACTTAAATCTCTAAGGAATAACTAAGAGAATGTACATTACCTCTCAAAAAGCTTAAAACCACCAACATCAATTGCTGGAACGTATCCTAAAGCATTGATAGCTGAAAGGAAAATTGATGCATTCAAACTATTATGTACAGAACCCATCTCTTATAAAAACGGTTAGCTAGGAATTTCTACCTAAAAATGCAAAGCACAATCAAATATATACAGATGCATTACAAGATCCCCTGCCAGATTTGATGATCATTAAAGGAAAACAGGACTCCAGAAATTCAATTTTAAACAAAGTGCAATATAACATAGAATTATAAGAACTTCACTTAATTGTACAGGGAAACCACGTAACTGTTTATAATGGTGTAAACATAATTGCTCTGGTGATAAACTGGACAATCTTTCACTATTCCCATCGCACACAATAAAATTAAAAGGTTTACAATGTACATGGATGAGATTATTAACAGTTCTACCTTACGGTCAGTTTCATCTTTTACCTCTTACATATCAAGCAACATTGTTTGTCCTAAGTATTAACCAAATTATAAATAATAATATGATGCTAAATGGGAGCTGTTTATTTATAATAAGATTGACGAATCTTAATTTGTTCTAAGCCCAAATGACTATGAGGCATCATTACAATTTGTTAGGGCATGTATTTTGAAAGGCTTAGAGACCAGTAGCCATGCCATATGGTAAATAGTCTGAGATACTATGGCAGAAACCTTTCCACATTTAATTTGCTGGAGTGCTATCGCAGAAACCTTTACAAACTGGCATTATACTTTGTGGCAAACAAAGTAAATTCATGAATATAAAAATGCAAAAATGGGAACCAATCTTAAGTTCCTATTGTCAGCTTACTTGAGGACATTTAATTTGCCAAACTGATATAACAGAACCATGATGGTCCACAGTAGACTAGAATTGTACAGAGTTTAAGAGGAATAATAAATTAATAAAGCATTAGTAATATGCTATGATTAGACCAGGAGAGGTATAATTAATATTTGAATACATGGATGGTTCCAACAGGTTGGACACAAACAGTTGTACCCATTCCTCCTAGATTCTACATATGTACAATTCTCCTACAGAATATCATCCCTCATAGAGCAGATAATTTATATTGTATCCTGTCAAGTCCTTGTGGAAGATTATCTTGAGTTATCTCTATCTATTCAAAGCAGGGCAACTTATATGATACAATGATGTTTCTGCACTCATCTGCTGTGTGTCCTTGAGGTAAAAAACTTTTTTCTTGTTTATTTGATTTGCTCATATGCTACAATTTGTTTTGTGCATGCTGTTCTTGCAGGAGGCGTCAGCATTTAATGTCAGCCACCTGTCCCTCCAATGGAAATTCTTCATGACAAATCATATTAAGAAAGTTTTGCAGCTAAAATTTCCCATCAATAGACTTTGATGCATTGCTATTTCTGCAAGTTTCCGAGCTCATGAGCCTATTGCAGAGAATAAGATGGTATTTCTAAGCCAATAAAAACTTGATTTGAATACCTCTTGTATTCCTAATTGTTCTGCATGTATCATTCTACAAACTCGATGTCCTGGATTCTTTGTTTAACTTACAATTTAATGCTCATGATCACATCCAAGAATAATTTCACTTGTATGATGTTAGCATTTGTCATTACTGGCCATGGTCCCTTAAGTCCATTTCATAGTTGTGCCATACCAAAATTCTAACATTAAGTAGCTTGCTAAGTATTCCAAAGTTTTGAAGGATAGTCGATCTTATTTGGATAATCTGTCGTCAAAAGTACCCCATTCTATAAGCCCGTCAAATGTTTAGAAAAAGGGCTTTTCCTTAAGTCCAAACTCCAAAGACTATTTTATATAAAGTCCTTTAAGCACTAGCATATTATACTTATTTGGTAAGCATCCACTTTTTGTTTATCAGCCTTTCTGTTGTTAAAGAAGTGGTTTGTGCTCTGACTTCATTAGGCCAGATCTGTTTGATCTATCATGGGAAAATCTCAACCATCGATGTTCATTTATGAGATATCATCTAGTCAAACATCATGGACTGTGGTCCCATTGGTCCACTATTATGAACCCATGTTGATGAGTCTCTCTTCATAAGAACCTAGACCTTGACCATTAGATCATCAATCATCCTAATCTCCATGATCTATTAATGATCAGTTGAATCTTCTTTAGCCTTAAGTTCTTACTCGATTCTTATTGGTTGTCATCCTCATGGTCTCAATCTATGTGAGTCCAACCTTGCCTTCCAAAGAGATTGTTACCATCAAATTATAAACCACTTAGTCAGAGTAGTTGCATCATTTGAGAGCAATGATTTAACCATTAACTAAAGTTCCCCTTTTTTTATGATTGTTCCTCACCCTTACGAGCTTAGTCTAGGGTTCCTTCATTCTATTCCATAACCATTGATTTCGCCTAGACCAATCTCAATCATTTGATCATGTTTGGCCACTTTTAAACCTCCATCAAATCTCATTGGTCCACCCCTTATGCTTGTAATTATTTGGGTTCTTCTATCTTGTTCCATTATTGGGTAACTATTAGTCTTATGAAGTTTAATGATTAATCTCAATCATCCATTTGTTTCCCACCTTGAATCCTCCCCATTATGTGAATGTTAAACCCCTTTTACTTTCTTAACTCCCTAATTGCAATGATCAATGGCAGAGATTAAATTCAGTGGCAAAGTAAATAAATAGACCTCTTCCTAATCAACATCAAAAGTCTCCTATTCCTATTGGCCATCCACTAAGTATTATAGGGTGGTCCCAGTGCAGCCATTCCAATAAATGCGCAGTACACCTGTATACTCTAGGCCCCACGGTTACTGTCCATTAACCCTCTTACATGCTTGTTAACTTTCATTTCACTAGGTCCCTAAAAGTGTCAAGTATCTTATCAAGAGATGCAAACAATTTTTAATCTTAGTCCCCTCACGCATATTTTGATGTCCCAAAACCACAAAAAGCTAATCACTAATGATGATGTTTTGTATTGCTATCAAGGTGTTTGACTATGTATTATGGGTTGCATACATTGTGACTTGTATGTTTGAATTTTAGCAGTGTTTATGCTTTGCTGTTTTCACTATATATGTTTATATATGTTGATGTGTGATTATAGTACCTGGGTCAACATTATAGATTTCATGAGATGCTTTATAATTAAATGTGATTTCATTTCTATCACATTTTGATATTTTATTGCTTCATTGGATTATATCATGTTGGATGCTTTTATGTTTGCCTCGGCTATCCCTGTATGGTGTAGATACACCTGATGTTTAGTTGAGTGTACAAGCACAAGTTTTCCCCAATGGTGGTCTATGAGAGACTATTCGACTTGGGTAAATATGTCTAGTTGCATTTCTTCATCTCACTCAATTCAAGTTACAAGATGAGTCTTTGTTCAAGCCTGTCAAACCAAGATCTGAATCAATGTCAATTTTGGATCCTTGCATTTAATTGGTTTTCAAAGTACTTAGTTTTAGAGTGTTTGTGGAATATCCGTGATGCTTGAGTCGAAAGAGTCTATTAATATACCTTGGTAAAATTCTTATGCATTTGTATTATTGCATGTTGAAAAGAGATGTAAAGAGTTCAATAGATTTATTTAAATAGTATGCAAATGACTAGTTTGAAATAGCTAGTTGTGTGTGAATGGGAGGGAAGTCCCAAAGGGGTTTAGGGATTTTTGAAGACTAAAAGTAAAGCAAAAGTATTTTGAACTTGTGCACCTCTCTCTCTCTCTCTCTCTCTCTCTCTCTCTCTCTCTCTCTATATATATATATATATATATATATATATACTACGTCCATTGTGAATTTGATGCTTTTGGAAAAAGAGATTGCTTTGAGGATTACTTGAGGATTGTTGGAGTTTGCTTGTGGATTGAATAGCTTTCTTAGATCTTAGAGTGAATTGGCAAAAGGATTTGTCTGGTGTTATGTGCAATGTAATGTCCCCTTTTAGGATATTCTTGTTTTCTTTACTTGTACACAATTAGATCATTAGAAAGGGACATTAGAAATATTAAAGATCAATAAATTAGATAATAATCAGTTCATAGCATTATTTGTAATGTACTTCAACATACTTATTGTACCTTAAATTAGATTATTAAAACTAGGAACTAATTAATATTCATAATATACTCGGTGATTACTATATCTAAGCCCCAATCCTTACCTCTAATCTAATCGTCAACCCTACGGAGGATGGGGGCTAACCATGTTAGGGCGCTAGAAAACTATTCCCTCACAAGTAGGCACAGGGGTTTCATGAACACTCACCAATACCACCACCTAGCCCAATGCTTCATGAACACCCGTCAATACCACCGCTTGGCCCGATAGCTTCAAAAACACCCGTCCATACCACTTCGGGGCTCACCTCTCACCTACCCGGGGCGACGTTAATACCGCCTTTCCCTAACAACCCAACCAATCCTCATGAGGGGCAATAGAGAAAGATTAAATACCGGGTCATGAATATATTAATCCCTTGTATATCATGAATATATATTATATATGTATAGAAGCATAGCTATTTTATAAATCAACATTAATAGCTATAATCGAATGATAGAATTAGAGAATTAGAGAATTAGAGAAGAGTGGAAGAATAGAATAAAAGAATGATATATTAATAGAATGATGGAATGATAGAATAATAGAGTGATAGAATAGAATGATATAATGATAGAAGAATAGAATGATGGAATAATAGATTAATAGAATAAGAGGATGATAGAGCTATAGCATGATAGAATGGCTGCAATAAATAATTGCATATATATATTACTGCTGATATATTCCTTGCAGATCTATCTCTGCCTTATATATCTATTGCTGATCACTTCTTTTATGCTTGAATGAATTATATTATTTTCCTTGCTTGGATACTCTAAATATATATATATCACAGAAATATATATATTTTCAAATTCAGAAATATATTCCATTCTTCCTTGGATGCTCTTTTCAATATATCTCAAGTGCAGATCTAAATATATCAGAAATGCATATATTTCAAACTTAGAATATATATATGTCATTCTTACTTCTTGCCCTCTTCACATCACAAATTCTACTTATATATCTTCTCATGCCTTCATGAAGGGAGACATCTCTTTTGAAAGATGATGACCTTTCAAACAATCACAAATCCTACATTTCTAAATGCTGCCCCTTCAAGCTTGAAGCCTTTAATATAAAGGCTGCTCTTATTATGCAAATCACACCTTTGTTATATGTGAGTAAGACAAATATGAATCGGCCCCTTACAAGTTTGAACAAGACAATTGTGAATAAGACAAATAAGTCTTAAGCGATCCTTATGAGGGATCAGCCCTTAATGAATTATTTATTCTTTATTCCTTCCTTTTTCATTAATCGCTACCTTCATATATAATCATTGTCTTTTGGGTTTTACTTTAATTTCTGCATTTTATATAATAATATATATTGTTAATTATTATTAGTTTGTTAAATAAATAAATTATATATTGAATTTTAGTTATCTTAAAATATTTATATAATAATATTATTTATTAAATATTATATATGTTTATTAAATATTAATACATACACAATTATTACCAGAAGCACTCTCTATCATTCAAATTGACTATGACAAAACCCACATTTCAAGAAGGCAACTTTACCGTTTTATCATCATGCTTTAAATCTTTAATTTAAACAATGCCTTAACATCAGGATATCACATGCAAGAAAAGGAATATCTTCATATTGGGGTTTGCTGAAACAAGGTATTTATCTCTATGAATTGTATGCACTCGAATGATTTACTTTCTCATTTATAGACATGCTCCACAATAGGAGGTAGGCATATGGCCTTCATTCCATAGGTTTTGTTAAGGAAAAGAAGTTGTAGTTTAGTTCATTGTGTAAATTCAAACTTGTAAGTTTTCATTTTTGAATTTTACAAAATAGTGTCATAACTCTAGCAAAATTTTCTCAAAAATATATGTGATGTTGTCCTTATGCTCAAAAGGGCATTCTCATTTTCTTGAAATTTTGCATTTTGAAAATTGAAGAATTTTGAAGCATTCATCGATGGTGATTTGAGATTTTGCATGGTTTTTGAACTTTTGAAATTATAAAAATTCGAAATTAGGCCATTATTGATTGTCGTGTTTTGTGGGACGAGAAATCTCCTCATGAAATAAAATTGTCTATCTTTTGGATAGAAGTGTCATGGTTTCCGACCTTGTTTTTCGTGCCTTTGTCTTTTGGTCTTTTTGGGACTTTGGCTAGTAAGAAGGTGACCTAGGATAGGAGGTGGAGTGGCCTCTTATTGTCCATCCAACATTGTGACCATGGGATGAGGACTACAAGAGTATTAAAAAGCATAAAGGATAAAATGAACAGGGCTCAACAATTATAAACTTAACAAAGATTTAATCCTAGTCTAGTACCAAAGGCGTGGAACGACTAAGTAAGGCTTTAGCACAATCCTATGTGGTTGTTGAAAGCCAAGCTGTAATGTCCCCTTTTTGGCGCATAGACCTTTTATGTGCATTATGCGTGTTCCTAGTCTTCTGGAGGCTATTCGTCATGTTTGGAAGAACTCCAACGTTCTTGGAGTGGTCGCGGCTCAGTGTTATAGGGCAGTTGTTCGTGTTTTTAAGTCCGGCTAGTCATTTGGAGTTCATAGATGCTTTCGGAATTCAGTTCCGACCTCTCGAGTGCTCTCCAACTCTCTTGGAGAAACATGCTATTTTAAGACAATCACCTGACGACCTCCGATTTTCATTCCAAGTCTTCAGTATCCTGTTGGTATGATCAGAATTGCAAAATTATATCATTTGGATGCTTTCCGCAATTTGGGTATATTATTGAGTTATTTAATTATTTATTCTCTTAAGTTGTCTAAGGATGGGAAATATTAAAAGATAACTTAAGTGTAATAGCTCTTTGGAAAGGTGTTGAAAAGTATTATTTGATGTTCACATAAATGGAATGTTAGGCAAGGGAGACATAAAGTGAGCAATTAAAAAGGTTACTTTTCTGTGAGGAGGAAATTAAAAGAAAAATGAAATTATTATTTTTGTTTCCTCTTGTTGCCCTAAAAGTGTCTTTATAAAGGGGTTTTGGGCTCATTTGGAGGCTTATGTTGTTGAATATATTTTCAATTCTTCTGAAAACTTGTGGTGCTGAGCAGAGTTTCTTCTTGGGGTTGTTTAGCCTCAACTTCTCATCTGGTTTTGGTTGTGGAAGATCAAACCTAGCTGGATATCTGGTGATTTTATTCAGAAATCACAAGGAGCTTCAATGGAGTCATCATGCAGAGATTTTGGGTTGAATAGTTTTAATGTATTTTGATGTGTGAACGTTTGAGATGTTTTTCAGTGATATTTTTGAAGTATTTTGTGCTAAGTTTTGGGGTGAGTTGTGCTGTGCAAAGAGTTTTGGGGTTGTGAGAAGTATTTCTGTGTATTTCTAGTTTGTTCGGTTTTGTATCAGACCTGAGTATTTTGTTAGTAGAGTGCTTTCAGAGGTGTATTTTCAGTGTTTGAACTTCATTACATCCATAATCAGCGACAGAGCTTCATGGGAATGCTTTAGGGTGATGTTTGGTGACTTCTCAACTCCTCATATTCTGATTTTTAATGCTACAGCAGTTTATTTCAGTTCTAATCAGAATTAATAAAATATTGCAGCATGCCCTAACTCTTGTGTTTCCTTTACATGTTGCAATAAATCTGTGTTTGTAATACTGGATGGTAGTACCGCCGATTACTTCATAAAATTGTGCTTCATTTTGTAATATTGGACGGTTTACCACCAATAAATTATAGCATGAACTCACAGCCTGTTTTGGCATGAACAAGCTGGCATATCAACCTTATTGGTTTGAGTCAAACTTAGAAATTCTGATTAAGTGGATACCTGCTGCATAAGCGGATGCCCACTGAATAAGTGGAAGTTGTTATTATTGCATGTTGGTTTGAATGCTAACTCAGAAGCACTTGTATGCTCTCACCTTGCCCGCATAGGGATCTGGGTGATCAGAAGAGTTTTGAAGAACTTAACCATTGCATCTTTCTCTGTGTGTGGAATTTCAAAAAAAAAAAACTGGGGTGCTCATTCCAGTGGTATCAAAGCTAGTTTTCCTGCCAACTTGTTGGAATAGCTAACCCTTGTGCAAAAGTTCATATCAGAATTTTTAGTTGCATGTTAGTACCCAATACTTGCATGTCAGTTTCGAGACTACACAGATGTTTGCATGTCGTCTTTGAAGAACAAGCAGTTGTTGCATGTTAGTACTCAGTACTTGCATGTCAATTTTGAGACTACCCAGATGTTTGCATGTCGTCTCTAAGAACAAGCAGTTGTTTCATGTTAGTACCCAGTACTTGCATGTTAGTTTTGAGACTACCCAGATGTTTGCATGTTGTCTCTGAAGAACAAGCAGTTGTTGCATGTTAGTACCCAGTACTTGCATGTCAGTTTTGAGACTACCCAGATGTTTGCATGTCGTCTTTGAGAACGAGCAATTGTTGCATGTCATTATCCAGTACTTGCATGTCGTCTTTGAGACTACCCAGATGCTTGCATGTCAGTTTCGAGGATCGAGCAATAGTTGCATGTGAGTGATCTGCACTTGCATGTTAGAGTTGAGACCGAAGATATAGTTACATGTCAATAATCAACATTTGTATGAGTTACATCACTTGGTTTGATTTGTCTTTAGAAGTTTTTCAGAATTGAGAATATGGATGGATGATGGCTACCCAAATTTTTACCTCCGAGAGAAGTTGCAAAAATACAAAACCCAAGAACCAAGAAGATGTTTACAATGGTAAGGTCTTTAAGTGAAATGTTTAAAGAATTGTCCAATGAGTGGAATGATCCTGAATTTAAGAAAGAGTTACGAAGGTATCTAAGAAATATGACAGCAAGAATAAAGAAGACGAATAATTGGAGGTCATAAAGGAAGAGTCAAAAAAGATGTTAGAACCAAAAACAAATGATGGGGAAGCTGACTTTCCAAAGGCAATTGTAGAGGAAAAGTACCTGAGTTTACCTAAAGAAGTCAAAGAAGAATTGGAAGCTGAGAGAATGGACTTTGCAAGTCCTAAATTTGATGAGGAATTTGATGATTATGAAGATGTAATTCTGCTAGAATCAGAAGAGAGAATGTTTGATAGGATGTTAGAAGATGATTTATCAGGTGAGCCTGAAATGATTATAGTAGAATGTCTTGTTGAAGACATGGAGAAAAGTGTAGTTGAAGAAGTTGAAGAATTTGAAGTTGCTAAAACTTTGGGGACAACACCTAATGAGGAGCATCTTTACCATTCTATTAATGGCAATTCAAGACAGCAGTTTGACTTCTCAGAGAGTTTAGAAGAAGAGCATGCTGAAGTGGAGTCCGTTGAAAGCTTTAAATCAGCCCATAGTGTTGACTCGTTGCTTGAGTTTGGAGCTGCTATATCATTTGATCAAAGTGACTGTGAAGAGGAGACGGATTTCGAGGAACTTATTGCTCCTGGAGAAGAAGAAATTTCAGAATCTTTGCTATTTGAAGAGTTGAGACACTTGAGTGAGCAAAGTCCTAGAGAGTTGTGCGAGTTGAAGAATCAACTCTTGGTCTCTAATGAGAGAAATGCATGTCCTCATAAGGTCCTTGAAGATCTCATGCAAAAACGTTTTGTGGATGGAGCTACTTCTTCAAACTTGCAAATAATAAAAAACTCCATGGAGATGGTGAAGTTTGAGTACTTGCACTTAATTAGGGATCGAGATAATGTCATCGAATTTGCAAAGGAGAAGGAGAGGAAAGTTGATGAGCTCACTCTTGAGCTTGAATCAACAAAAGATTTGTTTCAAAGTACCCATATGACGCTTCTAGAAGTTGATAAACAACTTCTTGTTGTTACAAACTTGAGGGAGCAAGAAAAAGGTGCATTGACGGAAGAGATCAAGCAAGTAATTGATGAGCTTGATAATCTTCAAGAAGAATTTGATTTGGAGATTCTTTCAAAGAAATCAAAAGTTGCATGTGAAACTTTGAATCAACAAGATGGGTTTCTGCAAGAGGAGAGGAATGACTTTCATATTTTTGATAACCCTCTGTTTGAAATGGGTATAGAGACAATTTATGATAATCCACTCTTTGAGATGGATGATGAAACATCTCCTCCATGTAGCAGTACAATTAGTGACAACATCAAGATATGGGATCCAGGAGAAGTTTCAAAACATGAGTCGGAGCATGGTTTTCAGCTTGCTCAAGATTTGCGAACATATCATGAGGATGTGCCAAGCCTTGTGGTTGGTAATCCTTCAAGGAGACCACCTGATGAAGAAGCTGTAAGCGAAAATGAAGATGAAGTTTCCACATGGAATGTTGATGTCTCCATGAAACATCAATACTATTATGAGATAGGGAGTTGTGTTGAGTTTTTAACTTTTTTCCTATCTTTGAAGGAATCAATGTGGATATCAGAATGACAACATAAGCATGATGGAGATAATTTTTGTGTGAGTTTCTATACAAGAGGTCATCAACATGGATTATCGAAGACTAATGATGATGGTATGAATGTACCTTGGAAGGATAACATTACAAATTTCAGAATGAATGCTGCTGTTTATTTTTTAACCAGCCATCATATGATTCCATTTGTTTATTCACAAGTGGATTGGAGAGAGATTTTAAGTAAGGATTGGAGCAATACTCAAATGGTAACTCTTGGGAAGACATCAATTGCTCTTAGTTCCTTAGTAGTTAATGATTTCATGGTTGAGTTGCAAGAAAAGATCAAAGATGTAGCAATTTTCCATGAAGAGCAAGAAAATGAGATTAAAATGAATGCAATGTTTTATGTTGATCTTAGTGCTTTAGAGGTGCAGTTTGTGGTTGGCACTTGGACGTGTTGCATGAGAGGAATTCTTTTTGGGAGAGATGCCTATGGGTACTTTAGAAGGTCTTCTTTCTTCTTCCTGTAGGCTCCAACCTACTTCACATACAAATAGTGAGCTCCAACTCACAAGACACACCAATCTTCACTTGACAGAATTATAGGCTCCAACCCCCACACACAAACTGAGCTCCAACCCAGCACGAGGCTCCAACCTCTTTAATCCTTCAATGGCTGATCTAGTATGCTTCTTCACAGAATCTTCCTCTCACAAATCTGATCACAACTCACACAATATCATTCTTCCAAATCTGATCACTACACAATAACCTTCCAATTCAAATCACAATCCACAAAATAACCTTCTCTCACAAATCTGTTTACAGTCATGCACAAACTTCCTTCCAAATCTGACCACTATCATTCACACAATCCTTTCACAAATCTGATCATAATTTCACCTTCGAATCTGCACTCTTTTCCTTGACATTTACCTCTCAATCTTCTCATATGTTTGTCATTTATATATTAGCATTTATCCTTCTCATGTGGCAACACATATTCTTCAAAAGACATCTGATTTGCACTTCATTTCTACCTCTATTCTTTCTTTATATCTGCTCTTTTTCTCAGAAAATATTCATTACATTCTTTTCTTTTTCAACTCTCACTTTCACTCCTTTTATATACTCCTCAAGGAAGATGTCCTTTGTGGATATATGTGACCCTTAATAATAGACGTACCTTCACATGGATCATGTCTCCTCAAAACTAATCGTTGTCCCCTTTTTTAATAAATCAGTTCCTTTACAAGGATCGCACCTCTTCAAAATTATTTTTCAATATAACTACTGCTGTTTATTAATCACTGCCATCTTAATATAAATCAGATCACTGCACTTCATTATCCAAATCACATTTAATCTCTGCACTTTTTATCATACAAATCGCACCACATATATATTTATAAATAAGACGTTTTGTCTTATTCTCAAGGGAGAGTCGGCCACATTAGATATATTTTATTATTCTTTACAAGGGTCAGCCTCCATATGGATAAAGTCAGCCAGCATATGTTTTATCTTCTTCCTTAGTCGGCCTCTATAACTTGATCGCTCCACATATATGTAGCATACTTTGTCTTTTGTTTTAAATGCCTTTTGTGTGGTCGGCCACCTTTAGGTAATTTAAATCTGAATTTTTTTTGTCTTATGTGCTGCCTTTTTTTTATTCCAAAAAAAAAACTGATCGTACTTTTTCATTTTTGTAATTGCTCCACACCTTATATTATTTAATTAAGGCATTTTGTCTTATACTCCATGTATATCACATAGCCACCTTGTTACATATTGATAGGTCTGTTTTTTTCTTCTTAACCACATCATATGTAATTTTGTCTTATTTACAAGACACTGTCTCTTTCATAAAATCATTTTGTCTTTATTTTTGTCTTATACAAAATTCATTGGGAGTCTTTGTCTTATTCACAAATCATACTTAGCAACCACTCCATATTGCATATCACTTGGAATCTTTGTAATGCTAATAAGTACTTATATATGATCGGTTTCTTCAACTAGTTTAAATCTTTAATCTTCACAATGACGATGATGATTTGCTTCATGTATTGTATGACATTTAGCAATGACAACGTATTCCAACAATCTCATTTATACTTCCTTGACAACATCAATGATAATCTTCAACAATCTCGTCCATACATCTTGTACAATCAATCCAATCAATCTTCACAACATCTCTTAGACGTTAATCTTGCCAACAATCTCAATCTTATGTCTTTGACATAAGTGACACCACTTCTTGTTCATGCACCTTCTTGACATCAATGATAACATGTTCTTATATTCTCGTCTATTCATGACTATCTTCTTAATCTCAATGACACCATGTGTATGCACCTTTGACATCAATGACAACACTTCCAACAGGGTTCCACATGGTTGGGTGGCACTATACCACTATTGGGGCTAGCTAGATTCCTGGATTTGCTTAGAGAGCATTCGAGTTCCTTTCTACTTGTGGCATGGTGAGTTTTCTAGTATTAATTGTATTTCCTCTGTTTATATTATGCTCTTTGGATTGAGTTGTTTAGATGTAGATTATCTTCCTTGCTTGAAGATACATTATCACGTTGTTATTGCTATGTTTATGCTTTTGTTATGAGACTTAAGTTATGTTAACCTCATTCTTGGGAACTGTAACCATTTTGGGAGTTCTTGTTTGACCAACATAGAGCCCACGGGTGCTCAAACGTTTGGTCCAAGCCATTTTATCCCAACATAAAAGCCAAGGAAGTTATGCTTCGTTGAGCGAGAAAATGTGCACTATTGGTTTTTACCTTGTCTCATTTCTTGCTATCTATTGTTGCAAATCAGACTTCACAATCCAAATTACATGCAATTCAAAGTTGCCAGTCCGAACTGCAGCAAAATCGAAGTTCTAAGTCCTGTCAGCAATTTGCATGGTACAAAATGCATATCAAATCCTAAAGTTCAAGTTTGTCAAGGGGTTAGGTTCTGAGTTGACCCGACACTTTGTATGATGCAAAATGCATATCAGACCCCGAAGTTTGAACTATCGGAGGTGCTTTGCCTCGAACTTGTGTCGAGACCTTGTTTAGTGCAAGTTGCATTTCAGACCTTGAAGTCCGAAATGCATATCGTTGTTCGGACCCCAAAGTCCTAAGTACTTGGTGCACATCGGACCCTAAAGCCCGAGAGGCATAGTTGTGCTCAATGTTAGTCGAACTCCAAAGTCCGAAGCTCTGTGATTTCGTCTTAGAAGTCCGAGCAAGTGTAGAATGTAGGTTGCAACCAGAAGGCCGAACCCCAAGCAGGTGCTGCACGTTGCAAACTGCAAACTGATGCCGAAGTCCAAGGAAGTCAGTGCATTATGTTAAATGCAACTTAGGGGTCAAAGGCCAAATTGCAAGACTTGTTTGCAAAGCCATGCAAGGCCGAGTGGGAAGTCCGAGCCTATGCAAGTTTGCTTCTAAAGTCCTAACTTTTGGCATTTTTGGCTCTATGCTTTCCATGTTTCGAGATATCAAGGGAGTGGCCTAGTAGGCAAGTTGTAGGGGTTCTTTAGTGGCCTTGGAAACCTTGACTCTCCTTCATGTCTCGTTTTTAATGCAGTCAAGCCTAGGGAATCTTGTCAAATAGCCCAACCTTGCAGCCAAAAACAATATCCATAATCACAACAAGAATACAACACTACACTAAGTTTACACAACAAGGAGAACAATCAGAGTTTTACTCAACTTTCAATTTCAATCAATTACATTGCTTCAGAAATTCACAAACTTCAGGACCTCAATCAAATAGATTGTTATCAATGACAACATTTTCTCTTCTTACAATCAAAGATCAAAACTCCAAATACCCTTTTTCCCAAATCCATCAAACCCCACACAAGATGCATCAAATTCCTTATATACCTCCAAAGAAATGAGGAAGTTGAACTGTTTGAAAATCATTTCAATTGAGAAACTGAATCATTACAGGCCTCACAACCGCATTCTGACACGTGTCGTGCCTGGAAAAAAAGACATCAAGAATAATTTGGAGCCCTATCGGCAATTTCCAATTGCACTGGAACTGCTCGAGCGGTCGAAATTGCCAAGTGTTCCACTTGGTCAGGGATTTCTATCCAAGTAGGAACTACCCAATCACTTTTGAAACTTCAACAAACACAAGAAATTTTATCGGAGATTTGAGAGACTTGGAACTCATCGGACTTTTCCAATGTTCCAAGAACCCTCCATTTTTCTAATTCCTTTTGCAAAGCAGACCCTCATCGGAGTTTTCAGAGGCACTAAGAACTATTCCTTTTCATTGGAGATTTCTACCTCACTAGGAACTATCAGGCTTATCAAAGGTTCCAAAAACTCTTAACTTCTTTGATTCCCTTTCATTCTCTTTTGTGCAAGCCATCGGAGATTTTCGAATCACCTAGTACAGTGCGATCATTTGGAATTTAGTCGGAGATTTCCTAGTTAAGTGGAACTGTGTGACAGTCAGGCTTTTCCCGTGTTCCTAAAACACTCCAATTTCTCATAACTTAGCTAATTTTTACCCAATTTTCACCAAATTGAAACTGCAAGTACCCATTAAGCCCTTCTACAAGGTGATGTCCTAGTTAAGTGGAACTGTGTGACAGTCAAGCTTTTCCCGTGTTCCTAAAACACTCCAATTTCTCATAACTTAGCTAATTTTTACCCAATTTTCACCAAATTGAAACTGCAAGTACCCATTAAGCCCTTCTACAAGGTGATGTCCTCCACTTGACCAAAATGCATCTGAAATTTTCTCCTGAAGCAAACCACCAAAACCAACACAACGGAAAACAAAACACACAAAAATGAAATGAACCTGAAATTTTTTTTTGGTTGACACAAGATTGCTCATGAACCCAAATACTCCTACATCAGTTTTCCGTGTTAATCACAGTGTTTTGACCCATATTGCCTTTAAGCCTTCCACGTGTGTCACCTTGTATTGTGCATTGGTGTGTGTGCCAAGTGTGTCATCACATGTTATGACACCTTGGGCACGCAAGAGTGTAGTGCGGCTTGCTTGATGCCACTTTTGTATCGCGAAAAATTTGTTCATCTAGTTTTTAACCGTTAATGTCTTGAGCATAAGCTTGGGGCATTACATGGTTGGTCAGCCTCTTAGGCGCCTTATAATAAATGATTTTCGATCTTTCCAAACTTCAGTCGGTCAGCCTCTTAGGCTCCTTTTAATAAATGATTTTCAATCTTTCCAAACTTCAGTATGTTGGCCTCCACTCATAGGTGTGCCCCAAATATCAGAACTTCATCTTTATTTAAACAATCAGCTACCTTGTTAGGATAGGCGCGCGCCTATACATTATGTTTTCTCCCTTTGCATCTGAGCAACTTTCTCTTTGCTTAGGTGCACCCTTGTACACTAAGAAAACTTTAAACTTGCTTCAATCAAACGTCCCCCTCTACAAAGCATTTTATACTTAATCTTTCAACTTCAAGTTCCATTTATCCAAGCACACATCTATGTACTATGAAATCATTGAAAAAAAAACTCTTCACAAAGGTGCACATCTCAATATGGCAAAAATATTCAATCTCAATTCCTTTGCACAGGTGTGCACTTATCATAGAGTTTTTGACCCTATTTCTCCTATGCATAGGCATGCATGTCAACATGTATTTCAAACTATTTTTTGTTTAAATTTGACTCCTTTCAAGAATGTGCCTAAGTATATGTGATTCCACCTTTGATTTTTTCACTTGCTCCACCTCGTTCCTGTGTGCACTTGTACTCATAAAACCTACTTTGAAAAAAATTTTGAACTTGAACTTCCTTTTTGAGGCATGTGTGTGTCTATAGAAATCTATCCTTTGGTTTTGAAAGTAGAACCTCTTCACTTGGGCATGCCCCTGAACAAACAACTTAGACCCTCACTCTCTACCTCACACTGATGCGCACATTTTGTCATGTGTTAACAATTTTTCCTTATTTTGAAGATTTCCCTTATTGAGATGTGTGCCTCGAGATGTAATTTGTGAATCTAATTGTAAAATCCTATTTCCTTCATACAGATGCGTACCTGTATATGTGATTTCAAAACTAACCTTGAGTGTTCTTTTTACCTTGTTAGGTGTGCACCTAATAATGCAATTCTAATTCAAACTTCAAGTGCTCATTTTCCCTCTATCAATGCACAATGCAATTTTGCCTTTTGAAAAATCAAAGTCCTTCCTCCTTATGTAGGTGCGCACTTGTCAATGGGAAACAAACCTTATGACAAGTCAACCTAATTCACCTCATTAGGTGCACTCTTGACAATGCAGTTTTGGACTTAGATTTGAAATACTATTTCCTTTACAAAGGTGCACCCCTAACCTCCTACCTTGGCCATTTTCTCTCACAAAAAATTTCTTCTGCTAGGGTGGCATTGTTTGGTGTGGCAGTCCTTCACTTCTACTTGGTGTGAAACTGAGGATGACCTTTAAAGCTTCCTTTCATGATCCCTGCAATGATATGAAAGAAAGACGATAAGAACAACATAGGACAAACAAGACTCAACTTGACAAAAAGAAGGAATTCAGCAGCTGAAATGACTTTCTTTACTTGCCATCCTGCTGTTTTGGATTCAGCTGCAACCTGCTGTGGAAAATAATGAGGATAGAAGACCTTTTTAATCACAAATTTGCTCCTAAATTAGGAGCCAAAATGCTCTAAAAGTATCACTGCTGATTCTTTTTCTAATCTGCTATTAACAGACCTGCTCTGAATATAGATGCCTCCCATATTAACAGATTTGCATGAGTTTGAAAAGTTACAATAGTATAAATAGATGCCCTCCCCTACTAATAGATGCACCCTTTACAAGCATTGCTGGTTGGCCTCTTAGGTGCCTATTAATAAATGATTTTCGATCTTTCCGAACTTGAGTCTATCGGCCTCCACACATAGGTGCACCCCAAATAGCAAAACTTCATCTTTATTTAAACAATCAATGACCTTGTTATGTCAGGCGCACTCCTATACATTATGTTTTCTCCCTTGCATCTAAGCGACTTTCTGTTTGCTTATACACTAAGAAATCAAACTTTAAACTTGCTTCAATAGGGAGCACCCCTCTACGAAGTGTTTTAGACTTGATATTTTAGCTTTGGATTCCCTTCATCCAAGCACACACTTGTGTACTATGAAATCATTGAAACAAAACCTCTTCATAAAGATGCACACCTCAGTATGGAAAAATACTTGACCTCAATTCCTATGCGCAGATGCGTACTTATCATAGATTTTTTTACCTTGTTTCTCCTACGCACAAGCACCCACCTCAACATGTATTTCAGACTTTAATTTTTGTTTGAATCTAACTCCTCCCGTCAAGCATACACCTAAAGTGTGTGTGAATCCACCTTTGATTTTTTCACTTGCTCCAACTCACTCCTACACATACCTATACTCATGATACTTGCTTTCAAGAATTTTTGGAATTTGGACTTCCTTACTGGGGCGCATGCATGTCTGTAAAAATCTATCTTTTGGCCTTAAAAGTAGAACCTCTTCACTTGGGTGTGCCCCTGAACAAACAACTTAGGCCCTCGCTCTCTGCCTTACACTGGTGCAAACACTTTGTCATGTGTTAACAATGTTTCTTGATTTTGAAAGTTTCTCTTATTGAGGTGTGCTCCTCAGGATATAATTTGTGAATCTAATTGTGAAAACTTATTTCCTTCATACATGTGCACACCTGTATATGTGATTTCAAAACTAACCTTAAGTATTCTTTTTCCCTTGTCAAGTGCACATCTAACAATGCCTTTCTAATTAAAACTAAGTGTTCATTTTCCTAACAGGTGTGCACCTAATACTGCAATTTTGCCTTTTGAGAAATCAAAGTCATTCCTCCTCATATAGGTGCAAACCTGTCAATGGGAATCAATACTTATGACAAGTCAACCTAATTCACCTTATCAGGTGCACCACTAACAATGCAATTTCAGACTTAGATTTGAAACACCATTTCCTTCACAAAGGTACAACCCTGACCTCTTGCCTTAGCCATTTTCTATGACAAAAACTTTCTTCTGATAGGGTGGCATCATTTGGTGTGTCAGTCCTTCACTCTTGCTCGGCATGGAACTGAGGATGACCTCTAAAGCTTCCTTCCATGATTCCTGCAATGATACAAAAGAAAGATGACAAGAACAACATAGGAGAAACGAGACTCTCAACTTGCGAAAAGAAGGAATTCAGCTTGATTTTTGGCATCATATGAAAAAATTTGTATGGGTACAACAATGGTCATAAATAAGGCATACTTATATTATATGCACTGGTATAGGAAATAAATGCACAATATTAAAATATAACATTGTGATTTATAAAAGTTACCAGTAAGGGAGGATGCTTGTAGTTGACCTTGTTATTTAAGATTAGTGGGCAATTTAGTTGGTCATCTCTTCCATTCATGTATTTGCCCATTACATTTTTCTCACTAAATGAAGAATAGCATAACAAGCTTTTCCCTCTACATTTTGTAAGTTTGTCTCCTATATTTGCTTGCTTTTCTCACATTTAAACTCCATCACTTCTTCAAGATAAGGAGAAACTACGATTTTGTTGTTATCACCTTTATATATCAATGCATTATATGAAATAAAATGATTTTAATTACGTCCATGAGACCAAAATGAATGGATTGTATTATAGGCTAAGAGACACCAAGGATTCCAAAACCTATAAATGCAGTTGTTCCTCCCATAGTGAGCCCTACCCCTCACATGGTTCAAGCTAAAGCTCAAAGATTCGTTGAAACCATCATATTTTTAATTGTGATATTGTGCTTTTGCCTTGTCCATCTAGCCAATTCCAAGAGGAGTATCACTAGAACCTAAGCTTGGTCTCTGCAAAGATTTTATTTGTGTTATTGGAGTTGACTACACCTAAGACCTACTCAGCAAAATCCATAAATTTTAAGCAAATAATACCCACAAATTTCTGTGCATCCATAATATGAGATACTCACGCATATCAAGCATTAGGAGTGCAATTGAGATTTAGTAAACAATTAAAAATAATCATCTAACTATTTGAAGTTGAACTGCCCATGGCCACTCTAGCTGGCACAATCACCTTCAATTATTGTTTGACTGTAACATAAGATGCATTAAAATGCACAAAAGTGCTACAAACAATCACCATTGAATGAGTAGGAAGTTTAGATCTTCAAAATATATAAGTAAATTCTAAATTTTAAATTTTTGTTACATCTAATTGCAAACAAGATGCAATACTCAATAAGGAAAAATAATAGGCATTTCTAAACACCTTTAAATTCAGGTTGTTTATGTTCACTCTTTGCCAGGTTTACAAGATGCTCTTCAAAATCAATTTTATTTACCCTGCAAATTCAACAAATTCACTCTTTCAATAATATAAAACAAGAAAGCTCCAATTTTACAACAAAATAACTATAAAATTACATTGTGTGATTCCAACACAAAATAGTTAGTAGATTAATATGTGAAATAGAAGTATTAGATATTTTATTTGTTTTGGAAATTTCACTACATGGAAGTATTTTTAATTCTTAAATTATCACCATGATGACTATTCTCCATGAGTAGATTCATGATGTACATTAGAAAATAATAATCATGATGACAACTTAAGTATTAAAAATACTCCCATGTAGTGAAAAATACCACAATAATAAATATCTAATGATACTCCACTACGATATTAATGTTTTAATTTGTCCCTTTAAAGACAACACAAAAATGGAATAACATGTAAGGTAAAACCTTTCTTTGAATTAGATGGGGAAGCTCCCTTGTAACAAAAATATAATCCTAGAACTCTAAACAATTGACTTTTCGGTATGCAATACAAACACAAAACAAACATCTATCTTTTTGGTTCTCAGACAAGGGCACCAAACTTATCAGCGCTTATTTATAAGTGTTTAAAAGCTTTTTTGTATGTGATTTATTCAAGATAAATAAAAAGCTGAAGTTTCTATGCTACCCATATTTTGTTTGCACATGAACCAAGCCTTAAATACAAAATTTCCTTAAAATACATTGTCTAAAATAAGCAAGTATGAAATAGAACGCCTCTAAATAGATCTTCTAGAAGGTCATTTTAAAATAGTTATAGTAATAGCCAAAAATAGTCGTGGCTAAAAGTAGCACAGACTAAAAATGGTCAGTTTGATAGAGGCCACTTTGCAGTGATTTTGATGCAGTTTCCTCATTCTAAGCATGACAGATCCTCAAAAGATACGTGAAACCCTAGCTCTTATCACAAATGAAACCTAACAATCCATCCTTTGCTTGATAACAACCCCCACCCAATGACCTTGAAGTGCCTTGAATGAAGAGTGAAGGAAATAATTCCTCTATGTTTGCTTTCTAAACCTTTATTACCTTATGCAAATCTATGATTAGACCATCATGAGCACTTTTGACATGTTTTCACTTTGAAACTTACTCTCAACGCCTCAAGTGCACACTTGGTCACTTGAAGACATTTTTTCCTGTTTTGACATTTGGGTTTTTATTATCCAACCCTCTAGGCTGCTACACCCCTAATCCTATTGTGTATATGGTTATGAGTAATCAGCTTGTGGCTACCTTAACTCTTATTTAAGTTATATAATCATTAATATAGTATTATATAGGTGGTTAGGTTGGCCTAGCTAGCATCCATGGCATATATATGTTATATATAGGAGGTAGAGGTTAGTTATTATCGTCATATTGATTATTGTGTACTTATTGAAGACTACTGGAGGTATCCCCCTCGAAGTGGATTAGGAGGTTGACCCCTTGAAGTGGCATATTATTATCAAGTATTTGCAGCATATTTCCTATTATATTCTTCCATTGTACAAGTTGTTTCATTACAAGTGGTATCAAAGCATGATCTTGGCACCGTGAAGGCAAGAAATAAGGAGATTTTTTAATTTTGGAGCTCATTTTGGGAAGCACATATCTCTCTCATTTTGGCGAATCATTTCAAGATTTTTAAAGGGTTTTCCAATGACATTTAAGCTTCTACAGTCCATATTTCAGAGCAATTGGAGAATAATTGAACGAGTTATTGCAAAATTAGGGTTTCAACCAATTTCGCCCTCAAGGCTGCAAATTAATGAATTTCTTGGAGATTTTTTTGAGAAGTGAGATATAAGCCTTCGTAAGTTACAATAAAAATTTTAGATTAATTGGATTTGTTTTGTATGATTTATTGCAAAATTATTTTTCCCAATCATGGCGGGTCCTGCCATAAGAGGAAAAAAGAATCCTGTCACACCTAGAAAATCTCTAGACAAGGAAGATACAGAAAGTGGGGAGACTTATACTAAGGATGTGCATGGGAAAATGACCAAGGTGGAGGAGGATATTTCATTATTGAATTCGACAATCAAGGAAATGTCCAAGAAAATGTATTTGCTACTACAAATGAGATTCTCAAAACCTATCACAAAAGAAGAAGAAGAAGAAGAAAAATGGAAGAACACATTCATCACCATCAAGAGCTAGATGCAGAGGGGAGACACAAGCTTGAGTCAATTTTCCAAACATACACAAAGGAAATGAGGACAAGGACACTCACAGAATGGAAGAATTTGCCAATCAAATTTACCACATGGGAAGACAAAGATTTTATGGAAAAGCATTCACAATTGATCAGCGCTCAAGACAACGCTTGTGTAAAGGTGGGGGGCATGCTACACCCATAATCCTATAGTGTATATATGGTTATGAGTAGTCAACTTGTGGCTATTTTAACTCTTATTTAAGTTATATAATCATTAATATAGTCTTATATAGGTAGTTAGGTCGGCCTAGTTGGCATCCATGGCATAAGTATGGTATATATATGAGGTAGAGATTAGTTATTATCATCATATTGAGTATTGTGTTCTTATTAAAGACTATTGGAGGTATCCCCCTTGAAGTGGATTAGAAGGTTGCTCCCTCGAAGTGGCAAATTATTATCAAGTATTTTCAACATATTTCCTATTATATTCTTCTATTGTGCAAGTTGTTCATTACATAGGCACACACTTGGGCACTTATGGGCAACTTTTGAATGTTTTGAACTTGCCTTTTGACATTTGAGTCATAGGGCACGTGCCTAGGGCCTCCAATACACTTTTTCATGTTCAAACTTGACTTTAAGTGGCTTGTGCACTCTCCTAGGGGTGTCATTGCACTTTTGCTCTAATTGATCACCCACTTAAGTGTTTTTATCTCTCTAGGCGTACTATTTGGGGTCTTGATGCACTTTGCGTTCTATTTGAAGTTCACTTATATGACTTTCTGTCTCTAGCCACACCTTTTGGAGTCTTGATGCATTTTTTGTTATGTTTTGATTTTAGTTTTGACATGTAAGTGAAAAAAGCACCCTCTTGAATCACTTAAGTGACTTTTGTTCTATTTGTCATTGACATTGAAATAAAATGAAATGATTCTAATTACGTCCACGAGACCAAAACAATCTATGGGACCACCAATCGCATATGTCGCTACAACTGCTCAAAGATTCATGGGATAGGTGTTATCCTTTAGAAGGCTGCTCCTTCTCTTGTTGATTTGAGTTACATCTCTCCCAAACCTTTTAATATGTTCACATACTTTTTCCACTTAAGTGACTTTGTTCTAATTTGAAGTTGACATTGAGCAACTTATGCAATTTTTAACTTAAAATTCATTTTTTTGTTCTAATTTGAAGTTGACTTGCTCTAGCCCTTCCACATCCCACTTAAGTGACCAAAAGTGTGGCCTTTGACCTGCTAAGATATTTTTCTCACTTTAAAGCACTCATCTTGACCTACCAAGCACTTATCCCCCCTTTGAAATTCACTCAAAAGTGACATTTTTCCTTACAAACATGTGCCTGGACAACCTATGCACCTTTTTTGAGTGATTTGAACTGCAAACATGACATTGTCCCTCCTAGGTGCACTCATCATGCCTTATGCACCTTTTTTCAACTTGAAATCATCAAAAAGTGTCTATCCTTTATCTAAACACGCTCTAGCAGACCTGATGATTGTTCCTCTACCTTAGAACATCTTTGCCTTTCCTTTATCGTCCAAGCTTTTGTCTTCACCTTGCCTAAGGTGCTAGAAAACTCTTTTGTTGGCCTAGCAAATGTGTTAGCTAAAAATGCCAAAAACAACCTTTGACTATGGGAGACAAGGATTATATTGTGGCTCACAAAACAAAAATGTCAAAGATTTATCTTGAAAGACAACTCAATATAAAAAGTCTCCTGAAAGAATGTGAGTAGACTCATGATGTACATTGGAAAATAGTAATAGTGATGATAACTTGAGTACTAAACACTCTCACATAGTAAAAAATAATACAATAATAATATCTAATAGACAAAAGCTGACCATGAAAACTCTTCTCTAGGGAACTGATGTTGAATTTCCCATAAACCAATTTTTGTGTCAGCCCCATGCTAGTGTGAAACATAATATATACAACAAAGGATCATGCCAAACATGGTTCTGTTCCCAAGTTCTTGGACAAGCAGATGACTTTTCTTAGAGTTACTAAGACTTGGCAGCGAGACAGTCTAAATACTTCATCCTCAACATTTGACAATGCAAGGAAAATCCTTGCCCTTACTTCCTTCAACGGAACCCGTCCACCTAACAGCTCTTGGTATAAACTGTACATGGGCTTTCGACTAATAGAATTTCTCATTGCTCAAGCAAAAATTCCGTTCTTTCGTAATCACATTAACAACCTGTCCATCTCTAATAATATATATGCTTTTTCTCCAGCCATGCACTTATATTTACACTCACTAGACTCCATGGGTTCTAATCCTTCAGGATACATCCCTTCATTCTTTATCATGGAGTTTTAGGGTGGTCCACAACATGGTTGCCAAATCCGAATGCATTTGGTTGAAATCCAACTGGATCTGGATTTTTTGGACCGGCTAGATTTGTCCAATTTGGTCCAGACTTTTCAATTCCTGTGGAAATTTTACTGAATTTTTTTTTAAATTCCGCATATTCGATTTTTTTTACCTACCGAATGAATTGAATTTTTCTAACCTAGTATCTATGGTCCTCACCAATTTACCATCTTTAGTATGTAATACTTTTCCTTCCTGCTTACTCTATATACATAATCTATTACTCATCTCTCTTGATTTTGTGTCATCCTTACTTGTTATTTGATAATTTCCTCTTTGCAGATTTGCACTGCCCGTATTATTATCGGATCAATACTTAATGAACATGCTTATATGAATAGCTTTGTGATCAATTGCAGTGATGATCTTGTGAAAATATATGTGCATTGCCATGTCCATTGAACCTAAAATTATATCTAGATGAAACTAGGATTTCGTATCCAAAAACCAATCACTAATAAGAAACCATTACTAAAAAGATAAAGATCAAAATCTTACAATAAAAGTCAAGATGCAAACTGTCATCTAGAGATAAAACATTCAATTATCTCTCCAAAGCCTTAAGTCCTGAACAGTTTGGGATTTCCCAGACTGAGATGGAGAATTCCAACTTAGCATGTAAGATTAACCAAAGAATGGAACGAAGAGGCGTTTGATTTGTACTTACATGCAGAAAATGAGGAGAGCCCGCGATGGCTGGGACATTCGATCCACGTACAAGTGCACCTTCTCCATCTCTGCCCTTTCTCCTTCCCCTCTCACACTCATAACACTGCAACTTAAAAGGTTTGTTATGTCGGTTAGTTTTATGTTTTAGTTTCATGTCAAAATAAGGGACAGGTGTTAAGTATAGGAGTTGAGCAAATGGGACCCGCACCTAATATAATCAATAATTAAAAAAATTAAGTATTAATCAAGTATTGTTTTACTCTCTGGAAAAGAATGCTTAAGGATCATATATTTGTAATGTTCAAGATTTAAATTGTTTATTATTAATTAGTTAATGTTTTATAAGAAGTGTTATTAAAGTATATTCTTTACTCCACTGGTAAAAGATGTGTAAGGATCATATTTTGCACTATATGAATCCAATCAATAAACACTGCAACTTGAAAGGTTTGTTATCAATAAACACTGCAACTTGAAAGGTTTGTTATGTCAGTTAGTTTTATATTTTAGTTTTATGTCAAAATAGGGGACAGCGGTTAAGTATAGGAGTTGACCAAGTGGGACACGAACCTAATATAATCAACAATCAAAAAAAATATAAAGTATTATTAAAGTACATTTTTTATTCAAAAGAAAAGGAGGATTATATATTTGTAGTTAATGGATGCAATCAATGTTCAAGATTTAAATTGTTTATTATTAATTAGTTAATGTTTTAGAAGAAGTATTATTGAAGTACTCTTTACTCCAGGGAAAAGGACGTGTAAGGATCATATTTTGTAGTCTATGGATCCAATCAAATGCTTAGATTTAAATTGTTTATTAATTAGTTAATGTTTTATCAAGATAGGTGGCAAATGACATATACAAATCTAACTACCAATATTCTAAACTAGTATACCTATATTTAAAAAATATATCTAAAGTACGACGAGAAATATCCTTTGGATTAGTGATTAAAAAATAGGCACCTCCACAAGGATATATGTGGGTGTACTTTAGAAAGATATGGAATCTATCTTGTAACTGTTGTAGCAATGTAACTCCTATAAACAATAATTATTATTATTTTTATAAAGATTTTATATTGGAATCTTAATTTCTTTTAAATTGTCCACTACCACTCATACCATTTTTAGTTTTTATTTGCTATTTTTTTTTATCTTGAAATCTTATTTGCTATTTTTTTTTTGGAATCTTATAAAATTACATAGAATCTGGGATTTTTGGAATTTTGTTTATGGGGAATTTTGTTTATGGGGAATCTAAATCTTTCAGCTCTTCTCCTCCACCCGTACTGTGAATGTAGGAACTTGGCGTAACTAACATAAATTGTACACATCCTCTGTCTAAATATTTGAAAGCTCATAATCCCATAGTCTATATATTGAAAACATGCATATTAATTGTTCCAAATACATATGAAGTTGTTACCCATTAAAAAAGTTGTAATACAAATATAAAATCATTTAATAACAAAATAGATTATGAAGTGTCCCATCAAACAAACTTCAACGTCCCATATCTCATCATGAGCATAACATCTTCAAGTCACATTTGCCCAAAAACTAGTCATTTCCACCATGAATGTCTGCAAGCATTACATTCAAAGTTGTAAGGCTCATCAATCAAGCCATCAAAACAAAAGGACAAGAATTAAAAACTTCAAACCAAACAAGCAATCAAGCACTCAAACTTATGACCACGATTCAAATATTTAAAAATTCATTAAATCCATCTGTTGATTCTTCAATCTCACATGATTCGATCCTAACAATTCAATATCATCCAATCAAATTAAAATGAAAAGAGCAACAACATTCCATTTATGGCATGGCTACAAATACATTATTTTCTCTACTCAAATTTCTCTACAATCCATACAAAAAATTTCTATGAAGTTCAAACTAACAATACTTTTGCACTCTGCTATCTACCATATTATTGTAAGTTCACATTACACTAGTCACAATTGTAATTGTTTGGTTGTTCTCATTTCCTTTGGCTTACATTTCCTTCATTTCTTATATATTGATTTAACTTGAGATTATTGTAATTGCTATATATAGTGTAAGATTGGATTATATAAAGATGTTATAAATATTGTAATTGTTATATAATTGTAAGTTCAAATTATCTATTCAATTTTAGTAAACATGAAACAACTCCTATAATGAATAAATAATTTAACTTGAGATTATATTTCTTTATATACTATAAATGTTGTATATAAGGTAAGATCGAATTATTTACAAATGCTATAAATATTGTAACTACTATATAACTATAGGTTCAGATTATCTATTCATTTTTAGTAAACATGAAAGAACTCCTATTATAACAGATATCTTGTAGAGTAACAAAGATGATAACAAATTATGCAACCCTTTATGTTCAAACTTCAACAAATATCAAACAAGAAAATGAAATTAACGACAAGTGATAGAACCACTAGTATAACAACTAACTATATTTGTATTACTTGTGAAAGTAAAGATATTAACTATTTATTGCATTTGTAGTCATGTATTCACCCTAGCCAATCATTTATTCAACTATCACTATGAACCATCAAACTCAAGTTACAAACTATTACTTGAATGGTAAAGATATTGTAAAGTAGTTTTCATTGTTGGTTATCTTCAAACTATTTAAATTGAATATTAGTCTATCTCTTCACTTGTTATGTACAAAACCAAAGTTTCATTAAGCCTTAGCTAAATAGACTTGAACAAAAAATTTAAATTGTCCACCTAATTGCCCACATAGTTGAGTAAAAAAAATTCCTTTGTGGAACATACAAGGCCATGTCAACCCCTCAAGTTAGGTTACACCACTCTCCAACCCTCTCTCCTAACCAACACTTTGACTATCTATCATAATCATACTAAAGTTGCATTCACTTGTGATTATCTTGAAAGCTACAATAATGGTTGCTATAATGTCTAGTTGAATGCTTAAGGCTTTTTGTTTCATTAACTTTCTACTGAAAAGATTTTAAAAATCACAATTGATTGTATTTGTTTCAATAACTTTCTACAAAAAATATTCTAAAATTTAAAACTGACGTTGAAGGGTGTTTGTTCCAACAATCAATGATTTTTGGAATGATATTGAATATGTGTCATTTTTTCTAACAGTCAATAATGATGATGATTTTGTGGCTTTTATATCTCTGTAGATAAAGAATGGAACCCATATTCAGACTAGAAATGGCACAAAGAGACTGAGAACAACACTCCCTCCACACAAAAGAGGCATACAATTCCCACTAGATGAAGAAATTCAAGATGATAGTGAGGCCACTGTGTAACAAATTGAGGCAGTTATTCAAGTCAATATAGGTGTTAGAACCAAGAAGATTTCAGTGCAATGAGAGTAGACCAAACATTATATGGAAGGAGCTCTTCAAGATGTCAAGGATCATGGAATCTCAACAAGGAATGAAATGTGGAATCCCTACCAACACACCAAGCAATTAGCCGGGTAGTTGAACTTCCACTTCAAAAAAAGGTCCTCCTACAGTCTTGAGTGTAGAGGAAGAGGAAAATATTGTGGAATGGTGTAAAGATATGGTTGCAGTGGGCCACAGGCTTGAGATTATCAATCTCTAGGTATAAGTTGCAAAAATTTGTTGGTCATGACTGAACCCATTAAAGGATGGGTTTCCCAATAAATCATGGTGGACAAGTTTTTAAAGGCATCATCTTGAACTTACATCGAGGATAGTGGAAGGCCTCAATAAAGACAAAGCACTAAACTTGAGGCCTATAGTTGTGTCTGCATTCTACATAACACTGTCAAAATCTTATGATGCCAATCCATATGGTCCTCACAAAATATGGAATTGTGATGAAACTAACATTCAAGTAGGGAGAAATGGAGCCATGTGGGTGTTGGTGAAAAGATGTAGTCGAAGTGTATCATACATCATACCAAAGAGTAGAGAATGGATTATTGTATTATGTTGTGTGAATGTTGTTGAACAAAGCATACCAAGTTTTTATTTGTTCAAGGGTAAAAAATAACTTAAAAATTATGTTTTTGGCTATAAACCAAGTACATGCAATAAACCAAGTACATGCATGGCTATCCAACCCCATGCATGGATGATAAAAGAATTATTTCTCAACTGGTTTCATCACTTTGCAAGATCGGTTCCAAGTGGTGTTTCACTAAGCAATAGACACTTGCTAATTTCTTACAGCCATGGAAGCCATGTCTCTGTAACAACAATCCAAGAGGCAAGGTAATTAGGGATTGACTTGCTAACACTACCAGCTCACACTTCATGCAAACTTCAACCACTTGATGTCAGCATGTTTTCTACATTCAAATCATAATTTAAATTTTAAAGAGTAGAATGACTAGCTAAGTTTACAAATATAGAAATTAAGAGGGGAGAATTGGTAGTACTTGACAACAAATCATTTCAAAAAGCATTAACTAGTGCAAACATAAAAGAAAGATTCAAGATAACAAGACTATGATCACTTAATCTTAATGCACTTACGGAGAACATGCATCCTAGTGACACATTTTAGTTTAGTGTACACGATGATGCTTCTGCAATGCAGATTATTCTTAGTCTTTGACAATTGATATATTAGAAGTAGAAGTGAGAAACAACCTACTATCAGGCCTTGCAACATGGGAATTACTTCCTACAACACTTCAACCAATGGTAGAGGAATGCAATGATGTAACTAAAAGTACTTTTTTGGAGGGTAAAGTCTATATTGGGATGGAAGAAACTTAGCACGATCAACAAGAAGATGAACTTAGTCTTCCCACTTAGCCAACCCAACCATCATGGTTAATGGGAATTAACTTACATTCCCAGGAAGAAGAATGCACACTTTCCTTCCCATCTCCACCACTAACATTGAATGTGTTTGAAATGGTACATTACTATGTTGATTATGGAGGTTGGGATGGTGGAGATAATGGTATAAACTTGGGATCTAAACTCAAGATAATTGGGCAAATTTTAGCAAGGTTCAACATGACAGTCATGCATAATCAATTCAATCATTGGGTGCCCAAACTAACTCAAAAATTAGCCAATTCCTTAAACTATGTGTTCACATTATTAAGGAAAGGGATCAACGAATGTAAGGGGCAATGAAATTCGACTGAGCCAATAATATCAACTCCTAATAGTAGATGAATACATGAACATTTTAATGGAACAAGAGCAAAGGAAGAAAGAAATTGAAGAGTTGAAAGTCAAAAAGAGAACAAATAGAGGAGAGAATGTAATGCCTCTAGTGCTTGTGTCTTGTTATCTATTGAATTTTATTTTACATTTTCTATTGTTATTAGCAATGATGTTTTATTATGTCATTGAGGTGTTTTCCGATGGAGTTTTGTATTGACATCTAGGTGCTTGCCTATGGATGTATATGTTGTGATTTTATATGTTGGATCTTTCAATGTTACCATTCCACTGTTTTGATATGAGTATATATATTATACAAATGTGTTTATTGTACATGGATTTGTATTATATATTACTATCAGTTATTGCATCTTTGTGATTATAGTTGATCATTCATGTCAGATATGATGCTTATTCAATTTATATGATATGATATGATGCCACATTAGGTGTTTATGCTTTTCGTAGGCTATTATATATGAGCAAGTGCACTTAATGTTTAACTTAAGTGTGTAGGTACAGGGTTATTCCCCAATGGTGGTTATAAATTGGATGTTTTTATTGGGCTAAATATGTGTGTGTTAGTAAACCTAGATCTAAATTGGTGGCAACTTTTGGATCCATATATTGTGAAAACTCGTAAAGTGTGTGCAAAAGTTCTTTGCATGGGTTTAATTGTGTTTTAGCATTTTGTATTTAAATTATCTTGAATTGCATGTTTACAATGTTTGCTTAAAAGGCATTTAATTATGCTTTCCTAGAAAAGCCTAGGGCATTTGTGTATAGATAAAATATAATGAAGATTATTGCCTTAGAGAATTAAAATATGTTGCATGAAAAAATAGAATTAGTTTATATTTGAGAAGTTTATTAATTTAAATTGCCCTTGGGAAATCTTAATATTGTGTGAATTTAAATCATATGGCTTTAGTCTAAATAATTAATATTGTTATTTAAAATTATGAAAATTAAAAGGCATGTAAAATATCCATTTGTGTGTGAAAGGGAGGAAAAAGTTTTAGGGAATGAGGAGAGGAAAGGGCATATGAATTACTTTTGCAATTTTAAAAACATCTTGGAGTTGCTTGAAAAGATTGCTTAAAGGTGTGTTCGGGATTCAAGAAAAGATTGCTTCCATATTGGTGTGTTCTTCATTCTGAGGTAATTCTCCCCTTTGCATTTTAATTTAAAAAGTTTAATTTTTGAATGGAAATCTCCATTGCCATGCCCCACACTAGGTGGAGCATATGGTCTTCATGATTGTAGGTATGAGTTTGCTTAAATAATTTCATGTGTAGGGTGTATGTTTTGAGTGTGGGGTTTAAATTGTGAAATATCAATTTTACAGCCATTAATATGGAAAAAATTTGTTGGAATCTCCTTCTCTCAATTTTGTTAAAGATTGTGGATGTTGGGTGGATTTGGCATAATGGGTAGCTTTTTGTATTCCTTTCAAAAATTAAAAAGGGGGGAAAATTCTTGAAGATTGCATGGGACTCCATTAATAGAGGTAGGAGTACTTTATGGTTTTGCATATTGAAAAAGGAAATGATGAAAATTTCATTTTAGTACTTAGTTGAGCAAATTATGTTATGGAATGAATGGTCTCAATTGTAGGAAGACATTGTGCATCTTTTAGTGTCATGAGGAAGACAATGTGCATCTTTTAGTGTCATGTTATTATGTTGTCATCTTGGATAACATTCCACATCCAATTCATGTAATTGGAGCAATGGTATTTTTAGGATTGAGGTATAGAGAGTAGGGAGGAGTGACTCTCACTGTTTTCCACAATCTAAAGTGATCAACTGGATGAGAATAGTGTAGAGTTTTAATCCAAGAAAAAACATAATCTCATTGGGTAATCTAAAATATAATAACTAAATTTTTTGTGTGATGTCTTAAGTGGATTTAGTACTAGCCATGTAGGACATGTCACAACTCATAGGGGTTGGTGAATTTTGGTAAGTGTCTTCCTCGAGGAACCACTACTCTTCATATTTTTGCATGGTCGGTGTGCTACTCCATTGATACTCCTCTCTTGACTTATAGCACCCTCATCCTTCTCCTTCCATTATATGTCACATTCAATGTGGTTGTGAGTATGTTGTTGATATTTATATTATATTGTATTACATGTACTCATGTGTTGTAGCACTATGTTATGCATGTTGGTTGGTGTGTGTGTTGTCATACTCTTGTATTGCATGAGTGTGTTTGTATCCTTACATTCATCTCTCAATATAGTGGGGTGGACTTGAGGGTCCCAAATGGTTGGGTGGCACTATACCACCATTGGGGACTCAAAGATCTCCAATATTTTTGGATTGCATGCCAAGAGCTTGTCCATCCTGATGGCATGGTGAGTACGTAGTATTATTATATTTATAATAGTTGCATTTTAGTTTTTTTACTAACTCTTGGCTTAGAAAGTTGAATTCACTTAATTTCTATTATCTTGGGAATCATGTACTTTTGGAGGTTTTCATGTGGCCAAGTTAGATCCCACAACGCCATGAATGTACCCCAAGACAATTTCTAAATAGCTCAAAAATTAAGATGCACCTTGTAAAGTGGGGAAACAGGCTTGTTGTTTCCCCTATCTTGTCTCGTTTCTACATTTTATTTTTGCAAGTTAGAGTTACAGTCCAAAATACAATGCAAATTGGGGTTGTCAGTTCGAGTTGTCAATTGCAGTTAGAGTTTGAACCCTAAAGTGTAGTTTGATCATGACTTGGAAAACTGATGCATGTTGTATAGTGCAAGTTGCATCCAACTTTTAGAGTCTGAGGTAGTTGGTAGTCTAGAATTCGAAGGCCCACTGCACTTTGCATAATGTGGGATGTCAACATCTTCCAAAGCCTAATTTATCGTAGTATCCAGAGTTCACCACCTACTTACATTTACATATGTGCAGATTGGCAGTGAGCCTTGAAGTCTGATAGGATACTAGTTTAGAGTCTAGAACCTGAATGCATTTATAGACATGGAAATTGGATCCCATAATCTGAATATCTTAACTAAGGATTAGAGTTCAGTTGTAAGTTGTATCTTGCAAACTAAAGAGGTTTTTTTAGGTTGAAGTGATTTGTTGGTTGGAGTTTGGGGTTGATGTGTCTTTTACACATTGCATTTTGTTGTTAGAACCCAAACTATATGCAAATTTACAAGTTACAACTCAGGTTTAAAGTCTAGCCTGCATGCAAGTCCCTTACAGAGCCTAAAGCTTGGTAGTTCTTGCCCTTCTATTTATCGTGTTCACTTGAAACTTGGAGGGTGGTTTAGTAGAGATGTTATGAATGTGATCCAGTGGTTTTGGAAATCTTATCTTTCTTCCATGCCTCATTTTCTATGCCAACCATTATCTCTTGTGCATGCCTTATTTTCTATGCCAACCAAGGTGTCAAGTGTGTCATTATGGGTTATATATGACACCTTGGGCATGTGAGTATAATGTGTGGTTTTCTATTACAACTTTTTCATGAAAAATTATTTGGTCTTCTTTGGTGCATTAATGTCTTGAGATAAAGCTTGGGGAATTATAGAGAAAGGCAACGAGAATTGCTACAAGAGAAAGGAAAGAGAAAGCAAAGTTAGATAGAGACCTTCAATGACAAGCAAGAGAACAACAATTTTATTTATAAAGGTAGGAAAAGGTTAAAAAAAGGATCAAGAGAGGATCCAAAGGGACAAAGAAATAAGGGAAAAAGAACTTGAGTTGGCAAAGAGGGATTTAGATAGGCAAAGGTGTTTAATCAATCCATTGAACCCTTTACTTGAACAACATACATTATTTAGGGAGATGATGAACATTCATGTCCCTCACTATTCCACTACAATGGATTCTACAGGTCTTACCCAATCTCATATAACTAGCAATCCAATTTCACCAACAAGGGAGGAACATGGGTGTGATAACTTTGTCAAGCAGCCAAACAACACCGAGCTCAATGACATCAAGTCCATTATCTTTTCCCCCATGGTTTCAGTGAAATGGGTTCTCTAGTTTTTGGGTTGTAATGATTGTACACAAACGAGTTTTATATTTTAGTCTAGATAGGCATGTTTTTGTGATTTTGTCTATCAATCATAACTATATCTAGTTTTTAGACTGTAATGATTGTACACAAACAAATTATATATTGTTTGGGATTTTTCTATCAATCATAACTATATATATTATATTTTTTTGTATTTTGGCTTACAAGTATGCTAATATATCCAATAAATCTAAAGAAAAGCAACTCTTGTTCTAAAATGTGTAGTGGATACACAGAGTAACTCTTGTTTTCAAATGGGTAGTGAATACAAACAATAGCATTTCAATTTCATGTCTATCATTCATTTTTTGTAATGTACAACAAAAAATAATTTGATAATGAAGCAAGGCAATTATGAATCCCAAATGCACAACATAAAACTTGTTTGTGTACAATCACAAGCGAGGGGGTGTGATAGTGGTGCACTCTAAATTTCAAGGTTCACGTGGTCTTTACATTATTTAATGTTTGAGAAGGCATTTCTTCATTTCACTCCTCTGTGTGGTTGTAAATGGAAGGTGAGGTCATCATATCTATCATGCCCATATTTACACATGGACATGAAACTGCCACAACATTTTTTTTAGAAAATAGAACTATCAAGCCTTTATTGCACTACATGCGATAGAGTAAACATTGCACTCAATGACATTGCACATGCTTGACGCTTCTAAGGGTATGTCGCATAACGTGAGGGAGGGGGATTTGAAATAGGCAAGTGATGTAGTGCTCATTTCACACACCCTATGAAAGTAGATATAACCCAATTAGGGAATGACATCACATGGGAGGACCTACATGAGGTAGAACCCCTCTAGGTTCCTAGGTGAAAGCAAAAATAGTCTCGCCTCTAGGTGCAAGACCTAATCACCTATAACTAAATTTTAAACCCTGACACATGCTAAACTATGCTTTAGATTTTAGAAGAATATTTAACTAGCTATGAAAATGACATTTAAATAAAATTTAATGCAACTAGAGCAACATATTAATTCACAAAGCATTTCTAATTTTAAACTATAATGGAAAGCAAATTTAAATTTCACTAACTATAAAGGTTTCAACATTCAAATTTAAACCCAATATTTATTTAATATAAATAATTGTGATAAACACCTTCCAAAATGATAATCAAATACTCCCCTAAAAATTAATCTCGTTGGAATTTAATTTACGAAATTAAAATTTGAAAACTTATTAAATTTAACTAATATATTTCATTAAACTTTTTCGTCAAGCTCACAATATTAAAACAATTTATATCATAATGATTAGTCGATTAACAAATGAAATAATAATCACATTTAAACGATAACTATAAATTAATCCTCTTACTAATGTTAAATTAGAAAAAAGGACATTACAAGTAGCTCTAATGAAGTTAAATCTCTTAACACAACTTAATTAAGGTTTAAATCCAAATTAAGGTTGATGAGGTAAAAATTAACCTCATCGTACTTTAACCAAATTACCTTCTTTTTCAACCAATGAACTTGTCACGCTAATATTTGATTGATTTTATGATAGATTATTGCCTACCTAGTTAAAAATAATGTACATTATGTTTTTTTCTTTTCTAAGTTAAAAAGAACTCAAGTACTAATGTCTTGTGGCTGCAAAAACCTATTTTTGTCAAATAAGATTCTATAGCGTCAGAAGGATGGACTCCATAAAAGAAAGGAGAAACTCTGGAAAGAAAAGAAGAAAGAGGCTCCAAAAGGAAAGGAAGGAGAAAACTTTAGAAAGGAGAATTCTTCAGAATGATAGTGGCACTGGAAGACATGTTTTAGAGACACCTCTGGAAAAGTCTCAAATGACAAAATATTTCCTATTCTGAACGGTTGTCCCTTAATTTAGCATAACTATTTCCTCATGATTTGCAGCAATGGTGATGGTCCATAAATGTTGAAAGTATCCTACCTGGAAAAACTCCTGTTAGAAGTCAAATTTTGTAGTTTATTTAATTTCTTTGTTAAACAAAACTCCATGTTATTTATGATTTTAGTTGAAAAACTTTGAAGTGATAGTAATGCATGCACCGCAGTATACTAAATTATAGGCATAATCCTAGATCCAGTTTAGAGGATATATAGTATTATATTTTCTTGATTCAAATATATAAAAAAGATAGACAATTTTTGGTGATATGAATATAGCTAGCTGTGTATTTGTTTTGCAATCTGTGAATTTTATGTGATGATATTTTGATTCTGAAAGTTTAAACTTTCATAGAGCTGGCCACTCATTTGGGCAAGAGAAACTGTGTCTATAGATAAGTGTTTATTCTTCAATGTTATATGAATTCCATGTTATGTTCAATTGATGATTATCATGAAATCTTTTGTTTCTATTATGTGTTAGTTACCAATCTAGCCTGCAGGTTATGTTGTTCTATTTTAATGTTGTGTATTGTTTAATTGTTTAGTGGATTTATGTTGTGATGGAAAATCATATCTTCAAGTCACTCTTGAAAGCCCATTCATTGCAATAATTTTGAAGGTTAATAGTATATTTGTTTACTTAGAACTGAATAGTTGTTTCATTACTGTATTTGTCCTTGAAACTTAAATGTTTTCATAAGTTAGTTTTCAAATGCTTCATAGTTAAGTTTCTAATGCTATCATAGATTAGTTTTAAATGCTTTTATAGTTTAGGAATCTATTTCTGCATAAGCATTTTCATTCAAAAGGACTAAAAATTATCATTGTGTTGAGGTATTTAACTTCCATTTACAAATAGCCATCGTACACCACACTGGTCGGCAAATTGATTATCAAACTAAAGTACAAGGTTTAACGACAACCCATCAAAGGTCACTAAACTATTAGAGTAACACAAAAAACTTAATAGCTCTTTATTTAAAGGGAAGGTTTTCCCCTCTCAACTCATTCATTTGAAACTTCTCTTGTTTGAAGAATGGAAAAAGGAAGAGGAGGGTAGCAAGAGGGAGGCCTCTTCATTTCCATTGAAGAGTACCTTTACCAAAATTGTTTTTATTTATCTACCTATTTAATTAATTTATTTATTTAGATAGAGAGCGAAAGCATTTATTTTACAAACCCTAACATCTCTATATTGCTATTTTTGTTTATTTTCCTCTTATGTACACATTTACTTAATTCTATTTATTTATTTTAAATATTTGCTCTTTTATTTTTGTTTGCAGGTTGTATTTTTCTTTAGAAAAGAAAAGAAAAAGAAAAAAATACACAACATATATATATACACATTTAAAGTTATAGGACTGAGATAAAAAAATGAAATAATTTCTTTTCGCAATAGTGTTGTAGCGATGGGAGAACTCCCTCGCTATTGCAACATTGTTGCAGCTAGGTGAGCCCACTAGTCCCCTTTGTGAACTGCGTGATGCAAAAAAATAAAATAAAAGTTTCTTTTTTAAAAAAACGTGTAGTCTCATAACTTATGAGTCTATTCACCCTCTTTTACTCAACAAAGAAAATTTTAAAAATCTTTTGTATTTTTATAAAGAAAAAAATTACTTTAAACTATAATAACATATATATATATATATATATATATATATTCTTTTCAGTACTTTCACAATTCTATTAAGGAATAAAAAACATAAAATATATTATATATAAATGTATTTACATGAGTATATATATACATACATATTATTCAATCCATTAAAATAATGTAACGAGATATAAATAATATATAATATATATGGGTGAGTATATCCACACATATATATTATACATACCCTTTTTTAAATCTATTTAACAACAAATCATGGGATGCATAGATATCCTGGTGCTTCTATGAACCATTAAATAATATGCACAAAATAAAAAGAAGATTAAATTTTTATATTTGCTTACATTTTTATACCAAATTGCAACATAAGGTAGGACAAAAGAACCTTTCAAGTGCAATAATATCTCTTTTTTTCTTTAAAACATTTTCAAACAAAGAAGATTTCTCTTTTCAAGTATTATACACAAGATGATAGTATACTAATGTTACAATGAGTACAAATCCACTTAGAAGAATCTTTTCAACTCTTAAAATAAAATAGGACAAATACGCTAAAGGCATCTCAACTCCAATTCTTTAACAATGGAAGTTTTACAAAGTTCATTGGTTCAAAACAACTTACAACACAAGCCACTTCAATGGTAACAAGCACTCCTCGTTAGCTCTCTATAAAACCTACAAAATGAAATCTTCTCAACAAGGCCAATGGAGGTTGCTCACCTCCCAACCATTGGGCTTGCTCACAAGCCCACCTCTGAGCTAGAAGGGCCTCAAGGAAACCTAGGTAGCACACACAGAGGAAGAAATCACCACATTTTTCAATACAAGACAACATTAAAATAATGCCCAACACTACCCAAGGGTTTACACACACCATGAATCATTAACAAGATTCAAGATAGGGGGAGAAGAGGGGACTCTCTCCAATAATGGGGAAATAAAATAATGAAACACAACTCTTTTCATAAACCATGTTTATTTATCCTCCATAGGATTTTGTCACGTTTCTTTCCATAACTTACTCGTATCAATGAACATCACACCTTCCTTCCACAAGATAACTCAAATAAGCACACGGGCACTCATGCCATATATTCTCATTTCCCAAGGAATAAGCCTTTCCCCATGGAGGTTGTACATCTCTCTAACCTCCTTACTTGGGTTGCTAGATCATCAAGTGGGAGAGCCTAACCCATCACAAAGCCCATTCCCAACAAGACACAAATGTAAGTACCCCATTAAAATAGTCACAAGAACACTATCAAGCACAAGAACTCCATTAAGATACAAACTACAATAAGGCAAGTTTAACACATACATATCAAGAATGCAATAACACCTACCCCTCCAAACTCTCTAGGATTTGATGAATGATTTGACATAGCTCCCTCCAAGAACTTCACTCCAAGCCTTCTATTGATGGCTTTTGTTATCCGCACCTAGGAGTGTCTCTTCATTTCAGATAACCATCAAATTAATGGGAGATCCTGTGACTGTGGGACTCTTTTGCTAATCACAAGACAACCCCCAAGATTTTAGAAGCTGGCTCTTCTTAAGATTCTCATTTATTCTTTTAAAATTCTAGGGGAGCAAAGAGAAGAGAGAAATTTAAAATAAGGAAATTAATATTTAAGGCGATGGGCCAAAAAATAGTACTCCAGTTGATGCAGGAACAACATAGTGATTTCCTATTTTAACTCATAACATTATCTCATGGCTTCCAAGAGAACAAAGGTATGATTTCAAGACACTTACTAACATCATTCATTGAAACTAAAAACAAAGGCACATCAACGTCTAGAACTTAAAAGAAAACTCCATAGATGTAGAATAAGCACAAGCTGTCACTTTTCTTCATTGATGAACGAAGAACAAATTACAAGAGGCATAGAGGCATACAGGCACAATTACAAAGTATTCGATTAGCTCTGAAAAGCATCCACAGAGGCTTGAAAGCCTATCAAATCTACTTTCAAAGGCCTAGAATTGGCTCAATGAATAAGCATTGCCCTGCCCCCTACAATGGCTCATGGCCCTATATATAGCAGTATGACTGCCTCAAAATGTTGCATTGGGCAAGAAATATCTACCACAACTAATTCTAGTTCCATAGCATTGAATCACCATGACTTTGTTGTCATCTTTTGTTGAATCTTGATGGCATCGGTCTAAAGTATTAAAGGCTCACCAAAATCACTGGAAACCCAACCATCACCTTTGATATTTTGCCATGCCATTAAGTTCTAAGTTATGGCCAGTTGATGATTTTATGTCTTCTTTGCTAGTGTTGGGGCTTGGTGGATAATCTTATTCATTGCCAATGTATCAACTTCTTTATCTATCTTGAAATGTCCTTCATAATTTCCCTATTGTCGAATCCCCTTGGCTCACAATCGATGGCTCTGCAACATCTTCATCCTCATTGAAACTTCTTGGGTCTATTTTCCACATGACAGCATGGCCCTTTATCTGGGTGTGTCAAAATGTTCTATCATGGGGAAGCACAGACACAACAAGCGGAAGCAGTGGAGGCTCTTTTCTTTATTTACTCCTTAGGCTCCCCTTTACTAGACCCAAGCCCATCCCTAGCCAAAATTTATGACACTTGACATCCTAGCGCAAAAAGAAAATGTTATCAAACTTGTTAAGGCTTGGAGGTGCGAGAAGCCTCCACATGTTTCCTTCCCATAGGCTGCTTTCTTTAAAGGAACCAGGCTTATCATAGTTTGATTTCAAACCTAATAAGGGCCAAAATGCTACTGCCTATTTGTGGTCCAAAAATTAGTGTTGCAGATACCAAATTGACATTGATCCACCTTAACTTGAAACAAAATGTAGAGCCAAAATTCTCTATAGTTCTTGGTGACTTTCAGGGAAGTGCGCTCGTGCACTTCAAATCTTAAACTTCAAAATTATAGAAACTAAAATTTCAAAATCAGAAGAACACCAACCTTAAAGAGCCTCAAGAGCGGTCTGCAATGATGCCCACTCACCCTCCGAAGGCTGGCCTTTCTTCCTCAGTGCATCAAAAGCTTTGCTTAGCTCTATTATCTCCTTGTGGGAGATACTTTGTAGTTTTTCTGTAACATCCTTTAACCCATGCTCTAATTGAGAAAATGACCGAAGAATTACCTCCAATTCCATGATGCTCAGCATCTATACTAACCCTAAAAAGATGTCCAGTCAATCATCTTGCTCACGAGCATCACCTTGTACTCTGTTTCATCCATCACCTCATTATTATCTTAGAAAGGAGAGGGGAGTCCCTGTTGGACTAATGAGTCGATATGCCCCCTCATTTCCATCATGGCATGCTCAAGAGTGATCAAATGAATCTTACACTTCAGGGCGACCTTATTTTTGCTCTTTACCTCATTCACCTTGGCTGCTACAATGTATCAGTTATTGACCCTAGAAGATAGGAGGGTCTCTTCTGGCAGGTTGTAGAGCTTTTCTAATATGGTTTGGGCTTGAGACATTTTAGGCACAAGGGCTTGCAGAGTCTGATCTACCTCTGTCCTTACCTATGCAGTGAGACATTGGGCCATTGATACAAACTTAAGAAATCCCTTAAGTTCTGTCACATTGTCGGTGATCTTGGTCCAATGAGACATATATAGGTTTTTAACTAGTTGGATCACTTGTTACACATTGTTCATAGCTTGCATCTCTACCTTTACCTACTCTAACTGTGACTTTGTTGCTGCAAATTGAGACTTTAGCGATTGATTCAAGGCCCCTAATTCAAAGGAGGTGCTATAGAGTTGTGTCAAATCCTCTATCTTATTCTTTTCCCACTTCTCAGCCTCCTCTAATATTTGTTTGTATCCATCTAATGTCACCTTGACCTTGGCGAGCTCTATTGGCAATGTTACCTCATGAGACTACAAAGTTGCATAGGCTTCCCTGTTGATATCACTTCTATTATTTTCCAGCCACCACCATTTTTGTGGATTATTATCCTTCAAGGAAGGTATTAGGAGGGTTCACTGGGTATAAGGCTTTTTGCCATCATTTGAGGACTAATTTGTTAGTTGGAAACCCTCTTGAACAGACTAATCTACATCTCCTGAGGTAGCGACATCATTAGAGGATCAACGATCTGCTTGAAGACCAATTTGAAGACAAGTATATTGGAAGGTTGCATTCATTTATCATCATAGGTGGCAGTGATCAGTATTCCAGGGTTGCATCAGCAATTTGTCATCATTTGAAGACTTGTCATTATTAGATCTGAGTTGCATTGGGATTGGTATGTTGTTCTGATTTGCTTAGACTTTACCTCTGATATTGTAACAACTACCTGCACTGTGTTTAAGGCTACCATAGAGCTTGGCATTTTGGTGTAATTGGAGGCATTGAAGAATTGATTTATATAACAGCAAGACCTGATTTGTTTTCCCTTCCATTGCCATCATTGTGATGTGTATTTCATGTTGTAATTCACATTGATAAGGTTGCCAATATCTATTTTGTTTTATCATCAAATTTGCATATGTTAGTACATTTTCATGTGCTTGAAGAAAAACATAATTGAAGGTGCAGAAATAAATTTAGTATACAGTCCTAAAGTTTCATTAGGAAGTTGCATATTCAGAAATTATGGTTCAAACCCTAGTTCGACACATGTTAGTGGTATTAGAGCTTTGATCCTGCCAGTTTGGAAGGTATTTGGGTATTGATGAAAGTCAAGACTTATTCCAATAGCATTCTTGAGCATAAGATTTGAAGTTAGATCCACCTTCATTGGGTTGAGATTTGACTCAATCTTAACTGGCATGTTATGTGTGAAAAGATTGACCTAGTCAGGAGTTGTGAATCATGGGTTCCAAAGATCACTCCATTGGCTATTTATCCCCTTGCAATTCTATTGACCTCTCACAGTTTTACTCCTCACTTCATCATTGTCACTCATCTTCTTCCTTATACTCCTGCTCCCTGCTTGCTTCGATAATTGAGGTTACCAAAAATAGGCACATTTATCTGTAGCCCTAAAAATAGGAACCCACAAAGGTTGGTCCCTATTATTTTGCAAAGCTTGCACATGTTTTTGATATCAACTACCCTCACATGGAATTTTCTATCAAAACTATTGTGGGTGATATTTTATTGTGTGACTTCATGAGGGTCCTATTATTCTTAGAGGTGGCATCCATCTTCCTTTCAAAGATTATGGACCTAGTGTAGGATGAAAACTTCATTGAAGTGATAGGATTTGGGTTCATCCATGAGTACCTCATCCCATCGGATAAATTGAAGAAGTCCCTAGAGGACTACAACTTGCTCATGGGTGATGCTCTAGTTGGTGGTCTCTTTGGCCAGAAAATGCTTAGGAACTCTCACACCACCACTTGCAGCAAGTCCAAGCTCTACAAAAGGGCCTCCATAAAGGTTGTGCTACTACATTGAACAATGCCCTCGAATCACATTGATTATAGCTGCCTCCCTCCCTAGACGTAAAAGCAAAGGAGATATTTAGTGCAACTCAATTTCTTAGGCTTCATGCACTTTATATGGTGCCTCATCTTCCTCCAGTGGCTCCCCCAACTCCTCATGTTGCCCCACCTATGCCCCAGAAAGGGAATGATCATAACTCATCCACAAGTGCATAATTGGATCTTAATGTCTATGTTTTTGGGCCCATGAGGTCTTCATCTCCTTAATCTACAATTGTAACTTTCAATGTTTTTGGTGTCTGCAAATTTTGTTTCTTTACCTGTTCATGGCTACATTTCTGGTGTCTGCATATATTATATCTATAATCGTTTACGTCTCACTACATCTAACTATAATTTTTTGTTGATAATACTAGTACAGGTATTTATCACATTTTATTTTAAAAAAATAATGTAAATAAAATAAATAGTCCAAAGTAAAATAAAATAACTTTTAAATAAATAAAATAACTTTAGAGTAATATCTATATACACTTTATTTTTAATATATTATATTAAAATAAATATTATAGTTCAATTGTAACCCTAATATGGTTTAAAACACATTTTGTTTCCTTTTTTTGAATTCTCATTCGTTGTGCTTGCAATGACAAGGAGAAGGCAATGGGAGTAAATTCTAGTAAGAGATGTAATTTATTAGTCCTAAAAAAATTCCACAATACTCATAATTTTAGCATCTCTCATAAATTACACATATCAATTTTACGATTTACTACATGAACACTATAGAACAATGTTTACATCAAAGTTAGCATCTATTAGGCACAAAACTATTAAATATAATGTGTTATTTTAATGTTGTTTTCACTATTTTATGAAAATAAATAATATATTTTCATTTACAATTATTTTGAAATATTATGTACTATGACTCAAGGTTGAATTTAAATAAAATAACTCAAGTTAAATAAAATAACTCATTAGTAAACAAAATAAAAAATAAAAATAAAGTAAATAATGTAATTAAAATAAATAGTTCCAAAGTTTTAAAAAATAAGTTTTAAGTAAATAAAATAATTTTAGAGTGATATCTATGTACACTTTTTAATATGTTATATGACAATTATATATTATAGTTCTTGAGTTCATAATTCTCCAATTGTAACCCTAAAATGGTTTAAAAAATTTCTTTTCCTTTTTTTTTAAAATTTCTCATTCATTATGCTTGCACCGACAAGGAGAAGGCAATGAGAGTAAATTAGTAAGAGCTATAATTTATTATTCTTAAAATTTTTCCATGATACTCATGGATTTTTAGCATCTCTCATAATTACATATATCAATTTTATGATTTAATAAATGAATAATATAGGACAATGCTTACATCAAAGTTGACATCTATTGCTATAAAATATAATAAAATATAATGTGTTATTTTAATTTTGTTTTCACTATTTTATGAAAATAAATAATGCATTCGAAATTGTCTCACATCATAAAAAAATTCACACCGGAAAATTTTCTAAACTCGTCGATTGTTCTATCAATGTATTCCTTGAACCTCCTATGGGTGCAAGTGCTAGTATGTAGGTATGGCTCGACCAAGGTTGAATTGTCACGTCTCAAACTGTGATGCATTCTGGACTTAACTATAGTTAGAACTATTTTATGGATAATTGTTTGTGGATTAAGTGAATATTATTTTTTATTGGAAATGATAGAATATATAGTGCTTCGACTATTGATTTGGATAATAACCTATTAATGGAAATCTGAGTTTCATGATTGACAGGTTGTTGAAGATAAGGGTGTGGTTAAGGTAGAGGTGATTAGCTACCTGGTAGGGTTGGGATGGAGTGAACTCTATCTTGCACACACAGGCACCTAGTTGGCATTATGGATAATAACCTATTAATGGAAATCTGAGTTTCATGATTGATAGGTTGTTGAAGATAAGGGTGTGGTTAAGGTAGAGGTGATTAGCTACCTGGTAGGGTTAGGATGGAGTGAACTCTATCTTGCACACATAGGCACCTAGTTGGCATTATAGTTGCATTTGTCATTGCATAAATAATTTATGTTGATAAATTGCTTTCTCGTCTTTGGTAGAAAAATAAATCACCTTTATGTTTTATAGTTGCCATTTAATTAAATTGTCAGTTAAATATTAATATGCTCTTATTGAAATAAAAGTAGATTTAATTTATTTATATATTGGTTTTTATTAAAATTGTATGTGAAGGAAAGAAATTATATTTATTTATTATTTTAGATAATTGTGTGGGAAAATTAATTGTTAAAATTATGTTTAGTTATAAAATTTATGCATTTTTGAAAATAGAATATTTATTCTTTTTGATAACAATAGAGATAGATAATAGAAAAGAAAGACAAAAACTTAGAAATAAAACAAAAAGAGGAGAAATAAAGAAAACAATTAAAAAAACACCAAAATTAGAATAAAACAAAACTAAAAGCAAAAATCAAAACTGGAAAAAGATAGAAAGAATGGGTGTTGAGAAGAGAAGAAATCATTAAAAGAAAAGATTGATGCAAAAGAAAATCATTCTCATTCTCATTCTCATCAAAACCAAGCAAAAGAGTCAAGAAAATTATAGTGCAAAGGAAGTAAAAGAGGAACGGGAGAAAGGGGAAGGAGAGCCAAAAAAAAATTTAGAGACACCGAGAAACGCACTACCAGGGTTTTATTTTAAACCGTAAATGTCATAATTTTGGATGTCTGGAATAATTTTATTGCCCAAATTGTGTGACTAAAATAATTTCATGCACTTCGATTTGTTATTATTTTCTTACTGTATAAACCGAGAGATTGATTTTTATTATTTTATTATCGTTATTATTGTTATTATCATTTACTGTTATTATTTTATCATTGTATTAGTATTGCTATTGTTATTATAAATACTACTGTTATTATTTTTATGATGGATATTGTTTATCACTATTATTGTTTTATAATTGTTATTATTTTATTTTTGTTATTATTTATACAGTTGTTATTTTATTACTGATATTATGTTTTATTACTGTTATTGAATAATTACTAATTACTAATTTTGATTGTTGTACAATCTAAAATATATTGGAAATTATGTATTATTGTATTTGTTTTATTGTGATAATGAGTAAATGAAATTAAATTGCGAATTTGTTTTGGCATGGTGCCCTTATAAGAGGGGTCGTGGGAGTGTTGTGACTCCCCCACAGATCTTACGGCATATGGGGAGGGTTGTAGCAGCCCCCACGGTGGCCTCTTAAGGACCATGACAACCTCTTAAGGAGGCCGCAGCGTCTTTGAAGGCTACGACTCTCCTTAAGGAGTTGTCACCCCATATATATGCCTCATAAACTTTTGTTTAATTTAAACTTTGTTTCCAATAAAAATTTAACACTACTATATATGTTGTCGCCTCGTGTATGAATAAATCTTGTTTCAATTAAAATTTAACACTGTCTTTTGACTGTTGTTCATCGCCATTCTTATGGCAGTTTCATTATAATTTAAATTCTTTCGATCACTGTTATATATGATTTGTATGATATGTATTGTATTTATTATATATATATATATATATATATATATATATATATTGTTGTTGTTGTTGTTGTTTCCAGCATAGTATGGATTTTATATATATATATAGAATCATGGTGCTTCTAGATAAAATTGTGTATTGCTTTTTTGCCTCAACGTTTCGGATCACACTCCATGATCCATCATCAAGAAGAAAAGAAGAGAGTTTGAATGAAACAAGTGCAGATCAAGACTCTTAAAAAGACAAGGAGGGGTTGGGTGCGGATTACAAGAGGATTCAAAGGTGAGGAGACCAAGAAATGAACTAACAAAATAGAGGAAAAAAGAAAAAAGGAAGAGCAAAAAGAAGAAAAGACAAAAGACAAAATAATTAATAATGATGGCATATAAGAGAACTAAAGATGAACAGACAAAAAAGATGCTAATAAAAATACATCAAATCACAAGTGTGCCTATGAGCAAGACAAAAAATAAGGAAACATTAAAGGAAGTATATATATATATATATATATATATATATATATATATATATGATATAGGTGTGTGTGTGTGTGTGTGATATCATGGGAAAGTGTGTGTGAACTCGAAATTGAGCATCACTAAAGGGGGAAGGCATAGAATTGCAAGTAGATTCAATGACAAGGAAGAAAAAGAAAAGTGAATAGGCCAAAGGGAGGTCTAGGTAAACCAAAAGAAGAACGAGGATTGAAATAAAGATTAAATGAATGCAACCAAGTGGAAATACAACAATACATAAACAAATAAAACAACCGAGACGAGAGGGAAAGAAAAGAGGGAAACATTGAGAGGAGGAGAGAAAAAGAGAGAAAAAATGAGGAAAAAGCATCACAAAAGTCAATAAGGGGGAACAAATTAATTAAAATAAATAAATATGTAGAAAAAGAAAGAGAATATATATAGTAAAACTATGAAGAATGGAGTAAAGAAAACAAAGGGCAAAGTAAATTAGATAAATAGATATACAAATAAGGAAGGAGTAAAAATAGAAAGAACAATAAAGAAAAGAGTGAAGGAAACAAGGAAGGATGTAAACAAAACCGGCAAAAACACACCTGACAACTAAGAAAGAGAGATAGAGAGAGAGGGAGGGAGGGAGAGAGAGAACCTAAACAACGAGAGAACAAAAATAGGAGAGAATGAATACAATTGAAGGAAGAAACAAAAATAAGAAAATAAGAGCAGGGACGAAGAGGGAAGCCCAGAAGACAGAGAAGGCAATGAAGACCTAACATGAGAAGGGAAGCAAATAGGCCAACAACTAGTGAGAGGTGGACAGCTGGGGGGAAGGGGAAGACAAAGGTCTACAAGGGACAGGGGAGAGACACGGGATAAGCATAAAAGAAGAGGGCCAAGGAGAGAGGAAGGATAAGGGAGACATGGAGGATGAAGGGGAAGCACGAGTTACGAGAGGGAGACTATGAAGACAAGGGCAGCCAAGAGTGGGATAAAAAGAAGGGTGTGGGAGAAATGAAGGGCGGGAAGGGAGTGGAAATGGGGGAGGAGATCTTCAAAAAGAAAAGGAGGCAGAAAGGGGAAAGTGGGAGATCAAGGAGGAGGATGGTGATTATGCAGGGAATTTAGAAGAGGATTCCAGGTGTGACTCAAGTTCCACCCATCATCTCTATTAAGGTTGGTAGGGTTGGTTCTGATAAAAATAGCCTCTTTAAGTTTTCTCTTAAAAAAGTTATTTTCCTTGGCAAGGACAAGGGTATCTTCGATTTGAATGTGGTGCTTAGTGCTAGAGGAGTGGTCTGCCAAGGCCGATTTGGCGACCCTTTCATGTCTGATGTCTGCACAGTGTTCTTTGATTCTCAAGCTGATGGATCTCCCTGTCTCACCAATGTAGGGGGTGCCACACGAGCAATCTATCTTGTAGATGCCTGAGTTTAAAAGAATGTTGGTGGGGTCTTTCGTGGAGGGAATGAGGTTTCTGATTGTGGAGAGGGGTTTGAAGGCACATTCGAGTCCTTTCTTGCGGAGGATTTTGGCAATTTTGTTGGAGATGCCTTCGATGAAAGGAAGAGTGGCGCTAAAAGCAACCTCAGAGTCTGTATTGATGGGCTTGGTGTTAAGACAAGTTTGGGCTTGTTTAAAAGCTCTTTTGATGTACTTGTTGCGGTAACCATTAAGTTTGAAAACTTTGGCAAGGTGGGCCAACTCTTGATGGATGTGATCATTGTCACAAATTCAGAAAGCTCTAGTTGCCAAAGTTTTGAGGACACTGGCTTTATGGTTGGGGTGGTGGTGAGAGGAGGCAAGGAGATAAAGGTTAGTGTGGGTGGATTTCCTGAAGACATGGTGACCAAGGGAACCATCCTTCTTTCTAATGAGGAGAATGTCAAGGAAGGGGAGTTGGTTGTTGGATTCAAGTTCTTTGGTAAACTTGATGCAGGGAGTGACGTTATTGAGGTGATTGTGGAAATTTACAAGTTGCTCAAGGCCATGCGGCCAACAAATGTTGGTATCGTCTACATAGCATTTCCATCAAGTTGGTTTAAGGCGGAAAGAGTTAAGAGCGACCTCTTCAAAATGCTCCATGTATAAGTTGGCAATGATCAGGGATAAGGGAGAACCCATGGCGACCCCATCTGATTATTCATAAACCATGTCTTGGAAGGTGAAGAACATAGATTTTAAGGACAATTCAACGAGGGATGCGAGTTCTTCGTTGGTCTTCTGCCGGACTAGCATGATGGAGTCTTGAAGGACTTTGGTGAAGAGGGAAACCACATCAAAACTAACAAGGATGTCGTCGGCATTGACCTTATTATCTTTGATGAAGTCAACAAAGTGGGTTGAGTCTTTGATGAAGGAGGAAGATTTACCTATAAGAGGAGAGATTATCTTAGCTAAGAAGGCAACTAGTTTATAAGTGGGGAATCGGTAGTGTTAACAATTAGTCTCAAAGGAATGTTGGGCTTGTGAATTTTGGGGACACCATATATGCGTGGTGTGACTTCCTTATTGGGCAAGAGACGCTTTTTGGTGCAATCATCAAAGGAGGAATTGGAGATAGCATTTCTCACTTGTTTAAAGATTTTGGAAATGGGATTATGATTGAGGATCCTATAACTCCCGCTGTTGTTCAGGTGGTCTAACAATTTGGAGATATAATCAAGTTTGTTCATGATAATGGTGGCATTCCCCTTGTCTGCTTTGATAATGACAATATCTTGGTTTTTGACGAGTCTCTTGAAGGTGAGAAACTCATCTTTGGGGACGTTCTGCTTCGGTGGTTAGACAAGGGACTTGCCAAAAACTCATCTTTGGGGACGTTCTCACCTTCAAGAGACTCGTCAAAAACCAAGATATTGTCCTCGCCAAAGTAGACAAGGGGAACGCCACCGTTATCATGAACAAACTTGACTATATCTCCAAATTGTTGGACCACCTAAACAACAGTAGGAGTTATAGGATCCTCACTCGCAATCCCATTTCCAAAATCTTTAAACGAGTAAGAAATGCTATCTCCAATTCCTCCTTTGATGATTGCACCTAAAAGAGTCTCTTGCCCAATAAGGAAGTCACACCACGCATCTATGGTGTCCCTAAAATTCACAAGCCCAACATTCCTTTGAGACCAATTGTTGACACTACTGATTCCCCCACTTATAAACTAGCTGCCTTCTTGGCTAAGATAATCTCTTCTCTTATAGGTAAATCTTCCTCCTTCATCAAAGACTCAACCCACTTTGTTGACTTCATCAAAGATAATAAGGTCAATGCTGATGACATCCTTGTTAGTTTTGATGTGGTTTCTCTCTTCACCAAAGTCCCTCTTCAAGACTCTATCATGCTAGTATGGCAGAAGACCAATGAAGAACTCGCATCCCTCGTTGAATCGTGCTTAAAATCCACGTTCTTCACCTTCCAAGACATGGTTTATGAACAATCAGATGGGTTCACCATGGGTTCTCCCTTATCCCCGGTCATTACCAACTTATACATGGAGCATTTTGAAGAGGTCGCCCTTAACTCTTTCTGCCTTAAACCAACTTGGTGGAAATGCTATGTAGACGATACCAACATTTGCTAGCCGCATGGACTTGACCAACTTGTAAATTTCTACAATCACCTCAACAACATCACTCCCTGCATCAAGTTTACCAAAGAACTTGAATCCAACAACCAACTCCCCTTCCTCGACATTCTCCTAATTAGAAAGAAGGATGGTTCCCTTGGTCGCCATGTCTTCAGGAAATCCACCCACACTGACCTTTATCTCCTTGCCTCCTCTCACCACCACCCCAACCATAAAGCCAGTGTCCTCAAAACTTTGGCAACCAAAGCTTTTTGAATTTGTGACAATGATCACATCCATCAAGAGTTGGCCCACCTTGCCAAAGTTTTCAAACTTAATGGTTACCGCAACAAGTACATCAAAAGAGATTTTAAACAAGCCCAAACTTGTCTTAACACCAAGCCCATCAATACAGACTTTGAGGTTGCTTTTAGCGCCACTCTTCCTTTCATTGAAGGCATCTCCAACAAAATTGCCAAAATCCTCCGCAAGAAAGGACTCAAATGTGCCTTCAAACCCCTCTCCACAATCAGAAACCTCATTCCCTCCATGAAAGATCCCACCAACATTCTTTTAAACTCAGGCGTCTACAAGATAGATTGCTCGTGTGGCACCCCCTACATTGGTGAGACGAGGAGATCCATCAGCTTGAGAATCAAAGAACATTGCACAGACATCAGACATGAAAGGGTTGCCAAATCGGCCTTAGCAGACCACTCCTTTAGCACTAAGCACCACATTCAAATCAAAGATACCCTTGTCCTTGCCAAGGAAAATAACTTTTTTAAGAGAAAACTTAAAGAGGCTATTTTTATCAGAACCAACCCTACCAACCTTACTAGAGATGATGGGTGGAACTTGAGTCACACCTGGAATCCTCTTCTAAATTCCCTGCATAATCACCATCCTCCTCCTTGATCTCCCACTTTCCCCTTTCTGCCTCCTTTTCTCTTCGAAGATCTCCTCCCCCGTTTCCACTCCCTTCCTGCCCTTCATTTCTCCCACACCCTTCTTTTTATGCCACTCATGGCCGTCCTTGTCTGCGTAGTCTCCCTCTCATAACTCGTGCTTCCCCTTCATCCTCCATGTCTCCCTTATCCTTCCTCTCTCCTCGGCCCTCTTCTTTTATGCTTATCTCGTGTCTCTCCCCTATCCCTTGTAGACCTTTGTCTTCCCATTCCCCCCCAGCTGTCCACATCTCACTAGTCGTTGGCCTATTTGCTTCCCTTCTCGTGTTAGGTCTTTGTTGCCTTCTCTATCTTCTAGGCTTCCCTCTTCGTCCCTGCTTTTATTTTCTTATTTTTGTTTCTTCCTTCAATTATATTCGTTCTCTCCTATTTTTGTTCTCTCATTGTTTAGGTTCTCTCTTTGCCTCTCTCTCTCTCTATCTCTCTTTCTTAGTTGTCAGGTGTGTTTTTGCCGGTTTTGTTTACATCCTTCCTTGTTTCCTTCACTCTTTTCTTTATTGTTCTTTCTATTTTTACTCCTTCCTTATTTGTATATCTATTTATCTAATTTACTTTGCCCTTTGTTTTCTTTACTCCATTCTTCATAGTTTTACTATATATATTCTGTTTCTTTTTCTACATATTTATTTATTTTAATTAATTTGTTCCCCCTTATTGACTTTTGTGATGCTTTTTCCTCATTTTTTCTCTCTTTTTCTCTCCTCCTCTCAATGTTTCCCTCTTTTCTTTCCCTCTCGTCTCGGTTGTTTTATTTGTTTATGTATTGTTGTATTTCCACTTGGTTGCATTCATTTAATCCTTATTTCAATCCTCGTTCTTCTTTTGGTTTACCTAGACCTCCCTTTGGCCTATTCACTTTTTTTTTTCCTTGTCATTGAATCTACTTGCAATTCTATGCCTTCCCCCTTTAGTGATGCTCAATTTCGAGTTCACACACACTTTCCCATGATATCACACACACACACACACACACACACACACACACACACACACACACACACACACACACCCCTATATCATATATATATACTTCCTTTAATGTTTCCTTATTTTTTGTCTTGCTTATAGGCACACTTGTGATTTGATGTATTTTTATTAGCATCTTTTTTGTCTATTCATCTTTAGTTCTCTTAGATGCCATCACTATTTATTATTTTATCTTTTGTCTTTTCTTCTTTTTGCTCTTCCTTTTTTTCTTTTTTACTCTATTTTGTTTATTCATTTCTTGGTCTCCTCACCTTTGAATCCTCTTGTAATCTGCACCCAACCCCTCCTTGTCTTTTTAAGAGTCTTGATCTGCACTTGTTTCATTCAAACTCTCTTTTTTTCTTCCTAATGATGGATCATGGAGTGTGATCCGAAATATTGAGGCAAAAAAGCAATACATAGTTTTATCTAGAAGCACCACGATTCAATAACATGGACTGTGGAAATATCATAAGTACAATATATATATATATATATATATATATATATATATATATATATATATATATATATATATATCATTGTGTTTTCATATTGACAAAATAAGTATTTCCCTGTAGTAATCAAATCATATAGATTGAAATTCAACCAGTTTTAAGAATGGTAATTACAATTGTTTAGATAAATTGGTAACTGCCTATAGTTAAATGTCTCACATTGACTTGGAAAAGTATCATTTCATAATTACGAAGTAATAGGAAAAACTAGTAAAATTGATTTTTCAAACAATTATTCTCTATTACATAACTAGGAACACAATCTTTCATTTAATTGATTATAACACATCACTGAAGTTGTAGTTATCTAAATTTGAATGATTATCATATGTAAACTTAGATTCTTAGACATAAACATGCAACCAAGAATGATGTGACTTCACTCAGTGTTTTATTTAACCATGATAAGAGTAATACCAACAACATTAGTGAAACAAGGGTAAATTTGTTAATATTGTACTTCTAGGATTATATAAACCAACGATGTAACTCTTGAACAAATTCTTTCCTTCCATAACCAGAAAGGTCATATTGTTAGTAATTGTTGTAAGCCTTAAACAAACTATTGTTAATTTATGAGAAATGGTATATTTGTTGTCTATGTTTACTTCTGGGACAGGATGCCGAATGTGGGCTCCCAAAGATGGTAATTTACTTTTTCTAAATTACCACTTATGTTTATTTATTGTTTTGGCCAAAGCTAGATGTGCCATTGAAATAAATGGAATAGAAAAGCCTAGTTTTATTTTATATGTCTCTGCTTGTTGATAACTGAGAGGGGGGGGGTGAATCAGTTATCCTAATTATTTCTCTTTTTGAACTTTAATAATAATCAATGTAACATTAATTCAAATGAGCAAACATAACCATGAAATGGAAATACACATGACATAATATTTTTGACGTGGAAACCCTATTAAGGGAAAAAACCACGGGGTGATTAACCCAAGATTGTATTCTCTGTTAGAAGAATGGAAATACAAAATGGCACTTGCCAATTAGGGCTCACTACCTGAGCACACTGCTCACAAGGAGGCACACTACCTACAAGAGACACATTGTCTACAAAAAAGTGTTATACAACACTTGAACTGATTGAAGGCATCCACATATGCTGGAGTTCAGTTCCGGTTAGGCTCAGTACATTGATCTGCTGTACTTCATCTTTCCTCTTCTCTTACGCTGCTTTCCTTTCACATACCGGACCTTCCTTACTGCTTCTGCTCTGCTTTGCTTTTATTCGCATATCACATATCACCACAACACCTCTCACAACTAAATCCATCCTATATATATATCCGCACAAGTGATTTCATTATCTTTCTAGTCGGCACCCGAAACAGTCAATCTTTTCACAAACTCTGTTCTGTTAGCTGAATCCTTGCACATCAAGTAATGCGGATCAAGCATATACTTGTAGAAATCATTAATCATGTCAGCCAAACATAATTCATGTCTTCATAACCTTTACCACCATCAGAAACACATCCAAAAAATAGTCTGATGTTCTGTCAGTCAGTTCTTCCTCTGTTCACACTGTCACTCAGGAACCCGGTACTCAAGTATTCATATCTTTTACCTCATCTATCACCGGAGGCTAAAACCTTGGAATCTATCACTCAAGGTAGTCCTCTTGACTTCCCCAAATCCGCACTTCACCAAGATACTTCCTCTGAGATATCCAGACCTGTCTGTCGGACCTTGCCACATGCTCTGTTCTTGTTTACCGGACCACCACATTCTTCATTCTGACTTCCGGTAGAGACACACCATGTCCTGCGGATGTGTGGGATGAACTTTGTTGCCATCAATGACAACAATCATGAATCCATATAGTGTCTCTTGCCAACAATCTCCCCCTTCGGCATTGATGGCAACACTTAGTGAAAAATGACTAAGTGTTTACACTATGCTCTCCCTTGGCTGATGCTCTGTTTTTATATACATTTTTCGAAGCTCCCCCTTAGTTGGATTCCTCATTTTTCACTGCTCTTCACTCCCCCTTTGACATCAATGGCAAAGGGTAGGGTCCGTATATCAAAACTTTCAAAAATTCAACTATACTTAGATGCATAAGTATATACATATGGCATACTTACATATACTTAAGTATGTCTGCAAAAGTTGTCTTCAATTGAATAAATTTTGTAGCCCAACTTTGCTTCATTCTGTCTAAAATTGAGATATGACCGCTCAACAGGAATGCAAACGCATCTGCCCTTTTTAGATCTGTTGGATCATTTGTCTGGGCTGTGATTTGAGCTTCACTTATGGCCTCATGCATGGCCTCTAACTTAGGGACAATGATCCTCCTAAGTTCACCCATTCGGCTGATCATGTTCTTCCTTTCCTTCTCAAAATTCTTTATTGCATTTGTGATTGCAATAGTCTGACACTCTTTATTGACTATGGAGGAAGAGAGAGGATCAAAACTTTGAGACAAACTTAGTAGTTTATCCTCCTGCTCTTTTATTTTCTTCTCAATCTCTACTGTTGCTTTGGACCATGAAATACAAAATTTGTATACTTCTCCGCCATCTTTAAGAGCATTTGCTAAGCTCTTTATCCCAATATTCATATTCCTCCTACCATTAATGATCAATCCTTGTACCTCTGAGAATCTCTTATTCAAAAACTCCTTCCGGACCTTTTCTTCAGCTGACTTCTCTAGAGAATCAAAATGTGTACTAACACTACTGACTAGAGTTTCGAGATTACTGGAAGAGGATGCTGTGGGATCCTTCTGAAAAGTTGGCATGATCTTTTCCAAAACTCCGGATGCTACCTCTATAAGCTCACAGTCTTCCATGTGAGATTTCAATAGTTTCTCTTTGGCCTTCGCATTGGCAAATGAAGCTATCTTCATTGTCTGTATCGGAGAGAGTGAATCAAAATTAAATGGTCCTTGTAGAAGCTCCGGTTCATCAATCTCCATTGTTTCTTTGTTCAGGAATTCTTGGACAGTTTTTGCAGTGTCTCTTGCCGGAGACAGATGTTTCTTCTCTTCTGCATTCTTAGGACTGTCCCTTGGAGCTTTCTCTCCTTCTACATTCTTACCACTATCAGTTGTGGTTTTCTCTATTGGGGTCTTCTCTTCCTCTGCAACCTTGGTACTGTTAACTTCTTCTACTTCTTTCTCCAGTATACTGTCATCTCCTTTAGATCCGGAGGCTGTAGGGGAAACCAGAGGAGAGATAGTTGTTTGTTCATGAGCCACCTCTTCCGGAATAGGGGATTCTGAGCCCTTATCTTTACCAATGTCCTCTGTGATGGGAATGTTGAACCTTTTAAGAGTATTTCGGAGGATCTCTTCAGTCTCTTTTGCCACCTTGTCGGTTTCACCAAGCATGAGCTAATTCATCCTTGCTTTGCTCCTGAATTCATCCTTGCAATCTTTGAATATCATATTCATTGTTTTGGGATCGATTGAAGGATATAGCTGAATAGCTATCTGTTCCCGGATCTCAATGTCTTTTGCCATGGCATTGTTCTTTCTTATTTCTAACTCCTTTTCTAGGCTCTTAGGAATTAGAGATATAATTTCAATGAAAGCCTTATTGTATATGTTCAGACACCTGATTGTAGCTTCCTGCAGGATCTTTTGGTTAGCCTCATTGTAATCATCATAGAATTCAGCCATTGGTTGAAGGTTTCCATCCACAGTGACTGATTTGATTACACTTTTTAGAGACAGGGTGGGCTTTTCAACAAAATCCTCTGCCATTTCTTCCTTGTCTTGGCCTGTGGAGGGTTTACCAGATCCTTTCTTCTTCTGCTTCTTTATTTCCTTTACCCCAACATCTGATTCGATTTCCTCTTCATCTCTTTGACTTGCATAAGCCCTTGTGGCTTTTGTCTTGGATCTTTTCTCTCTTTTGTCAGATGCCTAGACTTCCGGTTTTGATGTTCTTGAGCTTTTGGCTGTGACAGGTGCAGATCTCTTTGATGATCTGGTTCGGGTTGAGGTTTCTACCGGAGCACTTTCCTTGCTTCCCTTTTCTGCCTCTTTCTTCTCTTCCTCAACTTTTTGCCTCTTTTCACTGTTGGTATCAAGTGCCTCCTTTGAAATGCCAAGGCCTTGGGCAATACTTTCTACTTCTTTTCTCACCTTCCTCTTGATCTCTGGTTCTCTGAGCTCCACATGAATCTTTACACTTAGCTCCTCAAAGGTTCCAAACCTTTCTGCCTTTGGATCCTTTGGCTGACTTAGCATGTGTTGAACATGCAGCTCCACAATTTGTTCATCAACCTCATACCCCATGGGCATGATCCATACAGTTCTTGGTTCTACTACCTCCATTAGGCACTGATCAATCTCTACCATAAAGCAAATTGTGTCTTTGTATTTCTCAACAAGAGACTGGGGAATCCTTTCTCTTGCTTGCATCATGTTCTGAAAGTTCTTGAAATATCCCCACAGAGCTGTATTTTGTGCTTTGTTGTCACCAAGTCCATGCAAATAATCTCTGATTTGGATAGCTACTGGTCTATCATTCTCCCATACCTAGCCACTAGATCCGGGAAGCTCATTCATAAAGTAGAAGAATAAGCACAGTATCAATCCACCATACTTGAATGAATTCTTTTTATCTTTCTTTATTTTTTGCAGATTTTCCATGAGTTGGTTCAAGAGAAGCTAGCAAAGATCATAGTCTGCATCCTTTCTTAGCATTTCATATGCGGTGTAGATGGCAGTTCCAGGTACAGAATTTTCCCTACTAGAATGATATATTTTATACCCAATGATCATGGAGGCAAACTTGATATCCGGATCAGAGATGTCATCTATTGTCATTGCTCTTTTGTCAAACTTGGATCCGGTAGCCTCGCTCACAGTTTGATTCTTCACAGATTTAAGAATAGGAATCCCACCGGATGAGTGTAATCCGGTAACTGCCCTAATGGCATGAAGTTGTCGTGTATTCTGCTCAAAACATACCTGCCCCATTCATTCTCAGTAAAACAAGGGAAATGTATGAATTGTGCAAAGTGCTTAATCCGGAGGCCCTTGTATTGGGGTTTGAGCTCAAATGAATCATCTAACAGTTGTTTGTGATAGATATTTCTTAGTTTGAATTCCCCAAACTCTTTAATATTTGCATGTATGTAAACCCTAATGTCTTCTGTATGCAAAACGCCATGCAGAACACTGGAAAATGCTCCTAGGGGATCTACCTCCAAGGATTTATATGGCTGTTTCTTAAATGTGGGCCGAGGTCTATCAGAGATCTTTACTATATTCGGAGTAGCCATCATCAAGCAATCTTACTGAAGGATATCAAGAATGATAAATACCTTTTACGCAGGTTAGGGTACACGAAGAAATCTGAATAGAGCTGTATGAAGAGTTGCCTTGATCTTTTGGGAGAAGTTGTTTGCAGAGCTCCTTTTCTTTCTTCTTCGCATGTGAGTGTATAAATGTGTAAATGACAGAAAATGAACTCTTTTATTCCAAGAAGCCCTAATTTTCACCCTGCAATAAATGCGCAACCTAATTCATTCCGGTTTGCCTGGTTTTCCTTGTTCAAGGAGGAAGAAACTCATTCGGATCATTATGATGCCTTTGTGATCGATGTTAGTGATGAATCACAATGTCCACTTCTTCTCCTGATCATCTCATATATCCATAGATCAAGCTATTTCAACTTGGATCCATACCGGCCCAACCTTGTGAGAAACCTGTTTTCTTGGAAGACTTGTTTAACCGGACCGATTCTGAAGGAGTTAAACTTTTTAAATTTTCTTGCAGATCTCTCAGATCTTTACCTGACCTTCTTTACATGTTTCTCTAGAAACCATTTGATCTGCAGCTTCACATGTGCCAATTTCAGGCACCAATTGACTTGCTGGGGGAACAAGTTTTTCTTTGTGTCTCCCCCTGAGCCAGAGCTCATCTCTTAATTTTTGGAAGGAATATCAGCACTAGAGTCTAGTGCGAATCCATCCTCTACATTCTATGTACTCTTCTTTACCCAAATCTTGTTCATCTCACTTTTAACTTCATCCGCATTCACCTTTTGTTTCCCCTTATCTTGATTCTGTTTATGATATACCAGACCTCTTTTGTCCTGATTCTTGCTTCTACAGAATTTTGCAATATGACCGGATCTATTGCAAATTTGACAAACAACATTTCTTTGCATATTGGATTGATATCCTCTTGATCTGCATTGATTAGCCATATGACCTATTCTATTGCATGCAAAGCATCTACCATTGAATGATTTGTTCATTTGCATAATTCTGCATTCATGAGATTTGTGACCATACCTTTTGCAGTTAAAACACTGTCCGGAGAAGGATGAATTAGTCTGATACATTCTCTTTCTGCACTGATTAGCTTTGTGACCAAAGTGATTGCAGTTGTGGCAGTATCCATTGAAGGATGGATATCTTTGAGCATTAGGCTGTCTTACCGGAGGTCTTCTAGGCCTGATCCTTGGATTTTCTGATCCAAAATTCTTCTGACCGGATCCGGAGCTTTCTCCTTTCTCATATCCCAAACCACACTTGTCATCTACCTTCTTTTGACTTCCAAGAAGAACTTCAAGTTGAGAAGAACTTATCTTGAATTTCTCTTTATACTCATTTGCTGTTTGAAGATCCCTTTTTAGAGAGACAATTTGATCCTCAAGTTTTTCTTCATTATCTTTAGCATCTTTAAGATCAGATTCAAGATGTCTGATAATTCTATCCATCTGGTGGCAATCTTCTGATTTCTCCTTGAGAGATTGTCTTAGATTATCTTCAATTTTTCTTTTTTCTTCAACTTCTTGGGTAAACTTCATGACTCCTGATTCCATTTCATGTCTTACCATAATGATTTCTTTTGATAACTTTTCACACAACTCAATTTTTTCCTTCAGCTCTTCATTTGCATTATTTGCTTCACCTTATCTTGCCAATTGCTGAAGCAGCTCCTTTCTCTTTTTCATAGAGAGACTTAATTTGTCTTTTAGTTCTCTCATGAAATCATCAGCTTGTTTGAGTCTTTCCTTTAAATCATTGACTTCAGAGTTTGACTGTTCAAGATCATCAAGGGTAGTCTTGAGTTGCTCCCTTAAACCATATGCATCCATTTGAACTCCTAGATCTTCCTCAAGCTGTTAGGCTTTGTTAGGAGGAACTTAGCTCTGATACCAATTGTTGATAACTGAGAGGGGGGGGGTGAATCAGTTATCCTAATTATTTCTCTTTTTGAACTTTAATAATAATCAATGTAACATTAATTCAAATGAGCAAACATAACCATGAAATGGAAATACACATGACACAATATTTTTGACATGGAAACCCTGTTAAGGGAAAAAACCACAGGGTGATTAACCCAAGATTGTATTCTCTGTTAGAAGAATGGAAATACAAAATGGCACTTGCCAATTAGGGCTCACTGCCCGAGCACACTGCTCACAAGGAGGCACACTGCCTACAAGAGACACACTGTCTACAAAAGAGTGTTATACAATACTTGAACTGATTGAAGGCATCCACATATGCTGGAGTTCAGTTCCGGTTAGGCTCAGTACACTGATCTACTACACTTCATCTTTCCTCTTCTCTTATGCTGCTTTCCTTTCACATACCGGACCTTCCTTACTGCTTCTGCTCTGCTCTACTTTTATTCGCATATCACATATCACCACAACACCTCTCACAACTAAATCCATCCTATATATATATCCACACAAGTGATTTCATTATCTTTCTAGTCGGCACCTGGAACAGTCAATCTTTTCACAAACTCTATTTTTTCGGTTGAATCCTTGCACATCAAGTAATGCGGATCAGGCATATACTTGTAGAAATCATTAATCATGTCGGCCAAACATAATTCATGTCTTCATAACCTTTACCACCATCAGAAACACATCCGAAAAATAGTCTGATGTTCTGTTAGTCAGTTCATCCTTTGTTCACACTGTCACTCAGGAACCCGGTACTCAAGTATTCATATCTTTTACCTCATCTATCACCGGAGGCTAAAACCTTGGAATCTATCACTCAAGGTAGTCCTCTCGACTTCCCCAAATCCGCACTTCACCAAGATACTTCCTCTGAGAGATCCGGACCTATCTGTCGGACCTTGCCACATGCTCTGTTCTTGTTTACTGGACCACCACATTCTTCATTCTAACTTCTGGTAGAGACACGCCATGTCTTGCGGATGTGTGGGATGAACTTTGTTGCCATCAATGACAACAATCATGAATCCATATAGTGTCTCTTGCCAACATCTGCTACATCCTGCATGTGAGATATATGTCATTCTAGTTAGTTAGATTGCATATAGGCATTAGGCTTGCATCAAGAGTTCCCTCCTACCTTACCATTCCAGGTCTCTAGGCTCCTTGTGCAGGGTCGGGGATTTCTTCGAGTTAGGAAGAAACCCGAGGAAGTTCAGTATTCGTGGTTGGGTGGAAAAAATGCCTTAACCACACTCTTGGCCTCAACTTGCGGGAGACCAGTGGATCATGGCAGCTGAGGATAGATCTTCTTATGTTATATGATTCATGATGTATATTCCATTATATTGATCTTTGTATGGATTGCATAGCAAATCTGTAATTGTATATATACTCTCATTGATATAATTTGATGTATTATCATGTACTTGGAATAAATGAAATAGATGTAATGCAATTCTCTTATTGTGCTTGTAATTGCACTACTTTATTATGGAAACTTGCCATTGTTGTACAATTATGGATATTCTGATTAATGAAATGGTCCACTTTCTTTATTTAGTATGAGCTATGCTTTCCATTGGCTATTTTTAGTTTGTGAGTTTTTCATACTTTACATGAATTTTGAAATTGATGAGCAACGAAAATTATATCAAAGAGAACATCAAAGGGAATATTGAAGATGACAATGACAACAAATGAAAGAGAAATAGAAGAACAAAGAAAATGATGAAATGATAATGACAAAGAAAGACATGCTAAACATAGGACTAAATTAGCAAATGAAGAATTAGAATTACAAAATCAACAACAAGCAAATATGACGAAAAACAAATTGTGCACAAACATCTCAAGATGACCAAAATGTATTAAGAAGTACAATACAAAGATAAATGCATGTAGAAGAACTCATTGACTCAAGAACAGAAGAGAGATAACAACGTAATCATCAAGCAACTTAAAGGTACTATCACCGATCAAATGCTAATATTAATTTTAATATTGAAGATGAAAATTCAAGATCAATATATTGTGTACTTGAAACACCAGATAATACACCTCAACATGAAATGAATGTAGTTGCTGTAAATAATGTACAAAATAAATCAAATCCTAATGGAATGCTTTATAGACATTTCAATACTTTCCAAATGCTTTTTTGACATGATCTAGATAGATTTGTTTCACCAAACATGTGCTATATTTGTCAATAAAATTACCTTGAAATAAAAGTTTCTCAAACATCAGAAGGTCCTATATGCACTAGATGTTGATAATAGAAAAATAATAATCAATTTTTTGCATCAAATAATATGAATCCTAGCCCATGACCATAATAACTTGCAAACTTGACACAAGTAGAGGAAATGTTGATAGCATGTGTCAACTCAATCCTACAAGTGACACATGCAACTAGAGGTCAATATAAATATAAAGGACACATAATGAGTTTTCCACAAGATGTAAAAGATATTTCTAAGTTTTTGCCACATCGAATAAATTATTAGCCAATCATTATTGTTTAGAGGAGGGATCAATATGTTGGAAACTTGTTGGTGTTGTCATTAATGTCAACTCCCACTAGATGGTTCACTTGGTTTCCAAGTGCTTTTGAAAAAAATTGATAAAAAGGTGTGCAGTGTGACAAAGGTACTCTCAGTATTATGATTCACATTTCTTCCTAATTGAAGATATGCTTGTGTGGTTTAGAAGTGTTGCTCAAAGGTGTTTAGAGGTGTTATATCCAGAGTTTCAGGTTCTAGATCGTGCAGAAGTAGAAGATGTGTTTGATAGAATATTTGACTGTGAAGGAGGTTGTATGGGAGAAATGAGAATGCTCCACATTTCTCTGCATTGAGCTTTCCTATCTTGCGGATCTGGGAGAGTGCTTATATTATCTGTATCTATCTTCATTTGAAGTTTCCACTGTTGGGATGCTCTGCAAGTTCAGTTCTTGTGTTGGTGATCAATAGTAGTGTGTCCTAATGTGCATAATGAAGACATTCTTTGATTCAGATAGTTGCAGCAGTATTGTAGAAGTTTATGATGATGGTGAGTATTCTAGGAAGGTGTGTGAATGCTTTGGAGTGTCTCTCTATTTCGCATGATGTATTTAGACTTGGAGAAGCGTGGATGTGGTCTTTAGCTCAGGTTTGACTGACTTGGCTTAATAGCGCCATTTGCGGAGGTACCTCATGGATTGTGGATATGATGAGAAGCTTGGTGATATAGACTTGAGTCCTAGTTAACCCTTAACATGGTCCACTTACACTTCTTTCCATTGTGGAAGTGTTTTGTGCTAACCCAATTGGTGTTGCACGTTTGAGGTGCACACACCTCATTAGGACCGACCTAATTGAGATAAGTCTTGGTTGTAGATGGTATAAATGCAAGTTGAAGATTGAGTGGAGAAATGATGAGAAGAGAATGTGAATGTGAATCAAGGGCAGTGAGTTGTGTGCAAGATTTAATGCTTATGACTCCGGAATGCAGTGAGCAGAAGGTGTCTACATTTCAGTGTGCTAGAAGTTGCTAGAGGTAGTGAGACAAAGGTTGTGGTGGCAAGGAGTGATAGTGGTGGATCTCTCCTGTTGCTTTGAAATAGTGAATCTCTTTGTAACAATATTCTTCTTTCTTCTCACTTCTGGGCAATGAGCCTTTCTTCTGGGTAGTGAGCCTATTGAATTTCAATGTTGTTATTCATATATGTGTGAGCTAATCCTCACCGTGGTTTTTCCCTTATTGGGTTTTCCACATAAACCTGGTGTTCTTATGTGTTTGGATGTGTTTGCATTGATGCTTCATATGTTTACATTTTGCTAATGAATGTTAAGAGGTTTTTGATTGAAATTGCTTTGAGGGTTTAAGGTTTTAATGCACAACTGATTCAACCCCTCTCTCAGTTGTCTTGTGCATTTTAACACAATGTGGTACAAATTACAACTTTTTAGTCAATAGAAAGCGAGTATATAAGACACTAAAATACAAAATTGAATATGACAGGTTCTATTTTGATGTTCAAATTAATGAGAATACCCTCAGTGAACTTTCACCAAACTTTGATGAAAATATCTTCAACCAACTAAACTTGGTGCTTATGAAGTTTGATTCTAATGCAAATGAAATTATATTTATGGATTCATTGATGAAGGTAGATGAAGGAAATATCATTTATCACACAACATAAATGGTTTCTAAACCACCAAAAACCCCAAGAGATGGAATTAATCCATGCATGGGTAGATAACCCTAATGTAGATCTAGGAACATTAATTGATTGGCCAAGAATTGGTACATCTCCTATCAATGAATATGTGACATTAGGCTTACTTGATATGACATTTCCAATATTGTTTCCTAATGGTACATGTGGTTGGTTAGAACCATGCATGAGATGAGTACATCTACATGAATTTGTCAAACATCTATATTGGTATAGGGATCACTATTTTAGTCAACACCCACAATTTAGATATTACATGATGAACATGATCATGAGACATCATGCACAAATTTTTTTTGTAGAGTGTGTGAAAAAAGATCTTCAAGATATGTCAATCACCATCAACAAGCTACACGAACATGTGGAAAATGTGCCCCACTCCCATGTAACTAATAATTTGATGTAGTTTGGAACAACCTTAAGGGATACAAGGTCATATTGGTTAAAATCTCATGTTGAATTAACTAACATTCTTCATCAAATTGGATAACTGACATACTTCACCAAATTGGATCACTGACAATATTCTTCTCTTTGAGTTCAACAGATATGTATTGACTTGATTTACATGCACTAATGCTTGGAACACCAACAACAAATCCATGATAATCCCAAATTTGGTAAAAATAGAATATTATTGATTATCCTCATATAGTGACACGCCAAATGCACTTGTAACATACATTTTAAAAAAAAATAGATACTAGTAAAAGGAATGAAAGTAAAATATTATTACTCTAGATATCAAAGACAACATAGAGGTTCACTACATGTGCATGGATTCATATGGTTAGATGGAGCACCAAATATGGACAACCTCGATTAGACAAATGATAACGAATGAAAAAGTGTAGAGAAATGCTTCCATTCTATTGTTCATGCATGAAATTCTCGAAAAGATCCACATCAACAAAACATACAAGTATGTTATCAATCCTTTGTAAATCTATATTTTATATATAAACTTTATGCTTCAATGTAACTAATAAATTCTTAGATTTTTTGAATGATAGACATTGCAAAATTTTGTACAACATTCATGTCTTCAAAATACAAGACCACTTACATAGGTAGATATGGAACATGATCATGACGAGATACTAAATTGTGCAAAACACCATTCAATGTGTAGAGAGAATGCATGCCTATGTAAGAAAAGAGGACGAATGGTTTGTATGTATGAAGTTCAACCATTTAAATTATTCTATACAAATTCAATATAATATGTTTGTAAAGAAATAAAAATGTGTTATTATTAATTATAGGTATAATACTCCATGGCCATTAAATCTTAAGGGATCAAAATTATATGAAGACTTAGAGACAGGTTAAAAAAAAATTGAGCCTACAAGAAATGATGATAGAGTAAATACACACAATCACTACATACTATGATTGTGGAGAGAAAATGTAGATTGGCAACCCGTTCTTTCCAAACATGCTATAATCAAGTACATTACTAAGTATGCATCTAAAGCATAGAAGAGTTCAAAAACTTATCATCAAATGTTGATGTGTTTTTCAAATATTGAAAGCCCTAATGATTTATCTGCAAGAGCATATAGGAGGCTTCCTACTAAAACAATTATAGAAAGAGACATTGGGGCACAAGAAACAGGTCACATGTTGTTGGAGCTTCCATTAGTAGAGAGCAACAAAAAAAAAATATCAATCTAAATGTCTCATGTGAGGTGTTCAAATCTATAGCTAAAAATGATGAAGATGAATATGAAGAACATACAAAATCTTTCATTGATGGATATAAGGACAAATCTTTTTCTATGAAAAGTGTTTCACTTATTGATGCAACTAAATCATAGACATATAATCCAAGGCGAAAAATAGATAACAAATAAACAGAATAGGATTGATATTTGTGGCTATATCTTGTGTATAAATGTCATTAAAAGGTCTAAGAATAATGCCACCATTTACATATATGACCGTTATGAAAAGATTAAAAGGAAAACAACTTGTCAACCAAAAAGATGACTAAATACTAAAATTATTAGAAGATAAATGATGTGATGTACTTAGAAATTCATTTCAATGAATATGAAATGGTGCATTGTTTCTAAGATTTTGTCAAGTGTATTGCACATTTTCATGATTATTAAAACATTATTTATTTATAATGTTATGTTCTCTAAAGATATTGTTGTATTATAACAAAAATGTGTTAATCATTAAAATAATGTTGTTTACATGTTCAAACTACATATGCTACTAGCATACCTATCTTTAAAAAAATCTATCTAAAATACGTCGAGATATCCTTCTCGAGATGCCTATTTTTCAACCAATTTGTCATATATAAGTCGAATAGGCACCTTGGAAAGGATATCGCTCAACATGTTTTAGATAAATTTTTCTGAAGATGGGTATTGCTAGTATTTATATATAGTTGTTCTAAAACAAAATAGATCTTAAGTAAAATAAAATAGCTTATAGTTATATATTCTACTTACCTATTTATGTGTCATATCTCAAATAAATAAAATAACTTTTAAGTAAATAAAATAATTCTATGTTGTATTTGCTTATTAATGTGTCTATATATGTACAATCATAAAAATTTGATATATATAATAAAATTGAAGTAAATAATGTGTTCTATATTAAAATTGATATTCATATAAATATATATAAGCTACTAGTATAAATATCTTAAATACATATATTTATAAGATGCCAAGAGATATGAGGTGCCTATATTAAATTTATCTACAATTTTAATAAATTATTACACCAAGAGGCATTTTGTAGTAGCATCAAGGACCAACCATGTTTTAAAAAACTATTTAGAGCTGACATTTATTATTACAAAAACTAAAACTATAAAATAGCTCTTAAGTAAATAAAATAACACTTAATAAAATAGTTCTAAAGTACCCCCTTCATGAGGCTAGTTGGATTAATCGATACCAAATTCAAGGCCATGTGGAGGTTGGAAAGCACCACTGGTTGGAATAAGCTCAACTTTAGTGGAGCTTCTAGGGGAAACCCAAGTGTGTTCAGGATTGGATGCTTACTAAGAAATCACGAAGGAATGACCATTGGGGCTGCTTTGAAGGGGCTAGTAGATCAACTAAATAATGAAGTAGAGGCTTGGGTGCTTCTCCTAGGACTCCAAATGTTCAAGCTATTAGGCATCAAAAAGTTGCAAGTGGAGGGTGACTCTATGATTATAGTTAATGCCTTAAGGAAAAAGGAAACTCTAAATTGGAAATTAAATAAGATTCTAATTCAAATTTTGCCTTTCCTTGATCGGTTGGAAGACTATTCTATTAATCATGTGTATAGAGAGAAAAATGATCTCGCGAATAAATTGGCAAATTTTTCCATTGATATTGAGAGGGGGTGAACGATTGGTAAATCCTTGGACATGTGGAAGAAATTAGATCCCCATCACTTTCATGATGACATCACATAATGTTGAGAATAAACTCCTTAAATCCACGGTGAAATAAGAGGTCACACATGTGAAATGAAGTTTGGGAGTCCTTCGACATTGTCTCTAGTACTTGCTTCATGATGGAAAGATATGAGGAGAGATTGTAAGGCAGGGTTTTATATCCAGTACCTTATTTGCACTCATGTTGTCACTGGTCTTTAGAAAGGATGGACACCACAGTAAGGTTAATAGAAAAGAAGAGGCAAATTGTAAAGTACTCAAACCATCACAAAAGTAAAATGAAGTAAATAATCCACTTAAATACAACATCTCAAGTAAAGATAAATCTCGTAAATATGAATCAATAAAAGTCAATAAATCTTACAAAATCATGTGCTCAATCTAGGTTATAGCACTATGAAAATAATATACAAAGTCCATTGGCTCTCATGCTATAATACATCCAATTACAAGTTACAATAAATATGTACAAGTATAATAAATCAATACACTCTCTAGTTGCCACAAACCCAATTGGTTCTCCTACGAGCTGAGAGACAGGAACATGGCTCAAGCGCTTTTCCACCCAATCATGAAGCAATTACACTTCCCCGGATCCCTTCATGACATGAAAGAAACCCAACCCTACACGAAATGTCTAGCTACCTGGAAACAACTGGCAGGAGAGAACACCCGATGCAACCTGATGTCTAATGTGCAATTCTAAAATAATGAAATGCAGATTGTCTCACAACAAGATGTGGCAGAGATATATATCAATAAAGTTTGCTAGACAAAATATTATCTTTTTCAATGACTACTTGTTTAGATCTAAACATTTGAAAAATAGTTACCAGTTCAATTCCCCAAAAGAGGAAAATCCATCTCTGATATCCACATTCGGCATCCTAGCCCAAAAGTAACCCAACACATTCCTAGATAAAAATCTACTTTCTTTCCCCAATAAAAATAAAATAAAATAAAACATATTCTCCTATAGTCCATCTCTAATTCCCTTTCCAAAGCATCAACCATTAAAACACAGTTTTCAGTCAAGAATTCATCATTCATCCACACAAATTGCATCTCTAGAACTATTAAATGGATTTAATCACCAAGTCCATATTTCATTCAGAAATTTGCAATGTAATAAGTATTCTAAATCATTCAACATTCTTACTGTCATAACTCTGACAAGAACTATTTCATTTAATATTCATAAGGTAATAGGTTTTCTTAATCATTTAAACAACCTTTCTATCAAAACTATGACAGGAAGTTAAAGAAAATTAAGCCAGAGTCTTACTGTCACAACTGTGACAGGAACTATGACAAAGTTTAAAGAAGAACAATAAAGTTTAGATCAGGTTTACTGTCACACAAATGATAGTAACTAAAATAGGTTGTTGAACAACAATAAAATATATAAGTACAGTTATAGGAACTTTTGATACAACAATACAAGGTTGAATAAGAACTGTTATTACTGTTAACTAAATTTAATAGTTAATTTCACATAGTTCGACCAAGAAGAAGGGGTCGACTTCTAGCAACAGATTGATTTCTAATAGCAAAAACAAGAAAGATAGTAATTATAAGGATTTACGTTTGCCAGAGAATAATTTATTTACAACTGGAAATTGTTAAATTTCAGCTCAAACGTTTAAGACAATAGCCAGAAAGAGGGGCGATCTCCTTAGCATACAATCTAGAAAGCAAAGAAAAGTAAAAACAATGAATAAGAACAACAGAGATACCGAATAGGAACAATAGGCCGAACCAATATCAATGCTGTGGTTTTTAACGAGGCTGGCGGTAGGGAAGAATCTAAAGCAAGTCGACCGAAATAAAAGGCTAAATGCTTTCATCAGAGGGTCAATCCACATCAACAAGAGGAAAAGAACGCAGGCCTGGTATTATTTCAAAGGTCAAATGATAATCATTTCTACAGGCTATGAAATAGCAAGTCAAGCAAAATAAAAATGCCCACACATAAGGTTGATTCTAATCTGGTCGCATAGAGAAGATAGTTGACGATAGGTGTTTTTAATCACAAGGAAACATAAAATACTGGTCGCCTATGGTGTAACGTAGACCAGAAAGAACAAAACGCAGGCTAGATTCACTATGTTAAAACAGTCATAAACAATCTTTATTATTTGCAAACATAACAAGGAAAATACCTAGTTTTCTGAGTTGAAAAGAAGAACGATTATGCCTTGGACACTCCCTACTTTTGCCCTCCAATCGCTGCCTTCATTGCTTCCTGTCGCTCCCAGATCTAGAGATATTGGTTGCTGGTAGATGGTGATCCCCTTTCTACTATGTCTCTTTTGTTTTTATTTAAATCCACCCCTTAATTTGGCGTCCCTAATTTTGGTTTTGGCTGCTTTTTGATAACTGAATATTTACTTCCACTTTTGCATGAGATTGCATTTAAAAGGGCTCTCAAATTTCTATTTAAATTAGAATAAAATAACCTTTTTTTACCTTTCTGTCATTTGCATGACAGTGAATATATCTTTATGTCATTTGCATGACAGTAATTTATTTTAATTTTAGATTTCTAAATATAATATTAATATTATTAATAAAATTTATCTATTTTTAATAAAACACAAATACTTAAATCAATTCAAGAAGTAATTGCAATCATAATAATATATATCAATTGTATTTAAACTTAATTTGTTTTTAAATATGAAAATAGATATTGTTTTTTAAATAATAATATGAAAACACTTCTCTATTAATTATTATTAAAGAATATAAAATACACCATTTTAAATAATATATCAAAAGAACATTAATATTTATAACTAAATCATACATTCGAAAAAGGACTATCTATAGCAATTTAAAACTCATTATTTTCTAAGCATTAAACATGAATCACATTCAATATCCATACAACAATGCATATTAAAGCCATAAAATGCAATATGAAACTATGTGAGTGTGTGAGTGCATCCGGGTTATCCATCCCAAACGGTTCTTGCCAAGTGGCTAGAACATCTCTACCTCAACCATGTTCTTGTCTTTGACAAGTACCTGCATTCATTCTCACTCAACTCGATGTCAATAGGTTAGTTCCCCAAAACATAGCCAAAGCGAAACATTATAATCTCATCGTTATTATTTAATATTAAATCAACTTCCAAAAATCATTCATTTATAATATTATGAAAGTTATTTTCATACACATGGAATCACTCAAGTAAAACAACCATAGTAAATGTTCACTAACCTAGAATAATAATATAGTCCATAAAATGAGATGTGACACAAATTTTTTTCTTGGGGGAAATCTCTTATCTTTATTTGAGAAAGGTTTTAAGGTTAGTGCAGTAATCAAGGTGCATGTAGTGTGGGTGAGTCTAGGTGAACTATTTCTCATATTCTGCATAAATATAGAGTTAACACAAACATATCCTCTATGTTCATAGCAGTGTTTTGGAAGTTGGGGAACCAAAAGAGGTGATAAGGATTGTTGTTAAGGCCTTGATCAGACCTTGGTGGCACTAGGGACTTCAGTCCATTTTGGACGATGTTGTTACAAGTTTTGGTTTTCATCTAAGCGATGGATTTTGGTTGATTTTCAATAATGTTTCGATAACTCAATGGGTTCCCTTCGTTATCCCTGCCATCGGTTTCAATGATGAATTGCACAAACATAAATCTAAGTAGGAGGAGGATGTTGTTCAGCAAATTTAAAATGGTTTGCAACCTATAATGTGAATAGATGAAGTATATCCAATTATTGCTTAGTATAGTTTGGTCACATATAGTAACTTATGTATAGGAAGCTTTAGGCTTACTGTAACTCCTTGCCTATCACCCGTAAAGGATTTTTTGTATTACAATACTCCAATTGAAACTGATGTATTTTTCTCTGTTTCAATATAAGGGTATGGCCCCCTAGACCACTTTCACTTAGCAAAAAGAAAAATAGTTTTAAAGTAAAATAAAATAATTCTAAAGTAAAATAAAATAAAATAATTGTTTAGTAAATAAAATAAAATAACTCTTTTTTGGTAAGTCATCATTCATAATTTTGACAATTCTTTTGTTTTATATTTACATAAATTGAGGCCTAGTTATCTAATATATGTCACTAAAAAAATCATTGCCTTCAACCACATTCCACCTTGTCCTATAGTTGCATAAGTAACATTATACAAAAGTACAGGGTGTAAAGTACAATACGGAGAGAATTACAATGGAATATTTCCATGCTAGTTCATGTAAGTATTTCCAATTATTAGAACTTGACAACAAGCATCCACTTCTCATGAATGCATCCATTTCTCCATAACCAAGTTTTCTTAGCTCACTATAAACACATTAGTGAGTTTATGACAACCCACACCTACAAGGTCTAAATTAAAATTTCATACAAACTATTGCTGGTGGTTAACAAAGGTTTTGTAGCAGCTGCAAAAAGCTGATTAAAATGCATATGCTTTCCTAGCCACTTAACAGAACAAAAGAACAGATTTTGGCCCATGGCCCACCCAAAATAACAACGTTTCAGCAACCACATAGCCATAATAAAGCAAACTTTTGGAAATGAAAAAGTGTACCATTGCTTATACTTTCTACCTATAAATATACAAATTGTCTACCTTTTTGCTTCCACCTCTGAACATCTCAAAAATCTATAAAACTCACAATAAAATTTTACTTCAAAAACTGCTGGAAGAGTCCTACTGAAAACAACAAATTTATGTCCTCTTTTTGGTGCCCGAGTGAGTCCAAATGCCCTCCTTTTAAACACACTACAATGCCTTTATTTCCAGCACAATATGGTGCCCAAAAATTACACTAAAACAGAGGTATATTCAGCCAAGGCAAACTGGGTTTAACCTAACAATAATAACAGATTTTTTTAGTGCAGATGGTGTGTTTCCAGCCAAGGATAAAGTGACATAAAGAAAGGAAAGATGTGTAGAATTTTCCCATACAAAAATGGTGTTTTCTAACCAAGGAGAAAATGACATAAAGCAAAGAAATACATTGCATATTCTTCCAAAGTAGAATGCTATTTCCAGCGAAGAAGAAAATGACATAAAGCAAGGAAACATGTCGCAGATTTTTCTGGGTTAATTGGCACTCCAAACAAGTATTAAGAGGCTGCTCCCTCTATAAGGCCTTTTAAAATAGCGATAAACTACCCTTTCAACCCTAGGGTGGGGCCACCAAAATCCCCATTATTTCTATCGCCATCAAATCTTTTTATTTTAGAAAGATGTTTTTTCTTCAGCTAAACACCATGCCTTCCTATACATGCAAAACATCAAATCTAAAACTCATTTTTTTCCCATACAATTTCACTCTTTTTCTTTCCTTTTTCATTTCATTAATTTTGCACTCTTTTTCCACCATCCTAATGCCCTGCCAACAAAATAAAACTCAAAAATAAGGGTTACGCTGTAGCTAAAGTCCTTGCCTAAAGGTTAGTTTGCAGAAACACTCAGCAGATTATGAGAAATGTACATCAGAAATCTTTCAATTGTAAAAGACCACTAGTTTTATTTCAATGGGCATTATATTAAAAAAAAGTTTTAAAAAATACACTATATCACAAAAAAATAGGTTTTTCATAAATTTGCTATCTAGGTTGCAATTTGTGGAATTTTTCACATTTGTTTACACTTTTGGAAAGCCTATAAAAAGTAATTAGGGGTTTTCTCTTTCAATTTTTTTTAGGTGGAAATTTTTTTGAAATCTTCCGATCAAGATTTGGTCATGAAAAACATTAGATTTTGCATAGTTAAGCCTCATCATGGTAGGGCCACAGACTAGAGGTAGGGGCAAGAATTCTTACACACCAAGAAAGAGTCTGGGCAAAGAGGATATAAACTTGGATTTTGGATTAGTTGAGGCCTTAGTTGTAACTTCTTCTCTATTGGATGACAAAGTGAGCCAGTTGAAAGAAGGTATGTGCAATATGTTAGGGGAATTAACTAGCATCATGTCTACAATGAACGAGCAGTGGAAAATGGAAATGGGATGTATCCAAGCATCGTTCTAGAAGATATCATTCTCACAACTCTGTGTTTCAAGAAATCAAGATGGATTGTCTAGGTCATCTAATCTAGATCTAAATGGTAGCACTCATAGGGGATCTCGAAACCTATTACTAATGATGGATATGCAAGAAGAAGGAGAAGGAGAAGAAGAAGAAAGAGATGTAGGAGAAGAAGAGTCAAAGGTTCCAACACCAGCAAATCTATAGGCAATTATAAATGTGTACTCAGTAGTTGTTGAGGATGTGCCACAAGGATTGCCTCTAAAAGCATATCATGATTCTGCTATTCAAATAGTAATAAGGCACTACCTACCATCCATCACCTCTTCTTCAATAATACACCAAAAGGTTAGAGCAATGGAAGAACACATTCAAGACCAACAAGAGGCACCCTCTAGTCTCAATGAGAACAAGGCAAAGGCACACAATAGAATGAAGAGGCAAGCAGATCAATGCAAAATTCTAACACATATAGTGCTACCTGAGCTAGATGCAAAGGGAAGACCCTACTTGGAGCAGGAGTTAATTTCCAGACATACACAAAGGAGATGAGGACTAGGACACTCACAAAATGGAAGAATTTGCCTATCAAAGATGCCATAGGGGATGATGAAGATTTTATATAGAAGTATCCAAAATTGATTAGTGTTGAGGACAATGCTTTTGTAAAGGGGGAGGCATGATACACCCTTAAAATCCTCTAATGTGCATAGGATTATGAGTAGTCGGCCTATGGCTACCTTAACTCTTAATTAAGTTATATAATCATTATTATAGTCATATATAGATAATTAGGTCACCCTAGGTGGCATCCACCAACATAAGTATGGTATATATAGGAGGTAGAGGTTAGTTATTATCATGATATTGAGTATTGTGTTTTTATTGAAGAGTATTGGAGGTATCCCCCTCGAAGTGGTTTAGGAGGTTGCCCCCTCGAAATGGCATATTATTATCAAGTATTTGCATCATATTTCCTATTATAGTCTTCTATTGTGCAAGTTGTTTCATTACATTCATACATTGGTATTTTCTTATTTTATTTTAAATGTTTATTCCTAAATCTAAAATCAATGATCATATGACTATTTTTTAATTTAGATAAATACAATATTAAATATATTGTTTATATATGGTTATAAAATGTTGTTTTTAGGGTTGTTGAGCTATTATTTTTACTAAAACAATAGCTAGACAACCTTAAAAACAACATTGAGGGGGTTTAAATTTTAGCTTTACATTTATAACAATAGTATTTTAGGTTTTTTATTTTATTTATTAAATTATTTTTAAGTACTTCTTTACATATTTGCATAAATAGCTAATTAAAATCTAATACTAGTCAAATTAGGATTTGTGTGACCTAAAGTAAGAAAAATAAAAGTGAAATTCTTACCTAACAAAGCTTGAAGAACAAGGATTCATATTTTTGTGTATCCTCTACTTTTGTGCTTTGTGTAACCTAAAGGAAGAAAAAATAAATAAATAAATACTTGTGTCTTGAGCCATTGCATAATAACATATGTATGGTTCAAAACTTAAACCATAAATTTCATTTCTTGCAATGTCACTATTAGTTCTAACAGCATGAGTGATGAAGAGGGTCAACAAGAGGCTGTGAGGGTTGAATCCGAGACTCCAAGTGCAAATGCAGGGGAGGAGTTGAGAGGGGAAACTATTTCTATTTGGAGTGCATATTTAATCATCCTTCCATATTATTAGATTATTTTGTCAAGGCTCTCTTCAATAAGAAGTCTCCTTTAAGACAATTTGCAACCAAAATAAAAGCAAAACTTAGGGAAACATGGGGCACTAGGCTATAGAAGTGTCGATTTTATCAACTTAGATTTTAAGGCAAAATTACAAGAGTTAATGCACAACTCCTTCATGTCTAAGGCAAAGGTGTGGAGGTATATGACAAGTTGTCACTCAAACAAAGAGTTATATAAATAAATTCTAAGGTTGTAGTGAAGAAAAAACACTTACAACTAATATTATGCCACTGAGGGGTCCTACTCCTACTAGTAGTAGAACTTTCCAAGAGCCAAAACTTCTTATTTTTCAATCTAGTTCAAGGGTGGGAGAGCCTAAGGGGAAATGTAGAATAACTAGTAGGAGTGATGTTGCAAACACGGTGGCAGAGTTATTCAATATGCAAAATAAGGATGAGGTGGATGATGCCATTGGAAAAAAATTCTTTATTAATGCCATTCCATTTCATGTGGCTCATTCTCCTTGTTATGAGGAGGTTGCGCCAAAGATAATGAGAGAAAGACCCTCATATGTGCTACCCAAGGAAACAAAATTGAGGACAACAATCTTAAATAAGAATTATTCCAAGGTTAATATTCTAATGGAGAAAATGAAGGCTACAAAGGTCACTAGTGGATGCAACATAGTCATGGATGGGTGGACAAACATTAGGCATTATCCACTCATCAACATCATGATCACATGTACAAAGAGCTCTTACTTCCTCAAGGATGTTGATTGGTTAGGGCACCATAATGATGCTAATTATCAGTTCCATATTCTTAGAGATGCTATTGAGGAGGTTGGGATAGAGAATGTGGTGCAGGCAGTTACAAATGTGACTTATGTGTATAGAGCTATATATTGATCCACAAAACTAGACCCATTTTTTAAGGGTGTGAAACTTATGGCCAATGCATGGACATAAGTCTCACAAGTCAAGATCAACTTTAATGAAATACAAATTTACTCATAAGTGACCAAAGAAGACAAGGAAACTCATATGGTTCCTTGAAAGCTCATGCTTATCCATTTTTCTAGTTAGAACTAACCTTGGCATGTGAAGCTCAACGTGTCCTTAAGTCCACAAGTTTAGTCAATAGCACACTACCTCTAGTATTCAACATTTATCAAGTTTCACTTGATCAAATGAGATTCAAGCAATCCTCAAGTGTCACTTGACTAATCCAAAAGATGAATACAATAGTCAAATGCCACTTATCTAATGGCAACACATTGTATTGGGTCAAGTGTTGCTTGACTAGGTGCAATGATCATACATGAGTCAAGTGCCACTTGATTAGGTGTAGTGCTCATACATGAGTTAAGTGTCACTTGATCATCATGATGACCCTCATTGCCTCAAGTGTCACTTAAGGAATATTGTTAGAGAGGTTACAAGAGTTCTCTTGTTATTTAACTCCTCATTGTTGGAATACAATAGACCATTGAGAGGGGGGGTGAATCAGTGGTATAAAGAACTAGTTTTATCAATACTTTAAAATCATGTAAGGTCTACTATGTCAGAATACCAAATCACTTAGAAAACAAAAGAATCACAACAATCACACCATAACACAAGGATGTATGTGGAAAACCCTAAAAAGGGAAAAACCATTGTGTGAAGAGTTGATTGTGTTTATTTAACCAATTCAACCTCACAAAAGAACTTTATTCCAATGTCTCACTGACAAATAATCTCACTGATCACATTGTTATGAGGAACACAAATTCCTTTCTCAAGTAGGAGCACCAACTCCAAACACAAGAAAAGACAAATGGATAGAGTACTACTCTGTTTACAAAGGCATCAAAGTACATATATGACTCATGCAACAAAACTTTTCTCTCTCATCACTCTGCCAAGATAGTACTCTTCATCCTAAGTGCAGACATCAAATAGCCCTTCCATCTTTTACCATCATAAACAATGAATGATTCTGCAAGTATTTAATCATCCGCCCTACACAAAAATATATACTTGATTCATCATATCACTTCACTCCAAACTTCCCTCTCGAGAACATCTCCCTTACAGATTTTAATCTCCTAAAACCCTTCAACATGAAATAGTTAACAAAACTATTCAAACTGCTACCAAACAGTTAATACGGATAACTACCTATCAAACACCATACTCGAGGAGGTAATCGTTAAAGGTTTAAATGTTCACCATTGATGATATCTTTTGCATTGTTGACAGATTTAATAACCATCGTTGATGAAAGTATTAGCGCCAATTTACAAACCTTTTCTTTGGTACTACCAGTCACCGCTAGGTCACCGGGTCGATCATTCTATGATGAAGGTGACTTAAGTTATCACTTAAGTCACAGGTGACCAATGATAACAAGTAGCCAATGAATTAAAAAAAATATGCCTGTTACAAAAACAACTTTGCTTTTAAGTCCTTAGGGTTTTATGAGGTCCTTAGGGTTTTAGGACTTTAGAGTTTAGGACTTCAAACTTTGTCAAACCCTAATATGCCATCAAGGATCATTGACTTGAAATATGACCCTTATCTTTTGCAAACAACCTCTGTTGCAGAGGATAAACCAGATGATGTCATGATGATATAATATAGGGATTCCTTTGATCTTGAAACAAACAAACCTAGATATAGACATCAAATCATTCCAAAACAACTTCAATAGATCCGAGATAGAGTTGCTCTAGTAGAAGATGCTTTGTGTGTTAAGAATATTGACAAGAAATACCTCTGACATCAATGACAAAAATGCCAACACTGATCATATCCATAAGGACTACATTACAACCATCCATTATGATTGTCCTTCCACTAATGTCCCATGGTTGTAGCTTCCCAATTTGTGAGAAGTTTAGAGTTAAGGTTTTAGTGTTCAAGTTCTTGGTCTAGAACTAGATTTAGATGAACGGTTTAAGTTTAGATTTAGGGTCTAGGTTTTAGGGTTTGGAGTTTAATTGTATTCTTTCAGCCAAATACATAGTCTAACTCATAATAATCTTTTTGTTTACCAGAAAGAATCATACAAATCAACCATAAGTTCCAAAGTAGCTTGCATGCATTAGCCCACATCTTTTTATTTGAAAACATGATTAGGGTTAAGTGTTAGGATTTGTGATATTAAATTTGTAATCCTAAGACTATGTATTTTAATTTAATATTTTAATAGTCAGTGATTATTTTATGTGACTCTAAGAATCATGGAAGAGGAACTTGGATGTCCCAATGAAGAACATTTTTTTGTAATTAAATATTATTTTCTAGGAACTTGGAATATTCTTTGCAAGGTGGCATTGAGTGGGGAAGCTTACAGTAGGTCTATTTTTAGTCAATGACAACATCTATGACGATAATTATTGACAACTTGTAAGAGGATATTTTAAATAAGGTGTGTTATGATAGTTTATGATAGATTCCTCACAAGGTGGGAGTTACATATCATTCCTAAGATTCCACATGTGTGAGGTGCATGAGAATTTGTGCCTCCACATTTGTGAGCTTTTTTTGGGTTTATATGGTTATTTTTGTCACCTAGTTTTGGCCCATGTTATTATCACTTGGTTTACAATATGATTTATGATGTCTTGTATTGTATTTGCCTATATATTGAGGCTTTGGGATAGTGGTTTGTATAAAAAGTTGTCAGTACATAGGTGTTGTTGGATTGCTACTAGAAATAAGAATGAAGTGTGTTGTATATTTGTAATCCCATTTGTGAAGATTAATACATACTTGTTGGTCTCTTTTATTGGAGTTTTTTCTCGAAAAGGTTTCTCCACGTAAATCATATGCTACTATATGGTTTGTTAATTTTATTATTATTGTTGATTTATGCATCCACACAATCTTTTGTGGTAATCTGATTATTAAGATATTAATTTCAGATTTGCATACACTTTAGTTTTTAATTGCAATAGTTTCACCTTGTTTCTCAACATTTAGTATCATAGCTAGCAGTTCTCTACAGAGGGGGATGCCTTTCTAGAAAGTGTTGAAGGTTTTTTGGCTACAATAGGAGCTTTTGCTTTGTGTGGTTTTGCAAATTTGTGAAGGATTGAAAAACCATTGTCTCTAACTCTCATTTGAATATTAAGAAATTCAATGGCACCAAGTATGAGATATGGAAGCTAAAGATGGAAGATCTTCTTGAGGAAAGTGATCAGTAGATAGCTATTGAAAAGGATAAAAGACCATCTACCATGTCTAATGAAGATTGGTTAAAGTTGGATGAGAAGGCATGAGGAACCATTCGGTTATGCCTTGCGGATTTTATCTTCTTGAATGCCTCTAAGGAGACCATCGCATACAAGCTATGGAAGAGGATAGGTGATATTTATCAAACTAAAAGTCTAACCAATAAATTATATCTCAAAATATGATTCTATTGTTTAAAGATGAAAGATAGTGATTCGGTTGCAGATCATTTAAATGCTTTCAATTTGATTTTGAGTTAGTTAGTTTTTGTAGATGTTAAGCTACAAGAAGAAGATAAATGCATCTTATTACTTTGTTGTTTACCTTAATCTTAGGAATATTTAATTATTTCCATTAGTGGTGGTGGTGCAAAGATCAAAATGGATAGTTTTGTTACTACTTTTCTTTCAGAGGAGATGAGAAGAAAATCCATGAATGATGACTTGAAGGACACCCTGCATGTTTAGGGAAGCGCCAAGGGAAAAGGAGGGTCTAGAGTGGATAAAAAGAAAGATAGGTCCAAGTCAAAGGGAAGGTCAAAAATGCCAAGGAAGAGTAGATTTAAGTTTTTGAACTATGGGAAGAGAGGGTATGTGAAGAAGGAATGTAGAAACAAGAATAAATCTTTAGATTCTTGAACAAAAATATTCTAATTATGGTGATAGTGATGCTTTATTTACTTCTCCTAGAACACTATTAGCAATGATGATTAGCTCATTGATTTAGGTTGCTCCTGCCATATGACTCCCCATAAGGAGAGGATTTTGACTTATATAGCTTATGATGGAGGAGAGGTTTTCCTTGGTGACAATAATACTAAGTAGATTGTTGGCAAAAAAGGTACACTTGTGTTCAAGTAATGGAAGGGTTAAAACCCTTAGTAATGTTTTGCATATTCTACTGGACTTATGATAAAATTACTTTATATATCTAATTTGAATGATTCTAGTGTGCATGCTACATTTGACAAGTCTAGTTACAAGTTGGTGAGGGGGAACATGGTGGTAGCTAAAGGATCTTGATTTGGGACCTTGTTTAGGCTGAATGCCTCCACATTTAGTAACTCTGCCAATGTAGCTGGCAAGACTAAAGATGCATGTATGTTGTGGCACCAACATTTGGGTCACATAAGTGAAAAAAGATCTTAGGACCATTATTAATAAAAAAAAATTGTTGACAGTTTTTCTGATTACTCTATTGATAAAATAATTTATGTGAGCATTGTGAGTCTGGAAATTATAGAGCAAAGATATTATTGGAAATTATTCATTTGAATGTGTTTGATCTAGAACAGATGTGGATTCTATGGGAAAATCTCAATTTTATGTTTCATTCATTAATGATGGCTCTAGATACACATTGATTTATTTTATGCATGTTGAATCTAAATTTTTCACTAAGCTTAAGGAATTTAAAACCTTAGTTTAAAGGAAAATAGATTAATTAGTAAAGGCATTAAGATTTGATAATGGTGGTGTGGGAGGTAGGGAGGGAGCCTTGCCACACCATCATGGGTGGCAAGGCCGAGGCACTCATTATAGAGTGCCGATCTGCGACGACACGAGCCGATGGGAGTTGGTAGTTAATAGCCTGTAGGGATGGCATTTAGCGCAGCAGGATCATCATTTTGGGGAATGCCTTCAAGATCCTTCGGTGTTAGGCTTTTAAGGAAGGCCGCTTCTCGAGTTCTGCAAACTCTATCTCTATTTTCTGCAAATGTCGTCTCACTTTGCTGTGATCATCTCAGCCTTTGCCATACGCTATGGAGGGATGGACACCCCCATTTGTCTGGTCATCACCAAGCGGCAGATGGCATTCCTGGGTGGCATAACTGAGCTTCGCTTGCAGAGGATGTTGAGATGGTTGGATGGGTTGCTGGTGGAAGTTGTGAAATTGATACTGGGGAAGGCATTCTTGGAAAATGATGATCGATACCGTGTAGACACGGACATCTCCTCGTGGGTCTTGGCTATGCTGATGGAGCTGCAATTGGCGAAGCCAGAGGTGGAATCAATAATGCGAGCATTGTTCTATCTTGAGCACCTAGGAGAATTGGGGAAGAAGAAGTGGGGAAGACTCTGCAGTTTGCTCGCCTGGGTGTTGGTGTTCCTTGACCTAAGGACTGGAAACTCATGGCGGGTCCTGGGGCAGCCATCAAAGTTTATCCCTTCATCCTGGATGTTAAGGGCTTTGACCTGATCGTGTTGAAGGACTAGGCTATGACTGCAGTGGAGTTCATCAGGAGGCTGTTGGGGCTAGTGGAGATCGTGGACTTCCAGTGGATGGAAGAGTTCAGGAGGAAGATGGCAGAGTATGCCAGTTAAGTCACATAGGGGATATACTAGTATGGCTTCCCTTTGTTTTGTTGATACTGTTAGTTTGTAGGGTATAAACATGGATTCAATGTATGGTGTTAGTCTGACATACTTATCTATATCTCCGACCTTGTGTGGTCATATGGTAGAAACTTATAGGCTAGATGGAAATGGTTTGAAACTTTTTTGCCAGCCATGGAAGGGCTACTGACTGTATCTCTTTTTTGAATAATATAATAATATCTCTGATTACATAGAAAAAAAAAAGATTTGATAATGGTGGTGAGTATTGCTCCAAGTAATTTGATGAGTTCTATAGGCATGCATGTATTGTTCATCAAAAGACTACACCATATACACCTCAACAAAATGGGGTTGTAGAGAGATTGAACTGAACTCTAATAAAAAGAGCCAGAAGTATGTCGAGTGTTATACAATTGGATCAATGCTTGTGGGTAGAGATTGTAAGTACTGCTTGTTATTTGATTAATAGATCTTTTTGTTTGACTCTTGTTGACAAAAAATCTTATGAAGTGTGGACATGTAACAAGCCTTTTGTTTCACATTTAAGGGTCTTTGGTTGTGAGGCTTATGTTCATGTGCTTTAGGAAAAGTGATCTAAATAAGATCCAAAAGCTTAGAATTGTATCTTTGTCGAATATGGTGAGAATGTAAAAGTTTATAAGCTTTGGAATGCTCTAACCTAGAAAATGATTTATTCTAGAGATGTGATTTTCAAGGATTTTAGATATTTTTTCGGTCCTAAACAACCAAAGGAAAAATATGGGAAGAAAATAGTGCATTTTGAAACTAAATTGAGAATAAAGAAGATGCACATGTGGAAGAACAGATTGATGGATCAGAGGATGGAGAGGAAGAAGAGGGTTCATATGAGGATGTATAGGATGTACAAGCAGAAGAATGGGTACCTGACTTAAACAAATATTTTGTGTAGCTAATCCTTGTTGATCTTCATACCAAGAATGTATTTGCAACCCCCAAATCCTTCATATCAAATGTGCCAGAAAGTTGAGTTTTGAGTTCCCTAATCATCACCTTATTGTTACCAATAAACATTTCATCCACATACAAGACAATGATTAGAATATGATCATCAATAATTTTAACATAAACACAATGATCCTCCTCACTCCTTACAAAACCCAAATTCAATGCAAAAGCATCAAATTTCTAGTACCACATCTTGGAAGACTATTTCAGACCGTACAATGACTATTTCAAATTGCAAACCAAATGTTTCTTCCCCTTCACAACAAAACCATTAGGTTGTCACATATAAACCTTCTCCTCAAGATCCCATGCAAGAAAGCAATCTTAACATCTATTGGCTCATTCTCAAAATCACAAGCTACAACAATAGATAATAGGAATCTAATAGAAGTTAGCTTAACAATAGGAGAGAAAATTTCCCCAAAATTGACTCCCTCTCTCTGAGAGTAGCCCTTGGCCACCAATTTGGCCTGTTATCACTTTAAACATCCATCTACTCTAATTTTATTTTTATACACCCACTTACAACCAATGGGCTTTCTTCCCTTAGGCAAACTCACAAGATCTCAGGTGTCACAACTATCCAAGGCCATCATCACCTTGTGCATGGTCTACATACAATGCTCACTATCCTCTTAAGAGAGAACCTCCCTAAAATATCTAAGTTCATCATCAATATTCAATAAAGCAAATACACAATAGAAATTTGGTGGGTTATATCTATCAACTAGATTCCACTATCTCAAAACATCCTATACAACAAGGTGATTATTAGGGAACTCAAAACTCATCTTTCTAGCACATTTGATATGAAGGATTTGGGAGTTGCAAAATACATTCTTGGTATGAAGATCAACAAGGATTAGGTACACAAAAATCTTTGTTTAAGTCAGAGTAAGTATTTTGCTACCATTTTGCATCGGTTTAGTATGCATGATTGTAAACTAATGAATATTTCATTTCTTGTTGGCACTAAGCTTTCTTTAAATATGTGTCCCAAATTAGATGATGATTTTTAGGTCATGTCTAATGTACCTTATGTTGGTGTTGTTGGTAGCCTGATGTATGCAATGGTTTGCACTAGACTAGATATTGTGTAAGCAGTGGGAGTTTTGAGCAGGCTTATGTCTAATGTTGGTAAGGAGCATTGGACTTATGTTAAGAGGGTTTTTAGATATCTGTGAGGGACTTCTTATGAATATTTGTGTTATCATGGTTTTGATAGTGTGGATAATTCTTTGGACATACATGGCTTTGTGGATGTAGATTGGATAGGTGACTTGGATAGTTGAAGGTCCAATAGTGGCTATATGTTTTCTCTATTTGGCAGTGCAGTGAGTTGGATGAGTAAGAGGTATCCCATGGTTTCTTTGTACACCACTTAAGTAGAGTATATGACTACTACAAATGCATCCAAGGAGATGGTATGGTTATAGAGATTATGTTCATTTATTGGTTTTGATTGTAAGGTGGTTAAAATTAGATGTGACAGTCAAAGTGCTATTATTTGGCCAATAATTCCATGTACCATGCTCGTACTAAACATGTTGATGTGCATTATCATATTTTTTAGGAGATATAGTAAGATCATGTTACAAAAAGTTTACACTTGAGAAAATGTTGTTGATTTACTTATGAAACTAGTGAGCATGGAAAATTTCTCTTGGTGCAGAGAGGCCATGGGCCTTGCCTCTCTTAGAACCTAATTCAATTTATTTGATTTCCTATTATTCCATTGCAATATTTGAATATCAAGTGGAAGAATTTTATGGTTTGTGATATTAACTTTGCAATCCTAAGACTATGTATTTTAATCATAGTGCATTTGCACCTATATATTGAGGCTTTGGGATAGTGGTTTATATGAGAAGTTGCAGATACACAAGTGCTATAGAATTACTGCTAAAAATAAGAGTGAAGTGTATTGTATACTTGTAATCCCATTTGTGAAGATTAATGCATACTTGGTACTCTCTTTTATGGTGGAGTTTTTTCTTGAAAGGGTTTCTCCACATAAATCATGTGTTGCTATAGTTTGTTGGTTTTATTATTATTGTCGATTTATGCTTCCACACATAATCTTTTATGGTAATTTGATTATTAAGAGATTAATTTCATATTTGCATACACTTTGAGAATTTTTTTATTGTAGTAGTTTAACCTCATTTTTCAACATTAAGTATGTTATGGGATTTTTTCCCCAAAATGGAAAAGAAATCTATTTTATGAATAACCCTTCAAAACTATAAGAGGACAAAGTTTATTTAACATTTTATAATTAAAAAGGATATAAAAAATAAAGGACATTAGGATCCTTTGGTTAAAATAGAGATAAATAAAGAATATTTATAAAAAACCCCCTTTAAAAGGGAATAATTATTATGCTTATTAAATAATTATTAATGACAACCTTTGTGAAAGGGTGTGATGGTTTAGAAACCACCCCTTAAAATTTTATATAAGGCATTTATGTGAGACTTGGAAAGGGCGTGGAGATCAAACAAGGAAAAATAAGGTGGTTTTGGTGGGCTATAGGCATGGGAGAAAGGGCACATAGTGTGTGTCCAACTCAAGGTATAGTTTACACCCGGGATTGTCTTGGCTAGATCTTGTGTGCTTGGGAAGCATGTGTGTTGGTTCTGAATAAGAATTGGTTCCTCCCGAAATGTGCCATAGCTATGAGGGCCAAGACCACTGAAATCTTCCTAGGGTGAGGGTGGTCGATCCAAGTACTCCGATTAAGATAAGTATTGAACTCATTGTTAATAAAAGATATTGGAAATATTATATATAGGTTTTTTATGTTAACCTGGATATGGGACCATGTTATCCAATTTGCTTTATTAATTGTTTTCTTTAGAGTTCTTATTAAATTATCACATGTTGTAATTTGTACTTTTTATTTACATCCATTTTAACATTATTGAATATACTATTTTATCTTAACTCTAAATATTAACCATAATAAATCCACTGCAAGTAGTTAAATAACTATGGGATAAAAGTAGCTTTGCATTTTGGTATCAGAGCCAAAGAGTTGACATATTTTTCATAAAAAAATTTGACTTAGAGAATCATAGACAAATCCTTGAAAAAAAAGCCCTTAATCCCTCTATTGAGTTGGGAAATTTCCTCATAGAAAGTTTCCTTGCATCTAGTATTCTATAGGAACCCAATGATACTCAACTATTTGCATCTATCCCCTATCACTATTATATCATTTTAAAGATAAACTAATCATGAGAGAAGGACACTAAATAAGTCTATTAGAATATAGACAATCAACAATAACACTCCTAATCTCATTATATGACATTCCATTATATCTAGAGCACAATTTTCCATCTCTATCATTATAGTCCACCTAATACGTAGGATACTCAAAGCCTTTACTTAAGATTACAAAAAATGCATGTCAATCTATTGTTGTGGATTTAAAGGGAACGATACAAATTCCTATCCTTTATTTAAATAATTTATTAATTAAGATATCATCCCTTCACTAAAGTGAGAGATGTTCCAAACTAAATCTTGCACTTCCAAGTATCACATAAAACCATAACAATATTGGTCTATATCATCGAATCAAATTAATAGAAGAGTACATATATTGTAGGTAGTCATAATTGTTAGAAATAAAGGTAAAATTCAATAAATTATCAAAACCACTTCACAACTTTTTAACGTTTAAAATCTAAGAAAGTAAGGTTAACTAGAAAAAGAATTACAAATATAGTTACAATATGTTTCTCTCAAAGTTAACAATAAATAAATATATAAACCCAATTTAAATGAGATAAAGATAAATGACACAAGAAATATTTTTAATCTAGTTTATTATAAGTTTGACTCTTGGTTAATATCAAAACTCTAACCCAATTTTAATTATAGTTTATTATATGATTAAAAACTTATCCTAAGTTATTTCCTAGTTAGAACCTTTTTAATTAAAAATATTTAACATTTTACTCAATAACACTTATCACAATTTCATAAGTTTAATTTAAAGTCCCTTACACAAACTAACAATGTTTGATTCTCATATGATTTAAGAGGGGTCCCAACATCAACCACTTGGACAATCACAAGGATGAGAGAACATTAATCAAGACTTAACTACACATCACTATCCTGCATTAAATTTTTTTCCCAATATTTATTTGAGAACTATATGTACATCTAGGAAAATAAGAAAACATTTAAGCAATGAAATTTTCTTGGAAGTGTGAAACCCTTGTAGAAATACACTCTACTTATTTATCATCCATTTCAATTGTCAAACATTCAATAGCAATTGTACACCTCATTCACAACAAAAAGTGGTATATATTTGTCCTATTTTTTTTTGCCAAAATTGACCTTTGACTATTGATATGGATGATATTTAAGAATAGTTGTAGAAATACATAAGATACCTAAGGCTAAGCTCGTTCTATATTCACTTTGACAAAATTTCTAGGTCCATCAGTTTAATTCGACACACACCTCACCAACATAAAACTAGACAAATTTGTTACTCATGTTTGAAGCTTTTCTTGTCTCCTTATGACTGAGTTTTTGAATGCTTGGATCACCTCTCGCTACCTCTTCCAACTATTCCTTTTCTTTCTTTGTTTATTTTGGTCCATATAAACAAGCAAATTGAATATTTAAAAGAATAGTTGATTATATGTGCTTGTGAGTGAAAGGAGACATAAAATAGATCATGTCCCTTAGAGGCTAAAGATATGACATTTTATCTCATCCACGACACTCTCATCTATGGTTGCCTCTCCAAAAAACTCCAATCTTCCTCCAACACCTGCCATTTTTCTTTCTGATTATCTTCCTAAGCATGCAATACTTCTTCTGGTTACTCCTTGCTCTTGATCATTAATAAGATCAATTTTTTCATACTTTCTTTTTGTTTCAACAATCTATACATGGTAGAATCATAGTTTGCATGTAGCCATTATAGTGGATCTCAGAAAATAATGAAATAGTAGATCATTACCCATTCATTGGAGATAAAAGAGCATTTAAAATAGAAACTTATACATATACACAAAATCCTCAAAGATCTATCCATATCTCTTGAAGAAAAGTATCTTCGTTTTGCCTTTCTTGTAAAAATATCAAATGATATACAGGATCAACGATATTAAATAATAAGATTAAAACTTAGCTAAGAAATTAAACAATGTGCAAGACAAGAATCAAACTCAAGACTTTATTCTAACCAAACCATATATACAAATAATCACATCACCAAGTAGAAGTATCCCACACATTGAACGGAACTTACACTCCCATTCACCATTTTCTATTAATAGATTTCCAAAAGTATCAAGATCATACTAAAATTTCTCTTTGCATTGATACATCCATAAGGATACTAAGACATAACAGTTTATGTAAAGATAATTCTCTATCATCTTGCATGCACTATATTTATATGGAAAAGTTTCTAAGACCCACTTAAAGAACAACATTTTTCAAATGCCATGGCAAGCCTAATTTTGATCATAGAACCCTAAAGATCAATTTCATATATTGGTTTGGATGATTTTGTGAGTACACTTTCAACTTCAAGTGATTTTGCAACACAAACTAACCTAGAACTTTCACCGATTAATTTTTTGATTTAGGGGTGATCACCTATCACATTTCAATAATATAATAACAATAACAAATTGTTATGCACCATCATTGACAATTAGATTGGAATAAAAAACTAAAGCTAAATATATTCATTTAAATTATATACATTATTTATCAATATCAACCTCATCTCTGTGTCCTACATTAGATTTATTTATCATCATCATTTCATTAATCTACCCAGGTTCTTTATTTTCCTTTTCAAAGTTATGAACATTGTAACCACTCCTTTTGTTGGCTTCTAAACTCTCTCAAAGTGTGTGAATAATTGTTAAATGAAAATTATAATAAAGATATTTGACCTTTCTATGAATCAAACACTCTCCTTTGTATGGCCACTTTAATATGACCATTTTAACAATTCAAACTTCAATTCAATTTCCTTACAATGGTAACTTTGATAATTCACTCATGTAAGTTTAATAATTGGAAGTTTCCCAAGCTATAGGAAGATTGATTTATCCATCATGAGATCTCACATAAGAGATGATAGCTTTAGTGATATTAAGTTCACTATCTTATTCATACTTTTATTTTGATGGTACACTCTTATATAAGTTGTCTTCAAAATAAGAGTTTGTGAACTAGTATTTTAACAGTGAAATTTGTCTCTCAATGCTAATATCCATTTGATTTTGTGTTTATTTTGATATAGTGGTTTTACTATGCTTGTTATAAAACCAACATCTACATTTGTTCAACATAAGTTACATTGGGCCCATAATCCATAGGTCATAGGAACATTTTCCCATTTTAAAAAATTAGTAGAATATTATGCTATGTTATTTAAAATAACCCATTAGTTTACGAGATATAAAATTGAATTGATTTTCTTAGGTCAAGACATGGGGACATGTCAAATTTTACAGGGGGAGAGACACCCTCAAAACTTTTTAAAATAGAACTAGATTAGTGTAATTTTTTTATGCAAGAATTTAAAAGTGTTCTAAAAAGTTGTCCATGGGTGATTATAGTTTACTATTGTTCCATTGTTGTTAAGATTCATTGCAAGATTTTACCATATTTTGTTTTATTGTACTTTGTTATTGGACTTGATCAACCCAATAACTTTGTATATGTATTTGTATAAAAATGATATCCTTATAATGTTATATCATATCACTAATTACGTACGAGTCTATGATAAAGTGATATATATTGAAAGATGTTTTGACTAGATTAGGTGTTACAAACACTCTATTGATAGTAATAAGTTAATTTAAATTGTATCCTTGTTGGATTTCAAAACTTGCCTCGAAGATTTGTTTGAGTGACTATGTGAAATGATATGAACTTCATTTTTTTCTATTCAATTATATTTGGTATGGGAAGAGAGGATAGTCACGTAGTCCAAAATACACAATTATCATCTTGGAATGCATTGTGCATATATAGATTAATGGTACTCAATGATGAGTGACTATATAGTACGGGATATGCATGTCATTCACTAGGTAAGTTCTATGTGATCACATGATAATACTTTTGTAAATTTTATGTTGAAGTTACACCTAAAAGATTAAAACATCTATATTAAAGATAATGGTTTGTGTGAATGACCAAATTGAAAAATAAGGTTATTTGATAGGAGATTTATTGTATACACTTGTATTAGCTCCCGAGTATAAATTCATGATCTATTTCATGTGAAAATGTATTTACAGTTGTAATCATGTTATCAATTAGAAAAATATTTCTAGAGATTTAGTTGTGGTTTTAGTTAAACTAGAAGGATTATTGAAAAGATCTAAAATTTGAGAAATATAATTATAGATGAAGTTAAAATAAAATAGATTCATTGTGATATTGATAGTGTTACATTCGCACTTTTATTTTTTTGGTGAATTATTTTGTAGATTCAATTTGAGCTACTAAGGCTAACAACTAACTTACAGGGGGAGAAATGTTATGGGAAATTTTCCCCAAAATGGAAAAGAAGTCTATTTTATGAATAACCCTTCAAAATTATAAGAGGATAAAGTTTATTTAACCTTTTATAATTAAAAGGAAGATGACAAATAAAGGATATTATTATCCTTTGGTTAAAATAGAGACAAATAAAGAATATTTATAAAAACCCCCTTTAAAAGGGAAGAATTATTACGTTTATTAAATTATTATTAATGACAACCTTTGTGAAAGCGTGTGATGGTTTAGAAACCACCCCTTAAAAGGTTAAATAAGGCATTTATGTGAGACCTGTAAAGGGCTGGAGATCTCTCAAGGAAGAAGAAGGTGGTTTTGGTGGGCTATGGGCATGGTAGAAGGGGCACATAGTGTGTGTCCAACTCAGGGTATATTGTACACCCAAGATTGTCCTGGCCAGGGCTTGTATGCTTGGGAAGCACGTGTGTTGGTTCTGAACAAGAACTAGTTCCTCCCAGAATGTGCCATAGCTATGAGGGCCAAGACCACTAAAATCTTCCTAGGGTGAGAGTGGCCAATCCAAGTACTTTGATTCAGATAAGTATTAAACTCATTGTTAATAAAAGATATTAGAATTATTGTATATAGGTTTTTGATGTTAACCTGGATATGGGACCATGTTATCCAATTTGCTTTGTTAGTTGTTTTCTTTAGAGTTCTTATTAAATTATCACATGTTGTAATTTACACTTTTTATTTACATCTATTTTAACATTATTGAATATATTATTTTATCTTAACTCTAAATATTAACCATAATAAATCCACTACAAGTAGTTAAATAACTATGGGAGAAAAGTAGCTTTACAAAGTAAGTCCCTTTGTTATTTACCAAGGGAGTTAGTCCAATATGAAAATTTCATTTGTGACCCCAAGTTAGCTAATACCACCATTTACCTTAGTGAAGGAGCCTTTTAGAGAATGATAGCCACCTATTAGAATTTCAAATATAAAGTATAAGAGAACTGTGTATCTAGAATTTGGACAACTTCCTTAGCAAGGTACATGGTCCCCATAGTGCATAATTGCCCATAATTGGTCCTAGCATGTGTAGAAGGATATAACCCTAAGAACATGACCATTAAAGGAAGGGGTAAAGATAACACATGGACGTGACAAATGAGCCACGAGTAAAATAAGGAAAATGTTAGCCATCTAGTTTAGTTTTTTGCACCTAAATCCTAAAGATATGAACCCTTTTTGGGATGCTTGTGTTCTAGACAAGATTGAAGTCTTGAGTGAAGTGTCTTCCTCCCCTATAAAACAACCCATATAGTTCCCTATTCTTGTAAAATAATTTAAAACTGATACAAATAGCATTTGTAGTATGCTAGGATTTTTATTTAGCTATGAAGATGGCAAAGGAGTATGTCTAAAGTAGTAAGCTATATGATAGAAAATGAAGAGAACCTCAAAGAATGAAGTTATGAGGTCTGATTTCTCTACGTACCTTAAGCAACAAATGTATGAGTAGTTGACCAACTTTTCTAGAAGCAAGGTCTTTAAATATTCCACCTTCCTAGCCCACATGATCCTATATCAGAATGTGAATTTTTATTGGGGATTGAAGCTAAAATTAGATAGAACAACCAAGATATTTGACCCCACCATTGTATGGATGCCTATCCTCCATAGAACCTTTTCATACTATGTTTTTATGGATCACTTCATGGTCCCAACCATAAAATTGATAACCAAAGAATCCCTTCCAAGGCTTTTTGAAGCAAAAGTGATGGTATTGAAGGGAGGGTTTAGAGGAGACTAGTTCTTTGGACATGCTAGTGTGATGTTTAGATTGCATGAATTCATTGAGTAGATATAGACTCCCAAAATATGTCTCATATAGAATCTTTGTCTTGGATTTTATGAGACAAGTAGATAAATTTGGTACTCTATTTGGTAATGGGAGAGGGTGAACATGTTATCATTAAGTGTCATTCACTTATAATAGCATAACTATTGCAAAAAGGAAAGATGCAAAGTACTTGGAAGTAAAGATGCATAAATTGTAATTAGAAATCATAAATGAAAAATGTAATTATAACCCATCTAAACTCTTTATCAATTGGTGTTATAAAATTAGTATTTTAGAGGTAGGGAAGTTTATGCATGAACCAAGTTCTCAAATTGAGGCAATGAAGAATCCCATAGAGAGAGAGACAAAAAAGTTACTAGATGCTTGGGAGATCCCACAAGTCCCTAAGGTTGTTATGCCACATGAGACTTTTTATAAGAAGCTAGCTAACTATAGATCTAACTTAAAAATGAGTGGAAGAAAGTCATAAAGAATCAAGGATGGGGTGAACTTCAGCTTGATGCTTGGTGGAAGTGTAGACAAGAAGTTGGGCATCCAACTGTTTATCCTGTATAGTTTATAATTGATGAGTAGTTCAAGAAATTACATGATGATTCCCATCAAATCCCTACATCAAGATTTACCCCATAAGCATTAAAATAAATGAGTGGGAAGTCAATCATTATCAAAGATGACACACCAAAGATAACATCAACCTCTTGGTTATTTCTAATAAACTTCCACAACAAACTTGTGTACTCAACAACCTTTAGCACAAGAGAGTAGTAAGAGTATGCAACAACAACAATAGTCCCAAGTTCATACCATGAAAGGAATAATTCAAACAACAATCCCTTCTCAATCAAGTATTAAGGGACAAATATTGACCACAACTTTAGTAGGGGAACCCTTGGGGAGTTAACTACACAAAGGACATCCCCAAGGAAAAAGGGAGGGAATTCATCCACTCAAACTTCCTAGAAAACACTCCATGTTCAATTAGAAAAATTACAAACTAGAAGAGGTGGAGATGACAATCTAGGGGAAGAAAATAAGAGGAAATTAGAGAAGGGCAATGACCCCTAGAAGAACAACAAATAAAAAATATAGAGCCAAAAGCTATAAGATCGACCTTAGGAAAATCTAACTACTTCTACAATTCCCACTGTGATTATTCCTTCCCCTACTTCTCCTCCTTCCTCATCTTTAGTTGTATTAACTATAATTCCCCCTAATATTTTTGAACTATATGCAACTACCCCTTTCTTTCCTTAGAAACAAAGTTTCATACTAGGTGTCATTTAAGTACCTGTGACCCAATTTATGCAACTCCCTCCCACTCACCCACTTTCTTCCCAATATGGACTCCCTCAAACAATGAATCATCATCTTTTCATTCCTCCAATAGTTAATCCCTTGTATCTAATGCAAACCCAATAGACCCTTTCTCCTCACAATGGTTACATTTTCCCACCATATCAACCACACACTATTTCCACCATTATTCCTTAATCTCACAAGTTTTGGGATCTTCTATAACTTCCCTGTCTCAATCCTTATAGGTCTCTATTTCCCAAACCTTTCCACTCCACCACCTAACCAAAAGTATATGATAGCCTCTCACCCATTCTTTTCTCCATAATCTTCCCAACTTCCCTCAGGCCTTACTATTATAAGGGATCCCACTCTCTACTTATAGCAAATGAGTAGGTGTAGACAAAGGCACAACATAAAGAGAAGAAAAGACAAGATAAAATTGTTGCCATCCAAACCACTAAGAGAGTTGGAACAAGGTTTGATCTTATCAAGCAAGTGTTATGGAGTAAAAAGTTTCCCTATGCCTTTTTACCTCCTAGTTTAGCTCCTAGGTCCCCGTGTTAACACTTTGAAAGTTAAATACTCATCCTGGAGCAATTCCCTTGAAACCCATGTCAAATGGGGAGTAGGGGCCCATTTTAAATACTTAAGCATGACCAAAAAGGGACCTTGGGACTTGGGTTCCCGCATCCAAGTCCACCCTAATTTGTCAAGATGGAAATTAATGCTTGTCGGCTTGGGCCCTCTCAAAAGGTTTCCCTTGGTCGACCCTCTTCATTTAATTTACGAATGTTAGTGAGAAAGCATATTTAAATAGGTTTATGCATTAATTTGTGAGATAGATGGTGTTATGTCATAAAATGTCACCCTAGGACTTTTACCTCCTAAGTTTAGCTCCCGGGTCCCTTGTTTTTCATCATGCACGTTCATTTTAACTCCCGATGCAAAATTCCTAGAAACCCATGTAAAATGGGGCTAAGGGGATAGTGTTGAACTTTATCCTACCTTAAAAATGGGGCCTAGGGCTTGGGTACTCGTGCCCTAGTCTTGCCCTATTTAGTCGAGACTTAAATTTTAAATGTCAGTTTTGTGACCGTTAAAAGGTTTCGTTGCTGACATCTTAAGTTTGAATTATGAAATTTGTAGTGGGAATGCATATATAAGCATGTTTAGGGTTTCATTTGTAAACTAGATGATGATTATAAACTTTTGGTGAACTTATGATTATAGAGCTTTCAAAGCATTCATTGTTGCATAGCAGAATATTGTTATTGTGTTTGTTATGCAGATTTGGCTTCATCTTCTCATGTGTTGAAGGATTTTCATCTACATGTGAGCTACACCTCCAAGGTGATATCTATTTGTGTTAAATCAATCATTTATCAATTTATCAATTTGTTTTTGCCTCTATCCCGCAAGGATACACACTCTTTATCAAACAACAGTGTTGGAAGGCTTGAATGTCATTTTCAGGCTTGACTGAAGCAAGCTCCTAAACACCACAACCCCCAACCCCATTCCTTGTGATTGTAGGTGACAAGTGTCGTATCTTGTAGAGTGGAGTTGGAGAAGGCTATGACAGAGTGTGCATATTCCATATCTAAGAAGAAAATCATTGCAAGGGCTTGAGCACCCGCTCCAAAGCCCTCCAGATTTCAGAACTGAAAACCTCCGGGACAGTGGTGAACAGTAGCAGACAACTACTAGAAATCCTTGAAGAAATTCTTGTCTTGGGCTTGGGTGCCTACTATTTAGCCCCCAACTTTTCCTCATCCTAAATCTTAAAATCTAATATGTATCGACTCTGAATATAACATCTCTGTGTGTGAGCATTTGTCAGGATTCGTCTATTTACTTACGATTTTGCATAATTAGGGTTTTAAGCATAATAAGACATTAAATTAATACATTAATCAATAAATTACAAATTTCCCTATCATTACAAGTGACAACCAACCTGTAGGTGAATATTCTTGCAAAAGTTGTGATTCAACTCAGTTAAATGTCCTTGAATGTGTGTAGTGAAAGGAGGATCTAGGCATATCATCAAATCAAACCTATTCCCACTTTTTCTACATAATAGATGGATAAAACGAACTTGTGATATTGAGCAAAGAGCATTCAAAAGACTTCATTGTGTTTTAGAGGAGATTTGTGTTGTTATTATGTTTATTTGTTGCAGATTTGGCTTCATCAATCCATCTCCTCATGATTTGAAGGATCTTCACCTCCGTGAGGGCTTCACCTCTAAGGTGACATCAATTTGTGTTTCAATCATTTCATTTCATCATTAGATTTGGCCTCTATGCTCCTTGGGCAAACATTCTATCTAAAAAAGGTGTTTGGAAGACTTGAATGTCCTTCTGGGGCTTGATTGAGGCAAGCTCCTAAACACCATAACCCCCAACCCCCTTCTTCATGTGTGCAGGTTATAGGTGCAGGAGTTAGAAAAGTACAGGTGCAGAGAAGCAATTTAAAGGATTAAGTTTCAAGATCTAAAAGAATCTTGGGAATATTGGACTCCTTATTAGACTAGGGCACCCACCCCCTAGTCCTCTAGATAAGCTTGACTCTAGAATTAGGATTGGGATACAATCTACTACACATCTCCATTCAGAATCTCCAGAAATGTTGCCCTCTCAGACTTGGACACCCGCCCCATATTCCTCTAGGGTTTCAATTTTTGAAACTCAAATACTGGTAAGTTTCTTAGCCTCCTTGAGTATTTTCCTATATGTTTTTTTGTAGCATTATGTTTGTTTGTACTTGATTGCTCTATAATTAGGGTTTGAGGCTTACCTGACCTAGGGTTTGATAAATCTCTCAATCTAATCTATTCTTTCTATAGCACTCTTGAGCACAAAATTAGCAGTTGAGTCCTCATCCATCTTGTAGTGACTTGGCTCAGTTTTTCCTCAAATGTTATTGTGAAAGGAGGCTTTGATTTGATACACCTTTAACATCATTTCACCCCTTGTCCCTTTTCACATCTAACATTTTGGTGAACTTGAAACAATGAGCATTTTGTATCTTTCTGAGTGTTGTAATCAGTCATTGCATTCATTCATATCATATTTGTCATCTTGCATTGAAAAATCTTACATACATTTGAAATTTTGCAAAAAAAAAAGCATTCTAGGCTTGCATAAAGACATAGTTTTGCATTATTTTCCTTGCATATCATTAGAAGCATTTGAAAATCTGATTTATACATCAGATCTTAGACAAATTACAGAAATTAATCATTTCATGATCTCACACCTTGCATTTGCATGTCTCATTTGTTAGAGATTTGTTGAAATTTTGCATTTTTCATATAACCTAGTTATTGCATAAAGCTAGGGTTTGTAGTCAAAGTCTCATTTTCAGATTTTTCTACTCCTTTCAACATTCATTCAAATCTGATTTTGAAATGTAGTGTTGCTTCATCTTACATATTTTTACATCATTACTTTAAAAACTTCACCCTTTGCAATTACAAATTGTGTAGTTCAACATACATATCTTAATAATATCATTAATCACCTCTTTCATTAGTGCATTATAAGACTTTGCATGAGTGTTGTAACTCGCTGACCTAACACAAACATCCTAGTGAGAAGAAGTCGTAGATTAATGGGTTCTAGTACTCTTGATAGCACCGATGTACCAACATCGAAAAATCCACTCTCTCACTACTTCACACCAGGTAAAACAATATCTTATCCAAACATCAACAATTCAAATATGACGGAAGAACAAACATTTAATGATTCTAAAGATGCAATTGAGGTAATAACACATGTATATGATGATCAAATCTAAAAACTTGATAAAGAACTAGCTGATTTTCAAGCATTTCTGGAAAAAGAAAGGCTAGTTGAAGAAGTCGTACATGTTGTTCATAGTCTAAGGGGCTTATTAAAAGAAGGAAAAGACGATGTTAACATGCTCTATGGGATAGCCCATATAGTGGATAACAACATTATGTCAGTGGCTAACTACATGAATATCATTAATAATGTGTCATCACCGAATCACACACAAGTATCAGCACCTATACCAACTACTAGAATATCCACTTTCACATCATCAATTCTCACTACTAATGCACAAGCTTGTAGTAGTGCTACCACTAGCATGGGAACATCTAATGGCATCAACTCACAGAATTAAAAAGCTATGGGATTCAATTATCAAAACCTAGCACCTAAGGTGTCCTTTCATATGAATAACCATTCTCAACCACCTCTCCATTCCACCTATTCTCAACCACCTTTCACTTACAATTGCTCTCAACCACCTTTCACTACCACTCACACCTAATCACCTCTAAATTTCACGACTACAACTTCAAATACTTTTGATTCTAGTCGGCAAACGACATCACCTATTGATGTCATCTTAAACCAACTATTGCAAAGTATGACTTCCTTACAACAAAAAGTAACAAACTTGACCAATGCTTCCTCTCAACCTAATATACCAACATACCATGCTCACAGTCCTTTATCTTTTACAATCCTATGAGCTCAAATGCCTGATAAGTTTGAGACTCCTTGCTTTGAAAAGTAAAATGGTAAAGGTGATCCTAATACTCATGTGGCAGCATTCACATCTATGTGTAGTTATTTCTTCTTCGATGAGGACTTGTTAGCAAAACTCTTTCTGCAATCCCTTAGAGATACTGCTTTGGAATGGTTTTGCTCTTTACCTCCAAATTCAATACACTCTTTTTCACAGCTTTTTGATCAATTCTTGCAACATTTCCAAGCAAATATCGGACCTTCGGTCTCATTAATTGATTTAGTTCATTATAAACAAGGTCAAAAAGAGAAGTTAATTGAATTCATTAGTCGATATCAAGCTCTTTTTGCACAAAAACAATATCTGATTACAAATGAGGATGTTTAGAAGTTATTCATTATGAATCTACAACCTAACATCCATGATAAAATCCTCTTGATGAAGTACAACTCTTTTGAACATTATGTACAGCTCTTCATGATTATTAGCTTTCGTCTAGTCAATATGAGAATCAAAACACATCGGCTCAAGTTGGTCAATCCACAGCAAGAACATCTCAAAATAAATTTAAGAGGAACAACAAGAGTTTCATCAAGATCAATGGGAAACATTCAAATAATTTTTAATCACAAGTGTCTGCAATCAATAAACGGGCACCATTCCAATTCAAGCAACAATAAAGACAGTTTACTCCATTATCCAATTCTCTTCAATCAATTATGAATCAAGTAGTAAGGAACAATCTTTTGAAGCTTCCTCCTATTAAACCATTTGATAGCAACATGATACAAGGACCTTCATTTGATGCCAATGCCTATTGTCATTATCACTGCTCACAAGGACATGATACCAAACGATGTATGCATCTTAAACATTAAATTCAAGACCTCATCAATTCTAATGTAATATAGGAAACTGGTGTGAATGACAATGGAAATAAGTTGGTTTCCCCTCCAAATCAAAATTTACAGATCTTCACTAATCCTTTTCCTAAGCATAGTGACAACAATATGGTAGAACAAAATACAATAGAGTAGGATGATGACTATCTTGTCTATGATGAAATAATTGGCATAATAGAAGTGGATAAGACTGAAGACTCACCTTGTCCACGAGGGAAAGGTATATATGCTAAAGTTCCTCTACCGTTATCCCTTCAGGGATTGGGAGATAGCCAAAATGCACAAGATACACAAACTAAGCAACCTCGATAGGATAACATCAAGCAAGAAAAAGTAGTCATGATGGAAAGTATCCCATTTCATCAAGAAAGGCTAATTTGTCAAGAAAATTAGAATAAAAAAGAAAAAGAACAAGGTGGACATCATCCGTAGGAACATGTAATGATTCCCCTCATCGCAAGCATTAGAAGATTTTAAACATATAGGATGTTGGGAAGAATGAACCGCATAACTATTTTGGCAATGACAATTGAACGGGTACAGATTTCTCACACATTTTACCACACTTGATGGAGCACCTTTCTAAGATGCTCGCAAGCTTGGCCTCTTCTTATATATATATATGCTATGGTATTGTGTCGTATTGTGTTCCCTTGTGTTGTGATTTTGTTTAGGTTCCCTTGGATGACCCTTGATACTCTTGTAAGGTCAAGGATACAACGAGACCGCCTCTATTGTAACATTCTTCTATTTGTTTCTCAATTCTTCTATACTCTTCTCTCTCCTCTTTTTATTGTTGTGTGTTGTGCCTTGGGGGCATAGCGTTGCGGAAGATGTTTTTGGGGCATCCTGCTATGCGGTGTTCCTAAGTCACTTTTGCCTCTCTCTCTCATTTTTATTTTTTCTATTCTTTCGTGGCTCTACCTAGTTAGCGGATGATGATAAAACATATATATTGATATAGATCGTGTGTCCCTTCAGCAAGTAAGCAAAAATGGACCCAGTCCATATATGAATATGGGGTTGATATAATTTTGACGCTTGACTAGTAGAGTCACTTTGTGTTATATATTGTGAAGAATCTTGTAACAAATCCTTTGCAATACTGATCTACTCTATGCACTTTGACATGTCTTTGACATGTGTTGTGTCTCACCTTGTGCTACACTCAGTTCTGAGATACCTGAAGTATAACCTTGCGACTATACTTGGTTTTGAAAACGCGAGTATAGCCTTAGCTTGTTTATCTAATATGATTAACTTATTTCATTGGTATTGTTTAGCATTTGGTAATAACATGTGTGATTGTTGAAAGAATTCGACGATCATAAAGCACATTTCACCTTGGGGGCATGGGCTTTGCAAAGGCTCTTATTTCCTTGTGTGTTTGTTAACTTTACCTTAAATGTGATTGCTCCCGAAAAGCAGAGTCAACCACTTTAAGGTGGGGGCATATATAATGATAACTACTTGATTACTTTTGACAGTGACAAAGCATGTTTGAAATCCCTCATCACAAGGTGGGATGACATATCTCTTGAGCTAGTGCGCATCCTCTTAAGCAAAAAGCCCTCATTGTGAGGCGGGATGGCGTATCTCTTGAGCTAGTGCACATCCTCTTAAGCAAAAAGCCCTCATCGTGAGGCAGGATGGTGTATCTCTTGAGCTAGTGTGCATCCTTTGATACAAAGCCCTTCTACGGAAGGTGAGATAGTGTATCTCTTGAGCTAGTGCACATCCTTTTTAACAAAGTCCTCTATGGAGGCGGGGTGGATCTTGAGTCATTCACCCTTAAGCATGTCTTTCGCAGTTGTGGTAGCATAGCTCAACTGTCAGGTGTGTCTGAAATGTGTTTTAGATGGTGAAACTTAGAAATAAGCTCCTTCACATCACCTGTGTTTGCCATGTATAAGACATATAGTATGTCAATGACATGCTATGCGACACTCATGTATTCCATGTGTCTTCCTTGCATGTTTGTCGTGTCTTCCCCCAAGTGTGGTCTAAAGGTGCATAGCGATGAGCTCCCTCCACATTTGGGTTTTGTTTGCATGTCCTCCCCCTAGTGTGGTCTAAAGACACGTAGTGATGAGCTCCCTCCACATTTTGGATTTTGTTTTGTGTGTTTTTGGCAATCTAAAGGTGCGTAGCGATGAGCTCCCTTCACCCCTAGTTTAGGATTTGTTTAGTTATTGAATCAATGTATACTTTGTGTATTGCATGACTGCTCTCAGGTCTTCTTCGTGTATTACGTGCTTCACTATATTCTTTGTGTTTTTTGTGCTTCTTACTATCTTCCTTGTGTCTTGCGTGACTCTCATGTGTTTTCTAGTGCTTACCTGAGATTCAAGGCTATAAATAGTCCTTTAACCTTCGGGTATGCTTTAGTTATGCCTGGTGTGTTTTATGTGTTTGATGTGCTTCGACCATACTTTAATGCATGTATTGAATCGATCATACATACACTAAAGTGGGAGCTAAATGTTATGGAGTAAAAAGTTTCCCTATGCCTTTTTACCTCCTAGTTTAGCTCCTAGGTCCCGGTGTTAATACTTTGCAAGTTAATACTCAACCCAGAGCAATTTCCCCTGAAACCCATGTCAAATGGGGATTAGGGGCCCATTTTAAATACTTAAGCATACCAAAAGAGGCCTTGGGACTTGGGTTCCTGTGCCCAAGTCCACCCTGATTTGTCAGGATGAAAATTAATGCTTGTTAGCTTGGGCCCTCTCAAAAGGTTTCCCTTCATTGGCCCTCTTGATTTAATTTATGAATGTTAGTAGGAAAGCATATTTAAATAGGTTTATAAATTCATTTGTGAGATAGATGGATAACACGAACTTGTGATATTGAGCAAAGAGCATTCAAAAGACTTCGTTGTGTTTTAGAGTAGAATTGTGTTGTTATTGTGTTTATTTGTTGCAAATTTGGCTTCATCAATCCATCTCCTCATGATTTGAAGTATCTTCATCTCCGTGAGGGCTTCACCTCTAAGGTGACATCAATTTGTGTTTCAATCATTTCATTTCATCATTGGATTTGGCCTCTGGCCTCCTTAGGCACACACTCTATCTAACAAAGGTGTTTTAAAAGATTTGAATGTCCTTCTGAGGCTTGACTGAGGCAAGCTCCTAGACACCACAACCCCCAACCCCCTTCTTCATGTGTGCAGGTTATAGGTGCAAAGAAGTAGTTTGAAGGATTAACTTTTGGGATCTAAAAAAATCTTGTGAATATTCCTCCTTCTTGGACTAGGGCGCTAGCTCCGTAGTCCTCCTGACAGGCTTAACTCTGAAATCAGGATCGGGATACAGTCTGCTACACATCTCCATTTGGAATCTCTAGAAATTCTACCTCTCAGACTTGGGCGCCCACCCCATAGTCCTCTAGGGTTTCAATTTCTAGAACTCAAATACTGGTAAGTTTTTGAGCCTCCCTGAGTACTTTCCTATCTGGTTTTCTGTATCATTCTATACATTTGTACCTGATTGCTCTATAATTAGGGTTTGAGGCTTACATGACCTAGGGTTTGATAAATCTCTCAATCTAATCTATTATTTCCATAGCACTCTTGAACACAAAATCAACAGCTAAGTCCTCATCCATCTTGTAGTGAATTGGCTCAGTTTTGTTCTCAAATGTTATTGTGAAAGGAGGGTTTGATTTGATACACCTTTTACATCATTTCACCCCTTGCCCTTTTCACATATAACAAAAAATGCACTTTGCACACTTCACCTCAATTGCTAACAAACCTGAAGGTGTAATGCAAGCCATTAATTTTGAATTATAATCAATCAACATAACTATGAAAGATGCTAGGGCGGATGACAAGATAGAACTACTACAAGAGAGCGCCAATTCGGTGGCTCATAAGTATGTTTCTAGAAAGGAAATTGAAGAATAAAGATGCAAACCTTGAGAAATTGAAATGAAATCTAAAGGTTGTAAAGCTCAAGTCTAAAGCATTAGAAAATTAGGTGGCAACCTTTAATGAGACCATGTCCCAATAGGGAGAAGAAGGGCAAGTAAAAGTAAAAAGAAAAGAACATAGAAATATAGGCAAGGTTAGTAGAGGCTAAAGGAATAATTGAGAAATATAAGCAAAAGATTGTCATCCTGGTAGTTAGTGAAAAGGAGATATAGTAAGAAACTGCTACTTTGAAATCAAAAGTAAGTGAATTGATGAATGAAGTGGTACAATCAAAAGTAAAGGAATAAGAGTTGAAACAACAAACTAAGACTTTGAAGACATATTTAAGAGATTGGAGCCAAGGAAAACTCTTTATATATTGAAAATTCAAGGATCAAATAGAAAGTGGTTGCATAAGATAATACTCTGTCCAAATATAAAAACCAAATTGATGCATAAAATCTAGTGGTAAAAGAATACGAAGAGAAACAATGAGAGATGGAATACAACCTCAAGATCTATAAATAAAGGATTAACGAATTAGAGAACTAATTGTAAATGATAAAATTAATTGATAGGATCACTAGATTTGATCAAATCCCTATGTGAATCTTACTGGGAGACCATCACCCAAACCACAAGTGACATGGAATATGCCTTATAATTTATAGATCAATCACAAAACTTGAGCACAAAGGAGAAAACTAAAGTAGATGGGGTCTTGAGCACTCTCTCTCTCTCTCTCTTAGATCATGGCAAGTGCTAAGGTTTTTGTGTAATAACCATATGATATATTAGAAGACAAGTTAATCTTAGTAGGCATCACAAGTAGAAATGATACAACTTAGACGATCCATGATATTCTAGATAAAGAAGAAGCAACCTAGTGATGTAAGATGCAACTAGTTGTCTTAGGATAGATTATTGCAAGTATGAGAGAATATATCAAACAAATGGTTCAATAAGGTCTGGCCTCACCTCCTGATGATAATTAGGTGTTATCCAAGGATGAATTATTGTAGTTAATGGAAGAGTAAATAAAGATGAATTTCTCTTATGGAATTTTCCCTAAGCACCCACTCTTGAAGAAATTAAGGGTATTCTTAAGCCCTTAGCAAAATAGAGGTTTATGTTTGGAGCACAGTGTTAAAGGTATAAAACTCTCATACAAAGACACAATTGATCTAGAGTGATGATTTTAAGCATTCAAAAAGTTGGAGGTGCCGACTAATGATGAATGGAAAACATTATAGGCAACCCTAGAGAAATTATAAGCGATGTCTTCTACAAATTTTGAAGTTTTAAGGTTTTTAAAATTTTGGTTAAGGGACCCTACGCCTAATGGATGGTTTTTCCTTTGGGTTCCTTATTCTTTCTCAAGTGCAAGAACCCCTATGAGTTAACAAACCTATAGTGATTTTTTACTACAATGGCACAATTTCATTTTTGTCTTGTGATTTACATGTTCTCACTTACTGCTAAAGTATTTGAAAACCTTTGGAGGCTCAAAGAAACCTAGATCATTGATCCCCTTGATATAATGATGCCTCGGGGTTTATGGATTAACATGTGAAAATGCCAAAGAGAATCAACAAGTGTTGTTGAATGAGTTGCATTAATTTCTATCTAATAGAGCATACTACATTTCACTCTAGCATAGAAGAGTTATCAATGTAAAGTCCTAGCAGGATGCCATTTTGTAACAACCCAACTAGGTTGTTAGGGTTTAAACACATATTATGATTAAAAATTTTACTTTTTTGGTTAAATAAGTTTAGTTTACATTATGATGATTGTCCAAATACTCAAGCAATGCTAGTCAAATGGCTCTTCTATTCAAATGGAATAGGTAGGCAAGTCTGTCCAAATGGGATAGGTAAACATATTGCTCTAGCAGATACTTGACTCATCATGACAATTCATTTTCTAAATATTCTAAGAGACTACATTTTCTTACGGGAAATGCACTGAGGTCGTCATCTATCAAGACTCATAATTTTTTAGATTTTCAACCTACCTTAGAATCTAGCTTAAGCCTCGAGGATGCGAACAGTTCACCTGAAACTCTTCTGAGTATTAGAGAATATAATTTAATTCCTATGTTTCTTATTTTCTTATAATCAATTAATGCATATTGGTCAATTTAGTTTTAATAAAACTTACCAACAACGCACATGAAAACCTAAGTATTGGAAACCTCCTTTGTTTACCCAAACTACCTACATACCCGTATCCACGAGATCAAGGTATAATATATATATAGTTTTGATTCCGTTTAAGTTTGATGTGAACTGTATAAGTGGGTAACCAACCCTTTCTAGGGCCCCTTTTCCCCAAATAGTTACTCTTCGACTACCACTCACTGAGGGAAGCATTAACTTAACAAATTCTTGTCATTTTCACTAAAACTTTGTTAATTGTTTCTCTTAAACCCCTACTCCTAATTGAGAAAAGAAAAAATTTCTTGGAATCCTTATGGCAACAATTCACTTGACTCTAAACAGTTGTTCATTTTAGTCCAAAGTATATTTCTCGTTCACTCAGATTTAAATTAAAATTAAAGTGTCCTTATTACTCTCTGATAATTTATAGGGATGACACTCCCACATACGCCATTTTTGTAGCTATGTTAGGTGTTAGATGTAGATTAATCACAATGGCTTGACCTGTAAACATGAACTAGAGGCATTGTTAATACCAAACACCATGAAAGGTTTTATTTGAACAACTTGTTTAAAATATTGAATACTTTAAGAATTCTTATCATTTTTTTATCACCAAGATCCCAGATGTGAAAATATATTATAAATAAGTATTCTTGCAAATATAAAACATATAAAGAAAGAATTTCTAATACACATTCTAAAATATATAATAATGAAAGAAATAATAAAATTCCCAAATTTATAATACCTTGGTCTAAAAATGAAAATATTGAAATTTTATATTGCATTAAATTTTTTAAGAAAAATTCTAAACAATTCCATCAAATTCTAACTATTGTATGAACGTACAATAATCTTTCAACTAAAATAATAATATAAATTCCTCCTTTTCTTATATTCTTATTAAGGAAAAACTAATATTTATATAATTGTTCAAATAGAACTCTTCAAGAAAATACGAGGAAGTATTAATTACCTTTTATTGGTAAGTTCCTTTAACTGAATAAATTTGTATTTTTCTCAAATTTCAAAATATAATCTTGTGGATCATTCAATATTTATTTAAGTCTTGAGGATTAATTAGACGCCATATGAAACAACCTCTCCTTAAATAAACATATTCTAAAGTTTTAAAATACCCATACAAATCATATCTAGAGTTTTAATTCTATAAATTGCCTTAGTTTAATGCTAGTAAACATAAATAAAATTAATGAAATTTAATAAGCAACTTACTAATTGTATGAATATATTTTTTTAAATAATAGTTCTACTAACTATAGAAGTCAAATTTATGTCTTTATGAGTAACTTTTGAAGTTTTGAAATGGTCAAGAATGCAACAATGAAATTATTCAAATAATAAAGACACTATAAAATCATGTTATTATTATTGTTTATTATTTTTAATATTGTCATTTTTCAAATTAGACACCCTCCTATTTTCTTAATGCATGTTATACATCTAATTTTTTAAAATTATCCATTGACTATAATAGTATCATTATATTTTTTTATTCATAACTGGAACAATACGTTCTCAGAATTATTTGTTAGTTCTATATTATTTTTACCTACTATTTTTTTTCTTGGTAAACTACCGCCTTGGGGGAAGTTCCCTTTTGCATTGATAAACCATACTTAACATAAAGTTCATTACAATATCTCTAAAAACACAAAGTTTCAAAACATACCAGGTAGTGCAAAATCCTAGTAAACCCTTCCCTACACCGAGATCTAACAAACTACTATAAACTCATATATTACTATCACTTATAAACCTATAAACAACCTACTGCAAACTAAACACCAAATATCAAACTGCACTAAGCATCCGAGTCCACCTAGTAGTATTCGTTGATGAAATCCGTCATCCATTCGTAGCCTTCAGTTCTCCCCAACACCTTCTTGAGGAAGCCCACACCCATCGCAGCTCGTCTATGCCTCCCCTATTCCATGTCGACCCTTGACACCACCACAAAAGGCTGCCAATCCACCATACTTCCACTCTCATTGATCATGTGGAAGTTCGATGCAAAGGGAATACCAACTCCCAGTTTTTCCACTGCCAAGACCTCGTCCAAACCACCTATGAATTCCTTACAGACAAAAGCATCCACCATCACTCAAATTTCCTCTCTACTCTCTCCTATATCTAGCAGAGACCCAACAAACATCGTAGCCACATCAGAATTAACCTGGTAGCAATTTGCAAAATGCATAAATTCTTCACCTAGAATGCATTCTATCGCAAACCTCACGATACTACTCTGGGTTTTAAAAATCTTTTGCATCTGCTAGTCTGATATCTCCCCCAAAAATGCAATTTGCCTCTTGGCTCCTCTCAATAGGATTGGGGTATCCATTTCAACTTCAAAACTACCTCATGCTTTGATCACTTCTGCATTAATGTGACAAGTTATCTGTTTAAAACGTTTGTCAGCTCCGCCAACCTCCTCATCATGGAAAGTAAGGCATAACCTCTTCCCACGCTTGTCCTTCACTCCTTGCATCCTCATGATGTTTTAGGATCTAAAAATTTCCTTTGAAACATTATGAAATTATTAGCAAGACATCTCCCAAATAAAATCTTTATCCATGTCAATGGCTTCATTCACCAACCTATCCGCCTCATGATTTATCTCTCTATAAATATGATTGGTAAAATACTCATCAAAATTCTTCAAATATTCCTTAGTCTCATCTAAAAGGATCCTTAGGTTCCAATTAGGAATGTCCCCCTTCCTGATGGCATTCACAACAATCTGTGAACCTCCTTCTATCTCAACCTTTCTAATGCCCAATTTTAGACAAAGTTGCAAACCCAATCCTAATGCTCGAAATTCAGCAGCATTGTTCGATCCTGGTTTCAACCTTCTAAATGCCCCCCCACCATTTCTCCTTTGCAGTCCCTAACCACACAACCAACTCCTAAATCTCCCAAGTTGCCTCTTGAGGCCCCGTCGAAGTTTAACTTAAACCATCCTTCAGTCGGTGGTTCCCATTTAGCTTCCAATATTTTCTTCTTATAATCAACTCCACTAGGCCCATTAACAGGGTATTTTTATATACTATTAATATCACATACTAAGATGATTTTCTTCTATTCACTATCTGTAATTTTAACAATTATGAGTATCAGAAAATGCAAGAACATCGGAGTATGTCTATAGTATACGTTATGAAAAGAAAAATGATAAAATAATAAATAAAAAACAAATAGTTAAAGACTACCGAGCCAATGCCATGGTATAGAAATCATTCACAAACCATTAATTTTGTCTTTATAACTTCCGTGTTTGACATGTATAAAAAATATGAAATTTTGGAAGCAAAGACCAAACTACGAATTCTGTATATCAAATGCTTATGCAAGTTTACATAATTAATACCAAATATGGAGAATAGACAAACCACACAATCTATACATCCAAACACCTATGCATTGCTTTTAAATGGGATGCACGTATGTAAAGTAAACACCAATTATAAAAAGATAGACACCATGATATATGTATAGCAAAATTCCAAAAACAACTTAAATTGCATTGTAAAGATTGCAGAATAGTCACATACATGGCAAGATTTAGTCACATCACAAAAACAATGCTAAAATAAATTAAAAATTTCTAGACAAGCAACACCATAGACAAATTAGTCTCATATGATAACGATACAATAACTAGTAGCATGTTATTTTTAGCACATGTATAAGAATTTAACTAGTTTTAGAGGTGGTAGTAAATGTGGTCACCATTATGTTAATGTAATCACCTAGTGGTTTCAAAAAGTAGCCGTATCACAACTATCTATTACAATGATTCGGCCTTGATTTATTTTAGTTACATGGACCCATGACATGACATAAAATTATGAAAACAAAATATTAGGAAAATATAAATTACATGGGAAAACTAAAAGACACGGTTTAGAATATGAAAATTTGGAATATTTACGAAATCAAAGCTACTGCAATATGTATTCTCCTACGAACTAGTGCATTGATTCATTTTCCTTTTTCTAACTTCAAGATGTATTTCATGCATATAACAAATAATTTTATTTGAAAATAATTAGACATTTATTCTAAAAAAGTAAACCATTAAGCTTTTTTACCTAAATCTCCTTTCTTGTCCTTCCAAACTACAACTCCTTCCCAAAATATCTTTTTTAGCTACCGACTCTTCTTTTTATCTATGAACTCCTCTTTTTACATGCCTAAATTTCCTATTCCACTTCCTCTAATTGCCACTTCTTCCCACTATTCTCTCTCAAACCCTTCATGCAATCATTCGATTCCTATAAATCCTCTTAAGATTCCTTTTTTAAATTTTATATTATTTTGATTTAAACTCATTTTAAATTAGATCCGTCCCTTTTTTTAAAATTTGTTTTTATTATATGTTTATAATTTACTTAATATATATTTTTAAAAGAAATTAAGAAAAAGTGATTTATTTTCATTATTATTGTCATTATTTTATTAATCCATATATGTTTTTCCTACAATTACAAAAAGTATTTATTAAATGGTTCAAGTTTTATTAGAGGAGAGGGTCCTGACACATTTCATCCCTAGTAGAGTCTGCAATAACTTTTTGCTTTATCATTCATGGCTAAGAGGTCTACATTAGCAATGGGGCCCACCATAACTTCTATTTTATTATTTTAATTGTGGAGGACTACATCACCATGCCATATACCCAACTAACAAGGTTTTGAGTGAGAAAAACATTAGAAGAGGGTTAGAAAGTAGTGAGAGTTTGTCCATCTTACCACATAAGCCTAAATCTAATGGTTTGCTAATGATGTGACATATATTTCAATACTTCTTGAAAGTGATAAAGGTCCACAAATATTTTTTATTCTAAATCAACAAAGAGAGCATATAACAACATTTGAGATGTGATTTAGCATGTGACGAGGTCCTCCACTATGTTCCAACCAATTATAGTTATAGAGCCAAGTGGGAAGATCAAATCTAGTGGTAATTTTGTACCAACACCTCCACTTTGTTGTGACTGCATAGGTTTTTAATTGTATTTAAGGATTTGATTTCCTTGCTAGATCAACAACTTCATGTTACTTAGTTGGCCACCCCTTTTCTATAAATAAAATGCCTTCTACTTATTTGTAATTAAATTTGGCTTTGTAAAGTTGAGCTCTACAACCTTTGTATGTAGAATTACTTCTTAGTTTCCCTATTTTAAAACCCTAGAGTATATTATATTTGTACCTCAGATTTTATTGGCTTTTCATTGTAAGTAACTACACAAACATTTTAAAATATTCAATATACAAATTTGGGATTCTTATTATCCCACTTTTGAAGATTATTTATAGATAAATAGTCTTTTACATTCCCATGATCATGCTCTAAATTTGTTTCTCTTTGACTATTGTTCATCATGATAAAAAGCTTTGTGAGAGATTAACAAGGAAATATCTATTTTGGCACATCAGCTATTTTGCTTTTAAATCATTTGATTTAGCATTTATCTTTCTCTTTCTCTTTTTATTGTCAAGTTAGGTTAGAATAGATAAGGAACTAACCTCTCAATCTTGGAGATTATCTTACATTTCAAGTCCCACACCTAAAATTGTATCATCGCCATTCTAGCCTTAATCAAGACATCACTTGACCATTTCCTTTATAATTAATTGAATAAATCCCTATTTATTTGATTAATTATCCATGTTCATCCCAACATTAATTAAATACTATTTTAGTATTTAATTAATAAAATCACTATTCATGCACTACTCAACACTATTCATCCAACCCTCTTCCTAGCATTAATTAAATAAATTCAATCATTTATTTAATTAATCATCATCTATCATAGTCGAACCTTGGATAATTAAATCCAATTATTTATTTATCTAACTCCCTCATCCTCATCCCAAAAATTAAATAAATATCCTATTTATTTAATTCCCTATTGCATCCACTTTTCATTGAGTTAGCTAAAACTAATTAGCCAACTAATCACACACATGCACATTCCTAAACCTTTATTATCTCATTCAAATATCTCACATCTCCCAAAAGTGTACAAAGGCATGGGTCTTTGTACAAAATGCATGGCCTTCTTACATGGCCATGGGCAAGTCCTTTGCACATCCTTCTAAAAGGTACCCTTGGTACCCTTTTGATTCCCACCATCAAATTCTTCCAGTAAGATCCTCCACCATTGATCTCCCTTGAATCTTGGACCTCCCCTTGTGCACCAATCAAATCATGCCACTTGGAGGCTCCACGTCAACCCAATCCTCTCGACCAATCTCAACCATTGGTCCTTTGAATCAATCTCAACTCTCCATCAACCCATCCAAAAATATATAAATAGAACCCTCTCCAAGCCATTTTCAAGACTCCATGCAATGTAATGTTATGCTAACAGTTTTAGGAAGAGTCACATATCAAATATTAAGAAGCACATCCAAAGATCATAGATTTGTATTTGAGGTCTTTATTTGATTCTATGTTATATGCATTCCTATTTAGCTCAATCAGGGGTTACATTTAGATGTAAATGAATAGGCTAACCTAATTTAGTTTGTTCTCATATGTTTGCATTTAATTGTATACATTTTTTGCATGCCCAGTGGGACCTTGTCCCTTAAACTAATCATTTTCTTGGTGTTTTAATCCTTTTGTAGCTTGTAGGTTCTAGTTCAACATCTGTAGGGCCTATTTTGACACCTTTGTGACCTGTTTAAGCATCTCTAATCATAGATGGGTGCCTCTGTAATGGATGAGGGCCCCCATGGAATGGATGGGTGCCTCTATATGTGTTTGAACACCATTGTTTTCAATCTGGGAGCCCGTCATCTCAATTCTAACATCTTGCTTCCTTTAGGCTTTTTATGCAATCTCTTGACAAAAATCTGATGGTTTTGTAGGGTTTGTCATCCTAATCATTTATTGATCATCCTAACCCATTTTTATTTCCCATCAACCATCATTTTTGTAGATCAAAATCTCATTTGTCAGCCCCAACATCGATGAGTGTCTGCGTGACACAAATGAGCACCTTTGTAACCGAACCCCAAAATCACATTTTTCACACTTTTGGCATATTTCACTCTCTATTTTTTAATAGTAAATCATTTAATAGGGTGTTATAATGCTAAAATTTCCACTTATCCCATCTATTTTGTAGTCCTGATATCAATTTTTGCAGGTCAAAGTCAAATTTTCCTAGCCACAACCTGTTTTAGGGCCCCTAATCATGGATGAGTGCCTCTATTCATAGAATGGAACCCCTATGGCATGAATAGGTGCTTGTGTGGCATAAACAATCATTTCTACAATTGAGCACCTTTGTTCACAAATAGGTGCCTGCAGGTATCTTTGCTCATTTCTACAATTGCACATTTCTATAAAATTTGAGCATCTGTAGGAATACTTGAGCACCTTTATGTCTAAAACATAATTAATCAATTTTTATTGGGATTTGTGCCAATCTAACCCCTAGACTAATCATTTTCACATTGTGCCTTGTGATCTAACATCATTTTGTGCAAGGAATCACTTGTCCAAGACAATTATCCAAACTATTAACATTTGTTTGTAGCATCATTTGTCAAAGAACTAATCTTTTTATCACTAAAGCTTAGGCACACTTCAATTTTCTAAGGGGAGTTAATCTTGTTTGTTGTTCTTGTGAGGCCAACCCAAGTGTATGCTCTCTCCTCGCACCTTCAAGTGATCTTGGAGATCAAAAGCTTGAATTGGTCTCTTTTTATCACTTTCATCCCAATAACCTAGTGTGCATGTGCTCTCCATTTGCATTGAAAAGTGATCTCAGGGATAAAAAGCACCTAGGTCTCTTTCCTCTTAGCAGACTTGCTTAAGGATTTGATTACCTTACGGGATGATGCAAACCCTCATGTTCTAATGGAGTATACAAATTTGGGAGAGAATTGAAAGACTCTCCAATTAGGGGACACTTGTCGCTTTGGATTAGCTTGCAAGAACTTTATACTTTGCAATGTAAAGGAGGAGAATGGGTTAATCTCTTGAATCACCATTAGACATACCCCTCAATTCACGAACATCAGCCTCACGTACCTTGCATATATTGAGGATGCCCCTAGAAGCCATGTCCATCCTTTCTTAAGACCGTCATTCATATATGTGTGTGGTGAATCGATAAGTGGTTAGCACTAAGAAGACACTCACCCCGTGCCCCTAAAAATGGATGTGCATGCCATGTATTCTCTCCCTTTGCACCTTTTGAGTGATCTTGGGTGATCAAAAGTGATTAGTTTCCCCATCATAGGACTTGCACATCATTCTTGGATAAGGCATATTTGTGGGCCCACATATCTTGTGATTGTTGATTGAATTTTTTTGTTTACAAACATCAAAATATTGCCTAAGGTCAAGCATCCATTCATCCAAATCATCCCAAATCCACCTCATCCTAATCATCCATTAATCATCCACATCATCTTCCAACCTTGCTTAAGGATTTGAAATCATTAATCCTAATCAATCATTTAATCCAAGGTCTTGGGCCTAATCCTTATGCTAATCCATTCCATCCAAGTCCATCATCAAGGACCCTAAACCAAATCAAGCTATCAAATCTAATCAAGGTCCTTCACCTCATCCATCATAGTTCCTAATCAATCCCATCATTGAGCTTTGCATCCATCATCACCCTAATCACATCCTAATCCAACCAAGTCCTTAATCAATCCATCTACCCTAATTCAATCAAATCCAACATCCTCAATCAACCCAATCATTCCTAAATCCATTATCACCCTAATCACCTAATCCATAAACCCTTAATCAAATCCACTATCCCTAATCAACCCCCATCACTAAATACAAATCCAATCCAATCCCTAATCACATTAGCATCCCTTATCCATCTAATCCAATCCCATCCAAATCCTAATCAAATTTCATAAAAAACCTTCATCCAAATCCGTTATCCATTTATCCATCTAAACCAAAACCATATCCCTAATCCTTAATCAAAAAATCAATCCATTACAAAATCCAACTTATTAAGGACTTAACCCCTTTCAACCTCATCCAATATCAAAATCCCAATCATATTCCATCTATCCATCATCTAGATTCAAAAATCATCATCAAACCCATCATACAAGGGTCCCAGACCTAATCCTTCATCATCCATATCCAAATCCCTCCAATCATCATCCAATCCAACACCAAAAAACACACTTAGACCCCTCTTTTCACAAACAAGCACCCTTTTGGCATACTTGAGCGGCTAGAGCACATAAACGGGCACCTCTATGGATGGGCGACCCTATAATCCTTGAGCACTTGTAGAGAGTTTTGGATCTTTCTATCATATCAAGCCAAATCATCCCCATCCATAAAATCAAACATCAAAGGGCCATTGTCCTAATCAAAGACCATCCAAACCAATCAACCATCATCAAGTGCCATGCATCCTTGGCCTTGATTAATCCAAATCAATCCATCCAAGTATCAAGTGCCATGAATCCTTGACCTTGATCAATCCAAAATCAATCCATAAAGTTACCTAAACCCCATCAAATCCAAATCCAAATCATTTCTATATCAAAACAAATCTTAAGGTCCAAAGCCTTAGAAACCCAAAGTCATCATATCCAAAATCACATCATCCAAACTCATAAAAAATCCAAGTCACAAATCATGAGTCCATTTTATTTCGATGAGTCTCCTCATCATAACCATACCAAAAATATTTTTGAGAGAGTCTTGTTGATCAAGATGAATATGAAATTGATAATCTTGATGATATTATCATAAGTAAGCTCACCATAAGCTTCCATCGCCCATCCATGTATAATCTAATGTATTTCAACTAAGAATTGACTAGCACAAGCTATCCCACTCTTGTTGATCAAGATGAATATGAAATTGATAGTCTTGATGACATTATCATAAGCAAGCTCACCATAGGCTTCTCTCACCCATCCATGTATAATAATCCAATGCCTTTCAACCAAGAATCAACTAGCACAAGCTATTTGGCACCTTATAATCACATATTTATCCATCATCCTTATAGAACACTTGACAAGGGAACCCCATTATATTGCCCATCTATATCCCAACATCCATCCTTGTATGAGGTCCTGTAATGTTCTCTTTTTTTGCCTAGTCAGTTGTGGGCTCGATAGCCTATTTTTTAGAACCCTGATAGGCTATCTCGATATGGTAAGGGGTTCCCCTTTTTTGAAGAACTCATGGTTCGATTGTTTTGTTGATCTCAGATGTTAGATATGAGCTCAGTTGTGCGTCTAGATGCCTATGCAACTTTCTGAAGTTGATTCATCTTCTTGGATTGCTCTCCAAGATTCTTGGAGGAGCCATCTATTTTTGGAAAGTTCACTGGAAAGCATCAGTGTGCATCCCAAACCCCATAGAGTGTTTTGGTTTAGTTTATTTGGTGATCGGATGCAATTTATGATTTTCTGCAAAAAGTAATATTTAATGAGCTAGTTTAATTATTATTTTCACTTAAGTTTTTAAGGGTGAAAATAATTAATAAATATTTAAGTGTTATAGCTCATTGGAAAGGGGAAATAATATTCTTTTATCTAGGCACTTAAAAGTGACACATAAGGGGAGATAAAATGGACTTATTATAAGTTTAAGGGAAAAAGTGTTATTTCCAAGAAAAAACTAATTTCTTATGTAACTCCCAGGCGCCTATAAAAGAGAAGTGAGAGCTCATTGTAGAGACTTATGCTTGGATTTTGTACTGAAATGCTGCTGGGATTGAACCAGAGAGTTCACTCTTCCTTCTTGAGGATTAAAACCCTCTAGAAGATGTCCAGTTTCGTTGATGAAATATCTTGCCTAGTTGGAAAGAGGGCAACTTCATTCATGAGTTGCATTGGGCGAATTATGTATTGAACAGTTTGGAGTTTTATCTGATTAGTTTGTTACTTCCTTGAAGATGTAGATTGAAGACTATTTTCTAAGTTATTAATTCAGATTTTTGAAGTGTTTTGGAGCAATTTTTATGTAGGTCATACCTTTAGGGGTTGTACATGCTAACAAGATTATTCTACTTTGTGGATTCCAAATGGAAGATTTCATTGAACCCTTATGATCTCATCTTCTTTCTTATTATATAGTGATTTCATTTCATATACTTGCAAATTTTCTAGGTATGGGATTTTGTACTGCATGTTGGGCCATACAAATGTAGTTCGTACCTTGAGAAGGGCTCTTGGTTTGAGTTTATCATTCTTTGTTTGGAGCATACAATGCATGCATTGTTATTGACTAGCATTAGTACCTATGTGCGGACTCTAACCATGGGTTATTGGGTAGATTTTGGGAGGCTCTAAGGTGATCCGTACCTATAGGCTGTACAACCCTGTGTATGGAATGTGAGAAATTCATAGCAATTTCCTTTCATCTTTGGGTTGTCTTCTTTATGTAGAGGAGATATTGGAGGGTTGACAATAGTTGTGGGGTAGATTGATAATATAAATTGATGGTGTTGTGCTTCTTTGAAGGGTTTACTAGCTATAGGCCGTCGCACAACACAACAAAGGAACTGATTTTGATGTTTCATAGCTGTTGAACAAGGAAAAGTACAGTGTTATCAGCATTTGATAGTTAATGATATGTGTTTCTGATGTGAATATTGGGCAGGGTAAAATCTAAGTGATCTTCCAATCCATCAAGTTGCCAAGATCAAGCCCAAAACAATATTTCTATTTAGTATTGCATTATTGAATTCATTACAATATTTATATATATGCAAACACGTACGTTAACCCCTGGAAGGTTCAACCATCAATGTGGAGTAATTGGAAAATCTATCTTTCTTATTTTTTCTACCCACTAAATATGTGGTGAATTCACATTGAACAAGTGGATGCCTGCTGAAAAGCAGATGCCTGCTCTTTAGCGGATGAATGTATTTACTTTGTTGCACAATGCTTAGTTCGTAAGCCAAAACACATTATGCTCTCACCTCACCCAATTTGGAAACTTGGTGATCAGAAGTGTGGAAGTCATTAGTTGTTCATGCAATATTGTGCTAACATTGTGATATCCTTGTTTAAATTTTCAAAAAAATTAGGGTAGTTTGTTACAGTGGTATTAGAGCTAGTCATTCCTGCCAACCTGTTGATCACCATTCAAATCAACATTCAGATTGATTTCAGTTTGGTTTTCTTTTGTCTTTGATGAATCCGGAAGACACTGAGTTCATCACATATAGAAGGAGAAGGATTCAGTTTGATTCAAATCCAGAGGAAGAGAACATAATGGGAGAGAGACCACCACAGGATCCCAATACTAGGGATACTTTGAATGATCTTGCTAGAGGCCAATAAGAGATTATTAGGAGTAATCATCAGATGACCTAACTTTTGGCTAAGTTAGTGAATGAGAGTATGGGTGGAGAGTCTCGTCTGAATAGAGGAAATGATGGAAATCGTTCAGAAGGTGGCAATTCCAACAATCCCAGCAATCCAAACAATGAAACAAGAACTTCATGGGCCTCCACAGCAAGGCCAATGATGTCATTATTTTTGGGACAACAACAAAATCCAGTTGGAGGACAACAATTTGTGGCCAAGAGCTTTGCAGATTATCAACGTGAGTGGCAATCTTTGGGGGAGGAATTCCAAAGTGCCATGTCGCTTCAAGACTTTTGTCAAATCAAGTACAGGAATAGGCCTAGAATCCAAAATCAGGATCTGTAGAGGAAGCTTGGGAAGGTGCCAATTCCCCCATTTGATGGATCTTCTAAATGCACAGCCAGGTCATGCATGCAAAAGATTGATAATTATTTGTGTTTGAATCCAATGTTAGAACTAGACTCCATCAAATTTGTAGGTGCTCATTTGGAAGGAGCTGCTCATGACTGGTGGACACATGGCATGATCACTCAAGGTCATAGCCTTATTACCTCTTACGAAGAATTCACACAGAGATTGATTGATCATTTTGATAAGTATGAACCAGAGAGTCACTTCAGGGAGCTGGCCAAAGTGAGACAAAAATATTCTGTGGATGCTTACATCTCTAAATTTCAGAGAATAGCTATGATGGCGATAGATGTGTCAAATGGGAGACTTACATACCTCTTTGTTGAGGGCTTGTTGGAGCCTTTGAGAGGATTGGTGAAGGCTTTGGAGCCTAAATCTTTACAAGAAGCTATCAAAAAAGCCAAAAACATGGAATTTACAATTCCCAAAGGAAAATTTCAAACCAAGACATTCTTTGATAAGAAGAATGACAAGAAAGAAGACAAGAAGCCCATGCAAAAAGATCAATCACAGCCTAAATCTAGAGCTCCAAAGGTAGATGATGAGCTCCGAAATGAGCTAAGAAGAAAGAAATTATGCTACACTTGTAGGGAGCCTTGGGTTTGTTGGTGCTTAAACATGTATATGCAAGCACCTTCCTAAGATCAAAATTTTTTTTATGTCCATCGGCAAGACTGTCACTTTGTCTCAGCGATCTTATGGTCCACAAGGGTTTATTCCTTTCATCGCTGTGACATGCTTCATCGGCAACCCGCTCTGAGGTCTCCCCGATGGGTTGGGGTCTCACCGATGAGGTGATTCTGGTGTGTCGGGCTGATCATGGAGGGTTAGGCCAACAGGGATACTCTGGCCGATGGAGATGACAGGTGGTTTGAAGCTTTCAAGGTCGTGCGGTCATCGGTGTGATGTATGGCATCGGGTAGATAGGCGGAGGTTACTCCGATGGTTTAAGTCACACCGACAGGTGTGGTCATCGGCGTAATGTGGCATATCAGTTTGAGAAATAGGGAATACGTCGATGGTCTATGGTCTTGCCGAAGACCTGGAAATGGTGTAGCGATCGGTGTGACACAGGATGTCGGCGAGAGGTTTTTCATTTGCTCCGATGGTGTGTGTCACACCGACGGAGGCGGGGGATGAAGTGGTAACCGCTAGCGGTTAGCTCACAGGTCACACATGGTAAAATGCGTGATGGTTTATTTATGTGCAGCCTCATATATAAAGTGATCAGGGGGGTCCATGCTTGAAGAATGTGGGGTATTAGATCATGCAAATATGAAGGTCTCCCCGATAGTCTTGGTCACGCTGATGGTGTGACACACAAAGCAGAACATACATATGCAAGGTGCCTACGTGGCACAATTTTGCAGGACATCGACTTTTCAACGTAGATTTTGCGCCATGGATTTCAAGCGGTGGATATTGATCGACGACTAGGTTCCAAAGTTGCGATGTTAATTCTTCCTTGCGACCTCAAGCATGTTTTGAGCGGGAAGTTTCCATGGGTGCGCTGCGACAGTTTCCAAGTGAAGCTATGGGTTGTTGAGCCATTAATGGCGATATGCAGAGGCATGGGCCGGCGGTCGAACAGCCATGTACCTGATTTGTGATGGAGAGTTTTCCAGCGGCGGCACAGGGCTCAAGCTCAGCTACTTCTCACCCTTTTCTTGCTCTCTCCCATTTTGTCCTCTGTGGCATTTGTGACTTTTGAGCGCCATTTCTCATGCTTTGTATCTGGGGATTTTTTACCTTGTCCTGTAATAAATGTTGCTAAGTACACAGTCTTGGTATAAAGGGCCAAACTGTGTTACTTATTGGGGGTTGGATGTTTTTGGGCTTTCTGCTCTGACTCTGAACATAAGGTATTCACATTTTGAAAGGCATTTTTTGTTACAGATTCGGTCCTTGGTCTGGTGTATCAATCTATCTTGTCTTGTAAATGATAATTTCCTGTATGATAACTTTCTATGCAGATTAATTTTAAATGAAAAACACCTGTTGTGTGTATTGTCTATGAGTGTCTCCTGTATGTCATTTTATTTCTTTTCAAACAAGGTTGTCAAGGGCTTCCAAGTTTTTCAGTAAATGTATACTGTGTGTCTGATCTATTGCGTCTACTCAAGGAGTGGTTAAATAGGCTTTTGATCAGATACAAAGGAAAATAGATTGCATCATAGGATTTGCAAAGTATGATCATAGGTAATACTCTTTCTTGGACATGTTGCTGTTATGCAGTAACATTCTTCCTGAGTCCTCTAGATATGAAGTTATGTTGTCATAAGGAGACAGTTACATTCATAGATTTGACTCTGCTGCCCAAATAAGGCACTGGTTTGGGAATCTGTCTGTTCAAAGGGTCTAGGAAAGTCCCATAACTCCAAACATCAAATCAAATCATTTCGTACTTCCACCTGTTAGTTGTAGGAGTAGGAGTAGGAAACCCCCGCATGCTCTCATCCCTAACCAGACACATATGTCCAAGAATGTCGCCAGCCTTGTGATTTGTTACACAAATCTTGGTCCATACATGAGAGTATTCTGCCTGTTGCTGTCAAGCTAAATCCTTCTATCATTGAGCTAGTCAAGGTCATATCTTTATCAAATAGGGACACCCCCCTTGGTGTGGTAGAACCAGAAGTGAAGGGGAGGAACTCACGCAACCTCCTGTATTTAGTTGGCTGAATCTACCTGTGCATTAGAACTGGCAAACCCTAATGCTGATTCAGAAGAAAAACCAACAGGGTTAATAGACACAAGTGTTATGAAAAGGGCAAGGCTCATCAATTAGAGACTTATATGACTCCTGAATCAGAATTAGAAAATTATGATCAGCATAATGATTCAAAGACCAGTGATGAAGATGAAGCACCAGAAGGGTCTAATAAGAGCAAGGTTAATGAAGGAATTTTTGGTAGAATATCTTGCCAACCTAAAAATGATCCTTTTAAGGTTTGTGGAGTGTTGTGTGGACAAAGAACTATTGCTCTCATTGATACTGGTGCCATACACAACTTCATTGACGAAGGAGTAGTGGCAAGAAGGGGTCTTCCAACTGAAGAATTTGAAGGATTCAATATTATTGTGACTGATTGGTTCACTATCCAATGCACAAGAAGAATCCCAAATTTGAGTCTTCAATTAGGAAATTATTAGGTAAAAGATGTTTTCCATGTGGTTAGCATTGGAAATTCAGAGATAGTCTTGGGCATTTAGTGGTTAAAAGATTTGGGAGAGATATATTTGAACCTTCAAACTATGGAACTTAAATTTCAAGCTGATGGTAAGACTGTAGTTTTGAGGGGAAGGACTAATAGAACATCTAGAGATCCTATTGCAAAAAGAATGGAAAAAGAATCTAATGCTGATGTTTATGTCAGATGTAGTGAACAAAGTGTTGAAGATCAGATTTTGTTTTATGAACTGCTGATGTTTAGAGAGAAGAACATAAACGGAAAAGAGAGAAAGGATGAGAAATCCATATGGGCTTCAACAAATTTGATACAAATGGATATAGATAACTCTGAGCCAATAACAATGCATATTGACAGGGCTACAAAAATTCTCAAAAGTATAGGAGGAAATATTGATGCATATGACTAGTTAAGAAGCATGTGGAGGGAGGAATATAATCAAACCCTAGCCCTACCGCAAATATATAAAACCCCAAAATTTCAGCCTAATTTTGCTAATATTCAAGTAAGAGTTGATAAACAATGGGAATAATTACTCAATCCTATAGTAACCTCCAGCCTTTAAATTTGGATGCAGATTACCTAGACCATCTGGTAAATAGAAGTGTAATGAAGATTAAAGAAAGAGAAGAAGATGCATTATATGAGGAGATTAGTTCCGGAAGTATAAGACAATTAAGTGAAAAGTCACTTGCAAAATACATGATGTCGTTAACAAATGAAAAAGCATCCCAAAAATAAAGAGACAATTTGAAGAGACACACCCCCTCAACCAGGAATAACCCCAAGTACCTTATAAAGCAAGAAGAATTTTAGTAGAAGATCAAGTTGACAATCAAAAAGATATTAAATAATAAGTTAAGAAAGATTTCGAAGAAATATTGGGAAAGGAATATTTTGATATCAAATTACAAAGAGATAAAGGAAGGGAAGCCAAAACCCTAGGACAAAGGCAAAAACCTAAGCAAAAAAATAAGGAAGAAAACCATCGCAAAACATCAAAGGTACCGGAAAAAGAGAAGAAAGTACAAATGGATTCCATAACTAAGCTACCAGTGTTTGAAAAGGACAAAAATGAAGCAGCAGAGCATATTTTTGTTTTAGAATTCATTTGGAATTAGAATGACATAACCAGGGATGAAACCAAACTGTTTGACTTTATAGGAACATTGCAAAATGATGCTTTGAAATGGTACAGGAAGGCATGCCCTAAACATGATAAAACTTGGGATGAAGTCAAGGAGTTTTTGGAAAATTTTGAAACTCTAGAGATCCCTATAGAGGGAGTGAACAAAATGAGGGAATTAGTACAGTTGGATGGGGAAACCATAAAAGAATTTGATAAAAGATTCAAGGAAACAACCTACAAATTAGAGGAGCCATTAACTGAAAAGCAAAAGATTGAATGGTTCATATCCGGAATAAGCCTAGATGTTGGAACATCTTTGGATGGTAGGATATTTGAAACCTATGCAGAAGAAGTTACATTGGCTTACCACAAAGAGTCACAAACATGGCGCAAACAAGATAAAAGTAAAGAAAACTTAGAATTAGAGAGAATGAGGATGGAATTGGAGCAATTGAATTTAAAACAAGAAATTTTAGCAAAGCAGGAAGAAAATTCACACAAATAGAGGCCGAATATATGGTGCTCCTATTACACTAAGGAAGGACACATTAGAAATGAATGTCTGATGATGAAAGGGGAAAGACAGGTTGTCGCCCTCAAGGTAGATATAAAAGCATTACCTACAAGACCTATTACAATATATTGTGGATTATGTGGTGAGTGGGATGACCATGAGACACTAGATTGCCCTTCACAATTATTTAGGGTAAGGGAAGATGATGATGAGCATGAGTCATGGTGTAACACACACTACAAAAATAAAGCACATAAAAATAATATGGCATATGTAAAAGGCTTGGTGGAAAGACCGCTTTACATTCAAGATCAGGGATATAAACAATCTACCTAGAGAAACCAAAGGAATATGAACACTATTCAAAATTCAAACTATAATAATGCACCATATGGAAACAATTACAGTAATGATGAAAGAGACCGATTTGGAGGCTACAGAGGAGGCTGAGGCTATGGTAGACGCAAAAGAAGGAGAGATGATGCGACATGCTATAAATGCTCTAAACCGGAACACTTTGCCAACGAATGTTGGGGAGAGAGGAGAAGACAATGCACATTCTGTAATAGTACATAGCATGATCTATTCTCATGTGATAAAGCACAACAATACTTCTGTAATGCACCGCAATAGTCAAAAAGTGATGAACTAGAAAACTTTATGACACAAAATGGTGTTAGGGTAACCCAGAGAGTTCCCAAAGAGCAAGGTCAGGTAGTATGAACCTGCCAGAGAAATAAGGATGGTGAGAAGGATATATCTTCAACAGAAATTTTAGAAGAAGAAAATAAATATAAGGGAGTCAAGTATGAGCAAGCTAAAATAAACAAAAATAAAGGGAAAGAAAAGGCTGCAATAGTAACAAGAAAAAGGTACAAATATAATAGGACATTTTACTACTGAAACAGAAGAAGAAGAGAGTGATGAAGATACATTCTTCCCTGATAAAAAACAACATGATGACATTGTCCAGAAAACAAAGTAGATTATAACTCAAGAACAAGATAGAAAAAACATTATAATTAGTTCTTTTTACAAGAAGAGGTTGTGGCACTTAAACAGTTCACAACTCTAATGCAACAACACAATCTTATTGAGAAATTGAAGCAGTTTGCCAAATACTGGAACAAGGAGCAAGTACCTAAAAATTAAATCCGGCAAATGGGCAGAACAGATAGATATTGGAAGACAAAACCACTATTGGTAGATGCTCATATAAACATAAAAAGGTCAAACATGTTATGATAGACATGGGTGCATATGTGAACATGATCACTAAGAGGCTATGGGAGCAACTAAGAAAACCTAGGTTGTTTGAAACTCCTTATAATATCACTTTGGCAGATGCATCGAGTATGGCAACACTTGGGAATTGGAAAAAAGTGGAAGTAAACCTAATGGGCATAAAACAGATCATAGACTTTGTTGTTGTAGCCATGAAAGGACAAGGGGATTCAATCAATGCTTTACTAGGATTGAGATGGTTTGTGGATGCAAATGGCATTGTTGATTCTTGCAAAGATGAATTATATTTTGCAGATAACAATAAAAGTGTATACATACCTTTGGGATCACCCATGGAAGAAGCATATGTTAAAAGGCACAAGACAACTAAGAGGGGGTGAATCATTTGTATCAAAACTTTAACTTCTTTAAACCATAATCAATTTCACAATCACTTAACTTATTTCCTTATTCTATTATGAGCATTAAACATGAATATCATAATCAAAACATGAACACATCAGCACTATACAGACATGAACGCCATATTTTTACATGGAAAACCCTAAACAAGTAAAAACCATGGTGAGTGTTAGCTCACAATATAATGTAGCAACAATACTGAATATCAAAAGGTGGCTCACTACCAAAGGGCTCACTGCCCAAAGGAATGACTCACTACCAAGGGTGGTTCACTGCTGAGGGTTAGCTCACTACCTGTAACATCACTATCCATAATGCTCAAGATTTAACTTAAATATGTATCTTAATCAAGCTATTCATCAACAAATTGTTTGAGATAATCAAATTTGAACCCAAGATACATAATTTTTTCATCAATTAAGCATGTCAATCTAATCATGATATAACAAAGCTTACATTTTAGTAATCAATTACAAGTCTTTAGTGAGTAGCCATCACTAATCAAGTACAAGATATGCTCAAGGCATCATAGTTCAAATAATAAATTACAATAGACCAACTGGTCATAAAATGCAAACATTGTATGTGGAACCAATGACATCTGTCTTCATAAGCCTCAGCTTGTCTCATGCTTGGGAAGGAGAGAATCATCCGGGTGCTTTTCCTCCAACCACGGACCTATGGTCCCCCACTCATCTTCCTAACTAGAAGTGGCCCTACCCTTCTCAGAAAGGTTAGACATTAGAACCTATTAGATTAGCCATCTGAGTATCTGGTGTTGTGTCCTTCCTAATGTCTCACGGTCACACAATATAGATCCACTTTAACTTGTATGACACTACTTGAGACACTAGGTCATATGGAACAGTGTGGACTGACAATGCATGCAAAGACAGATGCATTACTTTGGCCAAAATTTTACATACATACACGTTGCACAATGAATGTCGTCGTATGTCCACCACCCTAACTCAACTTATAAGTTGTCATGTCCTACAGTAATTCTTAATGACCTTGTTCTTTAGGTCTAGTATGACTGGGATCCATTCAATTCATTGTCCATACTCAAACATTTGACTCCCATCATAGGTTGGTTACAATTAAATAGGTTATCATCATAACAAGGAACTAGTGACTCCTCGTCACCTTATTCGTTTTCATTCCATATAAAATTCAACCATTTTGACCACCTTGGTCTCCCATGGTTTACATTTTCATTAGTAAATCATCACATATGATGATGTTGATTTCATGGTACTCAAGGCATACCATCCCTTGATAGAGTAGATTAGCTTCATTAGGATTAATAGATCTTATTATCCTTATGAGCTTTAGGTGTCAAACACCATTCCTACTAGATTACACTTAAGCAAGTAAAGGGGGTTATAACTCATAACATTAACCAATGAGTCTTAATTCAGACACATATAGAACAAGTCTATACTCTTCTATAAGCATGTGATTCTAATTGTTTCGTGATGAGACCATGATCTTGAATGGTCTCACCACCTCCATAATCGAGGGTTTAAATATATAATCTTTGACAGTTTATGCAAGCCTATAGATGATTCATAGTCGGCTTTCCATACAAGCCTGACTTGGTAATAGTTTGGGTGTTGTAAACATACTGACATTTAATTGCCTTCCTGACTGTCACCACAGTCGAGTGACTAGATTATTGGTATTATTGCCTTCTCGGATGATAGCTGGGTCGTAAGACCTTTAGCTCAGACATAGAAAAGAATTCATCTCTAAAAGGCTCGACCTTGTGGCCTCGAGCAAGTGTCACAATTAAAACATGTTGCAGTCATTGCTCAGCTTCTAAGCCTCGAGCTTAGCTACTAAAAAGAATACATTGCTTCACTGCCTCAACCACACACCCTGGAGCACAGTCTCAAGAAAAGGTTTCAATGTTTTAATATTCGGCCATACGACCTAAAGTTTAGTCTCAAAAAGATTATTGTGGGTTTCAATGCTCGGCTCTATAGCCGTGAGTTCATTCATAAGAAAGTTTACTTGTGTTGTTAGCTAAGCCATGACGGCTTTGAGCCTGTTCTCATCATAAAGATAACATGGTAAGCTCGACCTTAAGTCCTTGAGCCACAGTAAGAAATAAAACTTTGAAACAATGATAGCTCAGCTATAACAACCTCGAGCCACAACTATGAAAATATTTACATATATCATGGCACGGCCTCACAGGCCTCATGCCTCTAAGTTAAATATACAATATGACAAATAACATCATACTATCTCTGGTAGAGATTTAACACAGTCAAGGATCAATATATCTATAAACAAGAAATTTGGATAAATACGAAAGATAAAACAAACATGCAATTACCTTCTTACCCAAAACCTTCGAATACCTCAAATGCCTTGAAAGATTGATGTATGCATGATTGATCGATGTTGATTGCTCAAATACGCAGCATAACGTTGAGATGGAGATTTGATGAGAAGAAGATAGGTGGAGAAGATTGGCAGAAAATAGATAGATGATGGAAGAATATTTCGGCAGAGTAAGGATATCAAACTCAGTGCATACCAAATGGCTTATGAGAGGGTAGATTTATAGGCAAGGGCTGATTTTTGATGTGGAGGGAAGAAGATTTGATAAGATAAGATTTGATTTGATTTTTTAATAAAAGAGGAAATAAAACAAGATAAGATAGGAAAAAGATAAAAAGACTTGCTTTTAGTTTCAAATCCTCAAAAACGAAATAAATCTTTGAAAAAGATGGGAGGATAATAGATGAAATATCTAATTAAATTAATTAATTAGATACACATGAGTTTTAATTTTGGAAAGAAAGCAAGAAGATATTTTTAGGATTTTATTCATTAAATAAATATTTAATTTATTTAATTAATTTTGGATTGTGGTGAGAGATGATGTGGAAAGATAATTAAATAAATAAAAATTTATTTAATTATAGGAAAATAGATAAATGACTAATTAAACAATTAAAAGTAATTATTTAATTAGAGGGATAAATGGACATGAATAATTAAATAAATAAAATTTATTTAATTATAGAAGAAGGGATTACAAGATTGAAAGGGAATAAATGAAATTAGTCAAATAAATAAGATTCATTTAACTAATTAGGTGATGACATGGGTACCTAGGGAAAATCATGCTACAAGATGTCTAGATGATGTAATGTTGCAAGAGATGGACATTTTTGGGTGTCTACATTTTGCCCCTCTTTGAGATGATGTTCAAGATGATGAGATTTATGTCGAATAACATCATTTCAAAGAAACTAAGGTATGGATAGAGAAAAAAGATGATGATGGAAATATAGGATGAGGATGCCCCCTCAAGAGGATAGGCGGGTTGGACAAACATGGGTAGGCTCTCGAAATGGAATGGATTGGTCAAGGAAAAAAGATAAGGAAATAGACAGAAGAAATGGATGATGTGTTATGCTGTAATGAAAGTGAGCAACCATGATGTTTGATATAGCACTAGACGTTATGCACCACAGTATGAGGACCAAGGTGACAATGTGTCTCGTGCCCCAGCGTAATACAACCTTGTCTAGATGTATGAGGAAGAAAACTTAGAGCATTAAAGCCGTTATGCACAAAAGGTATGATGTGACCTTAGATGCAAAGGATAGTGCAAAAAGATATTCCAACACACACAAGATATGAATATTAGCTGGAATGATACGGATTCAATACAAATGCAAGATAAAAATGATAACACGCACAAGCAAGCAAGCATGCACAAATGATACAAAAACAAACAAGGTATTGCCCATGTCAAGCTGTAAACTGTTGATTAATTGATTGATTGATGATGATAGTGATGTCATTGTAGGGAACGATATATCCCTAGATCAACACAAGGATGAATGATTAATTGATTGGGTTTACAACAAGGATAGGATCAAGACTATTGATTGCGATTGGATAATTTGACACAATTGATTAACTTGATTGGTATGGATTAAGGATTGATTTGCATTTGAGTTTATTTCTTAGATGGATTGATGATTGAAGAATAAGTAATTCGAAGAAGTGATTTGAATGATTGATTGGAAGAATTATTTTGAAGGATTAATGATGATGATTCAATTGGAAGAATTATTTTGAAATATTGATGAATTGATGAAGATAGACGATAGAAGAAGATGATAAGAGAAGAAAGAGGAATATTGTCTTGTGCCTGAATTTGGATATTTCCTTCATACTCCAGATTGCCTACATACCCTGTATCCACGGGATCAAGGCACTAAATGATAGAGATGAGATGTAGTTCTGATTTGTGTGGTGATGATGGTGAGATGATAGGGATGGATTGGAAGGGATGAGGTATATCAAGAGTTTTTCGAAGCTTGTTTCAACATTTTTCCCCCATATCTTTATCAAGATCAAAAGAGGAAGGGTGGATGGATGGACTCAACATGATAGGTATATGTATGTGGATGGATAAGGATGGTAGGAAATGGTATGGTAAGATAGGTTGAAAATGATAGGAGGATGAGATAAGGTGCCCCCAAGTGTAAGTGACATAGAAGATCAACTTACACATGATGTATGTTTGCCAGGTTTTCATCATGGTACTTATCCAAGGCTCCTGTTTACCAGGTTTTCACCATTGGACGGAGGGATTTCTCTTTACTTTTTTTTTAATACTTGGATGGGATAGGTGGATATGGATGAAAGGAACTCAAGTGTCTAGTGCAATGAAAGGTAATAGTCCTGCTAGAGATGGATGTCATCGCATGGACCATGTTAGGTGTGCTCATATATGTTGGTAAGGGAGTGCATGAAAGATGGATTAGGTAGATGGTGGATTATGTAGGATTTATTTAAGAGGATGGGTGAAAGGCTTATGCAAAAGCATGGACCATAGGAATAGGATGGGGAAGGTATGTAGGATAATGGAAGAAAGATGGGGAGATGGAGGTATGTGGAAATGTTGCGGAATGGAATGGAACCATGACCAACGGTTGCACACACCGTGATAAACATTTAAGCTTGTGATGGGATAGTGGTGTAGGAAGTAATGGTGTTGTTCGCTTAGGAGATGGTTGATTTAGGCATTTAGGGACCCACACGGACTTAGTATTTTTATGATTCTTGCTTTTCATGTGGAATGGAATATGAGACTTTTGGATGGAATGAGATTTTTGGACGAAAGTGGATGATTGGGATTCTTGAGAGGTGGATGCTTCATTTGATTTGCTTGTTTTTTCTTAGGAACCCATACCATTTTTATTTTTGACTTTTCTTGTGGATGTATGGGTTTGGATATATGCAAATTTTGTGCCGCTTTTGAGGCAATTACTTGTTGCTTGGGGACCCACACCTTTTTCATTTTTGCTTTGAGGTGTGTGGGTGTATATAGCTTCGGGGATGGGTTTTTCTTTGATTCTTTGCTTTTATGTTTTAAGGCATGAGGATCCTTAGGATTTTTGACTTTATATGTAGAGGCATCCAAATTTTTGCTTTTGAATCCCATGGGTATGATGGAAGTGAGGTTGGTGGAAGCTCCTTATTCAGACAATATGTGCATTTGTTGGTCATGATTAGGATTCTTAGAGGATTTACGTATGGATGGATAAGGTGTTGGAAGTAGAGGATGTAGATTCAATGGAGGGATATTAGGAGTTGGAAGAAGCAGAGGCAAATTGGATGGTGGGAGGTATATAGTCACATGCTTTTGACATTTTAAGAGGATGGAGGTGGAATGGAAACATATGTTTTGGGAGTATGATGGGATTTGTGGTGGAAAGAGGTGGATTTTGGATGAATGGAAGAAGTACCAACATCATTAGATTGTTGACCTTGAGGTGTGTATCCAAGGCCATGTGAGCATTGAGGGACTTTGACATGGATTGGCTCCAAAATACCTGGTTCATGAAGGCCTAAGCATTTACCTTGGTAGTTCATGTTTTGGAGCATGCGATGGACAGTAGGACTACGTGGTATACAACACTAGACACAAGTTCCTTACTCGATGGAGAAGGTGAGATAGAGGATAATGGTTGCTGGTGTTCTAAGGAGGAACAGTCATGGATAAAGGTGGATAGACCAATAGGATATGATGGATTTAAAATGTGGTCGATAGTGGATGTGGAAGGGTCATTAGGATCTTGCTTTTTCTCATCAGGGTCCAAGTTATTGGTTTGATCTTTTATGTATGCTTGAGAGGCACATGTCTCATAATGGGAAGCGGATATCTGGGGATCATGGGTAGGTGGAGGATGGATAGGACCAATTTGGATATCTTTCTCATGGATGATCATGGGAGGAAGGATAGGTGGGGTGATAATCTCTTGACCATGAATTGTATAAAGTTTGGCTAAGAGGCTCATCGTGGTTTTCATGATCATACATAGAATCTTGATCATAAATGTGAGCACAAATAGGATTAATTTGGCTATGAATGGGATCACTTTGCTCATGAATAGGGTTATGATCATAAGTAATATCTTGATCATAGAAAATATATAGGTCATGGATAGTTTAAACTTAGAGATGCTTTGATCTTGACTTAGTTTAGGGGTTGATGTTTCCACATGCTTAGGAGTATATTCTTGACATAGCTCTTGTGGTTTCATGGAAGTGGAGGTGAGACTCTTGGACAGGTTCGATGGCTTGTGGGTCACATGATGGGATTAGAAGGTTAGACATGGTATTGGAGGGCTCATTGGGAGACTCTTGAATAGACTTGATATGTTGTTTGCGATCAACAACATGAGAGTATGATGGATTTTGACTAGGACTTATGGGAGAAGTCTTTTCAATAAGCTCAATGGTTTGGGGACCACATAGTGGATTTGGAGGAATAAGCAAAGTATTGGGAGATTCTTTGATAGGCTCATGAATGGTACTTTGATGACATGGCAATGATTTATTCCTCGCTAATAGCCAATGGATCACATCCTTCGAAAGTGTATGGATAGATGGATAATATAGGGGATGGATGATAATGGTAGATGGCATGATAGGCTTAGGAATAAGGTTTGGTGGATGGTTTGGATTGGGATTGGATGGACTAGACATATTAGGGTTTGGACTGGGACCAGGATTGGATGGAGGAATGGTAAGGTTGGATGGATTAGGACTTGGGTTAGAATTAGGATTACATGAAGGTGTCGAGATAGGACTAATAGACTCATGGATTGGCATTGGAATGGATGGTGATGGAGGATGCTCATAGGGTGTGAAGTCTAGACTGGTATCTCCTTCGTCAAAGGATACCAAATTTTGCTCCAAAAGTGGACTTAAGGACGTTTGACTTATGTACAAAGGGTAATCTTGGCTTGCATGTACCTCTTGTGAGAACACCTTTTGGCCTTGTGGATGGGTTGGGTGATGGTGTGTTGGCATGTTGGAAGAAGGAATTGGATAAGTTTGAGGTGAATATTGTTGGGTGATATGACATTGACATGATGTGTAGATGGGGTAGGTTGGCATGATGGTGAAGGTGACACATAGGATTGTGGTTAAATGTGTTGGAGGTCGGGATGGTGTTGTGATGTGATTGGTTGTTGAATAGGTTGATGTTGTTGTTGTGGTTGAAGGTGTTGATGTTGTGTTGGATGAGGGATCACATAGGATAATGGTTGTTGAGATGTAAGTTGATATGGATAAGGATTGATATTAGAAGAAGTGGGATAGGTTGATGAAGGCGTAACATGACATGTAGATAGATGGGGTTGATATGATGGTATAGAGGACACGTAGGATTGATGTGGCATTGGTTGATGATGTGCTTGTTGGATTTGACAAGTGGCCAAGAGGTGTTGGATTTGTGCTATGAGGTGTTGCATTTGAGGTGATAGGCTTGTTTGAAGTTGAAGTTGTTTAATCTTGCCATGGACCTTTTGAATGATTTGTTGATCTATAGGTTTTGGTGCTAGGTGAAGTAGGAGAATGAGTGCTTGTGCTATGCCTTCTAATGTTGACATGATGTCACTTTTAGCAAATGTTTGATTAGGATTATGAGTGCTATGATGATAAGGAAAGATTGGTAGTTTGACTTGGGAAATATCAAACACAATGTGAATACATAAACACACACGCCAAGCACAATGTTCAAATTTCCTTCCAAGATTAGATGTTATGATTAAGCAAACACTTGCAAACACAACAACAAACTTTAATGATTAATCAGGTAGGGTATGGTTGATAAGTCTTAAGCTAGGCTGCACAAGGGTTAACTAAGGGTGTCCCTGATCTACACAAGGTACGAGGGGCCCAAATTTGTGAACACTAGCCCGTTGAAGGGATGTGGCATAAGCGTAAGCGAACACCACTTCACCTTGTGTCCAGAATCACCCAGGGCCATAAGGTTGTCCCAATGACTACGTAGCTAGATTGAGGTACAAATTTTGCTCTCCCCCCTTTGATATACCCCACTAGAACACGTGGTTGAGGTTGTCCCTAGGGGTGATAAAATCCCCTAGCAGGTATCCTAGATAGGGTTTGACATATCACAGTTGTTAATTAACCCTTAGAAATGAAATGTGTGAAAGAAGAAAATGCAGGTACTTGTTCATTTTAAGATCCCAAAGCCAAATGTGTAGGAAAGACACTTGTTTGTTTTAGCCTAGATTCCAATGATGTGATAGCAAACAAGATTGATTTTAAGCCCAAGTTGAAATGTGAAGGCAAGCAATGTTTAGAGATGAGAGATGGATTGATTGCACCTGATTGTTTTTCATCCTTAAATTTGCTATGTATGTTGATGCCCTTGTTGTTCCAACTCCTTAGATGCCCCTAAAAATCACCAAGACAAGAAGAAAACCAAACTTGCAAGCCAACAGGGGGTTAGGTCAAAAAGATGTGATCTATTAAAAATATGTGATAAATGACCTAATACACCAAAATAAATTTCATAAACAGAAGGTTCACAAAATTCTAGGCAATTAAAAAAAATCACTGAAAAGGATACGTTTTGCTCAAGATATGTGCATTTTAAGTTTGAAAGAAAGCTGATGTTTGACTAAGAAATTACCTACTAAAATGGTGAAATTAATTGAAACCGTTAATGCCACTACAAAGTTAGCTTTCCAACGAGTGTTTGTTTGTGAAAATCCGATGTCGTATGCCCCTGCTATGGCAAAAAGAAAAATTTGCCTCCTTTGGCATGTATGAAAAGACAAGGGTTGACCAATTTGACATTTGTTTGACTTTTGATGTTTTGACTTTTTGACTCTTTGGATTTTGATGCTTTGGCAAATTTTTTGTTGATCATGTGTTGTTGAAGGGAATTTAGCGTTGAAAATTTGAACTAAAATTTCAGCCCCCTCGGCCCTTCCAAAAATTTTAAGACCCCAAGCTTAAAACTTTAAGACTTAAATATTGAAAATTGAAAATTGCCTTACTGATAGCGACCTTAGAGTTAAATAGCGACCAAACTTTTAACCAGTCAACTTTCTCTGTAGTGTTAGGGTTTTCTCACTTTCAATGACAACTTTCAGAGGGTCAATCCTTTTCAAATAGCACTCGAGTATGTGGAGCTCTTTTTTGCAATAAACAACAAGCTTGATATATTTGTTGAGCTCATTCAAAGCTACACCTATCCCCACACCTATCAATCCTAACATGAATCCATGCTGACCTGAACAGTGTTAGATTGGACATTTTCCCATGTTGGGGTGGTGACTCTGGTTTAAAACACAATGAGGTGAATTGAAGACTCGCATACCATTCGGTGTTTCAATACCTTCAGGCCATAAAATTTGCGCTGAGGCTTTCTTATAAGGATTTTATGGCTATCTACACACGGGTAGTCTGTGGATAGGCTTGAATTAGACATTGCATTTACACAAGGATAGCGGGGGGAAGACTAGGCAGTTAAGGTGGAGGGATAAGCCATCGAAATTGGAGGGTGACAATGGTTCTACAGAAGGTTGCTATATGGTGGCGACTGCAACTTTTAGAGGGTGGTGACTTGGTATGTAAAGACAGCGACAAGGATTTAAATCTGGTCGGCTGGGGTTTCAAATGGTTGCGGTTGGTATTTGATAGCCCAAACCTATGAATGAAGTTGACTGTGATGAAATGGGTGGAGATAGCTCTGCAGAAGTGGCGACTAGGGCTCGAAGTGGTGGACGAAGAGTTTAATGGTTGGTGAGAGTGATTCAAGGTGGGTTTTGGATAGCGATGAGGGAGGTCAAGGTCTTATAACGACTGTGACTTTGGAGGTAGTGACTTCGATAGAGCTACGTTGCAAGTAATGGTTGACAACAAACTAAGCATAAAACAATATAAAATGCAATGGTCTAGTCGGGGGTTGGTAGAAGGTCAAGGCTGATGGTGACCAACACTAAGAGAAGCGACGGGTAAGTCGATAAAGAATGTGATAGAAGACAAGATCCAACAAGGCTCCAAACTTCAACGCAAAGATGGAAGCTGACAATAACCACCAAAGACTTAGGGTTTTTTCCAAGTAGTTGACATCAAAACAAGCCTACAACACATAACCTACAGAAAATGTCTACAACCGAATAGAAGTTATACAATGATGAACTTATCCCCAGAGATATGTTGCACAGGCCATACGACCATATGGTACGACCTATGAAAATTTAAAAAAAAATTAGTTTTTTTCTAAAAATTTCACAGTTGCCAACCATAGACAAGTTTATAGTCAAATTTCATGAAAATGGCCTCCCAGATGTGATGACGAGGTTAGTTTCTGTCCCGGAGATCACCTGTACTAGATTCCCTTCAAAACTTGACAAATGAGGGTTAGGAAAACACAAATTTTTACTACAAAAACTTGCAAAAACATAAAATATGGTCAGGAGAAGTGAGTCCCACCGGGCGTGCCAGAATGTAAATGAGAAATTTGGATAAATATGAAAGATAAAACAAACATGCAATTACATTCTTAACCAAAACCTTCGAATACCTCAAATGCCTTGAAAGATTGGTGTATGCATGATTGATCGATGTTGATTGCTCAGATATGCAGCATAACGTTGCGATGGAGATTTGATGAGAAGAAGATAGATGGAGAAGACTGGCAGAAAACAGATAGATGATGGAAGAATATTTCGGCACGGTAAGGATATCAAACTCAGTGCATACCAAATGGCTTATGAGAGGGTAGATTTATAGGCAAGGGCTGATTTTTGATTTGGAGGGAAGAAGATTTGATAAGATAAGATTTGATTTGATTTCTGATAAAAGAGGAAATAAAACAAGATAAGATAGGAAAAATATAAAAAGACTTGCTTTTAGTTTTAAATCCTCAAAAAGGAAATAAATCGTCAAAAAAGATGGGAGGATAATAGATGAAATATCTAATTAAATTAATTAATTAGATACACGTGAGTTTTAATTTTGGAAAGAAAGCAAGATCTTTTTAGGATTTTATTAATTAAATAAATATTTAATTAATTTAATTAATTTTGGATTGTGGTGAGAGATGATGTGGAAAGAATTAAATAAATAAAAATTTATTTAATTATAGGAAAATAGATAAATGACTAATTAAACAATTAAAAATAATTATTTAATTAGAGGGGATAAATGGACATGAATAATTAAATAAAAAAAAATTATTTAATTATAGAAGAAGGGATTATAGGATTGTAAAGGAATAAATGAAATTTGTCAAATAAATAAGATTTATTTAACTAATTAGGTGATGACATGGGTACCTAGGGCAAATCATGCTACAAGATGTCTAGATGATGTAATGTTGCAAGAGATGGACATTTTTGGGTGTTTACAATATCGAAGGTAAATAGGATTTTGTCCACCATATTACCTAGGCAATGCTTTCGATGGGAATGTTGTTCTAGTCCTAGTCTCTTTCAAGCTGCACATAGCTTCAAATCTGTCAGTGCTATCTCAGTGTAGATTTTGCCACCTTGCTCACAAAACCCCAACAATGAACTCTCCCAGCAATAGTCTACTCACAAAAATGAATAAACAAAGCTTGATAACCGACCGACTCTTAGCATGCCATTTAGGAAGGTAACTACCTTTTGACTCAGTCGGTTCCCACAAAAGGTGGCTCGATCCAGGCATCATGCAAGAAAAGATGAGCTCAAAGCTCTCCATCATTTCTCAAGGCTGACCAAAAACAAATTAATAGCATTCGATAGTAATCAAATATTATGATAAGAAAAATAATAACAATATTATTGTAATTCAACCTATAAAAAGGTTTTCATCCTTACTTAAGGATTATCACTATATAATAGAAAACACAAATTGAGTCACAATAAGATCGTCAGTTGTCGGGGTCAAGTAATATTCCCTCGAAATCGACTATTATCCTTAGTCAAAAGACTAGGGAACCATATCCCCAAGAACAATAGATTACGGGAGACTTCCTTGTCTCTTTACACGATTGTCCCTTGACTTGAGATGATGATCAAAGAACATCATTTGGTCATCCCAACTAGTCATGATGGCATCAATGACATAACAACTTACAAAGAATATGAAAACTAAGAAAAGAGGCATGACACGTGACAACTTACGAAGGGGTTTAGAAGGACATAAAAAGTTGATACTCAGATGGCTAATCAACCTTTTGCTTTCCCAATGTCTAATCATTCCTCCAAGATGATACTCTCCTTCCTTCTTCGAAGGACACTCATTTTCTTGTTCACACTCAGGACCACAAGATCATGATCAGTGTATCATTATCATGTCTCATAATATAAATCAATTAATTTACAAAACTAATTAACATTAGTAACTACTTCATAATCAAGAGTTAAATCAGATATTTCCACAATATCAAATCAATTAACTATGACTAATCCTCCTAATTATCATGCCAAGTTAATGATTAAGTCTAATTGTAAGTTGGGGTTGTAACACTGCCGGGGGTGGCTCATTGCTAGGGGTGGCTCACTGCCAAAAGGGTGAACTGATTTAGTATCATCTACACCATGCCTGAGTTCAGTTCCTTTGAAGCGTACTATGCCTCCTTTGCTCTACTTTGCTTTTTCTCTTTGTACTTATCTTCCCATCTTCACACACTCACACCTCAAACATGAATTCATTACATGTATTTATATCTATCATCAACCTTGGAATGAACATCAAGGTTGGCATTACATTCTGCAACCATTGGAACTTTCTCCAAGGTCGACATGCATACATAAATAAAATTAAGACTAGACCTAAACAAACTTGCGAAGTAGATGAATGAAGGATGAACATGTTGGTTTTTTCCCAGACTGGATGCTTATTCCCAGATTTCCCTACAAGGTAGCCATCAGTGATCAACAGGATCTCTGGGCCAGGGGCCAACAGTGTAGGAGATAGACTCTATATTTTATCTCCTCTTCTTCTTCAGGCTCTGCAAGACCTAGGGGGGTATTCCCTACTCAACATCCATGATAATGTGCATACTAAGGCTGGGATGCTGACAGAAAGCAGATGAGTCCTCCTGTAAGTAGACCAAAACTGAAAGATAAGAGTAAAGGGGCTAGCTTTGGGCCTATTTGCAGTTGTAGACAGAGGACTGAGGATCCTAAAACTAATTCTAATGTCCTAATGGTTGTTTTATAGTTTGTCTTTGGTTTTAAGTTTGGATGCAAAGCTGGACATGGTTGTAACACAAACACAAAGCAAGATTGGTGCCTATCCAGGGCCTGGAGTCAGTAGACATACACCTGTGAATGATCAACATGAACAGCTAAAACTAGATTTCAGAGGGATATATATGATACCTGCCTTACAGATATCTCCCAATACAGAGTGTTAAGTTATCTCTACTTATGGCATCCCTATTGCAGTATACCCTTCCCAATGTTCAACCTGAAAACAGTTTAATCTACCCCTTGAGCAGAAGTTAAAAGATCAGACATTCAACATAGGAATTCTATGTTCTAGAGTCTTAAATATTACCCAAATATCTAGATTCAGAAGAAGAATACATGCAATACTGGAGACAGAATTAACAAAACACATGCTAAGATAGCATTTCTCATATAAGATTAATCATGAAATCAGTGGGTTCATGCCAAAACATACAACAAGAGATACATAGACTCACAGGTTTAGCTGTGCAGAGCAACCAGATCAGCTTGTTTTGAATTACAGAGCCAAAAATCTTCAACTTTCAACAACCTAAAAAATGGTAACACAGTCTGCTTATAACAGCCAAAGAGTGTACCACAGCAATTAATTACATGACTGTTACAAAATTCACCAGATACAGATCCTTCAAAGGAATGGCGCTCAAAATTTATTGCTGCAGAGACAGAAGGAACCCTCGAGCCCTGCGCCGCCATCTGGGAGTCTTCATGCCAAAGATCGGGTACATGACTGTCCAACAACTTGCCCATGCCCCTGCTACAGTCGCCATTAAGGGTCTCAACCACCCGCGGTCGCCTGAAAAACTGTCGCTGCATTCAAAAAGGAATTCCTGCCAAAACGCCTCTTCGTAGGTTCAAAAATAATGCAAGGGGAGAAATCCCACATGCATGGCGTGGAGAGCCTTTCACTACCTTATAAGCCTGATCGCATACACATCAAGTGTCGAGCGCTTTTGCCGCACTCGACACACATGCCTTCGTCAAAAGCCCATCGCTCAGACCTAAGCCATCGGCTTACCTCAAAAATCTCCCACCGACAATAGTACTCTGGCTGATCGCAAACTCCACATTCCCTTCATCGGCCAGAGAAAAACCATCGGTCCATCCGAAAGATCCCTCGCCGACTCCAGTTGTCTCGCCGACGCCACCTTTGTCATCGCCCAGACTAACACCGTCGGAGCAACACGAAATACCTCTGCCGATGAACAAAGTCACACCGACAGCACCTTGTCCTCCCACCTCCGTCGGTGTGACTTACACCGTCGGAGCAGTATCTCATACTTATGCCGATGACGCTGATCATCCCGATAACCTTCAAAACACCCCTTCGTCGGTGTGACCAACACCATCGGCCAACCTAAAAAGTATCCCCACCGATGAAGAATGTCACGCCGACGCCAACAAATAAAACACACCCCCCATCGAGCCATCGGCCCAACTCCTACCGATAGCCCACCTCCATCGGCGAGACACATGCCGATGACACTTCATCGGCCAAACATCCATCGTCGGTCGAACAGGAAAATGCTTCGCCGATAGTATAAATCACACTGATGGCACAGCACTACCACCAACCTGATCGCCAAAATGCCTGCGAGGTCACGCCGATGGGAAAGAATACATAGGGTTTAAGTGAAGAAACCCTCTAGACATGAAAAATTCAACCTCCAGGTCAAAATGAGTGCCAACACTGGCTCCGAATGGGGACGTGCAGGTGAAAACCTGCAGCGAGAACCAGATCTCCGGGCAGACCAAGCAAAAAACCAAAAAGCACGAACTGTACAAGGCATTTACACTATATACATGTTTTTACAAATGTGCACAGCGACAAGTCAGCTATGCAAAATAGAACTTAAGGAATTGGCCATGCACAGGCAATTCCAGAACTTCACCATCTAGGGCCTGGAGGAAACAAGAATCCTCCCCATGAGTACTGCAAATCTGATATGGGCCCATCCATAAGGGTTCAAATTTACCATGTTTACCCTTGTCCTGATCTTTTGCATTCCATACAAGCACCAGATCATTGACCTGAAATTTCCTTTTAGTAGCTCTCCTGTCAAACTGATATTTCACATCTTGTTGTCTCTTGAGATTGATCTGGTGGGCTTTCCTTCTGTTTTCATCCAGTGCAACCAGCTGGTTCACTCTTTCTGTCATGGAGTCTTCAATCTCCTCATCATTTTCTTGGATGAATTTGTAAACTGGTAGGAGATTGTTCATGGGCAATCTGGCTAATGCACCATATACTAGCTCAAAAGGTGACATTCCAATAGCCTTTTTCACTGTCACTCTGTCAGCCCATATTGCCAATTTTAATTTTGAGTCCCAAGCTCTCTTGTTCTTGTCTAGTATCCTCTTGATAATTTTCATGATGCTTTTATTGCTTGATTCTGCTTGACCATTCCCTTGTGGGTGATATGGTGATGCATATGATAGATTTATTCCATACCTGTTGCAAAAATCAACAAATTCACTTGATCTGAAGCACATAGCATTATCAGTGACTATCTTGAATGGTACTCCAAACCTGATGATAATATTTTATAGCATGAAATCTGTCACCACCTTACTTGTAGCTTTCTTAGTTGGAATGGCCTCAATCCATTTGGTAAAGTAATCAGTTGCCACCAAAATCCAACTGTGTCTCCCACTTGATTTGTCTGCAATTTCCCCTATGAAGTCAATTCCCCATTGCTAAAATGGAGCATCCACAGTTACAGTCCTGAGGGGTAAAGCACCATCATATTTCAACTTTCCTGAAAATCTTTGGCAAGGGTCACACTTCCTCACTAACTTTTGTGCATCTGAAAAGAGAGTGGGCCACCAATATCCTGCTCTGAGAATCTTATGAGCTGTTGTTTGGGCAGTATAATGTCCACCACACAATCCTTTATGCATATCAATCAAAACATTGTTAGCCATATCCTCATCCACACATCTCAGCAGCACACCATCAGGGTTTTTCCAGTATAGCTCACCTTGAACAATAACATACCTAATTGCATGTAACTTTAAAGTCTTTTTTTGTCTGTCATTGAAATGGAAAGGACAATTCAGATTGTGCAAGTAGTAGATAATATCCTTGTACCATTCAGATCCTGATACATTTACATTCTCATTTTGGACTATATTAACTTGGCATGCTTCCAAGTTTGACTGTGCCATCATCTTGGCTAATCCTTGTCCTCTTACCAACTTGGTAATCTGTATGTCTATGTTAAACTCTTGCAGTTTGTTTATCCATCTGCACCTTCTTCCAGTCACCTCCTGCTGAGTGAATATGTCTTTGACTGCTGCATGGGGTACATATGCAATTATATATGATCCTACCAAGTATGGTCTGAAGCTTTTGATGGCTCGGACTAGTGCATATGCCTGTTTTTCCATAATATCATATTTCAACTCAGAAGCCTGCAAGGACATACTGAAAAAAGGCTGTTCAAAACCATCTTCATTTTTCTGTAGCAAACATGCAACAACAGTGTGAAAGGAAGCAAATGAAAACAATTGGAATGGCCTAGAAAAATCAGGAGATTTAAGAACAGGGGCCATTTTGATTGCCTCTTTGATACTCTGAAATGATTCTATTGCTTCACTTTCCCAGTGGACAGTTGCATCCTTCTTCATCATCTTGGAAATGTTCCTTGTGGTTTCTGCAAAGTTGGGAACAAATCTCCTAACAAAATTTATCTGTCCAAAGAAGGACTGAACTCCTTTTACAGTTTTTGGCATTTGAATTCTGTCAATAGCAGCCACTCTCTCTGGATCTATCCTAACTCCATCCTTGGAAACAATGTGCCCTAGGAGTTTTCCTTCAACCACCCCAAAAGCACACTTCTTTGGATTTAAAGAAATGCCATACTCTAGTGCTTTTATGAAAATCTGCTCCAGATGCAAACAATGTTGCTCTTCTTTCTTTGAATAAGTAGTCAGATCATCCTGATATACAGTCAGGACTGAATCAATCAACCCTGCAAAAGCAACATCCATTGCTCTTTGAAATGTAGCACCTGCATTTGTTAGTTCGAAGGGCATTCTAACATACACATAAGTTCCCCATGGAGTGGTGAAGGCAGTCTTATACTGTTCTGATTCCTTTACCTTCACCTGATTATAACCTGAAAATCCATCCATCATGGATAAGAGTTCACAACCAGTCACTCTCTGCAACATAGCTTCCATATTAGGCAGTGGATAGTTATCCTTTAAAGAGGATACATTCAAGTTCCTGAAATCAACACAAAGCCTAATATCACCATTCCTTTTTCTGACTAGGACAAGGTTAGACACCCAAGTTGAATGTCTGATTGGCACAATTATTCCAGCCTCCCTGAGCCTTTTGAGTTCTTCCTGCATCTTTGGAGCTAAGGTAGGATTAATAGGTCTTTGCCTTTGTCTGAATGGCTTAGCTCCCGGCTTCAATGGGATCTCATGCTGGAATAAATCTTCCCTATAGGCTTTTAGGTCCTCATATGACCAAGCAAAAACATGTTTATACCTTTTCAGTAATGCAATCAGCATACTCCTAATGTGTGGTTTGAGCTGTTTACCAATGTATACCTTCTGAGGGGCCTGAGATGTCTCCAAATTTATCTCTTCTAAATCTTCCTTGTTTGTGGGAGATGTCTTTGTGACCAATTGGTCTCTACTGTCAAAAGCTCTTTCCAAAGCTACCAACCCTCTAGGGATTTTATTAGTCTTCAACTGAATAATTTCCTTTCCCACAAGAGTTTCTTTTCCATCTATGGTTTCTACAAAAGCTTGGAAATCAATTTCTTGATTCTCATATTCATCTATGCAGTGCAAAAATTTTAACAAGTCCCTATCATCATTAAACACTTGCCAACTGCATATATTTTCTGGTACTGCAGGCCTAATTTTAACTTCTACATTTGTAACATCTGACAGAGTGATGTCATCTGGCCTTATTGCAACATTGGCTAAGAAATCAGCCATAACATTCTTTGATCTCTCTACCCAGCTTATTGAAAATGCATCAAATAGTTCAATGGTATCCCAAACAGCATGCTTGTATTGTTTCAACCTTTTATTTTTTGAAGCATACCTATCTCTAATTTGGGATACAATCAGCTCATAATCCCCAAATACCCTTAGCATTTTGATTCCATGTTTGAGAGCAATATTTAGGCCTAAGAGTAAAGCCTCATATTCTGCAATGTTGTTTGTGCAGACAAACCTCAGCAAGAAAAAGAATTTGAGGAGCTTACCAGTTGGAGACAAGAAAACAACTCCAGCTCCAGAGCCTTCTTTTGCACAAGCTCCATCAAAAAACATGGTCCACAAACCTTGCTGATCCAGTTCTTCAATGCAGACATTTTTCTTTTTATCTTCTCTATCATCTGAGACAACCTTGAAGTTATCACAGTCAGTGTTTACAAAGCATATCTGTTCCTCTGTTTCTTGGTCTTCCACTATCTCTGATGATCTTTGTTCTCTGATTAGCTTAACATCCCTGCCATTCATTGGAATAATGGCATATGACAGGTCCAGCTGCATACTTCCACCAATTAGTGCTGCCCATCTTCTTGACAACAACATACCATACTGTGGCTTGATGTCAACCACTGTTATATTCATTTTATATCTTTTCTCAGGAAATGCTGCCAGTTTGAAATCTACATCCTTCATGATTCCAATAACTGGTACCTCTCTGGCATCCATAGCATAACATTTTCCACATGCCTTGTCAATTTTCAATCCAGCTTGTTGCATGATGGCCAAAGGCATGACATTTGTAGATGCTCCAGAGTCAAGCATACAATTTCTGATTATTTTTCTATTTATAACTAGGGAAACATAAAATGGTTCCACTTGTGAAGGACACTTTGTCATAGTCACTCCTAAATAAACCTCAGGAGCCTCATCTTCTTCATTACACATGACATGTTTCTCACCCTGGGTCTGAGCATTTTGTTTAGCTTGAAAAGGTATCCCTGAAATTAGGGATATTGTCCTATTCTTAATTTCTTCCACTTTCATCAGTTCCATAAGTGGAACAGAGACTTTTACCTGGGAGAGGACCTGAGCTATATCAAATGGAGCATAATTTTGTATAACAGTTGTAGCTTGCTCCACAATCTTACTTTTATCCTGAACTGATTTAGCTTTTACTTTCATAGTTCCCTGATCATCATTCTTGTCTTGGGAACCTTTACCTTGATCTTCAGCCTGAGGGATTCTATTTTCTGGTCCTTGGGATTCATGACCTGTTCTATGTCTGAAATTCTGTTTATTATTAACCCACTGCCTTTTTTGTAATTCCATCCCCTTATTACCATGCACTGGCTGTCCTATAGAAATACCTTCTGGCTGATGTGGGCTGCTTACTTGATTTTTACCTCTGAGATTGTAGTTGCTCTTGACTTGAGCAACTGCTGCAGCTGTGAAGGCCCTAATTTCCTCATCAGAAGGTCGTTGTAAGTTACTCAGAAAATTGTGTGAGTTCTGAGCATAGGCATAGTTAACTTCATCATCTTCATCATATGGGAACTGTTGGCAGCCCTGAGTTCCATCATTTGTACTCTCATCAGCATCATAAAGAGTGTATCCATTGCTTATGGACATCATATTAACATCATCATCTTGCACATAATGTGGCTCATTGCATTCATTACAAGATGTAGTATTATCACTCAAGGACTGAGCAATCATACACTGTAACTGTGAATGTGGCATCTGACAAATTATACACCATGGAGCATCATCAACAATATTTACAGCTTTCTTTAGAGGATCAGGAGTTTCTTTGACATGTTGAGTTCTTTGATTTGTGTTGTTGCGCGGGAATACAGGTTTACCATCATGCCAATTGGTATTATAAGGCATATCATGCAATGATTGCCTCTTTTCCTGCCTTTGATAGACTTGCCTATCAGGACCTATCCCTTTTTCACTTCTAGCTAATCTATAGCTTAGGTCCTTAACAACATTTGCCAATTTGTCTATCTTATCTTCAGGGGCAGATGTATTACCTTGAGTGTTCTGAGGCTTGTTTGGATTCTGCAGAATTTTCACATCATCCCTTCTGTTAGTCTTGCCCGATGCTTTCCTGTTGTTTTCAATATTCACTGCAATTCTGAAAGCATCCCTGAGAGTAGCAGGACCTTTATCTCTTAATCCATACGCAGTTTTTGCATCAAAGGCATTGATATACAATATTATGCACATTGGTTCATTTGGCCTCATGTGATGTGGCAATTTGTTTAACACTTTAGTAAATCTTGCATTAAAATCTGCAACCTACTCATTTGACCCTTTAGTGATACTGGTGAACTCATTTACAAAAAAGCTAGGGTCAGTTTTGTCACCATATTGCTCCTTGAACATCCTTTTAAAATCATCCCATGATGAAATACTCCGGTCAGGCAGATTCTTGTACCATTCTCTTGCCTCATCTATTAAGGATTGCATGAATGACTTCATGAAAACATCCTCATGTTCAACCTCAAAGTTATCCATGACATTTTGAAAGGCTTTTAGATGATCTTCTCCTGACACAGTGTTGTTTCCTGAAAATTTAGGCACTTGCAGCCTCAGATGCTTATCAATGGGGTTAGGGTACCCAGGAATACCATCAAATACCAGCTGTCTGAATCTATCTAGCTGCATTGGCTGTCTGTTTAACTGATTATCATTAATATTTCTGTTTGCATTCTGGTTTCTTACATTGTTCAGTGGTATCCTAGCATCATTCACACTTTGTCTCTCATCATTATGCTGATGTTGCACTTCATTTCTCTGTTGATATCTCTGCACATTTGCATTCTCAAGGGTAGGAATTGAATTATTCTGGGCAGTCCTCAAAGCTTGCACTTTCTTCCTCAAGTCATCTCTAATTGATATTGCCTGCTGATATTCAAACTCGGCCCTTAAGCTCCTAATTTCATCAGCTAGTTCTTCCTCACTGGGCCTAGAGGAGGATGGTTTTACCATATTCTAATCTTCGTCTTCATCATCCCTCAGAGACTCGGCCTCTTCAAACCTTTCACTAGGGTCCAGAAATGGGCGTTCTTGGAACACCTCTGACCTCATTCTCACGCTACCACCCTGTTGCCTCTCATATGCACCCTGAATATCAGCTTCTACATTTGAAAAGTAAGGTACTGTCTTGTCTGAAGACCTTGGATTGTCTTGCATATCATCATTTTTTCTGGGGGAACCCTCACGACTGACTGAGACAGCTCCCTTTCTTCTATACATCATTCTTCTTGTTACTGGTAACTCTTCAAATAAAGGATTTTGTTGGGATCTTCTCCCCTGCATATAAATTTTACTTTGACCGGTTGGGAGATTACTTCGGAGTCGCCACCTATTACTAGGAAGTGTTTTCTTTTTGTAAATCAGGGTTCTTTCAAAAATAACAATTTTCAAATCACCATCCCCAGCGGAGTCGCCAATTTCTGTTGGTGACTCGGATGGGTCACTGATATATTACTGGAGATAATTAGATAGTACTTTTACTTCTCAATCCCCAGCTGAGTCGCCAATTTCTGTTGGTTTTTTCCCAGACTAGATGCTTATTCCCAGATTTCCCTACAAGGTAGCCATCAGTGATCAACAGGATCTCTGGGCCAGGGGCCAACAGTGTAGGAGATAGACTCTATATTTTATCTCCTCTTCTTCTTCAGGCTCTGCAAGACCTAGGGGGGTATTCCCTACTCAACATCCATGATAATGTGCATACTAAGGCTGGGATGCTGACAGAAAGCAGATGAGTCCTCCTGTAAGTAGACCAAAACTGAAAGATAAGAGCAAAGGGGCTAGCTTTGGGCCTATTTGCAGTTGTAGACAGAGGACTGAGGATCCTAAAACTAATTCTAATGTCCTAATGGTTGTTTTATAGTTTGTCTTGGGTTTTAAGTTTGGATGCAAAGCTGGACATGGTTGTAACACAAACACAAAGCAAGATTGGTGCCTATCCAGGGCCTGGAGTCAGTAGACATACACCTATGAATGATCAGCATGAACAGCTAAAACTAGATTTCAGAGGGATATATATGATACCTGCCTTACAGATATCTCCCAATACAGAGTGTTAAGTTATCTCTACTTATGGCATCCCTATTGCAGTATACCCTTCCCAATGTTCAACCTGAAAACAGTTTAATCTACCCCTTGAGCAGAAGTTAAAAGATCAGACATTCAACATAGGAATTCTATGTTCTAGAGTCTCAAATATTACCCAAATATCCAGATTCAGAAGAAGAATACATGCAATACTGGAGACAGAATTAACAAAACACATGCTAAGATAGCATTTCTCATATAAGATTAATCATGAAATCAGTGGGTTCACGCCAAAACATACAACAAGAGATACATAGACTCACAGGTTTAGCTGTGCAGAGCAACCAGATCAGCGTGTTTTGAATTACAGAGCCAAAAATCTTCAACTTTCAACAACCTAAAAAATGGTAACACAATCTACTTATAACAGCCAGAGAGTGTACCACAGCAATTAATTACATGACTGTTACAAAATTCGCCAGATACAGATCCTTCAAAGGAATGGCGCTCAAAATTTATTGCTGCAGAGACAGAAGGAACCCTCGAGCCCTGCGCCGCCATCTGGGAGTCTTCATGCCAAAGATCGGGTACATGACTGTCCAACAACTTGCCCATGCCCCTGCTACAGTCGCCATTAAGGGTCTCAACCACCCGCGGTCACCTGAAAAACTGTCGCTGCATTCAAAAAGGAATTCCCGCCAAAACGCCTCTTCGCAGGTTCAAAAATAATGCAAGGGGAGAAATCCCACATGCATGGCGTGGAGAGCCTTTCACTACCTTATAAGCCTGATCGCATACACATCAAGTGTCGAGCGCTTTTGCCGCGCTCGACACACATGCCTTCGTCAAAAGCCCATCGCTCAGACCTAAGCCATCGGCTTACCTCAAAAATCTCCCACCGACAATAGTAGTCTGGCCGATCGCAAACTCCACATTCCCTTCATCGGCCAGAGAAAAACCATCGGTCCATCCGAAAGATCCCTCGCCGACTCCAGTTGTCTCACCGACGCCACCTTCGTCATCGCCCAGACTAACACCGTCGGAGCAACACGAAATACCTCTGCCGATGAACAAAGTCACACCAACAGCACCCTGTCCTCCCACCTCCGTCGGTGTGACTTACACCGTCGGAGCAGTATCTCATACTTATGCCGATGATGCCGATCATCCCGATAACCTTCAGAACACCCCTTCGTCGGTGTGACCAACACCATCGGCCAACCTAAAAAGTCTCCCCACCGATGAAGAATGTCACGCCGACACCAACAAATAAAACACACCCCCCATCGAGCCATCGGCCCAACTCCTACCAATAGCCCGCCTCCATCGGCGAGACACATGCCGATGGCACTTCATCGGCCAAACATCCATTGTCGGTCGAATAGGAAAATGCTTCGCCGATAGTATAAATCACACCGATGGCACAGCACTACCACCAACCTGATCGCCAAAACGCCTGCGAGGTCACGCCGATGGGAAAGAATACATAGGGTTTAAGTGAAGAAACCCTCTAGACATGAAAAATTCAACCTCCAGGTCAAAATGAGTGCCAACAGAACACATCATGGCTTAGCTTGGACCGAAATACATCCTCACACACTTGGACATGCTTCCACAATCCACAAGACACCTCTGCAACAAGTGTGACAAACTAGGTCAGCCAGAACTTATGCACATATCAAGAACACTTAGAAATTTGCTTGCAAGATCTTCATTGTAGCTCGCGGATCAAGCACATGCCTTCAACACATTCTGGAGACATCTACAGACATCATATAATCACTTGGGAGCCAACAAATCCAACCGCAACAGATCTCACTTGGACACAACATATACCACTTTAAGAACATATCACGGACTGCTTCTTATCAAACATTGTGAAACTCTGCTAAATAGAAACTTGCTTTCCAGAGCTTCAAATCACATATTCTTTAGAATGAAGATGACTAAGGACCTTATAAGCTTAAGTCTAGAACCACAAAGCCAAAATCCAATCTACGGAGAAATGCAGAGCAAAACACTTTCTCCCTGTCACTCTGCAAACCTTGCCAGACACAGTCCTCACACTAGTGAAAAGATCTTTTTCTGTACAGTGATCCGGACCACCAAATTCTAGATTTAGCATCTTCAAACACTTCTGTAAATCATATCCAAAACTCATACTCCGGTCTTCAATATAGAGAAAATACGGAGCAAAATATTCAGATAGTATTCTTTAATTAATCAACAAACATCAACATCAGAAGATACAGTTGGCACCAATGACACTACAAACATGTTGACATCAATGACAACACCAGTTAGCACATACTTGCAACAATATCCCTCATTGTCATTGATGGCAACATATGATGTGAAAAACATGTTCTACCATCAATGCACAATTCTACATTAGAACTCCCCCTTTCTTTTTATACCTATGTACTCTTACTCCCCCTAAGTTTTTCACATGAATTCTCTCCCCCTTTGACATCAATGGCAAAAGGCATCACATCTCTTCTACTGCACATACTTGCACACTGTTGCTTTGAACTGTTTGGAATCATTCTTTATTCCCCCTGAATCCAACAATCCTCTCAAACCACTACCTGCTCCCCCTGAGACGTGGCATCCATCATCAGTGCAAAAGAAAAAATGTGCTTTGAAGCACACTAGACTAATGCACTTCCTTATGCATTTGGTTCAAGAAAGGAGGGGAAATAACCCCTAATTTCTCTCGAAGATACTCACAAGTGTCTTTTGGAAGAGCCTTAGTGAATATATCAGCAACTTGATCTTTTGTTGGTACATACTCAAGCTTTACCTCATTCTTTGCAACTTTCTCCCTCAAGAAGTGATACTTGATTGAAATGTGCTTTGTCTTTGAGTGCATCACTAGATTTTTTGAAGTGTTTATGACACTTTTGTTATCACAAAGAATAGGATTTGGTCCATCAAACTCAACTTTGATATCCTTCAAGGTCTGCTTCATCTAGAGCACCTGAGTGTAGCATGATACGACAACAATATATTCTAATTCTGCAGTAGACAAGAAAAATGATTCTTGTTTATTGCTATGCCAGGACACAACTCTATCTCCAAGGAAGAATGCACCTCCACTTGTGCTTTTCCTATCATCAGCACATCCAACCCAATCTACATCTATGTAGGCACTCAAAGAAAAATTATTATTCTTACGATACCACAATCCATGATCAAGAGTGCCCTTCAAGTACCTGAATATCCTCTTAACTGCCATCACATGTGATTCTCTAAAATTTGATTGAAATCTAGCCACAAGATAGACTGTATGCATAATATCTGGTCTGGTAGCAGTCAAGTAAAGCAATCCTCCAATCATTGATCTGTAATTTCTTTGATCAGCTTTAGGAGATTCAACATTTTTGCTTAGTTTACAACCAATAACCATAGGAGTGCATACCAGTTTAGAGTCCTCCATTCCAAACTTCTTCAAAAATTCCTTGACATATTTTGATTGAGAAATGAAAATACCTTTGTCTATCTGATTAATTTGCAGTCCAAGAAAGAAATTCATCTCACCACACATAGACTTCTCAAATTCTTTTTGCATTTCATTTGCAAAATTCTTGCACATCTCTTCATTTCCTCCAAATATGATATCATCTACATTGACTTCAATAATTATGATTTGATCTTTGCTTACCTTGATATACAAATTGTTATCTGCGGACCCTTTACTGAAACCTTGCTACAACAGATACTTATCTAGTCTTGCATACAAAGCTAGATGGGAGCTTGCTTCAATCCATACAAGGCCTTCTTCAATTTGCACAACATGTCTAGTTTGTCTGATAATTGGAACCCATCCGGTTGTTCTATGTAGACTTCTTCTAGCTCACCATTTAGAAAGGCAGATTTCACATCCATTTGATACACCTTGAAGTTTTTGTGTTGCAAATGCCAAAAATAGTCTGATAGCCTCCATTCTTGACACTAGAGTATAGGTCTCTTCATAATCAATTCCTTCAACTTGAGAGTAGCCTTTGCACACAAGTCTTTCCTTGATTCTCACAACGTATCCAACTTCATTCAGTTTGTTCCAGAAAACCCACTTTGTTCCAATCACATTCTTGTTTGCAGGCCTAGGGACAAGTTCCACTACAACAAAATAGTCAATTAGCGCCTAAAATAGCACTAGAATTTAGTGCATTTGAGTTCATGAATTGGACACTTCTGCCAACGCAAAACTCGGTGCCAAAATGCGTGTTCACTTTGGCGCCAGATTTAGTGTCGGGTTTAGTGTCAGGTTTAGCGTCGGATTTAGCGCCAAATTTTGTTGCTTCCAGTTTGGCTTTCAATTTTGCTTCTGGTTTTGCTTCTTGTGTTGCTTCCAGGTTTGCTTCCAAGTTTGCTTTTGGTTTTGCTTCCAATTTTGCTTTCAATTTTGCTTCCAATTTTTCTTCCACTTTTGCTTCTAATTTTGCTTCTAGGTTTGCTTCCGGTTTTGCTTCCAGTTTTGCTTCCAATTTTGCTTCCAGTTTTACTTCGAGTTTTGATTCCAATTTTGCTTTCATTTTTGCTTCCAGGTTTCCTTCCGATTTTGCTTCCAATTTTGCTTCTGATATAACGTCGCTTGTTGCTTCCAATTTTAATTCTATTTTTGTGACTTTTGTTGCTTCTAATATGGCTTCTATTATTGCATCTTTTGTTGCTTCTAAAATTACTTCCATTAGTACTTCTTTGTTTGCTACCTGAATTGCTTTTGTTTTTGCTTCCTAGATAATGCCAAGTTTTGCTTCCAAGATTGCTTCTGGTTTGCTTCTAGTTTGGCTTCCATTATTGCTTCCTTTTTTTCTTCTAAAAATACTTCTTGTTTTGCTTACATTTATTAATTTAATATGTTTCATTTCAATTTAATTAGTTAAATATATCATGCCTCTTAAATAACTCATATGATTATAGAGTAAGTAATTTAATTATTTAACTCATATGATTAAATAACAAGATAATTATTATAACATGATCATCATCTATAATTAAAACAAGTGAGTCAAATATCTATAATTTAATTGAATTTGACAGCATCCATCCTGAGCAGTAAATTAAAATCATCATATGTAGTAAATATCCATCCAAAAATCATCGACCACTTTTAATATATGTAAATTGACAAGTCAATACTGATAAGATCATCATCATATATAACTAAAACAAGTGAAAGTCAAATATGCCAGTAGATCAATAACATGTCTAAATGATACATGTATAAATGATATAAGATAAAATGATAAATTACGTAACTCAAAATGATACAAGTCAAGATGATACATGTCCAAATGATATAAATCAAAATGATACATAAATTTATGATACAACTCATTAATATGGCACTGTAGGCAGTGAAAATGATACATATGATAGTTAGCGACTATGAAAAGAGGCATCATAACGATATATCAACAATGATCCATGATGCAGTCTATATGATCATGAATGTCACTGGCTACTATGAGCAACTGCCTCATCATCATCATCACCATCGTGATCATCATCATCATCACCATCATCGTTGTCGTCATCATCGTCATCGGCCTCAGTGTCTTCTGTATCTGCGTCATCATCATCCTCTGCCATGTGATCTGTACCAAAAACAACATAATTTGGATCTCTATCATGAGGATCATCTTGATCTTTTGGAAGACCCGTGCTCTACAAAAAAAACATTTAAAATGAAAAGTTATTATTTATTTCATGCAATAATTTATTTTTCTTTTATATATCTAATATTACAACATATGAAACGAAACCATAATCATATTACATCATATCAAAGTGCACATACCATAATAAAATTTCAAAAAAGTTACAGCTAATATGTCATTCCAATGATGTAAAACATGCAACAATTCTAATAAACGTTAGTAAAGATCATAAAAAATTTTGTTATAAATTTAACTATCAACTGTAAATTCTATTGCATAATCTTAAGTGCTACAAATTGCTTGGTCAAAAGCTCCCATTTTGACATAGGAAGGGAGGATGGTGGCAAAGGTTGTGGAATTTGGCTTTACACCAGCCAATTACATTTGCTTTAAAATTTTTGAAACCTTTTCAACAAATCCATGTTGTGCATATCCTGCAATCATTGCAGTCCATGAGACCACATTTCTTTGAGGCATTATGTCAAACAGTTCTCGTGCCTTGTCTATGCTTCCACATTTTTCATACATGTCTAACAGGGCAGTTGCAACTACAACATCTGACAAAATTCCTCTATCCTTTATGTATTGATGGATGTCCACACCCTATTCCAAAGCTCCCATTTTGACACAGGCAGGGAGGATACTGGCAAAGGTTGTGGAATTTGGCTTTACACCAGCCAATTGCATTTGCTTTAAAATTTCTGAAGCCTTTTCAACAAATCTATTTTGTGCATATCCTGCAGTCATTACAGTCCATGAGACCACATTTCTTTGAGGCATTCTATCAAACAATTCATGTGTCTTGTCTATGTTTCCACATTTTGCATACATGTCTAACAGGGCAGTTGCAACTACAACATTTGACAAAATTCCTCTATCCTTTATGTATTGATGGATGTCCATACCCTATTCCAAAGCTCCCATTTTGACATAGGCAGGGAGGATGTTGGGAAATGTTGTGGAATTTGGCTTTACACCAGCCAATTGCATTTGCTTTAAAATTTCTGAAGCCTTTTCAACAAATCCATTTTGTGCATATCCTGCAGTCATTGCAATCCATCAGACCACATTTCTTTGAGGCATTTTGTCAAACAGTTCACATGCCTTGTCTATTCTTCCACATTTTACATACATGTCTAACAAGGTAGTTGCAACTACAACATCTGACAAAATTCCTCTATCCTTTATGTATTGATGGATGTACATACCCTATTCCAAAGCTCCCATTTTGACACAGGCAGGGAGGATGTTGGCATAGGTTGTGGAATTTGGCTTTACTCCAGCCAATTGCATTTGCTTTAAAATTTCTAAAGCCTTTTCAACAAATCCATTTTATGCATATCCTGCAGGCATTGTAGTCCATGAGACCACATTTCTTTGAGGCATTCTGTCAAACAGTTCACATACCTTGTCTATGCTTCCACATTTTGCATACATGTCTAATAGGGTAGTTGCAACTACAACATCTGACAAAATTCCTCTATGCTTTATGTATTGATGGATGTCCATACCCTATTCCAAAACTCCCATTTTGACACAGGCAGGGAGGATGTTGGCAAAGGTTGTGGAATTTGGCTTTACACCAGCCAATTGCATTTGCTTTAAATTTTCTGAAGCCTTTTCAACAAATCCATTTTGTGCATATCCTGCAGTCATTGCAGTCCATGAGACCACATTTCTTTGAGGCATTCTATCAAATAGTTCACGTTCCTTGTCAATGCTTCCACATTTTGCATACATGTCTAATAGGGCAGTTGCAACTACAACATCTGACAAAATTCCTCTATACTTTATGTATTGATGGATGTCCATACCCTATTCCAAAACTCCCATTTTGACACAGGTAGGGAGGATGGTGGCAAAGGTTGTGGAATTTGGCTTTCAAACAACTCATACTCGTAGAGTCATGGTTTTAGGTCATGTATGTTATGGTAACAACAAGGGATTCCAACTATGGTTACAATAGCTAAGACTGCCCTCATTTGTGACCGTAACAAGGTTCTTGGACAACACTATATTGCTCTTCACACTGGGTACTATATAGGTCAAGATTGGGTTAAAGAAATCACTTGATGGTTACCTATATAGTGATACCACACCCTAATACCCCATGCATTCTAAATAGCTTGAGATTTATACAATACTCAACCAAGATGAAATTGTATCATTGTACCACACTTAACTATGATAGTCCTTTCTTGACAATAATTTGTAATCTTTAGACTATTGGGATACTTGCCACAAATAAATATTAGGTCAATGACACAAGGCTTTTAAACAAAAACCATAATCCCAACTCTATATCCATCCCCTTGGCTGTCTCAAGGGCCACCTTGAGACAAAAAATGCTAATGTACTATTATGACAATTATGATTGCCCTCCATCATTTCATTGTGCATTTGAAACTTGAGATGAGGATTGGGGAGGTCTCCATTTGTAAAAACATGGAAAATACTCATGGCAAGATCTTTAAAATAGGCATATTCAACTTCAGGCATTTCTGCAGACGCTAGGAAGGTGGATGTAAACTTAGTGACTTTAATTACCACCACAAGACTATCCCCTTTGTAACTATGACAAGGTAACACTGTCATGCTTTTTATGACAATCCCTTCTCCATTGGATGATAACCTAATAACATTTATCTCCTTTGTGATTTCAATGCCTCTCTAATGCACTATCATAGGAGTCTTGACAATCCTTATGTATTAGTAAAGAAGGCTTCCAACATATCAGAAAGGAGGGCTTAAGATTGCATACAAAGTCCTAGTCTTAATACCCTAGTCACATATCACCCCTCTAAGAAGACCTGAAGAGAATTGCCCTTTAATACAAGAAAGTGCAAGAGGCCAAAAGAAAAGAAAACTTAAGGCCTTAAGGGGTTTAAAGGAATAAAAATATAGGCTTGCAAACTCGACTTAAAACCCTAACCCTAGATGGGTACCACCAGATACCACCAGAACCCTTTAACTTGGCACTACAAAACCTTGTCCAATCTGATCATGGGAAGCCGAAATCAAGCATGTACATTCACATATGATAGATAAGTATGCCTAACAAGTGGTTTGACATAAAAATGAATAGGCTTCGATTATAACCCTTCAAAGTAGGCCACTGAAGTATATTGTACAGGTGCATTTCTGAGTGCTGCAGTCAGATTTTTCATCATGGGAACCTAATTTTTTTGCAAAAAATGGTAGGAAATTTTAGGTTCCAACAAGTCCATTAGTTGGAGGTAGGCAAACAAGGGTTTTCTATTCATTATTATTCTGTTAAACTTAAGCATATGAGATAGCATGGCACACACAAAATGTTGTGGATAATGACCACAAGATTAGGTTAATTGCGACCACTTTTTGTAAGCAAGCACAAGACTGGTATACTCATTATGATCCTAATGGCACCAAGAAGGGTCCCCAAAGATATAAGAGTAATCATTTGTCATCTAAGAGAAATCTTACATTTAAGAGTGCTAGGGTCAACAGAGAAGCACTTTAGAACTCATCCTACGCATCAATAAACAACTCAACACAAGAAATTCAAATTGACATATTAACACAACAATATCCAACTAAGTTATTGAAAGTCAACTATTGATACCTTGTTCTCCATCCAGATTACAAAATTGGTGCACTTTTGCTTTGTAACATTTCCTTTTCAAATTGGCTTGGATGTCGGCCATATTTCTCCTCCTGTCAAAACATGGCACATGGACTAGTTAAACTAATTAATATGCAATCATTTACTTTTTCCTAGGAAATTTTAAAAAAAAATATTTAACTTATTAAATATACTTACAAATGTACAGATCAAGGCCTGTAAACCTTTCTGGCCACTGTGATGTGTGGCACGAAGTTTGTCAAGCCTAGCCTTGGAGGCCTTGTCCTGAAACATATACTAATTCAATTTAACTATGCACAAATAAAATTTAAAAATTATTTAATAAATTTGATATAATCTTATGAGCAAATTCAAATACCTGTGTACTCTCCTCACCGGACTTCCTCCATGTATCAAACTTCTCATATGCTTTTACAAGCTCTTTCCATACTTTCAAACTTACATCAATTGGGCTTTACTTGAGCCTTTGCTTGAGAGGGAGTTTTTTTATCTTCTTTGTTTGGTTGCATCGAAATCTCTTGCAGTTTTGAGACATTCGTAGCTTTATCTTCTTTACAGACCAACCTATGCCAAATTCAGTCTCCATGTCTTGGATAACTGCTTTTTACAGGTGCATGGGTATCTTTGAGAATGGCAAATGTAGATGGTCTTTGAACCGTTGAAGGCATGATTCCTTCAACCTATTCACAAATGTTTTTCTAGCATCCGTCATTCAGATGTCCCCTGAAACCACATTGTATTCTATCTTGGTATCGTAGGTACCAATGCAAGATGCAAAATATGGCGTGGTGGTCAAAGAAGTATATGTCCCAGGAGTGGGTGGGACATTGGAAGCCTCTGTTCCCTATTCCACATTCTTAGAGGTTATTATTATTGATTTCCTCCTAGATCTTTTGCTCGATCCATGACTGGTTGGGGAATCAATTGATTCCCTTTGACACTGTTGATTTGGTTGCAATGTTTTAGGGGCTTTACTAGATCATTTTTCTATGTATCTGGAAAGCATTGTCAAGTCCACACCATCCAATTTGTTCACTGCCTCTACCCTCAATATGGAAGCCAATGCCTCTTTATCTTTGTTAGTATCATGTTCCTATAAAATAAATTTCTTCTTTTAAATTTACAAATAAAAAACTAAAAACTAAAAATCAAAGAAACAATGGAAACATTTACAAATCTATAAATTGACAATGAATTACCTCATTGTGGCTAGAGTCTACTCCCTTTGCTCTCTTCCCTCTATTGCTTGACATTTTGAGGCAACCTAGGGCAAATTATTTTCATTCAGTCTGTGGAGGTAAACGAAGTACACACTGCCAGGTATGAAAGTTTTCATCTAGTTTTTTTGTATTCCTCAATGTTTTTGACCTTTACTTTGTAGAGCAAATCATGAAGTTGTTTTCCTATGAATCAATTGGTACCTTGTGAGGGAATCTATAGTTCCTGGCCTAATTTTAGTTTTCTCACCCTCATCTCAAAAGCCCTATCTCCTTGTATTGTCTCGACGAACCTCTATTTTAGTTTGCTCACCCTCGTCTCAAAAGCCCTATCTCCTTGTATTGTCTCGACCAACCTCTATTTTAGTTTGCTCACCCTCGTCTCAAAAGCCCTAATTTTAGTTTGCTCACAATCGACTTGTCTTAAAGCACTCGACTACTCTTTTAGGAAGGAAGCGAGAAAGTTGTGTTCAGAGAAAGGTATTGATGGTAATGATAAGCGAACCTAGGCATTGGGGTTTGAAAAATGCGTTCACTGCTCTTGGATGCAGAGCAAATAATGCAATGTCTACAATATTTGCAACCCTTTCTTCACAATCCTCTCTATTTAATCAAAACAAAAATATATTTGGGAACGAAATTTTTTTATTGTAATTGTAACCTTACCTATGGTGTCGAAAACTAAATCAAATTTCTCATCTCTTCGCATGGCGTTTTTCTCCTATAATTATCAAATTTCTCATATATTAATTCAGGTGGGACTCCAACCCAAACGCTCGATCTCCAAACAAAAAATGAACACCAAAAATCAATAAAGTTTTTTTTTTGGGGGGGTATGTGCAGGTGGGAATTTTTTAAATTTTTTTGGATCCAGTAGTCAACGCTATAGTCGGAGCAATTAACATTGACTTTAGCACCGACTTTTAGGCCAAAAATGTAATCTATCTAGGGCACCAAAGGCAGTGCAAAGTGCGCCTAATTTAGCGCAAATCAGTACAAAATGATGTATTTTGCTTGGAAGTTGATAAAAACGTAACCTCACCAAATTTGGATTATCCTTATAATAAGTAACTATATCTTGTTTCCATGATAGCATTTTGACTTCGCGCTTCTCTTATGATTATCTCAATAATGACTCACTCTTTCACGACCTTACACAAATGGTTGGTGACAATCCTTATGCAAGTAATATGGCTTTGGAAAAACCAAACAACTTTTCTCTTACTATCATGATGACATGATATTGGGACTATATTGGCAGCTTATGGAGTGTGCTTATGGTATTGGGACTAAGAAGGGAGGTAGGTGCTTAATATGAGCAATGACAATTGCACATCATGTTTAAGTTCACTTCAACAGATATTTGGGGTTATGATAGCTAATGGAGGGTTGTCTTTTCAAAGGAAACCGTTAATTTTGGAGTGAAAGGTAATGGTGAAATATAACATAATGTCCCTATAATTAAAGAATATCCAATGGCTAGGATTAACCTAACAAAGATCTAATGATGTGATTTCAAAATTAATATCCAAATTATCCTTCCCTCCATCAAGAATTTAAAATTTTGGTGCCAAAGACTCTTTGAGACTATTTTGAGGGTTATATGATAGTTTTGAGGGTTTTATGGCCACTTGGAGAGATATAGATTGCCTTAAAATGACTCATAAAAGAAAAAGGAGAGTCAAATATGAAATAAATGTCTTTTTGAGGTGAATTTGTAGTCATCTTGTAATCATAAGATTTGAGCTCTAGTTGTCAAGATTCCACGTGTAAAACTTTTTCTGAAGAGCAAAAAGTAGCAATGTCCTATTTTGTTTTTCATAGTGTGTCTTAATGAAAAGCGAGTGTATTAACAAGATAAATTCAAGAATATTCTCTTGGTGCATAGTTGTTATGTGACTATTGTCATTGTTGTGTATTGCAGAATCTAGAGGAGGCCATGGAGAGAGGACGTGGACGGCATAGAACTACTAAATCACAGAGAGGAAAGTGGGTGGAAATAGATATGACAACAGAATCTGCAAATACAATAGAGGTAAGAAGAGAAAGCAACCTCAACCAAAGGAGGAAGGTGTTTATGAATTCACAAATGCTACAACATAGAGGAGATAAAGTCATTTTTTTGTCCATGAGGCTTCTGAGGTCAAACTTATTGGTTGAAAATGCACAGTAATGGTGATTAAATGTGATTCTATGATCAAGGGAAAAGTTTGAAAATTAGGATGGCCAAAACATGATATCAATATGTCAAATATATGACTAAAGTGAGGTTTTGTGTTGGATAGCATATTCGTTGAAATGATATAATTGGTGTACTAAACATTATTTACTATGTTGTGTATTATAGGGGTTAGACGAGGCCATGGCAATAGATCGTGTCATATCAAATGAGGACATAATGGATGAAGCAGGAAATCAGGTACTCAAATCCAATTTTCTTAGGAAAAAATGATTTGATGGCATTTTGTGATACGTCCATCTTTTTTCACAATATTACTGAAATTTATAATGTATTATCCAATCTTGACATATATTAAAGAATGTTGTTGATTATTTTAGATGGAGATTGGAGCAAATGCAGAGCCTGAGCATTCAACTAGAAAACAAAAAATATATGTACGTGGACATGGACCTAAAATTGTTAAATCACATAGATGACAGTGGGTGGAAGAGGATATGACAATGGATCCTGCAGACACAACAAATGATTGCACTGAACAAGAGGTTGGCCAGGACTATAGTACATGGGATGAATAATTTGAGAAAATTGTTGTTTGTTGATGTTCTGTATATATGTTCATACAACCAATATTTTTATTTTTTAAGCCATATTTGATTATATTTCTTTTAAATTGATACATTTATGATTTATCCAATTGTTGCCAAACATTAAATAATGCTTGCATTTGTTGATAGGTAGAAGATGTTGATGAAACACATACTAATACCCAAGATCCAATTAGGTTATTAAGATTTGGACGAGATGATCCAAACCATCCTTTAAACAATACCAGGGTGAAAAGAGCATTATTGAAGAGAATACTATCAGCTAAGAAATTTGAAGAGCTGATGAGATCCACATACACTGATGACATGACACCTAGCCTTAATGATGATGATCATGATAGTGAAAATGCAGTGTATGAAGAAGGATTGAATGAAATGCTTACAGATTTCTTTGGGGATGAAAATAATGATGACAATAATGATCATATGGTTGACAGTAACGATGATAGCAGGGGTAATTACCACAAACGTAACGTTGATGATAACAACCTAAAAGACTCCGTCAAGCAAGCAACGAAGACACCCGTGTTCAAATCGAGTGCAAGTAGAACCTCAAAACTGGCATGCACATTAATATTATTAGAAATCGAGTGACTATTTGGTTGGTGAGAGAAAGGATTCACTACCCTACTGAAGTGAGTTGAAATCTATTTCTTACTTTGCAATTGTCAATTGGTGTACATAATTCGTAAACATTCATCAACTTCGTTTATATTTCTTTAAGGGGATTTTAAAACCATATATTGTATATAAATAGTCCTAGTATAGATTGACATATCAAACATGTTCATCATAAGTCAAACATTTAATTGATTTAATCTCTGGCAATCTTACAGGGCACTAAAAACTAAAATATTCCCTGAAGATAATGTGTTGCCATCAACTTACAAAGAGGCGCGTCTGTTGTTGGTTGAGTTGGGGATTGAATATAAGCAAATTCATTCATGTAAAAATGATTGTATTTTATATAGAGATGAATATAAAAACAAGGTAGAATGCCCTGTATGCAAAGAGAAGAGATATAGTACAGATGTACAAGGTCCTATAGTTCCAAAGAAGGTTTTACGTCACATGCCAATTATACCTAGACTTCAACGAATGTTTCGTTGCAAGTCACTTGCACAATTGATGGACTGGCATGCAAAGAATACGAGTAAAGATGGATTCATGTGAATTCTAGCCGACTCTAAAGCAATGAAACACATAGAGGAAAAATGACCAAGAAAATTCAAAGATGAACCCCGTAGTATCAGGTTTGCTCTTACAATTGATGGAGTGTGCCCATTCTCTTTCTTGAGCTCAAATTATAGTGTTTGGCTAGTCAGATTGATAGTATACAATATTCCCCCATGTACAAGTGTTAGAAAGGAGCACCTTATGCTAACTCTCATTGTTCTAGGAAAACATCAAGTTAAAAACATGGATGTTTATCTTGCGCCTTTTATTGATGAGATGCAACTGTTATGGAAAGGAATAAGAATGTATGACATATCATGTCCCCCATCAAAGAGGTCCTTCATGTTGTACAGTGTGCTATGTTGGACTATTCATGATTTCCCAGGACTTGGTGTTTGTTCTGGTAAGATAAAATATTTACGTATTTACACTCATAATTTATTTTCATCCCAACTTTCATACTTAGTTTTATATTTTTTTTTATGTTATTAACATTACTTATTGAATTGGGCTTCAAACAAAGGGGATATTTGCATGTCCAAGATGTGCAGAACAATTTCAAGAATGGTATTATAAAGATCTACATAAATTTATTTATGCAAACAACAAGGTTTTTATACCACTAGATCATAAGTTTAGAAATCACCTGAAGAATCATTTTGATGGAAAAGTTAAAAATAGAGGCCCTCCCATGATTATGGGTCCAGGTCATTGGCTTAAGAAGTATGAAGATGCTGAATTGAAAGGTTGGGAGGATTTTTTTGATCGGGGTGATTCAATTGAAGAACCAGAACAAGTTGTAGTTAATATGCCAGAAGGAATGAAAAGGAAATCCATATTTTATGAGCTCCCTTACTAGAAGGATCTATTAATATCTCACCTATTAGATCCTATGCACGTCTTCAAAAATGTCTCAGATTCTATATTTTGACATATATCAGGCAAAGAGAAGGACACCTTGTCTTCGAGGAGAGATATTGCTCTTTCGCGTACCAAAATTGATAGAAAACATTTGTGGCCAAATAGGAAAAATAAAACATATGCAGAAGCTCCATGGATTTTTTTTTAAAAAGTGCTAGACCAACTAAAAAATGTCATCCATTCAATAAGGACACCTACTGGCTATGGGTCATCATTGGCTAAAGCTTTTACAGTTAATGGACATATCACAGGATTTAAAACACATTATTTTCATAATTTTATGAAGGTATTATATATCATCATTTAACATTTACTGGTAACATTAATTAAGTACTAAATATATTTTGATATCACTATGTTGTGTGAGAAAAAATTACTAATGAATTTTTCATAAATGTGTTTCATAGCATATCATGCCATTGGCAATTAGGGGGATTCCTGTCTTATAGTTGACTTAAGGAATGCCATAAGTCGATTGTCAACATTTACAAGGTATGTGGTTAATGTGTGAGAGACATAGATATATTATATTGCATTTTAATTTTTGACTAAAGGTTCATACTAATTTACTATTCTTATATTAGGTGGGTGACCTCCAAGGAGATCCACGAATGTGAAGTACCAAAATGGAAGAAGGAAATTACAGAAATTGTATGTGTATTTGGGAAGGAGCTCCCTATAAGTTTCATGGACCTACAAGTCCATTTACTTATACACCTAGTCAATGACATTGAATTGGTGGGTGTCGTATCAACGAGGTGGATGTTTTTCTTTGAGAGGTATATGAAAACTCTAAAAAGATATGTCCGACAAAAGGCACATCCAGAGGGTTGCATGGCTGAAGGGTATGTATTGAATGAAGCATTTTTCTTCCTGTGTGAATTCCTTGGTAAGGATTTTGAAGATGGGCCACGCTTCTGGGATGAAGAATGAGCATCATATATTATTGATGGAGAAAAACCACAATCTAATGGTGTTCAAGTAGAAATTAGTAAGTAAATTCATGATCAGTGTGGTTTTTTTTCTTGCAATCATTAATTTACTGTGTAATTTATTTGTCAAATTAAATGCATGACATTTGGAGTTTGAAATAAACATGTTGACATGTAATAGGTGTAGACGAAAGTGCTATACTCAACAAGTTCATTCTGTACCACATGGACTTTATGAACAAATGGATTGATCTATATGATAAAAAGAGAGAAGTGTTAGAAGCAAGGAGACAATCTAAGAGATCAAACCCAAGGAATACTCCACTTCCCACTGATCTGTTTGGGGAATAGGGCAAAGATTGCACACTAGAATGGGTTACTGAACAAATTCAAAATCAAATAAAAAATGCAGGTATAGATTCAAACATAACAAAAGATGAAATCAACATGTCTAGAGGATGTGAAAGAAAGGTACAGTTGGAATTTTACAAAATGTTGTTTCCTTACAGCTTTGACACTATTAAATATTTTAATATTCATCATTATATTTGTTTTCACTGAAATAAATGGTCTTTCACAGGTGAGGAAATATCCAGCAATGTGGGCATATGGTCAACATTATCGTGTAGAAAGTGTAGATGTAAAGAGACGATCCTTCGATTGTGGCATCATGGTTGACTTCAAGCAATCCAGTCGATCAAGCTCAAAAGATAAGAATATAATTTAAGGAAATCTACAATATGTTGGGAAAATACAAGAAATTATTGAGTTGGATTACCGCTCTTTTAAATGTTGTATTTTTAAGTGTAGATGGTATGAAGCATTTGAGAGGACACGAAGACATGATACCCATAGTGGATTGTTTTCTATAGATTCCTCATGTTTCCTACCGGAGGATAAGGAGCCTTATGTTCTACCAATTCATTGTGAGCAGGTATTTCTTTAACTCAAACAAGAAGCGGTAGTGATCATTAATCTATTAATTCATAGTTTATTGCGAATATATACATGTGTTTATTAATCAATAAAATTGTTATACCATACATCTAATATATGTATGTCGTTCATGTGCAGGTATTTTTCTATGAAGATATTTTGGACCCGAAATGGATATTTATCATACATTATGATCCAAGATTAAGGCATGTATTTGACGATGCATTAGTGGATACTGAGCAAAACAATGATGGCCAACAAAATGAGAGAGAGGCATTGGAGAACATCGAAGAAATTGACATCCATGATGATGTTGAAGATGGTTATGTTCAAGAACAAGAAGACAACAATCCAGAGTTGGATGATGTCATGGAAGACAACAATATGGATGGTATACAAAATGATGATCCAAATACATCTGGTAACAATATAGATGGTCTACAGTCAGATTTCAATGATGATGAAGATGATGGAGGTCAAGATGAGGATGATGATAATATTAAATACTTGCAAGAACATATGAACATTGACAATGATACACTGGATGACATTGTAGCAGACAATAAAGTTAATGACCAAGACTTCTAAATTTTCAAAATTATTTGTAATCCATGTTTAAAAAAGGATGATTAAATTGTTGGCAATAATGTTAATTAAATGGATTGTTCAATTGTTGACAAATTACCTATTGCAATATCCTTAAATAGTTCAATCTTTGGTATGAATTGTTGGCAATAATGTTAATTAAATGGATTGATTGATGTTCTTCATAACTTGTTAATGGATAATCCTTATGTGATGGAAGTATTAAGTGATATAGGTCAAAGGATAAGCTCATCAAGTTCCTTAAATAGTGGGTGTTACCTTGTTTCACCAATGACAATTTACTTTCAAGTTTGCTGGTGAGTTCAGAACAGATTAAGGAGCTTATGTAATTTTGTCGATTAAATCATCCACTTCACTTAACCCAATCTGGCATATAATTTGGATTAATGTTTTCTATAAATCTTTAAACCCTGCTCCTAAAACAGAAAAACAAATTTAGATTTTGAAAATATATACAAGGGAATGATTTTCAAAAGAGAAAGACCGGTCCCTGCCACATGAGGAATTTGTTTATCTTTAATTATTTTTCATATATATCCTTAATTGTACCTATGCCATGTTATCTTGTGATAAGTACTTGAGTAATACCATAAATGAAATATGAAGTGGACATATTATCATCTATAATAGCTAATTGATTGCATAAATATTTCAATTTATCAACGATCTCATGTTTCTATTCATTTTCAACACTTTTAATAAAGACATGATGATCATAATATTATTCTTCATCATTAGAATGCAACATGTGATCGTCATAGGAAGTAGGAGAAAGAGGTAGTCATGTTTGCAAGGTGAGGGTTTGACCTAGTATTTTGGGGTAAAGAAAAAAGTGAGAAGATACATTTGTCTTCCTCATCAAGTTTAACATTTATTGAACCTATTTGACTCAAAATCATATTAAAGGTGTCAAAATGTTCTACAGCAGTATATCCTTCCTTCATTTTTAAATAATATAAACATCTTTTGAGATATAACTTATTACTTTATAATTTTAGTTTGATAAATATCACCTATCCTCTTTTGTAATGTGAATGCAGGGGTCTCTTTTGATTTGAATAACAAAGGAAAAGTAAATTGGAGACAACTAGATAAATTATTAGCAATCCAATTCAACAAACAAATGATAACCAAAAGTTGACCACCAGAGAATAGCAGCTTTTATATTGATTTTCTTCAAAGTACAAGCAGTGCAATGTCTCTTTCAAAAAATCAAAATCCCAGATAGATTCTGAGCCATAAGGTCTTGGTTTCCTTTTATAAAGGAAGCAACGAGCTTTAGACCTTTCACATTCAAAATGGCTCTTTGTATTCCTAACCCTTGATATTACAATATTTGTCTTTTATAAGTCTTATTTAGATTTTCAAATATATTTGAATATATTTTGAAAACATGAAGAAAACATAAAGAGACAAAAAGAGAACGTTCAAGATGTGGTGGTGCTATTTAATGCCATCATATGGCTCATTTCTCTTATGCACCTCAACCTATGTTGCTGATGATTCACCTCTAAGATATTTCTCCTCCCATTTATATATTGTAAAATCACCAGGCCATTGGTAAGCCTAAATCTGAAGCAAGTTCTCCTGGTGATCTTTCCATCTTTTATCAAGCAAAGCTCTGACATCCATCACAAATTTTGCATACCCAGCATCCAACGCAATTACTCGGTCCAATATCATGTTGAAACTGAGAATGCTAACATCTCCATCCTTCTTCAAAAAATCCATAACTTGGATTATTGTTTGGCTAAATTCCATCTTCCATGTATCAAGACTTTTGATTTTCTCTTCTTCTATTAGTATGAAAGGAATAAATTTATGCTTGAACATAGTAAAAGATTCAACCTTTGCTTGCATCTTCTGGCTTTCTCCTCTTGCCTCCTCTGGACTCACATCAATTTCATCTACTTTCAATTCTTTGAAAGTTTGTGTAATGATTTGATCATGTTGTGTTTCATCAACACCCATTTTATTTGTTGCAACTTTTCATTATATTCTTTCATTTTCATTTTCAGCCAGATGTCCTTCTGTTTACCGCCCAACCGCAAATGTTATGAATGATTGTCGTGGGACTGTGGGGGCAAAAACCAATTACATTCTCCTCTTGCCACTCTACCGTGGGCCTTGGTTGAAACCCTTACGGGGATGCAGTAAGTGTTATTACCACAATGCCGCCGGTTACTTTTCAAACCTCTGCGAGACCACAGGAAGAGACTAACACCGCCAAGCATGAGATGAACACTGCCAAGCCGCAAGCGTCAAATGAACCGTCCACGGTGTAGCGGTAGCTTCTTCATATCAACCGCTTCCTACCACCAAGCCGCAAACTATTCTTTTATGCTCTGCAGGAATGCAGTATGTGCCATATTTCATTCCTCTTGTTCCTACATAGCTGCAAAAGATAATCAATTAACCTGCGGGACAGCGATAATAAACAAAAACACTCATATAGTAAAAAATAGTCAAGATTGTTTCACAATGGCCATGATATATATGTATTTATTTAGTTGTGGGGGAATGTTGGGGGTGATTGATTTAATTAAATAAATGTGGATTTATTTAATTAAGGACGAGACTTTAGAGGAAGGGTTAATATTTAATTAATGTCAAAAGAATGGTTAGATTTATTAATTAAATAACGTGACTTATTAAACTGATATTAGGAGGAATGATCAAAGTGGTTAATTAAATAAATACGATTTATTTAATTAACATTGTAAGAGGAGATGTGGGATAGATCTGGTGTGATGTTAGGCCATGGTAAGATTTAGGTGTCTACATTTCTAATAGTGCATTAGTTTTTGGGTCGATGAATAATGATCACAATTTATCTTTGGTAATCTTTTCCTTCACCATATCATGAGACAATTTTGAGGAACAAAATTGATAACAAATTTCTCTATGGGTTGCCCATGTATTTATTTTCCTTCACTATTAAGATAGATTGAATTAGGAATAGGAGAGCATCAAACAAGGATCAAATTAATGAGTGCAATCATGATTATGTTATTGGATTTCAAACTTTGTCAACAAAGATACACTATCAAATTCCTAATGATGATTTTGATACACTATCAAATTCTTAAGTCTAATGCACTTAAATATCAATCTCATCCTTCAAATTTTCAATAGGAAAATTCAGTTTTCAAAAGGGTGAAAATAAGCAAGAAAATCAATAAAATGCTCACCATGTTGTTAATTTACAGTCAACTTCAGATGTTATTTCATCTAATTCCCAAGGTGAACTAGTGAGGGACAATCCTATATTATCTATTAATTTAATTAATAAGATCATAGAATACATAAAGGAAAATAGATATGTAAACCAAAACACATTCATATATGTCACTTCTATTCAAAATGAACAAAGGAAATATACACAGAGGTAAGATGAAAATTTGTTATATATACCTCACTTTTACTCTACAAAATGTACAAAGTAGGCATTTGTTCAAGAATACCATCAATTATTCTACACATAGATGTTGAAAAATATCCAACATATTGTATGGTGCATTTCTTATATGGATGGGATGAGAACAAATGTACTCAAACTTGTATGGTCATGCCAACTAGTAGATCATTGTGGCATACGTGGTGTTGGTTCTAAAAAATGCAAGCTTTAGGCCACAAGAGGTTGCCAATCTCTTGATACGTTTTTGCTCAACAAGATAGAGTTTGTGTGATAGGACCCCCTTCTCTTTTGGATCTACCAGACCTAGGTGGGTATACCTATGTAAATGAGGCAGACTTAAACGGTGTATTTCCTAATCTAGCAATCTATCCACAATGGCAATTAGAAATGGAAAGATATAGTCCTAATTTGGTATAAATTGTATAAGCAATATCAAGGTAAATCCTATGTTTAATTGATAGAAAGTTTTAAGAAAAATGAAATGGGCGAGACTAGTGCCTTGTTGGGTAAATGGAGTCAAATGAAAATCTGAGATGAGTGGCTTATACTTGGTAGTAATTCTAACTGTTTGGCACACTAATATTGGTTAATAACTTGTATAAACATGCAAGGAAATAATTGACAAACTCTTCTTAATAATCCAACTGACACAACCAGGTTACTTGTAATTTATCAAAAGGATTTTTAATCCCTACTTGAAGGAACCAATTGAATAAATCAAACAAGAACAGTAGATGATATAACTTGGAGACATAATGCCAACCCTAATTAAGTGGTTCTTCTTACTGATCCAATTAATACTCCCAAATTACTATGATTGACTAGAAAGATTTAATTCCTTTGAGGAAACCAATTAATCATATCACACAAATACAACAAATGTGCATTGATAAATTGAGTATATACTTGATATATCAATTTTAATAATAAAGAAGCACTAAAATGGAGACAACCAAATAATTGAATAACTTCAACAAATAATTGATACCAATATGGTGCCACAGAATCAGAGATTTTCTATTAACTTCTTCAAAATTATGCTTGCAATATGGTCTTTGAGTTTGTAAATATTATGGAACTTTTCTACTATCTACCACTACTCCCTTCTCCCCCTCTTTTTATCGAGTCTTGGTCTCTCTTTTTATAGGAGGCAAACAAGCTTCAGACCCGTTACAATAGAAAAGACATAACTATTCATAACTATTAAGAAAACACTTTTAAACTAACAAGTGTTAAGAAAATATTTTTAATTAGAAAGACCAATCTGTTATTCATCGAATAGAAACTCGTGACCAATCAAGGCCTGAGCAAGGCATTCTAATTTCTGATGTGGTATCTCCTCTTCACATTCAATCTTCTTTAGAACCCAAATATGTTTCCTGCCATTCACTTATTTTCATATCACTAGGCCACTTAAATTCCTGTGCGGTTGCAAAGCTTACAAGATGGCTTTTCCATCTGTTGTCCAAGAGGTTCCTGATGTCCACCAAAAACTTTGTGTATCCATTGACCAACAGGATAATTCCATCGAGCAGAGTCTGGAATTCAGTGAGTTTAATTTCCCCATCATTCTGTACATGTGCCAAACATTTAGGAATCATCTGATTAAACTCTTCTCTCCATTCATCTACACCCTTCAATTGGTTATCATCTTTGAGGATTGATGGGTTGAAATGACATTTGATAGAGTCAAATGTACTCCTCTTACCTTCCACTTTCCTTTTTGTATCTACCAAATACTGATACTCCTCAATTATGCTTTTCACCATTTCTCATGTAGGCTTGAGACTTGATGGGGCATCTAGATTTCTGTGTGTGGCTTTGCATAAGGTAGTCATTATGTGGAAGGTAGGTTGCCATCTCTTTTGAAGCTTTTCAAGAATGGAAGAATTAGTGTTTATATGTTCCAGAGCTTTGATCAGATTGCTGAATTATTCATGTACCCCATTTATTTTGTCTTTCAATATATCAACTCTATGCTTTAATATCCTGCTCAAGATCTCTATGATGTGATTTTTGACATCTTCCTCATTATGCTTTTTTAGCTTATCAATTTCCTCTTTCATTTGTTGGATCTGGGGATCCTCTGTATGGACTGGTGGATGATAGGCAATTAATTCATCTCCCCTTACTGTGGTGGCTTGTTGCAACTATTGTTTCAGCTTTTCATTCTCAATGAACAATTTGTTCACCTCATCATTAGATAGCTTTAACCTTTTCTCATATTCATTAATTTTCTTTTCCATGTTTTCTACCACATCTTTGGTGAACATTGCAGAATGCATGGTTATGGTGGCAGCTTCAGTAGGAGTTGTGTCTCTCATAGTTCTAATCATGGCTGACCCCCTCATTTCTTGTACTACATCAAGGAGCCAAGGTTTCCTTGTGTTCTTCTACTTTGTCCATAGGGCAAGTGTTTGGGTAGTAGGGTTATACCCTACTCCTGAGACACCTTCCTCTGAATCAAATTCTACAACTAACATGGGGTCATCTTGTGCTCTGATCTGATCCAAAAGAAACATTTTAGACAACTCCATCCCTGGTATAATCAACATATCACTTTTCAACACCATTTCTCTTGCCTCCTAGGGAGTGACATTAATATTATCAATATTTAATTCTGCAAATGTCTGAGCCTGGATCTCAGCCTATTTTGACTCATCAGCTCCTATAAGATTAATCTTCAACTTTTCATCAAATTGTTTCATTTTCATTTTGATCCAGAAATCTCTAAACTCATTGTTGTGTATAAAATTATCATCCTCTATGAATCTCAGAGAGGCCACTACCCTCTCATCTTCCTGAATCTCATCAATTCCCTCCTCTGATAGCCTGACCTTTGGATCATGAGGCTTTTAACTTTTTTGTTGTTTCGTTGCCTCTTTCAGTACAATCAAGGCCAAGACTGCTTCTTATTCTTCCTCATCACTTGAATCATATTCCACTAATGGCTCCATCTTCTATTTTTTGGCCTGTGGCTCATGAGTAGGAGATGGAGGGGATGGACGTGTAGGTGATGGAGGTGATATATGAGATGTGGATGTTTCATGTGGTGGTTGGTGGGGTGTGGGCAATGGAATGAGTCCCTCATCTTGGGCCATTTTGTATAATTCATCAAATTTACTCAAAATCATTTGCATTCGTTTTAGAAGGTTGGGTTCATCTACAAAAAAGCCTTTGAAGCTTCTATCTTTTTCCTTCTTCTGATTTTCCCACCTCATCATTGCATTCCACCTTTTTTTGGCCTGCATTACATTAGCAAAATACACCAAATTCCTTATAACATCCTCTCCAGAATGAAATTCATGTGAAATAGCCTTCTTCATCAATAGGGTTCTTCTGATCATATTGATGTGACCCTCTGGGTCACATACTCTTTCTGTTCCAAGTTTGAGGGAGTAATTGACCCTTATAAACCTCTGCACCTCTTTGAGCATTCTGACCCAATGACCAGCTCTTCAAACATAGTCAAGTCAAGCAAAAATGTGCCTTTCCTCTGATTTCTCATCAAGTCATGTTCCATCCAGAGCATCTACCACATAAACTCCAAGAAACACTCTTGCAGGTACAAACTTAGGTAAAACGTGTGGTGCTTGGTTGCACCCATATACTCTGATAATAGTGTGTTGTGGCATAAGAAACCAATCAACATAATTATGAGTATAGCCTTGGTCTAGCCCATACTGCATAGGCCTCATTACCTTCATCAATGACTCAGGCATTCTTGGTGTTGGGTAACCAAGAGCAACAATCAATCTGACAGCAAAATCATCTCGAAACACTACAAAATCACTTTTTGTACACCTGCTATCCCAAATGTAGCACCAGTTTTGCACAGGGATTCTAACTCCTCTTTCTTGTGTACATAATTGCATCCTTGTAGTCCACTTCATTTCATTTTGATACATAATTAAGTGACACAATAAAGAATATTTTATGAAAAGTAATAGGGGCCCTGGCTTCCCTAACTTGTAGCAAACCTTCATGTATTTGTTCTTCAATCACAGATGCAAAATCAAATTCTACATTTGACTCTGAATGTTGAATTATCATAGCCATTCTCATCAACCCTATTTGCATTTGCTCCTTTGCATCTATCCCCAAAACTTGACACAATGCATAATAGGTATTCTTGAAATAAACTTGGAAAGGTTCCATTTTGGAAGAAGGAATAGAGAACCTTCTGTTATCATCACCCCTCTTCATGTGTAAAGGGAACTCATCACTTCGATATGTTCTCCTCAACCTCTTATATTCTTGCTCAAGTTTCACTAAGTTCACCTTTGTTACAACTTGTTTATTGAGGTTGAAACATTTGATAATGGCATCTCTACTGATATCCACTAAGCACGGAAGCCTCACAGTTTTGGTTGGGGCATGGTAACTGTGGGCAAGGGATTTAATTAGGTCAACGTCAATGAAAATATTGGAAACAATTAATTTAGCCAAATCTAGGGCCCATGCGTTTGATGCTGGTTCCTGGTCATTCCTTTTTATATAAAAGTACCAGTAGAGATTCCATCCCAATAGAGGTATATAGGGGTCCCTACAGCCTTGAGCTAAGTCTCTAAAAACCTTTTTAGAACCTTTGTCAATTGAGCCAAGCAACAATGAAAGCAAAGGGGATTGCAATGAAGACTTACTGGTTTTGGCTTCATCCTTCGTAGTTCCTACCTCAGTCTTTTTAGGTGCCATTTTATGAAATTCACAAGAAATGATGAGCAGAGCTTACCCAAAAAATTTGCCTTGAAGAATTCTCTTTACTCTCGCGGTTTGAGCTCCTGTGTAATTTGTCTTCCGCTACTATGAGTGAGAAATCTTAATTTGTTTCATGTATTTTCAAGACCAAGACGCGTTTACTTTTGGCTCATAAATTCGCACGATTCAAATCTTTGTGTTGAGCTTAAATCTTCATACTTTGATGTTGATGTGATTGGTATGCTTTAAATAACCCAACAGCTTGATTACCGCACTACCGTAGGTTAGGTTTTGGCCCCCTGAGGTATAGCGGTATAGTGTGTAGTGTATAGTATTAACTCTTCTTACCATCATATCGCAGGCTGTTTGAGAATGTTCTACAGTAAGGAGGTATGATATGGGTATTATGAAGGCTAGCCACTGTGATAACGGTATCACAGCAAAAGGCAAAGATGACTTTATGAATGGTAATAACATGATTTATTATGGAAAAATAAGAGTGGGAGTCATGGATACACAAATAAAACACTTAGAACTTTTATGAAAATTTTGGTTCCAACACGTGGACATCATGACCATGTGTCAGATGCATACAATGCCAATTATATGATCATGTTTTGCAGCACAAATGTCATTAGGTGGCACACGTGTATGGAAGCATAACATGTGGTTGTTGATGTTCCATGTGTCTAACTAGCCACCAACATGTGTAGCAATGTGTATAGCCACACTATCTAGATCCTTGAAGATCTGTAAACCCTGAATAATTCCCCTAATGACCCTAAACCCTAACCCTTAAACCATAAACCCTAAATAATGCCCCTTATAAGCCCTAACCCGGCCCTGACCCGCCATAAACCCTAAACCCCTAAATCCTAAACTGCAAACCCCTAAACCCTAAATAGTACTAAACCCCAGCATCCCTAAACCTCTATCTCCCTATCTAGCCCTATCTCTATCATTCCTCTACCTCTCAATATCTCTCCCTATGTCTCTACCCATGTCCCTCACTCTCCAAACACTAAACCCTAAACCCTAAACCTCTAAACCTTAACCCATGAACCATAAACCCTAAAGTACCCTAAATAATGTCCCTAAACCATAAACCCTAAACCCTAGTAAACTCTAAACCCTAAACTTGAGCAATGCTAAACTCATAAATGCTAAATAATGCCCCTAAACCCTAGCCACTAACCCCAAGCAACTCTCTGTCTCTGTCTATCTCTCTCTGACCTATATATTATCTACCAGCTCCTAGTTAGTTAAATCCTTTTCCTAGCTTTCCTAGTCTTCCTTTTCCTTTCCAATTTCCCTTTAGATCCCTGCACCAATTTTTCCCTATTTTACTATTTTCCACCTCTCCTCTCATCATTCGATCTTCCCATCCAATGAACTTTAGTTTTATCAGCTTGTTTCCATTTCATCCAGCTACCAATTTATATCCTCATCCCTCTTTTCATGTCCTAGTTTTCTTGTTTCCATTTGCTTTGTTGATGAGAGAGAGAGAGAGAGGAAATGGAAAATAAAGATAAATCCTCTATAGTCACAGAATGGGCTCTAATTGTGGAGAACAATGACCAATGGCCGAGTGATCTTGAGTACAACTTCAATCCTTTAGCAAGCTGTAACACGAAACCAATTTTTGAATGTGCCTTGGAGGAATTTGGCATTATCCCAAACTATGATGATGTAACTAGAGTGGATCTAGAAGAGGAATTGGATCTAGATGGTGAATTGGAGGAGAAGCAACAAGAAGAGGGAGAAGTTGACACTCTACAAGAGAGAACAATAAGTCAGTTGGAGTTATAGATTAACAAAGCCAATTGTGGAGAACCTAAAAGGAAAAGTAGGAAAACAAATAAGTTCTTGAGGGAAGAAGAAGCAATGTTGAAAAGTCAGTTCAAAATTCCAACAATGATTCTAAGATCTAGGAAGGAGACATCCCTTCCTAGTTCCTAATGAATATCTCCTTGTGGAATGTTAGTGGCCTCGATAATGCTAACAAATGACACTTAGTTAAGTGCCAAATAGATGTTTTGAATTCTAATATTTTCATGTTACAAGAAATAAAGTTGGAAAAAATGCAAATATTCTTCTACAAAAATGGAAGTAATGGAAAGGAGTGTTTGTAGACATAGTAGGAGCTTTTGGTGGCCTAGGTATCCTTTGGTCTCCACTCTCAATTGATATTAGAAGTGTTAAAAGAAGGACAAAATTGGTAGGTATGTAAAGTGACTAGTTACAAGTACAAGTACAAGTACAAGCTAAGTTTTATTCTATTCACAATATATGGCCTCGTTAGATGTATTCTTAAGAGAAGGATATGGGAAAAATCGTAGTCATACTCTCCTTTCTTCTTCAAGCCCTTATAATAATTGGGGGTGACTTCAATGCCATCCTTGCAAGATCAAAGAAAAGGGGGTATTTATAGAACTATCCAATCTAAAAAATATTTCTCAATTATTTTTAGTTCATGGGGCCTCATTGATATCCCTCTAAAGCACAAATTATACATCTAGACAAATAGGAGGTTTCCTTAGTTTCAATAATATAGTAGAAACACTAGATATATTTATGTGCAACCTCATAGTATCGATTAGATGGCACCATCCTCTCGATTTCAAGATCTAATCATTATCCCATTTAGATTAAAATTTTGGAGGACCAATACCCTAACAAGTGTTAGAATAATATTAAGGTAAATACATAGTTAGTTTATAGTTAGATATAAATAAATATTAGTTGTTAGTTAGTAGTTAGTTTTGGGAGTTATTCCCGTATGGTGGTTTGAGAAGTTATATTTGAAAGGGCTTTATAAAAGCCATTTTGAGATGAATGTAAAATCATCTAGAAATTAATATATCATTATGTGTTTTGATATTATTGAGCAAATGTAGTTATCTATGATTTAGCCAAAATAGTCTTCCTATCGTAATTGCGACAGGAACTGTTGCGGCAATTAAAGAAAGTGAACAGAGATCATAGTTTACTTAGTTTTCAGTCATGAATATAAATATAAAACTGGTAATCTAGTTCAATTTTCTAGTTCCACATTATTGCATCAAATAGTTTAGTTTCTCTACTTCTATCTATCTTTGTTTTGATTTAAGCAATGATTCACAATAAAATATAATTCGTTTCAGCATCAACATTCATAAGAATAACTGGAATATGAAATGATCTCTGATTTGAAATCATCATAATTGTCTTAAAGAGTTTAAGAAGCTACAATATTTGTTTAAAATGTAGGCTATAGGAACAATTACTGTCTGCTACAGGAACTGATTTCTCAGTCCACAGAGACAACAATGGATTGCCTACGGCCAAATAATATTGAAAATGAAACTACATGAAGTAATAGTTTTGTCTACTTTTAAGAGGTTGTGTTCATCATAAAGAGGTCAATTTTCTAATCGAACACTGATTTCAGCCAACGTAAGAAGAATTCAGTCATACATGTATTTGACATGAAATTTATATAAGTGATCTGGGGGTTTTGTTTAAAAGTTTTCATTCAATTTTAACAATCAATTTTGAGGGTAGCATCTTGGTTCCAGGTAGTTGAAATAAAGTAGATAAGTCTCAAATTAGTCTAAAAACCAATCGATCTACCAAGATAGAGATCTGACGTCAGGTAAGTGATAATGGTCAATTTATTTTTCAAGGTGAACTTGTTTCTACAGTATATAGAAAGAAAATTTAGTCATATATTTTTTTGATATAGAGTTCTATAACATTAACTGGGGATTTGATTACTTCCATGTCTTCATAGTAAACTCAAATCTGAAAAGAAAACAATCTGCTAAGAGGAAAGACGGAAGGGAAACCATGCAGAGTTGATTTCAACAGCCAGCGAGGAAATTACAGTGAACTAAATTTTAAAACCTACGACCAAAAGGTAGTCACAGGCAACTCAGAATAAGGGAACGACTGGCATGAAGTCCATGGTAAGAAAAAGAAAGAAACGGCGGCCAGAGAAAAAGGTAACGCCTAGCACATACAAGGCTAGATGGCCAGGAAAGAAATAGAGAGTTTGTTTTTATCAGGCCAAAAGAATAATTCATAGGCTGATCTGTTACCAATTCATCATTCAAACCATTATCTAGCAAAGCATATAAATAAAGGAAAATACTTGTGAGAAATTGCCAGTGAGGAAGTTGATCCGCCAAACTAGCCACCGATGCCTGCTATCTCCTGTTGTTGATTCAGCTAGAAACTTCCTCTCTATCTCCCCTCAAGTTCATGAGTCTTCTGCCAATAAATATGTGTGTGTCTTCTGAAGGACCTCCCTCTTTTTCTTATTCCAAATTCGCTCTTATTTTTGGCGACCCAAGAAATTAGGTTTTAGAAACTGAAGTCTTTGATTTGACAGCTGAAGTCTCTTCTATTTTGCATGATCATTGATCAATTAAAAGGTTCTCAACTCTATTTAAAACAATAAAGCAATATCTTTTATGCAGCTTACTGTCGCATGAATGACAAGAATATATTTCAATTCTTTTATTCAATATAATAATACTATTTTGAATAATTTAACTATTATTATTAAAACAAATCCAATTAATTAATCAAGAAGAGAAATGCAATACAATATTGCATATTTATTTATAATTTAATATATTTATTTATTTAATTTAAAATATAATCATATATATTTCCTTATTTAAATATAATACACCATTCAAACATAATTCAAAAAGACATTAAATTTAAGTAATCACATCATGCATTTGAAAATGATTAATAACCACGCATTAATGCAATAAAAGCCATTCAATAATGCATATGTGATTGTGTGATGTGTGTGATTGCATCAGGGTAATCCATCCATTAGTTCTTGCCAAGTGGCTAGAACACCTCTACCTCAACCATGCTCTTGTCTTCGACGAGTACTTGCATCCATTTGCACTCAACTCAATGTCAATAGGTTAGTGCCTCAAAAACATAGCTGAGGCAAATTATTGTAATCATGTCTACAATATTTAACATTTAAAACAATTTTCAATTTCCCATCAATATAACTTATAATAATGACCTCCACGTATGTAAAAATTACTTAAAGTAAAGTCAATCACAATAATTGTTCACTAAACTTGAATAATCATATTGTTCATAAAAATGAGATGTGGCATCCTTCCCCACTTGGAAGAGACATTGTCCTAATGTATTATTAGACATCAAATTAATAAAGTATCTATCAACCACCAATAAAGTATCAAGGTGTCATAAAACAATAACATCAACTCAAGGTATCAAAAGATCATAACAACAAAGTTCAAAGTATCAAAGCAATAACGGAACTCAAAGTATCATTAATGTATCATCAATTCTAACAAAGCATGTTAATGTCCTTTTACATCCTCCCTTGTGGCACCATCCACAAAAGTATAGGTCCTACTTCACCGTATACAAAATAATATCTCAATTTCGCATTTAACGTTGCGTCCATCAAATGAGTCCAAGTATAATCAATCAATCATTTCACATGGCACAACTACCAATTCAATGTATTTAATCCATCACATGATACAACTACCACTCAATTACATTTATTCTAGCATAAGAGTAACAGTCACATCTTTAATGAACACCAAGGAGTCATAACTCAATTCATCATAGGCACTTACAAACATGAATCAATCATCACAATGCACATGCAATCGCATGGTAAAACAATATAATATCAAAAGCTTAGTCTTCCCAAACAAACATTGATCAAGACCTCCAACAACAAAAAAAAACTTCAAAGGTGCACCAACTAGGTCATATCCACTTAGTGTGCAACAACTCCTTTGAAACTTTACCTCTCATATCATTCCTACCAATGGAATCCATTTCCTATTTCATTGCTTGTAACCAAACTTTATCTTCAATATGATCTACAATTCAAAATTCTTGGAAAACTCTTCCTTGTCTTCCTTGTGCTTTTTCACAAAAATAAAAAAATTCAATTTCTTCAATTTCTTTCTATTCTATGCACTGGGTTATTCACTATATTCAGTTGTTTTGTTTCTATTGTTCCATCATTTTCCTTTTTCTTTGCCAATCAAATACATTCATCCAACCACAGTTCATTTCCAAACAACTTGTCCTATATTCATTTTTTTTCAATTCTCTATTTCAACATGTCTTTTCACTATGATTTCTTTTCAAACCACAATTTTTTTTGCAATGATGTAAATTCCAACAATATTCTCTTCTATGTCTTTCCTATCACAATGTGAACAATGTAAAACCTCCTTTTCTTGAAATGACTTCTTAGTACTTGCAAAAACATATGTCTTTTCTTTTCCTTTACTTTGATACCTGAGACTTTCATACTTAGTCCCCATAATTGACTCAATGGGCTCTTTGATTCCTTGCCCATGCTTACCCAAACCTTTGCTTGTATATTCAATTTTCTTCAAGATTTTCCAACCAACATTATCATCAAAACAACTAGCTATGACAGCAAATTCATCATCATTTTCATCTGTATATTCTTCAACGAGCTACCAAGTGATTGATATAATTAACACAAATCATCTATGTCACATGAGACTTCACAAACTGACGATTTGATTTCCAACATTCGCTTTCTTTTTAGCATGTTGCAACAATTGTTTTATTCATCAATTTGGTCTTTTTATTTGAATTTTCTCCTTCTAGGTTTTTCAACTTTTCTTGCAATTATTCATTCCTTAAACAACTTCAACTCTTCTTTCACCCATTATTTTATTTTATTTTTATTTTTCCAAAAGGTCATTTTCACAAAACTTTTCATACCTTTCCTTTCCTAATTCCTTTATTCTTTCCATATAATCTATATCGCTCCTTTTAACATTCCTCAACTTTTTTTTATTAACTTTTTCCAATTCTTCTATCAAGATTTCCTTCAAAAATTTAACTTACTTCAAGTGATCCAAAGTGACACCCAAAATCCAATTTAGAACTTCCTCAACACTTCAACAATGTTAATACATCTAACAACAATTAATAAACTCAATCTACCAAAGCTCTTAGTAACACACTCGCTACGAAAGAATATATTCTCCGCATCCTACTCCCTTACATAACCTATCAGAGGGCCGTCATGGACATGATAGAAAACATAACATGATACATGACCAATAGTTTTAAAACATTCAAGTATAGCCGCCAATAATAAATAAACAAATAATTCCAAAGAAAAGAAAAAGCCAATTCCAACATTAAGGTATAAAAATGTGCGCAATTTCAACAGTAAATCCAACATGACCATCAAGGTTGCAAGATAAGTAAGTATCAAATTTTGATGGCTATACTTTTTCATAAATAAGAATAAAAATTTTCAATGTTGGTCTTTACAACATTTAGAGAAATTATCAAATTCAAAAGATAAATATCAAATTCAAAGGTTTCCACATTACATGAACTATGTGGCTAATTCTAGCCACTAGAGAGGGAGTACAATGCTACACTACGCCTGGATCCAAATTGGGGCGAGTTAAGAGAACACACTCAATCACACAAGCAACTTAGTCTTCTAAGATCCCAAACACCTCTATAACATAAGATCATTTCCACACAACATCTCTCAAGATACCTAGCAACAAAGATTGCATTCCAATCGAAGAAATCACAATCAAACTAAAGAATGCCCAACCCAACCTAGTGCATCCCTGTTAACCTACATGCATCCCCAACTTGAATGCAACATCTCATTAACATGATATGGCAGGGAACTAAATACATAAAACTGATTAACAATGGGTAAGTTTTGAAAAGGAAACCTACCTCCTTGTTTTCCCCATATTCGACACCCATCCTGGAAGACAACTTCCCAAAAGCATAGAAGGCAAAATAATCATTCTCCTTTCAAACAAAAATTTGTGGCAAAATAAAACATTCATATAGTCATATACTTGCAAACATTCAACAACCAAGATTTAAGTTAGGACAAAATCAGGTTCACAAACCAAGATATCACAACACACCATTCTTTCCTACAAGTAATGGTTATCATTTCTTTCTTTAAACTTCAATGAGGTAATGCAATGCTATCTTTCTTATACCCACATAAATGAATTCATATTCATGATCATGCTCTCAATAAAATAATGCAATATGCATTTCAAGCCATCATTCACCAAAAGGAAAAATAAAATAAATCAAACATATGATCCAACATCCTCTTTCGCATACTCATGCATAACTCTAAAGAAGAAAAGAACCTAGTTCTTTTATACCCAAGAACAATCATCAGGGTCTATCTAACCCTAAAAAAGAAGAGGCACATGCTATCCACAGCAGGCCAACACACAAGGACCCACACATGCTCGATCAAACTGAGTAACACACACACCCAGAGCTCCCAATGTTGGAACTGTGCTCTTATACCAAATGTAAAAGCCCTAAAACCATGTAAAAGTCATAAAACCATCTCAAAAGTAAATGAAGTAAAATGAGGAATAATCCACTTATATACAACATCACAATATCCAAAGTAAAAAGATGTAATTAATCTGCTTAATTACAATATCACAAAAAAGTGATAAGTCTCATAAATTAGTTTCAATAGAGTCAATAAATCTTCATAATTAAGGATCCATAAGAATCATTAAATCTTGCAAAGGATAATCTCATCAATATAAATCAAATAAAGTCATTAAATCTTACATAATTGCTTGCTTAATCCAGGTAACAAGCACTATAAAATAATAAACATAGATGCATTGGCAATCATGCCTTAATACATCCAATAAAGGGTACAATCAACATGTACAATAACAATAAGTAAATCAATACACTCTTCAGCTGCATGAACCAAGTGGTCCACAACCTGCAAGCCGAGAGACTGATGCAGCACTCAACATTCACTCAACAGAATTGTGCCATTAAACATGAGAGACAAAAATTTGGAAGCTGAAACATAACAAAATTTCTATTCCTCAACTCTGCTGCTACAATGAGAGAAAAACTCTCTTATATCTAAGAAAACAAAAAAAACAAAAAATTACCTTTTTTGGCAGATTTCGACAATCGTCAGATTTTGCCATTTTAGGTAATTTTACAATCATATCTTGAGAATCCAGTTTTTTCCCAAAAAGCTCATAAAGCTAAGGTAGGACGAAAAACCAACTAACATCCTAAATTCGAAACATGAGTTTCGAGTTATTAAAAAAAGCAACTTTTAAAAAACTAGAAAAAAACACTAATTTGCTATTTTGAGGGCCAAGATGAAAGTTTGAAGCCCCGAAAAAGTGCCAAGACGAGGTCCAACCCGCTAGGGCAAGTTGGGAAACCACTGGCCACCTCATAACGCATCCACCTGTAAAATTTCGTAGAAAACCCACATCCGAGTCAAAAGTTATGACCTCCGGAAGTCCCTGCATCAGAGACGGGAACGTGGCCCAGGTGCTTTTCCACCCAACCATGAAGTATTTACACTTCCCCGGATCCCTTCATGAAACGAAGGAAACCCAGCCCTGCACGAAATGTCTAGCTACCTGGAAACAACTGGCAGGAGGGAACACCCGATGCAACCCTGATGTCTGAATGTGCAATTCTAAATAATGAAATGTAGATTCTCTCACAATAGGATGTGGCATATATATATATATTGCTAGACAAATAAACATCTATTTCAATGTCATCTCGTTTAGATCTAAACCTTTAACATAGTAGCCTGGTTCAATTCCCAAAAAGAGGAAAAGCCATCTCTGATAATCCACATTCAGCATCCTAGCCTAGAAAGTAACCCAATAACATTCCTACATAAAATCTACCTTCTTTCCCCAAGAAGTAAATAAGCAAGCAAATAAATGATTCAATGAATAAAGATCCAAAATCACCTATGACCACCTTTGATCCCTTTCCCATGCATCAATGAAGAAATCACAGTGTTCAATCAAGTAGTAATGAAGAATCATCATAAAGCCATATATCTAATTACATTCTCAGTTCATATTCCCATGGTTAAATAGATTATAGAAACTAATGATTTTGCTTCATATCCAAATATTGTTTCATAATCAAGCAATAAAATCAAATGAGGAGGTTTGACTACTCCACTCTCTCACAATGAGGTTTCATGCATACTTATTCCAAATATTAATTCTATCTTTCCTCAAGATCAAGTAAATAGAATAAAACAATCAATGTTTTCCTATATATAATTTCAAATCCCTTTTTCCAAAACTCTGATCAAAGAAACACACTTTCCAAGCAATAATCCAACTGTTATTCATTCAATTACATCCATAAGTTTATCAAATTGATATAATTCCTAAATCCATATTTCAATCATAATTCACAATGTAAATAGTATTCTAAGATTTAAGCGATCTTATTGTCAAATCTGTGACAGGGACTAAGTCCATTATCTATAACCAAATAAGTTCATAATTTAATCACAAACCTTAATGTCACATCTATGACAGGAAGTCTAGAAACAATAAAACAATCTTCCTACAAAAGTCATTCTAGTTATAATTTCATCTTGTTGTCATAACAGTGACAGGTAGTCTAAAACAATTAAAAAAATAGTCTTCCTGTCACAACTGCGACGGGAATTGTTGCGACAATTAAAGAAAGTGAACAGAGAACATAGTTTACTTAATTTTTAGTCATGAATATAAATATAAAACTGATAATCTAGTTCAGTTTTCTAGTTCCACATTGTTGCATCAAATAGTTTAGTTTCTCTACTTCTATCTATCTCTGTTTTGAATTAAGTAATGATTCACAATAAAATATAATCTGTTTCAGCATCAACATTCATAAGAATAACTAGAATATCAAATGATCTCTGATTTGAAATCATCATAACTGTTTTAAAGAGTTTAAGAAGCTAGAAGATCTGTTTAAAATGCAGGCTACAGGAACAGTTGTTGCCTGCTACAGGAACTGATTTCTCAGTCCACAAAGACAATAATGGATTGCTTATAGCCAAATAATATTGAAAATGAAATTACAAGAAATAATAGTTTTGTCTACTTTTAAGAGGTTGTGTTCATCATAAAGAGTTCAATTTTCTAATCAAACATTGATTTCAGCTAGCGTAAGGAGAATTCAGTCATACATGTGTTTGACATGAAATTCATATAAGTGATTTGGGGGTTTTGTTTAAAATTTTTCATTGAGTTTTAACAATCGATTCTGAGGGTAGCATCTTGGTTCTAGGCAGTTGAAACAAAGTAGATAAGTCTCAAATCAGTCTAAAAACCAATCGATCTACCAAGATAGAGATATGGTGGCAGGTAAGTGAGAATGGTCGATTTATTTTTCAAGGTGAACCTGTTTCTACAGTATATAGAAAGAAAATTCAGTCATATATTTTTCTGACAGAGAGTTCTATAACATTAACTAGGGATTCGATTACTTCCATGTCTTCATAGTAAAACTCAGATCTAAAAAGAAAATGATCTACTAAGAGGAAAGATGGAAGGGAAACCATGCAGAGTTGATTTCAACAGCCAACGAGGAAATTATAGTGAACTAAATTTTAAAACCTACAACCAAAAGGTAGTCATAGGCAGCCAGGAATAAGGGAACGACTGGCATGAAGTCCACGGTAAGAAAAAGAAAGAAACGGTGGCCAGAGAAAAAGGTAACGCACATACAAGGTTAGGAGGCCAAGAAAGAAATAGAGAGTTTGGTTTTATCAGGCCAAAAGAATAATTCATAGGCTGATATGTTACCAATTCATCATTCAAACCATTATCTAGCAAAGCATATAAATAAAGGAAAATACCCGTGAGAAATTGCCAGTGAGGAAGTCGATTTGTCAAACTAGCCACTGATGTCTGCTATCTATTGTCGTTGATTCAGCCAGAAACTTCCTCTCTTTCTCCCCTCAAGTTCGTGAGTCTTCTGCCAATAAATTTGTGTTTGTCTTCTAAAGGACCTCCCTCTTTTTCTTATTCCCCATTCACTCTTATTTTTGGCGACCCAAGAAATTAGGTTTTAGAAACTGAAGTCTTTGATTTGACAATTGAAGTCTCTTCTATTTTGCATGATCATCGATCAATTAAAAGGCTCTCAATTCTATTTAAAACAATAAAGTAATATCTTTTATGCAGCTTATTGTCGCATGAATGATAGGAATATATTTCAATTCTTTTATTCAATATAATAATACTATTTTGAATCATTTAACTATTGTTATTAAAACAAATCCAATTAATTAATCAAGAAGAGAAATGCAATACAATATTGCATATTTATATATAATTTAATATATTTATTTATTTAATTTAAAATATAATCATATATATTTTCTTAGTTAAATATAATATGCCATTCAAACATAATTCGAAAAGACATTAAATTTAAGTAATCACATCATGCATTTGAAAATGATTAATAACCACTCATTAATGCAATAAAAGCCATTCAATAATGCATATGCAACTACGTGATGTGTTTGATTGCATTAGGGTAATCCATCCATTAGTTCTGTCCAAGTGGCTAGAACACCTCTACCTCAACCATGCTCTCGTCTTTGACGAGTACCTGCATCCATTTGTACTCAACTTGACATCAATAGGTTAGTGTCTCTAAAACATAGCTGAGACAAATCATTGTAATCATGTCTAAAATATTTAACATTTAAAACAATTTCCAATTTTCCATCAATATAACTTATAATAATGACCTCCACATATGCAAAAATTATTTAAAGTAAAGTCAATCACAATAATTGTTCACTAAACTTGAATAATCATATTGTTCATAAAAATGAGACATGACATAATGATTCAATAAAGGATCTACTGTCTATACATTAATTTAATATAAACAGATGTTTGGATGATTCAGTGGCCTATTCACATAACTCACGTTTGTATATAAGTGATTTCCCTTATAGTTGTTGAGCTTTGTGGATTAAAATTATTGTGAAAAATGTCCAAGGATTGTTTTGTAAAGGTAAAAAGGTGCATTCATAATGAGAGTGACTGAAGTTCAAATCTCAACACTGCAATAAGGTAACTAGGAGGACATGTGCACATGTCCAGGACTGCAAATAATGGGACAATTGAGTGGGATCTAGGGCCAACAGAGAAGCACTTTAGAACTCATCCTACGTATCAATAAACAACTCAACACAATGCAAATTGACACATTAACACAACAATATCCAACTAAATTATTGAAAGTCAACTATTGATACCTCGTTGTCCATCCAAATTACAAAATCGGTCCACTTTTTGCTTTGTAACATTTCCTTTTCAAATTGGCTTGGATATCGGCCATATTTCTCCTCTTGTCAAAACATGGCAGATGGACTAGTTAAACTAATTAATATGCAATCATTTACTTTTTCCTAGGAAATAAAAAATATCATTTAACCTATTAAATATACTTACAAATGTACAGATCAAGGCCTGTAAACATTTTTGGCCACTGTGATGCGTGGCACGAAGTTTGTTAAGCCTAGCCTTGGAGGCCTTGTCTTGAAACATATGCTAATTCAATTTAACTATGCACAAATAAAATTTAAAAATTGTTTAATAAATTTGATATAATCTTATAAGCAAATTCAAATACCTGCGTACTCTCCTCACCGAACTTCCTTCGTGCATCGGACTTCTCATATGCTTTTACAAGCTCTTTCCATACTTTAAAACTTACATTAATTGGCTTTTTTTTAGCCTTAGCTCGGGAGGGAGTTTTTTTATCTTCTTTGTTTGGTTGCACCGAAATCTCTTGCAGTTTTGAGACATTCGTAGCTTTATCTTCTTTACAGACCAACCTGTGCCAAATTCAATTTCCATGTCTTGGATAACTGCTTTTTGTAGGTGCATGGGTATCTTTGAGAATGGAAAATGTAGATGGTCTTTGAACCATTAAAGGCATGATTCCTTCAACCTATTCACAAACATTTTTCCAGCATTTGTCATTCAGACTTCCCTTGAAACCATATCGTATTCTATCTTGGTATCGTAGCTACCAATACAAGATGCAAAACATGGCGTGGTGGTTGAAGAAGTATGTGTCCCTGGAGTGGCTAGGACATTGGAAGCCTCTGCTCCCTATTCCACATTCTTAGAGGTTACTATTATTGATTTCCTCCTGGATCTTTTGCCTGATCCATGAATGGTTGGGGAATCAATTGATTCCCTTTGACACTGTTGATTTGGTTGCAATGTTTCAAGGGCTTTACTAGATCATTTTTCTATGTATCTGGAAAGCATTGTCAAGTCCACACCATCCAATTTGTTCACTGCCTCTACCCCCAATATGGAAGCCAATGCCTCTTTATCTTTGTCAGTCTCATGCCCTATATATATAATATATTTCTTCTTTTAAATTTAGAAATAAAAAATTAAAAACTAAAAATCAAAGAAACAATGGAAACATTTACAAATCTATAAATTGACAATGAATTACCTCATTGTGTCCAGAGTCTGCTCCCTTTGCTCTCTTCCCTCTATTGCTTGACATTTTGAGGTGACCTAGGGAAAATTATTTTCATCTAGTCTGTGGAGGCAAACAAAGTACACACTGCCAAGTATGAAAGTTTTCATCTAGTTTTTCTGTATTCCTCAAGGTTTTTGACCTTTACTTTGTAGAGCAAATCATGAAGTTGTTTTCCTCTGTAAGTTTGCTGCAAGAAAGTAAGCTTATACATCAATTGAAATAAAGCCAGATAGAAATTTTATCAACTAGTGGAAAAATCTGATTTCATCCATATCAAGATAGACAACAATTTCCTTTAAGCAAAGGCTGAGATATCTGTTTCACACAGATTAATCCTAAAGCACACATTTATAATATTATAGAATGTGGAAATTTGTTTTCTATTATGAAAAGCCTTGCTCGGAATTATCTTCAATAGATGCCCTATGAATATTACAAGACCCGCATTTGTCCAAACGAATCCAAAATCTAACGAGAAAAAAAGAGTAGATGAAAAAGAGGTGATGCCCTTACCTGGCACGAATAGAAGAAGAGCAACACGAATTGAAAGGCTGAGATATCTGGAAGCAAAGGCTGTCGTGGCTCAAACCCAGGACTTTTGAGATGTAAGAAAGTGAGTATGCGGTTTAGGAATGGGGTACAAAAGGCGTCACAAAGTACGCCTATCAGTGCAAAATGATGTATTCTGCTTGGAAGTTGATATCACTATCTAATGGAATGCCAAATTTGGTTTCTTGTAGCAACCTCACCAATTTTGGATTGTCCTTATAATAAGTAATTATATCTTGTTTCCATGATAGCATTTTGACTTCATGCTTCTCTTATGATTAGCTCAATAATGACTCACTCTTTCACGACCTTACACAGATGGTTGGTGACAATCCTTATGCAAGTGATATGGCTTTGGAAAAACCAAACAACTCTTCTCTTACTATCATGACATGATATTAGGACTATATTGGTAGCTTATGGCAATGCTTATGGTATTGTGATTTTCATTTCTATGTTCTCATTAACCTATTTTTATCTTGAAGCATGGTAACTAACCCACTAGCTATTATGACAGTCATACAATGACTAAACAATCCTCTCCACTTTGACTATGATAGTCCTATGCATGGTGTTTTCTTCATGACAATCCCCAATAATGTGAATTATTGATAGTAGCTAGTTCAAATGGAGTTTTGGATGGTGTAGTAAGTTGTCCCTATGGCTCATGATAGTGCATGCCTTGGTTATGTGCTTGTGACATTACTCTCTAGATATCTCCTCTTTGTAGTGACAAGGTTTCAAGAACATGACAACTTGGGTAAGGTATCAACTTGTCTCTTTAACCTCTGTATTGTCATTTTTCAAGAACTGATCTCATTAAAATGCAAAGATAACATGTTGATTGATGACTAATTACATTGTTACTATGATAGTGACTTAACCTGGTCACAAGATTAATGAGACAATTTTATAGTAATAACTCTATGGATGCATACCTAGCTATCCTAGGTGTACTACGACAATATTTTAATGTTGCTAGTGTTTCTTTTAAACTTCCTATGGTTGTTACCTATGCCTCATGGTATGGCAACCTCTACAATGTTAATTATGATATTCATATGATGGTGAATATTGGAGCTATGGTTTGGATGACCTAATAACATTTGTGATAGTCCTTTGGGGTTGTGATAGACCTTTTGGGTTGTAACAATACTTAGGACGATTGTCCATCAGCTATAACAAGGCATATTGATGGTCCTTGATATCATCCACCTATAATGATAGTGGGTGGGTGATATCATATGGTGGCTGCCGTTTATTCCCGTATTAGTCCATTGACTTGCTAATAAAGATTCTATATCATTGTTAGTACAACATTAGGTGGTATTTGGACGATAGCAATGATATGACAACCTTTGAATCCTCAAGATCCCACTACAATAGTAAATCAACACTATGATGGTCCCTTAACTTATCATTTTGACACGAATTATTTTAGTTGGAGTCATGACCTTCCATCTAACATTTCAGAGTTGGATTTGGGATTAAGGACAACCTTAAGATATGTGATAGGAGATTGACAACATTTTAGCTAAGTCATGACAATATTTGTTTATATTATGTGACTTCACTATAATATTGAGGCTCGGTTTAAGAGGCCATGAAACATCTCCTTCACTATCTGATAACCTTCAACTTCCTCACATACCTATGATAGTCCTATTTATACATCTAGTTATTCCTTAGATCTTGTCAATCCTTAAGGCATGATGACAACATCCCTAAATACCCCAACTACATCTCAATCATATCAAAATTTCATTGTTATTTCACTTTCCTACCATGATTGCATACTCCTCCTTCCTTTGTGACATAGATCACAGGCTTGTTACATCAATGTCAAGGGCTCAGAATTTCATCACCTAGGAAAGCATGTTACCAAGATTTGATGGATTGCCCATTAGGTAATCAAATCTTGGTACTCAAAGGATCTTTGCCTCTCTCTTACACCATGCCCTTTATCTTCTTAATTGTTACAAACCCTACAAGGAAAAAAAGGATCATTAAGTCTTTCAATATATCTATACATAAATTATAACATCAAACCCTCTACTAAAACTCTAAAATATCATGGGTGACAAAACTCTCACATTTGAGGGAAAAAAACTAGAATACATGTTGGATTTCATGGTAACTCAAAACTTCCCTCTCTCAAACTAATGACTTATTGCATATATGGTTTGAAAGAATAGAAACCAGTCATAGATTAGATGAAAAGATCAAGGAGATGCATGTTATAGAGTATAAAACTAAAAAATCAAAGGTCTTTTTGGGCGGCCTTTTTCCAACAATATGAGCAAAAATCAAACTTTAAACATGTAGCACAGGTGTACAATATGACTCATTCACATACATAACACATGTGGGACTACTAAGAAGGGAGATAGGTGCTTAATAGGAGCAATGACAATTGCACATAATGTTTAAGTTCAATTCAACAGATGGTTGGGGTTATGATAGCTAATGGAGGGTTTTCTTTTCAAAGGAAACCATTAATTTTGGATTGAAAGGTAATGGTGAAATATAACATAAATTCCCTATAATTAAAGAATATCCAATGGCTAGGATTAACCTAACAAAGATCTAACGACGTGATTTCAAAATTAACATCCAAATCATGCTTCCCTCCATCAATAATTTAAAATTTTGGTGCCAAAGACTCTTTGAGACTGTTTTGAGGGTTCTATGATAGTTTTGAGGGTTTTATGGCCACTTGGAGAGATATAGATAGCCTTAAAATGACCCATAAAAGAAAAAGGAGAGTCAAATATGAAATAAATGTCTTTTTGATGTGAATTTGTAGTCATCTTGTAATCATAAGAATTAAGCTCTAGTTGTCAAGATTTTGCGTGTAAACTTTTTGTGAAGAGCAAAATGTTGCAATGTCCTATTTTTTTTTTCATAGTGCATCTTAATGAGAAGCGAGTGTATTAACAAGATAATTTCAACAATATTCTCTTGGTGCACAACTGTTATGTGACTATTGTCATTGTTGTGTATTACAGGATCCAGAGGAGGCCATGGAGAGAGGACGTGGACGACATAGAACTACTAAATCACAGAGAGGAAAGTTGTTGGAAATAGATATGACAACAGAATCTACAAATATAATAAAGGTAAGAAGAGAAAGCAACCTCAACCAAAGGAGGAAGGTGTTTATGAATTCACAAATGCTACAACATAGAGGAGATAAAGTCATTTTTCTATCCATGAGGCCTTTGAGGTCAAACTTATTGGTTGAAAATGCACATGAATGGTGATTAAATGTGATTCTATGATCAAGGGAAAAGTTTGAAAATTAGGATGGCCAAAACATGATATCAATATGTCAAATATATGACTAAAGTGAGGTTTTGTGTTGGATAGCATATTCGTTGAAATGATATAATTGGTGTACTAAACATTATTTACTATGTTGTGTATTATAAGGGCCAGACGAGGCCATGGCAACAGATCGTGTCATATCAAATGAGGACACAACGGATGAAGTGGGACATCAAGTACTCAAATTTTAACTTAGGAAAAAATGATCTGATGGCATTTTGTGATACGTCCATCTTTTTTCACAGTATCATTGAAATTTATAATGTATTATCTAATCTTGACATAAATTAATGCATGTTGTTGATTATTTTAGATAGAGATTGGAGCAAATGCAGAGCCTAAGCGTTCAACTAGCAAAAGAAAAAGATATGTACGTGGATGTGGACCTAAAACTGTTAAATCACATAGATGACAGTGGGTGGAAGAGGATATGACAATAGATCCTGCTGACACAACAAATGATTGCACTAAACAAGAGGTCGGTCAGGACTATAGTACATGGGATGAATACTTTGAGAAAATTGTTGTTTGTGGATGTTCTGTATGTCGTGGAAAGAAACAATTCAAATGAGCGAATGTACAAAGACATTACATATATGATGAGCTTCTAGTTGGTAGTATGCCTCATACAATCGATTCAAATCCAATAGGAATTGTGGTAAGGAATTTTCCAATTTGATATAAATAACATGTATACTTCATTTAAACATTGTTTTATATTATTTAAATAACTAATTTTTTTTTTAATGGATACTTGCATGATAAAGTTCTTGGTTTAAAGTTTCTTGGATCACCGACTTCCAGCCTAGAGGGCAATGATCATTTATCAGATGATACATCTAACAAAAATATGTGCTAATATACCAGCTCGAAAGATGAGGAATTGATGAAAACAAGCAACAGAACAAGAACCAGTTTAAAGATGCATAATTTGCTTAAAGACAAGGGGAAGGTGGACTATATACCCTATGAGAATGAATGTGATGGAGATGATGACTTGCCCTTGAGTTTGAGATCAATTTACAAAGAGACATTTGATTGTTGACTATATTGCACTTGGCCTAGTGATCAACAACTACCTAGAGTGTACGAGGTGTTTCAATTTTGGGGAACAACTACATGATACGACCCTCCAATATTCATGGAGCAAATCTAGGCCTCTTTATTGTCCAAAATATACATGTGGGATCTAAACATAGAAACAATTTAGAACAAACCACTAGGAGATTAATGCCATATTATGGTCCATCATATTACAGTGGTGAATGGACAAGGCTAGCAGAATATAAGCCTAGCATGTCAGCATATGGTCTAAATTCGAATATGTATACACATCGTCTCCAATTGGAAAGTAGAAAATAAATGAATAGAGGTCATCTTATGTATATAGATGGACGTGCATACACACACAAAAATATTGCAGGATTTATAAATAGTAGTAAGGGAAGGGACCCTACTGTAAGACCGAATTGTCAATTTGTTGAGGTTATAAATGATAAAGATGGAGACATTGATAGATTGATAATGGTTGAGGCTATTATGGACCTTACCATTGGGGATGAGTTATTGATTGATTACCCCTTCTTAAAACGCACTCCTGCTCGAAAGAAGAGGGAAGAACAAGGTCTCCCTAAGGATGTTCATAAGGGCAGAAAACCAAAGAATAATAAATGAGTGTGGACTGATGTTTTATAAACTATGTTGTCAAATTTGTGTTTTATTTAAATTATTGTATAAAAAAGGTAGTCTATAAAATAATGTTCCATTATTCAATTGATGTATATATGTTCATACAATTTATATTTATATTTTTTAATCCATATTTGATTATATTTCTTTTAAATTGATACATTTATGATTTATCCAATTATTGCCAAACATTAAATAATGCTTGTGTTTGTTGATAGGTAGAAGATGTTGATGAAACACATACTAATACCCAAGATCCAAGTGGGTTATTAGGATTTGGATGGAATGATCCAAACCATCCTTTAAACCATACCAGGGTGAAAAGATCAACATTGAAGAGAATACTACTAGCTAAGAAATTTGAAGAGCTAATGAGATCCGCATACACTGATGACATACCACCTAGCCTTAATGATGATGATCATGATAGTGAAAATACAGTGCATGAAGAAGGATTGAATGAAATGCTTACAGATTTCTTTGGGGATGGAAACAATGATGACAATAATGATCATATGGTTGATAGTAACAATGATAGTAGGGGTAATTACCACCAACCTAATGTTGATGATAACAACCTGAAAGACTCCATCAAGCAAGTAGCGAAGACACCCGTGTTCAAATCGGGTGCAAATAGTACCTTCAAACTAGCATGCACATTAATATTATTAGAAATCAAGTCACTATTTGGTTGGTCAGACAAAGGTTTCACTACCCTACTAAAGTGAGTTGAAATCTATTTCTTACTTTGCATTGCCAATTGGTGTACATAATTCGTAAGCATTCATCAACTTTGTTTATATTTCTTTAAGGGGATTTTAAAACCATATATTGTATATAAACAGTCCTAGTATAGATTGACATATCAAACATGTTCATCATAAGTCAAACATTCAATTGATTTTATCTCTGGCAATCTTACATGGCACTAAAAACTAAAATATTCCCTGAAGAGAATGTGTTGCCATCAACTTGCAGAGAGGCGTGTCTGTTGTTGGTTGAGTTGGGGATTGAATATAAGCAAATTCATTCATGTAAAAATGATTGCACTTTATATAGAGATGAATATCAAAACAAGGTAGAATGTCATGTATGCAAAGAGAAGAGATATCGTACAAATGTACAAGGTCCTACAGTTCCAAAGAAGGTTTAATGTCACATGCCAATTATACCTAGACTTCAACGAATGTTTCGTTGCAAGTCACTTGCACAATTGATGGACTGGCATGCAAAGAACATGAGTAAATATGGATTCATGCGAATTTCGGTCGACTCCAAATCAATGAAACATAGAGGAAAAATGGCCAAGAAAATTCAAAGATGAACCCTATAGTATCAGGTTTGGTCTTACAATTGATGGAGTGTGCCCATTCTCTTTCCTTAGCTCAAACTATACTGTTTGGCCAGTCAGATTGATAGTATACAATATTCCCCCATGGATGAGTGTTAGAAAGGAGCACCTTATGCTGACTCTCATTGTTCCGGGAAAACATCAAGTTAAAAACATGGATGTTTATCTTGCGCCTTTTATTGATGAGATGCAACTGCTATGGAAAGGCATAAGAATGTATGACATATCATGTTCCCCATCAAATAGGTCCTTCATGTTGTATGGTGTGCTATGTTGGACTAGTCATGATTTCCTAAGACTTGGTGTTTGTTCTGGTAAGATAAAATATTTACGTATTTACACTCATAATTTATTTTCATCCCAACTTTCATACTTAGTTTTATACTATTTTTTTGATGTTATTAACATTACTTATTGAATTGCAAGGCTTCAAAAAAAGAGGATATTTGCATGTCCAAGATGTGTAGAACAATTTCAAGGGCAGTATTCTAAAGATCTACATAAATTTATTTACACATACAACAGGGTTTTTCTACCACTAGATCATAAGTTTAGAAATCGCCTGAAGAATCAATTTGATGGAAAAGTTGAAAATAGAGGCCCTCCCATGATTATGGGTCCAGGTGATTGGCTTAAGAAGTATGAAGATGTTGAATTGAAAGATTGGGAGGATTTTTTTGATCGAGGTGATTCAATTGAAGAACTAGAACAAGTTGTAGTTAATATCCCAGAAGGAATGAAAAGGAAATCCATATTTTATGAGCTCCCATACTGGAATGATCTATTAATATCTCACCTATTATATCCTATGCATGTCTTCAAAAATATCCCAGATTCTATATTTTGATATATATCAGGCAAAGAGAAGGACACCTTGTCTTCGAGGAGAGATATTGCTCTTTCGCGTACCAAAATTAATAGAAAACATTTGTGGCCAAACAGGGAAAATGAAACATATATAGAAGCTCCATGGATTTTGAAAAAAAAAAAGAGCTAGACCAACTAAAAAATGTCATCCATTCAATAAGGACACCTACTGGCTATGGGTCATCATTGGCTAAAGCTTTTATAATTGATGGACATATCACAGGATTTAAAACACATGATTTTCATAATTTTATGAAGGTATTATATATCATTATTTAACATTTACTGATAACATTGATTAAGTACTAAATATATTTTGATATTTTGTTGTGTGAGAAAAAATTACTAATGACCTTTTCATAAATGTGTTTGATAGCATATCATGCCATTGGCAATCAGGGGGGATTCTTGTCTTACAGTTGACTTAAGGAATGCCATAAGTCAATTTTCAGCATTTACAAGGTATGTAGTTATATGAAATGTTCATGTGTGAGAGACATAGAGATATTATATCGCATTTTAATTTTTGACTAAAGGTTCATACTAATTTACTATTCTTATATTAGGTGGGTGACCTCCAAGGAGATCCACGAATGTGAAGTGCCAAAATGGAAGAAAGAAATTGCAAAAATTGTATGTGTATTTGAGAAGGAGCTCCCTACAAGTTTCATGGACCTACAAGTCCATTTACTTATACACCTAGTCGATGACATTGAATTGGCGGGTGTCATATCAACGAGGTGGATTTTTTTCTTTGAAAGGTATATGAAAACTCTAAAAAGATATGTCAGACAATAGGCACATCCAGAGGGTTGCATGGATCAAGGGTATGTATTGAATGAAGCATTTTTCTTCCTGTGTGAATTCCTTGGTAAGGATTTTGAAGATGGGCCATGCTTTTGGGATGAAGAAAGATCATTAAATATTATCGATGGAGAAAAACCATAATCTAATGGTGTTCAAGTAGAAATTAGTAAGTAAATTTATGATTAGTGTGGTTGTTTTTCTTGTAATCATTAATTTACTCTGTAATTTATTTGTCGAATTAACAACATGGCATTTGGAGTTTGAAATAAGCATGTTGACATGTAATAGGTGTAGACGAAAGTGCTATACTTGACAAGTTCATTATGTACCACATGGACTTTATGAACAATTGGATTGATCTGTATGATAAAAAGAGAGAAAAAGTGTTAGAAGCAAGGAGACAGTTTAAGAGATCAAACCCAAGGAATACTCCACTTCCCACTAATTTGCTTGGGGAATGGGACAAAGATTGCACACTAGAATGGGTTACTGAACAAATTCAAAATCAAATAGAAGATGCAGGTATAGATTCAAATATAACAGAAGATGAAATCAACATGTCTAGAGGATGTGAAAGAAAGGTACAGTTGGAATTTTACAAAATGTTGTTTCCTTACAGTTTTGACACTATTAACTATTTTAATATTCGTCATTATATTTGTTTTCACTGAAATAAATGGTCTTTCACAGGCGAGGAAATATCTAGCAATGTGGGCATATGTTTGACATTATCGTGTAGAAAGTGTAGATGTAAAGAGATAATCCTTCGATTGTGGCATCATGGTTGACTTCAAGCAATCCAGTCGATCACGCTCAAAAGATAATAATATAATTGAAGGGAATCTACAATATGTTGGGAAAATACAAGAATTTATTGAATTGGATTACCGCTCTTTTAAATGTTGTATTTTTGAGTGTAGATGGTATGAAGCATTTGAGAGGACACGAAGACATGATACCCATAGTCGATTGTTTTCTATAGATTCTTTATGTTTCCTACAGGAGGATAAGGAGCCTTATTTTCTACCAATTCATTGTGAGCAGGTATTTCTTTAACTCAAACAAGAAGCGGTAGTGGTCATTAATCTATTAATTCATAGTTTATTGCAAATATATACATGTGTTTATTAATCAATAAAATTGTTATACCATACGTCTAATATATGTATGCCATTCATGTGCAGGTATTTTTCTATGAAGATATTTTGGACCTGAAATGGATATTTGTCATACATTATGATCCAATATTAAGGCATGTATTTGATGATGCATTAGTGGATACTGAGCAAAACAATGATGGCTAACAAAATGAGAGAGAGGGATTAGAGAACATTGAAGAAATTGACATCCATGATGATGTTGAAGATGGTTATGTTTAGGCACAAGAAGACAACAATCCAGAGTTAGATGATGTTATGGAAGACAACAATATGGATGGTATAGAAAATGATGATCCATATACATCTGGTAACAATATAGATGGTCTACAGTCAAATTTCAATGATGATGAAGATGATGCAGGTCAAGATGAGGATGGTGATAATATTAAATACTTGAAAGAACATATGAACATTGACAATGATACACTAGATGACATTGTAGCAGACAATAATGTTAATGACCAAGACTTCTAAATTTTTAGAATTGCAATCCATGTTTAAAAAAGGATGATTCTTATAGCCTAAACTTTGAAATGCTTCAATAATATTATTTGTGTCGATACAAATTACCTATTGCGATATCCTTAAATCATTCAATCTTTGGTATGAATTGTTGGCAGAAAAAATTAGGATTACTTGGATGCAATTTCCTTTTCATTGCTTTATATTTTGCTTGAATGTCAAGGTCTCAACCTAATCCTCATTTTGCACTAAGAAGAAACCTTAGGCTTAACTCTACAATGGCCTCGATTCATTGCGAGGAAGTTATGATTGAGGATTTGATGACTACTACATATTTTAATGGGGAAGATGGTTTTCATCATGATGCACATGTTGAACATATGGATAGGTAGGACATTAATCTTACTACACAAATACTTATACCAGACCTTTACGAATTTGAGCAATAATGTTAATTATTCAAATTTGATTGATGTTCTTCATAACTTGTTAATGGATAATCCATATGTAATGGAAGTATTAAGTGATATAGGCCAAAGGATAAGCTCATCAAGTTCCTTAAATAGTGTGTCTCCTCCCCTTCCTTCACAAGCCTCTTCATCTAGTGTGCCTCCTTCCACATCTTCTTCTGCTTTAGCCAAGCCACATATTTCTTCTCTTCTCTGTATTGCTTATCAAATTTTCATAGCTCCTATCATTGATCCTCTAATTGTACCTCCTTCTCATATTGTACCTTCCACTCATCCCCTGATTGTGTTTACTTCTCACTCACTACTCATGTTCCCACTTCTAGTGTTGTCATTCCAATTTCATTATTTGTCCCCCAATCAACCTACACTCCACGTATTATCTCATGTTGCCACTTCCACTCCCATTTTAATCATAACTCCTAATGTTCATCCTTCCAACATAGATGTCATCCTTAAAAGAATTGATGAGATGCAAAGTAAACTTGATGCATTACCCCTAGTAATCAAAGGATATCATAAGAGAAATCAAGCATAATCCACTTTCATTTGAGTTGTTTCTCATCCATTTCTAGTTTGTTCGGTGGCCCCTTGTTTTGTAATGTATAGTGGTAAAGGGGACCTTATGACACAATTGGGAGTTTGTTTTGATTATGTTTATGATGATAAACTTTTTACGAAGCTCTTCCCTATAAACTAAAAGGATTATGCAATTGGATGGCTTTATTCTCTTCCTCATAGTTCTATTCATTCCTTCAATGATTTGGCCAATGCTTTTATACATCACTTTAATGTCAATATTGGTTTTGTTGGTACTCAAATTTGCAAATTATAAAACCCTAAAGATGTGCCAAATCTTATGATTAGGTTTTATATGTGAATTTGACCAACTAACAGAATTGATCAGATTAATCAAAATTCTCTACACTTTAGGCTATGTTCAAGCCTAGGTGGGTGTTACCTTGTTTCACCAATGACAATTTACTTTCACGTTTGTTGGTGACTTCAGAACAGATTAAATAAATGTGGATTTATTTAATTAAGGATGAGACTTTAGAGGAAGGGTTAATTGGATTAGTTAATCAATTAAATAAATTATCATAATTTATTTAATTAATGTCAGAAGAACGGTTAGATCTATTAATTAAATAGCGTGACTTATTAAACTGATATTAGGAGGAATGATCAAAGTGGTTAATTAAATAAATAGGATTTATTTAATTAACATTGTCAGAGGAGATGTGGGATAGATCTGGTGTGATGTTAGGCCATGGTAAGATTTAGGTGTCTACATTTCTAACAGTGCATAGTTTTTGGGTTGATGAAAAATGATCACAATTTATCTTTGGTAATTTTTTCCTTCACCATATCATGAGAGAATTTTGAGGAACAAAATTGATGACAAATTTCTCTATGGGTTGCCCATGTATTTATTTTCCTTCACTAAGATAGACTGAAGGAATAGGAGAACATCAAACAAGGATCAAATGAGTGCAATCATGATTATGTTATTGGATTTCAAACTTTGTCAACAAAGATACACTATCAAATTCCTATTGATAAATTGCAAAGAATATTTGTTGAGGGCTTATTACCTACTATCCAAGCTGAGACAATGTGTAGCAATGTGTCTAACTAGCCACCAACATGTGTAACAACGTGTATAGGCACACTATCTAGATCCTTGAAGATCCATAAACCCTGAATAATGCCCCTAAACCCTAAACCCTAACCCCTAAACCATAAACCCTAAATAAGGCCCCTAAGCAATGAACTTTAGTTTTATCTTGTTTCCATTTCATCCTGCCAATTTATATCCTCACCCCTCTTTTCATGTCCTAGTTTTCTTGTTTCCATTTGCTTTGTTGAGAGAGAGAGAGAGGTTTAGGGTTGCTCAGGTTTAGGATTTAGGGGTTAGGGATTAGGGATTAGGGGCATTATTTAGGGTTGAGGGATTTAGAGAGAGAGAGAGAGAGACTTCTTTTGACATGCAACTATAAACCCTGAATAATGCCCCTAAACCTCAAACCTGAGCAACCCTAAACCTCTAAACCTTAAATAATGCCTCTAAACCCTAAACCCTAACCTCTAACCCCTAAAACATAAACCCTAAATAATGCCCCTAAGTTCTGAGCCCTAACCCCTAACCCTTAAACCTGAGAAACCCTAAACCCCTAAATCCTAAACCCCAAACCCCAAAACCCTAAACACTAAACCCAAGCAACCCTAAACCTCTATCTCCCTATCTCTACTATTCCTCTACCTCTCAATCTCTCTCCCTATGTCTCAAGCCATCTCCCTCACTCTCCATATCCCTATCTCTTCCTGTGTCTCTGGCCATGTACCTCACTCTTTATATCTCCCTATTGGTCCTCTCTCTCTAAACACTAAACCCTAAACCTCTAAACTCTAACCATAAACCTTAAATAATGATCCTAAACCTTAACCCCCAACCCCCAAACCCTAAACCCAAGAAACCCTAAACCCCTATCTCCCTATCTCTATTGTCTCTCTACCTCTCAATCCTTCTCCCTATCTCTCTGGATATAGGCGTTAAAGTTGGCACTAATGTAGGCACTCAAGTCGGCGCTAAAGTAGGTGCTAAAGGCAATGCTAAAGTCATTGATAAAGTTGACGCTAATGTAGGCACTAAAGTCGGCTCTAAATTAGGTGCTAAAGTTGGCACTAAATTAGGCGCTAATTTGCACCTAATTTAGCATCGACTTGTTCTGATCGGCACAAAAAAAATAGCAAAAATAGTGCCATCCTGATAAATAGCATTGACTTTTTCAAAAAATTGGAGAAAAATACATTAAAACAGTGGGTGGAAGCAAAAAAGGGAGCTAATCACAGCGATTTGTTGTAGTGTTCCCAAGTCTTATTTTTCTCAATTTGTTGTAGTTCTTCTTTCATTGCCTTGACCCAATGCTCATCATTGCATGCTTCATTTATTGTTTTAGGTTCCACCTTAGATAGTAGACAGAGATTTACTTGTTCCTCTACAATTCTGCTTCTTGTCATCATACCTTTCCTTTTGTCACCAAAAATTTGATCTTCAGAATGATCTCTTTGCACATACCTTGGTGTTTTAGTTCTTATTGGAACCTCAGCTTGAGTCTCTTCTTCTTTCAGAGCTTGTTCTTCAATCTAAACTTCTTTTTCTTTTCCTTTTTCTGTCTTTTTTGTATCAACAGGTTCATATGACTCATATCCATTTGATTGGATATCTTCATCTACCTTTACATTTGCACTTTCAATGATCTTTCTCAGTCTTTTGTTATAGCACCGATAAGCCTTGCTCTTAGTGGAGTACCTAAGGAATATGACTTCATCACATCTAGCATCAAACTTCCTTAATTCTTCATCTCTTCTAATGTAGCATTTTCTTCCAAAAACTTTGAAGTATTTGACAGTAGGAGCTCTACCATACCATAGTTCATAAGGTGTCTTTGTTTCTTTTGCTCTGACTTGCACTCTATTCTAAATGTAGACAATAGTATGTATTGCTTCTTTCCAATACACTTCTGGTAGGTCTGCATCCTTGATCATTGCTTTGGCAACTTCTTGAGTAGTCCTATTTTTCCTTTCAACCACTCCATTTTGTTGAGGAGTTCGGGGAGCAGACAAATGTCTCTTTATTCCATGTTCTTCACAAAAAGCATTGAACTCACTTGAAGTGAACTCACCACCTTTGTTAGATCTTAAGCATTTGATTCTCAAATCCAATTCATTTTCAACCATAGCTTTGAATGCCTTGAACTTATCTAAAGCTTTTGCTTTTTCTCTAAGGAAAGTAACCTAAGTCATTCTTAAAAAATCATCAATAAGGAGCATGAAATACCTTTCACCTTGCAGACTTCTTGTTCTTGTGGGACCACACAGGTTTGTATGCACCAGCTCCATCAAACCGGTAGAGGATTGTTCTTTTCTTTTGAAAGTAGTCTTTGTCATTTTCCCAAACTGGCATTCTTTGCATATGACATTGGTAGGCTTCACAATCTTAGGCAGATCTCTTATAGCCTGAATAGTGCTTATTCTCACCAGATTATTGAAGTTAATGTGACACATTCTCCTATGCCATAGCCAACTTTCATCTGACTTAGCCAACATGCAACAATTTTTAGCACCTTTCAAATGATAAACATTACCATGAGTCTTTTTACCAGCAACAATTAGGGTTATGGAGCTATTTTGTATATTACACCCGATGTCCTTGAACAAAAGATTATATCCTTTGTCACACATTTGTCCAATACTTAGTAGATTATGCTTTAGGCCCTTGACATAAAAAACATTGTCTGTATTATGTTTGCCATCAAAAGTAATAGATCCTTTTCCACAAATCTTACCAGCTACAATATCACCAAACCTAACAATTCCTCCATCATACTTTTCAAACGTAACAAACTTACTCTTGTCTCCTGTCATGTGGTTTGAGCACCTATTGTCAATGATCCATTCATCTTCCTTTTCAGCATGGAATGCAGACAACTCTCTTGTACTTTCTTCCTTCACACAACTTGCAAGATTAGCAGAAACAGGTTCTTCTCTAAGTGCAATAAACAAGCATTCACTATTATTGCCATCATCAGAGTTAGACTCATCATCTCTAACATAATAACTCTTTCTTACCATTTTTCCTTTGCTTTCATTGATTCTCAAATCTCTGTCAGGACATCTTGAAGCATAATGACCAATTTTACCACAACTGAAGCATTTGAAAGGTAACTTACCTTTGAATTTTCTTTTGTTGCCTCTCTTTATTCTGCTTGCAAATTTGGCTTCTAGCTCTGTAAAGTCTTCATCATCTGATTCCACACCATATTTCTCTAATCTAGTAGTCTTAGTTGCTTCCTTGGCCTTGAAAGCAGTCTCAGTGTTCACAGGGCCATCAGTAGTACCAAACTCTCTTATTTCAAAAGCAGTTAGTTTACCAAGTAATTGATCTTTTGTAAGCTTGCCCAATTCCAACAACTATTCAATGGCAGATACCTTGTGAATATAAGATTTGGGAAGAGTTTTGAGTATCTTATCTATGACATGTTCATCCTTTAATTCTACACCAAGACCCTTCATGCTGCTGCCAACTTCATCAATCTTTTGTAAGTAAATTGTTATGTTCTCATCTTCAGCCATTTGCATGGTTTCATATGTGGTGTTCAAATTCTACAACTTGGCCTTCTTGACAGATGCATCACCTTCATAGATTTTATTCAATTTGGCCCAAATCTCATAAGTAGTTTCCAGATTTACAACTTTTTCCATTTTAGTGTTAGACAGGGCATTTAACAGAGCATTTTTAGCTTTGTGATTAGTCTCAAACTCTTTAATCTCTTATTCAGAATCCATATCTTTCAAAAATGTGTATTTATCTTTAACCATTGCCCAAACATTATAACTAAGAGAAATGAGATAACTTTGCATTCGTACCTTCCAGTAGGCATAGTCAGATCCATCAAACTGAGGAATGTCTTTCTTGTGTGCCATCTCAGATCTACCTTAAGCTATTAGGCTTTCTTCAAAGGAACCTTGCTCTAATACCAATTATTGAAAGGTACGAGACAACTGAGAGGGGGGGTGAATCGGTTGTATCAAAACTTTGACTTCTTTAAACCATAATCAATTTCACAATCACTTAACTTATTTCATTATTCTGTTATGAGCATTAAACATGAATAATAGAATCAAAACATGAACACATCAGCACCATACACACATGAACACCAGATTTTCATGTGGAAAAGAATAAACAAGGAAAAACCATAGTGAGTGTTAGCTCACAATATAATGTAGTAACAATACCGAATATCAAAAGGTGGCTCTCTACCAAAGGGCTCACTGTCGAAAGGAATGGCTCACTGCCAAGGGTTGGCTCACTGCCAAAAGGTTGAATTGATTTAGTAGCATCTACACCATGCCTGAGTTCAGTTCCATTGAAGCACACTATACCTCCTCTGCTTTGCTCTACTTTTTCTCTTTGCACTTATCTTCTCATCTTCGCACACTCACACCTCAAACATGAATTCATTACATGTATTTAAATCTATCATCAACCTTGGATTGAACATCAAGGCTGACATTATATTCTACAACCATTGGAACTTTCTCCAGGGTCGACATACATACATAAATAAAATTAGGACTAGACCTAAACAAACTTGCACAACAAATGAATGAAGGATGAACACATCACGGCTTAGCTCGGACCCAAATACATCCTCACACACTTGGACACGCTTCCACAATCCACAAAACACCTTTGCAACAAGTGTGACAAACCAGGTCGGCCAGAACTTATGCACATATCAAGAACACTTAGAAATTTACTTGCAAGATCTTCATTGTAGCTTGCGGATCAAGCACATGCTTTCAACACATTCTGGAGACATCTATGGACATCGTCTAATCACTTGGGAGCCAACAAATCCAACCACAACATATATCACTTGAAGAACATATCACAGACTGCTTCTTATCAGACACTATCAAACTCTGCTAAATAGATACTTGCTTTCTGGAGCTTCAAATCACATATCCTTTGGAATGAAGATGACTAAGGACCTTGTAATCTTAAGTCCAGAACTGCAAAGCCAAAATCCAATCTGTGGAGAAATGCAGAGCAAAACACTTTCTCCTTATCACTTTGCAAACCTTTGCCAGACACAGTCTTCACACCAGTGAATAGAACTTTTTCTGCACAGCGATCCGGACCACCAAATTTTGGATTTAGCATCTTCAGACACTTCTCTAAATCATATCCAAAGCTCAAACTCCAGTCTTCAATATAGAGAAGATGCGAAGTGTTCTTTAATTAATTAGAGAAAATGAGTGCTCTCATCCCCACCCCGATGTGACTATATAACGCCTCTCGGCGTAATTAAACTAGTATATTTATATTTAAAAAAATATATCTAAAGTATGCCTAGGGATATCTCTTTTCCATAGTTTATTTGAAAAAATAAAAAATAAAAACCAAAAAAGAAATTGGAAAAAATAAAAAATAAAAAATAAAAAAGAAATTGGAAAAAATAAAAATAAAAAACAAAAAAGAAATTGAAAATAAGAAAATCACAAAAACTATCCAACCAAAAAAGAAATTAGAAAAAATAAAAAATAAAAACCCAAAAAGAAATTGGAAAAAAATAAAAACTAAAAACTAAAAAAGAAATTGGAAAAAATAAAAATAAAAAACAAAAAAGAAATTGAAAATAAGAAAATCACAAAAACTATGGAACAAAAAAGAAATTGGAACCAGTGATCTTCAAATGAAAATAAGTTTCCTTTTTGGAATTTTAATTTTTTTTTCTATAAATTTAGGCAGAAAAAATGAGTGCTCTCATCCCCACCCCGATGTGACTGTATAACGCCTCTTGGCATAACTAATATATTTATATTTAAAAAAATATATCTATAGTATGCCGAGAGATATCTTTTTGAGGTTTTGTAGTGTTTTTTGTGTTTTCTATAGCTTTTGTGATTTTCTCCACTTTTTTTCCTTCAACCATTTCCCAGTTCTTTTTTTGTTTTTATTTTTATTTTCCGTGTTTGCATGGTTTTTGTGATTTTTGTCCACCTTTTTTCCTTTAACTTTTATTTTTTATTTTTTGCAATTTCTTTTTTGGTTCCATAGTTTTTTAAATTTTCTCCACCTTTTTTTTCTTCAAGTGTTCCATTTTTTTTTTGTTTTTTTTTTTCCAATTTCTTTTTTCGGTTTTTATTTTTTATTTTTTTGCCTATATATTTACACGGAAAAAAATGAGTGCTCTCATCTCCACCCCGCTGTGATTGTAGAATGCCTCTCGGTTAATTTTCTCCACCTTTTTTTCTTCAAGTGTTCCATTTTTTTTTTGTTTTTAATTTTTATTTTTTTCCAATTTCTTTTTCATTTAAATTTTTTTTTTTTGCCTATATATTTACACGGAAAAAACAAGTGCTCTTATCTCCACTCTGCTGTGAAATGCAAAAAGTGCATATCAAGGGGCAGATGGGTTTGTTGCCCAACTATTTTCATTGGAAGCACATCAATCAAAGGCTCCTACATCGCTAGATCTGCAAATAGTTGTAGATAGATACTCAGCAGCTTTTGGAGATATACCAAACGGATTGCCTCGCAAAAGAGATCATGGTCATGCCATTCAATTAATACTAGGGAGCCAACTCCCCAATATCAAGCCCTATAGGTATGCATATGTATAAAACATTAAGATTGAGAAGATGGTACAAGAGATGCTAGAGGTAGGTATTATCAAGCATAGTCAGAGTGCTTACTCTTTTCTAGTGGTAATTATGCATAGTAATATGACACTTGTCCTGAATAAAGAGAGCTCAACAAATACACCATAAAAGATAAGTTTTATATCTAGTAACTAGTGATTTGTTAGATGAGTTAAATGATGCTATTTATTTTACCAAACTTGATCTTCTCTAGTTATCATCAAATTAGAACTAGAGATGAGGATATACATAAGACAAAATTTCAAAACTATGCAGGGCACTATGAACTTTTGGTGATGCCTTTTGGCCTCATAAATGCACCATCTATATTTCAAAGTTTGACGAACTCTATCTCTAGACCATTTCTATAGAATTTTGTTTTGGTATTTTTTTATGACATCTTAATATATAGCAAAACTTGGGGGGAACACTTGCAACATGTGAATTAGGTTTTGGACATTGTTGAATGGGGCATTGACTTTATGCTAAGCCATCCAAGTGTGTTTTGTAGTCAAAGAGGTGGAGTACCTACGTCAGATTGTTTCACATGAGGGGGTCAAGGTGAAGCCTCACAAGATTGAGGCCATAGTAGAATGGAAAATTCTTAGAACCCTCAAAAACCTACATGGTTTCTTAAGGCTTACTGGTGACTATCGTCGATTTGTAAAAAATATGGAAACATAGTAGAACCACTCACAACTTTATTAAAGGACTCCTTGCAGTGGAATGCGGTAGCCAAAAGGGCATTTGGAAGCTCAAGGAAGCCATGTGCATAATTCTAATTATAGCTACCCTAGATTTTTCTAAAACCTTCATTATGGAATGTGATACTTCTAGGTCTATCATATGAACAATATTCATGAAAGAGGGGAGACCCCTAACATTTGAGAGTCACCAACTCAAAGGTAAGAATTTGTTGAAGCCTATTTATGAAAAGAAAATAATGGTTATCCTACATGCAGTCAAATAATGATGACCTTATCTAATAGGAAGACACTTCAAGGTAAAGATAGATTAGGGTTGTCTCAAATACTTCTTAGAATAGAGGTTGTTATGTGAAGTATAACAAAAATGTGTCATGAAGATGTTGGGATATGACTTTGAGACCATTACAAGAAAGGAAAGGAGAATGTTGTGGTTGATGCTTTTTCTAGGAGGGTTGGATCCACATAGTCACTATTGTATGTTATTTCCATATTGCAGATAGATTTGGGTGGTCGAGGCACAAAAAGAATGGAGAAGGACATGGATACCCAAAGTCTCATTTTAAACCCCAATGTGATTTAAGTGAGTCAAAAAAATTACATGGAAAGGAGATACTCTATGGCAAGGATAAATTGTACCTACGTAATAAATCAATCCTTAAGCTTAGGTTTTGGTAGAGCTCCGTGCTTCTCTAGTAGGTGGGTATTTAGGCTTCTTGAAGACTTGTTTTTAACATAAAGGCAAAAATTTATTAAAACATAAAAATATTACATAGCAGGTCTATTATTCTTAAAAAGATTCATAGCACACCAATTCTAGAAAATCATGAAAATCTAGATGAATAGGTAATAGACAATCAATGAACAAGGAGGAACCCTTGAAACTCCATAAACATGACATAAGTAGTCATTCCCTCGAAGATTGTACAAGCTATTAGTATTAGATCAATAGGTAATGTTTGCCTTTATGTTAAAAAAACATACCACAAAGAAAATCACTTAAACCAAATGGAAATAATAGTGTTAACCATAAGGGTACAAAGAGGAACACAATAAGAACCAACACACTAGCCAAAGTCAAGAATCAAATGAAGCTTTTTAGTCAACATTCACAAGAACACCAAAGTCTTTGTTTATAGAATCAAGTTGGATTTATTTTGGGATGGCTTCAAAGGGGATATCCAGATATTTGTGGTAGAATGCATGGTATGCCAACAAAATAAAGGGGAAATAATTAAGCCTTCAAGCCTTTTACAACCCTTACGTATTCCAAGCCAAAGGTGGGAGGAGGTATCCATGAACTTCTTCATTAGTTCATCCAAGTCTAAAGGAAAAAAAATGTCACCATGGTTGTTGTGGATTGACTCACCAAATATGCATATTTTTGTGCTTTATCACACCCATTTGTAGCAAGTATTATAGCAACAACCTTTATGGATACAATTCAAAAACTACACGGGACACCAAAAACTATAGTAGGTGATTGTAATCCTATATTTACAATTAATTTCTAGATTGACTTATTCTCCTATTTTGGCACTCAACTTGCTCATAGCTCATCATATCATCCCCAATTAGATGGATAGACTGAGGTGGTCAACAAGTGCTTAGAGGGCTATCTCTGATGTTTTTCTTTAGATAAATAAGAGAGATGAGTGCAATGACTACCACTAGTAGAATGGTGGTATGACACTTCTTTCCACACTTTATCCAAAATGTCTCCTGTCTGAGGTTTGTCTATAACAACAACATGAGAGTAGGCATACATAGGCCAGCAAATGACTATTTTTACAACAAGATATGTTCTTGTGCAGATCTCTTCTGCTGCTACATGAGGGTTGTCTGTAACAATACAATTAAATGAATCACATGCATTCTGTAAGTGGTTCACTTTCATACCTGGTCTTGTGATATCTGGCCTGCTGCTCCTGTCCCCACAGGCTCCACTTGAATTAAGCACCTACTTATAGTTTTGTTTGTGTTATGACAACATCCAGTTAGTTCCTAGAGTTTTGGTAATGAGCTTCACTTTTGGCAGATCTGGTCCGTTGTTTTCTATTTTTTCCTGATAAAAAGATTTCCTTGTGGGTATTATGCCGCATCAAATAAACAGCACATGACCGATTTATGCTTACAAATATACAATCAGTTGTGAGTAAAAGACATCTCTGCCTCCTAACGTTTTAAAGGATTTTGTTCAATTGAGTTTATTCCTTACAATATTTTGCTTTCCTAACTTAGAGAAATATTAAAAAGGGCATATTCTTGAATATCTTTTGAACATATTGTATCTTGTCTCTTTCATATGCTCATACTCTCATTATAAAGAGTTTTTTTTTCCTTTTCCTTATGAATATTTATAAAGTGCTCTTATTCACTTGGGATGATGCTATGAATTTCTTCTATTGGTCATGCTATAAAGCTCTCTAATTCACTTGTGGTCATATTATTAAGTTTTTTATTCACTTGTGGCCATGTCATAAAGCTTTTTAATTTTTTTTTTTGGTAGCTATTGAGACATGTCATGGAGGGTTCATAATTGAAAGGAGTCACTAGTTGAGGGTCTTTTTCAAAGGTCTTGTTCCTAAGGGTGATTTTTTTCCCTAAAACTTTATCATAATAAAAAAAAAATTTACTGCAATTTTTTACCAAAATATTCCTTTCGCTTTGTATCCTTTAAATTTCTTCTAGGATCTCCATGGTCAGTATCAACAACAAATTACATTTCAATCTAACTTATTCAGTAGATAGAAAGCATGTTCCAACACTGTTGGGCAATAATAGATCACCAATACTATTTCCTGGACACCTTACAACACACTAACAAATCACCAATGTAATTTCTCTGACCGACTTGATGGTCTAGCCTACTTTTTGGTTGGACATGAAGATATGCTTTTCTTATTTTTAATGACTATTCAATCAACAATTGGGAAGCTTTGTTCATTCATAATTGTCAAATCAAGAATAGATTGGTAGAGCTTATCCTTGATAATAGCAGCCTAAAAAACTTGGTTTCTTAGAAGTTGGTGATGGTCTTTTATCGCTAAGTACAATGCATTGAAACCCGCATCACTCGGGGTGGGTTAAGGTGAGACATTCCACAATTGTGTCTTGCAAATGTTGTGCCATATTTGTTGTTATACCATTGCAAGATAGAATTGATTGTGATGTAACTTCCTTCAATTGTTGTGTGCTACTCAGAGCACCTTGTTAGGGAGACCTGAAACATCGCAACCTTTTCAATCGCAGCTGATCCCATAAAAAGTGATGCAATAATTGATCTTTTTGAGGAGCCTAAGAATTACTTCCTTTAAGGCCCGTTAGACATTCTATCAAGCTTGTGCCAGGTTCTTATATTCTCAATTGGCCACCTTATTGTGCACTACACCCTTGAAAGTTTTGAGATAGAGCATCAAATCAAGTGGTTGCTTGAAGAGGGCAAGATCCAACCCAATACATCCCCCAATCCCTTGCAGAATTGCTATCGAATTCTAAGGATCAATAATTTTTTCACCAAGTCAAGTGTGCTAAGTACTTTAATAAGCTTGATTTGACTTCTGCATATTGTCAAGGCTGCATGGAGCCTCGTGATGTTTAGAAGATGCCTTTCAAGACCAAGTTTGGACTCTACTAGTGGAATCTCATACCTTTTGGCCTCATCAATGATATTTTCCTACCCCATCTTGGCAAATATGTTGTCCAACTAACATCTTGGTCCATGGCAAATGTTGGGACAGTCACTTAATCAATGTGCAAATGATTTTACTTATTCTTCACTAACATCATCTCCAAGCCAAGATGAGGAAGTCCTTCTCTAGTTACACCTTATTGAAGTTCTTAGGGTTCCTCATTGATGAGCATGAAGTATATGCAAATCCAGTTAAAGTAAAGGTTCTTTAAGAGTGATCCACTCTATCCAACATTTTAATTTAAAGAGTTTTTGTGAGGTATGAAATTTTATATAAAGTTCATTTGTAACTACTCAAATGTTGCCCATCATTTCCATTAACTCACCAAGCAAAATGATCTTAAGTGGAACCCACATGTTGCTCAAGCATTTGGCCGTTTGAAAGAGGTTCTTTGCTTTGCTCTAGTTCTTGCTCTCATGATTTGCAACAATGATTTGGACTTAAGATTGATGCTTCCTTTACGTTGCATGCATGATACTTAAGTGGGGAGGATATTTAGTGGTTATCGTTTTCAAGCTTTGTCACAAACCAAGCTCATTTATACCACAGATGATAACATATTCTATGCGATGATCCAAGCATTAAAGCAGTGGCGTGATTACTCCTGTTATAAGGAGTTTGCATAATCACTAGCCACTTCAATTCTTGATATCTTAGTCCAAGATTCAAGAACATTGACAATTGAAGTTGGAATTTTATATCTACTAGTTTGATCAACAATAAACTTCTAGAGAGGTGTCAACAACAAAGTTGCAGATCTTTTTAGGTGTCCTCCTTCTCAGGTACTTAGGATTTTGGAAGCTCGGAGTGCAACTTAGATGAATGGAAAGGTCTCCACTTCATGTGTTCTTAGATTAGTCCTATTGCTGATGCTTTGCAGCAACAAATGGTGGTGAACCAAATGCTTTTCCTTGACTACAATTTACAAGATGGATTGTTGTATAAGTTCACCTAGGTTTGTGTTCTTGCAGGCCCTTCTCTCCAACTTTGGCTAATGGAAGTTCACCCATCTTTTTATGGTGGACAATTTAGCATACATAAAGGCTCTGCAACTTCTTTCAATCATATGTTTTTGGTCTTCTATGTTGAAGTAGGTTGAGGTGTATATTAATAAGTTCTCACTTTGCTATTAGTCTAAGCCTTCTAGTTCAAATCATGGATTATATCAACCATTACTTGTACCTTCTCGACTGTGGGAATCCATTTCCATGGACTTCATTAGCGGTCTCCCTAACACTTAGTGTCGACATGATTGCATCTTTGTTTCTTTTCCAGCTTTTCGAAAATGGCTAGCTTTATTGATCCACAAACTTGGATGGTTATACCATACTCAAGCCATCAACATACGGATTCTATCTTGTCAAACTTGCAAATACCTTCAACAACACTGTATTTCCACCTCTAATGGAGGCTATAAGAGTATAAGCATGTTCATAATAATTGTAAAACATATAAAACAACATAGAACAGAAGTAATTCATTCAAGAGAGACATTCACATGGACTGAGACAACAAGATTACCCTGGAGAAACCCTGAAAGGGGAAAAAAATCCAGCAAGAGTGAGCATTTTGCTCCTCATTGCACCATGCTTCAGTCCATTACAGATGTATACAATGCCTCTAGGGCAAAATAGGGCTATGCCAACAATTACACAACTCCACAACACCTGCGATATGCATCTATTGTCATGAAACCCCTACTCATACACTTACAACAGCAAAAAGGAACATTTAATAAAGGTTACAAAGAGAGCCTAACCCAGCATGGTTTACAAAACTTATACACCTTTACGGTTTTACCACTTACTCCCAAGGCACCAAATGGAAGATCGAATGTTGAAAATGCAAGTTGAAACGTCAAAATCCTTCACATTCCAAATTTTTGTCCACAAAGTGATAGATTCACCGCTTTTTGGAGAGAGGTGATTTTGAAAACGTCGGGGTCATGATGAATTTGCTGCAGTAGAGACGAATTTGCTGGGGTGATTTCGTTTTTGCAGCCTGTGGGAACTGATGATTTTGTTAAACTTGACTTTCTACTTCTCTCATCTGCACCCCTATTTCAAGACATCTCTGCAATGCTCTGGATCATCACAAACACATCTATCACAAAAATACAGACTAACAGATGATGATTCCAACTGATCCGTAAAAACTAGAACAGATTTTCTGTTTAGCATTATAGAATTTCAGACAAGGCAGAACTGCAAATATGAACAAATAGAGCATCAAACAAGCCACAAATTATGAAGAACACAAATTTACCTTGGAGAAACCCATGTATGGGAAAACATCCAGCAAGAGTGAGGTCAGATTGCCTCCTCATCCACTGTCTCCATAACTAAAATTACATCTTAAGGACTTTAACTGTCTAAATGATCAAGTTAAGAGCTTAAACTCTCCCTAAGATCTACATGGCTCTCCTACAAGACATTCTCATCTGTTCACAACAATTTGTACAACAAATAAAACAAATTTAGAAGATCACAGAGTAGGCAATCCATGCAAAGGGCTTCTAACTAGTCTCTAATGGATCTTCCTGGCCTGATCTTCCTGCAACTCCATGATCTCTGAATCTTCCAGTATGAAGAACACAAATTTACCTTGGAGAAACCCACTTATAGGAAAGACTCCAGCAAGAGTGAGGTCAAATGGCGTCCTCTCTACTATCTTCATAACTGAAATCACATTTTAAGGACTATAACTGTTTGAATGATTTGAATGATCAAGCTAAGAACTAAGATCTACATGGCTCTCCAACTAGACACTCAATTTGTTTGCTACAAGTTATACAACAAAACAAGTTTAGAAGATCACAGACTAGGTAATCCATTGAAAAACCAGTCCCTAATTGCTATTCTAGGATCTATGGGGCTTCTAGGATTTTCCCGGCCCACTCTTGGTCTCTCATTGGATCTTCTAGCACCTCCACAAGCTTTGGATCTTCCAATAGATTCCAATGGACCTTGGATGCCAAACTATCTCCCTTTAATGCTCTCACATGTCTATTTCTCCTCCTCAGCTTCTTTGCATTAGAAACAATTATATAGACCTTTGTATAAACCCTTTGGATACCTAACAATCAAAGAAATGACCAAAAATGAGGAATCTGGAATGCAAGGGACATCTTTGAATTTGTTGCTTTCTGCAAATTGGTGATTTGGAAAACGCCATGGTGAATTTGTTTTCACCACTTGTGAGAACCAGTGAATTCGTTACAGAATATTGGAATTGAGATGCCGTGTAACCATTTGAGCATCTTCAGCAATCCTAATCTTTGCCTGGAATGTCTCAAAAACCACTTTGACTCCAGTCACAGTGGAATGTCACACCTCCCTAGTATGGAGGCTTTTAGTCTCCAAAGGCTCATTAAACCATGAAATGAGAAGCTGCTTGCAAAAATGGTGGAATGGACACCAGACTCTATGCTACAAATGGATACGACCCACTATACCATTTGATCCATAAAAACTAGAATGAAGAAGAGAGAAAAATGCAAATATGATAAAATAGAGCACCAAACAAGTCACAAAGTATTAAGAACACAGAATTACCCTGGAGAAACCCAAATATGGGAAAAGCTCAAGCAAGAGTTAGGTCAAAATGGCCTTCTCATCAATTATCTCCATAACTTATATTACATCTTAAGGACTTAAACAGTTCTAAGGATCAAGTTAAGAGCCTGAACTCTTCCTTAGATCTACATGCCTCTTCAACAAGACACTCTCGTATGTTCACAACAGTTTGTATAAAAATAGAACAAATTCAGAAGATCGCATACTGGGCAATCCATACAAGTGGCTTCTAACTAGTCTTTAATGGATCTTCCAAGATGTATGGGGCTTCTAGGATCTTCTTGGCCTACTCTTGGGTTCTCATAGGATCTTCCAGCACTTCCATGACCTCTGGATCTTCCAATAGACCACCAATGGACCTTGGATGCCAAACTATCTCTCTCTAATAATCTCACATGCCTATTTCTCCTACTGCTCTACTTCTTGGCAGTAGAAACAGTTATTAGTCTTTGTACAAACCCTTTGGATTCCGAACATTCGAAGAAATGATTGAAAATAAGGAATCTGGAACACCAACAGATTTCTTTTCTGTGCAGATTGAATTTACTGCTTTCTGCAGATCAACAATTTTGCTTTTGCCATAGTGTTTTCAAAATCACGGCAACAAATTTGCTTTTGTGACCTGTTACAACTGGCAAATTTGCCACAGAGCACTGAATACCTCTTTTCTTTGAGATTTCTCAACTACTCAAGTAGAAACTGAGATGTCCCATAACCATCCGATAGATCTTCAGCAATCTTAGCCTCTGAATCTGAGATAACCTTGCACATCTTCACTTGGAATATCTCAAAAACATCGTAATGACATTTTTTCATTCTTTCAAGGATCCCCCTTTTACAGATCATTTATGTGGTGCTTCAAGACCACAGCTGCACCACAATCTGCATACTTGTCTTTCAAGCATGTTTGGAGCATTTTTAGGCTGTCATTCACTATCATTTTAGATTGTGACTTACACTTCTTGAGTCACTTTTGGCGATCATTGTGGAAGTGCCTGGATTGTTGGTCGTGCCTCGTCACTTCATTTCATTTGTATACCAATTTAGTGTGAGATTGTTAATCGTACTGTAGTCTATGCTCTGTGCATTTGTTTATCAAAGTAGGCAGCAGGAGACCTATTTGTATGTGATTGAGTATAGCTAGAATCAGGACATCCATGTTTCTACAGACCATTTTCGTTTTGGAGTTTGTTATAACTTCCAATCTTTGGTGATTTAATGAGATTCTAGTTGCTTGTCTATTCCAAATACATTGCATCAACAAGAGTAAGACAAAGCTTCCTGTTTGCACAAAGTTTGGTCAAGCTTCATACAAAAGATGGTCAAGCTTCTATAGCAAACTTAAGCCAAATTCAAGAAACCCCATCGAGTGCCTTATTCTGTACAAGTTGATAATTGTATGTGGCTTTGCTTGAATAAACAAAGATTTAACAACACAAAACATCATGAGTTGAAGTTCATCAGATACAGATGCCATACAATATTCTCCAAGTTATTGGTTCAAATTGTATCATGATAGTTTGTAAAAACCAAGTCACTATTCTCATTTACTGAGCAAACTAAGCATGTAACTTGAAACACTCTATACTGTGAATTTCAATAGAGAACAAAGTATAAAAGCTGTATAAGTGTATATAGAGATTGTAGATTGTTTTGTATCTTGGAGTCAAAACACGACTGAAGCTGTTAATGAGAAAATAGAGAAAAATGGGGTGGCAGTTCTGTCTTTTTCGTGGTGGTTTTGCATATGTTATTGCGATTATGTTTATGTCATGACAATTTTAATATGTGGTGGTTCTGCTAAGGAGAAACAGACCATAGAGTAAAAGTTGCGAACCATCTCTTGCAATTCTGTGGCTTTTGGGCTTCTTGATGCGAGCCTAAGTTGATTTAAATTTATAATTATACTCTCAGGGTTCATTGTAAAACAGTTCTTAGAATTCTTTCAAGTTCTCTCCATTCTTTTCAGTATGTTCTTGGTCGAGTGCGTTAGGAGAGTGTGCATTTGAGTAAGTTTCAAAGCATTACAAGTGTTAGGGTTGTTGTAATGATGAATAGTATCCTTGAAACCTTCAAGAATGCAATATGCTTGTAATTTGTAGAAGAGATAGTGGCAAGAGCTGGCAAGGTTGTTCTTCTGAATTTTCTTCTCATATTGTGTTCTCTCGGGTAATATCTTGTGTTGAGCTATATTTTTGCGATGTTTGTATTTATTGTTTTGTTTTAGTTCATGCATACAACTATCTACATTTGTTTCAGCATTGACACCACTCACCTCTAGAGCACATATTGACTATTTTTTGAGCAAACATTGAGGGAACAAGAAGTAAATCAACTAAGCTGATAATTTAAAACATAAATATTCATGTTGTTGAATGAGTTATGGAATATCTACACTAATTATCAATTTGATTTGTATCTGATCTGTTGTGTTCCCTGGCTTTTTGTAGTTTTTCTTATGATGTAACTAATTTTGCATATTAATGTCCATTAAATTTATTAATATAACTAATGCAAGAGGAGAAGGTGACTTGGTTCCCTTGCAGCTAGAAATATCCACATGGAAGTAGAATAAAGAAGTGAGAAGAATGGTCAATGAAGACAAGATAGTGCCTCAAGATAATGAAGCAAGATTCATCAAGTTGGATTATGATGTGGCAAGCATATCTTAACCCCTTGGGAAACTTGATCAATTGGAGAATATTATGGAAGCTCTCATGGGAAAGCTAAGAGTTGACATGGTAGCTCCCAGAGCAAATGAGGAACTGAGGAAAGAGCAGACCCTAGCCTATGAGAAGGTGTGGCCTGGTACATGTGAGAAGGTGCAACCCCATACTAGCCTAAAACATTCAACTTCACTTGTAATCAAAATAGAAGCCAAGTTTGAAATCCTGCCATATAAAGATGATGTAAATGTCAAGAAATTTGATCATTGGTTAACTTGGCTTGACATATATTTCTGTTGTACATAATTAGTGAAGAAAAGCAAATTTATTTCATATTGAGATTGGCTTTTCATACACCCTTTATGAAGTTATGGGGTTGTAGATGGTTATGAGGTGGTCCAAACGCCTTAGAGTGAAACAAGTTGAAATGGGTATGATTTTGTTGGTGACAAATCACCAAATGTTACAGGATCACAGTTTTGCATGTGTCTATGGTATTTTTGCCTGAATTTATGTGGTGGTTTTGCCTTGATGTATGTGGTAGTTTGCCTAGGAGAAACAAATAAGCAAAGAAACAGTTGGAGATGGTGCCTTTTCTGGTTATTGTCTTTTGTGATTCTTGATGTGAATATATTCTGAGGGATCATTATAAATCAGTTCTTAGGGTTCTTCCATGTTCTTTCTATTTCTTTTAGTTAGTTTTTCTTGGTTGAGTGCATGGGGAGTTGGTGCAGTGGGAGAGCGTGCAATTGAGCAAGTTGCACAGCACTGCAAATGTGATGATACTGCTGTTATGTTGTTTGGTATTATTGAACGCGTCAAGAAGACCGTAAGCTTGTAAATTGTAGTAGAGATAGCAGCAAGAGAAGGAAGGGCATTACTTTTCTGAAATTTCTTCCCACATTGGGTTCTTTAGGGTAATCTCTTGTGTTGAACTCTATTTTTTGTTATGTTTGTTATAGGTCATGCATACAACTATCTATATTTTATCCAACACTTATAACTCATTGCTAAAGCACACATTGATTGTTTTCGTGAGCAAACATAGAGGGAACAACAAGACACTAATTAAGTTGTTAATTGGAAAGATAAAGTTTCCAGCCAGTCAAGTAGTTATGGAATATCTATACTAATTACAATCATAGATGGGCCTAATGCTTTTCGATTCAATCTTTCAGCTCAGTGTGACATCTGTGGCACTGTCAATGTGAGCAAAGTTTAAGTTGTACAAGCTGTTTCACATGGAGGCGGAGGGTTCAACTCCTATTGGTAGCAGATAAATTGCTTGTTGTTTGGACTCATGCCAATTGCTAGGGGAAGCACTACACACCTTGTTGGCTGTAAAGGAATTCTATCTATGCATGCCAAAAGGTTCTCTGACCAAACTTTTCTCTAAAAGTCCCTAAATCTCATGTTGAAATCAGAATAAATCTCCTTTGAGCAGGTAAGAGATGACGGGGACATCAATTATAGCTGGCAAGTTAAGTATGGTTATTTATCTGTCAAATCCATTTGTAAATAGTTAGTGGAATTATTAAAAGGGTAGATAGGATTCAATTAAAAAGAATGCAGACAGCTGGAAGTTGTTAGGTGGGATTTGGAAACTTCAAACATCTTTGTGAGATTTTTATCTTATATTTATGTTACAGAAACTATAGAAGATTTATATTGAATATGATCGAATGAATTACAAAGCAGAGCGAATGCTCTTATAAAGAGAATGCGAATACTAACAATAGATGGACAGCTTGCATAAAGCAGAAAGCTGGAGTAAACAAAGCATAACAGAAGCGATCAAATCTAACAACTAAAAAGCAGAAGATCGAAAAGCAAAAACAATCTACAACTAAGCAACTAAGATTGACCATTATCTAAGATATACTAAATATTAACTTAATAATTTATACACACTTCTTATCTAAATAACCATTCAGAAACACAAATCATACTACCATCAGTCTGAATGTAATATCTTTCAAGTTTGTACAAATGACAAATTTCATGAGTGGGCCTAAGGGAAGGGTAGGGTATGTTGCCTGGTATGAACAATATATATAAGGTAAATGGAAGAACAAATGCCTTGTGGAATTCCACAGGAGGGGTCTCATATATCAAATTGGCGCTTGCTTGGTGGGGACCTAAAAAACTACCTGTCTTTTATAAGTGACTTTTGAACCTCCTGCAAGTGAGCATGATTAACAAAATTATGAAAATAAAAATATTGTCAACAAAATTAATGGGCTTATGACAGCAATATTGAAGGCATGGGTGCTCTTCTGTGCTTGCAATCTGTAGAAACTAAATCAAATATGATATCTTTGTAGACAATTGCACTTGATCAAATTTTAATCTCTGACTAATTGTACTCTTATACTCAAGGGAACTGGACTTTGGATCCATTGGTGGATTCGGAGCATGTAAAAATTTGAGGATCAAATTAAACTTCTATACATCCATTGCAGCAGAAGATTAAGATTTGGAAGCTGACTGAGTTGTCTAGATCACTTAATTTTTCTTGATGTGCCATTGGGATATTTAATCATGATTTTCAACATTCTAATCTCAATTTTTTACAAAATTGCCTTTTTAATTGTTTGATGTACCTTTAATTTCTAGTATATTTCTGGGTGATACAATCCCTTGCATCATATATAATGGGCTGTCTCTGCAAATGGTTTTGCTAGGTAGCTTGCTGGGCAATTGAACATTCATAGACCATTCATACATATTTCAAGGAGTGGTCAGAGAAGCAGCAGCAGCAGAGTGTAAAAGAAGGGGAGTGCAAGTCTCTTACCATTTATCATGCGGTCTTTTGGGAAACTAGCAGGGGCAAGTCTGTTTGAACCATCGAATTTTGAGATGAAAGCTAAGAATCAGGACAAATCAGACAGAAAAGAACAGAAGTCTTTGGACAACCTCATAAGACAAACCATTGGAAAGGAATCTCTTTTATCATTTCCGCGGTCAGGAGAAAATCCTGCCCAACTGATTCACTTGCTTCATGCCTTTGAGCAACAGAGTGGGAACAAATTTTCAAAAGGCTCAACAATTGAGCTTGGAATGGATGCAAAAGATTTCACACAAGATCAGAATGGAGTTGCTACCCCATTTTCAACAGAGTCAAGTACTGTAAAGGAGTCAATACACAGTAATCTGAAGGAAACAAGATCGTTTGGAAACAGCCAGCAGAATCCTATGGAGCATATGTCTTCCCTCAAGGAGGTAGTTGCTATTGCCCAGGCTGCTGCCAAGGTCAATGGTGAGCCTGAAAAATGTATGTCAGTGTCATGCAGCAGGTATCTTTGGCATAGTTGTTTGATGGGTCATTGTATATCTAAGTTGAAGTTTGTCTTGTTTCTTATCAATTTTCACATATGGTACAGATCTTCCTGGATGGCCCTTATTATCTAAGGTGCAAATGCTAAAATGTGAGAAATGCTCACGGGAGTTCATTTCTCCTCTTAATCATCGTAGACATATACGAGTGCATCGCCGCCTTTTAAACCTGGAAAAGGTTGTTTTGTGTGCTATCATCTGTTAGGGAATTGTTAAATCTTCTGTTATATTGTATTTCATTTCTAGGTGTTTATGTATGTTTTATATATATCCCTGCATATACAGTTGGATGGATGTCTACTGTTGTGAAAAACGTAAATTTAGTTGTTTTTGAGAATGAATACTTATATATGAATTCTCTAATTATTTGCATTCTGCAGGGTGACTCACAGAAAAAAAGGGCAGATTTGGCGGAGTTTTGGGACAAAGTATGTTGTGTACTTTAGAGAATACGGGCATTCATGTTTTCCTTATTGTGATTTTTACAAGTATTTTTCTAATAGCTCCTAAAGCATCTTGTTAAATGTTTATTTTACATGTGAATTTGCAGCTTTCTGCGGATGAGGCAAGACAAATTCTGTCATTTAAGAACGTGATGCTGGAGGTGATTTTTTCTGCTAATTTTATTGTAAAGCTTGTCTATACAATGAACTTATTTGTTATCTTATCTTTCATGAGGAAATCAATGTTTAGATAATTGATCTATAGTAGTAATATATACCTTGCATGACCGCATTGTTTTTGTTTTGTAGGAAGTACCTGGTTCCTCTATTATTAAGGATATGACATCTTTTATTCGTAAACCTGGTCGTCTATCTTTGCCACAGTTCTATGTCAAAGCTGGGGCTGCTCTCCTGGTATGTTACTCAGTTATGTGCTTAACTTTCAGGTATGTGGTACACGGCTAAGCCTTTAAGATGTTAATAGATATGGTTTATGTTACAGGATGTGGCTCAAATGAAATCTAGAACACTTTCGGCCGCTGATCTATTTAGTATACTAGATGAAGCAAGTGAGAAAACTTTTTTATCTGCGGGTACAGCTCTTTCTGTGCAAAAATTTCTATTTGCTGGAGAAGCAGGGAAAGTTATTCTTGAAGTCAGGAACCTGGTGGCCTCCATGGGGTTCTTGGTTGAGCAGAAACTTGTGAGTTCATTTGGTGTTTAGTTTGTGGTTTCCATGTTGTCATGATGTGTCTACTGTATTTGCTTTGTGGCTTTGACTATTAATTTATTTTTAGAGCTTTCAACGTATTGGAATTCAACCCATTATGATGTGTCATACTGGGCAGGTAAAGGCCTGGCTTGTTGACAAGGATGCGGAAGCTCTTCGGTGTCAAAAATTGCTTGTTGAGGAAGAGGAAGCTGCTGAAAAAAAGTAATGCTTTTTAGTTCATTTGATAGATAAACATTTTCTTGTTAAGCTTCTGTTATTTCCTCATTTGGAATCTGGATTCATAATTTTAAATTTTTTAATTTGTTTCTTTCAGGCGAGCAGAACAACTTGAAAGGAAACGTCTTCAGAAATTAAGGCAGAAAGAGTTGAAAGAAAAAGAGCAGGCAGTTAATGTGGAAATTGTGGATACTGCAACAAGTTCTCCCGAGGTTGATGGAGGGGGATCTCTAGATATGAATGACAACATAGAGGTTCACTACATGTGCATGGATTCATATGGTTAGATGGAGCACCAAATATGGACAACCTCGATTAGACAAATGATAACGAATGAAAAAGTGTAGAGAAATACTTCCATTCTATTGTTCATGCATGAAATTCTCGAAAAGATCCACATCAACAAAACATACAAGTATGTTATTAATCCTTTGTAAATCTATATTTTATATATAAACTTTATGCTTCAATGTAACTAATAAATTCTTAGATTTTTTGAATGATAGACATTGCAAAATTTTGTACAACATTCATGTCTTCAAAATACAAGACCACTTACATAGGTAGATATGGAACATGATTATGACGAGATCCTAAATTGTGCAAAACACCATTCAATGTGTAGAGAGAATGCATGCCTATGTAAGAAAAGAGGACGAATGGTTTGTATGTATGAAGTTCAACCATTTAAATTATTCTATACAAATTCAATATAATATGTTTGTAAAGAAACAAAAATGTGTTATTATTAATTATAGGTATAATACTCCATGGATCAAAATTATATGAAGACTTAGAGACAGGTTAAAAAAAATTTGAGCCTACAAGAAATTATGATAGAGTAAATACACACAATCACTACATATTATGATTGTGGAGAGAAAATGTAGATTGGCAACTTGTTCTTTTCAAACATGCTATAATCAAGTACATTACTAAGTATGCATCTAAAGCATAGAAGAGTTCAAAAACTGATCATCAAATGTTGATGTGTTTTTCAAATATTGAAAGCCCTAATGATTTATCTGCAAGAGCATATAGGAGGTTTCCTACTAAAACAATTATAGAAAGAGACATTGGGGCACAAGAAACAGGTCACATGTTGTTGGAGCTTCCATTAGTAGAGAGCAACAAAAAAAAAATATCAATCTAAATGTCTCATGTGAGGTGTTCAAACCTATAGCTAAAAATGATGAAGATGAATATGAAGAACATACAAAATCTTTCATTGATGGATATAAGGACAAATCTTTTTCTATGAAAAGTGTTTCACTTATTGATGCAACTAAATCATAGACATATAATCCAAGGCGAAAAATAGATAACAAATGAACAAAATAGGATTGATATTTGTGGCTATATCTTGTGTATAAATGTCATTAAAAGGTCTAAGAATAATGCCACCATTTACATATATGACCGTTATGAAAAGATTAAAAGGGAAACAACTTGGCAACCAAAAAGATGACTAAATATTAAAATTATTAGAAGATAAATGATGTGATGTACTTAGAAATTCATTTCAATGAATATGAAATGGTGCATTGTTTCTAAGATTTTGTCAAGTGTATTGCACATTTTCATGATTATTAAAACATTATTTATTTATAATGTTATGTTCTCTAAAGATATTGTTGTATTATAACAAAAATGTGTTAATTATTGAAATAATGTTGTTTACATGTTCAAACTACATATGCTACTAGCATACCTATCTTTAAAAAAATCTATCTAAAATGCGTCGAGATATCCTTCTCGAGATGTCTATTTTTCAACCAATTTGTCATATATAAGTCGAATAGGCACCTTGGAAAGGATATCGCTCAACATGTTTTAGATAAATTTTTCTGAAGATGGGTATTGCTAGTATTTATATATAGTTGTTCTAAAACAAAATAGATCTTAAGTAAAATAAAATAGCTTATAGTTATATATTCTACTTACCTATTTATGTGTCATATCTCAAATAAATAAAATAACTTTTAAGTAAATAAAATAATTCTATGTTGTATTTACTTATTACTGTGTCTATATATGTACAATCATTAAAATTTGATATATATAATAAAATTGAAGTAAATAATGTGTTCTATATTAAAATTGATATTCATATAAATATATATAAGCTACTAGTATAAATATCTTAAATACATATATTTATAAGATGCCAAGAGACATGAGGTGCCTATATTAAATTTATCTACAATTTTAATAAATTATTACACCAAGAGGCATTTTATAGTAGCATCAAGGACCAACCATGTTTTAAAAAACTAATTAGAGCCGACATTTATTATTACAAAAACTAAAACTATAAAATAGCTCTTAAGTAAATAAAATAACACTTAAGTAAATAAAATAGTTCTAAAGTACCCCCTTCATGAGGCTAGTTGGATTAATCGATACCAAATTCAAGGCCATGTGGAGGTTGGAAAGTACCACTGGCTGGAATAAGCTCAACTTTAGTGGAGCTTCTAGGGGAAACCCAAGTGTGTTCAGGATTGGATGCTTACTAAGAAATCACGAAGGAATGACCATTGGGGCTGCTTTGAAGGGGCTAGTAGATCAACTAAATAATGAAGTAGAGGCTTGGGTGCTTCTTCTAGGACTCCAAATGTTCAAGCTATTAGGCATCAAAAAGTTGCAAGTGGAGGGTGACTCTATGATTATAGTTAATGCCTTAAGGAAAAAGGAAACTCTAAATTGGAAATTAAATAAGATTCTAATTCAAATTTTGCCTTTCCTTGACCGGTTGGAAGACTATTCTATTAATCATGTGTATAGAGAGAATAATGATCTCGCGAATAAATTGGCAAATTTTTCCATTGATATTGCTCGAGGGGGTGAACGATTGGTAAATCCTTGGACATGTGGAAGAAATTAGATCCCCATCACTTTCATGATGACATCACATAATGTTGAGAATAAACTCCTCAAATCCACGGTGAAATAAGAGGTCACGCATGTGAAATGAAGTTTGGGAGTCCTTCGACTATGTCTCTAGTACTTGCTTCATGATGGAAAGATATGAGGAGAGATTGTAAGGCAGGGTTTTATATCCAGTACCTTATTTGCACTCATGTTGTCACTAGTCTTTAGAAAGGATGGACACCACAGTAAGGTTAATAGAAAAGAAGAGGCAAATTGTAAAGTACTCAAACCATCAGAAAAGTAAAATGAAGTAAATAATCCACTTAAATACAACATCTCAAGTAAAGATAAATCTCATAAATATGAATCAATAAAAGTTAATAAATCTTACAAAATCATGTGCTCAATCCAGGTTATAGCACTATAAAAATAATATACAAACTCCACTGGCTCTCATGCTATAATACATCCAATTACAAGTTACAATAAATATGTACAACAAGTATAATAAATCAATACACTCTCTAGTCGCCACAAACCCAATTGGTTCTCCTACGAGCTGAGAGACAGGAACATGGCTCAAGCGCTTTTCCACCCAATCATGAAGCAATTACACTTCCCCGGATCCCTTCATGACATGAAAGAAACCCAACCCTACACGAAATGTCTAGCTACCTGGAAACAACTGGCAGGAGAGAACACCCGATGCAACTTGATGTCTAATGTGCAATTCTAAAATAATGAAATGCAGATTGTCTCACAACAGGATGTGGCGGAGATATATATCAATAAAGTTTGCTAGACAAAATATTATCTTTTTCAATGACTGCTTGTTTAGATCTAAACATTTGAAAAATAGTCACCAGTTCAATTCCCCAAAAGAGGAAAATCCATCTCTGATATCCACATTCGGCATCCTAGCCCAAAAGTAACCCAACACATTTCTAGATAAAAATCTACTTTCTTTCCCCAATAAAAATAAAATAAAATAAAACATATTCTCCTATAGTCCATCTCTAATTCCCTTTCCAAAGCATAACCATGAAAACACAGTTTTCAGTCAAGAATTCATCATTCATCCACACAAATTGCATCTCTAGAACTATTAAATGGATTTAATCACCAAGTCCATATTTCATTCATAAATTTGCAATGTAATAAGTATCCTAAATCATTCAACATTCTTACTGTCATAACTCTGACAAGAACTATTTCATTTAATATTCATAAGGTAATAGGTTTTCTCAATCATTTAAACAACCTTTCTATCAAAACTATGATAGGAAGTTAAAGAAAATTAAGCCAGAGTCTTACTGTCACAATTGTGACAGGAACTATGACAAAGTTTAAAGAAGAACAATAAAGTTTAGATCAGGTTTACTGTCACACAAATGACAGTAACTAAAATAGGTTGTTGAACAACAATAAAATATATAAGTACAGTTATAGGAACTTTTGATACAACAATACAAGGTTGAATAAGAACTGTTATTACTGTTAACTAAATTTAATAGTTAATTTCACATAGTTCGACCAAGAAGAAGGGGTCGACTTCTAGCAACAAATTGATTTCTAATAGCAAAAACAAGAAAGATAGCAATTATAAGGATTTACGTTTGCCAGAGAATAATTTATTTGCGACTGGAAATTGTTAAATTTCAGCTCAAAGGTTTAAGACAATAGCCAAAAAGAGGGGTGATCTCCTTAGCATACAATCTAGAAAGCAAAGAAAAGTAAAAACAATGAATAAGAACAACAGAGATACCGAATAGGAACAATAGGCCGAACCAATATCAATGCTATGGTTTTTAACGAGGCTGGCGGTAGGGAAGAATCTAAAGCAAGTCGACCGAAATAAAAGGCTAAATGCTTTCATCAGAGGGTCAATCCACATCAACAAGAGGAAAAGAACGCAGGCCTGGGATTATTTCAGAGGTCAAATGATAATCATTTCTACAGGCTATGAAATAGCAAGTCAAGCAAAATAAAAATGCCCACACATAAGGTTGATTCTAATCTGGTCGCATAGAGAAGATAGTTGACGATAGGTGTTTTTAATCACAAGGAAACATAAAATACTGGTCGCCTATGGTGTAACGTAGACCAGAAAGAACAAAACGCAGGCTAGATTCACTATGTTAAAACAGTCATAAACAATCTTTATTATTTGCAAACATAATAAGGAAAATACCCAGTTTTCTGAGTTGAAAAGAAGAACGATTATGCCTTGGACGCTCCCTACTTCTGCCCTCCAATCACTGCCTTCATTACTTCCTGTCGCTCCCAGATCTAGAGATATTGGTTGCTGGTAGATGGTGATCCCCTTTCTACTATGTCTCTTTTGTTTTTATTTAAATCCCCCCCTTAATTTTGGCGTCCCTAATTTTGGTTTTGGCTGCTTTTTGATAACTGAATATTTACTCCCACTTTTGCATGAGATTGCATTTAAAAGGGCTCTCAAATTTCTATTTAAATTAGAATAAAATAACCTTTTTTTACCTTTCTGTCATTTGCATGACAGTGAATATATCTTTATGTCATTTGCATGATAGTAATTTATTTTAATTTTAGATTTCTAAATATAATATTAATATTATTAATAAAATTTATCTATTTTTAATAAAACACAAATACTTAAATCAATTCAAGAAGTAATTGCAATAATAATAATATATATCAATTGTATTTAAACTTAATTTATTTTTAAATATGAGAATAGATATTGTTTTTTAAATAATAATATGAAAACACTTCTCTATTAATTATTATTAAAGAATATAAAATACACCATTTTAAATAATATATCAAAAGAACATTAATATTTATAACTAAATCATACATTCGAAAAAAGACTATCTATAGCAATTTAAAACTCATTATTTTCTAAGCATTAAACATGAATCACATTCAATATCCATACAACAATGCATATTAAAGCCATAAAATGCAATATGAAACTATGTGAGTGTGTGAGTGCATCTAGGTTATCCATCCCAAACGGTTCTTGCCAAGTGGCTAGAACATCTCTACCTCAACCATGTTCTCGTCTTTGACAAGTACCTGTATTCATTCTCACTCAACTCGACGTCAATAGGTTAGTTCCCCAAAACATAGTCAAAGCGAAACATTATAATCTCATCGTTATTATTTAATATTAAATCAACTTCCAAAAATCATTCATTTATAATATTATGAAAGTTATTTTCATACACATGGAATCACTCAAGTAAAACAACCATAGTAAATGTTCACTAACCTAGAATAATAATATAGTCCATAAAACGAGATGAGACACAAATTTTTTTCTTGGGGGAAATCTCTTATCTTTATTTGAGAAAGGTTTTAAGGTTAGTGCAGTAATCAAGGTGCATGTAGTGTGGGTGAGTCTAGGTGAACTATTTCTCATATTCTGCATAAATATAGAGTTAACACAAACATATCCTCTATGTTCATAGCAGTGTTTTGGAAGTTGGGGAACCAAAAGAGGTGATAAGGATTGTTGTTAAGGCCTTGATCAGACCTTGGTGGCACTAGGGACTTCAGTCCATTTTGGACGATGTTGTTACAAGTTTTGGTTTTCATCTAAGCGATGGATTTTGGTTGATTTTCAATAATGTTTCGATAACTCAATGGGTTCCCTTCGTTATCCCTGCCATCGGTTTCAATGATGAATTGCACAAACATAAATCTAAGTGGGAGGAGGATGTTGTTCAGCAAATTTAAAATGGTTTGCAACCTATAATGTGAATAGATGAAGTATATCCAATTATTGCTTAGTATAGTTTGGTCACATATAGTAACTTATGTATAGGAAGCTTTAGGCTTACTGTAACTCCTTGCCTATCACCTGTAAAGGGTTTTTTGTATTACAATACTCCAATTGAAACTGATGTATTTTTCTCTGTTTCAATATAAGGGTATGGCCCCCCTAGACCACTTTCACCTAGCAAAAAGAAAAATATTTTTAAAGTAAAATAAAATAACTTTTAAGTAAATAAAAATAAAATAATTCTAAAGTAAAATAAAATAAAATAATTGTTTAGTAAATAAAATAAAATAACTCTTTTTTGGTAAGTCATCATTCATAATTTTGACAATTCTTTTGTTTTATATTTACATAAATTGAGGCCTAGTTATCTAATATATGTCACTAAAAAAATCATTGCCTTCAACCACCTTCCACCTTGTCCTATAGTTGCGTAAGTAACATTATACAAAAGTACAGGTTGTGAAGTACAATACGGAGAGAATTACAATGGAATATTTCCATGCTAGTTCATGTAAGTATTTCCAATTATTAGAACTTGACAACAAGCATCCACTTCTCATGAATGCATCCATTTCTCCATAACCAAGTTTTCCTAGCTCACTATAAGCACATTAGTGAGTTTATGACAACCCACACCTACAAGGTCTAAATTAAAATTTCATACAAACTATTGCTGGTGGTTAACAAAGGTTTTGTAGCAGCTGCAAAAAGCTGATTAAAATGCATATGCTTTCCTAGCCACTTAACAGAACAAAAGAACAGATTTTGGCCCATGGCCCACCCAAAATAACAACGTTTCAGCAACCACATAGCCATAGTAAAGCAAACTTTTGGAAATGAAAAAAGTGTACCATTGCTTATACTTTCTACCTATAAATATACAAATTGTCTACCTTTTTGCTTCTACCTCTGAACATCTCAAAAATTTATAAAACTCACAATAAAATTTTACTTCAAAAACTGCTGGAAGAGTCCTACTGAAAACAACAAATTTATGTCCTCTTTTTGGTGCCCGAGTGAGTCCAAATGCCCTCGTTTTAAACACACTACAATGCCTTTATTTCCAGCACAATATGGTGCCCAAAAATTACACTAAACAGAGGTATATTCAGCCAAGGCAAACTGGGTTTAACCTAACAATAATAACAGATTTTTTTAGTGCAGATGGTGTGTTTCCAGCTAAGGATAAAGTGACATAAAGAAAGGAAAGATGTGTAGAATTTTCCCATACAAAAATGGTGTTTTCTAACCAAGGAGAAAATGACATAAAGCAAAGAAATACATTGCATATTCTTCCAAAGTAGAATGCTATTTCCAGCGAAGAAGAAAATGACATAAAGCAAGGAAACATGTTGCAGATTTTTCTGGGTTAATTGGCACTCCAAACAAGTATTAAGAGGCTGCTCCCTCTATAAGGCCTTTTAAAATAGCGATAAACTACCCTTTCAACCCTAGGGTGGGGCCACCAAAATCCCCATTATTTCTATCGCCATCAAATCTTTTTATTTTAGAAAGATGTTTTTTCTTCAGCTAAACACCATGCCTTCCTATACATGCAAAACATCAAATCTAAAACTCATTTTTTTCCCATACAATTTCACTCTTTTTCTTTCCTTTTTCATTTCATTAATTTTGCACTCTTTTTCCACCATCCTAATGCCCTGCCAACAAAATAAAACTCAAAAATAAGGGTTACGCTGTAGCTAAAGTCCTTGCCTAAAGGTTGGTTTGCAGAAACACTCAGCAGATTATGAGAAATGTACATCAGAAATCTTTCAATTGTAAAAGACCACTAGTTTTATTTCAATGGGCATTATATTAAAAAAAGTTTTAAAAAATACACTATATCACAAAAAAATAGGTTTTTCATAAATTTGCTATATAGGTTGCAATTTGTGGAATTTTTCACATTTGTTTACACTTTTGGAAAGCCTATAAAAAGTAATTAGGGGTTTTCTGTTTCAATTTTTTTTAGGTAGAAGTTTTTTTGAAATCTTCCGATCAAGATTTGGTCATGAAAAACATTAGATTTTGCATAGTTAAGCCTCATCATGGTAGGGCCACAGACTAGAGGTAGGGGCAAGAATTCTTACACACCAAGAAAGAGTCTGGGCAAAGAGGATATAAACTTGGATTTTGGATTAGTTGAGGCCTTAGTTGTAACTTCTTCTCTATTGGATGACAAAGTGAGCCAGTTGAAAGAAGGTATGTGCAATATGTTAGGGGAATTAACTAGCATCATGTGTACAATGAACAAGCAGTGGAAAATGGAAATGGGATGTATCCAAGCATCATTCTAGAAGATATCATTCTCACAACTCTGTGTTTCAAGAAATCAAGATGGATTGTCTAGGTCATCTAATCTAGATCTAAATGGTAGCACTCATAGGGGATCTCGAAACCTATTACTAATGGTGGATATGCAAGAAGAAGGAGAAGGTGAAGAAGAAAAAAGAGATGTAGGAGAAGAAGAGTCAAAGGTTCCAACACCAGCAAATCTATAGGCAATTATAAACGTGTACTTAGTAGTTGTTGAGGATGTGCCACAAGGATTGCCTCTAAAAGCATATCATGATTATGCCATTCAAATAGTAACAAGGCACTAGCTACCATCCATCACCTCTTCAAATAGTAGTTGTTGAGGATTTGCCACAAGGATTGCCTCTAAAAGCATATCATGATTCTGCTATTCAAATAGTAATAAGGCACTACCTACCATCCATCACCTCTTCTTAAATAATACACCAAAAGGTTAGAGCAATGGAAGAACACATTCAAGACCAACAAGAGGCACCCTCTAGTCTCAATGAGAACAAGGCAAAGGCACACAATAGAATGAAGAGGCAAGCAGATCAATGCAAAATTCTAACACATATAGTGCTACCTGAGCTAGATGCAAAGGGAAGACCCTACTTGGAGCAGGAGTTAATTTCCAGACATACACAAAGGAGATGAGGACTAGGACACTCACAAAATGGAAGAATTTGCCTATCAAAGATGCCATAGGGGATGATGAAGATTTTATATAGAAGTATCCAAAATTGATTAGTGTTGAGGACAATGCTTTTGTAAAGGGGGAGGCATGATACACCCTTAAAATCCTCTAATGTGCATAGGATTATGAGTAGTCGGCCTATGGCTACCTTAACTCTTAATTAAGTTATATAATCATTATTATAGTCATATATAGATAATTAGGTCACCCTAGGTGGCATCCACCAACATAAGTATGGTATATATAGGAGGTAGAGGTTAGTTATTATCATGATATTGAGTATTGTGTTTTTATTGAAGAGTATTGGAGGTATCCCCCTCGAAGTGGTTTAGGAAGTTGCCCCCTCGAAATGGCATATTATTGTCAAGTATTTGCATCATATTTCCTATTATAGTCTTCTATTGTGCAAGTTGTTTCATTACATTCATACATTGGTATTTTCTTATTTTATTTTAAATGTTTATTCCTAAATCTAAAATCAATGATCATATGACTATTTTTTAATTTAGATAAATACAATATTAAATATATTGTTTATATATGGTTATAAAATGTTGTTTTTAGGGTTGTTGAGCTATTATTTTTACTAAAACAATAGCTAGACAACCTTAAAAACAACATTGAGGGGGTTTAAATTTTAGCTTTACATTTATAACAATAGTATTTTAGGTTTTTTATTTTATTTATTAAATTATTTTTAAGTACTTCTTTACATATTTGCATAAATAGCTAATTAAAATCTAATACTAGTCAAATTAGGATTTGTGTGACCTAAAGTAAGAAAAATAAAAGTGAAATTCTTATCTAACAAAGCTTGAAGAACAACGATTCATATTTTTGTGTATCCTCTACTTTTGTGCTTTGTGTAACCTAAAGGAAGAAAAAATAAATAAATAAATCCTTGTGTCTTGAGCCATTGCATAATAACATATGTATGGTTCAAAACTTAAACCATAAATTTCATTTCTTGCAATGTCACTATTAGTTCTAACAGCATGAGTGATGAAGAGGGTCAACAAGAGGCTATGAGGGTTGAATCCGAGACTCCAAGTGCAAATGCAAGGGAGGAGTTGAGAGGGGAAACTATTTCTATTGGGAGTGCATATTTAATCACCCTTCCATGTTATTAGAGGATTTTGTCAAGGCTCTCTTTAATAAGAAGTCTCCTTTAAGACAATTTGCAACCAAAATATAAGCAAAACTTAGGGAAACATGGGGCACTAGGCTATATAAGTGTCGATTTTATCAACTTAGATTTTAAGGCAAAATTACAAGAGTTAATGCACAACTCCTTCATGTCTAAGGCAAAGGTGTGGAGGTATACATATGACAAGTTGTCACTCAAACAAAGGGTTATATAAATAAATTCTAAGGTTGTAGTGAAGAAAAAACACTTACAACTAATATTATGCCACTGAGGGGTCCTACTCCTACTAGTAGTAGAACTTTCCAAGAGCCAAAACTTCTTGTTTTTCAATCTAGTTCAAGGGTGGGAGAGCCTAAGGGGAAATGTAGAATAACTAGTAGGAGTGATGTTGCAAACACGGTGGCAAAGTTATTCAATATGCAAAATAAGGATGAGGTGGATGATGCCATTGGAAAAAAATTCTTTATTAATGCCATTCCATTTCATGTGGCTCATTCTCCTTGTTATAAGGAGGTTGCGCCAAAGATAATAAGAGAAAGACCCTCATATGTGCTACCCAAGGAAACAAAATTGAGGACAACAATCTTAAATAAGAATTATTCCAAGGTTAATATTCTAATGAAGAAAATGAAGGCTACAAAGGTCACTAGTGAATGCAACATAGTCATGGATGGGTGGACAAACATTAGGCATTGTCCACTCATCAACATCATGATCACATGTACAAAGAGCTCTTACTTCCTCAAGGATGTTGATTGGTTAGGGCACCATAATGATGCTAATTATCAGTTCCATATTCTTAGAGATGCTATTGAGGAGGTTGGGATAGAGAATGTGGTGCAAGCAGTTACAAATGTGACTTATTTGTGTAGAGCTATATACTGATCCACAAAACTAGACCCATTTTTTAAGGGTGTGAAACTTATGGCCAATGCATGGACATAAGTCTCACAAGTCAAGATCAACTTTAATGAAATACAAATTTACTCATAAGTGACCAAAGAAGACAAGGAAACTCATATGGTTCCTTGAAAGCTCATGCTTATCCATTTTTCTAGTTAGAACTAACCTTGGCATGTGAAGCTCAATGTGTCCTTAAGTCCACAAGTTTAGTCAATAGCACACTACCTCTAGTATTCAACATTTATCAAGTTTCACTTGATCAAATGAGATTCAAGCAATCCTCAAGTGTCACTTGACTAATCCAAAAGATGAATACAATAGTCAAATGCCACTTATCTAATGGCAACACCTTGTATTGGGTCAAGTGTTGCTTGACTAGGTGCAGTGATCATACATGAGTCAAGTGCCACTTGATTAGGTGCAGTGCTCATACATGAGTTAAGTGTCACTTGATCATCATGATGACCCTCATTGCCTCAAGTGTCACTTAAGGAATATTGTTAGAGAGGTTACAAGAGTTCTCTTGTTATTTAACTCCTCATTGTTGGAATACAATAGACCATTGAGAGGGGGGGTGAATCAGTGGTATAAAGAACTAGTTTTATCAATACTTTAAAATCATGTAAGGTCTACTATGTCAGAATACCAAAGCACTTAGAAAACAAAAGAATCACAACAATCACACCATAACACAAGGATGTATGTGGAAAACCCTAAAAAGGGAAAAACCATTGTGTGAAGAGTTGATTGTGTTTATTTAACCAATTCAACCTCACAAAAGAACTTTATTCCAATGTCTCACTGACAAATAATCTCACTGATCACACTGTTATGAGGAACACAAATTCCTTTCTCAAGTAGGAGCACCAACTCCAAGCAAATTAGGAGCACCAACTCCAAACACAAGAAAAGACAAATGGATAGAGTACTACTCTGTTTACAAAGGCATCAAAGTACATATATGACTCATGCAACAAAACTTTTCTCACTCATCACTCTACCAAGATAATACTCTTCATCCTAAGTGCAGACATCAAATAGCCCTTCCATCTTTTACCATCATAAAGAATGAATGATTCTGCAAGTATTTAATCATCCGCCCTACACAAAAAATATATACTTGATTCATCATATCACTTCACTCCAAACTTCCCTCTCGAGAACATCTCCCTTACAGATTTTAATCTCCTAAAACCCTTACACATGAAACAGTTAACAAAACTATTCAAACTGCTACCAAACAGTTAATACGGATAACTACCTATCAAACACCATACTCGGGGAGGTAATCGTTAAAGGTTTAAATGTTCACCATTGATGATATCTTTTGCATTGTTGACAGATTTAATAACCATCATCGATGAAAGTATTAGAGCCAATTTACAAACCTTTTCTTTGGTACTACCAGTCACCGCTAGGTCACCGGGTCGATCATTCTATGATGAAGGTGACTTAAGTTATCACTTAAGTCACAAGTGACTGGTGATAGCAAGTCGCCAATGAATTAAAAAAATATTCCTATTACAAAAATAACTTTGCTTTTAAGTCCTTAGGGTTTTAGGAGGGCCTTAGGGTTTTAGGACTTTAGAGTTTAGGACTTCAAACTTTGTCAAACCCTAATATGCTATCAAGGATCATTGACTTGAAATATGACCCTTATCTTCTGCAAACAACCTCTGTTGTAGAGGATAAACCAGATGATGTCATGATGATATAATATAGGGATTCCTTTGATCTTGAAACAAACAAACCTAGACATAGACATCAAATCATTCTAAAACAACTTCAGTAGATCTGAGATAGAGTTGCCCTAGTAGAAGATGCTTTGTGTGTTAAGAATATTGACAAGAATACCTCTGACATCAATGACAAAAATGCCAACACTGATCATATCCATAAGGACTACATTACAACCATCCATTATGATTGTCCTTCCACTAATGTCCCATGGTTGTAGCTTCCCAATTTGTGAGAAGTTTAGAGTTAAGGTTTTAGTGTTCAAGTTCTTGGTCTAGAACTAGATTTAGATGAATGGTTTAAGTTTAGATTTAGGGTCTAGGTTTTAGGGTTTGGAGTTTAATTGTATTCTTTCAGCCAAATACATAGTCTAACTCATAATAATCTTTTTGTTTACCAGAAAGAATCATACAAATCAACCATAAGTTCCAAAGTAGCTTGCATGCATTAGCCCACATCTTTTTATTTGAAAACATGATTAGGGTTAAGTGTTAGGATTTGTGATATTAAATTTGTAATCCTAAGACTATGTATTTTAATTTAATATTTTAATAGTCAGTTATTATTTTATGTGACTCTAAGAATCATGGAAGAGGAACTTGGATGTCCCAATGAAGAACATTTTTTTGTAATTAAATATTATTTTCTAGGAACTTGGAATATTCTTTGCAAGGTGGCATTGAGTGGGGAAGCTTACAGTAGGTCTATTTTTAGTCAATGACAACATCTATGACGATAATTATTGACAACTTGTAAGAGGATATTTTAAATAAGGTGTGTTATGATAGTTTATGATAGATTCACAAGGTGGGAGTTACATACCATTCCTAGAGATTCCACATGTGTGAGGTGCATGAGAATTTGTGCCTCCACATTTGTGAGCTTTTTTTGGGTTTATATGGTTATTTTTGTCACCTAGTTTTGGCCCATGTTATTATCACTTGGTTTACAATATGATTTATGATGTCTTGTATTGTATTTGCCTATATATTGAGGCTTTGGGATAGTGGTTTGTATAAAAAGTTGTCAGTACATAGGTGTTGTTGGATTGCTACTAGAAATAAGAATGAAGTGTGTTGTATATTTGTAATCCCATTTGTGAAGATTAATACATACTTGTTGGTCTCTTTTATTGGAGTTTTTTCTCGAAAAGGTTTCTCCACGTAAATCATATGCTACTATATGGTTTGTTAATTTTATTATTATTGTTGATTTATGCATCCACACAATCTTTTGTGGTAATCTGATTATTAAGATATTAATTTCAGATTTGCATACACTTTAGTTTTTAATTGCAATAGTTTCACCTTGTTTCTCAACATTTAGTATCATAGCTAGCAGTTCTCTACATAGGGGGATGCCTTTCTAGAAAGTGTTGAAGGTTTTTTGGCTACAATAGGAGCTTTTGCTTTGTGTGGTTTTGCAAATTTGTGAAGGATTGAAAAACCATTGTCTCTAACTATCATTTGAATATTAAGAAATTCAATGGCACCAAGTATGCGATATGGAAGCTAAAGATGGAAGATCTTCTTGAGGAAAGTGATCAGTAGATAGCTATTGAAAAGGATAAAAGGCCATCTACCATGTCTAATGAAGATTGGTTAAAGTTGGATGAGAAGGCATGAGGAACCATTCGGTTATGCCTTGCGGATTTTATCTTCTTGAATGCCTCTAAGGAGACCATCGCATACAAGCTATGGAAGAGGATAGGTGATATTTATCAAACTAAAAGTCTAACCAATAAATTATATCTCAAAATATGATTCTATTGTTTAAAGATGAAAGATAGTGATTCGGTTGCAGATCATTTAAATGCTTTCAATTTGATTTTGAGTTAGTTAGTTTTTGTAGATGTTAAGCTACAAGAAGAAGATAAATGCATCTTATTACTTTGTTGTTTACCTTAATCTTAGGAATATTTAATTATTTCCATTAGTGGTGGTGGTGCAAAGATCAAAATGGATAGTTTTGTTACTACTTTTCTTTCAGAGGAGATGAGAAGAAAATCCATGAATGATGACTTGAAGGACACCCTGCATGTTTAGGGAAGCGCCAAGGGAAAAGGAGGGTCTAGAGTGGATAAAAAGAAAGATAGGTCCAAGTCAAAGGGAAGGTCAAAAACCCCAAGGAAGAGTAGATTTAAGTTTTCGAACTATGGAAAGAGAGGGTATGTGAAGAAGGAATGTAGAAACAAGAATAAATCTTTAGATTCTTGAACAAAAATATTCTAATTATGGTGATAGTGATGCTTTATTTACTTCTCCTAGAACACTATTAGCAATGATGATTAGCTCATTGATTTAGGTTGCTCTTGCCATATGACTCCCCATAAGGAGAGGATTTTGACTTATATAGCTTATGATGGAGGAGAGGTTTTCCTTGGTGACAATAATACTAAGTAGATTGTTGGCAAAAAAGGTACACTTGTGTTCAAGTAATGGAAGGGTTAAAACCCTTAGTAATGTTTTGAATATTCTACTTGACTTATGATAAAATTACTTTATATATCTAATTTGAATGATTCTAGTGTGCATGCTACATTTGACAAGTCTAGTTACAAGTTGGTGAGGGGGAACATGGTGGTAGCTAAAGGATCTTGATTTGGGACCTTGTTTAGGCTGAATGCCTCCACATTTAGTAACTCTGCCAATGTAGCTGGCAAGACTAAAGATGCATGTATGTTGTGGCACCAACATTTGGGTCACATAAGTGAAAAAAGATCTTAGGACCATTATTAATTAAAAAAATTTGTTGACAATTTTTCTGATTATTCTATTGATAAAAATAATTTATGTGAGCATTGTGAGTCTGGAAGTTATAGAGCAAAGATATTATTGGAAATTATTCATTTGAATGTGTTTGATCTAGAACAGATGTGGATTCTATGGGAAAATCTCAATTTTATGTTTCATTCATTAATGATGGCTCTAGATACACATTGATTTATTTTATGCATGTTGAATCTAAATTTTTCACTAAGCTTAAGGAATTTAAAACCTTAGTTTAAAGGAAAATAGATTAATAAGTAAAGGCATTAAGATTTGATAATGGTGGTGTGGGAGGTAGGGAGGGAGCCTTGCCACACCATCATGGGTGGCAAGGTCGAGGCACTCATTACAGAGTGTCGATCTGCAACGACACGAGCCGACGGGAGTTGGTAGTTAATAGCCCACAGGGATGGCATTTAGCGCAGCAAGATCATCATTTTGGGGAACGCCTTCAAGATCCTTCGGTGTTAGGCTTTTAAGGAAGGCTGCTTCTCGAGTTCTGCAAACTCTATCTCCATTTTCTGCAAATGTCGTCTCACTTTGTTGTGATCATCTCAGCCTTTGCCATACGCTATGGAGGGATGGACACCCCCATTCGTCTGGTCAGCACCAATCGGCAAATGGCATTCCTAGGTGGCATAACTGATCTTCGCTTGCAGAGGATGTTGAGATGGTTGGATGGGTTGCTGGTGGAAGCTGTGAAACTGATACTGGGGAAGGCATTCTTGGAAAATGACGATCGATACCGTGTAGACACAGACATCTCCTCGTGGGTCCTGGCTATGCTAATGGAGCTGCAATTGGCGAAGCCAGAGGCGGAATCAATAATGCGAGCACTGTTCTATCCTGAGCACCTAGGAGAATTGGGGAAGAAGAAGTGGGGAAGACTCTGCAGTTTGCTTGCCCAAGTGTTGGTGTTCCTCGACCTAAGGACTGGAAACTCATGGCGGGTCCTGGGGCAGTCATCAAAGTTTATCCCTTCATCCTAGATGTTAAGGGCTTTGACCTGATCATGCTGAAGGACCAGGCTATGACTGCAATGGAGTTCATCAGGAGGCTGTTGGGGCTGGTGGAGACCGCAAACTTCCAGTGGATGGAAGAGTTCAGGAGGAAGATGGTAGAGTATGTCAGTTAAGTCACATAGGGGATATACTAGTATGGCTTCCCTTTCTTTTGTTGATACTGTTAGTTTGTAGGGTATAAACGTGGATTCAATGTATGGTGTTAGTCTGACATACTTATCTATATCTCCGACCCTGTGTGGTCATATGGTAGAAACTTATAGGCTAGATGGAAATGGTTTGAAACTTTTTTGCCAGCCATGGAAGGGCTAATGACTGTATCTCTTTTTTGAATAATATAATAATATCTCTGATTACGTAGAAAAAAAAAAAGATTTGATAATGGTGGTGAGTATTGCTCCAAGTAATTTGATGAGTTCTATAGGCATGCATGTATTGTTCATCAAAAGACTACACCATATACACCTCAACAAAATGGGGTTATAGAGAGATTGAACTGAACTCTAATAAAAAGAGCTAGAAGTATGTCGAGTGTTATACAGTTGGATCAATGCTTTTAGGTAGAGATTGTAAGTACTGCTTGTTATTTGATTAACAAATCTTCTTGTTTGACTCTTGTTGACAAAAAATCTTATGAAGTGTGGACATGTAAGAAGCCTTTTGTTTCACATTTAAGGGTCTTTGGTTGTGAGGCTTATGTTCATGTGCTTTAGGAAAAGTGATCTAAACAAGATCCAAAAGCTTAGAATTGTATCTTTGTCGAATATGGTGAGAATGTAAAAGTTTATAAGCTTTGGAATGCTCTAACCTAGAAAATGATTTATTCTAGAGATGTGATTTTCAAGGATTTTAGATATTTTTTAGGTCCTAAACAACCAAAGGAAAAATATGGGAAGAAAATAGTGCATTTTGAAACTAAATTGAGAATAAAGAAGATGCACATGTGGAAGAACAGATTGATGGATCAGAGGATGGAGAGGAAGAAGAGGATTCATATGAGGATGTATAGGATGTACAAGCAGAAGAATGGGTACCTGACTTAAACAAATATTTTGTGTACCTAATCCTTGTTGATCTTCATACCAAGAATGTATTTGCAACCCCCAAATCCTTCATATCAAATGTGCCAGAAAGTTGAGTTTTGAGTTCCCTAATCATCACCTTACTGTTACCAATAAACATTTCATCCACATACAAGACAATGATTAGAATATGATCATCAATAATTTTAACATAAACACAATGATCCTCTTCACTCCTTACAAAACCCAAATTCAATGCAAAAGCATCAAATTTCTGGTACCACATCTTGGAAGACTACTTCAGACCATACAATGACTATTTCAAATTGCAAACCAAATGTTTCTTCCCCTTCACAACAAAACCATTAGGTTGTCACATATAAATCTTCTCCTCAAGATCCCATGCAAGAAAGCAATCTTAACATCTATTGGCTCATTCTCAAAATCACAAGCTACAACAATAGATAATAGGAATCTAATAGAAGTTAGCTTAACAACAGGAGAGAAAATTTCCCCAAAATTGACTCCCTCTCTCTGAGAGTAGCCCTTGGCCACCAATTTGGCCTGTTATCACTTTAAACATCCATCTACTCTAATTTTATTTTTATACACCCACTTACAACCAATGGGCTTTCTTCCCTTATGCAAACTCACAAGATCTCAGGTGTCACAACTATCCAAGGCCATCATCGCCTTGTGCATGGTCTACATACAATGCTCACTATCCTCTTAAGAGAGAACCTCCCTAAAATATCTAAGTTCATCATCAATATTCAATAAAGCAAATACACAATAGAAATCTGGTGGGTTATATCTATCAACTAGATTCCACTATCTCAAAACATCCTATACAACAAGGTGATTATTAGGGAACTCAAAACTCATCTTTCTAGCACATTTGATATGAAGGATTTGGGAGTTGCAAAATACATTCTTGGTATGAAGATCAACAAGGATTAGGTACACAAAAATCTTTATTTAAGTCAGAGTAAGTATTTTGCTACCATTTTGCATCGGTTTAGTATGCATGATTGTAAACTAATGAATATTTCATTTCTTGTTGGCACTAAGCTTTCTTTAAATATGTGTCCCAAATTAGATGATGATTTTTAGGTCATGTCTAATGTACCTTATGTTGGTGTTGTTGGTAGCCTGATGTATGCAATGGTTTGCACTAGACTAGATATTGCGTAAGCAGTGGGAGTTTTGAGCAGGCTTATGTCTAATGTTGGTAAGGAGCATTGGACTTATGTTAAGAGGGTTTTTAGATATCTGTGAGGGACTTCTTATGAATATTTGTGTTATCATGGTATTGATAGTGTGGATAATTCTTTGGACATACATTGCTTTGTGGATGTAGATTGGATAGGTGACTTGGATAGTTGAAGGTCCAATAGTGGCTATATGTTTTCTCTATTTGGCAGTGCAGTGAGTTGGATGAGTAAGAGGTATCCCATGGTTTCTTTGTACACCACTTAAGTAGAGTATATGGCTACTACACATGCATCCAAGGAGATGGTATGGTTATAGAGATTATGTTCATTTATTGGTTTTGATTGTAAGGTGGTTAAAATTAGATGTGACAGTCAAAGTGCTATTATTTGGCCAATAATTCCATGTACCATGCTCGTACTAAACATGTTGATGTGCATTATCATATTTTTTAGGAGATATGGTAAGATCATGTTACAAAAAGTTTACACTCGAGAAAATGTTGTTGATTTACTTATGAAACTAGTGAGCATGGAAAATTTCTCTTGGTGCAGAGAGGCCATGGGCCTTGCCTCTCTTAGAACCTAATTCAATTTATTTGATTTCCTATTATTCCATTGCAATATTTGAATATCAAGTGGAAGAATTTTATGGTTTGTGATATTAACTTTGCAATCCTAAGACTATGTATTTTAATCATAGTGCATTTGCACCTATATATTGAGGCTTTGGGATAGTGGTTTATATGAGAAGTTGCAGATACACAAGTGCTATAGAATTGCTGCTAAAAATAAGAGTGAAGTGTATTGTATACTTGTAATCCCATTTGTGAAGATTAATGCATACTTGGTACTCTCTTTTATTGGTGGAGTTTTTTCTTGAAAGGGTTTCTCCACATAAATCATGTGTTGCTATAGTTTGTTGGTTTTATTATTATTGTCGATTTATGCTTCCACACATAATCTTTTATGGTAATTTGATTATTAAGAGATTAATTTCATATTTGCATACACTTTGAGAATTTTTTTATTGTAGTAGTTTAACCTCATTTTTCAACATTAAGTATGTTATGGGACTTTTTCCCCAAAATGGAAAAGAAATCTATTTTATGAATAACCCTTCAAAACTATAAGAGGACAAAGTTTATTTAACATTTTATAATTAAAAAGGATATAAAAAATAAAAGACATTAGGATCCTTTGGTTAAAATAGAGATAAATAAAGAATATTTATAAAAACCCCCTTTAAAAGGGAATAATTATTATGCTTATTAAATAATTATTAATGACAACCTTTGTGAAAGGGTGTGATGGTTTAGAAACCACCCCTTAAAATTTTATATAAGGCATTTATGTGAGACTTGGAAAGGGCGTGGAGATCAAACAAGGAAAAATAAGGTGGTTTTGGTGGGCTATAGGCATGGGAGAAAGGGCACATAGTGTGTGTCCAACTCAAGGTATAGTTTACACCCGACATTGTCCTGGCCAGAGCTTGTGTGCTTGGGAAGCATGTGTGTTGGTTCTGAATAAGAATTGGTTCCTCCCGGAATGTGCCATAGCTATGAGGGCCAAGACCACTAAAATCTTCCTAGGGTGAGAGTGGTCGATCCAAGTACTCCGATTAAGATAAGTATTGAACTCATTGTTAATAAAAGATATTGGAAATATTATATATAGGTTTTTTTATGTTAACCTGGATATGGGACCATGTTATCCAATTTGCTTTGTTAATTGTTTTCTTTAGAGTTCTTATTAAATTATCACATGTTGTAATTTACACTTTTTATTTACGTCCATTTTAACATTATTGAATATACTATTTTATCTTAACTCTAAATATTAACCATAATAAATCCACTGCAAGTAGTTAAATAACTATGGGATAAAAGTAGCTTTACATTTTGGTATCAGAGCCAAAGAGTTGACATATTTTTCATAAAAAAATTTGACTTAGAGAATCATAGACAAATCCTTGAAAAAAAAGCCCTTAATCCCTCTATTGAGTTGGGAAATTTCCTCATAGAAAGTTTCCTTGCATCTAGTATTCTATAGGAACCCAATGATACTCAACTATTTGCATCTATCCCCTATCACTATTATATCATTTTAAAGATAAACTAATCATGAGAGAAGGACACTAAATAAGTCTATTAGAATATAGACAATCAACAATAACACTCCTAATCTCATTATATGACATTCCATTATATCTAGAGCACAGTTTTCCATCTCTATCATTATAGTCCACCTAATACATAGGATACTCAAAGCCTTTACTTAAGATTACAAAAAATGCATGTCAATCTATTGTTGTGGATTTAAAGGAAACGATACAAATTCCTATCCTTTATTTAAATAATTTCTTAATAAAGATATCATCCCTTCACTAAAGTGAGAGATGTTCCAAACTAAATCTTGCACTTCAAGTATCACATAAAACCATAACAATATTGGTCTATATCATCGAATCAAATTAATAGAAGAGTACATATATTGTAGGTAATCATAATTGTTAGAAATAAAGGTAAAATTCAATAAATTATCAAAACCACTTCACAACTTTTTAACGTTTAAAATCTAAGAAAGTAAGGTTAACTAGAAAAAGAATTACAAATATATGTTTCTCTCAAAGTTAACAATAAATAAATATATAAACCCAATTTAAATGAGATAAAGATAAATGACACAAGAAATATTTTAAATCTAGTTTAATATAAGTTTGACTCTTGGTTAATATCAAAACTCTAACCCAATTTTAATTATAGTTTATTATATGATTAAAAACTTAAGTTATTTCCTAGTTAGAACCTTTATAATTAAAAATATTTAACATTTTACTCAATAACACTTATCACAATTTCATAAGTTTAATTTAAAGTCCCTTACACAAACTAACAATGTTTGATTCTCTAATGATTTAAGAGGGGTCCCAACATCAACCACTTGGACAATCACAAGTATGAGAGAACATTAATCAAGACTTAACCACACATCACTATCTTGCATTAAATTTTTTTCCCAATATTTATTTGAGAACTATATGTACATCTAGGAAAATAAGAAAACATTTAAGCAATGAAATTTTCTTGGAAGTGTGAAACCCTTGTAGAAATACACTCTACTTATTTATCATCCATTTCAATTGTCCAACATTCAATAGCAATTGTTCACCTCATTCACAACAAAAAGTGGTATATATTTGTCCTATTTTTATTGGCCAAAATTGACCTTTGACTATTGATATGGATGATATTTAAGAATAGTTGTAGAAATACATAAGATAGCTAAGGCTAAGCTCGTTCTATATTCACTTTGACAAAATTTCTAGGTCCATCAGTTTAATTCGACACACACCTCACCAACATAAAACTAGACAAATTTGTTACTCATGTTTGAAGCTTTTCTTGTCTCCTTCTGACTGAGTTTTTGAATGTTTGGATCACCTCTCGCTACCTCTTCCAACTGTTCCTTTTCTTTCTTTGTTTATTTTGGTCCATATAAACAAGCAAATTGAATATTTAAAAGAATAGTTGATTATATGTGCTTGTGAGTGAAAGGAGACATAAAATAGGTCATGTCCCTTAGAGGCTAAAGATATGACATTTTATCTCATCCATGACACTCTCATCTATGGTTGCCTCTCTAAAAAACTCCAATCTTCCTTCAACACCTGCCATTTTTCTTTCTGATTATCTTCCTAAGCATGCAATACTTCTTCTGGTTACTCCTTGCTCTTGATCATAAATAAGATCAATTTTTTCATACTTTCTTTTTGTTTCAACAATCTATACATGGTAGAATCATAGTTTGCATGTAGCCATTATAGTGGATCTCAGAAAATAATGAAATAGCAAATCGTTACCCATTCATTGGAGATAAAAGAGCATTTAAAATAGAAACTTATACATATACACAAAATCCTCAAAGATCTATCCATATCTCTTGAAGAAAAGTATCTTCGTTTTGCCTTTCTTGTAAAAATATCAAATGATATATAGGATCAACGATATTAAATAATAAGATTAAAACTTAGCTAAGAAATTAAACAATGTGCAAGACAAGAATCAAACTCAAGACTTTATTCTAACCAAACCATATATACAAATAATCACATCACCAAGTAGAAGTATCCCACACATTGAACGGAACTTACACTCCCATTCACCATTTTCTAAATTAATAGATTTCCAAAAGTATCAAGATCATGCTAAAATTTCTCTTTGCATTGATACATCCATAAGGATACTAAGACATAACAGTTTATGTAAAGATAATTCTCTATCATCTTGCATGCACTATATTTATATGGAAAAGTTTCTAAGACCCACTTAAAGAACAACATTTTTCAAATGCCATGGCAAGCCTAATTTTGATCATAGAACCCTAAAGATCAATTTCATATATTGGTTTGGATGATTTTGTGAGTACACTTTCAACTTCAAGTGATTTTGCAACACAAACTAACCTAGAACTTTCACCGATTAATTTTTTGATTTAGGGGTAATCACCTATCACATTTCAGTAATATAAAAACAATAACAAATTGTTATGCACCATCATTGACAATTAGATTGGAATCAAAAACTAAAGCTAAATATATTCATTTAAATTATATACATTATTTATCAATATCAACCTCATCTCTGTGTCCTACATTAGATTTATTTATCATCACCATTTCATTAATCTACCCAGGTTCTTTATTTTCCTTTTCAAAGTTATGAACATTGTAACCACTCCTTTTGTTGGCTTCTAAACTCTCTCAAAGTGTGTGAATAATTGTTAAATGAAAATTATAATAAAGATATTTGACCTTTCTATGAATCAAACACTCTCCTTTGTATGGCCACTTTAATATGACCATTTTAACAATTCAAACTTCAATTCAATTTCCTTACAATGGTAACTTTGATAATTCACTCATGTAAGTTTAATAATTGGAAGTTTCCCAAGCTATAGGAAGATTGATTTATCCATCATGAGATCTCACATAAGAGATGATAGATTTAGTGATATTAAGTTCACTATCTTATTCATACTTTTATTTTGATGGTACACTCTTATATAAGTTGTCTTCAAAATAAGAGTTTGTGAACTAGTATTTTAACAGTGAAATTTGTCTCTCAATGCTAATATCCATTTGATTTTGTGTCTATTTTGATATAGTGGTTTTACTATGCTTGTTATAAAACCAACATCTACATTTGTTCAACATAAGTTACATTGGGCTCATAATCCATAGGTCATAGGAACATTTTCCCATTTTAAAAAATTGGTAGAATATTATGGTATGTTATTTAAAATAACCCATTAGTTTACGAGATATAAAATTGAATTGATTTTCTTAGGTCAAGACATGGGGACATGTAAAATTTTATAGGGGGAGAGACACCCTCAAAACTTTTTAAAATAGAACTAGATTAGTGTAATTTTTTTATGCATGAATTTAAAAGTGTTCTAAAAAGTTGTCCATGGGTGATTATAGTTTACAATTGTTCCATTGTTGTTAAGATTCATTGCAAGATTTTACCATATTTTGTTTTATTGTACTTTGTTATTGGACTTGATCAACCCAATAACTTTGTATATGTATTTGTATAAAAATGATATCCTTATAATGTTATATCATATCACTGATTATGTACGAGTATATGATAAAGTGATATATATTGAAAGATGTTTTGACTAGATTAGGTGTTACAAACACTCTATTGATAGTAATAAGTTAATTTAAATTGTATCCTTGTTGGATTTCAAAACTTGCCTCAAAGATTTGTTTGAGTGACTATGTGAAATGATATGAACTTCATTTTTTTCTATTCAATTATATCTGGTATGGGAAGAGAGGATAGTCATGTAGTCCAAAATACACGATTATCATCTTGGAATGCATTGTGCATATATAGATTAATGGTACTCAATGATGAGTGACTAGATAGTACGGGATATGCATGTCATTCACTAGGTAAGTTCTATGTGATAACATGATAATACTTTTGTAAATTTTATGTTGAAGTTACACATAAAAGATTAAAACATCTATATTAAAGATAATGGTTTGTGTGAATGACCAAATTGAAAAATAAGGTTATTTGATAGGAGATTTATTGTATACACTTGTATTAGCTCCCGAGTATAAATTCATGATCTATTTCATGTGAAAATGTATTTATAGTTGTAATCATGTTATCAATTAGAAAAATATTTCTAGAGATTTAATTGTGGTTTTAGTTAAACTAGAAGGATTATTGAAAAGATCTAAAATTTGAGAAATATAATTATAGATGAAGTTAAAATAAAATAGATTCATTGTGATATTGATAGTGTTACATTCGCACTTTTATTTTTTTGGTGAATTATTTTGTAGATTCAATTTGAGCTACTAAGGCTAACAACTAACTTACAGGGGGAGAAATGTTATGGGAAATTTTCCCCAAAATGGAAAAGAAATCTATTTTATGAATAACCCTTCAAAATTATAAGAGGATAAAGTTTATTTAACCTTTTATAATTAAAAGGAAGATGACAAATAAAGGATATTATTATCCTTTGGTTAAAATAGAGATAAATAAAGAATATTTATAAAAAACCCCCTTTAAAAGGGAAGAATTATTATGTTTATTAAATTATTATTAATGACAACCTTTGTGAAAGCGTGTGATGGTTTAGAAACCACCCCTTAAAAGGTTAAATAAGGCATTTATGTGAGACCTGTAAAGGGCTGGAGATCTCTCAAGGAAGAAGGTGGTTTTGGTGGGCTATGGGCATGGTAGAAGGGGCACATAGTGTGTGTCCAACTCAGGGTATAGTGTACACCCAAGATTGTCCTGGCCAGGGCTTGTGTGCTTGGGAAGCACGTGTGTTGGTTCTGAACAAGAACTAGTTCCTCCCAGAATGTGCCATAGCTATGAGGGCCAAGACCACTAAAATCTTCCTAGGGTGAGAGTGGCCAATCCAAGTACTCTGATTCAGATAAGTATTAAACTCATTGCTAATAAAAGATATTAGAATTATTGTATATAGGTTTTTGATGTTAACCTGGATATGGGACCATGTTATCCAATTTGCTTTGTTAGTTGTTTTCTTTAGAGTTCTTATTAAATTATCACATGTTGTAATTTACACTTTTTATTTACATATATTTTAACATTATTGAATATATTATTTTATCTTAACTCTAAATATTAACCATAATAAATCCACTACAAGTAGTTAAATAACTATGGGAGAAAAGTAGCTTTACAAAGTAAGTCCCTTTGTTATTTACCAAGGGAGTTAGTCCAAGATGAAAATTTCATTTGTGACCCCAAGTTAGCTAATACCACCATTTACCTTAGTGAAGGAGCCTTTTAGAGAATGATAGCCACCTATTAGAATTTCAAATATAAAGTATAAGAGACCTGTGTATCTAGAATTTGGACAACTTCCTTAGCAAGGTACATGGTCCCCATAGTGCATAATTGCCCATAATTGGTCCTAGCATGTGTAGAAGGATATAACCCTAAGAACATGACCATTAAAAGAAGGGGTAAAGATAACACATGGACGTGACAAATGAGCCACGAGTAAAATTAGGAAAATGTTAGCCATCTAGTTTAGTTTTTTGCACCTAAATCCTAAAGATATGAACCCTTTTTGGGATGCTAGTGTTCTAGACAAGATTGAAGTCTTGAGTGAAGTGTCTTCCTCCCCTATAAAACAACCCATATAGTTCCTTATTCTTGTAAAATAATTTAAAACTGATACAAATAGAATTTGTATTATGCTAGGATTTTTATTTAGCTATGAAGATGGCAAAGGAGTATGTCTAAAGTAGTAAGCTATATGATAGAAAATGAAGAGAACCTCAAAGAATGAAGTTATGAGGTTTGATTTCTCTACGTACCTTAAGCAACAAATGTATGAGTAGTTGACCAACTTTTCTAGAAGCAAGGTCTTTAAATATTCCACCTTCCTAGCCCACATGATCCTATATCAGAATGTGAATTTTTATTGGGGATTGAAGCTAAAATTAGATAGAACAACCAAGATATTTGACCCCACCATTGTATGGATGCCTATCCTCCATAGAACCTTTTCATACTATGTTTTTATGGATCACTTCATGGTCCCAACCATAAAATTGATAACCAAAGAATCCCTTCCAAGGCTTTTTGAAGCAAAAGTGATGGTATTGAAGGGAGGGTGTAGAGGAGACTAGTTCTTTGGACATGCTAGTGTGATGTTTAGATTGCATGAATTCATTGAGTAGATATAGACTCCCAAAATATGTCTCATATAGAATCTTTGTCTTGGATTTTATGAGACAAGTAGATAAATTTGGTACTCTATTTGGTAATGGGAGAGGGTGAACATGTTATCATTAAGTGTCATTCACTTATAATAGCATAACTATTGCAAAAAGGAAAGATGCAAAGTACTTGGAAGTAAAGATGCATAAATTGTAATTAGAAATCATAAATGAAAAATGTAATTATAACCCATCTAAACTCTTTATCAATTGGTGTTATAAAATTAGTATTTTAGAGGTAGGGAAGTTTATGCATGAACCAAGTCCTCAAATTGAGGCAATGAAGAATCACATAGAGAAAGAGACAAAAAAGTTACTAGATGCTTGGGAGATCCCACAAGTCCCTAAGTTTGTTATGCCACATGAGACTTTTTATAAGAAGCTAGCTAACTATAGATCTAACTTAAAAATGAGTGGAAGAAAGTCATAAAGAATCAAGGATGGGGTGAACATCAGCTTGATGCTTGGTGGAAGTGTAGACAAGAAGTTGGGCATCCAACTGTTTATCCTATATAGTGTATAATTGATGACTAGTTCAAGAAATTACATGATGATTGCCATCAAATCCCTACATCAAGATTTACCCCATAAGCATTAAAATAAATGAGTGGGAAGTCAATCATTATCAAAGATGACACACCAAAGATAACATCAACCTCTTGGTTATTTCTAATAAACTTCCACAACAAACTTGTGTACTTAACAACCTTTAGCACAAGAGAGTAGTAAGAGTATGCAACAACAACAACAATAGTCCCAAGTTCATACCATGAAAGGAATAATTCAAACAACAATCCCTTCTCAATCAAGTATTAAGGGACAAATATTGACCACAACTTTAGTAGGGGAACCCTTGGGGAGTTAACAACACAAAGGACATCCCTAAGGAAAAAGGGAGGGAATTCATCCACTCAAACTTCCTAGAAAACACTCCATGTTCAATCAGAAAAATTACAAACTAGAAGAGGTGGAGATGACAATCCAGGGGAAGAAAATAAGAGGAAATTAGAGAAGGGCAATGACCCCTAGAAGAACAAGAAATAAAAAATATAGAGCCAAAAGCTATAAGATCGACCTTAGGAAAATCTAACTACTTCTACAATTCCCACTGTGATTATTCCTTCCCCTACTTCTCCTCCTTCCTCATCTTTAGTTGTATTAACTATAATTCCCCCTAATATTTTTGAATTATATGCAACTACCCCTTTCTTTCCTTAGAAACAAAGTTTCATACTAGGTGTCATTTAAGTACCTGTGACCCAATTTATGCAACTCCCTCCCACTCACCCACTTTCTTCCCAATATGGACTCCCTCAAACAATGAATCATCATCTTTTCATTCCTCCAATAGTTAATCCCTTGTATCTAATGCAAACCCAATAGACCCTTTCTCCTCACAATGGTTACATTTTCCCACCATATCGACCACACACTATTTCCACCATTATTCCTTAATCTCACAAATTTTGGGATCTTCTATAACTTCCCTATCTCAATCCTTATAGGTCTCTATTTCCCAAACCTTTCCACTCCACCACCTAACCAAAACTATATGATAGCCTCTCACCCATTCTTTTCTCCATAATCTTCCCAACTTCCCTCAGGCCTTACTATTATAAGGGATCCCACTCTCTACTTATAGCAAATGAGTAGGTGTAGACAAAGGCACAACATAAAGAGAAGAAAAGACAAGATAAAATTGTTGCCATCAAAACCACTAAGAGAGTTGGAACAAGGTTTGATCTTATCAAGCAAGTGTTATGGAGTAAAAAGTTTCCCTATGCCTTTTTACCTCCTAGTTTAGCTCCTAGGTCCCCGTGTTAACACTTTGAAAGTTAAATACTCATCCTGGAGCAATTCCCTCGAAACCCATGTCAAATGGGGAGTAGGGGCCCATTTTAAATACTTAAGCATGACAAAAAAGGGACCTTGGGACTTGGGTTCCTGCATCCAAGTCCACCCTGATTTGTCGGGATGGAAATTAATGCTTGTCGGCTTGGGCCCTCTCAAAAGGTTTCCCTTGGTCGACCCTCTTCATTTAATTTATGAATGTTAGCGAGAAAGCATATTTAAATAGGTTGATGCATTAATTTGTGAGATAGATGGTGTTATGTCATAAAATGTCGCCCTAGGACTTTTACCTCCTAAATTTAGCTCCCAGGTCCCTTGTTTTTCATCATGCATGTTCATTTTAACACCCGATGCGGAAACCCATGTAAAATGGGGCTAAGGGGATAGTGTTGAACTTTATCCTACCTTAAAAATGGGGCCTAGGGCTTGGGTACTCGTGCCCTAGTCCTGCCCTATTTAGTCGAGACCTAAATTTTAAATGTCAGTTTTGTGACCGTTAAAAGGTTTCGTTGTTGACATCTTAAGTTTGAATTATGAAATTTGTAGTGGGAATGCATATATAATCATGTTTAGGGTTTCATTTGTAAACTAGATGATGATTATAAACTTTTGGTGAACTTATGATTATAGAGCTTTCAAAGCATTCATTGTTGCATAGTAGAATATTGTTATTGTGTTATGCAGATTTGGCTTCATCTTCTCATGTGTTGAAGGATTTTCATCTACATGTGAGCTACACCTCCAAGGTGATATCTATTTGTGTTAAATCAATCATTTATCAATTTATCAATTTGTTTTTGCCTCTATCCCGCAAGGATACACACTCTTTATCAAACAATAGTGTTGGAAGGCTTGAATGTCTTTTTTAGGCTTGACTGAAGCAAGCTCCTAAACACCACAACCCCCAACCCCATTCCTTGTGATTGTAGGTGACAGGTGTCGTATCTTGCAGAGTGGAGTTGGAGAAGGCTATGACAGAGTGTGCATATTCCATATCTACGAAGAAAATCATTGCAAGGGCTTGAGCACCCACCCCAAAGCCCTCCAAATTTCAGAACTGAAAACCTCTGGGACAATGGTGAACAGTAGCAGACAACTTCCTGGAAATCCTTGAAGAAATTCTTGTCTTGGGCTTGGGTGCCTACTATTTAGCCCCCAACTTTTCCTCATCCTAAATCTTAAAATCTGATATGTATCGACTCTAAATATAACATCTCTGTGTGTGAGCGTTTGTCAGGATTCGTCTGTTTACGTACGATTTTGCATAATTAGGGTTTTAAGCATAATAAGACATTAAATTAATACATTAATCAATAAATTACAAATTTCCCTATCATTACAAGTGACAACCAACCTATAGGTGAATATTCTTGCAAAAGTTGTGATTCAACTCAGTTAAATGTCCTTGAATGTGTGTAGTGAAAGGAGGATCTAGGCATATCATCAAATCAAACCTATTCCCACTTTTTCTACATAATAGATGGATAAAACGAACTTGTGATATTGAGCAAAGAGCATTCAAAAGACTTCATTATGTTTTAGAGGATATTTGTGTTGTTATTATGTTTATTTGTTGCAGATTTGGCTTCATCAATCCATCTCCTCATGATTTGAAGGATCTTCACCTCCGTGAGGGCTTCACCTCTAAGGTGACATAAATTTGTGTTTCAATCATTTCATTTCATTATTAGATTTGGCCTCTATCCTCCTTGGGCGAACATTCTATCTAAAAAAGGTGTTTGGAAGACTTGAATGTCCTTCTGGGGCTTAACTAAGGCAAGCTCCTAGACACCATAAACCCCCAACCCCCCTTCTTCATGTGTGCAGGTTATAGGTGCAGGAGTTAGAAAAGTACAGGTGCAGAGAAGCAATTTAAAGGATTAAGTTTCAAGATCTAAAAGAATCTTGGGAATATTTGACTCCTTATTGGACTAGGGCACTCGCCCCCTAGTCCTCTAGATAAGCTTGACTCTGGAATTAGGATTGGGATACAATCTAGTACACATCTCCTTTTAGAATCTCCAGAAATGTTGCCCTCTCAGACTTGGACACCCGCCCCATATTCCTCTAGGGTTTCAATTTTTGAAACTCAAATACTGGTAAGTTTCTTAGCCTCCCTGAGTATTTTCCTATATGTTTTTTTGTAGCATTATGTTTGTTTGTACCTGATTGCTCTATAATTAGGGTTTGAGGCTTACCTGACCTAAGGTTTGATAAATCTCTCAATCTAATCTATTCTTTCTATAGCACTCTTGAGCACAAAATTAGCAGTTGAGTTCTCATCCATCTTATAGTGACTTGGCTCAGTTTTTTCTCAAATGTTATTGTGAAAGGAGGCTTTGATTTGATACACCTTTAACATCATTTCACCCCTTGTCCCTTTTCACATCTAACATTTTGGTGAACTTGAAACAATGAGCATTCTGTATCTTTCTGAGTGTTGTAATCAGTCATTGCATTCATTCATATCATATTTGTCATCTTGCATTGAAAAATCTTACATACATTTGAAATTTTGAAAAAAAAAAAGCATTCTAGGCTTGCATAAAGATATAATTTTGCATTATTTTCCTTGCATATCATTAGAAGCATTTGAAAATCTTATTTATACATCAAATCTTAGACAAATTATAGAAATTAATCATTTCATGATCTCACACCTTGCATTTGCATGTCTCATTTGTTAGGAGATTTGTTGAAATTTTGCATTTTTCATATAACCTAGTTATTGCATAAAGCTAGGGTTTGTAGTCAAAGTCTCATTTTTAGATTTTTCTACTCCTTTCAACATTCATTCAAATCTGATTTTGAAATGCAGTGTTGCTTCATCTTACATATTTTTACATCATTACTTTAAAAACTTCACCCTTTGCAATTACACATTGTGTAGTTCAACATACATTATCTTAATAATATCATTAATCACCTCTTTCATTAGTGCATTATAAAACTTTGCATGAGTGTTGTAACTCTCTGCCCTAACACAAACATCCTAGTGAGAAGAAGTCGTAGATTAATGGGTTCTAGTACTCTTGATAGCACCGATGTACCAACATCGAAAAATCCACTCTCTCACTACTTCACACCAGGTAAAACAATATCTTAATCCAAACATCAACAATTCAAATATGACGGAAGAACAAACATTTAATGATTCTAAAGATGCAATTGAGGTAATAACACATGTACATGATGATCAAATCTAAAAACTTGATAAAGAACTAGCTGATTTTCAAGCATTTGTGGAAAAGAAAGGCTAGTTGAAGAAGTCGTACATGTTATTCATAGTCTAAGGGCTTATTAAAAGAAGGAAAAGATGATGTTAACATGCTCTATGGGATAGCCCATATAGTGGATAACAACATTATGTCAGTGGCTAACTACATGAATATCATTAATAATGTGTCATCACCGAATCACACACAAGTATCAGCACCTATACCAACTACTAGAATATCCACTTTCACATCATCAATTCTCACTACTAATGCACAAGCTTGTAGTAGTGCTACCACTAGCATGGGAACATCTAATGGCATCAACTCACAGAATTACAAAGCTATGGGATTCAATTATCAAAACCTAGCACCTAAGGTGTCCTTTCATATGAATAACCATTCTCAACCACCTCTCCATTCCACCTATTCTCAACCACCTTTCACTTACAATTGCTCTCAACCACCTTTCACTACCACTCACACCCAATCACCTCTAAATTTCACGACTACAACTTCAAATACTTTTGCTTCTAGTCGGCAAACCACATCACCTATTGATGTCATCTTAAACCAACTATTGCAAAGTATGACTTCCTTACAACAAAAAGTAACAAACTTGACCAATGCTTCCTCTCAACCTAATATACCAACATACCATGCTTGCAGTCCTTTATCTTTTACAATCCTAAGAGCTCAAATGCTTGATAAGTTTGAGACCTCCCCCCCCCCGATTTGAAAAGTAAAATGGTAAAGGTGATCCTATTACTCATGTGGCAGCATTCACATCTATGTGTAGTTATTTCTTCTTCGATGAGGACTTGTTAGCAAAAACTCTTTCCGCGATCCCTCAAAGATACCGCTTTGGAATGGTTTTGCTCTTTACCTCCAAATTCAATACACTCTTTTTCACAGCTTTTGGATCAATTCTTGCAACATTTCCAAGCAATATTGGACCTTCGGTCTCATTAATTGATTTAGTTCATTATAAACAAGGTTAGAAAGAGAAGTTAATTGAGTTCATTAGTCGATATCAAGCTCTTTTTGCGCAAAAACAATATCCGATTACAAATGAGGATGTTTAGAAGTTATTCATTACGAATCTACAACCTAACATCCATGATAAAATCCTCTTGATGAAGTACAACTCTTTTGAAAATTATGTACAACTCTTCATGATTATTAGCTTTCGTCTAGTTAGTATGAGAATCAAAACACATCGGCTCAGGTTGGTCAATCCACAGCAAGAACATCTCAAAATAAATTTAAGAGGAACAACAAGAGTTTCATCAAGATCAATGGGAAACATTCGAATAATTTTTAATCACAAGTGTCTGCAATCAATAAACGGGCACCATTCCAATTCAGGCAACAATAAAGACAGTTTACTCCATTATCTGATTCTCTTCAATCAATTATGAATCAAGTAGTAGGAACAATCTTTTGAAGCTTCCTCCTATTAAACCATTCGATAGCAACATGATACAATGACCTTCATTTGATTGCCAATGCATATTGTCACTATCACTGCTTACAAGGACATGATACCAAACGATGTATGCATCTTAAACATTAAATTCAAGACCTCATCAATTGTAATGTATTATAGGAAACTGGTGTGAATGACAATGGAAATAAGTTGGTTTCCCCTCCAAATCAAAATTTACAGATCTTCACTAATCCTTTTCCTAAGCATAGTGACAACAATATGGTAGAACAAAATACAATAGAGTAGGATGATGACTATCTTGTCTATGATGAAATAATTGGCATAATAGAAGTGGATAAGACTGAAGACTCACCTTGTCCACGAGGGAAAGGTATATATGCTAAAGTTCCTCTACCGTTATCCCTTCAGGGATTGGGAGATAGCCAAAATGCACAAGATACACAAACTAAGCAACCTCGATAGGATAACATCAAGCAAGAAAAGTAGTCATGATGGAAAGTATCCCATTTCATCAAGAAAGGCTCATTCATCAAGAAAATTAGAATAAAAAAGCAAAAGAACAAGGTGGACATCATCCGTAGGAACATGTAATGATTCCCCTCGTCGCAAGCATTAAGAAGATTTCAAACATATAGGATGTTGGGAAGAATGAACCGCATAACTATTTTGGCAATGACAATTGAACGGGTACAAATTTCTCACACATTTTACCACACTTGATGGAGCACCTTTCTAATATGCTCGCAAGCTTGGCCTCTTCTTATATATATATATATGCTATGGTATTGTGTCAATATTGTGTTCCCTTGTGTTGTGATTTTGTTTAGGTTCCCTTGGATGACCCTTGATACTCTTGTAAGGGTCAAGGATACAACGAGACCGCCTCTATTGTAACATTCTTCTATTTATTTCTCAATTCTTCTATACTCCTCTCTCTCCTCTTTTTATTGTTGTGTGTTGTGCCTTGGGGGCATAGTGTTGCGGAAGATGTTTTTGGGGCATCCTTCTACGTGGTGTTCCTAAGTCACTTTTGCTTCTCTCTCTCATTTTTATTTTTTCTATTCTTTCGTGGCTCTACCTAGTTAGCGGATGATGATAAAACATATATATTGATACAGATCGTGTGTCCCTTCAGCAAGTAAGCAAAAATGGACCCAGTCCATATATGAATATGGGGTTGATATAATTATGATGCTTGACTAGTAGAGTCACTTTGGGTTATATATTGTGAAGAATCTTGTAACAAATCCTTTGCAATACTAATCTACTCTACGCACTTTGACATGTCTTTTGACATGTGTTGTGTCTCACCTTGTGCTACACTCAGTTCTGAGATACCTGAAGTATAACCTTGCGACTATACTTGGTTCTGAAAATGCGAGTATAGCCTTAGCTTGTTATCTAATATGATTAACTTATTTCATTGTATTCTTTAGCATTTGGTAATAACGTGTGTGATTGTTGAAAGAATTTGACAATCATAAAGCACATTTCACCTTGGGGGCATGGGCTTTGCGAAGGCTCTTATTTCCTTGTGTGTTTGTTAACTTTACCTAAATGTGATTGCTCCCCGAAAAGCAGAGTCAACCACTTAAAGGTGGGGGCATATATAATGATAACTACTTGATTACTTTTGACACTGACAAAGCATGTTTGAAATCCCTCATCACAAGGTGGGATGATGTATCTCTTGAGCTAGTGTGCATCCTCTTAAGCAAAAAGCCCTCATTGTGAGGTGGGATGGTGTATCTCTTGAGCTAGTGCACATCCTCTTAAGCAAAAAGCCCTCATCGCGAGGCAGGATGGTGTATCTCTTGAGCTAGTGCGCATCCTTTTATACAAAGCCCTTCTACGGAAGGTGAGATGGTGTATCTCTTGAGCTAGTGCACATCCTTTTTAACAAAGTCCTCTATGGAGGCGGGGTGGATCTTGAGTCATTCACGCTTAAGCATGTCTTTGGCAGTTGTGGTAGCATAGCTCAACCGTCAGGTGTGTCCTGAAATGTGTTTTAGATGGTGAAACTTAGAATAAGCTCCCTTCACATCACCCATGTTTGCCATGTATAAGACATATAGTATGTCAATGACATGCTATGCGACGCTCGTGTATTCCATGTGTCTTCCTTGCATGTTTGTCGTGTCTTCCCCCAAGTGTGGTCTAAAGGCGCATAGAGATGAGCTCCCTCCACATTTGGGGTTTTGTTTTGCATATCCTCCCCCTAGTGTGGTCTAAAGACATTGTAGTGATGAGCTCCCTCCACATTTTGGGTTTTGTTTTGTGTGTTTTTGGCAGTCTAAAGGTGCGTAGCGATGAGCTCCCTTCACCCCTAGTTTAGGATTTGTTTAGTTATTGAATCAATGTATACTTTGTGTATTGCATGACTGCTCTCAGGTCTTCTTTGTGTTTTTTATGTGTTTGATGTGCTTCGACCATACTTTAATGCATGTATTGAATCGTAAGATCATACATACACTAAAGTGGGAGCTAAATGTTATGGAGTAAAAAGTTTCCCTATGCCTTTTTACCTCCTAGTTTAGCTCCTAGGTCCCGGTGTTAATACTTTGCAAGTTAAATACTCAAACCCAGAGCAATTTCCCCTGAAACCCATGTCTAATGGGGATTAGGGGCCCATTTTAAATACTTAAGCATACCAAAAAGAGGCCTTGGGACTTGGGTTCCTATGCCCAAGTCCACCCTGATTTGTCAGGATGAAAATTAATGCTTGTTAGCTTGGGCCCTCTCAAACAGGTTTCCCTTGGTCGGCCCTCTTGATTTAATTTATGAATGTTAGTAGGAAAGCATATTTAAATAGGTTTATAAATTCATTTGTGAGATAGATGGATA